>CM067323.1:93088750-96047500 GCA_034376525.1 Nicotiana benthamiana | reverse complement strand
TCATCATCTAAACCCATTACTCACCTCAATCCAGCCGCAAACTAGCTCACAATGCCTTTCCCTCGTGAATCAACCTCCGCAGATGCCAAATCTGATCAAAACCAATAGGAATACGTCACAGTAGACAAATGGAACATAACCCAATCGAAATAACTCGAAATACACCCAAAAAATGAGGTTGGAAAAACACGAGCCCCGGGTCCACTTCTCGAAAAATTACGAAATTCACATTTTCTGAATCCTCGTCTCGCACAAGTTCGTACATATAAGTTTCATCAAAATCGGAGTCCAATTTCTCCTCCAAATCCCAAATTTTCATTTGAAATTTCAAGCCCTAGTTCATCAACTTTTACACCCAATTTCAGAGAATTAATGGATGATTCTTCGATAAAACGACGTATTAAGACCACGAGACTTACCTCCAATCACTTCCCATCGAAATCCCCTTATAAATCCGTCAACAAGTTCTCAAGGTGGTGCAAAAATGGAGGAAATATGAAATAGCTCGCGGATGAAATTTATATCAAAACAGGTCTTCCCAGATGCACTTTCCTCTTCGCGATCGCGGTCACCACCCTCGCTATTGCGATGCCCAAAAATTGTAAGCCTGGAATTTACCGTACGCAAACACGGTGCCCAGGCCGCGAACGGGATGCTTCAGAAGCCTCAAGTACGCTATCGCAACTCAACCCATGCGATCGCAAAGCACCCACAACCCAAACCTACGTGATCGCAGCTCGGTCCACGTGATCGCCAAGGCCAAATCCCTGGAACACCAACAGCTGAAAATCTGCTACCTTTCCAAACTAAAAATCATTTCGTTAACCATCTGAATTCACCCCAAGGCCCCCGGGACCTCAACCAAAAGCACCAACACGACTTAACACCTCATTGAAACTTGCTCGGGCCATAAAAACACCAACATTAACATCAAAAATCATCAAATTACTCAAATTCAAGCCTAAGTCAAACTAGAACTTTTCCAAATTCGAATTCCATCCAAAACTTGACCTAAACACTTCCAAATGATCTGAAAAAATTTGCAGACATATCCAATACGAAGCTACTGCAACTCTCGGAATTCTATTCTGACCCCCGGATCAAAATCTCACCTATCAACCAAAATTTGCCAAAATTCGAACTTAGCCAATTCAAGCCTAATTCTACACCGGACCTCCAAATTAAATTCCGTTTTATCTCCCAATTCTCAAATCACCATCCGAAACTAGTCGAATACCCGAAAATCCATTCCGAACCCTCTAACTCACAAGTCAATGTCCGGTTGACTTTTTCATCTTAAGCTTTCCTTAATGAGGCTATTGGTCTAATTTCTAACCAAATTCCACCCAACACACTTCAAACCCACCAAACTCAAATAATAACACATGAAGAAGCATAAAACGGGAAAAACGGGGTGAAGATACAAGAGACGACGGGTCGGGTCGTCACATCCTCCCCAAAATAAATAAGCGCTCATCCTCGACCATGCCCAGAGCTGAACGAGAAGTAACCCAATAGCCAAATTACCTTACCAAGTATATGCCCGGGGTGATCCCACGTCACCCTAACTCACATAGGTACCGATAACACAACACAACTGAAATTTCACAATCTTTCTGGCCCATTAACCATAGAACCTTATTGCACTTTCCCAAATCATACACAAGATCAGAATCTCACATCTATGCTCAGAATTAACCCAAACCAGCTGTAATAACCCACACATGCAACCTCAGGTGAATTCATACAATATACCACACATTCCAACACTGTCGTATACTGCCAATGATAACTAATACACGCAATGAACTGTAGTAGTTCTTCAGATCAACCGTTCATGAAGTCACTTCCATATTGACTATTACCACAATAGTTTTTTGGGCCACACCTCGATATTATCATTCTAACCAGATGAAATCAAATATGTTCATATTAATTAATGGCCCCAATGCTCACCTCGAATCTAACACACCACCTCTGGTGATATGATACCGCAATACAAGCCTAAGCCACAATTGCATAATAGACGCGCCAGCAAGAAACAGTCTACACATACCCAAATTAGGGCAAATGACTCAACCAGAAGAGTAGTACCTCAAGCTTATCAATACATTTACGAAACCAAGATGAGACCCTATCTCACATCATAGGAATAGAGTATCTGAATCCTCCTCGAGAGGTCATAACTTCACGCGGCCTTGCCACAACGCGCGATCCTATCCCAACACTGTTACACATGAAGCACTTCATGTTACCCTGCTCAAAGTAGACAGCCATGCACAGATCAATGCCTAATACCGAGACCACCCATCACACTCACGGTAAAAAAAGTAATATACACCATTCAGTCCTGAAAGGACACAACCGATACACTATCATCCAAGCGATTCTCAATACGAACTTCCCTCAAAAGCCAGGAATACAAAGCAACACATGGAAAACTATTCTCGACATCACACTGTTGCGGCACGCAACCCGATCCAGATAACATACTAGTGGTTGCGTGCCATCCAATCCACACAACTACCTCACATATGGAGGTGCACATCGAGCCAGATTTTCTCATAATAACAAAATATCAACATCGGTCGTAAGCAAACTGAGTGCATAGAGTTATCTATTTAGGTTGTGAGATATAAATTCCACTTTCGCTACTATAACTCATACTAGAGCTGTACAATATGGTGCCCGACACCAAATATTTACCGAAATCCACAGTCTCGCCCGGCGACATACCCGTCCACAAGGACGCATCTGAAAATTCCCTCAATACTGGAACCAAAATTAATGGTAGAAACCTCTATACTGACATCCGCCTCGAAGGCCAAATTAAAGAACGCAATTCTTCCCAGCTGACCGCTAGTCTCTGGAACACAACCATCCAGCTAGAACATAGTCCGATACACCCTGCCACACAACTTGTGGCATTTCCCAACATGACTCATAGCACAACCATTTAGAATAATCTGACACTGAGACAATCACTCTACATCCCCATAACATATCCATAATTTAATATACTAAGAAAGGAAAAATCCACTCGACTTCCAAATTCTCTATAGCCGCTAAAAGTACCAACAACACAAACGATCTTCAATCACCGCATAGACTGCATCGGAGAATAGTCTCCGACTACTCATAGCACACGAATCAATGTGCCTAATCCAAATTTCCACTATGCAAAATACATATTACACATCAAGTACCCAAATATCCCACGAGGGATATTTTAAAACTCCCATGTGCCATCCAACAACTCAGATATCCTCATTCGATATCATAAGGAAATGCCGTAACACTAGTGATGTATCACTTGTGGAATTACCCTCTTTCCGAAACATATGCCATCGTATAATTAGTTCCAATTAACAGTACCAGTTCCTTGATTACCTAAAGCTACTCGCTATTTAGGACATAGCCAAATCCACCATACCTTTTAGAACTTAACCGAAACCTCCCACACGCCCATCTCGGTCCTTTACTACATACCGCATATACAAGATCCTCTAAGGATAACACGATAACTTTCATCTCCCTTCTGCGCCGCAGACATCGACACACTCAACTAGACTAGAACTTTCATTGATCCCATTTAAAAGAAGATCATTACACACTCCATGCTCCGCATGACCTTAGATACTACACATCTCAAAACCATGATGAACTCAGCAAAAATTGTTTTTTCTCCCAATTATATTTGCACAAATTAAGCTGCCAACGACGGAATCCCTCTACCTAAACCAAGCTAAGATGACTTTCAGTACTCAGGAGCTTTGCTGCCCAACCTTTGTAAGAGCCCATTACCTCGAACACATACCGATGATTGATCATATCTATACCATACCGATTCGATCCGCTAACAAGTTACTTTATTTGTCTAGATTTCCACCTGGTCCATTTTTCAACTTGATATACTCTCTTGCTGTAGCACCACAATGCCTCAACCCAGGTGTCACGACCTGGATTTACCCACCATCGGGAGTCGTGATAGCGCGTACTATCGAAGCTAGGAAAGCCAATCCCTTTTAATCATTTTAGAAGAACCTTAATCTAAAACAAATTAAATATTAAGATAAGTAAGTAGAATGCAGAAGACTTTTAGCAATGTTAGAAATGACAAAATGCGGAAATTAACAACATACTTCTACCCAGTATCTGGTGTCATTGCTCACGGATGACTAAAAGAGTACTATAAACAACAGTCTAAAAGAAATACATAATATGTCAGTTTGATACAATTAAACAAGATGAAAGAAATAGATAGAGGAGACTCGGGGCCTGCAAATGCCAGCGTACTACCTCAGAGCCTCTGGACTGAAGGATCACTCCCGAACAATAGTTGCGGTCCTTAGGCTGTGTCCTGACCTGTGCACTGAAGGCACAGAAGCGTAGTATCAGCACAACCGACCCCATCTGCTGGTAAGTGCCCGGTCTAACCCCGACAAGGTAGTGACGAGGATAAATCGGACCTACCGCAATCAGCCTGTACAGATGTATGTGCAATAACAGAAAATAACAAAGTCTAAACAGATGATGGGGAGGGGACATGCTGGGGGTATAACATTTCAATTATCTAATAATCAACAACAAGGAAATGGGAAATAGTATAACAAACACCAATAAGAGAAAGACCAGCAAAAACAAACGTTGCACGACACCACCCATCGTGCATTTACTCTCGTCCTCACCAAGATAATCCATCACAGTGTACTGCATCACCCATCGTACTTTATCACTCATCCTCACCCAATCAATAGTATGGATTAGATCTATGATTACACGCATCTACAGTGGATGGCGTGCCACACGCTCCCGTATTCTCTGTGCACAATGTCACCGGCATCTCAGGCCAATAACAATAGGTGGACGGCGTGACACACAATCCCATAATAAATTTCACCGGCATCTCAGGCATATAACAATAGGTGGATGGCGTTCCACACGATCCCATAATAAATGTCACCGGCATCTCAGGCCAATAACAATAGGTGGACGACGTGCCACATGATCCCATAATAATTATCACCGGCATCTCAGGCCAATATCAATAGGTGGACCGCGTGCCACACAAACCCATAATAAATTTCACCGGCATCTCAGGCCAATAACAATAGGTGGACGGTGTGCCACACGATCCCATTCATAATATCTCGTGGTCGGCGTGCCACATGATCCCAATATGTAATACAATTGAATAGTTCTAACAATCTCTTCACAGAAGATCCCGATAGGGAAGCACATCAATATAACAGTTTAACCTGGCAAGGGTAAAACTAACAACCCAAAATATCCCGCCAAGGGAAGAACAACTCCTCTATAAGTCCCGGTAAGGGAAAACGATTCAACAGTAAATCCCGGGAATGGAAAATACCATAATTCCTTCCTTAACTCATTTGCTTCTCAACTATCATTTTATAGTTCATTTAACATGTAATTATCACAATTATTCACTTCTTTTGACAATTTAATAGCAATTATGACTCACGGTCATGCTAGACTCGGGTGCATAGGTAACCGTCACCATACCTATACACCGGCTCCACATAGCACATAGCAAATATTGTCCTAATCCTATTGCCTAAAGCCAAAGTTAGATCGAACACTTACCTCGAAGGCTTCCAACTCAACTCGCTTCTAGGATAGCTTTATCCCTCGAATTCGCTTCAAATCCGATCGAATCTAACCACAATTTACTCAAATGTATCAAGAAATGCTAGTTAAATCAATTTGAATGCATACGAATGAAATTCCCAAATTTTTACTCAAAAATTCCCAAAATGCACCCGGTCCCACGTGGTCAAAACTCGGGGTTCGAACGAAAACCGGGTTACCCATTCCCCCATGAGTTCATATATGCAATTGGTTTTGAAATCGGACCCCAAATTGAGGTCCAAATCCCCAATTTTATGAAAACCTAGGTTCTACCCCAAATTCCCATTTTAACTATGGAAAGCTTTGATTTATGGATGAAATAATGTTAAAAGATGATAGATATTGAAGAAAACCAGTAAAAATTGACTTACATTTGGTTTGGGGACGAAAGGTCTCGAGAGAAATCGCCTATGAAGGTTTTGGGTTTTGAAAATATGAAAACTGAGGTTTAAACTTGGTTAAGTATCAGTTGCAGAGGTGCGGATGTCACAAATGCGATGTGAACCTCGAATTTGCGAACTGGGGAGAAATGAAAGGGAGCTCACAATTGCGAGAAATAGTTCGCAATTGTGAATTGGGCCAGGAAAAGGAAGGACTCGCATTTGCGAGGAAAATGTTCGCAAATGAGAACTGGGCTTAGGCTGGGGAAAACTTGCATTTGCGAGATTAACTTCGCAATTGAGAAGTCTGGATGCTGGGGGGTGTCACATTAAAACCTCGGATTTGCGAAGGAAGGCCAAACAAGGGAGGTCACATTTGCGAGCTAAGTCTTCGCAATGGCGAAGACTGCAGACACCAACAACTGAAGATGTTTCAAATGAGCCTAACACCTATCCGAAACTCACTGTCGTCGCCCCCTTTTTCAACTGCTAGAAAGAAGCGAAATCAGGTTTATGACATTATGGGAAAAACAACTCTATTTCCCATATGGGAATTGGGTTATGGATTTGGAAGAGTCGCCACCTAATGATTATAGTGCATTCGGACACTTTACGATGAAGAGAGTATTTTGAGAGAAAGAACCAGAGGTTGGGTAAGGGCTTGAGATTATCTCGAGGGGAAGGTGTTAGGCACCCCTCAAGATCCACAAATGTGGTTCCCGGCCGTGCTAATTGTGAATTTAATAGAGGATGAAGCAAGTAGACAAATAAGGTGCACATGTATAACATTCACATAACTTGAAAGCTTTAAAGAAAAGGAAGGACATAAGTTTGAAATAAGAAAGGACTAGTTAGAAAAGCATTACTAGAAGAAAGAATTTAAATAAAGCAAATGAAGGAGAAGGAAGGGTCCTAGGTTTAACTGTAATATGGATCATTCGATGCAATATCCTGCACATATTCCCAAAGAGGGGCTGCTTTATTATATTATTGCATCGTCATTATCTCAATATTCTACCCTTCCCACCCCGTTAAGGTATTTAAACGTGTTGGTATCATTTACTTATTGCATGATGTTACCCGTCCCAACCTGTTAGTCCTGGGGTATTAGGACTTCTAATCCTAAGAAGGGCGAAGAGAGAGATAGGATATATATATATATATATATATATATATATATATATATATATATATATATATATATATATATATATATATATATATATATATATATATATGGAGTTTTCAAAGGTAAAAACACTAGAGCGACAGTCACAAATAAGTAGCATATAAGAGGTATGCAAATAAACAGTTAAAGGCAAAATTAAACCCCGTAACATACATCAAATAGTTTATCATGACTTCAATTACTGATTTGGTCTTTTAATAGAGGTAAGAAGAGGAGGCAGATTAGTTTAACACATAAGAGTTGGATAGAAAATCTGCTTCGAGCTCCCCGGTCCCGTTTTAGGAGTTGACAGGATTTAGAAAATCAATTGATTTAAAAGAAAACGAAGCTTCAGACAAAGCTCTGTTTAAAAGATTTGAAGTTGCAGACAAGTTAGAGAAGGCCTTATAAGTTAGCCGCACTGATTGAGTAAAAAAGGAGACGTGAGAAAAGAAGTTTAAAAGATCTTGGAGCATTTAAGCTCAAGGAGACAAACAATTGGAAGCACATATTCAGTATTTAAAACGGTTTTATAAGTTCAGAACATTATGAAGTGGGGGCAGACCTGGGCCTGTTTATGAGTAAACAGATTTAGGACAAGTTGGACCAAAAATTTTGAAACAATAGGCGAGTCTGGACTTATAACATACTTACTAACCCTTTAGTTACTGCTTTTAGACGACCTACTCTTTTGCCTAGCGTTTATACAGTTTCTATAGGCATGCTTTCTAGGCGAGATTAAATGCGAAACTATAAGCATGATTTCTATATGAAGTTGATGTAATAACAAAAAACCCTATATGCATGACATCTATATGGTGTCGATGCTATAGTGCAAAATAGGCTTGGTAACGGTATGGCATGGATGTAATAAAGTAAGGTCCTAAAACATGGTTTCTAACTGATGCAAGAGAAAATAAACTTGTAGTCATGGTTTCTATGATGCAAGAAAAGTAAATCCTTATGGGCATGCTTTCTATATGATAATGAGAAGCCTATAGACATGGTATCTATACTAACAAGTGATGCAAACCTATAGGCATGGTTTCTATTGAATGCAAGAAAGTAAATCCCTCCCATGTCCCTTGTCACTATACCCCCGAGTTCTTTTATTACAAATTATTACAAACAGGGTAGAAAATGAAAAGAACATTAAAAGAAATAAAAGATAAATACATCAGCAGCTATAACAGGCCCGAGTAATCTCGAAGAAACTTTAATGTCCAACATATGCCATTTACCAAATCTGAGCTCCCAAGGTCCGAGGCTTTTCTCTTTTTAGAGTGTTACAAAGTTCTGAGGGCTTTCAAAGAAACCCAGGTATTGCTTACACTCTAATTAGAATACTGCAAGTGTGGAATAACCAGCGCTGAGAAATCCAAGTTCAGAAGAGACTCCAGGGTCCCTAAGCATGGCTTACCAAAGGGGGGTAGGAACTTAAAAGGACTAAGAATAAGTGCAAAAGTGAGGATTAGAAGGAAACCAACGTATAAAGTGGTCATACCCAGCCTATTGAGTGTGACTGGCACAACCCAGACTTCTTACAAGGGTTAACAAACAAGAGCAGACTTGTAAACAAGTCAGATATGGGTATGAATGGTGATTAGGACACCAACAAGCCTTTGTCAAGGCTCAAACACAAAAGAGAGGGGATGGGGGGGGGGATTGTTTTTAGTAGAGGCTGTTGACAGCCTTAGTTCTAGAGTAGAAGTGGCAATGAAGTGCCACCCTTATCCAGAACAAATTCACATACAAACAAGGGCCATAGAGAGAGGGGAATCATGCCAAAGAATTTAACAGACAAGATTAGAGTGGAGGGATTCAGGGGAAGGGAAGCATAATAATGAACAACACACAAGAAAAGGAAAAGGATTTAACATGCTGGACTTAAATAAAATACTGAATGTAAGCAACCAAAGGGAAAGGAAATAGGAATTGACATGACGCAGTTTAAACTAAAAGTATAAGCGGGCAAGGAGCAGGGTTAAGGATTAACCTGCTTAACTTAAGCACAAACAGACAATGGAACAAGAGGAAGGGAATTAACATAAAGCTTAACTGAGATACACAAAACAGGTGAGGGCACAGGGAAAAGGGAATAAAACATGTTTGAGTTTAAACTGAAATAGCATAACAGCCTTGGGAAAGAGAGAGGGAATTAAACATGCTAGAACTTAAATAAAATACTTAAATAAACAAACAAACAATGGGACAAGGGGAAGACATTAAACATGCAAGAGCGTAAGTTGAAATAACATAACAGACAAAGAAAGTGGGAAACAAACAGCTAGTTGAAGGTTAATAATTGAAATTAGGAGCCTACCAGTGCAAACTTGAGTAACAAAGCAAAGAGAAACCTTATAATTATCCTTGGTTTTCAGCCGGCTAATTATTAGCTAAAGAGAGAAAGTAACAGAGAAGAGAATAGAAAATTATAGAGTTTTTTAGTGAGTAAGAGTAGAGAGAACTCGTGTGTCTGTGTCTGCTAGTGAGAAAAGAGAAAGCCTATTTATAGTTTTGAAAAGATGCATCGCTAAGGCAAGGAAATATTCATCAATATCAATCGGTATCAATTAAGGACAAGGGAACCCCTTCAATTAAGGAACCAGATGGAAATAATAAACCTAGGTCTAAATTTGGAAAGACAATCGAATATTAATCGCAGAATATAGGCTAAATACATATAGAGAATCTGAAAACCACAAAAGTAAATCATGTAAGGCAAGTAATCACCCAGGAAATCAAGGAGTCGAGATACTAATTGATTCGAACTTAGTCAGAAAACAGGGGTCAATTAGAGAGTCAGGCAGTTTTACAAAATAAAGTTTTCCCATTAGGATTTCAGAGAAGGGAAAATGTGACAATATAAAAGAGGTATAGGTTAGTACATAAAAAACACTGGAAATAGCAGAGTAAACATATAGTAAACACGAGAGAGCAAGCAGAGGCGGCCACGGTTACACATATAAAGAAAAATGGAAAATCCCCTTAGAGTATAGGGTTTCCACTACAAGTTAGAACATAAGGAACATCATAGACAAAGACGACCAAGAGCAGAACATCATAAGAAAGTATAAACACATGAACTGAAAAACCCTAGAATACACAGTAAAGCAAAACACTTTAGAGCCATAGTAGAAAACGTTCAAAATCATCGAGAAGACCACACAATAGCAAAAATAAACTACAAAATCAAACAAATCAAATAAGTCATAGAAAACCCTAGGTTTAGAAGATGAACAGTTTCGAAAACACAAATAGGCGAAAAAAAGATGAGAGATACTTAAAATTTTTAGAAAATAACTAGAGCTCAGAGAAGATCATACGATAAACACACAAAAAAATGAAAAAGAACCTCTAACATTAGGATTTCATAGAAAAATCTCGAAATGGCGAGAAAAAGCCTGGAAAGGACTCTTCGGAGTCGGCAAAAGGCTCAAGATTCAAGGCTTTCTGGAGAAAGGGCCGGACATGGCTGTGAAAACCCATTGAAGGACATCTGGTCCAGTCACCATTGCAATTATATCCCAATCTTCAAACCCAAAGGCCAGGAGAGGTGATGAGTGGACGAACACGGAAGTTTCAGGTCTTGGACCGCCATTAACGTCGGTGAAGTAAGCAGGAGGAGACTAGTGTTTTTAGAGAACTTAGAGAGCATTTTGGAGTGAAGGCGGCTGGTTTGTAAAAGTGATTGTAGGGTTAAGGGTTTGTGGGGTATAATTTTGGTAAGTTAAAATGTGGGCCGTTAATCTGTGAGATCAACGGCCAGGATTAGAATAAGAAGTGGGTGGGTTAAGTTTAGTGGTTTGGGTCGCATGTTTTAAATTGGGTCAGGTCAATTTGGGGTGGGGGGGGGGGGGTTAAATTGGGGTTGATTTTGGGTTTCAATTTGGGCAAGAATTGAAAGATCAAAGAGCTACATGTTAAATAATTATTTTCCCAATTTAATTTTATAAAAATAGTAAACAATTTTGTAAAAAATCCAATAAAATTTGTATAGTTAATAAAACATATTTAGGAAGCAACTAAAAAATATCAGGAACAATTTTGTACTTGAAATACTTATTAAATGGAGAAATAGGCTAAAATTATAATTTAATGCAATTTTAGTTTAAAAATACTTAACTGCTTTATAATATTCTGTAAAAACTACGTAAATTATATTTTTTTATGTAAATGAGAGAATAGAATAAATTATTTATTAAATAACAAGATTTGAGGTTAAATATTGGGTTTTATATTATAAAATAAGTTGTAAATTTGATTTAAAATGCTTGACAAATTATAGAAAAATACCAAACCTTTTGTGGATGCTTATATATGCATTCACAAGCTATTTTGAAAGTATTTTTGGTACAAAAATACATAGGGAAAAATTGGGTATCAACACTCACCTGAGTCCTCGGGGCTCCAACCCAAACATGCACCCAACCTCTAAAACATCCTGCAGATTTACTCGTGTGATCAAATCGCCAAAATAACATCTAAATCAAAGAATCAACCTCCAAAACCCATGATTTTCATTTCAAGTTCAAAACTTTCAAACTTTTTCACTTTTAGTCCAAAACACGTCAAACGACGTCCGTTTTTAATCATACTTTACAGATAGTGGTTAACGACCATTTAAGACTTGTACCGGGCGTCAGAACAAAAATACGATCCCAATACCATCATTTTTGAAAAAAATTTCATTTTCAGTTTTCCTTAAGCATTTTCAAAAATAATTTCACAGAAAAGCTCCGTACTCAGGCCTGGGAACTCGGATTTTGATTCCGAGAATACACCCGGGTCCCAGATTTCATTACGGACCCTCCGGGACTGTCACATCACGTGTCCATGTGCGTTTACCCAATACGTTGACCAAAGTCAACCATAGCAACGTTAGTATCAAAATTCATAGTTTTTAGCACAAAAATTAAATATTTTCACATAAAAAAATTTCCGGCCTCGTGCCCAGACTGCAGACACAAATAAAGGCAACCAAATAAGAGGTATTCAATTCCTCATAAGCTCAAAGAAAGGGAGACTTAGGGTGATGACCCTTTGGGTCGTCACACCAGGCTCACTATACGAAACCCAAACACTAGACCGCACTGTCTAAGACCCATAGGCCACTGAATACTTCCTCAAACGTCCTCAGAAACACCACATCTCAGAGTACCTTACCCGAAGAACTTCCTGCGACTCTGAATTAGTTGCCATTACTTCCCCAAATACTGATACATAGAATTCCCGTAATCAACATAAAATACCACAAGTCTTGACCTGTTATAATGAAACCACTGACTTGGACACCTGCTCAACCTCAACACTAAAGTGATACATATAAAATCTTGAACAGATCCATGCCATTCTCGAAGGTCATCACTCTTACACACACAAAAATTCACTTGACTTAACGAATCAAGCCACTCGTGCCTTATCAGCACTCTGACACCACAGGACGTGATCTCATTCTGATACAACCAAACAACTTCCTTCTCTTAACACTAACCATCCCTTATTGTCAACTCAAGACATTCACTTATTTTCCCTCATATACGAAGCACCATATAACCTTTGGCAAAATTTTGCTTCACTCGTACCACCCTCGGCTCACTTTCTGCAACTAGAACTGATTCACTCACATGCATCAAACCAGCATTGACAGAGTACATAACAGTTCAATCAGCTCATCCACAACAACTTCCCCAACTTAGCTAGAAGCCACATATATCAGAACACATGTACTCTATTGCCATCGCAATATCTTGGCGAGATTAAACTCACTCCTTCATAAGCTTGTGGAACACGAACAATAAGAAATTCTAACCCTTCTGCATTTGCTGTCATTCACACAACCGCTAAGTCCACTCTTTTAGGCGGCAAGATTTTTACTATGTCCCAAATTTTTCTAAAATTTCAGCAAAGTTTCCTTTGTAATTGAGCCTATCCACCTGCCAGAGAACTATAAAAACCATCCTAACAACGCGTCCACAACTTTACAAGACATACCAATGTATAACAATAACAGAAATCCCAATGCTACACATATTATATTATCAAAATTGACACATGAACATGAGCTGCACCTGTTCGAATCATAACATATAGAAAATACCTTTTAATTACACATACAATCTTCTAACATACACATAATGATCATACCTCTTCAGAATAATCTGCAGAAGATACCCACCTGCTTGCTTCAATATAATATTTCGGTACATAATCCACTCTCATACTCCTCACGCAATCAATTGGTCTTCCTGATCCTGGAATCATACCACAACACACACACACACTTCCATCTAGGGGACTCGAAAAGATTCTTCACGCGCCCATAACTCAGGGAAACACATCCGATCTTAATGGAAATCAAACTCTTAATGGTTCGTTTATCACCTAGGAGGCCTTCTTCGACACTACCAAGTCATACAGACTCATCACACGGCACCAACGCACTCATCATGAAGCTATCCAGCCGCCATTACCACAATTAGTGACAATACTGAACTTATAAGCTCATAACATCAGCTCGCGTAGTCAACACCTTGGTGCTCCAGCTATAGACAATATCTGGCCTCAAGTCCTCCAAACTGTCCCAACATTATCCTCACGAAGATTGCATCTCGCCCCTCGATCGAGGAATCACAAGCCATCGAAACACATATAATACCGAGCGCTCATACGTGCATGCGAACACGTGGAAGGAATTTCAAGAGTTACTCTTTCAAGCTGAATCAAGGACACACAATATGATTTCAAGAAGGTGGAGTGTTTCCTAAAGATTCTGTAGCCTCCTACTTATAAGTTGTTGGAAACACGTTCTCAATGCAATATACTAAAACGTGTGTTCTTTTGTATAGGTTTTGATGAATGACAAACGAAGCGAAAATTGATATATGACGAAGTTCAAGAAACAAGCGCACAATTGATATACAACGAGATTCAAGCTCAAGACAAAGTTTTATAGTTTAATTGAGTCATTCTTAATTGTGATCTTGATCCTACAATTGACTCGTAACATGGCTTCTCTCATAAAACGTTTTTCCAAAATCATGCATATTTAATTAAATGTCAAATGATTTTAAATCATGCATATTTACAGTAGTCAAAATAATTTTTAGACATGCCTTAAAAATATGGACTAAGATAATCGATTATGTACTTATGATAATCGATTGTTTTAAGCCAAGACTGCATGACAATCGATTGTGAACTAATGACAATCGATTGTGAGTAAGACAGTGAGCATCAGGTTTTTCAAACCTGCATGAAAATCGATTCTGACTGAGGCAGTGTCCATCAAAGTTTTTCAAAACTCAGAATAATCGATTATGAACTAATGGTAATCGATTATGTTGAGACAGTGTCTTCCAGTGATTTTCAAATTTATTAAATAATCGATTGTCAAAGAGACAGTGTCTAAAATGTTTTTCAAAAACTGATAAGTAATCGATTGTTGACTTTGTGCAATCGATTGTGAAGCTGACCGTTGTCGTAAAGTTTTCAAATACCGTCAGGTAATCGATTATTGATTCTGTATAATCGATTGTTTTGATTAAAATCCGGAAAAGATTTTTTGAACGTTATTGGGTAATCGATTATTGATTTTGTATAATCGATTTTTTTGATTAAAATTCGGAAAAGATTTTTTGAACGTTGCTGAGTAATCGATTGCTGATTCTGGACGATCGATTGTTTGTGGTAAAATCTGGAAAGGATTTTTTGAACGTTGCCAGTAATCGATTATGGATTGTAAGTAATCGATTATCAAGCGTAAAATCTGGGATTGAATTTTGGTCTGACTGGCAGACAATCGATTGTTGGGGTTTGACAATCGATTGTCAGTGAGTAAAATCAGCAACTATTAATTGGCAATTAGGCAACGGTAATGCCAAGTTTTTCAACTATAAATACAGCTTCATTTCAGTGTTTTAAATACAACAACATACTACAACTGATCATTACATTGCTATAAGTTTGCATACTTTTGTTTATCATTTTATATTCAATTTCATAAAGCTTTTGAGAGCCATATTCTTGTCCAAAGTTGTTGTGATCTAGAGCTTATTTCTTTTTACTCATACCTACTCATAAAGGAGTATATTGTTTGAGTGTTTTAGTGTTTGTACAGTTGGAAGAGAATTGTGATTCTCTTGTTGTAAGGAACTTGTGTTTCCTTGGTTGAAGTCTTGGAGTGTTGTAACTCCGAGCAAAGGTGTTGAGGCTTGCGTCCTCAAGTTGTAAAGGTTTGTTAAGCACCCGGAAGCTTGACAAGTTAGTGGAAAATCTCGAGAGAGTCTCTCGGGGACTGGACTAGCCACACGTTGTGGTAAGCCAGGATATATCTGTGTGTAAGTTATTATTTATCGCACTTATTTACTTCCTGCAAATTTTAATTTCTGCAAGTTTACGCTAAATTTTATTATAACGCTATTCACCCCCCTCTAGCGTTAAGCGTATTTTCTAACAATTGGTATCAGAGCCATACTCTCTGAAGACTTAACAGTTTGAGAGAACCATCCATGGCTTCTACTCGTGACTCTTTTGCAGGAATTGATGAAGGACAGTGCTCCACACGACCACCTCTATTCAATGGTACAAATTACACGTACTGGAAGGAGAGGATGATGATCTTCGTTCAATCCAACAGTTTTCACCTTTGGAAGGTGTTTACAAAGGGAAATCAAATTCCAACCAAGAAGGTGGAAAATGAATGGGTTCCCAAGTCCGAGGATGAGTATGACGCGGATGACATCCGAAAGGTCCAAAATAATGCTAAAGCAATAAACTTATTATATTGTGCTGTTAATTCTGACGATTACAGGAAAATATCGTGTTGCACAACAGCAAAGGAGATGTGGGACAAGCTAGAAGTTACATACGAAGGAACAGATCAGGTAAGGGAAGCAAAATTTGATTTCCTAACCCATGCTTATGAATTATTTCACATGAAGGAAGGAGAAAAGGTGGACGAAATGTTTGAACGATTTTCAATAATCGTAAATGATCTACATGCCCTCAAAAAGACATTCACGGATAGAGAACTTGTACGGAAGATCCTTAGAAGTCTCACTCCGGCATGGCGATCAAAGGCCGATGCAATCCAAGAATCCATCGGCGTCTCAAATGTCACAATTGACGCATTAAGAGGTAATCTCAAGACCTATGAATCTACTATTCTTAACCCTCTTGTTGATGATCAAAGGAGGCAAAGAATAGCTCTAAAGGCGAGCACAAGTCGACCACAAATTGATGAGGAAGGAGACAACGAGTTTGGACTCGTTATCAAAAGATTTCAAAAGTTCATGCGCAAGGAGTATGAACGCAAAGGGAAAAAGCAAGGAGAAATAAAATGCTACGAATGCGGAGAAACCGGGCACATCAAGTCAAATTGCCCAAACCTCAAAAAGGAAAAGAAACCTTTTAAAAAGCAGCGCGCATATATTTCTTGGGGAGGTGACTCCGGAGATGAGTCAAGCGAAGGAGAAGAAGACGAAGCAGCAAATCTTTGCCTCATGGCACAAGAAGATAACAAAGACGAGGTATGTCAAATTTCGTCTCAAAACTTCTTTACTCTTGATGAAATGCGAACTGCTTTTGATGAATTGTATACTGAATTATCAAAGCTTCAAAAACAGTCAAAAGCGTAAAAGAAAATGCTTCTCTAAAAGAAAAAGATTTTCAAAAACAGCTTTCTTTAAAAGAAAAGGATTTAGAAAAACTGATTTTAGAAAATGAGAAGCTGAAAGAGGAAAACAAGCTTTTTGGAAAAAGAAGTTCCGATAAGCCCGAAAGCTCTACTAGAAATTGCACTTCTTGTTTGCATCTTAAGAATGAAGTAAGTAGGCTTAAAGGCACATTAGATAAGTTTAATTCTTCGCACAAAAACTTGAATGATGTTCTTGTTAACTTGAAATCAACCAAGCATGGAATAGGCTTTAAGAATGAAGAAAATGTTGAAGCTAAACCCCAACAACCTAAAGCTCAACCTAGGATTAACAATAGAAATGCTTATCCTAGAAACAACAACTCTAGAGCCAATATGAACGCTAGACAAAATGCTGAACATTATAGAAGACCTAGGAATGACTTACCACCTAGACATAGTCACCCTAGAAATGATGCATACTTTAGGCCAAATTTTGAACCCCTTAGAAGACCTAGCAATGGCCCTCAACCGAGAAACAATCACTCTAGAAATGCTGCCCATCCTAGAGCTCATAGTAGGAGAAATAACTCTCATGAAATGCGAAATAGTCATAGTGTTCAAAATAGAGTAAGAAATTTTCATCCGTCTAGTTACTATGAACCTAGAAGGATGCATAACCCAAATGTGACTTGTCATTATTGTAAACGTATTGGTCATATTGCTCCGGCATGCTTTACACGTCATAGACATATTACTCAATCGCATCATTATAATATGCCTAACCCCCAAGGACCCAAGATGGCATGGGTACCTAAAGAACATTAATTTGTTTTGTAGGTGTGCTTGAAGGGATCAAGTGTACTATGGTACCTTGATAGTGGATGCTCCAAGCATATGACGAAAGATGAATCCAAATTCCTTCAATTAGAGCACAAAGAAGGAGGAAGTGTTATCTTCGGTGATAACAATAAAGGAAAGATCATCGGCATCGGCTCGGTCGGTAAGGATGAAAAACCCTCTATTAAGCATATATTACTTGTTAAAGGATTAAAGCATAATCTCTTGAGCATAAGCCAATTGTGTGACAAGGGAACTCTTGCTTTATTTGATTCGGATGAATGCTTAGTGTTCAGACGTAGTGATTTCAAAATTATCCTCCGTAGGTTTAGAGTGGATAATATTTATATGGTTGATCTTGCTAAATCCTCACCCGATTATGTTGATTGTCTAATGAGTAAAGAGGATGATACTTGGCTATGGCATCGTAGAGTAGCACATATCAATATGCATCTTTTGAACAAATTGATTTCTCAGAACTTAGTTGTTGGTCTTCCCATTTTAAAATTTGAAAATGACTCTATTTGTGACTCGTGTCAAAAGGCGAAGCAAACAAAAGCATCTTTCAAATCTAAAAACATAATTTCAACTTCTAGACCATTGCAATTGCTTCATATGGATTTATTTGGTCCTTCTCGCATTGAAAGTCTAGGAAGAAATAGATATGCTTTTGTGATTGTTGATGATTACTTGAAATTTACTTGGACTTTATTTCTTGCCAATAAAAGTGATGCTTTTCAAAATTTTAAATATTTTCTTAAGCGTGTTCAAAATGAGAAAGAAACAACCATCACTTCAATTAGAAGTGATCATGGGGGAGAGTTTGATCACAATCTCTTTGCGGACTTTTGTGACGAACTCGGAATCGAGCATACCTTTTCCGCTCCACGTACACCACAACAAAATGGGGTGGTGGAAAGGAAAAATAGGTGTCTCGAAGAGATGGCTAGAACCATGCTCGACGAAGCTAATATACCCAAACATTTTTGGGCGGACGCCGTGAGTACCGCTTGCTATGTTCTAAATAGAGTAGTAATTCGGCCGATACTCATGAAAACCCCCTATGAACTTTATAAGGGTAGAAAACCAAATATTTCCCATTTTAGAGTTTTTGGTTGCAAATGTATTGTTCATAACAATGGCAAAGACCAATTGGGTAAATTTGATGCTAAGTCGGATGAAGGTATTTTCATTGGATATTCCTCACGTAGTAAAGCATATAGGGTCTTTAATAAAAGAACCCAAATTGTGGAGGAATCCCCTCATGTTGTATTTTCTGAAAATAATGCTCGCTTGGCGAGAAAGGATTCCGGTTTTGATCTTGCAGGTATCTTAGACAGCTTGAAAGACAAAATACAAGAGGAACCACCCAAGGAAAATAAAGATGAAACTGAGGAACAACCAACGGAAGAAGCGCCACAATTGGAAAAAGAAATGAATATGCCTAACGAGTGGAGGACAATCAAAGATCACCCTCTCAAACAGGTAATTGGCAAAGTTGGGGACAAGGTAAGTACCCGAAACTCTCTCAAAAATACCTTACAACATACTGCTTTTGTTTCTCAAATTGAACCCAAAACCATCTCAGAAGCAATTGGGGATGAATTTTGGACCTTGGCAATGCAAGAGGAGCTTAACCAATTCGAACACAATGACGTTTGGGATTTGGTGCCAAGACCCGAAGGTCATACCATAATTGGTACGAAATGGGTTTTTCGCAATAAACTAGATGAAAATGGTATAATCACTAGAAACAAAGCTAGGCTTGTAGCAAAAGGCTATAATCAAGAAGAGGGTATTGACTATGAGGAAACATATGCTCCCGTAGCTAGATTAGAAGCTATTCGCTTATTGCTTGCATTTGCCTCTTTTATGAATTTCAATTTATTTCAAATGGATGTGAAAAGTGCTTTTCTAAACGGTTTTATTCAAGAAGAAGTTTATGTTGAACAACCCCCCGGCTTTGAAAACTTTAAATCTCCCGATCATGTTTTCAAACTCAAAAAGGCTCTTTATGGTTTAAAACAAGCTCCCCGAGCTTGGTATGAAAGATTAAGTAAGTTTCTTTTGGAAAATGATTTCATTAGGGGGAAAGTTGACACAACTCTCTTTGTTAAGCATAAAAACAATGATATTTTGTTAGTTCAAATATATGTAGATGATATTATATTTGGTGCTACTAACAATGTTTTATGCAAGGAATTTTCCGATTTAATGACAAGCGAATTTGAGATGTCTATGATGGGTGAGTTAACATTCTTTTTGGGATTACAAGTAAAGCAAATGAAAGAAGGTACATTCATTTGTCAAGCCAAATATTGCAAAGAATTGCTGAAACGATTTGAGATGAACAATGCAAAAGAAATGGCAACTCCCATGAGCACATCCGATCATCTAGACAAAGATGAGAAAGGTAAGGAAGTCGACACCAAAAAGTATCGAGGTATGATTGGCTCTGTTCTTTATCTTACTGTTAGTCGTCCGGACATCATGTTTAGCGTGTGCTTATGCGCTCGTTATCAATCGTGTCCGAAGGAGTCTCACCTTACTGCGGTAAAACGGATTTTAAGGTATCTTGTTGGTACTACAAATGTGGGTCTAT
This sequence comes from Nicotiana benthamiana, assembly GCA_034376525.1. Classification (NCBI taxonomy): domain Eukaryota; kingdom Viridiplantae; phylum Streptophyta; class Magnoliopsida; order Solanales; family Solanaceae; genus Nicotiana; species Nicotiana benthamiana. The sequence continues at coordinate 96,027,224 of CM067323.1, read as the reverse complement.
GGTACCCCAAAGGCTCTTCATGCCAACTTGTTGGCTACTCCGATTCCGATTTTGCTGGATGCAAATTGGACCGCAAGAGCACTAGTGGCACTTGCCATTTGCTCGGTAGCTCTCTCGTTTCTTGGTTTAGCAAGAAACAAGTAAGTGTTGCGTTGTCCACAACCGAAGCTGAATATGTAGCCGCAGGGAGTTGTTGCGCTCAAATCCTATGGATGAAACAACAACTCTTGGACTATGGCCTAAGTCTTGATCATATCCCTCTTAGATGTGATAATACTAGTGCCATATGCTTGACGAAGAACCCCGTTCTTCATTCGCGAACGAAACACATTGAAATTAGACATCATTTTATTAGAGATCACGTTCTCAAAGGCGATGTCGAAATTGAATTTGTTGAAACCAAAAACCAATTGGCAGATATCTTTACAAAGCCTTTAGAGAAAGAGTCCTTCTTCCGAATTCGCAGTGAACTCGGGATCCTTGACTCCACGTTGATCTAAGTCATGCATTGCAGTTTTTTGTTACATGATTTCTAACTTGAGCGTCGGAGACGTCTAACGATTTTTGCAGGTATCGCCCCAAAGGAAAGGGGAATTATAAAGCTTGACGTACAACAATCGGTTTCCGTCGTCTAAAAATTGATTATTTCGTATCAATAATCGATTATGTTGCATTATTCGGGTTGATGTTGCTGTAATTTCTTTTAATTAATAAATAAGGTTTATTTCATCTTTGGCATCTTATTATTATTTTTGCTAATGGCATAAGGGGGAAGATAACGGGTATGATGCACTCTCAAATTATAAGCTTAAATTGAGGGGGAATTCTCAAATTGCTTAAATTGAGGGGGAATTCTCAAATTGAGGGGGAACAAATTACATACTTGTTGCATGTATATACTTGTCTTGAATCGTCAATATAAATTGCTTGTCTTGCATATCCCGCTTAATGTTTGCCATTATCAAAAAGGGGGAAATTGTTGGAAACGCATTCTCAATGCAATATACTAAAACGTGTGTTCTTTTGTATAGGTTTTGATGAATGACAAACGAAGCGAAAATTGATATATGACGAAGTTCAAGAAACAAGCGCACAATTGATATACAATGAGATTCAAGCTCAAGACAAAGTTTTATAGTTTAATTGAGTCATTCTTAATTGTGATCTTGATCCTACAACTTGACTCGTAACATGGCTTCTCTCATAAAACTATTTTCCAAAATCATGCATATTTAATTTAATGTCAAATTATTTTAAATCATGCATATTACAGTAGTCAAAATAATTTTTAGACATGCCCTAAAAATCTGGACTAAGATAATCAATTATGTACTTATGATAATCGATTGTTTCAAGCCAAGACTGCATGACAATCGATTGTGAACTAATGACAATCGATTGTGAGTAAGACAGTGAGCATCAGGTTTTTCAAACCTGCATGACAATCGATTGTGAACTAATGACAATTGATTGTGACTGAGGCAGTGTCCATCAAAGTTTTTCAAATCTCAGAATAATCGATTATGAACTAATGGTAATCGATTATGTTGAGACAGTGTCTTCCAGTGATTTTCAAATTTATTAAATAATGTTACATTGGACAATCGATTGTCAAAGAGACAGTGTCTAAAATGTTTTTCAAAAACTGATAAGTAATAGATTGTTGACTTTGTGCAATCGATTGTGAAGCTGACCGTTGTCGTAAAGTTTTCAAATACCGTCAGGTAATCGATTATTGATTCTGTATAATCGATTGTTTTGATTAAAATCCGGAAAAGATTTTTTGAACGTTATTGGGTAATCGATTATTGATTTTGTATAATCGATTTTTTTGATTAAAATTCGAAAAAGATTTTTTGAACGTTGCTGAGTAATCGATTGTTGATTCTGGACGATCGATTGTTTGTGGTAAAATCTGGAAAGGATTATTTGAACGTTGCCAGTAATCGATTATGGATTGTAAGTAATCGATTATCAAGCGTAAAATCTGGGATTGAATTTTGGTCTGACTGGCAGACAATCGATTGTTGGGGTTTGACAATCGATTGTCAATGAGTAAAATCAGCAACTCTTAATTGGCAATTAGGCAACGGTAATGCCAAGTTTTTCAACTTTAAATACAGCTTCATTTCAGTGTTTTAAACACAACAACATACTACAACTGATCATTACATTGCTATAAGCTTGCATACTTTTGTTTATCATTTTATATTCAATTTCATAAAGCTTTTGAGAGCCATATTCTTGTCCAAAGTAGTTATGATCCAGAGCTTATTCTTTTTACTCATACCTACTCATAAAGGAGTATATTGTTTGAGTGTTTTAGTGTTTGTACACTTGGAAGAGAATTGCGATTCTCTTGTTGTAAGGAACTTGTGTTTCCTTGGTTGATGTTTTGGAGTGTTGTAACTCCGAGCAAAGGTGTTGAGGCTTGCGTCCTCAAGTTGTAAAGGTTTGTTAAGCACCCGGAAGCTTGACAAGTTAGTGGAAAATCTCAAGAGAGTCTCTCGGGGACTGGAATAGCCACACGTTGTGGTAAACCAAGATATATCTGTGTGTAAGTTATTATTTATCGCACTTATTTACTTCCTGCAAATTTTAATTTCCGCAAGTTTACGCTAAATTTTATTATAACGCTATTCACCCCCCCTCTAGCGTTAAGCATATTTTCTAACATAAGTGTGGTGCACGACACACCCATTAACAAGACTCTACTAAACATGCTCATGACTCGTGAGGCCTAGTAAACCTAGGCTCTGATACCAACTTGTCACGACCCAAACTCGATCGTGATGGCGCCCGGCCGTAAGGCTGGCAAGCCCGACCAACACCTTCTCAGCTGCAACGATTCAGCCCAAACACGAGCAAATAAAGAAAAATATGGCAACTTCAAAAATAAACTCTAAATAACTGAAAAAATTAACTATACAAATAGGAAACCAAGACTGAACAAGAACTCCCAAGACTTGGGGTCACGAGTACAGATCCTCTAACAATACCGAATAAAAGTCTGAAAGGAAAGATACATGTGTCTGAATAACAGAAATAACTGGTGAGATCAGAGTAATCGGTACTGTGGACGCTGGCAGTTACCTCGATACTCTGGCAACTAGATAAGCAATAGAACCAATGCTAGACCTCTGGAACACCTGGATCTGCACACAAGGTGCAGGGAGTATGGGTTGAGTCTACCAACTCAGCTAGTAATAAGCATGTATAAAAACCCGAAGATAAGAAAACACGAAATAACACATGATGAAGCTATCTATCATTTCTATGCAGTACAACCCTCAGAGATATACAAATAAAGCAATAGTAAAAAAATGCATGATATGTAATGCAATGCATGAACACTGCAGAACGTGCAGCCCGATCCATATGGGTACCTGCGCTCACTCTGGGAGTTCTGACTCTGGAGGGGCTCCTACAAACCAAGAGGCATATCATACAGTGCCAATAGTTACCACTGTTTCTATTACAGTACATGGTGTCCTTTGTTACCACCGTTTTCATTACAATTCATGGTGTCCTTAGTTACTACCGTTTCCATTTAAAATACGCGGTGTCCTTAGTTACCACCGTTTCCTTTTAAAATACATGGTGTCCTTAGTTACCACCATTTCCATTAAAAATACATGGTGTCCTCAGTTACCATTGTTTCCATTTAAAATAATATACAATCCAAAATAGCGAGATAGTACTCGTCAGCCCGAAGTATCATTTAAAAAATGATTTGAGTTCTTAAAACGTATAGATATGGCTGAGTTTACAAAAATAACATTTAACCTGGAATGAATTCAAGTAATATGAAAATCATGAAAATTATGAGATAACAATCCCTGAAGGATTCTACAAGTCGGCACAAGGCCCCAAACATGGCATCACGCCAAGATATCATCAATATAGTATGAAAAGCAATAACCAACATAGTACAAAATATCCCCCGGATTGGACGGAGTCACAATATCCAACATATATGACCCAGAACTATAGATGGAGTGCGTGTCTAGCCTCATAATAGCATCACAATGTGATATACTGGGGTTTCAATCCCTCAGGTCATCATCTACACCCATTACTCACCTCAAGTCGGCCGCAAACTAGCTCGCAATGCCATTCCCTCGAGAATCAACCTCCGCGGATGCCAAATCTGATCAAAACCAATAGGAATAAGTCACAATAGGCTAATGGAAAATAACCCAATCTAAATAACTCGAATACACCCAAAAACACGAGGCAAGCAAAACCCGCGCACCAGGACCACATCTCGAAAAAAATATGTGATTCACATTTTCAGAATCCTCATCTCGCCACGAGTCCATACATATAAGGTTCATCAAAATCGGAGTCCAATTGCTACTCAAAATCCCCAATTTTCATCTGAAATTTCAAGCCCTAGTTCATCCACTTTTACACCCAATTTCAGAGAATAAATGGATGATTCTTCGATAAAATGACGTATTAAGAACACGAGACTTACCTCCAATCACTTCAAGTAGAAATTCCCTTCAATATCCGTCAACAAGCTCTCAAGGTGGTGCAAAAATAGAGGAAATATGAAAAAGCTCGCATATAAAATTTCTATTAAAATGGGTCTGCCCAGATGCACTTTCCTCTTCGCGATCACGGTCACCACCCACGTGATCGCGACGCCCAAAAATTGTAAGCCTGGAATTTACCTTACGCGAACGCGGTGCCGAGGCCGCGAACGCGATGATTCAGAAGCCTCAACTATGCGATCGCAACTCAACCCACGCGATCACGAAACACCGAGAAGCCAAACCTACGTTATCGCAGCTCGGTTCACGTGATTGCCAAGGCCAAATCCCTGGAACACCAACAACATAAAATCTGCTACCTTTCCAAACCAAAAATCCTTCCGTTAAACATCCGAATTCACCCCGAGGCCCCCGGGACCTCAACCAAAAAGCACCAACACGACTTAACACCTCATTCAAACTTGCTCGGATAAAAACACCAACATTAAGATAAAAAATCATCAAATTCCTCAAATTCAAGCCTAAGTCAAACTAGAACTTTTCCCAATTCGCATTCGATCCAAAAACCAACCTAAATACTTCCAAATGATCTGAATATTTGCAAACATATCCAAAATCACCTAACGAAGCTACTGCAACTCTCAGAATTTCATTCCGACCCCGAGATAAAAATCTCACCTATCAACCAAAATTTTCCAAAATTCCAACTTAGCCAATTAAAGCCTAATTCTACACCGGACCTCCAAATTCAATTCCGTTTTCTCTCCCTAGTCTCAAATCACCCTCCAAAACTAGTCGAATTGCCAGAAATCCATCCCGAACCCTCTAACTCACAAGTCAACGTCCGATTGACTTTTCCATCTTAAGCTTTCCTTAAAGAGGGTATTGGTCTCATTTCTAACCATATTCCACCCAACACACTTCGAAATCACCAAACACATATAATTACATATGAAGAAGCATAAAACGAGAAAAATGGGGCAGAGATACAAGAGACAACAAGTCGGGTTGTCACAGTAGTAGAGTGTAAGTATATATATACATATATATAAAAGCTATATTCGCTACAGTATTATTTAATACACTTATACTCAGTGCATAGTGTGAGCACGTGATTTTTGCTCTATATATGAATTATTCCCATAAAAATCAAACAAATGATTTTTTCTTTATTTTTATTATTTTTGTGCATTTTTGTGTTATTTTTCTGATAATTGTTGCATTTTATTTGTGCACGTTAATTTATAAAAATACAAAAATACGCATTTACATTTAGGATTTAATTTCATAGTTTAGTATTAATTAGGGGGTTAATTTATTTTAGCACAAAACTAGGAAACTTTACAAGAATTAGTTCATTTTGCATTTTAATCATTTTATTTGGGAATAGTGACAAATTAGATTTTTACCACAATTTTAGGAGTTGATTAGTTTTATTTGAAATATATTAGAATTTTAGTGTAACTGAAGTTTTATAAAATCAGAAAATGAAAAAAGTCATAAATTTAAAAATACAAAAATAGAAAGTAGATAAAACATATAATTTAAAAGAAAAGAAAAGCAATTGAAACCCAAGACCATAGACACCCGCCCAGTTCCATTAATCTCATGCCGAATTCCTAGTTGTAATGCTTATCTGTATCATGTGCATTTTGACTTAGGGGACTCAACACAGGGGTTGGGTCCGTCTAGAGCTAGCAACCTGAAATCAAAAGACCATTCTGATGCATCCTACTTGGTTTTCTGTGCATTTATTTGCTCGATCCGTCATGTTGACCGGCTTTCTGAATCTCGAGACGGTTAGAAAATGAGAAAAAGAAGAAAAGAGGAAAATAATGAGTCGAAAAGTTAAATGATGAGTTTAGAAAAACCTTTTCCCAAGTACTGTCAGAGTTCTGCCGAAATTTTGAAAAATATAAAAAAAGAAAATATAATATCTTATTTTTTTTAAATAGTTGTTCCATTCTAAAGAGTCCGTCATTTTTTTAGTTTATCTTGTTTGCAAAAATGGAAAATGAAAAATAGTGTGTTTTGCCATAAAAATTAAAAAAAAAAAGGTTTTTTGTTTTGCTTTCTTGCTTCAAAATAGTTTATTTGCCAATAAAAATATGGTGTTCTATTAAAGAAAAAGAGTCTTTATATTTTATTCGAAAAATAGGTGGTGAAAAAAGAGTCCATATTTTTAATTGGGAAAATAGGTTGTTTGTTGAAATAAAAAGAAAAATCGTTATTTTGTCTTCAAAAAATAGAGAAAAAAAATAGTTTGTTTTGCGATGGAAAAAAGAGAGTCGTTTATTTTAATCCTGTTTTCGAAAATGAAAAAAAAAGAATAGAAAAATCGTTTGTTTTAAAATAGTTCGGTTAATTTGCCTGAACTACGCGTGGCTTGATTCTCACCGGAATAGGACAAAAATGTCGAATTTTAATTTTTGCCGCAAATAAGTGAAAAAAGTCCGCTTTGTCAAAAATAGCCAAATGTTTCCAAATGGGACACCGGAAGACTGAATTTGCATAAGCGGCTGTTTCTAGTCAAATGTGATTTTCGGTTGACTACACAGCCTTTAAATCTTCGTTTCCAAAGTGCTGAAGGGTCGTGTTTACAAATCAAGTCTTTTATTTTCCAATTTGAAAATACGTAAAGCAGCATATAAATAGTTTTATCTCTTTTGAGTCAAATAAAAGTTTTTCCTTTGCCTAATCACCTTAATAAATGTGCAGGATGAGCACAAATCAAATTGAGTCGTTCTCAGTTTTTAGCGAGGTCCCTATACAGCTCCACATGTGGTAGAATGATCTATGAGATGATAGTAAAAAGACAGTGGAAAGAATTTTGGTAGGTCTCGTTGATCTGTTAGATATCAAGCCAAAGATGGATGTCATTGAAGCTTTAATACAGTTTTGGGATCCAACCTGTAATGTATTCCGCTTTACATACTTTGAGCTTACACCCACTCTAGAGGAAGTTGTGGGTTATGCAGGTTTGGACGGGAAACTGAGTGGTTAGTATTTGCTGTCACCTAGACCGGTGTCTCTGCATGGGTTTTTGAATTTGCTAAACATTAATCGGAAAGTGCAAGATGAAGATCTGTCAGAAGGCTGTTGTAGTCTCCAATTCTTATATCAACGGTATGGTAATCCTCAAGGTTTTGAAGAACTAAATCTCGTACTAACTCATGATAAGGACAGAAACAAATGGGAGTCAAGACGTCCTTTAGCTTTCCTGACAGCCTTCATGGGAATCTTGGTTTGTCCATGCAAAGATAAGAAAATAGAGATAGTCCTTGTAGGGATGGCAGACGTTGCAATCAAAAGGCCTAGAAGTACTGTGGTCCCTTTGGTATGATCTGAAATATACCGAGCCTTAACTGTGTGTCGAGAGGGTGGTAATTTTTTCCTGGGATGTAATGTATTACTGCAGCTATATATACAGGAACATCTCTTTCATCAGGTGGGATACATGAATCATGGGATAACTTGAAGAAACTGCATCAGTGGTTTTGAAAATCGAGTAGTGGGCTCTGAATTCCCTGAAGGTTTCGAGGCATGGTTTGTACGATTGAGGTCATTGACAGCTAATCAAGTTGAATGGGCATTTGGATGGTTGCCAGCTACAGAGGTAATACACATGCCGGCTGAAGAATGTCATCTTCTTTTGATGGGGATTCGCAGTATCCAGCCCTATGCTCCTCATCGAGTATTGCCCCAGCTAGGACGGTTCCAAACAATCCCCACTGAGATGGATCTGAGCAAGCATGCCATTGATTTAAGTCTAGGAGCCTCATTTTCCGAAAAGGAGGTTCGAAAGCTATGGAATGAGTGTAGATTCCTTGAGGAAAAAACCATGGTTCGGGAACGAGCTAAGGGAGAAGTAGACCCGAAGTACAATGCTTGGTTTGGGAAAATGTTACAGATTTAGAGACCTGCCAAAAGGGCCCACGTTAAACAATTTATGGATGACTCGAAGAACAATGGGGTTGGTTAGCAAAGGAAGAAAACTATCGAGATGAAATTAGAAAATTGAAGCACCAAATTGCAAGCATGATTTTCGAGAACAGTTTGCAAGCGGCGGCGGAACAAATTAATAGAATAGACTGACTCAAGAAAATGAGATGCTGAAGGCTCAAATACATCAAATTAAACTAGCTGCCAGTATTCAACAAAGAAGTAGGTCTTATGAGAGACGCATAAAGGGATTGGAAACTGAGGTAAATCAGTGTCAGGACGAGTTGGAAAGATCTAAGAATATCATGGAAAAGTTCAAGGAACAATGGGTTACCAAGACAAAAGAGCATCGCCAGTATTTGAACCAACTGAAACGGGATCACGAGAAGATTGTGGCCAATTTGAAAAGAAATGAGGTCTTCCTCGAGTGAAAAATGGTCAAGCAAGCCAAAGATTTTGAAGTGGAAAGCAGGCATTGTTGTGACTTATTGGCCAAAATGGAGGTGGAGGTGCAACAATTGCAGGACCAGCACTTGCAAGATTCTCAAGCCTTAGAAACATGCAGTAACCAGATAAGACGTCTTCGCATAGAAAAGAAGCGAACCAAAGACAGGATCAGAGCCATTGCTCATGCCATTGTGAGAAGATGCCGGGCGTGTAAAGATATGATTGTTACTACCTTTGTCCCAGCTATAGTGGTCTTTGTTAAAAGAACTTTGCTTGAATTAGAGCAGCTTGAACACGACTTGGAACCCAGGTCCGCGTCAAGGCAGAATGATGCCCCGTGGACACCCAGATTTGAGTCATTACTATATCTTTTTCTATTTTCAAGTCTGTTTGTCCATTGTTGTTCATGTCAAAATGAGTCCGTAGTTTGATGTTGGTGTTTGGTCTTAGTTTGTGTCTATCATTTCTTTTCGCAAAGATGTTTAGCTTGTAATAGCTTGTATTAGTAATGAAAAATTGAATATTTCCAAAAATTGTTTTTATTTTATTTCCGCATTTTATTTTCACGAACTATGCTTAGTCTGATTTGTGGGGGGTCACGATACATAGGCAATCTTCATAGGATTCGATCGTTGTCTTAAATGAAAGAAAAAAAGAGAAGAAAATAAACGGAGGTAAAAGAAAAGAAAGACAGATGAATGGAAAAACGAAAACGAGAATAAAAGAAAGAAGGAAAAGAAGAGCGGAAAAACAAAGCTGTAATAAGAGCGAAAAAAGAGCGAGAGCGGAAAACAATGGTGAGAATAAGAAAGGGAAAGAAAAGAGCACAATAGAATGAGAAAATGAAACAAAAGGAATGTCAGGATGATACATGTGGACGAACAAATGCATAATAGAAATGATTAACTGCATTGGTGCATTCATGCCAACACGCGGTTATCAAATCTGTTAAAACCTAATCATTAACAAAGTGGTTGTTTAAATGTGTGAGTACATGCAAGTGGTTAGTTGATTGGCAATTCTGGCAACTCACCATTACATCACCCGGTGGAAGGACAAAGAAATGACTGGACATGATTCAGATACTAGTATTGTGGACCCCACAAAGGAGGTTGAGGTGATCGATGTGGGGGCTATGAAGGAAGAAATGAAGAAGTTGAAATCCCAAATGGAGGCCATGCACCGGGCCTGGGCATAAGGGCACCCAACACCATTATACCCCGCCAACCCCTCTTTTATCCCGCACCTAGCGCAGGCTCATCAATCTTCCACTCCCGAAACATCTACACCCTTCCAGTATAACACCCAAGGGTACGCACTTTTATATGCTCCACCGGCTCCACCACCCAAACAAACTCCTCCTCCACCCGTGGCTCCAATCTTTGTGGCTCCTCCTCCAGCTCCACTACAAAGGTCCTCTAGTGAACTAGTATTCCAATCTCATGACGCCCAATATTACCCGCCTGAGCCCAACTCTAAGGCTCCTGAGCCTTATTCATATTCCTCTCATTTCGAGATCCCAGAAGAAGTCCAGAAACTAGTTAAAATGCAGAGCATGAGGAAGTGATCAGAAAATTCAAAAGCCTGGAGTAATCCTTCAGGAACATGCACGGGCTGGGTAGTCAAGTCAGTGTTGCCTATAAAGATTTATGCCCTTTCCCAGATGTCCAATTTTCTGCGGGATTCAAGATGCCTAAATTTGACCTGTACGAGGGACAAGATGACCCGGTAGCCCACCTCCGAGGATTTTGCAGTAAAATGAGAGGTGCTAGGGGAAAAGATGAATTATTGGTAGCCTATTTCATACAGAGCCTGAGAGGGTCTGCATTAGAATAGTACACCAGACATGATCCTAGCCGATGGTACACCTGGGATGATCTGGCACAGACGTTCATTGGCCATTTCCAATATAGCCTCAAGATAGTCCCTGATCGTCTATAATTGCTGAAATTTGAGAAGAATTCGGGAGAAGGCTTTAGAGAATTTGATTTTAGATGGAGAGAGAAGGCTGCAAGAGTGGATTCCTCAATGAGGGAAAACGAGATGGTAGATTATTTTCTGCAAATGTTGGAGCCGACATACTTCGGTCACCTAGTGGCTTCTCTGGGTAAATCGTTCAATGGGGTAGTGAAGTGGGCGCTATGATTGAAGAGGGTTTAAAGTCAATCAAAATGTTGAGTTATTCAGCACTGAAATCGACCATGTAGGCCATATAAAGTGGTACGGGTGGTGTGTTAGGAAAGAAGAAGAAGGAAGAAGTGGCCACAACGGAAGCTAGCACCTGGTCCAGGCCTAGCAATCCCCCGCCCTACTATAGCCTACCCATACCCACCACCCAAACTACCCATATACCCTGTACGGCTCACTAGAACACTACTACCCACCGCTAGAACAACACTTCTCTGTCCATCAAGCCTAGATATATACACAGCCTCCGGCGCATCCACAATCACGTGCGCCGGCTCCCCAAAACACATATACACCTCCACTAAACACCCATCCACACCCCAGGGCTAACAGATCAGAACCCAGCTTCCGCTCGAACCTAAATTTTTGGAGCAATTGGGAATGTTAACACCTATTGAGCCCAAAGTACCAAACCCACCTCCCAGAAACCTGGACCAGTCCGTCAGCTGTGAGTATTGCTCAGGAATGCATGGGCATGAGACTGAAAAATGTTGGAAGTTGAAGAATGCAATAAAAGATCTCATTGACAACTGCCGTATTGAAGTGCAGGCTCGGAGGCGCCAAAAATCAATCTGAACCCACTGCCAGAACATCACGAGACCAACATTATTGAGTTGGTACACAAGGATGGGGAGTTGAAGAAACCCTCACAAACCGTGATGATGATTCATGTTGTTGAGACCAGTTCAAAAGAGAAGCCGACTGAGGAACAGACAGGGCTGAAATTGAAAGGTACAAGTGACAAGCATGTAGTAGTGATGGGGAAAGAACTATCTGTTGTTGCAACGAAACCAGAACCATTTAAGTTGGTGGTACCAGGGGCGTCACCCGCGCCCGTGGTTGTTGTGAAGGGTGTTTAAATAGAGCCAGTGATCATCAAGCCAGTAGTCCAGCTACCCATGGTTGATAGCAAAGTTGTGCCATGGAAATATGAGAAGGTGATAGTAACATACAAACGAAAAGAGATTGAGGAGGAGAGCTGTGCGGCGCAATGGTTGACTCGATCAGGGCGTTTCTTCGCTCCCGAGGAATTGAGAATGGCTAGGGCTACTAAATATAGTCCAAAGTTGGTCAAAAAGGCTTCTATAGAGGAGGAAGTGGAGGAGTTTCTAAGGAAGATGAAGGTACAAGACTATTCTATTGTCGAGCAGCTGAGGAAAACGTCGGCCCAGATTTCGTTGTTGTCATTGTTGATCCACTCTGATGAACATAGCCGAGACTTAGTGAAAATATTAAATAAAGCCCATTTTCCTGATATTCAGTGAACCACTTCGAGACAATTGCTAATAGGATCTTCCAGGTAAACGAGGTAACATTTTCGGATGATGAGTTGCCTGTGGAAGGAATAGAGCACAATAAAGCCCTTTACTTGACAGTAAAATGTGATGATTCAGTGGTGACCAGAGCATTGGTAGATAATGGGCCTAGTGCCAATATTTTCCCAATGTCGACATTGAATAAGCTAAAGATCGATAATGAAAGAATCCGCAGAAATAGCGTGTGTGTCTGAGGTTGTGACAGAGGTGGAATAGACACGGCGGGGGACATTATTCTCGAGTTAACCATTGGCCCAGTTGAGTTTACTATGGAGTTTCAGGTGTTAGACGCTCGGCATCATACAAACTTTTGTTGGCACAGCCATGGATCCATGCATCAAAAGCAGTGCCTTCCTCATTGCATCAAATGGTCAAATTTGAATGGGACATGCAAGAGGTGGTGTTACACGGAGAAGGCCCCACAAGCGCTGCAGATGATGATATTGTGCCCTCTGTAGAAACTGATGACGATAAGGGGTCGTGGGTCTATCAAGTTTTTGACACGATTAATGTGATCAAGGTACCAGAGGGAAAAAGCATCCCACGTCCTCGAGTCGCAGCTACAACCGTCATGGTTGTTTCAGAAATGATGGGTAATGGGTTTGTGCCTGGAAAAGGTCTGGGTGCCAAGCTTCAGGGCATTGTTCCACCGGTGTCCTTGCCCAAGAATTTAGATACCTTCGGGTTGGGGTTCAAGCCAACAATAACAGATATCAGACGGGCCCGCAAGTTGAACAAGAAAGCTTGGGTTCTCCCAAAACCAATTCCACGTCTGTCCAAATTCTTTGTTAGGCCGAGGGAAAAAAAGCAGTTAGCAAGAAAGGCGACAGGTTCATTAATTAGAGCAGAGGGGAAATTGGATGAAGTGTTTGAGAGGGTATTTGCAAAAGTAAACATGGTTCAGGCCGGTGAAGGTTCCAGTAATGTCGACCTTTAGTACGGTGGGCCATATGCGAGGATCAATAATTGGGAAGCTACTCCTCTGCCAGTTCGGAGGGAGGCACGGTAGTGGGACTTTGTTTTTCTATTTTATTTTCACCTGGATTATTCCAGGGTTTGTAATCCTTGTGACTATGTTTCGTCCATTTGGATGAGCTAAGCCCTGTTATCTTTACATTTTAATGAAATGCAATTTCCTTTCCTTCTTCTTTCCTAATTTTGTTTCCATTTTTCTTTTCTTTTCTGTACAGTTCTTTTTATGTTGATATCAATGACATGACATGCATGAGGATTTCTCGGCCCGATCTTATAAGCCAACCTAACTCAGAAATAATAATACAAGAAATTGAAAGTGATGATGAAAAGAAATATGATGATGATGAAGCCTATGCGGAAATTAGAATGGAATTAAAACACTTTGAGGAAAAACCCAAAACAAACTTAAATGACACAGAAGCAGTTAACTTAGGGGACCAAGATAATGTCCGTGAAACTAATAAAAGTGTTCATCTAGAGCCGTAACTCAAGGAAGAAATAATCGCGACAATGTTGGAATATAAAGAAATGTTTGCTTGGTTCTATGAGGATATGCCAGTTTGAGTACTGATTTAGTGGCTCACAAATTGCCTACCGATCCATCACTTCCGCCTGTTAAGCAGAAACTGAGAAAGTTCAAAACAGACATAAGTGTGAATATTAAAGAAGAGATCACTAATGTTGTGCCTGTACCAAAGAAAGACGGCAAAACCAGGGTGTGCATTCATTATCAAGACCTTAACAAGGCAAGTCCAAAAGACAACTTTCAATTTCCAAACATCCACATACTGAGAGACAATTGTGCCAAACATGAGATTCGTTCTTTTGTGGATTGCTACGTGGGTTACCATCAGATCTTAATGGACGAGGAAGATGTAGAGAAGACGCCATTCATCACGTCGTGGGGAACATATTGCTATCAGGTCATGCCATTTGGTTTGAAGAATGATGGGCAACTAACATGAGGGCTATGACAACAATCTTCCATGATATGATACATAAAGATATTGAGGTGTACGTGGATGATGTGATCGTGAAATCTAGGAAGCATTCTGACCATGTCTAGGAATTGAGGAAATTCTTTCAAAGGCTACGCATGTATAATCTCTAGCTCAATCATGCAAAGTGCGCTTTCAGGTTGCCGTCTGGAAAGTTGTTAGGGTTTGTAGTCAGTTGCCGGGGTATTGAATTGGATCCATCAAAGATTAAGGCCATTCATGAACTGCCACCTCCAAGAAACAAAACTGATGTGATGAGTTTGTTGAGAAGGTTGAATTACATTAGCAAGTTCATTGCTCAGCTCACAACTACATGTGAACCCATTTTCAAACTGCTAAAGAAAGATGATGCGGTTAAATGGACGGATGAGTGTAAATCTTTTGATAAGATAAAGGAGTATTTGTCGAATCCACCCGTGTGTGTTCCGCTAGAGCCAAGGAGGCCTTAGTTTTTGTATCTGACGGTCTTGGATAATTCATTTTGGCTGCATACTGGGGCAGCATGATGTCACAGGCAAAATGGAGCAGGCGATATACTATCAAAACAAGAAGTTTACTTCTTATGAGGTTAAGTACACTCATCTGGAGAGGACGTGTTGCACCCTAACTTGGGTGGCACAGAAGTTGAAACATTATTTTTCGTCCTAAACTACTTACCTCATATCTTAGTTAGATCCACTGAAGTATATTCTCCAGAATCCTATGCCCACGGGAAGGCTCGCAAAGTGGCAGATCTTGCATACAGAATTTGATATTATCTATGTGACGCGGACTGCAATGAAAGTACAGGCTTTAGCTGATCACTTAGCTGAGAATCCAGTTGATGATGATTATGAGCCCTTGAAAACCTATTTCCCTGATAAAAAGGTAATGCATATTGATGAGTTGGAGCAGATAGAGAAACCAGGATGTAAATTTTTCTTTGATGGAGCCGCCAATATGAAAGGCGTGGGAATAGGAGTTGTACTTATTTCTGAAACAGGTCAGCACTATCTTGTTACGGCTCAGCTTCGTTTCTATTGCACAAACAACATGGCGGAATATGAAGCATGAATTTTGGGGTTGATATTGGCTGTGGATATGGGTGTCCGGGAAATCTTGGTCATGGGTGACTCGAACCTACTGGTATACCAAATTCAAGGAGACTGGGAAATGAGGGATTTGAAGTTGATACCATACCGACAGTGCCTGCATGAGCTTTGTCAACGGTTTCAGTCGATAAAGTTCAGTCATATCCCAAGGATTCATAATGAGGTTGCTGACGCTTTGGCCACTTTGGCATCGATGTTGCATCATCCTGATAAGGCTTACGTAGATCCATTGCAGATTCAGGTCTAGTATAAAAATGATTATTGTAATGTGGTAGAAGGTAATCTTGACGGCTAGCCGTGGTTTCATAACATTAGGGAATATATCAGGATTGGAGTTTATCTGACACATGCCACCGGGGATCAAAAACGAACTACTCGTCGATTGGCAAGCACTTTTTTCCTGTGCATAGGATTACTATTCAAAAGAACACTAGATCTCGGACTGTTGAGGTGCATGGATGCAAGGAAAGCCACAACTATCATGACTAAAGTACATTCTGGAGTCTGTGGACCGCACATGAGCGGATATGTTTTGGCAAAAAAAATCTTGCGGGCAGGGTATTATTGGCTTACAATGGAGCGGGATTGTATCAACTTTGTACGCAAATGTCATCAGTGCCAAGTGCATGGAGATTTGGTTCATTCTCCACCAACAAAATTGCATACGATGTCAGCGCCATGGCCTTTTGTTGCTTGGGGTATGGAAGTTATTGGGCCAATTGATCCAGCTTCATCAAATGGACACAGGTTTATTCTGGTAGCAGATTATTTTACCAAGTGGGTGGAAGTGAAGACATTCAAGTCTATGACTAAGAAAGCTGTGTGGATTTTATGCATGCGAACATTATTTGGCAGTTTGGTATAGCAAAAGTGATTATCACATACAATGTGGCTAATACAACAGTCATTTGATGAAGGAAACATGTGAGTAGTTCAAGATTACTCATCGTCATTCTGCTTCGTACCGCCCTAAAGCAAACAGTGCGGTTGAAGCGGCAAACAAGAACATAAAGAAAATACTGCATAAAATGGTTGAAGGGTCTAGACAGTGGCATGAGAAGTTGCCTTTTGCATTGTTGGGATATCGCACCACCGTTCGTACTTTGGTGGGGGCGACTTCTTATTCATTGGTGTATGACATAATACACGCAGAAGTGGAGATCCCGTCGCTTCAAATCATT
The DNA here is from genome assembly GCA_034376525.1 of Nicotiana benthamiana. Taxonomy (NCBI): domain Eukaryota; kingdom Viridiplantae; phylum Streptophyta; class Magnoliopsida; order Solanales; family Solanaceae; genus Nicotiana; species Nicotiana benthamiana. The sequence continues at coordinate 96,010,588 of CM067323.1, read as the reverse complement.
ACGGAGGCTGAGATCGACGATGATGAACAGGTAAAGACCCGTCTGGAAAAATTGAGTTTGATTGATAAAAAAAGGTTGGCATCACTGTGCCATGGTCAATTGTACCTGCGAAGGATGGAAAGAGCGTACAACAAGAAAGTATGTTCGAGGAAATTCGAAGTGGAACAGTTAGTACTGAGGCGGATTTTGCCTCATTAGGTTGAAACAAAAGGAAAATTCACCCCGAACTGGTAGGGGCCATTTGTAGTAACCAGAGTGTTGTTTGATGGTGCATTGTATTTGACAGACGTAGAAGGAAATGTGTAGAAATGGCCATCAACGCTGATGCGGTCAAGAGATATTATGTATGATTTTTTTATTCTTAATGTACTTGTTTGCATTTGGCATATTTTAAAGATTGAAATGAAGAAGGAATTTTGTTCTGCTATCCAAACACTTTTATCCTTTGTTAGCCCTTTAAGCCTTAATTATCTTCGTTCATACCCCTCTTTCGGAATAAATGTCACAATCAAGAAGGCAGGCGCTAAGCATAAAGTAAAGAAAAAAAAAAGTTGAGAGGAAAGAAAAAAGAGAAAATGAAAGAAAAAAGAAAAGAAAAGAAAAGAAAGAAATGAAAAAGAGAAAAAAAAGAGAAAAGAAAATAAAAGGAAGAAATGAAAAGAAAAGAAAGAATCACAACAAAAGTAATTACGATAAAGTGAACTAAGTTTGACTTGATCCTGAAAGGGTACGTACGCAGTCTTACTCCGAGGCTCAGTCATACCAAAATAAAACTCCAAAAGTCCCCAAGCAAAAACTGGGGAAGAAGTTTTGGTTCGTTGTGAGAAATTGGATTCCGAGAGTTGTAGTGTCAACCCATTTTGAAGTTTTTTTGACCCTTCTATAACCTTCTTTCTAACCCATCCAAAATCCTACATTACGGTCCAAAGAAAGACCTTCTGATCAAATTTTGAGAAATGCCAAGTCGAGCAGGGAAATGTGATTCACAATAGGGGAAAAACTCTGGTCCAAGCCATAAAGTAAAAAATAAAATGAGAGAGTCTTATTGGTGAAAACCCTCATGGGCACTGTAAGGCGATGATAGCCGAGATAAAATGAAATGAGAGAGTCTTAGCGGTGAAAACCTTTACGGGCACCCTAGGGTGAAAATGAGTTTGAGAAATGGTAAACTAAGAAAGGTCTGTTGGTGAAAATTTGTTCGTGTTATCGTAGGATAATTGAGGTTAAGGTTTGGGTAAAGTAATCAAGTGATGGAAGTTCTGGGAAATGAAGTATGACAACTGAAGAGCTGGTTAGTTGGATTGGTTGGACCGGTTAGTCCGAAATAAGTTTCTATTCCTTTTCTTCTTCAATAATCATTTGGTTTTGGATTCAACTTAACCTTAACTCATAAAATTATTTCATTTCATTCTCTTTTGGGGGTTTGTCTGTATGAAATATTTCAATGTCAGCTTTGTTCAATAAAAAGGGGAAAGGGATTTCAAAGCCTAGTACCAGCTTTCGAAAATGGTAAAGCATTAGGTGGCCAGAGCATGTCAGCAACAACGTGATGTAAAGTGAGATAAGGTAAATCGTTGGAAGTTTCATTGGCCGAATATTTGGGAAATGTTGTTGGAAATGTGGAGAAACAGGCAAAAGAGTCAGAAAGGTGAAACAAAAGGGGAAGTATAAAAGCATTCAGGTTGTCAGAATTGGGGAATGTGAAAGTCGGTCAGAAAGTCAGGCAATTCAGAGGATGTCAGGAAACCAAAGCAAGGCAATGGAAGGATGATGCAACAAAGAACGCCATCAACTAACCACCATTTTTTAAACTAACAAATTTTCGGTGATTGAAACAGGGGCAGAAAATTGTTTGTCAGTAAGAATTCTCCGTGAAAGAAAAGCAAGCAGTAACCAAGTTTAGTCGCAAGTGTGGCATGAGTAAAGTGCACGGAAAATAAGGAATGGCATGGCGAGACGTTGAAGTCATGAGCCCGCCTAAAAAATAGAGGAGTACATATCAGTATTTAAATGTTAAGCTTACACTTTAGTTTCATCAAAATTAAAGTTTTAGTTTTAGTACGTAGTAACAAGCCCAATTTTCCCAAACTGGGGCAGAAAATCTTTGTTATGTTGTCTATTTTGTGAAATCAGGAGCTCGCCTGGAGAATAGAGATCTACATTTGATGTTTTAGAAGTCCGGAGTCCGCCTGGATAACAGAGACATATTTAAATTTCAGTAGTCAAGAGCCCGCCTGAAGAACAGAGGCATGCAATCCAAATTTCAGCAATCAAGAGCCGGCCTGAAGAATAGAGGTGCCCGCCTGGAGCATAGAGGTCCCCATTTCTAATTTCAGAAGTCAGGAGTCCGCTTGGAAAATAGAGACATGCATTTAGAATTTTGGAAGTCAGGAGTGCGCCTGGAGAACAAAGATATACACTCAAGTTTGGAGTTAGGAGCTCCCCTGAAAAATAGAGGTGATGTAATTCCAATTTTAGTTTTCAATCTCTTTGTCTATTTTGAAGTCAGGAGTCCGCCTGAAGAACAGAGGCAAACAATGCAAAATCAGTAGTCAGGAGTCCTCCTGGAGACCAAAGACATACAAAATTTAAGTTTAGTAGTCAGGAGTCCGCCTGGAGAACAGAGGAATACATTTAAGTTTTGAAGTCAAGATCCCACCTGAAGAACAGAGGTATTACAATTCAAGTTTTGGTTTTCAAATTCATATTAGTATCTGCTAACAAACCCAGTTTTCCAAACTAGGGCATAAAGTTTCTTTGTTTTGTCTATTTTATGAAGTCAGGAGCCCGCTTGGATAACAGAGGAATATAGTCAAGTTTAAAATTAGCAATCACGAGTCCCTCTGGATAATAGAGGAATACATACAAGTTCAAGTTTATTCAAGTTCGGCAATTTGGAGGGAGGGAACAACATTTCAGTGCACAATTTGAAACAACGACAATGAGTTTCACCAAGGAAACGTAGGACAAGTAGGAAGTACAAGATACAAGTTTGAAGAATCTAGATAGGACTTTGTAATTCGTAGCTTGTAGTCTAGGCTAGCTTCTATTATTTTTGACAGGGTGTAATAAGGAAGGTCAGCGAGCAGTAGCAGCACCACCAAGCGTAGTGAAATCACAGCTCTTGGTAGTCCCAGCTACCAGACACTCCCGAACTACATTGACTTGATTCCATTTTAGCCAAGGATATGTAGGCAACCTTTGAAGCAGGGTGCGGTCAAACTTTTGAAAACGCTTCACAACGGAATTTTCAAACGTGCAAAAATCGCTAGTATTTGCTCACTTATCTTTGCCCGAAATATTTCATGTTTACGAGCAAAGAGGGGCAGCTGTGAGCACATGATTTTTGCCCTATATATGAATTATTCCCATAAAAATCAAACAAATGATTTTTTTCTTTATTTTTAAAATTTTTGTGCAATTTTTTGTGTCATTTTTCTGATAATTGTTGAATTTTATTTGTGCACGTTAATTTATAAAAAATACAAAAATACGCATTTGCATTTAGGATTTAATTTCGTAGTTTAGTATTAATTAGGGGTTAATTTATTTTAGCACAAAACTATGAAAATTCACAAGAATTAGTTCATTTTGCATTTTAATCATTTAATTTGAGAATTGTCACAACTTAGATTTTTACATTAATTTTAGGAGTTAATTGGCTTATTCGAAATATATTAGGATTTTAGTGTAATTGAAGTTTTATAAAATTAGAAAATGAAAATAAAGTCATAAATTAAAAAATACAAAAATAGAAAGTAGATAAAATATATAATTGAAAAGAAAAGAAAAGCAATTGAAAGGGGGGCTGATTGGGCCAATGAATTCAAACCCAAAACCATAGACACCCGCCCAGGCCCATTAATCCCTGACCCAGTCCGGTCCAAAGCTTTAAATCCAAAACGACGTCGTATTGCTGAGCTGATCTCAGCCGTCGATTGTTAATCCGATGATCAAAACCGTCCTAGGTTTCTCCCTATAAGACTGTCCGAACATCCGCTCCCACCCCACTTCCATCGACTTCCTTACCCCTCCCAACTCTAGCCAAGCCGCCACCAAATCCCACCGCCTAAGGGTGGCGGAAACCTCTCTAATCACCACCAAATTAACATCCCTAGAGCACCTAATCACCCTCGTCACGAATCCATATACCATTTGCCTCGAATTGGCCTAGAACCCCTCGAATATTCAATCGAAGGTTCAAGCCAAATTTGAATTTCCTCCAAATAAGCTTAAATTGATACCAGAGAGTCTATGGGTCTTCCTCAACTCGAATCCAAGGCTATTTCGTCAAATATCAACGGGTCACCATCAAGTCCATTTTAAGGTTCATAGTCGAAACTGTTTTGGGAATTTCCAGGGTCGAGTGTTTTTCATGGTAAGTTTTCTTTAGTTATTCTTATTTTATTTCCATTAGTAAAGTTTAATTGTTTCTTTCTCTCCTTGTCAGTCAATATGCTGAATGTTGACTCTGAATTTTTGCATTAGTTCTAGATAATTTTGATCCTGCTATAGTAGTCTAATTGTTGTTCTGATTTCGTACTATTAATAGGATTTAGTTCGATTGTGTTTATCTCTTTTTCTGTTTCAATAATCATTAGTTTAATGTTGTGACAATTTGGGTCGTTCTGTTTAATTTGTCTTCAGATGATAGTTCAATTAAGTTTCAAATCTTCTTAAGTGTATGCTTTGTTCATGATTCCCATTTTTCAGTAGTTAATTGTTTTGTTGTTTGATTAGATAACTGAAAGGTTGTTAGTTAATTGGGTTTGCATAATACCAATAGATAGTTGTTTCTGATTGTTTGAATCTGATTTTAGCCTGATTATAGGTAGTTGTTGATCAACCTTGGGTAAGGGCTTTTGTTTGGTTAACTAGGGAGGTAATTTTAGGAGGGAAATGGGGTAGTTTAGGCGTGGGAAATGGTATTTTTATTAGGAATAGTAATTGCAAAACAAAGACAAGGGTAGTATAGGTTTTTTGTAGCTAAAACAAATACCCTAGAGCCTTCCAAAGTAGGAATTTAGTGTAATTTCAATAATTACAGCGCACTTACTTGAGTAACAAGTCAGAAATAGGAGGACTAATATAAAAATAAAGAGGGACCAATAGCGTAAATAAGAGTTTTCATGGCTGCCCTCAATTTAACCTACAAAAGGTACCTCTAATGCCTTCTTTAACAAGTTTAGAGTCTCATAAAAATTTCCTTGCATTTCTTTACAAGTTCAGATCTGAAATTTGATATCCAAACTTCAAATCTTCAAAAGAAATCCCCAAAAAAAAAACAATATAAAATTGCAGAAAAACCATAGAAAGCTACTGTTTTATTGGGGTTCTATGTGAATTTTATCTTCTGGCTACTGCTTTATATTTTGTAGTTTGGTTTCTGATCATTCAAAGTTTTAGAGGTGTTGTTGATTGATTTCGAGGAGATTTGGGATTCAAGAAGGATTGTTTCATGCTGTTTCTAACATCTGGTGATTTCAAAAATGGCTCCAGTCCAGCTTTGAGTTAGTATGGGTATGTTCGAGTCAGTTTATGGTCCATTCGAGCTAGTTTGGTTGGTTTCCTGTTTCATTGAAGTGTTAAATCTGTTGATGTTTGTTCTTGGGTCTATTGTGTTAAATCTGGAGCTAAAATTGATTGAATTGCTATGAATCTGAGTTGCTGTTCATCTCTGCCTCCAGTGACCTTCATTTCTTCTTCACTTTTAGCATTTTAATCCAGGTACATGTTCTGTATTTCATGTGTGGAACCTCAGTTGAAATAAGAAGGAAATTGAGGCTTGCTACTGTAGATCTATTGTTGAACATCTTTTCTATGCTTAAATAGTATTATTTTGTGATTTGGTTGGCTATTCATTGTAGTGTAAGACTTGGACTGTAATTATGATTATTGTACCGTTGAATTTACATAAATGCTGAAAAGTATTTAGTTCAATAGACTCCTCTACTTAGAGTGTGAAATTGATTTGATAATTCATTGCCTTATATGAATTAGATAACCATGAGCTTGTTCGAATTCATGTAGAGATCGGTTGAAAGTTAATAAGTTCAGGTCTATATAATTAGTTGAAAGTTGTAGTGAGTCATCACACTAAGGACGTGAGTTCATGATACTTGATTAGTAAGTAATCTGATTAAAATTTGGAGTTCAGGTTCGTTGGTTTTATTTTGTTTAATTTTGTTTTTTGTAAAACTTAATCTCTGAAAATAGAAGGCCATAATGCTAGGCAAGTTATCAGTAATTTAACTTCACTAATATCATTGGCTAATCAATAAGGATCAATTAAAGTTTCAAGAAATCGAAAATGAGTTACTATTATTTTGATCTTCAGTCCAGGGAAGTCGTGCATTTTTGTATAATAATTAGGAAGCGGTGGTTTGGACTTTTTTTTCAATTTGGATTTGATCCTTGGTCCCTAGGTTCACTCGATGTGAATTGCGTTGCCGGAGTACATGGCTGACTTGTGCATTTTATGGTTTGGGCTCTTTCGGCCCAACAGTGAACTGGCCATGGCTTCTTTAGTAATTAAATGACGTTTGGGTTTTGAGTTAGGTAGCGGATTTTAAACTAAAAGGTTCGTCCTTTTGTTTGGACCAGGACTTGGACTCGATGCCCAGTTTATAAATATAATTGATTAGGAATTTTTTTCATTATTTATAGTCAAAATCAAAATAGAAAATATAGTTACCTTTTAGGATTATCCTTTTAAAATAAAATGAGATGAGCCTCGCCCAATAAAATACAAATTTTGAGGCCCCCAATAAAGGTTTAAAATATATTGAAAATCAGGAAGGTATGTTTAGCGGATTTCACAGCCCTCCCAAAAGATAATAATGCGCTAAACTCTTCTAGGCGTGTATTTTATAACTTTACATTCCTAAATACTGGTGGATATTTTATGCGGCGCAAATCGAAATCCTAAAACGTTGAATAATGTGCGTCTAGGATTGCGGGTTCATTTGATGCGGCGCAATCCGAAAACACATTTTAAACGACGTTCAGTTTCTTAAATAAATATTAAATAAAAGTGGTAAAAAGTAAAAATTGGCACATAGGTTCTTCTTGTAATAAAATCAGTTAAAAGTTAAATACAACAGCTGAGCGAACGTGCTAGAACCACGGCTCCCGGGTTAACAGCATTCCTTATCCAGATTTCTAGTTCGCAGACTACGACCATATGTTAGATAATACGCTTAACGCTAGAGGGGGGGTGAATAGCGTTATAATAAAATTTAGCGTAAACTTGCGGAAATTAAAATTTACAGGAAGTAAATAAGTGCGATAAATAATAACTTACACACAGATATATCCTGGTTCACCACAACGTGTGGCTAGTCCAGTCCCCGAGAGACTCTCTCGAGATTTTCCACTAACGTATCAAGCTTCCGGGTGCTTAACAAACCTTTACAACTTGAGGACGCAAGCCTCAACACCTTTGCTCGGAGTTACAACACTCCAAGACTTCAACCAAGGAAACACAAGTCCTTACAACAAGAGAATTACAATTCTCTTACAAGTGTATACAACACTAAAACACTCAAACAAAATACTCCTTAATGAGTAGATATGAGTAAAAGAAGTAAGCTCTGGATCACAACAACTTTGGACAAGAATATGGCTCTCAAAATCTTTATGAAATTGAACATAAAATGATAAACAAAAGTATGCAAGCTTATAGCAATGTAATGATCAGTTGTAGTATGTTGTTGTGTCTAAAACACTGAAATGAAGCTGTATTTATAGTTGAAAAACTTGGCATTACCGTTGCCTAGTTGCCAATTAAGAGTTGCTGATTTTACTCACTGACAATCGATTGTCAAACCCCAACAATCGATTGTCTGCCAGTCAGATCAAAATTCAATCCCAGATTTTACGCTCGATAATCGATTACTTACAATCCATAATCGATTACTGGCAACGTTCAAAAAATCCTTTCCAGATTTTACCACAAATAATCGATTGTCAAGAATCAACAATCGATTACTCAGCAACGTTCAAAAAATCTTTTCCGGATTTTAATCAAAACAATCGATTATACCAAATCAATAATCGATTACCCAATAACGTTCAAAAAATCTTTTCCGGATTTTAATCACAACAATTGATTATACAGAAGCAATAATCGATTACCTGACGGTATTTGAAAACTTTACGACAACGGTCAGCTTCACAATCGATTGCACAAAGTCAACAATCGATTACTTATCAGTTTTTGAAAAACATTTTAGACACTGCCTCTTGACAATCGATTGTCATATACTCACAATCGATTATTTAATAAATTTGAAAATCACTGGAAGTCACTGCCTCAACACAATCGATTGTCATTAGTTCACAATCGATTATTTTGTGACTTTAAAAAATCTGGAGGACACTGTCTCTTCACAATCGATTGTCATTAGCTTCACAATCGATTATTCTGAGTTTTGAAAAACTTTGATGGACACTGCCTCACCACAATCGATTGTCATAAGGTTCACAATCGATTGTCATGCAGGTTTGAAGAAACCTGATGTTCACTGCCTTAACACAATCGATTGTCATTAGTTCACAATCGATTGTCATGCAGTCTTGGCTTAAAACAATCGATTATCATTAGTACATAATCGATTATCTTAGTCCAGTTTTCAGAGGCATTTAAAAATCATTTTGACTAATGAAAATATGCATGATTTAAAATCATTTAGCATTAAATTAAATATGCATGATTTTGGAAAATAGTTTTATGAGAGAAGCCATGTTACGAGTCAAGTTGTAGGATCAAGATCACAATTAAGAATGACTCAATTAAACTATAAAACTTTGTCTTGAGCTTGAATCTCGATGGATATCAATTGTGCGCTTGTTTCTTGAACTTCGTCATATATCAATTTTTGCTTCGTTTGTCATTCATCAAAACCTATACAAAAGAACACACGTTTTAGTATATTGCATTGAGAACGTGTTTCCAACAATTTCCCCCTTTTTGATAATGGCAAACATTAAGCGGGATATGCAAGCAATTTATATTGACGATTCAAGACAAGTGTATACATGCAATAAGTATGCAATTTGTTCCCCCTCAATATATGAATTCCCCCTTAATTTAAGCATATAGATATTGAGAGTGCATGCCCGTTATCTTCCCCCTTTTGTCATTAGCAAAAATAACATAATAGTAAAATGCTAAAGATGTAAATAAAACTTGTTTATTTAAAAGAATATAGCAACATCAACCCGAATAATAGCAACATAATCGATTATTGATACGAAATAATCGATTTTTAGACGACGGTAACCGATTGTTGTGCGTCAAGCTTTATAATTTCCCTTTCCTTTGGGGCGAATCGTTAGACGTCTCCGACGCTCAAGTTAGAACTCATGTAATAAAAAATTGCAATGCATGACTTAGATCAACGTGGAGTCAAGGATCCCGAGTTCACTGCGAATTCGGAAGAAGGACTCTTTCTCTAAAGACTTTGTAAAGATGTCTGCCAATTGGTTTTTGGTTTCAACAAATTCAATTTCGACATCGCCTTTGAGAACGTGATCTCTAATAAAATGATGTCTAATTTCAATGTGTTTCGTTCGCGAATGAAGAACGGGGTTCTTCGTCAAGCATATGGCACTAGTATTATCACATCTAAGAGGGATATGATCAAGACTTAGGCCATAGTACAAGAGTTGTTGTTTCATCCATAGGATTTGAGCGCAACAACTCCCCGCGGCTACATATTCAGCCTCGGTTGTGGACAACACAACACTTACTTGTTTCTTGCTAAACCAAGAAACGAGAGAGCTACCGAGCAAATGGCAAGTGCCACTAGTGCTCTTGCGGTCCAATTTACATCCAGCAAAATCGGAATCGAAGTAGCCAACAAGTTGGCATGAAGAGCCTTTGGGGTACCATAGACCCACATTTGTAGTATCAACAAGATACCTTAAAATCCGTTTTACCGCAGTAAGGTGAGACTCCTTCGGACACGATTGATAACGAGCGCATAAGCACACGCTAAACATGATGTCCGGACGACTAGCAGTAAGATAAAGAAGAGAGCCAATCATACCTCGATACTTTTTGGTGTCGACTTCCTTACCTTTCTCATCTTTGTCTAGATGATCGGATGTGCTCATGGGAGTTGCCATTTCTTTTGCATTGTTCATCTCAAATCGTTTCAGCAATTCTTTGCAATATTTGGCTTGACAAATGAATGTACCTTCTTTCATTTGCTTTACTTGTAATCCCAAAATGAATGTTAACTCACCCATCATAGACATCTCAAATTCGCTTGTCATTAAATCGGAAAATTCCTTGCATAAAACATTGTTAGTAGCACCAAATATAATATTATCTACATATATTTGAACTAACAAAATATCATTGTTTTTATGCTTAACAAAGAGAGTTGTGTCAACTTTCCCCCTAATGAAATCGCTTTCCAAAAGAAACATACTCAATTTTTCATACCAAGCTCGGGGAGCTTGTTTTAAACCATAAAGAGCCTTTTTGAGTTTGAAAACATGATCGGGAGATTTAAAGTTTTCAAAACCGGGGGGTTGTTCAACAAAAACTTCTTCTTGAATAAAACCGTTTAGAAAAGCACTTTTCACATCCATTTGATATAAATTGAAATTTATAGAAGAGGCAAATGCAAGCAATAAGCGAATAGCTTCTAATCTAGCTACGGGAGCATATGTTTCCTCATAGTCAATACCTTCTTCTTGATTATGGCCTTTTGCTACAAGCCTAGCTTTGTTTCTAGTGATTATACCATTTTCATCTAGTTTATTGCGAAAAACCCATTTCGTACCAATTATGGTATGACCTTCGGGTCTTGGCACCAAATCCTAAACGTCATTGCGTTCGAATTGGTTAAGCTCCTCTTGCATTGCCAAGGTCCAAAATTCATCCCCAATTGCTTCTGAGATGGTTTTGGGTTCAATTTGAGAAACAAAAGCAGTATGTTCTAAGGTATTTTTGAGAGAGTTTCGGGTACTTACTCTTTTTCCAATTGTGGCGCTTCTTCCGTTGGTTGTTCCTCAGTTTCATCTTTATTTTCCTTGGGTGGTTCCTCTTGTATTTTGTCTTTCAAGCTATCTAAGATACCTGCAAGATCAAAACCGGAATCCTTTCTCGCCAAGCGAGCATTATTTTCGGAAAATACAACATGAGGGGATTCCTCCACAATTTGGGTTCTTTTATTAAAGACCCTATATGCTTTACTACGTGAGGAATATCCAATGGAAATACCTTCATCCGACTTAGCATCAAATTTACCCAATTGGTCTTTGCCATTGTTATGAACAAAACATTTGCCACCAAAAACTCTAAAATGGGAAATATTTGGTTTTCTTCCCTTATAAAGTTCATAGGGGGTTTTCATGAGTATCGGCCGAATTACTACTCTATTTAGAACGTAGCAAGCGGTACTCACGGCGTCCGCCCAAAAATGAGTTGGGTATCTTAGCTTCGTCGAGCATGGTTCTAGCCATCTCTTCGAGACACCTATTTTTCCTTTCCACCACCCCATTTTGTTGTGGTGTACGTGGAGCGGAAAAGGTATGCTCGATTCCGAGTTCGTCACAAAAGTCTGCAAAGAGATTGTGATCAAACTCTCCCCCATGATCACTTCTAATTGAAGTGACGGTTGTTTCTTTGTCATTTTGAACACGCTTAAGAAAAAATTTAAAATTTTGAAAAGCATCACTTTTATTGGAAAGAAATAAAGTCCAAGTAAATCTCGAGTAATCATCAACAATCACAAAAGCATATTTAGTTCTTCCTAGACTTTCAATGCGAGAGGGACCAAATAAATCCATATGAAGCAATTGCAATGGTCTAGAAGTTGAAACTAAGTTTTTAGATTTGAAAGATGCTTTTGTTTGCTTCCCCTTTGACATGAGTCACAAACAGAGTCATTTTCAAATGTTAAAAAGGGAAGACCAACAACTAAGTTTTGAGAAATCAATTTGTTCAAAAGATGCATATTGATATGTGCTACTCTACGATGCCATAGCCAAGTATCATCCTCTTTACTCATTAGACAATCAACATATTCGGGTGAGGAATTAGCAAGATCAACCATATAAAATATTATCAACTCTAAAACCACGAAGTATGATTTTGAAATCACTACGTCTAAATACTAGGCATTCATCCGAATCAAATAGAGCAAGATTTCCCTTGTCACATAATTGGCTTATGCTCAAAAGATTATGCTTCAAACCTTTCACAAGTAATATATGCTTAATAGAGGATTTTTCATCCTTACCGACCAAGCCGATGCCGATGATCTTTCCTTTATTGTTATCACCGAAGATAACACTTCCTCCTTCTTTGTGCTCTAATTGAAGGAATTTAGATTCATCTCTCGTCATATGCTTGGAGCATCCACTATCAAGGTACCATAGTACACTTGATCCCTTCAAGCACACCTACAAAACAAATTAATGCTCTTTAGGTACCCATGCCATCTTGGGTCCTTGGGGGTTAGGCATATTATAATGATGCGATTGAGTAACATGTCTATGACGTGTAAAGCATGCAGGAGCAATATGACCAATACGTCTACAATAATGGCAAGTCACATTTCGGTTATGCATCCTTCTAGGTTCATAGTAACTAGACGGATGAAAATTGCTTACTCTATTTTGAGCACTATGACTATTTCGCATTTCATGAGAATTATTTCTCCTACTATGAGCTCTAGGATGGGCAGCATTTCTAGAGTGATTGTTTCTCGGTTGAGGGCCATTGCTAGGTCTTCTAAAGGGTTCAAAATTTGGCCTAAAATATGCATCATTTCTAGGGTGACTATTTCTAGGTGGTAAGTCTTTCCTAGGTCTTCTAAAATGTTCAGCATTTTGTCTAGCATGCATATTGGCTCTAGAGTTGTTGTTTCTAGGATAAGCATTTCTATTGTTAATCCTAGGTTGAGCTTTAGGTTGTTGGGGTTTAGCTGCAACCTTTTCTTCATTCTTAAAGCCTATTCCATGCTTGGTTGATTTCAAGTTAACAAGAACATCATTCAAGTTTTTGTGCGAAGAATTAAACTTATCTAATGTGCCTTTAAGCCTACTTACTTCATTCTTAAGAAGCAAACAAGAAGTGCAATTTCTAGTAGAGCTTTCAAGCTTATCGGAACTTCTTTTTCCAAAAAACTTGTTTTCCTCTTTCAGCTTCTCATTTTCTAAAACCAGTTTTTCTAAATCCTTTTCTTTCAAAGAAAGCTGTTTTTGAAAATCCTTTTCTTTAGATGAAGCATTTTCTTTTATGCCCTTAATAGTTTTTGAAGCCTTAATAAACTCAGCATATAATTCATCAAAAGCAGTTCGCATTTCTTCAAGAGTAAAGAAGTTTTTAGACGAAATTTGACATACCTCATCTTTGTTGTCTTCTTGTGCCATAAGGCAAAGATTTGCTGCTTCGTCTTCTTCTCCTTCGCTTGACTCATCTCCGGAGTCGCCTCCCCAAGAAATGTATGCACGTTGCTTTTTAAAAGGTTTCTTCTCCTTTTTGATGTTTGGGCAATTTGATTTGATGTGCCCGGTTTCACCACATTCATAGCACTTGATTTGTTCGCCTTGCTTTTTGCCTTTGCGTTCATACTCCTTGCGCATGAACTTTTGAAATCTTTTGATAACGAGTCCAAACTCGTTGTCTCCTTCCTCATCTATTTGCGGTTGGCTTGTGCTCGCCTTTAGAGCTATTCTTTGCCTCATTCGATCATCAACAAAAGTGTTAAGAATAGTAGATTCATAGGTTTTAAGGTTACCTCTTAGTGCGTCGATGGTGACGTTTGAAACACCAATGGATTCTTGAATTGCATCGGCCTTTGATCTCCATGCCGGTGTGAGACTTCTAAGAATTTTTCGAACGAGCTCTCTATCCGTGAATGTTTTCTTGAGAGCATGTAAGTCATTTACGATTACTGAAAATCGCTCAAACATTTCGTCCACCTTTTCACCTTCCTTCATGTGAAATAATTCATAAGAATGGGTTAGGAAATCAATTTTTGCTTCCCTTACCTGGTCCGTACCTTCATACGTGACTTCTAGCTTGTCCCACATCTCCTTCGCCGTTGTACAACACGATATTTACCTGTAATCGACAGCTTTAACAGCACAATATAATAAATTTATTGCTTTAGCATTATTTTGAACCTTTCGGATGTCATCCGCGTCATACTCATCCTCGGACTTGGGAACCCATTCGTTTTCCACCTTCTTTGTTGGAATTTGGTTTCCCTTCATTATCACCTTCCAAAGGTGAAAGCTGTTGGACTGAACGAAGATCTTCATCCTTTTCTTCCAGTACGTGTAATTTGTACCGTTGAATAGAGGTGGTCGTGTGGAGCACTGTCCTTCTTCAATTCCTCCAAAAGAATCACGAGTAGAAGCCATGGATAGTTCTCTCAAACTGTTAAGTTTTCAGAGAGTTGGGCTCTGATACCAATTGTTAGATAATACCCTTCACGCTAGAGGGGGGTGAATAGCGTTATAATAAAATTTAGCGTAAACTTGCGGAAATTAAAATTTGCAGGAAGTAAATAAGTGCGATAAATAATAACTTACACACAGATATATCCTGGTTCACCATAACGTGTGGCTAGTCCAGTCCCCGAGAGGCTCTCTCGAGATTTTCCACTAACGTGTCAAGCTTCCGGGTGCTTAACAAACCTTTACAACTTGAGGACGCAAGCCTCAACACCTTTGCTCGGAGTTACAACACTCCAAGACTTCAACCAAGGAAACACAAGTTCCTTACAACAAGAGAATTACAATTCTCTTACAAGTGTATACAACACTAAAACACACAAACAAAATACTCCTTAATGAGTAGATATGAGTAAAAGAAGTAAGCTCTGGATCACAACAACTTTGGACAAGAATATGGCTCTCAAAAGCTTTATGAAATTGAATATAAAATGATAAACAAAAGTATGCAAGCTTATTGCAATGTAATGATCAGTTGTAGTATGTTTTTGTGTTTAAAACACTGAAATGAAGCTGTATTTATAGTTGAAAAACTTGGCATTACCGTTGCCTAGTTGCCAATTAAGAGTTGCTGATTTTACTCACTGACAATCGATTGTCAAACCCCAACAATCGATTGTCTGCCAATCAGATCAAAATTCAATCCCAGATTTTACGCTTGATAATCGATTACTTACAATCCATAATCGATTACTGGCAACGTTCAAAAGATCCTTTCCAGATTTTACCACAAACAATCGATTGTCCAGAATCAACAATCGATTACTCAGCAACGTTGAAAAAATCTTTTCCGGATTTTAATCAAAACAATCGATTATACCAAATCAATAATCGATTACCCAATAACGTTCAAAAAATCTTTTCTGGATTTTAATCACAACAATCGATTATACAGAAGCAATAATCGATTACCTGACGGTATTTGAAAACTTTACGACAACGGTCAGCTTCACAATCGATTGCACAAAGTCAAAAATCGATTACTTATGAGTTTTTGAAAAACATTTTGGACACTGCCTCTTGACAATCGATTGTTATATACTCACAATCGATTATTTAATAAATTTGAAAATCACTGGAAGTCACTGCCTCAACACAATCGATTGTCATTAGTTCACAATCGATTATTTTGTGACTTTAAAAAATTTGAAGGACACTGTCTCTTCACAATCGATTGTCATTAGCTTCACAATCGATTATTCTGAGTTTTGAAAAACTTTGATGGACACTGCCTCATTACAATCGATTGTCATAAGGTTCACAATCGATTGTCATGCAGGTTTGAAGAAACCTGATGTTCACTGCCTTAACACAATCGATTGTCATTAGTTCACAATCGATTGTCATGCAGTCTTGGCTTACAACAATCGATTATCATTAGTACATAATCGATTATCTTAGTCCAGTTTTCAGAGGCATTTAAAAATCATTTGACTAATGAAAATATGCATGATTTTGGAAAATAGTTTTATGAGAGAAGCCATGTTACGAGTCAAGTTGTAGGATCAAGATAACAATTAAGAATGACTCAATTAAACTATAAAACTTTGTCTTGAGCTTGAATCTCGATGTATATCAATTGTGCGCTTGCTTCATGAACTTCGTCATATATCAATTTTCGCTTCGTTTGTCATTCATCAAAACCTATACAAAAGAACACACGTTTTAGTATATTGCATTGAGAACGTGTTTCCAACACCATAGTCATCTTTTTCCTCGGTTCGCAGACTGCGACCACAGTCATCTTTTTCCTCGGTTAACAGAATTCCTTATCCGGATTTCTAGTTCGTAGGCATCGTTACAAAAGTATTAACGACTTACATTTATATTATTTAGATAGTAAATACAAAAGTAATTTTTAATTTTGACCATATAAAGACAAACTTTGGTTGCTAACCATACATGAATTTAATTGTGATGACCCGACCCTTCGTCCTATGTGTTACTGCTCTGTTTCCTCCTTATTGTGTTGCTTCATTCAATATCAGTATTAGAGTCGGTCAGGAATAATTGAATTGGTTTTGGTTGAAAATAAGACAGCTGGCTTCTTAGAAGGAAGCTTGTTTGGAAAAAAAGTCAATTGGAAGTTGACTTATGAATTCAAAGGCTCGGATGAGATTTCTAATGATTCGGTTAGATTAGGGAGATGAATTTTGACTTAGGAGAGCTATCAGAATTGAATTTTGAGGCCGGTGTAGAATGAGGCTTGAATTGGCTAAGTTGAATTTCGGCGAATTCCGGTTGATAGGTGAGATTTTTATCCAAGGTTCTCAATGGAATTTCGAGAGTAGCAATAGCTTCTTTAGGTGATTTTGGATATGTCTGCAAATTTTCAGGTCATTCGGACGTTGTTTGATTGAGTTTTTGATTGTATGCGCATTTCAGAAGTTCATAAGAAATTTAGACTTAGACTTGAGGAATTTGGTGATTTTTGATGTTAATGATAGTGTTCTTATGGCTTGAGCAAGTTTGAATAAGGTAATAGGTCATGTTGGTGCTTCTGATTGAGGTCCCGGAGGCCTCGGGGTGTTTCCGGATGGTTGATCGGAGGCTTTGGTGTTTATTGCATGAAAGCATATCTGACTTCCGGTAATTTTGCTAGTGCGGAAGGAGAGCCGCTTAAGAGGCGACCGCAGAAGCGGCAGGTGAGCCGCGAAGGCGAAAACGGAGGAATAGGCGTGGATTGCGGAAGCGGAAGTTGGACCGCGTAGGCGGTTACCGCTGAGGCGGAATTTTGGCAGTAGAAGCGGTCTCTGGAAGTTACGTTGGACCACGTAAGCAGTCTTGTGGCCGCAAAAGCGAGACCGCAGGAGAAGTCACTGAGCACATATGCAAAAATAGAGCTGGGTAGATGAAGAGGGTTTCGAAGGGAATCAAAGGGAGGTAAGTTCCTTGGCCTAATTATTGGTTGAATTCATTAAAAAGGGGCTAAAGTTTGGGCTTGAGTTTTGATATTTCAAATTGGAATTTGATAGGTAATTTGAACTCAGATTTGGGTGTTCTTGGTATGTATGAGCACGTGGCAAGACGAGGATTCCGGAAATGTAAGTTTCATATTTTTTCGAGAAGCGGGCCCGAGGCTCGTGTTTTGCTAGTTTCGAGGTTCTTGCTATAATTCGATTGTTTTCGATTGGGCATTGTTCCATTTGCATATTGTGATGTATTAGCTTTGTTTTTGGCTAGATTCGACGCGCATGGAGGCCGATTTGGGAGGCAAAGGCGTCGGGAGCTTGTGATTCCGGCGGTTCTAGGTGAGTAATATTTGGGAATGACATGCTGAGGGTTTGAAACCCCAGATTTGCACATCCTAGTGCTGTATTTTAGGGATAGATTCCATTTTTATGTATTGTTATTTGGGAATGATATCGTGAACGTTAAATCATATAAATGGTTGGCTCGGGCTGCACTCCGCAGTCTATTCATGTGCATTGCATTGCATTCATGCATTTACTCCTGTTTGCCCTGGTGTTATATGTTACTGAGTGCTGAGCCAGAGAGGCTGATGTTAGATATTGTGAGTTAATATTGAGCCCGAGGGGCAAGTTTCTGATTATTTTCTACTTGTTGAAATTATCTTTGAAATTGTTGAAAAAGCATATATTCAAAAGAGATTTTTGAACAGAACTTGAGATTTTTCTAAAAGGATTTTTCACAGTATTTTGGTTTTTCTAAAAAAAAGTTTTTCTAGCTTTCATAGCTGTTTTGTATGCTCATACGTGTTTTCTTATCGCTCAGATATTATTCTCTCTTATTACCACTGAGTGGGAAGTACTCACTTTACTCACTGCACCTTGCGTGTAGTTGCAGGTACTGTTCAACCGATAGCGGGTCATTTGCATGACCGAAGGCCATATTCTGATAGTTGAGCAAGGTGACCGCCAGCGTTTGCGGCGCCGCACTCCATCCTTGTATTCCAGATCTGCCTTTTATATTTATACATTGTTGGTCCAGTAGTAGTGTCCCTACTCTTTAGATGCTCGTGACTTGCGGCACCCCGGTCGGGCTGTAATTGTATTCATATTAATTAATGTCATAAACTTAGATTTGATTTGTTATAACTAATAATTTCTTTAAGTGGTGTAATTAAAATGGTGTGGCTGGCCTTGTTCACGAGAGGCGCCATCACGACCGCGTATGGAATTGGGGTCGTGACAAGTTTGTATTAGAGCCTAGGTTACTACGTCTCACGAGTCATGAGCAGGGTTAGTAGAGTCTCGCGGATCGGTACAGAGACGTCTATTTTATTCTTGAGGGGTTTCAGAACCTTTAGGAAAACTTTCCATTCTTGGAGTTCTTATCGTGCGTAGCTGATTCAGCTTTAGATATAACTTTTGAAATTCCTTTTGCACGTCTATATGCGCACGCGAGCGCTCAGTAATATATGTGCCTACATGGCTTTTGATTCCCCGATCGAGGGGCAAGAGGTAATCTCCATGAGTTCATGTTGGGCCAGTCCGGAGGACTCGAGGTCGGATAGTTGCCTATGGTTTGAGCACCGATGTGATGATTGTGTGAGCAAGTGTTTCGAACTTATATGTTCAGTATTTTTCTAATTAGCCGGAATAGAAGCTGGATATCCATGAGATGAGTATGTTAGTACCGTGGGGCGTATCTATGTGATCTTGGTGTGACGAAAGAGTCTGCTAAATAATAGACGAGTTGTCGAGTGTTCAACTCCTATTGTGCTTTTATGTGTAGTCTGAGTTATGGGCGCGTGAAGAATATTTCCTGTCTCTTAGTTGGCAAGTAAAGTACATTCCATATGGCAGTATGAGTATATAATTAGAAAGACTAAATGGTTGTGTATTACGTATATGATAATGGAAGGTATGTGTTGTATTTTGAACTATTGGGATGCTTGAGAAAGTCGACTCAGTTGATGTGAAAATGAAAGCGAGGTTTGCAGATAATGTCAGTGCTAGATGATCTATGTATTCCCAAAATTGTAAATGACTTGAGTTTAATTCTCTCTGTAATGTTGTGATTTCAATAGAGTAAAAGTATTAGGATTATTGAGCGTGTCCTAGTATATGGCTTCGAGCCAAGTTGGGGAGGTTTCTATGGATTAGCTGATTGCACTGTTGTATGTTATGATTGGGTCTATTTCATGGTATGTTGGCTGATCAGGTATGGTCGTAGGAATTAAGCCGAGAATGGCACGTGTGAAGGAAAATTTTGATAAGGGATATATGGTGCTTTGTAGAGTTGAAGAAATACTAGGATGTTTTGAACTGCTATTGATAAAGATCGCTTAGTGTATAGGGAAGGAAAATGGTTGTTTATATCTATATGAGATCATGTTTTGCGGTGTCAGAGTACTAGTAAGGCATGAGTGGTTCTGTCTGTTAAGGCAGGTAAATTTTAGTTGTTCAAGAGTGAATGACTCTCGAGATTGGTTTTATTGTGTCCAAGATTTTGCATGTAACAATCAGGTGTCTTAAGTTTGTGTATGTGGCTAGATGCTATGCTTTCATTAGAAAAGATCAAGGCTTGTGGTATTTTATGTTAATCATGGGATTCTATATATCTGTATTTGGAAGGTAATCGAAAGGAATTCAGAGTCGCAGGAAGTTCTTAAAAGTGAAGCATTCAGGAATGTGGTATCTCTGGGAAACGTCTGAGAGAGTATTCAGTGGCCTATGGGTCTTAGACAGTGTGGTTTTATGTGCGAGTCTCGTCTGGTAACCTGGGTGGAGGTATAGTGGTGCTATTGCAAAGGAGAATATCAAATCAAAAATGAATCGAGAAGGAAATTAGATAAATGGAATAGCTTGATAATGAACCGAATCTGTATGGTAAGAGTATGATTAATTCTTGTATGTGTTTGAGGTAATGAGTTTTACAGGGATTGTGCAGCAAAGCTTTTAAGCGTTGGCAGCTTGCTTAACTTGGTCTGCATAAAAGGACTCAGTCCTGGCAGTTTAGCTTGTGCAATGGAATTGGGAGAAAGAGTTATATAAGTGTTTTACCGTGATTTGAAGATGAGTATATTTCCTATGGGCGTGCGAAGCATGGAAGTGTAATAATTTTTCTCCTATATGGGATCATGAAATTTCTCGACTAGTTGGGTGCCTCGATGTCTACAGCACATGAGGGTGATGGAAGTCCTCATATTATCCTAGTGTGGTATGGTCTATGTGTTACGATATGGAGAATTGATATTTGCGTGTTCAAGGCTTTGGTTCAGTTCATAATGGGAAATCATAAATTCTTGAGCAGCACGATAGCTTCGGGTGAGTAAAGAATCGATATTCAGATGATTAAGGTGATGTAAATTGATGATACATCAGTAGTATTGCGGCATTTTATTGTTGGATCGACTGCGGATATTTGAGTTGTTGATGGCACAGAAATTTTGAATGTCTTTCGTGGTATGAACGGATACTTGATGTGAGTTATCTATTCGTGCGACGGAGTGTGGGATCAGGCATAGTGATTCATGTGTTATATGTGTTGGAGACTAGAAGTTCTCGTGATCCGACCATGCGGTGGTTGTGGGTCGTGCGTATCGACATCGTCTTGCAGTTGGTGGAAATTAGAGGTCCGAGTGGATATTTCTTTGCTCGGTATGTTAAATCTCGGTTGTGATATTAGATTGTAGACTGGTTGTTCCAATGTCAGGTTTTCTAGACTAAAATGTTATGGGCTATGTCGGAAAAGGGGCACAGGTTGCATGGTGAGGTGCATCAAATTATTGTTCTAGCAGATGAGTTATATTCCAAAGACCAGCGAACGATTGACAAGTATTACTTTGTTAATTGGGCCTTCGTGGCGAATGTCAGTGCAGAGGTTTCTACCATTGATTCAGTTCTGGTGTTGAGGGACTTTTCGGATGCGTTTCTTGCGGCCGGGCATGAGGCTATATGTGTTTATTGTAATAAGAAGATTTGGCTCGATGTGCATCTCCTTTGGTGAAATTTATATGTGGATCGAGTGGCATGCCGCCACGGGTATGTTATCTGGATCGAGTTGCGCGCCGCAATATTATGATGTGGAGAATAGTTTTCTATATGTTACCTTGTGCCTTGCTTCTTGGTTTTCTGAGGAAAGTTCGTATTGGGTGTTACTCGGAGAATAGCGCATGGGTTGTTTCCTCAGGATTAAATAATGTATATTACTTGCTTCACCGTGGGTGTGATGGATTGCTTGGCTTCAGACTTTAATATGTGCATGGCTGTCTGTGTTGAGCATGGTGACTTGAGGTGATTCATGGGTAATAGTGTATGGAAAGCATCGTGCGATGTGGCTGTTAGATTAGATTTATATAATACAATAAATATACACGTGCAGATATTCAAGGAGGAAAGCGGAATCACTTAAGCATGGATAAAAGGCAAGAAAAGCAAGGATAAAACAAGGGAGCAAGATTGAAGAGTTAAACAAGGAAGGAAATATTCATTAAGAGAAGTCGTTGGCACACAAGGAGAAGATCAGCATCACATCGTTCAAATCAGGAAGCCTCTTACGATTCTTAGGAAATCAGATACATCTCTAGATTTTATGCAAATCACTAAAGATTCCCTAACCGTTGATTTGAACTACAAGACTGGAAGGCCGCCATCTCCGTCAATCACATCTCCAGAAAAACAGGAAAGAGATCGCCATCAAAGCAGTGATCAGCGTTTTATTCTTGGAAGGAATCAACACCCTCCAAGGATCAAATACCTTGGGTTGACAAGTCTCCGCCATAGCCTTTCTGTATAAATATCACCGTGCCTTGTACCATCCATATACTTTTAACACACCAAAATAGCCCTATTCATTTTACTGCAAGCAAGCATATTAGTCAAGTTAGATTCACTCTGTAACAAGTCATAAATAGAAAGAGAGTTAGTAACTGGTGAGGCATTGTATCAACAAATGAAGAACAACTCAGCGACGAATAACACTTCTATACTCGAGAAGAAAATTATTGTTCTGAAGAGAAATCCCTTGCAACCAAGGGGACTGGATTAGGATTCACATTGAATCTGAACCAATATAAAAATTCTGGGTGTCTTTACATTTACGCATTTACTTTCAACTTCTTTGCACTTAATCACTCTCAACTGGTGCATTGTACCATTCAGTCAACTAATAATGTTTTAAGTCGACTTATCTGCGATTAATTTTAAAATAGTAACAATTCACCCCTCTCTTGTACTTTCAATCGGTATCAAATCAAGGCTCACATTTTTTTCTTTTGCTTAACAGCTTGTGAGAAAAAGATCATCGCCAATCAAGTGATAGTTGGAGCTCTATTTCAAGAAGGGACTTCTCAAGTAAGACCACCTTACTTCAATGGACAACATTTCTCTCACTGGAAGATTCGCATGGAGATTTTCACCAAGGCATATGATATGAAGGTTTGGAGAGCCATCAAGAAAGGGAACTATCCACTGCCTGCCAGCACACCTCCACTCGTTGACCCCGATGATATTGATTCATACTCAAAGGAACAATTGGAAGCAGTTCAAACAAACCATAAGGCAAGAAATCTACTCCACAATGCTATAAATGGTGAAGAATATGAAAAGATCTCCAGTTGTGATACAACAAAGGAAATGTGGGACAAACTTGAAGTCACCCATGAAGGTACCAGCAAAGTGAAGGAAACCCATATAAACATGCTAGTTCACGAGTATGAACTGTTCACCATGAAAGAAGGTGAATCCATTAAGGAAATGTTTGACAGGTTTAGCAAGATAATCAGTGTTTTAATAGCTTTTGGCAAACCCCATAGCAGTGGAGATCAAGTCAGGAAGAATCTCAGAAGTCTACCTACCCAATGGCAGACCAAAGTCGTCACACTGTAATCTCAAGATCTGAATAAACTATCCTATGATGAACTACGAGGGGAATTGATTGCTTTCGAAAGAACTCATCTGAAAAAGACGAATCAAGAAGAGAAAAAGAAAACTATTGCAATTAAAGCTACTACTGAAGCAACAGAATGTCATCATTTGACACTGGAGTTTATTACATACCCTCAGAAGTTCATCATTGGAGATCCAAATGAAGAAATGAAGACTAGAGAAGCTCTTAAAAGGAAGGCAAACATTGCACTAATCTCCCAGATAGAACCAAAGAAGGTAGAAGAAGCTCTAAAAGACTCAAACTGGGTAACTTCTATCGAAGAAGAACTAGAGCAGTTTGGTAAAAATCAAGTATGGGAGTTGGTACCTCGACTTGAAAATGCTTCCGTTATAGGCACTAAATGGGTATTCAAGAACAAGCTGAATGGAGAAGGACAAGTTGTTAGAAACAAAGCCAGACTAGTAGCTCAAGGATACTCATAGCAGAAAGGAGTCGACTATGATAAAACATTTGCTCCAGTTGCTCGACTAGAATCAATACGAATCATTCTAGCCTATGCCTCGTTCAAAGGTTTCAGTCTGTTTCAAATGGATATCAAAAGCGCATTTCTAAATGGATTTATTGAAGAAGAGGATTTTGTGAAACAGCCTCCGGGGTTTGAAGATTCAAAATGCCCATACCATGTGTACAAGCTTACTAAGGCTCTATATGGCTTGAAACAGGCTCCACGTGCATGGTATGAAAGGCTAAGTACATTTCTTGTAGAACATGGGTTTACCATAGGTAAAATTGATACCACGCTATTTATCAAAAGGTCATCCGAAGGTAACCTTATCATTCAAATTTATGTTGATGACTTTATTTTTGGTAGTGCTAACCTTCTTATGTGCAAGGAATTTGGACATCTAACGCAAAGTGAATTTGAGATGAGCACGATGGGGGAACTCACATTCTTCCGGGACATCAAATCTATCAATCAAAAGAAGGAACTTTTATTTGCCAATATAAATACACGAAAGAGCTGATACAAAAATTTAGCATGAGCAATGCAAAGTCTATTGGCACTCCAATGAGTCGGGCTACAAACTTAGATAAAGATGAACAGAACACTCCAGTTGATGAACCCAAATATAAAGGAATGATTGGGTATCTCCTATATCTGACTGCAAGTTGACTGGATATTATGTTCAGCGTGTGAAAATGTACCAGGTTCCAGTCGGCTCCTAAGGAGTCGCACCTAAGTGCCGTAAAAAGAATTATTCGGTATCCATTGGGACAATGTCATATGACTTATGGTATCCTCGATCTAACACTTTTAAATTGGAAGGTTTTCCAAATGCATATTTAGCAGGTGACAAAGAAGATAGAAAAAGCACTAGTGGCACATGCCAACTGCAAGGAAAATCTCTAATTTCCTGGAATAGTAAAAAGCAGTCTTCAGTCGCATTATCGACTACTGAAGCTGAATATATTGCTGTAGGACAATGTTGTGCACAATTTCTTTGGATGTCACTTCAATTGGGTGACTGCGATCTCCTCTTCAAACCTATACCAATTTTTTGTGATAATTCTAGTGCTATTTGTCTTTCAAAAAATCCTGTGCATCATTCTAGAGCAAAACATATAGATATTAAGCATCATTTTATTAGAGACCATGTTCTTAAGGGTGATATAGAGTTAACTTTTATCGGGACGTCTGATCAACTAGCTGATATTCTCACCAAACCCACCTTCGCTCTGCCGGAGCAAGTAGACCTAGGGTCAGACAAGTCTGAAGAGTGTGCCTCCTCTCAAGGTGCATATTCGGAGAAATCCCCACTTCTTGGTGAAAAAGCCGCTGGTAAACGACCTATTGATGAAGCCCCTCTCTCCACTCCGAAGAAAACCAAGTTCGATTTTTCTGCCTCTCTCGAATCTGGCCTAAATTTTGGGATGCCCTAAATAGGGATTTCTTTATGTCGCTCAAGGACAAGCCCATTGCCCATGGTCGTGTGGTTGATCTTGATGGTATGGACTCCCTCAACTGCAAGGTAAAAGATCTTTTTGTTTATCAAGGGTGGGAAAAATTTCTCTCTGTTTCTCCGCCTAAAGTGTATAAGCCTCTTGTCCGTATGTTCTATGCAAATATTCGCTCTAGCAAATCTGACAGGCTCAAAACCCTTGTTCTTTGCAAACTCATTGTACTTGACTGTAACCTATTTGATTCCCTTTTTCTCTGCCGTTTTTCTAGCTTTCCAAAGATTTTTAAGAATCTGTGGATTGAAGATTTTGAAGTCACCTTTGATCAGGCTAATCAAATCATTGGAGAAAACCCGTCTGAAAATCTTCCCCATCAGTGAGGACCAAGTGATGTTAGCTTTGAAACTAGATTCCTTGCTCACATTGTTTCAACTACTCTTCTTCCCAGAACTGGCTCATTCTCAACTCTCTCCCAAAGGGACACCTTCTTCGTCTACTGTCTTATTTCCAAACTAAAAATCAAGCTGTCCTCCTGGGTCATCAATTTCATGTTTGAAACTGCAGAACATCCCACCATCCTTCCTTATGAGATGACCATCACCCACATTCTAGAAGATCACCAAATTTTGCTTTCAGACTACCCTTCTATCCCTGTGTCAAAATTCTACAACTCTAGGGCCTTTGCTAGCATGGGGTATGTGTCTATTAAACGGTCTAGGTCAAAAAGGGAGAATGTGAGGCCAAAACCACTCTTAAGGAAATCAAACCAACTCCTGTCTCTCTATCCGCGCCTATTACCCCTGATCTTAATGATCGTCTGCGCTCTTTTGAGTCTCAACTCTCTGACGTCTAGTCGACCGTGGATGCTATTCATGATATTTCCAAGGAAACTAGGTCTGATGTCTCCTAAAATCAGGGTGGCTGTGCAAAGGGTAAGAGAGAGCGCGCCCAAAGCGCTCAAAGAGGTGCATGACAGACTAATGGAATGCATGTTGCTGCCAACACCAGCTTTGATCAGATGAAGGAGGCCATTTGCAATACTCTGACTTATTTTCTGCGTCGTGGTTGATTGTGGCTTTTAAGACAATTTTTTTCTAACTTTTTGGTGGTGTTTGGGCTCTGCCCGTGGATAATCTTGTGAATATTATTTTTGCTGTTGCTCCCTGTTTTGTTGATGTCAAAAAGGGGGAGAACTATACAACATGCTATCTTGTGCAGGATGTATAAGTGTGCAGGGCGTCTATGCTATCTTGTGCAGGATGTATAAGTGTGCAGGGAGTCTATTCTTTGTATCTGCACAGGTCAAGTTGACTAAGTATTATATGATTATGTTATGGCATAGCAAACTAAAAAGTTAAGTCGACTAGCGTATGCACCTATTAGCTAGACAATAGTTGGATATTTCATTACAGATACCAGTCGACTGCACCAAATAAGGGGAAAACACATGGACTGCACATACGTAGGGGGAAATCACGTCAAGTTGACTATACATTGAGGGGGAGCAATCCTGCTACTCAACTGAATATAAACAGGGAAGACAACTGTTGTTTGTTCCAGTATATTAATTTTGCCATCATAAAAAAGCGGGAGATTGTTAGATTATATCTCAATGATGCAATTAATATACATGTGCAGATATTCAAGGAGGAAAGCGGAATCACTGAAGCATGGATAAATGGCAAGCGAAGCAAGGATAAAACAAGGGAGCAAGATTAAGCATTAAAAAAGGAAGGAAATATTCATTAAGAGAATCCATTGGCACACAAGGAGAAGATCAGCATCACATCGTTCAAATCAGGAAGCCTCCCACGATTTTTGGGAAATCAGATACATCTCCAGATCTCATGCAAATCACTGAAGATTCCCTAACGGCTGATTTGAACTACTGGAAGGCCGCCATCTCCGTCAATCACATCTCCAGAAAAAAAAGGAAAGAGATTTCCATCAAAGCAATGATCAGCATTTTATTCTTGGAAGGAATCAACACACTCCAAGGATCAAATCCCTTGGGTTGACAAGTCTTCGTCATAGTCTTGCTATATAAATATCACTATACCTAGTACCATCCATATACTTTGAACACACCAAAACAGCCCTCTTCATTTTACTGCAAACAAGCATAGTAGTCTAGTTAGACTCACTGTGTAACAAGTCAGAAATAGAAAGAGATTTAGTAACTGGTGAGGCATTTTATCAACGAATGAAGAACAACTGAGCGACGAATATCACTTCTGTACTCGAGAAGAAAATTATTGTTCTGAAAAATCCCTTGCAACCCAAGGGAACTGGATTAGGATTCACATTGAATCCAAACTAGTATAAAAATTCTGGGTGTCTTTACATTTACGCATTTAATTTCATCTTTTTTACACTTAATCACTCTCAACTGGTGTAGTGTACCATTGAGTCTACTAATAACGTTTTAAGTCGATTTATCTACGATTAATTTTAAAATAGTTACAATTCACCCCCTTGTAGTTTCAGTGGCAAGGCCACGTGATGTTATGACCTTTCGAGGAGGATTCAGGTACTCTATTTCTATGATATGAGATGGGATCTGTGTCCTGTGTTGTAATCGTACAGAGGAAATTGAATTAAAACTCTTTCATTTGAGTCAGTTGTCATGGTTCGAGTGTGTTCAGATCATTTCTTATTGGTGCATGTGTTGAGCAATTTGTGGATTAGGTTGGTGTTGAGATGTCATATCACTAGAGTGGCGTGTTGTAGTTGAGACGATCATTAGAGTCATTAATGAGTATTCAGCTTGTTATAAAGGTAATATCGAGGTTTGGCTCTGAAATTTGTTGTAGTATCAGTCAGAAAGGGAATGGACTCATGAATGGGTGGTCTGAGAGATGGGTTCGTTTTATCACGTGTTTCAGTTGTCATTGGCAGCATACGAAAGTGTTGGAATAAGACTTTAGCTAAATAAGAGGTTCTCTATTGATATTGAGTATTGTGGGCAACTGGTGTGGATTGAGACTACCGTCTTGAGTGTTGGAATGTGTGGTATATTGTATGAATTCACCTGAGGTTGCAGGAGTCGGTTATTACAACTAGATCGGGTTAATTCTGAGTATAGACGTGTGGTTCTGATCGGGTGCATGATTTCGCTAAGTGTAATGTGTTTTATGGTTTAGATGGACTGTGAAATTTCGTCTATGTTGTGTTATCAGACCTATGTGAGATAGGGTGATGTGGGATCACCCCAAGTATATGTTTGGTAAGGTCATTCAGCTATTGGGCTACTTCTAGTACACCTCTTGGTACGCTCGAGGACGAGAATTTGTTTAAGTTGGGGAGGATGTGAAGACCGACCCGTGTCCTATGTGTTACTGCTCTATCTCCCCCTTATTGTGTTGCTTCATGTTTTAATATCAGTATTAGAGTCGATCGGGTGTAATTGAATTGGTTTTGGTTAAAATAAGGCACTTGGCTTCTTAGAAGGAAGCTTGTTTTGGAAAAAAAAGTCAACCAGAAGTTCACTTTTGAGTTAGAAGGCTCGGATAAGATTTCGATGGTTTGATTAGCTTCGGGGGATGAATTGTGACTTAGGAGAGCGATCGATATTAAATTTGGATGTCCGGTGTAGAATTAGGCTTGAATTGGCTAAGTTGAATTTCGGAAAATTCTGATTGATAGGTGAAATTTTGATTCGAGGGTTGGAATGGAATTTCGAGAGTTGCAGTAAATTTGTTAGGTGATTTTGGATATGTCACCAAAGTTTCAGGTCATTCGGACGTCGTTTGGTTGGGTTTTTGATTGTATGCGCATTTCAAAAGTTCTTAAGAAATTTATGCTTGGATTTGAGGAATTTGGTGATTTTTGATGTTAATGATAGTTTTGTTATGGATCGAGCAAGTTTGACTAATGTAATAGGTCATATCGACGCTTCTGGTTGAAGTCCCGGGGGCCTCGAGGTGTTTCCGGGTGGTTGATCGGAGGTTTTGGAGTTTATTGCATAAAAACATATGTGGCTTCTGGAATTTCCGCTTCTGCGGTACGAGAGCCGCTTAAGCGATGATTGCAGAAGTGGCGGGTGAGTTGCGAAGGCGGAAATGGAGGAATAGGCATGGATCGCGAAAGCAGAAGTTGGACCGCGTAGGTGGGTACCGGTGAGGCGGAAGTTTGACCATAGAAGCGGTCTATGGGAGATAAGTTGGACCGCGTAAGCGGTCTTATGGACACAAAAACGAAGACCGTAGGAGCGGTCAGTGACCGCGTAAGCGGAAATCGAGCTGGGCAGAAGGGTTAAGTTATCATTTTTCATCCGCGAGTTTTAGTCATCTTTCCACCATTATTGAAGATTTTAAGAGCTTTTGGGAGCAAATGAACAGGGTTTCGAAGGGAATCAAAGGGAGGTAAGTTCCTTGGCCTAATTATTCGATATAATTGAAGAATTAACATGGAAACTTGGTTGAATTCATTAAAAAGGGGCTAAAGTTAGGGCTTGAGTTTTGATATTTTGAAATTGGAATTTGATAGGTCATTTGAGCTCGGATTTGGGAGTTCTTGGTATGTATGAACTCGTGGCGAGATGATGATTCCGGAAATGTAAGTTTCACAATTTTTTGAGAAGCGGGCCCGGGACCTGGGGCTTGGGTTTTGCTAGTTTCTAGGTTCTTGCTATAATTCGATTGTTTTCGATTAGGCATTATTCCATTTGCTTATTGTGATGTATTCGCTCTGTTTTTGAGGGGCAAAGACGTTGTGAGCTTGAGATTCCATCAGTTCGAGGTGATTAATATTTGGGAATGATATTCTGAGGGTTTAAAACCCCGGATTTGCACATCCTAGTGTTGTATTGTTGTGACTTGCATGTTGGACCTTAGCGTGGGTAGGGCACTGTTGGGAGTGTGACTTGGTCCGTCCCGGTTGTTGGTTTTTACTGCTAGATTGTAAATGTTTTTTTTTATCATTATGACTTAGGCTCATTTCCATACTTGGGGCTTATTTCCAATTATTTGAAACCCCGAAATATCATATTATGACGCTATACGAGGCGAGACATGCACTCCATGGCTAGTGCGGGGTCATATATGTGGGAAATTGTGACTCGATTCAATTAGGGGGATGAAATTATACTATATTGGCGATTGCTTTGCACCCTATATTGATGTTATTTGCGCTTGATGCCATGTTTGGGGCCTTGTGCTGACTTGTAGAATCCTTTAGGGATTGATGTATCAGAGTTAGCATGATTTGCATACTATTTGAATTCAGTCCAGGGTTTTTAACACTATTTTTGCAAACTCGGCCAAAATCCTATGTTTTGAAAACACAAAAGATTCTTAAATGATAATTCGGGCCGACGATCATTATTTTAACTATTTTCTAGACTGCATATAATTTCATGGAAACGGTGGTAGCTATTGGCACCGTGTATTGTAATGGAAATGGTGGTAACTATTTGCACAATGTATTGTAATGGAAACGGTGGTAACTATTGGCACCGTGAATTGAAATGGAAATGGTGGTAACTATTGGAACCATGTATCATAATGGAAACAATGGTAACTATTGGCACTGTATGAAATTGCGCTTGGGCTGAAGAAGCCCCTCCGGAGTATGTACACACCCCCTGTGAGCGTCATCGACGTTAAATCATATGCATGGTTGGCTCGGCTGCACGCCGCAGCGTATTCATGCGCATTGCATTGCATTCATGCATTTACTCATGTTTGTACTACGTGGCACAACATTTATCACTCATAAATCATTGGCATACATAGTGTTACTTGCCTTGTTGACCAGATGCCCTGGTGTTATGTTAAGGATTGCTGAGCCCGAGAGGCTGATGTTAGATATTGTGAGTTGATATTGAGCCCGAGGGGTAGGTTTCTGATTATTTCTTACTTGTAAAAAGTACCTTTGAAATTCTTGAAAAAGCATATTAATCCCTGCACCATGTGTGCAGATGTTGGTATTGATCACCCGGTAGCGGGTTATTAGCTGATTGAAGGTATTTCTATTGTAGTTGAGCAAGCTGACCGCCAGCGTTTGTGAAACCATATCTCTTCCTTCGATTCTAAATTTACAATATGTATATTATTGGTTTTATAGTAGTGTTCAGATTTCTTAGATGCTTGTGACTTGTGACACCCGGGTCAGGATATGCTGGGCTGTAAACAATGGTTATTATTGTGTTATGATGTATTTATTTATTCATTTATGTTTAAAAAGTTATTGAAGATAAAACTTTGGTTAGTTGGCTGGCCTTGTCTTCACCTCGTGACAAGTTGGTATTAGAGTCTAGGTTACTAGGTCTCACGAGTCATGAGCAGGTTTATTTGTGTCTCGCCGATCAGTACAGAGACGTTTGTATTTTTCCTCGGGAGGTTGCAGAACCTTTAGGAAAACTTCATATTCTTGGAATTCTTATCGTGCGTACTTGATTCAGTTTGGAATATAACTCTTAAAAGTCCTTCCTCACGTTTGTATGTGCACATGAGCGCTCAGTATTATATGCGCCTTGACGGCTTGTAATTCCCGATCGAGGGGCGATATGTAATTGCCATGATTTGATGTTGGGCCAGTCTGGAGGACTTGAGGCCAAATATTCATCTATGGCTTGAACACGGAGGTGTTGATTTTGCCAACTGGTATGAAATTATATGTGCGATATTGTCCCTAATTGTGGAAATGGCGTCTAGATAGCTACGTGATGAGTATGTTGCATGTGTGGTGTGTCTATATGACTTGGAAATGTCAAGGAAGGTCTACTGGATGATAGATTGACAAATGGGTGTATGATTTCTATTGTGATAGAATGTGTAGCCCCAAGTTATGGGCACGTGAAGATCTTTTCATGTCTCCATTTGGAGTGAAGTAAATTTCATGTTACGATATGAGTTTAGATTCAGGAAGAGTAAGTGATTGTGTAATTTGTATGGTAGCGGTAGGTATACAAAAATATTAACTAATGGTAAAGCTAGTGGGTAATTAGCTTATGAGGGGAATCTATTTGCATACTAGTTAGATAGGTTTTGGAGCTGAGATCCCTTCTGTAAATGTATTACGATGAAATCATTGGGTTAAGGAGACCACCTTGAAGGTCGAATAATTTAAAGAAAGTATATTATCTTACTTGGTTGAATAGCCCAATAATGGAGGGTTGAAAGGTGTCACAACCCTAGTTCACAAATTATGAACCTATCATGACGATTTCACAATTGGTGAACTAGGGTCGTGACAAGTTGGTATCAGAGCTCTAGGTTCATAGGAGTCACGGGACACAAGCTGGTTTATTAGAGTCTCGCCGATCGGTACAAAGACGTTTGTACTTATCTACGAGAGGCTATGTAACTGTTTAGGAAAAATCTTCACTTTATTGAATTCCTTGCTGTGCAATGCTTTTGACACCGATTCTAAACTTATGTCTTCTATTCTCTCACAGATGGTGATGACACGCACCACCTGGGACGATCAGGCACCCGCACCCCCTCCTACAGCAGATAGGGGCAGAGGTCGTGGACGTGCGCGGGGTGCAGCCAGAGCACCTGCGCGAGCAGCCGCCGAGGGGCCGCCAGCGGACCCAGTCAAGACTCAAGGACAAGAGACGCCAACAACCACCACTACTCCAGCTTTTCAAGAGGCATTGGCGCATTTTATGAGCATGTATACCATGATGTCACAGGCAGGGTTTCTTCCACCTCCTACAGCCACATCCCAGGCTGGGGGAGGATCCTAGACTCCCGCAGCCCGCACTCGAGAGCAAAGGGTGCATATGGGACTGATTCCAGATATTATTCCTGCCCAGCCTGCAGTACTGGTTCAGCCCGAGGTTGGGGCGCCTACATCAGATGATGAGCAGCATAGATTGGAGAGATTTAAGAAGTATGACCCTCTTATTTTCAACGGACTAACCACAGATGATGCTTTGTGGTTTTTGAAGGATTGTTATCGCATCTTTCTACCCATGGGTAGTACTTCTTCAAGTGGAGTCTCCTTTGCATCTTTCCAGCTTCGGGGAGCCACCTATGAATGGTGGCGCACTTTTGAGTTAGACAGTCCGGACGAGGCTGCCTCCCTGATATGGACTCAGCTTTCAGACATGTTTCAGAGGGAGTTTTTTCCCCAAAGCCTCCGAAATGCATGGCGCGTGGAGTTTGAGCACTTGCACCAGGACCATATGACTGTCTCTGAGTATGCCATCCATTATAGTAGGTTGGCCAAGCATGCATCTGCATTGTTGGCTACTGATCGTGAGAGGGTTCGTAGGTTTATTGAAGGTCTTACTCCTTCCATTAGGTCTGGCATAGCGCGAGAGTTGGAGATGGATATACCCTATCAACAGGTGGTGAGTATAGCCAGGAGGATAGAGGGTATGTATGCCAGATATCGAGAGGAGAGAGAGGCCAAGAGGTCTCGAGAGTCTGGTCATTTCTTTGGTTCCCGTACTTCAGGAGCAAAACATCATGGTAGGGTCTATACGAGTCGCCCTGTTCATTCACCTATTCCTTCATCCAGCAGTAGTACAGCTCCTCCCAAGTCTCAGAAGCCTTATTATGCACCTCTGATTTCTAGCGTGCCTCCTGCGCAGGGTACCTCCAGAGGCTAGTTTAGCAGGGGTGGATCTAGTCAGT
Organism: Nicotiana benthamiana; assembly: GCA_034376525.1. Lineage (NCBI taxonomy): Eukaryota > Viridiplantae > Streptophyta > Magnoliopsida > Solanales > Solanaceae > Nicotiana > Nicotiana benthamiana. The sequence goes on along the minus strand of CM067323.1, from coordinate 95,976,764 downwards.
CACAGCCACCGCACCCTCCCAGAGCTTTTTATGAGTGTGGAAATACCCTCTACTTGGTTAGAGAGTTCCCCAGACGTGGTTGGGGTTTCCCTCTCAGACTCCACAGCCTCAGCATGCTCCATAGGATCAGCACGCCATTGTTCTAACTCCAGCTGCCATCCCACCTGCCCAGCCAGAGCGGGGCGGGGATCGGGAGATAGGGGTTGCCCTCGAGGGAGGGGCCGGGCCAGATTTTATGCCATTCCTGATCGTGCCGAGGCTGTCGCCTCCGATTCTGTTTTCTGAAGTATTATATTAGTTAGTCAAAGAGAGGCATCTATTTTATTCGATCCAAGCTCTACTTATTCTTATGTGTCATCTTATTTTGCTCCGCATTTGGGTACATTTCGAGAGACCATGAGCTATTATGTTTATGTTTCTACCCCCGTGGGAGATTCCCTTATTGTGGACCGCGTATATCGGTCATGTTTGGTTACTATTCATGGTTTTGAGACCAGGTCAGATCTTTTATTACTTGATATGGTTGTTTTCAGTATTATCTTTGGCAGGGACGTGTTGTCACCCCAGTATGATATTATTGATTGTCACGCTAAGACCGTGATGCTGGCTATGCCAGGTATTCCACGTATTGAGTGGAGTGGTACTTTTGATCATACTCCCAGTAGAGTTATATCCTTTTTAAAAGGTCAACATATGGTTGAGAAGGGCTACGCTGCGTATTTAGCCTATGTGAGAGATGTCAGTGTTGATACCCCTTCTGTTGACTCTGTTCCAGTAGTAGGGGATTTTCCCGATGTGTTCCCAGTTAATCTTCCGGGCATGCCTCCCGATCAGGACATTGATTTCGGTATTGATTTGTTGCCGGGCACTCAGCCCATATCTATTTCTCCTTACCGTATGGCTCCTCCTGAGTTGAAGGAGTTGAATGATCAATTATAGGAATTCCTTGATAAGGGTTTTATTCGACCCTGTGTTTCACCATGGGTGCTCCTATTTTGTTTATAAAGAAAAAGGATGGTTCTATCCGCATGTGTATCGATTATCATCAGTTGAACAAAGTTACGATGAAGAACCGATACCCTTTGCCTCGTAATGATGATCTATTTGACCAGCTTCAGGGCGCACATGTGTTTTCTAATATTGATTTGTGCTCAGGTTATCAGCAGCTAATGATCTGGGAGCCGGATATCCCGAAGACTGCTTTCAGGACTCGGTATGGTCATTACGAGTTCTTTGTCATGTCATTTGGGCTGACCAACGGCCCAGCATCTTTTATGCATTTGATTCACTGTGTATTCATGACCTATCTCTACCTATTTGTCATTGTTTTCATAGATGATATTCTTGTATACTCCCGGAGCCGGGAAGATCATGAGCAACACCTTAGGACAGTGTTTCAGACCCTGAGAGAAAAGAAATTATATGCAAAGTTCTCAAAATGTAAGTTCTAGTTGAGTGTTGTGGAATTTCGAGGACACATGGTATCGAGTGAGGGCATTCGGGTAGATCCGAAGAAGGTGGAGGCCGTGCACAGTTGGCCCAGACCCTTCTAAGCTTCATAAATCCGCAGTTTTCTTGGCCTGGCAGGGTACTACCATCGTTTTGTTGAGGGGTTCTCATCGATTGTAGCCCCTATGAGGAGATTGACCCAGAAGGGGGCTCCTTTTCAGTGGTCAGACGAGTGTGAGGCGAGCTTCAAAAAGCTCAAGATGCCTTTGACTTCAGCCCCTATTTGGATTTTCCCTACAGGTTCGGGGTCCTATGCTGTTTATTATGATGCCTCACGAGTTATACTTGGAGCGGTGTAGGACGGTAGGCTGATTGCCTACGCATCCAGACAGTTGAAAGTACATGAAAAGAACTATCCTGTCCAGGACCTTGAGTTAGCTACTATTGTTCACGCCTTAAAGATCTGGCGTCATTATTTGTACGATGTGCCATGTGAGAGTTATACGGATCATCGGAGTTTGCAGCACTTGTTCAAGAAGAAGGATCTGAACTTGCGCCAGAGGAGATGGTTGCAGCTACTGAAGGATTATGATATTATTCTTCTTCATCACCCGGGCAAGGCCAATGTGGTAGCCGATGCCTTGAGTCACCGTGCGGAGAGTTCGGGGAGTTTGGCATATTTACCAGCTTCAGAGAGACCTATGGCGATGGATGCTTAGGCTCTAGCTAGGCAGTTCGTGAGATTTGACCTTTCGGGGCTCAGTCGGATTCTAGCCTATGTGGTTTCTCGATCTTCATTGTTTGATCGTATAAGGGAGCGGTAGTATGATAACCCTCATTTTCTTGTCCACAAGGACACAGATTAGCATGGAGTTTCTAATGATGTGAATATTGGAGATGACGGGGTGTTGAGGAGGCATGGTTGTATTTGTGTACCCGATGTTGATGATATTCGGAAGTTGATATTGACTGAGGCCCATAGCTCGCGGTACTCCAGCCATCCGGGTGTCGCGAAGATGTATCAGGATCTGAGGCAACATTAATGGTGGAGGTAGATGAAGAAGGACATAGTATAGTTTGTAGCTAGCTGCCTCAATTTCCAGCAGGTAAAGGCTGAGCACCAGAGACTGAGAGCGTTACTCCAGCAGATGGAGATTCCGGAGTGGAAACTGGTCTCCCTCTGATGACGAGAAGTTTGATTCTATTTGGGTTGTTTTGGATTGGCTGACCAAGTCCGCTCATTTCATTCCAGTGGATACTTCTTACTCAGCGGAGCTGTTAGTAAGCATTTATATCAGGGAGATTGTCCGTCTGCATGGCATTCAAATTTCTATCATCTCAGACAGGGGTTCAGTATTTACATAACGGTTCTGGAGAGCCGTCCAGCATGAGTTGGGTACCCGGGTGACCATAAGTACAGGCTTTCACCCTTAGATGGACGGACAGTCCGAGCGCACTATATAGATTCTCGAGGATATGCTCCGTGCGTGCGCGATTGAGTTTAGAGGGTCTTGGGATCAGTTCTTGCCATTGGTTGGCTGAGTTTACATACAACAACAGCTATCAGTCCAGCATTCGGATGGCGCCTTATAAGGCTTTATATGGTAAGAGATGCAGATCCCCAGTGGGTTGGTTTGAGCCGGGTGAAGCCAGGCTATTAGGCACTGATTTTGTCTACAATGCGGTTGAGAAGGTTAAGGTGATTCATGATAGACTCTGTATGGCCCAGTCCAGACAGAAGTGTTATGCAGACTGGAAGGTTCGTGATGTATCCATTATGGTTCGTGAGCGGGTTTTGCTTTGAGCCTCGCCTATGAAAGGTGTCATGAGGTTTGGAAAGAAAGGGAAGTTGAGCCCGAGGTTCATTGGCCCTTTTGAGATTTTGAGGAAGATTGGGAAGGTTGCTTATGAGCTTTCCCTACCTCCCAGAGGTACCACGGTGACTTGTCTCACGTGTTGGAGTTCACTTCAGTCCTGTTGGACAATTACATGTCTTATGTTGAGGAGATAGTGGCAATATTGGATAGGCAGGTTCGAAATCTCAAGACCAAAGTATATAGCTTCAGTGGTGGGGTCAGCTAGCCAAGGAGGTGACTTGGGAGACCTAGCGGGATATGCACAGCCGGTACCCTCATCTTTTTGCTACTTCAGGTATGTTCTCTATACTCGTTCGAGGACGAACGAATGTTTAAGAGCAGGAGGATGTGACGACCCAGTCGGTCATCTTTGCAATTTATGCCCCGTTCCCCCATTAATTGCTTCCCCTAAGTTCATTTCTTCTATTTTTGTCTGTCAGGATTTTCGGTAACAGAATTCGGAGTGTTTTGGGACACTTAGTCCCCAAAATGAGAGCTTAAGTGTTGGAAAATGGCCCGTAATCAGAACAGTGTGAAGAAGACCTCGGAATGGAAATCTTATGGTTATGTTAGCTCCGTTTGGTGATTTTGGGGTTGGGAGCGTATTCGGAATTTATTTTGGATGTCCGTAGCTCATTTATGCTAGAAATGCCGAAAGTTAGAATTTTGACGTTTCCGGTCCAATAGTGAATGTTTTATCCCAGCGTCATAACGGGATTCCAAAAGTTTCTCTAGCACCGTCTTGTCATTTGGGACGTGCGTGCAAATTTTCAGGTCAAACGGACGTGTTTTGGTTAGGTTTTGAATCGAAAGCGAGTTTGGTTAAGTTTTGGAAGTTTAAAGTTCAAATCATTGATTAAATTGCGTTTCTGGTATTGTTTAGGTGATTTAAGGATTTATACAAGTTTGGGTTATGTTAAAGGATATGTTTGTAGGTTTTGTTGAGGTCTCGAGGGCCTCGGGTGTGTTTCGGATGCTCGACTGGTTGGTTTTGGCAGTTAGAATAGGGACCGCAGAAGCGGCGCCGCAAATACGAATTGGCAATCGCAGGAGCGGAAGGGTGCCATGAGGCCAGGAAATGCAGAAGCAGAAATCGCTGTTTAGTTAAGAGAAAATCCGAGGGTTTAATATCATAAGTTGAAAAATTAACTGAGAGCTTGGGATAAGGCGATTTCGAGTGCGTTTTGAAGAAAATATTATTGGAAAACGTTTCTATGATCAATAAGTAGTTAAATCCATCTTTTAAATTCGAAAGTTGGATAAAAAATTGGATAATTTGAGTAAAACTTCTTTGGCTAAACTATTGAGTTTTGAAAGGAACTTGACCTCTGATTTGGGAGATTTTTATATGATTAGGCTCATGAGAGTACGAGGTTTCTGAAAATGTGAAAGTCATTCGTTTCCGAGACATTGGCCTGAGGAGCATTTTGGTCATTTTACTTATTTTTGCGCCTTAGCTTAAATTTTTGTAGTGTAATTAGTTACTTGCGATGTTATTTAAAATATGTAATTGGTTTGAATAGATTTGGACCACTCGGAGTTGGATACTTGTTGCAAGGCATTGTTTCTTAGCAGTTTTGTACCGGTTCGAGGTTAGTGGCTTGTCTAACTTTGTGTGCGGGACCTCTCCTCTTAGGTTATCCTTGTTGTTTTTTAATGCTTTGTACGCTAGGTTACGTGCGCGTACTTGTTCTAGTTGTTGAAAATTCACCTTGCTTGACTTATTTAGATTGTGTTTCTTCGTATATTTAACTGCTAAAAATTGCAACTTCACTTGTTTTAGGTTAGGAAAAGCATGTTAGTAATTTATTTGCTCTGTTTGAATAAATTGCAATATTTTTCCTCTTTCTGAGCATGCTAGGCTCTAGACCTTTACATGTTGTTGTACTTGGCTTCTCCTGTTAAATATTGAATTGTTGTGAAGTGTTTACGGTTGGGACTACAGGTTTGATTCCTGGGAGATATCCATGTTATTGATATGATGGACTACAGGTTCAATTCCCTGTAGATCCCCTGCTATTGATATGATGGACTACAGGTTCAATTCCCAGTAGATCCCATGTTATTGATATTATGGACTACATGTTCAATTCCCAGTAGATCCTTTATTATTTGTGTGACAGACTACAGGTTCAATTCAAGGTAGATTTTTGTTATTGATGTGACGGACTACGGGTCAATTCCAGGGAGATCCTCTGTTATTGCTATGACGGACTGCGGTTTCAATTCCCAGGAGATCCTCAGATATTAGTAAGAATGGACTGTGGGTTCAATTCCCGGAGCTCCATGTGGCATCCTGACTTTTGAGTGATTCTTCATGTATTCGTAGATTGTATTTGTTGTCTGTTCCATTTTATTTATTGTCTTGCTAGATATTCGGGATTTACTTCTTTATCTACAATCTTTTATTCCTATAATATTTCTTATGTTCATCTCAGCAGGGCCTCGACCTTCCTCGTCACTGCTCCACCGAGGTTAGTTGGCACTTACTGAGTACCGCTGTGGTGTACTCATGCTACTCTTCTGCATACTTTGGTTGTGCAGATCGTGGTGCATCCGGCCAGGCATTTCATCAGTGAGTTCGGAGATTGCTATCGAAGACTTGAGGTATACTGCTACGTCCGTAGACCAGAGAGTCTCCGTCCTTTCTATCCTATTTAGCAGTAATGTTCCTTATTATTTACGTTGTACTAGACTTTTCAGACATTAAAGCTGTATTTACGTTTCTCTTAGACCTGTGTTACCCGTGGGATTCCGGGTTTTGGGATGTTATCTTTCAGAAGTGTTGTGTGCAGTGTATGTGCTAAGGAACCGTATACATTCAATGTTCTATTTAGTGTTTGTTATTGTTTCATTTCCGCACTGTTAAATTCCGCAATGTGATAAGGCTTACCTAGTCGCCAAGACTAGGTGTCTTCATGACAGGTTCACAATTGGTGATCTAGGGTCGTGACAAAAGGTAATTTCTATGTGTTATGATTTAAATAGGAGCAACTCATGTCCATGTGTCAATTCGGATAGTATAATACATGTAGTATTGAAATTTATTTAATTGATATGCATTATGTTACTTTAAGTTGTGGACGTGTTTTTAGGATGGTTTTGGTGATTCTCTAGAAGGTGAATAGGCCCAATTACAAAGTAAACTCTGTCGAAATGTTTGAAAAAAATTAGGTCTTAGTAAAAATTTTGTAGCCTAAAGAGTGGGCTTAATTGTTGTATGAGTGAATGCAAAAATTGCAAATGAGTTAAAATTTCTGATTATTCGTGTTTCCACGAGCTTATGATGGAGGGAGTTTTATCTCACCATGAAATTAAGACATCAATAGAGTATAAGTGCGTTTTGATCTATGGCTTTGAGCCAAGTTGGGGAGTTTGCTATAAATAGGGAGATTGCACGATTATATGATATATTGGTTCGAGTTTGATGCATGCAGGTGAATCAGTTATGGCTATGCAAATTGGGTCGAGAATGGCACGAAAGAAGGAAAATTTTTTACAAGATGTCATGAGTTCGAATGAGCAGGAGATGAGTTTCGATATTTACGGTAAGTTGGAATTGTCTTCAGCGTCACCTAATATCGGTTTTTTGTAAAAAGGATTTTGCATCCTAGTTAAGATTCTTGATCGCTCTACAGCATTAGTGTGAGTGGTGATTTGGAGGCACGCTCCAGATATTGTTGTGGTAAGTTGTGGGAGTGTGTCCCACGGGAAGATTATATAAGTGTGGCATGTGATCAACTGATTGATTAAAGATGTAAACCAAGTATGAAGTTTGTGATGGTGTAGTTAAATTAAAGATTCATGCCTGGAGGGCCCTTGGCATATTGAGTTGTCAACTGGGGAGGAGTACTCCGACTGTGATGGTTGTTCTTGTGTTTTATGAAGCTAATGGAAGTTATTATGGACCTTTGAAAGGTTATCAGACTAGTTCAGTGTGATCAAAATCGGCTTGATGTCGATGGATAGATTTAATGTGAATAATGGATTTATATCAGGCCAGATGTGTGCAATTTAGTAATGCGGTCCTCAAAGAGGAGTAGTTATATTGATCTTTCATTGTCAGATATTTCGCGTAGTGATGCATTTCGCCGTGTGAGTGGTGATTCGACTTGATAAAATTCTATGTGTTGAGAATCTATGTAAGAATGACGTTATATGGGCATCTTGGCTGTTGAAATTTAGATTGTACATCACATCTCAGTTGTGCTTGAGTTTTGTAGCTTATAACGCTATATGTCCCTCAGAGATATTATTATGCACTAAGCATTCTTATGATCGATACTCAGTATTTAGTTGTAATAAGAAAATTTGGATCGATGTGCATCTCCTTATGTGAAATCTATGTATGAATCGGGTGGCACGCAGCCACGGGTATGTTATCGGGATCGGGTTACACGCCACAATAGTTTGATGATGAGTATAGTTTTCTATATGCTATTTTGTGTGCTTTGCTTCCAATAATTTTTTTTGGGAAGTCCGCATTAGTGTGTGGGATTGGTAATTCCTTCTAGAGATCATTCAATTTGAGATTTTTGGGAAGTCCGCATTAGTGTGTGGGATAGGTTATTCCTTCTAGAGATCATTCAATTTGAGATAAGTGCAATCGGAGTATATGAAGTAATTTAAGGGAGATAAGACCATTGTTTGGTTCGGAATGAGGTTATAGTTCTTGCCGGAATTATAGACCCAATGAATTGTTGATTCGGCGGTGTTATGAATTTATGCAGATCTTATCTGTCGTGTCGATATCGTAAGAATTTGAACAAGACCTATGTAGTCATGCAGAGCATGGGATGTGTAGTGATTTTTCTTCTATATGGAGTAAATGGAAGCTCTTGACTAGTTGAGTAGGTAAACATTCATGTTTCAGTAGGGATGTGAAGTCCTCTTGTTACCTTAGGATAATATAGTATATGCGATATGTTGTGAAGGATTGAGAATTGCGTATATAAGGTTATGGTTCAGTTCTGAATGGAAATTCATAATAGTCTTAGGTAGTACGGGTAGCTTTGGGTGATTAGAGAAATGAGCTTCAGATGATTAGGGCGAAGAATATTCAAATGATTAAGGAAATTTTGTTTCTAATTATAGAGATTTGTAGCGGTTACATGTTTTAGAAAAAAGCATTTTTGATTACGTTGACGGCGCTTAAATAGTATTGGGGTCAGGTATGATGATGCGGGTGCTATATGGAGTTGGAGACTGGGAGTTCTCATGTACAGGCTATATTGTGGTTGTGGATCGTGTGTGTCGGTACTATTTAACGACTATCAAGATTTGGAGGCTCGAGTGGATCTTTACTTTCTGGTATGTTAGATTTTGTATGTGATGTCAGAATTTAGACTGGTTGTCTTAGTGTTAGGCAATTCTAAACTATAGTGCCATGGGCTATGTCAGAAATGCCACGGGTTGAGTGGCGAGGTGAGTTGGATTATGTTCTATCAGGTTTGCGTGGTATATGTTATTTGTTTCACTATAGGTGTAATGATTTGCTCTGGCTCCAGCCATCAATTGAGCATGGTTGTCTATTTCAAGCATAGTGACTTGAGGTGTTTCATGTGGAGTAGTATTTGGATAAGATCGCGCATTGCAGAAAAACCGTGTGGAAACATGACCTTCCAGGTCAAATTTGTGTGTCCTATTTATATGATATGAGACAGGGTCTCAGCCTTGTGTTGTGGTAGTGCTAGTGAATTTGAGGTACAACTCTCTCAATTGAGTCATTTTCATGATTTGAGTATGTTCAAACCATTTCTTATTGGTGCGCGTATTATGCAAGTTGTAGCTTAGGCCTGTATTGGGGTGTTATATCACTACAGTTGTGTGTTGGATTCAAAGTGATCGTTGGGGACAGTGATGAACACGAACAGATTTGATTTCGGCTTTTTAGAAGGATAATATCAAAATTTGGCTCGGGAATCTGTTGCGGTATTAGTCAAAAGGGAAGTGGCTTCATAAGTGGTTGATCTGAAAAATAGTTATGGTTCGCTGTGTGTCTCATTTATTGTTGTATGAAACTGTTAGAATAAGATTTTAGATAATAAGAGATTTTGTATTGGTATTTGGTTGTTGTGGGAACCTGTTGTGAATAGAAGTTATCGTTTCGAGTGCTTGGATTATGCAGTGTATTATATGATTTCACCAAGGTTGCAGGTATGGGTATTTCATCTGGTTCAAGACTATTCAAGTATAGGTGTGAGAGTTTGCTCATATTGATGGTTTTAGATATAAAAAGGAAGTTCTATAATTTATGGGCGAGACTAGATTGTGTAAATTCGATTTAAATGTGCTATCAGACCTATATGAGATAGGGTGATGTCGAATCACCCCTGGATTTATACCTGGTAAGGTTATTTAGTAATTTTTGGGCTTTTGGAACAACTCTGGGCGCATTCGAGGACAAACGTTTGTTAAAGTTGGGGAGAATGTGACGACCCGACTCGTCGTCTCATGAGTTACTACCCCGTTCTTCCCATTTTTGGCTTTCTTATGTTTCATTACCGGTAATGGGTGCGTTAATATTGATTTGGAGTGATTATGATAAGAAATGAGACATCTAATCTCTTTACGAAAGAATTAATTTGGAAAAGTCAACCGTATGTTGACTTATGAGTTAGAGGGCTCAGAAATAAATTTCGATGACTCAGTTTTTTTTCGGGGGATGAATTAAGGCTTAGGAGCGCAACTCGAAGTAATTTTGGAAGTCCGGTGAAGAAGTTAGCCAATTTTCGCGAAGTAAGTATTTTGGCGATTTCCGGTTGATAGGTGAAATTTTTATCCGCAAGTTAGAATGGAATTTCGAGAATTTATGTAGCTTCGATATGTTATTTTGGACTTGTGTGCAAAATTTGAAGTCAAACATACGTGATTTGATAGCTTTCAGCATCAGAAATAGAAGTTGGAAACTCCAAAGCTCTTCAAGCTTGAATTGAGGTGTAATTCATGGATTTGGCGTTGTTTGATGTGATTTGAGGCCTCGAGCAAGTTCCTGATGTATATTGGGACAAGTTGGTGTTATTGGTCTGGGGTCCCGGGGGCCTCGGATGTGTTTCGGATGCCAACCGTGTCATTTTTTGAAGATTTTTGTCGTTTTGAGCATAAATGTAATGATCTAAAGGTTCATTTTTAGTCTAGAGATCCACATTTGATTTCGAGACTTTCTGAATTTAAATTATGAATTATAGGACTGATCTGGAAATTTTGGTTTAATTTCATCAAGTCGCGATTGGGTTTTTGATGCGAAATAAGAGTTAATTATTTAACAAGCGAAATGGGTATTGAACTTGGCCAACAAGCTCCAAATTGAGTTTCGATTGAAGGGTTGTGTTTGTATTATTATTTGTGACTCATAGGAATAACAATCGTCTAATCCAAGTTTGTATGATGGAGTTAGAACCATTTTAAAGAAAAATGGTTGTGCTGCAAATTTCTTAAAAAGCTGCTGTATTTTTTTGCAGCAGTGAACAGTACCCGCCCGCGATTGAAGAGTAACCACACGGGTAAACAGTGTACAGTACCCCATAACAGTGTCCATGAACAGTACCCTCATAACAGTATCCGTGAATAGTATCCTTGAACATTACCCTGTGAACAGTAACACGGGTGAACAGTATCACGAGATGAACAGTAACCTCGGAAATTTTGGGTGGAATGTCATTTTGTGAAAATGGGACTTTGTTCCCATTTTCCTTTTTTTGCAATTTGGAGCTCGGTTTGGTAAATATTTGGACAGATTTTCTTGGAGAACAATGGGGTAAGTGATCTTAACTCAATTTTGGTTGTATAACTCGAATCTATTGAAAGTTTTGGTGTTTAATTTGAGAATGTTTGTTGAAAGGGTAGAAAACCCTCTTGGATAGAAATGGTTATTTGAGGGGTCAAATGAACTCCGATTTTTGTGAATTTGGTATGCATAGACTCGTGGAGAAATAAAGATCGTATTGATGTAAAAAATTTTGGATTTTGAGACGTGGGCCTGGGGCTCGGGTTTTGTAAATTTTGTGATTTTCGATATTTTTTGAGTCTTTTCGATTGAGTTATATTACCTTATCATTTTTTGACGCATTCACTGTGAATTTGGATAGATTCGACGCGCGTGGAGGTCGATTTGATGAGCAAGGGAGTCGCGGGCTAGAGATTTTGTCGGTTTAAGGTGAGTAATGATTTTAAATGATGCACTGAGGGCTTGAAAGCCCGGATTGCACAACATAGTGCTATGTTGAGATGAGACACTCGTTGTATGACGAGCGCGGGGTCATTTACTATTGGGGATTGTGACTTGGTCCATGCCAATTGGTATTTTTACCGCGTATTTGATAAAGATTTATTGTTTTTCACTATGATTGAGGCTTATTGCCATATTTGGGCTTCGTGCCAAATATCTGAAATATTTTGTGAATTTACATCACTATTTTGAAATATTATTTGAACTTATCCCAATTGAATTATATTATTTTGTGAAATCAGCTACATTTATACTCAAATCGAGACTTAATGATATTTATAATGATGTTGAGCTGAGCACTATTGTTTTACTAATGCCCAAGAGGCTTATGATTATTTTCTTGACTGATTGAGGCCGAAGGCCATACGTGATGATATTTTGAGTGATGGGAGGAGGATTTCAGGCCTCGAGTGTTATGTGATGAGGCTTTCAGGCCTCAAGTATTATGTGACGAGGCTTTCAGGCCTCAAGTGTTATGTGAGAAGGCTTTCAAGCCTAGAGTGTTATGAGATGAGGCTTTCAGGCCTCGTGTGTGATGTGTGAAGGCTTTCAGGCCTATTGATATTGCGTTTGGGCTGTAAAAGCCACTCCGGAGTCTGTACACACCCCCAGCGAGCGCAGGGTACCCAGGTGAGTTGGGAGTGCGCCTGAGAGGCCGTTCTTTGTGTTTGATAAGTTGGGAGTGAGCCCGAGGGGCTGATGTTGTGTGCTGGTGAGTTGAGAGTGAGCCCGTGGGGCTGATACTGTATTGTGAACTTGATATTGAGCCCGAGGGACAAGTTTCTAATTATTCCTTGTGAGCACATGATTTTTGCCATTTATATGAATTAATCCCATAAAAATCAAATGAATGATTTTTCTTTATTTTTCATTTTTTATGCATTTTTGTGTCATTATATGATAATTCGTGCATTTTTATTTGTGCATATTAATTTATAAAAAAAAAAAAAAGCATTTACATTTAGATTAATATCATATTTTTGGATTAATTAGGGGTTAATTTGTTTGGCATAAAATATGAAAATTCACACAAAATTAGTTCACTTTTGCATTCTAATTGTTTTATTGTAAATACGCAAATATCTTTAAATAATTCTAGGAGTTCATTAGTTTTATTTGAATTATGTTAGGATTTTTATCTCTAATTTTGCATTTTATAAAAATCAAAACAATACAAAAATACAAAATGAAAAAAAAAACAAAATAAAGAATAAGAATTAAAAGAAATTAGAGATAAAGAAAAGAAGAAAAGGATTTTGATTTACAATATAGAGAAAATAATTCTGGGCCATTTTTTGATGTGCAGCCCAAATAGACCCCAAAATAGCCCAGTGCAGTCCCTAACCTGGTTCGTCTGTGTAGCAAGCCAAACGACGGTGTTTTGGTCGTTTGATCAGAGCCGTTCGATCTTAATCCAAAAGATGAGGGCGTCCTAGGTTGATTAGTATATATATGTCCGAACCCCCTTCACACCCCCCCCCCCCCCCCGTCGTCTCTCCCATAACCCAAAATTCTGCCGCCACAAAATCCCTGGGCCGTCGGTGGCCGCACCAACGCGAATCACCCTCAAACTTACACCCTTCAATCTCCTCACCCTCCTCTTTACAACGGTGCCCCCAGTTTCCTTCAAATCGAACCCTTGTTTCTCGAATCTTAGTTCGAATAATCCGTCCAAAACGCAACCTCGCTTAAATAGTCCCAAATTCATACCACACAGTCTCCTAATCACCCTGATGATAACTTCTTAACCAAAATCCCTCAAGTATCACTGGTCAGGCTCAAATTCCAAATCTAGGGTTGCAAATTTGGGACTGTGTTGATGATTTTTCATGTTGAGTGAACTCAGGATGATGTTATAGGTTTATTTCTCTTGAATTGGACGTATAACATTAACTTGAGTTAATTTCGAAAGGTTTATGGAGGCTATAATTCAGTGTTCTTCTCCGTTTCTTCTTTGGTTTCTTTTTTTGATTCATGTTTGCGCTTAATCAAGTTCTAAGTTAATTTCCAGTTTAACTTAACATCTTCAGTTATGAAGTTTAGAATAAACCATTAAGGTTAATCGTCATTTTAGTCTGTTTGGATTCTGTTTTGATTTTTGTTTTGTTAGTTTGAATGTGCAAAAGTTATTGGTTCAATTAATCGGTTGTTAGTTTAATTAGGCTTTTATTTCTTAGTCATATTAGTGTCTAATGCATGAGCAAAAGATTCCTTTGTACATGTTTAATCTTTTCTAATTGACTTCTGTTTATTTTTTATCTCTTGGACTTGATTTAGATTTAATTGGTTTCAGCTTGTTTTAGTTTCAATGGTTTATTAATTGTTAATTTAGTGTTAGTAGTAGTTAGTACTGATGATGTTCAATTTTTTAGTTAGATATAGCTGATTAAATCAATCTTTTAGTTAACTGTAGTTAAAGTTTAACTAGGTAAAGGGGGTTGTAGTTGGTTGGTAATTCTAGGGGTTGTCAAAGGTTCTTTGGGGATAGAAAAGGGTAATTTTATTAAGTTTAGTAATTGCAATGTACGATTAACGGTAGTACAGGCATTAGATAGATAAAAGAACCTTCCAAGACCTTCCAAATGGGGCCTATAGTGTAAGTCTTAATAACTTTGGTGGTAGTGACTTGAGTAAGAAGTTAGAAAATAAGGAATTAAAATTGAAATAGGGAGGGACTGAAAGGGCAAGCCTAAAATCTGAGGGCTGCCCTATTTTGTGCCTTTAAAAAGGGCTTCAATGGCTTGAGATAGGGTCTTCTTCTTCCAGCCAAAAGATTTCCCCAAGTAGACTGCTCATTCTTCCAGATTTGAAGCTCAATTTCAGTTCAGAAGTTTTAGGTTTTAGCTCTCCTTAGATTAAAAAAAAAACAAAAACAAGAGAAAATCTCCAAAAAAATCCAAAAAAAAAATTAGATTGTTTCATTACTTTTGCTTGATTTTCCAATTCATAATGAATCGTTTAGTGTTTAGCATCCCTAATATCTAAAACAGTTGGAAATTCTCTGTTTCAAGTTAGGACTGGTGTAGCAAAGCTGAATTTAGGTGCATCTAGGTCGGTTTCGAGTAGATTTTTAACTTCATTGATTTTTGCCGGGTTTTCAAGTTGTTTTCTGCGCTGTTTGAGTTAAATCTGGAATTGCTGTGGATTTTTGCTCAATCACTGTTGTTCTAATAAGCTGCTGCTGACCCTTCTATCTTGCTTTATTTCCATTCCAGGTACTTGTCACCAACTCAATACTATGTGGATCTCTTGTTGGAAATGCAATGGAAACGAGATTGAATTGCTTCACTAATGCTTCTCATTTTGGTTGATTGCACCGTGAGTATATAGTGTTCTGTAATATAATAATTCACTCGTAGATGAACTGTGTTAGCACTTGATTGTTTAAATTCAGGGACTGTTGAACTCTTACTAATGAGTCTTTTTTTTGTGAATTCTATAGTTAGTAAAGATAACGCAATATGGGCGTGTTTGCTTGAGTATTGACTGATAACTCGCTGGGCTAATGATCATATAAGGGAATTAGTTATAAATGTGCATATTGAGGCATAGAGTTAGTGGCACCAAATGGTTTGTTAATTCCTTTTGAATGCATAAGTCACTTGCATATTGGATTTATCATTAGCTAAATTCAGTGGCAATTAGAATTGTTTCAAAATCAAATGATGATCCGTTGAGGGTGTGGTCAAGATAGTTGTACTTTGATTGCATTAGATTACGATTAGGGAACACATCAGAAGGCTAATGAACAAAACTTTACTAAAATGGAAGTGGCCTCGAGCCTTTGTGTATTTGCGTTTGGACTGGGCTCGTTTTGATCCCAACGTTTCGGCAGATTTTCTGAACCATCGTCCAGCTTGATTTTAAATTATATGGTTGGATTATCTTCATTTTTTTAGATACAAATGAATAGAGAATCATATCTTCTTCTAGGCTTCCCCCTCAAAAATAATGAGACGAGCCTCGCCAAACAAAAACAAATGTGGGGCCCTCGATTAATACTTATAAGAAATAAATTAGAATATGGAAGGGTCGTTTAGCGAATTTCACGGCCTTCCCCTAAATAATATTGCGTTAGAACCTTTACGCGCGATTTAGTTAAATTACTTTCCTAAACTCGGGTGTGCATTGACTGCGACCTAAATCCAAATCTCGATAAAGTCGAAATTTGTCAATGACTACGTGTGCCTTGATGGCGACACGGTCAGAGACGCATTTTCATGTCGTCGCAAGTCTTTTAAAAATAAATAAAGATAGAAGCAGTTTATAAATAAAAGGCATATATGTTATCATGCTTTAAAATCAGGTTTTAATCAAATATAATAATTTAATCAACCGTGCTAGAACCACAGTATCCGAGGGTGCCTAACACATTCCCTCGGGTTAACAGAATTCTTTATTCAGAATTTCTGGTTCTCAGACTCCAATCGAAAGTTAAAATTTTCCTCGGTTCGGGATTCAAGAAAAAACTAGTGACTTGGGACACCAAAAGCCAAACCATTTCCAAGTGGCGACTATGAACAAATAAATAATCCCGATCCGAATAATGCCCCTTTAAATGGAAAAACTCCCTTATACATTTTATCCTTCAGGGTAAGGTGTGTAAAAAAGGTGGTGTGACAGCTCTGGCAACTCTGCTGGGGAAAAGAAACCAGATCGTTTTGTTCAGGGTTCAGAATTCGAGCTTAGTTAAATTGTTGTATTATGTTATATCTGATTTTTGTACATGCTACATGCTTAACGTGCTAATTGTTACCACACCCTTCTCTCTTTACCTCCGGGGATGTGCTTACTGGTTGAGACTCCCTATTCTGTTGGTGTCATAACCTAAAATAAGAAAGAGTCCGGATAAGTTACTAAGCCGCCTGATCCCGCGGGTCACCGGTAAGTTGCCCCCTCCTCGATTCGAGTTGTCCGCTCGGGTACACTGTCTAGAACACCGACCCAAGTTTTGAACATAGAATAACTTGACTTCATGCCGGATTCCTAGTAGGAATGCTTATTTGGATCATTCCTCATATGACTTAGGGGACTTAACAAAGGGGTTGGGTCCGTCTAGGGTTAGCAACCTAAAATAAAAAGACCATCCTGGTGCATCCTACTTGTTCTGTGCATTTATTTATTCGAACCTGCATGTTGACAGGTTTTTGGAATGTCGGAATTTGAGAAAAGTCAAAAATAGAGAAAATGAGGGAAATAGCAGTTAGGGAGCTAATATTTGGATAAAATCAGATGCCCAAGTATCGTCGAAACGTTGCCGAAATTTTGAAAAATGAAAAACAAAAGAAATTTTTTTTTATGTAGTTTTATAAAAGCAAAAGAAAAATATAAAAAAAGAGTCTTTTATTTTTGAAATATTGTTTGAAAAAATAGAAAAAAGGGTTGTTATTTTGCTTTGCTTTCAAAATAGAAAAGGAAAAATAGCTTGAAAAAGAGTTTTGTTTTAAAAATAGATGTTTAATTTGCCACAACTACGCCGGTTTGATTCTCACAAGGCGTGGGATACGTAGGCAACCCTCATCGGGTCCAACCCTTCTTTCAAAAATAGCCCAAAATGTCAAAAATGTTAATTTGTGTCATAAATAAGTTAGGTGACTCCATTTTGCAAGAATAGGCTAACGTTCCCAAACGGGACGCCGGAAGGCCGACTTTGCATAAACAGCCTCCTTTGGTCATATTTTGATTGTTGACCCTCACAGCCTTAAAATCAACGTCCCCGAGGCGATGAAAGGTCGTGTTTACAATAACGGGTCATTTATATTTCTGGGAAAAAAAGAGAGTCGTGTAAGTCGATGGCCGTGTTTTGAAAATTGAATTTTTCTTTTTAATTTTGAAAGAGAATATAGATGGTTTTGTTTTTTCTTTGAGTTGAATATAAGTTTTTCTTCTTTTAATCACCTTAATAAATGTGCAGGATGAGCACAATGGAAAATTAACCTTTTTCAATATTAACCAAAGTCCCTTTCCAGTTGAAATTGTGGTGGAATGACTTGGACAAAGAGGGGCAGGATGAGGTGAAGAAATATCTGAAGGGTCTCACGGGTTTATTAGACATCAATCCTCAGGGTGATATCATAAGAGCACTGGTTACTTTCTGGGACCCGTCACATAATATTTTTCACTTCTCGGATTTTGAGTTAACTCCAACGTTGGAAGAAATAGATGGGTATATCAGAAATGATGAGATTCCACTAAAAGAACAATATTCGGTTGCTCCAAGAGCCATCACAGTGCAGCGGGTTTTAGATACATTGAAAATACCCATGACACTTCCCAATTCAGATTTGGCACAGGGTTTCTGCAACTCCCCGATTCATATACGTTAGATACGACCATGTGGGAGAGTTCAACAACCCGGATATCCATCTATGCAGTAAAAATAACCGGCAGAAGAGGGATGAGCACAGAAGAGTGGCCTTCATGATAGCCTTTTTGGGCATCTTAGCGTTCCTAAGGAAATATGGGAATATTGATACAAAGGTGGTCGGGATCGTTAGTGCTCTGCTTAGCAAAGGTGGAAGTACTCTTGCACCTATGATTGTGTCCGACCTATTCCGAGCTCTTACTACCTGCAAAGCCGGGGGAACATTGTTTGAGGGGTTTAATTTTCTGTTACAAATGTGGATGATCGAGCATATATGCCACAATTCCCAGATTTTGAGTTATGGAACTTGTATTGGAGAATTTTACACCATAGCTAATGGGGTTACTTTGCCTGAAGGGTGTAAAGGCATGGGTATCGTACTTCCGGACGCTCAATGCCAGCCAGATACAATGGACTTTGGGATGGTTGCCCGTGGGAGAAATCATATACATGTTAGCTGTCGGGCCACATTTCCTTCTAATGGGGTTGAAGAGCATCCAGCCTTATGCTCCCTGTCGGGTTCTGAGACAACTCGGGTGATATAAAACAATCCCACCAGAAGAGGATTTGAGCACTCACGAGATTGATATTAGCCCTGATGGAAAATTTCCTGAAGGGAGCGTCTGAAAGGTATTGAATAAAGGTCAATGTTGACAAGGAGATACTTATGTGTTGGATCAGGCCAGGGGTGAAGTGGCACCAAATTACCTCATGTGGTACAAGAGAGAACTAGAACACCAAAGGCCGGCTAAAAGACCCCACTTCCAAGATTTTTTCGAAACATCACGAGAGCATTGGGATTGGTTAGCAAAAGAGGAAGGCTACGAGGCTGAGATTGGAAAGCTGAAACAGCAAGTCAAAAGTTTGAAATTCGAAAATAGCATGCAAGTCGTTGTGGACCAAAGTGAAAAGAATAGACTGGTTCAAGAGAATGGGATGCTTATGTCTCAAATACAGCAAATGAAGGTAACCACCAAGAATCAACGAAGGAGTGTATCACTTGAAAGACTCATAAAAGGTTTGAAAAATGAGATCAATGAATGTCGAGACGAGGTGGCAAGATTGAAGAACATCATGGCAGAACTCAAGGAACAATGAGCTAAAAGATCCGAAGAGCGGCGTCAATACCTCCAGCAACTGAAAAATGATCACGCAAAAGTTGTGGCTAACTTGCAGGAAAACGTAGTGGCCCTTGAAAACAAAGTGGTAAAACAGTCTAGAAGCTTTGACATTAAGAGCGGGCATTGTTATGACTTGCTAGCCCAAATGGAAGCAGAGGTGAAGCAGTTGCAAGATCAACACCTCCAAGATTCTCAGGCAGTGACCAGATAATTCACTTGATTACGAAGAAAAGGCAAACAAGGAACATGATAAGGGCCATTGGTCAAGCCATTTTTAGGAGATGCCATGCATGCAAGACATGACCCTGTCTACTTTCGTCCAAGCAGTAATAATATATGTGAAAAGAACCATGAATGATTTGGAGTACCTAGAAAGGGATTTGGCACCTAGGTCCGTGGTGAGGCCGAACGACGACCCGCGGACACCTAGATTTGAAGCATTAGAATATGCCTTGTTAGTGTTTGTATTTTCCGATTGTTGAGTATGTTTGTCGTTCGTTTTTCTTATCAAATTGAGTCTGTAATTTTGGAGTTTGTAGTTGAACATAGTAGGCGTCTTTCCTTTTGCAAAGTGTTAGTTTGTAATGGTTTGTGTTATTACGAAATATTGAAAATTCCCAAAAATTGTTTTCATTTTATTTTCGCATTTACTTTCACGAACTATGCTTGGTCTGATTCGTGCGTGGTCATGATACGTAGGCAATCTCCATACGATTCGACCGTAACAAAGAAAAGAGAAACGGTAGAGAAATAAGAAAAAAAGAGTGAACCAAAACAGAAAAAGAGGAAATATGAAATTTGAATAAATAAAAGAGTGAAGCAAGCACGGAGATAGAAAAGTCGGGATGACGCATGTAACCATTGATGTGATTATCTGTCTATGTTTTTCCTAATACTAACCGTTGGCTACTTCCCTTTCTAGAGTTAGGTTTATAAGAAACAAGTGGGTTTCTGGTAAGCTGGCTTCACATCCTTACTTCTAAAGGTAGCATAGAGATGTCCTCAAAAATAACTCTGCCAACGGCCCCTATTCCAGATGACAGCCCGCTCTCGGGTGTCCCGGTCTCAGAATCTTCTGTAGCTTAAGAAAACAGAATTTTGCGTCTAAGAATTATAGAGATGCCGGACGCATGGACAAATGGGAAGGAACATCCACATACCATCCCCGGATTCCCCGAGATGCTCTCAAAGCCGGCTGGGGCTTCCAGTGTTCCAATCAGTCACCCAAAAATCTTGTTGGGACAACCTACAATATCTGCTCACTATGTGGGAGGCACTTCTGATGTTCGTCCACCTGCATTCATGAACGGAGACACCCCACATATTTTCACTGCTCCAACATCTACTGTTACAACACAGCCAATAGTTCCAAAGCCCGTGTTAGACCCATCAACATATACTTATCCCATCCCGCCTTATCAACCAGAATTGCTGCAATACCCTACATATACTTACCCTCCGCTGCCACCCTATGAAATCATACCGGGGCAAGATAAAACTTCCATCACTCCTGAACCAGATGAAATGGAAAGGAAGATGAGGAGCCTGGAGAAGAACATATGAAATATGCAGGGTTTGAGCGGGCAAAAGAGTGTTGCTTATACCGATCTATGCATGTTCCCACATGTACGCTTGCCTATGGGATTCAAAACACCAAAGTTCGACAAATACGATGGGCACGATGATCCCATCGCTCATCTTAAAAAGTATTGCATTCAACTACGAGGGGCAGGAGGAAAAGAAGAGGTCTCGGTGGAAAATTTGGTATGATTTGGCCCGGGACATTGTAAAGCAGTTTCAGTACAATGTTGACATCGCGTCGAACTGGAACTCTTTGTCAAACTTGAAGAAGAAGTCCTTAGAAAACTTCAGGGAATATGCAATTAAGTGGCGCGAGCAAGCCTCGAGGGTAAAATCTCCCATGGATGAAATGGAGATGGTCACTGTCTTTCTCCAGGCTCAGGAACCGGATAATTTCCAAAATATGATGTCAGCCATGGGCAAACTTTTGCCGAGGATATCAAAATTGGTGAAATGGTATAAAGCAGCTTGAAAACAGGAAGAATCTTAAGTCAGGCGGCCATAAGGGCAACCTCCCAAGCCTTCCAAGGCGCGTCTGGAGGAATGGCCAAAGGAATAAAGAAAGAAGAAATAGTTATGGCAATGTCTGAAGGCAGAAGGTACAGACCTCCTACATCGGTATTCTCGGAAAGGACTCCTCAACATTACTACCCACACAATGATATGGCCTATGCTCCTCCACCCCCACCTTATACAGTCTTGAATGCTAAGCCTTTTAACCGACCACATCCACCAGTCAACCGAAACCCACCTCCATTCCAGAGAAATCAACATCCTTACCAAAACCAGTATAACCCCCGACCACCACAAAATAACCCTCGCCCTCGTGAACCACCTAAGGTAAACTTCATACCAATTGGGGAACCATATTCCATCCTTTTATCGAAGCTCATACAGATGAATCTATTGCAGCCCATTACCCAAAATAGACAGAATTCGGATTCTCCAACTTACCAACGGGCGTGTATTATGCTTATCATTTTGGAGTTTAGGGGCATAGCACCGATAATTGCTGGACTTTGAAGAAAAAGTTGTGCACGAATTGATTAACCAAGGAAGAATAGTGCTCACGGATGAGGAAACTCTAAATGTGACCAATAATCTATTACCTGCTCATAACAACGGGCCGGTAATCGGAATGATTTGTGAAGACAAGGAATTCGATCCTGCTTTAAAAGCCAGAATCACCGTTGCTGATATAGAAAGAAAGCAAGAAACAACCCTAAAACAAGGAAAAGGGTAGAGAAGAATGAAATTATCAAGGCTAAGGTTGAAAAGAAGATTGAAACCAAGGCAGAGACGACAGCACCCTAGAAAAATGGAGTCCTTTATATTCCACGAGGATACCCAGAAAATCCATTTGAAATAAGTAAGCCAAAGAAGTTTGAAATGAAAAAAGGGATGCCAATGTATGTACCCAAAGGAGCCTACATGGTCCGGGGGACGATCAAACCATCTTGGCCAAACTGTCTGGTGGTTATCAGATGCGTACCACAAAAGCTAATGACAGATCCGTCTGTTGTACCCTGGAATTATCAACCAACTGTGGTCATATACAAAGGCAAAGAAATCACTGGGGAATTACTAGGGGACACCTCCGTGAAGAAATATTCATACATCTAAGAGGTAAACAGTGCTGCACGAAAGCGTTTTCCGCTCAAGAAATCCATCAGTGCTGAAGAAGCGGTAGCCTTTTTCCAGAAGATGAAAATGCCTCATTACGAAGTGGTAGATCAATTGCGCGAGTGCCCCGAACAAGGGTCCATGTTATCATTGCTAATGAAATCTTTCGAGCATCATGATATCCTAGTGAGAATTTTGAATGAGGCGTACGTTCCTGCCGGGGCTTCAGTGGAATAGCTTGAAAAGATGTCTGAAAGGTTCTTTGCACTTAATCAAATCTTCTTTAGTAAGAATGATTTGCCTCCAGAAGGTGCGGCTCACAACAAAGCTTTGCACTCTACTGTCAAGTGTGAAGGTTTTTATGTCAAGCGAGTAATGGTAGATTGAGGTTCAGGTATGGACATTTGCCCGCTTTCTGTGCTCCAGAGGATGGAAATTGGCACAGAAAGGATTCACCCTAATAATGTCCGTGTCAGAGCTTTCGATGGCATTAAGAGAGAGACAATTGGAGAAATCAACTTGATATTGGTTATAGACCACGTGGAGTTCGAACTAACTTTCCAAGTCCTGGATATGGACACCTCTTACAACTTTCTCCTAGGAAGGCCTTGGATCCACGCCGCGGGGGCATTACCCTCTTCTCTCCACCAGATGGTGAAGTTTGAATACGAATATCAAGAAATTGTGGTTCATGCATAGGACGAGCAGTCTATCTATCGGGACCCATCTGTCCCATGTCTAGAGGCAAGAGAAGGAAGTGAGCACATTGTATATCAGGACTTTGAGATTGTATTGGCAGATCAATATGAGGAGGGGATCCCTTTCCCCCAACCCTTCTTTTCTAACGCCTCAATTATGGTGGCAAAAGAAATGATCAAGCACGGCTTCCAGCCAAGGAAGGGGTTGGGAAAGTCTTTGCAAGGAATTCTGAAACCAATAATGATGCCAACAACAGAAAAGTTCTTCAGATAAGGTTTCTGCCCTACTACAGAAGATGAAAATTGGGCGGATGAGAGGAAAAGGGAAGGATGGGTCTTGCCACATCTATATCAGACCTTTGTCAAGCCAAGATACAATGAAGAAGAGGATGATGAAAACTTCATAGCTTAAGTGATCAAGGATATATGTGGGGCTATGAGGCGAATGCTTTATCACACCAATATGGTTCAGTTTGGAGAGGGTACTTAGTGTCGCCGAAGTGCTGTATATAGGCCCAGATGCTAAATTGCAGAATTAGAAGGCTACGCCGTTCCCAGTCAGGCGGGAGTCCGGGTAAACTTGTCCTTCCACATTTCTTCATCGCGAGTTATTTCAGGGTGTGACCCACATGTTTTCTTTATTTTTCTATCTTTAAATTCCTGAATGTCTAACCCTGTTATCTTTCCAATTCCAAGAAATGAAATCAATATTTCATCGTTTATTTTTATTTTTCAGATTTTTGCTATGTTTTCTTTTTTATTTTTCTTTAATCCTAATAATGCAGCTTTAAATAACATGACATGCTCGTGGACTTCATGCCTAGATCCCATGAACTCTGTGAGACTTCGAAATGATGAATCAAAAGTTGAAATACAAAGAAGTTAAATTTGAGAAAATAAAAGAAAAGAATCGGAACGATTGAGAAAATTGGTTTGTGGTTTGGGAAAGGTCCGACACTGAAGCAGAGTTCGAGAATGGTGAGTGGGTCTAGACTCGTATGGAACGTTGACCTTAATTGAAATGGATGATTGCAGTGTGTCACGGGCAGTTGTATCCACAAAGCATGGCCCGCGTTTAAATAAGATAGTACAACCAAGAATTTTGAAGTAGGACAATTGGTGTTAAAGTGCAATCTTCCTCATCACCGGGAAGCAAAAGGAAAGTTTTCTCCTAATCGGAAGGGTCCATACATCATTGGAAATACTGCCAAGAGAAGCAATGTATTTTGGTGACATTGCATGAAGTGATCCCGAAGTAGCTGTGAATGTGGATGCAGCAAAAAGGTAATATGTCCAAACTTGCTCCGGTTATGTCTTTGCGCAGTTGAGATGACGAAGGCCTTCATTCCCACTATCCAAACACCATCAATCCTTCGCAAACCCTTTGAGCCGGTTACCTTTCTTTGAATACCCTCTTTGGAATCCGGTAGTACCAAAGAAAAAGAAAAGAAAGAAAAATAAAATGAAGAAAAAGAAAAAGAAAGAAGAAAAATAAAAAGAAAAAAGAAAAAAGAAAAAAAAGGAAAGAAAGAGAAAAGAAAAAAGTGAAAAAGAAGAAAAGAACAACAAAACCGAAGCAAAAACAAAACAAGAAATAAAATTATTTCCTGAACTACGTCTAACTTGATTCCAAAAGGATTCGTTAGTAGCCTCTCTCTGAGGTTCAGTCACACCAAAACAAAAATTCCAATTTCCCCCAAAAGTGAAACTAGGGCAGATGATATAATGGTTTGGCTATGAGACCGCCGAAATTATTCCAAAGTTGTAGTTCCGCCCCAAAATCCTATTACCCTAAAGACCGTATCCAAGTCCTTCTGATCAATTGGAAAAGATGGAAAGTGGAAAGCGACATTGTTGGAATCTGACACAATTTAAATAGAGAGAAATAAAATGAGAGAGTCTTATCGGTGAAAACCTTCGAGCGCCATAAGGCGACGGTGAGTGGAGAAAACAAAAATGAGAGACTCCGCTTAGTGAAAACTCGCAAAGAGCACTATCATGCAACAATGAGAAAAGAAATGAGAGAGGTCGGGGGCGAAAACCCGCAAAGGGTGCTGTCGGCCGAAAAAAGGATACTTCATCACTAAAATTCCTGGCAAGGTTCCCAACTTTAGAACTATGGGTCAATGGGTTCATGAGAAGTTTGAAGCTGGTGCGGGTCAGGTGTCTAGTCCAAGGAGCATGTCATGTTCATTTGGAGCCAGCATGCACCCCAGATAAGTCTTTCTTTTCCCCTGAAAGGGACGCTTCTCTTTAAACTCATATGCTTTCATTTTACATACTTTTCTTTGAATCCCTTTCAATTTAACTTTGATTTTGTAGTAATTACAAAGAAATGTGGCATTACCGGTTTCACAGGGCTCCGCCCGACCAGATTCAAAGAAAATACTCAGCCTTAGTAGTGCGCCAGTCCAATCCCGTCTGACCTTGGTGGTTGATTGCCTCCAAACTGAAAGACATTAGAAAAGAAAGAAAACCAAAGGTAAGGGTCTGGAAAGAAAAATGAGATGGAAAACCGGAGCGCACATACGCGAGTCATCAAAAAATTTAAAGGCTGAACCCGGTCAGTGTGAAAGAAAGTCACCCTCAATGCTAATAAGCAGCAGTATTCTCAATGGAAATGAGGTCGGGATCAAGCGATGGAGATGATCAAGACCACAAAATCAACCACCGTTTCAACTAATAAATTGTTCTTTGTTGAAAACAAGTCTTATTCAAAACAGCTCTGCCAGAAGCAGGTGCAACCCAAAATAAATAAAATGCGCAAGCGTTGATATAGCGTTGCAGCACGAAAAACGAAAAAAAGAGGAAGTTTTCTCAGTTACTCTTTCATGCATTCTGATAAATAAAAAGGAATAACATCTAAAAAGGAAACTCCAAAAAGGAAGAAGGAAATAAATAGGAAATGAAAATCCCCCAAAAGAGAATCAAATCACAGTACCTTAGCTTTTCTTATCAATATCTCCCGACCAGAAAACCGTGGAGCATTTTCTTTGCCACATATCCCAGCCAGAAAAACCGAGGATCTCCTGGTCAGAAAATCGTGGAGCTTTTTCACTGGCAAAATATCCCAGCTAGAAAACCGAGGATCTCCCGTCCACAAAACTGTGGAGTTTTTAATTTGCAAAATATCCCGGCCAGAAAACCGAGGATCTCCCAGCCAGAAAACCGTGGAGCATTTTCTTTGCCACATATCCCGGCCAGAAAACCGAGGATCTCCTGGTCAGAAAACCGTGGAGGTATTTTATTGGCAAAATACCCTGGCCAGAAAATCGAGGATCTCCCAGCCAGAAAACCGTGGAGCATTGTCTTTGCCACATATCCTGGCCAAAAAACCGAGGATCTCCTGGTCAGAAAATCGTGGAGCTTTTTCATTAGCAAAATATCTCGGCCAGAAAATTGAGGATCTCCCGGCCAGAAAACCGTGGAGCATTTTCTTTGCCACATATCCACGCCAGAAAACCAAGGATCTCCCGGTTAGAAAACCATGGAGCTTTTTCATTGGCAAAATATCCCGGCCAGAAAACCGTGAAGCATTTTCTTTGCCACATATCCCGACCAGAAAATCGTGGAGCTTTTTCATTAGCCAAATATCCCGGCTAGAAAACCGAGGATCTCCCGACCAGAAAACCGTGGAGCTTTTTCATTGCCACTTATCCCGACCAGAAAATCGAGGATCTCCCGACCAGAAAATCGTGGAGCTTTTTCATTGGCAAAATATTCCAGCCAGAAAACAGAGGATCTCCTGGCCAGAAAATCGTGGAGGGTATTCATTTGAAAAATATCCCGGCCAGAAAACCAAGAATCTTCCGGCCAGTAAATCGTGGAGCTTTTTCATTTGCAAAATATCCTGGCCAGAAAACTGAGGATCTCCCGCCCAGAAAACCGTGGAGCTTTTTCTTTTCAACATATCCCGACAAGAAAATAGTGGAGTTTTTTCTTTTCAATATATCTCGTCCAAAAAATCGAGGATCTCCCGGCCAGAAAACCGTAGAGCGTTTGCTTTTCAAAATCCAGTCTAAAAACTGAGAATCTATGGCATAGAATTGGAGAGTCATTTCTACTTTGATTGTCGTATGTGTCACAACTGACTCACAAAATTTTCCTAGTAAAACTGGTGCAGAAAATTTTGTTCGTTTGTTTGTTTTGATATTTTTTAAACAGGTTTGAACGCAGGGCACAAGGTGCCAGATGACTGATGAAATGAGTCTCAATTCAAATAAGGAAAAGAAGAAAAGAACAAAAACAAGTGAACTCGAATGTGAGGAAAGAAAGAGTGTGGATTACTCAGAATCTGAGTCACAACCTACCTCGGCCCAATGTTGCGTGAATAAATAGGCCCTCATAACCCGTGAGCATCAAGATTCAGGTTGAAGTCTACAACAAAATCAGCTAAGACTCAAGATCAAGTTCCAAGAGAATTATAGATAGGAATCTTTTAACTCATAGTTGATAGGCTTAATTAGCTTAGCTTTGATTTTCCTTCGGTGTAATAAGGAGGTTAGCAAACGGTAGCAGCAGCAACAGCTGTGAAATCGCAGCATCTGGTAGTCCCAGCTACCAAACACTCCCGAACTACACTGACCTGATTCCTGTTTAGCCCAGGTTATGTAGGCAACCTCAGAGGCAGGGTGCAGTCAAAAATTTTCAAAACGCTTCACAACGAAATTTTTAAACGTAATTGCTCATTTTATATTTGCCTGAAAACCCTTTGTGTCTCCGAGCAAAGAGGGGCAGCTGTGAGCACGTGATTTTTGCCCTATATTAATTATTCCCACAAAAATCAAAAAAATAATTTTTTTTATTTTTACTATTTTTGTGCATTTTTGTGTCATTATTTGAAAATTGGTGCATTTTTATTTGTGCATATTAATTTATAAAAATACAATAATACGCAAAACAATCCAAAAATACAAAATGAAAAAAAACAAAACAAAGAATAAAAATTAAAACAAATTATAGAAAAAGAAAAGAAGAAAAGGATTTCGATTTACAATATAAAGAAAAGAATTATGGTCCATTTTCTGATGTGCAGCCCAAACAGATTCCAAAATAGCCCAGTCCAGTCCCTAACCTGGTCCGCCTGTGTAGCAAGCCAAACGACGATGTTTTGGTCAGTCGATCAGAGCCGTTCGATCTTAATCCAACGGATGAGGGCGTCCTAGGTTGATTAGTATATATATGTCTGAACCCCCTTCAACTCCACCCCCCCCCCCCCCGTCATCTCTCCCATAACCCATTCCCTCAGTAACCCTAAATTCCACCGCCATCAAATCCCTGGGTCGTCGGTGGCGGCACCAACGCGAATCACCCTCAAACTTACACCCTTCAATCTCCTCACCATCCTCTTTACAACGTTGCCCCCAGTTTCCCTCAAATCGAACCCTAGTTTCTCCAATGTTAGTTTGAGTAATCCGTATAAAACGTAACCTCGCCCAAACGGTCCCAAATTCATACCACACAGTCTCCTAATCACCTCATGATAACTTCTTAAACAAAATCCCTCAAGAATCACTGGTCAGGCTCAAATTCCAAATCTAGGGTTGCTGCTTTGGGATTGTGTTGATGATTTTTCAAGTTGAGTGAACTCAGGATGATGTTATAGGTTTATTTCTCTTGAATTGGACGTATAACATTAACTTGAGTTAATTTCGAAAGGTTACTTGAGGCTATTATTCAGTGAGTGTTCTTCTCCGTTTCTTCTTTGGTTTCTTTTTTTTATTCATGTTTGCGCTTAATCGAGCATTAGGTTAATTTCTAGTTTAATTTAAGATCGCATGTTATGAAGCTTAGAATAAACCTTTAATCGTCATTTTAGTCTGTTTGGATTCTGATTTGATTTTTATTTTGTTAGTTCGAATATGCAAATGTTAATTGGTTCAATTAATCGGTTGTTAGTTTAATTAGGCTTTTAATACTTAGTCGGATTACTATCTAATGCATGAGCAACAGATTCCTTTGTACAGGTTTAAACTTTTCTAATTTGTTTAACTAGGATATTAGTTTGTTTTTGTTGACTTCTGTCTATTTTTTTATCTTTTCGACTTGATTTAGATTTAGTTTGTTTCAGCTTGTTTTAGTTTCAATGGTTTGTTAATTGTTAATTCAGTGTTGGTAGTAGTCAGTACTGATTAAGTTCATGTTTCAAGTTAGATATAGCTGATTAAATCACTTTTTTATTTAACTGTAGTTAAAGTTTAACTAGGTAAAAGGGACTGAGGTTGGTTGGTAATTCTGGGGGGGGGGGGGGGGTAAATGGCACTTTTTGGATAGAAAAAGGTAATTTTATTAAGTTTGGTAATTGCAATGTAGGATTAAGGGTAGTATAGGCATTAGATAGATAAAAGAACCTTCCAAGACCTTCCAAATGGGGCCTTTAGTGTAAGTCTTTCTAATTTTGGTCGTAGCGACTTAAGTAACAAGTTAGAAAATAAGGGATTAAAATTGAAATAGGGAGGGACTGAAAGGGCAAGCCTAAAATCTGAGGGCTGCCCTATTTTGTGCATATAAAAAAGGCTTCAATGGCTTGAGAGAGGGTCTTCTTCTATCAGCCAAAAAAATTTCCCAAGTAGATTGCTCAATCTTCCAGATTGAAGCTCAATTTCACTTTAGAAGTTTTAGGTTTTAGCTCTCCTTAGATTCAAAAATACCAAAACAAGAGAAAATCTCCAAAAAATCCAAAAAAAATTAGACTGTTTCATTACTTTAGCTTGATTTTCCAAATCCTAATGAATCGTTTAGTGTTTAGCTTCCCTAAAATCTAACAGCTGGAAATTCTCTGTTTCAAGTTAGGACTGGTGTAGTAAAGCTGAATTTGGGTGCATCTAGGTCGGTTTCGAGTAGATTTTTAACTTCATTGATTTTTGCTGGGTTGTTTGAGTTAATTATGGAATTGCTGTTGATTTTTGCGCAATCACTGATGTTCGAATAAGCTGCTTCTGATCCTTCTATCTTGCTTTATTTCCATTTCCAGGTACTTGTCACCAACTCAATCCTATGTGTATCTCTTGTTGGAAATTAAATGGAAACGAGATTGAATTGCTTCACTAATGCTTCTCATTTTGGTTGATTGCACCATGAGTGTATAGTGTTCTGTAATCTGATAATTTGCTCCTAGATGAACTGTGGTAGAATTTGATTATTTAAATTTAGGGACTGTTGAACTCTTACTAATGAGTCTTTTTTTTTGTTGAATTCCGTAGTTAGTAAACATAATGCAATATGGGCATGTTTGCTTGAGTATTGACTGATAACTCGCTGGGCTAATGATCATATAAGGGAATTAGTTATAAATGTGCATATTGAGGCATAGAGTCAGTGGCACCAAATGGTTTGCAAAGTCCTTTTTAATGCATAAGTCACTTGAATATTGGATTTATTATTAGCTGAATTCAGTCGCAATTAGAATTGTTTTAGAATCAAATGATGATCCGTTGAGGTTGTGGTCAAGATAAATGTAGTTTGATTGCATTTTATTATTATTAGGGAACATATAAGAAGGCTAATGAACACAAGTTCTACAAAAAATGGAAGTGGCCTCGAGCCTTTGTGTATTTTCGTTTGGACTGGTCTCGTTTTGAGCCCAAAGTTTCGGCAGATTTTCTGAACCATCGTCCAGCTTGATTTTAAACTATATGGATGTGTTGTGGGCCTATCCAGGTTCGTTATCACAGTCCAAAGGCCGGGCAATGCGGACTAAATGAGGTGTTCTTTAAGCAATAATATAGATTCGAGGTTGTGAGTTAAATAGTTAGGATTTTCTTCATTTTTAGAGACAAATGAATAGAGAATCATAGTTTCTTCTATGCTTCCCCCTCAAAAATAATGAGACGAGCATCTCCAAACAAAAACAAATGCGGGGCCCCCGATTAATATTTATAAGAAATAATTTAGAATATGGGAGAGCGGTTTAGCGAATTTCACGGCCTTCCCAAAAATAACATTGCGTTAGAACATTTAAGCGCGATTTAGTTAAGTTACTTTCTTAAACTCGGATGTGAGTTGATTGAGACCCTAATCCAAATCTCGATGAAGTCGAAATGTGTTAATGACTACGGGTGCCTTGATGGCGATGCGGTCAGAGATGCGTTTTCATGACGTTGCAGGTCTTTTAAAAATAAAAAAGATAAAAGCGATTTCTAAATAAAAGGCATATAAGTTAGCATGCTTTAAAATCAGGTTTTAATCAAATACAATAAATTAAGCAACCGTTCTAAAACCACGGGATCCGAGGGTGCCTAACACTTTTCCTCGGGTTGACAGAATTCCTTATCCGGAATTTCTAGTTCGCAGACTCCAATCAGAAGTCAAAATTTTCCTCGGTTCGGGAATCAAGAAAAAACCGGTGACTTGGTACACCACAGCCAAACCTTTCCCAAGTTGCGACTCTGAAGAAATAAATAATCCCGATCCGAATAATGTCACTTTAAATGGAAAAACTCCCTTATACATTTTATCCTACGGGGTAAGGTGTGTAAAAAAGGAGGTCTGACATTCCTTACTGGTTGAAATTAATTGTCTTCACTATTTTTAAAAGAGAATTATCTAATGCTCCACGGCTTTATTTTATAATTGATTTTACTGCTTGAGATAGCGTTATATTGTGCCTTTATGAGATTTATGCTTTCAGTCGTTATTTTTATTACTCACTAGGTCGTCGTACTCACATTACTCCCTGCACCATGTGTGCTGATGCAGATATTAATCACCCGATAGCGGGATATTAGCTGATTGAAGGTATTTCTATTGTAGCTGAGAAAGGTGACCGCCAGCGTTCGTGCCACCGTATATCTTCCTTTGATTCTAAATTTACAATATGTATATTTTTGGTTTTATAGTACTGTTCATATTCCTTAGATGCTCGTGATTTGTGACACCCGGGTCGGGATATGTTGGGCTCTAAACACAGGTTATTATTGTGTTATGATGTATTTATTTATTCATTTATGTTTAAAATTTATTAAACAGAAAATTTGAGTTAGTTGGTTGGCCTTGCCTTCACGAGATGCGCCATCACGACCGAGTTTGGGATTTTGGGTCGTGACACCAAATGTGGTCGCTAATCTTTGGTCGCTTTTTACAGGAATTTTAGTAGTGATAACTAATGAGTGTAAGTCACATTTCATGTTTTTTCAACAAAAAAAGTGAAATATAATTTGATAACTTATGTCCAAACAGATTTTCATCTTCAAACAAAACTTCACCCAAATTAGTTTTTTTAAAACAAATCCGGGAATTTATTGCCCAAATGTGTGACGGCCCAAAGGGCCATCACCTGTTTCCTCACTCGTTTCTTACTTCCAAGGCCTTGAAAACCTCGCGTTTGGTTACCTCAATTTGCATGTGTCGTTCGGGCGCGAGGCCGTAAAGCTTTTATGTGAATTATGGGTAAAATTTTAAGAATTGTGATATTAATACTTCTAAAGTAAACTTCGGTCAATATTTTGGGTAAAAGGTCCTTGACCCATGATGTGACGGTCCCTGAGGGTCTGTAGGAAAATATGGGACTTGGACGTGTGCCCGGAATCAAATTCTGCGGTCCCAAGCCCTATAAATCAATTTTTGTGTAAAATTATTTTTCTGAAAATGATGTGGAATTTTGAAAAGAAAATGGGTTAGAAAATATTGGTTTCGTGCTTGTGTTTTGGATTAGACGCCCAGTACAAGTCTTAAATATGTGTTAACCATCTGTAAAGTTTGGTTGGAAACGGAGGCCGTTTGACATATTTCGGACGTAAAATGAGAAATTTGAAGTTTATAAAAGTTGAAGGAAGAATTATGTGTTTTGAGGCTCGATCCGTAGATTTCGATGTTATCTCGGCGATTTGATCGCACGAGGGAGTCTGTATGATGTTTTTGAGGTTGTGTGTATGTTTGGTTTAAAGCCTAAAGAGATCAGGGTGAGATATGGGTGAGGCCCGAGAGTTATTAGACTTAGAAAAACACATGTTCAGGTGTTGGAGACACCAGCACAGCCGTGGTCATTTCCGCGCAGTATGTGTTGGAGTCGCGTGGCCGCGATGCCTTTTGTGTGGTTCGTGTGGCTTAGTCTGAGGGCTAGGGTTTCAGGTTAACCAGTGCGGCAGCACACCAAAGCAGTGTGGTCTGCGCTGGGAGGGTTCAAAGAAGCCCAAATTTTTCTCCCACTCGGCGCGGCCGCAGCAGATTTTTGTGCGGTCCGCGCTAGGTCCTCAGAACGGTATAAAAGGTCGAAAATTTCAGCCATTTTTCCACTTTTCAAAAATCCAAAACCTAATAGGTTATTTTCCAAGCAATGTTTCTCCTACTAAACAATTGGTAAGTGATATCTAACTTTATTTCCTTACTCCTTAACATATTTTAACATGATTTCAACTTTAATCAAAGGTTTTCATAAATGAGAATTTGGGGTTTTGGGTAGAACCTAGTTTTTTTTCAAAATTTGGAGAGTTGGACCCCAATTGGAGGTCCGATTTCAAACCAATCATATATTTGGATTTTATAGGGAATGAATAACCAGGTTTTGGTCCGAACCTCGGGTTTTGACCACGTAGGCTCGGAGGGTGTTTTTGGAATTTTTGGAAAAAACTTGGGAAAAATCATTTTTATGCATTCAAATTGATTCATATAGTGTTTATTAACGTAATTGAACAATTTGTGATTTGATTCGAGCGAATTGGAGGTGGAACCACGAGGTAAGGCAATAGTTGAGGATTAAGTGGATTTCAAGGCTTTGAGGTAAGGGTTTGATCTAACTTTGGTTTGAGGTAATAGGACTAGGATATTATTTGCTATGTGCTAAGTGTAGAGTACGGTGTATAGGCATGGTTATGGTTATCTATGCACCGGAGTCTAGCATGACTGTGAGTCTTAATTTCTTTTAATACGAATAATATGATACAACTTCTTGTTTGAATTTTATAATTCACATGAAATGAACGGTTTAAGAAAAATAGTGATTTGTATATCATTAGGGCATTGGCTCGACCTAGAACTTGTTGATGACTAAGTGTATAAGTGCGAAATTACTGTGATTATTCCCTTGTCAATATTTTTGAGTTTTTAGTTGTAATCCCTGGTCGGGACTCCTGTATCTGTGGTTACTTTCCTCGCACTTGATTTGCGGTTGTTTTTTGGGTGAGTTTTTGTTGCCGGTTATTGAGGATCGGGTTGGACGCTGCAACAGTATTATTTGTTGAGGATCGGGTTGCATGCCGCAACAGTATTAAATGTTGAGGATCGGGTTGCTTGCCGCAATGGAGATATTTGAGGATCGGGTTTCTCCCCGCAATGGATATATTTGAGGATCGGGTTGCTCGCCGCAACGGATATATTTGAGGATCGTGTTGCGTGCCGCACGAAGTATGGATCAAGTTTATTGTTGGTTGTATGTAGGTCTTTCCTGTGTTTTTTTCCTTATCAGTTGTTGTTGTACGGCTTTACTTCTAATCCGATTATTTCTATATTTAAATGGTTATACCCCATGGCATGCTCCCCACTTAACTGCTTAAATTTGTGTACTCCATGTTATTGCACATATATGTACAAGTCATTTACGGTTGGTCCTGTCTAGCCTTGTCACTACTTTACCAGGGTTCGGATAGGCGCTTACCAGCACATGGGGTCGGTTGTGCTGATAATACACTCTGTGCATTCTTTTGAACATATTTTGGAGAAGTTGTTGGACCTCAGTCATATTATTTGTTCATGCACCGACTTCGGTCCAGGGATTTTTGAGGTAGCCCAGCGGACGTCCGCATGCTGGAGTTCCTTCAATATTATTAGTTTGTTCCCCTTGTACCGAGACAGACTTTTCTATGTATTTCTTTCAGACTTTTGTTTTAGTATTCCATAGCATTCATGAGTAGTGACACCAGATACTGGGTAGAAGAGTATTTTGAAACTTTTGTATTCCTGCTTTTAGTTATTTAAGCATTTAAAAGTCTTCCGCTTTAATTATTATTCTAGTATATTATAATTTTTGAAATGAAATCAGTAAAAAAGTTGAAATGTTTGGCTTGCCTAGCTCCGATAGTAGGCGCCATCACGACTCCCGATGGTGGAAAATTCGGGACGTGACAAGTTGGTATCAAAGCACTAGGTTACATATGTCTCATAGCTCACAGACAAACCTGGTAGAGTCTGAGGGATCAATACGGAGACGTCTATATTTATCCCCTAGAGGCTACAGAGTTAGAAAAATTTCACTTTGTTCTTTCTTATCGTGCGTTTCCGTTTCTCAAACACCGATTGAATTTTCTACTCTAGTCTTCTTAGACAGCGAGAACACGTGCTTCCTCTTCTACTGCTCAGCAGTCCGAGTCCCCAGCAGCAGTTTCCATAAGGGGCAGAGGCCGAGGCTGTGACAAGAGGCCGAGGTAGGATGGATTTCAACCCCTAGCCATAGTCTCAGTGGCGGAGTCTTAGATTGATCATGCCGAGGAGGTTCCAGGTTTAGCAGCTCCCGCGGGCCCAGCTTAGGTCCCAAAGGGGTTCATAGCCATCCTAGTTCTTCAGGATGTTTTTTTCATATTGGTGGGCTTTGTGGAGAGCGTCATTCAAGCGGGTTTGTTTCCAGTAGTTCAGCCAACGTTGGCAGGCCAGCAGGGTGCAGTCGCTCAAGACGGGAGTGAGATAATTTTTCAGGAGGCGGTCGATGTGGGCCGTGGAGTTAAGATGGTACTGCCACAGGGAGGAGGTACTAGATTAGATAAGAGGCCCCGTCATGCAGGCAGATTCAGCAGTACCTCGTCTGGACGTAGAGGTTCTTATGGTAGAGGCCATGTTTCCAGGCCCTTTCAGTCAGCTCCTCATGTCACTCATGTTACTTCAGGTGATCATTCAGGTTGACAAGGCCAGCCGCAATTTTCTCAGTTGTAGTGCTTGTGTAGATGTTATGTGTGTGGAGAATTTGGTCACATCAGGAGATATTGCCCGAGGTTGATGGGTGTTCAGCCGCAACTATCGAGGTTTTTCCATGCCTGTGGTGATCCGAGGCACATTGTCATATTTTGCCCTCGATTTTCAGGTGGTTCTCAGCAACACGATTTTCGTCCTATGGTTCAAGCACCAGATGCCCCACAGCCAAACCAACCAGCTGGAACGAGGGTAGAGGATATAGAGGTGGAGTTCAGACCGCCAGAGGTAGGGGTCAGCCAGCAGCCAGTTTGGAGGTTGAGTCGTCAGATGCTGTGATTATAGGTACTATTCTGGTCTATGTTAGGGATTATTCTGTGCTATTTGATCCCGGATCTACGTATTCATATGTGTCGTACTATTTTGCACCCTATTTGGTTGTGCCTAAAGAGGCCTTGGGTATTACTGTATATGTGTCTACACCGATGGGTGATGTTATAGTGTTCGACCGAGCACATCATTCATGTGTGGTAGTATTTGAGGGTCTTGAGGCCCGTGTTGACTTATGGCTCTTAGATATCGTGGACTTTGACGTTATTTTGGGGATGGATTGGTTGTCCCCCTATCATGCTATATTTGATTGTCAGGCCAAGACCGTAACCTTGGCTTTGCTACATCTTACCCGATTTGAGTGGAGAGGGACCCCAGGTCATGCCACCCTTAGTATTATTTCATAGGTCAAATCTCGACGCATAGTCTATAAGGGGTGTTAAGCATATCAGGATTATGCTCTTGACTCCAACGCTGACGTCCTGTTTATTGATTATGTTCCTATTGTTCGGGAGTTTCCCCAAGGTTTTCCCTTCAGACCTGTCGGGCATGCCGCCTAACAGGGAAATCAATTTTTGTATTGATTTGGCACCGGGCACTCAGCCCATTTCCATTCCGCTGTATCGTATGGCACTGTCGGAGTTGAAAGAGTAAAGGATCAAATTCAACATTTGCCTGAGGAGGGTTTCATTCGACCTAGTGTTTCGCCATGGGGTGCACCACTGTTATTTGTGAAGAAAAAGGACGGCTTGCTGAGGATGAGCATCGATTACCGGCTATTGAACAAAGTGATAATTGAGAACAAGTATCCACTACTGAGGATTTAGGATATGGTTCGATTAGCTACAGATCGCCAATGTGTTTTCAAGGATAGATTTGAAATCTGGTTACCATCATTTGAGGATTAGAGCATCCGGTGTCCTTAAGATAGTTTTTCGCAATCGGTTCAGGCATTATGAGTTAGTTCATGGTGATGTCATTTGGGTTGACAAATGCCCCCGCGGCTTTCATGGACATGATGAGCCAAGAGTTCAGGCTCTATTCGTATTTGTTCGTGATTGTTTTCATTGATGATATTCTTATATACACCCGCCGTCAGGAGGAACATGAGCAGCACCTCAGAGTGGTTCTTTAGACTCTAAAGGATAGTTAGTTGTATGCTAAGTCCTCGAAGTGCGAGTTTTGGTAGAGTTCAGTTGCATTTCTTGGTCATGCCATATGAACAGAGGGTATCTAGGTTGACCCAGAAGGGGTGCCCAGTCCATGGGGTTGGACGAGTGTGGGACAAGCTTTCAGGAAGTCAAGACAGCTCTGACTACGGCACCGGTAGTGGTTTTGCCCACATGTTCAGGGCCTTATACATTTTATTGTGATACTTCTCGTATTGGGCTTGGAGCAGTATTGATACAGAATGGTAGAGTAATAGCATATGCTTCAAGGCGGGTTAAGATCCAGGAGAAAATTATCCAATCCAGGACCTAGAGATGGCAGCCACTGTTCATGCTTTGAAGATTTGGAGGCATTACCTATATGGTGTGACGTGTGAAGTGTACACGGATAACAAGAGCCTTCAGTACTTGTTCAAGCAAAAGGAGTTGAATTTGAGGCATAGGAGGTGGTTGGAGTTGTTGAAAGACTATGATATTTATATCTTATACCACCCGGGAAAGGACAATGTGGTGGCCGATGCATTGAGTAGGAAGTCCGCCAGCATGGGTAGCCTTGCTTATATTCCTGTCAGCCAGAGACCGCTTGCTTCGGATGTTCAGGACTTAGCCAATCGACTTGTAAGGTTGGATATTTCTGAGCCTAACAGGGTGTTAGATTGCACGGTCGCTCGATCGTCGTTGTTGGAGCATATCCGGGAGTGGCAGTTTGATGACCCCTATTTGTGTGTCTTGAGAGACACGGTGCAGCGTGGAGGTGACAAGAAAATGACCTTGGGAGATGATGGTGTATTGAGATTTCAGGGGTGAGTTTGTGTGAATAATGTTGACGGTATTCGGGAGTTGATCTTAGCAGAGGCCCATAGTTCTTGGTATTCTATTATCCGGGCACCGCGAAGAGGTATCATGATTTGAGGCAGCACTATTGGTGGCGCAAAATGAAGAAAGACATTGTTGCATATGTGGCTTGTTGTTTGAGCTGTCATCAGGTAAAGTACATCAGAGGCCCGGTGGATTATTTCAGAGGATTGAGCTTCCCGAGTTGAACTGGGAGAAGATTACCATTCATTTCGTTACTGGCCTTCCGATGACTCAGAAGAAGTTTGATGCTATATAGGTCATTGGTGATAGGCTGACCAAGTTAGTGCATTTTATTCCGGTTGCCACCACTTATTCGTCCGAGATATTAGCTGGGATTTATATCAGGGAGATCGTTCGCCTTCATAGGGTGCCTATATCTACCATTTCGTACCGGGGCCCATAGTTTACCTCACAATTCTAGAGAGCAGTGCAATAGGAGTTGGGCACTTAGGTTCAGTTGAGTACAACATTTCATCCCCAGACGGACGATCAGTCCGAGAGGACTATTCTGATTCTTGAGGATATGGTTCGAGCCTGCGTAATTGATTTTAGTGGCTCGTGGGACCAGTTCTTGCCTTTAGCAAAGTTTGCCTAAAACAACAGCTACCACTCCAGCATTCACATGGCTCCATATGAGGCATTGTATGGTAAGAAGTGTCGGTCCCTAGTCCAATGATTTGAGATGGGAGAGGCTCGGTTATTTGGTATAGATCTAGTTCAGGAGGCCTTTGATAAGGTCAAGATCATTCAGGACAGACTTCGGACAGCTCAGTCCAGGAAAAAGAGTCATGCAGACCGCAAGGTTAGAGATGTTGCTTTCGTGGTTGGTGAGCGAGTTTTGCTCCGTTTATCGCCTATGAAGGGCGTGATGATATTCGGGAAGAAGGGAAAGATTAGCACTAGGTTTATTGGCCCATTTGAGATTCTTGATCAGGTGGGAGAGGTGGCTTATAGACTTGCCTTGCCGCCTAGCTTGTCAACTGTGCATCCATTTTTCATGTATCCATGCTCGGAGGTACCACGGCGATCCTACACACGTGTTAGACTCCAGCCTGTCCAATTCGACAAGGATTTATCTTACGAGGAGGATCCAGTAGCTATTCTAGACCGGCAGGTTCGTCAGCTAAGATCTAGGAGTTTTCCTCTGTGCGTGTTCATTAGAGAGGTCAGCCTCCTAAGGCCTCGACCTGGGATTCTGAGTATGATATGCGGAGCCATTATCCATATCTATTTCCTGGCTCAGGTACTTCTTTCTTTTGTCCGTTCGAGGATGAACGGTTGTTTTAGAGGTGGATGATGTGATGACCCAAAGGATAATCACATGTTTCCTCACTCATTCCCTGCTTCCGAGGCCTTGAAAACCTCACGTTTGGTCGCCTCAATTTGCGTGTGCAGTTCAGGCGCGAGGCAGGAAAGCTTCTATGTGAATTATGGATAAAATTTTGAGAGATGTGATATTAATATTGCTAAAGTTGACATCAGTCAATATTTTGGGTAAACGGACCCGGACCCATGATGTGATGGTCCCGTAGGGTCCGTAGGAAAACTTGAGACTTGGGCGTGTGCCCGGAATTAAATTCTGAGGTTCCAAGCCCGAGAAATGAATTTTTGTGTAAAATTGTTTTTCTGAAAATGATGAGGAATTTTGAAAAGAAAATGAGTTAGAAAATATAGTTATCGGGCTCGTATTTCTGTTTCGATGCGCGGTACAAGTCTTATATATGTGTTAAGCGTCATTTGTTAATTTTGGTTGGAAACAGACGTCGTTTGACATGTTTCAGACGTAAAATGGGAAATTTGAAGTTTATGAAAGCTGAAGGAAGAAATATGTGCTTTGAGGCTTGATCCATAGATTTCGATGTTATCTTGGTGATTTGATCCCACGAGTGAGTGCGTAGGATGTTTATGAGGTTGTGTTTACGGTTGGTTTGGAGACCCGAGGGCTCCTGTGAGTTTTTGATAAGGCTCGGAAGGTATTAGACTTAGAGAAAAATAGGTTCAGGTGTTGCAGATACCAGCGCGGCCGCGGTCATTTCCGCGCGATGTACGCTAGAGCTGCGCGGCCGCGATCCCTTTTTTTGCAGTCTGCGGTGGGGGGGTCCAGAGAAGCCCCAATTTTTCTCCCACTCAGCGCGACCGCAACACATTTTTCTGCGGTCCGCGCCAAGTCCTCAGAAAGGTATAAAAGTTCAAAAATTTCAGCCATTTTTCCAGTTTTCAAAAACGCAAAACCTAAGAGGTGATTTTCCAAATGATTTTTTTCCTTCTAAACGATTGGTAAGTGATTTCTAAATTAATTTCCGTACTCCTTAACATCTTTTAACATGATTTCAACTTCAATCAATGGTTTTCATAAATGGAATTTGGAATTCTGGGTGGAACCTATATTTTTCAAAATTTGGGGAGTCGGACCCCAATTAGAGGTCCGATTTTGAAACCAATCATATATTTGAATTCGTGGGGTAATGGTTAACTGAATTTTGGTTCCAACCTCGGGTTTTGACCACGTGGGCCTGGGGGTATTTTTGGAATTTTTGTGAAAAACTTGAAAAAAATTATTTTTATGCATTCAAATTTATTTATATAGTGTTTATTAAAGTAATTGAACAATTTGTGATTAGATTCGAGCGAATTGGAGGTTGAACCGCGAGGTAAAGCAATAGTTGAGGATTAAGTGGATTTCAAGGCTTTGAGGTAAGTGTTTGATCTAACTTTTAATTGAGGAAATAGGACTAGGATATTATTTGCTACGTGCTAAGTATGGAGTACGATGTATAGGCATGTTGATAGTTATCTATACACCGGAGTCTAGCATGACCGTGAGTTGTAATTGCTTTTAATTATAATAATGTGATACGACTTCTTGTTTGAATTGATATATTTCACATGATCTGAATGGTTGAAGAAAAATAGTGATTTGTATAACATTAGGGCAATGGCTCGGCCTAGAACTTTTTGATGAATAAGTGTTTAAGTGCAAAGTACTGTGATTATTCCCTTGACGGGATTTTTGAGCTGTTAGTTGTACTCCATGGTCGGGACTCCTTGTATTTGTGGTTACTCCCCTCGCACTTGAGATGCAATTGTTGTTTGGGTGAGCTCTTGTTGCTAGTCATTGAAGATCCGGTTGCACGCTGCAACGGTATTAATTGTGGAATATCTGGTTGCACGCCACGACGGTATTAAATGTTGAGGATCGGCTTGCTCGCCGCAACATATATATTTAGTTGCTCGCCGCAACAGATATATTTGAGGATCGGGTTGCTCGCCGCAACGGATATATTTAACGATCGGGTTCCTCGCCACAACGGATATATTTGAGGACCGGGTCGCTCGTCGCAACAGATAAATTTGAGGATGGGGTTGCGCCGCAACAGATATATTTGAGGATCAGCTTGCGCGCCGCAACGGAGTATGGATAAAGTTTATTGTTGTTTGTATGTGGGGCTTTCTTGTGTTTTTTCCTTATCAGTTGCTATTGTACGGCTTTACTTATTATCCGATGATTTCTATATTTCAACTGTCATACCCCATAGCATGCTCCCCTCCCCCCTTAGTTGTTTAAATTTGTGTACTTTCTGTTACTGCACATATATCTGTATAGGTCATTTGTGGTAGGTCATGTCTAGCCTCGTCATTACTTCGCCGGGGTTAGGCTAGACAATCACCAGCACATGGTGACGGTTTTGCTGATACTACACTTTGTGAATCTTTTTGGACAGATCTGGGAGCAGCTGTTGGACCTCAGTAGCAGTATTTGTTCGTGCGCCGACTTTGGTACAGGAATTTCCGAGGTAGCCTAGCTAGTATTCGCAGGCTGGAGTCCCTTCTATATTATTAGTTTGTTTCCCTTGTACCGAGACAGACTATTCTATAGAGCCGTGGTTAGACCTGCGATGATGTATGGGGCGAAGTGCTGGCCCGTGAAGAACTCGCATGTTCAGAGAATGAAGGTTGCGGAGATGAGGATGCTTAGGTGGATGTGCGGACACACCAGGCTAGATAAGATTAAGAATGAAGTTATTCGAGAGAAGGTGGGGGTGGCCCGGTGGATGAGAGATGCGAGAAGCGAGGCTGAGGTGGTTCAGGCATGTGCGGAGAAGAAGTCCCGATGCCCCGGTGAGGAGCTGCGAGCGGCTGGAGATTGTTGGCGGTCGGCAAGGCAGAGGGAGACCTAAGAAATATTGGGGAGAGGTGATTAGGCAGGACATGACTAGAATGCAGGTTTCCGAGGACATGACCCTTGATAGGAAAGTCTGGAGGTCTAGAATCAGGGTTGTAGGATAGGGGCTCCTGGAGTTTTTCGTACGCCTCATCCGGGGATGGGTGTGGGTCAGCAGGGTTACCCATAGATGATTTGTGTTTTAGCTTATGGTCCCCCTATGGCTGTTAGTTATGGTAGTTACTGTAAGATATTATTGCATGCGATTGTATTTATGTTTCGTATGTTTAGATAATTATTTACGTTATTTCTGCTGGAGTTACTAATGATTTATTGTTTTTGTTTTTGTTTTTGTTTTACTGCTGCTTTTCCTTTTATTCTATGAGCCGGGGGTCGATTGGAAACAGCCTCTCTGCCCTTTCGGGTAGGGGTAAGGCTTGTCTACATATTACCCTCCCTAGACCCCACCTGGTGGGAGTATACTGGATAGTTGTTATTGTTGTTGTTTTATTGATTATTGTAGTATATTATAATTGTTTAAATAAAATCAATAAAAATGTTGAAATATTTGGCTTGCCTAGCTCCGTTAGTAGGCGCCATCACGACTCCTGATAGTGAAAAATTCGGGACGTGAAAAAATGCTAACTAAGAAAGTCTTGTGATGTATTTGTTCTTGATATCCGTTTTTATTTATTTATAGCTAGTTTGGCCAAGCTCCTCCAAGGCAGAAACACTTTTTTTTTTCAAAAAATGTATTTTTTTCAAAGTTAAAGTGTTCGGTTAAGCTTTTAGAAAGAAAAAAGTGCTTTTGAATAGAAGCAGAAACAGAAAAAAGTAACTTCTCTTCAAACTTGGTCAAACACTAATTGTTACTCGAAATGCTTTTTAAATTAATTAACTAAACACTAAGTGATTCTCGCCAAAAATACTTTATAAAAAAATACTTCGTAAATAAGTTAATTTTAGAAGCATAGCCAATCAGGCTATTAAAGCCCTAGATCTATATATTGCCGGCTATTATAGGTACTGAGCTTCCAAACTTTACCAAATTCCGCTTTTGTTGATGTATTCATCTTTTTGAAAACATTTTAAAAAGCATAAGAAAGTAATCAACACGAATATGATCCCCTAATGACCATATTCGGCCTAGAGAATCATGGAGAAATATAATACTCTTAATTGTTTGTTAATAATGGCTCATGAGGAATAACTGCGTGAAAATTAGGCCTCTATGGAATTAAAGTTGACATGAAACGAGTAACACATGATTTATAAGGTACAAGAAGCTGAATCAAATTCCATTAACCTTTATTTATTAGCTTCTATATATCTAAAGCCTCACAGATATCTCAGCTCACCAATCTCTCAAAATGGGAAACAGCCAAACCACTAGCAAAGAAGAAGCTCAGTCCCAAGGGGTATGCGAAAAGATTTTCAAAGCACTGAATGTACGTCCAGCTTTTGGATATTTTCGCCCACAGACAGAGAGTCCCACTAAGTCAAGATTAGCAACGTCCACTGATCAGAACAGAAATGACCCGGCTAAAGCTACAGGATTCAAGTTAGTTCCTCAAAATGGATCCACCACTCCCCTTGACTTAAATGGCCAGCAAAATATGATCCCTTTACATGAAAAAGATCAAAACTTGTCTTTTGCCTCAAACATGCTACTTGTAGAATATAATCACAGCTCAGTTGACAGCACAAATAACAAATCCCCTGTAAAGAACATGGCCGCTGACGTTGTTCATCATATAATTAATGACGGTCCTAAAAGTGTTCAGTCAGAAGAGTATGATGCAGATACTGACAGGTTTTCTAGGTATATTAATCATGTGAAGAACAAGATGAAAACCATGTCCAGTTTCGATGATAGTGGTGTTGGAAGAGAAGCAACAACACGAGATAAAGTCCCTCACTATATCCATCGACCGCTCCAAGTTCAGGTTCATGGAGCAGCTTGAAGTTTTTCAGATAGTCTCTCAAATCTTTCCAAAGATCAAATGAAAACTACAGAATATATATATTATGCCAGGTACAACTGCAGAAGCTATAGATTCTTACTAGTCTTTTTGCTTTGCTTTTTCAATTTAACTTCTTCATTCTTATAATACTAGATCTAAAATTTAACAATCAGTTTATGATTAAAATTTTAAACGGTTAAGGGTCAAATATATCCTTGTACTATTAAAAATAGGTCATATTTATCCTCCGTTTGAATTCTTTATCAAATATGCCCCCACCGTTATACATTAGGGCCATATATATCACTCAGCCGTTAAAACACTCTCCCATATATTTAAATTACGGTTAAGGGTCAAATATATCCTTATACTATTAAAAATAGACCATATTTATCCTCCGTTTGAATTTTTTATCTAATATGTCCCCACCGTTATATTTTTATCAAAACACAGTCCCATATATTTTTAGT
Source organism: Nicotiana benthamiana (assembly GCA_034376525.1). NCBI lineage: Eukaryota > Viridiplantae > Streptophyta > Magnoliopsida > Solanales > Solanaceae > Nicotiana > Nicotiana benthamiana. Next base: position 95,932,058 of record CM067323.1, on the reverse strand, counting down.
AGCACGTGGCATCTTATGATTGGACAGACGACCCGCCCCACTCCTTTAATTAAACCCGCCCCGGCCCAATGAAATTTAGTCTTCTTCTACGTTCAGTCCCTTCAATATGCTTATGCTTCTGCAAAATGCATGCTTCTTTGCAATTTGATGAAAAAAAATTTTGAGGGCGCCTTAAAAAGTAGGGAGTGATAACAATCATGTGCCATAAATATGAGATGGACCAAAAAAAGAAGAAATTGAGTATGTTATTTACTAAATTGGGTAGTTTTTGTGTCTGGTTCATTGCATAACTTATGTAGTACAATACCATATTGATTTCTAAACGATTATCCATTTGAATGCTTATCGAATACTAGTACTACTATTGCTATTCTATTTTTTTCCTTTATAATTCATGTACTTGCAGCTATACGATATGCGAGAAATTTAGTAAGTCTAGAAGCCAAAAACTTAACAGACCGCAATTCTACATGAAAATGCCAATTTGGAAAAAGAAAAGTACAAAATAAAAGAAAGCTAACACAGAAATATAGTTTCACACTTCCATCTGCAGCTTCATGGATTGGGAGTGAGATTCACCAGATATCATTAGAAGATTAATAATTATGTTTTCAATATAGAAAGAGTACTCTCATTGCGTTAAAGAGTGACCGCGCAACATTCAAGAGTGGACATTTTATTCATTGATGCATGTAACTAATATCCAACAATTAGCATACATTTTCGTCTTATCCGATTTTGAGGGTCATTTTCATGAGCCAATTTATGTAGCTATAATTTTTTATAAAAATAGAGTTTTAGCCTTTGTATTATTGGGCACATGCTAATATGGGCCATCACTACCTAGTATTGAAGGGATTGAACGGAGAAGAAGACTAAATTTCCTTGGGTCGGGTCGGGTTTAATTAAAGGAGTGGGGGGGGTCGTCTAGTCCAATCATAAGATGCCACGTGCTACTAAAAATAATTGGGAGGGTGTTTTGATAAAAATATAACGGTGGGGACATATTTGATAAAAAAATTCAAACGGAGGATAAATATGGCATATTTTTAATAGTATAAGGATATATTTGACCCTTAACCGTAATTTAAATATATGGGAGAGTGTTTTAACGGCTGAGGGATATATATGGCCCTAATATATAACGGTGGGGACATATTTGATAAAGAATTCAAACGGAGGATAAATATGACCTATTTTTAATAGTACAAGAATATATTTGACCCTTAACCGAATTTTAAATATAGGTCTGTTTCTTTTGACAAAAACAAAATAAACTGATGGCTAGACACAAAAAAAGGGGGGAAGAAAAAAATTACAACTGTTAATTAAAAAATAGACATAGTTTCCAAAGTAATCGAAATTTAGCTACTTTTTTATGGAAAGATAAAATCTAAACAAAAATATCCTTAAAATTCCGAAAATATTTCAGCATAATATGCTAGAGTTTGAATTTTTTACGTATGAAATTCCAGTTTAATATGCTAGAGTTCCAATATAATATGTTGGAAGTTTATACGTACGAGCTCCATAATCCAACATATTATGCTAGAACTTTTCGTGTGCTGGAGTTCCAACATATTATGCTAGAACTTTCCGTGTTATAGCAAACTGGTAGTTATTTTTCAATGACTTTGCAAACTGTAATGGGTAAAATTTGGCTCCTAACGTCCTTACTCCAAGTGGATACGTCCATTACAGTAAGGCCGACCTGAGTGAGGACACGACCCATCCAATAAAACAAAGGCAACGTCGTTTAGAGTCTTTACTTATTCAGTAAAAAGAAGCCACCTAACTTTGTACTTTTTCTTTGATTATTTCGAGGAAGGTATAAAGGAGACTTTCACATTATAATTAGATATGTGTGTTATTCTAAAGAATACAACTCTCTCAACTCCTCTATCTCTAGCACATATTCTCTCTCTCTCTCTCTCTCTCTCTCTCTCTCTCTCTCTCTCTCTCTCTCTCTCTCTCTCTCTCTCTCTCTCTCTCTCTCTCTCTCTCTCTCTCTCTCTCTCTCTCTCTCTCTCTCTCTCTCTCTCTCTCTCTCTCTCTCAAGCTCTCAAGCTCTTGTTATTTCTTTACGTTATCAGATTTACGGTGATCATATCACCACAATTATCTCTATGTCTTATTATATTTGATTACGATTTATCCTTTTTATTTTATATTATTTTTAAGCTTATAAAGTACATAAATAACTTTTGAGCCAAACAATTTGGCATCGGCCGTAGGGATTTCGAGAATCAAAACCATAGTTTGCACCTAGAGAATCATTAAAACCCCTTTTGTGACGACCCGACCAGTCGTCTTTGGAATTTATGCCCCGTTCCCCCATTAAATGCTTCCTCTAAGTTCATTTTTGCTATTTTGGTTTGTCGGGATGTTTGGTAATAGAATTCAAAATGTTTTGGGACACTTAGTCCCTAAATAAGAGCTTAAGTGTTGGAAAATGGTCCGTAGTCAAAACAGTGTGAAGACGACCTCAGAATAAAAATATGTTGGTTCTGTTAGCTCCGTTAGGTGATTTCAGGATTGGGAGCGTGCTCGGAATGTATTTTGGATGTCTGTACCTCATTTAGGCTAGAAATGCCGAAAGTTAGAATTTTGAAGTTTCCGGTCCGATAGTGAACGTTTTATCTGGGGGTAGGAACGGGATTCCGGAAGTTGTTGTAGCACCGCCATGTCATTTGGGATGTACGTGCAAAATTGAAAGACAATCGGACGTGTTTTGGTTAGGTTTTGAATCGGAAGCGAGTTTGGTTATGTTTGGGAAGTTTTAAGTTCAAATTATTGATTAATATGAGTTTTCAGCGTTGCTTTAGGTGGTTTAAGGATTGGCACAAGTTTAAATGATGTTCTGGGATATGTTCGTATGTTTGGTTGAGGTACGGGGAGCCTCGAATGTGTTTCTGTTGCTCGACGGGTTGCTTTTGGGAGTTAGGATGAAATTTATGTTGCAGCTTCTGTTGTTTCCGCTTCTGCGGCTTGGGGACCGCATAAGCAGTGCCGCATAAGGGGTTGATCAGTCGAAAAAAGAGGAAGGGTCCATGAGGCCACGAACCGCATAAGCGATCGTGTTATCGCAGAGGCGGACTCGCTTTTGCGAGTGAAGGCCGCAGAAGCGGAAGCTGAAGGGATTAGTGGGGGCCGCAGAAGTGGTTACATTTCCACACAAGCCGGACCGTAGAAGCTGTCCCTGGTCCGCAAAAAGCGGAAACTGCTATTCAGTTAAGAGAAATCCGCGGGTTTAATTTCATAAGTTGAAAAAATCGATTGAGAGCTCGGGAGAAGGCGATTGAGTTTTGAAGAAAATATTATTGGGTAACGTTTCTATGATCCCTTTTGGTTATATTCCATGGTTTTGTGGTTAAATCCATCAATTAAATTCGAATTTAGGATTAAAAATTGGATAAATTGGGTAAAAACCTCTTTGGCTAAACTATTGAGTTTTGAAGGGGTATTTGACCTCCGATGTGGGAGATTTTTATATGGTTAGACTTGTGAGAGTACGAGATTTTTGAAAATGTGAAAATTATTCTGTTCCGAAACATTAGCCCGAGGGGCATTTTTGTTATTTTACCTATTTTCGCGTCTTAGCTTAATTTTAATAGTGTAATTAGTTACTTGCGATGTTATTTACAATGTGTAATCTGTTTGAATATATTTGGGGCACTCGGATTCGGATACTCGTGGCAACGGCATTGTGTCTTTGCGGTTTTGTACCGATTCGAGGTAAGTCGCTTGTCAAACCTTGTGTGGGGGACCTCTCCCCTTATGATATCTTTGCTGTTGTTTAAAAGCCTTGTGTGCGAGGTGACGAGCGTGTACTAGTGCTAATATTTGAAAATTCACCTTACTTGACTTATTTAGACTGTTTTTCTTCACATATTTAACTGTTATAAAAATGCAACTTTATATGTTTTGACTTAGGGAAAGCATGTTAATACTTTATTTTCTCTATTTGACTATATTGAAATATCTATCTTTCTTGTGGAGCATGTTAGACTCTAGATTTTACTTTTGTTCACACTTACTTTCTCCTGTTAAATATTGGTTTGTTGTGTTGTGTTTACTATTGGGACTACGGGACGGCATCCCAGGAGCTCCCCATATTCGTACATTGTTCCAAAATTTAGAGGTGCGGGATACCAAAAGATCCTCGACATAGGGTTGATTAACTGGCGGATACTAAGAGATCCCCAGCAGAGAACTAAAAAATTGGAGGATATCAAGAGATCCTCGGGATACTTGGAGATCCCTTGTGTATATGTTGAGGATACTAGGAGATCCTAGGGATACTTGGAGATCCCTTGTATATATGATGAGGATACTAGGAGATCCTCGAGATAGTTGGAGATCCCTTGTGTATTTAATGAGGATACCAGGAAATCCTCGGAATACCAGGAGATCCTTGATGACAAATAGCCTATAGTGATTGTTCTTGCTTTGTAGAATTGTATTATTGCATGTTCCGTTCTTCTTATTATTTTGCGAGATATTCGAGGGTTACTGTATTCCTATTTTTATTGCATTTGATATTTATTTATATGATTATCTCAGTAGGGGCCTCGACCTTTCCTCGTCACTACCCAACTGAGGTTAGGATTGGCACTTACTACGTACCGTTGTGGTGTACTCATGCTACTCTTCCACACACTTTTGTTGTGCAGATCCAGATGCATCTGGTCAGGCGTATCATCATTGAGTTCGGAGCTTTCTATTGGAGACTTGAGGTATACTACTGCGTCCGCAGGCCAGAGAGTCCCCGTCCTTTCTATCTTAGTTAGCAGTACTGTTCCTTATTATTTCTGTTGTATTAAACTTTTCAGACATTAGAGCTATATTTATGTTTCTCTTAGTCCTGTGTTGCCCGTAGGATTTCGGGTTTTGGGATGTTATCTTTCAGAAGTGGTGTGTTCAGTGTATGTACCAAGCGGCACCGTATACATTTCTTGTTCTATTTAGTGTTTGTTATCATTTTATTTCCGCACTGTTGAATTCCACATTGAGTTAAGGCTTACCTAGTCGCGAAGACTGGGTGTCGTCATGACAGGTTCACAATTGGTGAACTAGGGGTGTGACAAGTTGGTATCAGAGCTCTAGGTTCATAAGAGTCACGGTACATATGCCGGTTTATTAGAGTCTCGTTGATCGGTACAGAGACGTTTGTACTTATCTACGAGAGGCTATGTAACTGTTCAGGAAAAATATTCACTTCATTGAATTCCTTGTCATGTTATGTTTTTGACATCGATTCTAAACTTATGTCTTCTATTCTCTCACAGATTGTGAAGACACGCACAACCTGGGATGATCAGGCTCCCACACCCCCTCCTGCTGCCGCTAGATGCAGGGGCCGGGGTTGGGGTCATGGACGTGCGCGGGGTGCAGCCAGAGCACCTGCGCGAGCAGCCGCCGAGGTGCCACCAGTAGACCTACTCAGGACTCAGGCCCCAGAGACACCCATAGACACCACTACTCTAGTTGTTCATGAGGTATTGGCGCAGTTTATGAGTATGTATACCATGCTATCGCAGGCAGGGTTGATTCCACTTCCTGCAGCCATGTCCCAGGCCTGGGGAGGAGCCCAGACTCCTGCAGCCCGCACTCCATAGCAAAGGGTGCATATGGGATCAATTTCAGATATTATTTCTGCCCAGCCTAAAGAACCAGTTCAGCCCGAGGATGGGGCACCTGCTTCGGAGGATGAGCAGCGTAGATTGGAGAGGTTCAAGAAGTATGACCCTCCTATTCTCAACGGACTAGCTATAGATGATTCTTTGGTGTTATTGGAGGATTGTCACCACATCTTTTACACCATGGGTATTACTGCTTCGAGTGGGGTTTCTTTTGCAGCTTTCCTGCATCGGGAGCCGCCTATGACTGGTGGCGCACCTTTGAGTTAGACAGTCCGGATGAGGCTGCCTCCCTGACTTGGACATAGTTTTCAGATATGTTTTAGAGGGAGTTTTTTCCCCAGAGCCTCCGAGATGCATGGCGAGCAGAGTTTGAGCACTTGCGCCAGGGTCCTATGACTGTCTCTGAGTATGCCATCTGTTATACTAGGTTGGCCTGGCATGCGCCTCCTTTGGTGGCTACTGTTCGTGAGAGGGTTCGCAGGTTTATCGAGGGTCATATTCCTTCCATCAGGTCTTCCATGCCGCGAGAGTTGGAGATGTATATACCATATCAGCAGGTGGTGAGTATAGCCAAGAGGATAGAGGGTATGCATGCCAGAGAGCGTGAGGAGAGAGAGGCCAAGAGGTGTCCAGAGTCTTGTCATCTCTCTCGTACACGTACGTCAGGAGCAGGACATCATAGTAGGGGCTATACGGGTCGCGTAGTTCACTCAGCTCTTCCTTCACCCAACACTACTCCAGCTCCTCCCATATCTCAGGAGCCTTATATGCACCTCTGATTTCTAGTGCGCCTCTTGCGCGGGGTACCTCTAGAGGTTAGTTAGTAGAAGTGGGTCCAGTCAGTCACAACCACCGCGCCCTCCTAGAGCTTGTTATGAGTGCGAGGATACCCTCCATGTAGTGAGGGATTGCTCTAGGCTCGGGAGGAGTGCGCCCCCACAGAAGTCTCAGCAATAGCGCAGCCAGCTCCAGCTGCTACCCCACCTGTCCAGCCATCCAGGGGCGGGGATCGGGAGATAGAGGTTGCCCTCGAGGTAAGGGCCGAGCCAGACTTTATGCCATTACTGATCGTGCCGAGGTTGTCGCCTCCGATTCTGTTATCACATGTATTATTTTTGTTAGTTGCAGAGAGGCATCGGTTCTATTCGATCCATGCTCTACTTATTCTTATATGTCATATTATTTTACTCCGTATTTGGGTACATCTCGAGAGAGCTTGAGCTCTCCTATTTATGTTTATACTCCCGTGGGAGATTCCCTTGTTGTGGACTGCGTGTATTGGTCATGTTTGGTTGCTATTCGTGGTTTTGAGACCAGGGCAGATCTTTTATTACTTGATATGGTTGATTTCGACATTATCTTAGGTATGGACTGGTTGTTGCACCAGTATTCTATTCTTGATTGTCGCGCTAAGATCGTGATGCTGGCTATGCCAGGTATTCCGCGTAATGAGCAGAGTGGAACTCTTGATCACACTCCCAGCAGAGTTATATCTTTTCTTAAGCTGAGCGTATGGTTTAGAAGGGGTGTGCCGCATATTTAGCCTATGTGAGAGGTGTCATTGCTGATACCCCTTATGTTGACTATGTTCCAGTGGTACGTTATTTTTCCGATGTGTACCCACCTGATCTTCCGAGCATGTCGCCCGATCGGGACATTGATTTTAGTATTGATTTGTTGTCAGGAACTCAGCCCATATATATTCCTCCTTACCGTATGTCACCTCCTGAGTTGAAGGACCAATTATAGAAATTTCTTGACAAGGATTTTATTCAACCCAGTGTTTCACCATAGAGTACTCCTGTCTTGTTTGTAAAGAAAATGATGGTTCTATGAGCATGTGTATCGATTATCGTTAGTTGAACAAAGTTTTAGTGAAGAACCGATATCCTTTGCCTCATATTGATGATCTATTTGACTAGCTTCAGGGCGCACAGGTGTTTTCTAAGATTGATTTGCGCTCAGGTTATCACCAACTAAAGATTCGAGAGTCGGATATCCCGAAGACTACTTTCAGGACTCGGTATGGTCATTACGAGTTCCTTGTCATGTCATTTGGGCATACCAACGCCCTAACAGCTTTTATGCATTTGATGTACAGTGTATTCAGGCCCTATCTAGACTCGTTTGTCATTGTTTTTAGAGATGATATTCTTGTATACTCCCGTAGTCGGGAAGATCATGAGCAGCACCTGAGGATAGTGCTTCAGACCCTGAGAGAAAAGAAATTATATGCAAAGTTCTCAAAATGTGAGTATTGGTTGAGTTCTGTGGCATTCCTACGCCACGTGGTATCGAGTGAGGGCATTCGTGTAGATCCGAAGAAGGTGGAGGCCGTGCAGAGTTGGCCCAGGCCCTACTCAACTTTAGAGATGCGCAAATTCCTTGGCCTGGCAGGGTATTGCCGTCGTTTTGTGGAGGGATTCTCATCGATTGCAGCCCCTATGACTAGATTGACCCAAAAGGGTGGGTACTCCTTTTCAGTGGTCGGACGAGTGTAAGGCGAGCTTCCAAAATCTCAAGACGGCTTTGATTTCAGCCCCTATTCTGATTTTGCCTACTGGTTCGGGGTCCTATACAGTAAATTGTGATGCCTCACGAGTTGGACTTGGAGCGATGTTGGTGCAAGATGGTAAGGTGATTGCCTACGTATCTAGACAGTTGAAGGTACATGAAAAGAACTATCCTGTCCATGACCTTGAGTTAGCTGCTATTGTTCACGCCTTAAAGATCTTGCATCATTATTTGTACGACGTGCCTTGTGAGATTTACACAGATCATCGGAGTTTACAGCACTTGTTCAAGCAGAAAGATTTGAACTTGCACCAGAGGAGGTGGTTGGATCTACTGAAGGATTATGATATTACTATTCTTTATCACCCGGGCAAGGTCAATATTGTAGCCAATGCCTTGAGTAACCGGGCGGAGAGTTCAGGGAGATTAGAATATTTACCAGCTTCAGAGAGACCTATGGCGATGGTTGTTCAGGCCTTAGCCAGTCAGTTCGTAAGATTGGATCTTTCGGAGCCCAGTCGGGTTCTAGCTTGTGTGGTTTTTCGGTATTCTTTGTTTGGTCGTATCAGGGAGCGACAGTATGATGACCCGCATTTGCTTATCCTCAGGGACAGAGTTCAGCATGGTGATGCTAGGGATGTGACTATTGGAGATGACGGAGTATTGGTGATGTAGGGTCCTATTTGTCTACCCGATGTTGAAGATATTCGGGAGTTGATATTGACTAAGGCCCATAGCTCACGGTACTCCATCAATCCGGGTGCCGCGAAGATGTATCAGGATCTTAGGTAGCATTACTGGTGGAGGCGGATGAAGAGGGGCATAGTGGAGTTTGTAGTTAGATGCCTCAACTGTCAGCAGGTAAAGGCTGAGCATCAGAGACCGGGAGGGTTACTCCAGCAGATGGAGATTCCGGAGTGAAAATGGGAAAATATCACTATGGATTTTGTGATTGGTCTCCCACTGACAGCGAGGAAGTTTGATTCTATTTGGGTTGTTATAGACCGGCTGACCAAATCTGCTCATTTCATCCCAGTGTGTACTTCTTACTCAGCGGAGCGGTTGGCAGGGATTTACATCAGGGAGATTGTTCGTCTGCACGGCATTCCAGTTTCTATCATCTAAGATAGGGGTTCAGTGTTTACATCACGGTTCTGGAGAGCCGTCCAGCACGAGTTGGGTACCCAGGTGACCATGAGTATAGCTTTTCCTCATACGGATGGACAATCCGAGCGCACTATTCAGATTCTTATGGATATGCTCCGTACGTGTGCGATTGAGCTTAGAGGGTCGTCGGTATGTTCCCTATGCTCGTTCGAGGACAAACGAATGTTTAAGTGTAGGAGGATGTGATGACCCGGCCGCTCGTCTTTAAAATATATGCCCCGTTCCTCCCCCCCCCCCCCCTTAATTAGTTCCCTTAGTTCATTTTTGCTATTTTGGTTTGCCGGAATGTTTGGTAATAGTATTCGGAGTGTCCGAGGTTAAGTGTTGGAAAATCGTCTATAGTCCGAACAGTATGAAGACGACCTCATAATCGAAATCCGCAGGTTCCGTTAGCTTCGTTAGGTGATTTTTGGGCTGGGAGCATGCTTGAAATGTATTGGTTATCCGTAGCTCATTTAGGCTAGAAATGCTGAAAATTAGAATTTCAAGTTTCCGGTCTGATATTGAATTTTTTATCCGGGGGTCGGAACGGGATTCTGGAAGTTGCTGTAGCACCGTCATGTCCTTTGGGATGTGCGTGAAAAATTTTCGGTCAATCGGACGTGTTTTGGTGAGGTTTTGAATCGGATCTGAGTTTGGTTATGTTTGGGAAGTTTTAAGTTCAAATCATTGATTAATTCGAGTTTTTGGCGTTGGTTTATGTGGTTTAAGGGTTGGTACAATTTTGAATGATGTTATGGGATATGTTCGTAGGTTTGGTTGAGGTCCGGGGGGGCTCAGATGTGTTTCCGATGCTCGATAGGTTGGTTTTGGGAGTTAGGATGGAAATTATTTTGCAGCTTCTGTTGTTTCCGCTTCTGCGGCTTGGGGACCGCAAGAAGCGGCGCCGCATAAGCGGCTGGTCAGTCGCAAAAGTGGAAGGGGGCCATAAGGCCAGGAACCGCAGAAGCGGTCGTGTTTCCGCAAAGGCGGACTCGCTTCTGTGAGTGGGGGACCGCAGAAGCGGAAGCTGAGGGGATTATGGGGGCCACAGAAGCAGTTATTTTTCCGCACAAGTGGGACCGCAGAAGCGGTCCATGGTCTGCAAAAAGCGAAAACTGTTGTTCAGTTAAGAGAAATCCGAGGGTTTAATTTTATAAGTTGAAAAATCAATTGAGAGCTCGGGATAAGGCGATTTCCAGTGAGTTTTGAAGAAAAGATTATGGGTTAACATTTGTATGATCCCTTTTGGCGATATTCCATCGTTTTGTGGTTAAATCCATCATTTAAATTCGAATTTAAGATTAAAAATTGGATAAATTGGGTAATAACTTCTTTGGCTAAATTATTGAGTTTTGAAGGGCCATTTGACATCCGATTTGGGAGATTTTTATATGGTTAGACTCATGAGAATACAAAGTTTTCTGAAAATGTAAAAACTATTCTATTCCGAGGGCCTGAGGGGCATTTTGGTTATTTACCTATTTTCGCGCCTTAGCTTTAATTTTAATAGTGTCATTAGTTACTTGCGATATTATTCACAATGTGTAATTAGTTTGAATAGATTTGGGCCACTCGGAGTCGGATACTCATGGAAAGGGCATTGTGTCTTAGAGGTTTTGTATCGATTCGAGGTAAGTGGCTTGTCTAACCTTGTGCGGGGGACCTCTCCCCTTAGGATATCTTTGCTATTGTTTAAAAGCCTTGTGTGCGAGGTGACGGGCGTGTACTTGTACTAGTTGTTGAAAATTCACCTTACTTGACTTATTTAGACTGTTTTTCTTCACATATTTAATAGTTAAAGAAATGTACACTTGTTTTGACTTAGGGAAAGCATGTTAGTAATTATTTGCTCTAATTGACTAAATTTAAATATCTATCTTTCTTGTGGAGCATGCTAGACTCTAGATTTAACTTGTTGTTCGCGTTTAGTTTCTCCTGTTAAATATTGGTTTCTTGTGGTGTGTTTACTATTGGGACTATGGGACGACTTCCCGGGAGCTCCCCCTGTTCGTACTTTATTCTGAGATTTGGAAGTGTGGGATAGCAAGAGATCCCCGGCACATGATTGATTAACTGGCGGATACTAAGAGATCCCCAACGCTTAACTGATAAATTGGAGAATACCAAGAGTTCCTCGTGATACTTGGAGATCACTTGTGTATATGATGATGATACTAGGAGATCCTCCAGATCTTGGAGATCCCTTGTGTATATGATGAGGATACTAGGAGATCCTTGGGATACTTGGAGATCTCTTGTGTATATGATGAGGATACTAGGAGATCCTCGGGATATTTGGAGATCCCTTGTTTATTTAATAAGGATACCAAGAGATCACCGGGATACCAGGAGATCCCCGATGACAAATAGCATGTAGTGATTGTTCTTTCTTTGTAGAACTCTATTATATCATGTTCCGCTCTTCTTATTGTTTTGCTAGATACCCGAGTGTTACTGTACTCCTGCTGTTATTGAATTTCATGTTTATTTTTATGTTTATCTCAGTAGGGGCCTCGACCTTTCCTCGTCACTACCCAACCGAGATTAAGCTTGCACTATTGAAAAATGGGCCTACGGTAATGGTTGTAAAATAGTTCTCATACACTGCTTAACCATTGCCATATACATATGGGAACAGTTTACAGACCGTTCCATCAGCCCTCATGGCAATTGGTCTATGGGAACGGTTCGTGCAACAGTTTGCATCTCTGTGATTATAGATGCATCTATCGCAACAATTTTCTCTTTCTCTGTTGGAACAGTTATTTTTCCAAATGGAACGGTTCTTAACCGTTATCATATTATCTAGTGCAACACTTTTTTAAGCTATTGTTACGATTATATATAGATATACCAATGGTTCCTTTATCCCTATGACAACGGTTTTGGTTTCTATGGGAACAATTAATATTTCATTATGGAACTGTTTATATGACCTATCGTAACAGTTTTATTTTTCTCTGGGAACAGTTCATATGACATATCGCAACGGTTTGCCTTCTATCATGGAAGGCCATTGTCATATTGCAACGGTTATTGTAGGTTATTGCAACAGTTCAGTTGAAACAAAAATATCGTCCCTGTAATAAATAAATATGTATATATAAAATAAATTATAACAACACTAATATTTAAATAAATCATAAAATCAAACTTTTCATAATACAAATTGTCTATCAAGCTAATAGTATATTCATATAAAGCAAATGTTCTACCCCTAATGCATACGTTTAATACATTTCAAGAGAGTAATTAGTTTTAAAAAGGTTGATAACAAAAGATTCCTATAGAACATTCATCTATAGCCATTCAAAATTCATATCAAGTAAGGTCTAGTTCTTCACTTTCATTATCTTCTTCTATTTCTTGATTTACTGCAGCTACAAAAGAGGATAAATAAAGTCATTACTCTACAAGGTAATCTAAGCCATAGCTTGAAAGAAAACAAGTACATCACACTTTGGACAGAATTCAAGGCCACAGCTAAAATGTCCCTGACATCATTTTCTTTTTTTGAGGTGGAGGCCGCAATCAATAGTCATACAAACCTATATCCTTCAACACTCACAGGAACTCAAGAAAAATGAGACAATAAGGACAAGTCACAACTAAGGGCAGATGCAAGCAAGATTCGCACAACATAAGAATTGACTGAGTATAGGAGTTTGCTGGGCAACTGTGGTACTATGATAGATTTTGAGCATCATGCTCAACTTCTAATTGCCTTAACAGCAATAAAGAACCCAACAATGATGGACAATACACATGACACACAGACTGCACAGGTACTTAGGATCCAGTTACCAGATGGAAATTTTGATACATTTCGATGTAACAGGCCAAACACTTAATCAGTTACAGCAATTAGGACATACAAGAAACACAATCATGGAGAAATAAGCTAAATCCTATAATCTATATACAATAGAATGTTAGACCACCCATAAGAAATGGTCAGAATTTCGACACCATCTGCAACAGATTGGTCCATAGCAGAACCCAAATCAGAAGAAAAAGTTCCTTCTTCGAAGCTAAACTTATAGTCAGACAAGTCAGACCAGCATAACGTGTTCCATGAAAATATAAAAGCAGGAGTCTTATACAAGTTCTAAGGTACTTACAAATTCACAGTTTTAAGATCAAGATGTCCTAACTGGGTTAAGATTAAAGGGAGATCTACAGAATCATCACAATCAGAAAAGGTCTAACTTAAAAGTTTTGTAAAACAAATTAATGAAAAATAAAGACCATTCTCCAGCAAAACCCACTCATTTTCGAATTGTGAAGTAGATTTATACCTCAAAAATTAACAAACCCATTTTTTTACAAAGATTCTCAGTGCAAAGAAAAATATCAAATATGCTTAGTTGTTAATAGTTGAGCAGAGCACAGAATTTCAAGAATGGGAAATATCAGCTATGGAGAGTTGAATGATTAACACATCACTCAACAACTGACCATCACCCTTAGCCCGAAGAGTGCAGGGAAGAAAAATGTAAATGGAAACACTTGTCAACAACACTTTTAAATTAAATTTAAGCACTTACAGCTAGACGATCGTGTAACACATCAACCGTCTGAAGATGTAGAATTCTCTGCAAAAAGGATGAGTCTTGACTCTTGTCATAAAAATACATCACCTCATTGAGGTTGCTCTTTGAAAAGTTTCTAGTAGAGAGATGAGATAGCCAAAAAGACATTGCATCATTATCAGCAGAACTCATGTGATGTAGCTCAAAAATTACAATGAAGATGAAGCTATTCTACAAACCTATTAGGGGTTTCCTTCTCTTATACGCAGCCACACTTACTGGCCTCAAAATAGCAAGTTTAAGCTTTAAAGTATTCAGAAAAAATCTGTACAGATCCATAAAAACGGGGAATGTATGCTTTACATGATAATGTCAATAATAAGCATGTAAAATGTAAATGTCAACTGCATTTCTACGTTTCTTCCATCGTACATTGGTGATGAAAAATATGATTGTGCTACAACATTAAGTATCTAGAATTTAAAGTTTGTGTTAATTTTACAATACAAAATTCATCATGGATTACTCGGGCTTGATAAGACTGCACGTGGTCGTGGCACTAAAGTGGCACTTGGATTTGTTTTGCTTCCACCAGAAATGTTTTGGTTATCGTCCTTGGTTCTCCCTGCCAATCAACAGAGTGAATGCCAATCTACCTTCAAAGTAGAAGGTGACAAAGAGTTGTTAAAGAAGTATGTAACCTGTTGATGATGGAATCCCATGCAAACTCCCATTTTTTGTTTAAATCTTACCATCTATACAATAGTCATGGTTATGAAATGGCGTACTGTGAATAGAACCAAAAAAACAAAGACTTCAACAAGCATTATGCAAGACAAATTGTCGGGATAGTGTGTTCATAGACCATATAACCCCGACCTATGTTGTAGCCTAGACGTTTATTGTCTTTCATCAGAGTAAATGTGGATTTCAAAGTGTTTGTCAATTCGAATAATCTGTGAGAAACCTGCACATACACGAAACGGGAAGTTGATTCGGGCATTCATGTGTTCCTTCCAAGAGCAATGAACAAGAAACAAATCTACTTACTGTGACATATGTGGCAGTAGCAAGCATGAAGTTTAGTAATGGGTAGTTCGGGATCAAACATAGCAACCTTTTAGGTTGTCCATCTGGAACACCAGATCTGCATTTTTTATAGATACGTTAAACACGCACATAAGTTTTATACACAATTTATTTATTTTTTCTAACAAAAACAGTAGTACTAAGATTTCATTGTTTCCATAAAATCACTTTGTTAGAGATTACAGTGGCCACAATGCCAAAACGTTAGCCAACTCGAGCATCTCGAGGTGACTGAAATACCTATAATACTATCATTTCATAACCAACTCAATGATAATTACCCAATAAGATAAGAGCTTGAGGAACACTACATAATAAACAGACAAAAGTGAAATTCATATCAGTCTTCTGATAAATTCTATAGTCTTATGCTTAGATGTGCAGATCAGAGGAAAGGTATAAAATCATGAATAAATAAGAACAAGTGAAGCATACTGTCTTAAAAATCATGTACTATCTCTGGCTGGGGATGAAAGAAATCAACCTTTAATTCATCTTTCATACCTTAATCATATATGGATTTGGGATATATAGGTCTCCAGAGTGATCTTCCCAAGCCATCTACAGGTCAAGAAAGCAATATACCGCAATAAGTGGTCTCTCTTGAAGTAACAAACCAAAATCCAATATCTACTTATATATTTCTTCCATGGATTCACCGACTTTCAATGCCTTTTCATGAATTAAAACATATGACAATGGAACTGTAAATAAAATTTTATAATGAAAATTTACTTACGCAAAAAAGGTTAATGAGTAGCTGCGAAAATATTCGGTTACATTCCGCAAGGATATGTAGACACTATTAGATAAAAACACCATAACTACGATTTTTGAAAAAATAACGTTAACATTGAAAGAAACCCTAAATCAAAAAAAAGTAACAACAAAGTACTAATATATGCGAAAAATAGATCAATGGAAAGCTTACAAGATGATGAATCTTGATCTGGAGAGCTCAAATTCTGATTCTTCAAAGCTAACTTTAATTTTTCCTCTTTCCCTTCGAGTGAAACAAATGGAGTTTGGGACTTTGGGAATTTGGGAGTTTTGGATTAGCAATTTTAGGGATTTTTGGTCAACACATGGATTTGGCGATTTGGGAATTTAGGTTTGCTGGTGATTAGAGATAGGTGAGAATAGATTTGCTGATTTGAGGAAGGTGAATGTGCTGGATTTGGAAGTTTGCTGCTAGTGCTTGAGGAAGATACGCATTAGAATTAGAAATTTTATTTTAGTTATTATATTTACCAAAATAAAATAAATAACAAATAAAATAAAAAGGGGTTAAATTGGCGGGTTTAGCGAAATTCACAGGGAAAACGAGGAGGGAACAAAGTACTTGTTCCCATATTACTAAAATTTCTAACACCGTTACTATAAATAGATCTATTGGAACGGTTGACAAAACAGTTCCTATATAGAATATCTATGGTAACGATTAATTTCCAATTGGAACGGTTTACTATTTAAAGCGTGCTGATTATATCCAAACTCTATTATAACGGTTGTAATCATTACCGTACCTATTCTATGGCAACGGTTTAAGAACCTTTGCCAAAATAACTGTTCCAGTAGACCTATTTTCCAGTAATGTTGATACTTACTGAGTACCGTTGTGGTGTACTTATGCTACTCTTCTGCACAATTTTGTTGTACAGATCCAGGTGCATCCCATCAGGCGTATCATTAGTGAGTTCGCAGCTTGCTATTGGAGACTTGAGGTATCCTGTTGCGTCCACGGGCTAGAGAGTCTCTGTCCTTTCTATCTAAGTTTGCAGTACCATTCCTTATTGTTTGCGTTGTACTAGACTTTTCAGACATTAGAGCTATGTTTACGTTTCTCTTAGTCCCGTGTTGCCCGTGGGATTCCGTGTGTTTACTGGATGTGCCAAGAGGCACCGTATACATTTCTTGTTTTATTTAGTGTTTGTTATCGTTTTATTTTCGCACTGTTGAATTTCGCAATGAGTTAAGGCTTACCTAGTCGCGAAAACTGGGTGCCGTCATGATAGGTTCACAATTGGTGAACTAAGGCTGTGACACCTTCTCTACAACACACAAACGAAGGATGGCTGACAATAACGCAAGAATGGAAGCGATAGCAGATGTCAGAACCGACCTCATGGGTCCTCTCAATGAAGCCGCTGTAGAGGACGTCTTGAACGCAACCCCTAGCACCATGAATGGGGATATCCCACCTCCCCCACCTAAAGATATGGCGATCTCAAGAGAAAAGGAGGCTTTTACATCTGCAACTAAAGAAGCACCCCCAGAGGTCAAAAAACTACTTGAAGAATGGTTAAAGAGTACTCTAAGTGGCTTGGTTGAAAAGTCACCCCAAAACAACGTCAGATGCATGCCAACAGTGGACCTTGCTGCAGCTGAAGGCGAACCCCAGATCGTACGAGCAAACAATGCGCTCATCGATACTTAGGCCAATGGTGGCACGCTTATAGCCATTCTCAAGAAAATGGACGAAATGGAAAGAAAAAATAAGCCACTTCGTGACCAGATGAAGGAACACCATGAGAGGGTAGACAAGATCTCTGGTGCTCCCAAACTGCTGCCAAAGCGTGACGTGGGGAGATTTGTAGAACAACCTTACATGGAAGAGGTTGCACCGTACTCCATCCCAAAAGCCTTCAACATGCCTCCTTATTTAAGAGTGTACGATGGAACTACAGATCCCGAGGATCACCTGATCTACTACGTCATGACTGTAAAAGATAATGACCTGTCAAAAGAACAGTTACCATCCGTGTTGCTGAAGAAGTTCGGCGAAACACTGACAGAAGGAGCACTAACTTGATACTCCTAGCTACCGGCCAAGATAATTTCTACGTTCGAGGAAATGGCGGACAAGTTTGTCACCGCCCATACAGGAGCAAAAAAGCAGAAGCAAGAGTCAACGACATCTTCGCTGTTCAGCAAACCACAGGAGAACCACTCAAGGATGAGCCGCTACTTTTCAGAACGGCTAAAGCAGGGACGGCTCAAGGGCAACCAAAAAACTACTAAGTCATCTCATGAAGTATCCGCCCACCACGTGGGAAGAAATCCACAATGCCTACTGCGCTGTGGTACGTGTAGATGACGACGATCTCAACTGGCCTACCCAATGTTTAACAACAATACACCCAGAAATTAGGAGGGACGACTCAATGAAGTACGAGGGGAACAAGTCCCACGTCCCAATAGGGAGAGGTGATATCTGTGAATTATACATGTTTTATACACCTTCTTACCTGAGCTTTGTGCATAAACTACTTTAAATTAGTCCTAAGCTGCTTAAAAGGTGCGTTTGATTGCAGGTTTGAGCGACTAGATGATACATATCACAAATCTGCTCAAAATAAGAGTGAAACCTGCCAAGCGCCAAAAGATAATTGAAAGTGGGAAAAAGGTGACCTGCACCGACCGCACTGTTCTGATGTGCGGCCGCGCAGAACAGTTATGCATGAGGCCAAGTCTAGCTTGACCTACGTGGTCTACCCTGTTTTTCCACGCGGCCGCGCATGATATTTCAAAGAGTGACCCAAAAGTGAAGAAATTCCAAGCGGACCGCATCCACTTCCATGCGGTCCGCACTGACAAGAGATCAGAAGCTCAGCAATTCAAGGAACAATCTGACACGGCCTCACACAAAAACAGTATGGTCCATATGGGTAAAAGTTCAAACAGCCAACAATTGCCTAGTTCTACAGTGCGACCACACATCATTTCTACGTGGTCTGCACAAGTCACCTGTATGGCTGCACACCATTTTCACGCGGTCCGCTTCATTCAACCTATGCGGCCAAGTGAAATTTCTATGTGGTCCGCGTCCTCAAGTCTAGAAGCCCTGTTCTGAAGATCACAAGCCCTATGCGGCCGCATGACTTTCTATGCGGTCCGCGCCAGACCTTCAGGGGTATTTTTGTCCTATTTTTCTTGTGTAGTATAAATAAAACACTTTACTTTTTAGGTCAAGTTTGGAACCTGTTTTGGCATTTGAGCTCGTGATACTCTGTATTAGCCTTCTTTAGGCAATTTTCTCTTGTTATTAATATGGATTCAAGTAGATTAATCTTGTAGTTAATGATGATGTTAATTTCTTCTAGTATTTATTCTTTTTATACTTCTTCCATGTCTAGCTAAACCCATTAGCTAGGGTTGTGGCTCAACCCTAGTTTGAGTAATTAATGGGTATGTTTGCTTGATGCTTGGATGATATTGGGTGTTTGATATTTGGGTTGTTTGTATGTTTTTACTTGAATTTGGTAGTTCCAAACACTAAGTCTAGCTTAGTGGGTTTTTGACTCTTCTTGAGAAAGAGTGTATATGACCTCACATTCAACCCAATAAGGATTTGGGATGGACCCATGAGAATGGTAGTCCCAAGTAATGGGTTAAACCTCGAGAGAGTAATCACCCCACTTGAACCTTAAGTTGCTTGGAAAAATTAGCCTACACAATTGGTCTCGAGAGAGTCAATTGCAAAATCACTCTCTCTATTGATAGGTGTGAGAGTGAGTGCTAATGTGCAATGGTTATCCATATTCCCCATAGTGACTATCCTTGTGTTAGAATTCTATACCCGTTAATTAGTCACCTAGGTGAGTGCTATGACCCTAGTGCCTTTCTCTTATTTCATACAACTAGCATCATAACTTAGCATAATTTAGTTTACAATAGTAGTGGATAAAATTGCAAAAGGAAAAAAAATGATATAAGATCAAATAGAAGCTAAAACGCACTTCAAGGCTTAGCAAATACTCAACTCCAATTTGAAGCTCTCTCTGGAATTTTCGACCCCGATAACACTATTGGGTTTTAAGTTTCCACGCCTAGTCTTTCTTAGGATTGAGTCCACATCGATCAAGAGGCACCAACCCTATGTCAGAACTTCTCATCCACCGCCTCCAAGGCACTTGGACACACTACAACGACATGTCGCCCCACTATGAAACGACAGAGGTATGCCTCATTTATTATCTGCACATAACTTCTGTGTGTCCCCCTCAGAGATAGTGCACGAACCAGAGAAGCTGGGGACCAATGTACATTGGCCCACAAAGATGAAATCAGATCCTGCCACTAGAAAATCAAAAGCCCTGTGCGAGTTTCACCAGGAACGAGGTCACAAAATCGAAGACTGTATAGGCCTACGACAAGAGGTGGTCACGATGCTGAACCAAGGATTCATGAGGGAACTACTCAGTGACAAAGGAAAAATCAATTTTACACGTGGTCGGGAACAACCCCACGAGCCATCAAACCCACCTTTACCAACATGCATAATCAATATGATCATCGAAGACAAACCATCGCCCACGAACGGTATGATGACATAGAAGATAGTATCACTTTCAATAAGTCTTATGTCGACGGTTTGTATTTCCCTCATTATGATTCTTTAGTTATTACTTTGTGTATTGCAGATACGGTTGTTAAAATAATCGGGGTTGATAATGGTAGCGGCGCCTGTATTATCCACCAAAGAGTCCTCGCACTAATAGGACTCGAGGATAAGATAATACTGTGCTGCATAACACTAACTGGTTTCAATAATTCAGTGGAACGAACCTCCGAGGTGATATCACTGCCCGTCCTAGCAGGAAGGGTCACGCTGGAAATGATTTTCCACGTGATGAACCAGGAAACGACATTCAACGCCATCATCGGACGCTCGTGGATACATGTCATGAGAGCGGTACCGTCAAGCTTGTATCAAATAATAAAATTTCCCACGCTATGGGGAGTATTGATCATTCGAGGCTAGCCTCACACCGCTCAAAAATTCTATCAAATAGCTCAGGACTACGCCCACACTAAACAGCTCAACGGGGCTGGCGCGGAAGCTTAGCAATCAGCTATGTCCGAGACTAAGGTCAACCCGACAACAGACACCATTAGAGACCCCAACATCGTGGAGGCCTGCAAGGCCACAGTTGAGACCCCGTCCAAATAGACAACCCGATCCTACAAAGAAATCCTACATAGGGCACGACCTCACTAATCCAAGTGAGTACCGTGAATTTCTAACTAACCATGCAGATCTTTTTGCTTTTTGTCATTCAGATATGCCAGGAATCCCTCGAAAAATTGCAACTCATAAGCTGAATGTTGACCCATTATGCCCGTCTGTACGGAAAATGAGAAGAAAATTCAACGCCGCTATCAACGAAGCGGTTAGTGAAGAAGTAGACAAACTTCGGGCAAATGGATCCATCAGGGAATCAAAGTACCCTCAATGGGTCTCCAATGTCGTCATGGTCAAAAAGAAAAATGGGAAGTTGAGAATGTGTGTAGACTTCACCAACATGAACAAGGAGTGCCCAAAAAATTCATTCCCACTGCCCCACATCGACCAACTAATAGACACAACCGCGGGGCACGAGCTACTAAGCTTTTAGAAACTTACTCCAGCTACAATCATATCATGATGGCCGAGGAGGACCAAGAGAAAATGACTTTCATCACTCACCAAAGAACATACTGCTACAAGGTAATGTCCTTCGGGCTTAAAAATGATGGAGCCACGTACCAGAGGCTGGCCACGAGCTGCTAAGCTTCTTAGATGCTTACTCCGACTACAATTAGATCATGATGGCCGAGGAGGACCAAGAGAAAATGAATTTCATCACTCACCGAGGAACATACTGCTACAAGGTAATGCCCTTCAGGCTTAAATATGCAGGTGCCACGTACCAGAGGCTGGGCACGAGCTGCTAAGCTTCTTAGACGCTTACTCTAGAAACAATCAGATCATGAAGGCCGAGGAGGACCAAGAGAAAATGACTTTCATCACTCACCAAGGAACATACTGCTACAAGGTAATGCCCTTCGCGCTTAAAAATGTGGGAGCCACGTACCAGAGGCTGGTCACCAAGATGTTCAAACAACAACTCGGTAAGACTATGGAAGTCTATATCGATAATATGCTAGCAAAGTCATCAAATAAAAAAGACCGCATCGACCACCTAAAGGAGGCCTTCGAAATATTAAGCAGGTACGGGATGAAGGTAAACCCCGAGATATATCCCTTCGGTGTGGCCTTAGGAAAAATCTTGGGATTCCTCGTATCACAACGAGACATTGAGATCAACCCAGACCAGATCAAGGCTATAGATGCAATCCCTGAAGTGTTAAGCAGCAAAAAACAAGTGCAGAAGCTGAAGGGGCGGATAGTCGCCCTATCCAGATTCATTTCACGGTTCTCCGACAGGTGCCAAAAGTATTTCAATATTTTTAAAAAAGACCAAGGGCTACATTGGAACGAGGAGTGCATCGAAGCCTTGAGGAAGCTGAAGGCATACCTATCCTCACCGTCTCTGTTGGTTAAAGCGAGCCCAGGCAAACCCCTATTGGTGTATCTGGCCGTATATGAGGTCGTCGTTAGCGTCATCCTAGTCCGTAAAAACAAAGGTACACAATCTCTTATGTATTACATTAGTAAAAACTTAGTGGACGCCGAAACACGGTACCAACACCTCGACAAATTGGCGCTAGCACTGGTAGAAGCTTCACGAAAGCGACAGCCCGATTTTCAGTGCCACCCCATAAAAGTGGTAACGATCTTCCATTAAGGAGGGTCTTACACAAGCCTGAATTATCAGGACGACTCGCCAGATGTGCCATTGAGCTCAACGAGCACGATATTTCGTATCTTCCAAGGACCGCCATCAAGTCATGAGTTTTGGCGGATTTCATAGCCGACTTTAGCACAGAAATCCTACCGGGGGCAGCACTTGAGGCACAACGTGCCTCCTCTAAAAACATCCTATGGGTTCTTTATGCCGATGGAACCACCAATACATCGGGATCGATACTGGGACTCGTCCTCGTGGTCCTCATGGCCTAAACAATTCGCCAGTCCATACGATGCCCTGAAATAACTAACAACGAGGCTGAGTATGAGGCCGTTATTGCAGGTATAAAACTAGGCATCAAATATGGGGCTCGTCAAATCGCCCTCCATTGCGACTCTCAACTCCTGGTAAACCAAGTCACTAGGACTTACTAGGTTGAAAAAAAAAGGTTGCAAAAATACCAATCAAAAATCACAGATTAATGGCTGAGTTCGATGAATGCCGCTCCGAGCAAATTTCGAGGACACGGAATATTGAGGCAAATCGTCTAGCAAAGCTGGTCGTGGCCACTAAATACATCAACAAAGAAAATGTGGTCACCCTCTTCCATTCAACCATTTATCACACTGAGGTATTCTCTATAAACTTGACTTGGGACTAGCGCAATCAATTTGTATCGTATCTGTAGGATGGAACGCTACCAGTTGACAAAAAAGAGGAAAAGAAAATCAACATGCAAACTGCTTCGTATTGCCTGATAAATAATGACCTCTACAAAAGAACGTTTGGAAAACCCTTGGCCAAATGTCTAGGGCCGCATAAAATAAGGCCAGTACTCGAAGAAATGCACGAGTGACACTATGGTGCCCATACAGGCAATCGCACCCTCGTATGATGCATCATACAGGCCAGCTACTACTGGCCCGCCATGAAGAAAAAGGCGGCAGAATACGTTAGCCGGTGCGAACTATGCCAAAAGTACGCCCCATGATACACCAACCAGGAGAACCCATCCATTTGGTCACATACCTATGGCCTTCCATCAAATAGGGATTGGACATAGCCGCCCCCCAACCCGCAGGATGGGGAAAGGTACAATTTTTGCTAGTTTTAACTAACTATTTCTCTAACTGGGTGGAAGCAGGTGTGCATGCGAAAATACGCGAACAGGAAGCCATCGCCTTCATATGGAAATATATTATATGTCGCTTCGGCATCCCCAAAGAAATTAGTTGTGACAACGGACAATAGTTCATCGGTCAAAAAACGACCAAATTCCTCGAGAAATGGCGCATCAAGAGGATACTCTCCACGCCATATCATCCTGTCGCTAACGGCCAGGTAGAATCCTCCAACAAAACAATATTAAACATACTGAAGAAGAAGCTCGAAGACACAAAAGGGCTATGGCCCGAGCTGCTACCCGAAGTGTTGTGGGCGCACAGGACCACAACCAAATCTAGAACAGGGGAAACAACGTACTCACTAGTCTATAGAACCAACACAGTCATAGCAATAAAGGTCGGCGAACCAAGCCTAAGATTTTCACACACCAGTGGAACAGAAAATGACACAAACAGGCTCCAAGACCTCTATGAAGCTGAAGAGAGGAGAGAAATGGCCCACATAATAATGGTGGCCAAAAAAGAGCAAGTCGAAAGATACTATAACAAGAGGGCGAAGATAAGACCACTCAAAGTGGGAGACTATGTCCTCAAAGCCAAGACATTGGCATCCAAAGCCCCAAGTGAAGGAAAATTGGGCACCAACTGGGAAGGACCCTACAAAATCATAGCAGCAGCCAGCAAAGGAGCATCCTAGTTAGAAACAATGGAAGGAAAAATGCTCCAAAACAATTGGAACGTCGCCCACCTCAAGTACTTCCACTTCTGAAAGGCATCTCCCGAGTCGTACTCTTTTTTCCCTTACCCGAGTTTTGTCCCAATTGGATTTTCTCGGGGAGATATTTAACGAGGCAGAAGAGGGGACACCTGGAAATATTTGTGGAACAAGTTTACCATATCAGCCTCTCCGTATTCTCTCCAGGCCAACACGATAAAGGGATTGGACAAGCTTGATCTGCAATGTATAAAGAGCTACGGCCATCTCCAATGTATAAAGGGCTACGGCCATCTCTAATGCATAATGGGCTACGGGCGTCTCCATTGTACAAAAGGCTACAACCATCTCCCATATATAAATGGCTACTGCCATATCTCAAAGGCATAAAGGGCTAAGGCAATAAACTTTATCATGGCTAAGGCCATCGATTCTATTATGGCCAAGGCCATCGCCGCCAATAGTCGACCTAGTTTCGACTACGGCAAATAAGTGATTCGACGACAGTCGAATCCACCTACATGGCTAAGGCCATCAACTTTATCATGGCTAAAGCCATCGACTCTATTTTGGCCGAGGCCATTACCACTAATAGTCGTCCTAGTTTCCAATAAGGAAAACAAGTGATTCGATGACAGTCGAAGTCATCTACATGGCTAAGGCCATAAACTTTATAATGGCTAAGGCCATCGACTTTATTTTGGCCAAGGCCATCGCCGTCAATAGTCGTCCTAGTATCAACTGGGATAAACAAGTGATTCGACGATAGTCGAAGTCAACTACATGGCTAAGGCCATCAACTTTATCATGGCTAAGGCCATCGACTCTATTTTGGCCAAGGCCATCGCTGCCAATAGTCGACCTAGTTTCGACTATGGCAAACAAGTGATTCGATGACAGTCGAAGTCATCTACATGGTGAAGGCCATCAATTTTATCATGGCTAAGGCCATAGACTTTATTTTGGCCAAGGCCATCACCACCAATAGTCAACCTAGTTTCGACTACGGCAAACAAGTGATTCGACGACAGTCAAAGTCACCTACATGGATAAGGCCATCAATTTTATCATGGCTAAATACATCGACTCTATTTTCTCCATGGTCATCGCCGCAAACAGTCGACCTAGTTTCGACTATGGCAAACAAGTGATTCGACGACAGTCGAAGTCACCTACGTGGCTAAGTCCATCAACTTTATCATGGCTAAGGCCATCGACTCTCTTTTGTCCAAGGCCAGCGCCGCTAATAGTCGACCTAGTTTCGACTACTACAAACAAATGATTCGACGACAGTCGAAGTCACCTACATGCCTAAGGCTATCAACTTTATCATGGCTAATGCCATCGATTATATTATTGCCAAGGCCATCGCCGCCAAATAGTCGACCTAGTTTCGAATGCGACAAACAAGTGATGTAATGACAGTTGAAGTCCCTATATCACTAAGGCCTTCGATTCTATTCGGCCAAGGCCATCGTCACAAAGTGCCAACCTAGCTCAACTACGGTAGATAGCACAAAGGTGACAATCAGAAACACAATAAAAATCTAAGGAGCAAAAGAATAATAGCAGCAGCAAATGGTCATATTTCACTATCTCCAAAAATGTATATACCCATATGTTTGACCCTAGAAAGAGGTCTCATTTACATCCAAAAGAGATATATATACATGTACGCACTAAGTCCTAAGGGCCTTCACTACTTTGCCCATCTTGCCCCGCCTGATTACTGTCCAATCTGTTGTCATCACCATGCTGATAAGCCTTAAAAATCTAAGAGCTGGATTCCAAGCGGTCGACGTCCGTAGAATTGCATCCCTCCCCATCTGGTGAGTCAGAACTATAGTTGGCCACTTCACGGGCAGCACGAGCCGAATGCCAATGTCCCTCAACCTCTGGTTCATAGGCTCGACCAACCGCAAATTACACCTCAAGTACGACCAATCGAGCCTCTTCATAAACCCAAATCTCGTAAGCTTCACGATGCGCATCATCATGTGGGGAAGTTCACCTGAGGTCTTCAACCTCGGATGTACTAGCATCAATCTCAGCAATCAAGGCCGTGACCCGCGTCTGTGATTCGGCACCCTCCGCAGCTACTACATGGCTGATTTCCAACTCTTAATTCTTTGACTTAAGAAGGATCTCTAACTCGTTGTTCTATGCAACATCGGCCATGAGATGCTCAACAACCTTCTCCAAATTAGCCACTCGCCTTTTTAACTGCTCCTCAGATAGCGTGAGGCCCTCACGGAACACCCTAAACTTTGGGTCTTGTGCGTGCACATCAGCCAACGTCTTCTGCAGTAATTTATTGAAGGCGCCACCTTTTCCTGCGAGCATCGCCCCCTCTCCACCTCCAAAATGAGAGTCTAAATAATACCAAAGAAAAAGTAAGTACATGGTTAAGCCACCCCCGAAACACAAAAAAAAGGTTCAAAAAGCTACCTGCAAGGCCGCGCCAGCGACCTTCCAGGATAAGTCCCTATCACTAACTCCAGCCAACACCTCACCCTCGGCGCCCGCACAAAAAAAGGGTCATTTTTGCAGCGGCCTGCTCACAATTCTCTAAATAAATTGTAGCCACTTGGAATCACGATACGACGGGTAGACCTACCAGTTGTCATCTCCACATGATCTGAGGTTCCTCCACCTTCACCCGCATCCCCAGTGGCGGCCTCCGGGCTGCCCGTTCTTTTTGCAGCAGCCGATGAATTGCCCTCCTAGATATTTGCTAGGCTGTCATTGGTAACAACCCTCCTTCGAGGAGCAGGCCTCCCCGAACGGTTGGCGTCAGCCATGAAAATTGGCCTCGACTCACGACGAGATGAACTAACCTTCTCACCTTGAGTCATTTTTTCCTTCCAGTTAGCAACTGTCGCCTCTTCCATTCTAGAGGTTCTTCATCTTCAGAAACCCCTCTACGGGTTTTAGGGTCGGCTCTGAAGGAACCGCATCAGTAATAGATGCAATCTCATGTGTCATCTCGGGTGCGACCTCAGGTACCGCCTTAGGCACCTCCACGGGCTCTATTTCCAACACAGTTTCAGGTGACGCTTCAGGCACCGCCTTAGACGCCACCTTCGGCTCAGCCTCCTGCTGTGAAGTCAAAAGACCACTATCTTTAGGCGAGCCTCCGAGGAGTATATCTTCCCTATCAAAATCAGACTCCGCCCTAGATGGGCCAGCAATGGTTTTCTTCTTCGCCTACTTAGAAACACCCCGACCTGCCAGTGTGGGCACATTGAATAACAAAAATGAAGGGACCTTCAAACCGAAGCAAAAGAAAAAAGGGAAAAAGAGGAAAGGCTAACCTGTTGGGCCGTACAGTTTACGAAATTTAGCCCAAGTGCGGCACTCATTCGCACACGGTATCAACCTCCCCACCCACGACCTAATGTCGTCAATCGTTCGAGGCGAGCGAACCGCCACTACAAGAAGAAGAAAAAGAATCCATAATGGTTGAGCCGTCATAACAAAAGTCATCATAAAATCACACACAAGGGTACTTACATTGCGAGTTCCACGTTTTGCGGACCCTTGGGATTAGACACCAAGTGCTCCGTCCTGATATAGAAGTATCTTTTCAAGAAGCAGCGATAGGCTTTATCTTCAGATTACACAACGAAGCTCTTCATACCACGACGCGACAAATGGAGCATGGTACCCCTCATATAGCTTGCATTGAACATCTGCAAAAGATGGTGAGCCGAAAACACACTCCTGGCTTTGGCCGCATATGTGGTAATAATTCTACACGCATTTAAAATATAAGGCATGAGTTGATCCGGGCACGCCTTGAAAATGCAGCAGAGCTCCTCCACTAGAGAGTTAAGTTGGAAGCTGAATCCAATCAGAAGCAGATATTCATAGAACGTGCAAAATCCAAGCCTATGCACATTGGTATAGTCCTTCCCAGCCGGAGCGTTTTCAACATGGTCCGAGATATTGTACGTTGTCCTAAGGGCGTCCAAGTGGGATTGGATCAATTCACTGCACTCTCAAGAGGGAGTTGAGCTCTTCTTGTTAAAGTCATTTCGGGCGCTCATGTTCTTCGGAAGTATGTTGTTCCCCGACAAAGGAACAAGAACTTTTTCTGCCTCTTCCTCTTTACCACCAGAAGAAGGAAGAACCCTAGAGGGGGCATTGTCCTTAGTCTTTTTGTTGTCTTGATGACGTTTCGCCATGGTGTGATTTACAAAGAAAGGTGTTAACGACAAAAGGTACAACCCCCAGAAAGGGTAGTTCTCAAATAAAGCAGTGATTACAAGAAAAAGAGATGAAGAAAGAAATCCAGAAACACTTTCCAAAGGTTCGAAAGATGAATCGTATTGAACCCTCCTCTATTTATAGGGGTAAGATACGCGTAAATCGAAAAGGCATGATTCAAAAACTGACTCGGGAAACCAAAACGTCATGTCATGATCTGGATCATCTGGGGAACAAGTATAACAATGACGGACGTGACCGGTGACGTCACTCTAAAAAAGGGTCCGTATGTCAACGGCTTAACTATATCACACATGTTCATATCCTTTGAAAAAGCGCCTATGGGTGCATCCAAATTTCCATAAAAATAATGTATGTATTTTCGTCCATTGAAAACGGACATCGAGCACGTCTCCACCAAACGAAGGGACTAACTGTATTGGGTAAAATTTGGCTCCTAACGTCCCTACGCCAAGTGGGTACGTCCATTACGGTAAGGCCGACCTGAGTGAGGGCACGACCCAGCCAATAAAACAAAGGCGACGTCTTTTAGGGTCTTACTTCTTCGGTAAGAAGAAGCCACCTACCTTTGTACTTTTTCTTTGATTATTATATAAGGAGATCTTCACATTGTAATGGGATATGTGTGTTATTCTAAAGAATACAACTCTCTTACTATTTCTATCTCTAGCACATATTCTCTCTCTCTCTCTCAAGCTCTCATGCTCTTGTTATTTATTTATATTATCAGATCTAAGATGATCATATCACCACAATCATCTGTAGGTCTCATTATATTTGTTTAGGATTTACCCTTGTTCATTTTTTGTTGTTTTTAAGCCAGTAAAGTACATAAATAACTTTGAGCCAAACACAAACGCTATTTGTTTTTTAATTACCAGTTCAATAACTGGCTAGCCCATGGTATTATCACCAAAACTGGTGAAAGAATAACTCAATTCTGTCTTATGGGCCCTAAATCTGAAATTCATTACCTAATGGCCACTGGACACTTCGTTTTTCCATTTTACCTAAATAGCCACACATCCAACTGATTAAACTACAATAACTAGCACGTATATATTATTACTAGGCAGGTGAAGGCATTTGCCAGCACAGGCCCAACATAAAGATGTTCTAAATTAATTTTGACATTGATATGGGATTGTATTATACGATGGATTATAAAATAGAGATTTTCTTAACATTGCTATGTTGCTTTGTTCTATTAAGACATTTGTGATCTACAACATTTTAGTATTTAGCAATGCACGATTTTATGAATACTTTGGATAGGAGGCAATGACATATCTAGGGGAGGAAATTACTCTCCACGAAAGTATCAAGCAATGACCACCGGAAAATGCCATCTGATGAGAGAAGTATACAAGTCGTAGTGTTGCTAAGTCATGTATTTGAATATATAATTATAGAATAACAAATTTCAAGTAGCAACCTCTTCCATTTTATCATGCTAATTGTATCATTTGAGTCCAAAGTAGTTGAAAGGTAAAAATAGAATGCAAAACACTTCGTACTCCTATTTCTACTACTATTTGCATATGATATCATAAGCTAAACTTATCAAATATTTGGTTGATGATGCAGAAAATATAACCATGCTAGTGTTAACTGCAAAGGCTACATTAGAATTTGAAGAAAAGGTTACTCAATCCAACAATTAGGGACATGTAATTAAGAAAGAAATCAATAAATAGATGTATGACATGTTAAGAGTGGATGACTGACAGTAGAGGTACCTTTCATGCCAAATCTAGCTATAAAATATTATTTTCAACAAAAATGGAGGAGTGACTTTAGAATGCAATCTGTAAAACCACGGTATCCCCTAAGGTGGCACGCTTTGGGTGAATTGCAATCAATGGAATTCACTCACACATGATAATCCAATGAAGAGGAGAATTTTACTATAAAATAGATGTCAAATGTGTGAAGTGGGAAAAGAAATTGTAGCTAGCTTCTCTCATAGCTGCACAATAACAATGTATGTACTCGAATGACAATTTAAAATACCATATCTTCCATTATAATTAGCCACAATAATAATAAGAGGTAAATTAGGCAGAAGCTTGCTCCGAGTTTAGGCTCATCTCTTGAGGATCTTTAGTCATTTCTTCTATATGTGACCTCTATTCTTTGAATTCCCATAATAGCGAAAGACCAATCCAACCTTCAAGGCTGCAGCAGAGAAAATATTCCAAGAAACTATGAGAACTAAAATCCATGAAAAAGATATTGGGGGTGAAAAAAGTAATTAAGGATAAAATAATAGCCAATGATTTATATAGTTTGCGGTCTAAATAGTAGTTCCTTACCTGGTTTGCTTATATAACTATCACTTATAAAACAAAATCACATTAGAACACGTATCTCTTTGATTCTAAGAAGTAGGTAGTTAGCAAAAAAACCTATAATTTCCTATGGCAAAGCAAAAGCTGTTACGATCCTAGTTCACCAATTGTGAACCTGTCATGACAGCACCCAGTCTTCATGACTAGGTAAGCCTAACACATTGCGAAATTTAATAGTTCGGAATAAAAACAACAAAAAACACTAAATAGAATAGAAATGTATAATGGTGCCGCTTGGCACATACACTAAATACACAACCTTTGATAAAAGCATCTCAAAACCCAGAATCCCGCGGGCAACACAGGCCGTAAGAAAGTCTAACACTGGCACCAGAATTTGTCTAATACAAAGAGAGGAATCGAAATAACAGCTAATAACTAGGGATGGAATGAGAAGGAGACTTTGCGAATTTCCGTACGTATCAGATGCATACCTCAAGTTTCCAATAATGCTCCCTGACAGCTACTGACGGTATGCCTACTCAGATGTACCTGGATCTGCACAACAAAACTGTGCAGAAGAGTAGTATGAGTACAACATAGCGGTACTTAGTAAGTGCCAAGACTAACCACGGTGGGGTAGTGACGAGGAAGGTCGAGGCCCTACTAAGGTAAACAAAAGAATAAATATAAAACGAATAGACAGAAGGAAATACAGAAAAGCTCGAGTATCTAGCAAAAACAACAAGTAAAACTGAACGGACTACAAATGCAAATCTACAATACAAGCACGATCACTACAGGCAATTTTTCATCGGGGATCTCCTGGTATCCCGAGGATCTCCTGGTATCCTCATTATATACACGAGGGATATCCAAGTATCCCGAGAATTTCCTAGTATCCTCATCATATAAACAAGGGATCTTCAAGTATCTTGAGAATCTCTTAGTATCCTCTAGTTAATCAGTTATGCGCTAGGGATCTCTTAGTATCCGCCAGTTAATCAATCAAGTGTTGGGGATCTCTTGGTATACCGCACTTCTAAATCTCGGAACAAAGTACGAACAGGGGGAGCTCCCGGGATGCCGTCCCGTAGTCCCAATAGTAAACATACCACAACAAACCAATATTTAACAAAAAGAAGCTAAGTGCGGCCAACAAGTAAAATCTAAAGTCTAGCATGCTTCACAAGAAAGACAAATATTGCAATTTATTCAAGTAGAGCAAATAAGTTAACAACATGTTTTCCCTAAGCTAAAATAAGTGAAATTATACTTTTAACAATTAAATATGTGAAGAAAACACTGTCTAAATAAGCCAAGTAGTGTGAATTATCAACAACTAGCACAAGTACACGCCCGTCACCTCGCGCAAAAGGCATTTAAACAACAACAAAGATATCCTAAGGGGGAGAGGTCTCCCACACAAAGTTAGGCAAGCCATTTACCTCGAACCGATCCAAAAATGCTAAGAAACAATACCCTTGCCACAAGTATCTGACTCCGAGTGGCCCAAATCTATTCAACCTAATTACATGTTGTATATTACATCGCAAGTAACTAATTACACTGTTAAAATTAAAGTTAAAGTGCAAAAACAGATAAAATGACCAAAATGCCCCTCAGGCCAACGTCTCGGAATCGAATAATTTTTAGATTTTCAGAAATCTCGTACTCTCACGAGTCTAACCATATAAAAATCTCCAAAATCGGGGATCAAATGCCCCTTCGACACTCAATAGTTTAGCCAAAGAAGTCTTACCCAAATTATCCAATTTTTTATCCTAAATTTGAATTTAAATGATGCACTTAACAACAAATGATGGTATATAACCAAAAACGATCATAGAAACGTTATCCAATAATATTCTCTTCAAAACTCACTAAAAATCGCCTTCTCCCGAGCTCACAATTGATTTTCCAACTTTGAAACTTAACCCTTGATACAATTTCTGAACAGGGATTTTCACTTTTGCGCCCCAGGGACCGCTTCTACGGTTCCGCTTTTGCGGAAAAATAATCGCTTCCGCGGTTTCACTTAAAGGGCATGAATCCGCTCCTGTGGACAATTAACCACTTTTGCGGTTCCGCCTTTGCGGAGATAGGACCGCTTCTGCGACTCGCATTACCGCTTCTGCGGTTCCTAGCCTTGTGCCCCCAACTCGCAATTGCGGTGCTCAAGTCACTTTTGTGGCTCCACTTCTGCGGTCCCCAAGCCGCATAAGTGAAAATACCAGAAGGCTGAAGAACTGTAGTTGCACACTTTAGAATGTCATCCGTCGACCATCCGAAATCATCCCGAGGCCTCTGGGATCCCACCAAACCTACGGACATATCTCATTACATCATCCAAACTTGTACCAATCCTTAAAGCATCTAAACAACGTCAGAAACTCGATTAATCGATGATTTGAATTAAAAACTTCAAAACTTAACCAAAATCGCTTTCGATTCAAAACCTAACCAAAACACATCCGATTGACCTGAAATTTTGCACGCACGTCCCAAATTACATGACGGTGCTACATCAACTTTCGGAATCCCATTCCGACCATCGGATTAAAAATTCACTATCGGACCGTAAACTTCAAAATTCTAACTTTCGGCATTTCTAGCCTAAATGAGCTACGGACATCCAAATTACATTCCGAACACGCTTCCAACCCAGAAATCACCTAACGAAGCTAACAAAAAAATCGGACTTCCACTCCGAGGTCATCTCCATACTATTCTAATTACGGACTATTTTTCAATACTTAAGCTCTCATTTAGGGACTAAGTATCTCAAAATACTCCGAATTTTATTGCCGAACGTCCCGGCAAACCAAAATAGCATAAATGAACTTAGGAAAGCAGCTAATGGGGGAACGGGGCATAAATTTCAAAAAACGACCGGCCAGGTCGTCACAAAAGTTAAGAATTTTTTTAAAAGTATAGTCAAAAGAAAAGATGACCAACTCTATATCAAAATGTAGAAAGGGCCACACGAAACATTCATAAACAGAATCTGATTTTCTATAGTTCAAACATTATGCGTTGGTGTACAGGACAAAATTTGCCTTCAAAATATAACTACAGCAGATTGTACTTATAACTGACATACCTTCTCAAGACATTCACTGCGACAGACAGCAAGCAGCACGGACATTTTTGCGCTTCTAAGTTTCTGTCATCATAAAAGGGAAGCATAAACAATTATAAGACAACATCATATGAAAATCAGAGCAATGGTTCATGTACTGCAAAAAATCACCGAAAGAATAAGATAAAAAGGTGAAATGGAAAATAATTAATCAAGTATAAGTAAAGAATGGAAATAAAAATACAAAATAAGTAAATGCTATCAGAACTGATAAATTAAGGACCTTTTCACGAAAAATCCAATCAGAATATTTATCTACTAAGGCTTAAGTTCCACCCATATTGGCTACAAGTTCATATCACAACATACCAAGATAATGATTTATTAGCATCATTCCCCTATTGTAAGCCTAGTTGTTCTTGTTTTAGTTAACTCTTCACAATTAGACATACTACCTTACTTCTGGTTTTTTAAAGCTAAATAGCTCATTTGCCAACTTTAATTTAAAACACAAGCAAGCTAAATGTTAAACAAATAATTGGCAAAACATAAGTTCATTACTGGTCTTTGCGTATTTTGTACGCAAAGCTTTTCTTCATTCTATTTGAGTTCTTTTTTTAAGATTTTTATAATTGATAGCTGCAAGATTGAATCAAATTAGTCAATGAGTATGTGCATAAAATAGAGATATAAATTTTCATTAACCTCTAACGACGTCCATGTTTCGATGCTACGAAACATACAAGTACCAAGACACATTAGTTGCAAAAGATATTTGTTTTCTAACCCTATAAAGAACTTTTTATAAGATTCATTCGACTTGGCAGTTAATGAATCTCTGAAGCTAGAACACACACTCATAAAGGTAACAATAATTCAAGCCAAAAACTACCCAAAGTTTTGTTTTTATGAGCAGAAATACCAACTTAGAATTCAGCAGATATTTTTAGTCCTTGAAACATCCGAATGCCAAAATACGTTAGTCAAGAAAGATATTTATTTTCCAAACATGTAAAGAACTTCTTATAAGATTCATTTGACGTAACACTTAGTGAGTCTCTGAAGCTAGAGCACACACTCATAAGAGAAAACAACAATTCAAGCCAAAAACCAAAAAGGATGAGCACCAATATCTCAAAAAAAGCCATAATTTTCATTCTTAGGAACCTGAAATATGAACCTAGAATTTAGCAAGCACAACCACAAACAAAAAAAATATAGTTTTCGTTCTTATGAACTTTAAAGGCCAACTTAGAATTCAGCAGAAGCACGACCACAAACAAATAAAATATAGATAGTGATAATTATATATGAAGAGGAAGGAAAGAGCGAAGAGCACTGGAAAGCATTGTGAGGAAAACAGAAATAGATGATGAGTATGATTCGTCGATTAGAAGCACTGGAACAACACAAATCTCTAAGCAAGTGTAGCTGCTCGGATGCACGAAAAATAATAAAAGGTGATTTTGATCAAGCAGGGATACAGGAAAACAAAGTAAAGAATCAAAAGCAAAAAAATGTCTATGTAATTTGATAAAAATTAATTAACCAAAACATTGTGTACAAGCACCTCGAATGGGATAAAAACAATTAAGAATGAAGATTTAATTTAAATTCATGAACTAAACTGGCTTAAAGACTGATTTTGCATATATTCAAGAAGATTTGAAAAATTTTGATTTTAGGGTTTTGATCGATGAAATTGATGACGTTTTTGTTTTAGAAAAGATTATGAATTCAAGATTCCAAACCAACAGAAGAAGAAAGTAATATTCCCTCTTCGGGTTTCACCTTCCAATCTTTTGGTGGAAAGCGAGGCAGATGGATGGAGTAATGAAAAGAGCTTGGAATTGCACCAAAACATTAGCCACAAATATGCAGTAGAAGAGAGTACTTAGTTAAATCAAAACCTCACACTATAATGGAAGAAAGAAGACGATAGAAATAGTGAATTGGGTGAGATGAAGCTAGAGAATTGAGATGAAAATCAATATTATGGGAGAGACTGAAGAATAAAGAAGGCGAAGAACTTTGTAACACAACCGTAGGAGCTAAAGCCACATATATTAATGGCAACCGGATTTTGGACACGTACTATAAGATATTGTAAGAATTGAGAAAAATTACTAATATACCCTCAAACTTTTTGAAAATGACATGAAACACACATGTCGAAACTCTTTCCCTTCTAAAGAAGAGAAATGCACAATAAAATAGTGAACTCAACAGGCTGTTTATGTAAAAATTCCTATCATTTAAGAAGAAGAAGAAGAAGAAGAAGAAGAAGAAGAAGAAGAAGAAGAAGAAGAAGAAGAAGAAGAAGAAGAAGAAGAAGAAGAAGAAGAAGAAGAAACCTAAACCTCTGAGCCTGTTCAGATTCCTTCTGATGAAGACACCACTCCAAGGGATTCTAATGAATCAATTCGATGTCTCTTTGTTAGTGGTTTTGAGAGTGGAGAGCTTGGGCCAGTTCTCAATGAAACCCCCCTCTCTTCTTCTATTCCCATTTCTTCTATTCCTCTTCCAGTTACGAGTGTTCCCTTGCATATTTTATCTACTCCTACCTCTTTACCTGTTTTGATTCCCTTGTATATTTCTTCTGTATCTACCTTGACTCATTTAGCTCCAGTTTACACTACTTCTACCATTCCTCACTCTATTGCTCCCCCTTCCACTGTGCAATACACAAAGGAGGGTTCCAGTAGCAGAGGTTTAACTATGAGGATCGTTACCCTTGAGGTTCCTGCTAATCATAGCCTCATAAGGAAGTCAGGTAGAGCAGATGTGTGTCTTGAGCCACTAATTGGAGATATTAAGAAGAATAAGATGAAGAGCTACAGTTGTTTGACTCTAATGAATGACATAGTTCATTCCACTTTGAAGGTACTTTTCCTTTATTTAACAAGTTTTTTAATATCTTTCTAAATTCTCACATTTGCTGTCTTTCCCTTATAGGCTAATCTTATTGAAACTAAGTTGATGGGAAGGATCTCCATCTTAGAAAAGAAAGCCCGTAAGTCTGATAGGATATCCACGAGGCTGAAGAAATATCCAAGGGAGCCCAGTTAGAAGCAACTAATTGGAAAGAGCAGTTTGAGAATGCTCAGAGAACCATAGAAGAACTACAAGAAAGTAGAAATCATTATGAGCAGCAAAACCGTGGTTTGACTTCTGAGCTGGCAGTTTCTAAGGCTTCTTCAAGCCAGTTTGAAAAAGATAATGAGCTTTTGGAGTGCTCGTTTTCTGAGCAATTATCAAAATCCAGTGAGGATATCAGAGATCTTAAGGCACTCTTAGGCAAGAAATAAGAATATGCAAGGGAGTTAGTACAAAGCTTGACTCAGGATCAAGCTGACTTAAGGATCTCTGCTAACAAGATATGTGCCTTAGAGACTTCCCACGCCTCCCTCAAAGCTTTTCTTGATTCCCACTTAGATGAACACCAAATTGAATAATGATTTGGCTATGTGGGAAAAGGATTATGGGCTTCTTGAGGAGAATTTCAATATAGAATTGAGTTGGGCTTTTCTAAATTCCCGTCATGATGCTTTAAGGGAGTCCAATCAAGAAAACTTTGATTTCCAATCAGAATTGGCCGAGGTCTTGAAAACGATTGAAGAAAGCCAACAACCACTTGACTCCTCTTCTCCAGCACTCGAAGCTCCTGTGGCAAAAGAACCTTTGAATGATGAAGTCAATGTTGTGGCAGTTGAAGTTGAAAACGTTGTAATTCTGCTCCCGAGGGTGAAACTTCTATGACACGGTCTATGGAAGCTGAAGCTCCCGCGACTCGTGCTTCCCTCGGTGACCTTAACACTTCAATCCCAGCTGAAATCGCTCCTATTGCTGCTTCTTCACAAGTTTCTATTGTGTCTGTAGCTGCCTCTATAAATGAGCTTGCAACTTCTGATGTTCCAACCCCTTCAGTGACCAGTTGAATTTGCTTCAAACTTTACTGTTGTCTTTTTTTTTTTTTTTTGATTGGTGGTTTTATCCCTTGTCAATTGTAAGGGATTTTTTTTGTGAAGTCCTCAGTTATCATAATTGGGAACTTGTAAAAAGATATTACGCTGACTAAGTTTTTACTTAGTCTTTTTAATATGAAGAAGTTTTCTTGGTACTTCTATATGTTCTATTCTTGCCTATTTATTTATTTATGACTTATAGAATAGTTTAGCATTTTTATCCTTTAAAAATGCTTTATGATTCTTCTCATGATTTATTAACATAAGGTTTATAAAAGATGGCTCTTTTATATAAATCGACACTTAATGAAGAAAACATATCAACTTCATAATGGTGTTATAATACAATGAAAGAAATAGGAAAACGCATGTTTTGTATGAAACAACTTTAACAAGTTTTTATTCATGAACTTGGACAAGCTTTTGAATATTACATGTATTAAAATACATCTATAACTTTCTCGTAGCTGTTTTTCTTATAACAATTTTACAAAACATAAAATAAACAAGATTTTTCCTTATAACGTGTTTAAGTACATAGTCATGACCCTATCTTTATATATTAAGAAGGATTTGGGAGATGACTTCGTATATGAGTTTGAGAGATGACTCTGTTGTTCTCATGGAAAAAACATTATGATGAATGTCTTATGTTTGTTGAACACGATGATGAATGCTAAAGACTCCGTAACTTTTGCTCAACACTTGTCTCTTTGTGGCTGAATTTTCTTTAAAATACAAAATATATGTTGTATACTTATTTAGGATTTAATTGGGCATTTAGAAATTAATTAAACCATAATTTGGTTTTAAAAGTAAAAATCACAGAAAATATGCATTTTTTTTCTATTTGTCGTAATTGTGTGATTTTATTAAATGATAATTATTATGTGTCAATTACAGTTAGGGTTTAATTAATAATTTTAGGTTAATTTTGGTTTTTACAATTTATTGTAGAATATTTTTTGCTAATTAGAAATTAAAAGAAGAAGAACAAAAGAGTGAAAAATAGGAGTTTAAATCAGATTGGGCCGAAAACATTTAACCAAATCAGGCCCAAGACCAAATCCCAGGTCCATTCCGTCTCCGATTTATCTAAAACGACGTCGTTCCATCACATCCCATATTGACCATTGATCTCACTTGATTGACGGTCCAGATCGCTCAACTCAGAACTCGGCCCTTTTTCCCTTGAACCAAACCCGTCTTGTTACTACCCCAAACGATCCCCGTTTGGTTTAAATGATTTGATCGGGACCGTTGGATCCCATCATCCAACGGCCCATATTAATCAAACCATGTTTAATATATCAAAATCCATTCAGATTCCCCCCTCAAACCCGTTCTCATTCCCATACTCTCATCCCCTTCGTCTCTCTCTCTCTCTCTCTCTCTCCAGAGACCAAAACAACCCCTGAAACCCTAGCCGCCCTCATTCCCTTCGCCTAAAAATCTGGCGTCCTGAGGTCCGATGACCTTCAAATTAACACCCATGGACCTCCAAACCTCCCTCGTTCCAAATCCATACTCCCTTAACCTCGAATCTTCTTGGATTGATTCGAATCTCAGATCTAAAGACTTGACCCCAAAAACATAATTCATCCAAATCAACCCCAAATCAACACCATATAGCCCCAGTGGTTCCTTCATACCGTATTCATCACGAATTCCCTTCGAATCAGACCAAAGCTCGTCGAATATCAAGTTTAAGTTCGAGCATCAAAACCCTAAATTGGGATCAGTACACTAGGGAACGTTCGTTTGGATCTTTCGGTTGTTCGAGTTTGTTTCAGCACAACATAATGACGCCTGTTTGTTCTCCAACAAGAACAAACGTTTGCCATTAGGTTGTGGTTGACTCAGAATGTCAGTTCTCAGTTCGAGTCAATCCGGTGAGTTTTTGTTAGTTTTGTTATTACATTGTCAATATCTCCCCATCTTTTCCTCTTTTCTCTGTTCGTCCTCAGACCGAAACGCAACCAGTCCCCTACTTGGCATTTTTGTTGATTAAGCACATGTTATAAATTGATTAATCGATTGAATGAGTTTTATCGATTAGTCCGTTATGTTTAAATGTTTAGTTTAACATGATAGTAGTTTAATTTCTGGTTTTGATTTCATAGTTCATTCCAGACTTTTTTCTCCTCTTGTTTCATTCCTTTCTAATTTTTTGTGTTGAACTGAGCCTGTTGGTATGTTTAAACTTAGAGATTCAGTTCATCACATTGAACTGAATTGAGTGGTCATTTGTTATCATGAATCCAGCAATCCCCTGAAGGCTCTTCTGGCTTTTCCTTATCTTTGTTTTCAATTCAATTAAGTATATTGATTGATTCTGTTGATTGATTTTGATTAAGTATTTGGTTATAGTTGCAGTTTAGTGTAAATTTTAGAGGGTATTATAGGTTTTGAAATATTGAAGTGTTTAAGTTTGAATGACCTGTTAATTTGAAAACTAATAAGTTATTAAGCTAGCAAGGAATGTTGGGGTTTGGGATCAGTGCTTTACTAAAGTGGAATCAAGTCAGAATTAACATGGGGGATTGGTTGAAATCCAGGATGCACAACACTTAACTATTTTTAAATAATAGGCTGGACATTCAGTAATAGGGATGCAGAGGAATAACATGGGATTTTTAATAAAGAATTAAAAGCTGACATTCTTTTCAATATTTTAGAAGTGGAAGATCAGAACATTAAGGGTTTAATGATAAAATGGTGCAAAGGCACATAGGAAAGAATAAAACTGGCTGAAAGTGAAAAGCTTTGAATAAAATAATGTCCAAATCTAACTTATAAATAGAGACAGACTGAATTTTGAGAAAAGGGAAGAGATTAGAGGACACAGATTTTTAAGCATCAGAAATTGAGTTTAAGAGGGAACTTAAGCATTGAAATACAGAGATAGGGAGACCTTGAGAGAAAAAGTTCAAAAGAGACTCATGCTAAAAGTTTAAAACTGTTCCATTGGTTTCTCTTCTTCGAGTTTGAGGTTTTCACTGATTATCTTTTGATCCTTTTCAATTCTAAAAAAACAATAACTTGTGACGCACTTGAAGCTTTAGAGTGACTTGATATTGGTTTTCCTCCGGAAATTTTGGGTCTAGAAGTGTTGAAACCATTGTGTCATTGGGTTTCGAGAAACAGCTTCCTAGAAATCCACTGTTCTATTGATTTCGGGATTGAAGTGGTTGGTTTTGATTTTGAATCTGGGCTGTCCTAAGCTGTTGTTTTCTGCTTCTGATTGTTGTTGTTGGATACTGCTTCCTCACTTCTTTTATTGTCATATTCCAGGTACACAAACTGATACGCTGGTTCTTGTTGTAAGATAAAATGTGAAGCATGAATTCATGTGAAAAGTTGAAGTGGAAATGAAACCAGAAAAATCAATCCGCTTGTTTGAAGTTTGATGTTATTACTTTTTTATTAAGCTCTTTAAAGCATAGTTGATTCTATAATTCGTAAAAAAATAATTGTCACTTTTGTCGTTTGTAATAGATTGTAAAAACTGCTATGTGTTAGATTAATGTAATCGCTGTGAATAGGATTTTGGAGCCATCAGCCCGTTGTAACTTGACAACTGATTTGCGCACTATTAGGAAATATATTGAAACAGTTTGGTTTTTAGAGCTATAGTTCAATTGCAATTAATTGTGCAAATTAGAATGAACAAGTAGTTAGTAAAAAAAGCTATGTTTTTTTTAACTATGTTTTTTATTTATATTTAAGGTAGATTTTTAAAATAAGCAGCACTTGATTTTGTTAGGCAGCATATAATCCAAATATTCGCATCCATGTTAATAACATTTTCTAATCGTTAATTCCATTAGTCTAAATCAATGCTAGAAATGTTAGTTTAAATCAATTTTGGAGAATGGTTAATTCGTTTTCAATATTTTGTCAATTTCATACGCAAGTCGTAATTTCAGTTTTAGTAGTTTATTTATAGAATAAGGCACGAAGCAATTCTTCATTTTTTAGTTCGAGTGCATTTTTGTTGGCCTCTAGCCCGAACTCACTAAGCATGTAAATCAATTAGGACTTATCTTCTTTCGTATTTAGAGACGAACTTAATAGAGAAATGTAGTCACTTTAGGATAGTCCTTTTAAATAAATGAGACGAGCCTCGCCAAATAAAAATGGCAAAAATTGCAGGGCCTTCATAAATGTATATATATTAACTACTTAGATTTCGGGAAGGGCTGTTTAGCGAATTTTTAGGCGCGATTTTAATAAATTACATTCTTAATATGGGTGGTCATTATATGCGTCCCAAATCCAAATCCTAAAACATTGAATAGAGTGTGCCTAAGATTGTGGGTTCATTTGATGCGGCACAATCCGAAAACACACTTTAAACGACGTTCACTTTCTCGAATATATATATATATAAGCAGTAAAAAGTAAAATCGGCACATAGGTTCTTCATGTAATAAAATCAGATAATAGCTAAATGAAACAGTTGAGCTACCGTGCTAGAACCACGGAATCCGGGAATGCCTAACACCTTCTCCCGGGTTAACAGAATTCTTTATCCAGATTTCTGGTTCGCAGACTGTGAACAAAGTCATCTTTTTCCTCGATTAGGGATTCAACCGGTAACTTGGGACACCATTAATCTCCAAGTGGCGACTCTGAATCTTAATAATGGATCCCATTCTGATTGTCCTTTAATTGGAAAAATACCTTTACGCCCTTTTGCGGGGGTGTACAACGAATAAAAGAGGTGTGACCATCACTTGAACGAATCCGTTGCACATTGATATCACCATTCTTTTGAAGATCATGTGTGAAAAATAACTTTGGTGAAATGTGTTTTGTCCTATCTCCTTTTATGAATCATCCCTTCAATTGAGCTATACATGATGCATTGTCTTTATATAAAATCGTGAGTAGTTTATCACATTTCAAACAAAATTTATCTCGAATGAGATGTATTATAAACTTTAACCAAA
Source organism: Nicotiana benthamiana (assembly GCA_034376525.1). Lineage (NCBI taxonomy): Eukaryota > Viridiplantae > Streptophyta > Magnoliopsida > Solanales > Solanaceae > Nicotiana > Nicotiana benthamiana. The sequence goes on along the minus strand of CM067323.1, from coordinate 95,889,196 downwards.
CACACACTCTCGACTTGCTTCATGAATAACAATTATATCAGCATGATTAGATGAAGTAGCCACAATTGATTGCTTAGTCGATCGCCAAGATATAGCAGTGCCTCCACAGGTAATCATATAACCTGTTTGAGATAGAGCCTTGTGGGGATCAGATAAATGCCTAGCATCAGCACAACATCAGGACTGCTACTATTGTCATAAAATAAGCCCATATCGGTAGTCCCTTTTGGATACCGCAATATGTGTTTGATTCCATTCCAATATCTCCTTGTAGGAGCAGAGCTATATCTTGCTAAGACATTAACTGAAAAAGTTATGTCAGGCCTTGTAGTATTGGTAAGATACATTGGTGCACCAATTGCACTAAGATATGGTACTTCAGGACCAAGTAGCTCTTCATTCTCTTCTTGAGGTCAGAATGGATCTTTATTCACATCTAGTGATCGAACAACAGTCGGAATACTTAATAGATGTGTTCCATCTATGTAAAACTGTTTCAATACCTTTTCTATGTAGGCAGATTGATGAACAAAAATTCAGTTTGCCAAATGTTCAATTTGCAAACCAAGATATTGTCTTTCTGAGATCTTTCATCTCGAATTCCTTCTTTAAATAATCAATTTCCTCTTGGGGTTCTATAGGAGTTCCAATAAGATTTATGTCATCAACATATACGGCAAGTACAACAAATGTTGTTTTCTTTATAAAAACGCATGGGCAAATGTCATCATTATAATAGCCTTCTTGTAATAAATACTCACTAAGACGATTGTAGCATATTCGTCCTGATTGCTTTAGACCATACAAAGATCTTTGCAATTTGATTGAAAATATTTCTCGGAATTCAGAATTATGTGCGTTTGGCATTTTAAATCCATCAGGAATTTTCATGTATATCTCATTATCAAGCGAGCCATAAAGGTAGGCGGTAACCACATCCATTAAATGCATGTCAAGTTTTTCATGGATAGCAAAACTAATGAGATAACGGAACGTTATAGCATGCATAACGGGTGAATATGTCTCTTCATAATCGACAACAGGCCTTTGTGAAAATCCTTGTGCAACAAGGCGTGCCTTATATCTTTGTACCTCATTTTTCTCATTGCTCTTGCGTACAAAGACAGGCTTAACACCATTAGGTGTTTGGACTACAGGTCCAAAAATTTCACGTTTTGCAAATGAATTCAACTCTAATTGGATTTTTTTCTTGCTATTTCGGTCAATCAAGTCTTTGTCGACATTCTCCAACAGATTGAGGTTCAAGATCCTCACTTTCTTGCATAATGCTAGATGCCAAAGACATAATCCTCCATTATATCCACTCGATTCAAATTTATCTCAATATCGATTGGATTTATTGATAGTTCCTTATTTTCTTGAGTCTCGAGCTCAGTGGATTCTTCATGAATCCACAATTTATTAAATCGTGGATTTCTTCATGAGATTCTTTCGTAGTATCATTTTGATTATTTATTTTTTGTTTCTAGGATTTCGATCTTTGGAACCCAATGGTCTGCCACATTTTAGAAGTGCTTTCGACTCATTAGCTGTGGCACTAGAAGATTGTCCAATAGGGACATCAATACGGATTGGAGCATTCTCTGCAGGGATATGCGATTTGTTATCCTTTACAAATCTGTAAATGCGTTTGGCATTTGATTTACCATTCTTTGCAAATGGATAATCTTTTGCACCTCTGTGTCACAAATAGAGGCACGTGGATCAAGATGAAACAATGATATATTTAGGTAGCAAATAATGGAGGGCGATTCAAACCCAACATATATTTCTAACCTTCTTTGAGGGCCCATCTTGGTGCGATATGAGGGTGCTACAGGCACATATACAGCGCATCCAAAAATTCTTAAATGAGATATACTAGGTTCATGACCCAAAAAGTAATTGCAACGGGAAATATTTGTGATAATTTGTCGGTTCTGAGACGAACTAGCATTGTTGCATGCAAAATAGCGTGACCTCTAACAGAAGTGGGCAATTTATTTTCATGAGTAACAGTCTTGCTATCAATTGCATATGTTTAATTAAAGACTCTGCAAGGTCATTTTGAGAGTGAGCATGAGCTACAGGATGTTCCACTTTTGTCCCAATTGATAAGCAATAATCATTAAATGCTTGGATAAAAACTAAGCAGCATCATCAAGTCTAATAGACTTAATTGGATTATCGGAAAATTGTGCCCGTAATCGAATTATTTGTGCCATTAATTTTACAAACGCGGGGTTGCGAGATGACAATAGGCACACATGGGACCATCTAGAAGATGTGTCTATTAAGACCATCAAATATCTAAATGAACCACTATGTGGGTGAAAGGTCCACAAATATCCCCTTGTATACGTTTCAAAAATGCAGGGGACTCAATTCCAACCTTTGTTGGTGATGGTCTAATAATTAACTTTGATAACAAGAAGGGCAAGAAAAATCATTATTTAAAAGAATCTTAAAATTCTTTAGTGGATGCCCATTTGATTTTTCCATAATCCGTCTCATCATAATTGATCCAGGATGTCCCAATCAATCATGCCAAAGTATTAAAGTATTGGAATCAGTAACCTTTTGGTTTACGGTAGAATGTGCCTCAATTGCACTAATTCTTGTCCAATACAAGCCACAAGATAAAGATGGGAACTTTTCAATAACTCTCTTTTGGCTAGAGACATTCTTGGTAGTGATGAGATATTCAAATTATCCTCATCTATTGTCTCAATATGATATCCATTTCGACGAATATCTTTAAAAACTCAACAAGTTTCTCTTGGATTTAGAGGAGAACATGGCATTCTCTATAATAAGTATTGTTCCCTTGGGTAGAGTTATAGTCGCTCTTTCATAGCCCTCAATTAAATTACTACTACTAGAAATTATAGTAATATGCCTTACACATACTTAAATGAGAGAAATATTTCTTCTCTTTGAATATTGTATGTGTCATACATGTATCAATTAAATAAATATTTTTACAATTAAACTTTGATCCAAGTTCGCTTTGTGAGGTATTTATATTTGCTTCCCATGATTTGACATACAAAAGAAATGTACGAATAAACATTAGTATTTTCAGAGATAAAGGGAAAGAAACAAAGATAAATTATTGATTCAATAATGACTTTAATGCAATTTCGAGCAAATTCTAATGACCTAGTTTTACATGTATAAATTTGCATAGGAATCCAAATGATCAATAAACAGAGATTTTAAAAGGAATCAAAGGTTTCTTTAAGAAATGAAATTACCTCTTTGTATATTATTTCAACGATTTGAGTTTAATAGAAAATAAGCTTCCTTTGAAAGTAAAATATGTTCTTTTCTTAAGAGGAAGAAGAACTGAAAAAACTTTAGTATTGATTTAATATTTCACGTGTGCATTCTTTATAGATTTAATATTTCACGTGTAGGGGTCGAGCGACCGGGCCGGACGAGATCCCAGTGGAGTTCTGGAAGTGCATGGGTAAGTCTGGGGGGAGTGGCTATCCAGGTTGTTCAATGCGATCTTAGGACCAAAAGGATGCCGGATGAGTGGAGATGGAGTACAGTGGTGCCCTTGTACAAGAACAAAGGGGACATTCAGTACTGCAACAATTATTGGGGTATCAAATTAATAAGTCACACCATGAAGGTTTGGGAAAGGGTGATTGAGACAAGGGTGAGGGGGTGACATCTATATCTGGGAACCAGTTCGATTTCATGCCGGGTCGCTCCTCTACAGAGGCTATCCACCTTGTCAGGCGGCTGGCGGAGCAATTCAGGGATAAGAGGAAGGATCTTCACATGGTGCTTATTGACCTGGAGAAGGCGTATGACAAGGTCCCAAGGGAGGTGCTATGGAGGTGTTTGGAGGCGAAGAGCGCGCCGGAAGCCTACATCAGAGTAATCAAAGACATGTACAATGGAGCTATGACTAGGGTTAGGACGGTGGGTGGTGAATCAGGCCATTTTCCAGTGGTTACGGGGCTCCATCAAGGATCGGCGTTGAGCCCTCTCTTGTTTGCCTTAGTGATAGATGCTCTTACCCGTCATATTCAAGGGAATGTGCCGTGGTGTATGTTATTTGCTGATGATATAGTATTAATTGATGAGTCGAGGGCAGGAGTTATTGAAAGGTTAGAGGTATGGAGGCAGACTCTCGAGTCTAAAGGTTTCAAAATAAGCAGATCTAAGACAGAATACCTGGAGTGCAAGTTTAGCACCGATCCAAGCGAAGTAGGCAGGGACGTGATGATTGGCTCTCAGGCCATCGCCAAGAAGGACATCGTCCGTTATCTTGGGTCAGTGATTCAGGGGGACGGCGAGATTGACGGGGACGTCACACACCGTATAGGAGCAGGGTGGGCTAAGTGGAGGCTTGCATCAGGAGTCCTGTGTGACAGGAAAGTCCCACACAAACTCAAGGGGAAATTCTATAGAGCCGTGGTTAGACCTGCGATGCTGTATGGGGCGGAGTGCTGGCCCGTGAAGAATTCGCATGTTCAGAGGATGAGGGTCGCGGAGATGAGAATTCTTAGGTGGATGTGCGGACACACCAGGCTAGATAAGATTAAGAATGAAACTATTCGAGAGAAGGTGGGGGTGGCCCCGGTGGACGAGAAGATGCGAGAAGCGCGACTGAGGTGGTTCGGGCATGTGCGGAGAAGAAGTCCAGATGCTCCGGTGATGAGATGCGAGCGGCTGGAGATCGTTGGCGGTCGGCGCGGCAGAGGGAGGCCCAAGAAGTATTGGGGAGAGGTGATTAGGCAGGACATGGCTAGGATGCAGGTTTCCGAGGACATGACCCTTGATAGGAAAGTATGGAGGTCTAGAATCAGGGTTGTAGGATAGGGGCCCCTAGAGCTTTCCGTTCGCCCATCCCGGGGATGGGGGTGGATCAGCAGGGTTACTCATAGATGAGTTGTGTCTATTGTACGTTACTATTACTTGCTATTGCATGTTGGTATTTTGTTTCCTTTGTTCGGTTTATTATTAACGCTATTTGTACTGGAATTTCTAATGCACTAATGCTATACTATTCCTGATTTGTTTTTGTCTCTGTTTTGTTTTACTGCAGTTTTTCACCTAACCATATAAGCCGAGGGTCGATTGGAAACAGCCTCCCTGCCCTTCCGGGTAGGGGTAAAGCTCGTTTACATATTATCCTCCCCAGACCCCACCTGGTGGGAATGTACTGGATAATTGTTGTTATTGTTGTTGTTGTTTCTAGCAATATTCACAATATATATTATATTTTAACAGTGTTTACCTATGAATTTAAGAGACGGATATTGGAACTAATATTGACACATGAGTTACTTGATTCTGACGTTACTGAATATTGGGACTAAGAAAATTCAAATATTGTCTAAACAAATAGGAAAACTATATTCAATCAAAACGAACTAATACTATTTCATAAATCAAATAATACTTAATCGATACTAATGACTATTACTCATATAAATAACTATAATTACATGATGTTTATTCATTAATTATTATGAATAAGCAAAAATAAAAAATAAACTACTCAATCATCTTTAACCATAGATCCATCACTGATTAAGTGATGTATTTTCCCATCAGAGTACTCAAAGAAGTCTGTTATATCCAAGTGGGTGATGTCGTATTTATTATCATAGAAAAAATTAGCTTCATGGCGTTTATTCTTTAGAGATGCTTGATAAAGCTCAACCAAATATTTTGGTATGCGACAAATTTTTGCCAATGCCCTTTTCCACTACAACGATAGCATTTAGTTTCTGAACCCTCTGCATTTCGCTTCTCATCTTTTCCTTTTATTTTTGAGAGTTATTTTTCGGTGGAGGATGATTAACACCAGAAAATTTCTTCCTTGGATATGGCCACGACCACGACTACGCATATGGCCACGACCTTTTCCACGATTAGTATAATGGGAATACACCTCATCTTCTTTAGGCAATGGTGTAGACCCAGTGGATCTATTTTCGTAATTTCTCATAAGTAATTCATTGTTTTGTTCAGCCACAAGTAGAAGAGAAATCAACTGAGAGCACTTTGTGAAGCCTTTCTCTCGGTACTGCTATTGCAAGATCATATTAGAGGCATGAAATGTTGTAAACGTTTTTTCAAGAATATCATAGTCACTGATATTATCTCCACAGAGTTTCAATTAAGAAGTAATTCTAAACATAGCAGAATTATATTAAAAAACAGACTTAAAGCCTTGGAGCCTAAGATGAGCCCAATCATATCGTGCTTGTGGAAGAGCGACCAACCTTAAGTTGTCATATCTTTCCTCCAAACCATTTCACAAAAAAGTGGATCTTTCACTGTGAGATATTTACAAATTTGAGAAAAATTATACCTTAATTTTGTCAAAGATCTTCTTGAGATTGTAGAGCTTCGTGCTGATAACGTGTTATAAAATATAACCTGAAATGACAATATAGAACAAGCAAAAACAAACTAAAAGATATAAAGAGAAAGAGAGGAAGAGAGATTCTTATTTGTTCTTCAATTGTGTGTATTTTCCTATCTATTATAAAATATTTATATAGGCATAAAACAACAACAACCCAGTATAATCTCACTTAGTGGGTCTGGGGAGGGTAGTATGTACGCAGACCTTACCCCTACCCTTGGGTAGAGAGGCTGTTTCCAAATAGACCCCCGGCATCCTTCCATCCAAGAACTTCCCACCTTGCTCTTGGAGAGACTCGAACTCACAACCTCTCGGTTGGAAGTGGGGCAACCCCTCTTGTCTTATATATAGGCATAAAAGTGAAGAAAATATGTCATGAAATATGTCATTGAATGTACAAAATATGTCATTAACCATTTGAGATGAAGATAATGAAAGAAGAGTAGATATCCAACCATATTTATCATAACAATAGTCACATTATTTTCAAATCTTATAGTCATCAAGGTCCTTCGTATTGTGGATCTTTTTGTGGACAACAAAGTTTACTTGCTTTAATGCACTCACGTCTCTTTGTGTCTCTCCTCCTCTTTATGCCAGGAGCAAAACTTCTACCTATCTAATAAAAAAATAGTACTCCTCAATTGTTTTTTAAATAGATAGATTTTATTTTTGAAAAACTATAAATTGATTAAAATTAAGAAGTTTAAATATAGAAATAAAGGTATTTTCTGTTGAGGGACCCCTGCAATGCATTTGCTCAATTTAGCACAAGTTTGAGTGAAGAAACCAAAGATGGTTTTGAAATACTGAAGCAGCATCACTGCAATCCTACTGGACCCTGAATACATCTCCATTTTGTATTTGCTTTAACTCCACTCTATCATTTTCAGCGGAGTTCATTCTATGGAGCAGCCCTATGAAGTTCCTCTGCAAACCCTCAACACCACTAGGTAATTTGCAACTCGAAGCAATGTACGAAATCATACTTGACGACTTTGGAGATATGCGTGCTTTTTCGCTCGTGGGCTTTTTGTTTCTTTAATTAATTTGTTAAAGCCTTCACAAGGTAAGGTAAGGGTAAAACTACACTTGTGGGATTACACCGGATTTGTTTTGTAAAAGTTGGTATTATATACTACTTTCTTTATAGGGTTTAAGTTTTGTGCACTGCTAGTTTAAAAGATATTTACACGATCAAGTCACTTATAAGGTAATTATGGATAAATCTCTACAACCATCATTAGTTAGTAATATAATAAAAGTTGTGACTAACCGAGCTAAAAGTTCACTCATAGTGTAAAAAATACAATATATATACCTTAAATCCTATTTCATATAAATTTTATTTTGAGAAAAAAGATTCAAAGAAATTATTCACTAAGTTAGATATGTTCACCCTTGTATGCTGATTTGTTTGTGGAGAGGTGGAGTAAAAAGATGATCTTTCAACAGCTAAACTAAGGTGTTCTATGCAGGGTTGAAGCATCTTGATCTCATTTGCTGAAGGTTGTGTTTGCTTATGTTTTTGTTATGTGTTACCAGGCACAAGTGCTCAGCTTGTTACAAGCATTATAACAAGAAGGAGCATCTTATTGAACATATGAAAACCTCTAATCACTCGGTTCATGATCCTAAGTGTGGTGCGTGCAACAAGCATTGCAAATCGTTCGAATCACTAAGGGAGCACATTGCTGGTCAGTTATTGTTTTAAGACTAGGAATGATCTTTGAGTGCAAATGCTCTTTTATAACGCTGTCCTCCCTCATTTCCTTTTTTTCTCCTCAACATTTTAGGTCCTCTGTCCAAAGCGAATTGTTCAAGCATCTCCGCAGAAAGAGGCTGCACTTTGTATCTGAAAATCTGTGGCAGTGTAGACTCTCTCAAGGAGCATAAGGAAATGTGTCATCTAACCACTCCTCGACCCATTGTGAGTTGATGAAATTTCTCTCCCTCAATGCTTTCACAAGAATCAGTTACATTTAGGATACACTAAATGTATATTTTAGTTGCTTGAATTGTTATATTAAATTGATGCAGGGCACAGTGGAGATGCTTAATTCAGAATATGAAGTTGATATAAGTAGTGGAAATGGCAGCATAAGAAGTCGGGAAGCAGTTGCCATAGATTGTGAAATGGTTGGATGTGGAAGTGATGGATCACTAGATTATTGCGCACGGGTATGCCTAGTGGATGACGAAGAGAGGCTTATTTTCCACACTTATGTTCAACCTCAGTTACCTGTTACTGATTATAGGTACATGTTGGCAATACATACCTACTTATTGTGCTGGTTTACTTTTTCGGCATTATACTTTTTCGTACTTCCTCAACATTGTGTGTCAGGTATGAAATTACTGGTATAACAGAGGAGAATCTACGAGATGCCATGCCTCTGAATGAAGTCCGGCAGAGAATTCTGCAGATTCTTTACAATGGAGAGTCAATTGCTAGAGCAAGATTGAATTGTGGAAGAGCAAACGTACTTGTGGGCCATAACCTTGCGCATCACCTGGATTGCTTGGTGATGGCTTATCCTGATCGTCTTCTGAGGTAGTTTTATTTTTGATTTTCTTTGAAAATCATCTTGTCAGAACCTTATCTCCTGTATTATGTCCAGACTCCAGATCATGGGCTTGTCCTATATTATGTTTATTACTCCATTCACTGTCATGCATAAACACGAATGATTAAATTATTCATAATTTCGTCAGAAGATGCTTTTTAAGAGTAGCTACAACACCGCTATAAAAAAAGACAAAGAGAATAGCTTATACTTGACTATTGTTTTGGGTGGATCATTTATGCTTAGGTCAAAGTAGTTTTGTTCCTGAGATAGACCTATTAACTCATTAATCCGGTACAAGAAGCCTAGTATTTTTCCGAGGCTTGCCAATTGCCACATGCATTTTATTTACTTCTTTAGGTGAGCCAAAATGGCCCTCTTTGCTGCACCTACAATTTTCTGTATAATTTCCACCCCTTTAGTTTCGTTGGGCATTCCTCCTATCCAAATGCTGATACTCGTCATCCAAATATGTTCTCCACTCCATATACCATTAATCGCCCAGAAGATAAATTCCTACCTCATACGGGCACTGGTTTTGAATTCCCACATCATCAATAAGTTAGAATCTTTAGTTACTTTTATGCAGAATTTGGTTATATCATGATTTCAATATCAAGAATTATGTCCGGCAGATCTGGTCGGGCGCATGTTAACCGTTACTCTCGGCGCATGATAGCAAGGATTGCAATTGTGGCAGGAAACAATGGCTCGTTGCCGGAAAAACGTGCCTACTACTAATACTCAGCTCATCACTCCAGGTCATGGTGTTACGAAGGAATTACAACCACGGACTTTTGGAAGCTTTCTCCCACAGAAGTTCCAATCGATTGAGGAGGTTAATGAAGATGGAAGCTCTGAGGATGAAGTACTAATTCAATCGATTAAAGTGGAAGAAACAACTAACCCAGCTGTGAGACGCTTACAGTTTTCAGAAGCAAGTGGATCAGAGAAACCAACTTCTACTGCTGCTGAGATCGTTCGAGGGAATCGTAGCTCACAAATGGGTAAGCCACTTTCATCTGTTCCTCCAACTGATAGATATGGTAAGAAGATTGTCAAATTAAGTGAAGATGACTTGAAATCACAGGTTGAATATTTGGAAACTTCTTACATAATTGGAGAGAATCCTTATGAGAAAGCAATGGAAAATTTTGTGCTGAATATGTGGAATTTTGTTACTAAGCCTTAGATTCTGATTCATTCTGAGGGCTACTGCATTCTCAAATTCAACACTATAGAGGATAGAGATCAAGTAATCCAATCAGGGCCTTATACTTACAGGAAAAAACCGATGGTGTTGAAACCATGGGAAATTGATTTTTCTTTTCATAAGGATGTGCTAGTACAGTTCCTGTGTGGGTTAGGTTTCCTGGGCTACCTGTAGGTTATTGGTCAACTGAAGCTTTGAGCAAAATGGCTGGTGCAGTGGGGAAACCCTTGTATACGGACAAATTTACAGCTCATTATGAGAAAATCTCCTATGCTAGAGTGCTAGTGGAGGTAGATGATGCATACCCTCTACCTGACCAAATAGAGATAGAATCTCCTTTTGGGCCTAAGATTCAGTTGATTGAATATGACTGGAAGCCTGTTTTCTGCAATGAGTGTCTAAAGTTTGGGCATGACTCCATTGACTGCTGGTATAATACAAACTGTGAAGAAAAACAGGAGATGAAAGAAGGGGAAAGACCAAAGAGGCGGAGGAAAAGAGCAAAGAAACAAGGCAAAAATGTAAAGCAAGAGTGGCTTGTTAAGAAGACTCAAGAAAGTACAGGAATAAATCCTCGGAGTGTTTACCAGTACAAATGGAACAAAGCAGGAAGAATGGTGGCTTGGAAAAGACCACAAATAGAATGGTGAATACTCAGCAGGATGCAAAGCAGGGTGCTGAGATTCAGGAAAGGAAGGAAACAAATAATAGTGAATCTAATTGCAGCATTGAGGAAATAGAAAGTAATTGCAATAAGGGCAAGGCAGTTGCTGATGTGATAGATGCTGGAAGAAGGGGACAGCAGATAGATCCAGGGCCATCACAGCCCCTAAATTCCAAGTTGATATGATTATTGTCCCTTGGAATATTAGGGGGCTAAACCTAGCCCATAAACAGAAAGAGTTGAAGACCTTTCTTGCTATAAATAAAGTAGATGTTATGGGTTGTATAGAGACTAGAGTAAAGGAGCATAAAGCAAAGAAAATCCAAGGAAATATTGCAAAAGGATGGAATGTATGTTGCAACTATTCAAAAGTTTTGAATGGGAGGATTTGGCTACTTTGGAAAGCTCATATTCAGGTTCAAATCACCCATATGACTGACCAGTTTATTCAGTGATGTATTGAAGACACTAACAGTCAATTCAAAACAAACCTAAGTATCATTTATGCTCAAAATGATGGAAACCAAAGGGAACAGTTGTGGAGAGATCTGAGACAAATGTATATACCAAATCAGGAAGCTTGGTTGCTTAGTGGTGATTTTAATAATGTTCTAAGTTCTGAAGATAGAATTGGCTCACCTGTAACTGATGCTGAAGTAAAAGGGTTTGAAGATGTCATTGATGATCTACAACTCACTCCTCTCAGAGGTAAAGGCTGGCATTTCACTTGGACAAAAAAGCAAGGTTCTGCAACAAGGGTTTATAGCAAGATTGATTGGGCATTGGGTAATTACCAGTGGATTCAGCAGTGTAGGTATATAGGTGATTTTATGAATCCATCAGTATCTGACCATTCTCCCATCCTTATCAAATGTGGTAGGCAGAAGTTGTTGCATCCTAAACCTTTTAGATTGTATACAAATATTATGGAGAATCCTCAATTTCAAAAAAATTATACAGCAAGCCTGGAAACAAGGCTATGAGGGAGCACCTATGCAGCAGATATGGAGTACATTGAAGAATATGAAAGAACAGCTAAAGGAGATAAATGCTTATATGGCTTCATATAAACAAAGGCTTGAGCAGGCTAGAGAGAAACTGGATATTATACAAAGCCAGTTGCAGCAATATCCACTATCACAGGCACTGTTTAATGAAGAGAAAGCAACATTAGAAGAAATTGAGAAATGGAGTAATGTGGAGGAACAAATAATGGGACAGAAATCTAAGACTTGCTGGATTGAATGTGGTGATGCTAACACAAAGTACTTCCATGCCCAATGGAAAATTAGAACCAGCCAAAACAGCATAACTTCCATATATACTGATACAGGTATGAAGCTAACAGATCCCAAATTAGTTGAACAGGAGTTTATAAGTGTCTTCCAATCATTGATGGGAGAATGTGCTGAGGAGTTACCGTGTGCTAACACAGCTATTATAAAATAAGGAACTTCCTTAACTATATCTCAACAAAGACAACTGATATAGGAGGTTACAATGGAGGAGATCACAGAAGCAATAAGGGAGATGCCCAAGGATAAAGCACCAGGAGTGGATGGGTTCCCAGTGGAATTCTTTACCAGGAACTGGGAGATAGTTAAGGATGATATACTTGCTGCTGCAAAGGACTTTTTCTCCACAAATAAACTGTCTCAAATGACAAATACAACAGCTATTGCACTTGTTCCCAAAGTAAAAACTCCAGCAACAGTTAAAAACTACAGGCCTATAGCATGCTGCACTACTTTGTATAAGATCATTTCCAAAGTTATTACAAGAAGAATGAAAAGTGTGATTGGGGGTTTGATTGGGCAGGCTCAGTCAGCTTTCATTGAAGGAAGAAGTATAGTTGATAACATACTACTCAGCCATGAAATTTTCAAAGGCTATTCTAGGAAAGGAGTATCTCCTAGATGTGTATTAAAGGTGGATCTGAGGAAGGCATATGATTCTCTGTAGTGGAGCTTTCTTAAACAGGTACTCATTAATCTGGGATTCCCTGCTAAATTTTTTCAATGGATAATGACTTGTGTCACTACTATCTCATACTCTCTAGTTCTGAATGGTGGCTTAACAAAACCTTTCAAAGCTAAGAGAGGTATTAGACAAGGTGACCTTATGTCACCTTATCTATTTGTGATGCAATGGAATATTTGAATAGAGAACTGGGGCAGTTGCATAAGAATGGGGACTTCAATTTCCATCGTAAGTGCAGGAAGCTAAACAGTACTCATGTATGCTTTGCTGATGACTTACTAATGTACTATAGAGCTGATTATGGATCAATCAAGATTTTAAAGGAGGCTTTTAACAGATTCTCAGTAGCCTCTGGGCTGCAAGCTAATGTAAACAAGAGTGCAATATATATGGCAAGGGTAAAGCAGGATACTAGAGAGGAAATACTGGAAACATTGGGGTTTACTGAAGGCAAGCTTCCATTAAGTATCTGGGGATCCCTTTAGATTCCAAGAAACTTGTTGTTTGTCATTATATGCCTTTGATTGAGAAGATAATAGTAAAGATAACATGTTGGTCTACAAAATTGCTATCTTATACTGGTAGATGTCAACTGATCAAATCTGTCATCTTTGGTATCCAAACTTATTGGGCTCAAATATTCATTATGCCAAAGAAAGTAATGAAAGCCATTGAAGCCATCTGTAGAACATTTCTTTGGACCGGGAATGCTAGCATCTCAAAAAAGGCATTAGTTGCAGGGGAGAGGGTATGCAGGCCAATAGCTGCTGGTGGACTAAATATTTTGGACATAAAGGTATGGAACAAAGCAGCAGTTAGTAAACAACTTTGGGATTTAGCCAGAAAGAAGGATTGCCTGTGGATAAGATGGGTACATAGTTATTACATTAAGAAGAGAGATATTGAAACAATGAACACTCCTAAGTCAGCCTCTTGGGTAGTGAGGAAAATACTGGATAATAGGGATGTGATCATGGAGAATCAGCAGCTTCAGGGGAGTTTGCACAGCAGATTGCAAACAATGTGCAAGAAAGATAAGTTCCAGATCAAGCAGATGTACTTGACACTGACTCCTGAATTCAGCAAAGTTGAATGGAAGAGTTTAATGATGCTTTTCAGTGTTCATCCAAGACACAGATTCATAGTTTGGCTAGCTGCACAACAGAGACTATCAACAGTGGACAAGTTATTGAAGATTGGCATTCAAGTGCCTACAGGATGTGCTTTCTGTGGACAAAGTCTAGAATCCTTTAATCACTTATTTTTTGAATGTTCAATCACAAAAAGTTTGTGGTCTAGACTTTGTTTATGGCTGGGGCATAAGAGGAATGTTGGTGACTGGGAAAATGAAATGAAGTGGATCTGCAGGAAAGCAAAAAGCAGAGTAGGGATCAATGCTATAACTGCCTGTGTATTTGCCAGTATCATTGCACTAATCTGGAGGGAGAGGAACAACATCAGATTTGAAAAGAAGAAGTATGAAGAGAACCAGTTATGCAGGGAGATTGTTCTACACATTCAGATTCGAGGCAAGAACTGTAGCAGATAGAAAGATGCTTTACAACAACTTAACAGATTTCCATAGTTTGTAGAATGTAATAGAGTTGCTAATACTAAGTCTGTAATTAGTGAAAGAATAGGTAGGTACTTAGTGGAGGCCAATTGTAATGTAAAGGAGTAGTAGCAAGTCAAGCTACTATTAGAGCTCAATCTTGTAAAGTTTTTTGAGTATCAATAGATTATAATTTTAACTCAAAAAAAAAAAATGTCCGGCACCACCATAGTATGAATTTGTATCTAAATATAGTACGTAGTTCAATTCTTTATACCACTCTATCCTAGATTCGTAATATTGAGAGCTTTCTTGTCTATTGAAAGAAAGTAACATAATACTTGGAGCTATACTTGTTAGGTCATTTTGTTACTTCTGGCCTAATTCATTCACTTCCACCATAAAAGTTGTTGCTCTTCCTAAAGAGTTTGCTTCTCAATTAAACTGCGCTACAGTTATTTTCCCACTATATTCCTTGTCAATTTCATATTTTTTATCAAAATCACTCAGAACTGCTTAATTGCTGCGCACTAGTGTGAATGGTAACTTATGTTTTACTTTTATGTCTAGTGAAACATGTAAAAAGCAATTCAAGACATTGGGAGATAGTAAAAGTATGAATATATTTGTTCAATGTTGGAACGTAATATATTTGTCCTTTAACCCGTGGTTATGGAAACTTGATTTGCGAGCATGTACTATAGCTCCCATTGCAGCTTGTCATGACTTCTCTTGTACTCCATTTTGAGAAATTCAAACATAAGAAATGACGATAAAATTAAGGATTATCAATTGTTCACGTTCTCTGGATTTGTATGGAAAAACTATCTGCATGTACCTTGGATATCTTTTCTGCACAAGATTCATTCCCCTATCCATGGTTCGAAATATTCATGTCTTGCTTTTGTTCTATGCAGAGATACTGCAACATACCGCCCCCTGATGAAGACCAACTTCGTCAGCCACTCCCTCAAATATTTAACCAAGACTTATCTAGGGCAAGTTACTTGCTTACGCTTGTGTTTTTTATTTGGTTTTATCTTCTCTTGTATTTTTGTTGGTCAAGTTTATGCATCTGCGGGTGTACTTCGAGAGCCCTCTGCTAGTGAAGAAAATGTTCTGTCACTCTTTGGTTACTTGGAGCTTGAATAGGCATTTCTGTGCAGAGTTGGTCGCCTCATAGTTATTTCCTTCAACTGTGCTTAATACTGTGTCTCCTCTTCTGTACTATGCTGACTGAAAGTTTTCTCCCAACAGATATGATATCCAAGTTGGTTTTCATGATCCTTACCAAGATTCTGTGTCTGTCATGCGGCTGTATAAGAGGATCCGCTCACAAGACCACCCGTTGGAAGAGACCACAAGGGTACCAAATTCATCCCCAAGTTTTAGTAGTATCTCTGATCTACGGATATCCATGACACACGAGAAAATGACACCAAACTATAGGTGTTGGTGCCTTGATTCTCGGGAAGCAGTGCAAAGGCGATGATGATGCTTTCTCCTTACTTATGAATCCAGTTATTGACTATACATTTGATCTGAGGTTGACATTTTATCTTTTCAAGAAAATGACCTGCCCCCTTCATTGGGGAGGCTGTTATTTAAAAGCTACCTTGGAAGTCTAGACAAAGGGGAAGAATTTTTCTGCATTTAATTAGGAGGCTGCTAGCAGAAGGTTTTTAGTTACTGAAGTGTAAATGAGTAGAACTATATGTTTTTCCTTGGTAAAAGTTATACCTTATCTGCCCTAATTTCATCCTTGGGGATTCTTCTGGTTTGATGTTTCAGCTTTAATTACTGGATTTTTGTTATTGCATTTTTACGTTCTCTATAATGTGTTAGCAAGAATGTACATATACAGCAAGTGTTGATAGCTAATAAGGGGAAAGGAAGGTGTATGCATTCTCCGACGATCTAATTAAGAAATCAATTTTGAATGGATTGAGTGATTGAGATTATTATCTAATTGGATTAGTGTAAATCTTTTATGTGAAGAAGTCCAATGGGATGTATGTAATTCTTTAGTCAATGGGATATTTGTAATTCTTTCTTTTTACATAGACGATATATTATTGGCCAGAAATAATTTGGAGTATTTGAAAACTATAAGTAACTCTCACGGGTTGGCTTGGTGGCAATTGACTTGAGCCTTAGGGTTTGCTCCCTTTCAAGGTCTCAAGTTCGAAACCTACTGGGTGCAAATAATTTCTGAGGGTCATCGGACTGGGTAAAATCTGAATTAACCGTGGTGCACTTGCGGGAAACTCCTTGCCGAGGGCCTGTGCACTTCCGGGATTAGTCGGGGCTCGAAGAGACTCGGACACCCGACGCAAGTAAAAAAAACCTATAAAGTTACGACTTTCAAAGTCATAGATATGATAGATATGAGTAAGGCAGATTATATCCTTGGAGTTAAGATCCAAAGACCGTTCCAAAGAATTATTGAGTCTATCTCAAGAAACTTATATAAAAAAAACTTTGGGGCGTTTTCGCATGGATAGTTGCAGAAGTGTTGATTATTCACTATGTTATAGTGGAAATGATTTATACTTGAGATGATACACAAATATTGATTGGGTTGGTGAGCGGAATGATAGAAAATCAATATCCGATATGCTTTCTTACTTAATGGTGGTGTTATTTCATGGAAAAGAACATGTACAACCCTTTAGATGATGGAAGCTAAATTCATGGCTTGTGGGTTTGAAGTACAAGAAGATGAAGATGTTGGGTAGAAGAAATTCTTTGAGCATTTGTATATTACAAAGAACTTTCAGGGTCCCATGACTCTATATTGTGATAATCAAGCGGCTATTGCATACGCAAAAGATCCTAAGTATCACATCAAGACCAAATACATTGACATCAAGTATAACTTTATAAGAGCCATGATAGCAAGTGGGGAGATAAATTTACAGTACATTCCTACGCAAAATATGATAGATAATCCTTTTACAAATGCGATATCTAAATACATGTTGGAGAAATATATTATGGCTCTAAATTTGTGAAGGATATGACCATATTTATGTATTATAAAATGATTTTATTATTATAATATGTTCATCAATATTTGACTCTTGAATTTATGTTTATATCTACTATGTATGTGATGATATTTTATTGATAAAGTGTGTGGAACAAGTTGCAAGAATGACCCTCTCCCACTAGCAATCGCCTCTTACGTTAAAAATCGTGAATAGATGAGATCTTATAGAACCTTGAATAGTGCGAGGTCATTTCACTTATAAAAGTCAGACTTATGTATTCCGCCATTCGATTATGGCTTGTTCTGGCAGCAAGTTTCTCGAAGAAGATAAATGAGGATTATTGAGTGAGAAATTCGGGTTAAGACATTTATAGGTATCTAGACCAAGGTCTGTATGTTGAATGAGTAAAACAACTAGACAAATGCACTAATATATGGTGAGAATACCATAACGCATGGTTCATACCACGTGTGCTAACGATTAATGGGATAACGGAAGAATTGATCTCTGCTTCTTCATTATGTGAGATCCCTAATAGTAATATTAATTTTTGTTGGAATATCTTTGGACTTTTTACTGTTTCTTGAGATGCTAATCGATGTTGCTACTTTAGCATGTTACTATGCAGTACATGTCTAGGAAAGTAGTCGATCTAGGATAGATGGTTTTGAGTAGAAAAGGAAGAAAACTAAAAAAAATAATATAACTTGTATTCATAGGTCGACCATGACACTTACCAGTAGGGTAACAAGTGTAATTATGGATACAAAGTTAAACATGAACTCGAGTTCACCTCTTCCAAGGATGAGGGATCGAATAACTAGCTACTAGAATAGCGGGTGATGTCTGGGTATAGCGAGTAATAAGATCCTCATATTTGTAGTGAATCTTTTTCGAATGTGATCGAATTTTTACATAGAGCTTTAGAATAACCTTAATAGGTTTGAAATATATTATAGCTCTTGATGCTCGCAGTTCGCACAAACTATTTATGTGTATAAATTATGTGTGTTATTATCATGATAGTTGTTTCGGTTTAGCCCATCATGAGCAAAGTGGGATATGTTGGATGTTGGGTCTACGTCATGGGTCGCTCCATGTTGTTAGACACGAGCCATTATTTTTGTTGAAGGAAACAGATGAAATAACTTCTCAAAAGAAGTTACTACACGCAAGTGTAGTAGGAGTAGTTTTTGTTGATAACTGATATTTGAATACTCTTAAATATAGAGGTTCTGATCTTTGGAAAGTGTAAAAAACGCAAAAAAGAAAAAAAAAATAGAGAAGTAAGTTCTCTTCTCTTCTTCCACATTAACACATAAAAAGATATTTATTTTGTGGCAATTTTACTTTGTTTCCAAGATATTCAAAAAGGACTTTAAATTAATTTTATGGGTTGTAACTTCTACTACACTATATTAACAAGTATATGAATTATTTCAATTTTTAGTATAGAGGTTCAAACAGTACAAGATTTATGTACCTGTAATACAGCGGGGTAGAAGTTACAATAGAAAATTACTTCAAAGTCCACTTTGAATCTTTTGGAAACAAAGCAAAATTATGTGTTAATGTGGAAGAAAAGAAGAGAACTTACTTCTTTATTTTTGCTTTCTCGTGTTTCTCACACTTTGATAAAGATCAGAACCTCTATGTTTAAGAGCACTTAAATAGCAGTTATCAACAAAAATTTCCCGCACTACACATACTATGTAGTAACTTATTTTGAGAAGTTATTTTATTTGATTCCTTCAACAAAAAATGGGTCGGCTCTACCCACATTGAGCGACCCATGACTTAGACCCAACATCCAACATCTTCCAATTCGCTCATGGTGAGCGAAACCTAAACTACTATCATGTTAATAACACACATAAATTCGTACAGATAAATAGTTTGTGAACCTGCGAGCATCAAGAGCTATAATATATTTCAAATCTATTAATGTTATTCTAAAGCTCTACGTAGAAATCCGATCACATTCGAAAAGGATTTACTACTAATATGAGGATCTTATTACTTGCTATAGCCCAGACATCACTCGCTATTCCAATAGCTAGATATTCGATCCCTCATCCTCTAAAGAGATGAACTCGAGTTCATATTTTACTTTGTACCCGTAATTACAATTATTACTCTATGGTAAGTGTAATGGTCGACCTATGAATACAAGTTATATTATTTATTTTAGTTGTCTTCCCTTTCTACTCGAAATTATCCATCCTAGATCAACTACTTTTCTAGACATGCACTATATTGCCGAATCAATCATTACTATTAATGACATGTTAAAGCAGCAACATCGATTGGCACTTCAAGAAATAGTAAAAGGTCAAAGGGTATTCCAATAAAAGTTAATATAACTTTTAGGGATCACACATGATGAAGAAGTAGGGATCAATTCTTCTATTATCTCATTGGTCATTGGCACACGTGATATGAAACATATGTTATGGTGTTCTCACCATATATTAGTGCGCGTGTCTAGTTATTTTAGTCATTCGACAATGTACATGCCTTGGTCTATACACCTACAAATGTCTTAACCCGAATTTTTCACTTCAATAATCCTCATTCATTTTCTTTGAGAAACTCGCATCTGCTTTACAGAACAAGTCATAATCGAATGGTGGAATTCGTAGGTCTGACTAGTTGTCAAGAGCAACCTTTATAAGTGAAATGACCTCTCACAATTCAAAGTTCTATAAGGTCTCATCTCTTCACGATTCTCGACGTAAGAGGCGATTTCTCGTGTGTGAGAGTCAATCTTGTGACTTATTCGACACGTTTTATCGATAAAATATCATCACATGCATATTAGATACGAACATAAATTCAAGAGTCAAATATTAATGAGTATATTATAATAATTAAGTCATTTTGCAATGCGAAAACATGGTCATACTCTTTGCAAACATGTTCTAGATATCGCCTTTGTAAAAGGATCAGCTATCATATTTCGCATAAGAATGTACTGTAAATTTATCTCCGCATTTGCTACCATGTCTCTTACGAAGTTATACTTGATTTCAATGTGTTTTGTCTTGCAGTGATACTTAAGATATTTTGTGTATGCAATAGTTGCTTGACTATCACAATATAGAGTCATGCGACCCTGAGAGTTCTTTGTAATATCCAAATGCTCAAAGAATCTTTTCAACGAAATAGCTTTTTATACTGCAGACGCACAGGCCATGAACTCAGCTTCCATCGTCGAAAGGGATGTACAAGTTTGTTTCTTTCTTTTTCATGAAATAGCACCACTATTAGGTAAGAAAGCACAACCAAATGTTGATTTTCTATCATTATAGTCACTAGCCCAATCAACATCTGTATATCCTCTCAAGTATAAATCATTTCCACTATAACATAGTGAATACTCAGCAGTTCCCTTCAGGTATTTGAAAATTCTCTTCAAAACTTTCTAATATTCTCTTCCATAATTGGATTGATACCTATTAACTAGACCTATAGCATAACAAATGTCCAGACTAGTTATACATCATAGCGTACATCAAGCTCTTAACAACACTTGAATACGGAACTCGAGACATGTTCTCCTTTTTCGTTTTCAATCTTGCGACACATTACAAGACTTAAAGTTTCACCTCTGTCTATTGGAGTATCCATAGATTTGCAACTATTCATGCGGAAATGCTCCAAGATTTTCTTTATATAAGTTTCTTCAGATAGACTCGATAACTTTTTGGAGCGGTTTCTTTGGATCTTAACTCCAAGGATATAGTATGCTTCGCCCATATCATTCATATAAAATAACATTGAAACACATTATTTATGGCTTTTGAATACTCCAAATTATTTTTAGCAAATAAGATATCGTCCACGTAAAGAGAAAGAATTACAAACATCCCATTAGACTCATTCACATGAATTCAAACTTCATTGATCATAGTGAAATCGTACGAGATCGCCTTCTTATGAAATCTCAATTACCACAGCCTTGAAGATTTATTTAGGCCATAAATAGATCTTTTGAATTTATAGACCTTCTTTTCTGGGCCTTTAATAATGAAGTCTAAAGGTTGTTCTGTATAGATTTCCTCATTTAGTTTTCCATTGGGAAAACTATCTTCACGTCTATTAGGTGTAATTCCAAACCCAAATATGCAATAATATCCAAAAATAAGCAAATTGAGGTAAACTTCATAGCTGGTGAAAATATTTCTTCATGATATATTCCAGCTTTTTGAGTAAAGTGTGTTGCCGCTAATCGTACCTTGTATCTTTCTATTGACCTATCTGCTTTGCATTTAACTTTGGGAACTCATTTTTTCCCCGTAGATCTATACCCAGGTGAAAGGTCAACTAGATCCTAGACTTTGTTGGTTTTTATAGACTCTAATTTTTCTTTCATTGCTTTCATACACCCATCTTTTCAAAGGCTCGATAAATCCTCTGTTGCAGATTTTGGCTTATCCAGGTGGAACTCTACGAAACTCTATAAATTCTTCTCTATCAAGACTTATATAGTTGGCGGCCCCAGAGTTTACAATACACAAAGGATAAAATCCATTCAGTAAAATAGTACTAGAACATATATAACACTAAGAGATGTTTTTTAAAATGCTACCTTTTTGCACTCACGAGCAAAATATTCTGTGTAGAAAATCATTCTATCCATGATATGTATGCTTTGGTTGTATTAGCATGATTTTCAGGTATAGGTTTTGATGAATGACAAACAACGAAATCGATGAATGACAAACAATAAAGTCAAGTGTCGAACAAAGTTATTATATGACAAACAATCAAGATTGAATGCCGAGAAGCATATTGATGAACGGATTGCATGGAAAAGCCAAAGACGAGCTCAAAAGTTCAAGACCGAAGACCCAAGGCGTAGGTCGTTAGGTAGAACCAATGTAAGAGCAATGCTTAAGTTATCTCGTCTTTTGGCTCAACATAGATCATCATAAAATATGCATAAAATCATTTTATCAAATCATAATTATCATAAACATATTTCAAATACTTCAAACAAAATGATTTTAACGTTTTCATTTTAACCAAAATGGTTTTTGAAGTAAGTTGTGAATAATCGATTATGCAAAAGTGATAATCGATTATTCTTGGAAATTCCATTTATTGGAAATTTCCGCAGAGTAGGATAATCGATTATCAGAATTGCATAATCGATTATCTTGTGTTCGTTGCCAGTTTTTGAACACTGTAACAACATAATCGATTATGCATATCACAATAATCGATTATCCTGCATAAAATCAGCTTCCGATTTTGTAACGGTAAGCTGATAATCGATTATCCAAATCTGATAATCGATTATCTTGGCATAAAATCAGCATAATTGATTGCCAATTAAGCAACGGACATACTACTTCTACCACCTATAAATAGAGGTCTTTTGAGCTGAATTGAAACACACAACACCTCTCATTATTCATATACATATTGATATCATTTGTGCATCATTATAGAGCTTTTGTTGAGCCATTTGAGAGACAAATTTGAGTTGTTCATAGAGCTAATATTGTATCTCTTTATCTACTCTTTTTAGAGAGTTCTTGTTGTAAAAGAGAAAGGTGCTTGAGAAGACCATATCTTCTCATTGATTGTCGGGTTTGCTAAGTACCCTCAATCATAGTGTGTGAAGTCTTGTGGTGCAGTATCCACGAGCAAGGAGAAGTCTTGAGGTGAGGTATCCTCGAGCAAGTTGAAGTCTTGTAGAGTGTACATCTACGAGCAAGTGTAACGGTTTGTTAGGCACCCGTAAGCTTAACGGAGTTAGTGGAATCTCGAGAGAGTCTCTCGGGGACTGGACTAACCACAAGTTGTGGTGAACCAGGATAAATTCGGTGTGTTCTTTCCTTAATCTTTTAATTTCCTCATTTACTTTACTCCTGCATTTTTAATTCCACAATATTTATCAATATTCTCGTGCCGCACTATTCACCCCCCCCCCCTCTAGTGACGGGCATAAATCCTAACAATTGGTATCAGAGCCTAACTCTCTGAAAGCCTTAACCGGTTGAGAGAACGATATATATTATTTTTGTTGAGAATATTGAACGCAATGATGAGCGAAGGACACTCCACCTATAGGCCTCCACTATTTGACGGAACAAATTACACATATTGAAAAGAGCGGATGAGAATCTTCATCCAATCAAATAACTTTCGCTTGTGTCAAATCATCAAGAACAGTGAACAAATGCCAACAAAGAAAGTTGGGGAAACCACGGTTCCAAAGGAGGAAGATGAATATGATGCCGAGGACGTCAAGAAAGTTGAAAATAACGCAAAGGCCATCAACTTATTATATTGTGCGGTGAATCCGGATGACTATCGGAAGATTTCTTGCTGCACAACCGCCAAGGAGATGTGGGATAAACTCGAGATCACTTATGAAGGTACGTCTCAAGTCCGAGAATCTAAAGTTGATTTTCTAACACATGAATATGAACTCTTTAAAATGAGGGAGAAAGAACCCAAAGGTATTATGTTCGAACGATTCTCAAAAATCGTCAACGATCTTCATGCTCTCGGGAAAGGGTACACGAACAAAGATCTTGTTCGAAAAATCCTACGGAGTCTCACTCCCGAATGGCGTTCCAAAGCCAATGCCATCCAAGAGTCAATAGGAATCACGGATGTCACAATTGATGGACTAAGAGGTAACCTCGAAACTTATGAAAGCACAATTCTTAATCCCTATCTTAGAAGTAAAAGTTCGAATATTGCCTTCAAAGCCTCATCTTCTAAAAGAGTAGAGATAAGTGATTCGGAAAGCGATGATGATATTATTTCCAATGATAAAATTGAAAAGTTTTATAAGTTTATGAAGAAGGAAATAAAGAAGGAAGAACCAAGTCCTTCATGCCAAAATTGTGGAAAACTTGGCCACACCAAATCACATTGTCCAAAATCCAAGGACAAGAAGAAAAACAAACACCAAAGGCGTGTGACATGGGATTCGGACAGCACGGGCGATGAAGCTACCGCACTATGCCTCATGGCCAACGAGGAAGAAGAGGTAAGTAATTCTAACTCTTATTCTCATGAAGAATTACAAGAAGCTTTTCAAGAATTATATGATGAATTGAAAAAGTCTTCAAAAATCTCCAAAGAGGCCAAGGCTAAAATTAAAGTTTTAGAAGAGAAAAATAATTTTTTGGAAAATGACAATATTGATCTTAGAAATAAAATTAAGGAGATGAATGAAGCCTCCTCAATTGATCAAAGTTCCAATTGTTCTTCTTGTAGTTCTTTGAAAATAGAGAACATAGAACTTAGGAACACACTAGAAAAACGTAGTGTAGATGATCCTAAAACAATTGAAGAAATTAAGAAGAATATTAGAAAGGATGATCGAAATGAAGTTAGACCACCTAGAAATAATTCTAGGAACTTCACTAATGAGTCTAAAATTAATCATATTAGACCACCTAGAAACAACTCTAGGAATTTTGGTAATGAGTCTAAAATGAATCATTTTAGACCACCTAGAAATAACTCTAGGAATCGCATACGTCTAGGAATAACGACTTTAGATCACCTATAACGTTTTTGGCTCAACCAAGACATATGCACAACCCCAATGTTATATGTCATTATTGAAACCGGGTAGGACACATAGCACCCGTATATTTTGCAAAACATAGAGATTTATCTTTTGACGATGATTATTATTTGCCTAACCCCCAAGGACCCAAAAGTAGTTGGGTACCGAAAACCTATTTTTAGGTACTTTTGCAGGTGTGCTTGAAGACTACAATATCGTAGTAGATGCACCAAGCACGAAACCTTATTGCATCGAGGGGGAATTTCGGTTAGTTATCATATTTTTTATAAAAACATAATAGTTGATATGTGTTAACAATTAATATATCTTTGTTAACAATTGATATTAAGTATTTTTGTTGATTCATGTTTTGATAACTTTTATCTTGAATAACAATTGGTATCAATTATTTTTGTTAAAAATAATGATTGATTCATGTTTTGATGAATATTTTTTTGGTTTGAATAACAGTTGATATATTCTTGAAAAATAAATGATTCATGTTTTTAATACAACTATTGGTTTGTTAAAAATTAATTGTTATGATTTGCGAAAAATAACCGTTATTATGGTTGTTATGTTTTTACTAACAT
The DNA here is from genome assembly GCA_034376525.1 of Nicotiana benthamiana. Classification (NCBI taxonomy): domain Eukaryota; kingdom Viridiplantae; phylum Streptophyta; class Magnoliopsida; order Solanales; family Solanaceae; genus Nicotiana; species Nicotiana benthamiana. The sequence continues at coordinate 95,863,697 of CM067323.1, read as the reverse complement.
TTGGTATTATTTCATGTTGGTATGATTTTTTAAATATCGTCAATGTATATTCCTCATTGTATTTCCTATTTTATTCTTGACACTAACAATTGATATACCCAAAAGGGGAAGTGTCGAAAGGGGAAAGTAGCCTTTGTATACTCTTCTTTTTGCTAATGCCAAAGGGGGGAAGAAATTAGGCGATATGCATCAAATAAGGGGGAATGAATCTACGTTATAGTATGCCTTATTTGAGGGGGAATTATCATTGAGGGGAATTGTTTGCATGAATTGTATGTTGAGATATAGCATGAATTTAGGGGGAATCCGATATGCATATCTCCTGTTGTTTGTCATTATCAAAAAGGGGAAAATTGTAGAAAATCATTCTATCCATGATATGTGCTTTGGTTGTATTAGCATGATTTTCAGATATAGGTTTTGATTAATGACAAACAACGAAGTCGATGAATGACAAACAATAAAGTCAAGTGTCGAACAAAGTTATTATATGACAAACAATCAAGATTGAACGCCGCGAAGCATATTGATGAACGGATTGCATGGAAAAGCAAAAGACGAGCTCAAAAGTTCAAGACCGAAGACCCAAGGCGTAGGTCGTTAGGTAGAACCAATGTAAGAGCAACGCTTAAGTTATCTCGTCTTTTGGCTCAACATAGGTCATCATAAATATGCATAAAATTATTTTATCAAATCATATTTATCATAAATTTCAAATACTTCAAACAAAATGATTTTAACGTTTTCATTTTAACCAAAATGGTTTTTGAAGTAAGTTGTGAATAATCGATTATGCAAAAGTGATAATCGATTATTCTGGGAAATTCCATTTATTGGAAATTTCCGCAGAGTAGGATAATCGATTATCAGAATTGCATAATCGATTATCTTGTGTCCGTTGCCAGTTTTTGAACACTGTAACAACATAATCGATTATGCATATCACATAATCGATTATCCTGCATAAAATCAACTTCCGATTTTGTAACGGTAAGCTGATAATCGATTATCTAAATCTGATAATCGATTATCTTGGCATAAAATCAGCATAATTGATTGCCAATTAAGCAACGGACATACTACTTCTACCACCTATAAATAGAGGTCTTTTGAGCTGAATTGAAACACACAACACCTCTCATTATTCATATACATATTGATATCATTTGTGCATCATTATAGAGCTTTTGTTGAGCCATTTGAGAGACAACTTTGAGTTGTTCATAGAGCTAATATTGTATCTCTTTATCTACTCTTTTTAGAGAGTTCTTGTTGTAAAAGAGAAAGGTGCTTGAGAAGACCATATCTTCTCATTGATTTTCGGGTTTGCTAAGTACCCTCAATCTTCGTGTGTGAAGTCTTGTGGTGCGGTATCCACGAGCAAGGTGAAGTCTTGAGGTGAGGTATCCTCGAGCAAGTTGAAGTCTTGTAGAGTGTACATCTACGAGCAAGTGTAAAGGTTTGTTAGGCACCCGTAAGCTTAACGGAGTTAGTGGAATCTCGAGAGAGTCTCTCGGGGACTGGACTAACCACAAGTTGTGGTGAACCAGGATAAATTCGGTGTGTTCTTTCCTTAGTCTTTTAATTTCTGCATTTACTTTACTCCTGCATTTTTAATTCCGCAATATTTATCAATATTCTCGTGCCACACTATTCACCTCCCCCCCTTCTAGTGACGGGCATAAATTCTAACATTCTGGAACTTGGCAATTGTATCACTTTATCTTGCTCTTGTTATTCTTCTTGTAGAACCGTTTTTCCTTCTTGGAATTTTGCTTGATTCTTTTCTTGGAAGATCAAAATCCGGTCTCTTTTATCATTTTCGTTATTTTTTAGTTTCTCTTGCACTTGAAGCTTGATCTTTTTTGTACCACTTGATTCTGCCACAAAGGCTCTAGGTACAGCTTTAGCAGCACCAAGCCGCTCGTCTTCGAGCTCTACATCAGCAAAAATTTTGATAATATTATTGTGGGTCAAGTTAACCTTTAAATATTTTCAATTATCGGGAATAGACTGGATCACTATCTCAACCTGCTGTACTCAGTTGAGCAATTATGTTTGAAATTACCCTTAAGTGTTGCTTGACACCGTGATCATGATGCTTTTTGTACGTATCAAACTTGATCAGCTGTCTAAGGTGAGTCGTTATTGTACCGCCATATGCCTCTCTTAAATATGCCCACATAGCTTGAGTAGTAGGATATTGCTCACATTCGTGGATATGATATCATCAACTAAACTTACAATAATTTTACGTGCTAATCTTTCTTTTTCCAAATATTGTAAGTTTTCAGTTCCCTCATGGGCAGTGTTACCCTCCTCTGGATGACTCATAATATGGTTAAACTTTCAAAAGAATGTTGCTCTTCAAGTACATATCACATCTTACGCCTCCAAGTGTCGTAATTTTCACCATTCAATTTGTCATCCTTATTCAAGTCAACAATGATACTTTTGGATTCCATATCTGTTATTAGAGATATATTACATGTTTAACTCATCAACACATATTGCAGTCAATTTTTGTGATTACACACTCAAGCAAATTAATTATAATATTAATTCTAAATTTAGTATTGAATAAAAAATGTCACTACATTTTCATTCATTATTTATATCTAAATATTTTTAAAATATTAATGTCATTTCTTAGAGTGTACTTTATTTCAAGTCTCAATCCATTACAAAATGAACTAACATATATATATATATATATATATATATATATATATATATATATATATATATATATATATATATATATATATATATATATATAACTAGTGAGACGAACAACATAATTTAATTTTTGTTAAAATAAAATATATAACAACAATTTACACGTTTGCTTGGATATACATGCACCAATCGAACACTAACTCTTGCACATATACACTAAAAAGTGTACTAGGTCAAATATCATGATAAATCTCAGTTAAAACTTCATCCCAAGGCTCTCGAAGAGAGTCCATTAAAATAGCTAATGATTCCCAATCAGTAATCTCTATGTAATTAGACAATTCAACTCTTTTTAACTGAAAAATATGTACATGTTTAGGAATGGTAGCATCAGGTCCCATTTTTAAATTCCTTAAACTCCCTAAATTTCTTTTCTCCCTTCCTTCGTTCAGTCCTTTGATCTCTTAGCTCATTTTGCCTCGCTCTTGGGACATTCCTTATGACTTCAGGCTCTGAGTCTGAATCATCACAGAAAAATAAGCTCTGCAGCAACGTATCCTTCTATGTTGTCTCTTTCCTCGACTTCGAAAATTCCCACTTGAAGTTATTTGAACTTATCCATGTTTAGCTATGTCTAAAATAGGAGAAAGGAAACAATAAGAATGCTACAACCATTCAATGTAACAACATACATTACAATTACTTGTAGAAGAATATCAATTGAGGGATTGAGACTAAACTAAAATTTTATACTAAGAAGGCAGTGAAGTTATTAAGATCATTACTTTTTTAACAAGTATAAAATTCCGAATACATTACTTGAGCCTTCTAATAATAATATTTTTCTTATGGTCCAAAAAGAATATTCTTCAATAAGATCAAATAAGTAACTGAAGTAACAAAGTTTTTAAACAAGCTTAACATGGTATAACTCTTAAAAGTAGAGTCGTAAACTAAGCAACTATTTATATTCTCAAAGTATTTCGACAGAGCCATCATTTCTCCTAGCAAACAAGGACAAACTAGACTTGCTTTTTGACTCATGTATAAAGAAAATATTTATTTTAAAAATATCAATCTACCGGCTTCCCGCGATTCACCTAATACAAATAATAATTGTACCAACCCATTTTTAATTAGTCAATACAACACATGTTATTCTTTTATATATGAGTCCTCTTTATATATCCTTTACAAAGTAAGCCATCTAACACATGGCTAGAATAATAGAACCCACAACTTTGATGGTCATATAAGGATTGCCGTGCTATTTATAGTATTAGTACCCGCGCGATGTAAGAATAATTAAAAATAACGATCTATACCGTAAAGTTTAATATGTTAGTGTTGATGCCATCTTTACAACCAAATATTAAAAATATATTGAGACTCCATAAAATTTTCATTCCATCTCTTAATAAATGTTCCATAAAAAATAATTATGTTATATAATTTGCTTGATATAAATGTTCCACGAAAAATAACAATGCATACAATTTTGTTTGATATGAAGCAATTGATGCTACACAACTATTATGACACGTTGATTGGGTGATCCATCTAAGTGGGGCAAGATTTCATCTACAAATTCTCTCCAAAATATTGCTGAAATATTGTTCCTCTTATATGTAAAATACACAAATTAATAATGAGAAAATAATAGTAATTGAATCTATAACTAATTCAATTCATGGTTGCAAGCGTACTCATGATCCTCGAGCTCCAAGTTTATAAAGGTATTAAGTTACACACATAACAACTCTTCCAATAGTTGCATGAATTCATCTCCCTAAAATAAAAAATGTGGAAAGAATTTAAGTTAGTAAGGCGCATAAGTTGAAGAAAATATATCGCAACTCGAAAAAAATAACATGTAAAAGAGTATGGCCATTTTCATCTTGAATAATTAATTCAATTGAATTAGAATTTTCTAGTTTCTTGCGGGCTAGAATGTGTCATAATCTAGCAACACGAACCTTCAAACTCCAACTCATTTTGGACATTGATATTTCGTTGATATAATTATAGTTTGGAGTCATACTTTGGAAAAATTTGTGTGGAAGTTAAACCCTAAGCTATGTAGAGAAGCTAATCCTAAAAAAAGTTACTTAAATAAAGATTTCTAAGGAAAGACTATCATAGTAAATTACTTTTTATGTATATGCAATCCTAATATTTAAAAAAGGCATGTTTTAATTAATTTGTATGTGTGAGTTCTGAAGAAATGATACGAATCTTTCATTGTATTAGCTTTTGGCATGTGTATAATTTTCAACGTCTTTTTTTTTTTTGGTTAATTAAAATTTGTTAACTGTTATGAAATAGAAGATTCTTACACTTCTATTTAAGGTGAATGTCTTTAATGTACTTAATTAGAGAGATTTTAGAGTCCTATTATTGGTAGCAAGATCTTCCTCCTCCCTATAAATAGAGGTGCTCTCTACCATTGTAATTCACCCCTCTCAACTCAATAAGAAGAACTCTCTCTACTCTTCTCTCTATTGCTATTGTTCTTGCTCTATTGTTCTTGTCTTTTGCTTTAGTTTATAACACGTTATCAGCACGAGACTCTACCGTCTCAAGTATCATTCTCGAAAATCCAAGGTATTTTCCCTCTTCCTAATTTAATTTTCGAGTATGTCTGACATTATGAAAAGAAAGTTCGTTGCCCTTGAAATTTCGAGCAAGAACTATATGACATGGGTGTTGGATGCTGAAATCCACCTAGATGCTATGGGTCTCGGAGACACCCTCAAAGATAAAGAAAAAGCATCCACCCAAGATTGTGCGAAGGCCTTGATTTTCTTGCGCCACCACCTTGACGAAGGTTTGAAGATTGAATATCTCACCGTCAAGGATCCACTCGTTTTGTGGAACAGCTTAAAGGAGAGATATGACAACCTGAAGTTGGTCACTCTGCCACAAGCACGATATGATTGGGCCCATCTGAGGCTACATGACTTTAAGTCCGTTTCTGAATATAATTCTGCTATGTTCAGAATTACTTCTAAACTGAAGCTATGTGGAGATAACATCTCCGATTACGATATGCTTGAGAAAACGTTTACAACGTTTCATGCCTCCAATATGGTACAGCAGCAACAGTACCGAGAGAAAGGCTTTACGAAGTACTCTGAACTGATTTCTCTCTTACTAGTGGCTGAGCGAAATAATGACCTGCTCATGAGAAATCACGAAAATAGACCAACTGGGTCTACACCACTGCCTGAAGCAGATATGGTGCACTCGCATTATGCCAAACATAAAAGGGACCATGATCACGGTCATAAACGGGGTCAAAGCCAAGGACATGGACAAGGAAGAAATTCCAAAGAAGTCCGTCACCCCCCAAAGAGAGATAACCACCGAAAGCAGAAACGGGATCCCGAAGATCCTAAGGCAAATAGTTCAGAAACTATATGTTATCGTTGCGGTGGGAAAGGGCACTGGTCAAAGATTTGCCGTATACCAAGACACTTGGTTGACCTTTATCAAGCATCTCGAAAGAGAAAAGGCCCTGAAACAAACTTTGTCTATGACGACAATGAGGACATCACCCACCTGGATGTGGCAGACTTCTTTGAGCAACCCGAGGGGAAAATAGACCACCTAATCGGCGATGGGACCATGATGAAAGAAGATGGAGTTATTTGATTTTGTTCTACTTATTTGTATTAGTTAGTGAATAATCTAATAGTCATTAGTATTAGCTCGTATTAGCTAGTTCATGATGCAATGTTAGCAGTAGTTCTTTAGAATATCTTCAATATGCTCAAATATCAATAAAACTTTTATTTTCCAGTGGGGGTAATCGACTAGCCTGAAAAACTAGTCGATTATCAACTATTTTCGCATTAAAGTTGAAAAACAATTGATCAACAATCGATTGTCTTTGGCTAACAATCGATTGTCTTGAAACAGTGTGTTCTGGAATTTTTCAAAAATAGCCAACAATTGATTGTCTTTGTCTAACAATCGATTGTCTTGAAACAGTGAGGTCTGGAATTTTTCAAAAATCACCCACAATCGATTGTCTATATCTAACAATCGATTGTCGTTAGGCAGTGTAATCTGGAACTTTTCAAAAATCATCCACAATCGATTGTCTATGTTTAACAATCGATTGTCTTAAAACAGTGATCTGAAGTTTTTCAAAAATAACAAATAATCGATTGTGTATGTCTAACAATCGATTGTCTATGTTCAAACAATCGATTGTGTGTATTTAATAATCGATTGTCTTATGAAAAACGCTGAAATTTTCAAACTGCAAAGGAATTGATTATGGATAACATATCTGATTTTGTTAGCCAACTGTTAGTAGCAGATTTTGAAGATATTATGTGACACAAAAGAATTGAACTTGTTTATTCCTATGTTCGTGTATTTCTTTTGTATGTTAAACTATGGGATAGCAAATATGGATATCTCACAAAGCGAACTTGGACCAACGTCCAATTGTAAAAGTATTTGCCTAGTTGATTCATGTACTACACATACAATACTCAAAGAAAAGAAGAGTAATTGTGTAAGGCAAACATTACTACAATCTATGGAAGTAGTAAATTGATTGAAGGCTCCGGAAGAGCAATTGTAACTCTGCCCAAAGGCATGACGTTAATCATAGAGAATGCAATGTTCTCCTCCAAGTCTAAGAAGGACTTGTTGAGTTTTAATGATATCAATCAAAGTGTTCTCCTCCAAGTCTAAAAGGAACTTGTTGAGTTTTAAAGATATCATTCAAAATGGATATCATATTGAGATAATAGATGAGAATAATCTTGAATTCTTCATGAAAACGAGGCTGCCCATTTCGGTTTGGGTTCACGCCATTTTGAATGCAACAATGCTAGTTTGTCGGCTGCCCGCTTCGACTTGGGTTCACGCCATTTTGCATGCAACAATACTAGTTTGTCGGCTGCCCACTTCGGTTTGGGGTCATGCCATTTTGCATGAAGCAATGCTAGTTCGTCGGCTGCCCACTTCGTTTTGGGGTCACGCCATGTTGCATGCAGCAATGCTAGTTCGTCTCTGACTGACGAATTGACACAAATATTCCCCATTGCAATTGGTTTTGGGTCATGAACCCAATATATCCCATTTAAGAAGCTTTGGATGCGCAGTATATGTGCCTGTAGCACCGCCATCCCGCACCAAAATGGGTTTGCAAAGGAGGTTAGGAATATATGTTGAGTTTGACGCGTCCTCCATTATTCGCTACCTCGAAACATTGACAGGAGATTTGTTCACTGCACTATTTGCAGACTGTCAATTGGATGAGACACTTTTCCCAAAATTAGGGGGAGAAGTTGGTGAAACCAAACGGGAAATTTTGTGGAAAAATGCATCATTATCTCATCTTGATCCACATACCTCTATTTGAAAGAAAGAGGTACAAAAGATTATCCATTTGCAAAGAATAGCAAATCAAATGCCTGACGCATTTACGGACTTGAAGAGGATAACGAAATCACACATTCACGCGGGAAAATGTTCCGATCCGTATTGAAGTCCCTATTGGACAAATATCTAGTGTCATGTCCAATGAGTCAAATGCACGCCAGAAGCGTGGCAGACCATTAGGTTCCAAAGATCGAAATCCTAGAAAGAGGAAAAAGAACGATCTAAATGACACTATGAAAGAATCACATGAGGACGCTCATGATTTGATTAATTCCGAGATTCACGAAGAATCTATTGAGCCTGAGACTCTTGAAAATACGGAATGCAAGAATGTGAGGATCTCGAACCTCAGTCTGTGGTAGTACAAAATTAATTGAGAGCTCTCGAAGAGCCAATTATTACTATGTTGGAGAAACACAATTGAGTATTGTGCTGTAGTAAGTCTCAAAGAAACTTATTCAGTTTCCAAAGTACACGCGAAAGCGATTGATTATATTGAGACTATAAATAAAGGAAGGCTTTGATTCTCCTATTACTACAACTTGTAGCGGGGTAATTTGTATATGAAAAGCTACCCGTTTTGTTCTCCAGTTTGTACTACACAAACGAAAGAATGCCACAATGAAGTGGATATCTATTGGTATAAAACCCATGTCATAATAAACCCGAAGTTTATTGATAAGTGCACATGTCATGGTGTAAATTTGAAGTTTACCAATATTGATAATTTATTCAGTTGACATTCGTGTTAGCCATCTCATTTGAAGTATGATGTGCAAATTCACATAGGTGAATATCAAAGAACTAGAAGTTCTTGTTCTCAGTAATGAACTGACCAACTAAAGAGTTCGGGTTGAAGCCCATAAATTCTGGAAATATGAAAGGTGAATATGGGCCCATTCACCTGCCATGTATACCACATATGATGCATCTATGATATGGTTACATGCGCCATTGTTATTAACCCGCAGCCTGGCAGTGCTTGCGAGGTAAATCGCTCAGTAATCTAACTTCGAGCATAGTTTCCAGATTCTCTACTCAAGACAGTTCATCTTGATAAGTTGGTTTATATCAAAGTTGGTTTAGCAAGATAATTATTGAGTGCTTCCACTTAATAGCTAAACTGTTCCTTATGAGAACGAAGTTGTATATATCAGTTTGATATAAGTTGTATACGAGAGTATATTCTCCCCTCACAAGTGGTTCAAGGTCAGGAACCAAATAATTTCATCTTATTACTAAGGTGCTGTGTATATTGACATAATGCACAAAGATGATTTCTCAAAGTTGAGGAAACATGTTAGCTTTACTAACATGAGGGGGAGACATGATAAACATTTGAGAAAGTGTTACATGGGATGAATTTTCATTTGTATATGTATATCCCCGAATATCATGATATGAACCTGTAGTTCATAAAAAGGAAATGCAATTGCAACATATTGCAAAGCATGCTATACGCATTTGCTGACTCAAAGAAAGCAACTAAATGGAAGAGATACAATTCAAGAAGAATTGATTCCATATGAAAGACATGTAGCTTTGAACCTATAGTTCATATGCTTGAAAGTATAAAGGAAAAGGTATGTATAGTCAATTTTCGATATCTTATTTGTTTAGCATGACATGAAACTTTGATATGCAGCTAAAGTCTATTATGTGACTTACATGACTTAACTTGAAAGATTTAAGTTGCTTGAAGCATATGCAATTCTTGGTCCTGAAGTACCGCATCCTAAGTACAATTTGTGTACATATGAATCTTGCCATAACTATAAGCATGATGGATTTGAGAATGCATCTATGGAGATATTGAAGAGCTATTCCACGACATTATATGAAGATGTTCATATCTATCAAGAGTGATGATTTCAAGGTGCGGAATATTTATTCAAGTCAACATGGTTGATTTATTTATCAAATATTTACCAAAGATCGTTTTGAAGATGATGCACAAAGATTGGAATGCAAATGCTCAAGGCTTAAATTGATGTACTCATTAGGGGGAGTTAATGCGCGTTGCACTCTTTTTCCCTTACAAGGTTTTGTCCCACTGGGTTTTCCTTGCAAGGTTTTTAACGAGGCAACCAATAGGCGCATATTCAAACATGTGTACTCTTTTTCCTTACTTTAATTTTTCCCATTGGGTTTTGGTTTTAAGGTTTTATGAGGCACATCATTGAATAGACATTCAAGGGGGAGTGTTATGAAATAGAAGATTCTTACACTTCTATTTAAGGTGAATGTCTTTAATGTACTTAATTAGAGAGATTTTAGAGTCCTATTATTGGTAGCAAGATCTTCCTCCTCCCTATAAATAGAGGTGCTCTCTACCATTGTAATTCACCCCTCTCAACTCAATAAGAAGAACTCTCTCTACTCTTCTCTCTATTGCTATTGTTCTTGCTCTATTGTTCTTGTCTTTTGCTTTAGTTTATAACATTAACAACCAAATCAAAATTTTTCTTGTTTTTTCCTTTGTCATCTTGTTTGTTTTTAATACTATTTCATTTAATATAATATAAATGTAAGATATAAAATGTTTATTCAATTATCTATTTCTTAAAAAAGAATATCTACTATAACTAAATTATACATAAAAATTTAATTAAAGATAGCTATAATAGTGTATATTATTCGTAAATAAGGTTAGATACAAAGCTTGTATTAAATATAGAATTATTATTTCAACTTAAAATTAATTAATGTGTAAGATACAAAATGAAATTTTAAATGATTCTTTCTCAATAAAGGACACCAACCATAATTGAATTATATACAAAATTTAATTAAAGATAGATATAATAATGTATGTGATACCTATATTAATGTACATTGTTCGCAAATAAGATCGGATACAAAGCTTGTACTGAATATAAAATTATTATTTCAACTTATAATTAATGTGTAAGATACAAAAAAAATTTAATTGATTCTTTCTCAAAAAGAATACCTACCATAACTGAATTATACACAAAATTAAGTAAAGATACCTGTAGCTGTAATATAATTGTTTGCTTAATAAAAATTGCATCCCTTTTTGTGTACGTCCAATATATTCTCAAAAGGATAATATTTTTAGTTTAAAAAAGAATAAATATTATAAAAAATTTAATTAAAAATACTTATAGTAATATACATACACACACACACACACACACACACACATATATATATATATATATATATATATATATATATATATATATATATATATATATATTGTTCGCAAAGAAGGTCAGGTACAAATCTTATACTAAATATAGAATTATTATTTCAACTTAAAATTAATGTGTAAGATACAAAATACAATTTTAGTTGATTCTTTCTCAAAAAAGAATGTCTACTATAATTAAATTATACATAAATTTATTTGTTTGCTTAATGAAAGTTGCATCCCTTTTTGTGTATGTCCAGCAGATTCTCAAAAAGAGAACATTTTTAGTTTAAATGTTAAAATAATTAGCTTTGATTAATTAAAGAATTAACTTCAATTAACATAAAATTTTGAACTACTACTTTCATTAAATATTTTTTATTTATAATTCAATTTTTTTATATTGTCTTAAAATTGTCACGTGGCTATATTTTAGCAAGCCACTTGGCTTAACCACATTGCAAACTACTCTCCTTTTAATATAATATACATTATTACTTTTGACTTTAGCACTATGTACCTATTTCTTCTTTGATCTGACAAAAAAAATTAACAGTTATTTACCACGATGGGGTACTTCAAAAGAATCAATGTTGGACTTGGAAACAAATTATATACGCTCTGATGCCATTGTTAGCAATTAACGGGGACATGAATTATTTGAAGATCAGTACAAGATTTATGTACCTGCTAATGCAACAGAGTGGAAGTTACTACCCAGAAAATTGCTCCAAAGTCCACTTTGAATCTCTTGGAAACAAAGCAAAATTACAACAAACTAAATGTCCATTTATGTGTTAATGTGGAAGAAGAAAAGAGAACTTACTTCTCTATTTTTGCGTTTCTCACATTTTGCCAAAGATCATTTAAGAGCACTCAAACAACAGTTATTAGCAAAAACTGCCCCCACTACCAGCGGCGGATCTGCACATGAAATTTGGGTGCTCGAGCACCCATTAACCTCGACGCAGAGTGTGTATAGTTATATAGAAAATTTGAGAAAACGTATAAAAATTTACAAAAACACCCATTAATTTTATATACAAAAAAAGTTCAACACCCACGAACTTAAATTTTTAAATCCGTCACTGCCCATTATACTGTTTCAGCTGATCCCTTTAACACAAAAAGTGGATCGAGTCTATCCACATAGAACGACTCATGGGCCATGACTTAGACCCAACATCCAACAATTCATGCAAAATCTTGTTTGCAATTCCAATGGACCCCATAGATTGTAATGTTAGGGGTCATTTGGTTACCACATGGGATAGACAAGGTATTCCTATCGCATTTTCTACGTGGGACAACTAATAAAATCATTTTGATATAAACTTTATCTCATCATTAGCTAATACCTATAACCAAATATGATAAATACAATCTCATACTATTTTATTTTGGGATTAATATTTTTATCTAACATAACCAAACTACCCCTAATTATAGTATATTATGAGCACTCCAATATGCTCCATGGTTCAAAATAAGTGATTTTTCTTGTGGTACAAAATAAGTGATTTTTTGACATTTTTCTTGTGGTCCAAAATAAGTGATTTTTTCAGATTTTAAGAATGAATTAATTATTTTTTTCCTACATTGTCCTTGGAGTAAATATTGTAAAAATATGGGTTAGGAGTATTTATGTGAGATAGTAAAGGTTAATATGGTCGATTTCATTGCTAATTAATGCTAAAAGATAAGAATTTATATAAAAATATCCAAAAAAGCACTTATTTTGGACAGGGTGACCACAATCTCATTGTGAATCCACACCTTGAAAAAGATGTCGAAGCTCCTATTTATTCCTAAAGATGCGCACACGAGAAGTATTATTTTGTGTCTCATACAACTGATACTAGTTGTATGAGGCTCCTTTTTTTATCTCACAAAACTGTGGATCCCAATCTTACATTTTTGGATCCACAAAATTAAGAGATAAAAAGTTGTCTCATACAACTAGTATAAATTTTATGAGATACAAAATAAAATTTTCCATGCGCACACAATTGAATTTATATGATTAGACCTAGATTTTGACCATATCCTGTTCCCCTAAAGATTTAAGCTTCATACAGTAATAACAATGATTTTTATATACATTGTCATAACTTAACATCTTACTTATTGTTTTCCCTAAATTAACTATCGATATTCAATAGAATCACTTATAATTACTGATTGAGTGACTTAAATTTTTTAAATACAGTCAAACCTCTCTGTAATAACTTTATTTGTTCTAATATTTTTTGATTATTATAGTACAGTGATATTATAAAGGATATATATTAGTATAACATAACATAAAAATTGATTGCGAGAAAAATATAATTTTTATAGTGAATGGTTGATATATAAGTATATTTTTATATAGAGGTTGGACGGTATATTATACTTAGTGCACGATAACTTCAACCCATAATAATGGATCGTAAAGTCCTTTATTCAATTCGTCCTCGGACTGATCCAACGCTTTCCACATTTAAGAGCCGGGACGATTCAAAATATCTGACCGCACAAATTATTTTAAGGCATCAAACTAAATAAGTAGGGGTGGCATCGGTCGGTTCGATTCGATTTTGAAAATTATCGGTTTTGCCTATCGATTATCGGTTTACAAATATCATAATCCGATAACTAAACCGATAAAATATTAGTTATCGGTTATCGGCTTATCGGTTATTGATTATTATCGGTTCGGTTATCAGTTTACCCGATAAGATAAAACTAAAATTAGAAGTGATGAACGCTAAATATTAGAAGTGTTAGAATGCTGAAAATTAAAAGTGCTTTGAAAATTAAAAGCACCTTCACGTGAGTAAATTAGAGACAGAACTATGATGCTAATGTGTTTCTTACTGTCATTATAAATTAGAGACAGAAAAATCAATTTACATAACTTTTTCATATCATACTGATGAACTTATTTCGCTAAAAACAGAGTTAAATACTGAGTTTCAACCATGTTTTTGTGTCACTGTGAGTTTGATTTAAAAGAAAACAGAGGCAAAAATCAGAAGCAAACAAAAGCAAAAATCAGAAGCAAACAGAGGCAAAAATCTTGAGCAAACAGAATAATTAACAAGGCGCAAACAGAAAAATCTTGAGACAAAACTTACACGAAGCGATTGACGAGTGAGGGAGTGAGTCGTCGTGACTGGCGAAGAACTGGTGAGGCTCGGGCACTAACGTGGTGTCTGACGGAGAACTGGTGGTGAGCTTGAGAGTTGAGGCTCAGGCACTGGCGTTACACGATGCGATTAACTGTTGGGAGTTGGGGTCTGCGGCGGAAACATAATGAGAGAGACATACGAGAGATGACTAATGACTGAAGACTGAGTGAACTAAAAGCGAAGGGAATTAATAAAATAATACCCTAGTATATACTTAAGGGTAGATTGGTAAATTACTTCATTCTTATTGGGTTATCGGTTTTTACCCAATAATAAAAATGCAAACCGAGACCGAATCAATAACCCAATAAATCATTTTTACCCCGTTACCGAGCCGTTAACCCAATTACCCAATACCGATAATCCAATAAAAAATTAACGGTTCGAATTATCGATTTTACCCGATATATGCCCATCTTTATAAATAAGTATCTCGCCATAAGTGCGATATAGAAGTAATGATTAACTAAAGGTATCGAAATCAAACTCTAAGAATCATAAACTTTTATCACATAGTTTTATTTTTGTATTAAACTTCGAATGTTGAATACTTAAAAAGAGGAAATACAAAACTTAATTCACACAAACATCTTTTTATATCTCTAATACCAAACTTTGAAAAATATTTTGTTCAATATCCCGCAATTTGTTCAAAAGTAGTTTTATGTTTTACTTGTTATGAAATATTAGATTATGGTGGATGTCCATAACTCCTATAACACCCACTACTTTTATCCATTATCTCCATAACTCCCATTATTCCAATACTTATGGTTGTAACTCCCACACCTCCATGATCTCCCCCATGATCTTCCTCCATGATCTCAAAAGCTTAATGACATATTTATGGAATTCTTTTAGTATACCTCTATGTAGTACTATAAATAGAGGATGAGAAATCATTTTGTAATACACTTGGATACATAGAAGAAATATATTCTCTTCTCTATTTCTCTCTACTTTGTTGTCTATCTTTTGTTTATTACTTTGAGCTAAGTTTTGTAACACGTTATCAGCACGAAGCTCTACTATCTCAAGAATCTCTTTGAGAAAATTAAGGTATTTTTTCTCCTCCTAATTTTGTTTTAATTATGTGTGACATTATGAAAAGAAAGTTCGTTGCCCTTGAAATTTCGGGCAAGAACTACATGACATGGGTGTTGGATGCTGAAATCCATTTGGATGCAATGGGTCTTGGAGACGCCATTAAAGACAGAAATAATGCATCCACCCAAGACTGTGCTAAGGCCTTGATTTTCTTGCGCCATCACCTTGATGAAGGTTTGAAAATTGAATATCTCACAGTCAAAGATCCACTTATCTTGTGGAATGGCTTAAAGGAAGAAATTTTCCTGGTGTTAGTCATCCCCCAAAGAGATATAACCACCAAAAGCGGAAACGGAATTATGAGAATCCAAAAGCAAATAGTTCAGAAACTATATGTTATCGTTGCGGTGGAAAAGGGCACTGGGCAAAAATTTGCCGTGTACCAAGACATTTGGTTGAGCTTTATCAAGCATCTCTAAAGAGTAAAGGCCCTGAAACCAATTTTGTCTCTGACAATAATTTTGATATCACCCACTTGGATGTGGCAGACTTCTTTGAGCACCCTGAGGGGAAAATAGATCACTTGATCGGTGATGGATCCATGGTTAAAGAAGATTGAGCAGTTTGATATTTTTATTTTTACTTATTCGTAGTAATTAATGAATAAACAATTATCATAGTTTACATAAGTTATCTATTATTGTGATATGGTTCAAATTTTATATTTTTTGCTTTAAGCTAGTAAAGCTAAATAATCTGTATTATGGTTTTAAAATATATAACTTTAGATTACATATTCATCTTATGCTTTATTTGTAATGATTTTTCAGTAAGTTAATCGATTAACATAACAGATAATCGATTAACCAATATATTCTATTAAACTGAACCTTTTCCTCAATGCATGTTTGTCGACTATCCGATTTAGTTAATCGACTAACCTAATGACTGTTGCCTAAGTTAATCGATTAACCTTATGTCCGTTGCCTGTTCATCGACTAGTTTTTTTTAAACGTTGAAACAGGTTAGTCGATTATCTATTTGGTTAATCGACTAACCTCAGCAGATTTTGAAAATATTGTTAAGCAACGGATACAAGAGTATTAAAAGGAGAATAACTATGATAAAAGATATTTTTTTTTCATAATGACCGCACTGAAACTATTATGTTGAATCATAGACTTAAATTTGTTTATTCTCATATCTATAAAAAAAATACTAATATTTTTCGTATATTTCTTTTGTATGTCAAACCATGGGAAGCAAATATGGATATCTCACAAAGCAAACTTTGATCAACGTCCAATTGTAAAAATATTTGTTTAATTGATTCATGTACCACACATACGATATTCAAAGAGAAGAAATATTTCTCTCATTTAAGTATGTGTAAGGCAGATGTTTACTACAATTTCTGGTAGTAGTAAATTGATTGAAGGCTCCGGAAGAGCAACTATAACTCTGCCTAAAGGAACAATATTTATCATAGAGAATGCAATGTTCTCTTCCAAGTCCAAGAGGAACTTGTTGAGTTTTAAAGATATCCGTCAAAATGGATATCATATTGAGACAAAAGATGAGAATAATCTTGAATACCTCATCATTACAAAGAATATCTCTGGCCAAAAGAGGGTTATTGAGAAGTTCCCATCTTTATCTTGTGGCATGTATTGGACAAAAATTAGTGCAATTGAGGCACATTCCACAGTAAACCAAAAGGTTACTGATTCCAATACTTTTGTACTTTGGCATGATCGATTGGGACATCCTGGATCAATTATGATGAGACGGATTATAGAAAACTCATATGGACATCCATTAAAGAATTTAAAGATTCTTTTAAATAATGAATTTTCTTGCACTTCTTGTTATCAAGGCAAGTTAATTATTAGACCATCACCAACAAAGGTTGGAACTGAGTCACCTACGTTTTTGGAGCGTATACAAGGGGATATTTGTGGACCTATTCACCCACCTAGTGGGTCCTTTAGATATTTTATGGTCTTAATAGACGCATCCTCTAGATGGTCTCATGTGTGCCTATTGTCATCACGCAACCTTGCGTTTGCAAAATTAATGGCACAAATAATTCGATTACGAGCACAATTTCCTGATAATCCAATTAAGTCTATTAGACTAGATAATGCTGCTGAGTTTTCATCCCAAGCATTTAATGATTATTGCTTATCAATTGGGATAAAAGTGGAACATCCTGTAGCTCATGTTCACACTCAAAATGGTCTTGCAGAATCTTTAATTAAACGTCTGCAGTTGATTGCAAGATCATTACTCATGAAAACGAGGCTGCCCACTTCGGTTTGGGGTCACGCCATTTTGCATGCAACAATGCTAGTTCGTCTCAGACCGACGAATTATCACAAATATTCCCCGTTGCAATTAGTTTTGGGTCATGAACCTAATATATCCCATTTAAGAATTTTTGGATGCGCAGTATATGTGCCTGTAGCACCGCCATACCGCACCAAAATGGGTTCGCAAGGAAGGTTAGGAATATATGTTGGGTTTGAATCACCCTCCATTATTCGCTACCTCGAAACATTGACGGGGGATTTGTTCACTGCACGATTTGCAGACTGTCGATTCGATGAGATACTTTTCCCAAAATTAGGGGGAGAAGTTGGTGAAACCAAACGGGAAATTTTGTGAAAAAATCTATCATTATCTCATCTTGATCCACATACCTCTATTTGTGAAAAAGAGGTGCAAAATATTATTCATTTGCAAAGAATAGCAAATCAAATGCCTGACGCATTCACGGACTTGAAAAGGATAACAAAATCTCACATCCCCGCAGAGAATGTTCCAATCCGTATTGATGTCCCTATTGGACAATCTTCTAGTGTCATATCTAATGAGTCGAAAGCACGCCTAAAATGTGGCAGGCCATTAGGTTCCAAAGATCGAAATCCTAGAAAAAGGAAAGCAAATGATCAAAATGACACTACGAAAGAATCTCATGAGGAAATTCACGATTTAATAAATTCTGAGATTCATGAAGAATCCATTGAGCCCGAGACTCAGGAAAATAAGGAACTATAAATAAATCCAATCGATATTGAGACAAATTTTAATCGAGTGGATATAGTGGTGGATTATGTCTTTGCATATAATGTTGCATCTAGCATTATGCAAGAAAGTGAGGATCTTGAACCTCAATCTGTTGGAGAATGTCGACAAAGACTTGATTGGCCAAAATGGCAAGAAGCAATCCAATCAGAATTGAATTCACTTGCAAAACGTGAAGTTTTTGGGCCTATAGTTGAAACACCTAATGGTGTTAAGCCTGTTGGCTATAGATGTGTCTTTGTATGCAGGAGAAATGAGAAAATCAAGGTACAAAGATATAAGGCAAGCCTTGTTGCACAAGGATTTTCTCAAAGGCCTAGTGTCGATTATGAAGAGACATATTCACCCGTAATGGATGCTATAACTTTCCGTTATCTCATTAGTTTTGCTGTCATTGAAAAGCTTGACATGCATTTAATGGATGTGGTTACTGCCTATCTTTATGGCTCACTTGATAATGAGATATACATGAAAATTCCCGATGGATTCAAAATGCCAAACACTCATAATTCAAAGTCCCGGAAAATATTTTCAATCAAATTGCAAAGATCTTTGTATGGTCTAAAGCAATCAGGACGAATGTGGTATAATCGTCTTAGTGAGTATTTATTAAAAGAAGGCTATATAAATGATGTCATTTGCCCATGTGCTTTTATAAAGAAAACAACATCGGAATTTGTTGTACTTGCCGTATATGTCGATGACATAAACCTTATTGGAACTCCCATAGAACTCCAAAAGGCAATTGATTATTTAAAGAAGGAATTCGAGATGAAAGATCTCGGAAAGACAAAATTATGTCTTGGTTTGCAAATTGAATATTTGGCAAACGGAATTTTTGTTCATCAATCTGCCTATATAAAAAAGGTATTGAAACAGTTTTACATGGATGGAGCATATCCTTTAAGTACTCCAATGGTTGTTCGATCACTTGATGTGAATAAGGATCCATTCCGACCGCAAGAAAAGAATGAAGAGCTACTTGGTCCTGAAGTACCATATCTTAGTGCAATTGGCGCACTAATGTATCTTGCAAATACTACAAGGCCTGACATAACTTTTTCAGTTAATGTCTTAGCAAGATATAGCTCTGCTCCCACAAGGAGACATTGGAATGGAATCAAACATATATTGCGGTATCTAAAAGGGACTACCGATATGGGCTTATTTTATAGCAACAATTGCAGTCCTGATCTTGTTGGTTATGCTGATGCTGGATATTTATCTGACCCACACAAGGCTCGATCTCAAACAGGTTATGTGTTTATTTGTGGAGGCGCTGCCATATCGTGGCGATCGACTAAGCAATCAATTGTGGCTACTTCATCTAATCATGCTGAGATAATCGCTATTCATGAAGCAAGTCCAGAGTGTGTGTGGTTGAGGTCTATAATACATCATATTCGAGACAAATGTGGTTTGAAATGTGACAAACTACCCACGATTTTGTATGAAGACAATGCAGCATGCATAGCCCAATTGAAGGGAAGATTCATAAAAGGAGATTGAACAAAGCATATTTCACCAAAGTTATTTTTCACACATGATCTTCAAAAGAATGGTGATATCAATGTGCAACAGATTCGTTCAAGTGATAATATGGCTGATTTGTTCACAAAATCTCTACCAACGTCAACCTTCAAGAAGCTGGTACACAAGATTGGAATGCGAAGGCTCAAGGATGTGAATTGATGCTCTTTTCAGGGGGAGTTAATGCGCGTTGCACTCTTTTTCCCTTACAAGGCTTTGTCCCACTGGGTTTTCCTTGCAAGGTTTTTAACGAGGCAACAAAAATGCATTTTGTTAGATATGTGTACTCTTTTTCCTTTTCTAGAATTTTTTTTTCCCATTGGATTTTATTTTAGTTAAGGTTTTAACGAGGCACATTATCTTTGGACATCCAAGGGGGAGTGTTATGAAATATTAGATTATGGTGGATGTCCATACCTCCTATAACACCCACTACTTTTATCCATTATCTCCATAACTCCCACTACTCCAATACTTATGGTTGTAACTCCCACACCTCCATCTCCCCCATGATCTTCCTCCATGATCTCAAAAGCTTAATGACATATTTATGGAATTCTTTTAGTATACCTCTATGTAGTACTATAAATAGAGGATGAGAAATCATTTTGTAATACACTTGGATACATAGAAGAAATATATTCTCTTCTCTATTTCTCTCTACTTTGTTATCTATCTTTTGTTTATTACTTTGAACTAAGTTTTGTAACATTACTCAAATATTTGGGCAATTTTTTTGAAAACGACTAAAAAATATAAGTGGGTCCAGCAAAGGCAATAGGGGTCGAGGAAAAGAGAAGAATCAACGAAGCAAAAGCCTTCAAAACTGACTCTCAATTGTATTTACCAAGTCTTCCCCTGCAAAGAAGGAAAGAGCCAACACTACGAAACTTCTTTCCCCATTAGTCCAAATTTTGAGCAGCTCTAGTACTATTCATGATACAACAAAATCTTCAGATCTAAACCTTAAACCCTAAGTAAATCGCCATGGCAGCTATGGTGTCCTCCGTACAAACACAATCAAACCTATGGGACGGAGTGATGGAACTGACCAAGTCAGCTCAGCAGAAAGGCACCGACCCTTTGATGTGGGCCATCCAACTTTCTTCCAACCTTAACTCTGCTGGACTCTCCATGCCTTCCACCGACGTAGCGAACCTTCTCGTTTCTCATATCTGTTGGGCTAATAACGTTCCTATTGCTTGGAAGTTTCTAGAGAAAGCTTTGACCCTTCGTGTTGTCCCTCCTATGTTCGTTCTCGCTCTTCTTTCCACCAGGTATAGCTTACTTGCCATTTATTCGAGGTTACCGATCAATGTTATTAAGTTGCCTGATTGTGTAAATTTTTTTTTTTACCATAGAACTTAAGTTTATATACCCAACCTATTCAGGCGGTTAATATAATTAAACAAAATTTTCAACTCTAATGTTAAAAGTTTAAGATTTTAGATGAGGTGATAACCTATTCGACATAGTTGCTAGGTTAAATTCTAACAACTACTCAATAATAGAAAGTATTTTCACGAGCTTGTACTAATAGAAAATAATGAGCCCCCACGTCGAGGAATGTTGAGACATACATAATTAGATTAATGAAAGTGTCCCATTCTAATAATAATTTAGATGACGTGGTTATACAATTTAAGAAATGCATTTATCTTTATTAGTTTATTTTTTTTATTTGCACCGGGTGTTCCGAGTCTCTTAGAGCCCTCACTAATACCGGGGATGCACAAGTCCTCGGCATGGAGTTTCCCGCAAGTGCACCACGGTTAACTCAGGTTTTATCCGGTCCGATGGCCCTCTTTATTAGTTTATCGTGATGTTTCGTATTGTAATGAAATTGGCTCGTATGCTATGACCCCTAGGGCTTTGGTAGACTATGAGTTTGAATCCGTGAACCAAGTATGATATTTAATTGGAGAAGGGTAGAGGGGTGAGTCCATTATCCATCAATTTTCAAGGCTATGAACAATGGATTTCTCAGTTACCAAAAAAGTGAAATTGGATGTTATAGAACAGGATAGATATAGAAGATTAGTATAGCCAACTCCTAACTAGTTTGGGATTGAGGTGTAATGGCTGGTTAATGGTTTTTTAGTCTTTGTTTTTTGTTCACGGTTTTTTTCCTTTTTTCTCTTTGCAGAGTTATCCCTGCTCGAAGGAGCTATCCAGTGGCGTATAGGCTCTATATGGAACTTCTAAAAAGATATGCTTTCTCATTGGCATCTCTGATTAATGGTCCAAATTATCAAAAGTATGCCTCGTTTCATGTCCTTTACTACTTCAGACTAGTTTTTATGCATGTTGGTCATTAATGCTTGATCTGCATTTTATTAAGCTTAATCTTAGTATGCATGTTGGTCATGTTGGTCCAAATTATCAAAAGTATGCCTCGTTTCATGTCCTTTAGTACTTCAGACTAGTTTTTATGCATGTTGGTCATTAATACTTGATCTGCATTTTATTAAGCTTAATCTTAGCTTTAAAAAACATTGATGCAATATAGCATTTGAGTTGACATCGTGGACTACCGCAAGATGGGAATTCATTTATTAATTTGTTTAGATTTTCTGGTAAGATGTTCTTGGAGAAGGTGGAAAGGTAATTGGGGTGGAAAAGGAAAGCGTACATTTATTTATTTTTGAGTCAATAGTAAGGCCATCTCTAACCTTACCCCCATTCCCCATAATGGGGGCAATTTTTTGGGTAATTTAGTTCCAATCCTCCCCCATTTTTGTTCCCAAAATTGGGATGAATAATGTTCCATCAAATATGAGGGTACGCTATTCATCTCCCCCACTATTCATCACTTCTTAATTATTATTTTATTATTTAATCTTTTAATTTAGCTCTTTATATATACCTAATTATGTTTATGTAATGTCTTTATAATATTAATTTTACATCTTAACTTTGGTGTATAATTTCGATAATTAATATTCGTGCATTTATTATTTTTGTCGATGTATTTAATTATTCTTGTATCGTAATGATTTCACTTTTATTTGAATTATTAATTAATCTATAATTATTGCTTATAAATTATATATAAAATTTTATGAAATTGTTTTAATGGAAATTACAAATTAATAAAAGAGAAGATGCAATTTCTTTAATGGAAAATTAAAAAATAAAATTGAAATGAAAGATAATAATATAATATAGAAGAGAGAAGAATATAAAAAAGTTTGGAAAAAAAAATGGAGGAATGGTTGGAGTAAATTGTCTCCAAAATAGGGATATGGGGTAAAGGTTGGAGATGCCCTAAAGTAGGTTTTTGGCCTTCCTTTTCTTGGACACTTTGTCCACCTAATTAAGTTGACAACTTCAGTAGATACCATTCCAATTTTTGACCGTCCCGGAGGCGAGTATCACTTCTTTTTTAGGAAAATGTTAATTGAGATTCTAATTCCAAAAATCTTTATTTAAAGGGCTCTTCTTTCCTAAGTTGCTCTGACACGCAGTTTAGGTGCCACACCTATGTCGACACGACACTGGTGTGGATGTGGGTATGGGATCCGTACCGGATTTGGTTAAAAGATTTTGGGTACTTTGACCATGACAAGTGAAAAAATTCGAGAAGAGATAAATTTGATTCTCGAGATCAGAACCCAAACTAGGGTGAATTTGAAGAGAATGGCATACCTTATCTTGGAAATGGATCCTTTACTTTCTGCTTCTCCTCTTGATCGAGCAGAAAGAGCAACATAGAATATCAATTGAGATTGGGGAAGACAGAGCATTCGAGAATTTGGGGAAGTGCAAGATTTTGACTTTATTTGGATATTATATAATTTTAATACTATTGTACCCTTTGTAGTGAAAGCTTGACACACATTAAGTCTGATTTTTTAATAATAATTAGAGATCTAATCTGAATTATAAAATTAATAGTTTACTCTATTATGAAGGTAACTATTAAAAAAAGTTAACCATTAGGAGAGTCCGAGAATGGAAGAAAATCAAGAAATTATGCCTACAACTTGAGAATAAAAAAGAAATCCACACTTTACATGCTATAGGTAAGTATTCCACAATTTTTTTCATAATTTAGAGCTATTTTTTATATTTTATATTTTTATTTTTTTGAATTATTTTTAACCGGATCCCTGCACCCGTATCCATACTAGGAGCTGTATCTCCAAATCATAGATTTTACATCTCAAAGGATCCGACCTCTAGATCCGCACCCCTTGTCAGACACCCGCACCCGTGCCGAGCAACTTAGCTTCTTTTTCCCGTAATTTCTTTTGTTTATATATTTTCAATTGTTCGTCTGCAGAGCACCCCTTTCCAAGATGAGGATATTTTAAATTCCATCTTGCAAGGTTCAGATGATCATTATTCTTGTGAAAATGATACAAGTGGAACTCATAGGAACTATAATTATTTTTCTCACTTTATGGTCCGGGAATTTTCCTGTCTTTATTACTCCAGAGATCATAAGATATCCATATAAATGAAAAGTATATTGACTCAGAATTGCCAATTCATTTTGAATTTGTTTGAACTAGTGCAAATGCAGTCAATTAATTTAGTATCAACAGTTAATAAATGTGAAAATTTGCAGGATTATGGAAGCAATAAATGATACATTACATCTTTACCAGATATTTGGACTTCAAGGATCTGAAAGTGGTCTAATTGTGGTTGAATTTGTTTTTGCTATTGTATGGGAGTTACTTGATGCGTCCCTTGATGATGAGGGATTGATGGAACTGACTGATGAAAGGAAGTCCAGGTGGCCTATTACATCTCAAGACATGGGATTGAATAATCATGATGGTTTTGCTGGGGGAATAACAGAAAAGCATGATGGATTATGTAAAATGAACACAGTTATGGCTATTGAAATAATTGGTGATTTTTTTCGAGATAAAATGACTTCTGCGATCCTTTATTTGGCACGCAAGAACATGTAAGATCATATACCTTTATTCTCTCAACTGTTGCTCTTGTTAATAGTGACAGTACTCTTCACTCAAGTTTGCATATTACCAGTTGCCTTTTTTCACTGTTTTGTTAAGCAATGAATAAATACAACTAAATTGATATTGCAGTGGCTCATTGTTCATGTTTTATTTTTTCTTTAGGCCCGGACAGTGGGAACCTTTTACCCAGAATTTAAGACTTCTCGTGTCAAACTCATCAGCTTTAAGAAACTCTAAGAATATTTCTCCGGAGGCTTTGCTGCAGTTAACATCAGATAATCATTTAGTCCTCTCTAGAAAGCGCAAAACAAGCTCACAGAAAAAGTTTCATGCTGTAGTGGCGTCTGGTTCGCTTGCATCTTCTGCAGATCAGTGTTATGGTGCTAGTCCATCAGTGCTGTGGCTCCCCTTCGATCTCTTTCTAGAGGACACCATTGACGGGTCACAAGTAGCAGCTACAAGTGCTACTGAAACACTCACCGGTATACATAGTACTCTAAGTTAGTGAGTATAACCTGCTCTAAATTACATTGCTAAACTGAAGTTGTATTGCAGGTCTAGTGAAGGCTCTGCAGGCAGTTAACTCTACAACCTGGAAGGACACTTTTCTTGGATTATGGATTGCGGCCCTAAGGCTTGTTAATAGAGTAAGAATTCATGATGAATCCCTAAGGCTTGTTAATAGAGTAAGAATTCATGATGAATCCCTTCCATTCATTGTTGAGTTGAATTCAGGTTGTCTTATCTTAGCTTTCTTTCCTTCCTTTATTTCCCTTTGGGCAAAATTATAGGGAAACATGTTACCAGTCCCAAAAAAAAAAAAAATTGGGATACTATGCTTCCAATGCGATATTGCGGGGAACACTTCAAGTTTAAATTCTGGAAAGTAAATCAATGCATTAGCTAAAGCTGAATTTAGGTTGCTTTATTATTGAACCATTGCATTTCTTTCTGTAGAAGGTTCTGGAAATATGTATGATGCTGTGTGTTTGTCACTGTTGTGAGTGGGTTGGGTAGGGGAGGGAGGGAGCTGGATTTGCTTTTGGTTTCATTATTGGAATCTTCTAACCGCTTTTGGTCAATGTAGGAAAGGGATCCAAGTGAGGGACCTGTACCTCGCCTAGATACTTGCTTATGCTTGTTGTTGTCGATTACACCACTAGCAATAGCGAATCTTATTGAAGAGGAGGAAAGGAATTGTATCTCTACCAATCAAACTAACCAGTCCTCCAGAAAGCGTCACCAAGACTTGCTATCTAGTCTTCAGCAACTTGACGATTATGAAGGCTTGTTGACCCCACCATTGCCTGCTGCTCCATTGGCAAATCAAGCTGCCGCAAAAGCAATGATGTTCCTTTCAGGTTTACGTGTTGGGAGTGGCTATTTTGAGGGAATGAGCTTAAATGACATGCCTGTCAATTGTGGTGAGTTATCTCTTTATTGAACTGCAAGAAATTTCAGCGCGTCTGTCTTGTATTAGTTGTCCCATATGGTTTACTCGCTTTATACTGTTACTTTGACGAAATTGCTAATCAAGTTTGCCTCATCTTCATCCATGTCAATGGTAAGTTAGATGAAACTCTCAATTTTGCCTTTTGTCCTCAGTTGGGTATTTATGTTGTTTTCCTGTTTCTTCCCTTGTTTTGTTATAGTTGTTTATTTTTGATGGGTGATTGCGTTCGGATGGTATGATTGGAAAACTTAACTTGATTGATGGTGCATCTGTTACTTCTCTTCTATGCACTAGTATGTCAGACTATTGATGTATGTTTTTATGCTAATCTCTAACAATTTGTAGCTGGAAACCTGCGGCACTTGATTGTCGAAGCTTGCATTGCCAGAAACATTTTGGACACATCTGCTTATTTGTGGCCCGGATATGTAAAAGGTAGATGCGATCAAGTGCCTCGTAGTGTCTCGGGCCAAATGCCTGGATGGTCATCTTTGATGAAGGGGTCTCCCCTAACTCCTCCAATGGTCAGTTCTTTGGTATCAACACCAGCATCAAGGTACAACTGAGTTGTCAATTAGAAAGTTCTCCTTGTCTCCTAATTTGCTCGTTATCTTCTGCCCAGAATACTTTCTTCGAATAGTAATATTCTACATAGTGCCACTGGTTCATGTTTCCTAGTTGGAGTTTTCAAACATGTTGAGAGCGTGAAAAGATATAGATAAGAGAACTGATGCACATTTAACTACTCACAAAACGATACTCTCCAACTGAAATAAAGATAGGCCTTCAACATGAAGTATTCATCCAAGTATAAAACGGGCCGTAGTGGATCAGAATCTGAATTCATATGACTAAATAATAAAGTTCCAGAAGTTATAAAGAATGCTCAGCCTACTAGAGTTCGGGAATGGTAAGAGTGGTTAAGGGAAATAAGCTAGATTGGCAGAAATTAAAAGATTTTATTAAAAAGGAATTTCAATGGGCTCTAATGGCAGAAGGCAGATGAGTTTTTATGCCAATTTTGAGTAGGTGGAAAGAAGATAGTAATGAAGAACACGGTAGAGAGGGAGTGATGAAGATTGGATGGCAAACCAACTATAATGGAAAAGAAAATTGTGGTGTATTAACTACTAGAAAAGAAATTCCCTTGAAGGGTCATATTTGCTCTAACTTTGGATTATTTTACTAGAAAAAAATCTCTTAAAAGTGCAGCAAATTGGGCAATAGATCTGGTTTAGGGGTTAGTATTTTGGCTTTCAGTTTTATCAGTCTATATCTCCGAGGGTATGGTATGTTAGTAGTCAAAAATTGGAAAATGCAGTTGTGCAATCAAAATCTTCTCTTATTTTTCCTAGCAACTGCCTGGTCTTCAGTTAAAACCTTTTCTCTCCTGAAGCCAGGTATATCAGATCTTCTTTTTCGAAATTTATACAGTGGTATGGAACTGAAATTAAGCTCATGGATTTGATGGAAGTTTAGCAGAAATAGAGAAAATATATGACATTGCCGTCAATGGCTCGGATGATGACAAGATTTCTGCTGCTACTATTCTCTGTGGTGCCTCTCTTGCTCGTGGTTGGAATATACAGGTAATACTTGCCTTCCTATCTAGGTGTAGGTGTATTTTACTATTTTTGGTAGTTGAACCTCAAAACTCTCTTTGTTCAAAACCTCTAGGGTCCACATTATTTATGAAAAACTTTCTTTCTATGCACATTTATTTTTGTCCATTATAAAACAACGTATTTGTTTTTTTCTTTTCCCCCTTTTCCCCTTTTCAAAGAACCCGTTTAAGACAGGAAGATTTCCAATGTCCTGGTAGTTAGTATGGGTTCCCAATGCCGCTTATATTATACAGCTAAACCCACAACTATAACCAATTACAGAGCAAGTACCGTGCAAAGGCTTATAAACTCCAACATTGGCATGTGCAGTAGATCCCCAATCCATGGATAAGAGAAGTGAAGAAATGAAATCAATGAGGGAGGTTGAGAATACAGCTGGACCATCTTTTTTAATAGCTGAGAAATCACCGAAGGCTAATGGCACATGGTTTGGAACTTGATGGATAATGGCCGCCTCTCTACCCCTCTCAACTTAAATGCCAAGACTTCTGTATGCAGCAGGGTTCGAACCTATGGCATGCTTCTAATCCACTCATCACGAGCTGCACACTTACCACTGGACCAAAGCCTCGAGGGCCTCACCTGGACACCATCTTTAAATCCCATTAACATCAAGAGATGAAGAAACGGCTTAGTTTCCCCCTTCCACGGTTGGCAGTTGGTTAAGTGCGACTAATGGCCTGTTTGGCCAAGCTTCTAAAATTAGCTTATTTTGAGAAGTGTTTTTCAAAAAAGTGCTTTTGGTGAGAAGCAGTTTGTGTTTGACTACTTAGTTTGAAAAGTAGTCTTGAGTAGCAATTAGTGTTTGGCCAAGTTTTTAAAAAGTGCTTCTAAGTATATTTTTTCAAAAGTGCTTTTAAAAAAAGTGCTTTTGGAGAGAAGCTATTTTTTCCTGCTTCTCAAAAGCTGCTCCTGC
Organism: Nicotiana benthamiana; assembly: GCA_034376525.1. Classification (NCBI taxonomy): domain Eukaryota; kingdom Viridiplantae; phylum Streptophyta; class Magnoliopsida; order Solanales; family Solanaceae; genus Nicotiana; species Nicotiana benthamiana. Next base: position 95,834,693 of record CM067323.1, on the reverse strand, counting down.
TTCTCCTCAAAACACTTTTTTTTCCATCCAAAAGCTTGGCCAAACACCTTAATTTTAGAAAAGAAAGCACTTTTGACAAAAAAAGAAGAAGCACTTTTACCTCATAAGAAGCTTGGCCAAACAGGCTATTAGAAAAAGAATGTATCTGGTGTGTATGCAACTAGGATTGGAGAAGGCAAGACACTACCCGCTGGTTGGCGGCTCGCATGACTTGTAGAACAAGAGGCGGAACGGTAGCAGCCTAGCAGGTGGTGACAATGAAGATTGATGGACGACGAGAAGGAAGGGAATAAATCTGGTGTTAAGAAAGGAAAACCCCTTAAGCCAACGTGGAAAATGACCTACTTTGGAAGAATGATTTTTTGTCCTCGAAGACTACCTAAGATACTCTGCTTCAGTAATTTAGGGCACAATACTTTAATTTGAGCTGCCAAAGAAATTAGATAATAGTGTACTTGTATTAGAAGTTGGTTTCCGCTAAGTCATTATCAAAATTGCCATTTCTATGTCGACACACTCATTTCCTCTCTGTTTCATCTGCATGTTTGCAGGAACATACTGTTTTGTTCATCACCAGGTTGCTTTCGCCTCCTGTTCCTGGTAATTATTCTGGAACTGAAAGCCATTTGATTGGCTATGCTCGATTCCTGAATGTTCTTCTCATTGGAGTGTCATCTATTGACTGTGTTCAGATTTTTTCTCTGCATGGATTGGTACGTTGAACTTCAGCTTCACCTATCTTGTTATAACTTACTTTATATGTCACCTATGTTGCTTGTGTGGCTGAAAATCACATTAAAAAGCAGAGAGTCTAGCTTGCAGTTGCTTGGCCACTCAACCTTGAAACCTGATGACAAATGTTCAGAAATAAATTCTTCTGTGTACACTTCATGAAAATTTGATGGTATCACAAATAAATTCGGAAAAATATATCTGTATGCAATCAGGGGCCTGTACAAATATTGGAAACTTTAGCCATGCCACAAATGAAGCCTGAAATAAAGTACCGCCTTTTATGTACCTTTGAGGGCCTTGAAGCCTGAAATAAAGTACCCAGAGTTAGCAGCTGTCATAAGATTAGGATGGAGAAAACCAGGCTGTTCATTTTGTACTAATGTCTATGCGTTGCATTTTCCAGGTTCCACAGCTTGCTGGTGCATTGATGCCAATTTGTGAGGCCTTTGGTTCATGTGCACCCAACGTGACATGGATTGTAATGTCTGAAGAAATTTCTTCACATGCCATCTTCTCGAATGCATTTACTCTTCTGCTGAAGTTGTGGAGGTTTGATCAGCCGCCTCGTGAGAATGTTATGGATATTGTTCCAGTGGGATCCCGTCTAACTCCTGAATACCTTTTGCTGGTGCGCAACTCCCAGTTGGCATCCTGTGATGATCTGCAGAAAGATCAAAGCAAAATCAAGCGGCTGTCTAGACTTTCAAGTCCATTATCTGGAGAACCCATATTTATGGATTCTTTTCCAAAATTAAAACTGTGGTACAGGCAACATCAAGCATGCATTGGTTCACCTCTCTCGGGTCTTCTCCCTGGAACTCCTGTTCACCAGATTGTTGAAGCACTGCTGAACTTCATGTTCAGAAAGATTAATAGAACTGGTCAGTCTCTGGCACCAACTACTTCTGGAAGCAGTAGCTCATCCGGGCCTGGAAATGAAGATGTATTTCTCCACCTTAAGCTGCCTGCATGGGATATTCTGGAAGCTGTTCCTTTTGTGCTTGATGCTGCTCTCACTGCATGTGCTCATGGTAGATTGTCACCACGTGAACTAGCCACAGGTTAGAGAATCTGGTCTGGACTTGTTATAAATTGCAATTGCCATTGACTTAGTGTCTAGCCTTCAGGAGCACTTGTTTAATATACTAGACAGCCGATCATGCAACGACACTTTCAAGACAGAGAGAGAGAGATGTAGCTTTTAAGACCAATTATCAGATATAAGAGGCATATTGTGCAATGCTACGATGGTAACTCTACATCAAATAAAAATGGAGAGTCAGAACCTCCACTTTCATCTGGAGGCATAAAGTGTTGATGGGAGATATATCATATCCCCATCCTGCCCGCCTCCCCTTTACCTGTCCAAGACACACATTCTCACTTAAAAGAGAGGAAATAAAAGAAAGAAAAATGAAACTAACATGTATTTCTTAGCTTGTGAGTTTGCTGGTTCTCTGTTTAAGTCAATGAATTGTATGTTTTAGTATTTGACAGATGCAGTTTCCCAATATCAGGTCTTAAGGATCTGGCAGACTTTCTCCCAGCGTCTTTGGCAACAATCGTAAGCTACTTTTCAGCTGAAGTGACACGGGGTATCTGGAAGCTTGCTTCTATGAATGGAACTGACTGGCCCAGCCCAGCTGCAAATTTAGCAACAGTGGAGCAACAGATCAAGAAAATTTTAGCTGCAACAGGTGTGAATGTCCCAAGTCTCACTGTAGGTAAGCAATTGTCTAAGTTGAAGCGATTACATTCTCAAGACCTAAAGTGTGGCATAAGAAACCTGCTTCTCGTTCAAGTACAATCTTTTCCCCATACCTATTGGTTTGGCACCTACTAGATATACCAATTATCTCTGGTAATAATTTCTCCATTGGAGGGTGGAAATGCCCTCCCCCCCGCCCCCCCTCTCTCTCTATATATATATCACATGTGGGAGGTGGAGATAATAGGGTTTGATCCCTGTACTTTTAGAGAACCAAGTTATGCCAGCTGAACTAACTTGTTGGTGCTTAGATTAACCTCCCAATCATTTATGCATGTAAAACCGGTCTCTATCATTGATGGATTCAAAAGCTTTGCTATACTCACCTGAACTTTCATACATATCCTGTCCATCTGTTTCGAGTTTTAACTGTTTATTCATCTCTTTCTGCATGTCTAGCTTATGCTTTTCTGTTTGTAGGTGGAAATTCTCCGGCTACCCTTCCTTTGCCCCTGGCTGCCCTTGTGAGCCTCACCATTACATACAAACTTGATAGATCAACTGACCGCTTTCTGAATCTGATGGGCCCAGCCTTGAGTAACTTGGCTACAGCTTGTCCTTGGCCCTGCATGCCTGTCATGGTTGCACTATGGGCCCAAAAAGTGAAGCGGTGGAGTGACTTTCTTGTTTTCTCTGCATCCCGGGCTGTGTTCCACCACAATAGCGATGCAGTGGTTCAACTGCTTAGAATGTGTTTTGCAGCTACACTAGGTCTAACTACATCTTCTATCGCAAGCAACAGCGGGGTAGGTGCACTTCTTGGTCATGGTTTTGGCTCTCATTTTTCTGGTGGCATCTCTCCTGTTGCCCCTGGTATCCTCTACTTGCGCGTCCATAGAGCTGTCCGAAATGCCATGTTTATGACCGAGGAAGTTGTCTCACTTTTGATGCATTTTGTCAGAGATATCGCAAGTAGTGGATTACCTGCTGAGAAATTGGAGAAACTAAAGAAAAGTAAATATGGTATGAGGTATGGTCAGGTTTCTCTTGCTGCAGCAATGACTCGTGTTAAGCTTGCAGCTTCACTGGGTGCTTCATTAGTTTGGATCACAGGTGGTGTAGCTTTGGTTCAATCATTGATTAAAGAAACCTTGCCATCTTGGTTCATATCAGCACATGGGTCGGAGCCCAGTGGTGGGATGTCGGGAGGGCTAGTTGCAATGCTGGGGGGTTATGCCCTTGCTTACTTTGCAGTGCTCTCTGGAACATTTGCATGGGGAGTGGATTCATCATCACCTGCATCCAAGCATCGATCAATTATTCTTGGGGGACACCTGGAATTCCTTGCCAGTGCTCTGGATGGGAAAATATCCCTCGGTTGCAACAAAGCTACCTGGAGAGCTTATGTTTCAGGGTTCGTCAGCTTGATGGTAGGATCCACACCAGGCTGGATGCTAGAAGTGGATGTAGATGTTTTGAAGAGGCTAAGTATGGGTTTGAAACAGTGGAATGAGGAGGAGTTAGCATTGGCTCTTTTGGGTAGCAGTGGTATTGGCGCAATGGGTACGGCTGCAGAAATGATTATAGAAGGTGGTGTCAACTTTATTAGATGAGTTGGGGTTCAGTTAATGTTACTCCTACAATAGTTTGTACTCAAGCGAGAAACTTGCCTGTGCCATTGCCTCTTAGTAGATCATCAGAGGAGCTTTAGCTTTTGTACAAGTTTTGATTTTGTACATATACCATGTAGCTGAGCCCAGATATAGTGGTAACATGTGGGAAACGTTGGCAATCTGTCTCAGATATAGTGGTATTTTATGATATTTCGCTAATGTTCGTGTTAAGCAGTTAATCTTTTTATTAGAATGGAATTAAGTTGAACTAATCAAAGCCTTATTTTGTTAAGAAAATTCATTTAGTACAAGACCCAAAATAACGTAGCGACAATTCAGTTTTGGGCTAGACGGGAAAATCTTGATTTAGTTTGATGACTTTGATCTACTCTTCTCCTTGAGGGATCGAAGTAAACGATTAAGTTTGGGTCAAAACCACAAGTATAATTTGACCAGCAAAAGGATTAACAAGCTCCCGAAACAAAATGAATTTCGTATGGATCTTGTCATAATGAGAAGCAAGGAGATGACAAACAAAAGAAGGAAATTAAGAAGAGCAAGTCTAACTTGAATGCTAAAAGCAAAAAAAAATTAATAACGACGAACTGTCTATATATAGTAAGCAAAGATAGGTAAGATTCCAAATATCTGAAATAATATTTAAAAATTATTTTAAATATGTGTTTATTTAGCAAATTGGCTCGTTTTTCAACTTCAAACTCTGAAAAATAGGTCTTAGGAGTTTTTCAAATTTTCGCTCATAAAAATGAAAGAAAATCTTACAAAAATGCTCAAAATAAGTTTCAGCTTGCCAACTTTTAGCCATTATTCATACACTTATCAAAGCTAGTCAAGCAAATATAAAAATTAAAAATCCAGATAAATAACATTCTTTCTCTCTAAGAATTACACGCAAAGATCTTCTTCCATATTTTTAAGCGTTATCGACACAATTAGATGCAAGACGAAAAAGAAATTTCATGGATGATGTAGCAAATAAGTTGATGAAATACAAAATAATATGTATACAAGATTCTAAAAATCTAAGAAAAAAAGGACCTTTTTCATTGAAAAAATATAGATGAGTCAATATACAAAATTTGATGAAGATTAAAGGTGATTTGGACTGATTTGGTATCAAAATTCGTAACCAAAATCAAGTTCAAAAAATTCTTCGCGACACATATTCAAACACGTGTCGCGCATGCATCTCACACACAAGTATACATGGATATACATGTGATATATATTTGATACGTATATGTGATACACTGTGTGATACACCTATCTTTTTTCATCTTCATTTTGTAGTTCGAATTTTCAATTCAAACCAGCTCAAAATTCCACCAAATCAATCCAAAACTAAGATTCAAGCTCTTTAAGATTTACCAAATCTATTCTAGTAACACACTTAAAAGAAAGCAAAAAATTGATCCTTTTTGGCTACAAATAGATAACGGGCTAATATTGATAATATTTGTCTAATATTACCAATATTTTATGAATTAACCAATTTTTATAATAAGCTACATATAAATGGAAATAGTTGATAGTTTCCCAAAATTAAATTGTGTCTCATGTCCAAACACAGTTTTAGCTTTTTTTATTCTCTTTCCAAACTTCAATTCAAATCCTATTTTTCTCAAATTTCAACCAACTCATGTCGAAGCACCTTAGAAGTATGGTAGGTAACATGTTATAACATAATTAAAATATCCAACAATACAAGCTCCTTCAATTATTATTATTATTATTATTATTATTATTATTATTATTATTATTATTATTATTATTATTATTATTATTATTATTATTATTATTATTATTATTATTACAGAGAAGGGACAAATATATTTTTATACTATGAGAAAAAATTTAAATATACCTCTCGGGATACTTCCAGTCCAAATATACCCCTGTCATTATAATATTGGCTTAAATGTACCCTTTTTCTGTTAAAGTTGTTTATGGTGGACATTCACCAACCCTACATGATACTGACATTTGATGAGGTAGATGCCACATGGCATACCACCTGAGAGACCCTAACCCATTTCATCCCTCCTCTTCATTTGCTCTTTCAGCACTAAAATTTTCTCATCCACCACCACCATTATCGCCACCATGACCTAGTTTTTATGATTGATATGTGAGAAAAATAAGGCAAGCTTATTTCCAGAAAAGCCGATAATTTTTAGGTGAGAAAGTAACGAGCTAAAAGGGTTTTCGATTATAATAGTGTACCAAATTGTTGTTATATTGATTTAGGTGTAGATGTTTTCCCTCAACCTACAATATGTAAGAAATTGTGTTCAAGAAAATGAGAAGTAAGCTCTTTTAGCGACAACGAGGATAAAAATTTGTTAGGTGAAAAAATAGAAAAGAGTAATTGATAGGTTACAAGTACATTGGTTATAAGTACTTTACTTTTTGATGATCTAACAAATTTACTAGCCAGAACCAGATAAGGAATCTGTTACACCTTTACAAGATCACAAGGTTCCAGGTTAGGATTCAACGTGGAATATGATTCTCCTCGGAGTGGAAGGAAAAGCTGAGGGACCAGGTCCCTAGCAGTTCCTGAGGAGACTGTACGAAGTTAACTCTACAGTTGAAAAGTTGCTGCTTGCACATGCTATAGTACATGAACAGTGCTGCAGTTAACTTTCCAGGAATTTTTTTTTACCTACCTTGCTTGCATCATTACATGTGATGTCACACATGTATATATGCATTCAAGGGAGGTAAAACAAAATACTTGAACACTTAGAGATCTCATTCAAGATCACTCACGTGATCATCTAGCAAACAAGTGTCAAGTGCTTCAAGAACAAAGAACACAATAACTATGGACCAATTCCCACATAGACTCATTGTATGTCCTTAGTTGAGTTGTAACATTGCAAAAGTTTTTCAATTTACATTCCTATCTAGCTTGTTTATAAACATTCTATAGGAGCCCATTTGTAAAACTTACACCTGCATGTTTATGTTTTGGCTAGAGTTAGTTAAGTTTCAAAGTCTTTGTAATAGAGTTATTTCAAAGTGGCTTGTAACATATGTGTTACAAGTTAGTGAGGATTAAGAGTTTACTTCCTAGGTTTCATAGGTTGTAATCTGAAAGTTGCTCAGTAGTAAGTTGAAATCCTACAAGGGTAGGTTGTGGCTTTTAATCCCGTTGAGATGAAAATTTTCACATAAAATTCCACCTATCATTTAATTTCTACTTTGCGTGTGTGTACTGTCGAACTTGATATAGAACCTGGTTCTCTATAGAAGTTGGTGGACCCTTACATTCTATCAATTAGTATTAGAGCAGATTCTTTCTATCATGTTAACACTTAGAAATGATCCTCATGGCTGCTCCTTCAAACTTCGAAGAAGGCTAGTCTACTTACAGACAATCTAGGTTCAATGGACAATATTATGGATGGTGGAAAACTAGAATACATGACTTCATCATGGATGAAGACTCTAAATTATGGGATGTAAAATGTGACTGACCCTTTATCCCTACAAAGAACCTTGGCGATCCAGCTGTAGCCATTCCCAAGACGAGGAAAAAATTCAATGACGTCGATAGAAAAGCCATAGAAAAGAATTTTCGAGCAAAGAAAATTATTGTGTGTGGTATTGGAACTGATGAATATAACTTTATATCATTGTATCAATCAACAAAAAAGATCTGGAAGACTCTTCAGACAACTCACTAGGGAATAACTCAGGTGAAGCAATTCGAGTTTGATATGCTCACAACATAATATAAGCTCTTCAGAATGAAAGATGATGAATCCATCCAATATATGGATACTCGATTCACCTCTATCATTAATGATCTTCACCATCTTGGTGAAAGTATTCCAAGAAACAAACTAGTAAAAAAAATCCTTAGAGTAGCCCAATTCTTGGGAAAGCATAGTTAACGCCATTATAGAGGCTAAGGACTTGCAGATACTGACCATGGATGAACTTGTTGGGAACTTGAAAACCTATGAAATTAAGAGCCCAAGAGGGAGAAGAACCTGGTCCTCAATATAGACAACAATGACTCAATTAGTGAAGACGGGGACATGGCTTACTTGACAAAAAGGTTCCAGAAGATGGTTCGCGTGAATGGAGGTATTCCAAAAAGGGGAAGCTCTAGTAAACCCAAATATTATGACCTCTGTCATAAATGTGTCAAGACAGGACACTTTATCAAGGATTGCCCCATCTTAAAGCAAGATCAATATAATAATAACTTCGACAAAGCAGCAAAGAGAAACCAGGGTCCTCAAAAATGCTTCCAGAGGAAGAATGATGTTGATAACATTGTAAAGTAAGCTTTTGATGCATGGGGAGACTCCTCCAGCAAATCTAAAGAAGGCGACCACGGTGGTAGTTCAATGATAGCAGTGGAAAATGAAACAATTGAGTATGATTCAATCTTTGCTGAAATGGATCAATCTGATGACGACGATGAGGTAAACTTTCTGGATGTTTAGAGAAATTTGAAATCTTACTCTCCTAAAAAGCTCATGTCATTGGCAAATGTACTAATTGATGCTTATTAATGATAAAGATGCTTTAACAATAGAACTAGGGGAAGTTGAACAAACCATATATGACTTAGTAGTCGTTGTAGTTGATTTGAAAGAAACAATAGAGAACCTGAAAAGAGAAAAAAATGCCTTTGAGAAAAACTTGCTAGTATAGAACATGAACAAGATGATCTAATGGTGGTTGTGGTGGACTTAAAAGAAATCATTGAGTGTGCAAGTAAAGAAAACAAAACCGTGATTGAGAGAGTCGCTATCATTGAGCAAGAAAGAGATCACCTAGTAGTGGTGGTAGTACACTTGAAAGAAACAATTGAGGAATTGAAAATAGTAAATAGGCCTAGGAACTCTGAAAAATGTAAGGAAGTTGCAAGTGAAACACACAGTAAGCTTGAAAATGAGTTAAACTTGGTAAAGACTAGTCTGCGTGCTGAACTTGAGAAAAGAAAAACAGATTCAGGAAGAACTAAGGAATGTAAAGAGTGATCTTGAGAAATCTCTTAAGTGGACCTGGTCCTCGAATCCTATCACAGCCATGTACACCAACTCTAGGGGAAACATGCAGGGGATTTCATAGGTAAAATATACCCTACAACCCGCATAACAAGTATGTTATTGTACCTAATAATTGGCTATGTACCCACTATGGCAACAATGGGCACCTCAAGGAAAATTTCATGGCTAGGGTTCAGTCTCATCAATGAATTAAAGTATTTGCTGAGAAAGCAACTACCGCAAGAGGACCTGGTCCGTCAAATAGGAAACCATCAAAAGGAAACGCATATTGCCTGTTTGGATTAACAGAGCACTCATTCATCCTTTTTTCCTAACAAGGGACCCAACCTTTTTTGGTTTCCTAAATCTAACCTTTGATTTTCGTATGCATGGATAAGTGAAGGGAATTAGCCTATAATAACACATGAACAGTGGTTGCTCAAAGGACAAGAGTGGAAATACAATCAATTTTCCTTCACTAAAAACTGCAAGGAGAGAGTGTACCCTTTGAAAATGGCTAAAAAGAGGTATGCTCTAGGAGTTGGAAGATGTGTGTCAAAGGAAATAAGGTGGAATTATTTTCCAGGATATGCACAATCTCAAATCCTGTGACTAGTGAGGTGATGTTGTAGCCAAAAGGCACAAGAGTACTTATGTTTCTGTGATTGAGCTTCTGCAGAGTAGAGATATAAGTTGGTTGGGAGCTGTTGAAAATAATGTTGAACCATGGGACAAAAGACTGGAGCATTGCATGTTGTCTATCTTTAAACAAATTGGATCTGAAGAACCTGGTTCGTCATCTGATCAAGTTGAGTAATGAGTAACATGAAGTGCACAATGCCTGTGCAAAAGGAAAACATGTTGGAACTTTATTCAAGACCAAAAGGGGCAGACACCACTTTAGAACCAAGGATGAGATTATTCAAAAAACTATGGCTTCTGTCAAGAAGATGCAAGTACTGATAGAAACAAACGTGGCCTTCATTAGATTAAATCATGGAACAGGTTTGGATAATGTCATAAATGGATAAATTTTATATTCAAGAAGAGCTACTCAACCACTTAGCTCAAAGAAGACCACCTCAGATGAGTTGCTGAAAAGAAGAAAAAAGACTCTAGAAAATTGGATGAAGGGTTTGCAAACATCTTGACCAAAGTTGTTGACTCAATTAAGGACATCTGAGTATAAAGGTCAGCCTTGAAAATCTGATGGTAGAAAAGATGGAGGAATCCTTCTGACATACACATCTCAAAATAGAACATAAATACTGATCAAGGTAGAGAAACGCATTTATTCCTGCAAGGAACCGATTCCCGCATCTACAACCACAGAAGCTGAAAAACAAGCTTATGGAAAGAGGGTTCTTGCATAGAGACATCACCGAATTACTCCTGTGTCTCACTGCAAGTAGACTAGACATCGTGGTCAGAATTGGTTTCTGTGTAAGTTGTCAATCAAATTCAAAGGATTCTCATCTGAAGGATGGTGTAAGTATTTTGAGATATCCTAGAAGAACACATAACCTGGCTACTATCTTCCAAGTAATGGATAGGAAAAGCTCGCCTGAATTGGGACGGTCTCTGAGTTCCTATCTTGTCTTATGAGGCTCAAGGAAGCATAATTAAATGGCACTCTCAACAACTGAAGCATAATATGTATAATCAGTATCCTGATGTGGTCAAATATTGTGGACCAAGCAATAAAGTTCTGTGGACCAAGCAACAAATTGGAAGAACTCAACTAAATTATTGTTGAAGATCAAATTGCAGACACTTCATCAAAAGCCCGGGGAAGAAAGCATTCTGAGAAAGATTGCCTTTCACTGGGGGATGATAAAAACCAACTAAGAATCAGGTTCCTCATTATTGTTTATGAAAATCATAATCAGGCAAAAGCTAGCTAAAGTATTTTTTTGGCTTAGTCTAACTCACCTCTATACCATTACATGTAGAGACACATGATGATTACAGAAGCAGATGTTGCTGTGCATGATGAATAAGGCGATAAAAATCACTTGCCAGACCTATTAGGGAACCTAGTTATCTAACGCAGGTTAGTGGTTCTTTGTTCTTTCATATACAATTTAAAATGGACAAAAAACAATGCCATATTATCATCAGCGTGACAATCTCTTTAAAGTCGTGTCTCTTCAGCCAATACGTCACAACTCAAACATCACTCCTTTTCTAAATGGTACATCTCCCAAGAAAAAGGGTGCCACCGTTTCAAAATAGGTCCCTCATAATTAAATCAATATCACAACCCCTTCTCTTCCAAACTCAAGAACTCCCTGTTTGTGTTATTTCTTCTCAAATCCACAAACCTTCGATAATAATCTCATTATGTCGGAGAATCAAGCAACCTTTAGTGTATCTGACAACAGTATAGTTGAGTCTGCACAAGTTAGTAGTTCAGAGGTGAACTCTCTCCCAACACAATCACTGGTCCAAACCGTAAAGAAGATTCTTGTATACGATAAAAATTAGAGGGTCCGAATTTGTGATAGTTGGGGCACCTCGTAAAGATTGCCCCAGAAGGGTCGAAGTTCAGCTCGGCATCCTACCCCGTGGATTCTCAATGATCATCCTCGAGGCAGTGAGAGTCACTGGTTATGGTGGATTAACGGGAAGTTCCCAAGGCACGTGACTGAAGCTGACCAAGTCTATCAGTCTAGTTCAAGCCCGTATTGTGCATTAAATGGCTGTATCAGCCTCAAATCCTTGTAATAAATGCATCTTTACTGTGTTAGCATCCCTTATATATAAAGGGGACCCTGTCATTTTGTTATACACATAATATCACACACAACATTCAATACAAGAACATTCTCTGCTCTCTAACTTATACATATTCTCCCTTGATTCTATTGTTTACATTTATTTTGTTCCACTAATTGTTCTTTATTTATTGTTAATTATTGATCATAAAGAGACTTCACCAAAGCTCTCAAAACTGCTAGTCTTTCATTGGCTGTCCATAGCTCAGTACCGAGCTCGACCTCGAGGCCCCATATAACAAGGCTCAAGGCCTCAATTCTTAGCCGCTCGGTTTGCTTAAACATATTATTTTCAAGTTCTTATCTTATTTTTTGTCTCATACTTAGCATATATTACCTAACAACTAGCATAAAAATAGATTATGTATTTTAGAACCAAAATTAAATCTAATTGTAATAACCATTTTCGAGGTAAACAGTTTGGCGCCCAAAATAATAGTGATTGTTTTCTTGCCGGTTTACTACATAACACAACTTATCTTTCATACTTTTCTTGTATAAGAATATTTGATTTCAGGTCAAAATGTCTAACTCAATGAATGCATATGAAAATAACGGTATTGAGAACTATGGAGAGAATGGTGTAGCTGTTCCAGGTATTGGTGTACCACCACGAAACTCTGAGGACGCGCCAGATCCAGTTCTCGCGGATGTGGTCTCACGCGATACCCAACTCATTGATATAAGCTCCCACACTAACATGAGCGTACACCAAGAAGACCAAAAAGAAGCTCAGAAAACTGCAGCTCAGGATGAACAAGAGGTTAGCCTTCACGTTATTTTTGATATGCTGCATGCATAATATTTGGCAATTTCTCAACTATAAAGCCACCAAAAAGCCCCACGTACAACGGCCTTTCGGACCGAACAGGTACCTGAAAGGTCGAGCGACAACGGGACAACAACCGACCTTGCTATTATGAAGATGCTCGAGGACCTCACAAAGAGAATTTATTCGGGTGAAAAGATGATATAAGCCAATGACAAAAAGGTAGAGACCTACAACTCAAGGGTCGATCAAATCTGGGTGCACCTCCGATCCTGAATGGTGTTGATTCAAAGAAATTCGTACAAAATCCGTTCCCATCAGGCGTAGCTCTCAAGCCCATCCCGAAGAAGTTTAGAATGCCAGATCGTTCGAAGTACAATAGAACCTCAGACCCTAACGAGCACTTTAGTGCTTACACCTGTGCGGTGAAGGGCAACGATCTGAGGGATGACGAGATCAAATTTGTCCTACTAAATATTTTCGTAGAAACACTTTCAAAAGGGGGCATGATGTGGTATCACAACCTAGCTCTGAATTTGATAGACTCATTTTCCATGCTGGCAGATTCTTTCATAAAGGCACATGCATATGCCATCAAGGTGGATACAAGGAAATCCGACGTCTTCAAAATCAAACAAAGAGAAAACGAGATGCTTCGGATCGGGAGTTCGTGTCTCTTTTCAAATGGAAATTATGGAATTACCACCAATCTCTGATGACTGGGCAATGTAGGCTTTCACTCATAGTTTGAACGCTGAAGCTCGGTGGCTTTGAAGCAGAATTTGGTTGAATATCCCACCGTGACTTGGTCGAATGTCCACAACCAATACCAATCAATTATCAGAGTCAAGGACAACAAGCTAGGAGCCCGCTCGGGCTTAGTATATCCGAACATGCTTGTAGAAAAGGAATAAAATACAAACAAATAAAAGTACCAACCGTACACCGAAGATATAAGAAATTCCCCAAGGAATAACATACCACGAAATGATCGAAGAACAGACCGAGGTCAGAATCCTCGGGGACTTGTAAGTAGATCCAGGATCAACAGACACATGACCAACGGAGGCACCCCGTCTGTTGGAATACAACTTCAACGTTGACATTTCAGACATCGTATCTGCCATCGGTAAAATCAGAGACACCAGGTGGCCAAGACCTGTACTATCAGATCTATCATAGAGAACCCAAATTAATGTGCAATTTCATGCCACACACGATCATAAGACTTAAGAGTGCAGACAGTTCCGAGAATAAGTAACCCGACTGCTCATCAAATGGCACCTCCGTGAATCCCTTAATGACCGAGCCAAAAATTATTTCTGGGAAAGAGGGAAAATAGGAAAAATAAAATAGATAAGCCGCAATACGTCATCCACATGATTGTCGGAGGAATCAACATCCCACAAGAACTTATGGTCAAACAAAAAATATCCATCATTATGGAAAAACAAACTCGAGGATACATACCCGAGGATGCTCTCACATTCAGCGATGAGGACATCGAGACCCTATCTTATGCTATTCTTGTGAATACTTTTCGAATTAAACATGTACTTGTGGATCCAGGTAGCTCGGAAAATATTATTAGGTCGAGAGTGGTGGAGCACATCGGACTACTCAACTAGATTTTGCCTGCCTCTCAAGTCCTCAACGGATTCAATATAGCAAGCAAAACAACAAAAGGGGAAATCACCCTCCCGGTCAACGTGGCCTGCACAATAAGAAAATGTCAAATTCCATGTCATCGAAGGAGACATGAGGTACACCGCCTTTCTCGGAAGGCCATGGATACACTTTATGAGAGAAGTACCACCAACCCTCCATCAAATGATGAAGCTTCCGACAAAGGACGAAATAAAAACTGTGTATAGGGAATAAAATGCAGCGAGGGAAATGTTCCCGGTGCACGATGTGGAACCAGTGTCAACGCCCCGACGTCGAAGGAGCCAAACAATAAAGTAGCAATCACGAGACACATTCTCGGCTACATACAAATTAGACAAGCAAAGGACCGTGTCGTGTTCTCGAAGAAAACATATCGAGGCTCAAAGCGCCATCACGAATGCTCGGCCTCATTTACTTACTGTTTTACTAAGTGATCCCAGTAGAAACTTGTAGAGAACCAAGTACTCTTAGATTAAGTGGACCATACAAAATAACTATTGGTGCCAGAGCGGGTTTCTCCTATCTAGTTAACACCTAGGAAGGATCCTCATGATGACTCCACTAATGCTTGAAAAAGGTCAATCCACATACTACCCACCCAAGTTTGATGGAAAATGCTATTGGTGGTAGAAAGCTAGAATTCATGATTTCATCATGGATGAGGATTGCGAGCTTTGGGGATATTATATGCGATGGTCTGTGTGTTTCAAACAAGACCATCAGAGAATACACTGAAGCAGACAAGGAAGCATCGAAGAAAGATGCTCGTGCCAAGAAACTTCTGGTATATGGTTTGGAATATAACGAGTACAACAGAATATCTACATGGGACACTGCCAAGGAAATATGGGAAGCTTTGAAAAAAGCTTAGGGTGGATCTACTCAATTAGAACAAGGTAAATCTAATACTGATGATAGTTCTACGATGGTAGCTGAAGGCGAGGAGATTGGATATGACTCAATGCTTTCTTTGATGGCACAATCAGACAATGATGAAGACAAAAACAATGAAGAGGTAAATTTCAGGGATGTTCAGAAAAATCTAAAATCCTACTCTCCAAAAAAACTCATGTGTTTAGTTGATGTTTTTATTGCCGTATTTTGTAGAATTGCAGAGGATAGGGATTCCTTGTTCTTAGAAGTTGAAGAATTTGAACATACTAAAAAAGACTTAGTGGCTGTAATTACTGATTAAAATAAATCCATTGAAACTCTTAGAAAAGAAAAGAGTGATCTTTTGACAGAAACCACTGACTAAAGGGAATAAACTGTAGAGCCTTTAACTAAGTCAAGACCTGAAAACCCTAAAAGAGGAAAGGAGATAGTTGGAAGTCACTCACTCACTCTATTGAAAATATGTATTATGTCAATGGAATCAAGCACAGTCTCTTGAGTGTCTCCCAAATTTGCGATAAAGAAAATAAGGTGGAATTCTTGTCCAAAATATTTACACTCACTGACCTTGTGACTGGTGAAATAGTTTTGGTGGCCAAAAGATACAACAATATCTATGTTGCAGATTTTGAATCATTACAGAGTGGTGATTTGAGTTGTCTGAAGGCGGTTGACGATGATGTTGAACTATGGCACAGAAGACTACTCCATGCAAGCCTTTTCCTTTTGAGGAAACTAATTGAAGGACCTGGTCCATGGTCTACCAATATCACAATTCAAATGCAAAAGGTATGTGATGCCTGTGCCAGAAGAAAACATGTAAATTCCTCCTTTAAGTCAAAAATAGATGTGAGCACCTCAAGGTCGCTTGAGCTCCTGCATATGGATCTGTGTGTACCTATAAGGGTGCAAAGTAGATGAGGAAAGAGATACATCTTTGTGATCGTGGATGACTATTCCAGATTCACATGGACCTGTTTCTCAGAATAAAAGATAAAATAGTTGAATTATTTGTGGTCTTTGTAAAGAAAATCCAGGTGAAGATGGAGTATAAAGTTGTATGCATTAGATCAGATCATGGAACAGAATTTGACAATGTCAAGTTTGATAACTTCTGTAATGAAAATCGAATCACCCACAACTTCTCAGCTCCCAGAACTCCACAACAAAATGGAGTAGTAGAAAAAAAAAGAACAGAACTCTAGAAGAAATGGCAAGAACAATGTTGATTGACAGTGGACTTGCAAGAATTTTTGCGCTGAAGCTGTCAACACTGCCTGCTATTTGGTGAACAGGTGCATGATTAGATCAATCCTGAACAATACCCCATATGAATTTCTGAATGGAAGAAAACCCAATTTGACTTACTAAGAAGATTTGGATGCAAATGTTATGTTCTCAACAATGGAAAAGATCAGCTTGGTAAGTTCGATGCCAAAAGTGACGAAGGTATATTTCTTGGCTACACTTCTCAAAGAAAAGCTTACAAAATATATAACAAGCGGACTCAATGTGTTGAAGAAGATATCCATGTTATCTTTGATAAATCTCATTCATCCCTTGAGAAGAATGTTGAGGAAGACCAAGATAGAGAACCCTTACTTATTCCTAGTGAAGTCGTTGACATAACAAACAGAAAGGTAGATATGATGAGTCAAGTGAAGGAGGAAAATGAAGACAATATTGGTTCATCATCAATAGAGCCAAGCACTTCAATACAACTACTGAAGCTGAAGAAATAGTGGTTTATGCAGTTTAAGGAACTCCACTGGCATCTGAGAAAAGGACAGAGGAAAATCAGCCAAACACATCTTCTTTCTCTCAAAATGAACCCAGTTAGATTGAGACATCACAGTTCTCACCCTATAGATAACATAATCACTCCTCTAGATTCCGGAGTCCAAACCAGGTCCAGAGCTAGAAATTCACTTGCCTTCTCAATCTTTCTCTCCCAGATAGAACCCAAGAACATCAAGGAAGCTTTAAAAGATGCAAATTGGATTACAACCATGCAAGAAAAGCTACATCCATTTGAGAGAAATAGCGTTTGGCACCTTGTACCTATACCACCAGATAGAACCATTAGAGGAAGCATGTGCGTATTCAGAAATAAGCTCAATAAGCATGGAATTACCACAAGGAACAAAGCCAGGCTAGTAATTCAAGGTTACAATCAAGAGGAAGGGATTAACTATGATGAAACATTTTCTCCAGTGGCTTGCATGGAAGCCATCGGAATTCTAATTGCATTTGCTTCTCATATGGAATTAGATTTGTTCCAAATGAATGTCAAAGGTGCATTTTTGAATGGACTACTTAAGGAAGAAGTCTATGTGAAGGAACCCCTTAGTTTTGAAAGTCATGAGCACCTTGAATATGTATTTAAACTGGACAAAGCCCTTTATGGGCTAAAGCAGGCTCCTCGAGCATGGTATGAAAGATTGTCAAAATTTCTCTTAGAAAATGGCTTTAAGAGAGGTAAGATTGACAACACTCTTTTCCTAAAGAAACGAGGAAGGAACCTGCTCATCATTCAAGTTTATATTGATGACATCATTTTCGGAGCAACAGCCGACTCACTGTGTGAAGAATTTGCAAAACTTATGGGAAGTTAATTTGAAATGAACATGATGGGGGAATTAAATTCTTCATGGGTCTTCAAGTAAAACAATCTCCAAAAGGCACTTCCATCAGTCAGCAAAAATACATCTGGGAGCTTTTGAAGAGGTTTGACATGGAAGCATCAAAGGTGATAGACACTCCTATTGCAACTGCCGCTCGACTGGACATGGATGAAACAGGGTCTCCTATGAATCAAACAATGTATAGAGGCATATTGGGTCTCTTATCTATCTCACTGCCAGTTAACCGGATATTGTTTTCAGTGTGGGGTTGTGTGATTGATTTCAATCAAATCGCAATGAATCTCACTTGAAGGATGCCAAAAGAATACTGAGATATCTTAAGGGCATGCAGGACCTGCTGATATACTATCCATCAGGTGACAATTTTAATATGATTGGGTATGCTGATGATGACTATGCAAGTTATCTTGTGGATAGAAAAAACAGTTTTGGGATGGCTCACTTCCTAGGATCATGTCTTATCTCTTGGGGTACAAGGAAGAAAAATTCAGTGGCTCTTTCAACAGCTGAAGCTGAATATGTTGCTGCAGCATTCTGCTCTGCTCAACTTCTGTGGGTCAAGCAGCAACTAGAGGATTTTGGAGTACCTACTGGGAGTGTGTGTCTCTTATGTGACAACACCAGGGCACTTAACATGGCAAAGAATCCAGTTCAGCATAAAAGGACAAAACATATTTATGTGAGGAATCACTTTCTAAGAGACAATGTGGAGAAATAATTGATATGCATGAAGTTCTGCTGCACAGAATGTCAAATTGCAGACATAT
The DNA here is from genome assembly GCA_034376525.1 of Nicotiana benthamiana. Lineage (NCBI taxonomy): Eukaryota > Viridiplantae > Streptophyta > Magnoliopsida > Solanales > Solanaceae > Nicotiana > Nicotiana benthamiana. The sequence continues at coordinate 95,816,084 of CM067323.1, read as the reverse complement.
TCACCAAGGCACTAAGTAGGGAACAGTTGGAAAGAAACAGAGTGAAGCTGGAACTGTTAAAGCCAAACTAAGGACCGGATTCATTTTTTGTTTGGCTTGAGTTATTAAGAAATAATGAGTTCAAAGTGTTTTCTGACTGTGTCTAACTCACTCTAATACCGTTGCAGGTAAACACACATGATGAGGATAGAAGCAGTAGACTTGGTGCATGAGTAATAAAAGAGGATTGATTTTTTTTAAAAGGGCCTGAAGATGGAAATGTGTCTCAAGAACTAGGTTCTTGTACAAAAGGTTAGTAGTTCTATGCATCCCTAAATTCACGTCTTAAAAGATACAAAATACAATTTTTATCTCATCAGCTTTTCATATTCTAGCTGTCACGTCTCTTTAATTCAAACGTTCCATGTCCCTATGAAACATCACAATTTTCCATGCCCAACCGCCATTTCAGAACCGGTGCCTATTCTTCTCCCCTCATAATTATCCTATCCATTTTGAAAAACCCTCTCTTCTTTGCTTCTTCACTTCTTCGCCATAAGCCCTCTTCTAACCTCACTCAAGCTAGGAAATGATCATTATACCACCTTCTCAATGGCCGATAAAAATTCAGATCCTTCTACATCACATGTAACCACCTCTAAACCATCTATGAGACATCTCAGCGTCTCCGAGTCAGTGTCACCCTCTATCAACCCTATAGCTACAGTCCTCCCTTCCCTAGATTCCCAACCTATTTCAAACTCGGAGATTACTAATCTGCTCTCCTCTTTGCCTGTTACCCACACCAGTCAAACCTCAAATGGTGGCCAAGGTCTAATTAGTGAGAACATATGCGACTCCTCCATTGTTACAATAAACCCTATGGTCGTGGAAGCACCGGTTGTTAAAGATAATATAGTGTTTGTGGTATCCGCTGAAGGGATATTACATGAGGTCATTTCCCAAAAGCACGCATCACCTAGTGTAAAGGAAGAAGTGACACCTATGGGAGATGCAGTAGCGTACACTACCGGGGGTGAACATGATGAACCCGATCCCTCTCAGGAGGACCTATGTCAGGAGTATTATCCCAAGGACAGTAGTGCCCCTGCCTTTGATATGGTGCCCTTGGATGTTCAAGGCCCAGAGTTTCACTCTAGTGATGAAGAAGCCCTTGACAATTTGGCCCTTGACGCATTCATCAGTAAGCATAGGACTATTCTGACTCCTGAGTTGAAGCCAAGTGCCCCGCCACAAGGCTTCAACTCAAAGTGGCATATGACTCTGCACTACAAAAGAACAAGAAAAGTAGTAAGACGAAGAAAAGAAAGCTGGTGAAAATAGTATACCTATAGGGGATGAAGCTATCCTTGTTGTTGAGGTGGAAGAGGGAACTCCTGAGGAACATGGTTCCCTTGTGAGGCGTTCATCAAAATGGGCAGAGTCTATTTCCTTGGAGAAGGGGTCTATTTCAAAGTCCAAAATGGAGAAGGTTGTGAGTGATGAGGAAATTCTTATCGGGTCCAAAGGGAAAAGTAAGGTCAGTGGAGAAAAGCTTAGGAGACGCAAGCATGAAATAGTTGAAGAACCTAGTTCTAGAAAGAAAGCATGAAGTGAAGTATGCCTGGGTTGTGAGCGATTGAGGCACCTAACAGTTTTGCTGGGGTGTACGTTTGACCCAACAATCTCAGAAATGGTAGGGATGCATCAAATCCTTGAAATGGTGGAGTTCCAACAGTGGACACATCTTTTATATGTGGATGCTTCCAAAGTGTATGAGGAGGAGGTCCAGGGTTTCTTTGCCACTTTGTTTATGATAGATACTGACCATGTTTGTGCCTTGGTCAATGGTGTGGATATTGTATGTGATGTGAAATTGCTTGGGGAAATTTTTCAAGTTCTTACAGCTGGAGTGATGAGTGTTCGAGATGTTTTCCAGTACAACTTCCGCAATACAGTGGTGAAAGATAACTCCAAATAGAAAGGGGACCATCTCCAAAAGAAAGCACTCCTTCCAGTCTACCAGCTATTGTTTGAGCTGGTTAACAAAGTCATGTTGCCACGAGCAGAACACCGATCTATCACTTCCAAATCTGATTTATTCCTAATGGAGCAATTGGATGGTTTTCACCCTATGAGTCAGCCTGCTATAGAGATTGAGCATATGCACAAAGTGGCTGATTTCAAGGATGGGAATTACAGGCTTCCCTATAGATTCGTTTTCACACAAGTATTCAAACACTTTGAGCTCACACTAGGAACATGTAAAGTAGGGATCCGTAAGCAGACATTCTCACAGACAAATCTGGAAGAGTGTGAGTGCATTGAAAAGTATGGGGGTGTTGGAAGCACCTCAACTGTGTCTCAGCTCATCAATGCCTAAAATAGTGCAGCTGCTGAGATACGTCGATTAAATGCCGAGAATGCTATGCTGGAAGGCCAACAAGCTCGAGCGGTTCCTTTTTTAAACGAAGAGGTGATCCATTTGCGACAAGAAAATTCTAACCTAAGGGAACAAATTGAGAACTGAAGGCTGAACTGCTCAATAAGCAAAAGTCGGGCAACACCCGAATAGACCTTGTTCCCCAAACACTTGCTGCAATGTCCCATCCTTTTTCTCAAAGTGCCCCCTATGTTTGATTTCACTGACCAATTTTCTGGATATGATTTTGTTTTTTTGTTGATGGACGGTGGTTTTTTTTTGTTTTTTACAGTTGGGATGTACTGTTACTGTTCCCGTTGTCTCAAGTCCAATGCTGCATCTTCCTTCCTTCAAAGGAAGAGGCATATTAAAACTACTAATATAACTCCTCTTTTATCTTGTGAAGTACTTTATCTTTGTTTTCTATTTTTTTTAATGCTTGTATGCACATATGTGGCATGAGTTAACTTGGCTGGACTTCTTTGATCTTTTGTTATTTTTAATGATGCCAAAAGGGGGAAAGGACTCATGGGGAATCACATTTGGGAACTGGTTATTAATTCAGGTGGAATCAGACTCAGGGGGGAACACATTTAGGAACTAGTTCTTAATTGTGAAGAAATCTCAACTTATGGCACTGTGTCAGGGGGGACTCTCTGTTATGCTCTCTGATGCCTGAACTCTGAACTCATTAATATTTAAGTTTTCCATCATCAAAAAGGGGGGAAACTAATAGATCTTAAATACTATTGCCTTATGTTTTGATGATCTAACAAACTTTCTGATAAGTACCAGTTAGGGAACCTGATCTACTTTGGATTGCTGCAAACTTCAACGTACTCTAGTAAAAGTTGAACTACTACAAATACAGGAGCTAGGAAAAAAACTAGGACCTGATGCTCCTGTGGTTCCTATATAGCAGCACAAAAGTCATTTGGACACAGCTTGAACTCAAGTGACTGGCGGCATTGTTTCTGCCATACTGCAACACACTAACATCCCACTCACTCTCCAACCAAAGAAAGCACTCACATCACTTCAAGTGATGTGATCAATTGTACCCGATGAAGCTTCATACAAAGACATCAGTGGAAGAGATCTATTTTTTATTCAAGTCTTAATAAAAAAAAAAAGAAAAAATCACTCTCTCAAGCTTGAGGAATAAGGTTGAACGCCACTACGAATGAGTTCCTAAAAGATTGATTGTTGTTGTCCTAGTTGAGTTGTAACCTTGTTATTGTACTTAAAATATCTCCTAAACCGCTTATTTAGAAGCATACTAATTAGGAGTCCTCTTATAAATCCTAAAACTCGCTGAGTTTAGGTTGTGAATAGGTTTAGTCATAAAGAAAAGTCTTTGTAGTTGTAGAATTACAAAGTGGCTTGGGGTGATAGAACCACAAGTTAGAAAAAGCTTTTGTAACTAGGATAGTCACAAAGTGGCTTGTGGTAGAGGTACCACAAGTTAGTTGAGTAAATCCTTTTCAATCGGAAGCATTGTAAAGCGACTTGTAATAGGTAAGATTGCAATTTAGTAAAGTTAAATGCCTATAGGTGTAGGTCGTGGTTTTTTTATCCCCTTGTGTGGGGTTTTTCCACGTAAACCTCTACCTCATTTACTTACTGCTTTACTAAGTTATCCCAGTAGAAATTTGTAGAGAACTAGATACTCTAAGATTAAGTTGACCCGTACAAACTAACACCAAGTAACCAAATCTGTAAGACCTCAACCAAGGCATGAATCATACTTGTACCAAGTAACCAAATCTGTAAGACCTAGAGCAAGGCATGAATCATACTTGTACCAAGTAACCAAATCTATAAGAACTCAAGCAAGGCATGTTAAAATTTATAAGACCTTACAAAAGGCATAATCCTAATCTTAAAGTTAAGGCTATATATTTGAACTTGTAAGACCCCTAATAAGTTATGCCCTCAATATAAATGCCTAAAATACTCCACTTGGGGACTAAAAGGCTCAGGCCAAACACAATGACTACGGTCACAAGGCTGTATCAGCCAAAATAACATCATTCGGGGATGCCCAACCGTCGCTATAAAATCACATGCCTTTAATTACTTCGAAAAACATCGAAAAGAATTGGTTAATTAGGCTACCCTCGACATAGCAAAAGATCTTCGATGATATCATCTCCAAATAATAGGCTTCAAAAAAATCCATCCATCGAGCGAAACCTCACGAGGTGCTCATTTATTGTAACATAACGACTCATAACTGAGGTTCTTATCGAGATGTCGAAGAGTCGGGTGAACATAAAACTTCAAAAAGTATTTAGCGAGGAAAATATAAAGCTTACACTAAGAGGTTTTACCGATCCAATGAGTAAGATCCATTTTCGCTCAACCTACACTAAGAGGTCGTATCGACCTAATGCTTAAGCGCTACTATGCTACTATAGCCAGCCTATACTAAGAGGTCATACCAACCCAATGCATAAGAGCCACTGTCGCCGACCTATATTAAAAGATCGTGCCGACCCAACGCATAAGAGCCTAAGGGCCAGATTAAAATTTATAAACTTAAGGGTCAATGAGCTCGAGTTTAAATCAGACTCGAATACTGATCCCGAAATAGTTAACTAAATACGCATAAGGGCAAACACATAAGAGACATTGTCGCCAGCCTATGTCATTGGTCGTACCGACCTCACGCGTAAGAGCCACTGGCCAGCCTAAGATGCCTCAGGGCCAAATTATATACCTAAGGATCATTACTCAAAGTCCAGTTCACCTATCTAATCATTGACAAACATATAAATTCAAAACAAAGAAAGACATACACAAGCAGAGGAAACTGTATGAAAGATGAAACCGAAAGGTTTTCTTTTATACGCACACATGCAAAAAAAACAAAAAACTCCATTTGTAACGTTTTCTAAGAACATTGTACAAAGAATTAAAAAGAAAAGGCCTATTCTATTTTCCCCTCGGGGTCTGCAGTCCCATCAGCCTCTTCCTCATTATCTTTGGCATCGGAAAAGAGGAATTTGGCATCATATTCATCTGCCTTGGCTTGCACTATCTCTTACGAGAGATAGAAGCGCCTAGAGTGAATCTCTTTGAGGTTTTCCCCCCTGATATTTACACATGGCATATTCATTGCTTATTATCTCTCGATCAGAAGCCCCTCTCAGATGAGCCCGAGCTTCAGTGGTGTCTTTTAAACAGATGACCACATTCTTGTTGGCCTTAGCACGAATCTCTTCACCTTCAGCTCGAGCATCCACAACCTCAGCCTTTACCTTTAAAAGATCAAACTCGAGCCTAGCAATCCTGCTCGTCTGAATCAATCTATTTTCACGTGCGTTCCGGAGCTGCGCCTCAAGGGCAGAAACCTTGGTCAAAGCATTCTTCTTGGTCACAATATGGGCATCTATCTGAGCCCTTAGCCCGTTACACTCAAACTTGGCCTAGCCAACCTCGCCCCAAAGGCATTCCAGATCCTCTATCTTACTTTACAACTGAAATACAAAAACATTAATCTCCAAAAATAGAAGAAGAAACATGTATTATCTTGGAGCAAAGGTTACCCGTTTCTTAAGGTGGCTTTCATAGTTCAGGCTTCGATTCGCCTCGTACCGCCGGTATGCCAACTCGTCTCCCCTTTTATCACAAAGAAGCTTGAGGGCTTTCTCCCTATCCAAGGCATTTCGCAACATCACTTTACAACAAAGCATCTCATACTTGAGCTTGAAAAGGATTGCGAAAAGAGAGCTCAATAAGAAGGTAGAAGCACAAAAATGAAAAACTAATAAAATCAGTCAAAGCTCACCTTAGAACAAAGTCGCTGAGCTTCCTCAAATATCGAACGCAGACCTACCAGCTTGGTCCGATCGGCCCCGGTAGAACCACTCCCAGTAAGAACGTGATCATTCGAGACCTTGCTTGTATCAAGTGGCCCCTGACCTCGAACACCCCTCAAAGTACCCTTTACAGGAATAGAAGATGGTGGAAGAGAATCATTTTCCCTCGAAGTAGATTCAAAGGGAGAAGAAGACGACGACAAAGGAGGAACCATTTTCCCAAGGCCAGATGCCTCGGGTGTTAGATGCTCAGCCAAGACATTTTCTCTAGGCCTCCAGGTAGGACTCACTATGAACATGTTCGCCCTATGAAGGTTCCTTCCGTTTGTTATTTCTCGGTCTCAAAGCTAACGACCCCTCCTCCTCTCCGATGGAGCACAATCTCACCTCAGGGAATTCTTCAATGCCTGTGATGATGGAGTTATTACAAACAGAGGAAAGTACCCTCCAAATAAAGTGATATGTTTTAAGTGTTCATGCCTTATGTTTTGATGATCTAACAAACCTACTATTAAGAACCAGATAGGGAACCTAACCTACTCGAACTATACTGCAAGCTTAACGAATTCCAGCTAAAGGTGAACTGCTACAACTTCAGGAGCTAGGTACCCAAACAAGGATCTGATAACCTTGTGATTCCCTTATCTCAGTACAAGTCAATTGGTCATAACTGGAAATAAAGTGATTGATTGTACTATTTCTGTCGCACTACACTATTTAAAGCGCCCATTCATTCTCTGACCAAATAAAGTGCTCACATCATTTCAAGTGATGTGCCTACAATGAGTTTATACAAAACATCATTTGAAGGTTTTGGTTTCTTATTAGAGCTTCTTGTCAATAATAGAGAAATCAATCCTTACAAGCTTGAAAAATAAAGTTGAATGCAACTACAGACCAGTTCCTAAAAGATGGCTTGTTGTTGTACTAGTTGAGTTGTAACTTTGTGATTGTACTTATTATATCTCCTAAGCTGTTTAGCTAGAAGCATTTGATTAGGAATCCTCTTGTAAATCCGCAAACTCTTTGAGTTTATATTGTGACTAGGTTTAGTCATAAGCAAAAGTCTTTGTAACTGTTCTGTTACAAAGTGGATTGTGGTAAGAGCACCACAAGTTAGAAAAAGTCTTTGTAACTAGGAAGTCACAAAGTGCCTTGTGGTAAGAGTACCACAAGTTAGTTGAGTAAACTATTTGTAATGGAGTCATTGCAAAGTGGCTTGTAATAGATTTTTAACAAGTTAGTGGAGTTGAAAGCCTACAGGTGTAGGTCGTAATTTTTTGATCCCCTTTTGTGGGATTTTCCACGTTAAAATACTCTCCCTTATTTACATACTGTTTTATTAGCATTGTCAGCAGAATCTTGTAGAGGACTAGGTACTTTACTGTTTGGTGGACTCATACAAACTAACAATTAGTATCAGAGCGGGTTCCTTCTATCAGCTAACACCTAGGAAAGATCCTCATGGTTGCTCCACCAAATATGGAAGAAGGTCAATCTACATACCGACCACTCAAGTTCAGTGGTCAATACTATAGCTGGTCGAAAACAAGAATGCACGATTTTATCATGGTTGAGAATTGTGAGTTATAGGATATTATATGCGGTGGTCCTTATGTTCCAACCAAGGTATTAGAGGAACTTTTATTTTCAATGGAAAAACTAGCAAAGAGTACACTGAAGCAGACAAGAAAGTTGTGGAGAAGAATTTTCATGCCAAGAAAATTCTAGTAAGTGGAATATGACCTGAAGAGTACAATAGAATCTCCACATGCGACACTGCCAACGAGATATGGGAAGCTTTGCAATAGCTCATGAGGGAACTACACAAGTAAAACAATCTAAGATTGATATGATCACTAACGAGCATGAGCTCTTCAAAATGAAGGATGATGAATCCATTCAAGATATGCATACAAGATTTACTTCCATCATAAATGAGTTACACTCACTTGGTGAAACTATTCCCAGAAACAAGATAGTGAGGAAAATACTCAGCTTTCTGCCTAGCTCTTGGGAAAGCAAAGTGAATGCTATTATTAAATCAAAGGACTTACAGGAGCTGACCATAGAAGAGCTGATCGGAAACTTGAAGACCTATGAGTTAAAGAGAAAGATAAACAGTGAAAGAAGAGAACCAAAGAAGGAAAAGAACCTTGTACTTAAACCTGATAACAATGATTCAAGTGAGGAAGATAGTGACATGGCTTACTTAACCAAAAGGTTTCAAAAGATGGTTGGAAGAAATAGAGAAATGCTAAATAGGGAAAACTCTAACAGGCCAAGAAGCTATGATCTTTGTTGCAAGTGTGGAAAGCCTGGACACTTCATGAAAGACTGTCCTCTCTTGAGGCAAGAATTCTCCAAGAATTACCATGAGAAAATAGCTTAAGACGAACCCGGTTCCTTTCAAGGACTTCAAGAAAAAAAGATCCGCTGACAATATGATGAGACAGGCTCTTGCAGTATGGTGGGATTCCTCTAGTGAGTCTAAAGATGAACCTGATACTAGTGATAGTTCCATGATGGTAGTTGAAGGCGAAGAAAATGGATATGACTCAACTTTTGCTTTGATGGCTTAATCAGATGATGATGAAGACAATTGAAACAAAGAGGTAAATTTCAAGTATGTTTAGAGAAATCTGAAATCCTATTCTCTTAAAAAATCAGGTCTTTAGCTGATGTGCTAATCACTACTTTTCATAGTCTTGTAGAGGATATGGATTCTTTAAACTTTGAATTAGGAGAATCTGAACAAACTAGAGACGACTTAGTGGCTGTAGTTACTGACCATAAGAAAACCATTGAAATCCTTAGAAAAGAAAATAATGATCTGTGTGCAGAAATTGCAGACCTACGGGAAACAATAGTGCAACCTTGGACTAAGTCAAAACCTGAAAGTTCTGGAAAGCGAAAGGAGATAGCTAGTGAGGAAACATTAGGCTTGAAAATGAGGTGAAAGCTATGAGATCTTGTATGTGTACTGAAATTTAGAAAAACGAGCATCTCCAAACTAATCTGGAAAGAGTAAAGAATGATCTTGAAAAGTCCCTAAAGTGGATCTAGTCGTAAGAAACTACCACTGCCTTGCATACTATTGATTGTGAAAACAGACAGGGAGTAGGGTTCCAAAGGGAGAAAACTCCTCACAACCCTCACAATGTACATCATTGTCTCTGATAACTGGCCTTCCTGATGTGGGCAAACTGGGCACTTCAAGGAAGATGTCCAGGCCAAGAATCAATCGATTTAGAAAAACGAAGTATTTGCTGAAATGGTGACTACAAAAGAGGGATTAGGTTCCACTTACAAAAAATGCACATTACCTGCATGGACTAAGAGAACTCTTATTCATCGTCTTGAATACTACAAGGGACCCAAAGTTGCTTAGGTTACTAAAACTAACTCCTAATATCTTGTGCAAGGAAGAATGAAAGGAAAGAGTCAACAATGGTTCATAGATAGTGGGTATTCAAAACAGATGACTCGGAACACCACAAACTTTCTTTCACTAAAACCCCTGCAAGGAGGGAGTGTATCCTTTGGCAATGGTAAAAAAGGTGCATTCATGGAGTTGGAAAAGTCAAAAAGTAACTCACTCATTCTATAAAAATTGTATACTATGTCAATGACCGTAAGTACAGTCTCTTGAGTGTCTTTCAAATCTGTGATAAAGGAAAAACGGTGGAATTCTTATCCAAACTATGTACAGTCACTGATCTTGTGACCAGTGAAATAGTACTTATGGCCAAAAGATACAAGAACATCTATGTCGCTGATTTTGAGTCCTTACAGAGTGGTGATCTGAATTGTCTGAAAGCTGTTGATGATGATGCTGGACTATGGTATAGAAGACTGGGCCACGCAAGTTTTTCTCTTTTGAACAAACTAATTCAGAAGGACCTGATCCATAGTATGCTATGTCACAATTCAAGATGCAAAAAGTCTATGATGCCTGTGCTAGAGGAAAACATGTGAAGTCCTCTTTCAAGTATAAAAGAGACGTGAGCACCTCAAAGCAACTAGAGATTCTGCATATGGATCTGTGTGGACCTATAAGAGTGCAAACAGAGAAGGAAAAAGATACATTCTGTGATAGTAGATGACTACTCCAGATTCATATGGACTCTGTTTATCAGAACCAAAGATGATATTGTTGAGGTGTCTATGTCCTTTGTGAGGAAAACCAAGTGAAGATGGAGTCTAGAGTCACATGCATTAGATCAGATCATGGGACAAAATTTCACAATGTCAAATGTGATGAATTATGCAATGAAAATGGAATCACTCACAACTTCTCGGCTCCAAGAACTCCACATCAAAATGAAGTATTAGAAAGGAAGAATAGAACTCTGCAAGAAATGGCAAGAACAATGTTGATCGACATTGGAATTGCAAAGAACTTCTGGGCTGAAGCTGTCAATACTGCCTGCTACTTGGTGAACGGGTGCATGATCAGATCACTTCTGAACAAAACCCTGTATGAATTGTTGAATGGAAGAAAACCCAAGCTTACTAACCCAAGAATATTTGGGTGAATATGCTATGTTCTCAACAATGAAAAGGATCATCTTGGTAAATTCGATGCCAAGAGTGATGAAGGAATATTTCTGTGCTACTCTTCTCAATGCAAAGCTTACAAGATATATAATAAATGGACTCAATGTGTTGAGGAAAGTGTCCATGTTATTTTTGATGAATCTTGTCCATCATGTGAGAAGAATGGTGAGGAAGATCAAGTTGGAGAACCCTTACTAGTCCCTGGTGAAGTCATTAACATGAAAAACGGAAAGGCACATATGATGAGTCAAGTAAAGGAGCTAAATGAAGACAACGCTGACTCATCTTTAGCAGAACCAAGCACCTCAATTACAACCACTGAAGCAGAAGAAAGAGTGGTCTATGTAGTTCGGGGAACTCCACTAGCACCTGAGTTAAGGACAGAGAAAAATCACCCAAACATACACTGTTCCTCTCTAAATGAACCTCAGGATTCTAACTGGAGACACCAAATCTCTCATCCAATAGACAACATTATTACTCCTCTAGATTCTGGAGTACAAACTAATCAAGAGCCAGAAATTCACTTGCCTTCTCAACCTTTCTCTCCCAGATAGAACCCAAAAATATTAAGGAAGCCTTGAAAGATACAGATTGGATTATAGCCATGCAAGACGAGCTATATCAGCTTGAGAGAAACAATGTGTTGCACCTGGTACCTAGACCCCTAGATCAAACCATTACAAGAACCATGTGGATATTCAGAAACAAGCTCGATGAACATGGAATTACCACAAGGAAAAAAGGCTAGGCTAGTTGTCCAAGGCTACATCAACAGGAAGGGATTGACTATGAAGAAATTTTTGCTCCAATGGTTCGCATGGAAGCTATTAGAATTCTAATTGTTTTTGCATCTCATATGGAATTCACCTTATTCCAAATTGATGTCAAGAGTGAATTTTTGAATGGACTCCTTATGGAAGAAGTCTATGTGAAGCAACCCCCAGGGTTTGAATATCATGAGCACCCTGAATATGTGCTTAAGCTAGGCAAAGTTCAGTGCGGGCTAAGGCATGCTCCTCGAGCTTGGTATGAAAGGTTGTCAAAGTTCCTCTAAGAAAATGACTTTAAAAGAGGGAAAATTGACAAAACTCTTTTCTTAAAGAAACTAGGAAGGAACCTGCTCATTGTTTAGGTCTATTTTGATGATATCATTTTTGGAGCAATAACTAATTCTCTGTGTGAAGAATTTTCAAAACTCATGGGAAGTGAATTTAAAATGAGCATGATAGGGGAACTAAAATTCTTCTTGGATCTTCAAGTAAAATAGTACCCAAAGGGTATATCTGTTTGTTAGCAAAAATACATCAGAGAGCTTTTGAAGAGGTTTGACATGGAAGCATCAAAGGTGATAATTGCTACTGCCACTTGACTGGGCATGGATGAAACAGGATCTCCTCAATCAAACCATGTATAGAGGCATTATTAAGTATATCCTCTTTCTTATTGCCAACAGACCTGATATTATTTTTAGTATAGGGATGTGTGCAAGATTTAAATCAAATCCCAAGGAATCTCACTTGAAGGCTGCCAAAAGAATACTAAGATATCGCAAAGGAATACAGGACTGGTGATGTATTATCTATCATGTGACAGTTTTAATCTTATTGGGTATGCTTATGTAGATTATGCAGGTTATCTTGTGGACAGGAAAATCACTTCTGGAATGGCTCAATTCTTATTTTCATATCTTATCTCTTGGGGCAAAAGAAAGTAAAATTCAGTGGCTCTTTCAATAGCATCCTGTTGTGCACAACTTTTATGGGTCAAGCAGTATCTGGAGGACTTGGGGGTACTCACTGAGAGTGTGGCCCTTCTATGTGACAACAAAGTACACTCAACATGACCAAGAATCCAGTTCAACACAAAAGGACAAAACATATTGATATTAGGCATCATTTTTTGAGGGACAATGTAGAGAAAGGGCTGATATATATGAAGTTCTGCAGCACAGAAAATCAAATTGGAGACATTTTCACCAAGTCGCTAAGTAGGGAACAATTTGAAAGAAACAGAGTAAATTTGGGGCTTTTAAAGCCGAATTGAGAACCATATTCCTCTTTATATGACTTTCACCCTCAAGAAATAACTGGCTAAAAGTGTTTTCTCGCCATGTCTAACTCATTCAATACCATTGCAGGCAAACATGAATGATGAGTATAGAAGCTATAGATGGAGTGCATGAATGATAAAGGAGGATTGATTCTTTCAAACAAAAAGGTCAAGAACTTGGTTTTTGTACCAAAGGTTAGTAGTTCTATGAATCCTTTAATACACGTCTTAAAAAGGGTACAAAAAACACAACTGCCACATCATCAACTTTTCAGATCCTGGTGTCATGTCTCTTCATTTCAAACTGTTCCATCTCCCTCTGAAACATTACAATTCTCCATACATAACTACCTTTTAGAACGGTGCCTATTCCTCTCTCTTTATAATTATCCTCTCCTCTTAAAAATCCTCTTTTCTGCTCTTCCTAACCATAAGTCTTACATTAGAATTTCCCAAAAGCATCGTCAAACCACTTATTTCAATGGTTGAGACAACTTTCGATCTCCCTGCCTCAGTCGTAACTACTACTAATCAATCTATGGAGCCTTTCGCTCCCACTAAGCCTTCATCACCCACTATTACTCCTGCCGTTACAATACCACCTCCCCTAGTTTCCCAGTCTCTTCCTAATTTAGAAACCTTTAAAACTCCTGCTCCTCTCTCCACATCGCCTGAGGCTCCCACCAATCAAATACCAAGTAGAGAACAAGGTCAAAACCCTTAGGTCACAAAGAGTTCTACCATCGTTGCTACTGATTCCATGATGTTGGTAGCACCATTTGAGGAAGAGAAAAAAATATTGTAACCATGTTTGTGGTGTCTTTTGATGGTGTATTGCAAGAGATCACCTCTCAGAAAAATGATGCACAAAGTGTAGATGGGCCATTATGACTGTTGAAGGGGATGCACTAGCAGATACTACTGGGGCATCACATGAGAAACCTGATCCCTCTCCAGTGGACCCAGTTAGGGCTCTCGTTCCCAGGACAGTGTTGTTCTTGTATTCAATGTTGTTCCCCTAGAAATTCAAGCACCTGAAATGATATCCAATGATAAAGAAGACCTAGATAATGTGGCTCTTGATGCATTCATAATTAAGCGGAGGGCTTTGTCCACTCCTGATTCTGAAATCAAACGACCTACTACCAAGCTTCAAGTTAAAGTGGCCTATGATTCTGCTCTTCAAAAGAGCAAGAAGAGTAGTAAGACAAATAGAAGAAAGTTGGTGAAAGAAGGTGTACCTGTAAGTGATGAGGCGATCCCTCTAGTAGAGGTGGAAGAGAAAACCTCAGATGAACCTAGTTCACTAGGTAGACAGTCTTCGAAAAAGACGAAGCCTGCTTCAATAGAGAAATGGTCAACATCTAGGTCCAAGATGAAGGATGTGGTGAGTGAGTTTTCAATGTTTGATGAGGATGTGTTAGTCAAATCCAAGGGTAAAGGAAAATTTAGTGGAGAGAAGTTCGGCAAACGCAAGTCTGAACCTTTTGACGAACCTGGTTCGGTGAAGAAAATGAGAAGTGAAGGCAGCCATAGCTCTGAACGCCCGAGGCATCAAAAAGTTCTGTTGGACCATACGTTTGACCCAACAATCTCTATGATGGCTGGAATGCACCAAATTTTGGAAATGGTTGAGTTTCAACATTGGGCGCATCTATATCAAATTGATACACCTACAGTATATGAGGATGGGGTACAAAGCTTTTTTTGCTAGCCTCTTTTCAGTTGAGACTGACCACATTTGTGCTTTGGTCAATGGGGTGGACATTGTGTTTGATGTAATGTTGCTTGGAGAGATTCTAAAAGTTCCTACAGCTGGTGTGTCCATTGTAAAAAATATGTGTCAGTACAACTTCAGAAATACCGTGGTAAAATACAATGCAAACCAGAAGGGGTCAGTGACTTAAGAGTCTGACCTATTCTTGATGGATCAACTAGACAGTTTTACTCCTATGAGTCTGCCTGCTATTATTATTGAACACATGCAAAAGGTTTCCACCTTCAAGGATGGTAATCATGGCCTTCCCTATTGGTTCCTGCTTAAACAAGTGTTCAAATTCTTTAAAGTCCCACTAGGGAAAAGCAAGGTGGGGACTAGGAAGCAGACTTTCTCACACACGACTTTGGAAAAGAGCGAGTGCATGGAAAAAATGGGGGGGGGGGGGATAGGAAGTACATCAACCATCTCATAGCTTATTAATGCTCAGACAGTACCACTAAGGAAACCCGTTGGTTGAAGGCCAGGAATGCTATCCTAGAAGGTCAGCAAGCCCGAGGGGTTCCAGTGTCAAATGATTAAGTGGCTCATTTGACAAAGAAGAATGATGATCTCATTGCGTAAATAGAGAACATGAAAGCAAAATTGCTCCATGAGAAAAAGTCGGCAAATGGCCAAATAGACCTCGTTCTCCGAACACTTGCTGCAGCCTCCAAGCCCTTTACTCTTAGTGCCCCTTGCGTACCCCTTCAGTGACCAGTTTCTAGAAATATTTGTTAAGTTTTCTTTGATATTTTGGCCGATGTTTTTGTTTTCTTTTTTTATGTGGTTGGTATGAAACGCCACTGCTCCCGTTTTAAAAAGTCCAATGTTTCCTTTTTCTTTTTCAAAACAAAGGCATATTAAAGCTTTATTAATATCAATCCTTGTTTTATTATGTCAGTACTCTCCTTCTATGTTTCTATTCTCTATCATGATTGTGTACACATATGTGGCATGAGTTAGCTTAGCTGGATTTCTTTATGCTATTATTCATTTTTTTAATGATGCCAAAAGGGAAAAAATAATATAATAGCCATCAATTCAGGGGGAACACATGTGTTACGAAAGGCATGGAGTCAGGGGGAACCTGTGTTCCCATGTTACTTAATCTGGTTCTTATTGCTCTAAATCCACTTTATAAATATTAAGTTTGTCATCATCAAAAAGGGAGAAATTGATAGGTTTTAAATATTATTGCCTTATGTTTCGATGATCTAACAAACCTACTATTAAGAACCAGATAGGGAACCTGACCTACTCAGACTATACTGCAAGCTTAACAAATTTAAGCTAAAGGTGAACTGCTACAGCTTCAGGAGCTACGAACCCAAACAAGGATCTGATACCCTTGTGGTTCCCACATCTCATTACAAGTCAATTGGTCACAGCTGGAAATGAAGTGATTGACTGTACTGTTTCTATCGCACTACACTATCTCCAATGCCTATTCATTCTCTGACCAAATAAAGTGCTCACATCATTTCAAGTGATGTGATCAAGGTGTACCTACAATGAGTTTATTCAAAACATCACTTGAAGGTTTAAGTTTCATATTTGAGCTTCTAATAAAAAATAGAGAAATCAATCATCACAAGCTTGAAGAATAAAGTTGAACGCAACTACAGACCAGTTCCTAAAAGATAGCTTGTTATTGTCCTATTTGAGTTGTAACTTTGTGATTGTACTTGTTATATCTCCTAAATTATTTAGCTAGAAGCGTTTGATTAAGAATCCTCTAGTAAATCCGCAAACTCTTTGAGTTTATATTGTGACTAGGTTTTATCATAAGCAAAAGTCTTTGTAACTGTAGAGTTACAAAGTGGCCTGTGGTGAGAGCACCACAAGTTAGAAAAAGTCTTTGTAACTAGGAAGTCACAAAGTGCCTTGTGGTGAGAGTACCACAAGTTAGTTGAGTAAATCATTTGTAATGGAGTCATCGCAAAGTGGCTTGTAATAGATTTTTTACAAGTTAGTGGAGTTGAAAGCCTACAGGTGTAGGTCGTGATTTTTTGATCCCCTTGTGTGGGATTTTTCTATGTAAAAATCCTCTACCATATTTACATACCATTTTATTAGCATCCTTAGCAGAATCTTGTAGAGGACCAGGTACTTTACTATTTGGTGGAATCATACAAACTAACATAAAGAAAACCACACAGCACGTACCATGGTGTTTTGCCTCCCACCTACCCTTGGATAGAGCTCGCCACTTACGCTCATTATAGGTCAAGCGGGCTGCAAGCTTCCAATCCCATTCCGTCAGTTCGGGGACCTCGTATGGAAACCACGGGGTTGCTACAAAAATGGAAAAGAAAGCATCTTTACAGAACCCATCTCCACCATGAGAAAAAACAAAAACACAAGTGTACCACTTACATGTGGCATTCCATTTCTCAAGAATCGACATGAACTCTACGGGGATAACTTCGACAGTCCTTACTCAAACAAATTAACTCATCCACCCTCGGTCCCCAGCTTCATCATCATCAACAACAAAGGACATGGTGGATCGGAATCGCAAAGCTATCATGCCTCGACAATAAAATGGTCGGTACAAGCTGATGAGATGGCTAAGGGTGAACTCGAGTCCAACTTCTTCCGCAAAGAACCTCATCATCAGCACTGTCCTCCAGAACGACGGGTGAAATTGTGCCAAGGTAGCCCGATATCTTCTACATAATTCAAGAATGACTCTATCGAAAGGGCGCAACGGGAAGAGGTACGTGTATACGTGCAAAAACCCCTATGTATGAGCCGTGATATTCTCTTCCGGGGAAGGTACCTACAGCACCACATTGTCTCCCCATCCACAATAAGAGGCGTCCCTCTCCTATTGTGAAGTGAACCTTGATGCATGATACCAATGGACCTCGGCATTAGGAGGTTTCTTTTAAGAAAGATCCCTCCTCAAGACAAAGCATATTGAGTTCGGCTCGCCATACGCAGATGGTGTACCACAAATTGAGCGGGAAAAAGAGGTGGAACCCTCCTATTCTTGGTGAACATATTTGGGCGTAACAACCGTGGCTGTAATAAAATAAGAGAAAGAAATGAAAACTCAAGCGAAAACTTTGAATTAAAATGATAGAAAGGCTGGCACAAGGAAGAAGAACTCTTTGTAAAGGGATAGCATATCAAAATAGCAGAATCCTCTGAAAAGAAGGAAATAAACTCATATATATAACAAGCGGCAATTGTCAGCCTACCCTAAAGGCCAAATAATTTCGGCTAGCCATTATTAGTTTCATAGAGATGTACCGACAGGATCATCTCGATCATTCCATAACCACGACATATGATTAACATTGTTGTACACTATTCGAAGAATCGAATACCCCCCCCCCAATCCACCTAGCCTCGAGATGGTACCCAATCTTGAGTATTCTACTACCATGACTGTAGGCTCTAAGAAGCCACCAATATCATTATAGGCCTCGAGATGGTGCCCGATCTCGAGGATCTGTGTCAAAATGAAAGTAGGCTCTAAGGAGCCACCAATATCATTATAAGCCTCAAGATGGTGCCCGATCTCATGGATATCTATCAAAATGAAAGTAGGCTCTAAGAAGCCACCAATATCACTATAAGCCTCGAAATGGTGCCCAATCTCGAGGATCTCTGTCAAAATGAAAATAGGCTCTAAGGATCCATCAATATCGCTCTAAGACTCGATATGGTACCCAACCTCGAGGATCTATCAAAACAAAAGATAAACCTAACCTCGAGATGGTACCCTATGTCGAGGATTTCTGCTATTGCAAATGCGGGTCAATCACTTGATTCTTTTCCACCCGAGCTACCTAAGCCCAAGATAATTTTGCACTCAAGAATTAATAATAAAGTCTTAGGGCTGTTTTTGCCTTCAAATCAAGTTTTTAGGCCACCGAGCTTGAGAGAACTCTCACTCGGGGACTATCTGTGAAAGTCTAAGGGATATTTTTATTCTCAGATGCTCGAGAAAATTATCCCTCAAGGACTATCAACGGGGTCTAAAATGGCTAAGTTTTATTAAAAAAATCGACGCCCCATTCTTACTCAATACAAAGTCATAGGTTTCGACGGCCTAAGTTTGTATCAAGTCAACCCGGACTTGGTCCAAAGAAAGGTAAAGGGTCTCAGGAAATCATATTAACCAATCAAGAACCGAGGAAACTCTATGCCCAAGTCCGGTATTCGGACTGATCGGTAAAGTCACGTGCTCAGATTTTTCACATACGCAAGTAAAGGGAAATCCAGCACAAATCAGAGACAAATTGAAAAAATATTTTTGTATTAATAACGATGATTACCAAAACTCACGAAGGGCCCTTACACATGATTAAAAAAGCCCACGAAGGGTCCTTACAAAGAAAATGAAGCAAACAATAACAGCTAAAAGTCTACTCTACTCTCGGAGGTACATCTTCAGGAGCAATTTCTGCGAGAACCATTCCCTAGGGGACCCCATCTCGACCTTGAAAATGATGTCTTCGAGAATATCCCGCAAAGCGGAAAAAGATGAAGAAGCAGAAAAAGATAAAGAAGTGGCTGTGTGAAAATTTTGGCGAGTATGGGTCTCGCCAGCACTACTATTGGGAAGCTAGTTCTTGAGACATTGCACCGGTATGGGATGCAAAATTTAGCAGATGGAACCACCTCACTCCATGGAAATCAAAAGGAGTGAAGCGCCACACCAGGTGGAAGATAAGAGAGATGAGTAGAAGTCCGCATATCCTTTAATACGAAGATAATTTGAGATTCCTCATTCGTTATTTCAGGCCAACCACAACAACAACAACAAATCAGTACGATATCACTTAGTAGAGGAAATCTCTGAGAAAGATCCATGACATGACTGGCGAGAACAATACTGTGTGACCTTATGGTCACGGGCTTTAAACATGGGAAATAGAGTTGGATGAGGATGAAGAGAAGAAAAGAGTTAAAGGCTGTTGAAGAATGACAGAATGAAGTTTTGGTTCAAGTAAGCTTTCATTTATAGAAAGGTGGCAGCATAACCGATGATGCAATAAATTCTTTTGAGGGGATCGTTGTCAAAATCGTTCCTTATCATTTTAATCTAAGAAATGCGGGGACTATTTCTATATGGTAAAAATCAGAGGGTCTGAATTTGTGATCGTTGAGGCACCCCGTAAAAACCGCTCCCAGAAGGCTCGAAGTTCAGCTTAGGGTCGAACCCCAAAGGTTCTCAATGATCAACCTCGAGGTAGTGTGAGTCTGCGGTTATGGTGGATTAACGGGAAGTTCCCAAGGCACCTGACTGAAGCTGACCAAGTTTATCGGGCTAGTTCAAGACCGTACTATGGCGTTAAATGGTTTTCCCAACCTCAAATCCTTGTAATAAATGCGTCTTTACTATGTTGGGATACTCCCTCATATATAAAGGGGACCCTTATCATTTTGCAACACACCCAATATCACATACAATATTCAATACAAGAACATTCTCTGCTCTCTAACTTAAACATATTCTCTCTTAATTCTAATGTTTACATTCATTGATTACATTTGTTGTGTTTTACTAATTGTTCTTCATTTATTTCTCATTATTGATCATAAAGAGACTTCATCAAATCTCTCAAAACGGTAGTCTTTCATCGCCTGTCTATAGCTTAGTACTGAGCTCGACCTCGAAGCCCTATATAACCAGGCTTGAGGCCCCAATTCTCAGCCGCTCGATTTGCTTAAAGATACTATTTTCAAGTTCTTATCTTATTTTCTAGTCTCATACTAAGCATATATTGCCTAAGAACTAGCATTAAAATAGATAACGTATTTTTAGAACCATAAAATCAAACCTAGTTGTAATTACCATTTTTGAGGTAAACAAGTCTCATCCACACTTCACTCCCTCTCCTACCCTCTTTGAGTCCACTCCTCATCTAAGCAAGTCTGAAGATGTATGTCCTCCTCCAGTCTCGCCAGTCAAATAGAGTCTATATGGTGAACAAGGGAACCTCATTCAGGAACTTTTAACTCTATCCATGGCTGAGCACTTGAGTGAAGATCTGGTGATTAGTCATGAAGAGACTGAGACCACCAGACAAGTTGTGACTCTCTAGGTATCACTGCATCGTCTGTTGAAATTGCCATGGAACCACAAGAAAAGAAGGGAATAGAGAATACATTTTCCATTGCGTTAGAAGGGGTCATTATAGAGGAATGTGTAGGAGGGTTTGAGCTTCAGAAGGAAGAGACAGAAGAAGAGGGAGCAATCATGCCATTTGAACAACCGGCAGAAGATGATGCTACTGGGGTCCCAAATAATGAACCTGATCCCTCCATGGAGGATCCAGGTCAGGAGTCATCTCCCAGGTTAGTACTGATCCTACTCCCTTTCCCCACTTCGATGTTGAGCCTTTGAACATGGTGGTGCCTGAGACGAACCCTGACAATGAAGAAGACGCAAATGGTTTTGTTTATGCTAGTTTTATTAAGGCTAGGACTAAGCAAGTGGAAATTTTAGAGCCAGCTCTAAGCGACCTACTACACGGTTGCAGCCAAAAAAAGCTCTAGAGTTTGCCCTCAAGAAGAGTAAAATGAGTCGGAGAAGGAGAAGGTTGGTCAAGGATGGAAAAGTTGTACAAGCAGAGGATGTTCATGTAGTGGGTGTGGATGAGGAAACCAAAGATGAACCTAGTTCCCTGACCCCCAATCCTTCAGGGAAGAAACACTTCATCTCTCAATTCGAAAGGCACACCTCTAAGGGTTCTAAGAGTTATTCCAAGAGTGATGTTGCTGGTTCCAGTAAAAAGTTGGTAAATTTTTTTGGTGACAATACAGTAAAGGAGCATGGTGACAAGTTTGATGAGGAATAATTGGAGAAAATCTTGTGAACATAGACAGAATAAGTCAGCGGAGAAGGAAAAGAGTGTTGGCAAGTCAGTGGGAGCGATGATGACGATGATGACGATGATGAGGAACCTGGTTCCTTCAAGAAAGGAAAAGTGAGTGAAACGCTAAGGTTTGAGAAAAGGAAGCTAGGGGATAAAAAAGTGTTGTGGGGCCGCACATTTGCCTCTGACATTAGAGTGCTGTGATAAGACAATTAGTGGATATCTATGACTCTCAATAGTTGACCAATTTTTTTATAAGTAAGGCTCCTATAGTGTATGAGGACGGAGTATGGAATTTCTACCAGCCTCTTTATAGTAGATGGCAATCCAATCTATGTATTGGTAAATGGGGTGGACATAATGATGGACTATTCCCTATTTGGGTCATTTCTGCGCGTTCCTTCCGAAGGAGTGTCATCTGTTTAGGGCGTCTGCACACCAAACTTCAAAAATTCCATTGTCAAGAACAAAGCAATACATCATGGGGAACATATGCATAAGAAGGCACTCCTTACAGTTTATCAACTCCTCTTTGAGATGGTTAACAAAATATTTCTTCCCCGCGCTGAATGAAGCTCTACTGCATCCAAAGCTGATATATTCCGTATGAAAACTTTGGATAATTTCTCCTCCAAAAATTTGCCTTCCATAATGATATGAGCATATACAGAGAACCTCAAATACGAGAATCCAGGACTGCCTTATGGGTTCCTTCTCACAAGTTTTGAGTTTTTTAAAGTACCTTTGGGACAGGCCAAAGTGGGCACCAAAAAGCAATTATTTTCAAAAACTACTATGGAGGAGTGTGAGTGTATTGACAAAGTTAGAGGAGTTGGAAGCACTTACACAATTCTCAACTAATAAATGCTCAGAATAGTTCCATAGAGGAGATCCGAAAGTTGAAGGCTAGAAATGTAATTCTTAAGAGTTAGCTTAGTCAGTTGCAAGAGGTACTTGGTTCTAGTGGTTCTCGCAATGCAGAGGTTGCATGCCTAACAAAGGAGAATGTTGAACTAAGGAAACAGGTGGAGGACATGAAAGAAAGACTTTGCAATGAGCAAATGTCTGCCAATGCTCGTATGGATCTTGTCCTCCAAACTCTTGCTTCCTCTTCCAAGCCCCATTCCTCCAGTATCCCTTAAAGAATGTCCCCCTAGTGTCCAGTTTCTAGTGTCTATCTTCTTAAGTTATTTTTGGTGATGTTTGTTATTTTGGTATGTGTTTTTTGTTTGTTCTAGACTGTGGATGAAAAATAATGATTCTTCTCCCGCCTGTAAGAGTCCAATTTTAGTTAATGAAAGTGATTTCGTTTTTGCTATCTATGCTGCTGCTCTTTTACTTTTGTCTTTTATCATGTTGTGAGTACATAAGTGACATGAGTTAGCTATGCTACACTTCTTATGCTGCTAGGATGTTCTGTGCTTTTAATGATGCCAAAATGGGAAAGATTTAACTAAATAATACAGATTCGGGGGGGTGGGGGGACTCACAAAAGTTCAAGTACTGACTAAAGGTAAATGCAGAGCTTTAGGTGGAACTTAAGGTCGTTCTGGTTCACAATCTGGTTCCTTTGTGGCCCCTTCTAGGATTTTCAATTATAAGTTTGTCATCATAAAAAATGAGGAAATTCATAGGTTACAAGTACTTTGGTTATAAGTACTTTATTTTATGTTTTGATGATCTAACAAACTTACTATCCAGAACCAGATAAGGAACATGTTACACATTTACAATACCTCAAGATCACAAGGTTCCAGGTTGGGATTCAACATAGAGTATGATTCAACTCCTCATAGTGGAAGGAACAGTTGAGGGATCATGTCCCTACCAATTCCCGAAGAGACTGTACGAAGTCAACTCTGTAGCTGGAAAGTTACTGCCTACACACGCTACAATGCAGGAACAATATTGCATTCAACTTTCCAGAGAAGACGTTTTACCTACCTTGCATCATTACATGTGATGTCACACATGTATATATGCATTCAAGGGAGGTAAAACAAAAGCCTTGAACACTTAGAGATCTCATTCAATCTCACTCACGTGACCATCTAGCAAACAACTGTCATGTGCTTCAAAAATAAAGAACGAAACAACTACGGACGAGTTCCCACATAGAGTCATTGTATGTCTTTAGTTGAGTTGTAACTTTGCAAAAGTACTTTAGTTGTAATTCGTATCTATCTTGTTTAAAAGAATTTCATAGTAACCCATTTGTAAACCTTAAACCTGCGTGTTTAATTCTTGACCAGAGTTAGTCAAGTTTCAAAGTCTTTGTAACAAAGTTATTGCAAAGTGTCTTGTAACAAGTGTGTTACAAGTTAGTGAGGGATTGAAAGTTTAATTCCTAGGTTGCATATGTTGTAATCTGAAAGTTGCTCAGTAGTGAAGTTGAAATCCTACAAGGATAGGTCATGATTTTTAATCCCGTTGAGCTGAAAATTTTCCATGTAAGATTCCTCCTGTCATTTAATTTCCGCTTTTTGTGTGTGTACTATAGAAGTTGGTAAACCCTTACATTCTATCAGTAACTTATGGTAATATGGCCAAATGAATTTAAAAGCTTAATAATGTGGGTAGGCCCTCATTTTGATTAACGCATACGATGACCTCATTAAATATGTTACAATTATGATTGAGGGGTATAGGTTAAACCTTGTTCGTGGTGGGTATCTTAGGTAGCACTAAATTTCCCTTTGTCTCAGTTGTACGAAGTTGTCTTTTTTAGATTAGAGATGGTCATTGTGGTGCGAATGATCATAATGATGGTGTGGGGGTGAGGAGGGGAAGGAAATTTTAGTGATGGAAGAACAAATACAGAGGAATGGTAGAATGGGTTAGGGGGAGGTGTCATGTCACGTGACATCCAGCTCATCAAATGTTAGTATTTTGTTACAGAAGAAGGTTATATTTAAAATAATAGTATAACTGGTATATTTGGACTGAAAATATAATAATGATATATCTAAACTTTTTCTCCTAGTACAAGTATATTTGGCCCTTTTAGTTTCTAAGTCTGCGTGTGGGGTGTTGGGGGGGGGGGGAGTTGTAAAGAAAACATGGGAAAATAGATTACTTGAAAGGACTATACAACAACAACAACAACAATAACAACTACCCAGTATACTCCCACCAGGTGGGGTCTGTGGAAGGTAATATGTAGACAGCCTTACCCCTACCCAAAAGGGTAGAGAGGCTGCTTCCAAGCGACCCTCGGCGCATAGGACAGAATGAAAAGCTGCATTGGAAAACAAAGATAAAGTTAGGAACCAAGGCAAGACAAAACACAATAACAAAACAAAGCATAAGTAATCCTGCAAAAATAACGTAAATGATTATGTAAACATAAGAAACATAAATACCGTCGCATGCGACAATAACAAGCGACAACTACCATATTACCAACCAAGAGGGGACCTACGCTAAAACACTAGTCATCTACGGGTAACCCTACTATCCCACACCCAACCCCGGGTGGGGCGAACGAAGGACTCTAAGAGCCCCTAGCCTGCAACCCTGATTCTAGACCTCCAGACTCCCCTATCAAGGGTCAAGTCCTCGGTAACCTGCATTCTAGTCATGTCCTGCCTAATCACCTCTCCCCAATGCTTCCTAGGCCTCCCTCTACCCCGCCGACCACCAACAATCTCCAGCCGCTCGCAGCTCCTCACCGGGGCATCGGGACCCCTCCTCCGTACATGCCCGAACCACCTCAGCCTAGTTCCCGCATCTACTCGTCCACCGGGGCCACCTCTACCTTCTGTCGAATAACTTCATTCTTAATCTTATCTAGCCTGGTGTGCCCACACATCCACCTAAGCATCCTCATCTCAGCAACCTTCATTCTCTGAACATGGGAGTTCTTCACGGGCCAGCACTCTGCCCCATACAACATCGCAGGTCTAACCACGGCTCTGTAGAATTTCCCCTTGAGTTTGTGTGGGATTTTCTTGTCACATAGGACCCCAGAAGCAAGCCTCCACTTCGACCACCCTGCTCCTATCCGATGGGTGACGTCCCCGTCAATCTCTCCGTTCCCCTGAATCACAGACCCAAGATATCGGACCCTGTCCCTCTTGGCGATGGCCTGAGAACCAAGCATCACATCCCTGCCCACCCCACTCGGCTCGTCGCTGAACTTGCACTCCAGATATTCTGTCTTAGATCTGCTTATTTTGAAACCTTTAGACTCGAGGGTCTGTCTCCATACCTCTAACCTTTCACTAACACCGGCGCTCGTCTCGTCTATCAATATTATATCATCAGCAAAGAGCATACACCATGGCACATCCCCTTGGATATGACGGGTTAGAGCATCTATCACTAAGGCGAACAACAGGGGGCTCAGCGCCGATCCTTGATGGAGCCCCATTACCACAGGAAAATGGTCTGAATCGCCACCCACCGTCCTCACCCTAGTCTTAGCCCCATCGTACATGTCCTTGATAACTCTGATATAGGCTTTTGGCACACTCTTCGCCTCCAAGCACCTCCATAGCACCTCCCTCGGGACCTTGTCATATGCCTTCTCCAAGTCGATAAGCACCATGTTCAGGTCCTTCTTCTTATCCCTGAATTGTTCCGCCAGCCGCCTGACTAGGTGAATAGCCTCAGTGGTGGAGCGGCCCGGCATGAAACCGAACTGGTTCCCAGATATATTCGTCGCCTCCCTCATTCGCGCCTCAATCACCCTCTCTCAAACCTTCATCGTGTGGCTCATTAGTTTAATACCCCTATAGTTGTTGCAGCACTGGATGTCCCCTTTGTTCTTGTACAAGGGCACCACTGTACTCCACCGCCACTCATCCGGCATCCTTTTAGTCTTGAAGATCACGTTGAATAGCCTAGAGAGCCACTCCCCTCCAGGTTTACTCATGCACTTCCAAAACTCCACCGGGATCTCGTCAGGCCCGGTTGCTCGACCCCTACTCATCCTACGCAACGCCCCTAAGACCTCCTCCACCCTAATGCGCCTGCAGTACCCAAGGTCTCTATGACGCTCTGAATGCCCCAACTCCCCTAGCTCTATGCTCCGATCCCCCTCCTCGTTAAGAAGGTCCCGGAAGTACGCCTGCCACCTCTGTTTGATTTGCGATTCCCCCATCAGAACTCTACCATCCTCGTCCTTGATACACCTGACCTGGTCTAGGTCACGAGCTTTCCTTTCCCTTGCTTTAGCCAGCCGGAATAACTTCTTATCCCCACCTCTCTCCCCTAGTTCCTCATACATGCGACCGAACGCCGCATTTTTATCTTCCGTGACTGCCATCTTAGCTTCTCTTCTCGCCTCCCTGTAGAACAACCTGTTCACTCTCCGCTCCTCCTCGCTTGTGCTCCCTGCCAACCTAGCGAACGCCGCCTTCTTCACCTCCACTTTTCCTTTGACTACCTCGTTCCACCACCAATCACCCCGATGACTACCTGAATATCCCTTAGAAACCCTGAGCACGTCCCGTGCTACCCCCCTAACCAAGTTTGCTGTCGCTGACCACATAGCGTCCGCTTTCCCATAACTTCTCCAAGCTCCGCCCTCCACTAACCTCCTTTCCAACTCCTGAGCTTTCTCCTTAGACAAAGCTCCCCATCTAATCCTCGGTTGACCCCGAGCGCCCCTCCTCTTCTTCTTCACCCAGAGATCAACATCCATCACTAGGAGCCTATGAAGAGTTGAAAGAGACTCTCCCGGAATAACCTTGCAATCCTTGCACAAACCCCTGTCGCTCCTTCTGATGAGGATGTAATCAATTTGAGTCCTCGCCGCCGCACTCTTGAAGGTGACCAAATGCTCCTCCCTCTTCCGGAATGACGAGTTCGCAATCAGGAGCTCGGAAGCCCTGGCGAAATCAAGCAGCGAAGTGCCTCCTCCGTTCCTGGCCCCGAAGCCAAAGCCCCCGTGCACCTCATTATCCAGCAAGAAATGGAGACAATAGCTCTGTCCCTAACATGCACTGCAATTCCTTGTGCCTCTTCTTCAGCTTCATCTTTTTCAACAACTCCAACACTTACTCTAATCAAATATTCACCCAGCAGAGGTCAGCTTCTATTCTAATCTCTGTGCTGTGTTCAGTTTTAGAGTTTATTATATAAGATTGCAGCATCTAAAAAGTTACAATCTTTAGCACTGCATAGAAGAAGAAGCAAAGGAATTGAGGAGCAGGATCTGTATGGCCTTCCAAAGGAATATTATGATGATATATGTTCTTTTTTCCCCATCATCTATTCTTGTTTGTAGGTCTGTTTTATTTTTTCCTGTTTCTACTTGATATTTTAGTGTATTCTTCCGTCTGACACCAGTGAATTAAATATTTTGATTTAACTACTAGTTTCTAGTTTAATTCTTGAAAAGGGTAACAAGAGAAGATAATATTCTATCCATCAGGGAAAAAAATGAATATGGGGTTATGACCTGGAGTGGCAAACGGGCGGGTCGGTCGGATATGGTTCGGGTCGAAAACCAGTAATGAAAAATTGATCAATTATCCGACCCGACTCATATTTAATACGCATAAAAAAACGGTTAATCATTCATGACTTCTTGTATATGATCATTTTTTGGGAGAATTCTTAGTCTCCCTAACTTGTGGAACCCCCAATTTGAGGTTTTATAAATGTAAAAGTTAGACTCATTGGTTATCCATTTTCTAAAGGGATAATATGATTCTTATCCATATTTGACCCATTTTTAAAAAGTTCATTATCCAATCCATTTTTTAGTGGATAATATGGGTGATTAACTGTTTTCTTTGAACCATTTTACCACCCCTGGTTATGACAGTCAAAGCTTCCAATTTTCAGTGTGAATTCCTACACGATTTCTTAAGATTTTTAAAGTAAAATTTATATAATTGGAAAGCAGATGTGCATGAAAAGTAATATGATTCACAGTATGTTACAATTAAATAGTAAAAAATGTTTTGAAAAGACTGTCTGACTCCTTAATAAATTGTAGTATAAAATATGACTGAGGGAGTAATATACAAGCAAAAGTAGAGGAAAGGAAAGTATTATGTTACATATTCTTTGAAAGTTGGTGCTAACCTTGCGCTGGCTAGGAATGGCTAGCTCGGCAAAGGGAAAAGACAAAGGAATTGCATAGACTACCTCAACAGGAGGATGAGGAAAAGAAGGTTGATGAGTATCGTGAAATTGGACTGCGCTTGAAAGATTATCCAGAAGAAGAGCTTCTAAAGGCGAAGAAGTTGGTTGCCAGCTTCATTAGGTCAGCTGAAGAAGTGGAAGAGGTGAACAACTTCTCCATTGCAAAAATTTATCTTTTTCTGGTTGGATATAGATAATATACTAGAGGTGTATGAATCTTTCCATGTGATGCAACTGTATTTGTTTTCTGGAAGAATCGAATTACAACCTTTTTTAGAATATCATTTTATCTTGTTAGTTTTCGACTATTACTTGCCCAGCCAAGGGGAATCTTAACAATGTCAAAGTTGTTATGGTTCTGGTGTAAACTCAAAACAAGAAAAGCACCTATTGCTCTATCTATTTCTTTTTTTCTTTTTTTAAAAGAAGAAATGATTTTGTTCATTCGGACGATGTCTTAAATGAAGAAATTTACTAGCAAAAGGATGTATTTTCACCTTTTTCTACCCATTGTTACCTCATGTTCCCTTCAAGAGAGTTAGAAGCAGAAATCCTCGTTTCTCGAGGATATAGTTCTTTCTGTCAATTGCTAATTCAAAGATGTTCAGTTCAGTCAATGATCTTGTTGACTTCTGTGGCCTTGAGAAAATTAATCAAAGAGTTTAGTTTTGGAGCTGTAGATTTCTTTCTTTTCTCTTTCTGTTGGTTGCAAAGCTGATCCCAGCAACCCTTCCTTCTCTTCAGGTCCTTCCTGACCGGTCATGGTGATCTATCGTGTTGTTAATTTAGCCTATAGAAACCCTTCTTGCTTAGAAAATCTATCTATCTATTTTACACGAAGTGCAACTACTTGGATGTGACATAGAGTACATGACCATCTTCTTAGTAATTCAAGGTCTTATATGTTCTTTCCGACTGGGGGAAAAATCTCAAAATATTGTCATGATGAGGGTAAATTAGCTTAAATGAGCACTTTAAATCCAATCATATATGAGGTAAGCATATGGATTGGCCTACCAAGTTCTAGTGGTCAGGACCAAAGCTTCTTGATCTTGTGAGGTGTTTGTCTTGATTTTTTAACCTTATTTTGTTTTCCTATCTCTTGAAGGAAGGAAAACATATTTGCCATAATTGAGTTTTCCTTTTTCTAAAAGAAAATTATAGATCTCTCATATTTGGCTAGTCCTTTTTTTTGGAAGAAAATGTTTTGACTTCAATAAATTAAGGATTCTTCCTTCTCATTCAATAGCATCCACAATGTAGCCTTAAGACGTTTGAGAGTCTTGTTTAGGGAGAGAATTTATGAAAAAGTGTTAGCCTGCCACTTATGTGTGCCTCTTTTTGAGGTTGTTCTCTCGATATTTTGAATTCTCTTTTATATAATGGACTGCTCATCTCCGCCTTTAGATGTAGGTTAATTAACTGAACCACGTTAAATATTTGTGTTCTTTTGGTATATGTCTTTTTTTTGTTGTCTGATTTATCGTCGTTGAAGGTATGCATTGTTAGCTTCTGCATGACACCTGTTTATTTCGATCCTAAACTTACTTTAGGAAGTTCAACAACTACTTCCTGACATAAGTGAAAAAGTAACAGTAGCATACTTTAGGTATGGAAGCCTACCTTTTAATCAAGCAGACTCTATCCTTTTGTTGTCTGTGAGCCAGATTTACCTGGTGCTTATTCATTATTGTGATTCCCTGCACCTCCCTCATCTTGTTTGTTTGGTTTGATCCTGCAATAGAACTATTCTAGTTTATCATGCCTTAATTACTTTCATATACTAGAATTTGGGTCACCGACTAAATTCCATTTTTTTTTTCAAAACCAAGAAATCCTGAGGTCCAAATGGCACATGGTTTAGAATCCGGTGGATAATTGGCCTGCCCCTTTACCCTTCTCCTCTTAAATACCAGGCTCAAGTGCATACGCCTAAACCACGCATCACGTGTTGCGCTCTTACCACTAGACGGAAGCCCAAAAGACAAACATTTTCCTTTCTAAATTCCAATTTTACAATAGCTTTCTTATTGGACATTGTTTCTTGTTTTAATTCCTTTTTTGATAAGGTAAATTGTATTACTCAAAAGGGAGAGAAACTCCCGTATACAAGAAGTATACCAAAAAGTAGAGAATTTACATCAGAACATGATTCTCTACAAAGAACGCCCAATCTTCTATACAAATAGGGGCTATATGAGCTATCAAAGAAAAAAAGGCTATTCACAAGAAGTGAAAAAGGAGACTCAATTCCCTCAAAAGCTCTCCTATTTCTCCCCCCCTCCCCCCCTCCCCCCCCAAACTATCCACATGAGAGCTAACGGAGCTAACTTCCATGCCTTTTGCTTTTTTCTTCTACGGAAACCGGCCTAGCTATATAGCATTTTCTTGACAGTGCTTGGCATCACCCATTGGACACCAAAAGGTTAGGATCGCCCTCCACAAAGCCGAGGACACAGGGCAATGCAACAAAAGATGATCAACTTCTTCCCCTGAGCTTTTACACATATAACACCAACTAACAAGTGTAATTCCACTCTTTCAAAGATTCTCAGCAGTCAAAATCACTCCCCTCGTTGCTAGCCATGCAAAAAAGCACAGCTTCGTGGGTGCCATAGGAATCCAGATTGAGGAGCATGGAAAAGAGGCCTCCTCTCTCACCAACATACTCTGGTAAAATGACTTTACGGTGAATAGACGATCGCCACGCAAACCCCATCTCCAAGAATCACAAGATGGCAGAGGCCTGTCTTGCCCATATAGCAGTGTCAATAAATCTTGAAGCTCCGCAATCTCCCAATCTTGCATGTTTCTTCTCAATGAGAGGTCTCATACTACTCCGTCTTTATGCTCCTTACGAATCTGTTGGACCATCAATTTCTTCTGGTTTGAAACACTGAAGACGTGGGGAAGGAGACCCTCAAAGTATCCTCTCCACACCACATGTGATTCCAAAAGCTGATTCTCCTTCCATCTCCCACCTTATAAGAGATGTTGCCACTGAAGGATTCTCAATTCTTCATGATGCTCCTCCACATGCCACACCCGAATGGTGTTGTGATTGCCTTGGTCCTCCAACCCCCTCCCATGGAATCGTACTTTTCTACTATAACCTTCCTCCATAGAGCATGCTCTTCTACTCCGAATCTCCACAATCATTTCTCCAACAAAGCTCTGTTGAACACCTTAAGATCTTTCACTCCAAGTCCACCCCACTTCTTTGGGGAAGTTGTTGTCTGCCAATTCACTAGATGATACTTTCTAGCTCCATCTGCTGCATCCCATAGAAAATTCCTTTGAAGTCGCTCCAGTTTTTTTGTGATGCTCACAAGAACTTGCAACATGGACTAGTAATCGGTGGACATACTCGATAAAGTGCTTTTAATGAGCACTTCCGTTTCGCCTTTTGACAAGTACCGTTTCTGCCAGCCTGCTAATCTTTTTTCAACCCCTTCGATCACTAGATTCCAAACCGTAGTATCCTTATGCGAAGCGCCTAATGGGAGACCCAGGTAAGTAGTGGGAGAGGAGCCCACCTTACATCTGAGAACATAGGACAAAGCATCAACGTTAGCAACCTTACCCACCTAAAAAATCTCACACTTGTCAAGGTTGATTTTGAGACCTGATACTATCTGAAACCATTGCAGGACCTGCTTCAGGAAGGTCAACTGATCCATATCGGCATCGTAGAAAACCAGGGTGTCATTCGCAAAAAGCAGATGAGAGACTCTTCCGGCACTAGGCATCCCGATCGGAGCTGAGAATCCTCTCAGGAAACCTCCGCCCGCCGCACGATCCATCATTTTACTCAAAGCATCCATCACTAGAATGAATAGCAGGGGGATATGGGGTCTCCTTGCCTGAGACCCTTGGAGCTGCCAAAGAAACCACACGGGCTACCATTAACCAAGGCAGAGAATCTGACTGAGGAAATGCAGAACTTGATCCATCCCCCCATATTGCCCCAAACCCCATCCGCATCATAATGAAATCAGGAACTCCCAATTGATATGGTCGAAAGCCTTCTCAAAGTCCAACTTGCATAGTAAGTCGGGATCTCTATTTTTCCTTCTGGAGTCTACAAGTTCGTTTGCCACCAAAGCTGCATCTAGGATCTGCCTACCTTCCACAAACGCATTCTGGGAGGACGAAACAGACACGTCAAGAACCTTTTTGAGTCTATTCGAAAGCACTTTAGAAAATCTTGTAAATGTTCCCCACAAGACTAATAGGCCTGTAGTCACTGATACAAGATACACCTTCTTTCTTAGGCACAATAGTAATAAAAGAAGCATTGATACTTCTCTCGAAAACACCATTCGCATGGAAGTATTCAATGGCTTCTAACAACTCCCCCTTGATTGTGTCCCAACAGAGCTGGAAGAAGGCTAAGGAGAAACCATCAGAGCCGGGGGCCTTATCACCAGCACAACTCGACACAGCCTCATGCACCTCCTCCTCCTCAAAAGACCTTTCTAGCCACTCACTGTCTCCCTCCTCTATGTGGTTGAACTCTATTTCCCCAAAGTCGGCCTCCAACTAACTTCCTCTTTGTATAAATTCTCATAAAACCCCACTATCGCCCCTTTTACCTCCTCAACCCTCACCCATCCACTACTAAGGACTCTATGAAGTTTCTCCTTCAATTTGCAACTGCAACTTTGTGGAAAAATTTGGAATTTGAATCCCCTTCCTTTAACCATAACGCCCTCGATTTTTGCCGCCAACTAGTCTCTTGAGCTATTGCTAACTCGACTATTTCCTCTTAACCTTCCTCAATCTCTCTTTCTCAGATTCATCTAACTCCCTCGCCCCTTCCCCTCTATCTAGATCCCCTAATTCATGCATAAGCTCCCTCATTTTAACCTCCACCCTCCCAAAAACCTCCTTATTCCACCTAATAATATCTCCCTTGAGCAATTTGAGCTTCTTCGAAAGGCGGAATGAAGGAGTCCCTGATACCCCGTAGCTTGTCCACCATTCTTTCACCTTGTCACCAAATCCTGGCATCTTCAACCAAATGTTCTCGAAACGGAAGGGCCGCACACCCCTCCCTCTGCATCCATATAGCAACATAGGCAAATGGTCCGAAGTCACCCTAGGTAGAGGAATCAGCAGCACGTTTAGCACCAGCTCATCCCAAGAGAGCGATAGCATAAATCTATCAAGTCTAGACCTTGAGTTGGAATCCTCCGCCCTAGCCCAAGTAAACCTTTCCCCTAACAGAAGAAGATCAATAAGAAAGTGATCATTGATGAAGTTAGAAAACTCCTCCATGGCCCTCAAAATCATACTACACCCTAATCTCTTCTCCAGAAATCTAATAGTGTTAAAGTCTCCCCCAAAAACCCATGGAATGTCCCATTCACCATACTAGCCAGTTCCTCCTAGAAAAACACCTTGGACCCTTCTCCTATCGGTCCGTACACTTTCTCAAATCCCCATTCCACCCCACTCACTCTATCTTTGACAAGAGTTGCTAAAGAAAAATCTTTCTTCTTAATCTCCTGTACCTCCAAGCTTCTATCATCCCACATTAGAAGAATTCCCCCGGCACTTCCCGCTGCCGGAACCTAGTCGTATTTTACCCAACTACCTTCCAAAACACTTCTGACAACTACATCCGACAAAACTTCCATTTTTATCTCCTAAAAACAAACTAGGTTAGCACCCCACTCTCTAACTCCCACTTTGATGATGGACCTTTTGTTTGGTTCATTCATCCCCTCACATTCCATGAAAGGATCTTAACTTCCATAAGAAACAATATCCCCCTTCTCCCGCCCCCTCTAACGGAGCTCTGTTCCTCCCTGTCACACACTCGGCCCCTTCTCTGTACATCACTACATTTCCTAAATTATTTTGCTTAACACCTTGACCCAACTCCCTCACTGAACCATCATAACAAGGTTGTTGCTCAATCTTCCTCAACAGTTCTAACACCCTATCTTCCTTCCCTTCAAAAGAAACACCTAGAAACTTCCCAAAGTTTAATAGTTTATCCTCCATCCAAAAAGACATATCCCCTTTTCCAATCCGTGACGAGATTGGACATGCATCTTATATATGTACCCTTTCCTTTCCCCTACCGGAGGAATACAAGACCATAGCATTGCTAGCAATACGAACTTTAGGTGCCGAAATGATCTCGCCATTTCCTTGAGGGGTATTAACCTATGAAATTAGCACCCCGTTGCTACAGGAATGACCAGAAACACCAGTAGGGTAGCAGAAAGGAGGAGAGCATGGAGCCCTTGGCGGCTTCTTAACAAGAAATATTGGTCCGGCACAAACATCAGATGGGGCATGCGCAACAATCTTCCCATAAGAAGAAGAAGCTTCAAGTGTAGCCTCAGCACAACTAAGCCCAGGAGCAGATGAAGGGGCGATGGAACTGGGTCCATCAGAAGCGGGAGGTCGTGGAATAGCAACACCATCTATAGTCGGTGCCGCCCCTGAAGCGGCGTCCATCGAAGAAGGGCGAAGGTTACTACAGCTCGGTGCAGAAATGGCACTATGTGTAGCACCATTGGCAGAAGAAGGAAGAACGATTGTTCCTATATGCTTAGGAGCCTTAACTGGCACAACTTGAAATGATCTGGGCCCTTTAGGATCAATTCTAATAGAATTGGGATAATTTGTTGGGCATGTGAGGAGTCCCAAGCCTATACTTGCTGAAATCTTGCCTGGCCCTAGGATAATTGAAAGATGACCGGCCCATTCTACCTTTCCAGCTCGCATCACTAACCCGTTCACGTCTTTCCCTCCTATTGAAATTTTGTCTTCTCTTAAAAATCATACCACCCGTCTCTTCTCGATCTAACGTTTGATTCTGGCTTAGTTCACTGATCCAGGCCCTCCCCTCCCCTTAGAGACTGATTTTTCCTCCCTTCCCTTCTATTTGACCTTCCCTTTTCTTCTGCCACTATCTCAGTCATAAAAATAGGGCAAAATTCAGGGCTCAACCAAACCCTATAACTCAAGTAGCTATCTTCCACCACAGTGGAGACATGGATTTTACCCCTTTTCCGCACCACAATCCTCACACGCGAGAGATCGTGTAAGCTGCAAGCGACTTCAATAAACCCCCACAGATTTCCCCATTCTTCTTGAATAAATCAATACAGCAAAGATGCACCGGGAGACCCACCATCCACCAATGATTCGCTGGTGAAACGAGGGTCTAGACACCCATCGTGCTCCACCCATCTGTCTAACTTTAAGAAGTTCCCTTCGAACCACCTGTTTCCTCTTACAAGAATTTCTGAAGCTTGAGACTCGTCGACAAAATGAAAGAGATATTGTGTGTCCCCCAGTTGCAATATTTTCAGCCCGTCCTTGACATTCCATGCCCTTGCTGACCAGTTCCTAACAGCCTCCGGAGAACCAACCCATTTGGAGAAAGACCCAATCAGACAAGATTTCAAAAAAGCCCTTGCGCATGAGAGTGTGCTCCTCAGATAGCGAGAAGTGTGGCTCCTTCCCTACGTCAAGCTTTTGATGGCATCTTCCCCCAAGTTCTAGGACTGGCCAAGAGGTAGCTTTGTTGAAACTCATGTTTTCCAATTTTCTAGATTCTAGAAAGAAGTAGGAGTTTCTCTCTGTATAATCCGTCATATTCTAGATGCTGACTGAAAAGTGATTGAAAAACTGGCCGGAAAAGTGCTTCCCGTCGCCGGAAAAAAGAAAAGCGGTCGGAATCTATCACTTCATGGATGGGTGGGGTCGGAATAAGGGGATGAAGAGGCTGTCCAAAAGAAAAAAATTGAAATCTGGCCGGGGTTGGTCTCATGCGCCGGCGCGTGGGGAAGGGCTCCGCCGGAGCTTGGTCGCGCGTTTGAGGTTCTTTGACGGAGCTGATTTCAGGGGTAGGCTCGCGACACTGGTGGCTCTCCGATGGTGTATGTAGAAACTCAGGATTCCGGATTCTCAGGCTCCTCGGGGAGTGTGCCTGAGAGCATCTGACATTCTGTTTCAGAAATCTCTATAACAATTGATATCCTTCGGTTTAGGAGTTTGTTATTAGCATCCTATTTTCTAGGTTTAGGATTTTGGTAGTTTCCTGTATTCTAGTGTCTCCTACTGCACTTGTTTTAATTCTTATGTGTAGAAAATTGAGGAAGCTGCAGAAAAAGGTGAACTCGATGAACTTGTTCTATAGATCATATGGAATCGGCTTGATCTTGCTCAGCGTGATGTAAGTATTTTACTGCTTATCTGTTTTTTGTATGACTACTAACTGACCCTTATCTATTTCTTTTTCTTTTTCCTGTTTGTGTGACAGATTTGCCTTTTGGGCATCACTCATCAGTATAAGAGTCACATTCACCTTATCTTGTCCTTTTGTCCATGAGCTCAGATGTTTTGGTTTCAATTACCAAAGGGAAAACGGTGTCTGCTTCAAAATTTAGCACACTTACGCAGTAGCAAATTTGCACCTGAATCTAGACATGGTTTTCCCCAAATAAAATGGTTTTGTTTAAATGAGAAAATTTAGAGACTAACTGTAAGATTAAGTGCAACATGCATGATATTTCACACAATTTTACTATTAGGTATTCTGCATCGACAATACTTTGAATACCATCTTTTTGTGTTTAAAAGCCCTTCATATGCATTGTGCAATCTTTGCTTAGTATGGTACTGTTGCATAGGCAGTGCATCAATGGGAATAACCTCCTTTTTTCTACTTTTCTGTAATAGAAGAATATGCACCATCTGAGTTCTGTGTTTGTATAGAATATCCTCTAAAAGTTCGTATGTGGTAGCTTCGTTAGCTTTCCTTTAGTGTGTAACCGATTTATATATGTTAAGCTCCCCTTTTTTTCTCTCCTTTGCTTTTCTTTTGCCCCTCTTTAAAGTAAAGCTGCTTCTTAGAGTTGGCTTTTGCAATTGCAATCTGTCTCTGTCTGGCTCCTCGCTTTGAACTCAAATAAGACCTTCTTTTGGTCGAGTGACTTCGTTCCTGGTCTTCCTATTCCCTTCGCTTTCCCAGCCGCTGCCTCTAAGGCCCAAGTACTTTTTTTGCTTGATCAAAAATAACCTAACACATGTAAGATATCTTTGTTGTGCTTTCAGGATGAGAAAGATGCAGTTCGAAGTCTTGATCTCTTGTACATGCGAGTTGAGGTATGTGAAAACGGTTCTTCAGGAGTTCTTCTGACCAAAAACTCATAATTTCTTTAGTATCAATTAATAAAATGTTGACTATTTTACCTTGTATTATCATTTAACTCAATTTTACTTGGTATTTTTGTCCTTGATAATGTACAACTGAGTTCGTTTCTTCTCTTATGTGTTATCTCTGCCCATGAAAAGTAGCTTTTGCGAAGCTTACTATCATCTTGATGAAGTGCACCTCTTCTTAAGTAAATCCATTTTTGATAAGTATCTTAACCTGTTTATTCATCTTTGACAAATTTACAAGTAGATTTCGTTTACTTTTTATTTTTATTCCTACCTCTATCTTTCTTAGTTTGTTTTTACATTTCAAATGGTACGCTTATACTCATGTATTTTTCTAGCTCATGCTCAGTCATGTTTATGTTTTATCTCTCATCCTGCAACATGTTGATAGATAGATAGATAAGCTGAGCAAGAGATGCTTTCTGGGTCATTTTCTTTTTTTCTCCAACCCCCCCCCCCCCCCCCCCAAATAAAAAACCCCCAAACCCTACTCTCTCTCATGCCTACTGTTTTTTTATTGTCTCTAAACCTTTACCCTTGCACTTTAGACAGAGATTTTGAAACGGGAAGCAACTCCTGCCATGAGACTACTGAATGATCTTCTCATTATGCATGATGGTGGACTCGATAATGAAGGATGGCTCAAAGCATGTAAAAAACGTTTGGTTGATACATTTCCTCAAGAGGACCCTTTTAGTATTCTGTACCTGCAGGTTTTGACATTGGAAAGGTATATCTATACTCTTTCAAATTGCTTTACTGATTTGATATAAACTGTTATCTTCCTAGCATTAGTCTTTGAGATCCATAACCCGATTTCACTTGTGTGATATTTATTCACTTTCCTATATGTGGTATGTGCACATTAATTTCGTCACTTAATATGACATTGCTTTTCTTCACTCTGCATTTCTTGTTAGCATCAAGGTCCTCTAAGACCAGCTTTGGAAGCTGATGATGTGCTTTTGAGGATAGATTTTGTCAGAGAGGTGGATGCACTGTTAAAGGAGGTTCGATCTGAACAGACTGAAGCATTAGAGACACAAGGACTTGATCCAGAACCAGTGGCAAGTAGATTGAAACAACAGGAGAAGCAACGTGCAATACACCAAGTAGAAACGCTTTTGGATCTGGCCATCAACTTGGAGTGGTAGTCAAGTTGCTGCCTCTTCCCAAATGAAAAAGTTCACTGAGTAGAAATTTCAGAACAGAAGAAAAGTCGCAGAGGTTTTTCAATAGTATTCCCGGTTCACAAGGTTCTACCACTGCAGTCAGTATATAGAATGTCCAACTCCAACTATCATTAATAGCAAAGACGACTCAGCATGGTTAAAAGTTGGGGTCCGAACTGTAAGACAATGCAATGCGTTTATTATCATCTGTTAGCAATTTGAAACATCATTTTAGATACTTTTCCACGTCTTCTTCCTTCGTGCCCTAGGGATCAATCATGTGCTGCTGCTCTCCCCCGAACCGACAAGTGTCTATTTGATAGCTGGGACTGGAAGCAAAGTATTTGAAGCTTTATTTATTTACCAAAAGTGTACATTGATGTAGTCGCAAATTGTTCTGATTCAGTCAGTGGGGAGAAACGTTACTCCTCTGAATCAGAAAAGTTTGAAGACGATCTGGGCTCAAAATTTTAGTTTGTTTCTATTTATATATGTGAGATTCTTTTTCTGGGTAATACTGCTTTCGGTGACCTTATTAGAATCTTACTCAGACTGTTATATTTTGAATTAATTAAGAGGAAAAGCCCGTCATACAGAAAATCACGTATGCAATGGCAAAGTTTCAGTGGCATTGCTCTGTACATATGAAATCGAGGTACTTCCAACTGCAAAAGAAATTTTAGATACAAGTAAACGTAGTCTCAGTAAATGCCTCTTATTTTAATATATACGACCTTTACCTCTTACAAGAAAATCTAATATTCGCTGCTGCCTTACTAAAATCTATTATGAAGGAATAAAGGGGCCTTATGATGCATGACTTCAAGTCGCAAAAGCTATATGCCCAGGAAAAAGGGAATTTAAATTTCAGCTAGTTTTTGTGCTTCAAACAGCAAACAGCTGTGAGGCTTCATCTCATATGCAACTAATCCATCTTCAACTGGTGTCCCCTTCTCAGCAAAAAAACCTGGAAATGGGAGGGCAGTGTCAACGAGACGATGCCATACCATATCTGTTGGAGGTGGTGGAAGGATAACACTCTCTGATTCTCCTGCGCTATTGAAGGCGACAAACAAGTCACCTCCGTTATCAGAGACTGATGTATGGCTGCCTTCAGCATCGGCCTTCAAAGACATAGCCAAAAATCTGCTAGACGGGTCATCCCATTTTGGAGGAGATTGATCGCTCCCATGCCACTGGATAATTTCTTCCTTCAAGAAGGTTCTCTTTTGAAGATCACTTCTTCTCATTCTTAAACTAGTCAAGAATGAAATAAACTGGGTAGTCTGAATCCCAAAACCAGTTTTTAAAGTACTCCAATCAAAAGATTTTCGAGCACCATGTACAGGGGAGCCCCCTGATGACTGACCACACTCATCTCCCATGTTAAGTACTGGTACACCTAGAGAAATGAACAATATGAACAGAAAATTATGAACTTGCTTAAGTCGCGTCTCTAGGACGATATTATTAGTCGTGGGGCCTTCTTCTCCACAGTTCCAACTCAATTCTGAAGCCACTTCACTACTACTGAAGCTAACCAAGTCAACAAGAGTAAGTCCGAAATTTCTGGCAATATAATTGAAAGAGAAAGCTGGTCCTCGTCCAGCTGAGAAGATATCCCCACTTCCACAAAGCCGTGTAGCTAGACTGCTTAGAAGACCCTTACCTCTCAAGAAGTCTCGAATGTCATCACAAAATCTCGTATTTATCTCTGCCCATTTCCTCCAGTGGGGGAATAAGATTTCCTTCGAATCATTGGCTAGTGCATCCCAATAATCTGCAATAATCTTGCCTTTTGAAAGTATAGGATCAAAGGCAATAGCCTCAACTAATGGAGGACAAGATAGAATCTCTCCATGGAACCCTTTCAACAAGGAAGAAGCATTTACAAAAACAAAACCATCAATATGAAACTCAATCACCCAGTAGCGGAGACAGTCCAAAATCATTTGTGGGACAATGGGGTAATTGCAATTTAATGCAAATTGAATGTTCATATCACCACCTTTGATTGAATAGTAGCAAGAGTTATCAATATGCATCAAAGGTGCATCCTCTGCAGTATGAGTGAAAACAACTTCAAGAAAAATCTCTATCCCATTAACATGCAATTTCTTAACCATATCCTTCATAGATTTAATGACAGAAAGAGGGTCACTAGAACGTCCGTGCATATTTCCAGGTGAAAAGAAATGCGACGGAAAATAGGGTCCTTTCTGCTCCTCGAAAGGGAAGATTGGCTCCAGTAAGATTGCATTGACACCAAGATGTTTGAAATGGCTCCATTTTTCGGTAATGCCAGAGAAAGTTCCAGCAAGGTCATCAGGTAGCTTACTAGACCCGTCCTTTGTGAATTCAGTCACATTCAAGCGATAAATAATTAGTTTCTCCATAGGTAAGCTAGGAGGGACATCATCGCTCCAATCATAGCCAGGTTCCTTGCATAGTTCTCCAAGATATTTTGGAGGTAACTTAGACCCACCCTGACGAGGAATAACACTCCTTATGACCTTAGAATATGGGTCCAAAAGAACCGGCCCTTCCTTCCCAGAAGTAGCCACCTCGCATCTATAACCATAGGTCTTAAATGACAAAGAACAATCTAAAGCAGCATGCCAAATATCACCTGATCGATTAACATATGGATCTAAATCAATCTCTAAAGATGGCTTTTCAATTGATATGTCATCATACAAACACAAAACTACACTTCTTGCACTGCGTGAGAAGAGAGCAAAATTCATGGTTCCATCTAGCTGACAGGAAAGACCCAATGGAGCAGGATGTCCTGAAGTGAGACCCACTGGTACAACAAAATTCGTGTTTCTGTGGCTTCTGATTTCTAATCTTTTCATGTCAGAAACTAGTTGTGACTTCATATAGAAGGAGATATAGAAGGGTGCTAAACTTGCTTCAAAATCCAGCTGAACTGTGACCTTATCTGAAGGTGCTTGCACAAATGGTGTTTCAAGAGTACTACTTTGACCATCTGTTCCACGTCTATTTAGATCTAGAGGCATAAAGCATGACGCATCAGACCTAAATAGGCCCCAAAGCATAACCAGCTCAGCATGTGCATCTGAGTGCTCCGATGGCAAAACTTCTACAAGCACTTTGTACTTTCCATTTGTCTTTTCCACTAAGACTTTCACATGACCACCAATATCTGTCCTGAAAAGGTATGTGGGAACCCTTTTTCTAGTTTGAATGGGCGAAATACCTGATGCTGATAGTGCTTTTAGTCGATGAGTTCTCTTAGGAACTTCTTGATCAGTTTTTCGACTTCTGCCAGAGAAATTCATCTCTCCCAATTCCAGCTTACTTAATCTGCATACTGCTCTTTTTCCGCGGTTAGCTGTAGGCGCAGGAACCAACTTGGTTGATTCACCAATGCCATAGCTCAATAAACGTGATTGCAGAGCCAACTGTACTGTTGAAGTTGCCATTTTAAAACTGCAGAACTATATGTTACCACAGCCTCACACATACAACCTGGTGAATCACATATTCTTAATCAAGTCCTGCAAAAGCACCACAAATATTATACATTAGCAAAAGAACTGAAAGAGGTGGTAGCCTTTCCGAGAATTCTTTAGCAGGCAAAATGACTTGAGAGCAGGACACCGATAATGGAACAGCCTCCAGAAACTATAAGACTCACGAAAGATTTTTGTAATTAGTCATTTACGTGGTGCTTATACTTCTAGGAAAATTCCTGGGAAATGTTCTTTCAAAATGATATTTAGGAAAGATTTTCTGAAATTAATTTGCATATAGATGACCAACTATCAAAAAGCCAAAACATAAGGGATTGTAAATAAACCATTTTCCAAATTAGAAAATTATAGTTTGAAATGCTTTTACTTTGGGCAAGTATCAATCAGACATCCAGGTATGTAAACACTACAACAATATTCCTAAGTCTACATCATTAGACTAATAATAAGTTTGTGACATAAACAATAAAAATAAAGTAGTTTTATAAACAAGACAACATTGACAAATGGCATTGCCGGAGAACGTGAAAACATCACGAAAACATAAGAGGCGCATGCAATCCAGTATTTTCGACATGGAGCATAAATTTATGCGAAAAATTCACTAAAATTGCAAATGATAGGAGTGGGTATGAACCCATAATTTTAACAATATAATGGGTT
This sequence comes from Nicotiana benthamiana, assembly GCA_034376525.1. Lineage (NCBI taxonomy): Eukaryota > Viridiplantae > Streptophyta > Magnoliopsida > Solanales > Solanaceae > Nicotiana > Nicotiana benthamiana. Next base: position 95,773,030 of record CM067323.1, on the reverse strand, counting down.
TAAAGATAAGAACCTTAAAGGTGGAATAGATACAGCTTAAGTGCTGGATCCGCCTCCAAAAAACATATGATACTTAAAAGGAAAAATAACTCATAAATAAACAGGATCAGATTAGTAACATATAAAAGTTTATGGCTATTCTGGAAGCAAGTCCAGATTTTGGTTTTGCTTTTGAGGAAATAATTTTCTTTCGTCAACCGTACATTTTCAATATTTTTTCAATTTAACCAAATCTTTTCAAAAGCTTTTTGGGGCCAAATGGAGATACTCAGAAATTTATTCTTACTGTTTAACTGCAAGTAAGCATCTACAATCACAATTTCAAGCTATTACTAATGGGGAGCGAAGCAGAACCTACATTACATATTGGAGAATCACACTTGTATGGGTCAAAACTTGACCTCATAATAATGAATGAGATCGACGCATTTATTAAAGTCTATTTGTGATTAATAAATGGTATGGCCATTTATTAACAAGATTATCGGATAGTTACTCGATTTGGCAACTAAGGCCACGGCCTGGCCGTCCTTGCAAGGACGTCCCCTCAATGTGGTCCCAACCCCTTGGCGCCAGCTGGCAGACCTCACGGCTATAAATACTAAGAGAAAGAACCCTAAAAGGGGGCTGCTTCTTCTTCTTCACATCTACTTCTAAAAGAAGAGAATACATCATTGTAAGGCTCTGAACCTCTCCATCGAGAGGCAGACCAAACCATATATCATTAATAAAAGATCTTCACTCTCCTCCATTTAACTTATAACTGTTGTCTCTTGCATCTTACTCATTTGGTCTTTTGGTTTATTACGATCTGCTATGATTGGCCCTTCATTTATTTTGTATGTTTTATGCTTATAAAGTATACGGAAACTTTGAGCTAAACAATTTGGCATCGTCTGTGGGGATTTTATAGCAGAATCGCGTAGTTTATCCTTAGACCAAAAAAAAAAGGGAAAGAAAACAACCCAGCTCGAACAAACCTAAGCGGCATGTCGGATGAAAGGAAGTCAAAAACCTCGAATGAGCTTGATTCCACATCCCCGCGTCCCCGAGCAAAGGAAAGAAGAAGAAAAGGAAGCAGATCCCCCATCCCCATAAGGAAAATGTGTATAAGGTACCTCGCCCCCTTTTCACACGGGATCCTACCATAGAGGAGGAAAGCACGAAAGTATCTCGAACCTAGATCTGTAATGGGGCGACCTGTGCGAACCAGTCGAGAAGACTACAAGTGCAAGACAAGCTAGATCTGAAACCAAAAGCAAATCCCAACGCCCAACACGAAGCGGGTTATGCGGGAAAACAAAAGTTCAACCACGGTAGAACTGGGACTCAGGCTACGCGCCTTCAAAAATTACAAAGGTTCAACTACGGTTGAACGACTACTCAGGCTATGTGCCTTCGACTTCAAAAACTACCGAGGTTCAACTACGGTTGAACGGCAGTTCAGGCTACGCGCCTTCAAATATTACAAAGGTTCAACTACGGTTGAACGGCAGTTCAGGCATGCGCCTTCACCCAAAAGTTCAACTACGGTTGAACTGAGACTCAGGCTATGTGCCTTCGACTTCAAAAACTACAGAGGTTCAACTACGGTTGAACGGTTGTTCAGGCTACGTGCCTTCAAAAATTACAAAGGTTCAACTACGGTTGAATGTCAATTCAGGCTACACACCTTCAAAAAATTACAAAGGTTCAACTACGGTTGAACGGCAGTTCAGGCTATGCGCCTTCACCCAAAAGTTCAATCACGGTTGAACTGGGACTCAGGCTACGCGCCTTCAAAAATTACAAAGGTTCAACTACGGTTGAACGACTACTCAGGCTATGCGCCTTCAAAAACATACAAAGGTTCAACTATGGTTGAACGACTACTCAGGTTATGTGCCTTCGAGTTCAAAAAATACAGAGATTCAACTACCGTTGAACGGCAGTTCAGGCTACGCGCCTTAAAAATTACAAAGGTTCAACTACGGTTGAACAGCAATTCAGGCTACGCACCTTCAAAAATTACAAAGGTTCAACTACGGTTGAACGGCAGTCCAGGGTATGCACCTTCACCCAAAAGTTCAACCACGGTTGAACTGGGACTCAGGCTAAGTGCCTTTAAAAATTACAAAGGTTCAACTACGGTTGAACGACTACTCACGCTACGCGCCTTCAAAAACTTACAAAGGTTCAAATACGGTTGAGCGACTATTCAGGCTATGTGCCTTCGACTTCAAAAACTTACAAAGGTTCAACTACGGTTGAACGGCAGTTTAGGCTATGCGCCTTCACCCAAAAGTTCAACCATGATTGAACTGGAACTCAGGCTACGCGCCATCAAAAATTACAAAGGTTCAACTACGGTTGAACGACTACTCAAGCTACGCGCCTTCAAAAATTAAAAAGGTTCAACTATGGTTGAACGACTACTCGGGCTACGCGCCTTCAAAAACTAAAAAGGTTCAACTACGGTTGAACGACTATTCAGGCTATGTGTCTTCAACTTCAAAAACTTACAAAGGTTCAACTACGGTTGAACGGCAGTTCAGTCTATGCGCCTTCACCCAAAAGTTCAACCACGGTTGAACTGGGACTCAGGCTACGCACCTTCAAAAATTACAAAGGTTCAACCACGGTTGAACGGCAATTCAGGCTACGCGCCTTCAAAAAATTACGAAGGTTCAACTACGGATTGAACGACAGCTCAGGCTATGTGCCTTCACCCAAAAGTTCAACTACGATTGAACTGGGATTCAGGCTATGTACCTTCGACTTCAAAAACTACAGAGGTCCAACTACTTTTAAACGGCAATTCAGGCTACGCGTCTTCAAAAAATCACAAAGGTTCAACTACGGTTGAACGATAATTCAGGGTATGCGCCTTCAAAAATTACAAAGGTTGAAACTATGGTTGAACGGCAATTCAGGCTACGCGTCTTCTAAAAATTACAAAGGTTCAACTACGGTTGAACAACAATTCAGGCTTCGTGCTTTCACACAAAAATTCAACTACGGTTGAACTGGGACTCTGGCCAAGTGCCTCCGCCATTATGAATTACAAAAGAATTCGACCATAAGTTGAACCAGGACTCAGGTTACACGCCTCCGTCACAAAAGCCACAAACTCAACCACGGACGAATCAAAGCCAAGGACAAACGTCCCCGAGGCTATGAGTCGGGCCGTGATCAGGCGAGGACGAGCGCCCCCAAATGTCCAATCACCAACGAACCGCGGGTCGGGCCTAGCGCCCTCGCCATTCAAGTAAGTACGACTAAGCTCAAAACTAAAGTGTCAGCCCGCGTAAAGTTCGGCCCAAGTCGAACTACAAGACTGTGTTTTTTGTTACTACGGCCAGTAGTTCGACTAAGCCCGAACTGGGACTAAGGCTATAAGCTGCCACTGCCAAAACGCGACTATAACCAACTCCCGTCACACGGGGGAAGGTGACGACCAAAAGCGTCTATCTACGGCCAAGGCCATCTGCACCAATCGCTCCCTAAGGCAAAGGGTCGATTATACAATGGTTGAAATCACCTAACCGGTCGAGACTATTAGCATGCTCACTGGAGAAACTCTAAAGCAAGGCCCTCTTAAACAGGCACAAAAAAGAAACGCACGAAATTGACATAAAACAAACAGAAAGGAAGAAAGTATATTTACAATGTTTACACGGGGTTACGCCCAATTACATTGCCCAAAGCCAGCAAAGAAAAAAGAGAAAAAGAGAACAAAAACTAAACAAACATTACGAATCTTTCCATTTGTTCACTCGGCGCCCCTAGCGCCTCCTTCAGCATTATCAGCGCCATCATCGCCCCCGGGCGTAGACGGGTCAAAACCGCAGTCGAGGCGGGCATCATGGGTCTTTTGGCGTGCCTCCTCATAAGTGGCCTCAGACACGACGCTGGCTTCCCACAACCTCATATACACACCGAGCTGGGCCTCGGCATACGTCCAAAGCTCACGAGCAGGACCAAAAGAGACGGCCTGATCCCTCAGGTGCTGGTTCTCGACCTCCAAGGCCGCGATCCGGTCCGCTGCAGCACGGGCGCCCTGCTCACAGACGGCAATGCGCCCCTCCAACGACGCTCTCGGAAGGTAGCGGCGGCCCTCTCTAATCCGCGTTCTTTCTTGGGCACAGTTGGTCGCCTGCAGTGTTTCAACCCTTGCCAGAGCGTCCTCTGCCTGCTTCCTTAAAGCGGCTGCCTCCGTCTCCAGGGCAACCACCTGCCTAGTCAGAGCTTCAGCAACCTCTGCTGCAGCACTCTGATTTTGGCACTCTCTCTCACTAGTCGCCCTTCTCTCGGCGTCCATCTCCTTGTTCACTTGGCGGAGCTGCCCCTCAAGAGCAGTTACCCTGCTAAGGGTCTGTTGCATATGAAGCTCCCTCCGCGCCAGCTCTTCTATCAGCTCCCGGTTCTGTGGGTCGTTCCTTATGCGTTCACACAGATCACGACACTGGTCACGGTAGCGGAGGTACTTCTCCAACAACCGCACAAAAATCGTCGAGCAGAACGTCAGCCTGTATCATTTTCTATAAATAGAGACCAAAGGTCATCGGTTACACTTTACGAAAGTTTGACTCTCATAAACTATTTTCTACTGTTCATCACCTCTCTTAGTGTAAATTCTCGCTTGTATTGATCATTGGCATAACATCTACACAATCTAGTAATACTCCATCCTTTTTTGGTCCAATTTTATGATTTCACGTTGTTTCTCATGCCCAGTAGCCATAACTTCTTTTTCTTCTAGTTTTTCTTTATTTTGTTAGTTTAGATTAATTTACGTGTTAGTTTCTGGTGCATATTATCACACCTCCTTTTTACGCCCCCGCGAGGGGTGAAGGGAGTTTTTCCAATTAAAGGACAATCAAAACGGAATTTATTATTAAGATTCAGAGTCGCCACTTGGGAGATTTATGGTATCCCAAGTCACCGGTTGAATCCCGAATCGAGGAAAAGAATGACTCTATATTACAGTCTACGTTCTAGAAATCCGTATAAGGAATTCTGTTAACCCAGAAGAAGGTGTTTGGCATTCCCGAGTTCCGTGTTTCTAGCATGATCGCTCAACTGTTATATTCGGCTTATTTATCTGATTTTTTACAATTATTAACTTAGTGCAAGTCATAATTCTTTTAACCGCTTTTCTTATTATTATCATTATTTTAACAATGCTAAATCTTAAAGGGAAAGCAAAAACCAAAGTAAAAGCAAAGTTAAAGCAAAAAGCAAAAGTTAAAGCAAAAGCAAAAAGTTAAAGTTAAAGCAAAAGTTAAAATTAAAGCAAAAGTTAAAGCAAAAAGGGTGTTATTATTTTTTGGGAAGGCCGTAAAATATTACTAAACGGCCCGTCCCGGAGTCTAAGTAACTTTACAGATACGTGTAGAGGGCCCCGCAGCTTGCGTATTTTTGTTTGGAGAGGCACGCCTCATTTTGTTAATTTTTAAAAGAATTGCAACGTCATGGAAGTTCCCCCAGTGTGTCCGCACTCCTAGTTGTGCGGACCACGGTGCCATGTTCTTCAATTGATTCTTCAACTCTTCTAGTGTTGTCTACAACTCAAATTCAATGTATGTTTCAATGCATGTGCCTATACTAACCATGTTAGATGTGTGTGCTTGCAGAAAATGGTCAAACAACGAGGTCGAGGTGCCAAACAACCCGGCCGAGGTGATTCCTCCCAGGGAGGCAAAGGAAAACAAGTTAAACTCACTCCCCAACTTAGAATGAACACAAGTAAAATACTGAGGATTGTTGATACAACTGATGACCAATCGGGGAGTGAGTACATGCCTTCTCAAGACCTCTCATCCGACTCAATGCCAGCTCCATCAGTTCCAGCTTCACCCACTGCCCAAGCTCCACATCGTGTATTTTCTGAGTCGTCTAATGGCTCAGTAGCCGGCAATGATGAGTACTCCACCTCCCCCACAGTTTTATTATCTGGGGAGAGTGCAGGCTGAGGTACTGAGAGTGGTGATGACAGTGATAAGGAGGTGCCTTAGAGTGGTATACCTCAAGTTGGGGGTATTGACCATACCAGAAACCCCATAGTCTAGGAAGACAGGTTCGTTAGCCAGGTGTCTTTCCACCAGTTCAAGGCATGGTGGTCACTATGAAAGCTGATTCCAGAGATGAGTTTTATCACAACTGACTTGTTGGTCCTTCATCCAAATGTGCATAGACAGTTTCACACTAGACTGGGTAGGGAGAATTTTTCGGGATGAGTGAAATACATAAACTAAACTTTATATACCTTTTTTGTAATTGTTTTTGTAACGAAATAAAGTGAAAGAGCCGGAATTAAATATTTTACACCAAAAATGTAAAAAATCTTGTAGAGGTACGGAACTCCAGCAATAGGCAGCTAGCCTATGTGAAAAAGACCACTCTCATCCCTCTCCCGAGGTAGCTACTTTTTTTTCATGCTTCTTATGTTGATGTTGGAAAGGGAAGCCCCCATAAAAGAAGCACTCGTCAAAAAATCACCCATCTACAGCTGCCCCTCTTTGGTTGGAAACACGAAGAGTTTTCCGACAAAGAACGACTAGACAGGTGTTTTGACCCGACCCTTATTTGGGAAGACTAGAACCGATAGAAAGGAAGAGAATGTGACCGAGCCCTGGTATCTGAGCTGCCTACATATCCTTGGCTATAAGGGAATCATGCCACGTGTAGTTCGAATGTGAGTGAGATAATGGAGTGTGCCGAGGTGACGAGCCGATTAAGGTGCCATTCCGTTGAGGTTCCGGTTGGTCGTGCTATTACATCAAACTAAAAATGAAAAAGACGAACTAAGCCTATCAGCTAGTAGTTAAAAAATTCTTATCTATAAGTCTTCTGAAGCTTGGTTTCGAGTCTTGAATTGTGCTTCATGCAGACTTTGGATTTGAACCTTGATGCTTGCTAGTTGTAAGTGCCAGTTCATCTTTCTTCGACTTTCTGGATCAGGACCAGGCTTGCAGTTCTTGTGACCTTAACCATGTCTCGGGAAGACCACATCTTTCCTCCATTTCTGCACTTTGGATTCATTTTTTTCTTCTTTTTTTTCTGCTTCTCTTTTTTTTTTCTTCTTCTTCTTTTACTGTGACTAACCTTCTTTGAAACTTGAATTGTTGCCGGGGATTTTTGTTGTAACCCTCTGCTCTCTGGGCGGGATCCTAAAAACAAACAAAATTTCTTGCCCAGTTTGCACTAGGAAGATTGTGAGAGATATATTTTGGCAATGCATATGCAAGTGGGACCACTTGGATCGAAATAAATTAAATTTCCTTTTGAGAAAGGATTAAATTCAATATACTATTTGATGGCATATAGAACCAAGTATATTCTATTTGATGGCGGATAGAACCAAGTATATCCTATTTAATGGTGGATAGAACCAATTATATCCTATTCAAGGGCGGATGAACCCAAAATGTCCTATTCGAGGGCGGATGAACCCAAAATATCTTATTCGAGGGCGGATGAACACAAAATATCCTATTTGAGGGCAGATGAACCCCAAATATCCTATTCGAGGGGGGATGAACCCAAGATATCCTATTCGAGGGTGGATGAACCCTCTCATATTCGAGGGCGGAATAACCCAAGTATATCCTATGCGAGGGCGGATAGACCCAACATATCCTATTCAAGGGCAGATAGACTCATCATATCCTAAACGAGGGCGGATAGACCCATCATATCCTGTTTGAGGGCGGATAGACCCATCATATCCTTTTCGAGGGCGGATAGACCCATCATATCCTATTCGAGGGCGGATAGACCCATCATATCCTATTCGAGGGCGGATAGACCCAAAATATCCTATTCGAGGGCGGATGAACCCAAAATATCCTATTCGAAGGTGGACAAACCTAAAATATTCTATTCGAGGGCGGATGAACCCAAAATATCCTATTCGAATGTGGACAAACCTAAAATATCCTATTCGAGGGCGGTTGAACCCAAAATATCCTATTCGAATGTGGACAAACCTAAAATATCCTATTCGAGGGCGGATGAACCCGTAATATCCTATTCGAGGGCAGATGAACCCATAATATCCTATTCGAGGGCGGATGAACCCAAAATATTATACTCGAGGGTGGATAGACCCATAATATCCTATTTGAGGGCGGATGAACCCATAATATCCTATTCGAGGGCGGATGAACCAAAAATATCCTATTCGAGGGCGGATGAACCCAAAATATCCCATTCGAGGGCAGATGAACCCAAAATATCCTATTGGAAGGCTGAAGAACCTAAAATATCCTATTTGAGGGCTGTTCAAGGGCGGATGAACCCAAAATATCCTATTCGAGGGTGGATAGACCCATAATATCCTATTCGAGGGCGGATGAACCCATAATATCCTATTCAAGGGTGGATGAATCCAAAATATACTATTCGAGGGCGGATGAACCCATCATATCCTATTCGAGGACGGATAGACCCATCATATCCTATTCGAGGGTGGATAGACCCATCATATCCTATTCGAGGGCGGATAGACCCATCATATCCTATTCGAGGGCGGATAGACCCATCATATCCTATTCGAGGGCAGATAGACCCATCATATCCTATTCGAGGGTGGATAGACCCATCATATGCTATTCGAGGGCGGATAGACCCATCATATCCTATTCGAGGGCGGATAGACCCATCATATCCTATTCAAGGGCGAATAGACCCATCATATCCTATTCGAGGGCGGATAGACCCATCATATCCTATTCGAGAGCGGATAGACCCAAAATATCCTATTCGAGGGCGGATGAACCCAAAATATCCTATTCGAGGGCGGATGAACCCAAAATATCCTATTCGAATGTGGACAAACCTAAAATATCCTATTCGAGGGTGGTTGAACCCAAAATATCCTATTCGAATGTGGACAAACCTAAAATATCCTATTCGAGGGCGGATGAACCCATAATATCCTATTCGAGGGCAGATGAACCCATAATATCCTATTCGAGGGCGGATGAACCCAAAATATTATACTCGAGGGTGGATGAACACATAATATCCTATTCAAGGGCAGATAGACCCATAATATCCTATTTGAGGGCGGATGAACCCATAATATCCTATTCGAGGGCGGATGAACCTAAAATATCCTATTCGAGGGCGGATGAACCCAAAATATCCCATTCGAGGGCAGATGAACCCAAAATATCCTATTGGAAGGCTGAAGAACCTAAAATATCCTATTTGAGGGCTATTCAAGGGCGGATAAACCCAAAATGTCCTATTCGAGGATGGATTGACCCATAATATCCTATTCGAGGGCGGATGAACCCATAATATCCTATTCAAGGGCGGATGAACCCAAAATATACTATTCGAGGGCGGATGAACCCATCATATCCTATTCGAAGACGGATAGACCCATCATATCCTATTCGAGGGTGGATAGACTCATCATATCCTATTCGTGGGCGGATAGACCCATCATATCCTATTCGTGGGTGGATAGACCCATCATATCCTATTCGAGGGCGGATAGACCCATCATATCCTATTCGAGGGCGGATAGACCCATCATATGCTATTCGAGGGCAGATAGACCCATCATATCCTATTCGAGTGCGGATAGACCCATCATATCCTATGCGAGGGCGGATAGACCCATTTCAAAACTTGAAATTTAAGGACTGAAATGTATTCCTCTATTATACGGGCGGGATCACGACTTCGAGGCTTAAAATTATCTTACCTCTGACTATTTTTCTTAAAATTGTGCTGTCTTGCTATCCCTTAAAGCTTGAATTGATTGCCTTGTTCCTCCGAGAAAATTTTCGACAACGGCAGAAAATATTTTGCCCCAGTTTTGGTGCTCTCCCTTGTGACGTGTCTTTCTTCTATTAATAATATTTCCTTTCCTTTCTTCAAATCAAAGAAAATTTTGTTAGTTCATAATGCGGTGGTTGGTTGTGGTACTCCTGTTGGGGATGGTCTTTCCTTTTCTCATTTCCTTGCTCTGCATCCCATCATGCTATCAAAACTTGGTGGGGATGATATTATTTTCTGGAGATGACATTTCCAGGGAATTACTTTTCTTCCCCTCCTTTTCTACTTCTTTCAAAAATTTTATTTTCTCTCAGCATCGCTGGGGATAAAAGTGTTATCATCTGGGGATAACGTTGTTGAGGATAATGCTACTGGGGGGAATTTTATTCCTTCAAAATCAGCTCTTCATTTTGTCCGTTAGGTATACAACTTCCTTCATTAAAACTTGTTATTCTGGGAATAACACTGGTTCAAAAACCATTTTACTTAAGGCTTGTCTTATATTCCTTCTTCCCCAAGTGCATCCTTGATTTCCATAAATTTTTCAAAATAAAAGGAAAATTTTCTGCCCCAGTTTGATGATCTTCCTTGTGGCACACATTTTCGCCATCAATGCCGTTTTCTTTTACCTGCTTCAAATCAAAGAATTCCTGACTCATACCACTTGGAGGTACTAGTCAAATCTCGTCTTGCATAATTGGAAAGATGATGGCAGATTTTGAAGTCATTTCTCACTTATTCTGACTAAACAGACTCTACTGGGGAATTTTTCTATGAAAGGAGAAAGGAAAAAAGGGACAAAATAAAAGACAAAGGGAAGAGATGACTCTCTAACAAGAGAAAATATAAATAAAACCCTATCAAATGCGGATACCGACTGTAATGGTCATGACATGCACCTGTGGCCTATCCTCTATCGTCAATCGTCCTACAAGATCTTTATTTGGTGATTCCCCATTTGATTCTCAATCTTATTCGCCTTGTAGTGCCCGAAGGGTTTTCACTATCAAGCCTATTTCATTTTGGTTTTTCTCTCAGCTTTCATCGCCTTATGTGCACGTGAAGGTTTTCACTGATAAGACTCTCTCATTTGTATTACTTTCCAACAGGGGATTGGGGTTTTACAGATAAAACTCTCTTTTCTATTTCTTTTCCGCAGGGGACCAGAGTCTTTTCTGCTGGGGATCATAGTCTTCTCTACATGGGGATCAGAGTCTTTTCTGCTGGAGATCAGAGTGCTATGTTCTGATAAGACTCTCTCATTTGTCTGACTTGGCACTTTTTGAAGACTGATCAGAAGGTCTTTCTTTGGACCGTAATGCGAGATTTTTGATAGGGCTATAAAGAAAGGGTATTAAAAGGCTCAAAACAAATTAACTTTGGGTTCAAAATTACAACCTTCGCAACCAGATTTCTTTAAAACAAACCACAACTTCTGCCCCAGTTTCTTGCTTGGGGATTTTTTTTTATTTTTTTATTATGCTATGACCGAGCAGTGAGGCTCCTACTTATCCTCTTTGAGGAATCAGGTCGAAAGTAGTTCACAATTCCTTTGTTTTCTTCTGATTTTATTTTGTTTTTGTTATCATTTTGTTTTTGTTTTTTTTCTCTTTTCTCTTTTGTTGTTTTTGTTGCTTTCTTTTCGTTTTTTTCTTTTTCTTTTTCTTCCATGTTTGTGTTTCTAACCTTTGCTACTAATTCCGAACGAGGGGTATGAAAGAAAATAAATAAGGCTCAAAAGGGGTAACGAAGGATAAAGTATTTAGGTAGCAGAACAAAATACCTTCGTCATGTTAGAAACACGTTCTCAATGCAATATACTAAACGTGTACTCTTTTGTAGGTTTTGATGAATGACAAACGAAGCAAACATTGATATATGACGGAATTCAAGTACAAGCGCACAATGGTTGCGAATAAGATTGAAGTTCAAGATATAGTTTTTAATTGTTATTGAGTTGTTCTAAACTGTAATCTCGATCCTATAACTTGACTCATAGTATGGCCTCTCTCATAAAACTATTTTCCAAAATCATGCATATTTAATTCTGTGTCAAAAAGATTTTAAATCATGCATATTTACATTAGACAAAATGTTTTCTAAACATGCCTCAAAAATCTGGGCTAAAATAATCGATTATGTACTTATGATAATCGATTGTTTCTGAGCCAAGACTGCATGACAATCGATTATGAATTAATGGTAATCGATTGTGAGTAAGACAGTGAACATCAGGTTTTTCCAAATCTGCATGATAATCGATTGTGAACAATGACAATCGATTGTTGTTGAGGTAAAGTTTTTCAATACTCAAAATAATCGATTATGAACTAATGGTGATCGATTGTGTTGAGTTGATGTCTTCCAGTGATTTTAAATTTAATTAAGTAATCGATTATGTCTTTAGATAATCGATTATCACTGAGACAGTAAGTTTTATGATTTTCAGAAAATAACAAGTAATCGATTATGTCTTTAGATAATCGATTATCACTGAGACAGTAAGTTTTATGATTTTCAGAAAATAACAAGTAATCGATTGTTGCAAAGGACAATCGATTGTTGAAGCTGACCGTTGTCAAATGATTTTCAAACACCATAAGGTAATCGATTATAGATTTTATATAATCGATGTTTTTGCTTAAAATCTGGAAATGATTTTTAGAACGTTGCTGAAGTAATCGATTATAGATTTTATATAATTGATGTTTTGCTTAAAATCCAGAAATGATTTTTAGAACGTTGCTAAAGTAATCGATTATGGACTTAGTGTAATCGATTATCTGATTTTGAATATTGCCAGTAATCGATTATAGATTATGCATAATCGATTGTGAAGCGTTAAATCTGGGATTGATTTTTAAACTGACTGGCAGATAATCGATTGTTTGGTCTTAATAATCGATTATCACTGAGTAATTTCAGCAACTCTTAATTGGCAATTAGGCAACGGTAATGCCAAGTTTTTCAACTATAAATACAGCTTCATTTCAGTGTTTTAAACACAACAACATACACAAACTGATCATTACATTGCTATAAGCTTTCATTCAATTGTTCTTCATTTTCTACTCATTTCATAAAGCTTTTGAGAGCCATATTATTGCTTAAAGTTGTTGTGATCTTGAACATATTCTTTTACTCATATCTACTCAATAAGGAGTACTTTAGTTAAGTGAGTGTCCAAGTATTTGATATACTTGTAAGAGAATTGCGATTCTCTTGTTTCAAGGAACTTGCGTTTCCTTGGGTGAAGTCTTTGAGATTGCAATCTCCGAGCAACTGTTTGAGGCTTGTGTCCTCAAGTGTGTAACGGTTTGTTGAGCACCCGTAAGCTTAACAAGATAGTGAAAAATCTCGAGAGAGTCTCTCGGGGACTGGACTAACCACGTTGGTGGCCAACCAGTATACATCTTTGTGTAAGTTTATTTTTCTGCATTTATTTTACTTCCTGCAAAGTTTAAATTCCGCAAGAAAACGCTAAATTCTATTAATACGCTATTCACCCCCCCTCTAGCGTAAAGCGTAGTTTCTAACAATTGGTATCAGAGCCCAGCTCTCTGAAAACTTAACCGTTTGAGAGAACCATCCATGGCTTCTACTCTTGACTCTTTTGCAGGAATTGAAGAAGGACAATGCTCTACACGACCTCCTCTATTCAACGGCACAAACTACTCATACTGGAAGCAGAGGATGCAAATCTTTGTGCAATCAAATAGCTTTCATTTGTGGAAAGTATTCACCAATGAAAACCAAATTCCAACCAAGAAGGTGGAAGACAAATGGGTTCCAAAGACCGAAGAGGAATATACCGCGGAGGATATTCGTAAGGTTCAAAATAATGCCAAAGCTATAAATTTATTATATTGTGCTGTTAATGCTAACGACTACAGGAAGATATCATGTTGCAAAACAGCAAAAGAAATGTGGGATAAGCTTGAAGTGACATACGAAGGAACCGACCAGGTACGAGAAGCTAAAATTGATTTCTTAACTCACTCTTATGAACTATTCCACATGAAGGAAGGAGAAAAAGTAGACGAAATGTTTGAGCGATTCTCAATGATCGTGAATGATCTATACGCCCTCAAAAAGACGTTTACGGATAGAGAACTTGTCCGGAAGATCCTCAGAAGTCTCACTCCGGCATGGCGATCAAAGGCCGATGCAATCCAAGAATCCATTGGCATCACAAATGTCACAATTGACGCATTAAGAGGTAATCTCAAAACCTATGAATCAACTATACTTAACCCGGTTGTTGATGATCAAAGAAGGCAAAGGATTGCTCTAAAGGCTAGCCAACCACAAATTGATGAGGAAGGTGACAACAAGTTTGGACTCGTTATCAAAAGGTTTCAAAAATTCATGCGCAAAGAGTATGAACGCAAGAACAAAAAGCAAGGCGATCAACTAAAATGCTATGAATGCGGAGAAACCGGGCACATAAAATCGAATTGCCCTAACATCAAAAAGGAGAAGAAACCCTTCAAAAAGCAACGTGCATACATCTCTTGGGGAGGAGATTCCGGAGATGAAGCAAGCGAAGAAGAAGACGATGAAGCAGCAAATTTATGTCTCATGGCTCAAGAAGACGGCAAAGACGAGGTAAGTCAAATCTCTTCTCAAAATTTCTTTACTCTTGATGAAATGAGAAATGCTTTTGATGAACTATATGCTGAATTTATCAAAGCTTCAAAAACTGTCAAAAGTGTTAAAGAAAGCGCTTCTCTAAAAGAAAAAGATTTTCAAGCACAGCTTTCGTTAAAAGAAAAAGAATTAGAAAAACTGGTTTTCGAAAATGAGAAGCTAAAAGAGGAAAACAAGTTTTATGGAAAAAGAAGTGCTGATAAACCTGAAGGTTCTACTAGAAACTGTTCTTCTTGTGTGCTTCTTAAGAATGAAGTAGCTAGACTTAAAGGCACATTAGATAAGTTTAATTCTTCGCATAAAAACTTTAATGATGTGCTTGTTAATCTAAAATCAACTAAACATGGAATAGGATTCAAGAATGAAGAAAAGGTTGGTGCTAAACCACAACAACCTAGAGCTCAACCTAGGACTAATAACCAAAATGCTTATCCTAGAAGTAGAAATCCTAGAAATAACTTGCATGTTAGACCAAATAGTGAAAATGCTAGAAGACCTAGAAATAATGCATATTTTAGGCCAAACCTTGAACAATTTAGAAGACCAAGAAATGACCCTCCACCTAGAAATAGATATTCTAGAAATGATGCATATTTTAGACAAACTTGTGAACCTCCTAGAGCTCATAATAGGAGAAACAATGGTGTTCAAAGTAGAGTAAGCAACCTTCATTCATCTAGTTACTATGTACCTAGAAAAATGCATAATCCCAACGTGACTTGCCATTATTGTAGACGTATTGGTCATATTGCTCCCGCTTGCTTTACTCGTCATAGACATATAAATCAATTGCATCATTATAACATGCCTAACCCTCAAGGACCCAAGATGGCATGGGTACCTAAAGAACATTAATTTGTTTTGTAGGTGTGCTTGAAGGGATCAAGTGTACTATGGTACCTTGATAGTGGATGCTCCAAACACATGACGGGAGATGAATCCAAATTCCTTCAACTAGAGCACAAAGAAGGAGGAAGTGTCATATTTGGTGATAACAATAAAGGAAAAATCATCGGCATTGGTTCGGTCGGTAAGGATGAAAACTCCTCTATTAAACATATACTACTTGTGAAAGGTTTGAAGCATAATCTCTTGAGCATAAGCCAATTATGTGACAAGGGAAATTTTGCTCTATTTGATTCGGATGAATGTCTTGTATTTAGACGTAGTGATTTCAAGATCATACTTCGTGGTTTTAGAATTGATATTATCTATCTGGTTGATCTTGCAAACTCCTCACCCGAATATGTTGATTGTTTAATAAGCAAAGAGGATAACTCTTGGCTATGGCATCGTAGAGTAGCACACATGAACATGCATCTTTTGAACAAGCTTCTTTCTCAAAACTTAGTAGTTGGTCTTCCCAGTTTAAAGTTTGAAAATGATTCTATTTGCGATTCTTGTCAAAAAGGGAAGCAAACCAAAGCATCTTTTAAATCCAAGAATATTGTTTCAACGTCTAGACCTTTGCAATTACTTCACATGGATTTATTTGGTCCCTCTCGTATTGAAAGTCTTGGTAAAAATAAATATGTTTTTGTAATTGTTGATGACTTTTCTAGATTTACTTGGACTCTATTTCTTGCAAATAAAAGTGATGCTTTTCAAAATTTCAAGTATTTCCTTAAGCGTGTTCAAAACGAAAAGGAATCGACCGTCACTTCGATTAGAAGTGATCATGGGGGAGAGTTTGATCACAATCTCTTTGTGGATTTTTGTGACGAACTCGGAATCGAACACACCTTTTCCGCTCCATGGACACCACAACAAAATGGGGTGGTGGAAAGGAAAAATAGGTGTCTCGAAGAGATGGCAAGAACCATGCTCGACGAAGCTAAGATTCCCAAATATTTTTGGGCGGACGCCGTGAGTACCGCTTGCTATGTTTTAAATAGAGTAGCAATTCGGCCGATACTCATGAAAACCCCATATGAACTTTATAAGGGTAGAAAACCCAACATTTCTCATTTAGGTGTTTTTGGTTGTAAATGTATTGTTCATAATAATGGCAAGGACCAATTGGGTAAGTTTGATGCTAAATCGGATGAAGGTATTTTCATTGGTTATTCCTCACGTAGCAAAGCATATAGGATCTTTAACAAAAGAACCCAAATTGTGGAGGAATCCCCTCATGTTGTGTTTTCCGAAGATAATACTCGCTTGGCGAGAAAGGAATCCGGTTTTGATCTTGCAGGTATCTTGGATAGCTTGAAAGATAAAATCCAAGAAGAACCTTCAAAGGAAAACAAAAATGAAATTGGGGAACAACCAACGGAAGAAGCGCCACAATTAGAAAAAGGAATAAATACGCCTAACGAGTGGAGAACGATCAAGGATCATCCTCTCGAACAGGTAATTGGCGATGTTGGAGAAAAGGTAAGTACCCGAAACTCTCTTAAGAACACTCTAGGACACAATTCTTAGGAGTTCACGGCATTACTTGTTAACACTAGTGTAATTTATTAATTTCGCTATAAATTACTAACTTGAGCGTCGGAGACGTTTAAATCTATTTTGCAGGTACCACCCCAAAGGTAGGGGGAATTATGAAGTTTTAGCACAAAATAATCGACTATTTCAAGCCACTAATCGATTATTTTCTGTGCAGTACATCGATTATCAGTATCAATAATCGATTGTTTGTGACTGATTACTACTATTATGCATCTGTGTTTAATTTTTTACTTCCTAAATTGCATAATCGATTTCCGCCTCAGTCATTCAGCAATGCTTTCTACAACAATCGATTATTTTTTCATACAATCGATTATTTGACAAATTCTGATATTCTCCAAGTTCACTGTATCAAATTAGTTCCCTAAATAATCGATTAGAAAGAATTGACAATCGATTACTTCATATTAATTATTTGTTACCGTTTGGCTCCTCAATCGATTCCTGTCAGGTCTTAAATGCTCCATAATCGATTACCAAAATTTAACAATCGATTATTTCATTCAAATTTTTTTACCGTTTGACTCAAGAATCGATTTGTCAGATTCAAAATCTCAATCAAACAGTAACTACAATCGATTATTTCAGTTCAATAATCGATTATCTAACGGTCAGTAATTTTAATTCTTACCGTTTTCTGACAGCTCCTAAACCAAAATCTCAGCAAATGTCTCCATTCAATGCTTGATAATCCTTTCCTCTATAAATAGGCATCATAAGAGCTCACATTCACCCACTCAAGCACTATCTCTAGTATTCAAAAGCTAAATCTCTTCTATTTTCTTTGCAAAATTCCAGCAGTCCTTCTCCTAACATGTCTGGACGATCATCAAAACGTTCCCGATCCAAACATGGCGCATCTGCCTCAACCGCCCCTCCTCCTTTAAATTTTCCATACCAAGACGGTTCCGTCTTGTTCTTTGAAAATGAAAATGAACTCACAAGGTTCCTATCAAAATTTGAGAAACGCACCATTCTTCCTCCTCGGTTCTCAAATAGTAAACTCCTTGAACCTTTCACCCCTGCCGCAAATATGTTAAAGGAGTGTCAACTATATGACTTCCTGCTTCTCACTCATCCTCACATAAACACAACTCTCGTTCAAGCTTTTTACTCAAACCTCCATAAAAATGAAGATGGCGAACTTGTCACCTCCATTAATGGGGTTCAAATTCTTCTCTCTGAAGAGAATCTCCACACCATTGCCGCCTTCCAAATGAAGGTGAAGACCTTTACCGGTATATTGATAAGGCCGGGGCTCTCTTTGATGAAACCATCCTTCTCCACCAAGCCGGTATAACCTCCTATGATCCATCTATCTCTACCCGTCGTCCTACCATAACGGGAATGGATCCAAACTACCGGTTGATTCTTTACTTCATCACCCGAGTCCTCAAGCCTAGACGGCACAATCACACCACCATCTCCCAGGAGGATACCAAACTTCTGCATGCCATTGTCACCGGAGCCAAAATAAATTGGTGTCGGCTCATCAAAATTCATATGCTCGATGCCATCGGTGATGACATGCCTCTTCCTTATGCCCTCCTCATTATGAACTTCCTTGAAGCATCCGGATTTGTCACGGAAAATGGTCCTCTCAAAAGGAGTACCAAAATTTGGGAAATCTCGGAGTCTTCTTTCCATCATGATGGTGATCATGCTCCAGCTCCTTCTTCAAGTCGTCCACCCCGTCGTGCTCGTTCGTCCCAAGAGCCTACTCTCCAAACCATATCCGACCAGCTCGCTCAACTCACTCATGAGATCCATGGATACTTTGATCATGTCAATTATCCATATGCAGCTCTCGTTCCTTTTGAAGCAGCGCCCGGATAACGAGGCGGACAACGACGGAAATGAATAAATCTTTTTTGTGTTTTGTGTGGTTTTTACTGTTGTTCTCTTTGGTTCCCATTGATGTACCCTTTTTTTTCCAATAAATAAACCTTGTTTATTTCATTTTTTTGCATCTTTCCTTACTATTTTTTTTTTGCTAATGGCAAAAGGGGGAAGAAAACGGGATATCGGGTATGCACCACCTCTTAATTCATTGATTGCTTATAAGCTAAAATTAAGGGGGAACTCCTAAATTGAGGGGGAACAAGAACAAAATTGCATAATTGTTACTTGTCTTGAACTGTCAATATCTTTTGCCTAAATTGCATATCCCGCTTAATGTTTGCCATTATCAAAAAGGGGGAAATTGTTAGAAACACGTTCTCAATGCAATATACTAAACGTGTACTCTTTTGTAGGTTTTGATGAATGACAAACGAAGCAAACATTGATATATGACGGAATTCAAGTACAAGCGCACAATGGTTGCGAATAAGATTGAAGTTCAAGATATAGTTTTTAATTGTTATTGAGTTGTTCTAAACTGTAATCTCGATCCTATAACTTGACTCATAGTATGGCCTCTCTCATAAAACTATTTTCCAAAATCATGCATATTTAATTCTGTGTCAAAAAGATTTTAAATCATGCATATTTACATTAGACAAAATGTTTTTTAAACATGCCTCAAAAATCTGGGCTAAAATAATCGATTATGTACTTATGATAATCGATTGTTTCTGAGCCAAGACTGCATGACAATCGATTATGAATTAATGGTAATCGATTGTGAGTAAGACAGTGAACATCAGGTTTTTCCAAATCTGCATGATAATCGATTGTGAACAATGACAATCGATTGTTGTTGAGGTAAAGTTTTTCAATACTCAAAATAATCGATTATGAACTAATGGTGATCGATTGTGTTGAGTTGATGTCTTCCAGTGATTTTAAATTTAATTAAGTAATCGATTATGTCTTTAGATAATCGATTATCACTGAGACAGTAAGTTTTATGATTTTCAGAAAATAACAAGTAATCGATTATGTCTTTAGATAATCGATTATCACTGAGACAGTAAGTTTTATGATTTTCAGAAAATAACAAGTAATCGATTGTTGCAAAGGACAATCGATTGTTGAAGCTGACCGTTGTCAAATGATTTTCAAACACCATAAGGTAATCGATTATAGATTTTATATAATCGATGTTTTTGCTTAAAATCTGGAAATGATTTTTAGAACGTTGCTGAAGTAATCGATTATAGATTTTATATAATCGATGTTTTGCTTAAAATCCAGAAATGATTTTTAGAACGTTGCTAAAGTAATCGATTATGGACTTAGTGTAATCGATTATCTGATTTTGAATATTGCCAGTAATCGATTATAGATTATGCATAATCGATTGTGAAGCGTTAAATCTGGGATTGATTTTTAAACTGACTGGCAGATAATCGATTGTTTGGTCTTAATAATCGATTATCACTGAGTAATTTCAGCAACTCTTAATTGGCAATTAGGCAACGGTAATGCCAAGTTTTTCAACTATAAATACAGCTTCATTTCAGTGTTTTAAACACAACAACATACACAAACAGATCATTACATTGCTATAAGCTTTCATTCAATTGTTCTTCATTTTCTACTCATTTCATAAAGCTTTTGAGAGCCATATTATTGCTTAAAGTTGTTGTGATCTTGAACATATTCTTTTACTCATATCTACTCAATAAGGAGTACTTTAGTTAAGTGAGTGTCCAAGTATTTGATATACTTGTAAGAGAATTGCGATTCTCTTGTTTCAAGGAACTTGCGTTTCCTTGGGTGAAGTCTTTGAGATTGCGATCTCCGAGCAACTGTTTGAGGCTTGTGTCCTCAAGTGTGTAACGGTTTGTTGAGCACCCGTAAGCTTAACAAGATAGTGAAAAATCTCGAGAGAGTCTCTCGGGGACTGGACTAACCACGTTGGTGGCCAACCAGTATACATCTTTGTGTAAGTTTATTTTTCTGCATTTATTTTACTTCCTGCAAAGTTTAAATTCCGCAAGAAAACGCTAAATTCTATTAATACGCTATTCACCCCCCCTCTAGCGTAAAGCGTAGTTTCTAACACGTCATTCCAGTCTTCAAAACATGCCAAGTGCAAACAACACAATTAAACAAAAATTTGTAGCCTCTTTTGATGGTGCTAGACTTGAAAATTATATTCACACATTTGCTTTTTCATATGTTAAATACCATGCACCATTTGGGTAACACTTTCATTTTCATTACCATGAACGACCCCCACGCCAATTTGGCCAGCTTGCCTTTATGGTTTCTTTATGTTGTACTTGTCCCAGTTTCACATGACTCGGGCTCCAAATAATCTCAAACCGTTCTTACTTCCTTTAAATGTTCTGATCACCTCCCAATGGTTTTATGATTAACTTTTAAGATTAAGCTCAAACTGTGTGCACATGTCATGTCACTAGAATCGGTGCTGAATAAAAGACACAACAAAATGATAAAAGAACTAAACAAAAAGATGACTGGAAATAATAAAAGATCGGATTTTGCATTAGACTAACGGTGAAATGGTTTGAATAACAAAACAAATAAAAACAAACTTGAATACAATCCCGAAACAAACCTGGAATAAACTAAACAAACCGCTATGAAAAAAATGGAAAGATATGAAGGTTTGACACAAGACAATATCTGGATTACAACCCTAAGAATAATCCGTACAACAAAAATGACAACAAAATAAGCCACCAAAAGCTTCTTTCCTGCTAACCAAGGAACGGAGCGTCCTCCCACTTATCAAACCTGGCATCTTAGCCAATGGGCTTCGCATCAATATTGCCCAAGACTATTATCAACTTCAATATCATCAACCTCAGTCAACAAGTTTCCAATAGGATTCGAGTGCTCTCTGTCATCAGGCCTCATCCCCACAAAGTGTGCATCATGATGTGCAGGTAAAGGATTCTGCGTGATATTCTGGGTGTCATTGTCTTGGATTACAATCAGGTTTTCCTAGATCTTGTGTTTCCGACTTACCACAAACCAACCACCTTAAATTTCTTTGCTATTCAAAACAAAACGAGTTAGAATGGACTCAGTCGCTCCTCATTATTAACAAAGTCTTTTTCTTTTTTTTCTTTTTTTTTAAATTTTTTTGTGTGTGGTCGAATCTTATGGAGATTGCCTACGCATCATGACCCTGCATGAATCAGTCCTTGCGTAGCTCGGGCCAATAAAAGGTAATTTTTTTTTGGAATTTTCAATTTTCATGATAAAACAAATTGGGTTTCAAAGGTTTAAAGATGAACTACAAACTCGAAAATCAAACAACTCACATATTCTAATCAAACGAATTGCAAACTCAAAAACAAACTGCTAGCTTCCTTTCTCTGCTTGCCTGTTTCAAATAAATGGCTATTTTTACAAACGTGGCCCTTTCCAAAATTCACATGAATTTTGAGGTCGGGGAGGATTATTTTATGACACTTACAAACTTGTTCGTTCTTTTACGAAAATAGCCTTTCGATAATTGAATGATACTCTAAGACTATCTCGACAAGAACGATTTTAATACACTACCGTAGCTGGCTCGGCGTATTTTGACCAAAAATCCAAACGACATTCGGTTGCCCACTGACTTTTTTTTCTAAAAATAAAATAAAAGACCTGGTTTTCCAAACACGGTCTTTCAGCACCTCGTGGATGAAGATTTTAAGGCTGTGTCGGCCAAAATCTGAAACATGACCCAAGGTGGTTGTTTATGCAAAATCAGCTTTCTGGTGTCCCTTTCGGGAACATTTGGCTATTTTGACAAAAAAGCGTCACCCGACTTATTTATGGCTTCTTTCTTTTCTTTTCGAAAATAGAGGACCAGATATTTGCAAACCCGGCCTTTTCGCGCCTTGGGGACGAATATTTTAAGGATGTGGGTCAATCGACCAAAAAATCTAAAAAATAACCAAAGGCAGCCGTTTATGCAAATTCAGCCTTCCAGCGTCCCTTTTGGAACATTCGGCTATATTTGACAAAAGCGGCATCACCCGACTTATTTATCACAAAAATTAAAATTTTGAATTTTTTTTATTTTTTATCAAATTAAAAATAAAAAATTCGATATTGCAAACACGACCTTTCAGTGCCTCGGGGACAAAGATTTTAAGGCTGTGTAGGTCAATCGACCAAAATTTAAAAATTGACCCAAAGATGGTTATTTATGCAAAGTCAGCCTTCGGGTGTCCCTTTCAGGAACATTCGGCTATATTTAACAAAAACAACATCACCCAACTCTATGACGAGAATTTTTTTTGACATTTTTGTCTATTTTTTTGCAAAAGGGGAGGTTGGAACCGTTGAGGGTTGCCTACGTATCTCACATCTGGTGAAAATCAAACCGGCGTAGTTCGCCAACTAACTATTTTTTTGAAAAGAAGATTCTTTTTCCTTTTTTCCTTTTATAGCAAACAAACAAACTAATTTTCTTTTCCATTTTTGAAAACAAGACAAACTAAAATAAAAAGATCTTTTTCACGCATTTTTAGCTTTTTGAGTAAAACAAACAATTTAAAAAAACATAAAATATTTCTTTTTATTTTCTCAAAATTTTGGCAGAGTTTTGATAGTACTTGGGCATTGGTTTTTCTAAAATTAAGCAATTAACTCTTTACACTGCTATTTCTCTCTTTTTCTTTTTTTTCTCAATTTTTCAACATTCCCGAGATTCAGAAATCGGTCAACATGTAGGTTCGAAACAAGTATATGTACAAAGCAAGTATGATGCATCAGGATGGTCTTCTCATTTCAGGTTGCTAGCCCTAGACGGACCCAGCCCCTGTGTTGAGTCCCCTAAGTCAAATGCAACTTGATGAAACTAAGCGCTCCTACTAGGGATCCGGCATGAGGTTGTGTTATTCTAGGTTCAAAACCTTGGTGTTTGTTCTAAACCTGACTTACCCGAGCGGACAACTCGAGCCGAGGAGGGCCAGCGTATCTAGTAGCATTGCTTTCCGGCTTAACTCGCAGTGCTCCCCGCCTAATACGTGTGTGACTAAAATCCTTCACCTGGTGCCAAGCTCCTCAACTATCTTAAAGAAAGTGGGCTATGTCAAGCAAATGGCCAATTTTGATTTCAAGAAGACTCAGATGGGGGTGCGCGAGAAGACAGTTTATATATACAGTTCACAAATTATCAAAGCGGTAAAGAGCAACATTTAAGCCAAAACATGTAATAATAATTAAATAATAAATAAGCCAAATACAACAATTATTCCAAGCTCAAATTCTTGAACCCTGAACTAGGGGTGTATGGTGGGCGCCTGAACCCGGACCGGACCGGGACCGCGGTCCTGGCGGTACTGGTGGGCCGGTCCTAGCGGTCCCGGTCCTACCGGTCCAAAAAACCCCCGACGGGCCGGTCTTCATCTTCGAACCGTCAGGCTCGGGACCGCCAGGCCCGGGACTGCCTGGCGGGCCCAACGACTATTTTTTTTTAAATTTTTTTTTAAAAATCAGTAACGACTGTTTTTAAAAAATAGCCATTTGGATTAGATGATGAAATTATGAATGCTGTTTATCCTAATGAACCTATCTTAGAGGAAAATGAGGATGATAATGATGATGATGAAACTCAAGCACCAGATTTAGATGATACACCTACTAGTCCTGTTCATAGCTGAAGTAATGCACCGGCACACACACCTGTAGAAATTCTAACTTTTAGTAGCCATCTTGCTAAACGTGCAGAAACATCATTAGTTTGGCATTTTTTTACTCAAGTAAGAGAACAAAATAAGGCTAAGTGTAAAACTTATGGGAAATTACTTGTTCATAAATTGTTGGAGACCGTAGCGGCACATGTAGTTTGGTTAGACACATAAAAATACACCCTAGAGATAAGGCTAGATTTTTTCAAATGCAAGCGCAGCAAGAGGGGGGGGGGGGGACAAGTGTAGATTATCAAGTTAACCCTAGTAAAGGTTCAAATCTAGTTCAACCAGGAATTAACACTATCACCGGAGGTATTCAATATTACGATCCAAATAGAGATCGTGAAGAACTAGCAAAGATGATTACTGTTATGTGCTTGCCTTATACTTTTGCTTTTAATCCTAATTGGGTTCACTATATTAGAAGAGTTTTTAATCCTACTTATAAAGGTTGGCCTCGCGCAACAGTTAAGGCCGATATTTATAAATTCAAACATGAATATGAACAAAATGCGCGCTATTTATTTACTCATATACCTAATCGGATTTCTATTACAACTGATATTGGTAGAAGTAATAATGACTGTGATTATCTAACTGTTACAAGTCATTGGATAGATGAGGACTAGACAATGCAAAAATGCATAATTGCATATAGAATAATTAATTCACGTCACACGGGTAGGTTTATAGCTAACACTATTTCAGATATATGTAGATATTTTTGCTTTAGCGATAAAATAATGGCAATTTCTATGGATAATGCTTCTAGTAACACTAGTGCAATATGCGTGCTAACACAAACCCTTAATGCTGCATTTAGTAATATTTTCCATGTTAGATGTATTTGTCATATTTATCATTTAATTGTTGGTGATGGTATGCGAATATTAAACATAGAAATTGAAAATGTGAGAATGGCTCTTAATTGACTATTTTATTCAAACCGTTGAACTAGACTTAGAGAGTATTTTAAGAAATGTGATGAATATGACCTTAGAGAACGAAAGGTTCCTAAACCTTGCCCGACTAGGTGGAATTTCATGTACGAAAGTTTAGTAGTTGCGCATGAATATAGAAACCCAATTAATGCTACGTTTAATTCTCGGGTAGGTGGTGAGGATGATGATGAAATGCTTACTACGCAAGATTGGACTAATGTTAAAATTCTTTTAGATTTTTTAGAACATTTTCAAGTTGCTACAAATGCATTTTCTGGGCAATATTATCCTACTATTTCAAACTTTTTTGTTTATATTGCCGCACTAGCTGATTTGTTTGTTGAATTTAGCGAGGGTAGGGATATTTATTAACTTGCTATAAATGAAATGAAAC
The DNA here is from genome assembly GCA_034376525.1 of Nicotiana benthamiana. Lineage (NCBI taxonomy): Eukaryota > Viridiplantae > Streptophyta > Magnoliopsida > Solanales > Solanaceae > Nicotiana > Nicotiana benthamiana. Next base: position 95,747,267 of record CM067323.1, on the reverse strand, counting down.
AAAAGTTTAAAAAATATTTTTTCCCTATCCCTCCTATTTTTGGTGTAGCTGCAATGTTAAATCCAACAATGAAATTAGGAGGTCCTCATTTTTGGTATTCTAATATTTATAAAACTTTAGATCTTTCAGGAGAGGAAATTGCTACACTTGCTGACGCAAAATCATCAATTAAAATTAATGCTCAAACTGTTTATAATGCTTATAAACAGGCGTTAGAGCATGCTAGGCCAAATATTCCTACCCCTACTTCGTCTAGCTCACAATCGTCTAATAGAGCTGCGGGCTTAACGGCTCTTAAATCTTGGACGGAGTTCCGGGGTTCTCAAGGTGATAATTTTGACGAAATTTCACATCTAATTGAGCTTCAAGTTTATTTGTCACAGGGACTAGAAAAGGAGAATCCAGACGGCTCTTTCGATCTTTTGGAATGGTGGAAGTCAAGGGAAAAATATTTTCCTGTTGTTGCAAGGATGGCTCAGGATATTTTATTAATTCAAGCTTCAACGGTTGCATCTAATAGCACTTTCAGTCAAGCAAGACTACAAATCGGTGATCATAGAGCGGCGATGAGGGAGAGCTTGAAAAAGTTGGTGCTTTCTAGAGATTGGATCCGCGCAAAAAGAAGAAACTTTGGCATTGCAGAATCACAACCGGCGACAGATGAAGCATACGAAGAAATGATAGCAGAACTTTCGCAGGATTCGGCTTCGCCCAGAAGTGGTGATGAACAAGCTTCATTTCCACCACCACCAACACAACCTCCTCCCAACCTTGACGGATTTATGAGATTTGTTAGAGATACACTGTAGATTATGATGTAACTTGTACATTGGCACATATTTTTTTAGTTTTTTTTCTTTTAATGGTGGTATTAGTACCTTGTTGTGCTCATTCTATTGGGGGGAGGAACAATAAGAAAGATATGCCATTTTGGTCAATAAAAATGCTCTTTATCATATCCTTGAATATCTTTTTTCTTAATATTTCTTTGTCTTTACTTCGATATCAATCCTTGAATATATATATATATATATATATATATATATATATATATATATATATATATATATATATATATATATATATAACATACAATATATACTACAATAAAATATATACGAGAATATATATACATAACGTACAACCTAAACTACAAGAAAATATATAAGTAATAACATATATACATAATATACAATATATACTAATTACTAAACACAATATGTACATAATATATATCAATATATACATAATATACAATATATACTAATTACTACAACACACTATATACATAATATACAATATATACTAATTACTATAACACAATATATACTATACTAATAACTTAGTACATCATATAAAATATATTCTACACTACACTAATAACTACTATACAAGATATTGCCTTAAAAAAATAAAAAAATACCTGTCAGGCCCGTTAGCCCGCCAGGCCCAGGACCACCGTGGGCTTAGGCCCGTCATGGGCCGGTCTCAACCACCAAGACCGCCAGGCCCGGCACACGAAGCCCGGGACAGCGAAGCCCGGCCCGTCAGGCCCGTTTAGGCCCGGGCCCGGGCCAGAAGACACCCTTACCCTGAACCAGTGGTTCTGGGTTCCTTTCCCAGCAGAGTCGCCAGAGCTATCTCACCTCCTTTTTACGCCCCAGCGAGGGGTGAAGGGAGTTTTTCCAATAAAGGGACAATCGAAACGGGATTTATTATTAAGATTCATAGTCGCCACTTAGGAGATTTATGGTGTCCCAAGTTACCGGTTGAATCCCCGATCAAAGAAAAGAATGACTCTATATTACAGTCTGCGTACCAGAAATCCGGATAAGGAATTCTGTTAATCCAGGAGAAGGTGTTTGGCATTGCCGAATTTCGTGGTTCTAGCACGGTCGCTCAACTTTCGGCTTATTTATCTGATTTTTTATAATTATGAACTTAGTGCAAGTCATGATTCTTTGAACCGCTTTTCTTATTATTATTATTATTATTATAATAAAGCTAAAGTTTAAAGGGAAAGCAAAAACCAAAGTTAAAGCAAAAGCAAAAAGTTAAAGTTAAAGCAAAAGTTAAAATTAAAGTTATAGTTAAAGCAAAAGTTAAAATTAAAGTTAAAGTTAAAGCAAAAAGGATGTTATTATTTTTTGGGGAAGACCGTGAAATTTTACTAAACGGCTCGTCCCGGAGTCTAAGTAACTTTACAGACACGTGTAGAGGGCCCTGCAGCTTGAGTATTTTAGTTTGGCGAGGCACGCCTCATTTGTTAATTTTTAAAAGCATTGCAACGTCATGGAAATGCATCTCGAACCACGTTACAACCAGTGTACACGTGGTCGTCGGCATATTTCGACTCTGTCGAGATTTGGATTTGGGTCACATAAATGTGCACCCGTGTTTAGGGAGATAACATTATTAATACGCACCTAAAGATACTAACATGTTATTATTTTGAGAATGCCGTGAAATTCGCTAAACGACATTTTTCGCAATCTATGTATTTTTAATATACACATTTATGAGGGCCCCGCAATTTGTGCATTTTTTTTTAGTTCGGCAAGGCTCCTCTCGTTTTTTACAAAGGCAAATCTAAAAGCAATTATAATTCTCTACTTTATTTGTTATTCACTGAGATTATCCAATCTGATAATTTACACTAAACAAACATTATCCTACCTAAACGATGAACAATAGACAACAATTCAACAAAGTGATACAATTTACTAAATACACACTATAACATCTTTACATACTTTTTCAACAATACAACTCGAGTTACTACGTGGAGCTAATAGAATATTCACACACCGTATATCAATAATGTAACACAAATTTAAATACAAATAATAGGAAAACACGAGGGAATCAAGTAAACAAATACTTATTAAATTTTCTTCATTTGAGCAAACTAACCGTGAAACACGTCGAACAAATCGATATGGATAGAACGATGAAGCCGGAACTAACTGAACGGAAAACTCGAACCTCGACGGAAAACCTTTCTCGGACAGAAAATGAAACTCGAATCACACCGACGAACTTGAACTCAGCTCAAACTCGATGGGGAGGGCTGGTTTGGTTAGTGTCGTTTGGGCACTGGTTTTTGGCGTGAAAGAGGCAGCAATGATGGTTTGTTCAGGTGGAGAAGACGACGGGAATGGTTGCCGCTGCTCAACGTCGCTGGAACGAAGAAGATGATGAAGCAGAAGCTGGACGTGAGGCAGCAGTTACGGAGGTTCGACTGGTGTGGGAGGGACGGCTGTTCGCTGGTGTAGATGGTGAGGTCGAGGGAGGTCGTTTGGGCAGTGAAGGTGACGATGGGCAGATTGCTGGCATTGCTGGGTGGGGATGACGGAAACGAGCTGGCCGTCGGAAGTTGACGACGACAAAAATGGACTGGTTTCTTCAGTTGTAAAAATCTTAAGAAGAAGAAGAATAAGATTGAATAGTCGTGTATATAGTCTTAGGCTTTTTTAAATCTGACCAAGTCTTCCTCCTCTCTTCATCAAAATAAAACAATAGCCTCCCCTCTTCCTTATAAAATGTGAGCTCCTCCCCCCTTCAGAATGTGTCCAAGGGTCCTTTTAGCGTGCAAAAAATCTCCTTTTTTCTAAAATTGGTCAGTGTATTCCTCCTGGTCTTAAGGGTCCGTTCCCCAATTGCTCAAAACGTGACCCCTTCCCTTTTCATAATGTCCGTTCCCTTTTTCTTGTATTTCCTTCCATTCACGTGTTATGTCCTCACAATTGTCCCAACATGTGGTGGGTTCGAATTGTTATGGGCTAGGTCCGAAAGTTAGGCATAAAAATAAATTGTTTGAACCCAAGTGTTATTCTTTACTCGAACCGAGAATAAAAACATGATTTTATTTAATCAATTTTACATAAACAAAATAACTATCAAAATAAGAGCGATAATTAAAATAAACTATTTTTGATATTTTTCAATATTTAAAATAACTACAAAATAAAACTATTTTTTGTAATTTTTGTTTTTATATAAAGGTAAAATATAAAGTACTATTTTTTGTATTTTTTAAGTTTAAAATAACTACAAAACATTAATGAAACCATATATATTTATTTTATATTTTCGAAATTATATAAAATTAAAAATAAGGTGCCATTTTTGTATTTTTCAAATTTATGAGAAATACATAAACTAAACTTTATATATCTTTTATTTGTAATTTTTCTTTTTTTTGTAACGAAATAACATGAAAGAGCCGAAATTAGCTGAAATAGCTATATTAGGCCTAAATTAAATATTTTATGCCAAAAATGTGAAAAATCTCGTGGAGGGTCAAAAATCACCCGTCTCCACATATTGACGGGGTAAACTGAGTAGGGACAACATAGGTGAAAACTTGATCTAAATTGAAGAAATTGAAAAACCCTAACTTAGTGCCTATTCAAAATATTCTCCGCGGCCCACAGTCGCTTTTGTGCTGTCCGCGGGGCCATACGCGGTCCGCATTACCATTTTGTGCGGACTGCGATGTTCAATTGATTAAGTGTGAACCTATGCCCAGCGTGGTGACAATCCCACATTGTGCGGATCGCGGTGGGATGATTCCGAGAGGCAATTTTCTGGGTTTTTCCCCAATGCAGACCGCGGTCACCTTTTTGCGGCCCGCAGTGCCCCCAGTGCGTCCGCACTCCTAGTTGTGCGGACCACGGTGCCATGTTCTTCAATTGATTCTGCAACTCTTCTAGTGTTGTCTACAACTCAAATTCAATATGTTTCAATGCATATGCTTATACTAACCATGTTAGATGTGTGTGCTTGCAGAAAATGGTCAAACAACGAGGTAGAGGTGCCAAACAACCCGGCCGAGGTGATTCCTCCCAGGGAGGCAAAGGAAAACAAGTTAAACTCACTCCCCAACCTAGAACGAACACAAGTAAAACACTAAGGATTGTTGATACAACTTATGACCAATCGGGGAGTGAGTACATGCCTTCTCAAGACCTCTCCTCCGACTCAATGCCAGCTCTATAAGTTCCAGCTTCACCCACTGCCCAAGCTCCACGTCGTGTATTTTCTGAGTCGTCTAATGGCTCAGTAGCCGGCAATGATGAGTACTCCACCTCCCCCACAGCTTTATTATCTGGGGAGAGTGTAGGCTGAGGTACTGAGAGTGGTGATGAGAGTGATAAGGAGGTGCCTTAGAGTGGTATACCTCAAGTTGGGGGTATTGACCATACCAGAAACCCCACAGTCTAGGAAGACAGGTTCGTTAGCCAGGCAGCTTTCCACCAGTTCAAGGCATGGTGGTCACTATGAAAGCTGATTCCAGAGATGAGTTTTATCACAACTGACCTGCTGACCTTCATCCAAATATGCATAGACAGTTTTACACTAGAGTCGGTTGGGAGCATTTTCAAGATAAGTGTGTAAAAGCCAATGGACACATGGTCAAGTAGTTCTACTGCAATGTGTCCCACATAAAAAAAGGGCACAATAGTGACCAAAGTGCAAAACCAAAATATGGTGTTCTCTAGGAAGGCTTTCAATGAGTACTTGGGGTTCGATGATGAAGATGAGACCCGGTACAATGAGAAATTGGCAATGGGCGAAGAGGTTCGCCGTAGTTAACTAGATTTCTGGCATACCCGGGTATTATTCCAGATTGGTTACATATAGGGGTGAAGATAGTTCGAAGGACTTTAAATTTTGAGGCTAGGAGGTGGTTGACATTTGTATGCAATCGACTTGACCCACTTCTCATGATCAAACCATACCACTTCGTCGTGTTGTTCTAATTGCTTCTATTATGGTAGGCTTCCCTATCAATGTGGGTAATGTGATGTACCGTGTGATTACTGCGGTGCGGGCTGAGAGTGACCGGAACCACCCTTTTCCTAACATCCTCACCATGTACTTTTGGGATCTGAAGGTGGAGAAGAAGCCATTTTATGTTAAGGTAAAACTGGTGGCCCCATTCTCGTGGTATAGTTTATTGGGGACAGACAACCCAAAAGACAAGAACTACAAGCCACCTGCCTCAGCCCCAACTGGCTAGTCTAAGAAGCCAGTTGTGATAGAGCCTTTTACTAAGCTTGCTACCCCTACTAATGACTTGCCTCCAGTACCTTCCTCTACTGCTGGTCCCTCTACTTCAGCTGGCCAAAGGATTCCGTCTTCCCGGGCCCATCCTATCACTGCCTACCAAATGAGCCTGACATTGCATAGCTTGAACTACTGGATAGCAGCTGCATCGTCCAAGTTGTCTACTCTGTCTTCCATCATTTAGGCTCATTCAGCACCACAGAAAGATCAGATTCCTCAATCCATTGAGGACACACTGAAGAAGCTCCTGGAGAACCAGGAAAAGATTATGGAGACACAGGATGTCTTATCTAAGGTAGTGGATTCACATGGCAAGTCTCTGAAGGAGCTTTCCCGGTAGCACAAGAAGATGAGAAAATCACGGGCTTCCAAGGAGTCTGTGAAGTAGCTCAGAATAGATGTGTACAAGCTATTGGCAGACCATATGCCTCTTAACTTTTTATTTGGGGATCCAGCCTCAGCAGCAACACCAGTAGCAGAGCCACAGCAAGAGCAGGCACCGAGGCTTCCAAGGAAGAAGAGGAATCTCCCCAGTGCAGCTGAGGCGATCATTGAGTTGGCAGACCCACAGGTGGTTTCCTCCAGTTTGCCACATGATGCACCTGAACAGGCCTCAATCCCAATAGCAGAGCATCAGGAGACCGGGAACCAGTCTGAGGTTCCCGCACATACAGAGGACCCGGGGGCCACTGGTGATCCTATATCCTTTCACTTTGATTTCTGATGCTTATTTGTTTAGTTGGCATTGGGTACAATGCCAGCTTTTGTTTTTGGGGTGCGCCCTACTTTTTATCCGGATAATTGTATATATTAGTTGACTTTGTTTATGTTTTTGTTTATTTTCTATTTGTTCTGTATATAACATTACATTTTGCTACTTTTATCGTACTTTTTATTCTCTCTTTGGTCTGTATATATAGTTAAATTTTGATTCACCCCCGTTGTATATTCTAATCCTCTATTGTAAATATTTATTTTATTTTCTATTTTCGTACAAATTTTTCATTTTTAGCTTAACAGATAGGTTCGCAGCCTTTTTGTTTCGTTTTTTGCTTTCAATAAACCCTTGGTTTTCTTAATGCCACGATTCTTTCCAAGGGTGGAGTATTGTGTGAACCGGGTGGCTCTTCCCAATGATAAATGGCGTGAAAACCTTCTTAAGGGTTTAAGTTAGTTTTTGTTTCTTTTTATTTTTGATAGATTGTAGTGAAGGGTACCTCAAACAAAGCTTCACTTGGGCCTAGCACATTTGCCTTTGATCCCATGGTCAAAGACAAAATGTTATGTTTAAGATGGGGTGAAAGTCGTGGCCATGAGATTCTTGTGTTGACCAAACAATCAATAAGCGGTCTTCTCGGAGCCTTGTATGCTTGAATCGTAACTAAGGTCGTTGTGGGCCCTCAACTCGATATCTTTATCAATCATCTAGCGTGTGTGGTGAGAAATTGAATTGTGAGTCCAACTTCCGAGTCAATGGTCTAGAACTTCCATGAATGTTTGTTGAGGTAAAATCCTAGGTGTAATTTGACTTGAGAAGTGATTATAGGCTCTCCTTGATCCAAATAATTTTTTTTGAACAATTCTATAGCCTACCATTGATAAGATCCCTAGTCAACCCTTTAAGCCAAGACCTTCTTCCTTCAAGTACCATAATACAAGCCTATACCCGTTCTCAAAGATACCCTCTCTTGGCACCCAAATCTTTCCTTTAGCACTTGGCAAAATTATAAGTTTGGGGGGAGAGACGAAGAGTGAAACAAAGTGGTAAAAAGGAACATAAGTGAAGAAAAGGAAAGTCAATGAAAAAGAAAGAAAAGCAAAATGCTCAATATGAAAATGATATCAAAGGGATTCAAGAAAAGCAAATAAAGAAAAGGTGTGGAAAGTTGAAAAAGGAAAAATGGTTTGAAATGAATAAGAAAGAGCGACAATGTATCTCTCTAACCCTTTAGAAAGAAGTGAAAAGATTCAAAGAGTCAAGAGAATTGTGCCAAAAGAATCAAAAGAAGTGCTTAAGGGAAGATTGAACCCACTTGAATAAAAACATGTCCTACACTTACCCAAAAGTTTTCACAATGACTCCACAAAATCCCTATATGATCTTGAGTTGAAGGAAGCCTACACTAGTGTATACTTACATGAGGAAAGCATATAGTACTTAGAGCCGGACTTGTGACCTTTTTCTTGAGAGAGATGAGTGAAATTCCATTAACCTCGATTTGTGTGTCAATACACTAAAAAGTGAGGTTCGCTTAGAGAGAATTGAAGATGTGTGAATTTGGGTTCAACAATGACAAAAGTAATTGAAAGAAGTTCTTTGATGAAATGAGTCAACTCTTGATGCTCTTGTGTCACACTTGATCCATGATTTTTCAAAGTTTAAACGTGTTAATGCTGCATTCGTATTGAGGGATACGTACAAAGTGATGAAATTTCAAAGATCGGCTCAAAAGGAGTGAAACCTACTCAAGTATCAAAAATTAAGTGAACCGAAGGAAAGAAGACCCAGTGCGGACAGCGCAAAATGAAATGCGGTCGCACTAGGAGGTTCAGAGACATGGCCAAATTACGCTTCCGCGTTCCATTTTGTGCGGCCCGTATTGACCCCGCAGAGGTATTTTTGTCTAGTTTTATTAGCTTAGAATAAATAGAATATTTTACCATTTTTAGGTCTTCTTTGTACTCCAGAATATAGCTGCGCTTGTGAGACTCAATTTTGTAGCCATTTTTGGCACCTTAGCGTTAACTTAACAATAGATTCTTGTAGTTTTCATTTAGAAATTAATTAATATGCTTTGTTCTTCATCTATTTTTTTATTTTCTTCTTCAAAGATGTGTAGCTAAACCCATTATCTTGGGTTGTTGCTCAACCCTAGTGTGCGTAACTGATGGATGTTGCCATCTAGGGTTAGATTAATTATGGGTGTTTGATATTTGGGTTGCTTTTATGTTTTAATCTAATAATTGGTGGTTGCAAACACTGATTCAAGCTTTGTGGGTTTGACTCTTCTTGAAAAAGAGAGTCTATGACCCTAAAATTAACCCAACAAGTAATTGGGATGGACTCATGAGAAATGATAGTTCCAATTAACGAGTTAAATCTCAAGAGACTAATCACCCTACTTGAATACAAGTTGCTTGATCTAATTTTCCTACCCAATTGGTCTCGAGAGAGACAATTGGGCAAAATCACTCTCTACCGAGAGGTGTGAGAGTGAGTACAATTGTGCAATGGTTATAGATTAAGCCCCAAATAAGTCAATCTATCCTTAGTAACATCTACCCATCAATTAGCCACCTAGGTAATGTCACGACCCTTGTGTCCTTCTTCCCATTAGATACAACTTAACAATATTCTCGTAGTATAATTTAGTGTTAATCAGTAGTTTTATAAAAATAGTTATAAATAAAAAACCCAAAAATGTTTGAAGTGACATTATGAGTACAAACACATCTCTAGGATAGACAGAAAATCCACTCCACTACTAGCTCCCTGAGGAAATCGATCTGGCCCTTATATCGGGTAAGAGCTATTGTGACCCGCTCTTCCTACCATAGTGTACACCGTTACATTGTGATACCGGGAGATTATAACTTACTGCTAAATAGTAAGTAGGTTGCATCGACCTTTATCCTACTGTGTGCTGCTCCTGAGAGCGAGACGCTCAGAACCGTGAATGATGCAGAGCTATCTTGGAGAATTACCGGCATGGCCTTACAGGTAGATTTTTTTAATCCCCTTCCTTTTTTTGTATTGTAGGGTTGACCTGGGAATGTGCTTACTTCTATTTTCTTCTCATACCCTCATCTTGGAGGTGGAGAGAGGCCTTCATGAGCGAAAGAGGACGAACCTCTATAAAAAGACGTTGAAGACACATTGAAAATACTACGCTAAGCACCAAACGGTGGTTGACCTTTACCAGCAGGATCCTGAATTTCAAGTGTTTTACGAGGGACTTAAATAGATGGAGGCTCGGTCGGAACGCATGGAGGCAGAGCTAGAAGAGACGGACGGGGAGATGATGAGGGATGTTGCCTATAACAGTGAATTGGCGGCCCTCCTTAGGGTGAAAGATGATAAACTCAAATTGAGTCGGGGGTGACAGTGGAGAATGCCGACTTGAAGTGGAAGGTGGCTAATTTGACCGCCGAACTTGGTGCTAGATGGAGTAAATTGATGGACTCAAGAGCGAGCTAAGTGCTAGCGCCAATAAGTTGATTGAGCTGCAAAGGCAGATCGCTCCACTAAGGTCAGAGGAAGTGGATCACCTTTCTCGACCTTCCTCTTCTCTTCCTCTATCTGGTCGAGGTCCACTTCATAGCGCATATGAGATGTTGGTCCTTACGAAAGCTCGACTTGATATGCATAGAGCTCTTCATATCAAGGGCTGGGCGATAGATGTTGAGGTTCAGGCGAAACGAAACAAGGCTCGTACTCTTTGCGAATCATGCGGGTACTACCCCGATTCTTCTGATTGGGAGGGTGCTTCTTCTAAGGACGTCAATCGCCTTAACTCAAATTCATGGTATGAAGACGTTTATCCCACAGGGGTGACGAGTAGTTCTAAGTTTGTATACTTTTGTTTGTCTATATTTTTTGGATGTAGGTTGTACTAGAGTCCGTCCATAGGGGCGAATGCAAATGATTTTTGTTGTCATATAAACTTTGTTTTTGTCGCCTCGTTTATTTTCCGCCTTTACGTTTTTGGGGTTTTTTTTATGATACTTAGCCTTCGCAGAGGTTGCCTTTATTACTTGTTGAGAAGGTTTCATCGTGGTTCGAGCGAGGTCGAACTGATGTTGATGGCCTTGGCCATTAGGATGTTGCTTCGACTGTTGTCGAAGTAGTATCCATCATAGTTCGAACGAAGTCGAAATGATGCCGGTGGCCTTGGTCATTAGGATGTTGCTTCAACTATCGTCGAAGTAGTATCCATCGTAGTTCGAACAAAGTTGAACTGACGTGATGGCCTTGACCATTAGGATATCGCTTCTACTATTGTCGAAGTAGTATCCGTCGTAGTTCTAACAAAGCCGAACTAATGTCGATAGCCTTAGACATTAGGATGTTGCTTCGACTGTTGTCGAAGTAGTATCCATCATAGTTCGAATGAAGTCGAACTGATATCGATGGCCTTAGCCATTAGGATGTTGCTTCGACTGTCATCGAATTAGTATCCGTCGTAGTTCGAACAAAGTCAAAATGATGTCAATGGCCTTGGCCATTAGGATGTTTCTTCGACTATCGTCGAAGTAGTATCCGTTGTAGTTCGAACAAAGTCGAACTGATGTAGATGGCCTTGGCTATTAGGATATTTCTTCGATTATCGTTGAAGTAGTATCCATCATAATTCGAACAAAGTTGAACTGATGTCAATGGCCTTGGCCATTAGGATGCTGCTTTGACTGGAGTTGAAGTAGTATCTGTCGTAGTTAGAACAAAGTCGAACTAATGTCGATGGACTTGGCCATTAGGATGTTGTTTCTACTGTCATCGAAGTAGTATCCGTCGTAGTTCGAACAAAGTCAAACTGATGTCGATGGTCTTGGCCATTAGGATGTTGCTTCGACTTTCGTCGAAGTAGTATTCGTCGTTGTTCAAATAAAATCGAACTGATGTTGATGGCCTTGGCCATTAAGATGTTGCTTCGATTGGAGATTCAAATTTCGTTCGTATAGTAGAGATTTATGTTCATACAATGGAGATTTATGTTCATACAATGGATATTTCCGTTCATACAATGGAGATTTTCCGTTCATACAATGGAGATTTCGGTTAATATGTTGGAGATTAACTAGTGTAGTCCCTTCATTACATCGATCTTGAGACCATGTCGATGGGATAATGTGATGTACCACCTTCTGATGCGTAGGGTATCCCCTTTGTCGCCTCGTTAAAAACTTTCCCGATAAAACCCAATTGGGACAAAACTCAGGTTAGAGAAAAAGAGTACAACTTAGGAGATGCATTTCAGAAGTGGAAGTACTTGAGGTAGGCGATGTTCCAGTTGTTTTGGAGTGACTTTTCCTCCATTGTTTCTAGTTGGAATGCTCCTTTGTTTGCAGCTCCTATGATTTTATACGGTCCGTCCCAGTTGGTTCCCAACTTTCCCTCATTCGGGTCTCTTGATGCCAGTTTTTTAGCTTTGAGAACATAGTTGCCGACTTTGAGTGATCTTACTTTGGCTTTCTTGTTATAGTCTGCCTGTTGTTTTTGGGCTATCATTCTTATATGGGCCATGTCTCTCCGTTCTTCAACTTCATCTAGGTCTTGCAACCTACTTTCATCGTTATCTGACCCGCTGGCATAGGAATATCTTAGGATTGGCTCCTCGACCTCGATGGGTATGACTGCATCGGTCCCGTAGACCAGTGAGTATGGTGTTTCTCCGGTGCTAGACTTGTGCGTAGTCCGGTATGCTCACAGTACTTCAGGTAGTAATTTAGACCATAGCCTCTTAGCTTCCTCGAGCTTCTTTTTCAATATGTTCAATATTGTTTTGTTGGAAGACTCGGCTTGGCCGTTGGCAGTGGGATGATACAGAGTGGAGAGTATCCGCTTATGTGCCATTTTTCGAAGTACTCAGTTGTTTTCTTACCAACGAACTGAGGCCCATTATCACAGCTGATTTCTTTTGGGGATGCTGAAATGACATATAATATTTTTATATATAAAAACGATGACCTCTTGTTGGCGTATCTGGGCATATGAACCTGCTTCCACCCATTTAGAGAAATAGTCAGTTAAAATGTAAAGAAAGCGTACCTTTCCTCGTCCTGCTGGCAGCGGACCGATTATATCCATTCCCCACTTTATGAAGGGCCATGGTGAGGAGACTGAATGGAGGAGTTTCCCCTCTTGGTGTATCATGGGGGCGTACTTTTGGCACTGCTCGCATCTCCAGACATAGTCTGCTGCTTCATTTTACATGGTAGGCCAGTAATAACCGGCTTGGATAAGGCATCAGATGAGGGTGCGGTTTCCTATATAGGCGTAGAAATGGATCTCGCGCACCTCTTCTAATACTTGTCTTGCTTGGTGCGGTATGAGGCATTTAGCGAGGGAACTTCCAAATGTTCTCTTGTAGAGGTTATGATTTACCAGGCTGTATCAGGCAGTCTACACTCGATGTTTCTTGGCTTCTTTTTTTTCGTGTGGGAGTGTTCTATCCTGCAGATAGGATACAAGGCGGTGGCACTAGTCCTAAGTTAAGTTCAAGTAGAATACCTCGATATAGTCAATGGTTGAATGGAGAAGGGTAACCACATTTTCTTTGTTGATATTCATGGTGGTCGCAGTTAGCTTGACTAGGCCATATGCTTTGATGTTTTGTGCCCTAGGGATATGCTCGAGCGGCATTCGTCAAACTCAGGCATCAACTTATGGATTTCTGATTGATATTTTAGTCTTTGTTCTTTGATTTGGAAAGTCCCGATGACTTGATTTACGATGAGTTGAGAGTCGTAGTGGATGATGAGTCACCGAGACCCGTATTTGAGTGCTAGTTTCATACCTGCAATCACAACCTCATACTCAGCCTTATTGTTAGTTATCTCAGGTCATCGTATAGACTGGCGAATTATTTTGCCCGTTGGGACTCGAGGACGTGTCCTAGTCCGGATCCTTAGGCATTCAAGGCGCCATCAGTATAGAGGTTCCAAAGGTCAGTGTGGGTGGATACGAAGTGCCTCGTTCTGCCTCTAGCACTATTTCCGCACTGATGTTGGCGATAAAGTCGGTAAACACCGGTGACTTAATGGCGGTTCGTGGGTGATGTCATGCTCCCTGAGCTCTATGGCCCACTTGGCGAGTCTACCCGAGAGTTTGGGCTTATGTAGGATGCCCTTAAGGGGAAAGGTCGTAATTACTTTTATGGGATGACATTTATAATAAGGTCTAAGCTTTCATGAAGCTGCGACCAGTGCCAGAGCCAGGTTTTCGAGGTGTGGGTACCTCGTCTCGGCACCTATTAAAGTTTTGCTGATATAGTAAATAGGGGATTGAGTACCTTTATTTTCGCGGACCAAGAGTGTGCTGACAACAATTTCGAATACTGCCAGGTATATGAGTAGACACTAGCCTGGATCTGTCTTGACGAGTAGCGGTGGCGAGGATAGATATGCCTTTAGTTTCCTTAGGGCGTCGATGCATTCCTCTTTCTATTATAGCCCATGATCTTTTCTCAGTACACTAAAGAACTTATGGAATCTATCCGAGGATCATGAAATGAACCTTGATAGGGTGGCTATTCACCCAGTTAGTTTCTGTACCTGTTTCTTGCTATTCAGTACCTCGGGTATCGTGTCTATGGCCTTGATATGACCCGAGTTAACTTCGGTACCTCGTTGTGACGCAAGGAAGCCTAGGAATTTTCCTGAGGCCGCATCGAAGGTGCATTTTTTCGAATTCAATTTCATCCCGTACTGCCTCAGTATCTCAAAGGTTTATTTCAAATGATCAATGTGGTCCTCCTTCTTTGCCGATTTTACCAACATATCATTGATATGGACCTCCATTGTCTTTCCGAGCTGTTCTTTGAACATCTTGGTAACAAGTCTTTTGTATGTGGTTCCTGCGTTCTTGAGTCCGAAGGGCATCACTTTATAACAATAAGCCCCTTGGTGGGTGATGAATGTTTTTTTTTCTTGATCCTTTTCCGCCATTAAGATTTGGTTGTAGACGGAATAAGCATCCAAGAAACTCAACAGCTCGTGTCCCGCCATTGGATTGATCAGATGGTCGATATGGGGCAATGGGAATGAATCTTTTGGACATGCCTTGTTGAGATCGGTGAAGTCTACACGCATTCTCCATTTCCCATTTTTCTTTTTAACCATGACCACATTGGTGTCCCACTGGGGGTATTTTGATTCTGTGATGGAAGCGTAAGCCCGCAGTTTGTCTACATCTTCACTGACTACCTCGTTGATCACGACATTGAATTTCCTTCTCATCTTCTGTACGGATGGATAGAGCAGATCGACATTCAGCTTATGAGTGACGATGTCTTTTGGGAACCCCGACATATCTGAGTGGGAGAAGGCAAATAGGTCTGTATGATTAGTTAAGAGTTCATGATACTTACCTTGCTCGGAGAGGTTATGCCCGATGTAGGCCTTCTTTGTGTTGCCAGCAGGTTTGTTTTAGTTCTCAACATGGATTATTGATATGCCTCCGCTCTTGCTCCTTTTAAATGTTTGGTATGCCTGCAGTCTTGGGCGATCTGGTAGCATTCCTGGGCGGTGCGTGGCTTGCCCCGAATGCTGAATATTCCCCATGAGGGTGGGAAATTTGGTTACTTGATAGAAGCTTGAGGGAATGGCTCGCATGACATGTATCCATGGACGCCCTATGATGGCATTATAAGTTGTTTCCTAGTTCATGACGTGGATTGTGGTTTCCATCGTGACTCCCCTACCAAGACTTGTAGTGATATTTCTCCGGATGTCCGCTCTACTACATTGTTAAAATCCGTTAGTGTTATGCAACACGATATTATCTTATCTTTGAGCCTCATTCGTATGAGAACTCTTGGGCGGATAATACACGCACCACTTCTGTCATCTACCATGATTTTTTTCACATCAGTATCAGCAATGCGTAATGTTAAAACTACAACATTGTAATGAGTGAAAGAAAAATCGTTAGCATCTGACTTATCTAAGGTGATACTGTCTTCGAAGTCATCATACGTTCGTGAGCGATAATGCGCTTCAAATTATGTGTGGTGGTGAACTTTATGTGGTTGATCAATGAGTCTTCGCCACGGCCGATGATCATCTGTATGGTGTGTACCAGTGAAGGTGGATTTGGTGGTCCTTGAGACGAGTTGTGTCCTCGGTGAAATTAGCCATTCCTTTATCGCTGAACAGTTCTTTCAGGTATCCCTTGTTCAACATTCTGATCACCTATTGTCGTAGGCCTATATAATATTTGGTCTTGTGTCCTCTTTCCTGATGGAATTCACAAAGGACATTCGACCTTCTTGCACTTGGGTCCGATTTCATTTTTGTGACCACTGCACCTTTGTGCCCATCTTCTCTAGTGCGTACACTATTTCTGAAGGGGAAACACAAAAGTTATGAGCAGATAATAATGGGGCATACCTCTTTCTTTTTAAAGTGGGCGATGTGTTGTGGCACGGTATCTGCATGCCTCGAGCGAAGTGGATTAGGAGTTCTGACATAGAGCTGGTGATTTTCTCTATTGAAGCGTGGGAGTTGATCCCTTCATTCGTCGTTACGTCGATCCCTCCTTACCTCGAACTGTACTAATGTTAGTCGCTTGGTTGGGCCGTTGCGATCGTCTTCATCTGCTCTTACTTCGGAGTAGTAGGCATTATGAATCTCATCCCATGTGGTGGGGGGATACTTCATGAGTCTGTTGAGCAATTTCTTGGTTGCCTTTGATCTATTTCTGTTCAGCCCGTTTTGTAAAGATACGACCGCCATTCATTCTGACACATTTGGTAGTCCCATTCTTACCCTGTTGAATCAGGACAGTAAGTCCCCAAAGTCCTTCGCCCGCTGTTTTCCTGGCGGCGAAGATGTCGTTGACCCTAGATTCGACCTTCTTTGCTCCTGCATGAGCGGTGCGAATTTGTTCGCTATCTCCTCGAATGTGGATATAGGTCATGCTGGTAACTGAGAATTCCATGTTAATGCCCCTCTTGTCAAAGTTTCACCGAACCTTTTCAGTAATACAGATGGCACCTGTTCTTTTTACAAGTCATTGCCCTTTACAACGGTGATGTAATGGATTAGATATCTTCTTGATCCGTGGTTCGTATATTTTCAAGTATGGTGGCATTTTGAAGGTTTTTGGGATGGGGTGAGGAGCAGCTTCCTCACTATATAGTTGTTTGAGAAATCTTCCCACATCGGGTTTTGGAAGCAACTTAGGGCGCCAGATATCTTGTCAACCCTTTCTTGGTGCTCTTTCATTTGATCACGAAGCATTTTATTCTCGTTCTCTATTTCTTCCATTTCTTTAGGATGGTTACTAGTGCACCATAACTTGCGTCGATGACAGTGCGAGTGTTTTTCATCCGTACAGTGCTTGGCTCGACAGTGACAGTAGCGATTTCTGCCGTTGGTGAATCTCCGATATTTCCTTGAGAGGGTTTTTCGAGCACGCTGCTTAGAGTGCTCGTCAACCATTCCTCTAGAAGCTTCTTAACTGCTGGGAGTGTTTCTTTCGCTGTGGATGAAGAAGCCCCTCTTTCACGCAAGCTCTTCAGATCTTCAAGTGAAGTTGGTGAGATCTCCCCCTCTGATGTGTTTCTTGGTGTTGCATTCTCGGCATCTTCTCTACTGGCTTCGTTGAGGGAGTCTATGAGGTTATTTGAGATATCTGCTATTATCTTCAACCTTGCTTATTTCTTTGCCATCGTTGGTTTCTCTGGATCCTGAAGAACAACAATCGTTGTTTTTGATATCTAGGCGAGAACTATGATTTCGATTACCGAAATTCGAAGAGACGGTGCCAAATTATTTGACTCAAAAGTTGTTAAATACTTTTTGAGCAAATCAATCAAAAGAGATGAAAGGGTAAATCGTAATAGAGAATAATAAACCCTAGGATAATCTTGATATTCGATGGGATGATAACATTAAAAGAGAGAGAAAAAGCAGTAGAGAGATGTGAGAGCAAGAGTGTTTGTATATTAAAAATTAGCTGCTTGTTACAAGGCTCAGATCCCCTTTATATAATAGAGGATCTTTATTTAATTGTTGGAATGACAAAATTAAAGTACGTCCTATAGCGGAACTGACGATGACGCAAGGTCGTTTCTCCTCTTATCCCCGGGCCGTCCCCCTGTATCGGCTTGTGGATATTCGATGGTTGGTCGTGTTGACTTAGGGACATGGTCAGTCAAATCTGACCCCATACAGTGACCATAAAGAATAAGAATCTGGGCAAGGAGCCCCTCATATCGAGATTCGGGTGAAACACCTGCCCTCGAAAGAATCGGGGCCATGTCCCCAAGATCGATTCGAATCCTAAAATTTAAAAGCGTTCCTTCCAACAAAATTTCGGAGCGCTCTACCAAACAATACACACGGCTAGCAAAGGGTCGGGGTATCTGCGCCCAACCGGATGTAATGGCATAATTCTCGGCTCGTATCTGCAAAGGATTAGTGATTAACGAGAAGAATGATTTTTACCTTTTTTTAAGAATCACATTTAAAAGCATATCTCAAGGATGCTTATGTGCACCCAGGTTTTAAAGGTGTAGTTTGAGAGACCGACATCATTTGACGATGAGGAGAATAATCCACTTGTTCCAACCAAGAGATGTAGGGGTAGTAAGACTCAGTCTGATCATATATTTTGCAAGGGCCGATTTGAGTCAACAATCTTAGCCTGAGTTGACAAACATGGTAATAGCATTCCTAAGATTCTAAGAACATCTAAAATGTATGTGGAAAGATAATTTTTCCAGAATGTAATGATTATTCTTGCTAATCAGTAGGTAATCAACACTAAGCTGCAAGGGGAATTTGACAAATGCTGACTCAAATCGGCCCTTGCAAAATATTCTTAACTAATCATACACTATAACATGCATATCAAGGCAATATATTTTTGTTTTCTCTGTTTAAAGTTCTTACTTTTGTTCATCAGTTCTTCATTAGCGTGAGCCCGGGATTGGAGGCGGGCGTTTCAGTTGTTACTGAGTCGGAGATTACTCCATTTAATTGGTTTAGCAATTTATTATCTCTTTTGTATTGAATTAATCCGCATATCCTTAAAAATCACTTATAAATTCAATTGTTTTCCATTCTTTTAGGGTAAACAAATCTTCCAAAGTGAATCACTTGATGGCTAAAGAACTCCTGAATAGTAAAAACAAAATATATCATCAAGCATAAAACGTTGATGTAAAACAGAAAACAAAAGTGAAAGTTGGTTCGATGAGAATAAAAATGGAAAAAGTCCGAAAATATCTCTGAACTATTCGAAATAACTCAAAAATATCTTCAGTTTATTTTTTGTATCAAAAATATCCCCGCCGTTTATGTTTTGGCCCGAAAATGTCCCCCAACCATTAATTTTACCATTAAAGCTGATATAGCAGTCCAACTGGATTAGAATTGTTTACATGGTCGTCCACCTAAGCAATCCATATGTGAAAATTATTTTTTCGAAAATTTTATTTTTCAAAAATTTTTAATAAAATATAAAATCAACATTTATTCTGAAAAAAGTCAAAAAATTGGAAAAAAAATATTTATTTCTTAAAATGCAAAATCGAACATGAAAAAAGTAAAAAATTACAAAAAAATTATTCTTGATTAAGGTGTATGATTTGATTAAAAAACTCCATTGTTCTCTTTCGTGAATTTATGATTATAGATATCGAGAATTCATATAACCGACCCGAACTTGTTTAGGATTAAGAAACTGGTATTTTTGTTGTTGTACAAATTTTTTTTTATTTTTTTCTTGTAAACGTTGTGTGTTAATTTGTTTTTGGGAGCTAAAGAATGGTGTTGAAATTATACAGGGACAATGTTCCAAGACATAACTATGCTATTACTGGATTCAAATGCATTCAAAGACATAACTCCGAAATTCATAAAAGAGAACAATGTCATTTTTTAATCAAATCATAAATCCCAATCAAGAATAATTTTTTCGTAACTTTGTTACTTTTTTTCGAAATAAATGTTGATTTTGTATTTTTATTATAAAATTTCCAAAATAAATATTTTTTTCAATTTTTTTTTACTTTTTTCAGAACAAATGTTGATTTTATATTTTTATTTAAAAAAATTAAAAAAACATTTTTTGAAAAAATAAATTTCACATATGGATTACTTAAGTGGACTATCATATAAGCAATTCTAACCCAGTTGGACTGCCATGTCAACTTTAATGGCAAAACTAACTATTGAGGGACATTTTTGGGCAAAAAATAGACGGCAGAGATATTTTTGGCACAAAAAATAAACAGAGGATATTTTTGAGCTATTTCGAATAATTCAAGGATATTTTTGGACATTTTCCGAAATAAAAATAGATAAATTTCAGCTGTCACTCAAAGAGTTAAAAATAAATTATATTCTTGTCGTGTTTGGGAGCCCTCTTTGAGTCTCACGTGACAAAATTAGTTCCAGAAATGGAAAGTTGTTTTTAGATAATCTTGGGAACAACAGATTTACTCATTGAATGGTCCAAATTGGCCTCTATTTGGTTATTTTTGTCAATCTCAACATCATTCGGCATAAAACCAGATCCAAACTTCACATAGCATGAACAAGTTAAAGAATTCTTTCTCCTATAGCGACCATTTACAGGGCGCATGAAATTGGAATATCATCATCATCATCTATGCGCGTATGAGTCGTGCATTCTGATTGAGTTACATTCTAATGCAGAAATCCCAAGTGAAGCTATAATGGGAAACAGACAAAAAGAATAACCGCTTTGTTCAGTTCTTTCTATCTGTTTTGGGTGACAAAACTGACTATACAACCCGTGTCTCAGACGCCCTCTTCAGACTGAGTCTTACTATCCCTACGTCTCTTGGTTGGAACAAGTGGATTATTCTCCTCATCGTCAAGTGCTGTCGGTCTCTCAAACTCTACACCTTTAAAAACTGGGTGTACATAAGCATCCTTGAGATATGCTTTTAAATTAAGGTTTGGTTCTGTCGCCCGTTCTAGTGTATCCTTCACCATTGCATCCTGCAGCAATCACTTAACAATCTTAGCCTGAGTTGACAAACATGGTTATAGCATTTCTAAGAACATCTAAAATGTATGTGGAAAGATAATTTTTCCAGAATGCAATGATTATTCTTGCTAATCAGTAGGTAATCAACACTAACCTGCAAGGGGAATTTGACAAATGCTGACTCAAATCGGCCCTTGCAAAATATATGGAACCAGATTGTCAGAATTGGAAGTGCAATCAGTATCACATTTGATCTGGCAACACTTTTGGTGCTCAACAGTCCCAGCAATAGAAGCTGGGATATCACCAAACCTACAATTATACGACGATGCACATCTGGCCAGAATGATGCGCCACTTTCATACTTCTGATCATACACATTAATGATCTACAGGAAAGAACAAATTTCAGTATCTGACTATTTGATGGATATAGGGAGTTGAAACGGTAATGCTAAGTGTTGCAGTTCAAGGCTGCTGATACAAATCTGAGTTATCTTTGTGCAGTAATTAGCTGAGCTTGTTTCATCTGATAATGTGTTATTAGAAATCGCTAAGTAAAGGGATGTCATCTCTTTGACTGAAGAAAGAGTTGTTACTAGAAATATAAAGCAGGAACTAAGTGTAAAAACCCAACAAAGCAAACAGGTTCAGGAGAAGGGTCAATTCTTCAGATATTACATATGAACTTTATTGCATACTGAAAAGTACAAACGACATGTTCTATATTTGCTTCATTGGCAATCCCATACCGAAATGAAACTCTTGGAGAACAGTAGATGTTTTTAGGTTCCATTGCTTTTAAGCATTTATCATGCATCTCGTCTTTCCACCTTCTCAACAAGATATCTAAACATCTGTTGCATAAGCAATAGTGAAATACCTGATGGCGGAAAACCATATAAGCGAATGCGAAGAAGACGATGATGAAAGGCAGTAGTACGGGTGTGACCACTGAGTATACAAGGCCTAGTAGGAAGTACAGTTGTATGCGAGGTTCTGATACAGAGAAATTCAACGAACCAGGATCTGTAGCCTGCTCTCTATCCTGATCTGTCTTTACCAGAAACGTATTCTTAAGATGAAACATAACTAATGGAACCAATCTAAGAATCTCTGCAGCAATCCCAGCCCAACCATCTACCATTATGTAGGTAATGAAGAAAGTAGCCTTCAACGGAATAGCTACACCAACTGTTTTTGGAATTCTGAACGAAAAAGAATGGGTTAAACAAGCTGTGTATATGATCAAGACAGAAAACACATAATCACTAAACCAAGGGATCTTTTCATATCAAATACAGAGAAGTTATGCAATACTAAGGAATTTCCTGTAAACACATTCAGACTCCTCTCACACTAATCTAAAGTGTTGCTTAAATAATCCAAACTCTCGGTGCTTCATACTTCAACACACATAAAGAAGTCCTATAATAGATCATTCAACGTAATGGCTTCTTCAGTTACAGCTTTCGCTGAACGTCATATAATGAAAACTATTGCTGCACTTTGAGGGAAATATTGTTCAAAGAGCACTGCTAAAGAATCAAAATGTTTCAGGTCACGAGCAGGATTCAGCTATCAAGTTGTATGGAACATTCCACAGATTCAATTCTAGATAACAGTGAGCTCCTAATGCCAAGAGGTTGGTTTTTCAGACCATTCCGGTCTCTAAACCAAGAAAAGTTAAACAATCATAGGAGGTAACATGTTTGTCACCAGATAATGTGAATGTAATCTTCTTTCCTCTTTCTTGTGTTTATTTTAATTAAAACATAAATAAATTGGTTCTTTCTAGCACCACAAGAAAAAGATCCGTGAACATGTCATGTCTTCCATTTAGACGAGCAGTAGTAACTCACTCTGATGGAGGCTCTTCCACAAATCTCTGAAGCTGCTCAAATGCTGCTCCAGTGATGATACTTCCCAAGAACACGTTGACAAGGATAAAAAAATGATATTTAGTTGCTGATCTTCTGTCCAAAGATGAAAGTGATGTATAGCCTTCTATTTTTGACATGGCCATTAGAATCATAGGAAGAAGAATCAGAAAAATCTTCAGTATAATCCCAGGAAGAACACCTTGGATAAAAGATTTGACAACTTCCCTGTAACAGGAATTCCAGAAGTAAGAACCTCAAAAATTGATTTCTTAAATACATGATATCCTCAAGTACAACAACAACAACAACAACAACTACCCAGTATATTCCCACAAAGTGGGGTCTGGGGAGGGTAATACGTACACAGGCCTTACCCCTACCCGAAAGGGTAGAGAGGCTGTTTCCGACCGACCCTCGGCTCAGAGAAAGGGAGATATCATCAAGTACATAAAATCAAAAGGAGTCCTCAAGTGCAGATATTGAAGTTTGATGCTAAATTTTTGGGTTTCTTTGTCTTTCTAGATAAGCAAGCTAAACTGATGGCTCATAACCTTCCCCATGAAATGATTTTGCAAGGGCACTGAAAACAGTATAAAAGTATATACATAGACCCCTATCCGGTATGCTGAACGCTTATATGGAATGGGTAGAAATATTCTTATAGTATAATCATTCATCACTACGACAGCATTTTGAAGTTATCTTTCTTTCTTTTTTCCCTCTCTCTTTGTCGCATAAATAGTAGCACCCGTTTTACTAACATTGTAAGAAGATCACTTCCTTTTTCTTTTATAAGTAAAAAAATCACAAAGTAAGAATATCACTTACATTTGTATCAAAGGCTTCAAGACGGGAAGTTTATTCTCAATACCATCAATGCTTGCCAAAGATTGAACGAATGCAATAGGGATCATAAAAAAGAATGTAAGAAAGAAGAAAGCAACAGCCATTAACAGTTTGCGGACATTGAGTTCAACATATGGTATTGATAGATTATCCCAATAGACATCACGTGGTTCAGGAGCCCATTGTGTCAACCAAATGGTTGGGTTACTTGATTGTTGTGTTTGAGCACAGACAGCTGCTCCCCAACGAGATTTAAATGAAACAAATGCTGCAGGAACTATTGCCTTGGGATCACTCACAACTTTTTCTCTTTCTAAAGCTTCCTACATCAAAGAGTAAGTCTATTACCATATTGCAGCAGGCGATCCAAATAAATTATTTATTGCTATGAACTATTATATCAAAACTTTTCCATTTGCAAAATTTATCTTGTGTCACTAGTTGGCTGCCCCTAAAGTGAAGTCTTAGCAGTAAAAGGATTGGAATCTCTAATAGAAAGCAAAGACAGGACACCTATTTCAATATAAATGAACACAAATTGATCTACAATCACCTTATACAAGCTAGCATAAAACTAGGTTCAGCCACTAAAATTATCAGTACTACCACAGGTTATGTCACGTAAGTCTTAGCAGTAAAAGGATTGGAATCTCTACTAGAAAGCAAAGACAGGAACCCAATTTCAATATAAATGAAAACAAATTGATCTACAATCACCTTATACAAGCTAGCATACAACTAGGTTCAGCCACTAAAATTATCAGTACTACCACAGGTTATGTCACGTATACGTGACTCTAAATCCGAAAATCATCATATTTGACAAGAGGCATCAAAACAAGCTGAAAATATTTCCTCACATGCTAGCTAAAATCAAACATTAGCGAGAACAAAAAATTTGGCATAATTCATGCAAGGGTCGGCCAGGAAAAAGCTCCTGATTTATTTTGGATTCCCCGGATGCAGATTAAATTTACCAAAGTACTACGTTAATATAACTATGCACAGCCCATATACATGCATCTTCTTTTCTCTTTTAAAAGAGCTTGTTGAAAATCGTGATTTATTAAAGATGGTGGTTAACATATGGAAAGATCTGAAAGGTCGCATTTTACGCATGAGCATGTACTTCCATTAAATCTTAGGCTTTGCTAAAGGTTTGTATGTCCTGTTAAATAGTCCTCTATGGCACATTCATCTCTCCAGATTTGATCAAGTATGCCATAAATACAGAGCATGTTGCTTCTTTCTTAACAAACCTCCAGTGTCGACATCAGTTTGGTTTTCCAACATGTTGCTCATTTGATGAGAAGAAAGAATGTGACTTGTTAAACATGAATGAGTTAACAGTAACTTAGAATGAACCAATGGGAAGTATAACCCAAACCATGATAAGCTTTTAACAGTGGTGAATGACTTCATGTAGATCGAAGAACAGACGATACTCCAAGCAAAACAAGTACTTATTCAGATGAATTCATAAAGAAGAAAGTGAAATGATATACCATAGTCAGAGACACTTACTTCTTTACTCAACTTCTCAATTTCAGCGGTATAATAGTCAATGGCGTCCACAGTTTTTCCCCAAAGGCCCCAAAACCCTGTCTATACATGACTGAACATGAGATTCGTTATGTATGATTAACTCAATATATTTAACAAGAAAACCAAACAGCAAATGATATTAAAATAATGCTTTGCTGTTCAAAAAAGCAACAAGGCAAAGAAAAAAGTACCTTCGTCTTTGGCTTAATCTTAGGGTTTCTCTCATACTTAGTTTGGTAGTATGTAAGCCAATTTTGATAGCTCTTCTTCTCTTCCACCAATTTAGCTAGATTATTTGCATTGTAAACAACCTACAAGTTGCATTAGTTTAAGGTTGATCAATTGCAGTAACTGCAAACCAGGACATGTAAGAATGAGAAATGGCTAAATCCCTATTTCTTGCTAGGCTAGATAAAACATATCATAACTATGTTATCGAAAGAAGTGAAGAGACATGATATTAAACAACATCATATTAACTATCGTTTCACATCAATTTATGAAATGCATCATATTAACATTCCAAAGGATAGAAACCTGGTGTGTTAGATAATGATCTGGATGATTCACGCAAAAGAAATGTTCAACATGCTCGCTCACTGATTCATCTGGATCAGGAGGGACATTTCTCACTAGCACCTATAGGAGGAAAACGCTGGTAAAGTAACCAAAGGGTGTACCACAGAACACTCTAAACATTTCAATGAATTATGTCATGCACCTACAGTAAACTGATCAGGCCGACGATTTTCAGAGGCAAGAAACTGCAGCCTCATGGTTGATATTATATGATATTCTTTGTATAGTATATAGCAGGTCCAAAACGTGACTGCATAAGCCATTACCAGGTGTGCCCAAAACCTGATCAAAAAAGAATAAATGGAAGGTTAATGTAGTTAGTAACAAGTCTTCAACAGCATAGGTGTATCCTTATAGAAACGACTAGATAAAGGAAGCTGCAATCGCTAAGCCTGAGGTGCTATTTTGTACATTACTCTTTTATGTAATAGAAGTGAAGAATACAGGAAAGTCTGTCAATTTTGTGCCAAAACATCTGAGCATGAACATATGTTCATTAACAGTTATCGCAGAACATACAGATGTGCATGAATATCTTGGTGATACCTTGATAATAGAATATTATTTAAAATATAATTATGACTTGTGATGTGAAACTTCTATACCAAATTAATTATCAATTATGAACATTTTTAGACCAAGAAAGCTACGAAGACAGAATGGCAAAACCAAATACTCACCTCTGTGATCCAGAGGGGACATTGGATATCGAGAGTTTATCGATACCGCTGAATGTAAGATCCTCAATTTGCTCCAAATGTTTCCCAGTCCAATTGACAGGCACTAAAACCCCAAATGAAAATAGTGCAATAGGAACAAAGATTTTCAATCTGCATTAATAATTCTGGAGTTAGTTCTGATACACGGAAACAACCAATAACGTAAATCAACTCTTTTGCCACTTATCCTTTAAAATTCCTACTTAGAACGACTGAAGCATAACTGAAAGCACTGTGTTAAAAAACTATAGCCTTCTATGAAATGGACAAGGAATATTCTAAACATAGCGAACTCACCCAAGAAGGTATATCCGTATATAGACAGCAGAATCAAGACCAGCATGATCGATAAGCTCTGGTTCAGGCATTCTTAGAGCTGCAGGCATCCAATTCAGGAACCTTATGTATGTTCTGCAATCCAAGTTGACAAATTTCCTCACAAATGCTCCGGAACTTCTTGGGCTTGCTCGTATTCCCTTTAGATACCATTTTGAGAAGTACACTCTGTCATTGAATGGCTGGAGTCGTAGAATAGCAAAGGCCACAAGAAATGCAAATGCAGATAGAAGATTGAGCACAGCTGACAGAAGAATATCATCACTGCTAGCCATGTTTCCTTCAGAATGTTACTTGTAACCTGTTATTACCAGGGAAGACAGGTATGTATAAGAGTGACAACTTTGCCAGTTATGGTATTTCTCATAATGAAGACAAATACTACTCATAATCAAGTTTAACAAATATGCCATCAGTCCAGTTAGCAGTCAGCACAGGTAGGCGGATGCAGCCTTTTTCACTGGGTTCAGCTGAACCAGTAATTTTTATGCAGAATATAAATATATGTGAAAAATTAGTAAAATTTCAACAAATATCAAATTTTGGACTCATAATCTCAATAGTCAGCACCTTTTTCTTTATTATCAAGGCAACCAGAAGAACTAGAACCTATAGGCACTCCTTTTTCCCACCCGCAATGATGGCGCACTTTCGAGGTCTGTCAATCACCTTTTGACTCTATCAGGCCGTACTCTATCAGCCTGTTCAAGTGCAGCGCCAATATCAACAAATTAAACACCAAAATATGCATACTTCACCTCAAACTTAATTGAAGAAGCATCAAAGTTTTAATTTATAGACTTATGCAGAACAGTATGCTACGAGACATGTATCGGGTTTTTGTAACACCCCTCATAACCAAAAAAAAAATAATCACAAAATAAATTTATTGGGTCACATGGGGATGGCAGATAGGGCGGAGCTAGTGTACTGCTTGTACCTTTGGCGTAACTTTGGCTCAAATCATGTATTTGTGTTAATAATTCACTTAATATGTATACATGATTTATTCAGAACCTAGTAAGTCGTCTTCTCTAGAATTCAGAATAAACTCAAAATTCTAGCTCTGCCAAATGGCAAAGTCTTGAATATGACATTGGAGAGCATGATAATTATGTTTAAGCCCAGAGTTAACAGGATCACGATAATGGGAAGATGAAACAGCTACGCCGTAGATGAACATGGACGACATACAATGTTATAAAAGACCTTGGTATACATTAATGGTCTTTTAAACAAATCAGAATCAGGAACAGAGGCCCATCAGTTTTGTTTTTTCCATTATTTTTTTCTTTCGAATTCAGACATTGCTTTTTTGAAGATCATGGGCTTGAAAAATAGCTTATATCTCTCCAATAATCAACAAAACACATGGAAAAAAAAATCGTGCCTCATGATTATACAAACTTGAGAAGATTAATGAACAAAGAATTGGCATATGACAAACCTTAAAACGAGCCAAGTTTCTTGCTTTCCGTCCTCTCACAAGAACCCAAACGTATCGACAAGATTTTTTTTCTTCCCTTGTGGTCAAGCAAACAAAGGTATTTTCTTCAATAAGAATGAAGTGAATGAATATATGTGAATGACAGAACAGAAGAGAACAGAACCTCAATGTAATGTGGGTGAAGAAAAAGATTCAGTAAGGGTTTCTTAGAGAGGAAGATGATTTATTTGATGGAGGGGAAAATGTGCCCGAGCCTGAGGAGGGGGCGGCAACAAGCACGGGACCGGCTTTCCTTTGCTGTGTGTATATGCGTCCCATGACACTTTCACCAAAACACG
Organism: Nicotiana benthamiana; assembly: GCA_034376525.1. Classification (NCBI taxonomy): domain Eukaryota; kingdom Viridiplantae; phylum Streptophyta; class Magnoliopsida; order Solanales; family Solanaceae; genus Nicotiana; species Nicotiana benthamiana. The sequence continues at coordinate 95,718,820 of CM067323.1, read as the reverse complement.
TTATATCCTGTTATTATTAACAGACCAGCTGCTGCTGCATTACTTTAGAAATTACAAATATACCCCTCTTAGCTCTGAGCTGGCTTCTTCTCGTCAACAGGAGGTCACCGGTACAATAGACCATGTGGTCCATGGGAGATTAATTAGTGCACCCAACAGCACTTTTATATCTAAATTCTCACTTCATCTAAACTATAGCTACGATTAATTCGGTTCAAATATCTTTGTAAAATTAGAGGTGTTTGGTTAAAAAGTTATTCGAACATTTTATATAGTTTGAAAACAATCAAAAATAATTTGAGTCAATCGGAATTAAATATAATATGGTCTAGAGATTGTGAAATGACTAAGATATAAGAACAATGAGACAAATAACAGATTTTACACTAGAGAGAGAGAGTTAGATAGAGAGAGTTGTATATTTTTTAGTAATGAAATACACATGAGCCTTTACAAAGGGAGAAGGTCTCCTTTATATACTAAGGGCCTTCCTCGAAATAATACAAAAAAGTACAAGGGTTGGTGGCCTCGATATACGAGTGTCAGAGCTCGATGTGACATTACGGTGAGTCACATCACTTGGTCCATTTATTGACTGAGACTGGCCTTTCTTAAGTCGACCATGACAAGGCCGCCTTCTTTAGTGAGGCCGTATGTGGATACTACGTGGAGAACCAAATTTGCCCAGTACAGATAGTCCCTAAGTTTATTGGGGACGCAGTCGAAAGGCGTCTCCGATGGACGGACATGCGTGCTTGACGCCTATGAATATTTGGTCGCTCCTGCTGATACATCCGTGAGAGCCGTGTTCGTATGTAAAAAGGTCGTGCCGTTTGACATGTTACCTCCTTTTTGGGATTTCTTTTTGAGGTGACGTCATCTATCACATACGTGATCATTCTTCTGCTCACGAGGTGGTTCGGGTTATGACGTGACGTTTGGGTTTCCTGCGCCAATTTTTTGAATCATGCCCTTTCGATTTCCGTGTACCTTTTCTTATAAATAGGTGGAGAATTGAACTAGGTTCATCTTTCGATCTTTTTCGGAGAGTATTATCTCACTCTTTTCCCTATCTTTTCATGGTGTTTGCTATTCTTTTCTTCTCTGAAATTCTCGTTTTCTAGAATCGAACTTGCAACTCTTAATATCTTCTTCTTATATCATTCACTATGGCTAAATGTAGGCGTGATGATACCAAAACCAGGGACGTTGCTTCTACGAGGGCTTCATCTTCCTCGGATGGCGAGGAGGCCGAGGAAGTATTTGTTCCTCTTTCAACGGCCAACCTGCTCCCACGCGACATGAGCAAAAGAAGCGACTTTCTGAATAAGCGTAAAGTCTTCCCTTGGGAGCATAGTGAGATTACGCTGTCCCACTTGGCCTCTCTCAGGGAGACGTATGATATCCCTGATCACGTTGACATGGTTCCAAAGGGGCTAGATTAAGCTAATGTGCCCACGCCCCGGTACTGTGCCTTCTAAGAATATTTCTTCCGAATCGGATACACCCTTCCAATTTACCCTTTAGCGGAGGAGTTGTGTCGCTGGTTCGGAGTGAGTCCGGCCCATCTTACCCCGTACGCCTTGAAGGTATGCAAAGTGGTATCCGTTTATGCAGCGTAGGCCGGAAATGAGGTGACCGTTCATCACCTTTTGCAAATGTTCAATGTGGTTTTCATAAGAGCTCGATGCTCCAGTTGAGGAGCAGGGGCAAGAAAAGCTTCGTGGCGCATGTGGATGACAAGGCCAATCGTATATTTTGGACGAAGTTCTTCTACATCCGTACCGAGCACCTTGTGCCCAACCCTAATGGGTTTCTAGAAGTGTGGAATGATGCACGTAAGTATTGTTGTGCGTGATGTTTACTATTTTGACCTTACTTTGCTGGTTCTTACTGTCGAAAGTTTTCCTTTGTTTCCATGTAATGGCTGCTCGTCCTCCTCATAGTGTTGATGGCATTAGGTCGTGGGTGCAGGCGCTGATACCGTTTGCAGAGAAAAGCTGTTCTTGGACTGACTTTCTTAGGCTCCACGGCCCAGCTGGTAACGGCTTTACCTAATCTTTGCTACGGTTTGGGGCCCATATAATTTCCTTACCCGTCTTTCATGTGTTTTGGTAGGTCGGGGCGCCTCTAAGAAGGCGGGGAAGAAGAAGCAACAGAAGAAAAAGAAGAAGGATGTTACCGGTCCTTCTAATACGGCATCAGATCCTGAGGCGGATCTGATCTTCGTCGGCACTTCCAGGGGCAGTACTTCACCTCCTTTAAGACAGGAGGATACATCAGAAGCTGCCCCAGAGATAGCATCTGAGGCCGTGATGGGGGTCGTACCTGAGACGACGCCCATAGAGGTGCCGGTGGTTGTCCTTAAGATTGCCCCCGTAAGGGCGCCTTCTACCGTGCCGACCCCCTTTGAGCCTGCTTCGCGCCTTGCGAAGGGGGACTGTGAAGAGGAGGAGACGTTGGAGAGGAGGCAACGTCAGATCCTTACTGGCAAAGCTGTGACCACCCAGTCAGTAAAGGCTAGGCCGTCTGGCCCTGTGTCAAGGCCGACCTTTATGGAAGAGGCTATTCGCTCAGGAAGAGCTGATCTTAGGAGGGAGGCTGCGGCGAGGAGAAGCGAAGACGTGGATGTGGCGGGCTCGGGGGTAGCCACGGAGGGCGCAAATAGAGGAGGTGGGTCCTTGGACCGGGTGGAGATGATGGACGGCCAATCTTCTCGTTGTATAGTGATCCCAAGTCACTATAATCTGCAGAGAACTGTGAGGAGGCAACCTCCAGTATGACGCTCTTGTGCGCCGGTGGCGAGCGCACGACCCTGGCGGAGCTTCGTGATAAAGCCTTGACCCAAAGGGTGGCAGGCGCGGCCTTACAGGTATGTTTTTGCTTTGCTTGATGACCGTTCTTTATGTAGTATTACGATATTCTCGTACTTACTTGGTCTCTTTTCCAGACTATTGTCTTGGAGGTGGAGAGGGATCGACACCGGAAAGAGAAGATGGCCAAATACAACTGGCTAGTGCAGAAGTACAATAAGGTGCGCAAGGCGCATCAAACCCTGACCGACATGTACAAGCAGGACCCCAACTTTAGAGTGGTTCGTGAGGGCCTAGTGGAGTCCGAGGTGCAATTGAAGAAAATAGTGGCCGAGCTGGAAAAGGTGGATGAACAGCTCATGGCCACTATTTCTCGGGCCGTGGAGATGGAGGTCCTTATCCACGCCAAGGACGAGGAGCTGCAGCTCGGTCGTGTTGTGGCGGAGGAGGCGACAGAATTTTGCACCCGGGTGGCGGCTCTAACGGAGGAACTCAAAGCCACAAAGGCCGAGGTTGAGGAGATTAAGCTAGCTCTCGCGCATGCTGATACGTCCCGTGAGGCGCACGAGATATGGGTGTATGTGGAGGCTAGGCTGGTCGTGCTTGAGGAATTCCTGGCAGCTGGTCGGGCGTTTGAAGCAGAGGTTGAGCACCAGCGCCAATTAGTTAGAGTCACTCGTGAGGTGGCGGTCTACGGTCCTGAATCACCGGCCCGTGAGTGGGGAAACTCTGCAGACATCAATCGCTTGGAGTCCAGTTCTTGGATTTCGAGGGCGTACCCTCCCAGAAATAAGGACGGGCCACCTGAGGGCCAAGCCGGGCTAGATAGGTAGTGGTTTCTTAGGATCTTTGTTAATATACTTGTTCATATTGATTTTGTATCAGGGGTGTTTGTTCCCCTTTGTGAAAATATATAATTTTTGTTGTAAGTAATCTTTTCCACCTTTCGGTTTATCCTTGTACTTTTCTTTACCGTAGCTGCTTGGAATTTGTCGGCCATAGCGGTGTAAAGTTAGCCTGATGGCTTTAGCCGTATAAAATAGGCGGCCGTAGCCTTGTGAATGCGATGGCTCTAGCCTTGTACAGATAAAGGCCGTAGCCTGATGAAAATGATTGCCATAGCCATGTAAAATAAAAGTCGCGGCCTAATGGCCTTGTCCGTGTAAAATAACGGTCATAATCACGTAAAACGAAGGCCGTAGCCTAATGGCCTTAGCCATATAAATGATGGCCATATCCATGTAAACGATGGCCATAACCATGTAAAATAAAGGCAGTAGCCTGATGGCCTTAGCCATATAAACGATGGCCATAATCATGTAAAATAAAGGTCGTAGCCTGATGGCCTTACCCATATAAACGATGGCCGTAGCCATGTAAACGATGGCCATAGCCATGTAATATAAAGGCAGTCGCCTGATGGCCTTAGCCATGTAAAGTTAAAGGCCGTAGCCTGATGGCCTTAGCCGAATAAACGATGGCCATAGCCATGTAAACGATGGCCATAGCCATGTAAAATAAAGGTCGTAGCCTGATGGCCTTAGCCATATAAACGATGGTATCCATGTAAACGATGGCCATAGCTATGTAAAATAAAGGTCGTAGCCTGATGGCCTTAGCCATGTAAAGTTAAAGGTCGTAGCCTGATGGCCTTAGCCATATAAACGATGGACATAGCAATGTAAACGATGGCCATAGCCATGTAAAATAAAGGTCGTAGCCATATAAACGATGGCCATAGCCATGTAAACGATGACCATAGCAATGTAAAATAAAGGTCGTGTCCTGATGGCCTTAGCCATATAAACGATGGCCATAGCCATGTAAAATAAAGGTCGTAGACTGATGGCCTTAGCCATATAAACGATGGCCTTAGCCATGTAAACGATGGCCATAACCATGTAATATAAAGGCCGTAGCCTGATGGCCTTAGCCATGTAAAGTTAAAGGCCGTAGCCTGATGGACTTAGCCATATAAACGATGGCCATATCCATGTAAACGATGGCCATAGCCATGTAAAATAAAGGCCATAGCTTGATGGCCTTAGCCATATAAACGATGGCCATAGCCATGTAAAATAAAGGTCGTAGCTTGATGGCCTTAGCCATATAAACGATGGTTATAGGCATGTAAACGATGGACATAGCCATGTAACATAAAGGTCGTAGCCTGATGGCCTTAGCCATGTAAAGTTAAAGGCCGTAGCCTGTCGAAAACGATGGCCACAGCCATGCGTTCACTTGGAGTTGGCCGTAGCCTCTTCATTCATTTGGAGATGGCCGTAGCCTTTTCATTCATATGGAGATGGCCGTAGACTTTTCATTCATCTGGAGATGGCCGTAGCCTTTTCATTCATCTGGAGATGGTCGTAGCCTTTACTTTCAACTGGAGATGGCCGTCTCCTTTACACTCATTTGGAGATGGCCGTAGCCTTTACATTCATCTGGAGATACTGGTAGCCTTTACATTCATCTGGAGATGGACGTAGCCTTTCAATTCACCTGGAGATGGCCGTAGCCTTTACATTCATCTGGAGATGCGTAGCCTTTACATTCATTTAGAGAAGGTCGTTGCCTTTCTATACACTTGGAGATATCACTAATCTCATGTCGGGCTTGGAGTGTATATGGAGAGGTGGACATGATGCACTCATGCTACAAAACATCTCCAGGTGACCCCTTTTCCGCCTAGTTAAAAACCTTCCCGAGAAAACCCAATTGGGACAAAACTCGGGTAAGGGAAAAAGAGTACGACTCAGGTGTCACCTTTTTAGAAGTGGAAACGTTTGAGGTGAGCAACGTTCCAATTGTTTTGGAGTGTCTTTCCTTCCATTGTCTCCAGCTGGAATGCTCCTTTCCCGGCCTCCACTGTGATTTTGTATGGTCCATCCTAGTTTGTGCCCAACTTTCCACTGCTTGGATCTTTTGAGGCCAGAGTCTTGGCTTTGAGGACGTGATCCCCTTCTTTGAGAGGTCTTATTTTTGCCCTTCTGTTGCAGTATCTTTCGACTTGTTGTTTCTGAGCTACCATTCTGATGTGGGCCATTTCTCTTCTTTCTTCGGATTCGTTGAGATCTTGGAGTCTTCTGATGTCGTTTTCCGATCCGCTGGTGTGTGAGTACCTTAAGCTGGGTTTGCCCACTTCGACAGGTATGACTGTGTTGGTTCCATAAACCAGTCAGTATGAGGTTTCTCCGGTGCTGGATTTGGGCGTGGTTCTGTGTGTCCACAAGACTTCGGGTAGTAGTTCGGGCCATAGTCCCTTGGCATCTTCGAGCTTCTTTTTGAGTATGTTCAGGATTGTTTTGTTGGAGGACTCCGATTGACCGTTGGCGGCGGGGTGGTATGGCGTGGATAGTATTCTTTTGATGTGCCATTTTTTGAAGAATTCAGTCGTTTTATGGCCGATGAACTGGCGCCCATTATCATAGCTGATTTCTTTTGGGATGCCAAGACGGCATATGATGTTCTTCCAAATAAAGGTGATGACTTCTTGCTCGCGTATTTGCGCGTATGCACCTGCTTCCTCCCACTTAGAGAAATAGTCAATTAAAACAAGCAGAAATCGTACCTTTCCTCGCGCTGGGGGAAGCGGGCCGACTATGTCCATTCCCCACTTGATGAATGGACAGGGGATGTGACGGAATGGAATAGTTCTCCTGGTTGGTGTATCATTGGGGAAAACTTTTGGCACTGCTCGCATCAGCGGACGTACTCTGCTGCCTCAATCTTCATGGCGGGCCAATAGTAGCCACGCGTATGACTCATCTAACGAGGGCGCGGTTGCTCGTGCGGGCGCCGCAATGGCCCCCGTGTACTTTTTCGAGTACAGGTATTTCTTGTTGCGGCCCTAAGCACTTGGCTAAGGGGCCACCAAACGTCCTTTTATAAAGGTTGCCGTTGATTATGCAGTACCGGGCGGCCTGTATGCGAAGCTTCTTTACTTCTTTTTTATCGGGGGTAATACCCCGTCTTGCAAATAAGATATAAACTAGTTGTGCCGGTCCCAAGTCAGGTTTAGGGAAAGTACCTCGGTGTGATCGATGGCCGAGTGGAGGAGTGTGACCACACTTTCTTTGCTGATGTTTTTGGTGGTGGCGGTCAACTTTTCCAGGCCATCTGCTTCGATATTCTGTGCTGTGGGAATTTGTTCGAAGCGACATTCGTCGAATATAGCCATTAGTCTGTGGATTTTTGACTGGTATTTTTGCAACCTCTTTTCTTTGATTTGATAAGTCCCAACGATCTAGTTCACTATAAGCTGGGAGTCGCAATGGAGGAGAATTCGGCGAGCTCCTTACTTGATCGCCAGTTTCATGCCTGCAATAACGACCTCGTACTCGACCTCGCTGTTAGTTATCTCCGGGAATCGTATGGACCGGAGAATTGTTTCACTCGTGGGGACCTCAAGAATGAGTCCCAGTCCCGATCCCGATGCGTTGGCGGCGCTGTCTGTGTAGAGGACCCATAGGTCGCTTTCAGAGGACACGTGTTGTGCCTCGAGCTCTACCTTTGGCAGGACTTCCGCACTGAAGTCGGCGATAAAGTCGCCTAGGACTTGCGACTTGATAGCGGTCCTAGGGAGGTATGTAATATCATGCTCGCTGAGCTCGACGGCCCATTTGGTGAGTCGCCCTTAGAGTTCGGGTTTGTGTAGGACGCTTCTTAGGGGGAAGGTCGTTACTACCCTTATGGGGTGGCATTGGAAATATGGTCGTAGCTTTCGTGAAGCTACTACGAGGGCTAATGCCAGTCTCTCAAGGTGGGGATACCGGGTTTCGGCGTCCACTAAAGTTTTTCTAATATAATAGATAGGAGATTGTGTACCTTTATTTTCACGTTCTAAGACGCCGCTGACTGCGACTTGTGATACGGCCAAGTATATCAGCCACGGCTCACCTAGGTTGGCTTTCACCAGTAGGGGTGATGAAGACAAGTATGCTTTCAAGCTTTTAAGAGCTTCTACACATTCTGTGTTCCACTGCAGTCCCTGGTCTTTCTTCAGTACACCGAAAAGTTTGTAGCACCTGTCGGAGGAGCGTGAGATGAACCAGGAGAGGGCGGCTATTCGGCCCGTTAATTTCTGCACCTACTTCTTGCTGCTTAGCATTTCTGGTATGGCCTCTATGGCTTGATCTGGCCAGGGTTGACTTCGATGCCCCTTTGTGATACCAGAAATCCCAAGAACTTTCCCGAGGCTACTCCAAAAGCGCAATTTTGGGGGTTCAGCTTCATGCCATACTTCCTTAATATTTTAAAGGCTTCTTTCAGGTGGGTGAGGTGGTCTTCCCTCTTTGATGATTTGACTAACATGTCATCGATGTAGACCTCCATGGTTCTGCCGAGTTGTTGTTTGAACATTGCCGTTACCAGCCTTTGATAAGTGGCCCCTGCGTTCTTAAGCCCGAAGGGGATTACCTTATAGCAATATGTCCCTTGATGAGTGATGAAAGTCGTCTTTTCCTGATCTTCTTCGGCCATCATGATCTGATTGTAGCCTGAATATGCATCAAGGAAGCTTAACAGTTCATGACCTGCATCTATTAGCTGGTCGATGTGGGGGATCGGGAAAGAGTCTTAGGACAAGCCTTATTTATATCGATGAAATCTACACGCATCCGCCACTTCCCGTTTTTCTTTTTGACCATTACGACGTTGGCGACCCATTCCGGGTACTTGGATTCCCTGATGGAGCCATTGGCGAGCAACTTGTCCACTTCTTCGCTCACTGCTTCGTTCATGGCGGCGTTGAATTTTCTTCTCATTTGTTGCACGGGCGAGTGTAATGGGTCGACGTTGAGTTTGTGAGAGGCAATTTCTCGTGGAGTTCCTGGCATATCTGCATGAGAAAAAGCTAACAGATCCGCATGGTTAGGTAAAAATTCACGGTACTGACCTAGATTTCAGAGGTCGTGGCCTATGTATGCTTTCTTTGCGGGGTCACTACTGTTTATCTGAACGGGGTCGAGGCCTTCGACCGTGGCCTTTCTAGCCTTGACCTCCTCAGGTTCTTCGATGGCGTTCTCTGTCGGACGGACCTTAGTCCCCGACAGGGCTGATTGCTATGCTTCTGCGCTTGCTCCTTTGAGCTGTTTGGTATGCGTGTAATCTTGGGCTATCTTATGGCATTCTTGGGTGGTGCGGGGCTCTACCCATATACAGTGCACTCCCCATGGGGTTGGGAATTTTATTACTTGATAGAAGCTGGATGGAACGACTCTCATGGCGTGTATCCATGGGCGTCCGATAATAACATTGTATGTTGTTTCCTGGTTCATCACGTGGAAGGTGGTTTCCATCGTGACTCCACCTGCAAGGATGGGCAGCGTCACCTCGCCTGAGGTTCTTTCCACTGCATTATTGAAACTTGTTAGTGTTATGCAACGCGGGATTATTTTATCCTCAAGTCCCATGAGTGCAAGGACTCTTGGATGAATGATACATGCGCCGCTTCCATAGTCGACCATGACCCTTTTAACATCAATATCCATTATGCGTAAAGTAATAACTAAAGCATCATAATGAGGAAAACACAAACCGTCGGTATCAGACTTATCGAAGGTGATACTATCTTCAAAGTCATCATACCGTTCATGGGCGAAAGTTCGCTTCAGCTTGTGGGTGGTGGTTAACTTGACGTGATTGATCGTCGAATCATTGTCGTCTCCAATGATCATACTGATGGTGCGCGTTGGTGAGGGCGGCCTTGGTGGGCCGTGGTGCGGTTCCCGCCCTCGTGCGAAATTGAGTTTTCCCTTTTCGCTGAGCAGATCCTTCAAGAACCCTTGGTTCAACATTCGGATTACCTCCTGGTAGAGACCTATACAGTCCTCCGTTCTGTGCCCTCGCTCTTAGTGGAACTCGCACAGGGCGTTTGAATTTCTGGTGGCTGGGTCGGACTTTATCTTTGCTGGCCATTGTATCTTGTTGCCCAGCTTCTCTAGTGCGTACACTACCTCTGGAGGGGACATACAAAAGTTAGAAGATAATGGAGGGGGCGTATCTCTGTCGCTCCTTAGTGGAGCAATATGTCATTGCAGGGCGTCTGCATGCCTTGGTGGTGGCGGGTGTGAGGACCTGATGTACGGTTGATGTCTTTCCCTGCTGAGGCGTGGGATTTTTTCATGCCTTCCCTCGTTGTGCCGGTCCCTTTGGATTTCCAGGTGTACTGTTTTCAACCTGCGGGTCGGTACGTTGAGGTCGTCATCATCCCCTCGTACCTCGGCGTAATAGGCGTTGTGTATTTCTTCCCAGGTGGTGGGGGATATTTCAGGAGACGGCTGAGTAGCTTCTTGGTCGCCTTCGAGCCATCTCTGCTGAGCCCGTTATGAAAGGATGCAACTGTCATGCCTTCAGACACGTAAGGTAGGCTCATTCTGACTCTGTTGAATCTGACTAGGAACTCCCTGAGTCCTTCTCTTGGGTTTGACGCACAACAAAAATGTCGTTGACCCGTGCTTCCGCCTTCCTTGCTCCCGTATGGGCAGTAGAAAATTTATCGGCCATCTCCTTAAAGGTTGAGATGCTCTTGGCCGACAGTTGTGAGTACCATGTTAGGGCCCTTCTTGTCAGCATCTCACCGAATTTCTTCAGAAGTACGGATTATACCTGTTCTTTTGATAATTCGTTGCCCTTGACGGCTGTAACATAGTGTATCAGGTGGTCCTCGGGGTCGGTGGCACCGTCATATACTTTCAAGTAGGGGGCATCTTGAAGTTTTTGGGATGGGGTATTGCGCGGCTCCTTCCGTGTAGGGTTGTCGACGAACCTCCCCATGTCCCGCTTTAGCAACAACTTAGGTGCGCCTGGGATCTTATCTACCCTTTCTTGGTGTTCCTTCATCTAGTCGCGGAGTGACATGTTCTTGTCTCCATCTCTTCCATCTTTTTGAGGATGGTTGCGAGTGTTCCGTCGTTAGCTTGGACATCGACGGGAACGTTGTTTGTTCTCGTGACCTCGAGCTCATTCTCGGTTGCGACATGATCTGCTGCTGGGGTGAATGTATCATTTTGAGGTGTTTTTTTGGTTAGACCGCTCAGAGTGCTTGTCGGCCACTCTTCTAGTAGTCTCTTTATTTCTGGGGGTGCTTCTTTAGTGGTAGATGTAGAAGCTTCTCTTTTTCGTGACACCACCAGGTCTTTTGATGAGGAGGGTAAGGCTTCCACGCCTATTGGAGTACTGGGGGTTGTATGTAGGGCATCTCCTTCGGCAGCCGCGTTGAGAGTGCCTGTGAGATCTGTTCTAACCTCCAGGATAGCCTTCATTCTAGCATTGTTTTCGTCCATTCTGGGTTGTAGAGAGTGCCTTTCGAAGGATCTCTAGAGACAAACTACAACTTTGATTCTCGATATCCCCACAGACTGCGCCAAATTGTTTGGCTAAAAAGTTATTCGAACACTTTATATAGCTTGAAAATAATCAAAAATAATTTGAGTCAATTGGAATCAAACGTATTATGGTCTAGTGATTGTGAAATGACTAAGATATAAGAACAATGAGACAAATAGCAGATTTTACACTAGAGAGAGAGAGAGAGAGAGAGAGAGAGAGAGAGAGAGAGAGAGAGTTGTACATTTATTTTTTTAAATTTAATTTCCATTTCATCAATAGATAGAATAATATAGATTTATCCAGCAGCCGCTGACTAGCTATTTTCCACTCATTCTAATACATTATCACTCTCCTATGCTATAAATACATTCATTTTGAAGAAAAGGACATAGGTTCTAGGGGAAGTGATCCATTCTTTGCAAAAAGTTCTTCCAGTGTTTAAGAGATGTTCCCTGCGTATGCACATGAACCGCTATCTCTTTGCATGTATCATTTATAACTATAGTGCCGCCTTGGAATCTAATTTTGTTCCTTTCTCGCCAGAGGCAGTAGACTAACATTCCGAACACACTGGTGGTTATTTTCGCTAGTCCGTTTCTCCTTTTTGCAATGTTGCTTATCCATTCTACTTCACTGTTCCAATCACAGATGGTTCTCTGGTATCCCAACCATATGAGTAATCTATTCCATACTCCCCTTGATGTCGGGCTGGTAAAAAACAGATGGTCAAAAGATTCGTCTACTTGCTTGCAGAATACACATCGTTGCGGAATCTGTATTCCAAGATGCAGTAGACGCTCCCCTGTTGCCAGTCTTCTACGTAAAGCTATCCAGACTACAAATTTGAATCGTGGATGTAGTTTAGGCGGCAATACTATGCTTCTCCATTGTACTTTGGGGGAAAGAGGGAGTTGGAGTTTGTAGAGTTTATTGATATTGAATTTTCCGCCCCTCTGTAGATGGATCAGTCTACATTTCAGGTCCCCCTGTACACCCTGTGTGTTTGTTATCAATGATCTGGTCTCAAAAATCTTCCTCACAGCCCAGACCGCTGTTTTAGAGTAGGATGTATATTTTCAGTAATGAAATATACACGAGCCTTTACAAAGGGAGAATGTCCCTTTTATATACTAAGGGACCTTCCTCGAAATAACACAAAAAAGTACAAGGGTTGGTGGCCTCGATATACGAGTGTCAGAGTTCGATGTGATATTACGGTGAGTCACATCACTTGATCCGTTTATTGACTGAGACCGGCCTTTCTTAAGTCGATCCTGCCAAGGCCGCCTTCTTTAATAAGGCCGTATGTGAATAGTACGTGGACGTGGAGAACCAAATTTACCCAATACCAGAGGAGTCATAACTTTAATGAATTTTGTAAGCCTCGGGGAAGAATTTAAAAGGTCAAACACTCTTGCTAAATTAGAAAAGAAGAGATTAAAAAGTAAAGTAAGAATTTTTTTGTATTTGACATTTTCCTGACAGTCCATCTTATTACTAGTGTATTAGCTTTTTAAAATATTTAATGAATGAAATGTGAATATCATTTCAGAATTGGATATTAAATAACTTTATAACCTTTTATAACATAATCAAAATAAAAAAGTGAATTTTTTAATAACTTTTGATTTAGAATAGCCAAATGAGATCGAGACTTGAAATTGTAATAATTAGTATAACAGTGAATTATTATAAAAGGCAATAAAAAATCCTAATAAACGAATCTGTCCTAGAGAAGTTAAACCGTATATGTTGCTATTCATCCAAATGTAAACCTAATAATTTAAAAATATAAATTAAATTATCAATTATAAACATGTTAAAATTAAGATGGAATTAAAGCCCACCAAATTGGTTCCGACTGAAACGCTTTATTTTTGTCATAGATGTTTAAGTTTTAATATCATTCCACAACATCATGAAGTAATTAAAATAAGTTTTTATTTGGCATAACACATAAATAGGTCTTCAAACTTAACTTCAGCTGGCAAGTATGCCTTACAACTTGGGTGGGCACAAGTAGACACCTCTATTTAACCAAAAAATTTATTATTTGGCCAAAGTTAGAAATAATGAAAGATTCGGGTTACTGATAATTAGGAGACGAAAAGAATAAAAGATATTTGAGAATATTAATCAAACAGTAAATACGTTTGTATTTCAGTGTAATATCAATGATATTCCGTGTCCCTATAAATGCTGAAACCTCCTCCTTTTATAGTTGATTCTAGGAAAATGAGTAATGCCTTAGTCTTAATGAGACAATTATAAGCAATAAATGACATTAAATGAAACGTTACATAATCATTCCTATTCAATACCAATTCTCTAATGTATTTGGTATTTAATACTGAATTTGGATTCCTTTACGTCATCAGATTTATATCTTTAATGCTTTCTGATCTCCTGGCTTTAAATGACTTAAATAGGTACGAAGCTCGTATCATTTGAATTGCGTCTCGTGCCTATTTAACTTTCTTCTTCCCGTATCTGTTGTCGCTCGTGCCTCTTAACTGATCATCATGTTTTGACCATTTGACTAGTCCACGTAGCATGCCACCTCATCTTCAATATAAATTCATTTTTTCCCCAATACAACCTCAACTTGCATAAAGTTAAACACGTAAAACAAATGGTTATGTGACACATACATTTTGAAGGTGTCTAAATGATCATTTTGTAAAATGGCGTGTTCAACTGACAAAGTAGAGATAAATTGAGGTGCCTACTTGTGCGAATTCAAATTTGGAAGGCATACTTACCAGCTAAAGTCAAGACAACTTCTTGGGTGGTAAAGAATATACTAGATAGAAGGGAGGATCTCATGGGAGTTCAAGTGAGCCAAGGCAACCTTTTCACTAGATTGCAAACATTCTGTAGCCTGGATAAATTCCTTATCCACAAGCTATGCCTGGCACTAACTCCTACCTATAGTAAGGCTGCTTGGAGGAACCTGGTACTATTTGCCCAAGCTCAACCAAGGTACAAATTTACAGTCTGGCTAGCTGCTCATGGAAGATTACCTACAGTTTATAGACTACAGAAGATTGGGTCCAAGTCCCTCAATCATGTGTACTCTGTGACCATAGCAGTGAGGTATTTAGCCATCTTTTCTTTGACTGCGCTGTCACCAAGAACCTGTGGAGCAGAATCTGCTCCTGGCTAGGATACCATAGAAATGTGGAGAACTGGGAGACAGAAATGATGTGGGTCTGCAGTAAGGCAAGAAGCAGAGTGGCACTAAACAATATCACAGCCTGTGCATTCATAACCACTGTGGCTCTTATCTGGCGAGAAAGGAACAACATCAGATTTAACAGGTCAGACTTTTGATGCAGCTCTACTGTGCAGAGAAATAGCCTTATCAATCCATATCCGAGGCCGAGACTGCAGGAAATGGCAAGCTGCATTGGTTAAGCTCAACAAATATCCTTAGCTCTAGTCACTAGTAATACTATAATGTAATTAGAGCAAATTAGAACTTAGTATAGGAAATGATGTAAATGAGTAGGAATAGTTCAAACTCTTACCGAACCTCAAATTGTAAATATTTTTGGGATATCAATGGAAAGAATCGTTTAACCAAAAAAAAAAAATTTGAAGGCATGTTTATATATTATGCCTTTTTATTTTCATATAATTAATCGAAAAACATACGAAAACAAGCATCTTCCTTTGGAAGGATATTAGTTGGCATGAATGTTCTAGAAAATATTAATCCCTCTGTGCTAATTATATAAATCTGTATGACTAAACATGAAGTTTAAAAAAATAATTTTTTTTAGAATTTGTTATTCTAAACAAAGTAAAAAGGGATGCAGATTACTTATGCAGTTAGAAAAACTTTTTATTAAGAACAGAATTGTAAGTTTAAGCTATGCTGTTATCAAATATAAAAAAAGATCATTCTTTTTTTGACGAACAAAAAAGGAAATAAGTTTGGCAGAGTGAATAGATATTATTGTTAAAAAACGGAGAGCTGCATATTTGAGCTAATTCCACATATGCCCTTCGCATTTACTGCTTGTCCAGTTTCTGTTTTGTATAGTGTTATGATGATTCGCTGTCTTGGGCGGTCGCTGTTGGCACCTGCATTTGTTAGTCCGAGGTTATTCTTGTTTCCCAAATTGACCTCTTGTTTGTCTCAACTATTTTCTTTTCAAATTCAAATTCCTAATGACTATGCTTCTTGTCGTTTGTGGTGACTGAAACAGTGAACACGTGGGGCGTGCATTGCAAATGAATTCTGATATCTGACATGATCTTACGACTTTATGTTGTGATGTTTGCTTATGTTATTTATTAATTGGCGTCGATTTGCTATATTTTTGATTGAAATGGCAAAAAAATTTATTTAATACTCTTTTTTTTTTCTTTTTAGCTTAACTGTCAAATTATATTGATTTCGAAAATATACAATATATTCCTATGGTAGTAGTATGGACTCCTACTACTCATTTACACTACCATTCTAACTATTCTCAACTCTAACTACTTATATCCATATACAATGCTACTAGTAGTTCATGATAAAAAAATTAAGGATAAAAGTTGAGCATTTGTAGCCCCTCCTTCCACCTTTTACAATTCCTATTTCTTGCATGTATTAAATTTGCTACCTCTTTGCAACATTGATCTTCATCAAACCTCTTGCTTTCAAATCTGATCAGATTTCGACTTCTCCACAGCAATGCAACAGTAGTTACAAATGCTGCGGCAGTGATAGCTTGCTTCCAGTTTTTGCTTTTGACTTTGCTACAAATCCAGTTCAATTCATCCTCCCAGCATCTAGTGGCTCTTGTATAACCCAACCACACACAGATTCTCCTCCATACTCTACTAGTAATAGCACATTCAAAATACAAATGATTGAATTCTTCATCATAAAGTTGGCAGAATACACAGACAGTTGGAATCTGGATGCCCATATTCTGAAGTCTCTCAATTGTGGGAAGTTTCTGGTGAGCTGCCAACCAAGTTGTGAACTTATGTCTAGGAAGAGCAGTAGAGACAAGCATTATATTCTTCCATGCTATCTTAGGGAAACTAGGCAACAGTGCAATGTACAACTTATGAATTTGAAACTTTCCAAGTTTGCATACATTCTGCAGTCTGCTCATCAGATTACCTTGCAGCTGAGTATTCCCCATCACCATTGTCCTACTATCCAATATCTTCTTCACCACCCAAGAGGAATTGGATGGAACAGTAACTGCTTCTAAGGCTCTATTCTTGATATAATAAGAATGTACCCACCTAACCCATAGACAATCCTTTTTCCTTGCCAAATCCCATAGTAGTTTTGCTATAGCTGCTTTATTCCATACATCCAGCCTCATTATATTTAAACCCCCAGCAGAGATAGGTTGACAAACCTTTTCCCAAGCCACAATAGCTCTTCTGGATAATGATGCTTTCCCTGTCCATAAATATGATCTGCACACTGCCTCTATAGCCTTTAATACCTTCTTAGGAATTATAAACACCTGTGCCCAATAAGTCTGCATTCCAAAGATCACTGCCTTGATCAGCTGAGCTCTTCCAGCATATGAGAGTAATTTTGTTGACCAGCAAGTAATTCTGGCAGTGATCTTTTCAATGAGTGGCAAGTAATGATGTACAACTAATTTCTTAGAGTCCAGAGGAACTCCAAGGTATCTGAAGGGAAGGTAACCTTCAATAAAGCCTAAAGCATGAATAATTTCCTCTCTAGTATCCAGTGAAACACCAGCTAAATAGATTGCACTCTTGCTTACATTTGCCTGTAGCCCAGAAGCAGCTGAAAATATAAGAAAAGTGCTGTGTAGTATCTGAATAGAAACCATGTCAGCCCTACAGAACATTAATAGGTCATCAGCAAAGCATACATGTGAAATATTAAGTTTCCTGCATCTAGGATGGAAATTGAAATTTCCATCCTTATGAAGTTGCTGAAGCAATCTGTTTAAGTACTCCATGGCCAAGACAAATAGATAAGGGGACACAGGATCCCCTTGCCTTATACCTCTCTTAGCATTGAATGGTTTAGTAAGACCTCCATTCATAACTAGAGAATATGAAGCAGAAGAAATACAAGCCATTATCCATCCAGTGAACTTGGCAGGAAATCCCAATGCCATAAGAACTTGCTTCAAGAAGCTCCACTCTAAAGTATCATATGCCTTCCTGAGATCCACTTTTAGAACACATCTAGGTGAAACCCCTTTCCTAGTGTATCCTTTGAAGATTTCATGGCTTAACAGAATATTATCCATGATGCTTCTTCCTTCAATGAAAGCAGATTGAGCAGGACCAATCAACTCTCCAATTACTCCCTTCATCCTTCTTGTAATAACTTTGGAAATGATTTTATACAGTGTAGTACAACATGCAATTGGCCTATAATCTTTCACAGTAATAGGAGTTTTAACCTTTGGCACCAGTGCTATTGCAGTAGTATTAATCATGTGTGGCATACTGCATGTCTCAAAAAATTCCTTAGTAGCAGATAACACATCATACTTTACTATATTCCAGCTCTTAGTAAAGAACTCAATGGGAAAACCATCAACTCCAGGTGCCTTATCCCTAGGCATTTCAGTTACAGCAGCATTTATTTCCTCCAAGGTGACTGGCTTAATAAGTTCTTGTTGCTGTTCAATTGTGAGACATCTTCCTTCCTTCATTATACTAGTGTCCACACAAGGAAGTTCAGAAGCAGCTTCCCCCATTAGTGATTGGAAGACCTTTAAGAACTCCTGCTCCACTGCAATAGGCTCAGTTAACTTGATACCTGTGTCAGTATAGATGGAAGTAATATTATTCTGGCATGTTCTTATCCTCCATTGTGCATGAAAATACCTGGTATTTGCATCTCCACATTCAATCCATGTAGCTTTGGATTTCTGCCTCATTACTTGCTCCTCCACATTGTTCCATTTTTCAAGTTCTTTAAGTAAGCATCTTTCTTCATCTATCAGCTCCTGTGAAAGACAGTTATTCTGCATTTGAACTTGTAGAATGTCAAGTCTTTCCCTTGTCAGAATAATCTGCTGCTTGTATTTGGCTAAGTGTTCATTTAGCCCTTTTAAATTCTGCTTTACTGCCTTCAGCTTACTCCAGATCTGCTGCATGTGTGAACCATCATAAACCTTATCCCATACTTTCTCAACAATATCATGAAACTGCTCATGCTCCATTACATTGTTGTAAAGCCTGAAAGGTTTAGGATGTAATGGCTTATACACACCAAACTTAACTAAAATAGGAGAATGATCTGATATCAAAGGATTCATGTAGTCTGCTTCCAAATGTCCAAACTGCTGTAGCCATTGATAGTTACCAAAAGCCCAGTCTATTTTGCTATAAACTCTAGAATCAGAGTCTTGTTTATTAGTCCAAGTATAGTGCCACCCTGTTGCTCTTACAGCAGTCAGCTGCAAATCATCAATTGTGTCTTTGAAATCCCTTACTTCAGCCTCAGTAACTGAAGATCCAATCCTGTCTTCAGAGCTCAGAACACAGTTGAAATCACCACTTATAAGCCATGCATCTTGCTGATTTATAGGAATTGATTTAAGGTCTCTCCACAATTGTTCTCTAAGTACTGTAATATTGTGTGCATAGATAACAGTGAACTGAAATCTGAATAGACTCCTTGTATCCTCAATTAGACAATGAATAAACTGGTCAGATAATGTTGCTATATGAATCTGTATATGAGCCTTCCATAAGAGCCATATTCTCCCATTAACAGCCCTTGCATAATTGCACTGCCACAACCAACCTTTTGCAATTCTGTCAAAGATTTTCTTAGATTTATGCTCCTTAACTCTAGTTTCAAGTATACCAATTACATCTACTTTATTATCAGTAAGGAATTGTTTCAACTCCTTCTGTTTTGGGGACTGATTAAGTACCCTAATGTTCCAAGTGACTACAATCATGGACCATCATCTGGTAAGCTGTAAGAGGGTCCCGGATCAAACTGTTGCCCTCCACTCTTCACTTCCATGACTGCTTTCCCTCTATCCCCTTTGTCATCCACCTGCTCACCATTGTTAGTGATGGCTTCACTCAATTGCTCTTCTGCTATCTGTTGTTCATGTTGCTGAACATTGTCTTGCCCCTGCTGCATAGTACCTTGTTCCTTCTGCATAGTACCTTGCCTCTCATTTGGCACATTTAACTCCTGATCAATCTGCACTTCCTGAGTTCATGGTTGTTGAACTTGTTCATTTGGTACATTCTTCTTTACAATCCATTCCTTCTTCTTCTGTTTTCCTTGCTTTTTATCTCTAGCATTCAAGTTCCTTATGTCCTCATGTTCCTCCTTTTGCTTGTTTGAGTTATCAGAAGAATACCAACACTCAATTTCCTCATGACCAAACTTGAGGCAATGGTTACAAAAAGTAGGTTTCCAATCGTACTCAACAGTTTGAACCTTAGGACCATAAGGAGTTTCAATTTCCAATTCATCCGGGAGATCATAAGCAGCATCAACTTCAACAAGTGTTCTAGCAAATGAGATTTTATCATAATGAGCAGTATACTTATCAGTATACAATGGCTTCCCAATCGCACTTGCCAACTTACTCAATACCTCTACTGACCAATATCCCACAGGCAGCCCTGGGAATCGAATCCATATAGGAACTGTGCTTAGGATACTAGCCTGAAAACTGAAATCCACTTCCCATGGCCTTAACACCATAGGCCTAGTTCTAAAAGTATAGGGACCAGATTGCATGACTGTATCTCTATCTTCAACACTATTAAATCTGAATATACAATATCCTTCAGCATGAACAACTACTTGAGGTTTGGAAACAAAATTCCAAACATGCATAACAAAATTTTCCATGTTTTGTTCATTAGGTCGATCTCCAATTACAAACCCAATCAAAGCATTTTTCCAATGCTCTAACTGTGGTTCCAAATCTTCTTCACAGATCTTTACAACTTTTTTCCGATCTCGCATATTAGGAGGAACAAAGGAGAGAGTCTTACCCATCTGCATGTCTCTGTTGCCTCTAACCACCTCTGCAATTGTTGGTTTTGGTTTTACTGGTTCAATAGCTTCAACAGGGACTGGTAATGGTAATTCTGGTTCCATTACTGCTGAAAATTGTAATCTCCTTGCAGTTGTTTCAATCGCCACTTCATTTCCTTTCGATCTATCCATAACTGCATCTGCATGTGATTTTTCCTTCAATTGGTACTTTTGAGGAAGAAAGTTACCAAATGTTAAGGGTTCAAGTGTAGTAGTAACGCCATGCGCAGGTGTAACAAGCTTGGGAGGAACAACAGAAGTCGTCGGAGCACCATTTCTTCTCTTTCTGGCCATTTCCGGCGACAACTACGCCGTGCTGTTGTGCGCCGGATTTGGAACTGTTCTATTGAGCTACTAACGTGCGCCGAGAGCGTTCCAGTTTATTTAATACTCTTTACTTCCTAATCCGATTTGCTATATTTTATGCATATTATGCGTTAAAAATATATTATTTTACACAAACATGTAAAATTGTGTGACAATTGTAAAATTAACTCAAGTAAATTGCGTTTGAGGCAGACTTTAATTCTTGTCTCAAATTAACATTTATCTTATTTTATTTTTAAGCAATATCAATCTATTATTCATTATGCACGTTAAACCATTTCTTTTTATTGTTCAACGCGTTACACCAATTCAGGCAAACAGTTACAGTGAGTAATTTCATTTTCAAATATATGGGGACATCAAAAACAAGCTACATTTCCAATTAAATCATGGTTTGGTTTACGCCGGGAACCCGTCCTTTCAATCTATACGTGTGGGTAAGCTATAAAGATCGTAATCTTGAACAAAACTATCTCCATGCTGGTGAGTGGTATGACGTCCTATCTAAATTTATATAGATTACTTCAAATAAAGATAAACTCTTTCCTAAATTGGAACCAGGAGAACGAAAGGGGATCTAAATACTAACTCACAAAATCAATTTAACTGTATTGGTCAAAATTTGATCACAACGGTTAAACCGATCAATATCCCGTTTAACCGACGAAACAAGAAGGAACGACCCCCAAAGGACGACCGACATAGACGAAGCATGAAAAAGCATCGAGTCAAGTATACATCAAGAGGTTTATGACTATAAATAGGGGAAATGACCTCCGAATATGGGGGGAGGGGGGACTTGATAGTCAAACAGAACTCTCTCTCCGGCTATATCTCCTCTATAATTTTTGATAAATAAAAAGGTGAACGAATCAACCTTCAGCCATTGATGTAATATGTAACATGCTCCCCTCTATCGATGAAGGGGAGCAACACTTGAAAGCTTCAATAAGATCATCTATATTCACCTCTTTTTATATGTTATTCTCCCATCTATTTCATTGGTCTGGATTTCATCATGTGTGACTAAGATTTACCCCATTATTTTCTTTGATTAATTTATTCAAAAAGGCTATAATATTTTTTGAGTCAAACAATTTGGCGCCATCTGTTGAAATTTCTTAATGAAATTTTCTAGTCTCTTCCAAACCAAAGATAAAGAACACGATTATCCCTCAGGAAGAGCGGTAAGATAAAGACCTGCCCAAGCGTAAGAAAGGCACAACCTTGAAAGGGGAGGAAAACTGAATACAATCACCAAATGTAGGAACGACCCTTCAACCATCGAAAGATCAGACAAAACAAGCTACGTTATAACCCTACTCTGATTCGCCAATCCATCAAATGGGGGTAAGGAAAGTATTGATTTAACTTGCTTTCTGTTCTCTGTTGACACAAACACATGCGCGAGCAACGAAACACTTCAATTGGAAAATGGAAAACTATCACATGGCAATCGGACATCGCCCGCCAATGGTATCTCCGGACCGAAATGTAAGAGTCAAGCAATGAAACTCCCATGAATGCACCAAACAAATATAAGTGAAAGAAAACTTTTTGCACTCTCCAATGTTACACCCTCCAATACGAACAATATCTAGCTAATTGGGACTTCTCCGAAAGACACCCAATTTTCTAAAAAATTGGGACTGACGTTGAGTTAATATTTTGATAAGTCGATAACATCCTTTAAGGCCAATGGCCATCGCCAAAAAGAAGAGTTCGACTTCAATCGAATGACGACGTGTTAACATTTCAATAAGTCGAAATAACACCCTTTAAGGCCAAGGGCCTTCGCCAAAAAAGAAGTGTTCGACCTCGATCGAATGACGATGTGTTAACATTTTGATAAATCGAAATAACACCCTTTAAGGCCAAGGGCCTTTTCTAAAAAGAAGAGTTCAACCTCGATCGAACGACGACGGATTAAAATTTCGATAAGTCAAAATAACACCCTTCAACGCCAAGAGCCTTTCCAAAAAGAAGAGTTTGATCTCGATCGAACAATGATGGGGTAACATTTCGATAAGTCAAAATAACACCGTTTAAGGCCAGGGGACTTCACCAAAAAGAAGAGTTTGATCTCGATAAAACGACGATGGATTAACATTTCGATAAGTCGAAATAACACCCATTAAGGCCAAGGGCCTTCGCTAGAAAGAAATGTTCGACCTCGATCGAACGACGATGGATTAACATTTCGATATGTCGAAATAACACCCATTAAGGCCAAGGGCCTTTGCCAAAAAGAAGAGTTTAACCTCGATCGAACAATGATGAGTTAACATTTCGATAAGTCGAAATAACACCCTTCAAGAGCAAGGGTCTTCGCAAAAAGAAGAGTTTGACCTCGATGGAACGACGATGCGTTAATATTTTGGTAAGTCAAAATAACAACCTTTAAGGCCAAGGGTCTTCGCAAAAAAGAAGAGTTTGAGCTCGATCGAACGACGACGGGTTAACATTTTGATAAGACAAAATAACACCCTTTAAGGCCAAGGGCCTTCACCAAAAAGAAGAGTTCGATCTGAATCGAAAGACAATGGGATAACATTTTGATAAGTCGGAATAACATCCTTTAAGGCCAAGGGCCTTCACCAAAAGGAAGATTTCGACCTCGATCGAATGATGCTGAGTTAACATTTTGATACGTCAAAATAACACATTTAAAGGCCAAGGGCCTTCGCCAAAAACAAGAGTTCGACCTCAATCGAACAACAATGAGTTAATATTTTGATAAGTCAAGCTAACACCCTTTCTGGCCAAGGGCTTTCGCCAAAAAGAATATTTCGACATCCATCGAACGACAATGATTTAACATATCCGTAATTCGAAATAACACCCTTTAAAGCTAAGGGCCTTCGCCAAAAAAGAGTTCGAGCTCGATCGAACGATACGGGTTAACATTTCGATAAGTCGAAACAACACCCTTAAGTCCAAGGTCCTTCTCCGAAAAGAAGAGTTCGACCTCGCTCGAACGACGATGGGTTAACATCTCGATAAGTCGAAATAACACCCTTTAAGGCCAAGAGCCTTAGCCAGAAAAAAGTGTTTCTATCTCGATCGAACGATGACGGTTATCATTTCGATAATTAGAAATAACACCCTTTATGTCCAAGGGCCTTCATCAAAAAGAAGAGTTTGACCTCGATTGAATGACGACAGGTTAATATTTCGATAAGTTGAAATGACACCCTTTAAGACCAAAGGTCTTCGGCAAAAAGAAGAGTTCGACCTCGATCGAACGATAACGGGTTAATATTTCCATAAGTCGAAATAACACCCTTTAAGACCAAGGGCCTTTGCCAAAAAAGAGTTTGACCTCGATCAAATAATGATGGGTTAACATTTTCAATAAGTCAAAATAACACCTTTTAAGGCCAAGGGTCTTCGCCAAAAAGAAGAGTTCGATCTCGATCAAACGACCACAGGATATGATTTTGATAAATCGAAATAACACCCTTTAAAGCCAGGGGCCTTCGCCAAAAACAAGTGTTTGACCTCGATCGAACGATGATGGGTTAACATTTCAATAAGTCAAAATAGTACCCTTTAAGACCAAGGGTCTTCGCCAAAAAGATGAGTTCGAACTCGATCGAATGACGACGGGTTAATATTTCGATAAGTCAAAATAACACCCTTTAATGCCAAGGGTCTTCGCCAAAAAGAAGAGTTTGACCTCGATCGAACAACGACGGGTTAACATTTTTATAAGTCAAAATAACACCCTTTAAGACCAAGGACTTTTGCCAAAAAAAAGATTTCTACCTTGATCGAACGACGACGGTTTACCATTTCGATAAGTCGAAAAAAACACCTTTTAAAGCCAAGGGCCTTTTCCAATAAGAAGAGTTTGAACTCGATCAAAAGACGACGAGTTAACATTTTGATAAGTCGAAATATCACCCCTAAAGGCCAAGGGCCTTCGCCATAAAGAATAGTTCGACCTCGATCGAACGATGATGGGCTAACATCTCGATAAGTTGAAATAACACCCTTTAAGGCCAAGGGCGTTTACCAAAAAAAGGTGTTCGACCTCGATCGAATGACGGTGATTAGAATTTCGGTAATTAGAAATAACACCCTTTAAGTCCAAGGGCCTTCGTCAAAAAGAAGAGTTCGACCTCAATCGAACGACGACAGGTTAATATTTTGATAAGTCGAAATGACACTGTTTAAGACCAAGGGTCTTCGCCAAAAAGAAGAGTTCGACCTCGACCGAACGACGACGGGTCAATATTTCGATAAGTCGAAATAACACCCTTTAAGGCCAAGGGTCTTCGCCAAAAAGAAGAATTTGACCTCGATCGAACGATGATGGGTTAAAATTTCGATAAGTCGAAATAACACCATTTAAGGCCAAGGGACTTCGCCAAAAATATGAGTTCGATCTCGAACTAACAACGGCGGGATAACATTTCGATAAATCAAAATAACACGAAAAAGTCCATCACCAAAAAGAAGTGTTCAACCTCGATCAAGCGAAGATGGGTTAACATTTCGATAAGTCAAAATAAGACTCTTTAAGGCCAAGGGCCCTCGTAACAAAGAAGAGTTTAATCTCGATAGAACGATGATGAGTTAACATTTTGATATGTTGAAATAACACTCTTTAAAGCCCAGGGCCTTCGCCAAAAAGAAGTGTTCGACCTCGATTGAATGACGATGAGTTAACATTTTGATAAGTCGAAATAACACCCTTTAATACGTACAGCCTTCCCAAAAAGAAGAGTGCTATCTCGATCGAACGACAATGGGTTAACATTTTTATTAGTCGAAATAACGCCCTTTAAGGCCAAAGGACTTCGCCAAAAAGAAGAGTTTGATCTCGATCGAACAACGACAGGTTAATATTTTGATAAGTAGAAATAACACCCTTTAAGGCCATAGGCGTTCGCCAGAAAGAAGTGTTCGACCTCGATCGAACGACGATGGATTAAAATTTTGATAAGTCAAAATAACACTCATTAAGGCCAAGGGCATTCGCCAAAAAAAAGAGTTCGACCTTAATCGAACGACGACAGGTTAACATTTCGATAAGTCGAAATAACTCCCGTTAAGGCCAAGGGCCTTCTCCAAAAAGAAAAGTTCGACCTCGATCGATTGACAATGGGTTAACATTTCGATAAGTCAATATAACAACTTTTAAGACCAAGGGTCTTCGCCAAAAAGAAGAGTCCGACCTCGATCGAACAACGCTAGTTTAATATTTCGATAGGTCGACATAACACCTTTTAATGTCAAGGGTCTTCGCCAAAAAGAAGAGTTTGACCTCAATCGAACGATGACGGGTTAACACTTCGATAAGTCGAAATAACATCCTTTAAGTCCAAGGGCCTTCGCCAGAAAGAAGAGTTCAATCTCAATCAAAGTAGGACAGGATAACATTTCAGTAAGTCGAAATAACACCCTTTAAGGCCAAGGGCCTTCGCCAAAAAGAATTGTTCGACCTCGATCGAATGACGATGAGTTAATATTTCGATAAGTTGAAATAACAATCTTTAAGGCCAAGGGCTTTTGTAAAAAAGAAGAGTTCTACCTTGATCAAACGACGACTTCACATTTTGATAAGTTGAAATAACACCCTTTAAAGCCAAGGACCTTCGCTATAAAGAAGTGTTTCGACCTCGATCGAATGACGATGAGTTAACATTTCAATAAGTCGAAATTACACCCTTTAAGGCCAAGGGCCTTCGCTAAAAAGAAGAGTTTTACCTCGATCAAACGACGATGGGTTAATATTTGATAAGTCAAAATAACACCCTTTAAGGCCAAGGGCTTTGCCAAAAAGAAGAGTTCGACCTCGATCGAACGATGACAGTTTAACATTTTGATATGTTGAAATAACACCCTTTAAGGCCGAGGGCCTTCGCTAAAAAGAAGCGTTCAACCTCGATCGAACGACGACAGGTTAACATGTCAATATGTCGAAATAATACCCTTTAAGGCCAAGGGCCTTCGCCAAAAAGAAGAGTTCGACCCCGCTCGAACGACGAGTTAACATCTCAATAAGTCGAAATAACATCCTTTAAGGCCAAGGGCCTTCCCCCCAAAAAAATTGTTCAACCTCGATCGAATGACAATGGTTAGCATTTCGATAATTAGAAATAATACCCTTTAAGTCCATGGGCCTTCGTCAAAAAGAATAGTTCGACCTTGATCGAACGACAACAGGTTAATATTTCGATAAGTCGAAATAATATCCTTTAAGGCCATATGCCATAGCCAAAGAGAAAATTCGAAATATTCATAAGGACAAGGACCATCAAAAAGTACAAAAAGACCGGGACTCACCGTGCGGGAATATATCTCATGCCGAAATCACGCGAAACGTAAACAAGGGTAGTGTACAAGACAAATAACAGCAAAAAATTCTTCTTAATACAAAGTCTCCGCGTGAATGGTTGCTGATTACATGAGGCCTAAGTTAAAAATATAAAAAACAACAAGAGGAAAGAAGAAGAAAAGAACAATGACAATCGACTACGAATTAAAAAAGGGGAAGAAAATTGTAAACAAAAAAAAAAATCAAGATCACTATCTCTCTACTCGGCATCATCATCACTACCCTCTCCACTATCATTTTCGAGAAATTCCACTTCGGCGTCTGCGCCCCTATCGGCTTATGGTATCGTCGCGTCATATCTGCATTTGATGCGAGCCTTCTGTGCCTCTTCATATGCAGCCTTCGTCACATTACCCGCCTACCACAAATATTTTATATATCCCGTTGGGCTTCGGTGTAAACCCAAAGCTCGTGCAAGTAGGGGGAAAGGCGGTGGAGGAAGAATCAATTTGAGCCAACAGTCGCTCCTTTTCTGCCTCAAGAGCTGCAACTCGATCTCCCAAAACCGATGCCTCCCATTCGATCTTGCTAATGTGCTCCTCAAGCCTCACCTCCATAAGGGTGGCCGTCGCCCTTTCCGATTCCTGGTTAGACCGGAGGACGCAGATGGTGTTCTCCAGAGCCGCCACCCTTGCCGAATCTGCGGACCACCGACTCTCAATGCTCTCCAACCCATCAACCTTGTTTTTCAGCCCATCAAATTCCCCATCCACTCTGCGCTCAGCTCCTCAACCTTGATTAGGTTTTTATCCATCTCCGACTACATCGACTTCAATTTCTTCTGCAGATGCTCACACTCTGGGACGACCACCTTGCCAAAATCGAGCTCCTTGTCATTTACGCGAAGTTTCTCTTCAAGCACACTCTTGCTACGGATAGCCTGCATCAACTCTTGGTCCCTCTTCTCTAACTCATCACCAAGAGACCGATCACCAGGGTTCACCTTCAGCCGCTCATGCATCCCGCGACACTTGTTGCAGTAAAGACAATATTTCTCCAGCATCTTCAAGAAAATTTTGGCCCGAATGTTGGCCCCACCTCCACCATATACGTCTGAAAAATGAAAAGACGGGTTATAATCCTATCATCAAGAAAGACTAGGGAAAAGCGAAAGAAAGTGAAACACACCCTTAAGCCCACAGCAGCCACCTTGTACGTCAAGTGTGCATCGGGAATGGTCTGAAGGGCCACATTCTCAGCTGTGGAGCACAGAATGTCTAACTACAGCACCAAATAATCCGTTTCCCCTGGAAGATTGACATCTGAAAGGAGCTCAAGAATAAGGGCCGAGCCTCACGTACGAACCACCGAGTGGGAAATGCCTTCCTCAAACATCCTGACAGCATCAGGGTCGAGGTCCAATTCAAGTTCATAATCGTCGATTACCATGCCCTTTCCTCTTTCAGAAGTTGAAGAGGAAGCACGACCAACCACAGTGGATGAGAGTACGTCCGAACTACAATGGCGGCCCCAGAAATTTGACCTTTAAGCTACGATAGGTTGTTGATCACCAATAATGGTTTGAATCTCTGATTGATCGAGGCAACGACTAGCTTCGTCCTTATGGGGGGAGCCATGGCGAACCCCTCTCCAGATCCTATCGAAGGAGAGTCGTCTAGATGAATCACTATTAGGGACGCTATCTCGAACTTCACTTATCGTCTTATAGATGGTCCTTCTTCTTCCTCAGTAGCGAACATGGGTAAGAACTTTGGCTTTAGAAGCGATCTCCGCAGGAGTAACCATGGCCGCAGAGTCAATTGAAGAATCCCTCAACGAAATTCGGGCTGTGAGTACTGCAATAGGGCAAGTAGATGGGGCTGGCTTCCGGAAAGCTAACGAAGGATCCCTCACTCTCCGCACCCTCTCTGACATTGATGAGCAACATGTGACGAATTAAATACAAGGAGGGGAAGGAGAAAAATGGTGAACGGAACGACATCTTACCAGATAGAGGCTTGCACCCATACTTGTCATAAAAGGCTGCCCACGTGCAGACCCCCTTCGTATGAGGGAGAATAGAACTCACCCACTGACACAGTTTTATAGGTGTAGGAGGCAATCTCGCGGCTGCAAAAATTGTCAAAGATTTTTTATCAAGACAGCAAGTGGTCGAGCATCCCTTCGACTAAAAATAAAACAACATATAAACTTACGTGCAAAGTTCCATTTCTCAGGAAACCCATTGGATCCGCCACGAGGCGCTCGATCCGTACGTAGAAGTAATTCTCAAAGAAATGATGGTTAGCCTTATCATCCATCTTCACCACCAGGCTCTTCGACCCACGAGGGGGTATGTTGATCATCGTACCACAAATGTGTTGAGAGGCAAAGATGCTGAGCATATCCCCAGAGTGACCTCATGGCCGACTAGCTTTGCGAAGTTGAGCAATATCAAAAACAGCCTGTACACTATGGCAAGAGTTGGGCGGGGCATACTTCATAAAAGCGATAGAAGTCCACCACCAGAAGAGGGAGAGGAAGAATGTAACTAATAAGGAAGGGGTACGCATAGAACACGCTGTACCCGAGGTGGCCAAAATGGATCAAATCGTCCCCCACTGCGAGCCGCATTTTTACATTGCCCCATCGGGTTTTCAAATCTGCAAGATCCTCTTCCTTTATCACCAAGGGGACAAGTTCCGGCTCCTCCCCAACACGGTTGCTGACATCAGTCCATGCTCTTCCCGGGCGAGGCAAAATCTCAATATTGATGGAACTTCCTCATTCTCCACCAGTTCTTCCCCTATAATGGACGGAGTATTGTTTTCCGGCACCGGAATTGTGGTGGGGAGATCAGCGCGAGAAGAACTACCAACCATTGTACCGAATTGCCAAAGAAAAGATGCCAGGAAAGAGAAGAATGGAACTTTTTGACTCACATGACACAAGTAAAGTTTGAAGTATCAGGAAGAAAGTATGCTCGCAGGATTTCTTTCAAAAAAAAAAAAAGAAAGGAATGTGCCGATCGAATGATGTATTACTTCTATTTATAAGAGACACTGGTCTCCTAAGCACAAAACCCATGAGTCGCTAATCAAACCTTGCGGTATACGAAACGTTTCGGTCCTCTGGGAATGTGTATCATAATGGCAGCAACCACGAAATGTTGATTTAGCTCAACGATGTTTTGGTTCCGAAACCGTCGCAACGGTCCAGGAATATTGAAAGAACGACCTCATCTCCTCCAAATCTAAGGGGCATAACTAAGGAGAAAGTAGTCAGATGATTCTCGGATTGATAACGACCTTGATGCGCATGCCGAGCCCGACAGGGGATGCCCCAACAGATGGAGGGACTAACTGTATTGGTCAAAATTTGACCATAACGGTCAGGCCAACCAACGTCCCCTTCAAACTATGAAATGAGAAGGAACGACCCCCAAAGGACAACCTAGGCAGAAGAAGCATGAAAAATTATCGAGTCAAGTATACATCAAGAGCTCTATGACTATAAATAGGGGAAAAGACCTCCGAAGGAGGGGGGGGGGGTGGACTTGAGAGCCAAACAGAACTATCTCTCCAGCTCTCTATTAATCTCTCCTCTATAATTATTGACAAATAAAAAGGTGACCGGATCAACCTTGAGCCATTGATGTAATATGTAACATGCTCCCCTCCATCGATGAAGGGGAACAACACTTGAAAGCTTAAGTAAGATCATCTATATTCACCTTTTTTATATGCTATTCTTCCATTTAGTTCATTGGTCTGGATTTCATTATGTGTGACTAAGATTTACCCCATTATTTTTTTTGATTGATTTTTTTTAAACGTTGTAATATCTTTTGAGTCAAATAGTAACTAAAATATATGTTTGCAAAAGCTCACAATTTAGCATTTCATGGATCATTTCCTTACAACTTACTGGCATTATAGCAATGTATGTGATCGAGCTATGCAATGAATCAACTTTTTTCAATCAACCGCGCCTCAATTCGGGTCGGGGATATGAATCATCTAATATCCATTCTACTTTATTTAAGTTCATCCTTTCCAATATATCTTTATGGTGCCGTCATACCAATATTTAAGAGAATAACTTTATTTTGTTAAAAATATCCACACCTAGACTCCCCCTATACCTTCCCCACCCTCACGCCCAAAAATGGGTGTAAACTTGTGTTTAAAGACAACCATTTTCCTTTTTTGTGTTGCTTTTATCTTTGAGAAAGGAAAGTCTCGGTTGTTTTAGTTTTTTCTTTTTCTTTTCTCTTTTGAACTCTGAGGAATCTACTCTTATTTCCCATCTCGTTCATATACTTTGAGGTGCCTATAAATAATTTAATTCATATCTAACATTCTTTAAAAAATGTACTATTTTTTCAATATTCCATGAATTTTACCTCCAGGATCATGGTAGCTTTAACTAGCAAAATGGTACCATTGCCACCAAGACGACCACATATTTTTCAGATCTCGACGCTCTTTTTGCCATTCATTAGAGTAGGTTCTTATGTTTGTAAATTCTGGATCATATGATTGTCCAACTGTTCCAACCAAAATAGAGACCTATTTTATTTGCATTATAACAGACATATGGTGACCGTTAGTTCATCTTGGGAGTAGTTTGTGTATGCGGTAAAATTGGTTAATGACAGTTGAACGAATAAAGAGGTGAAGCGTGAAGATAAAAACATGTAGGATGTGAATCAATGAATAATAGATAACTATTACGAACATGTGACCGGTGCTGAAGGAATTACGAAGATCGAGTAGGAGATGACAAAGATTAAAAAAAAAAAATTGGACAACATTTAATGAGCAACTGTTATAAAGAATATCTACATTTATAACCAACAGTTATGCGATCATCAATAACAGTTTTATTCTCATTCAAGAGGAGCTTGATTTGGGGACCTTGTTTTCCTAAATAAAGCTATAAATAGGAGAATTAGCATTTATTGTAGGACACAAAATATTCTGTACACAAAAGCTACATTCTACCTCCAAATTATATAATTACTTTCTTTCTTTTGTTCTTAATATTTGTTATACTACTACTTCCAGAATATAATACCAGTATGCTTGCATTTCTTTATGCTATTTTTACATTCTTGATTTCATTTTCGTTTATTTCATATTGTTGAATCAAACTAATTCACGTGTTTATAAATCACGCTATAGATTCAATTATATCATTTTATAGGTAAACATTTTGGTGTCCAACGTGGGGCATAGATAATTGTGTAATTGCTTTGATCCATTATCTGTCTAACAAATTTTGTTTCCTTTCTTAGCAAAAGAAAAATCAAATAAGGAAACTAACAATATCAACAATGTCTACAATATTGGAGCACACAATGAACGTGAAGATGTGTTCCAATGTGATGATTCAACCAACGAAACTCACTTTGAAGGAGATAAAACAACTATAGTTAGTGAAGGTCAGTATCCTAGACATATGAGAGGTCCAACTCTTGATGATACGGATGATGAACCCGTTGTTGAAATGGTCAAAATCTTGAGAAAATAACAAGGAGCAATTATGGATCACCTCTCGAGACAAGATCATAAATGTGATGATAGAATTGTATTAGGCGTTATCAGGTGTTTCCAATAATGCTAGTGAAGGGCTCTTATTCCTTCCATCCTTCTTGCAAATCAAATTGATCAAAGAACCGATAACGGCACTACAAGGGTGGGGATCTATTTCAACGAGGTATGAGGTACCGATAATGGATCCGGGAACAACAACTCAAATGACCCTTTCAAAATCGAGCTCATGAGATTCATGAGGGTAATGAATGAACGAATTGACCAAAATGCTAATGAGTTCCATGCTCGGATAGATCAGATACCAAGAGCACCGTCGATGTTAAAGGGACTAGATTCCAAGAGGTATACGTAGTTTTTGTTTAAACAAAGTGCGTCTCCGAAGTTAATCCCAAAGAGGTTTAAGATGCCGGTATACCAAAATATGATGGGACTTTGGATTCACATGAACACATCACGACCTATACTACGACAGTAAAAGGAAATGACATGTCCCAACACGAGATTGAATCTGTTTTGTTGAAGAAGTTTAGTGAAACCCTGACAAAGGGTGCCTTAACTTTGTATTATCTGTTACCTGAGTATTCCATTGATTCTTTTGAAATGCTTGCAAACTCGTTTATCAAAGCTCATGCCGGAGAAAGAAAATGTCCAGTCAAAGAAGGCAGATATATATATTCAAAATATCCCAAGGAGAATTTAAATTATTGCGAGAGTTCGTGATCCAGTTTCAGAAGGAAAAGATGTAGTTACCAGCTGTACCGGGTGAAGTGAAGGCATTTACAAAGGGTCTCAACCCGTTGAGTTCCAATGCCTCCCCGAAATTGAAGTAAAGTTTACTAGAATTTTAGGCAACCACATAGGGCAGATCTTCATAATCGCGACGAGTCAAAGATTAGGTTCTTTGGTATCTTCCAAAGGATGTAATCATGACCAGAATCAAGATAAGTTCAAAATGATTTTGATGCATATTGGAGGTCTTATAAAAGTCATTTTAATCTTTATGAGAGGGTCGATGGGCGTGGAAATAAAGGTTTTCAGTCTTTGGATAGGTTCGCTTTTGATAGAAGGGCGAATCGGGGTCAAAGTAGCATATTATTGTAGGAGAAAGTGACAACGGGGTCCCGAGATTCAACATATCCTATAGTATTCGACTACAAATTTAACATCAGCTTAGTAGAATTGCTATCGGCAATGAGGAATATTAAAGAAGTTAGGTTCGCAGAACTAATTCGACCGGACCCTAGCCAAAATAATCCTAATATATGGTATAAATTCTTTGGAACTCACGGCCATAGAACTGGGGTATGCCAATGTCTTCATGAAGAGTTGGCAACATTGTAAAAAAATGGTCATCTCAGAGAGTTTTTAAGTGACCGCACCAAAAACAACTATTGAAGAAATTGGAATGTTGCAGAACCATCAAAAATGGCCGTAGGGTCACCTTGGATAATGATAAACATGATTTTCGTTGGAGACGAACTAAATGGGGTGACATTTTCAGCAATAAAGAAGACGAAGATATCGATGACTCATGGGAAGAGGATCCAAGAGGTCTCAGAATATGATGTCACCTTCACAGAAAAAGATGATGATGAACTTCTTCTACCGCACAATGATGCTTTGATAATTTCTCTTAATATTTCAGATTTTAAAAGTAAACGTGTATTGGTTGATCCAGAAAATTCTACTAACATCATACAATGGAGAGTTTTGGAGCAAGCAAAGCTGACCAGAAATATAGTTTCGGCCACAAGCTTTTGGCTAGGTTCAACTTAACAAGTGTGACACCCAGAGGAGAAATTTGCTGCCTACACGTGTCGACGGAGTAACAAAGACCGACCTGTTCTAAGTGTTTGATGGTGAAATGGGATATAATATAATCCTTCAAATGAAGGTTGTACCTGTAATATACTATCAGCTGTTAAAATTTCTAACACCATAAAAGATCAAGCAAATCAGAGGAGATCAACCGGCTGCAAGGGAGATGGATGCAGCAACTATTTCCAGTAGCAAGGGAAAAAACCTGCAAATAACAATTATAGGAACCGGTGCCTTCTTCCATATCAATTGAATATGATAAAGATGATGATTCATTAGAATTATATCTGATACCGGAGTCTTTCTAGACAATGGAAGAGACGGATGTAACCAAATTAACAACAGAAGATCTAGAACAAGTGTCCTTGGGTTTTTAGGGTTTCTGATATCTCAATGAGTTATCGATGTAAATCCCGATAAAAGCAAAGCCATCGAGGATATCTCAAACCATTTAACGTGTGTGAAGGAAGTATAGCGGTTAACCGGTATATTGTCGGCTCTATGAAAGTTCATCTTGAGGTATTCGGAGAAGTGTCATCACTTATTTTCACTTTTGAAACATAGGAATAATTTCATGTGGACTCTGGAATGCTAACATGCACTGAAGGATGTAAAAAGGTACCTATCTAGCCCCCTGTTGTTGTCAAAACCAGAAAAAACTGAGAATTGTTGATTTATCTAGCGGTCTCAGAAGTTGTGATAAGTGTTGTTTTGGTCCGGGAAGAAAAAGGTACACAATTTCCCATTTATTATGTTAATAAAATATTATTGGGTACAGAGACACGATATCCCCACCTTGAGAAGTTAGACTCGACTCTCTAGTTGCATCTTGAAAGCTTAGGCCTTATTTTCAATCTCACCTAATAGCCGTTGTAACAACATTTTCCTTGAGAAATGTCCTTCATAAGCCTAAGTTATGGGGTTGTATGCATAAACGGGCAGTCAAAATTAGTGAATTCAATATGAATGCAGGCACATGATTGCAATCAAGTCACAAGTTTTTGTTGACTTCGTGGCCGACTTTAGTCCGAAATTATTGTCTTTAGCTGCTAAAGAAGCCGTGTTGGTATCGAAAATGGTATCAGGTGTTTGGACCTTGTTTATGGATGGAGCTTCCAACGTAAAAGGGTCTGATATCGGGGTAGTATTAATCACTCCTTCGGGAGAAACCTTGAGACAAACCATTAGAGCAGTGCTATTAGCTAACAATGAAGCCGAGTACGAGGCTTTGGGTGCAAGACTTGAACTAGCTCGAGAACTAGGCTTTGAGGTCATCCAAATAAAGTGCAACTCCCACATGGTGGAGAACCAAGTGTACGGAATTTTTGATACCAAGAAAGAGTGCATGCAACAATACTTGAACAAGGTTCACGTATTACTTTCCCAGTTCAGGGAGTGGTCAATCATCCACATTCCGAGGGAGGAAAATGTGAAGGCAGACACATTGGCTAATTTGGGTTCGTCTATGAAAATGAATGGGTCTAATGCTGGTGTAGTAGTTCAATTGTTGCATTTGGTGTTGGATGAAGACGACTACTGTAAGGTTAACTCAACCAACTTAATTTGGGATTGGAGAAATAAGTTTATTGAATATCCAAGTCATGTAATATTTCTTGAAGACCCGAAAGCATCTAGGGAATAATGAACCAAGGCAGCTTGATACTGTCTTGTTGACGGACAATTATACAAGAGGTCATTCCAAAGACCATTGGCTCGATGTTTAGGGTGTCGGAGGCTGACTATATAATGAGAGAAGTTCATGGAGAAGTGTGGGGGAACTATTTTGGTGTAGACTCGTTGGTTGTCAAGTTAATAAGATCTGGTTACTATTGGCTCCGAATGGTGCAAGGCACGAAGACATTGTACAAAAGTGCGATAAATGTCAATGTTATGCACAATTAGTGCATCAACCGACGGAACTTTTGCATTCGATGTTATCACCATGGCTATTCATGAAATGGGGAATGGACATAGTCGGTCTCTTACCACAAGGACCCGGTAAGGTAAATTTCTTGTAGTTTTAACTGATTATTTTACTAAATGAGTTAAATCAGGTGCTTACCAAAAGATCGAAGAACGAGAAGTGATCGGTTTTATATGGGATGTGAAACACCCTTCTCACTCATGTACGAATAAAAGGATTTTATCCCGGTGAAAGAGGGGAAACTGACCTTAAGTTTTTCTTGAGCAAACGAAGAGATCAATAATGAGAAATTGCTGGTTAAATTAGATTTGCTAGAAGAGCACCGGAATTTGACATATGCGAGGATGGTAGCACAAAAGAAAGGAATGGAAAGGTATTATAATGGCAGAGCAAACTCCAATATTTCAAAGTTAGGGATTGGTTTATGTGAAAAGTTACTGCTGAAGATCATTGCTGATACTAAAAGCATGTGATGTACTCTTTTTTCCTCTACCAGTTTTTGTCGCAATTGGATTTTTTCTAGCAAGGTTTTTAATGAGGCAACAATGTAAAGCATATTACGAAGGAAGGACCATCGGCAAATGCAATATTTCCAGTGTTCGAATTCTCATACTTAACATCTAAATGCTGGGGGAAATAAAACATGACAAGGCGTTAAAAGTGTTACGAAGACCGGGGACTGTTAGAACTGGGTTCAATGTCTTATCAGGACCGGAGACTACATGATCAACCTTATAGAAATAAGATGCACAAGTTAGCCATAAGTATTGGCAACTTTATTTACATAAGCAAAAGAATGTAATGTCAGTTTTAAAGATAGAGGGAATAAATCAAATTCATTTTTATATTTATCTTATTTCTTGTCCGAATGATAAGTTTATTTGTTTTATCGTTTAAAAGTTAGTCAAAACTTCAAATGCTTGTGCTGGAATGAACATGAGATGTCCTTTTCAAGAGTATTGTAAGGGCCCTCTCTTATGAAACCATCATAGTCAAAGGGTAGATTCCAAAAATGTTTATGCCCGAAATCAAAAGCTTTCAAATGTGAAAAACTTTTATCAGCTAAATGGAAAATGATATTTTTTGCACAATACTTAGACAAAGAGTCTCAATAAATAAGCTTTGGCATAATTACTAAAAGTAAAGAAATATATATATATATATATATATATATATATATATATATATATATATATATATATATATATATATATATATATATATATATATATATATATATATATATATATATATATATATATATATTAGTTCTTACTTCCAGAATCCGAAGGGGGAGAAGAGTCTTCATTTTCTTTATTGGGAGAAAGTTGTTCCGCTTCCGGTTCATGGAATCCATCTTCTTCTATTTCTCCTTCGGTTCTCGAATTCTCGGAGTTAGTATTTAAAGAAACAAAAGCAACGGGCCGAGCAGGGAGGTTCTCGCGAGCAATTGTCTCTATCTCTCGAGCCTTCGCAATATAGATCAATGTTAGCGATGCCTTATTTGGCCTCCTTCAAAGTCTTCCTCTTCGTTGGTATATGACATAGGATTTTTCTAAGAGGATAAAATCTTCTTGGTCTTTGCGTCTAGCATATAGTTTTTCAATCATGGATTGGAGCTTTACATTTTCAGCTTTCATTATGTTGATTTTGGAATCAAGCTCAACACTAGTGTTCGAGTGACGTTGATTCTGCTCCATGGCCTTTTTGAGTCTTTCTCCATTCTTGCTCTCCTCTCCTCGACATTGTTGTTCCTCGGTTTTGGAGGGTAAGCTAGTGTCCAATTTATTAACTTGTTCTATGAAGGCAGATTCATGCTCGGCAACAACAGTCACAGTATCATGAAGTTCATCCCACTTAGCCTTTGCATCCTTGAGATCTTAAAGAAATTGAGTTGCCTATTGGTTGTAGGACATTTATCTCGCACAGATTGCGGCAACCGAGGCTCAAGGTCATCCAACTGATTAATTTTTTCTTCCAGCACCGGGAGGCACTCAACAAGCTGACTTCGGTCAGCTAAAAGTTGATCTTGCTCTAAAGTGCGTACTTTTTTTATGCAAGATCAATATTTGCAGATCTTTGAAAGCAAGAAGGTTGTTGATCGCTTCCAACTCCGCACCACTAATAAGTAGCAAGAGAGGGCTGCAATAGCTTTTACCCGATTTTGGGTCGAGATCGATATCCACAGAGAGCTAGAATTGGAGTCAAGTATCTATTTAGTTTAGGACTGCGTATGTGTTCCAAATTGCACTTATCATCATTCTTGGAGTTTTCTTTATAATTATACTTTTAACAAATTACAAATTGTAAATTAAGCGAAGAGTTAAATGCTACGGGTTGTTCAAATAGTTTAAAGGGCACTAGGGTAGTGACATCCACCGAGGTGGTCAGTTGACGGGCACTTGAAACTAAGGCACAATTAACATGATTGGGGAGTATGATATAACTGTTGCACTACTTTACCCACTCAACACCTCTCGGTGGTTCAAGTGATTTTGCCCAATTGACTTTCTTAAGACCAATTGGGTATACAAATTTGAACAAGTAACTAGGGTTCAAGTTGGGTATTACTATCTCGAGGTTTAATCCTTTAATTGGGGATACCAATCTCTTGAGTACAACCCAATTCCTTGTTGGATCAATTTCGGAGACTTAGGCTCTCTTTCTCAAGTAGAGCCCTAGTCAACTAAACACAAACTAGTGTTTGCAACCACTAATTCAGCAATTACCATGAAGTTGACCTAAATACCAAACACCCATAGTCAATTTAGCCCTAAAATACAAGACTTATCAATTATCCACACTAGGGTTGAGCCACAACCCTAGCTATGGGGTCTAGCTACTCACATTCAAAGAAGAAAAATAAGAAATAAATGAAGATAAACACATATTAATTAATTGCTAAGTTAAATACAAAGATTCAATGAAGAAAAGTAAGTAAAATTACCCAAAATGGCTAAGAAAAGTCGACCCACAAGCACAACTTTGTTATTATAATATCTGATACCCTATAATTGGAAAAAGAGTCTATTTATACTAAGTTGAAAAATCTGGACAAAAATTCCCCTGCAGAGTTAGTGCGGACCGCACAAAATGGTGAGCGGCCGCACTAAGGCTGTGGACTTGAAAATCTGGCTCTCGAAACTCGGGTTCCTTGGACCATACAGAATGGACTGCAGCCTCAAAGGCTTCTAGTGCGGTCCGCACAAAATGGACTGCGAACCACATTGACTTGAAAGCTCTAACTTGGCACTCATATGAATCTCAACTCTGTGGACTACACAAAATGGTAGTGCGGCCTCATTACCTTCAGTGCAGACCGCATAAAACCTAGTGCGGCCGCACTGCCTCTTAGCCTAAAAATCGTGCGGTCTGAATCTCCCAGTACGGACCGTACAGAATGTAGTGCGTCCATACTGGCCTTTTTTTTGCCTAAGCTTTATCTTGTTTTGGTACTTGTGCAAGTTTCACTCCTTTCAAGCTAATATTAGACATTTGTCACTCTGTTGATCAAAGCTGCAATAAAGCACAACTTATCAGCCTTTTGGGACAAAATAAGACCCACCCCTTAAGGGAAAATCCAAGAAATTTTCAGGTGTCCTAAAACAACCTCAACTAGCATCAACTGGGACTGACAATTTCCCTCAATACAAATGAATCATTAACAACATTTAATCTTCGAAAAACCATGGATCAAGTGCGACACAAGAGCATCAAGAGTTGACTCAACATATCAAAGAACTCTTTCAATTACTTTGGTCATTGTGGAACCCAAATTCACACATCCTTAACCCTCCCTAAGCAAACCTCACCTTTAGAATAGTGGCATGCAAAACGGGGTTAATGGAAATTCACTCATCTCTCCAAGAAATATTCTCAAGTCCAGCTAAAAGTACCATATATTTTCCCCTTATGGGAGTATCCACTAGTGTAAGCTTCATTCAACTCAAGATCATATAGGGCTTTTGTGGAGACATTGTGAAGCCTTTTAGTTTAGGGTAAGGAATGTTTTAGTCTAAGTAGGTTCCATCTTCCCTTAAGTACTTCTTTTGATTTATTTGGCACATATTCACTTGACTCTTTGAGTCATTTCACTTCTTCTAAGGGGTTAGAGACATTGTTACTCTTTCTTATGCATTTCAAACCTTTTCTCCTTTTTAAACTTTCCACACCTTTCATTCTTTGTTTTTGTTGCATTCTTTTTTATTATTTTTCACATTGATCATTCTTATTGTTGTTTTGATTTTCTTTCTTTTTCATTGCCTTTCCTTTTCTTCATTTTTGTGCCTTTTTAACACTTTGTTGCAATCCTCATCTCCCCCCCCCAAACTTATACTTTTTCCATGTGCTAAAGGAAAGATCGGGTGACAAGAGATCCTATAGTCATGTCTCAAGTCAAAATTCACTTAGTATTTTTCCTCAACAAACATTCAGGGCAAGTTCTAGACCAATGGCTCGGGAATTGGACTTGCAATTCAATTACTCACCACACAAGCTAAGAAATTGCGAAAGACCTAGAGTCGGGGGACCACAACAACCTTAGATACGATTTTAGCACACAATGGTCCCAAAAAACCACTTGATGATTATCGGTCAACAGAAGAGTCTCAAGGTTACAACTTTTACCATCCTAAACATAACAATTTATTTTTGACCATGAGATCAAAGGCAAATGTGCTAGGTCCAAGTGATGTTTTGCTTGAGGCACCTGTAGCTACTAACTAATAAAAACAAAAAAGAAAAACAGACTCAAACCCCTAAATAGGTTGTCACACCATCCATTGGGAAGAGCCACCCGGTTCACACAACACGCCACCTTTGAAAGGAACCGTGGCATTAAGAAAACCAAAGGTTTATTGTAAACTTTGAAAACAAAAAGCTATGAATCACAAATAAGAAGCTAAAAACGAAAATTTTTGTGGGATTTAGAATGAATGTATACAAGAGGGGATTTGAATATACAATGGATGTGATGAATATATACAATCCGATATAACTTTATATACAAACCAAAATGAAATAAAATGCGATAAATGTAACAAAATATAAGAGTTATATACAGACCAAAGATGAAAAATCAAGAAAGCATAAAAAATGTTAAGTATAAATAGGGCCTACCCCCTCAAATGAAAGGTTGCATTGTCCCCAATACTAACTAGTCTAAATAAAGGACCAAAAAGATAAGAGGAAAAATGATACCGAAACTCCCTATGGCCTGTCTGTCTGCATAGGATCATGTGTGGTCCCTGGATCCTCTCTGCACTTGCGAACATCAGACCGGTCCCCTGAGTCCCGCTGCTCTGCTGCTGGGACCTAGGCCTGGACCTGGATAGGCTCTGGATCTGGCACACTCTGTGGCTGACTAGAAGAGGTCTCATGTGGGTGAGCTAGCTGGATGACTACATCATCAACTCGAGGATCATTCTCTTCCACTTGGGAGGCCGCTGTGACTGCTCCGACTGTGGATGAGCTTCCGGTACTAGGTGCTTGAGCAATAAGTCTAAAGGTAGCTGATCTACCTTCAGTCTGTCAACATTTGCATGCAACTGCTTCACTGACTGCTTGGAGGCCCTTGTCTTCCTCAGCTTCTTGTGCTCTTGGGAAAGCTCCTTGAGAGCCTTGCTATGTGAAACAAGTGCTTTGAGAGCACTGCCCGAGTGTCAAGGATCTTTTTTTGGTTATCAATTATCTCATTGAGACTATCCTCTATCGACTGTGGAACCTCTGCTGGCGGAGGTGCCGACTAAGTCTCTACCACAATGGTGAGTGTGGAAAACTTGGATGAGGCAGTCTGCATCTATTTGTTTATGCTAAGAAGTGCCTGGCTTAATTGGTAAGCAGTAATAGGATGGGCCCGAGAAGATGGAATCTCCGGGCCTGTTAAGGCGGATGGACTAGCAGGAGTGGCTGTGGATGTGGAAGGACCAAGAGGGATATCTGTGGGAATGGAGGTAGGCTCAGCAGGATCCACTACCACAACTGTCTCTTCAGACTAGCCAGTTAAAGCAGTAGTTGTACCTTTGAAGGTCTTGCTCTTGGGGTTGTCATCTCCCTGTATGCTATACCTGGAGAAAGGGGCCTTTGCCTTGACTCTGATGTCGAAGGGTCTCTTTTCCACCTTCAGTTCCCGAAAGTACATTGTGAGGAAACTGGGGAAAGGATAGTTCCAGTCATGCTCCGCACCCACGATAGTAATGATTCTGGACATCACATTCCCCACGTTGATGGGGTACCCCTAACACAGCCCGATAGGTAGGGTGTTTTCATGAGTGGTAGGGTCCAACCGGCTGCAAAAAAAAGTCTCCCACCCCCGTGCCTCAACATTCAAACTCCGTCTCAGAATCCAGACTCCAACAGTCAACCAGTCGGGGTGTTACCTGGGATAGCCAGGTATTGTGCTAACCATGGACGGACCTCCTCCCCCATTTCCATCTTTGCCATGTAGAGGGTCTCGTCCTCCTCATTAAATCCCAATTACTCATTTATTGACTTCCCATCAAACAACACCTTTAAGTTCCGAATCATGGTCACTTTGGAGCCCTTTTTAATATGGGCTACATTACTGTAAAATGCTTTGACCAAGTGTTCATTGGCATCCACACACTTATCTAGGAAGTGCTCCCAGCCCACTCTAGTCCTAATCTATCTCTGCACATTGGGGTTGTGAGGTAGTAGGTCTCTATCAATGAAACTTCACTCTGGGATCAACTTTCTCACCGACCACCACTCCCAAAATTTATGGTACGCCACCTCAGTCATGAATCTATCTTGCCAAACTTCCGGCTTTCTAGTTCTTGCAATGCCTCCCACCTGAGACTCACCTCCTTCTGCTACCTCCTTATCTTACTATACTTCCTCATCATCTCCTCCTCTACTCTCTCCAGATAAAGAAGTAGTGGAAGAGGTGGAGTATTCCCTACTACCTGCCGCTAAGCCCTTAGACGACCCAGAAGAAACTTGCACTGACGCTTGGGCAGTGGGTGATGGTGGAGGAGTGGTGTTTGTCAGTCTCAACCTCCCCAGCTAGTTAGGCACAGGTGTTGGTATGGAGTCTGAAGAAATCTTTTGGGAAGGCTCGTACTGACTCCCCAACTGATCACAAGCTCTGTCAGCTGCTTTGATTGGCTTCCACATGATTTTGATGTTTTGCCTAGCCTGGAGAGTGAGTTTTATCAATTTCTACTTCCCTCCCCGGGAAGATTTACCTCTGCCAGGTTGTTTCAGTCCTTTTCCACATTGTTTCACCATTGTCTACAATCATCAATTGAACTTGTTATTATCAGCATCATTAGTTAAGTACATAGTTGCAGAATCAGCAAAAAAAATGTTGCAGACATGTTGCAGATTCACCAAGTGCAGACCGCACAAAATGGCCATGCGGTCCGCACAGGGGCGGGGTTCAAAATACCCACCCTCTATATCTTGACAGTATGGACCGCACAAAATGGTAGTGCGGGCGCACAAGGGTCAGTGCCGTCCGAACATAATGTAGTGCACCTGCACTGCCCAAGGTTCAGCTCCTAAAAGTTCATCAGTGCATTTCGCACAAAATGGTACTGCGGACCACACTGGGGCACCAAGACCGCATAGAAATGACTGCGGAACACACTGAGTGCTAAGAAATGGCACTCACTTAGGGTTCCATAATTTTGAAATTAAGCCTAAATTTTACACCTAAGGCATGCTCCTACGTGTTTTCCCAATTCATTAAACTAACTAAGTCTACATAAAACTACAATTTAGCTAACCTAACTTAAGTAATTGAAGATAAATACGGGAATTAAAGAAAAGGTGCAGAAAAATCACAAAGTAAAAGTAACTAACAAAATTAAAAAAGTTAAAGGGATATAATGGTACCAGATAATGGGATTAAAGGAAGCAAATTAGTTCCAACAATTAATTACGATCAAAGGAGTGTGATGAAAAGTGTTTGTATGCTTCTGAGAGTTAAAATATCAAAAAGGGTAAAAAGAGACCCCCAGGGACTATTTATAGAAAAGTCCTGGGGCCCATTTTCACTATCCAGTGCGGAGCGCACAAAATGGACCGCGATCCGCATTACTCTGTCTTAGCTAAGTTCACCCAGGCATTCCACTACGGTCCGCACAAAATGGACCGTGGCCTCAGTGGTCTATTGCGTACCGTACAAAATGTAGTGCAGCCACAATGGAAACTTCAGAGAGGTTATCATTTTACCCTTCACCAGTGCGGTCCACAAAAAATGTAGTGCGGCTGCATTGGAAACTTCAGAGACCTATGCATTTTTTCCACTATGTCTTGCATTGCATCAACAGAACCCTGTAACATCTCACAACCAGTTAGCCCAAAAATCTATTCTATACTACAAAAAAATCAAAGAAAACAAGAAGAAGAAAAACACATGGGTTGCCTCACAAGAAGCGCCATATTTAACA
Source organism: Nicotiana benthamiana (assembly GCA_034376525.1). NCBI lineage: Eukaryota > Viridiplantae > Streptophyta > Magnoliopsida > Solanales > Solanaceae > Nicotiana > Nicotiana benthamiana. The sequence goes on along the minus strand of CM067323.1, from coordinate 95,674,318 downwards.
TCGCGGCACGACGCATGTTACCATCAAATCATTTGAGATGAAGAAGTTCTACCACGGGGCTATCATCAATTTTTCCAAGATAATGCTTGACCATGTGGCCATTAACTCTGAAAACTTCACCATTTTTGTTCTTTAAATCAAGAGCACCAAACGGGGTAACACACACCACTATAAAAGGTCCACTCCATTTTGATTTGAGCTTTCCCAAAAACAGACGTAATCGGGAGTTGAACAAGAGAACCAAATCATTTACTTTGAACTCCTTTCCACAAGCATATTTATCATGAAGGTACTTTATCTTGTCCTTATACTAGGATGAACTGGAGAAGGCATGGAATCTAAATTCATCGAGTTCATTGAGCCGCTCTACACGAAGATTGGCTGTAACATCCCACTCAAGATTAAGCTTCCTTAAAGCCCACATGGCCTTGTGCTCTAACTCAACCGGTAGATGTTAAGCTTTCCCAAACACTAACCGGTACGGAGACATACCTATCAAAGTCTTGTAAGCAGTCCTATAAGCCCATAGAGCATCATCCAACTTCTTTGACCAATCGGTCCTATTTGCATTGACCGTCCTTGATAATATGCTTTTGGTTTCCCTGTTAGAGACTTCAACCTGACCATTTGCTTGAGGATGATAGCGGGTAGAAACTTTGTCATTGACACCATACTTTGAAAGAAAAGTGTCGAAAGCTCTATTGCAAAAATAAGACCCCTCATCACTTATGATTGCACGTGTCAAACTTTGTAAAAGTGCTCCTCTTGAGAAATGCAACAACACTCCGGGCCTCAATGTTGGGCAAAGCCACAGCTTCAACCCACTTTGAAACATAGTCCACCGCTACAAGAATGTAAGTGTTCCCACAAGAGCTAACAAATGGGCCCATGAGGTCAAGGCCCAATACATAAAAAATATCAACCTCAAGGATGGTATTGAGAGGCATCTCATCTTTTTTCGAAATTCCACCCGCTCTTTGGCACTCGTCGCATCTCTTCACAAATTCACCCGCATCTTTGAACAAAGTTGACCAATAAAACCCACAACTAAGAACTTTAGAAGTCGTCCTCACCCCACTGTGATGGCCACCTTAGGGAGAGGAATGACAAGCCTCCAAAATACTCAATTTCTCTTCATCCAGGACACACCTTCGGATCACACCATCTGTGCAAATCTTGAACAAGTACGGCCCATCCCAATAGAAATCCAAACTATCCTGCTTGAGCTTCTTCCTTTGGTTAGAATAGAGCTCACATGGGATTATTTCGGTCACAAGGTAATTAGCAACATCGATGAGCCATGGAATATCATTCACCGACACCGAAAGAAGTTGTTCATCGGGAAACGAGTCATTGATCTCTAGGACATCACAAGGCCTCCCTCCTCCTCCAAACAGGACAAGTGGTCTGCCACTTGGTTCTCACTACCCTTCCGGTCCACAATTTCTAGATCAAATTCTTGAAGTAGCAACACCCACCGCATCAACCTTGCCTTGGAGTTTTTATTTGTCATCAAGTACCTAAGGGCGGCATAATCGGTGTACACTATGACCTTGGCCCCTTAAGATATGGCCGGAACTTTTCCATCGCAAACATTATGGTCAACAACTCTTTCTCGATAATCGTGTAGTTCCTTTGAGCCTCATTCTTGGTCTTGCTTGCGTAGTACGCCTGATGAAATATTTTATTAACCTTACCCAAAACAGCCCCAACCGCAACGTCACTTACGTCGCACATGAGCTCGAAAGGCAAACTCCAATTTGGTGCGGTAATGATTGGGGTAGTGGTAAACTTAAGCTTGAGAAGCTCGAATGCTTGCATACATCCTTCATCGAACACAAACTTGGCATCCTTTTCTAGTTGCTTTCACAAGGGGTTTACCACCTTCAAAAAATATTTTATAAACCTACGGTAAAACCCCTCGTGCCCAAGATAACTTCTTACCCCTTTGACAGAAGTGGGGGGATGAAGCCTTCAAATCACCTCTATCTTGGCTTATGTCAACTTCAATCCCATGCTTTGAAATTTTGTGGCCCAACAATATGCCATCCTAAATCATGAAGTGGCATTTTTCCCAATTAAGTACGAGATTTGTGTCTTCACATCGGGTCAAAACTCTATCCAGATTTTCCAAACACTCTTCAAATAAATCACCAACCACGCTAAAATCATCCATGAAGACCTCCAAAATATCTTCCACAGTGTCGGTAAAAATATCCATCATACATCATTGGAATGTCGTTGGGGCATTACATAACTCGAACGACATCCGAGATAAAGCGAAGGTGCCATATGGACAGGCAAAGGTGGTCTTCTCTTGGTCCTCTAGAGCGATTAAGATTTTATTATATCCCGAATAGCCATCCAAAAAGCAATAAAAGGCACGCCCCATAAGGCCATCAAGAATTTGGTCAAGGAATGGCAATGAGAAGTGATCCTTGCGGGTCACCTTGTTCAGCTTCCGGTAGTCCATGCATACCCTCCATATGGTAACTGTCCGAGTGGGAATAAGTTCATTGTTGTCATTTGTCACCACAGTCATACCACCCTTTTTTGGTATTGCACCAGAGAAGTCCATGAGCTATCGAAAATAGGGTACACAACACCAACATCTAACCACTTTATCACTTCTTTCTTTACCACTTCTTACATTGCTTCGTTCAACCTCTTTTGATGTTCCACGGAAGATTTTGCATACTCCTCCAAAATATTCTTTTGCATACAGAATGCGGGGCTTATCCCCCGAATATCAGCAAAAGTATATCCAATTTCCCTTTTCCGCTTTTGAAGTACCGCCAATGTGACATCAACCTGCATGTTAGTAAGGCAAGAAGAAAGAATAACTGGAAAAGTAGAATTTAAGCCTAAGAACTCATACCTCAGGTGTGGAGGAAGTGGTTTCAACTCCAACACCGGAGGCTCCTCAATTGAAGGTTTGGTTGGTGGAGTTTTTCTATTCTCGAGATCCAAAGAGAATTTTCTAGGCTCATAAGAATAAGAGCCTATTCCATGTAAAGCATTCATACACTCCACTCAGCTTGCATCTTCATTGACATCAAGATTCAACAAAACGACCTCCAATTGGTCCTCCACTTTGATCATTGCACTTGTGTCACCAATTATCACAGCTGTGACGAGGTCAACAAATGAGCACACCTCGGTACTGTTGGGCTGCTTCATAGACTTGCACACATGAAAGACAATATTTTCATCACCCATAGCTAGGAAAGGTCTGCCCAAAATGATAGGAACTTCATAGTCCACCTCACAATCCAAGATCACAAAATCAGATAGCAAGATAAATTTGTCCACCCGGACAAGAACATCATCTATAATACCCAAGGGTCTCTTCATCGATCTATCCGCCATTTGTAACCTCATGGAAGTTGGCCTAGGTTTCCTAATACCCAAATTTTTGAAATCGAGTAAGGCATCAAATTGATACTAGCTCCCAAATCACATAGAACCTTGGCTAAGTATGCACAGCTCCCAAATCACATAGAACCTTGGCTAAGTATGCACTCCCAATGGTGCAAGGAATGGTGAAAGCACCGGGATCTTCAAGCTTCGCGGCCATTGAATGTACTATAGCACTAACTTAGTGAGTCATATTTATAATTTCACAATCCATAGAACGCTTCTTTGTTACCAAGTCCTTCATGAATTTTGCATAGCCCGATATTTTTTGAAGTTCCTCAACCAAAGGCACGTTAATGGACAAGCTCTTCATCATATCAATGAACATTTTGAACTGATTATTATTTCTCTGCTTCGCGAGCCTTTGAGGATAAGGTGGTGGTGGCCTAGGCAAAGAAGCCTTGGATTTTGGCACAATTAGTTCCGGCATGTCAATTATGTGTTCCCTAGACGGGTTGACATCATTTTGAGTTTCCACCTCGACATCTTGAATATCAATCCTCACTTCATTGTTCATATTTTCATCAACCACATATTCAACTACCACAGGGACTTCCTCTTCTTGCAACTCACATCATCATCCACAACTTGCTTTTGCTTAAATGCATTCACATCACCGCCTCTCCCACTTCTTGTTGTAACCACCATAACATGATTGTTCCCACCCTTCGGGTTCACTACCGTATCACTTAGTAGAGCACCCATAGGGCGAGTGTTTAAGGACTGAGAGATTTGTCCCATTTGCACCTCCAAGTTTCTGATAGAGGTATTGTGGGAAGCCAACTCTGCATCAGAATCCGCATTCTTCTTCATCATCTGTTCGAACATCACTTCAATTCTACCCAAATTATTGTCAGAAGAACTGGACCTTGAGGAGGAAATGGGTGTGGATTATTCGGTTGTTGGTACATTGTGGGCCTTTGAAAGCCTTTCCCCCGGTTTCATTGGTTCCCATTGTTCCATCTACCTTGATTGTTAGTGTTCCCCAATTGTTGTTATTACCATTCCAATTCCCTTGGTTGCCTTGATTGTTATTCTGATTCCCCCAGTTGTTGTTTTGATTACTATTCCCCCAATTACCACTATTTTGCTGTTGATTGCTGCCTTAATTGCCTTAAGGGCTCCACTGTTGTTTATTTTAAGAGTTGCCCCCTTGTCCTTGATAGTTATTCACATATTGAACCTCTTCACTTTGTACATCATAGCCATCATTTTGAAACCCATCACAATCATCATCAAATTGCTCAGAATTCCCTTGAGTTTGTTGCCTCCTTTACCTTTTCTTGTTGACAAGCATATTAACACCCTCCTTGCATTTACTTGGTGAGGATTCTGAACTTGTTGGAACTGCACCTTAGCCAGTTGGTTCATAGTAGTAGTAAACTCAGATATAGCTTGCCCGTGATCATGTAATTCCTTGTGCAAATTAGTGATTGTGGGGTCACCTTGAGGCACATTTTCTATCCTCTGCCATGCTGAAGAAGTGTCCGCCATCTCATCAAGTATATCACATGCCTCATCATATGATAGCTTCATAAAATTGCCCCCAGCTAATTGGTTCACTATGCATTGATTTGTTGTGTTTATGCCCCGGTAAAATGTTTGTTGGATCATAGCCTCGTTCATGTCATTATTGGGGCATTCCTTCACCATCATCATATACTGCTCCCAAATCTCATGCAAGGGTTCCGTGGGCTATTGTTTGAAGGCCAATATCTCATCTGGAAGTGCCGACATGCCCGGGTGAGAAAAATATACCAATAAACTTGTCTGCCAACTCATCTCAACTTGCGATGGAATTGTTGGGAAGTCTCTTGAGCCAATCTAATGCTTTCCCCTGAAGTGACAACGGGAAAAGACTCAACCTAAGAGCATCCTCAAACACATTCGTCCGCTTGCTCCCCCAAAATGTATCCATGAACCTCTTGCAGCACCCGTGAAATACCCACGTTGCTTAAGTAAGGTCAACATCACATTAGTTATCTGAAAATTGCCCGCCCAGATTCGTGGTGGTACAATAGCACTTGCATAGCTTGGTTCGGTAATACTCTGGGAGCAACTCTTAGAGGTATCGGAGGAGGGTCTGGAATATTGTTGTTTTCATTTTCAATGGTATCGCGGCCTCTACGTTGACCTTGAGGTACAAGAGGCACCTCATCATCTCCAACATCATCTACCTCCTCCCCCGCTATCATGTTTCTAAAGGGTCATTAGAGTTGTTCGCTTCCATTTTGGTACCTACGTAGTGACACACAAAAACTAGAAACATTGAAGGAAAGAAGAACAATAACAGAACTAACTAAATAGATAGCCAAAACCATTATTCCCCGGCAATGACACCAATAAGTGATCGCTTCCAACTCTGCACTACTAATAAGTAGCAAGAGAGGATCGCAATAGCTTTTACCCAATTTTGGGTCGGGATCAATATCCACAAAGAGCTATAATTGGAGTCAAGTATCTATTTAGTTTAGGATTGCGTATATGTTTCAAATTGCATTTTTCATCATTCTTGGAGTTTTCTTTATAATTCTACTTTTAACAAACTACAAATTGTAAATTAAGCTAAGAGTTAAATGCTACGGGTTATTCAAATAGTTTAAAGGGCACTAGGGTAGTGACATCCGCCTAGGTGGTCAATTGATAGGTACTTGAAAAAAAGGCACAACTGACATGATTGGGAAGTATGATATAACCGTTTCACTACTTTACTCACTCTACACCTCTCGGTGGTTCAAGTGATTTTGCCCAATTGACTTTCTCAAGACCAATTGGGTATACAAATTTTCAAAAGCAACTAGGGTTCAAGTCGGGTATTACTCTCTCGAGGTTTAACCCTTTAATTGGGGCTATCAATCTCTTGCGTACGCTTCAATTCCTTGTTGGATCAATTTCAGAGACTTAGGCTCTCTTTCTCAAGTAGAGCCCTAGTCAACTAAACACTAACTAGTATTTGTAACCACTAATTCAGCAATTAACCATGAAATTGACCCAAATACTGAACAACATAATCAATTTAGCCCTAAAATACAAGACTCATCAATTACCCACACTAGGGTTGAGCCACAATCCTAGCTACTCATATTCAAATAAGAAAAATAAAAAATAGATGAATATAAATACATATTAATTAATTGCTAAGTTAAATACAAAGATTCAGTGATAAAAAGTAAGCAAAATTGGCCAAAATGGATAAGGAAAGTCGACCTACGAGCGCAGCTATGTTATTACAATATCTAATACCCTAATAATGAAAAAAGAGTCTACTTATACTAAGTTGAAAAATCTGAACAAAAATGCCCCTGCGAGGTTAGTGAGGACCACACAAAATGCTGTGCGACCATACTAAGGCTGTGGACTTGAAAATCTGGCTCTCTGAACCCGGGCTCCGCGGACCGCACTGAATGGACTGTCGCCGCGGAGGCTTCTAGTGCGGTCCGCACATAATGGAGTGCATACGACATTGACTTGAAAGCTCTAACTTGGCACTCCTCTGAGTCTAAGCTATGCAGACCGCACAAAATAGTAGTTTCCTCTCTCGAGTCCTAGATGGTGAGGTATATTTCCTCTTTGGTTCCTGTTTTTGGGATGAGGACTCTAGGATGAGGTACCTTCACTGCAAGCCCAAGTAGATTTGCGAGCTCTCCTTCGATTAAAGTCATTTTGCAGTACTCGTTCGGATTTTACCGGGTCATTGAGAGCCTCGATGTTGGAGCAAAGAACGGATTCCTTCGAAAGTCATGTGTGATATAAGAAGATAGTTAAACTGTTTTCAAGATATAGTTAAAGGTTGAAAGAAGGGAGGAAGAATTTTTATTTACCGTGGTTTTGGCTTTCTATTCATATGCCATTTCTTTTCCACCTTCAGGATTCTGGTGTAGAAATGTCTAGAATTTTTTGTGACCATTGGGCAAGAACTTGAACTCGTGGTGATTTTTATTGAGCCGTTGGAAAAAGGTAGATATAAAGTTAGTAACAAAGGAGGGCCTTACTAAACATGGAATGAAATAGGTATCTGAAGACTTACAAAGAAGATTCTATGATTAAGGAAAAACAGGTGTTGTGGTCGGAAAGATGTCCCTCGTAGCGATGATAACGAATTGTTCCATCAATCTGCCGACGATATCGTTGTTAACGCTGGCAAGGAGGGCATGATAACCATGTTTGCTAAGTTTTAGAACACCCCTATGGAAGATCATTGGGGAGTAGAGTTCCATCATGTGTGCAAGAGTTAAAGTTTCGATTCTTAGAGCATAATTAGCGGAGGCAAGCCACCATATGCCATATGGATGGGCCTACTTATGCCAAATAGACTTGGTACCGGTGGCAAAATTTTAAAATTATTGGGTCAATTTCTTCATCCATCCCCAAAGTCAAAGGGTATGTATAAACATATATGAACCATGTGTTTGGGGAAGGTGGCCCTTTCTACCTCATTAGGGGAGAGGATTTCAATGTTGTTCCAATTGCAATCCTCATTCACGAAAGGGATACAAGGAGGATGAATGGAAGATGGATACCTACGAACAGGCCAGTGTCTATCACTTATAGGATCTGTAGGTTCATTTTGTTCTTGAAGGTTAGATTTCATGCTAAGATGAAGACATATGATGGTGTTTATGGTATGAGGTTCCGAATCGATATCAGTGTGCCTCCACCGAAGAAAAGGCCAGAGTTTTCGAGGCAGTAGTGGTAGAAGACATGATAATAAGAAATTTATGAAGAAAGATTTTATTGTGAGAATTGAGTTTTCCAGGTAGTGTTCTAAGGTAAATTGAAGAATAAAAGGAGTTCTAAATGTAAAGAGTAAAAATTATGAGTAATGAAGAAGTTATAGGCGGCAAACATTACGGTCATGATTACCTTAAAAACTAGCAAAACTATTTACCAAACTATAGGGTAACACGTGTTCAGGTCATTAAATGCGGAGAGACATACGTGCTTTTAAATGTCAGAAATTGTTCAGAAACCTTCCACCTAAGGGAAGAGGTTTTCTTTACTTCCTGGCAACACTACAGTACTATCGCCAAAAAGTGGGGGAACTATCTGCAAGTGGTAAAATTGGCTAATGGGAGTTGGACGAATGAAGAGGTGGCATGTGGAGCTGAAGGAAGGTAGGATGTGAATTAGCGAATACTCAATACCGGTTGCATACATGTAACTGGTGCTGATGGAATCTCGAAGACAGCGTAGCTGATGACAAAGATTCAAATATTGACATCGGGTAGCATTCAATGAGCAACTGTTACAAAGAATATCGACATTTATAACCAACAATTATGCGGTTACCGATGATGGTTTTATTCTCATTCAAGAGGAGCGTGATTTGTGGATCTTGTCTTCCTAAATAGAGATATAAATAAAAGAATTAATATCTATTGTAAGACACGAAACATTTTCTAGACAAAAGCTGCATTCTGCCCCCAAATTATAGAATTACTTACTTTCTTTTGTTCTTAATATTGATTATACTACTACTTCCAGCAGGCATTTATTTCTTTAAGTTATTTTTACATTGTTGATTTCATTCTCATTTATTTCATATTGTTGGATCAAACTAATTCACGTGTCTATTAAGCACGCTATAAATTCAACTGTACTGTTTTACAGATACATTTTGGTTTGCGGATGAATTGTAATACGAAAATTGTAACACATGAATTAGTAATAACTGGACTATTGATATGTTTTTCTTTTTGCGGATTTTAATTCGTTGCATTTAAAAATATACGGCCTATAATAAAAAATCATATAATTTTATTCTTGCTTTTAAAATATATATATATAAAAAAGTTAAGAAGATGAAGGATTACTCTGTGTTTTTAGGTAATATACTTTCCTACAAGCTAAATTCTTTATAAGTTGTTTCATGATGGATTCGATGTAAAATATCATCAAAGTTGTGATATAAACTATACAGGTATTAATTATACCAAAAGAAAACGCCAACTAACGCATTATAAAATATAAGCAAACATAATTTTGGTATGGAAATCTTTATTATCTTATACTATAACGATTAACGAATGCCCCGAGGAGTGATACCCTTTTTTCCCCTTTGTTAGATAGGAAAGGAAAGGATAAATCCTTAACATTGAAACTTCTGCTTTTGTTAGGTCGTTTGGTACGAAGAACAAAACTCTACATTACTATTTAATCTTCGGATAATTAACTTTATATAACATTTGGTTTGTGATATTAGAAGTCACACAAGTCACTTGAATTTTAATACAGAAAAAAACAAACATCGTGTAAATAATAAGGGGTGTAAGTTATACAAAAATAAATATACTATTTTATGCAATAAGATGGTGGAATAAATAATATTACGTGTGTTAACAATATGTGGATAATAGCATGGGAAATATCCTTAGAATAGGTAACAATGCTAAGACACCGCCTAATTCCTAAATAACAATGCCCGTGTTTTATATTCACTCGAATAGTATTAATTCATTATTTATTCTCCCTATAACAATCTCAACATTATTATTAGAGATTTTTCCTTTCTCTATAATATGTGAGACTTATTTACTAAAATTGCTAAATTTTGTATATTACCCGTCCCTAAGCAAATTTTTCTTATAATTTATATACAATCCATTATTAGTGTCTTAAATTAGGAGATTCTTTGCTTAAAAAAGGGCGTAACTGAAGGGAACGAAGTCCAAATTGTCCTTCCACTTAAACAAGACTCCATGCAGTTGTGTGCTACCCATTTTAAGCTACAATTGGTGCAACTCTTTTCTCTCTTTGCCATAATTTGAAAAGAATGGACCTTGGGCCTAACTCAACCCCAAAAGCTAGCTTATAAGGTGAGGATTGCCCAAGCCATATAAGGAGACCAAGGACCTCAAATCCCTCCGATGTGGGACAACTCAACACCCCCCCCCCCCCCCACGCGCAGATCTCTGGAGCGTGGAAAATATAAATGGGGACCCAACATCGGTAACAATAATTGGGATGGGCCTGGCTCTGATACTATGATAAGAATGGACATTGGGCCTAACTTAACCCCAAAAGCTAGCTTATGAGGTGAGGATTGCCCAAGCTATATAAGGAGACCAATGACCTCAAATCCCTCCGATGTGGGACAACTCAACACCCCCTCTCACGCCCAGATCTCTGGAGCGTGGACAACATAAATGGGGGCCCAACATCGGTAACAATAATTGGGATGGGCCTGGCTCTGATACCATGAAAAGAATGGACCTTGGGCCTAACTCAACTCCAAAAGCTAGCTTATGAGGTGAGGATTGCCCAAGCCATATAAGGAGACCAAGGACCTCAAATCCCTCCGATGTGGGACAACTCAACACCCCTCCCCCCCTCACGCCCAGATCTCTGGAGCGTGGACAACATAAATGGGGGCCCAACATCGGTAACAATAATTGGGATGGGCCTGGCTCTGATACCATGATAAGAATGGACATTGGGCCTAACTCAACCCCAAAAGCTAGCTTTTGGGGTTGAGTTAGACCCAAGGTCCATTTTTTTCATAATTACCTATTTAAAAAAATAATGTATGATACAACAACATATAAAGTAAAAATAAATTTCTAACAAATTTAAAATACAAAATTTGATATATTTATAGCAACATACATACTAAAAATAAATTCATCCAACTAATTGTATTGTATATAACTTATTTACAACTTTCATACGTCATTCTTACCCAGTTAAATACAACTACAACATCATACAATGTAAATATAATTTCCATACAAATTTTTTACAATATGTCTTTTGTATGAATATATATAGATTGTATGTGGTCTTGTGTTTCTTCTTCAAATTTAAATATGAAAATTCAGCCAAATCGAATCTATTATTCATCAAATACCTTTAAAATCGAGATATAAACTTTATAGGATAACATTTACTCCAAACAAATATTTTTTGAAAAATTCGAATTTGAAATCAAGGCTTTAAAGCTTTTTTAATGACTCACTGTTGTTCTCAAGGGTCAGCCAACTTTCTCTAGATGACAGCATAAAGAGCCAATCAGTTAATCTAAAAACTAAATGCTATTACAAATATATCATTGTAGGAGGTGGCATTGCGGTGTTTATCGGCTATTATTATCAGAGAAGTACAGAGTGAGGATAAATTATCAGAGAAGTGTAGAGTGAGGAAGAACTAAGAGCGAGTCGAAGAGAAAATATTGGTAATTGGCTGAAGGGGTGGGATTCAGTAACAAAATTAAAAGGCAACAATCAAAGGAGACTTATTTAAAACTAATTTATATATAATTGATAAATTATATATGACCATATGTAAATGCTTCTGGTTAGAGTATTACTCGTGTACTTGAAGAGACCAATAATGTATAAAACATAGCTCATTTATTACTCTCACCTTATACCTAAAAGATGAAGGGGAAAAAACATAATCATCCATTCAGTCGAAGGCCAAGAGAAAAAGAAAATCCATTCATCCAATCAGAGATCAAACAGCCCATTTTCGCAGACAATAAATACGCATTCTTGCCACTGCACATAAATGTCATGTGCCCAAATTTGTTCGCTGGCATTCGTTTCATCGTATCATTATCACATTTGCTGCACCGCAATTCTTTGGCACTCCTCATGGAAAGATCCTTGCTTGAGAAGAGAGTCTTGTGTTCTTTCTGGTGGAAAACACTTCACAGTGACGGTTTCAATTGTTTTTGATTAATGTATCATCTTCTGGGACCATCATAACCCGGAATACAATGCATCACTAATATTTTTAGCAAGATCATCTGGCCAAGTTAAGGTGGGTTGTGTCACGGGCTTGTTTTTAGTCACACAAAAACAGCCCGCACGGTAGCCAAATACCGACCTTGACTTCAGCTTACTCCAACACTTATCCAAAATTTCAGCAACTTTGAACTTTAAATTATTTAGGCAACTTTCAACGTAGTAAGTTTAGAATGAACTTAGTCAACAAAAATATAAGTGAAGGGACAGAAATAAAACGTGAATACAAGACACGAGATTACAGGAAACGCTTTTCCCAACTTTGTATTTAACTCGAGCATACAAAGAAACTCAAACTCGGCAGTACACTCCGCGTACAAAAAGGAAGATCACTCTTAACCTTCACAAGACTTAAGACTCTTCCTAAATCAGAAAACATGCACTCATACACGTTTTTGGACTCCATAAGTGTGCTCTCACAAGTTTTTCTCTATGCCAAAAAAGAGAAGGCTGCTGCCCATTTATAGATTGTGAAAACAGCCTCATGTTTATAATAGTTGCCTAGTTTTTAGTCTTGGCATTTGCCCACTACTTTTTCCTAGTGTAGTTGACACCCCCAACTACTAGGAACATGTTAAGATCATGGGATCATGGTCTCAATTCGTGCTAACTCCTGCAAGCATGATAGACAAAGCTCAACCGCTGCCCGTGTGCATAGCAAGTACGGGTGACCGCCGTTTTACTTGGTCCATTCCCATGTTGCTGCCCAATTTCGCGCCTTGGCTTGGACCAGGCGCCAATGCCATTGTATCCAGCTGCATTGTGCCCCAATTTGCCTTACCATTGCCCAAGAACTTGGCTCGTTTGCCGCAACTCGAACCCACACCAAATCTGCCCACACATTGCCTTTCCGTTTGCACATTTGCTTGCCTTTGCCCATCCGTTTCTGCCATGCCTTGGCATCAATGCCTCATGCCTTGATGCTATAATCATGATCAAGTGCCATCCGTAACCCGCAACTCATTATCAAGCCCTTTCCAAGCTGCCTCGCATCCGTTTAAAGCCTTAGCCATCGCTTCCCTGTTTTCCCTTTTTAACTTTGGCACCACTCTTGCACCAATATTGCAACACTCTTGTTGCTTCATGACAACACTCTTGTTATCAAGTCGATGTTGTTTCAAAAAATTGAAGAAGAGATTTTGTCAAGAATGTTAAGATTAATGTTTTAAAGCAAACACCAAGGAATAATGTTCTTTTTTTTTTTTTACAAAAACTAAAAGCTACTCTCAAAACTAACTCATTTGTTTTAGTAAAAATTTAAAAGAAAAAAAATCTCTCTTGGTATTTGGTTTAGAATTTTTCTTGGAAGAAATTACTATAAAAATAATTTTTAGAATACTCTTTTTCAAAAATTTCAAACAGCTGCCACCAACCATCTCTTTAATCAAGCATCACTCAAAACCCATTATGATGCAAGCCCTTCCATTTGACCACTCACAGATCCATTACTTGTTAGGATTATGATTCCTACTAAAGACAATAACCTTCATATCGAATAATTTGGATTTAAACTACATGAGCGGAAGCTAACCTGAATCCATATGTGGAATTTGATGAACCTCCTTTGATGATTGTCCTTATGTTCTTGTGAATTCCTTGATCCTTCCTTCAAGATTCTTGAAGTTGTATGTCACCACAAATGCCTCACAAGACTCAAAACAATATATGTGAATTGTTCACAATAGTAAGGTTATGACAATAATCAAATTTGGAGTATGGTTTTCCACACTATTTGCAAGACAACAACGGATTGTTTACTCTTGATTCAATGGGAGGAAGAAGAGCTTGTCTTGCACTAATGTGGGAACCATAACCCCCACTTAATAACAAATGAGTTACATAACCCAAGAGTCACAAGAGTTACATAACTCAAGAGTCACAAGCATGTAACCATGGTTACATATATGTAACCTTAGTTAGCCCATCATTAACTAAGGTTACCCTTTTGGGTATCTACACATTAGTCCTACACTTTATATGACAATACATTGGCCCCCTTAACCTTATGTCCATAAGACCACATAATTAGGCCAAACCAATAGATAGCACATAACATATAATTTATCCATATATTGTTCATATGTATGTAGATATAAGTCCATATATCTAGATATAAATCCATATATCTTACAATCTCCCACTTGGACGAGATACACATACATATGTACAAACCTTAGTATTATATGTTACAAAATAACCTTAGGAGCTCAAAATTGCTATCACAATAAAATTGTCATGAACAATCTGGTCCATCAACCATACCAACATAGGACCTAAGAGCTCGTCGTTACTCATTCGTAACTAGAACCAATCATAGATCACGTATATCAATATAACCAACGACATGGATCAAGTGTAGGTATGTAGCATGGAAATAACATAAAGTGTGGTCAATAGAATGTCTATTTCCAACTGGTTCTCTTTATTGAGATCAAACATAAACTGTAAGAGTACAAAAATTTTAAAACTGAATATCTGCGCAGATATAACTGAATTACTGAATATAATGAACAATAAATAAATGTGCAATACAAACTCCCACTATAATACATAATCCTTATCTGATCTGACACCCATACAAGCAATATGCTCATGAAATACTTTTGGTGTCAATCCCTTAGTGAGCGGATCCGCAAGTATGGAGTTTGTACTTATGTACTTAATGCACAATTGTCCATTTTGTACTCTTTCTTTAACAACCCGAAATTTGACGTCCTTATGTTTTGCTTTCGTCAAATTACTATTGTTGTTAGACTAAGTGGCAAAATCGGAGTCGGCATACCCGATGATCTCAAACTGGTCCGAACTCCGATATGTAAGCATGAAATCCTTTGTTCTATGTATGTACCTCATGACCCTTTTGGCTGCCTACCAATGGTCCATACCCGGATTGCTTAGATATCTGCCTAACATCCCAACAATGTATGCTATATCAGGTCATGTACATACCTGAGCATACATCAGACTACCTACCGCCGAAGCATATGGCGTCTTCTGCATTTCCAAAATTTCATAATTTATTATTTGGGCACTGTTTGAGACTAAACTTGTCTCCCTTAGCAACAGGGGTGTTGCCTGGTTTACAATCCTGCATGCCAAATCTTTTCAGAACCTTATCGATATAGCCCTTTTGTGACAGACCGAGAACGCCTTTGGAGCGATCTCGTAGTATCTGAATTCCTAATACAAAAGAAGCTTCACCAAGATCTTTCATTTCAAATTTCTTTGAAAGAAATTTCTTAGTTTCAAGTAATAATGCTATATCGTTACAGGCAAGCAGTATGTCTTCGACATTTAAAACCAGAAAAAATATACTTACTCCCACTGAACTTATGGTATATACAGTCATCAGCAATATTTGGTTCAAAACCAAAAGATGTAACGACTGCATGAAACTTATAATACCATTGACGAGAAGCTTGCTTGAGCCCATAGATGGATTTCTTTAATTTGCAAACCTTCTTCTCTGATTCATCCGAAACAAAGTTTTCAGGTTGCACCATATAAATTGTTTCCTCAATGTCACCATTGAGAAACTCTGTCTTAACATCCATTTGATGAAGCTCAAGATCAAAATGTGCTACTAATGCCATTATAGTCCTGAAAGAGTCTTTCGATGAAACTGGAGAGAAAGTCTCTTTATAATCAATGCCTTCCTTCTGAATGTAGCCTTTTGCGACAAGACGAGCTTTGTACTTAATAACATTGCCCCCTGAATCCCTTTTGGTTTTAAAAATCCATTTACAACCAATAGGTTTCGTACCTTCGGGCAATGTAACAAGCTCCCAAACGTCATTATCGCTCATAGACTTCATCTCATCATTCATGGCATCAATCCACTTTTGAGAGTTAGAACACATAATGACTTGACGGAAGTTGATTGGATCATCTTCCTCAAGTCCAATATCACTTTCTTGTTCTTGAAGAAATACAACATAATCATCCGAAATTGCATTTCTCCTCTCTCTAGTGGATCTCCTTAATGGCATTTCAGTTACTTGAGGTTGTTGAGTTTGATTTTCATTAGTTATATCAGGGTCCTGATGGGGGAGATTTTCGAGATTGTCTTGAACCGGAGTTGTGTGATCTGTGTCAGGAAGACTAAGATCAACAACTTGAGGGAAAGACACATGTTCTTCCTCAAAGACAAAATCTCTAACAACTTTATCTCCCCACCCCCCAAACTCAATATCCGCAAAGAACCTAGCATTACCCGTCTCAAAAATAGTTCTAGAAGTGGGATCATAAAACTTAAAACCCCTGGTTTTTCAGAGTATCCAACAAAATAGCTACTAACCATCTTAGCATCCAGTTTCTATTCATTTGGCATATAAGGCCTTGCCTCAGCTGGACAACCCCAAATGTGAAAATGCCGAATACTGGGCTTATGCCCAGTCCAAAGTTCATATGGGGTTTTGATTGTAGCTTTAGGTGGAACTCTATTAAGAATATAAGCTGCGGTTTTTAATATGGATTGGGACTTTTCATGAATAAGATATAGGTACCCAGAATGAGAGTAATCGTCTATGAATGTGATAAAATATTGTTGTCCATTCCGACAAGGAGTTGGAAATGGCCCACAAATATATCCGTATGTATCAATTCTGAGACGTCCGAAGCTCTCTTAGCACCTAATCTAGTCTTGTTTGTTTGTTTTCCCTTGATACACTCAATACAAAATTTCCGAATTTGAGAAATCAAGAGAATCAAGAATTCCATCTGACATGAGTTTCTGAATTCTTTGAATGGATATGTGACCCAAACGTTTATGCCAGAGTGATATAGAATTCTCATTAGATAATTTCCTTTTAGTACCACTTAAACTTGTATGCAAAGTTTCTTTATTTGAAGTTATTGTATCAACCAAATATAAGCTATCAAATGTTGATAAAACACCAGTACCAAGAAGATTTGAATTCTGAAAGAGACTAACTTTATTATCCCCAAATGTACATTTATAACCGGATATGTCCAATTGGGGAACCGAAAATTAAATTCCGTCTAAAAGACGGTACAACAAAAAAGTCTCATCCAAATCTAAATGAAAACCGGCTTAAAACAACAACCTAAATTTGCCAATAGCTTCAACTGGCACCTTCTTGCCGTCACCCACATAGATGTATCTTTCACCATCATTTGGTTTTCGGCAGTTCAGGCAACCCTGCATAGATATCCTTATGTGAGCAGCAGAATCTACCCACCAAGTATCCTTAGGTACCGAAATTAAATTAACTTCAGAACAAACAAGAGAAAGAAATGTACCCTTTTTCGCACGCCAGGCATGGTACTTGGTACAATCTTTCTTCACATGATCAGTCCCATTACAGAGAAAGCAGCCTAATTCAGTAATTTCAACCTTAGGTTCCTTATGTTGCTTAATCTTGGGCCTTACAACCGCAACTTCCTTACCTTTCCTCTTCTTAGTTTCCTTAGAAGAGGATGCCAAATGAGCACTTTCAGTCTTATCTTGCTTAATCCTTTCCTCTTCTTGCACACAGTGTGAAATGAGCTCGTTAAGAGTCCATTTCTCCTTCAGGCAGTTGTAACTGACCTTAAACTGATTAAAGTGTGCAGGAAGAGATATCAAAACAAAGTACACAAGCAGTTCCTCAGGTAAATCCAGCTTGAGTGACTTAAGTTTCGAAGCAAGATGAGACATTTTCGAAATGTACTCCCTAATGTTTCCCTTGCCCTTACACCTCATGGAGACAAGTTTACTCAATAGTGTACTTGTTTCCGCCTTTTCGTTTTGCATAAAACGCTGTTCGAGGTTTTCAAGGAAAACTTTGGCAATAGGTTTATCATTCATAGTGCCCCTGAATGATTCTGGAATTGCACGCTTCATGATCATTAGACTCATGCGATTCGAGCGTTCCCACTTCTCCATCACCCTCCTGTCATCAGGAGAGGATGTATCCTCAAGAGGAGTAGGTTGCTCGGTCCGAAGTGCTAAGTCAAGATCCATGCAACCGAGAACGATCATTACATTCTCTTTCCATTCCTTAAAATTTGTGCCGTTAAGCACAGGGATGCTATTGATATTGGCAGAGATCATAGAAGCAGAAGAATTTACTGAAAATAGAACAAGAGGATTACTAAATACATGCTTACAAATACTTGAACTTTAACTTTATAGGTTCAAAATTAGGCATTTCCCATTACAAGATACCTAGCACAACATTGATTTTAGTCTTTGGACAGAAAAACAACTTGTAAGTGGTACTCTTGGTGTAGTGATCAAACATAGACAATAAACTCCTGTCAAATATTAAACCTTCCTTTGGGCCGATTTAATATTCACATGGAAAACCAAATAATCGTCTCATATTTACCACCACAAGAATGTTCGAATTCCTGCCAAATAACACCTTCCTTTGGGCAGGTGTTAAACGCATGGAAGACTAACATCCACAGTCATCTTATATTTTAAAATTAATCAATCTACACAATAGAGGTTACTTTGGCAACATAATGCTTCAATTGAATAACTAAAATATTAGATGCTATAAACTTTAGTTCCTTAAGCCATTTTATGAATATTAACTTAATGTGTTACATGTTTTGATGTGTAACACTTGAATATTAATCGTTGTTAACTGAATCGGACAATTAGAATTGATGGACTTTAAAACAATTAACATTCAGTGAAACTTGAGAGAGTTGAAACGTTTTTTAACCTTGAGTTGAAACGTTTTTTAACCTTACTGGACAAAAACAATCGATTGTAAGCAATAGACAACTTTGGCTTAAAGAAAAATTTTTCATCTACTGGACCAACACAATCGATTGTCAAAACCAGACAATCGATTGTTTTGGTTTTTATAAAAAAATTTAAGTCTCTGGACCAACACAATCGATTGTCAAATCCAGACAATCGATTGTTTTGGTTTTATGAAAAATTCTTAAGTTACTGGACCATACACAATCGATTGTCAAAACCAGACAATCGATTGTATGGTATAGTTTAAAACGTTTCAACTCACTGGACCATGATAATTGATTGTCTGGATCTGACAATCGATTGTCTGGTGTTCCAAAAAAAACTGCCAGAATACTAAAAGTCACCGACAATGGATTGTGTAAGGCAACAATCGATTGTCTGAAGGCAGTGACCAAAAAAATTTTCTGAATAACACATGATTTTCAACATGAATCTTAAACATAAAAAAAACATGTTGTTAACCTACTAAAATCATGCTTTTTACAATGTTTTAACATCATATTAAAACATCAAATCAAAACATAACATTCATAAGATCATGCTATTTCATGGTAGAATTTCATAAACAAAATTCTGATAAAACTAAAACATGAATCCTAACATAATATGAATCTTATGAACATCCAAATTATCCAAAATGAAGGGTGGCTCTGATACCAATTGTAAGGATTATGATTCCTACTAAAGACAATAACCTTCATGTCGAGTAATTTGGATTTAAACTACATGAGCGGAAGCTAACCTGAATCCATATGTGGAATTTGATGAACCTCCTTTGATGATTGTCCTTATGTTCTTGTGAATTCCTTGATCCTTCCTTCAAGATTCTTGAAGTTGTATGTCACCACAAATGCCTCACAAGACTCAAAACAATATATGTGAATTGTTCACAATAGTAAGGTTATGACAATAATCAAATTTGGAGTATGGTTTTCCACACTAATTGCAAGACAACAATGGATTGTTTACTCTTGATTCAATGGGAGGAAGAAGAGCTTGTCTTGCACTAATGTGGGAACCATAACCCCCACTTAATAACAAATGAGTTACATAACCCAAGAGTCACAAGAGTTACATAACTCAAGTGTCACAAGCATGTAACCATGGCTACATATATGTAACCTTAGTTAGCCCATCATTAACTAAGGTTACCCTTTTGGGTATCTACACATTAGTCCTATACTTTATATGACAATACATTGGCCCCCTTAACCTTATGTCCATAAGACCACATAATTAGGCCAAACCAAAAGATAGCACATAACATATAATTTATCCATATATTGTTCATATGTATGTAGATATAAGTCCATATATCTAGATATAAATCCATATATCTTACATTACTCACCATCTGCTTCCGATGAAAACCGTCAATTCTGCCCTTATCGTCGTTGTCGTTGCTGCCGCTATCTTCATCGTCGTCATTTTCATCATCGTCAACGTCTTTGCCGTCATTTTCATCGGACGATAAAGGCACCAGCCAACAACTTCCATGCAAAAGGCCTTTCACACAGACGAAATACTCCAATCCATTTTCCAGCGTACCAAGCCGTCGTGCCGCGCACTTAGGGACGAGGCGAGCCGCCGTCATGCTCCAAACCCGGGCCCCACAGAACGGACACCTTACTCCCTCTTCAAGCTCCACTTGTTCACTAATCAAACACGCCCTCGTCTTCGACTTCATAAATCCCCCAAATACTCCTCTGAAAGTCCCAAATAATCATCCTTACCCCTAATTTTATGCTCACATGACGGATCGCTCACATACAGCAGATCCGTTCTGCATCTCTTCACCAAGAAGCTCCGACCCGATGTCTTCGAAATCCGAGACGATTCCACGAAATGACCCGGAGATGCCCCACCCGTTTGGAAATGCCGGGTCGAATTGCACCCGCATCAGAAAAACAGCAATTTCGCCATAGCGTCCCATCCAACTCCTATCCGACCATTCGGCGCACCGTCCATTAATGATGCTATCATGCGTGAAGCGCGATATAGGCACAGCTCCTTCCATAATAGCCTTTTCGCGAGTGCTCGAAGCTTCCGATTAACAGACGCCGTTTGACACAGAGCATGAATATCCCAATTCATGGAGGCAAAGACGTACGGAGAATTATCTCATTGTGAATTGCCGAGTCATCGACTAACTCAGTCAACGACTCGCCAGCTCCGTGCGGATTTAGCCTCCGTCATTGACTCATTTTTTTCTTCTGACGAGAATTTACGTAGTCGGATTCTTTGCCTTAAAAAACTTGTGTTTTTCGCGACTATATAAATCGTGACATCTAGAAGCACCTGGTCGGAAACGTGTAGCACTAGGAGTAGATAATTAACTGTCACCATGATGTCCTATAAAAATTGGGTACGTGGGTTGCTCTCATTGGTGGACAATGAAAGTGGTGATTGATTTGATTTGTTACAGAATCTAAGGACAAAGTATGCATTTGTAAGAATATGCTGGTCTCTCGAATTTGATTATAATATATGCATTTTGTAGCTTATGTAGACGAAGTCATCTTTTGCTCTTTTATTTTCGTATTTTCTTAATCGGTTATTTGTTCTGTTCGCTCAAAAATTATCGATATACTTTGTAAGCTTAAAACCAATCAAAAATAAACGAGGGTAAATGGTAATCAAATATAATATGACCTAGAGATGGAAAAAACGATGTTGTTATAGTAGATTTGAAAGATAAAAAGACGGTATGAACTTGACAGAAAGTATTCGTTAGAGATACAGAGAGAATCAGAGAGTTTATTATTCGAGAATAACAATAATGTCCCTTTATAATGTGAAGGCCTTCTTTATATAATTGGAGACATTCCTCGAAATAATAAAAAAAGTACAAAAGTAGGTAGCGTCTTCTTAGACAAGACACTATGTATTAAACGACGTCGCCTTTGTCCCTACGTCCAAGTCAGACCCTTGCTTTAGCTGACGTACACTCACTGGGCATACCCATCAACATAGAGACGTTTAGGATCAAATTTGACCCTATACAGTTAGTTCCTCCGTTTGTTGGAGACGCATTCGATAGGCGTCTCCAATGGACGGAATTGCAAACCTCGTCTTTGGAGAATTTGACCTTGGGCGGCAACATGAACGAGGTGAAATGTGTGACGTTGTTGAGCCGTTGACGCGTGGTTTCCTTTTCGGGATGACATCACCGCCCACATGCATCATTGTTACACTTATTTCCGAGGCGGTTCAGGAGGTGATGTGATGTTTTGATTCTCGCGCCCATTTTGAATCATGCCTTTTCGATTTCTGTGCAACTTAACCCCATAAATAGGGGAAAGGTTCAATCTGATCTTTCGAACCTTTGGGAAATATTTTTTGGTTTCCTTCTTTGTCTTTCTCTCTTGTAACCGTTATTTCGTGTGAGACTCTTCTACTTCTTTGAAGTTTTATTTCTCGTCGTTAGTACCTTATTTCTTAAACTGAACAACATGGCAAAGCGTTGTCAAGGTAATAAAAAGACCAAGGATACCGCCCCATCTAGGGTTCCACCTTCCCCTGGCTGCGAAGAGGAAGATGTAGAAAATACCCTTGTTCCCCTCACGGTGGACAACGTGCTTCAAAATGAAATGCACATTCGAAGGGATTTTCAAACGAAAAAGCCCAGCTCTTCCATGGGAGCTTAGTGAATTATTGCAGTCCCATTTAGACAATTTTCGAGTGACGCACAACGTTCCGGGCCATGTGGAAATGCTGCGGCTGGAATGGATTATGCCAATGTGCATAGGCTTGGATACTGCACATTTTATGAGTATCAATTTTTGATCAGTTATAGTCTCCAGATTTACCCTCTAACGGAGGAGCTCTACCGCTTTTTCAACATATGCTCGGCTCGGCTCACTCCTTACACTTTGAAGATGTGTAAGATTCTGACCACGTACGCGGCCAGGGCTGAGTGCGAATCTCAGTTCATCATCTTTTACTGTTATTCAGCACTGGTTACCTGAGGGGTACCATGTTGCAATTGGAGAGTCGTGGTATGAAGGGCTTAGTAGTTAAGGCTGACGACAAGAACAATCATGGCTTCTGGCTCAGGTACTTTTACATCAGACCGGAGCACCTGGTGTCGAACCCTAATGGGTTCCTCGAAAGGTGGAACTCATAACGTAAGCACCTTTGTGTGTAGAATTTCTGATTGTATGTTGTTTTGACCATTCGGCCACTATGGCTTCTCTCTTTTTTTGTTGTGAGGGCTTCTCCACCCCAATACATCAACGATATTAAATCATGGGTTGAAAATTTGATACCTTATGCAGAGGAGTGCCGTACCTGGCCTGCATTTCGTCAACAGTACGACCCTTTAGGTAATTCTTAGGCTTTGGTTTGAAAACACCCTTAGGTCTTATCATCAGGCCCACTCGTGTTGGCAAGTCGGAGCGCCCCCAAGAAGAAGAAGTATGTTGTTACCTCGCCCAGTGCGGAGACTAATTCTGATGGTGAAGACATACGTGTGGCTTGTTCAGTGATAGCATTCCGGTGGTTCCTTAGCAGGAGGTTAGGCCTGTGGCGGCGTCCGCAAGTGAAACAATTCCTTTGGTACTGCCCCCGCACCCTGTGGAGGAGACTTCTAAAGGTGAGGAGCCACAAGAGAGAAAGAGACGGGGGTTGATAATGGGTAAGGGAGTAGCAACTGAAGACGAGAGAGTTAGTGAGCCTCGTCAAGAACTGAGGCCACTTTTCATGGCTGATGTTATCTGTTCAGGGAGGTCCTCTCCTCAAAGAAGAGCTGCCGACGGCGCTGGCCCAGCCGATGTTCTGGAGGGCGGTTCCTCGGTCGCTATTGAAAAAGTGGGTAGTAATGCTGAGACGACGGTCCCTGAGGCCACTCTTGGAGATGTAAATAGGTTAACGAGGGATCCAGCCCGCGTGGGGATGACGGCGCGCTGGTCCAACAGCCGAATCATGATCCTGGGAGGGTATAATTTCTAGAGAGCAGTGAGCAGGCCGCAGCGAATATAACCTTATTATGTGCGGATGTTGAGCGTGAAATACTGAAGGGTGTTAGTGACAGGGATCTATCTCGAAGGGTCTTTGGCGCAGCCTTCCAGGTAGCTTTTAGTTTTTCTTTGTGGGCCGTGAGGGCGACTTGATACGTATTGACTTGTCTTTCCTCATTTTTCTTTCCTTTTTAGACTCTTATTTTGGAGGTGGAGAGGAGGCAGCGTGCACAAAAGAAGGTGACCACCTTCAAAAAAATGGCAAAGAAGTACAAATGGTGCTATGCCAAGCATCAGGCATTAGCGGATATGCATAAACAGGACCCGAAGTTTCGGATGTTCTATGAGGGCCTTAAACAATAGGAGGATCAACTGAACGGAGGGTGGCCGAGCTGGAGAAGGTCGATGAGCAGCAAATCGCTACTTTGACTCGGAACATTGAGCTGGAGACTCTTCTTCAGTCGAAGGAAGAGGAGTTGGAGATTAGCCGCGGGGTAGCGGCGGAGGCTGCTCAATTACAGACCAGGGTCGCTGCCTTGACCACTGAACTCGATGCCAGGGAAGCTGAGATTGAGGTCCTTAAGTGGACCTCTCCGCCAAGGTCTGAAGATGATGCACATCGTGAGGCGCATGAGATGTGGGTATACGCCGAGCCAGATTGGACGTAATCGAAGAGTACTTGTCTGCGGGTGGAGTTATTGAGGTAGAGGTTCAGGAACAATGGCGCGTAGTCTGCATTGACCGTGAAACTTGTGGGTATAGCTCTGACTCCCCAGATTGAGCAGGCTATAACTCTGAAGATGTCAACTATCTAAAATCCGGCTCCTCGATTTCTGCAACTTACCAACCCGGGGGTGGTGACGGACAAGATGGCGGCCAGGCGGGGGGACAATAAGTAGAATGGCGGTCACGCAGGAGGTGACGAGCGAAGTAGCGAAGCCCCTTAGGACTTGTATATATTTTCTTGTTTTGTTGTATTTTGGAATGTAATGGGGATGTTTTGTAAGGTTGGGTGTACATCATTTTTTGGAAAATAATGAAAGTCATACTTTTGCTGGCAGTCCTTTACTTTTGTATCTTTTATTTTTGGTACCTCGTCTCCGTAGAGAGGATGCTCACTTTATTTATCATGGTCGAACTGGGTCAATGATCGATGACAGTGGCCTTGGCCAAAATTATGTCGATGGCCTTAGCCATGTACGTAACTTCGATTGTCGTTGCATTACATGCACGCCGTAGTCGAGCCTGGTCGACGATTGATGAAGATGGCCTTAGCCATAATAGTTTCGATGGCCTTTGCCATGTACGTAACTTCGATTGTCGTCGCATTACATGCTCGCTGTAGTCGAGCCTGGTCGATAATTGACGACGATGGCCTTAGACATAACAGTGTCGATGGATTTAGCCATGTACGTAACTTTGTCTGTCGTCAAATTACTTGCTTGTCGTAGTCGAGTTGGGTTGACTTATTGATGACGATGGCTTTTGCCATAACACTGTCGATGGCCTTAGCCATATCGTGCCGATGGCCGTAGCCACGTAGTGTTGATGGCCTTAGCCATATGTGTGACTTCGACTATCATCGAATCACTTGCTTTCCATAGTCGAACTAGGTCGACAATTGACGGTGATAGCCTTAGCCATAATACTGTCGGTGGCCTTAGCCATACGTAGCCACGTAGTGTCGATGGCGTAGCCACGTAGTTTCTATGGCCTTAGCCACGTAGTATCGATAGCCATATGTCGTCGAATCACTTGCTTGCCATAGTCGAACTGGGTCAACGATTGACGGCGATGGCCTTAGCCATATCGTGTCGATGGACGTATCCACGTAGTGTCGATGGCCTTAGCTATATGTATGACTTCGACTGTCGTTGAACCACTTGCTTGCTGAAGTCGAACTGGGTCGATGATTAATGGCGATGGCCTTAGCCATTTATATATTGGAGATTGTGGCCTTAGCCATTTATACATTGGAGATCCTGGCCTTGGCTATTTATACATTGGGGATCGTGGCCTTGGCCATTTATACATTGGAGATCGTGACCTTAGCCGTTTATATATTAGATATCGTGGCCTTAGCCGTTTATACACTGGAGATGGCCTTATCCGCTTACACGTTGGAGATGACCTTTTCCATTTGCACATTGGAGATTAACTTAGCCGTTTGCATATTGGAGATGACCTTAGCCATTCGCATATTGGAGATGGCCTTAGCCATTTACACACTGGAGATTGCTTTCGCCGTTTGGACATTGGATATGGCCTTAGTCGTTTACACTCTAGAGATCATGCTAGTCCAGTCCGTTTATCATGCCAGTATGGAGAGCGTATGGTGTGGCTGTTATGATAAAATTGTTTCACACACTAGGTGTCCCCTCCGCCGCCTTTTTAAAAACCTCCTCGAGAAAACCAAATTAGGACAAAACTCGGGTAAGGAGAAAATAGCACAACTCGGGAGATGCCATTCAGAAATGGAAATACTTGAGGTAGGCGACATTCCAATTATTTTAAAGCATTTTTCCTTCCATTGTTTCTAATTGGAATGCTCATTTACTTTCGGCTGTGATTTTGTAGGGTCCGTCCCAGTTGGTGCCCAGTTTTCCTTTGCTTGGGTCTTTTGATGCCAATGTTTTGGCTTTGAGGACGTAGTCTCCCACTTAGAGTGGTCTTATTTTGGCTCTCTTGTTGTAGTATCTTTCGACCTGTTGTTTCCGAGACACCATTCTTATGTGGGCTATTTTTCTTCTTTCCTCGGCCTCATCGAGGTCTTGAAGTCTGTTTATGTCGTTCTATGCTCCACTGGTATGTGAATACCTCAATCTTGGTTTGCTGTCTTGGACTGGTATGACCGCGTCGGTTCTGTAGACCACTGAGTATGATGTTTCTCCTGTGCTGGATTTAGGTGTGGTCCGGTGTGCCCACAATACTTCTGGTAGTAGATCAGGCCATAGCCCTTTGCTTCCTCGAGTTTCTTTTTTAGTATGTTTAGTATTGTTTTGTTGGAAGACTCTTCTTGACCATTGGCGGCAGGGTGATATGGCGTGGAGAGTATTCGCTTAATATGCCATTGTCGAAGAACTCTATCATCTTTTGGCCGATGACTGTCGTCTGTTGTCACAACTGATTTCTTTGGGAATGCCAAAACGGCAGATGATATTCTTCCATATGAAGGCAATGACTTCTTGTTCACGTATTTGGGCATACGCACCTGTTTCCACCCACTTGGAGAAATAGTCAGTTAAAACTAATAAAAATCGTACCTTTCCTCGTCTTGCTGGTAGGGGACCGACTATGTCCATTCCCCATTTAATGAAGGCCATGGGAAAGTGACTGAGTGGAGAGGTTGTCTTGGTTGGTATATCATGGGGCATACTTTTTTCATTGTTCGCATCGGCGAACGTACTCTGCTGCCTCTTTCTTCATAGTGGGCCATTAATAGCCGGCCCGTATTATGTAGCGTACGAGGGCGCGGTTACCTGTGTGGGCACCGCGATGACTCTCATGTACCTTTTCGAGTACTTGCCTTGTTTGGTGCGGCTTTAGGCACTTGGCCAGGGGTCCGCCAAATGTCCTTTTATAGAGCTCGTGGTTTATCAGGCAATATCGGGCAGCCTGTATGGGGAGCTTCTCTGCTTCTTTTTTGTCGAGTGGGAATTTCCCATCCTGCAAATAGGATACAAATTTGTTGCGCTAATCCCAAGTCAAATTTAAAAAGAGTACCTCAGTGTGATCAATGGCTGAATGGAGGAGGGTGACCATGCTTTCTTTGTTGAAGTTTTAGTGGCTGCGGCCAATTTTGCTAAACAGTCAACTTCGAGGTTCTGTGCCCTCGAAATTTGTTCGAAGCGACACTCGTCGAATTCAGCCATTAATCTGTGGATTTCTGACTGGTATTTTTGCAATCTCTGCTCCTTAATTTTGTAAGTCCCAGTGACCTGGTTCACTACGAGTTGGGATTCGCAATGGAGAACTAGTCGCAGAGCCCCATATTTGATGACTAGATTTATACCTGCAATAGCAGCCTCATACTCGGCCTTGTTGTTTGTCATTTCAGGGCATCGTATGGACTGGCGAATCGTTTATCCTATGGGGACCTCAAAAACGAGTCCCAGTTCGGATCCCGAGGCATGAGCGGCACCGTCAGTGTAGAGAGTCCATTGGTCGGTGTTGGAGGGGGCACGACGTGCCTCTACTTCTGCCTCTGGTAGTACCTTTGCGCTGAAATCGACTACAAAGTCGGCAAGTACTTGTTACTTGATGGCGTTTCTTGGGTGATATGAGATATCGTGCTCACTGAGCTCTATGCCCCATCTGGCGAGCCTGCTTGATAATTTAGGCTTATGTAGGATGCTTCTCAGGGGGGAGGGCGTTACAACTTTTATGGGATGGCACTGAAAGTAGGGTTGGAGATTTCGTGAAGCTACGACCAATGCCATAGCTAACTTTTCAAGGTGTGGATATTGTGTTTCGGCGTCCATTAAGCTTTTGCTCATATAGTAAATAGGAGATTGCGTACCTTCATTTTTGCAAACCAAGACTGAGTTGATGGAGACCTCGGATACGGCCAGATACACCAGCAAGGGCTCGCCTGGACTCGCTTTGGCTAGCAGTGGTGGCGAAGATAGGTACGCGTTCAATTTTCTCAAAGCTTCGATGCATTCCCTCGTTCCATTGTAACCCATTGTCCTTTTTCAACACATTGAAAAAATTATGGCACCTGTCGGTGAATCGTGAGATGAACCTGGATAGGGCGGCTATTCGACCCGTCAGCATTTGTATCTCTTTTTTTGTTGTTCAAAATCTCAAGTATTGTGTCTATCGCTTTGATCTGACCTGGGTTGACCTTGATGCCTCATTGTGATACGAGAAATCCTAAGAATTTTCCTGAGGCCACGCTGAAGGCGCATTTCTTGGGGTTCAGCTTTATCCCGTACCTTCTCAATATCCCTAAGGCTTCTTTTAGATGATCGATGTGGTCCTCTTTCCTTGTCGACTTCACCAGAATATCGTCGATATAGACTTCTATAGTCTTACCGTGATGCTCTTTGCAATTTTAGTGACCAATCTTTGGTACGTATCCCCTGCATTTTTGAGCCCGAAGGGCATTACCTTGTAACAATATGTCCTTTGGTAGGTGATGAAAGTCAAATCATGGTCCTCCTCGGCCATCATGATTTGATTGTAGCCAGATTAGTCATCTAAGAAGCTCAACAGTTCATGTCCTGTGGTGGCGTCGATCAATTGATCGACGTGGGGTAGCGGGAATGAGTTCTTAGGTCATGCCTTGTTCAGATCGGTGAAGTCCACAGACATTCTCCACTTCCCATTTTTCATTTTGACCATGACGACAGTGGCGATCTAATGGGGGTACTTCGATTCTTTGATGGAACCGTTGGCCAGTAACTTGTCTACTTCCTCACTGACCGCTTTATTGACAGCGGTATTGAATTTCCTTCTCATCTGTCACACGGGTGGATGTAATGGATCGACGTTTAGCTTGTGGGTGACAATGTCTCACAGGATTCCTGGCATATCTGAATGGGAAAAAGAAAATAAAACTGAATGGTTAGTTAGGAATCATGATACTTACTTGGGTTGGCGGGGCCATGTCCGATGTAGGTTTTTCTTTGTAAGGTCGGTGTCGTCCAATTGGACTGGGTCGAGATCTTTGACTGTTGTTCTACAGGCCTCTGCGACGTTGGGGTCTCTGATGGCATCCGTTGTCGGATTGACCTTAGTCCCCGACACAACTGATTGCTATGCCTCTGCACTCTCCCCATTTAGCTCTTTGGTGGGCGCAATCTTGAGCTATTTTATTGAATTCCTGTACAGTGCACGGCTCGCCTCAAATGCAAATACTACCCAAGGGGTAGGGAACTTGATCACTTGGTAAAAGCTTGAAGGGATCGCTCGCATGGCATGTATCCATGGGCATCCTATGAACGCATTGTACGCCATTTCCTGGTTCATTACGTGGAAAGTTGTTTCCAGCGTGACTCCTCTTGCTAAAACGGGAAGTGGTATTTCTTAGGATGTACATTCCAATGCATTGTTAAAACCAGTTAGTGTTATGCAACGCGGTATTATCTTATCCTCGAGTCCCATTTGTACGAAGACCTTCAGATGGATAATACAGGTGCCACTTCCGTCGTCAGCCATGATTCTTTTAACATCTGTATTGGTGATAAGTAAAGTGATAACTAAAGCATTGTAATGAGGGAAAGACAAACCCTCGGCATCATACTTATCGAAGGTGTTACTATCTTCGAAGTCGTCATACTGTTCATGGGTGATGGTCCGCTTTAGCTTGTGCGTGGTGGTGAACTTGACGTGATTGATTGTCAAGTCGTCGCCACCTCCGACGATCATGTTTATCATGCGTGCTGGGGAAGGCGACTTCGGCGGCCCGTGGGGTTGTTCTCGGCCACGTGCAAAGTTGGTTTTCCCTTTGTCACTGAGTAATTCCCTCAGGTATTCCTAGTTCAGCATTCTGAATACCTCTTGCCATAGGCCTATGCAGTCTTCGATTTTGTATCGCCGTTCTTGATTGAAGTCACATAGGATGTTTGATTTCTTTATGGTAAGGTTTGATTTCATCTTTTGCGGCCACTGCACTTTGATTCCCAGCTTCTCCAGTGCGTACTCTATTTTTGAAGGAGACACAAAAAAGTTATGGGCGGATAATAAAGGAGGCGTACCTCTTTCGTTTCGGAGTGGGCCGACATGTCACTGTAGCGCCTCTGTATGCCTTGGTGGTGGCAGATGGGAGGATCTGATGTAAGGTTGGTGTCGATCTTTGCTGAAACGTGGGAGTTGTTCTCGCCGTCCCTGATTGAGTCGATCCCTCCTTCTTTCCCAGTGTATCGTTGTTAGACGTTGGGTTATCCCATTAAGATCATTCTCGTCCGCTCATACCTCATCACAATAGGTGTTGTAGATCTCCTCCCAAGTGGTATGATGATATTTCATAAGGCGGCTTAGCAGTTTCTTAGTTGCCCTCAAACCATCCCTGTTTAGCTCGTTCTGGAAAGTGGCGACTACCATACCTTCCGATACGTTTGGCAGACTCATCCTTACCATGTTAAACTTGGCCAGGAAGTCCCTGAGTCCCTTTCATGCGGTTTGGCTGACAGCGAAGATGTCGTTGACCCTTACTTCCGCTTTCTTTGCACCTACATGGGCGGTGACAAACTTATCCGCCATTTCCTCGAACGTTGATATCGCCTTAGCTGGTAGCTGAGAGTACCACGTGAGGGGCCCTCCTGTCAACGTCTCACCAAACTTCTTCAGCAGCACCGATGGTACTTGTTCTTTTGATAGGTCGTTGCCCTTCACAGCAGTGACATAGTGGATCAAATAGTCCTCGGGATCTGTGGTTCCATCGTATACCCCCAAGTATGGTGGCATTTTGAAGGTTTTTGGAATAGAGTGAGGGGTAGCTTCTTCGGTGTGTAGTTGTTCAACGAACCTCCCCACGTCGCGTTATGGTAGCAACTTGGGAGCACCGGGGATCTTGTCTACCCTCTCCTGATGTTCTTTCATTTGGTCACGAAGCGCCTTGTTCTCATTCTCCATTTCTTCCATCTTCATTAGGATGACTGTTAGCGTGCCAGCGTTGGTCTGTGCCTTGATGGTCCTGTTATTTGCTCGTACCACCTCAGGTTCGCCCATGGATGCCTACCGTTGTTGTACATCTGACGTTACCTTGCAGTGACTTTTCAACCAAATCACTTAAATTACTTGCTTGCCAATCTTCCAGTAGCTTCTTGACCACCGAGGGTGCTTCCTTAGCCGCAGATGTGGAAGCTCCCTTTTCGTGCAAGATCGTCAGAACTTCGGATGGGGAAGGTGAGATCTCCGCACCTCGTGTGGTGCTAGGGGTTGCATTCAAGATGCCCTCGTCATCGGCCTCGTTGAGAGGACCAAAGAGATTGGCTGTAACACCCACTATTATTTTCATTCTTGTGTTGTGTTTGACCATGTTTTATTTTTGTGTGGTATAGAAAATGGTAGTTGGTTGTTCTCTAGGTGGATACTATGATTTGATTCTCGAAATCCTCATATAAGGCGTCAAATTGTTTGGCTCAAAAGTTATCGATATACTTTTTAAGCTTAAAAACAATCAAAAATAAATAAGGGTAAATCGTAAACAAATATAATATGACCTAGAGATGAAAATAACGATGTTGTTATAGTAGATCTGAAAGATAAAAAGACGGTATGAACTTGAGAGAAAATATTCGTTAGAGATAGAGATAGAGATAGAGAGAGAATCAGAGAGTTGTATTATTCGAGAATAACAATAATGGCCCTTTACAATGTGAATGTCTCCTTTATATAATAGGAGACATTCCTCGAAATAATAAAAAAGTACAAAAGTAGGTAGCGTCTTCTTAGAGAAGACGCTATGTATTAAGCGCCGCTGCCTTTGTTCCTACGTCCAAGTCATACCTTTATTTTAGTCGACGTACACTCACTGAACATACCCATCAGCATAGAAACGTTTAGGATCTAATTTGACCGTATATATGTTCGTTCCTTATCCTATTAGTCAGAAAATGACAAACTGAATTCGAAGTTCAAATATTGAAATTCCAACTCGTAAACTACCGTTTGAACTAATAGCGATAACAATGGTTGTTCTTGAATCACGCGACCTGTAAATAGACATGTTCTATTTGTTTATTGTTTCTATCCATCATGTGTGGGATTCAATCCTCATCGTTCATCCATCAACGATAAACAAACCGTTCGTTTTGGAGACGCAAAATAAACTTAGAATAATCCTTGGATATATGCCACGGATTGATTCATCATTCTGTGTGCGGAGTTGTTAAATTATTTACTTTGTTCAAATATTTAGACGAGATAATCAAATGTTGAAGTTGGTGAGGCATCAGCACTTTAATGACTAATGACAAATGTAATGCGGTTGCCTGTCAAATACTCCCTCTGTTTCAATTTCTATAAAAGAATTTTTATTTCTCTATTTAAGTTTGAATTTAATTACATGATCATATATAATTTAATAATTATATATGAATAAATTTTAAATAAGTATTCCTTTATATTAAAAATTAAATAAAGAATATTAATTATTCTTTTATCCCTTTATACTTGCCCACTCCCCCTCCCATACTTCTCTGTTTTTTCTCCCAGTTGTTCGTCATTTGATGTTCTCTATTGTTTTATGCTTTCTTGTTGTATAGAGTTTTATTGGAATTCATTAATGAATTTCATTCGTATTAAATTAGTATTTTCCTTTCATATTGCACAATTGATGTTCATATTTAAATTGTCAATCAATAACTTTTAAAGATGTTTGTCTCTCCACCATTGGAAGCCATTAAAAAGCTTTGACATTTTAAAATTGAATTTGAATTTTTAAAATAATTATTTATTTGGATTGGGTGTTGTTGCAAACAATTGAATATATTATTTGGAGATTATATCTCAATTTTGAGGATATTTTGGTGAAGATTAGACTTAATTTTGGATTAATTTAAGAAGAAGAAGCAGCAGCAGCAGCAGCAACAGAAGAAGAAGAAGAAGAAGAAGAAGAAGAAGAAGAAGAAGAAGAAGAAGAAGAGATAACTTACAATATACTTACGAAATTATAGTAAAGTTGTATTATAGTTGTATGTAAATTGTATTCTGTTGTAGTTATACATATTTTTTTATTTGAACGTTATATGAAAGTTGAAAAATAGTTGTATAATATATGAATCGTTGTATAAAATTTATATTTAAACTATCAATACTATCATTTTACATAAAGTTGTTGATATGTATCAAAATTATATTAAGAAAGTAAGTTTTGATTGGAATTTTAGAGAGGAAGAGCATACACACACATACAAAATATATACAAATTGGATAAAATATACAAAAGAGATATTGTATAAGAATTGTATTTAAGTTATATGATACTGTAGTTATTTAACTAGGTAAAAATAATATATGAAAGTTATAGATCAGTTGTAAATTAGTTGTATAATATATAACTAGTTAACTAAAATTTATTTTTACTATGTATAAGTCAGATACAAAATATACAAAAAATATATTATATAAAAATTATATTTAAGTTGTATGATATTGTAGTTGTATTTAACTGAATAGAAATAATATATAAAAGTCATAATAAATTATAAAATATATAATTAATTGTATGAAATTTGTACCTATAACTTTTCTTAATTTAAAAAACTTGTTTAATAATTTATATCACTCTATGATTCATGGAGTATTCCATGAGATAGAATGAGTACAAAAATACTAGACGAGTGTGCATCAATTGGCCTTTCCCCATTTTTCCTTTCTTTATTTGCTCTGGGACCAATCTTGCAGTTCCTCAAGAACAAAAAATAAAATTTTAATCGATTTGCATAATCCCCAGAATTTTATCACCAACTCGATCTAACATGAAGACGCCAGTTTCCCCTTCTTTAGTGTTAACTTTCTTCATTTATTAAAAACTACTTTCCCTCCTTCACTGAGCCGAGGGTCGATTGGAAACAGCCTCTTTACCCTTTTGCGTAGGGGTAATTTTTGTCTACATATTACTCTCCTCAGACTCCACTTTATGGGATATTACTGGGCAGTTATTGTTGTTGTTGTTGTTGTTATTGTTACTATAGGATCTAAATTGCTATAATGGCCTTTGTTGCTCTCTCAAGATCCTTACTGTTTTAACGACGTGTTTGTTTTCAATATCCTCTGAAGTTGCCTCTCGAAAATATCGCGGATTTTACCCGACGTGTACCGGTGTGGCCCCGTTCCCCTCGTTGCGGTATCACTGATTGAATCTTCGTGATGGGACTGATTTCCTTGGATCTCAATTTTGTGTGTGATTTTAACACCGTTATCCGTCATTTTTTATGATTTTTGCTAAGAACAAATAATCAAATGAGTTAGTAATAGATGCAAGGATCAATTCAATTATACAACTGTTTAAGCCCCACGATAGGCGCCAAACTGTTTACCCGTAAAACGGTATAGTTGAACTTATACGTGGTTTGTTCCCAAAATAATAAATAAATTAAATAAGAATCTAAGACTTAACGTTGAAATCAATAAGACAGTAGCAATCTTGATTCCCGGAATAGAGCTTCCGAAGGCAGTAGTAACAGTGTTAATAAGGAAGATGATAAAATATGATTGAGCTTTTGAATAGAGCATATATAGTATTAGATTGCCAGAAAATTCGTATCCTTTATAATGGTTGTAGAGCTCACTATTTATAGCTGCACCTAGGGAACACAGTCCTAGGATCAAGCCCACTTAAATGATAATTATGAGTGTCATTTAAAAATATGTAACGATATGCAATAAATGCCAAATTCTTTGAAACAGATCATGTACTTAATGCAATATAATATTCTTCACTAAATACTACCAGATATCACGTATTTAATTTGCCTTTATCGATATCGTTCTCATCGAGATCGTTGCCCTCAGATCTAATTGTCCTTTGTCTTTGACTTCGCGTGTCGCTTGGCACCAAGATGGTACTAATTAGCTTGTACAAATATCAGGAGATAAGAATAAGATGAACTTCCCATGGAAATTCATAAGGAAGTAGTAGCAGTTAGTCAATGGAAATTCACCTATATTTCAACATTTCAGTAGAATATTGATGAAATTTGCCTATACTTTTTTCATATCACTACAAAAAAAATCTCAATTGCTAACGGATTTTACCAACGATCCGAATTTGTTGGTGTATTAGCAACAAATTGCTAACCAAATGGTAACTAATTTATTTTTCAGAATTTAGTAACAGATTCCTAACGAATTGCCAACCAAAATTTTACTAACTAAATAATTTAGTTGGTAAATATGGCGGGAAAAATAGACGGCTAATATAGCAACTGCGTACTAATGGATTTACCAACTCAAATGTTACCAACAAATATTTTTTGTTGGTAATATTACCAACGAACTACATATCTGTTGCTAAATATGGTGTAAAAAATGAAGTATTATTTATTAACAGATTAGTAACGAATTACCAACCAATTATTTACCAACAGAAAGCTTTTGTTGCTAATTTTACCAACTAATTTAAAATGCGTTTGTAAATTACCAACCGAATGGTATCTGTTAGTAAACTTGCCAACTAATACTTAGTCGGTT
The DNA here is from genome assembly GCA_034376525.1 of Nicotiana benthamiana. NCBI lineage: Eukaryota > Viridiplantae > Streptophyta > Magnoliopsida > Solanales > Solanaceae > Nicotiana > Nicotiana benthamiana. Next base: position 95,638,337 of record CM067323.1, on the reverse strand, counting down.
GGAAAACTTTATTAATATCAAGATTTTGGTTTGTAATTTATTAATAGATTGAAATTAATTATAAAAATTACTTATGATACTTATATTATTAATTAAAGAATAAGCGAAAGTATGATCGATCTGAATTGTTCGAGTACATCAAATCATACATTTTAACAAAATCATAAACTAAAAATAGTTTTATCTCAATAATTAAGAACCAAAAAATTATATATCTTTTAGACTTTTATTCGATTTCTCTGAATGCATTTATTATTTTGAAATTATCAATAATATTTTTTGGGTATTATTTTTACTTATTTCTTAAATTCAATTTAAAGTACACGCTTTAATTAGTGTTATATTCAATTCTCTGTCTCTATTTTTCTTTCTGTATGTATACATATATTTTGGGTTGCTTCTGAGCTTTTATTGACTAGTTCTTTCGTTGTTTAACTAGCTTGTGCTCGTTCGACTTCGTGTTGAGGGTTTTGGCTTATTCTTGATATTGGAAGTGCGCTTCAATTCGGAGCGAGGTGAGTCTCTTTCCTAACCTTGTAAGAGGAAAATGTCCCCATAGGATTTATAAATGAATAATGTTGCTAAATACGGGGATACGTGCGCACTACGTGACGAGAGTTGGTGCTTAGCTACTACTATATTAATTATCCGGGTAGTTTAGGACCCACGACATCATGCCTAATTTATGAAATCTCTATGTCAATGATATCGCCTAGGATATACTAGGGACTTGAAAGAGGATAAAAGTAAATTTGTATACTTGTTGAACTCTTGTATGGCATAATTGGATATTTATGTGCCTTCGTGTGTATATATACATGATATTTGATTGATATTTGTGGATCGAGCCGATCGCCTAGATATGAATAGATGCATCTATAGGCGACCGTCGACCCTCGGCAAGTGCACAATTTATTTCTATTGGTTCGGGCAGTCGCCTCGGCATAACGTGCGGATGATTATTGTGTGAAAACTCATACTCACATTGTTCATTATTATACACAAAAATAGAAATAGTAAATCATTGTAAGAATGCCTCTTGTCATACACTGCTGATACTAGTAGCTTTCTATGCTTATAAAATATTTCATATATTATTTGACCTTAGCAAGTATCAAGTTGACCTCTCGTCTCTACTTCTTCAAGATTAGACGGGATACTTACTAGGTACATGTTACTTATGTACTCATGCTACACTTCTGTACTTAAATGTAGAGGATCTGAGGCAGGTGGATCTGGTTATCACTCGGGTGCGCATTAGTGGGCCATCTTGGACTTCTATGGTGAGTTGCTTCCCCTTCATGACGATCTGCAGCCGAAGAATAGTCTTCTTTAATTTGTAATTTATTTTCTGTCTATCCTGATTCAAACAGTATGATAGTATAGTATTCTTTCGTGTATATTCTACTAGTTCCCGTAGCTTGTGACACAAGGTTCTGGCACCACATTAGTAGATTAATGTTGGGCTGTATCATTATATGCTTCCTACATTTCTTACTGCATTTGGTTTCTAAAACACCATTGGGATCCTTTATCTTTTCTTAAAAATTATAATTTTTGATAAACTTGGAAATATTTTCCGCACTTGGCTTGTCCGGCAAGGTTGATGGGCGCCATCATGACCTATTATGAAAATGGGTTGTGACACCAATAAGAGTTTAAGTAGTAGTAAAAGATTCAAGTCGTATATATAAGAGTCCTTCATAGTCTAAAACCTTCGATTTTTTTGTGATAAATATGAGTTTTTATTCGATTCTCACTATTTTTAGGATCTATGCCACTGGCGAGAATGGTACTAAAAAATAAATATAATAATAATTAAGTATGAGAATTTGAGAAACAATTAATCTTTTTTCACGTTGCGTTTTTAATTAATTAATATCCAATGATTATTCTATATTTAAATTTATATTTAGGTGCCTTTCCTACACCGCCTTCTCGTAGATATGACTCGTCGTCAAACGACACGATTTAGACTTATTTTAGTTTTTTCTATGTTAGACACATCTTGGATTCTTGAATTATGCTTTCAATTTCACAACTTCACCATAGATGTTATTATTACTTATAAACTTCTAGTATGTTTTTTGTTTTGTTTAATATTTGTAATAGTTGGTAACGCATTTACAATTTGTTAGAAAATTTTATGACAAAATAATTTCTTAAACAGAACATTTTCATAGATAAAATTACCAACCGATTGCCAATGTACTTTTAAAAACATACTATCAGATTTAGCAACCAAGTAGGTATCCATTAGTGTAGTTGCTAACGGAATACAAACGACAAGTTTCTTGTTACTATATTTACCAACCATTTACAAATACAATTTAAATAATGAAAACCAATTTTATTAATTCATTTTCTATCTGTTAGTAAAGTTACTAACAGACTTCCAACCGAATTTTGGTTAGTAAATTTACCAACGAAAATCTTGGACTCAAGATTCAAAAATTACCAACAAATTTATTGGTGTTTACTAACTGATTTTTAGTTGGTAATTTTACCAACAAATTCTGGTTGGTAAAATTTACCATCGAGCCTTTTAGCAATGGATCAATATCCGTTGGTAATCTGTTAGTAACTCAAACTGCCAACCAATTTGATCAGCTTACCAACAACTTTTTTTGTTGGTAATTGGGATTTTTTTTGTAGTGTATATAGATTGAATTATAATGAAAATCATGAACTAGCTTGAAACCAGAAGGAAAAGAGCTGCAATTAGTTCAATGTAGTTCATTTTTTTCTTTACTAAATATTGCTAAAAATATAATATAACACATACCTTACTTACTATGAATAATTAACAACCTGGAAGCCATGTAGAGTATGACTAACATATTAAAAGTGTAAAGACCTAATCATTTATGTAAAATCAGAAATGACTAGATTAGTAAAGTAAAATAAACTTGAAACTAATAGACATCTAGAAAAGCACAAAAAATTATAAATATACAAATAAATAATTTTAATGATATAAACTTAATCAAGTAGACACCGCCGGAACTCATAAATCGTTTTGTCATCAAACAGAAAGAAGGAAAAAGAGAAAAGGGTAAGTTCAGATGAAATTAAAAAATAAATCAGGAAAAAGAATATGATTACCATACCAAAGTAATGCATGAAGAAAGAATAAGAGAGCAGGAAAGATGGAATTTATCTAATGTTTTAAATTTCTTGTAGACCTAAAACAGATGTAGTGTGTCCTGGAACTTTAGAAAAGCCTACCAATTACAGTTCATAAAATGCAAGTGCTTATCCTTTAAATAGTATAACTGAATTTATATGTGGTCTATAGACAAATGAACCGATTTGATTACAAAATGGTAAATAAATTAAACAAGAACAAAAGACTTAGCATTGAAATCGAGATAAGACAGTAGCAATACTGATTCTGGAAGCAAAGCTTCTGGAGGCAATAGTAACAGTGTTAATAAGCAAGAAGATAAAATATGATTGAGCTTTTGAAGAGAGCATATATAGTATTTGTTTGCTAGAAAATTCATGTCCTTTACAATAGCTGTAGAGCTCACTATTTATATATGCACTTAGGGAACAAGGTCCTATGATCAAGCCCCTCTTAAATGACAATTATGAGAACCATTGAACATTATGTAATAGTAGGCAGTGAATGCCAAATTCTTTGTAACGGACCATGTACTTAATGCTATAGAATATTCTCCACTAACTACTATCTGATGGCAGATATTTAATTCGCTTGTATGAATACAATTCTTTTCGAGATCGTTACCTTCGGACCTGAGTGTTTCTTGTCTTCGTCTCCATGTGTTGCTTCCTTATGCAATCACTTAATATGAACATATTTTACCCTATAAAACAAGTATTCTAACATTCTGGCATTGATAATTTGAACTCTAACTTCCCAAGAGAAATTAAGAGATATTTAATATAAAACTAACTAATAGAAAAGTCATAATAACAAGGTTGTTAGACATAATCAATCGAGTGAAAATTATTTACTATTTGGGTCTTTTCAACCATGCTGGCAAATACATCAACTAACAACTAGGATTGTTCGCTTTCAATTTGCCACAATTTTAACAATAAAATAACTGATTAAGTTCAAAGATCAGCTCAAAGCAGACATTTATCATCAATATTCATTTTCTTAGTTTGATTGATCATTTAATTCAAGAAGATGAAAGGTCTGCATCCTTTTATACGATAAAATATGCATAAAAACTTCAGGTTGTAATACCCATTATTTCGATTTCTGTATAAATACTCAAGTAGTTCATTTGAAAGTCACATACATATGTAAATCTACATCGTGACCTCTGCCCCTTGCAACTGAAAAATTTTCAACATAATAACAACACACTAGGAATGGACATTAAAAATTACACTTTACCTTAACATACGAGCAAAAAAGCACACGTATAAGATTAGAATCCTCAATCAAGAGCAAAATACTTTCACCTCCTAGTGAATAAGTACAAATAGTAGATATTCTTAACATTCAAAATGCATGGCAATAATCCATACTCATCACCTAAAAAATATTGCTATGTTTATTTGTCTTTAAAGTGAAAGAATGCAAGACGATTAACTACTTCGAAGAGGCTTTGTGAGCATCAAGTTTCTCTTTCTTTGAGAGCAAACACCATGTAGACAATAAAAAGTATTCTCCTATCAAGAATAATAAACCTCCATCAGAAAGTAATAGAGCTTAACTTTAAAACCGACAATCACCTTACACAAGATTTTTGAAGCGACTGATGCTTAGGCTCATTTTCTTGACTCCTGTGCTAACTATAGTGCCTTTTGCACTAAAATTGTGGGTTAACTATGTACTTGATTTGATCGAGAGTTAGAATGTAGCCATCCTAATTGAATCATGTACTATAGTGTGGTGTGAATTTCAGTGTTGTTCCATGTAGTACATTTGTGTCTAGAACTTGTCTTGCCTGTGAGTTAAAACAAAAGCTTAGGTTTTGCTTGATTTGAAATATGATTTTAGGCCTTCTTTCATCCTTTTTGAATTGTAATGCTACCACAAATAAAATCATCCCTAGTTAGCCATATTGACTCTCTGGACCTTTTATTTGGCACCCATATTACGAGCATATACCCTTTTATTCTCAATTGAAACTTTGGATCCTTGTACCTCGTAAAGCAATAACTTGTAATATACGCGCTAGAAGAAATAAGAAGGAACTTGGGTGGCTTTCGAGTAGAACCAATAAAAGGAAGAAAGATGCACGTGTTAGTAAGAAATACACCTCTAGCAGAAATTGTAGAAAAAAAATTAGCAAAATAAACAATACATCTTGTCCTTGCTAGTGAGTGTGAGTCAAAGTAGAGCTTGAAGAAAAGTAGAATGTTTTGGGGGTGATATTGTTTGTGATGTTTGAAGTTGGATTGAAGAATTTCACTTAAAGTTTATTATGCGACGTGTTAAAGTGCTTAAGAGGTTTCACTACTATTTTTTTATATCTATTATACCCGTCCCTTAAGCCACACTACAATCAAGATAAAGTCATAATTGATTTTAGACTGAGCAGGCCTACTTTAGTAGATATTTACATAACGAACAAGCGTATAATACCTTTTATGCGCATATGAACTTCTTTGAGAGAGTGGGTGATTTCTTCCATGCTTTGAAGTCCTTAAAATATGTTCGAATTTAATTTGAATATGTGAATTATCTCTCTTCGAGTTGTGGTGAGGGAACATGTTTCATGATAGATAGGTAACTTTATTTCAGAGTAAATAAGTTGGCCTAAAAGTAGTTATGCTAGGGAGTCAATTTGTGAGATTGAGATGTCCCGAATTTGCTATTTGAATTTTTGAGTTGTTCAATAGCGTGCTAGGCATGTTTTTAATATGAGGAAGAAAGTTCAAGAATACATATGCAAAGGGCTAATTGTTGGTATCAGCCAAAGACATAAGTGCTTCAGCTTTACTGAAAAGGGTGGCTTGATAGCGACAAGCTTAATTTTGTTCGGTCTATTGTAGGACGATTCTACTTTGCTCGAGGACGAACAAAGGTTTAATTGTGTGATAGTGATGTTAGGCATATTTTATATATTTTAATGTTACTTTACTCATATTTTAATTGCTTTTATGCTATTTGATCTTTAAAATACCCAACATTTGTTAATTATTAGCTTTATGACTAATTGAGTTGTGTGTGATGATTTAGGATGTTTGGAATGCAAAAATATGAAGATAAAATGCTCCAGCTATAGAAGAAGAGAGTGGATATATTGCATCCAACCTTGGAAAAAAGGCTTTTTGGCGCACCCTTAGCAGTAAAGTCGTAAGAAGGCATTCACCTTAGAATCCACACCCGGGCATAGCAAGGATGATGTAACAGAGGGTGGATGTGATTCATCCACCCCATCATGCGATGTTAGGAAATTGAAGCTGAGGAGGACGCAAAGCATCCAACCCATCATCAATCCCTGAAATTGAGTCATATTAAAAAAAAGGAAAACTTTGGCCCACGATCCGTGTACGCAATATATAAGCCAAAAATACCTCTCTTAGGTCACCTAACACACTTAGAAGCGGAGAAAAGCCATTACAGAGCCAAGAGACCATGGAATTTATCTTGAGTTCCTTTTTCCCTTCTTTTATTGGTTTTTAATGTATTATTGAGAATTATTAGAGATTACTACCATGACTATGTATGGCTAAACTCATTCATTATGGGGTTATGATTTTATATGAATGTTGATAATAGAATATTTATTCGACAAGTTAATTTATCATATTGGGTTATTTATTCATATCATGAGTCTAATAATTTTATTTCCTAGCTAACAATGAAATACTATATATGAATCTTGAGTTGAAATTGAAAGAGGTAATTCTTGATTGAAATAGAATTGAATATAGCGCGATCGTGAACCTAATCATTGGGGAATGGAATTGCAAATACAGACAGAAATATACCTATTTGCCGTGCTTAGCCAATTGTGCAAGAAATTATTAATGCATTCTTTTTATCTTTAATCTCATAGAAATGTAGGGTTTATAAAAAAATGAATAGGCGAGTATATATTGACAAATTTGTATGAGTATCATTATCCTTGCAGGTTAATAACCTAGATAAAATAATAAGTCGAGTCGATTGAAGAATTAAATAGGATTGTTAGCCACCCATAACTTTGGAATATTTTTTCTCAATGATTAAAAATCTTCGTGCTAAGTATTCTAGTTAATTACTTGTTCTTTTACTCGCAGCTTTAGTTAGTAGAATTATTAATCAAAAATCACCTTGAACTTGTTCTTGACTTGATAAACTAAAAATTGCTTGATGTAGTAGAAAATTGGTCACAAGTCCTTGTGGGAATGATACTGTGCTCACTCTTTATTACTTGATTGACCGCATATACTTGCATGTGTGATTTAGCGCCATAACAGGGAAGCTAGGTCCAATATGGAAAGGCCCCTATCGGGTTTCAGTTGTCATCAAGAAAGGGTCATACGAGTTAGAAAATCAAAATGGAGAAAAGTTGCAAAGCAACTGGAATGTGACACACCTCAAGATACACTATTGTTGATAAACATCGCATGTATTGGATGTATGAGTTGCACTCGTATTCCCTTCCTCCATTTTTGTCCTAATTGGGTTTTTCTTGCAAGGTTTTTAAGGAGGCAGTAACAGAAACCATACTATGAAGGAAGTTTCAGCAGCAACAATAAGGCCTTTAAATGACAAGGTACACAAGAAAAGAACCACTACAGAGCAGTTAAATAGGATATTGCTCGACAGCAAAATTCCTTCCGGAAAGTAAAGTTTGCTGTCGAATTGAGATTACCAGACCATTGACTAGTGTAATCCACTGGTGGATTGTCAAGATAATATTTGGCTTGATATCATAAATTCCTAAGGGGAAGTAAAGTTAACTATCAAACTAAAGATTATCTAGGAATTCATCAGTGGAATCCTTGAAGGTTTAAAACTTCCTTTGTTCCAATTCGCATTCGAAAACTGGGGGAATAATATGAGGATATGACAACAACGACTACCACATGGACCTGAATACGAAACCTGAAAATAAAGTTGTATCATCGGGACCAGGGACTATCGTGCCCCCTTTTTCCTCGCAGAGTCCGGATATCGACATTAATCGGGAACAACTCGTTTCCTTTTGGAAATTGGGTATTTGAAGAGTCGCCACCTAATATATTAAGGTGCGTTAGGGCACCTAGAGCAATTAACTCATATAACTAGTTTGCATTACTAGAGATTAGGGTAAGGGATCGAAATAACCTTGAGGGAAAGGTATTAGGCACTACTCGCGGCCCACAAAGGTGGGTCCCACCCGAACTCAATTATGTAAAATTAGTCATTTAACAGATAAGTAGTCTAAAAATATATATACAAATAAATAAAGGCAGTCTAAGCACACATATGTAAATAAAGAAATTTTAACGGATAGGTAGTCGAAGCACACATATGTAAATAAAGGAAGAGAAGTCCTAGGTTTGTTAGCATATTGAATCACATATGTACAATACCTGGTATGCCTTTCTTAACTAGAGGGGTTACACATGACATTAGCACACATGCCATCATATCCTCTACTACCCGATTACCCTCCCCTTGGTCATAGCCTAAAGCGTTATAGCAATATCAAGATGTATCCTATGTGTGCACTACCCGTCCCTTTGCTAATATAGTCCTGAGGTATTTGGGACTTCTAGTTAAGGTGGATCTAGACTCTCCTACAGTAATTAAAAAGGAGAAAATCTAGACGACATACAAAACATATAATACTGGACCAAAGATAGAACAATTAAAAAACTCACATTTTACCTCCACAAATAGAGCAAGTAAGTGCACGTTTCAGACAACGGTGTTTTAGATATTTAAATAGAGTCCTAATGACAGGATATCTAGGTGAACAAAAGCCAGAACATATGCAAACTGAGTTAAGGCAAAAGTGTTGAAGACCTATTCAGTTTTCCTACTGAATTTAGAATTTGTTAAATCTGGGCAGTCACAATAAGCAAAGCATTTTCATAGTTTATTAAATCGTCATTATCTATAGGCTTTCCTAGGCGTGGATTAGCAGTAACATGTCATCTAGACATTAATGAAATACCATAATTCTGAGTCAGCAATTGTCAGACAGATTTTGTTTTTTATTGAACCTATATGATGTTTAGGTGCTGAAAAATGATCACAAACATTACAGAATTGATTTCAAACTTTCATATCTAAGAGTATGTTGTCTAAGTATTGAGATTGTTTTTAAGAGTATTCCTTATAGGCTCTGTGATAACTGTTTTTTACACGTTCAAATTATAGGCATGGTTTTAAGCAAATGCAGTAAAAATCGTAGAAACATGGTAACGTGATTATTAATACATAATTGATAAATGACCTAAGAACCAGATTTTTAATGCAAGTAAGTGAATGCAGAATGGCAGTTTAAAACAGATATTGTAGTGATCCTATAAACAGGTTTCTAATGCACATAACAATATGGTAGGCATGGCTTCTAACTCATACAATTAATCATAACAGTCCTATGTGCATGGTTTCGAATATATTCATAATAGTCCTATAAGTATATTTTCTACTGCATGTAGACAATCATAACAGTCCTATGAGCATAGTTTCTACCCGATTCCCACAAATGATATATAAAAGTCCCTCTTTTTTGCTAATTTCACCAATATCTATTTACAAGAAATTATTATTATAGACCAACAGTGAATGAATTACATAAATAAATATAAACTGTCTATAGGGAGCCTGAATTAGGCCCAAAAATAAATCTGGGGATGCTGGGCCTTCAGAACAGTCTCAAATGCCAAGAGTCTCAGAGCCAATGGTATGTCATGATGTATCAAAGTTTCCTAGGGGCCTCAGGGATCCCGGGCAGTGCTCACACCAAGACCCTTTCTTAAAATAGAGAACTGGTTATGTGCAGTGTGGAAGGGACATCCCTGTTGTGCCAGAGTTAAGAGGAATCTCAAGGATTCCTAAGCAGTACACACACCAGAGGGGCAGAACTTAATAGTCTATTAGTAAAGTGAGAGTGCTTAACAAAGTTTAGAAAACACTTAGTAAAACAATGTAGCGATAACTTCAGGAGTGAAAAGATTTTCAGGAATAGAAACAGTTTTGAGAAACTACTAAGAGTGGAAAACAGAAACAATTTTTGAAATCAATTTTGAGAAGGAAAAATATTCAAACATAAAATCACACAGACTTGGAATGCCCAGAATCACAACCATTTAACATGCAGCTTTACAAAAAAAAGGTCATGGGGGCTGGGAACATATAGGGCTTACATCAGGGATACATGATCAGGGTACAGGAAGGGGGTAGCAAATACACAAATAATTAGGAGTCATAGATTCGGAGACCTAATAGGTTAGTCATGATAATAGGCAATTAAGACATAGAGGCATAATGTAGGAATAGTCATGTTGAAGACAAAGGTGCATTGAACAAGATTAGCCATATAATTAGGGTCAATCAAGTACATTATGAGACTAAGTTACTAACATAATCAAACCAATTGAGGGGAGTAACAGAGACTAATGAACATGCTGACCAAGTATCTAACAAACAAGTGACACTTAGACATGCTGATTACTTGTTTGAACAAAGAAAACAGAATTTAGACATGCTGAATAAAGTAGTTAACCAGAAGACAAATTGAATACATAGCCAATAGGTTAATAGACATGGAACACACAGAGTGTGAGTTTCTTAATTGAACGAGGGATATACTAGTTCAAAGAAGCAAAGTGCAGAATGAAAGCAAGTATAATGCCACTGTCTAGCCTTGGCTTTATGCCGACTAGACCAATAGTTAGCACAAGTAGTAGAGAAAGAATAGAACGTGGGAGTGTGTGTGTGTATTCCGGACTAAGTATTCGTGTGTTGAGAGGTAAAACAAGAGTGTATATATAGAAGTTTAAGAGTTTAACAAAATAAGGTAAATGAATCAGCATTCAGTCCATTAAGGAAATCATAGGATCACAGAATCTAATCATATAAAGGAGTTTAGAATAGACCCCTTAATTAGGGTAATTTATCAAACGGTAATAACCGAACTCCCAATAATACCATGTAAAGGAATAAGTAAGAATCCCTGAACCATATGGATAGTTTACTAAGGCAGGGCAAGTAACTAATATAAATAAGGTAAAGAAAGTAACCAAATAACCAATCAAGCTTGACTGGGGATAGGAAATTAGGTAATCATACCATAAATAACTCTAATTGAATTTCAAATAAGGCTTGCAGTGGGTTTATCAGTCAATTAGGGTTAGAACCCTTGATTCCAGTAATTAGTTTTACAAATAAGGCTACACGGGTAATTAGAGACTAATCAAAGGGTCAATCAACCCATAGATAGACAAGAGATGTTAATTAAGAGCTCAAGATTTAGGAGAACAATCAGAGATTAGTAAATTAGTTTGGTAAACAAAGGAAACCTAGGTCATCATGCTAATCAATCAATTATTCAAATAACAACGGACAAGATGTTGAAATCAAACAGTAAATAGTCAAACAATTGAACCAAAAACATAACCATGCAAGAAAGGGTTGAACACAAACATAAGACATTTTAGAAAATATCTTTTGCACCTACAGAGTGGAAACCTTGAATTTTAAAAAGATACTTAAGGTTGATTAGTAGCAGGAAGATCAGGGGAGCTTTAAAGAAATAGTCATGGAAATAGAAAGTACCTCAAACATACAGAGATTTGAGCAACAAAAATCAGAGAAATCAAAAACCTAAAGTATCATAGTTCTGAAAATCGGTTAATAGTAAAGGAATAAGAGAAACTTAAAGAAAAATCATGGAAACTTGAAAATATTTCAAGTATCCAGAGTTTCGAACAGCATATAACAAACAACGCAAAAATATAAAGTAATATTGTGCTAAAAAATTAATTAATCAGTAGGGAAACAGAAGAACATTATAGAAAAATTGGTGACGAACTTGGAATCTCTCCAGATCTACAAAGATATGAAAGGATCCATGTTTAAAAATTAGGGTTTTGGAGAAAGAACGAAAGGGTAAAGGGAATCCAGTCTCAAACAAGAGATTTGGACCGTAAAAGCATCGAAGTAACAACACTTATAAGCATAGAGGGACTCTCAGAGAGTGTCGAACCAGATATGGTTAGATCTCTTCAAGATTTTTTCAGGAAATTATAAGAACGAAAAACCAGGAGACGTAGAAGATCAATATGTGTCTCAAATACCCATGGAAACCCATGGATCGAGTGAGGATCGGATGGACTAGGGATGGTTTTGGGTGGCGGGGCTAGGGTTAGATTTAGGTCTGAGAGAGAACTGAAGAGATGAGGGAATGAGGGTGGCGGAGTATGATGAGAAATGAACTAGGTTAGGGGGGGGGGGGGGTTATTTTGGAATTAAGAAGGAAAGTTTAATCGTGGACCGTTGATCTAAAAGATCAATGGCTACGATTTAATGATGTTATTGGGTTAGGATCAGATTTGGGCCTGGGTGTGTTTAGGCTAATTTAATTGAATTAGGATTGAAATTGGGCCATTTAATTAGGCTAGGTCTGAAATAAAAGGGGTCGTTTGTTAAATACACATTTAATTGATAAAAGTAATTTTTTAAAATAGTTAATAAATTATAAAAAATAATTTTTATGCCTAGAAATGTTTTAAAATATTAGGCTATTTCCCGGTAAAATAATAATAACACATGCATAGACTATCATTGCAAAAATAATTGCAATTGTAATCTAAAAATACAAATGTGGCTATTTAAGCAATTATTGAAACTTAATACAAATGCAAATGATAAAATTAAGCCAAAAGGTATTATATAATATTTGTAAAGTAATCAGTGATTGTTTTATAAATAAAATATTGGGATAAATTAATTTAAAAATTTCAAAAATCAGAATTTTTAAGAAAAGTACGAATTGATGCCAATGCATAGTATTTGAAAATATTATAAGAAAAAATTGGGTATCAACAGGAACTGCCCGGCCAACCCCGTAGAAACAAGTTGTACAAGTTAACCACAAGTAATGACAGTTTCTTTTTAGCACTACGAATGCTTATGTACTTTTGAAATTCAAAGGAATACAGTAACATCCTTTAATTTCTATCTTATTTATTATTTGAACGATGAATTAATTTTATCATTTGAAAGTAACAAATACTTCAAATATTGGTAACATAATCATCAGGAGACGTCCTCTTCAAGAGCCCATAAACATAAGAGGGCCCTCTCTTATAAAACTCTCACGTCAAAGGGTTGATTTAGGAGGAAATTATGCCTGGAATAAAATGCTGTTGGGGAAAAAATGCACCCAAAGTCTTGTACAATTCGACGCAAAGAATAAAACTTGCACAAATACTTAAATGAAAAGTATGCATAGACTTTTGCAAATACTCAAGTGGAAAGTATGCAAAGAGAAAAAATTTGCACGATACTTAAACGAAAAAATTCTTCTATTCTCAGCAAAAGAAGCACAAATAAGAAAGTCTGAAAACAAAACAAAACAAAAACTAAGCTACTGCATCTCCGGGACCCGGAGTAAGAGAAGCATCTGCGCCTCCATTAGAAGTGGATGGATTGCCGTCGGCTCATCATTTTGGCCTTCAACATCATCAATTTCCGCTTGTTCTTCAGTTCCCAAAAACTCAGATCCGGAACTAGAACAATCGGTGGCATGAGGCTGGGCCGAAAGACCCCTTTTGGAAATTAACTCCAGCTCAAGGGCCTTAGCGATTTCGGCGTCAAAGTCAATGACACATGCTTTAGCGTCTTCCAAGGTTTTTTACCACATGATAGACATAGCATATGATTTTGCAACCACGAGGGAAGTCGATATGTGGAGTTCTTCTTCAAGTTGGTCGACCTCGGCAAAAAGATTGTCCCCCGCGAATTTGGTGGAACGAGGCTGACATTGAGCTCGCGAGCTGTGGGGATATAAACCCTATTATGCTCGAGGATCCTCTTATGTTTCTCCTCCAACTGGGCATAATTCTCCTTGGCAGTAGTAACATTTTCAGTTTTAGAGGTTAAGGTTTCCTCCAAGCTATTCAATATTTCTGCAGCGGCAGCCTCGCGATCAGATACAACAAGACCGGTATTATGGACCTCAACCCATTTGGAACTAGTTTATTCAGATTGTGCCCTTAATGGGGTGATATGGCTAAGATTCACCACTTTTTGCTTGCTTTTCTTCTACCAAGCCTCCAACTCAACGGCCTCAGCAGCTCGAGCTTCCAGTTCTAAGAGCGGAGCAACTGTTTGGTCCTGCTTGGAGGTAAGTTACTCCTTATCACGAATCGGCCTTTCAAGGTCCTCAGAAGCAAGGAATTTGTCCTGCAAAACAAGAATGCAAATTCAAAACCTTGCCATAACACAGATAGGAGAAACAATAGAGAAAATAAAGAGTATACTGATGTTGCATTGTGCATGCCATTTCAACAAACACTATCCCAGAGAGTTTGTATATTTTCCCAATCTCTCTAAAGATAAGGGCTTCAGATAGTTAGCAAGTTCCATCGGTGAGGAAAAAAGATAGCTAATGGTGGAAACCGAAAAGGTGACGCTCCTCTTCATTTGGGTGTCTTTTTGAAGGGGAAACATACTTTTGTCCCACGTTTATGTGAACTGAGGACTGGGGAAGGGTGACGTTCTCCTCTCGATCAACTAGGGACAATGGAGATGATGTAGCAGTTGCTTGTGGCGAAGGCAGAGTTGGTGAAGAAGGAGATGAAGCTGATGGCGTTAAAGGATGAGAAGTGGTTGCGGCAAGTGCAATGCTAGTTATTGGTTGCTCATCAACTGAAGATAGCATAGACCCGGTACTCAGCCTTACGGTACTTGGCACGATGATTGGGATTCAGAAATGGGAGTTAACATTTTCCACCATATCATACTCCCCTAGAGTGTGGAGGCATCGTCCTCGGTGGGTGTAACTAACTCAACAAATTGAACATTCTGTTGAGCTGAAAAAGGTCATCGTCTTCTATGTGGAGAAGCCCCCTCCTTACTAGCTTCTCCATCATCATGGATCATTACGGTGTCTATGGCCTTCTTGGGCGCGAGGTCATCACCATAACTTCTGAAGATGACTCGAGTGCGACACTCTGTGCCTTTATATTTTTTCCCCCGATCGCAAAGGAACGTCTTCTTTTTGGTTGCTTGTTCTCTAGCTAGAGACTCCTAGAAGAAGCACTTGCACCACAAGCAAGACCGGAAATGCATGTGCTGTAAAAGTATCCTGCATCAAGCTCACCTCATTAGTAAAATTAGCTAAAACATCCTCCTCGGGGACGAAAACTGAGCCCTGGGATAGACCTGAATTCAGCATGAGAGGAATGTCAATCAACTTCCTTATACAAAAGGTAAAAACAAGATAAGTTCAACTTACCATGATTTTTGGACTTCCATCCGTATTTAAAGGCTAGTTTTTCCATGTGGGGGTCTTGGGCATAGTCTGGATCCATCGGTCCAAGCCTTCAATCCTATGTGGTACCTACCGATTGTTGAATTAAGAAAATAAAGAAGGGTAAATGACGATATGGGATGATATTTAATGGAATAAAAGACAAATGGTGAACTTACGAATGTGGTTCCATTATTCCAGAAAGTATGAAGCCGTGGCCAGAATGATATCACTAGTAACAACTACAATGAACTGTTCCATCCACCCATAGTCATTTTCTTCATCCATGATGGATAGTAGAGCATGGTGGTTATGTTTACTAAATTTACTAAATTTATTATTCCCACATGGAAAATCTTGGGGGAATAAAGGTTTATTAATCGAGCTAGGGTTAGCTCCTCTCATGTGTCTTGGAACAGACACCGAAGACAAATGATTGCCCTCCACACAGAAGGACGTACTTGTTCCAGGCATACCTAGTAGCGGATGTAAGACTCCACGATGACGGAGTCAAGCTCTCCGCTCAAAGATAACAACCCCAAAGTAAAGGGATACGTTTAATCCTTATTGGGTAATGTTATCTGCTACGCAAGATCAAGAACGATAATGTCTAAATATTAGCAATAATAGTGTTCCTTCATAACAGAAATATTGGAAGGACGGATGGAAGAAAGATATACGCTAATGGACCTCGTACAAGCGTGTGGAAGGATACTTCTCTTCGAAGTCCTTAGTTGTGATAAAACTCTTTGGGATGATGGTGCTCACTATAGGAGGAACAGATCCATCACCGTTACCTTTGTTCTTTGAGGAACTAGGGTTTTTGGCCGAAAAGGCCATTTTATCAGAAAGGAATGAAGTTTTTTCTCTCAAGAAAAAGATTAAAGAAATGTTGAAGACAAAGTACGAGTTGAGTAAAGGCAGCTTGAGGAAGTTATAGAATAATAAAGTGTAAGCGAAGAAGTTTGATGTGTATAAGTAAAAAAATAAGGCGGCTAAAATCGTGGCCATAATTACCTCGATAACCGGCAAAAGTGATGCTAAATCATAGGGTGACGCGTATTTGGAGCATGCGGAGAGACGTGCGTCTAATCAACCGTCAGAAACTTTTTATGGAGGGTTCATAAGATCCCCCCCCCCCCCCCCATAAAAAAGTATTTCTACCAACTTTCCGGTGATACAAAGTTATGCCACCGAAAAGTAGGGGGAATATCTATATAGGGTAAAATATGTTTATATTAAATGATCGCAGGAGAAAGTGACACGTGAAACAGAAGACAGAAGGCAGTCGGATCCGAAGTCAACGATCTCGCCTATTCCCAGAGAGAATGATACTTATAAAAAGGTGAAATAAATGCCTGCCACCCTGTAGCATTTAATGAAAAATATTCTACAAAATTAAGTATGTGGTCCGTTACAAAGAATATGGCATTCACTGCCTGCCGTTACACATTCTTCAATGTCCCTCATAATTATCATTAAAGACGGGCTTGATCCTAGGACCTTGTTCCCTAGGTGCAACTATAAATAGTGACCTCTATTATCATTGTAAGATATGAATTTTCTGAAAAACATATGCTAAACTCTGTTCAAAGCTCAATGTCATTTTATCTTCTTGCTCATTTATATCGTTATTATTGTCCTCGGAAACCCTACTCCCGGAATTACAATTTCTGCTATTTTTGTCTCTATCTCAAGGCTAAGTATCACATTTTTATCTAATTTATTTATTACTTTGGGATCAATATTCACTTTTCTATAAACCACCTATAAATTCAAATATACCATTCTATAGGTAAATAAATCTATTATCGTCACCTAATAAATCGTGATTAAAAGTTCTTTTCAAAGACCACCCCTTATAATTAGGCTATGCTTTTTAAGCATTGTAAACAGTTAGTGTGGCTTTCGGCCAAATTTGGTGTAGTGGACGTTTATATATAATTCAAATTTTACTTATCAACCAAAACTGAAACATATATTTACGTGCTTAAATATTTATTATTATATAACTATGATTTATAGAGCTTCTATAGAGAAACATGCACGTGGTCAGGGGCTAATTTTATACACGTCAGAATTCCTCCTGATGCCCGACATGTAACACCTTCCAATAGTGACTCTATGTAGCACCTTAAACTTAAAGACATGAAATATATTACACATATTTAGTATTTTAAAAAAAGAATCTGTTTTCTACTTACATGTAACTCATTACACTTGCAACGATAAAGCAAGTTGAGTCAAACACATACAACGTAGCCCATGATGTAAGTCCTTCACCCTTACATAATCATAAGCCGCTACAAAAATGGTACAAAAAGATCCAATAGGGATGCAATCTCCTACCTCATACTTAATGAGATCAAATTCATCAACATTCAATATTCAAGAATCTGCAACGTCAACTTAGCCTTAATTGCTGCACCGGAAAAAAATATAACACTATTTTGTTACATGAAACAAAAAACAAGATAAGATACATATGTAATGATTTTTTTAACTCATCTATACTATATAAAAACAGAAAGTCCCAAATCAAAATACTAAAAGGCCAAAATAGTTCCTTACGAGAGTAGTTTGATGTTTACAAATGTTTAAACTTCGGAAAAATGTTGTATACTTGGCAAAAGAGTCCAAAAATTGAAGTTACATGTCTAAGTGTAGGACATGATCGTGATCATTGACTTGGACAATTAGATATCCTTTAAAATATAAAGTTTCTTATTCTAATTATGCACGTGATTCGCATAATATTACGATGAGACGACCTAGTCGATTAGACGGAAATCATACATCATGTAGTACACATGGTTCACAACTATTATAGTTATTCCCCAACTAAAGAAAAGAGATTATATGAGAAGAAATATTTTTATGGCGTATGTTCAAGATTTTTGAGTTCATGAATTGATTTTATACAAGCTAATGATCAAAATTGTTTAACAAAAGATTCTCAGTCGAAGCCTATTTTTAAGTAGTACTCGGACTATTGATAATCATGAAATTTAATATTCTCTCAGTGATAAGAAAGAAAATTATAATGTGAAATAGTAAAGTGATCAATAGAAAGCAAAAGAAAGTAATTGTATTCCAATAATAACCAGAACGTATCCTTACAAGTGAAATACGCTTCCCTTATATCGAAATTTATAAGTACAAGATTTCTTCCCTTTTATTGTTGAATCATTATGAACATTAATGATATTAATGAGGCGTTATAGTTGGCAATCTTAATTGTTCATGAAGATTCTGTAACGTCTATGATTATTCATGCACATTAATTGACGATTCATGAATCTTTCTTCTTTACTGTCTTGATTCATTATGCTGGTGTCTCTTTATATAGCAATTCAGACTCGAGTGACCATGCCCTTTTATCTCGTGGGTGATTTGCTTGTACCTATTACGACTTGTGCCTCTTTTAATGCATCTCTCCAGTTGTTGCTTTCTTAGTGATCTATTTGTCTTTACACATCAGTCACAAATATAAATTCAAGTTTAATATTTACTTTTACCAATACAGATAGTCCCCCCCAACTTTTTAATTTTTAGGAAATTGAATATTTGAGAAGTGGATCATATTTACAGAGGGAATTTTTTGTCGTCGTTTCTCATGTATCATTGACTCTTCTTCAGAACCATCGTGTCGTTGGTCACTTCTATCATTCATTGATTGAATCTGCAACTCTTCAGCGGTTTTTAAGGCTTTTCTACGGCTGCATCAGTCACAAAGTGAATGTTTTCATTATGACATTTCCATTATGAACCCCTTCATATGAAGGTTTCTTCTTCGTATAAATACCTCATTATGCCTTTGCTTTCACGAATATCTTCAATCTACATTATTCTTCTTCCATAATAATTTTTATTCATCAGCTTGTATTATTTTCTTATACAACTATGTATTTTCCAAATCCCGATCCTCGTAGAGTAGTTATAGTAGATAAACTTCCCCCATTCATCTGCTCCTATCATATGTAGAATAAGTGGCAGATTATGTAGTTTAGGGTTTATATCTATTCGTGGTTCTTCTTCTCCACCCAATGTTACTAGAAATTCGTCCTCTAGAGGTAGGGCTTCTTCTTCTCATAGATCTTCTGCTAAAAGTAGGGATTCAATGAACCTCTTTGAGAACCCACTATTGATCAGATTGTCCCACTGAACTTTCCTTCTCTACTGATCGAGAATCGATAAGAAATCAAGTTATATATATGACTTCTCATGATCGTGCTGATGTTTACCCTTTCTGGATAACTGAGTGCTTGATTCCTATTGTGCGAAGAAAATGCCATTGGAAATCTGACTTCCCAATTTTCGTCTGTAATGCAAATCAAAAGACCACCTCATAAAAAGATGCTTATTCCTTTGTTTATACATATCCCTTTACATTAGGCTTTAGACCATCTATTGATCCAGTCATTATAGAATTTTGCCGTTTCCTTAATGTTTGCTTAGGGCAGATTGGTCCTATTGTATGGAGAATCGTGGGATGCTTAAGATACTTGTAAAATTTGGCCTCTTTATCCTTTACCTTTTTATCACTTGATTCATATATTCCCCCAAGAGTTTATTTTTGGGGTATTTAATCTCGTGGTCAAGAGTAAAAGGGTTTTGGTTAGCCCTGAATATGGCAAGGATCGTGGCTGGTATGCCCGTTTTGTTACAGCTCCCACAAAAGGTTTATTAGGTGAAGAGAATATGCCTTTTCAAGAAAAATAGATGAGATGAGGAGAAGTGTACCTTGGAGAAATAAGTGAAGTTAATGTCAGTAGAGTTGGCGATTGAAAGGCTTCTTCTAGTCAAGTCGGCAAGGATAAAGTCCTCCTCGAGTCTTAATTTTTCGAGCAGCTTTCTAAAGTCATTGAAGAAATTAGAGGTTTGAAAGAACTGATAAACCAAAAGGAAGTTTACGCAGGGGAGCTTGTTAAACGTTCACCCAAACTCAAAAAGATCTTCGTGTTTATTCTTACAATGTTCAGTTGTTAGAGAGGTTACTCGCTCCCTTACAAGCTTCTTATGATGTTGCTTTGACTGAAATGCAAGATCTAAGTGCCGAGATTGAGTAGTGTGAGAGGGGTTATGAAGCCCTTGAGGACAAAGCTACTGTTGATGTTAGTTGAAATTTTTTGAACACACACCTCAAAACTTTAATGGAGGCAATCCAGGAAGTTTTTGACTTAGCTGCTGAAATTGCAAAAACTAAAGAAACTATTGAGAAAACTCAACAGAGTCAAACCTTTTCTTCACCTGAGGTAAACATTCACGTGGGTGATGAACTAATTCCTGGTGAAGCTATTCTTCAAACCTCTTCTGTTCAAGTTGCACCTCTTGTTTCTGATAATGTCATATTGAATCCTTCTGATAATACCGGTTCAAAACCTGCCCCATAGTGAAAGTTTGATGTTTTTTTTTTGGTGGAATGTTTGGGAAGTTTACCCCTGGTACATTTTGGGGTTTTAGTAATGATTGTAAAGTTTTACCCCTGGTTTGTTTTGGGGTTTTGTATCGAATAATTAGGTTGGAACTAAGTTTATACTTAGTATTAACCAGGTTTATATAATATTACTTTCAAGGTATTTGTCTAACTCTTATAATATCTTATTTTGAGTTTCCGTTCTACTCTCTTATTGGTTTATCCTTGTCTTATATAGAGGTTTGAAGACGAATGTTTGGCTGACATAAATTTCAGCTTTATATTCCACATATTTTAATGCTTGGGTTTTGGTTTTACCCTTTGTTTTTAACTTTGCATTAAAAATGCTTCAATGATTCTTGACTCTTTTGAATATACAAGAATTATGAAAGAGGGCCCTTTTATTAATGACACTTAATGAATAAAATGTCTCAACTTTATATTTGTGATGTAATGACCTGGCCGGTCATTTTTAGAATTTATGCCCTGATCCCGTATTAGTTGCTTCCCTTAAGTTCATTTATGCTATTTTGGTTTGCCGGGACGTTCAGTGTTAGGATTCGAAGTGTTTTGGGACACTTAGTCCCTAAATGAGAGTTTAAGTGTTGGAAAATGGTGTGAAATTGAAATTGTGTGAAGACGGTCTCGGAATGGAAGACTGATGGTTCTATTAGCTCCATTAGGTGATTTCAAGGTTGGGAGCATGTTCAGAATGCTTCTTGGAGACCCGTAGCTCATTTAGGCTAGAAATGCAGAAGTTGAATTTTTGAAGTTTTTGGTCTGATAGTGAATTTTTTATCCGAGGGTCGAAATGGAATTCTAGATGTTTAGGTAGCACTGTCATGTCATTTGGGACATGCATGCAAAATTTCAAGTCAATCGGACGTGTTTTGGTTAGGTTTTTTTATCAAAAGCGAGTTTTCTTGAAATTTAAAGTTCTTATGTTCAAATCATTGATTAATTTGAGTTTCCGGCGTTGTTTTAGGTGGATTAAGGATTGGTACAAGTTTGAATGATGATATGGGATATGTCCGTAGGTTTGATTGAGGTCCTGAAGGCCTCGGGTGTGTTTCGGATGCTAAATAGAGCAATTTGGAGTTTGAAAATGCTTTAGAAATTCTTAGTAGTTGCAGGTATGACTTCTTCGCGTTTGCGAAGAACCTATCAAGTTCGCGTAGCTGTACCTCTCCCCTTCTTCACGTTCGCATCCTCCTCCACGCGTTCGCGTAAATTAATTCGTTAGGAGTACTGGGCCCTTCTTCGCGTTCTTATTTAGACCCACGCGTTCGCGAAGCTTTACTAATTTCCTCAATGCGTTCGCGTTCACTGTGTCGAGTTTGCATAGCTCATGACCCACAAGCCTTCGCGTCCGCAGTCCCACCTTCATGATCGCGAAGGGCATTTTTAGCCACTTAATTTTTCATTCTTCGCGAACGCGATCTCCTCTCCCCGTTCGCGATGCTTTATGGGTCTGAGTACTTCACATTTCAAAATCCAAGGGTTTGCCATTTTCTTGAAAATACATGTTTGGGACCTCAGATTTAGGAGCAATTTCGAAGGTTTTTACAAGGAAACTACTGGGTAACGATTCTCTACTCCCTTAAGCTTAAAACCCACTAATCTAATCACAAATTGATTTTTCATTTCGGATTTTTGCATAAAAAATGGGGAAAACTTCTTAGGCCAAACTGTTGGGTTTTGAGTGGGCATTTGACCCCTGATTAGGGAGATTTTTATATGGTTAGACTCGTGAGAGTACGAGAGTCATGAAAATATGAAAATTATTCGATTCCGAGACATTGTCCTGGGGGGGGGCGGAGTTTTGGTTATTTTACCTATTTACGCGCCCTAGCTTTGAAATTAATAGTGGAATCAGTTGTTTGCAATATTATTTAAGATATGTAATTGAATGGAATTGATTTGGACCATTTGGAGTTGGATACTCGTGTCAAAGACGTGGTTCCTAGTTGATTTTTGAGCCGTTTCGAGGTAAGTGGCTTGTCTAACTTTGTGTGGGGGACCTTCTCCCCTTAGGATTTGTTATTTGATGATTGAGTGCCTTGTACGTGAGGTTACGAATGCATACTGTGCTAATTGTTGAACTCCCGGTTCCTACTTAAAATGATCAAGTTGATATTCCTTTCTTACTTGCTTTGTTTACTTGCCATATAGCCTGTGATAGCCTAGAAAAGCATGTTTAGCTGACTTAACTGGTTGAATTGCTCAATTTGCCTTGTTGCATTACGTGAAGCATCTGGAGAGTTGGAGATGGACATCCCTTATGAGCAGGTAGTGAGCATTTCTAGGAGAATCGAGGGTATGCTCGCCAAGGAGCGAGGGGAGAGATAGGCCAAGAGGTCTGGAGAGTCGGGCCTGTAGACACGTGAGTTTTGACCCTCCTCGAAATTTCTCCCATTTTAGCGTAAAATATTTAATTTAGGCTTAATATAGTTATTTTAACTAATTTTGGCTCTTTTACATTACTTTAAGAACAAAAATTAAAAATTACAAAAATAGTTCCATATTTCTTTATTTAATTAACGTATTAGATATTTTTAGAAGGATATATTATTTTAAACCTATTTTTATTTTAATATAATCCTTGAAAATACCAAAAATAGTTTCAACATTAATTTTTAATTTTATTTTAATGAAAATAATTTATCAAATTAATGTAGAGTTTTATGGGTATTTAATTTGAGTTTTTAGTCCTTTTTTGCTTAAATTTACACATTTTGGAGCCTAATTTTAAACCCACCACCAAAGGCCCAATTTTGAGCCCATTTCTTTTTTTTTTTAAAAGAGAGCCCTACTACACTTCATCTTCCTGAACACCACCATGGCTGGCTCTCTATCTTCTTCAACATAAAAATAACACAACAAAAAAAAAACCTAGGACCTAAAGACCTGAAGATAGCCGCCGGCCACCACCAGTACCGTCGGACACCACCATAGTAATCTGCCGTTTTCTCTTGAAAAAGTTAAATAAACTTTAACAATTGATACCGAAGGCATCAACTGAAAATACACAAAAATAGCCTACGATCCTAAAGATCTTCTGCTACTTCTCCACCCTTTTCAATGACCAAACATTGAACGACCAATACCTTTAAGCAGCAGCAGCCTAACGCCTAGGAGACCCCAGAGGTTGAACACAAATCAGCCTTTCACCAATATCTCACACAAGAAAACGAGATTCATCGGAAACCTGCATCGCTGGCGAGATTCGTCGGAAAACCATGAAAATTAACCCAATAACCAAACAGTTTGCCCTTTGATTCTCTAAGCTTCAGACCTATTTGTTACGCAAAGCTTCAGTTTATTCTCATTTCGAATATCATGGAGGCGACCTGCTTGATTTTGTTTTGAGGTCGAGTGTTCCAGTTCAAAGTCAAAGAATCAAATCGAGGTGTCTGTTGTAGCCGAGTTCGAAGAGGTTAGGTCGAATTTCGTTGAGATTCAGGCGAGGCATTACATTTTTATGTTCAAGGCCCGTCTAACGTCCCATTTAATCCATTTTTCTGAGGAGTTTTCAGCAATTTCAAAGGTTCATTTCTCTTTCACTTAAGCTCTAGATCTTTATTTTTCATATGGTTAGTGTTGGATTATATGAAAAATAAAGATCTATTTGTGTGATTATGTGATTTTTTTTAAATGAGTTGATGATTATTTTTAGGTTGTATTTGTTTTGACTTAAATTGAACTGCATGTTAGGAGTAAAATTGAGGGGATGTGAACATTAGCTAGATGAAAGGTTTGTGTAGTTGTTGACAATTAAAAGATAAGTGGGATTGTGTGGTTTCCGGTTCAAAAGCTAAAAGAGAATTAGACTTTAATTAAGTGATTATCTTGCTCTTATTTTGATTTTATTTACTTGTTGGTGACGTTAGGAGCATGTTTAGGCAGACCATGTTCAGGTAGGCAAGCCTTAGGATTTTCTTATATTTGAGGTGAAAGGTCGTTCCCGATAGTTAAATTTATTCGGGGAATACCCTGAAGAATTTGTATATATTTTTATCCGAGGTATGCCCAGAAGTACTTTGTAAATATTTTGGAGGCCGTGAAGCGTTTTTGAAGGATGCATAGTGTAGTATTTTATTTTCATTTTCAATTTGTTTTATTTTTCTTTTACTACGTAGGGACGACCTCAAGCTTCGTATGTGTTTGTTTTGCTTTTTCTGTATTTTCTACCTCAATTGAATATTCTAAAAGCCAACTTGATTGAATATGCAACCGCACTAGTTGCGCGACTTGGGGAGTGCCTAATACCTTCTCCCCGAGTCAAATGAACCTCCTTACTCTAATCTCCGGAGCGGACTTGGTTTTTGAGTCTGAAATGTTTTAAAAGGAAAAATTATTTCAAAAAATGGTGACCTGGCACACTGAAATCAAATGTCAGGTGGCGACTCTGAATTTATTTCCTTTTGAAACAAAATTTTGTCACTTTTCAAAATTGAAAACCTTTTTCGAGCTTTACTTAAATATTTTTCTTTATTTAAGAGGGTCTATGTAAAGTTTGATTTAAAAAAAAAGGGTGTGACAGGGCCACTACTCTGGTGTCCGTACCCCAGAAGCAGGTCAACACGGTAGGGATTTTGTGGTTTGCTTCGTTTATTTAGCTCTTCCAGTAGCCAACAGTGCTCCAGATCTTCCTATACCCCAGGAGCTTTACTATGCACCTCCAGTTTCTAGTGCGCCTCCTACGCGGGGTGCTTCCAGGGGTTAACCCAGTGGACCTGGCCCTAGCCAATAATAGCCACCATTAGCAAATCCCAGAGCTTGTTTTGAGTGTGGCGATACACGTCATATTGTTAGGGACTGCTACAGACTTGGTAGGGATGAATCTTTACAGACTGCTCAGCCATAGCGTGCTTCTCAGAGCGCTGAGGCCATGATCACAGTAGTTGCCACCCCATCTGCCCAGCCAGCCTAGCAAGCGCCGCAAAGGGTTGACAGGGCAGCTCGGCTGGTAAAAAAGGAGATGGTACCGAAGCGGGAGGCTCGTAGACGCCAGTAGAAGTAGATTACGTAGTAGTGGTAGCTTGTGACCTCTCCTCTGAACCCTATTCTTTTCCACTAACATCTCGCCCGGTAGTAGTAGCTTCCTCCTCTCGCCGTCCCGCCCTTATAACAACTCTGGAACCCAAAGGTCTGGACTGACGAGAAAGTGAAAAGTGATCTGCACTATAGCTTCTCCCAATTAGAAGCCGACTCTTTCTCCTGCTAACTACTTTAACCTACTTCCGATTGATCTATTCCCCGATGCAGCTACTAAAACTTTATTTAATGACTTAAGGACTTACGATTGCTCTATGCACCGGACGGGGATTAATTTGACTTCCCCACCTAGCTACTCTAGGTTGGGGGTCTGGTCTTGGGAGTCAAGAAAAAAGAAATAAGGGCACGGCTTAAACCAGCTGTAAACTATTATTTCAAATTGGGGGTCAGCAAGAAAATGGTGGTTTCTGAACCCATTGAGATGACCCAAGAATTTCGCTATTTCGATTTCGCGTGTCCGGGATCCGATCAGATCTACCAGCGACCGGTTTACGGAACAAGGAGTTAAGCAAGGGCCAGGAGATTGATAAAAGAACCTGGCCGAAGTCAGTCTTGTGTTCAATTCCGCGGTTGGAAGGATTTCTTTCTGCCCAAAAGTCCCATGCCTTTCTTGGTCGGACCAACCCAACCGGCGATTTCCGACGCTTGTATCGGGGGGAGCTTACTTCACTTGTTTTCTTTAAGTCACTTGCCAGGAGGGAAAGCGGCAGATAAAGAGCACCATCACCATACTTAACAAAGGGCTTATGCGAAAGAGAGCACCGCTTCCCCGAGAAGATAATCCGCTTTCCTAAAATCCCTACTTTATTGCTCTAGCTCTTGACTCATATGACACTGAAATTGGATAGGTTCACGCTTAGGCCTGGTTATGGAAACTCTTTAAGCATAGTCAATTTTTCCCGGGTCTTGCTGATCGAACTAATCTACTTTAGGGATTCACCTAGCAGCTTTTAATAGGAAAGCTCGTTCCACCACGTGGAAGGTGTGAGATCCGAATCACTGTCTTAGTCTGCTTATATTCTTCTTGTTCGGATGTATCACCTACTTCATTGGGAGAGTTCTATCCCTCAACGGGAGCAAGGAAGGATAAAAAACAATCTCAGAAAAAAAAAGAGGAGGCGGAGGTCAGGGAGATTGAGGTCTCCCTCAAAAGAGGGGTAGAGCCAGATATTATGCCATTCCTGCTCGTACTGAGGCTGTTGCCTCCGATTCTGTCATTACAGGTATTATTCTGGTTAGTCATAGAGAGGCATCAATTCTATTCGATCCAGGCTCTACCTATTCTTATGTGTCTTTTTATTTTGCTCCGCATTTGGGTATAGCCCGAGATTCATTGAGTTCTCCTGTTTATGTTTCTACTCCCATGGGAGATTCTCTTGTTGTGGACCATACATATTGCTCATTTTTGGTTACTATTCCTGATTTTGAGACTAGAGCGGATTTGTTGTTACTAGGTATGGTTGACTTTGATATTATATTGGGCATGGACTGGTTGTCACCATATCATGTTATTCTTGATTGCCACGCCAAGACCGTGATGCTGGCTATTCCAGGTATTCCGTGTATTGAGCAAAGTGGTACTTTAGATCACACTCCCAGTAGGGTTATCTCTTTTCTTAGAGCTCAACGTATGGTTTAGAAGGGGTGTGCGGCGTATTTAGCCTATGTGATAGATGTTAGTGTTCATACCCCTTCTGTTGACTCTGTCCCAGTGGTACAAGATTATCTCGATGTGTTTCCAACTGATCTTCTGGGTATGCCACCTGATAGAGACATCGATTTTGGTATTGATTTGTTGTCGGGCACTCAGTCCATTTGCATTCCTCCATATCTCATGGCTCTTCCTGAGTTGAAGGATCAGTTACAGGAATTTCTTGATAAGGGTTTTATCCGACCAGTGTTTCACCCTAGGGTGATCCTGTCTTTTTTGTGAAGAAAAAGAATGGTTCTATGCGCATAGGTATTGAATATTGTCAGTTGAACAAAGTTACAGTGAAGAACCGTTATCCTTTTCCTCGTATTGATGATCTATTTGACCAACTTCGGGGCGCTGTTATCTAAGATTGATTTTCGCTCAGGTTACCATCAATTGAATATTTGGGAGCCGAATATCCCGAAAAATGATTTCATGACTTGGTATGGTCACTACGAGTTCCTTGTTATGTCATTTAGGCTGACCTATTCCCCAGGAACTTTTATGCATTTGACGCACAATGTATTCAAGCACTATTTCATAGATGATATTCTTGTACTCTCCCGAAGTCGGGAAGATCATGAGAAGCACCCGAGGATAGTGCTTCAGACCCTGAGAGAGAATAAATTATATTCAAAGTTCTCAAAATGTGAGTTTTGGTTGAGTTCTGTGGCATTCCTAGGCCACGTGGTATCGAGTGAGGGCATTTGGGTGGACCCAAAGAATGTAGAGGCCGTGCAGAGTTGTCCCAGACCCTCCTGTGCTATAGAGATTTGCAGTTTCCTTAGCTTGGCGGGATATTATCATCATTTTATGGAGGGGTTTTCATCGATTGCAGCCCCTATGACTAGATTGACCTAGAATGGTGCTCCATTTCAGTGGACAAAGGAGTGTGAGGCGAGCTTTCAGAAGCTTAAGACAACCTTGACTACATCCCCTATATTGATATTGCCTACTGGTTCGGGGTCCTATGCAGTTTATTGTGATGCCTCACGGGTTGGACTTGGAGTGGCGTTGATGCAGGACGGTAGGGTGATTGCCTACACATCCAGATAGTTGAAGATACATGAAAAGAATTACCTTGTTCATGACCATTAGTTGTATTCTATTGTTCATGCAATGAAGAACTGGCATCATTATTTGTACGGTGTGCCTTGTGAGATTTACACGGATCATTAGAGTTTACAACACTTGTTCAAGAAAAAAGATCTAAACTTGCGCCAGAGGAGGTGGTTGGAGTTACTGAAGGATTACGATATTACTATTCTTTATCACCAGGCAAGGCCAATGTGGTTGCCGATGCCTTGAGTTGTCGGGTTGAGAGTATGGGGAGTTTGGCATATTTACCAGCTTCAGAGAGACCCATGGCGATGGATGTTCAGGCCTTAGCTAGCCAGTTCGTGAGATTGGATATTTTCGAGCCCAGTCGGGTTCTAGCCTGTGTGGTTTCTCGATCTTCATTGTTCGATCGTATCAGGGAAGGATAGTATGATGACCCTCATTTGCTTGTCCTCAGGGACACAGTTTAGCATGGCGATTCTAGGAATGTGACTATTGGAGATGGCGGGGTATTGAGGATGCAAGATCAGATCTGTTTACCCAATGTTGATGATATCCGTGAGTTGATATTGATAGAGGCTCATAGTTTGTGGTATTCCATTCATCCAGGTGCCGCGAAGACGTATTAGGACTTGAGAAAACACTATTGGTAGAGGCGAATGAAGAAGGACATAAAGGGTTTTGAAGCTAGATTCCTCAACTGTCAGCAGGTAAAGGCTGAGAACCCGAGACCGAGTGGGTTACTTCTGCATATGGAGATTCCGGAGTGGAAATGGGAGAGGATCACCATGGATTTCGTAGGTTGACTCCCTCAGATAACGAAAAAGTTCAATGCCATTTGGATTGTTGTAGATCGGATGACCAAGTCCACGCAATTCATTCCCGTGTGTACTACTTAATCATTTGAGCGGTTGGCAGAGATTCAAATTAGGGAGATTGTCCGCTTGCGAGGCATCCTAGTTTCTATTATTTTGGACATAGATACTCAGTTTACATCGCGGTTCTGGAGAGCCGTTCAGTAGGAATTGGGTACTCGAATGACGATGAGCACAACATTTCACCCCTAGACAAGCGGACTGTTCGAGCGCACCATTCATATTCTTGAGGATATGCTCCATGCATGCGTAATTGAGTTTGGAGGGTCTTCGGATCAGTTCTTGCCATTGGCAGGTTTTCTTACAACAACAGTTATCAGTCAAACATTCGGATGGCACCTTATGAGGTTTTATATGGTAGGAGATGCAGATCCCCAGTTGGTTGGTTTGAGCCGGGTGAGGCTATTGGGCACTGATTTGGTTCAGGATACGGTGGAGAAGGTCAAGGTGATTCAGGACAGACTCCGTATAGCCCAGTCCAGACACAAGAGTTACGCGGACCAGAAGGTTCGTGATGTTTCCTATATGGTTGGTGAGCGGGTTCTGCTTTGGGTTTCTCCTATGAAAGGCGTCATGCGGTTTGGAAAGAAAGGGAAGTTGAGTCCGAGGTTTATTGGCCCTTTTGGGATTTTGAGGCGAGTTGGGGAAGTGGCTAATGAGCTTGCCGTACCTCCAAACCTGGCAGGATTTCATCTGGTATTTCATGTCTCGATGTTCCGGAGATATCACGGTGAATCATCGCACATGTTGAATTTTAGCTCAGTCCAGTTGGACAAGGATTTACCTTATGTTGAGTAGCCCGTGGCTATATTTGACAGGCAGGTCAGGAAGTTGAGGTCAGAGAATATTGCTTCAGTAAAGGTTTATTGGCGGGGCTAGCCGGCCGAGGAGGCGACTTTGGATACCGAGCGGGATGTGCGCAGCCGATACCCGCATATTTTCACTACTTCAGGTATGTTCTCTATGCTCGTTCGAGGACGAACAAATTTTTATGTATAGGAGGATGTAACGACCAGGCCGTTCGTTTTTTGAATTTACGCCCTGATCCCTATGTTCATTTTTGCTATTTTGGTTTGTCAGGATGTTTGGTGTTAGGAGTCAGATTGTTTTGGGATACTTAGTCCCTAAATGAGAGCTTAAGTGTTGCAAAGTAGTCCATAATTAGAACAGTGTGAAGATGGCCTCGGAACGGAAACCTGATGGTTCCGTTAGCTCCGTTAGGTGATTTCAGGGTTGGGAGCATGTTCAGAATGTATTTTGGAGGTCTGTAGCTCATTTAGGCTAGAAATGCCGAAGTTTAATTTTTGAAGTTTCCGGTCCGGTGAATTTTTGATCTGAAGGTCGTAATGGAATTCCAGAAGTTTCTATAAGACTGTCGTGTCATTTGGGACGTGCGTGCAAATTTTCAGGTCTATCGGACGTGTTTTGGTTAGATTTTTGATCGAGAGCGAGTTTTGTTAAAATTTAAAGTTCTTAGGTTCAAATCATTGATTAATTCGAGTTTCCGACAATGTTTTTGGTGGTTTAAGGATTGGTACAAGTTTGAATGATGATATGGGATATGTAAGTATGTTTGGTTGAGGTCTCGAGATCCTCGAGTGTGTTTCAAATGCTCAACGGAGCAATTTGGAGTTTGAAATTGATGCAGAAATACTCAACTATTGCCGGTGTGACTTTCTTCTTCGAGTTTGCGAAAAACCCATCGTGTTCGCATAGTGGTAGCTCTCCACTTCTTTGCATTCGCATCCTCCTCCACGCATTCGCGTAGAGTAATTCTGGAGGAGGACCAGGACCTTCTTCGCATTCTCATTTAGACCCATACATTCGTGAAGGTTCACTAATTTCCTCAACGCGTTCGCATTCGATGCGTCACATTCGCATAGCTATGACCCCCAGGCCTTCGCATTTGCAGTCCTACCTTTGCGATCGCAAAAGGAATTTTTGGCCACTTAATTTTTTCTTCTTCGTGAACGCGAGCTCCTCTCCGCGTTCGCGATGCTTTATGGGTCTGAACTGTACTTAACATTTCAAAATTCGAGAGTTTGCCATTTTCTTCAAAATACAAGTTTGAGAGCTCGGATTAGGGATCAATTTCAAAGGTTTTTCAAAGGAAACTACTGGGTAACTATTCTCTACTCCCTTAAGCTTAAAACCCTCTAATTTAATCACAAATTAATTCTTAATTTTGGATTTTTGCATGAAAATTAGGAAAAACTTCTTAGACCAAACTATTGGGTTTTGAGTGGGCATTTGACCCCCGATTTTTGAGATTTTTATACGGTTAGACTCGTGAGAGTACGAGAGTTCTGAAAATATGAAAATTATTCGATTCCGAGACGTTGGCCTGAGGGGAATTTTGGTCATGTTATCTATTTTCGCGCCCTAGCTTTTAATTTAATAGTGGAATCAGTTGTTTGAAAAATTATTTACGATATATAATTGTATTGAATAGATTTGGGTCATTTGGAGCCGAATACTCATGGAAAAGGTGTGGTTCCTAGTTGATTATTGAGTTGGTTGTAGGTAAGTGGCTTGTCTAACTTTGTGTGGGGGACCTTCTCCCCTTAGGACTTGTTATTTGATGATTGAGTGCCTTGTACGTGAGGTGAAGAGCGTGTACTTGTGATAATTATTGAACACCTGGTTCCTACTTAAATGATCAAGTTATTATTCCTTTCTTACTTGCTTTGTTTACTTTCCATATAGCATGTGGATAGCGTAGAAAAGCAAGTGTAGCCTACTTAATTGGTTTAATTTCTCAATATGCCTTGTTGCATTACGTGAAGCATGTTAGGGTAGACTCCCTGTTGCCTTGGTTTCTTTATTTTCGATTATTCTCTGGCTGTTGTTACGTATTTACATTGGGACCGCGGGTTCGATTCCCGATAAATCGCCATGCACATTTACTTATGGACTACGGGTTAGATTCTCGACAAACCCCCCTGCACATTGATAATTGAACTACGGGGCGGTATCCCGGGAGATTCTTCAGACATACATATATGATAGACTACGGGACGGTATCCCGGGAGATCCACTGGACAGTTGAGAAAGGACTATTGGACGGTATCTTGGGAGATCCTCATGGCAACATTTGGTATTGAGCTGCACCTTTCCATGTTTATCCTTATTTTAGTTATTTGTTGTTGACTTGTAGATTTTGTCTTATTTTGTTGTTGTTTCCATTATTCTACCTGTTTTCATATTGTACCTTATTATTATTATGTTTTACCTCAATAGGGCCCTAACCTTCCTTGTCAATACCCGACCGAGGTTAGGCTTGGCACTTACTGAGTACCACCGTGGTGTACTCACGCCACTTCTGCGCATGTTTTTCATGTGCAGATCCAGGTACTTCCTTCCAGGCGTATCATCCTCGTGGTGGAGAGATCTAGTTGAGACTTAAGGTATATCTGCTTCATCTACAGACCAGGAGTCTCTATTCTATTCTGGCTTTAGCATATAGTTCCTTTCTTTCATTTCATGTTGTTTAGACATTCTGGTGTAGAGCAGATTATTACATTCTATTAGCCTGTGTTGCCCATGAGTTTCCGAGTTTTGGGATTTGTTTCAGATTTGTGATGTTGAGTTGTATATGCTGAGCGACATTCAGTACAATTTCCTTTCTAGATATTTAATTTGGTTTTCTCTATTTTCCGTAATTATTTATTTTCGAAAATGTTAGGCTTACCTAGTGGGAACTAGGTGTCGTCATGACATGTTCACGATTGGTGAACTAGGGCCGTGACAGGTGTAAACATACGAAAGAAGAAGTACGAACATACATATTTTTTTTTAAAATAATTTGAGGAAGTTTTGTATTCTTGAACTTTCAAACTGCACACTTCACATGTATTCAAGTAACATCTACAACTCTTTCATAACTGTTTTCTTTATAACATATTTTAAATTCAAGGGTATATCTTGCAACCCACGACTAAATATTTCCTTTAACCTAAATACTCGTAAGATTTGTAATTTACTTCCGCGAGTGTATACTTCATCATAGGTTTTTGAATCAGGCTTGTGCTTTTAGCTTTTGATTTCCTCTTAACTTCCGATTTATTGGGTATATTGCCTCAGGCTTGACTCAAATTCTAACTTTTCTAGTCTACTTTGCCTTCCATATATATAGTACCCCAAGTGTTAGAGCTTTGAAGTATGAAATCTTGAGCACTTAATTATTCTTTCCATGTGGTCCATTCCCAAAAAAGAAAAAATATACGGGAATTAGAGGTATATTTTCTTTTTAGATGATGACTGTTTAATCTTTTTTATTTCCATTAGAAAGGTTGTAAAGGAGACCAGAGATGATTTTCATCCCGCGTGCCTTTTAGGTCTAAAATCGTCATTTGGTGTGGGCTAGATTTGTGCCTATCATCTACAATGTTTAATAAAATTAAAAAAGAATAAATCTTTAACCTTGCATAAAAGATACGTGACTGGGGGTTTTCCTTTTCCTAAGTAATACTTCTTCAATTGAACATCATTCCAATTTGATGGGAGTGCTTTGTCGTCCATTTTTTCCAATTCATATGTGCCTTTTCCATCAATACCTCGAATCTTGTAAGAGCCTTCCCAATTTAGGCTCAATTTTCCTACATTGGCCATTTTTGATGATTGAAAAACTTTTTCGAGTAAAAAGTCCACAGTATAGAAGTACCTAACATGAGCTTTCTGATTGTAATATAGCTCAATAATTTGCTTCTGCACTACCATTCTTATTAAAGTTGTTTCTCTCCTTTCTTCAAGCAAATTGAGATTTACTCGCATCATTTCCTCCTTTGTTTTTTTTTTTTGATTTTTTGGATGTACCTCGTACTTGGTTCTGCTATTTCAACTGGAATTAAGGCTTTGACACCATACACAAGTGAGAATGGAGTCTCTCCCGTATTTGTTTTTGCTATTGTTCGGTAAGCCCATTAAACTTCTGGTAATACTTCTGGCCACTTACCTTTTGACTCCTCTAATCTTTTCTTGAAGTTTTTAATAATAACCTTATTTGTTGATTCATCTTTTCCATTAGCCACAGGATGATAAGGTGTTGAAGTACCCTCTTAATCTTCCAACACTAAAAGAATTATGTGATTTTCGCTCCTATGAATTGTGGGCAAGTATCACACACGATTTCTTTTGGAAATCCAAACTGGCATATGATGTTTCGCCAAAATGAAGTCCCTGACTTCTTTTTTCTGCACCTATTTGAAGGCACCTACTTCTACCCACTTGGTAAAAAAATCGGTTAGTACTGGTAAAAATATTACCTTTCATTTGGCTTGGGATAGCGGACCCACAATATCCACCCCCACTTCATAAAAGGCCATGGTGAAATAATCGGATGAAATAAATCTGCTGGGCAATGCATATTGTTACCATATCGTTTGCATTTTTCAAATTTGGCCACAAAGCTTTCTGCATCTTCTTTTATTTTTGGCCAATAATATCCTGCTCTAATTTGAATTTTTACCAAGGAGCTTCCTCCTGTGTGATTTTTACAGTGTCCCTCATGAACTTCTCTTATCAGATACTCTATATTAGAAGGTTCAAGACACTTTGCTAAAGGTCCACCGAACATCTTTCGATATAAGTTTCCTCGATCCAAACAATAACGGGCAGCGTTTTGTCAAAGTGCCTAGCCTTTTTTTATCTTCAGGTATAATCCTATACTGCAACAAATTAACGATCTCATTTCTCCAATACCAAGTTAAATTATTTAAATGATTGAGTGTCAAAAGAAACAAATGTATTACAGAAACATTTTCTTCATTTCTCACTTCTGCAGTGGATGCAAGATTAGCCATCGCTTCAGCTTCAACATTTTCCTCCCTGGATATTTGCATGATTATCCAAGATTAGAATTGTCTCATTAAATCTCATGCCTTTTCTAAATATTACCGCATCCTTGCCTCTCTAGATATATAAGTACCCTACATTTGGTTAACTACAAGCAGTGAGTCTCTCTTGATTACAACCTGCTCTATTCCGAGCTCTCGTGCCAATTCTTCACCTACGATTACAGCATCATTCTGCTTCATTCTTAGTAATGTTATGGCACTTTATGGCTCGGCTTATAGTCTCTCCCGAATGTGGCATTTGAATAATGCCTACACCCACTCTTTTAACATTTGAGGTGCCATCAGTAAATAGGGTTCACGTACCTGGATTAGACCCGTTTACCCGCAATTACTTTTCTGCATATGTTACTATTCTTGGGCTAAAGTTTTCCATGAAATCTGCTAAAAGTTGTGATTTTATCACAGTTATAGGTTGATACGTGATATCATATTCACTTAGTTTTATAGCCCACTTGGCTAATCTACCCGATAATTCTTGCTTATGCAATATATTTCGTAAGGGGTCACTACATAGATAGGATGACATTGAAAATAAGGTCTTAACTTTCTAGAAGTCATTATTAATGCTAATGCAAGTTCTTCTACATGAAGAAATCAAGTTTCAGCATCTAATAAGGACTTGCTAACATAATAAATTGGAGATTGTTTACCTTTGTCTTCTCGAACTAATACTGCACTTACCGCCATTTCTGACACAACGAGATGGATGAGTCGTCTTTCTCCATCCTTCGGTTTAGACACCCACGGTGGGTTTGACAAGTACGTTTAAGACTTTGAGTGCTTGTTGGCATTACTCAGTCCACTCAAATTGGCTTTGCTTTTTCAACACAGGAAAGAACTTAAAACGTTTCCCCGAATACATAGAAATAAAACTTCCAAGTGTTTCTATCCTACCTGTCAACCTCTACACCTATTTTTTGCTCGTGAGTATATCCCCTATTTCTTCAATGGCTTTAATTTGTGCTGGATTTACTTCAATTCCTCAGTTAGAAACAAGGAAACCTAAAAACTTATCTTAAGACACACAAAATGCACATTTTTAAGGATTTAACTTCATATTGAATTTGCGGAGAATCTAAAAAGTATCTGACAAATGTTAGATGTGATCCCCTGCATGTGTTGACTTGACTAGCATGTCATTAATATAGACTTCCATGGTTTTTCCTAGATATTACTGAAACATCTTCGTTACTAACCTTATCGACTCCCCCTTTTTCTATGAGTCGAAATGAGGTATACTACATTTGGGAGGACAACTCTATTCCCTTTCGAGAATTGGATTGAGGAGTTGAAGAGTCACCACCTAATGATTATGTGCATTAGGACACTTTTAAGAAGGGTTTGAGATGAACAAACCAGAGATTAGGGTATGGGCTATAAATTATCTCGAGGGAATGGTGTTAGGCACCCCTTGAGATCCACTAGTATGGTTCCCGGCCATGCTACTATTATGACTTTGAATAACAAGTGAGCAAGTAGAAGTTTCAAGTAGAAGGGGTTTTCACATAATATTACAAGCAAACTGAGAGTTTGAAGATAGTAAAGGAAAGTAGAAATTTTTGAGAGATAGTTTAAACAACTTTTGAGAATGATAAACAAGTAAAAGGAATAAAAAAGTCCTAGGTCTGTAAACAATATGGGTCATTTCAATGCAATATCCAGCAATCACTCGTCAAAAGAGGGGTCGCACGTGATATTAGTGCATCGGTCATCATCTCCATATTCAACCCTCCCCACCCCCTTAAGGTACTAAATCACGAAATAGTATCGTTGCTTATTGCATGCTAGTACCCCCAATCCTATCAGTCTCGGAGGCATTTGGGGCTTCTAATCTTATCAAGGAGAGGAATTTTGGCTTTTACTAGAGTTTAGAAAGGTAAAATTTCTAGTGCGTCAAACAAATCACATAGGACAATTATGGGGTACACATAACAATTAAAGGCTCAAATAAGCCTCCTCAAAATCACAAAAATTTAGTTTAGCATGCCTTACATATACAGATTAGGTCTGAATTAAACTTTAATGTTAGGCGAGCTGGCTCATCCCACATTTTCAGACAAGAAGTTCGCATTAGGCTCGCCTGGTAGCAATTATTGAAGACTGATGCAGTTATTAGCTTTACCCTAAGGCTTGCCTAGGTGAAACCTATAGGCATGATATTTACTAGTTAAAAGAATAGACTGATTACAGAAAGTTGCTAGTTTTTTAACAGAATGATACAAGTTCTACAGTTGATAAGACATTACTACTGATAGATTTAACTTAATACGAGTGATTCAGACTTAGTTTACAGTTCCTACAGGCATTTTTTAGTGTTATTTGTTTTAAACACTTTTACAGGCGTGGAAAGAGTGCATAAACCCTAAGAGCATGGTATCTATAGTGCAGCTTGTTATTATTATTATTAAACCTATAGACAGTTTGCCTAATGACATATATATATATATGCAGAAATGCAGAAGCTTATATGCAAGATCTCTATATACAAATGCATAAACTTATGAACATGATTTCAATATGATATGCATAATACATGGTTTCTATACATGAAAGTGCAGAAATTCAGAAACAAAACCTATTGGCAGGATATCTACCCATATGCTTATAGTAAGTAACCTTGCCCTTTCTTTACTAAACCCCGTAAGTTATTACAAATTATTACAGACCAAATGAATCAGACAGAAAATAAAATTACATTAGAAATTTAAGCTGCATCCAAGGAGCCTAATTCAGACTCAATATCTAACAATATGAAATGAACCAACTTCCGGGATCAGGTCAACAACCTTTCTCTTATCAGGGAGTGTGTCAAAGTTCCAAGGAGTTTCAAAAACTCCCGGAAGTTCTTGCAACCCAAATATCATTATAGAACTAAATTAAAGTGCAGTGTGGAAGGGCTAGCCCTCCAACATCTAAGTTAAGAGAGAACTCAAGGTCCCAAGGCAAGGCTCATTGGAGGGGGCAGAACTTAGGATCTAGGAACAAGTTTAAGTGAAGTAGAGGGGAAATGGCAAGCTGGTGGTCATGCCAAGCATTTTCGGGGTGCTGGCACACCCCTGACCAGCTTTTCCTTTTCAAATTGAGGAGTTAGGACCTGTTGCAGGTCAGGTTCAGACCTGGTCAACCATTTGAAGGCTGTCAGACCATAAACTTTAACTCAGCATACATAGGGATATGGGATTCATATTAAAAACAAAATACAAATAAAGAGTAGGCAAAGGGGATGCTCAGCAATGAAGCATACTGGCACACCCCTCAATTTATTTGGGGCGAAAATCCAGTTCATGCACAAAAACTCATGTTTCCATGACCTGAATCCCCACTCATACACATATAGAGGGTAATTGGATAGGGGAGCAAATGTTTATAGAAAGTAAGACAAGCAGCAGCACATAAGCATTACAAGGTCAGGTTCTGCAGGAAATAAACATGGATATAAAGATTATAAGTAAACATATTGGGATGATGCTGAGAAATTGAATAAATACATACTAGTTTTTAAAAGAGACGAGCAAAAGAAAGTAGCAGTCTAGTGAAAGTCAAAGTTCAGACAAGAAAATTCAGAAGAGTTTGTGAGAATTATTAGTGTGAAGTCTGAAGTGTATTCAGTTGTGTATTGAAAGTTGTGTTGGTGAAAAGGAGCTCGTTCTTTTTATTGTGCATAAGGAAGTAGAAATAAGGCAAAAGAATAG
Source organism: Nicotiana benthamiana (assembly GCA_034376525.1). Classification (NCBI taxonomy): domain Eukaryota; kingdom Viridiplantae; phylum Streptophyta; class Magnoliopsida; order Solanales; family Solanaceae; genus Nicotiana; species Nicotiana benthamiana. The sequence continues at coordinate 95,599,300 of CM067323.1, read as the reverse complement.
TTTGAAAATAGATTGTCAATCAATTACACAAGGTTTCCCTTTGATTAAGGGATTCTAATTTCAAATGGCAAAACTAATTAAGGAACTAAATTAATCAAACACTTTGTGTAGGGTAGTATAATTTTCACGCCCCAAATTCGAGGGACATGAACGGAACCCGACCGAGCATCCCCAGTCAAGAGGACTTGGGTGCCTTTCCTATCCCACCTATTACCCCTCATTCTCATTACCTAATAACTAAGTGATATAGCCATTTATAGGATATGGACTCCATTAACAAAATTTTATAAACATAATAATAACAATTTCCATTAGAAACTTCATTCACCATAATAAAGGTATTCCAATTTTTATAAAGCATTGCCACACATCAATATTTATCTTTTAAATTAACATGCCCGACACTACCCACAACCTGTCTACGGAGCCTCTAAATACAATTGAAGAATATTATGGAAATGCCGGCAACAACGCTCCGGCTATACCTTATACAACATCAAAATAAGATCAGAAAACAAAAGTGACGTGAGCCACATAGGGCTCCGAATGGAAAGGGGCTAGCCAAATCAGCTGACGGAAAGTGATGAGGAGCTATGGTCGGTGGTATGGAGTGCCTGCTATAGATCCACCTACAATCATAACACAAATTTAGCGCCCCTGGCAAAAGGGACGTCAGTACATTTGAATTGTACTGGCATGTATGAACTAACTCTGTCCCAAGTAAACTCAAGCCAAATTGCATGAACAAGCTTGGAACTAAACAACAATAGTACAATTACAACCAGGAAACAACAACCAAACATTTCACAACAATTATGCACGTAGTCATACAACTGGGCAATCAGTGCACCACATGTTACAAACTCTCCTGCTGTCTCCTTTCACATTTTCACATTTATCGTTTCATGATTCATATTCATATCAATAATGATATTGGATCACATTTCCACCCTTATTGCCTCGTCCACCCTTATTACCTCGTGCACCCTTATCACCCCAACCCACACCTTATTTTACTGTGTTACGGCGCGCAACCCGACCCTGCCTGTCAGTTTTCAATTCATAACAATAAACAACACAACAACAAGTACAAGAAATCAACCATGGCACTTTGTTAAACTAATTCCACAACAAGGGTATTAACATCCCACAACTAGCAACAACTATTTTCCTCATGTTCATCAAAGTTGATACACCATTTAGATCATCAAAACAATTTTTCACAACTAACCACACACATTATTCCACAATATTTCCATTTCAAGTGTTCCACATTGTTTGCATTTCCATTATTCCACATTGTTTCCATTTTTTCATTGTTCCACATTGTTTCTGTTTCCGTTGTTCCAATTACAATTTCCACAACATTCACCACAAGGTACTACCACACAATTTTTGAAAGATCAATTGATGAAGAAATAGCTTTCTCTCTCTAGAACCCTCTCTTCCTCTCTCTTATTTTGTTCAGAGATGGGGTGTTTTATTAAAAGAGAGGTCAGGCTTAGAATTTTAGAAAATAACTGAGCGAACACGATAAGCGACGCCTATCTGCGATCGCAGAACTGACTTTCGGTCCGCAGAATGGACCACAGAAATGGCTCAAGTTTCAAACCTCTCGGGTTGGGAATGCGGTGACTATGCGGTCCGCATTTGCATTCTGCAGTTGCAGAGTGCACCGCAGAACTGACCTTTGAATTTCTTCAGGGACAATATGCGATCACTCTACGGTCCGCAGATTGACTATGCGATCGCAGATTTGACTGCATTTTCAACATCAAAATTTTGTTGCTCTCTGATTCATTCTGCGGTAGGAATGTGATCCGCATAGCTGATCGATGACCGCATTCTGGACCGCATTTTGACACTTTTCTGGAAAAGTTAATTCTTTCAATTTTTAAAGGCTTAAATCATTACCAAGGCTCTGAGCCGAGCCGCGAAAACTTTTAAAGAACTCTACACATTCATAACACATAATCAGAGTAGACACCACAGTTTACTAAGTTATGAGACAAAATTATTTATGGGACCTTACATTCTCCCCCGCTTAAGATCATTCATCCTCGAATGCGGAGTAGAATCTTTCCCAAACACTTTAACATGACACATCTCTTTTCTAACCTACGTCAATTCCGTAACTTTTTGTCTAACTCCCCAAATTTTCAGAAATTTCGGCAGAGTCTCCTTTGTAACTAGGCCTATCTACCTGCATAGAGTCACTAAATTCGTCTCAACAACACATCCAAAACTAAACACAGCACCACAATGTATATATCCACAATCCTAATCCCAATATTGCAAGCACTACATTATCATAAGGATACCAGAACATGGACTGCACAGTTTTATATCAAAACACCTATATAGTACATTCCAAGTCAAAACTAACTGGTATTCAATCAGGAAAAATATTTTCCTTCCACGGCATATCCAGCTTTTCATATGACATTATCGACTTACAAGCATTGTCATGACACCTTCTAAAAAATAATATCAACTCCTAAACATACATAACAAGGATGAAAAATAAACATCTTGCATGAGATAACTATCTATTGACTTTACCTTTTAATAACTTCCACCGTACAATTTACATTTCGCCGGATATTGCAATTCATGGGAATTACATCAACCCACAATTACCTCACATAGCATCATAACATCAAGAATGTCATTTCATAGTAAACAAACAATTATGTGTTCATAACAAAGGTGTTCATCAACAAGAATATAATTTCATTTCAATCAACAGTCCATATGAAGTCAAGCCATCATGATTCTTTCTAGTAATGCATCATATTAGATATTACCTTGATCATATAGTTCGTTCAAACCAATTATTACCTTCTTAGACATAACATATGGAAACACAAAGTATATGAGAAACAGTTACGGGGATATCATACCCATATTGCAACCTAATGTGTAATACAGTCATTTTACCTTTATTATCAACTCACATAACATTTTCAAGGGAACACTCACACTAAACCCTTGATGCCATTTAATAGTTACTTTAAGATTTGATATCGTAAGCTGACCATAAAATTACCTTCCAATATATATATGTATATATAATCACAATATGAAACTTTATCTTTGACTTGTCTGAACTTACCATACCCAATGGATCTAATACAATAAGAAACAACAGAGTTCAAGATCAGGCTGGAGTTATTCAGGAATCCATTAATACGCTAAGTAGAGTACTTTATGAGGTCATATACTAACAGACACAAGAGGTTACTATTAAGAATACTGACATGGTTTATCATTGTGATTACCTCAATTATTATACAAATGAGGCATAAGAGTAAGTAGTACATGGGAAATATGAGTCATTAAGAAGGAATACTCAAGTACATGAACTACTCATTTTCTAGAGTGTAGGAAAAATCTGTCTATCCAGAATAAGAATACTCTGGCACCTTGAATGTAATACACTCTTAACATTACTTAACACACATAATCTATGCCACAAGCCTATAAGGATGAAAATAATTGAACGCTTATGAGATTACCATGTTTTAGACAGCTTAACACTTCTTGGTAATTGATCATATATGAGGGAACTAAAAATGCGACCATTTGTCATTCAAATCAACAGGTTCATGATATGAACAAAATCCGAAGTCATCTAATCTCAACCTTTCACAAGTGAAACTCCATATCTAGGAAATTTTGATATAGGGACAATGTCATGAATTGGTTAGATGGTTCTAATATTTAACACGATGCTCCGGAGATAAGGAATACAATACTCCTATACAGCCAAAAAGGCGAGATGCCAAGGGTAGTATTACTCCCGGCACATGACAAGGACATAGTCAAGGATTTCAGAAGTTGAGGGTGTAAAAAAACCAAACTCAATGAGACAGTGCACAATAACCGCTGAAGGTTTGTAGATGTTCATGATGGGATCTCCATAGGCTTTGACTTGAAGAAAGAAAAAGGAGGTGTCATAGTGACACATAGAGGGGCATGTTCTCTCATGGTTATCGTACAAGTGTTGGGCACTAGCACAGCGAATTCACTAAATAAGGAATACAAGTAACACATTATGGAGACATAAAGAGAAATTAATCATTAGTTACGAGTTGGAAATGCTTATGCTATACTAACTTCCAAACTGAAATAAAATTCCACATCACGGGCAACTATAATACTAGAAACCAAGTGATCTACTTACTACGGGATATCTCAAGTGGACACAAAAATTATGGCGACACAAGATCTTCCTATAATGGGATGTGAAGATCTCAATTTTCAGAAAAACTTTATGCACACAGTGACCATTTCAATTGATAGGTACTTGTAGGATATGTGTTGACGCATGCTCTCATGTTACTTGATTGTAAGAAGGTTTTCATGATGTTACTTGCAAGAGAGTGGATTGGTTGTTTATGCCATAAAAGCCATATACACAACTAAGTAAAAGAGTGACTCGAGAAGGATCACAAATCTTGAATACTTTGCATGGAACTCGACACCACATGTACAAACTATATGATGGTGCATGAAATGTTTTGTTATTTAGATTTTTTTTAAAAACAAATCTATGAAAGGACAAGGAAGCTATAAGGGTCTAACAAAAAGTTTAAACAATCACCACATTACCCAATAAAATGGATCACATACTTTTCACATAATTTCCATACCTCTAGGCTGCATTTCATAGCCCTGTTCAAATATCAATTATACACATATGCGCTTCATATAATAATAAGGAAATCAAAAGTATGAATCAAACACTTTAAATGATCAACACATTATCAAGTAAAAGAATCATGCCATTTTTATGTATATTAGTCCATTGGCTCTTGGGGCCACAAATCACAAGCACTAGGCCACATTTCATAACACGACCTCTTCTTTCCCGTATTTCACATCATTTCCGCATATTTAACGCAAACATCATAATTGTTTCATATTCCCTCATGTCACAGTTCACCAGGTACAATTTCATTTCGAGTTCTCAACACATTGTCCATACTCTATTTCTCAAAATCATTTGACTTATTTACACATTTCTATACACAGAGGATTTCACACAGTTTTATTTAATACATGCTGCTCTAATTTCAATTTAAGGCCTTCACATTTCAATACATGATTCGTATTCCTTGCACCCATTTTAAGTTATCAAATATAGCACATTGGTCATATTGGAATGCATCCTTTACAATTACAGGGTCACAACACCATCGTGTAAAGTATCAATCCTAACAAGAATCCAACATTCAGCCTTGCCACATTTACACCGTCGCTTATTTCACTTCCAAACATATGTGTAAATTACCAACAACTAGGAAGAATCAATCAAATATATTTGGTAAACATAAGAACAATTTGGAGGAATCAACCATTACAAGTTCTCTCACAAAATTTGGCATCAAAATGTCAATTAAACTTGACTTGAAGTCTAGGCATTTAGCACATAGTTCACATTCTTTACATATCCTTATTTACCAAGAATAATATACTAAACACATGAAGAAGTACCTCCCATATATATTTTCACAACAATAATTTTCTTAACATAACACAACGAGTACTGCATAAATTATATCTTGAACCTACAACATTTACGTGGGCACCATGGAAGCTTAATTCCTAAAAGACGGGATTTTAATCGTACATACAGATAATACTACATGATCTGGTGGTGCAGTGACATTAGTAGGAACAAGGTTACTCCTCTTAACAACAAGTTCTACCAATACCTCCACGGCTCAACATATTCCTCTAACAAGTCCTTAGGTAATCCACTTGGACTAAATGGTGGGATCAATCCCTCCTTACAAGCTTCAAATTCGCGGATTATGGTATTAAAATTACCAATCTTGAGAATAAGACTTAGAGAGGAATCAACTCCCTATCTTGAGAAATATTGCACGATCTGGATTATCAAAGAATGGTGAAATTCTTAAATATCCAAATAGCCTCCAACATATAGATGTGGTCGACAACACACCGATAAGAAGGACTCAACTAGACACGGCTCCGAGACATCCTAGGACACTTTAAAACCTTATGCTCTGATACCAAGTTTGTCATGCCCCAAATTCGAGGGACATGACCAGCACTCGACAGGGCATCCCCTGTCAAGCGGACCTGGGCGCCTTTTCTATCCCACGTGTTACCCCTCATTCTCATTACCTAATAACCAGGTGAAATAGCCATTTATAGGATATGGACTCCATTAACCAAATTTTATAAACATAATAATAACAATTTCCATTAGAAACTTCATTCACCATAATAAAGGTATTCACATTTTTATAAAACATTGCCACACATCAATATTTATCTTTTAAATTACCATGCCTGACACTACCCACAACCTGTCTACGAAGCCTCTAAATACAATTGAAGAATAATTATGGAAATGCCGTCAACAAGGCTCCGGCTATACCTTATACAACATCAAAACAAGATCAGAAAACAGAAAGTGGTGTGAGCCACATAGGGCCCCGAATGGAAAGGGGCTCGCCGAATCAACTGACGGAAAGTGATGAGGAGCTACGGTCGGTGGACTGGAGTGCCTGCTATGGATCCACCTACAATCATAACACGAATGTAGCGCCCCCGGAAAAAGGGACTTCAATACATTTGAATTGTACTGCCATGTATGAACTAACTTTGTCCAAGTAAACTCAAGCCAAATTGCGTGAACAAGTATGGAACTGAACAAAAATAATACAAGTACAACCAGGATGCAACAACCAAACATTTCACAACAATTATTCACGTAGTCATACAAAGGGGTAATCAGTGCCCTAGAGGTTACACACTCTCCTGTTGTCTCCTTTCAAATTTTCACATTTATCATTTCATGATTCATATTCATATCAATAGTGATATTGGATAACATTTCCACCCTTATTTCCTCGTCCACCCTTATTACCTCGGCCTCCCTTATCACCCCAACCCACACCTTATTTCACCGTGTTGCGGCGTGCAACGCGACCTCGCCTGACAGTTTTCAATTCACAACAACAAACAGCACAACAACAAGTACAAGAAATCAACCATGGTACTTCCTTAAAATAATTCCCCAACAAGGGTATTAACATCCCACAACTAGCAAAAACAATTTTCCTTATGTTCATCAAAGTTGATACACAATTTAGATCATCACAACAATTTTTCACAACTAACCACACACATTATTCCACAATATTTCCATTTCAAGTGTTCCACATTGTTTCCATTTCCATTATTCCATATTGTTTCCATTTTTCCATTATTCCACATTGTTTCCGTTTTCGTTGTTCCAATTAAACGTTCCACAACATTCACCACAAGGTACTAACACACAATTTTTACAACACTAAAGCTTCACAATGATTTTCACATGAATATCAACTATCAACAATTTCACAACTAGCATAGGCGGTTTCACGAGGATCACAGTTAGCCATACATACCTAGAATTGAATATCCTTTTTAAACTCTACTCCAATTCATCAAGCAATTAGGAAGGATCAATCTCTTTCATGATTAATACATAGACCTTTAGAATAGGAATTCACAATTTACTACCCAGTTCCCTTTTTACAAGATTTTTAGGTTTTGAAGACATGCATGTGGATTCCTAACAAGAATTTTCAAAACCAAAGTATGAAACTCCCTCCCCAAACCTGAGTTCGAAAATTAGGGGAAAAGGGTTAGGGATTTTACCTTGATATCAGAGGGGAAGGCAGATGCTCAAGATTTTCTAGGCTTTGATGATTTTTGAAAGATCAATTGATGAAGAAATATCTTTCTCTCTCTAGAACCCTCTCTCGCTCTCTCTTATTTTGTTCAGAAAATGGGTTAAAATGAGAGATGGGGTGTTTTATTAAAAGAGGGGTTGGACTTAGAATTTTAGAAAATAACTGAGCGAACACGATCTGCGACGCCTACCTGCGATTGCAGAACTCACATGCGGTCAGCAGAATGGACCGCAGAAATGGCTCAAGTTTCAAACCTCTCGGGTTGGGAATGCGGTGACTATGCGGTCCGCATTTGCGGTCTGCGGTCGCAGAATGCTCCGCAGAACTGGCCTTTGAATTTCTTCTGGGACAATATGTGATCACTCTGTGGTCCACATATTGATTATGCGATCATAGATTTGACCGCATTTTCAACATCAAAGTTTGGTTTCTCTTCATTCTCCGGTAGGAATGCGGTCCGCATAGCTGATCTGCGACTGCATTTTGACACTTTTCTGGAAAAGGTAATTCTTTCAATATTTAAAGGGTTAAATCATCACCAAGGGTCCGAGCCGAGCCGCGGCAATTTTTAAAGAACTCACACATTCATAACACATAATCAGAGTAGACACCACGGTTTACTAAGTTCTGAGACAAAATTATTTACGGGACCTTACAATAATAGGGGTAAATCCATAAAGTCTATTTAAGGACAAAGTCTTGACAATACACGGTTTGTGAAAATAAGGTAAAGGAAACAGTTAACAACCGTAAAATCAGAAGTCAAAGATTTTATATGAATGAACCCACTCAGAAAAGGTGAAGAAAAGGGTTTACTTGCGAAAATTCAGTAACAATCAATTAAAATAAAAAAAAATATTCTAATTTAATCACATGTTCGAAAACCTTTTAAAAAAGGGTTGAACACACATATAAAGCATACATGCATGCTTAAACATGAAGGAATTCATCATGCTATTCAACAGAAGATTCTAGTATGGGAGAATCAGAATTGTATGCAAACAAAGAAGTTCGAACCTAGTTCAGAGACTTAGGACTTAGTTTGAAAGAGTCAAGGGTTATATAAACCCTAGTTTAATAACAAGATTAGACCTTGGCAAAACTCCCAAATTCTAGGGTTTCTGCCTCTAAAAAAATACAGAGGCGAAGAGGCAAGTAGTTGAAACAGGCTCAGAGATCTCATTCAGAGAATCATGAGAAAAAAACAACTACAGTAGAAGGTTCAAAGCAAACAGAGTGAATAAACAGATTCGAAGCATAGTGAGAGTAGAATAAATAGTAGAAGAAAACATTCTTTAAATAGGTCTTTTAGGAAAACTTAAAATAGGTAAAGCAGAGGAGAAAACAATGAACACTTAAGCACACGGTAGAAGGATACAATAGGAGAAGCATATCAGAAAAATAGCTGGACATAGTGGGAAAGCATGTGAGAACATAGCATAGAAAACACAATAGAAGAAAAGAACGAAGATAGTAAAAGAATATTCATGAAAACATAAGAACATAGTAGAAGAACATGCATGGTAGAAAAGAAAACATAAGAACATAGAACAAACAAATACACACAAAGGAAAGGAGAAGAAAGTCAGAGAAACAATTTGAAAATTTCCAGAAAACACTAAACCGAGAAGAAGTAACTTTTGAAAGTAATTTTGAAAGAAAAGTTGGGAAAATCGTTCAAAAACTCAAATAGAACATGGATACACAACAGATCTAAGAAAATCGGAAAGAAAAAACTTGGATAGTTAGGATTTCAGAAGAACCCTAGAGTGAGAAAGGCTTGGAAAGGTCCGATCTAAGTCGGATAAGGTCAGAAACAGGCTCATAAATCCAAGAGCCACCAGAGCAAGGCCGGAGATGAAAGTAATCCTCGAATCGGTGAAGGTCTGAGAGAGGAACTTCGAAGTCTGTCCTCGATCCTTCAAGCATCAGGCATGTAGGAGCCGTAGGAGGTGATTATAGGCTGTCCATTGCCTGAGAAGCCATGGATTCCGGTGAGTTTAATGGTTGAGATGGTAGAAGCCGGCTAAGGTTTGAGGGGGAGTTAAGAGAGAACAGAGAGAGAAGGGATTCAAAGGCGGCTGGGAGATGGGAAATGAGGGATTAGGGTAGTCATCTGAAATTAAAAAAGGCAAGGAAGATTTATGGTCATTGATCAAAATGATCAACAACTTGGATCAATAGTAGAAACTGGGCGGGTTTTAAATGGGTTAAAGGGTCGGGTTAAAAAATTAAAAATAGGGTCGTTCAATTGGGTGGAATTGGGGTTTGATTTTGGGCTAAAATGAAATGTTAATGGGCTATATGTTAAAAATCCAATTTCTCCCTTTTTAATTTAATTAAAATAGTTAAAATGAATCTGAAAATAAATTAAAAGCACCAAAATAATTAATAATATATATAAATTAACCTACAAATATTAGGAGTAATTTTATCATCGTAAAACGCTATTAATTGTAATATATGCTATAATTGCAATTTTATGCAATTTAGCTTAAAAATATCAAATAGATTTGAAAAAAATATGAAAAAATCACCTTAATTGTATTTTGGTGTATATATGAGAATAAAATGAATTATTCACAAAAATAATAATTTTTGAGAATAATTATTGGATTTTATAGTATTAAATAGACAATAAATTGGTTTAAAAAAATATTTAAGAAATTAAAAAATACCAAAACACTTGGGTATGCTCATATATGAATGTATATATTATTTTACAAGTATTTTGAGTATAAAAATATCTAGGAAAAGATTGGGTATCAACAATTGCCCCTCTTTACCCGGAAAGAATGAAAGAGTTATCGGGTAAAGATATGATGGACAATTTTGACCATAAGAGGTGATTTTGCAAAGAATTTCAACCGAGCTCTAGCTTTTGAGATGCCTACATATATCTGGTTTTACATGAATCAGGTCATATGTAGTTTAGGATCCGTCAGCGGGATATACCAATAGAGTTTCGAAAAGGACAGACGCGATGTATATGTTGTAGCTAAAATTTGATAGGCTGCAGGAACTGGAGCGGGATTGCTCCTGCTGAGAGGGTCATTGCTAGCCGACATACCTGCAAGCGAGCAATACAACATATACTGTGCATAAATCAAATCATGATGGAAGTTCCCTTTAGACCATGAATGTTGTCTTTCGAAAGTTAGGATGACGTCCTCGGATCATGACATCCTGGGCAATGAAGCGTATGATAAAGGATTCGCAGGCTATGAAATTATGTTCTCAGGCTATGAGGATGATGCCTCCAAACCATGACTGTTGCCTTTGAATAATGATATGCAAAAGATAAAACGTGGTCCTCAGGCCATGGCATGGCATTCTCGGGCTATGAAAATGGTGCCTCTGAACAATGACTCATTTGGACAATTTGGCAATCTTTCAACCCATGAAATGCAAAAGGTGGTGATCTTTCAGCCAATGCAGGGAGTGGCGATGTTTCAGCTGGTGCAGAATTTAAATAAAGGTGGCGATCTTTCAGCCATGCAGATGGAGACAGTTCTTAGTCTCGGAAGGCAGGAAGGTAGTCTTATGCAAAATACATATAATGCGGATGGAAGCAATGTTTAGTCTCGGAAGGCAGAATAGTAGCCTTATGCAATGCAGGAAATGCATAATGGAGACAACTCTTATTCTCGGAAGGAAGAAAGTAGCCTTATGCAAATGTAGATGATGGGGATGGAGATAATGCTTAGTCTCGGGAGGCATAATATTAGCCTTATGCGAATGCAAAATGGAGGGAGAGCTTAACCTCGGATGGCAGAAAAGTAGCCTTATGCAGAATGCAGGAAATGCATATGGAGACAGTGCTTAGCCTCGGAAGGTAGAATAGCCTTATGCAAATGCAAAATGGAGGTAGAGCTTAACCTCAAAAGGCAGAAAAGTAGCCTTATGCAAAATGCAAAAAATGCAGATGGAGACAATTCTTAGTCTCGGAAGGCAGAAAGTAGCCTTATGCAAATGCAGAAGGGAGGTAGAGCTTAACCTCGGAAGGTAGAAAAGTAGCCATATGCAAAATACAGGAAATGCAAATGGAGACAGTGCTTAGTCTCGAAAGTCAAAAAGTAGCCTTATGAAAATGCAGAAAATGCAGATGGAGATAGTGCTTAGTCTCGGAAGGCAGAAAGTAGCCTTATGCAATGCAGGAAATAAGAGGCAGATAGTAATGAAATCTCTTAGCTGATAGATGATAGGTGATAGCTGATTCCATCATTGTGGCTGTCGGGGATGTTGTACACGTATAGCAATTGTGAATAGGTGTTGCTTCTGAGAAGTTGCATTATTGAGAAAGCATGAGCGCGTAAATATATCTTACGATATTGTGGATTGAGTGCCTGCGTCCAGAGAAAAATTGTGAGTTTTGTAAAGGGGGAGGTTAGTTTGTCTTTGCATGGCCTTTGCTTGTCCTGCCTAACGTTGTGTTTTCATTGGGGTAGCATTTCTAAACACACAAATTCGATAATAGTCATGCATGATTTGGTAAAATAAAGTAGCCTAAATACATAGTTGAAAATAGTTGAAATGTCACCAAATGTTTCTTCGACACATTTGGTGAAATAATCAATCGATACCAGAATAAACATGTGCCCGTTTGATGCGGCCGGTTAGATTTGTCCAATAACATTCATTACCCATGCGGCGGATGGCCATGGAGAGCTTGTTGCAGTAAGCTCATTTGGAGGTACTTTTATCATATATGCATGTATCTGAAAGTGATAACATTTGCGAACATACTGGATACAATCTGTTTCCATAGTCATCCAAAAATAACCTGCCTGGAGTATCTTCTTTGCTAAGATAAAACCTTTCACATGTGGACCACAGGTTCTTGCATGAACCTATTCTTATAACTTGGATGCTTCATTCGCTTTGGAAAACCTTAGTACCACCAAATCGGGAGTCATCCTATACAGGATTCCTCCACTGAAAAAGAAGTTGTTAGACAATCGCCGAAGGGTGCGCTTCTGCATACCGTTGGAAAGTTTTGCATGTTCTCCTATCGTCAAGTATTCTTTGATGTCATGGAACCATGGTTTCCCATCTTCTTCTTCCTCGACATGAGCGTAATAAGATGGTTGATTATAAATCTTAACCGGGATGGGATCAATGAAATTCTTATCTGGATGTTCGATCATGGATGATAGCGTAGCCAATGCGTCAGCGAACTCATTCTACACTCTGGGGACGTGCTAATATTCTGTCTTTGTGAATCTCTTCCTCAACTCCTGTATGTGATGCAGGTAAGGAAGTATCTTAGAGTTCTTGGTTGCCCATTCTTCTCAGACCTGATGCATGAGCAAGTTTAAATCCCCGATCACTAACAACTCTTGAATGTTCATGTCAATAGCCATCTTGAGCCCCAAGATGCAGGCTTTGTATTCAGCCATATTGTTGGTGCATGGGAACCTGAGTGTGGTGGATACCGGGTAATGCTGGCTAATTTCTGATACTAGGATTTCTCCTATGCCAACTCCATCAAAATTTGCGGCTCCGTCGAAAAACATTCTCCAACCATCATAAGATTTTATAATATCTTCTCCTATGAAGGATACCTCCTTATCGGGAAAATATGTCTTTAAAGGCTCATTTTCTCCATTCACGGGATTCTCAGCGAGATGATTTACCAAGGCTTGTCCTTTGATCGCCTTCTGAGTCACGTAAACAATGTCGAATTCACTTAGCAGGATTTTTCACTTGGCGAGCTTGCCTGTAGGCATGGGCTTCTGAAAGATATTCTTTAGAGGATCCATTCTGGATATGATATAAGTAGTGTAGGCCAGAAATAATGCCTCAGTTTTTGAGCTACCCAAGTCAGAGCACAACAGGTGTTGTCTAATAGAGAATATCAGGCCTCGTACGGGGTGAACTTCTTGCTAAGATAGTAGATGGCTTGCTCTTTTCTCCCTCTTTCATTATGTTGTCCCAGAATACACCCAAATGCTGCATCCAATACTACAAGGTAGAGCAACAGAGGTCTACCTGGTTCGAGCGGAACCTAAACTGGCAGCATTGATAGGTACTCATTGATTCTGTCAATGGCTTTCTAACAATCATTAGTCCATTTGGTAGTAGCGTCCTTCTTCAACATTTTAAAGATGGGTTCACAAATGATAGTGGACTGAGCTATTAACTGGCTGATATAGTTGAGTCTCCCCAGGAAACTCATCACGTACTTCTTGTTCTTCGGTGGTGGAAACTCTTGAATGGCCTTAACCTTTGATGGATCCAATTCTATTCCTCGACAACTCAAAATGAACCCTTATAATTTTTCGGCTGGAACCCTGAATGCACACTTGGCGGGATTCAATTTTAGATTATACCTTCTCAGTCTGTTGAAGAATTTCCTCAGATCTTCCATGTGGTCAGCGGCTCTCTTGGATTTGATGATGATGTCGTCTTCATATACCTCAATATCCTTGTGTATCATGTCATGTAAAATAGTAGTCATGGCCCTCATATAGGTGGCCCCTGCATTTTGTAACCCAAATGGCATCATTTTGTAACAATACATTCCTTATCGTAATGAAAGTCGTTTTCTCTACATCCTCCTCATCCATTCATATGTGATGATACCCAGCGAAACAATCAACAAGACTGCAACTCATGCTTGGAGCAGTTATCAATAAGAATGTGTATGCTTGGCAAGGGGAAATTGTCTTTGGGACTTGCCCGGTTAAGATCCCGTTAATCGACACAAACTCTAACTTTCCCATCCTTCTTTGGTACTGGCACGATGTTGGCTAACCATGTCGGATATTCCACTACTCTGAGAACCTTGGTTTGACTTTCTTGGTGACTTCTTCCTTGATTTTCAAACTCATGTTAGGCTTGAACTTTCTGAGTTTCTGCTTTACTGGCGGACATATTGGATCTGTTGGCAGTTTGTGAGCTACAATGGATATACTGAGACCAGTCATATCATTATACGACCAGGTGAATATGTCCTCATATTCCTTTATAAACTTTCTGTGCTCTTTCTTTTCTGATGGTAAAAAGTGAACACTAATGTGCGTTTCCTTAACATTCTCTGTATCTCCCAATTTAATGACCTCAGTTTCGTCTAAGTTAGACTTAGGTCTATTCTAAAAATCCTCAACCTCTCTGATAACCTTTTCTGGTATATCATCATCTTCTGAATCTATGTCCGTTTGTTACGTTGTCTTATTGCGACTCACAATCGTCGATTCATCATCAAGATAAGTAATAGTAATGCTTTGTAAATATAGTAAATGATAGAGAAAAAGGAAAATAATAAGAGCGAGATATATAAGAAACTAAAATGTTTTGATTAAATTTCATAATTGTTTTCGAACATCGGAGCTCTTTTCGATAATTAAAGAAAATACGGAAAGTAAATGTAAAATGTGATGCATGGTGCTTTGTTTAGCCTTGCTACCTCAAAGCTTTCTGGGCCCTGGTGGTTCTGATGGACCAATTTCTAAGGTGTTTTCCTCGGTTACATCTTGTATAGAAGGGCCTTCCTCCCCTTCCTCCTCGAAAATAACACAGCAGTCCATATCACCATCCTCCAGAAATAGATTCTTCATTGTTGCTAATGTTTTATCTTCTTCTGACCTATATATAGTATCTGCAGGTTGGAAAGTCTTCTCCAAACGAGGTATCTAATGCTCTAGTGGCGACCATTCATCGAACTTTTTCCAGGTGTATTCGTATCCCAATCCAAAGGTTGTGCCATGTTTCTGATGGGTTTGGAAATTTCTTGGAGGTTTTTGCCAAGTCCTTTTCCAGGATCATATCCACACCAATTCGGTATGCTCTCAATCTTGCTATCCTACCTTTTATCTTTGTCCACAATGTTGACCTGCTCGATGTGATGGTAGGTTTCTCCACCTATTCTCATTCTTTCTCCAATCATCGGGATGGTCTGTTGACTGTATATGGGGTTTCTACAATTGCCATGAATATTCACCTCTTTGTGATTCCATTCAAACTTCACCGCCTGGTGTAGGGTTGATGCTACAGCTCGAGTGGCATGGATCCATGGTCGTCCAAAAGCAAGTTGTAGGATGCTGGGACGTCTATTACCTGAAAGTCAACATCGAACCAAGTTGGTCCCATTTGTAGGCATAAACTGATCTCCCCAATAGTAGACCTTTGGGACCCATTGAAGGCTTTGACATTGATAGCCCCATCTTTAATCTTGTGCAGGCTCTTTTCCAATGTTTTGAGAGTTATCAATGAACAGATGTTGAGGCTGGATCCTCCGTTGATCGGGACTCTAGTGATGAAATAATCCTTGCATTGCATGGTGATGTGCAGTGCCTTGTTGTGACTCAGCCCTTCCGGTGGCAGCTCATCTTCATGGAAGGTGATTTTGTGGCTCTCCAGTACTTACCCTACCATGTTTGCCATTTCTCCTCCAGTTATGTTACTGGGCACATATGCCTCATTTAGTATCTTCATCAAGGAATTCTTGTGTGCGTCAGAGCTATGCAAAAGAGCTAGGATGGAAATCTGTGCCGGTGTTTTATTTAGTTGTTCAATGATCGAGTACTCTTTTGGTTGTATCTTCCTCAAAAGATCATTGGGTCCAGTTTCAATAGATTTGTCCAAAGGCTTGCTTACTGGACTAAGCTAGGTGTTCTAGAGTGTAGACTCTTCCTGTTTTGGTCATACCCTGTGCAACAATTGCTTCTCCAGCTTTGGTTTTTGTTTTCCTCATGGCTTGAGCTCTATAATCCCATGGTATGGAATTTGAATGGAACAGTGTTATGTCTATCATTGCTACCGGAATAGGCACTCTTGGAGGTATCACAAAAACTTCAAAGGGCACGGGTTCTTTTGGAACCCCAAACTCAACCTCAATTGGTTCGGCACCTTCGAAAAAGAAGATGCTTCAAACTCGAGTGGTATATACATGTTTACTTCGTTGCCCCAGAGGGGTGATTCTGCACAACAACTGAGTTAACTGTGACTGTTGGTTTCTTTGGCTCATCACCTTCAGCAATTAATCCTATTGATGCCTTGGGGTCCCAGTCATCTTCGATCTCGATCATGAGAATACCTCCACCCTTGTGGTCAGGCAGAGGGTCATTGCGAACATTAGGAGCAGGCTACTATGCTAAGATGATCTTATTGTCGATCAATTTTTGAATCTTGTCTTTCAGTGAGTGACACTCATTAATGGTATATCCCTTCGTGCCAGAATGGTACGCACAGGTCTTGTTTGGGTTGACCCATTGGGAGGGATTTTCTGAAGTTATAGTAGGGATAGGGGTAACATATCCAGCAGGTTTAAGTCTCTCATGCATCTGATCAATAGATTCACCGATGGTTGTGTATTATCTGGGAGGTACGCGGTCAAAGTTTGGTCTAGGTCTAGGGAAATTTTGGCGAGTGGTAGGTAATTGGTAGTGAGAGGGTTGAGCATTATAAGCTTGGTAGGCAGATGCGGGTTGGTAGTATCTGGGTGAAGTTTTCTGATGTGTGGGAGGCGGGGATGAGTTGTAAATGGTTGGTGGATTTTGGTAAGAGGGTGTGGGTGTTTGGTAATTTGGGATAGGCTGATTTGTAAGTGGAGGTGATGGGTAAGTGTGGTATTCTATTGGGGACTTTGTTCTCTGTGCGACCATCATGGCACTCACATCATTCTTTTTGGACGTGACACCAGACTGTAAAGCCATTTTGGTGGCCTGTAATGCTTCAAGATTAGTAACCATACCACTCTTTATGCCTTCCTCAATTCTTTCCCCCAACTTGATGACATCGGAGAATTGTTGGCCCTCGATCAGCATCAACCTCTCATAATATTGTGGGTCCTGAGCCCAGACGAAGAATTTGTTCATATGTTCCTCTTCTAAGGCCTTCCTAACCTTAGCAGCCACTGATCTCCCATGAGTAGCATACTCGCAGAATATCTCGGTAGGTTTCTTCTTCAAATACTGGATGTAGAACACATCTGGTGCATTTATCTGAATTGAATCGGAACCTATCCATGAAATCGGACGCCATACCTACCCAGCTTGTCCAGTTCTTGGGGTCTGGATGATATACCAAGACAAACCATCCCCTTTCAAACTCCTCATAAAGAGCTTCATACGGATCTTCTTATCTTCTCCAACTCCGACCAGTTTTCGCTATATGTCCTAAAATGGGCTCTGGAATCTCCTGTGCCATCGAACATTTCGATCTTGGGAGGTTTGTACCCCTCAGGAAGTTCTACATCTGGCCGAATGCAAAGGTCCTCATAATTCATACCCTCAATACCTTTGTTTTCTTCAAGACCCTGGACTCGTCTGGTCAACTTCTTGAGTTCCGCGGCCAAGTTCCTTATAAAAGAGTCTTTGTCGTCAGACTTAGGTGTGCTTGAAATTGGTTGGGTATAGTGCGGTATAGTTTCCACAGATATGGAGGTGTTTCGGGTAGGATCATGTGTGGTGTTCAACGGTTCAGGAATGAGTAATGGATTGTTGTTGGGAATGTGGCATGTGTTGCAATGTTGAGTATGATGGGTTGTTTTGGTGGTTGTGGGTATTCTATGGAGGTGCGGGATTTTGGTTTTTGGGAAAGTTGATATCGGGAGTGGTAATGGAGAATAACAAGTTGGCCAAGTTCCGAATTTGATCCAGTTCTTTTCGCGACTTCAATAAATTCTGCTCAAGTTGGACGACACTCTCCTTAGAGAGCTGGCTACCCTGCGTAACCACTGTGTGTTTACCCGAGTTCTCCTTTCTGATGTTGTTCACATCTTCTATTTTAGTTTTGTTCTTGTCTTCGATAGGACTTAGAGGAGGAGGTGAATGGCCCTTGGATCTCGTACTGTACGGTGATGATGCCAGAATGCACGAACTAACCTTTGGGGAGGGGAATAAAAATAAAATTAAAACAAAAAGGTAATAAGTTAGTGCGGATTATTAGAAGAAAAGTGTTGCACTGTTTAAACACATAGTGTAAGAATATAAATTGCGTCCTAATTTGGGTGCCTCATTCTGCCTGAGGTAGGACTAGCGACAAGTTAATTTGGAGAACTTATAATGGTAAATGCCTTGTTTTATTGATAAAAATAAGATGAATCCAAAACGACAGTAAATAACAGAAAGTAAAGTGTCACTAGTGGCCATTGGCCTTATTAAATCATTAAGCAAAATAAAAAGACTCCTAACTACTTGGTACCAGAAGGACCTTCCCCAGATTCGGCATCTTTATATCCCTCTAACAGATTCACCAGCTCGTGCAGTCCCAGCAGAAATTAAGCTCAGGCAAGATGTCCTCCCACATTTTCCTCAGCATTTTACCAATCTTCAATCCTCTTGATGAACTTTCCTTCCAGCTCTACTAGACCCTGTTCCAGATAACCCAGTCATTTGTTGGTGCTGATAGCCATATCTTTCCATTCTTTGTTCAACATCTGATGGACTTCTTGTATTTCCCGCAGCTCGCTTTCACATTCTCGAATTCTCTTGCGGAGTTGTTTATACTTAACCCGTGCTTTAGCCTTTTCATCGATGACCCTGTGACCTCGAATAAACCCGAGCTGACCCAAACATTGTGAACCAACCTGAGTAGTATGGTGCACATCTAGCGTAATACATGTCTGGCTCAATAGAATCCTTCCCCAAAATCATTTTTGCAGTGCTTCATGTGCTGAGCTTGGCACTTGTGAGGGCAATCATCATCCTGGAATTCAGCCCTGAAGTGAATCATCTTGTCAACCCTTGGTATGACTTGCTTTCTTCCTGCCTGCCTAATGAACCGGAGGGGGATGTAGGGACAAGTTCCCCTCAGACCAATGAGTATGAGAAAAAGTTCGTCTCGAGAACGGACAATGAATTCTTCCATAGGGAACCACTCGAACATCCACTGCACTTGGTCTTCAGATTTAAAATAACTCTACCCATCCTCTAGCATCCTCTGGCCGAGAAAACATGTTAGGCATAATTCATACGCCTTGGTTGATGGAAGTCAATGTGATCATCCCAATCTCTGCGAAGAATCTCATGCCGGTATTCACCTTTCCGTGGGTGCTCCATGAGCCAGAGTTGAAGTAATAAGTTGCAACCCTCAAAATGCTTGGCCTCTTGTTGACAGTTTTCCAGGGCTCGGTATATCTTAGCAACAATCATAGGTACTATGCGTAAAGGCTGCCCGCCAACTCCTTCCATCAAAATCTTGGTTACCATGGCCAGTCTGGTGTGGATCCTAGCCTTCTTCATTGGGAACTCTATCATTCCAAAAAAGCAGAACATAAAAACGAAGACCCTCCTGTGGATATGCCCAATGAGGTAAAGGCGAATTCATCTGAGTAGGTGCGGTATGACTTTCTATGGCCGTACCTCTCGTACAAATAGTCTAATGGAATGTAAGAGTAGTTCAAATAGGTTAAGTCCGAGTTTTTCTTCAGTCCCATCATCTTAAGGAAATCCCTACCCTTGTGATTTTCTGGTATAAGCAAACCCATACTCTCCAAAGGAATACCAGCTAAACCTTTTATTTCCTCGAGTAAAGGAGTCATTTCAAGATTCCTGAAGCGGAATACAGATCTGTCACTATCCCAAAATAGAGTTGCAGCCTCTATGATTTTGTTGTCAGGCTGGATCTCCAGATGAGGAGGTAAATTCCCTAAGTATTTGCGGATGAGCGTCTGATCACTGGAGTGGAGGTCTTTCCACCAATTTAGCAGCCTTGGGTGAATGTTGGTTACCATGCCAAATCTGGAGACTTCGTGCCTCATTTTCTGCAAAACAAAGAGTTAGGCCCTTATCCCCACCAGATTCGACTATTTAAACCAATAATTAGCATTAAAGCATTTAGTTCACAAAATAAATGCACAGAATACGGTGGTATCCATTTGGGTTTCTAGGAAACCCGATGGTCTTTGGACAAGGCTATCTTAATGAGTCATTATGTGGATAACACAATTGACTTGACTAGGTTTGACCATGATGCATGCTCAGTTAAACAGAGTAAGGTTTCTATGGGGTATTCGACCGATACCCTTGAGCGGACAACTCAAGAGGGAAAGGCACATAACCGTCGACTTCACCGCTGACCGATCGGTTTTACCGAATATACGCCTTTTGCCAAAGTTAAAGGGTGATAATATTGGAGTAGCGCAACCACTCATTATAAGCGTTGCTATGGTATTTTGTTTAGCACGAGTGGAATATGATGTTGAAGATGCAATTATAAAAATGAAACGGATTGTCATGTATTTCCACATTCATAAGATAATAATTACAATAATTGATCGAAATTACAACAGTGGTAAAGGAAAGTAGTAAAGAAAGAAAAGACACGAAGAGCCAAGTCAGTTTCATAGTAAAGGAAATAAAGACAGTAAGTAAAGGCAGCTAAAGAGATAATAAAGTCACAAGTAGCATGCAGCGGTAATAGCCTAAAGAAATCCCCAGCAGAGTTGCCAAGCTGTCGACGCCCCCTTTTTCTATGAGTCGAAATCAGGTCTACGACATTTGGAAGGACAACTCTATTCCCTTTCGATAATTGGGTTGAGAAGTTGAAGAGTCACCACCTAATGATTATGTGCATTAGGACACTTTTAAGAAGGGGTTTAGATGAAGAAACTAGAGATTAGGGTAAGGACTAGAAATTATCTTGAGGGAAAGGTGTTAGGTAACAGTCGAGATCCACTAGTGTGGTTCCCGGCCATGCTACAATTGTGACATTCAGTAACAAGTAAGCAAGTAGAAGTTTCAAGTAGAAGGGGTTTTCACATAATATTACAAGCAAACTGAAAGTTTGAAAACAGTAAAGGAAAACAGAAATTTTAGAGAGATTGTTTAAACAACTTTTGAGAAAGATAAACAAGTAAAAGGACAAAAAAGGACCTAGGTTTGGAAACAATATGGATAACTTCAATGCAATATCCAGCAATCACTCCTCAAAAGTGGGGTCGCACGTGATATTAGCGCATCAGTCATAATCTCCATATTCTACCCTCCCCACCGCGTTAAGGTACTAAATCATGGAATAGTATCATTGCTTATTGCATGCTAGTACCCGTCACAATCCTATCAATCCCGGAGGCATTTGGGACTTCTAGTCCTATCAAGGAGAGGAATTTTGGCTTTTTCAAGAGTTTAAAAAGTTAAAAATTCTAATGCGTCAAACAAAACACATAGAACAGTTATGGGGTACACATAACAATTAAAGGCTCAAATAAGCCTCCTCAGAATCACAAAAATGTAGTTTAGTATGCCTTACATAAACTGATTATTTCTGAATTAAACTTAAATATTAGGCGGGATGGCTCATCCCATATTTTAAGACATGAAGTCTGTATTATGCTCCCTGGTTGCAATTATTGAAGAATGATGCATCTATAGCTTTACCCTAAGGCTTGCCTAGGTGAAACCTATAGGCATGATATCTACTGGTTAAAGAAATAGACTGATTACAGAAAGTTTCTTGTTTTTAATAGAATGATACAAGTTCTGTAGCTGATAAGACATTACTAATGATAGATAAAACTTAAAACGAGTTACTCAAACTTAGTTGACAGTTCCTATAGCCATGATTTCTAGCGTTGTTAATTTTAAACATTTTTACAGGCATGGCAAGAGTGCATAAATACTACGAGCATGGTATCTATAATGCAGCTTGATATTATTATTAAACCTATAGACTGTTTTCCTAATGACATATGTATACGAACAAATGCAGAAGCTTATAGGCAAGATCTCTATATGCAGATGCATAAACTTATAGGCAAAATTTCAATAGAGAAGTGCAGAAAACTTATTGGCATGATTTCTATATGCAGATGCATAAACTTATGAATACAATTTCTATATGATATGCAAAATACATGGTTTTTATACGTGAAAGTGCAGAAAAGCAGAAACAAACCCTATAGGAAGGATATCTACCCTTATGCATTCAGTAATTAACCCTTCCATTTCTTTACTAAACACCGTAAGTTATTACAAATTATTATAGACCAAATGAATCAGACAGAAAATAAAATTATATCAGAAATTGAAGCTGCATCCAAGGAGCCTAATTCAAGCTCAATATCTAACAATATAAAATGAACCAACTTCCGGGATCAAGTTCCAAAGCCTTTCTCTTATCTGAGAGTGTGTCAAAGTTCCAAGGAGTTTCAAGAACTCCCGGCTGTGCTTGCACCCCAGATATCATTAGAGAACTGAATTAAAGTGCAGTGTGGAAAGGCCAGCCCTCCAACGTCCAAGTTCAGAGGGAAATCAAGGTCCCAAGGAAAGTATAATTGGAGGGGGATAGAACTTACGATCTAGGAACAAGTGCAAGTGCGGTAGAGGGGAAATGGCAAGCTTGCGGTCATGCCAAGAATTTTGGGGCACTGGCACACCCCTGACCAACTTGTTATTTTCAAATTGAGGAGTTAGGACCTGTTGCAGGTCAGGTTCAGACCTAGACATTGATTTGAAGGCTGCCAAACAGTAAACTTTTAACTCAGTATACATAGGGAAATAGGGATATGGATTCATAATAAAAACATAATACAAAGTAAGAGTAGGGAAAGGGCATGCTCTGCAATGAAGCATACCGGCACACCCCTCAACGTACTTGGGGCCAAAATTCAGTTCATGGACAACAACTCATGTTTCCATGACCTGAATCACCACTCATAGACATATAAAGGGTAATGGGATAGGGAGCAAATGTTTACAGAATGTAAAGCAAGCAGCAACAGATAAGCATTACAAGGTCAGGTTCTGCAGAAAATAGACATGGATATAAAGATTATAGGTAAACATATTGGGATGATGCTGGGAAATTGAATAATGTCAGAACCCTAGTTCACCAATTGTGAACTTGTCATGACAGCATCTATTCTTTGCGACTAGGTTAGCCTAACACGTTGCGAAATTAACAATCTCTGTGAAAAATAACTCAAAACACCAAATAACATAAAGAAATATATAGAGTTGCCGCCTGGCACAATACACTGAAATACCAAAATGCTGTAAATAACTCCCAAAACCCGAAATCCCACGGGCTACACACACTATATAAAATATATGATGTTCTAAACACCATAATAGTCTAATACAAGAAGAACGGAATAACAACTAGCTAACTATAGGTAGAATGAGAGGGAGAATCTTCGGATCTGCGAACGCAGCAGATGCATATCTAATGTCTTGGAGTGTCGCTCCTGGATCACTGGTAGTGCACTCGACCAGAAGTGCTTGGATCTGCACATGAAAAACATGCACAGAAGAGGCATGAGTACACCACAGTGGTACTCATTAAGTTCCAAACCAAACCTCGGTTGAGTAGTGACGAGGAAGGTCAGGACCCTACTGAGAATAAACATAATAACAATAATGAACAGTGTGAAGCAGAGAATAATCAGGAAAAACAATGATAAAAATAGGATAGAAGCTGCAAGTCAATGAAAAATTAAGCTAAGTAAGGAAAATAACGCAACAAAATATCACTCAATATCAGGGTGCCATATGGACCTCCCAGGATACCGTCCTGTAGCCCTTTTTACTCAACGGTCCAGTGGATATCGCGGGAATCGAACCCCTAGTCCATCATACTAATGTCTGGAGGATCTCCGGGGAATCGAACCCGTAGTCCATCATATCAATTTCTGGAGGATCTCCCGGGAATCGAACCTGTAGTCCATCATATCAATTTCTGGAGGATCTCCCATTCGAACCCATAATCCATCATATCTATTTAAATGTGCAACCACAACCAAGAATTTACGAAAAAAGTCAAATATGGAATACTAGCAATTAGGTATGACTAACCTAGCATGCTTCACATAGTACAATTTAGGCAATTAAGCAATTAATTCTATCTAATTATGCTTTTCTAATTAACGCAGGTTAATCTTGAATTTGAAATCAGAAAAATAGATGGAGAAACATAGTTTAAACAACTCAGGTAAAGTGTATTTTTCAACAATTAGCACAAGTACACGCTCGTCACCTCGCGTACAAGGATTTTGAAATCAGCAGATAAGAAGTCCTAAGGGGAGAGGTCCTCCAGACAAGGTTAGACAAGCCACTTACCTTTAACCGGTACAAAAATCACCATGAAACGATGCCCTTGCCACGAGTATCCGACTCCAAGTGGCCCAAATCTATTCAAACTAATTACATATTGTAAATAACATCTCAAGTAACCAATTCCACTATTAAAATTAAAGCTAAGGTGCGAAAATAGGTAAAATGACCAAAACGATCCTCAGGCCAACGTCTCGGAACCGAATAATTTTCACATTTTCAGAAACCTCGTAATCTCACGAGTCTAACCATATAAAAATCTCAAAAATTAGAGGTCGAATGCCCCCTTAAAACCCAATAGATTAGTCAATAAACTTTCACCCAAATTCTTCCATTTTTGATCCTTAATTTGAATTTAAATGATGGATTTAACTACTAACCTATGGAATAGAACTAGAAAGGATTATAGAAACATTACCCAATAGTCTCATCTTCGAAACCCTCTCAAAATCGCCTTTGCCTGAGCTCAAATTTAATTTTTCCAACTTTTGAAATTAAGCTTCGGATAAACCCTTAACATAACAGTGATTTTTGATTATGCGGTTAAATGACCGCACCTGCGGTCACGGCTTATGCGGCCACACAACCGCTTATGCAGTATAACTCTGAAGTCCCCAGGGACCGCTTCTGTAGCCCATAATTGCATATGCAGTCACCGCCTATGCGAGCTCCCAACCGCTTGTGCGGTCCAAGGCCAGGGTCTCCAAGACCGCATTTGTTACTACAATGCCACATCTATGGAACCGCTTATGCGGTTCCCTTTTCGCAGATCCGGAAACAACAGAAGCAGCTGAACAAAACAGTGCAACAACCTCCGAAATCTCCGTTTAACAACCCGAATACATCCCGAGGCCCCCGGGACCTCAACCAAAAGAACATACATGACCTTTTACCTGATTCAAATTTATACCAATCCTTAAAACACCTGAAACAACACCGAAACCTCGATTAAATCAAAGATTCAAGCCTAAGAACTTCAAGTTTATCCAAAACACACTTTCTATCCAAAACCGAATCAACACTTGTCCGATTGACCTGAAACTTTGCACGCACGTCCCAGATGACATGACGGTGCTTCATTAACATTAGGAATCCCGTTCTGACCATTGGATCAAAACTTCACTATAGGATCGGAAATCTACAAATTCTAACTTTCGACATTTCTAGCCTAAATGAGATACGCACATCCAAAATACATTCCGAACATGCTCCCAACACCAAAACCACCTAACGGAGCTAATGGAACTATCAGATTTCCATTCTGAGGTCGTCTTCACGCTGTTCCAATTATGGGCCATTTTTCAACACTTAAGCTCTCGTTTAGGGACTAAGTGTCCCAAAACACTCCGAATTCTATCACCGAATGTTCCGGCAAAACAAAATAGCAGAAATGAACTTAGGGGAAATAGTTAATGGGGAAATAGGGCATAAATTCCAAAGACGACTTGTCGGGTCGTCACATCCTCCTACACTTAAACATTCGTTCAACCTCGGATAAGCATAGAGGACATACCTGAAGTAGCAAAAAGATGAGGGTATCGGCTGCGCATATCCCGCTTGGTCTCCCAAGTCACCTCTTTGGCCGGCTGGCCCCGCCACTGAACCTTTACTGAAGCTATATCCTTTGAACAAAGCTTTCGAACCTGCCTATCCAATAATGTCACTCGCTCATCAACATAGGACATGTCATTGTCCAATTGGACTGAGTGAACTCCAACACGTTAGATGGGTCACCGTGATACCTCCGAAGCATCGAGACATGAAATATCGGATGAACCCTGGCCAAACTGGGAGGTAAGGCAAGCTCATAAGCAACTTCCCCAACTCGCTTCAAAATATTAAATGGACCAATGAACCTCGGGTTCAACTTCCCTTTCTTTCTAAACCTCATGAAGCCTTTCATAGGCGAGACCCGAAGCAAAGCCCGCTCACCAACCATGAAGGAAACATCACGAAACTTCCAGTCCACCTAACTCTTCTATCTGGACTGGGCCGTACGAAGCCTGTCCTGAATCACCTTAACCTTCTCGACTGCATCCTAGATCAAATCAGTTCCCAATAGCCTAGCTTCACTCGGCTCAAACCAACCCACCAGGTATCTACATTTCTTACCATATAAGGCCTCATACGGCTTCATCTGAATGCTGGACTGATAACTGTTATTGTACGCAAACTCAACCAATGACAAGAACTGATCCCAAGACCCTCTAAACTCGATCACGCATGCACAGAGGATATCCTCAAGAAATATGAATGGTGCGCTCGGACTGTTCGTCCATCAGAGGGTGAAAAGTTGTACTCATAGTCACCTAGGTACCCAACTTCTGCTGGACGGCTCTCTAGAACCGTGATGTAAACACTGAACCCTTGTCTGAGATGATAGAAACTGGAATGCCATGTAGATGGACAATCTCCCTGATATAAATCCCCACTAACCGCTCCGATGTGTAAGAAGTACACACTGGAATGAAATGAGCTGACTTGCTCAGCCGATCCACAACAACAAAAATAGAATAAAATTTCTTCGCCATCATAGGGAGACCAGTTACAAAATCTATAGTGATCTTCTCAAATTTCCACTCCAAAATCTCCATCTGCTGGAGTAACCCTCCCGCTCTCTGGTGCTCAACCTTTACCTGATGACAGTTGAGGATTTAGCTATAAACTCTGCTATGTCCTTCTTCATCCACCTCCACCAGTAATGCTGCCCCCAGATCTTGATACATCTTCGCGATACCCGGATGGATGGAGTAGCGCAAGCTATAGGCCTCTGTCAATATCAACTCCCGAATATCATCGACATCGGGTACACAGATCCTTCCCTGCATCCTCAATACCCCGCCATCTCCAAAAGTCACATCCCTAGCATCACTATTGTGAACTGTGTCCCTGAGGACAAGCAAATGAGGGTCATCATACTGCTGCTCCCTGATACGATCAAACAATGAAGACTGAGAAACCACACAGGATAGAACCCGACTAGGCTCCAAAAGGTCCAATCTTACGAACTGACTGGCTAAGGCCTAAACATCCATTGCCATAGGTCTCTCTGAAGCTGGAAAATATGCCAAACTCCCCAAAATCTTCGCCCGGAAACTCAAGGCATCGGCTACCACATTGGCCTTTCTCAGGTGATAAAGAATAGTAATATCATAGTCCTTCAGTAGCTCCAACCACCTCCTCTAGTGCAAGTTCAGATCCTTCTACTTGAACAAGTGTTGTAAGCTCCGATGATCCGTGTAAGTCTCACAAGGCATGCCGTAAAAATAATGACACCAGATCTTCAAGGCATAAACAATAGCAGCTAACTCAAGGTCATGTACAGGATAGTTCTTTTAATGTACTTTCAACTGTCTGGACGCGTAGGCAACCATATCGTCATGCATCAACACCGCTCCAAGTCCGACTCGTGATGCATCACAGTAAACTATATAGGACCCCGAACCAGTAGGCAAAATAAAAATAGGGGCTGAAGTCAAAGCCGTCTTGAGCTTCTGAAAGCTCGCCTCACACTCATCTATCCACTGAAAGGGATACCCTTCTAGGTCAATCTAGTCATAAGGGCTGCAATCGATGAGAAACCCTCCACAAAACAATGGTAATACGTCGCCAGGCCAAGGAAACTGTGGATCTCTGTAGCTAACGAGGGCCTAGGCCAACTCTGCACGGCCTCCACCTTATTCAAATATACCCGAATTCCCTCACTCGATACCACGTGGCCTAGGAATGCCACATAACTCAACCAAAACTCACATTTTGAGAACTTTGCATATAATTTCTTTTCTCTCAGGGTCTAAAGCACTATCCTCAGGTGCTGCTCATGATATTCCCAACTTCGGGAGTATAAAAGAATATCATCTATGAAAACAAAGACAAACGAGTCGAGATACGGCCTGAATACACTGTGCATAAAATGCATAAAAGTTGTCGGGGCGTTGGTCAGCCCAAATGACATGACAAGAAACTCGTAATGACCATACCGAGTTCTGAAAGCAGTCTTCGGGATATCTGGCTCTCGAATCTTTAGCTGGTGGCAACCTGAGCGCAAATCAATCTTAGAAAACACATGTGCGCCCTGAAGCTGTTCAAATAGATCATCGATACGAGGCAAAGGATATCGGTTCTTCACAGTAACCTTGTTCAACTGACGATAATCGATACACATGCGCATAGAACCATCTTTTTTCTTTACAAAAAAGACATGAGCACCCCATGGTGAAACACTAGGTTGAATAAAACCCTTATCAAGTAATTCCTGTAACTAATCCTTCAACTCCTTCAACTCACGAGGAACCATGCAGTAAGGAGGAATGGATATGGGCTGAGTGCCCGGCAACAAATCAATACCGAAATCACTGTCCCGGTCGAGCGGCATGCCCGGAAGATCAGCTGGGAACACATCAGGAAAATCCCGTGCCACTAGAATAGAGTCAACAGAAGGGGTATCAAAACTGACATCTTTTACATAAGATAAATACGCGGCGCACCCCTTCTAAACCAAACGCTGAGCTTTATGAAATGATATAACTCTAATTGGAGTGTGATCAAAAGTACCACTCCACTCCATACGCGGAATACCTGGCGTAGCCAGTGTCACGGTCTTAGCGTGACAATCAAGAATAGCATACTGGGGTGACAACCAGTCTATGCCCAAGATAATATCAAAATCAACCATATCAAGTAATAAAGGTTCTGCCCTGGTCTCAAAACCACGAACAGTAACCAAACATGACCGATATACGTGGTCCAAACCAAGGGAATCTCCCATTGGAGTAGAAACATAAACAGGAGAGCTCAAGGTCTCTCGGGTTGTACCCAAATGTGGAGCAATATAAGATGATACGTAAGATTAAGTAGATCCTGGATCGAATAGAACTGATGCCTCTCTGTGACTAACCAATATAATACCTGTGATAACAGAATCGGAGACGACAACCTTGGCACGATCAGGAATAGCGATCTTCGCCTCTGGCTGGCAGGACAGGTGGGGTGGTAGCTGGAGCTGGAACGATGGCCTGAGAATCCCGCTGGTTACGTTGTGACTGAGAATGTTGAGGAGGTGCACTCCTCCCAAGCCTAGGGCAATCCCTCACTACATGGTGGATATCCCCGCACTCATAACAAGCTTTGGGAGGGTGTGGCGACTGTGACTGAATAGGCCCACCCTTGTTAGACTGACCTCTGGATGTACCCCACGCAGGAGGCACACTAGAAAATGGAGGTGCATAATAAGGCTCCTGAGATCTGGGAGGAGCTGGAGTACTGCTGGATGAAGGAAGAGCAGAGTGAATTGGGCGACCCGTATAGCCCCTACCATGAAGTCCTTCTGCTTATATACGGGTACCAGAGTAGTGATCCAATTTTCGATAATTCTTGGCCTCTCTCTCCTCTCGCTCTCTGCCATGCATACCCTCTATCCTCCTAGCTATGCTCACTACCTCCTGATAGGGTATATCCATCTTTAACTCTCGATCCATGCCAAACCTGATGGGAAGAATAAGACCCTCAATAAACTGGGGAACCCTCTCACAAATAGTAGCCACCAAAGCCGACGCATGTCTGGCCAACCTAGTATAATGGATGGCATACTCAGAGATAGTCATAGGGCCCTGGCGCAAATGCTCAAACTCCGTGTGCCATGCATCTCGGAGGCTCTGGGAACAAACTCCCTCTAAAACATATCTGAAAATCGAGTCCAAGTCAGGGAGGCAGCCTCGTTCGGACTGTCTAAGTCAAAGGTGCGCCACCAGTCATAGGCGGCTCCCCGAAGCTTGAATGCTACAAAAGAAACCCCGCTCGAGGCATTAATACCCATGGTGCGAAAGATGAAGTGACAATCCTCTAAAAACCCCCCAAAGCATTATTCGTAGCTAGTCTACTGAAAACAGGAGGGTCATACTTCTTGAACCTCTACAGTCTACGCTGCTCATCCTCCGAAGCAGGTGCCCCATCATCGGGCTGAACCGGTACTGAAGGATGGATGGGGATAATATCTGGAATCTGTCCCATATGCACTCTCTTCTATGGGGTGTGGGTTGCGGGGTCTAAGATCCACCCACTGCTTGGGACGTGGCTGCATGAAGGGGAAGAAACCCTACCTATGACAGCGTAGTATACATGCTCATAAACTGTGGCAATGCCTACTGAATAGCTAGAGTAGTAATGGTTGTGGGAATGTCAGGTGCTTGAGTCCTAGTTGTATCCGTTGCTGGTACCTCGGCGGTCGCTCGCACAGGTTCCCTGGCTGCACTCCGCGCGCATCCACGACTACACGAGGGGGTGCGGGTGCCTGATCGTCCTGGGTAGTGCATGTCCTCACCATCTGTGAGAGAATAGAAAATAGAAGTTTAAAGTCGATGTCAAAAATATAGAGCGACAAGGAGTTCAATGAAGTGAAGATTTTTCCTAAACAGTTACATAGCCTCCCGTAGATAAGTACAAATGTCTCTGTACTGATCAGTGAGAATCTAATAAACCGACATGTGTCCCGTGACTCCTATGAACCTAGAGCTCTGATACCAAATTGTCACGACCCTAGTTCACTAATTATGAACCTATCATGACGGCACCTAGTCTTTGCGACTAGGTAAGCCTAACACGTTGCGGAATTAACAATCTCTACGAAAATAACTACAAAATACCGAATACATAAAGAAATGTATAGAGTTGCCTCCTGGAAAAATACATTGAAATACCAAAATGTTGTAAATAACTCCCAATACCCGAATTACCACGGGATACACAAGCTATAGAAAATGTACGATGCTCTAAACACCAGAATAGTCTAATACAAGAAGAACAGAATAACAACTAGCTAACTATAGGTATAATGAGAGGGGGACTCTTCGGATCTGTAGACGCGAAAGATGCATACCTAAAGTGTCCGAGTGTCGCTCTTGGATCAGTGGTAATGTGCTCGAGTAGAATTACCTGGATCTGCACATGAAAAACATGTGCAGAAGAGGCATGAGTACACCACAGCGGTACCCAGTAAGTTCCAAGCCTAACCTCGGTTGAGTAGTGAAGAGGAAGGTCAGGGTCCTACTGAGAATAAGTATAATAACAGTAATGAACAATGTGAGGCAGACAATAATTAGGAAAAACAACAATAAAAATAGGATAGAAGCTGCAAGTCAATGATAATTAAGCTAAGTAAGGAAAATAACACAACCAAGTATCACTTAATATCAGGGTGCCATATGGACCTCCCAGGATACCGTCCTGTAGTCCTTTTTACTCAACGGTCCAGTGGATCTCCCGGGGAATTGAACCCATAGTCCATCATACCAATGTCTGGAGGATCTCCCGGGAATCGAACCCATAGTCCATCATATCAATTTTTGGAGGATCTCCCGGAATCGAACCCGTAGTCCATCATACCAATATCTGGAGGATCTCCCAGGAATCGAACTCGTAGTTCATCATATCAATTTTGGAGGATCTCTCGGGAATCAAACACGTAGTCCATCATATCAATATTTGGAGGATCTCCCGAGAATCGAACCCGTAGTCCATCATATCAATTTAAATGCGCAACCACAACCAAGAATTTCCAGGAAAAATCACATGTGGAATATCAGCAATTAGGTATGAATAACCTAGCATGATTCACGGTACAATTTAGGCAAATAAGAAATTAAGTAATTAATTCTATCTAATCATGCTTTTCTAATTAACGCAGATTAATCTTGCATTTGAAATCAGTCTAATAAATGGAGAAATACAGTTTAAACAACCTAAGTAAAGTGGATTTTTCAATAATTAGCACAAGAACACGCTCGTCACCTTGCGTACAAGGATTTTAAATCTGCAGATAAGAAGTCCTAAGGGGACAGGTCCCTCACACAAGGTTAGACAAGCCACTTACCTCGAACTAGTACAAAAATTACTATGAAACGATGCCCTTGCCACGAGTATCCGACTCCGAGTGGCCCAAATCTATTCAAACCAATTACATATTGTAAATAACATCGTCCACTATTAAAATTAAAGCTAAGGCGCAAAAATAGGTAAAATGACCAAAATACCCCTTAGGAAAACATCTCGCAACCAAATAATTTTTATATTTTTAGAAACCTCGTACTCTCACGAGTCTAACCATATAGAAATCTCAGAAATCGGAGGTCAAATGCCCCTCAAAACCCAATAGATTAGTCAATGAACTTTCACCCAAATTCATCCATTTTTTATCATTAATTCGAATTTAAATGATGAACTAAACTACTAAATGATGGAAAATAACTAGAAAGGATTATAGAAACATTACCCAATAGTCTCATCTTCAAAACCCTCTCAAAATCACCTTTGCCCAAGCTCAAATTTGATTTTTCCAACTTTTGAAATTAAGCATCGAATAAACCCTTAACATAATAGAGAATTTCGCTTCTGCGGTTTAAATGACCGCACCTGTGGTCACCGCTTATGCGGCCAAAGAACTGCTTATGCGGTATAACTAAAGTCCCTAGGGACCGCTTCTGCAGCCCATAACCACCTATGAGGTCACCGCCTATGCGAGCTCCCAACCGCTTTTGCGGTCCAAGGCCAGGGTCCGCAAGATCGCATTTGCGACTACAATGCTGAATTTGCGGAACCGCTTATGGGGCTCCCTTTCCGTAGATGCGGAAACAACAGAAGCAACTAAACAAAACAATGCAACAACCTCCAAAAACTCCATTTAACCACCCAAAATCATCCCGAGGCCCCCGGTACCTCAACCAAAAGCACATACACGACCTTTTACCTAATTCAAACTTATACCGATCCTTAAAACACCTGAGACAACACCAAAACCTCGATTAAATAAAAGATTCAAGCCTAAGAACTTTAAGTTTATCCAAAACACGCTTTCGATCCAAAACCTAATCAACACTCGTCGGATTGACCTGAAACTTTTCACGCACGTCCCAAATAACATGACTGTTCTTTAGCAACTTCTAGAATACCGTTCCAACCCTCATGAGGGATATTACTATCGGAACGGAAATTTCTAATTCTAACTTTCGGCATTTCTAGCCTGAATGAGTTACGGACATCCAAAATACATCCTGAACATGATCCCAATCCCAAAACCACCTAACGGAGCTAACAGAACCATCGGATTTCCATTCTAAGCTCATCTTCCACTATTATGATTACGGGCCATTTTCCAACACTTAAGCTCTCATTTAGGGACTAAGTGTCCCAAAACACTCCGAATTCTATCACCCAACGTCTCGACAAACCAAAATAGCAGAAATAAACTTAGGGGAAATAGTAAATGGGGAAATGGGGCATAAATTCAAAAGATGACCAGTCAGTTCGTCGCAAATAAAGACATACCGGTTTTTAAAAGCGACAAGCAAAAGAAAGCAGTAGTCTTGTGAAAGCCAAAGTGCAAACAAGAAAATTCAGAAGAGTTTGTGAGAATTATAAGTGTGAAGTCTGAAGTGTATTCGTTTGTGTTTTTGAAAAAGAGGTTGTGCTTTTAATAGTGTAGAAGGCAAGCAGAAATAAGGCAAGAGAATATTTTGAAAATTGATTGTAAATCAATTACACAAGATTTACCTTTAATTAAGGGATCCTAATTTCATACGGTAAAACTGATTAAGGAACTAAATTAATCAAACACTTTGTGTAGAGTAGTATAATATGGGTAAATACATAAAGGTCTATTTAAGGACAAAGTCTTGGCAATACACGGTTTGTGCAAATAAGGTAAAGGAATCAGTTAACAACCACAAAATCAGAAGTCAAAGATTTTATATGAATGAACCCAGCCAGAAAAGGTGAAGATTCTGATTTAATCACAAGTTTGAAAATCTTTTAACGAAGGGTTGAACACATATATAAAGCATGCAGGCATGCTTAAACACGAAGGAACTCGTCATGATATTCAACAGAAGAGTCTAGTGTTAGAGAATCAGAATTGTATGCAAACAAAGAGGTTCGAACCTAGTACAGAGACTCAGGACTTAGTCTGAAAGAGCTAAGGGTTCTATAAACCCTAGTTTAATCACACGATTAAACCTCGGCAGAACCCCCAAATTCTAGGGTTTCCGCCTCTAAACAAGTACAGAGGCGAAGAGGCAAGTAGTTGAAATAGGCTCAGAGACTCATGAGAAAACAAAGAAGTATAGTAGAAGGTTCAAAGCAAACAGAGTGAAGAAATTGATTCGAAGCATAGTGAGAGTAGACGAAACAGTAAAAGAAAACATCCTTTAAACAGGTCTTTTAGAAAAACTTAAACTAGGTAAAGCAGAGGAGAAAACAATGAACACTTAAGCACACGATAGAAGGATAAAACAGGAGAAGCACATCAGAAAAATAGCAAGACATAGTGGGAAAGCATGTGAGGACATAGCTTAGAAAACACAATAGAAGAAAAGAACGGAACATAGTAGAAGAACATTCGTAAAAAACATAAGAACACAGTAGAAGAATATGGGTGATAGAAAAGAAAATATAAGAACATAGTACAGACAAATATACACAAAGGAAAGGAGAAGAAACGTCATAGAAACGTTTTGAAAATTTCCAGAAAACCATAAATCGGGAAAAGTAACTTTTGAAAGTAATTTTGAAAGAAAAGTTGGGAAAATCGTTCAAAAACTCAAATAGAGCTTGGATACACAACAAATCTAAGAAAATCGGAAAGAAAAACCTCGGGTATATAGGATTTCAGAAGAACCCTAGAGTGAGAAAGTCTTGGAAAAGTCTGATCTATGTCGTAAGAGGTCAAAAACAGGCTCAGAAGCCCAAGAGCCACCGGAGCAAGGCTGGAGATGTCCAGAATCCTCGAATAGGTGAAGGTCTAAGTGAGGACCTTTAAAGTTTGTCCTCGATCCTTCAAGCATCAGGATTGTAGGAGCCGTATGAGGTAAGTATAGATTTTCCATGGCCTGAGAAGCCATGGATTCCGGTGATTTTAAGGGTGGAGATAGTAGAAGACGGTTAGTGTTTGAGGGCGAGTTGAGAGAGAACTGAGAGAGAATGGATTTAGAGGCGGCTAGGAGATGGGAAATGAGGGATTAGCGAGTCATTTGGAATAAAAACAGGCAAGGGTGATTTATGGTCGTTGATCAAAATGATCAACAACTTGGATCAATAGTAGGAGCCGGGAGGGTTTGGAATGGGTTAACGGGTTAAAAAATTAAAAATTGGATCGTTCAATTGAGTGGAATTGGGGTTTGATTTTGGGCTAATACTGAACTGTTAATGGGCTATATATTAAATAGTCAATTTCTCCCTTTTTAATTTACTTAAAATAGATAAAATAATTTCAAAAAATAAATTAAAAGCACTGAACTAATTAATAAAATATATACATTACTCTAAAAATACTATGAGTAATTTTATCATTGTAAAACGCTATTAATCGTAATATAGACTATAATTATAATTTAATGCAATTTAGCTTAAAGAATATCAAATAGATTTGTAAAAATATGAAAAAGTTACCTTAATTATATTTTAGTATAAATATGAGAATAAAATGAATTATTCACAAAAATGATAAGTTTTGAGAATAATTAATGAATTTTGTAGTATTAAAATAGACAATAAATTGGATTAAAAAATCTTTAAGAATTTGGAAAAATACCAAAACACTTGGGTATGCTCATAGATGCATGTATATGTTATTTTAAAAGTATTTTGAGTATAAAAATATCGAGAGAAAATTGGGTATCAGCAAACATCTGGTACGTGACTCCAGCATTCTTTAGACCGAGAGGCATGACTTTATAACAGTAAGTCCTCATGTCTGTAATAAAAGAAGTTTTTCCTCATCTGATGGATCCATTTTTATTTGAATATATCCTGAATAGGCATCTAAAAAACTCAAAAATTCTTGTCCTGTAGTAGCATCAATTAGTTGATCTATGTGTGGTAAAGGGAAAGAACCTTTAGGGCAAGCTTTATTCAAGTCAGTATAATCTACAAAACTCGCCACTTATCATTATTTTTGGGAAACACTTAGTATTAACTGAACAATTAGGATATTTTACCTCTCAGACATACCGAAATTTAAAAAGCTTTTGTATCACATCCTGAATCACCTGGTTTTTGAAAGATCCTTACTTTTTTTTTATTTGATAGGTGGATATATTGGATATTCATTCAGCTTATGGGTCATCACTACTGGTGGTATACTTGTCATATATGAATGCGACCAAGCAAAGAAATCTGTGTTAGCTTTTAAGAATTCAATTAACTTACCTTTAATCTCTGGGCTCAGGTTAGTTCCAATGTAAACTTTTCTGTCCGGCCGGTGTATAAATAGTACCATAACTTCATGTTCCTCAATTGTTATTTAGATGTTTTCTGCAACGATCGGACTGGTCGATTTGAGAAATTTCACTTTGCTCGATTGTTTGAGGGCACAAGTAGCTGAGTATGAAGTATTATGACTTATGTGAATCATGGGATTTAATTTTCAGGTTATTCGGAATTGATTTGGAAGAATGATTCTCAGCTAGAAGCTTTAAATTTGAAAGGTTTGACCATGTTTTAACTTTTTTGAATATGACCTTGAATTGAATTTTTGATGGTTCTATTAGCTCCGCTGGGTGATTTTGGACTTTGGAGCGTGTCTGGATTGTGATTTGGAGGTTCGTAGTAGAATTTGGCTTGAAATAGTGAAAGTTCGAATTTTGGAATGTTTGACCGGAAGTGGACTTTTTGATATTGTGGTCGGATTCCGATTTTGAAAGTTGGGTGAAAACTTTAAGGTCAATCAGACATAATTTTGTCACGCCCCAAATCCGAGGGACATGACCGGTACTCTACCGGGTAATCCCCAATCGAGTGGACCCGGGTGCCTTCCCTGACCCACGAGTTACCCTACATTTTTCATTACTTTACAAACCAAATGGAAACAACTGTTTATAATTGAAATACCTTTTCACAAACCATACATACATAGATGATACAAGCGTGGTTTACAAATTACATTACCCAAAATACAAAGTACATAATACATGCCTCATAAACCACACTTCATGTCTACGGAGCCTCTAAGCATACAAGAGGACAGTACTGTAGTTGCCAGGAACAAGGCTCCGACTATATCGTTTTACAAAAACCAAAATAAGACTCCAAAATACAAGGACAAGGGTGACATGAGCCACGCAGGGCCCCGGAAGGAAAAAGGCTCACCAATACAACTGACGGGGAAAGAGGAAGAGCTACGATGGTGTACTGGAGTACCTGTTGAAGATCAACCTACAATCATAATACGAATATAGCGCCCCCGCCAAATCGGACGTCAGTACATTTGAATTGTGCTAGTATGTATGAACAAAACTTGTCCCAAGTAAACTCAAGCCATATGCAAGTAGAACAAGAACACAACAATAGAAGCAACAACCAAATACACATAGAGATACAATTAGTCAAACAAAGGGGAAACCAGTGCCTCACAGCTTACAAACTCTCATGTTGTCTCCTTTCACAATTCCACATCATTGATTTCATAATTTTGTTCAATGTGTGTTTGTGTGTGTGTGTATATATATATATATATATATATATATATATATATATCAATAGTGATTTCGATCTCCTTTTCCACACTTATTACCTCGGCAACTCTTATTACCTCGGCCACCCTTATCACACCTATCCACACCTTATTACACCGTGTTGCGGCACGCAACCCGACCCCGCCGTATAGCTTTCAATTGACAACAAACACAACCAAACAGAAAGTCACAAAATAAACAATAAGTACACCTCAAGACATCACCTCAATAGTGTTTCCATAACTATTAGTACCAATCCCATTGCTTTCAACAGTTCGTACTCAATTCAAGTTACCACAATTGCTCACAACATTTCAAATACATTGTTATCACACTTAAGCTTGTTTCACCATTGACGGGTTCCTTCAATCACTTGTTATTTACAAACCAAGCAAGGAAATTTCACAAGAATCAAGGTTAGCCATACATACCTGGGGTCGAATTCCCCTTTTTAATCTCCTATTCCCAGTCACCAAGCTATCTAGCACAGCCCTCTACTTCGAACCAATTTTCCCTTTACTAGATTCTTGGTTTGAGTTACATGCATTAAGGTTTCCAGTTGTTAGTTCAAAATCAAAGCATAGGATTCCCTTCCCTTAGCTTAAATCAGAAAAATTGGGGGAAAAGGTTTGGGATTTTACTTGTAAGAGTGGGGATGAAGACAATAACTTAAAATTTTCCCGGCCCAGATGGTTTTGGAGGATCAATTTGATGGAAATTCCTTTCTCTCTCAAGAACTCTCCCTTCCCTCTCTGTTGTTTTGTTCAGAAAATAGGTAAAAATGAGGGGTAGGGGTGTCTTATTAGAAGAGGGTCGGGTTTAAAATTTTTTGAAAACTAAAGTTCACGACGGATCTGCGGTCAACTATGCGATCGCATAGTTGACATGCGGTCCGCATATTGGACCTCATAATGGTCCCAAATTGCTGACCTCTCTGTCTAGGTATGTGGTGAGAATGCGGTCCGCATACACGTTCTGCGGTCGCAGATTGCACCGCAAAATTGACCTCTAAAAATCCTTGAGAAATTTATGCGACGACTATGCTGTCCGCATATTGGTTATGCGATCGCATAATGGACCGCATTTCCAACATCAAATTCTGATATTCTCTGATTCACTATGCGGTCGATATGCAGTCCATATATTGGTTGTGCAATCGCATAATGGACCGCATTTTCAACATCCAATTTGGCTACCATTCAATTCATTTACGGTCGATATGCGGTCTGCATACCTTATCTGCGATAGCATTCCTGACCACAGAATTAACATTTTTCCGGAAAAGAAAATTGACTCTAGATTTTTAAGTGTAAAATCACTATAAAAAGATCACGACGCATCGATAGACCCGACTCTATGAGTTTCTAGGACTTGAGTACTCATTTTCACGGGGTCATACATCCTCCCACGCTTAATATCATTCATCCTCGAATGAAAACTTCGAAATCCAAATGGTTTGAAAGCATGATATGCAAGTTCCTAAGTTTTCACTAACCCTTTATAATTTAGAAAAATTCCGCCGGAGTTTCCTTTAGAATATGGACATATCCACCTGTCAGTGAGTCCCAAAACATATATCCAAGCATCATTACACTATCTTGCTATCCCTATAACAGTTATAAAATGCACGACATTCACACTTGTACTTATTCAGCCTCTCGATACACTTTTAACCATTTTGGCACACCACATGTAGTTAAATTAAGCATTAATTCTCTGTACAATCAAAGCCATTTACCTATCACAAGAGTATGATACAGTCAATCATTTTAATATAATTTCTCCATGCAAAATTAATCATTATTTTCTTACATCACCTTACCGTGGGCAGATTATCTATCACAAAACACAAAAAATTTCGGGCACAACTTGGAGAATTATAATGGTGAAGTATTTAGGAACTTTTACAAAAAATGGGACATAATACTAGTTTGCTTAGGGATAAGGACTTACATCACCACTCCTAGGCTCATACAAACAAATGGGGGTATTTTACTTTCATCTCATCTTCCGCTTCCACGTGGCCTCTTCGACTTGTTGGTTTCACCACAACACCTTAACCGAAGTGATTTCCTTATTTCGTAACCTACGGACGTGTCTATCCAGAATAGCAACCGGAATCTCTTCATATGATAGCTCTTCAGTAACCTTGTCTTCAATTGGCACGATGGTGGACGGATCCCCGACCACATTCCTAACATGGATACATGGAACACCGGGTGCACTAAGGACATTTCAGGAGGCAACTCCAACCTATAAGCCACTTGTCCGATCCTTTGAATAATCTGATAAGTTCTGACATATCTAGGACTCAGCTTTCCTTTCTTCCCAAACCGCATGACTCCATTCATGGGCGACACCCGCAAGAATACCCAATCACCTTCTTGAAACTTCAATTCCCTTCTATGCACGTCCGCATAGGATTTCTGGCAACGCTGAGCAGTCTTCATCCTTTCTTGAATGACTGTAACTTTTTCCATGGCTTGGTGCATGAGATCTGGCCCTATCAATTCTGCCTCACCAACTTCGA
Source organism: Nicotiana benthamiana (assembly GCA_034376525.1). NCBI lineage: Eukaryota > Viridiplantae > Streptophyta > Magnoliopsida > Solanales > Solanaceae > Nicotiana > Nicotiana benthamiana. Next base: position 95,558,562 of record CM067323.1, on the reverse strand, counting down.
ACCACCCGATTGGGGACATACATCTACTCCAGTACAATGCTTCAAACGGGGCCATTTGGATGCTAGCATGGAAGTTGTTGTTGTAAGCAAATTCTATAAGGGGCAAATAATCATCCCAATTACCCTTGAAATCCAAGACACAAGCTAATAACATATCTTTGAGCGTGTGAATAGTATGTTCTGCTTGACCATCAGTCTGCGGATGAAACGTCGTGCTGAGGTTCACCTGAGTGCCCAACCCTTGCTGAAATTTCCTCCAAAAGTTAGCTGAGAATCAAGCCCGTCGATCCGAAATAATAGAAAGTGGAGTACCATGAAGTCTCACTATTTCCTTGATATACAATCGAGCATATTGTTCTGTAGTATGGGTGGACGTGACTGGCAAGAAGTGAGCTGACTTGGTGAGTCGATCCACTATTACCCAAATTGAGTCGAACTTGTGCTGAGTGCGAGGTAGTCATGTCACGAAATCCATGTTGATCATCTCCCATTTCCACACTGGTATCTCTATAAGCTGGGTTAGCCCACCGGGCGCTAATGCTCGGCTTTTACTTGCTGATAGTTTGAACATTTGGATACTAAGTCTACCACATCCCTCTACATACTGCTCTACCAATAAATTTCCTTGAGATCATGATACAATTTTGTAGAACCCGGATGCACCGAATACCTAGAATGATGAGCCTCTACCATTACCCTTTCCCGAATATTATCTACATCTGGAACAGACAACCTGTCTTGACATCGCAACACACCATCTTTGTTGTTGAGAGAGAATGCCAAAATCTTGTTGCTTTAAACCGCCCTATCTTTGCTGTTGAGAGAGAATGCCAAAATCTTGTTGCTTTAAACCGCCCCCTTTATTTGTGCTAATGCCGGATCAATGAACTGATTTTCCTTGACTTCCGCTACAAGAGATGACTCTACTACGTTGTGCACCATAATCTCCTCCTCATTCGGGGGTCGAGATACAAACCCCAAGACTGGCCAATTGATAAACCTCTGAAGCTAGGAACCTCCAATCCAATCCCAAGTGAGCCAAGCTACCCATGGATTTCCGACTGAGGGCGTTGGCCACCACTTTCGCCTTCCCTAGATGATACAAGATGTTCATATCATAATCCTTGAGTAATTCTAACCACCACTGCTACCTCAAGTTTAACTCCTTGTGCTTGAACAAATATTGGAGACTTTTGTGGTTCGAGAACACATCCAAATGGACCCCATAAAGGTAACGCCGACATATATTTAAGGCGAACACAACTGTTGCAAGCTCCAAATCATGCGTTGGGTAAATCTTCTCATGATCCTTGAGTTGCCTTGAAGAATACGCTATAAACTTCCCATGCTGCATGAGCACACACCCTAAACTGCCCCTGGAGGCATCGCAATACACCACAAACCCTTCAGTGCCTTCCGGCAAAGCCAACACATGTGCCGAGGTCAATCTTGACTTCAATTCCTGGAAACTTTTCTCACAAACATCAGACCATTGGAACTTGACTGATTTCTGCGTCAATTTAGTTAATGGGGAGGTAGGGGTAGAGAACCCCTCCACAAACCTCTGATAATAACCTGCTAACCCCAAAAAGCTACAAATCTCCGTCGGGGTTGTAGGTCTAGGACAATCCTTCACTGCTACAATCTTTTGGGGTCCACTTGAATCCCTTTTCCTGAAAAAATGTCCTAGAAAAGCAACATACTCCAACCAAAATTCACATTTTGAGAATTTAGCATACAACTGGTGCTGATGAAGAGTTTGCAAAACTCCCCTGAGGTGGTCGGCATGATCTTCCCTGCTTCGCGAATAAATGAGGAAGTCGTCAATAAAAACAACCACAAAGGAATCCAGAAATAGCTTGAAGACCCGATTCATAAGACCTATGAAAGCTTCCGGGGCGTTGGTTAGCCCAAAAGACATGACCAAGAATTCAAAGTGACCATAGTGGGTTCTGAATGCGGTCTTAAGAATATCCCGCTCTCTGGTCTTTAATTGGTGATACCCGGATTGCAAATAAATTTTGGAGAAGAACTTCGCACCTTGAAATTGGTCCAACAAATCATCTATTCGGGGCAAAGGGTATTTATTCTTGATAGTGACCTTGTTAAGCTGCCAATAGTCGATACACATCCGAAGCGACCCATCCTTCCTTGAGACAAAAAGAACTGGAGCACCACATGGCGACACACTTGGTCGAATAAACCTCTTCTCTAATAAATCCTTCAGCTGCTCTTTTAACTCTCGTAATTCTATTGGCGCAATCCTGTATGGTAGAATAGATATTGGCTGAGTATCTGGAAACACATCGATCCCGAAGTCAATTTCCCTATCTGGTGGAATCCCTGGAAGCTTATCTGGAAATACCTCCGGAAATTCATTTACAACTTGAACGGATCCGAGGGCAGGCACATCTGAAGTGGTGTCCTCCACCCGGACCAAATGATAGATACACCCCTTCCTAATCATCTTCAAAGCCTTAAGGTAAGAAATAAACCTACCTTTTGGCACGACACCATTCCCTCTCCACTCAATAACCGTCTCGTTGGGAAACTCGAGTCTCATGACTCTCCTCCGGCTGGAAAAGAACGAATAAAGCCAGTCCATTCCCATAATCACATCAAAATCTACCATCCCAAGCTCATTAAGGTCGGCCGTGGTAACACGACCACACACTATGACGACACAATTCCTATAGATTCGTGCAGCTATAATAGAATCACCAACCGAAGTCGATACAAAGAACGACTCAAGAAGATGTTCGGGCTCAATCACAAAACTAGAAGAAATGATTGGAGTGACATATGACAAAGAAGATCAAGGGTCAATAAGAGCATAAAAATCAATGGCCTGAACAGACAAGATACTTGTAACCACATCTGGAAAAGACTCAGCATTCTGGAGACCAATCAAAGCATAGAACCAGCTCGGACAACCTCTACCACGAGCCCCACCCCTATCTGCACCATGCCCCGCTGGAGCTGGAGGACGCACAAATGATATAGCAACTGAAGAACTGGATGGTGGGGCGAATCCCCTACCCAGGACCTATCCGGGTACACGACAGTTCTGCTGGATATGACCTCTCACCCGCAATTATAACAAGTCTATGTATAAAACCTCCCATACTTGGGACATGTAGCTCCCCCTTGCTGCTGGGACCTCACCCCCGAATGACTGGACTGGTGGAACCTTCTGCTGTCAGAACTTGGTCTCGAAGAACTACCCTATTGATGGTTGTTCATAGATGGCGATGCGCTAGTTCAAGACTGAACATATGACCGGGATGGCCCTGATGGCCCCCTTCCCAAAGCTGACCTCCCTGAGTGACCCATTGATCAGGCCCTGTGGCTGTTCTCCCTATCTGCCCGTATCTTTACTTTCCAAGCCTTAGTGGCATTAGCAAAACCCACAATCTTTCCCGGAGTTAATATCCAAGTGCAAGGCCGTTGTAGCACCCTCATTCACCACCAATGGACTAAGTCCCTGAACAAACCGTCAAACTCGAGCACTCATAGTCGACACCAACTGAGGAGCATACTTGGACAGTCTTACAAACTCCATATGGCACTCCCAAACACTCATGCTGCCCTGCTTGAGAACCTTGAACTCTGTGACACGGGACCCCATTGTCTCGGCATGCAAGAAATGATCCATAAAGGCATCCACAAATTCCTCCCATCTAGCTGGAGGGCTTCTCTCCTTGCGGGAATCCTCCTACATCTCGAACCACGAACGTGTCACTCCCTTCAAACTGTAGAAAGCCAACTCAACCCCCTCTAATTCTGTGGCCTTCATCACATGAAGGGTCTTGTACATATCATCGAGAAAATCCTGCAGATCGGCCTCTGGGTCTGTGCCTGAAAACTCTGGAGGGGCTAATCTCAGAAACTGGTGGACTCTGAAGCTTGCAGAATCTCCCTGTGCACTGGAGGACATAGGGCATTGAGAGATATCTAGGCCTTAGAATCCACTAATTGGGTCAATACATATGGCTCCCCTAAGGTCCCCATCAGAAGCCTCGGGTCCGGGAGCTGAAGCAATGCCAGTATTAGGAATATCAGCATAAGGGATGGTGACGCCCTCTTCCGCTAGTGAAACAGGAGTACTAGGATCCGGAAGGGACGGGCCAAGCAGATTCAAAGACGAGGAGTCACTCTCACCCACGACGTCAGGTACATGGCTCACAATCACAATTGAGGTGGCATTGGCCTCAAGGCCGAGTCTAACCTTCTTCTTAGGTGCCATCTCTAAAAATTTCGGAACAAGGCACGAGTTAGTCACAAGTACTTTCACTTTCTAACATCAACGCAAGAAATGGAATAACAAAGAAAGAGTAGTTTCCTAAATGCCCATGCAATCCCCTACTTATAGATGTGGTCGATAACACACCGATAAGAAGGGCTCTACTAGGCACGGATCTGAGACACCCTAGGACTCTTTTTTTGTAAAACCTTAGGCTCTGATACCAAGTTTTTCACGCCCCAAATCTGAGGGACATGATCGGAACTCTATCGGGTAATCCCCAGTCAAGTGGACCTGGGTGCCTTCCCTGACCCACGAGTTACCCCACATTTTTCATTACTTTACAAACAAAATGGAAACAACTATTTATAATTGAAATACCTTTTCACAAACCATACATACATAGATGATATAAGCGTGGTTTACAAATTATATTACCCAAAATACAAAGTACATAATACATGCCTCGTGACCCACACTTCATGTCTACGGAGCCTCTAAGGATACAAGATGACAGTACTATACTTGCCGGGAACAAGGCTCCGGCTACACCTTTTAACAAAAACTAAAATAAGACTCCAAAATACAAGGACAAGGGTGGCATGAGTCACGCAGGGCCCCGGAAGGAAAGGGGCTCACCTATACAGTTGTCGGGGACAGAGGAAGAGCTACGGACTATGGACTGGAGTACCTACTGAAGATCCACCAACAATCATAACACGAATGTAGCACCCCCGGCAAAAGGGATGCCAGTACATTTGAATTGTATTGGTATGTATGAAAAAAATTTGTCCCAAGTAAACTCAAGCCATATCCAAGTAGAACAAGAACACAGCAGTAGAAGCAAAAACCAAATACACATAGAGATACAATTAGTTAAACAAAGGGGCAATCAGTGCCCCACAGGTTACAAACTCTCCTCCTGTCTCCTTTCACAATTCCATATCATTGGTTTCATAGTTTTGTTAAATGTATATATATCAATAGTGATTTCGATCACTTTTTCCACCCTTATTACCTCGGCCACCCTTATTACCTCGGCCACCCTTATCATACCAACCCACACCTTATTACATCGTGTTGTAGCGCGCAACCCGACCCCACCGTACAGTTTTCAATTCACAACAAACACAACCAAACAGCATGTCATAGAATAAACAACAAGTACACCTCAAGACATTACCACAATAGTGTTAGAAGTGTTTCCATAACTATTAGCACCAATTCCATTGTTTTCAACAGTTCGTACTCATTTCATGTTATCACAATTGCCCACAACATTTCAAGTACATTGTTATCACAATTAAAACTTGTTTCACCATTTACGGGTTCCTTCAATTACTTGTTATTCAACTTTTATCACAATGTGCATTCACAATAAAACTAGTCAAGAAGCTCACAAATAACCAACATGGATATCAATAACCAAACAATTCACGTACCAAGTAACGCAATATCACAAGAATCAAGGTTAGCCATACATACCTGGGGTCGAATTCCCTTTTTTAATCTCCTATTCCCAATCACCAAGCTATCTAGCACAACCCTATACTTCTATCCAATTTTCCCTTCACTAGATTCTATTTTTGAGTTACATGTATGAGGGTTTTCAGTTGTTAGTTCAAAATCAAAGCATAGGACTCCCTTACCTTAGCTTAAATCAGAAAAATTAGGGAAAAGGGTTAGGGATTTTACTTGTAAGAGTGGGGATGAAGACAATAACTTATTATTTTCTCGGCCCAGATGGTTTTGGAGGATCAATTTGATGGAAATTCCTTTCTCTCTCAAAAACTCTCCCTTCCCTCTCTCTTGTTTTGTTCAAAAAATATGTAGAAATGAGGGGTAGGGGTGTTTTATTAGAAGGGGTCGGGAAAATTAATAGAAAACTAAAGTTCACGGCGGATCTGCTGTCAACTATGTGATTGCATAGTTGACATGCGGTACGCAGATTTGACCGCATAATGGTCCCAAGTTGCTGACCTCTCGGTTTGGATATGCGGTCCGCATACACGTTCCGCGGTCGCAGATTGCACCTCAGAATTTACCTCCACAAATCCTCAAGAAATTTATGTGACGACTATGAGGTCCGCATATTGGTTATGCGATCGCATAATGGACCGCATTTCCAACATCCAATTTGGCTACTCTCTGATTCACTTTGCGGTCGATATGCGGTCTGCATATTGGTTATGCGATCGCCTTATGGATCGCATTTTCAACATCCAATTTGGCTAACATCTGATTTATTCTGCGATCAATATGTGGCCCGTATACCTGATCTGCGACCGCATTCCTGATCGCAGAATTAACATTTTTCCAGGAAAAAAAATTGACTCTAGATTTTTAACTGTAAAATCAGTATAAAAGGATCACGACACATCGATGGACCTGACTCTATGAGTTTCTCGGACTTGAGCACTCATTTTCACGGGGTCTTACAAATTTGATAGCCCGAGTGGCTTGAGATGTTTATGACTGAGTGAGACCGAGGGCTTGTTTTATGAGGATATTTTTGGGATCGAGTTGCACACCGCAACAGGTTGTTATTGATTAATGATTTTGTGAGGTCAAGGGCCTGATTTATTTATTCCATAAGGTGGCTTGTTATAGCGCTTGTGTTGTAGGAGTACCTCTGTAGTCTGTACACCCTAGTGAGCGTGGGTACCATGAGTGAGTGATATGATATTTTGCTCGAGGGGTTGTTCTTGATTCATGTTGTGCTAGAAGGGCTGTTTATGAGTGATTGTAAGGTATGCCTTAGGGCTTGTATATGAGTGACAGTGATGTGTGCCCGATGGGATATTTATGATTCATGTTTTCCCCAGGGGGTGTGTATGAGTGACGTTTGCTCGAGGGGCGTACTCACATTACTTCTTGTACCTTGTGTGCAGATCTAGGGGTTGCTGGATGTGCTAGTGAATGTTTTTTTCATCCGTCGTGGATCTTTTGGAGTTAGCAAGGTAGATGAATGGCGATCACATCCCTTCTCTTGTCCCTCTTATCTTCATATAGATGTTATTAGTTGGTTTCTAGATTGTACTAGTCTTAGTATTATCATACAGTTCTTAGCAGATGTTTATGACTAGTGACACCCCGATGTCGGAGTTTTCTTTCCGCACTATTGTTTGAGTTAAACACTTTATGAAGGTTTATTGTTAAATATATTTGATTTTGTCTAAATAATGAAAATATTGATTGGTTTTGCCAACGTGTAGGCTTTCCTAGTACCATGATAGGCGTCATCACAACATGATAGATTTGGGTCATGACAAGTTGGTATCAGAGCCTAGGTTACATAGGTCTAACGAGTCATGAGCAGGTTTAGTAGAGTCTCGTGGATCGCTACGGAGTTGTCTGTACTAATCTTTGAGAGGTTGCAGAACCTTTAGGAAATCCCACATTCTTGAATTCTTATTGTGCAATATTGATTCAGCTTGAAATGTAACTCTTTGAATTCTTTCCACGCGTTCATATGTGCGCATGAGCGCTCGATATCGGTTGTGCATCGATGTCTTGTGATTACCTAAATGAGGGGCGAGATATGATTTCTATCTGTTGATATTGGGCTATTCTGGAGGACTTGAGGCTAGGCTTTTCCTGTAGCTGAGCAGTGAGGTGTTGATTGTGTGAGCGCATGCTTTTTGATTTATATGTTATGGCTAGATGGTTACGTGGTGAGTATGATTTGACTGCGAGATGTGTTTATATGATCTGAATGTAATGAGAAGGGTCTGCTTGAGGGTAAAAAGAACTATTTAGTGCTTGATTTCAATCTATATTTGTTGAATAGCCCCGAGTTATAGGTGTGGTGAAGGATTTTTTCATGTTATATAGTTAGGGAGAGTAGATTCCAAGTCGTGTTATGAATTCATAATCAAGAAGATTAAGTGATTATGTGATGTTTATGATGGAGGAAGGGTATTAAAAGATGGTAGTTTGAGGAGACGTAGGTGGGTTATCTCCTGCGGGGTATCCTGAGGGCGTATGATCCCTATGTTGTTTGTTGGAAGTCCTCTTTTACCAGTGCGATATGTGTGTTGCAACTTGAGTTTGGATCGCTTATGAGAGTGGGCTTGACTATTACAATGGTGCATGCGAGATTTGCAGATAATTTGAAGTACTAGATAGTTTGGACTACACAAGCTTATGAAGGATTTAGTTTAATCTCACTATGGTATTACGGCAGTAATAGAGTATGGGCATTGTGAAATTTTATGTGTTTTGATCTATGGCTTTGAGCAAAGTGGGGGAGTCAGCTATTGATAAGTTGATTGCACGGCTAAGTATTGTATTAGTTTCAGTTTGAGGTATACTGGTGAATTAGTTATGACTTGCAGAGGTTGAGATCAAGGATGACTCGAGTAAAGAGAATTTCTGGATACAATTTGTATTAGGTTTTATGAGTATATGAGAATAATGGAATGATTTGAGTTGTTATTAGTGAAGAAAGTAATGTGCGTGGAGTAGAAATTTATCTGGTTACATTAAGGTGGGGTTACATACTTGGTTGTTGGAGTGATAACGGGGCACAGATTGATCGGCCCTTTGATCAGTATGAGATCTGAGAAGAGTGGATCACTCTCGAGAAAGGTTCTATTGAATTCAATATTTATATGTGGCAACTTAGAATTTTTACGGGCTTGTATGTGGCTAGAAGCTGAGAGTTACATTAGATGGTGTCGAGGCTCGCAGTATTTCTGCATCACTGTGGATTCTACATTTCAGTATAAGTAAAGTAAGATGAACAACTTGAAATTCACATAAGATCTCTTCGGAGTGGGTATCTCGGTTGTGGTACTGTTGGGGTGCTTAAAAGAGCATTCAACTGCTTATGAGCCTTAGGGTAGTGCAGTTGATGTTAGAGTGTCTTGTGGTGAGTTTGGGTTGAGGATTGAGGTATTATGGTGAGGATAAGTATCAATGTGAATGCAACTCAGAAGGAACTCGGATAGATAGGACAACTTGGTTGTAGGTTGGATCAACATGGTAATGGGTATATTAGTTCTTTATGTGTTTATCAGGTAATGAGTTTCTATAGGTGTTTCATGGAATTGATCTTGAGTTTTGATGACGTACGTAGCTTGGTTGGGTTAGAAAGATTAAATCCTGACGGTTAGGTTTTGAGAAAATGGGATTCGGAGATTTATTTATGGTTCCTACACGATTAAGAGTACATCTTCTACTTGTGTGAGGAGCATGTGATGTATAGTGATTTTCTCCTAAATGGGATCAAATGAAAAGTTCTTGGCTGGTTGAGTATGTAGTTTCTTATGACTCGGAGTGGATTATGAAGCTCTCATATTTATCATGGGATAGCATGGTATATGTGATATGTTGTGTAGGGTTGAGATTTGCATGTGTAAGGTCACGATTCAGTTCTGAAAGGAAGGTCATAAATTCTTAAGCAGCATATATAGTTTCAAATGTGTAGGTAAATGACATTAATAACTAGTATGGCTTGATGAGATTAAACATTTCACAATGGGCAATGTGTGGGAGTTATGGATACTTTATTGGTATTGCGACACTCGTTTGCATTATCGAATGCTGGAGTTCAAATGCTTTGTGGCACAGAATAATTTTAGAAGTATTCCTTATGGGGTGAATGTGTAATTGGATAAGTGTGGGCATTCAGGCGGTGGAGTTGAGATCAGGGATTTTTCTTCGTATGTTCTATGGATTCAGAATGTGAGTTCTCGTGAGTAGATTGTGTCGTGGTTGGGGACCGTAAAAAGTAGAAAAGGTTAGTCAAAGGTTAGTATGTGTTGGGATTCGGGAATTGTAGACTTTTGGAGGGTTATTTATCTATTGTGGGGGCCAAAGCTGATTTGGGGTTCATTGGTAGGCCCAACATGGAGGTGTGTTCTGCATTGGGTCAGATTTGTTGACTTCGAACTGCTATTGTTGAGATGTGCCATTCAAATGTTGTTTAGCTTATTCGTGTTCTAGAGTGATCTATGAGCTACTATTATGCTACGAGGGGTTATGATTCGTTGGTTATATGAACATATAGTGCGGTTCTATTGGGATCTTATTTGAGCGGGAAAGGTATTGGATATTGCTTGGTGAATGGCGTATTGGTTACGCTCTTTGATGTTTTGTGTGGCGTTATGTCATTTGCTTCTCCGTGGTTACGGCAATGCACTTTGGGTACTTGATGTTGAATTGCGCATGGTTATTGATTTTGAGGAAGGTGGCTTGAGGTATATGCCATGGATTAATGTTTGGATGGGGCACGCATTGCAGCCAAATTATGTTGAGGTATGAACCTCTGTGTTAAATTCTGTGATGGTCCTACGAGATGTGAGGAATTTTAAGTATTTCACTGTGGCAGTACTTGTTAAGCTTGTGGGACAATTCTCTCCTTTGAGTAATTGTTTTTCATGATTTGAATGCATTTGGGATGTTGCTATTGGGTGCACGAATTGCACAGGTTATGGATTTGGATTGTATTGATGTGTCATGCCATCATAGTGGTCGTGTTGGATGAGATGAGGCTATTAGGCCTAGAATGAATACAATCATACTTGGTTACAACATGGCTGGAAGGAAAATATCGAAAATCAACTTAGAAATCTGCAATATTTCCTGTTGGAGAACAGGAAGCTCCATGACTTGTTGATCTGGTGAATGGTTATGAGTTTTTGCATGTTTCTTTCATCATTCGCAGTATATGAAAGTGTTTTGAGGCTTTGTTTGTTAAGAGGTGTATTATCGGTATTGGGTTGTTTTGAGCAGTTACTATGATTAGGACTTATCGCCATGAGTGTTTGAGTGATATGGTATATCATGTGATTACATCTTGGGTTACAGATATGGTTTGAAACAACTTGTTCGGACTTATACAGTGTGTAAATACGAGGTTATATGTAACGACCCGACCGGTTCTTGGGCATGCCTTACCCCGTATGATGTATTAAGACTTATGTAAATTGATGGTTTTGGTTTTCAGGGTAATCGAAATGAATTTGGAAGAACAGTTCTCAGTTTGAAGCTTGAAATTTGAAAGGGTCGACCAAGTTTTGACTTGTTTATATATGATCTCGGATTGGAAATTTTATGATTTGGTGTCACGACCCAATTTCCAAACCAGGTCGTGATGGCGCGTCTCGTGAAGACAAGGCCAGCCGAATAGAACGAAACACCTCTTTTGAAAGTTAATTAACATAAATAAATCTGAAACCATGTGTAATATAACCACAATTCGGGGAAGAGATAATAACAAGGGAAACCATCTCGACACGGCCCAAACCGGGGTGTCACAAGTCATAAGCTACTACAGAATTAGCTACAAGTATATAGTATGGAGTCAGATACAAAAGTCTGAAGAAAACATAAGTAATAGAGATAAGGGAGAAAACGGGGTTGCAGACATCAAAAACTACCTCGTCACTCCAAGTCATCGCCTGGTCTAGAAGGAATCAGCGCTCAGGTGCGGACTCTGCTATGCCTGAATCTGCACACACAGTACTGGGAGTAATGTGAGTACTCCGAGCCAATGAGTAATAAGTATAAATAATAACTGAAAGCATGAAATCTCATAAAGGCACAAGGAAATGCAATCTTCAAGCAGTAAAATTAGTTAAGCAGTAAAGCAATGAAGTATCAAATAACCCTCTTTTAAAACCGGTAAAACAGATAATTTAACAGATGAAATATATATATAGAAATCTACCCCTCGAGCTCAGTAGCAATCTCTCAGAACTGTATCAGCCCTTCGGGATCAGTATCAGTCGCTCATCATAATATCATCCCCATATATATATATATATATATATATATATATATATATATATATATATATATATATATATATATATATATATATATATATATATATATATATATATATATATATATATATATGGCTCACTTTCATATCACATGAGTACCCCGAGCTCACTATGGGGAAGCAGACTCTGGAGGGGCTCCTTACGGCCCAAGCACTATATCAAGCCATCTCAAGGCATATCAAATAACTCAGGCCCTCGGCCTCATATCACTCAGCATATCCTTACATATGGCCCTCGGCTTCACTCAGTCCATAAAATCATCACAAGCCCCTCGGGCATCAGTAAAACTCTAGTGCTCAACTCAAACAATATTTCTAAATATCATTTAAGTCTCATATTCGAGTAAAAGCAGCTGAGTTTGTAAAACAGTGTAATGGGACTGAGATTGGGTAATATATCAAAATAGTGAGGAAACAGTGATAGAAGTCCACAAAGGATTCAAATAATCGCCATTAAACCCAAATATGGTAATAAGCCCAAGAAACAATCAAAGCTTAGTCAAATATACGGCAAAAACATCAATTAGGATGGACCAAAGTCGCAATCCCCAATAGTAAACAACCCTGCTCCCATCATTAAGCGCGTGTATCACCTCAATATAGCACTACATTGTGCAAATCTAGGGTTTCAAACCCTCAGGACATCATTTACAACATTACTCATCTCAAACTGGCTAAAACTCTAGCTCACTATGCCCTTGCGCCTCGAGCCGACATCCTCGCCCGTCAAATATGACCAAAAGCACAACGAATACGTCACAATAGGCTAAGGGAACAATACCCAATCGAAAACAATCAGAAAGTATTGAAAATCCCAAAATTAGCAGAACCCGAGCCCCGAACCCACTTCTCGAAACTCAGAAATTTTCACAACAACAGATTCCTTATCTCGCTATGATTTCATACATATAAAATTCACAAAAATCAGAGTTCAATTGACCCCTCAAATCCCTATTCTTAACTCTCTTAAGTTCAAGCCCTAACCTCCATTTTTAACCCTTGATTCCTCAATTTTTCAGTCTTAATTCATGTATTTGCACCATAAAATCGTGTTTTGAGTCCAAGAATCCTTACCTTATCGAAACCCCTTGAAAACCCTCTTCAAAGTCGCCCACAATACTCCAAGTCCAAAGTTAGAATGAGAAAACTTTCCAAAATTCGCAAAGATGTACATTAATATTTCTGACCAGGCAAAACCGCATATGCGGTCAATTCTCGCTTTTGCGACTTCCACTTTTGCGGTTCCCCTTCCGCTTCTGCGTAAAATCACAAAAAGTCCAGAACCGCATCTGTGGTCCATTCCCGCATCTGCGGCTTCCGATTTTTCGGACCCAGCTTCGCTTTTGCGGAAATTTCTCCAAGGCCAAACTCTGCTTCTGCGATACTGATGTCGCCTCTGCGGTTCCAAATCTGTAGGAGCGAAAATACCATAAGCAACAACAATTTTCCATTTTCAAAAGTCCAAAACTTCCCACTCGCTATCCGAAATCACACTGAGGACCCCGAGACCTCAACCAAAAACACAAACATGATCCAATACCTCATTCAAACTTGCTCCAATTATAAAAAACATTCCGCAATACTAAAATCATCAATTCTCGTCGAATTCAAGCCTATATTCTTATGAAACTTCCAAAACACGCATTCGATCAAAAACTCAACAATAATCACCTCTGAATAACCTGAAATTTTGCACACACAACCCAAATCTCCTAACGAAGCTACTGAAACTCTCGTAATTCCATTCCGACCCTCATATCAAAATCTCACATCTTAACCGGAAATCGCCAAAATACTAACTTCGCCAATTCAAGCCTAATATTACACTGGACCACCAAAATCACTTTCGATCACACTCCTAAGTCACAAATAATCCCCGGAAGCTAACCAAACCATCGAAAATCACATCAGGTGCCTCTAACTCATATGTCAACATCCGGTTGTCTTCTCCAAACTAAACCATCGTCAAATAGACTAAGTGTCTCATTTCCTTCCAAAATTAACCCAAGTCGACTCGATCACATCAAATACAGATAATGAAGCATAGAGAAGCATAAAATGGGGGAAACAGAGCGGTAACTCATGGGACGACAAGATCGGGTCGTCACCTCCTCCCCAATTAAAACAGACACTCATCCTCGAGCGAGTCAAGAGACATACCTGAAGCCTTAAACAGGTGAGGATATTTGCTCTGCATATCCCGCTCGGTCTCCCAGGTAGCCTCCTCCACCGGGCGACCTCTCCACTACACATTCACGAAGCAATATCCTTTGATCTTAACTTTCGAACCTGACGACCCAAAATAGCCACTGGCTCCACATCGTAGGTCAAATCATCATCGAGCTGAACATTGGCGAAATCCAAAACATGGGTCGGGTCCCCAACATACTTCTGGACCATAGAAACATGGAACACCAGATGCATACTCGACAATCTAGGTGGCAAAGCAAGCATATAAGCCACCTCCCCAATCCATCGAAGCACCTCAAAAGGTCCAATGAACCGCGGTATCGACTTTCCTTTCTTTCCAAATCTCATAGCACCCTACATGGGTGAAACCTTTAGCAGGGCCTTCTCGCCGACCATATAAGACTCATCTCTAACCTTCTGGTTCTCATAACTCTTCTAAAGCAACTGAGCTGTACGAATTCTTTCCTGAATCAACTTCACCTTCTCTAATGCATCTTGAACCAAATCTGTCCCGTAAGCCTAGCCTAGCCTCGCAGGGCTCGAAGAAACCAATTGGAGACCTACACCGTCTCCGTTACAAGGCCTCATACGGTGCCATCCGAATGCTTGACTAATAGCTGTTATTGTAGGCAAACTCTACAAGCGTCAAGAACTCATACCAAGAACCTCTGAAATCAATAACACAGGTACGCAACATGTCCTCCAATATCTAAATAGAACGCTCGGACTGCCCGTCTGTTTGAGGATGAAATGTTGTGCTCAACCCCACCTAAGTACCCAACTCTCGCTAAAAAGTCCTCCAAAACTAGGAAGTAAACTGAGTACCTCTATCTGAGATAATAGACACTGGAACACCATGCAATCGAACAATCTCCCAAATAAAGATCCCTGCCATCCGCTCTGAAGAATAGGTGGTACACACTAGAATGAAGTGCACAGACTTTTTCAGTTGATCCGCAACCACCCAAATCGAATCAAACTTCGTCAAATTCCGAGGAAGACCACTCACAAAATCCATTGTGACTCTCTCGCACTTCCACTCGGGAATAATCATCTTCTGAGCAAGCCACCTGGTCTATGATGCTAATATTTCACCTGCTGGCAATTTAGACACCGAGCTACATAACCCACAATGTCTTTCTTCATTCTTTTCCACCCATAGTGCTGCCTCAGATCCTGATACATCTTCGTGGCACCCGTATGAATGGAATACCGCGAGCTGTGGGCCTCCTCAAGAATCAACTCCCTAAGCCCATCCACATTGGGCACACAAATCCGGCCCTGCATCCTCAATAGCACATAATTGCCTATGGTCACATCTCTGGCATCATCATGCTGGACTCTGTCCTTAAGGACAAGCAAATGCGGATCATTATACTGGTGCTATCTGATACGATCATATAAGGAAGACCGAGAAACCATGCAAGCCAATACCCGAATGTGCTCCGGAATGTCTAGCCTCACAAACCGATTGGTCAAAGCCTAAACATTAATTCAAAGGGCGTCTCCCCAACTGGAATTTATGCCAAACTCCCCATATTCACTACCTTGTGGCTCAAGGCATCGGCCACTACATTGGCCTTTCCAGGATGATACAGAATGGTAATATCATCATCCTTAAGTTACTCCAACCATCTTCGCTGCCTCAAATTAAGATCATTTTGCTTGAACAAATGCTGAAGACTACGATGATCAGTGAATACCTAACAAGATACGCCATACAAGTAGTGCCTCCAAATCTTCAAAGAATGAATTATAGCAACCAACTCTAAGTTATGAACAAGGTAGTTCTTCTCATGGGGTTTCAACTGATGGGAAGCATAAGCAATCACTCTACCCTCTGGCATCAACATACATACAATCCCAGCTCTCAAAGCATCACAATAGACGGTATAAGAACCTGAAGCTGATAGCAAAACCAATACTGGAGTTGTGGTCAAGCTGTCTTGAGCTTCTGAAATCTCTCCTCGCACTCGTCCAACCATACAAATGGAGCACCCTTCCGAGTCAACTTGGTCAAGGGCAAGGCAATAGATGAAAAACCATGAACAAACTGGCGATAATAACCCGCAAAATCGAGGAAGCTACAAATCTCTATGGCTGAGGACGATCTAGACCAACTCTGCACCACCTCTATCTTCTTTGGATCAACTATAATACCCTCTCTAGACACCGCGTTCCCCAAGAAAGCCACTGAACTGATCCAAAACTCACACTTGGAGAACTTTGCATAAAGTTTCTCCTCCCTCAATATCTGCAACACAACTCGCAAATAATCTGTGTGCTCCTCTATCGGCCAAAAAGTCCAAACCGAGCCAACATCTTGAAACCCCGACAAAACTCATAAAATCTGACAATCAATTCAATTATAAGTCCAACCAAACTAGTTTCATCCAATTCCGACTCCAAATCGATGTCACTTAAAAATTCACTTTATGAAACTTTAGGCAAAAGCCCCAAATTTCACTTTGAAATCATCAATCAAATGCCAAAAATGAAGATGGATTCATGAAATATAACCAAAATCAAGTAGAGAACACTTACCTAATACATATGGTGAAAATCACCTCCAAATCAAAGAAGTTGAAATTCGAGGCTTCCTCTTTCCCTTTAAAATAATACCGATGAAGTCCATCCTAAAGTTCAAAATCTACATCCAACACTAAAGGATCCTGATGAGAACAAATTTAAGGCGTTGAAAGAACCCTTAAAAAAGATTTCCCTCGCAAAAGTGCTTACTCATGGTCTATCGTGCAATTGATAATATCATTCTGGACTAGTTTTTGGGCATACACCCAAATTTGAGCTCCCCAACTCAAAATATAACTAAATGAACAAACCCTTATTTTATATATTTTTTCTGCCAGCTATTCTGCCTCGTTTCTCATACCAAACAACCCAAATCTCGCTTTTGATACCTTCAATGGATTTCCGGTGAAATTTTAGTCAAGTTACGCTCTTGAATCACTCCATTTGACCTTATATTGAAGAAGATATGTTGGTTTTAATATTTGAAAATATTGCATATTTTTAAATAGGAATTCAGTGTCAATTTCGTGATTAATCCGAAAAATCTAGCAACCTAATTCATAATAAAATGATCATAAAATCCTCATATGATGTCTAAATTCGACGATTCTTTTTGCTATGGATCCGTAATTATGATACAGATCTAGTTCTTCAAAGAAATAGAAATTGGAGTTCATTTTCTTCATGTAGTTCCATTTATGTTTGAAAAAAATGTTGAAACATAAAAAACGAGCGCAACACAACCCAAACATATCTGAAACTCACCCGAGCCCCTTGGGACCCTATTCGAGCATACCAACAAGTCTCATATTGTAACACGGACCTACTTGAGGCCTCAAAACACACATAACAACATCGAAACTACGAATCAAACCTCAATTCGAAATAAATGAACATGAAACTTCAAACATCCAAAATCGATGCCTAAACCTATCAAATCACATCCGATTTACCTCAAATTTTGTACACAAGTCAAATTTGACCTTATGGACCTGATCCAACTTCCGAAATCAGAATCCGACCCCGATATCAAAAAGTTCACTCCCGGTCAAACTTTTCAAAATTCCAACTTTTGCTATTTCAAGCCAAATTTTACTACAAACGTCCAAATCACAATCCGAGCACACTCCTAAGTCCTATATCACCCAGTGGAGCTAACAAAACCATCAGAAATTCAACCCGAGGTCAAATTCTAGAAATTCAAAACTTGGTAAAACCTTTCAAATTTAAATCTAGAGGAGAATCGTTCATCCAAATCAATTCTGAATAACCTGAAAATCATAACCGACGATTCACATAAGTCATAATACTTCATACGGAGCTACTCATGCCCTCAAACAACCGAGCAAAGTGCAATTGCTCGAAACAACATGTCAGACCGTTTCATCTTCCCCAACTTAAACATATGTTTGTCCTCGAACATACCCAGGGTTATTCCAAAAGCCGTCAATTTGCTGTATAATCTCACAATGCACATACCCGGGTGATCTCACATCACTCTATCCCATATAGGTCCGATAACACAACATGACTGAAATTTCTTAATTCAACCTAGTCCATAAGTGATAAGGCCCAATTTTCAACATCCGGAATTTTCTATAAGATCATAATGTCACGACCCCAAACCAGACCCGGTCGTAATGGCGCCTCTCGTGAAGACAAGGCCAACCGACACAATCCCCAAATCCATTTCAACTATTTTAATAGATCAATTTAAGTCCTTTTTAATTAATTATATCTTGCATAAAGTAAACTTAAATGAACAGTGCAGAAATAGATACAATCCAACATCGGGGTGTCACAAGTCACGAGCATCTATTAAGGTCTAAAATACAACAAAAGTTCTGGAAATATACTAAATATAGTCTAATGACATCAAGAGGGAGTAAAGCAGTGCGGCGGACGTCGGACAGCTACCTCGCTAAACTCTAATGACTCTACCTATGCTTAACGAATACCCACAACTGGGTCTAGAAATACTTGAATCTGCACAAATGTGCAGGGAGTAAAGCGAGTACTCCAACTTAGTGATTAATAAAGGTAAATGAAAGCTGAGCAATAAGAAAACATGTAAAGTACATCAACATGTTGTATAGGGTAGTACAAAAACCAGTAAGAAAGCAATGGATTTGTGAAATCTCTTAAAGCACCTTAGCGCAGTTTAAAACTTCTTTAACACTGACTTTTTAACAGTTAAGCAATTGAATGCAAAACAATTAGAACAGATAAGCACAAAAAATCCGCCCCTTCAGCACAAATACACAATTAAACAGGTAAATAACAAGCAAATAAGAAAAATAAACACATAAGGTTCGCCCCTCGGGCACAATGTCAACAAATCCGCCTCGGGCAATATATCATAACAATACCAGCGCCTCGAGCTATATCTCATATCACAATCACGCTCACTAGGGTGTGCAGACACCTCGAGGGGCCCCTTACGACCCAAGCACGATATCAAGCCATCTCGTGGCTTCATCTCTAGGCTCTAAGCCTCATATGAATAAGCCACCTCGTGGCGTACATATCTCAGCCCCTCGGCCTCATAATCAAAATCAGTGTATCACCGATGCAGCATGTGGCCCGACCCAAAAGTATCCTCACAACACAGGCCCTCGACCTTACTCAGTCAAAAATCATACAAGCCACTAGGGCAATAGTGAAACATGATGCTCTACCCAATATATTACTTAGAATATCATTTCAAGTGTTAAAGCAGAGTAAGCATGGCTGAGTTTTGAAAATTGTAGACTATAGCATGACTGAGTACAAGTTCAATGTCAAAACAGTGAGGAAATATCAATAAAAACAACCCCAAAGGGTTCAAATAGTTGGCACGAGGCCCAAATATGGCATCCCGCCCAAAACATGATGATAGAAAATAGTTTTCAATCAAATGCATAGTAAAATAGTCATTCGGGGTGGACTAAGTCACAATCTCCAATAGTGCACAACCCCACGCTCGTCATCTAGTGTGTGTGTAACATCAATATAGCACAACGATGTGCAATCCATGGTTTCATACCCTCGGGACAACATTTACAGTCATAACTCACCTTGATCATGTCCAAACTCTATCCCATGATGCTCTTGCCCGCACGAATCGACCTCCGGATGCTCCAAATCTTGCCACAATCAGTACATAATCATTAAAATATGCTAAGCGAACGAAGCCCACTCAAAAATATCCATTTTATATCAAAATCCTGAAATTTCTCAAACTCGGCCCCCGAGCCCACGTCTAATAATCCGATAAAAATCACATCAGTATAATCTTCATCCACTCACGAGTCTACCCATATCAATTTCGTCAAAATCCGACCTCAATTGCCCATTCAAATCACCAAAAGAAATCTCAAACTTTTCTTCCACACCCCCCCCCCCCCCCCGCCCCCAATTTTCACTCTAATTTCTCAAATTAAGTGATGAAATTCAAGACCAAATCATGGAATTAAACCAAATGTGAGTGAAGAATACTCAACCTAATAGTTCCACTAAAAATCTCCTCAAAATCCACCTTCTCCTGAGCTCTCCAATGGTTTTTATGAAATTAGGAGTTAAACCCTCAATTTTAACAATATAAATTGTCTGCCCAGATATTTCTTCATCGCGAACGCGACATATCCCTCAAGTTTGTGAAGCACACTGCTTCACTAACCGAAATTTCTTCTATGCGAACACGATGCACAACACACCCAACACCTCTCGATCGTGACACCAACTACGCGAACGCGTAGAACAAATGCACTGAGGACCCAGCTATCCTTCTTCCTTAATGCAAACGCAACTTGAATCTCGCGAACGCGATGACCAATGACCTCACACCTTCGCAATCGTGGAACCATTATCGCAATACAAAGTCCAAATCCGCAGCCTCGCACCTCAACCCTTCGCGAATGCGAAGATCAAAACCTTGCAACACCAACAGTAGCAATTCTGCAATTTTTCACAATATGTAATGGTCCGATTGACCATCGGAAACTCACCCGAGGCCTTCGGGACCTCTACCAAACATGCCAACATATCCCATAACATCATTCAAACTTGTTCCAACCTCCGTAACTCTAAAAACAACATTAAAACACCAAATTTGCATCGGATTCAAGCCTAAGAATTCCAAGAACTTCCAATATACGCTTTTGATCAAAATCCCAACCAAAACACTTTCGAATGACCTGAAATCTTGCACTCACATCCCAAATGATACAATGGAACAAATGCAACTTCCGAAATTTCATTCTGACCCCTATTTCAAAATCTCACCTATCAACCGGAAAATGCTAAATCTCAGTTTCGCCAATTCAAGCCTAAACCTTCCACAGACTTCTAAAATGCATTCCGATCATGCTTCTAAGTCCCAAATCACCTAACATACCTAACAAAATCATAAAATTTCAAATCCAATATCATATACAAATAAGTCAAAACTTGGTCAACTCTTTCAAATTTCAAGCTTCAAACTGAGAATTTATCTTCCAAATTCATTTTGATTACCCTGTAAACCAAAATCAATAATTTACATAAGTCTTAATACATCATACGGGGCAAGTCATGCCCGAGAACTGACGAGTCAGGTGCAAAATCTCAAAACGACCGATCGGATCGTTACATCCCCCCAACTTAAACATATGTTCGTCCTCGAACGTGCCCAAAGTTCTTAAAATATCAATTTCGCCAATTCAATATTAAAACACCAAAATCTAAAATGCCATAATCTCAATTTCGCCAATTCAAGCCTAAACCTTCCATGGACTTCTAAAATGCATTTCAATCACGCTTCTAAGTCCCAAATCACCTAACGGACCTAACAAGGTCATAAAATTTCCAATTCGATATCATATACAAACAAGTCAAAACTGGGTCAACCCTTTCAAATTTCAAGCTTCAAATTGAGAACCGTTCTTCCAAATTCATTTTGATTACCCTGAAAACCAAACCCAATAATTTAAATATGTTAATACATCATACAAGGCAATTCATGCCCGAGAACTGACGAGTTAGGTGCAAAAGCTCAAAACGACCAGTCGGGTCATTACATCCCTTTAACTTAAACATACGTTCGTCTTTGAACGTGTCCAGAGTTGTTACAAAAGCCAACCAATTGTTGAATAACTTTGCCATGCATATACTCGGGGGTGATACCACCTCACCCTATCTCATATAGGTCTGATAACACAATTCAACTGATATTTCACAATCCAACCTATCCCATAAACCTTAGAACCACATTTCCACTCCTGAACTTATCCACAAGATCAAAATCTCGCATCTATACTCTGCATAAGCCTAAAACAAGTTGTAATAATCCATACCTGCAGCCTCAGGTGCAATTACATGATATACCACGTAACTCAAACGCTTGCAGCGATAACTTCTAACCACAGCAGCTAAGCACAACAATCGAATACCAATAGAAAACCTCTTATCAACTGAAGTCTTATTCCCAACACTTTTGTATACTGCCATTGATAAATGATACAAGCATATAGACATATAATTTTTGACCCGCGCATTATATACCCTTAATAGTCCTAGTATTTTTTGAATATTATTTGAGCTTGTTCTATATTAGTTCACCTACTTTAAATTTAATTCTATTTATAGGCACAAAAAAGGGAAAAATACAAAAAAAAAAGTAGTTTCTCTTTTCTATTTACTTCAGTATTAGGTATTTTAGAAAGATATATTATTTTTAACCTATTTTAATTCTAATATAATTCCTGAAAATACCAAAAATAGTTTTAGCCATAATTTTTACTTTTATTTTTAATATTAATAGTTTACCAAAATTAATGTAGAGTTTATATGGGTATTTAAATTAAATTTTCAGTCTTAAATATTGGAAGCCCAAATTGGCAACCCAATACCTGTGACCTGTTTTCAACCCAAATACACATCCAACCCGCCCTATCTACCCATTAAATCTCAGCCATCAATCTATTTTAATCCAATGTCATATGATAGACCCTCACCCCGTATAAATATCATTTTTGTCATAACCCTAAACCTTTCTCTTCTTGAAACCAAACACCTGCAACCCTCTGCCCGCCCCAAACTCAATAGAACGCGTCCAAACCCGATGAATTCACTCATGGTTCCCCCTCTCCTCTCCTCTCCTTCCTTCACGTCACTCACTCCATACAAGCCTCATCATAGCCATGAGATTCACGCATTTTCCTTTCTTTTTCTTTCGATTTGAAACAATTCGAGACCCTTGAATAAATCTCGAAGAAATGAGAACCGTTGGATGAAGATTTTTGTTCAAAGTCTCCATTATTCTAATTTTTGCTTGTGAAGGGGGGTTTTCGGAATTTATTTGGGGGAGAATTTGGGTTTTGGGTCTTTCTTGGAGAAGAAGTATAGAAGTTTCAAGAGAGAGCTATATATTTGAGGTTTTGGACAGAATTTTGGGGGAGAAAAAGATAGAAGAGAAAGAGAGGGAGAAATTTAAAATTTGAAGTAATTAGGATTCTAGGGTTCTTGAGATTTCTTCTGATTCTTCCATCTTCATTTTTATATTTATCGTGTCTAGAAATGCCAAAAAAACGAACAAAAAACAATTACAGTTTCTGTTTTCCTTTTTTCGTCATGGAATTCGGTTGAAGAGTTGTTGGGAGCTGAAGAATTGTTTGCCTGTCGAAGTGTTCGTGATCGTGTTCCCTAATCTGATTTCCTGATCTATTGCTTTCTTGTCGAATTTGGTTCTTCAGCAACTATTTTTCCCTCTCAAGTTCATCGCAGAATCATCTTCGGTTGTAATCGACTCCAATAGAATTAATCAAAAGCATTTTCAGGTTTATTTCTGATTGCCTTTTGCTCTATCTTATGTATGTGATTAAATTCAATTGAGTTTGAAATTGGAATCGACATTTAGTTTTATTCTGTGTTTAAAAAATGATATTTGATATGTCGTTCTTGTTGAAGGAATTCTGCTCTTATTGTTTGATTGGTTTGAGCATGCTCGGTTTGTAATAGTTGATCCGAATGGTTTTATTTTTTTGATGCCTTGAATGCTTTTAACCATTATGATGGTGTTGAAGTATTTCTTGAGTGAAGAATTTCTCGATCTGAAACGGATGATTTGTTCGGCTTTATGATTGTCAAACGAGTCTAAATAAGTAATGCATATTCTCATGGTTCTTCACTTGGTAATCTGATTTTCAATACGAGTAATTTTTTGTGCAAGAATGTTTAGATTGTAGTTAAATTGTTTGGCTTGTATGCTTGCTCGTCGACGCCTAAATTGTTCTATTTTCTTCTTTTGAACAAGTATGTCAGTTCGTACTTTTTTTTAAGCACCACTAGGCAAGAGCCTAGGGTTAGATTTTTATTAATAGCAAACAAGAAAATACAACAGATAGGAAAAGTACAAATAAGGGGGCATTAGCCACGGTATTGTTACCCATATAACATACCAGGCTAAATTTACCTTACTAAATCCTATTGAGGCTTGACAACCTCACTTATTAACAGGAAAGTAAATCTACGAACTTGACAGGACCAGATTTTTTATGATCATCACAAAGTTTGTAACATACTCTGTGATAAGATTACAAAAGAGTATACTAATGTAATTCTTTATAAACATCGTCCCATTCTTCATGAAGTATTCAAAATTCATGATTTCTTTTTAGATTGATTGGATTTAGTTGAAGTAGTTGGGGCGGCCTGCTTAAGCTTGGAATTTCTCATCGGAGGTCGTCTAACATTGTCGTTCCTGCTCTTTTCCTTTGTTTGAGACTTTAATTCCTTTGAAGCGTTAATTTGGACTGTTTCGATGCATTGTGGCAGCACTTCAATTAAGTCACCTTCTTCTGCTGCCCGATGATTTGGCATGTGTAAAACACCTTGTTTATCCAAGTTTGGTACATCATAAGATTTCATATCACTTTGCTTGACTTATTGTTGTACCTCATTCCTGCTCCTATTTGCACGTTTAGCGCTATAAGGATCACGACCCAAGATTTCAAAGGGATGTGCATTTAGCATTGCATCCAACAGTTGTTTATCATGGGATAAAACATCTGTTGTACTGGTCATCCTTATTGGTTTCTTCCCAGAATTGACAAGAAGTTGTGAATTACTACAGGATTCTACTTCCTCCGGTGTGCTCAATCTTCACTACTTTCATATCCTCGTTCGTCACTGGCTCGAGACTCCACATTGTCAATAGAATCCAAAAGTCTTCTTTCCTCTGTTGAAAGGATTGTACTTCTTTCCTTGGCCATTTGCAATTTGTTCAGTAAAGATTCCCTCGTCAATATTGAAGTTTGAAAGTGCAGTAAAAGAGTTTGAGTTTGTATGAATAACTGGATTCTTGTCAGCGTTATGCATTTTATTTTTGGATTTTGAAGATGTTGTTGCGTCTATCGAAGAGATCTCGCTGCCTTGTTGAACAATATCTGGCTGATGAGATATATCTTGACGAGATGTGGTCTGCCCAATCTCATTTTCTGTAGGATTTGCTGATTTGAGCTAATTGACTCACAGAACCAAAATTATCATATGAAGATATAGCTCGAACATCAGGACCTTGCAGAGGCAGTATAAAATCCAGCTCTGGATAAAAAGCAACTGCAGCATGTGATTCATTATCTACTGTCATGTTGGTTCTGTTAATGCCCTTTGCAGCAACATCTTTTTTGGTATGCACATTGATCAAAACAGATGCTTTATTCTGTTCTTTTTGTTCTTCTTGGATTCTTCTGTTATCAAAAAACTTAATCACATGATTTTTAGGAAATTTGAAATGGATGCTTCAATCTCTTAGAGTTTCATGAGTTTAGTCACTTTCCTCAAGTTTTGGTTTGCTCGATTTCTTATAGGTTCGACTGAGAAACGTTAAGACTTCAAGACCATTAGTTGAAAATTTGAATTGTTTAGTTTTTGTGTATGTTAACTGGTAGTGTTTTACTTCATCTAAAATTAAAGCTTCTAGTACATGTTATTGAAAGGGTTTGCATTTCTAGCGCATTTGTTGATGCGTCACTAATTTTAATTTGTGTTTGGTTTAACTCCAGTGGATAGCGGTTGGTTGTTGTTTATGGCTAATTCTCTGCCTCTTTGAACTTTAGTAGTAACTAATTGTGCCTAATCTTGGAAATCAACATTGGTTAA
Source organism: Nicotiana benthamiana (assembly GCA_034376525.1). Taxonomy (NCBI): domain Eukaryota; kingdom Viridiplantae; phylum Streptophyta; class Magnoliopsida; order Solanales; family Solanaceae; genus Nicotiana; species Nicotiana benthamiana. Next base: position 95,532,691 of record CM067323.1, on the reverse strand, counting down.
TGGGGATAGTTAAGGCTCTTATCATATTCAGATCCGCCACTCATCCCTTTTTGTTGTTATTGGTGTTCATCTTTAATTTATGTATTCTAGATGCCTGTTTCATTTGGTTGTATATTATTTGCTTGAATGACTGTTGGGTCGTGGGAGTTGGGAAAAAGACTTGGCCTATTAGTGTTAATTTGCTTACGTATTTAGGAATTGAGGTTGGTCAAATGCATGAAAGAAGAAACTAAAAGGGGAATGAGCATGAAATTAATTTCTATTTCCTTTAGTTTTATTTTATCACTTTTATTACCTCTTCCGCTAGGAGCATTCTTAGGCCGACACCATTTTGGGTAGCAAGCTTTAGGACTTTTGTTAATTGTGAGGCGAGAGGTCCTTCCCTTAGTTAAAATTCATCCGGAAAATGCCCCAAAGGACTTGTATATATTGTATTCCAGAGAATGCCACGTAGTACTTGTATTTTGGAGGCCAAAAGTAGAGCTTGCAGTAGTTTATTCTTATTTTATATCGATTTTTTTCTTTATTAGGTGGGGACGACCTCAAGCCTTTTTGTGTGTTTATTTTTCTGTGATTGTGTAACCTCAATTCAAAGAGTCTAAAATCCAACTTGATCAAGTATGCAACCGTGACTTACACGAGACTCGGGGAAGGCCTAACACCTTCTCCCCGAGTCAAGTGAACCCCCTTACCCAAATCTCTGATTTAGGCTTAGTTTTAGAGCTCAAAGTGTTTTGAAAGGAAAATTATTATTTTTAGAAAAACAGTGACCTGACATACCGAAATCAAATGTCAGGTGGCGACTGTGAAGTTAAATCTTTTGAACACACAATTTTTTCACTTTTCAAATTGAAAACATTTTTCAAGCTTTTACTAAATCTTTTTCATTAATTAAGAGGATTAAGTAGAGTTTGTTTTAAAAGGGGTGTGACATCTCTGGCGAGCTAGTACTTGATTTTGTTGGCTTTTTAGAATATTCGGTTGAGGTTTTTTATATTTTCTTTATTTGATTTATTTTTGTTTATGTCGCTTTATTTTCTAGTTGTTTTATGCGTTTACAGTTTTACCTTTATGTGTTACTACTTTATAATTGTCATCATATGCATTATCCGGTCAATTTTTTCTGCAACAAGTCTCGAAGTACGCATCGCGTACAAGAACTCTTTGTTGAGTCACCCTTATTTTTTTTTGGGGGGGGGGGGGGGGGGGGGACAACGGACGTATGGAGTGGATGGAAAGCTTGAGCAGCGACCATCGAACATAAGCTCCCCTGAAGTGCCTTGTTAGTAAACCTCAAAACATAGTTCAGTCTTTAGATCATTCTTATTTGCATCATGCCATTTAAACCTAGCAGGGCTCATCCCAATCACCATGTCCCATTGTAGGAGGGATATCCAAACTATGACAAAAATTGACCCCTGGACCAAAATGACATTTAATCATTCAATGTGCTAAATATGCATCTGTGAGGGTAGAAAAGTTATTTGGCGGACTGATGTTTTGGAAAGAATGATGAAAAAAGAAGCAAGTACGGCCCGTGTATATTTTTCTTTCACAACTTTTTCAAGAAAAACCAAAAAAAATAAAATAAAAAATCTAAAAAGATTTTACACTTTTCCATTGTTTTCCCAAATTCAAAATAAAGTGAAAAGTAAAATCCAAAAAGATTTTACATATTCCATCATTTTAAAAAAAAAAGACAAAAATATAGTTTTTTAAAAAATTAGTTGCATCTTCCTGAACTAAGTGAACCTGATTCTTATCTTTCGGGGCGGGATACGTAGGCAACCCACCTAGGGCTCGGTCTTTCTAGTAAGTCTTAGGTTCTTGGCTTTGTGGGGTCTTAGCCAAATTTTGCATGTATAGCCATATTTAGCCACATCGACCGTTTTTGAAAAATAGGAGTATTTTCTCAAAGTAGTTTGTCTTAGAGCGCTGAGTCTATAATAAAGTGTCCTCTCAATTCTAAGGTCCATTCCTGTTAAATTTGCATGTCTAGCCACTTTTGGCCAAATCGATAATTCTTGTAAAATAGGGTTATTTTTGCAAAAGTGGTTCAATTAACCATGTCTTAGTGTCTTGAGTCTACCACTCGATGTCATATCACTTTAAGGTCCATCCATGCCGTGTTTGCGTCTCTAGCCACATTTGGCCATATCGGCCATTTTTGTAAAAATAGGCCAATTTTTGCAAAGTATTTTTTTAAGGCCATGATAGTTGGGAAGTTAGAGTCATGTAAGCTTTAAATGGAGTATTTCCCATGCATTAGGGGTCAACTTTGTCAAGTTTCCACTAATAGCCACTTTCAGCCACTTAGGCCATTTTGCAAAATATAGTCAAACTGTGTCTTGCATCTGTTTACTAGGAAACGTTGTGGTGCTACGTAATGTCCCGAGTCACTAATCATGTTCTCTTCATTCAGTTATGGACCTGTTGATTTGATCCAAAGTGTTGATGGTAGTAAAGATTCCTAGGAAATTGATCAAATGGTGGAAAATAGTTTCATTGTTAGAGCAGTATGAGTTAATGCAGAAATTGGGTACCCTAATTCTTGATATTACACCTCGCCCACACTTAGTGGAGGTGATATTGACTTACTGGGATCCGCAAAATTTGATTTTCAGATTTGGAGAGTGTAAGATGACTCCTACCTTGGCGGAAATGTCTCGTCTCACTGATTTAAGCTATACGGACAAGGACATGATACTTTGGAGACCACTCTAGGACAATATTCCTCAGTGACCTGGGCCTGAAAGATAATAAAAATTTAAAATTCCTCGAGCAGTCCTGGATATCCTTGGATTATTTGTTTGCTAGATTTGGACCATAAGATAGTTTTGACGTCTTTTGGGATGAGTTCTGCACAACCAAGGCAAAGTAGAAAAGACGTCGCCTCGAAGCTTTCAACCTGCTTTGTTGGAATTATTGATTTTTCCATTAGATGAGAGGCACATTAGCACTCGTCTATAGTCAATGGTAATGGTACTATTTCATGAGAAGCAACACAAAACTGTTACTATTGTGCCGATGATCTTAGCAAAGTTGTACCGAGACCTGAGTGTGGTTAGGGGAGGTGTCACATATTTTGAGGGAAGTAACCTTTTGCTACAATTTTGATTATGGAGCATTTGCACACCGCTTCCTTACTTTTTCCCATCGACCGTGCCTTGACGGATCGGGTGGTATGCATCGAGCGTAGGATGAAATCTCCTAAGTTTACATACCCAGAAGGCGTCACATCTTGGATTGACTTCCTTGGTTTGAGGACAAATGGGAATGTTTTATGGGCTTACCTTTGGCTACCTTTAGATGATATCCTGGTAGGATGTCTCATGCAGCCATTCCTCATGCTGATAGGACTCAAGTGTGTCAGGTCGTACACTCCCGTTAGGGTAATATGACAGTTGGGCATAAGAGAAGAGGAGCCACCAACTTTGAATCTTCGGAGGCACATCATGAATTTTAGCAAAAAGGCGGTTGACGAAATCAAGTACGTGCAATACTAGAATAATGCAAAGAGGATGAAGAAAAATACATTAGTAGAGGAAGTTGGCAAGCCCGAATGTACTCGGGAGTACCAGATTTGGTTACAATCCGTCCCACCAGGGGTCAGCACCCCATTGCCAGCACAACTTAGGGGTCGGGCAGTTCAGACAGATGATTTTGAGGAGGCATCGGACCAAGATCCTTGGGATAAGCTTGAGTTGATAAAGTCTCAGCTAGCGGGATTGGCAGCAAATGTGGAGCAGCATGGCCAGTATTTGCTTAGGGTCGGACTTCAGGATGCGGGGGCACACGCCAGGGCCTTTATTCTCAGCATCGATGTTTCTTTACTAGTCATGTTATAGAGTTTGAGCATGACGGACAGCCCATGACCATACCAGCCAGGACTGGCGTATTCAGGAGCATCTTGAGGAGTCATTCTATTTAGGTGTTTTGAGATCTTCTTATGTTGTCGTTTACTTCCGTGTCTTATCTAGAAGTACAGAGTCATTTAGGTAGTGTCAGAGTCTGTCGTAATGTAGTTAATATGTCAGGTATTTCATTATTATACTTCCTATTATATTTTAATATCGAAATTTTTTTAATGAAAAATCCCACAAAGATTTTCTTTTTAGTTTATTTTCCATCACTTTTTCAGAACTATGCTTGGTTTGATTCATGAGGGGCATAATACATAGGCAACCTACATCGGGTTCGATCATCATTATTGGTTCAAAAAAAGAGAAGAAAGAAAAGAGAAAAGAGTGATAAGAGGTGTTGGAAAAGAAAGAGAAGGAAGGATCGCAATGAGCAAATTAGGATGATGCCATATGACGTTGCGACCCTCAAAGCCATTTTAGCACCGTTAATTGTTGCTAGGTGCATTGCACGTAATGTGATATTATTATTTGATAGATTCCCTAATGCTAACATGGTGGTTTTGTGTTGTTGTCCTTTGGTATCTTTATTTAATAATAGGAAGGTGGTTAGTTTGTTGGGATCCTATCAAGTCATCCATATAACACCTGATCAAAGCGTCAAACAATCATGGCTAGCAAGGAAACAGACACTAGAGTTGTTGGCCCACTAAGGAGATCGCTGAGTCGGAATCGGAACTGCAAGAGGAGGTTTGAAGGCTGAAGCACCAGATGGCGGAAATGTATCAGGCCTAGATTAAGGGACACCCTCCACCCTCGTTCCCTACCAACTACATAGAAACCCCTGTTTCTATTCCACCACTCTCTCAATCCCATATGCCCAATAACATCGATCTTTCCCCACAACACGCACTTGGCTTTACCCCTTACCACAACTACCCGGCACTTCGGCCCAAACTTTTCATGCTCCACCAGCCAAAACAACCTCGTACCCTGATCCTATATCTGTTCCTATTTTTGTACCCCATCTACAAGCTACCCTCCATCGATCCCTTAGAGATCCCGCATTCCCCTCTTCAAATACCCACTACTATACATCGGAGCACACCTTCAAAATCCCAGATCCTTACTCTTACACTCCCCAATTTGAGCCTCATGTTGAAACTGAAAAACCACTCAAGAACGCAGAGCAAAAGGAGATATTTAGGAAGGTAAAGAGTCGGGAGTAGTCATTGAGAAATATGCAAGGGTTAGGAAACTAGGTGACTGTGGCCTATAAGGATTTGTGTTTGTTCCCCGATGTCCAACTGCCTTCCAGGTTCAAGATGCCCAAGTTTGACTTGTATGATAGACATGGGGATCATGTTGCTCATCTGAGGGGTTATTGCAGTAAAATGAGAGGCTCCAGAGGAAAAGACGAATTACTGATGGCATACTTCAGCCAAAGTCTGAGTGGGGCAGCTTTAGAATGGTACACCCACCAGGGTGCCAGCAGGTGGTACACATGGGATGATATAGCTCAGGCTTCACCCGCCACTTTCAGTACAATATAGATATTGTTTCAGACTGCTTATCTTTGACCAAGGTTTAAAAGAAACCAAGTGAAAGCTTTAGAGAATATGGGTTCCGATGGAGGGAGCAATCTGCACAAGTCAATCCTGCGATGGAAGAAGATGAGATGGTTAAATACTTTCTTCAATCCCTGGAGCCCACTTACTATGGTCATTTGACCTCAGCCATCGGTAAGTCTTCTAATGATGTGGTAAAGATGGGAGAAATGGTAGAAGAGGGGCTCAAGTCAAGCAAGATCATGAGTTATCCTGCCATAAAAACAACCACACAGGAAATCTTGAGTGGTACCGGAAGTTTGTTAGGCAAGAAGAAGAAGGACGATGTTGCCATGGTTGTCTCTGGACCATGGCATGACCACAGAGGTTCACCTCATCAGTACACCCATTCTCGACCGCAACCTCAAACCTATGTCCAAGCTCCGTATAATCCACCCCAACATTACTTTTCCCACAAACCCCTAATACTCAGCCATGCCATTCCAATACCTTGTTCATCATGCACAATCATACACACAACCTCCTTCTTAACCACAATGGCGTGCCCCAGCCCCATAGAATACCTACCCAGCTCCACAAAATACATATCCACCTCCACAACCCTATCAAAACCCAAATGGTTCAAACTTTCGACCAAAGCCAGAGTATACAAGAGAGAGGCAGCAACATAAATAAACTCTTACCCCGGTTGGAGAGTCCTATGCTAGTCTATTTCAAAGATTGGGGCAGTTTGATGTCTTGAGGCTGATTGAGTCAAAGATACCAAATCCCCCTCCAAAGAACCTCGTATTCCCTAAAATGTGCCTATTGATCTGATGCTCCAGGGCATGACACAGAAAAGTGCTGGCATTTGAAAAAAGCAATCCAGGATATCATTGATACAAACCAAATTGTAGTCCAAAGCCCATACATGCCGAACATCAACCAAAGCCATTTTCCAGCCCATGCAGAGACGCATATGATTGAAATAGTTCACAAGGATGGGGAGCCCAAGAAGTCTTCTAAGTCCGTCATGATGATTCGGGCCAGTGAAATTAATTTGGTTAAAGCTCCAGAGTCTACCAAAGCAAAGCCCTTGACACTTGAATGGGTGATAGAAAAGTCGAGCTCGCTCAATTTTAAACCACTGGTGTTGGTCGTGAAAGGGTTGTCGAAAGATATTGGGGCAAGTCCGGAAAGCTCAAAAGTGGTAGTGCCATGGATTCTGAGTAAGCCTGTTATAGTTTTGAAAGGGGCTCCTATCACCCCTATCATCATTAAACCAGTAACCCAACTGTTAGTGGTTGATGCCAAGGCTATTTCGTGGAATTAGAAACAAGTGATAGTGATATACAAAGGAAATGAAATAGAGTAAGATGTTAATGAAACTGGAGGATTGACTCGTTCTGGGAGATGTTTCACCCTAGAAGAATTAAGAAAAGCCAAGCCATTCAAGGATAGCCAAATGTTAATAAGAAAATCGGTTACTGACGAAGAGGCTGAGGAGTTCCTGAAAAGGATGAAAGCGCAGGATTATTCCATTGGGGAGCAGTTAAGGGAAATACCAGCTCAGATTTCTCTTTTGTCTTTGCTAATAATTCATATGAACATCGCAGGGTCTTGATGAAGATTTTGAATGAGGCACATGTTCTTGATAAGATCACAGTGAATCACTTGGAAACAATTGCCAGCAAGATCTTCAAAGTAAATAGGATCACTTTCTCAGATGATGAATTTCCTATGGAGGGTGCAAAAAACAACCGAGCTCTTTATCTCACGGTGAAGTCAAAAGATTCTATCGTCTCAAGGATTTTGGTTGACAATACATATAGTGAAAATATTTGTCCCATGTATACTCTGCAAAAATTGAAGATTAGAACCGAAAGAATCCACGTGAACATTGTGTCTGTTCGAGGCTTTGATGGAGAGGTAAAGATTTTGTTGGAGATATAATGCTCGATGTGCCGATAGGTCCACTTGAGTTTACCATGGAATTCAAAGTGTTAGATGTGATTGTCTCCTACAATCTATTGTTGGGAAAGCCCTGGATACATGCTACTAAGGCAATCCCATCGTCTCTGCACCAGATGGTGAATTTCGAATGGGACAGGTAGGAAATAGTTGTGCATGGTGATAAGGACTTGTCAGCTTGTAATGACACAATTGTTTCGTTTTATTGAAGCTGAAGATGATAAGGGACCATGGGTCTATCAAACATTGAAATAGTGTCTGTTGAGAAGATTCCTGAAGGAAAATGCATTCTGGTTCCTAAGCTATCATCCGCGACTATCATGATTATGAATGAAATGTTGAAGAATGGTTTTGTATTGGGCAGGGGTCTAGGATCATCTCTGTAGGGTGTTGTGCATCAAGGACGCCCCAATAGGAGTCTTGATAAGTTTGGTTTGGGATTCATGCCCACAGAGAAGGACATGAAAAGGGTTAAAAACCAGAAACAGAAGGTATGGTCACTCCCCAAACCTATCCCACACATCTCTAAGTCTTTTGTCAAGCCACGGGCCGAAAAACCTTCCACCTCCTCAACCCCAAAACATGTGGTCGATGTTGATGAATAGTTGATCAAGAGGTTCCAGAGTCTATTTGATGAGGTCAGTGTGGTAGAAGTTGGTGAAGGCTCTAGTAAAGCATATGTGCAGCTCGTTGGCCCAAACATGAAGCTTAGCAATTGGGAAGCTACTCCTTTCCCCACCAGGAAGGAGTTTTGGTAGTTTGCTTTGTTTTCCTATCTATTATCTGGGTTATTCAAGGGTTGTAATCCAGATTTTTGTTTTTGATTTTTTTGATGTTTAAACCCTTCTATCCTTTTATTTTCACTGAAATTCAATTTCCCTTTTTCCGTTATTCTTTATACTATTTAATTTTGTTCTTTTTTCTTTTGTCTAGTTCTTTTTATGCTGGTTGCAATGACATGACATGCATGAAGAATTTTCAGTTGAGTCTTAAAGGCCAATCTAATTCTAAAATAATAATCCAAGAATTATAATATGATGATGAAATAGAATATGATAAAGAAGAACCATTTGAGGAAATTAGTAAAGAGCTAAAACAATTTGAAGAAAAAGCACAGCCTAACTTGAGTGAAACTGAAGCAATCAATTTAGGGGACCATGGTGATGTTAGGGAAACCAAGATAACTGTGCATTTAAAACCGTAAGTTAAGTAAATAATCATAATATTATTTGAGTACAAAGACATCTTTGCATGCTCATATGACGATATGTCGGCCTGAGCACTGATCTAGTAGTTTACAAATAGCCAACTGATCCAGCATTCACTCATGTCAAGCAAAAGTTTCAAAAGTTCAAGATTGATATGGGTGTGAAGATCAAAGAAGAAATCACAAAGCAGCTTACTGCAAAGGTCATTCGGGTCACTTGATATCCCACTTGGTTAGCCAATGTTATGCCAGTACCAAAGAAGGATCGTATGACCAGGGTATGTGTTGATTATCACGATCTAAACAAAGCAAGCCCAAAGGATGATTTTCCATTGCCGAACATTTACATTCTGACTGATAATTGTTCCCGGCATGAGATTGGGTATTTTGTGGATTGTTACGCGGGATATCACCAGATCTTGATGGATGAGGAAGATGCAGAAAAGACAGCGTTCATCATGCCATGGGGAACATATTGCTACCAGGTAATGCCATTTGGTCTGAAGAATGTGAGGGCAACATACATGAGGGTGATGACCAGCATATTTCATGACATGATACACGGGTAGATTGAGGTTTATGTCGATGATGTGATCATAAAGTCGAAGAAGCATTCTGACCATGTCAAGGACCTAAGGAAGTTTTTCTAATGGCGCTGCGGGTACAACCTCAAGCTCAATCCAGCAAAATGTGCATTTGGTGTCTTGTTTGGGAAGCTACTGGGATTTGTGGTTAGTAGATGTGGCATTGAGTAATATACTCGAAGATCAAATCCATTCAAGAGTTACCACCAAAGAATAAAACTGAGGTGATGAGTTTGCTTGGAAGGTTAAATTATATCAGCAGGTTCATTACTCAGCTCACGACAACCTGTGAACCCATCTTTAAGCTGTTGAAGAAGAATGTTGCAATCAAGTTGACGGACGAGTTACAAGAAGCATTTGATAAGATTAAGAGGTACCTGTCGAATCCACTTGTGATGGTCCCACCAGAGCCTGGAAGACCATTAATTCTCTATTTGACAGTCTTGGATAATTCTTTTGGTTGTGTATTGGGTCAACTTGGCATCACGGGAAAGAAGGAGCAAGCAATATATTATCTCAATAAGAAGTTCACTCCCTATGAGGTTAAGTACACTCTGCTTGAAAGGACATGTTGCGCCCTAACTTGAGTGGCAAAAAAGTTGAAGCATTATTTGTCGTCCTACACTACTTACCTCATTTCTCGCATGGATCCTCCAAGGTATAACTTTTAGAAGCCTATGCCCATGGGAATACTTGAAAAAGTGGGTGGCAGATTTTGCTTACAGATTTTGACATCATCTATGTGACTCGGACTGCGCTGAAAGCCCAAGCATTGACCGACCACTTGACCAAGAATCCGGTGGATGATGAATACGAGCCACTAAAGACTTATTTTCATGATGAAGAGGCCATGTGTGTTGACGAGGCTGACTATGATGAAAATCTAGGTTGGAAACACTTCTTTTATGGAGTTGTTAACATGAAATGGTCGGAATAGGCATTGTACTTATCTCTGAAATAGGGCAACACTACCCTGTAACAGCCCAGCTTCAATTTTATTACACCAACAACATGGTCGAGTATGAAGCATGCATTCTGGGTTTGAGGTTAGCCGTAGACATGGGAGTCTGGGAAATACTGGTTATTCAAATCTATTGGTTCATCAGATTCAAGGAGAATAGGAGACTCGGGATCTGAAGCTTATACTGTACTGATAGTGTCTACATGATCTTTGCCAGTGATTCAGGTCAGTAGAATTTAGACATATTCCCAGGATCCACAGTGACATTGCTGATGCTTTGGCTACTCTGTTGTCAATGTTACATCATTCGGACAAGGCTTATGTCGACCCCGTGCATATCCAAGTTCGTGACCAACATGCTTATTGTAATGCGGTGGAAGAGGAAATCGATGACGAACCTTGGTTCCATGATATCAAGTAATACATCAATTCCGGGGTATATCCAGTACATGCCACAAATGATCAAAAGAGGACCATTTGATTTCTCGCTAGTGGATTTTTCTTGAGTGGAGTAATCTTGTACAAGAGGACTCCAGATTTAGGACTGCTGAGATGCATAGATGCTAAAGAAGCTTTAACTATCATGGCCAAAGTACATTCTGGAGTTTGCGGGCTGCATATGAATGGGTATGTCCTTGCAAAGAAGATACTTCGAGCATGTTATTATTGGCTCACCATGGAACGGGATTGTATTAGTTTTGTTCGCAAGTGTCATCGATGCCAGATACATGGTGATTTGATTCATTCTCCCCCGTCTGAGTTACACACTATGTCTGCACCATGGCCCTTTGTTGCTTGGGGCATGGATGTCATTGGACCAATTGAGTCGGCAGCGTCAAACGGGCATAGGTTTATTCTGGTGGCCATTGATACTTTACCAAGTGGGTCAAAGTTGTAACTTTCAAGTCCGTGACCAAAAAGATAGTGGTGGATTTTGTTCATTCAAATATAATTTGTTGGTTCGGAATTCCTAAGGTGATCATCACAAAGAATGCTGCTAATCTCAACAGTTATTTGATAAAAGAGGTATGCCAATAATTAAAGACCATGCATCAGAACTCCACTCCGTATCACCCTAAGGCAAATAGAGCTATGGAGGCTACCAACAAAAACGTAAAGAAGATACTTTGTAAGATGGTTCAAGGTTCTAGGCAGTGGAACGAAAAGTTGCCATTTGCCTTACTGGGTTGTCGCACTACAATAGGTGCAACTCCTTATTTGCTAGTATATGGAACTGAGGCAGTTATACCTGCAGAAGTTGAGATTTCATCCCTTCAGATCGTTGCAGAAGCTGAAATTGATGATGATATCAAAGCCCGGCTCGAGCAGTTGATTTTGATTAATGAGAAATGATTGGATGTAGTATGTCATGGTCAATTGTATCAGAAGAGAATGGCAAAAGCATACAACAAAAAGGTGCGTCCTCGAATATTCGAAGTGGGCCAGATGGTATTGAAACACATCCTTCCTCATCAGGTGGAAGGTAAAGGCAAGTTCGCCCCAAACTGTCAGGGGCCATTTGTTGTGACAGGAGTGTTGCCCAATGGTACCTTGTATTTAACAAACATAGAAGGCAAAAATATTGATATGACTATCAATTTTGATGCAGTTAAGAGGTACTATGTATGATTTCTTTTCTTACCTTCAGTTGTATTTTGTACTTGGAATGTTCAAAGTTGAAATGACAAAGGCATTTTGTTCCACACCCAAACATTTTCATCCTTGCTACCCCTTTTGAGCCTTGTTATTTTCTTTCATACCCCTCTTTTGGAATCAGTAGCAAAAGTAGAGAATGAACAAAAATGATGATGAATGAGTGAAAATAAGAAAAATGGAAAAAGAAAAGAAAAAAGAAAAAGAAGAAGGAAAGAAAAGAAAAAAAGAAAATAAAAGCAAAAAAACAAACAACTTTCTTTAGAACTACGATCGACCTGATTCCTTTTAAGGATATAGGCAGCCTTACGGTTCGGTCACAACAAAATTAAAATTAAAATTCCCCAGACCCAAAGAAACTTGGACAGAAGTTTTGGTTTTGAAAAGATCTGATTCCAAAAGTTATTAGTTTGACCCTTTTTCATCTTAAACTATTTTGAGCCTTCATGCCACCCTTTCTTTCTAACCTTGTCCAAAAGCCTACATTACGGTCCAAAGAAAGACCTTCCAATCAATCTTTGAGGATGCCAGGTCAAGTGAGATAGAGGTATGATTTACATCATGGGTAACACATTGTTCATGGGTACAAGACAGAAAATTTAAAATCAGAGAGTCTTATTAGTGAAAACCCTCATGGGCACCATAAGGGGACGGTGAGCAGAGGGAAAATTTAAAATGAGAGAGTCTTATTGGTGAAAACGCTCATGGACACCATAGGAAGATGGTGAGTTGAGAGATCAACAATTGAGAGAGGCTTGTTGGTGAAAACCCTTCAGGGGCACTACAAGTCGAATGAGGCTCATGACTTTACAGAGAAATTGGATCAGTGAGCGCAGTTTTGGAAGTATGAAGACATGACATGAACTGAACTATGAATGGTTGAAAAGATTAGGCTGATCATCCGAAATACATGTCATGGTTGGTCATTGGAGCTAGCCGCTTCACTAGGATAAGTCTTCTTTTTCCCATTGTTCTTCATATAGTCATCTATGTTCAAAATTTTCTTTTGTTGCTTCTACCAAAAAACATGTCACTTTGCTCTTTGAGTCTATCTTTATGAAACTCTTTCGAATTAGCCTTTGTTAAACAAGCATGAAAGGATTCCAAAGCCTGCAACCGGCTTCTAAATTGCACAAAGTGGAGTTCGACCAGGCACATCACAATTGACATGATTTAGAATAAGAAGTATGGTGATAACTGAGGTTCAGTCGATCAAGTGAATCTTGAATAGTGAGAAAGTACAAGGACCCAACAACTTTCCGAATGAAAACACAAGGCAACAAGTAAGTGCAAGAGATTCAGCTCATTTAGAGGTTTTGTGCCCTAGTTCCAATCAAAATGTCAAACAACTCCTTGCTAGCCCGAAGCAGCTAATCAGAATGAAGCATGGCAATGACAGAAGCACACGCTCAGTAATGCTGCTGCAAACTAACCACCACATTTTCAAACTAACAAGATTTTATTTGTTTGAAACAGGGGCAAGACAATTTGTTAATCCACAAGGACCTCCCATGAAAAGGCATGGTTCATGGGGAGAGAAATTCTGCTCAGAATCCTCCAAGACGATAGCATGGCTCAGGTAAGTTCATTATCAGGACCCTTCTGAAAAAAAAATTTTAATTTTAAAGTTCGTAGGACCCTCCTGGATAATGGGATTTAGTTTTAAGTTTTAGCGTAAGGAAATATAATTTAGTTTTAAAGTTGTCACTCTAAAGATGAGATTTAATTTGAAGTTTTTAGGGTCCTCCTGAATAATGGGATTTAGCTTTTAAATTTTTAGAACTCTTTTAGGTAACATGATTCGATTAACACTCACATATGCGCCCAGATTCCAAACTGGGGCAGAAAATTTCTTTTGTTTTGTCTGTTTTGTTGTAATATCAGGCACCCACCTGGATCACGATGGAATACAATTCAAGTTTTTGGTATTCAGGCGCCCACCTGGATAACGAGGGAAAACAATTCAAATTGTGGTAGTTAGGCGCTCATCTAGATAACGAGGGAATACAATTCAAGTTTTAGAAATCAGATGCCCACCTGGATAATGAGAGAATGCAGTTCAAGTTTTAGCAATCAAGCGCCTACCTAGATAACAAGGGAATACATTTCAAATTTTAGCAATCAGGCGCCCACCTGGATAATGGGAAAATACAGTTCAAGTATTAGCAATCACGCGCCCACTGGATAACAAGGGAATACAGTTCAAGTTTTAGCAACCAAGCGCCCACCTGGATAACGAGGGAATACAATTCAAAATTGTTGAAATGTCAGGCACCCACCTGGATAACGAGGGAATACAATTCAAGTTTTAGAAATCAGGCACCCACCTGGATAACGAGGGAATACAATTCAAGTTTAGCAATCAGACGCCACCTGGATAACGTGGGAATACAGTTCAAGTTTTAGCAATCAGACGCCCACCTGGATATCGAGGGAATACAATTCAAGTCTTAGCAATCAGGCGCCCACCTGGATAACAATGGAATACAATTCAAGCTGTTGGCAGTCAGGCACCAACCTGGATAACGATCAAATAAAATTCATGTATTGGCGATCAGGCATCCACCTAGATAATGAGGGAATACAATTCAAGTTTTGGTAATCAGACGTCCACCTGGATAACGAGGGAATACAATTCAAGTTTTGGAAATCAGGCACCCACCTAGAGAACGAGGGAAGTCATCTCAAGTTTCAAGTTTTGGAAATCAGGCACCCACCTTGAGAACGAGGGAAGTCATCTCAAGTTTCAAGTTTTGGTAATCATGAACTCACCTAGAGAACATGGGAATCCATTTGAGAATCAGGAACCCACCTAGAGAACAAGGGAATTCATTTGAGAGTTACTTTCAATTTGCAAATTCAAGAAGCATCAGGAGCCTGCCTGAAGAATAGGGTCCATTTTTCAGTCTCATGTTGAAGATCAAGTAGAGATTCAAGACAAGAAGTAGATAGGATATTGTATTCTTCTTTTACTTTTGCTGTAATTTTTCCTTTTATTTTTTATCTAATGGCAGGACCGCGGATCGGAACCTCGATGGTTCTTCACTCGACTCTCCACCTCGGTACTCTATCATTCTTCTCACTTGTGCACGTGACCTGATTCTGTTATAACCAAGGATATGTAGGCAACTCAAATGTCAGGGCTAGGTCACATTCTCTTTTCTTTTAGTCTGTCTCTCTAAATAAGGGTCGGGTCAAAAACATGTCTTGATGTTCTTTGTCTGAAAACACTTCGTGTTTCCCGTCATAGAGGGGCAGCTGTAGACATGTAATTTATGACCCGCGCTTTATAATTACCCTTAATAGTCCTAGTATTTTTTGAATATTATTTGAGCTTGTTCAATATGAGTTCACTCCATTTTAAATTTAATTCAATTTCTAGGCACAAAAAAATGGAAAAATACAAACAAACAAAAAAATTAGTTTCACTTTTCTATCTAATTCAGTATTAGGTATTTTTAGAAAGATATATTACTTTTAACCTATTTTAATTATAATACTATCCTTGAAAATACCAAAAATAGTTTTAGCTTTAATTTTTAGTTTTATTTTTAATATTAATAGTTTATCAAAATTAAATTAGGGTTTTTATAGATATTTAAATTGAATTTTTGTTCCTTTTGGTCCAATTTTGGAAGCCCAAATCAGCAACCAACACCCCTGACCCATTTTCAACCCAAATACCCGTCCAACCCGTCCCATCTCCCCATTAAATCTCAGTCATCAATCTATTTTAATCCGATGGTAGTCCTTCACTCCATATAAAAATTATTTTTGTCATAACCTAACCTTATCTCTTCTTGAAACCAAACCGCCGCAGCCCTCTTCCCGCCCCAAACCCGGCAAGTTCACTCATGGTCCTCCCTCTCCTCTCCTCTCCTCTCCTTATTTCACATCACACACTCCATACAAGCCTCATCATAGCCATTAGATTCACGCATTTTCCTTTCTTTTACGTTCGATTTGAAACAAATCTGAGAACCTTGAATAAATTTCAGGGATATGAGAACCATTGAATGAAGATTATTATCCAAACTCTCTATTTTTCTGATTTTTATTTGTGAAAGGGGGATTTGGAAATTGATTTGAGGGTATATTCGAGCTTTTGGGGGCTTTCTTGGAGAAGAAGGATAGAAGTTTCGAGAGAGAACTATATGTTTGAAGTTTTGAACAGAATTTTAGGGGAGAAAAAGATAGAGGAAAAAGAGAGGGAGAAATTTCAAATTTGAACAAATTAGGGTTCTAGGGTTCTTGAGATTTTCTTCTGATTCTTCCATCTTTATTTTTATATTTCTCGCGTCCAGAAGTACCATAAAACGAACAAAAAAATTAATTTCAGTTTCTGTTTTAGATTTTTTGTCATGGAATTCGATTGAAGAATTGTTGGGGGCTGGAGATTTGTTCTCCAGTCGAGGTGTTCGTGTTCGCGTTGCCTGATCTGGTTTCTTACTTTATTGCTTTCTTGTCGAATTTGGATCTTCAGCAACTGTTTTTTCCTTTAAATTTCATCGCCGGATCTTCTTCTATTGTAATCGACTCCAACAGAATTAATCAAAAGTATTTTCTCGTTAATTTCTCAATTCCTTTTGCTATGTCTTATGTATGTGATTAAATTCATTATAGTTTGAATTTGGAATCGGCATTTAGTCTTAATTTTTGTTTAAAAAAATAATATTTTATATGTTGTTCTTGTTGAAGGAATTCTATTCTCATTGTTTGATTGGTTTGAGCATGCTCGGTTTGTAATAGTTGATCCGAATGGTTTTGTTATTCTATGGCTTGAATGCTTTTAACCGTTATCATGGTGTTGAAGTATTTCTTGAGTAAATATTTTCTCCATTTGAAACGGACGATCTATTCGCCTTTATGATTATCAAACAAGTCTGAATAAGTAATGCATATTCTCATGGTTCTTCACTTGGTAATCTGATTTTCAGTACGAGTAATTTCTAGTGCCAGAATGTTTATATTGTAGTTCAATTGTTAGGGTGGTATGCTTGCTCGTCGACGCCTAAATTGTTTTATTTTCTTCTTTTGAACAAGTATGGCAGTTCGTGCTTGGATTCTTCAGTTATCAAAAAGATTAATCTCATGATTTTTAGGAAATTTGAAATGGCTGCTTCAATCTCTTAGAGTTTCATGAGTTTAGTCACTTTCCTCAAGTTCTGGTTTGCTCGATTTCTTATAGGTTCGATTGAGAAATGTTATACTTCAAGACTATTAGTTGAAAATTTAAATTAATCTGCTTTTGTGTATGTTAACTGGTAGCATTTAACTTCATCTAGCGCATTTGTTGAGGCATCACTAATTTCAAGCTGCGTTCGTTTTAATTCCAGTGGATAGAGATTGGTTGTTGTTTATGGCTAATTCACTACCTATTTGAACTTCAGTAGTTATTAAGTGTTAAATTAATTTTATGGGAACAATGGTTTGGGGTCCCGGCAATTGCCTGTACTTGGAAATTTACATTGGTTAATGGGGATAGTTAAGACTATTATCATATTCAGATCCATTACTCATTCTTTTTTGTTGTTATTGGTGTTCATCTTTAATTATGTGTTCTAGATTCCTCTTTCATTTGGTTGGATATTATTTACTTGAATGACTGTTGGGCCGTGGGAGTTGGGAAAAAAACTTGGCCCATTAGTGTTAATTTGCTTACGCATTTAGGAATTAGGCTTGGTCAAATGCATGAAAGAAGAAACTAAAAGGGGAATGAGCATGAAACTAATTTCTATTTATTTTAGTTTTATTTTATCACTTTTATTACCTCTTCTGCTACAAGCTCTACTTTTGGCCTTCAAATATAAGTACTACGGAGCATTTACCAGAATAAAATATATACAAGTCCTTCGGTTCATTCCCCGGATGAATTTTAATTAAGAGTACAACCTCTCGTCTCACAATTAACAGAAGTCCTAAAGCTTGTCTACACAAATGTTGTCGCCAAAATGACACAATGACAACAAGTTTACACCCAATACCACATCCAAAATCTAACATACCCAGCAACAAATGATCTACTCGGGTCTCCAAACCCTGATAGTCACTAAATAGTGCTGATACAACCGACCCACAACCACGACATAGCTTGAATATGAGAACTTCTCGTCTCTAAATCCATATGGCCCATGAATCACCATATCCGATCCAAATTCCATTGTTCGAATACATACCACACCTCCAATACTCAGTCATTCCACGAGAGTACTCTAAAATTCTTCTGTGCCACCAAGGAAACTCGAATATCGGTAGTCGATCTAATAAGAAAGTGCTGCAATACTACCAAAGTACCATCAACTTAACCATATTTCCCTTTTTTAAAACATATACCCTCGCCAAATCACTCCAATTTGCAATACCATTTCCTTAATCATTTGAGGATTATTTCCCTAATCATCTGAAGCTCATTTATCTAATTATCTGAAGTTGCCCACTGCCTAAGAGTTTTATGACCTTCCTTTCATAACTAAATTGTAACCTTACACATGCAATCTCAATCCTTCACACGTACCGCATATACCATACCATCCTAAGATAACATGAGAGCTTCATATCCATTTCGAGCCACAAGACACTATGTATTCAACCAACCAAGAACTTTCCATTGATCCCATTCAGAAGAAAAATCACTACACATCCCATATTCCTCACACTCGCGGAAAATACACCTCTAACCGCGGTAGAAATCATCAAGGATTCTCTGAATTCCACTCGCACAAGAGTGAACCTCAGGAGTGAATCCTTCGAACTCAACCAAGCTACGCAAGTCACTAACACTCACGAGAATTGCCATGAAACACCTGCATAAACTCATTACCTTATAAGCATCCAACAATCTTATTATATCCTTACCAAACCGATCCGCCTACTATCAAGCTACCTCATCTATCCGAGTTTCCATCTGATTTACCTTCAACTTGATACTCCTTCTTGTTGTAGCACCACAATTTCCTTAACCCAGACTTACTACATGAAACCTAAGCATAAAGCCACGCCGACCTACAATCCATAACCCACTGAATACTCTCTTAAATATCCCCAAAGCACCACATTCGAAATACTCTACTCTGAAGAGACTTCCTATGAATCTAAATCTGTTACCTTCACCTTCCTGATGCTGATGTATATAGAACTCCCTAAGTGATATCGAAATACCACAAGTCTTGACACCCTCCAAAAGCAAACCTCATTTTCCAATCAAAAGTACAATTTGAAAATCTCTAATTATTACATGCACAATTTTAAACACATTAGAATCATTCGCGAGAGTCATTCACTCTACTCAAACTGCAATTGGCCTGATCACACGAACCAAACAACCTGTGCCTCATTAGCACTCCGACACTGCAGATTGTAACCTCATCCTAATACAACAGAACAACTTCCTGCTCTATGCATCGAGCATCCTTTACCCATAACAACTCAAGACATTCTGTGATTTTCACACACCTATGAATCATACTATAAATTTTGTCAAGAATCTTCCTTTACTCGATCCATCCTTGGTCTCAATCTCTATAGGTCATAACTGATTCATCTTTACGCCTCAACTGGAACCAACATAGCATGTGACCGTGCAGTCAACTAATCAATAGCAAACTCCCCCACTTGGCTCGAAGACATTGATCAAAACACACTCAATAACTCATAATGCATATACTCTATTGCTGCCATAATACCATAGTGAGATTAAACTCAATCCATCATAAGCTTGTGAAACACAGACCATCTAGTACTTCAAATCTTTTGCACATCTCGCATTCACTCTCGTAGCAGTTAAACTCACTCTTTTAAGCGACCCAAATTTAAATTTCAACACATATATATTGCTTGTAAATGTGATCTTCTAATCGACAACATAAGATCACACAACTTCAGAATACCCTGTAGGAGATAACCCACCTGCTTTGCCTCAAACTAACATTTCTATATACCTTCCACCGTCATAACCATTGCGCAGTCAATGAATTCCTAAGTTTGAACTCATACCGCAACATGACATTTACTTCACTCCCACCTGGAAACATGAAAAGATTCTTCACAACCCCCATATTTCGCGGCTATACCTCAAATCAAGCACCTAATAGTTCTTCTATCCTCCGGCAGACCCTTCTCATCTTCCAAATCATACAAATATATCTCGCAATCATAACATACTCATCCCGTAGCAATCCAGTCATTAGTTATACTAATGGGGAAACTACCGAACATATAAGTTCAAAAGGACGTGCTCAGACAATCGGCACCTCGGTGCTCAAGCTATAAGCAAAAATCCGGCCTCGAGTCCTCCAAACTGGCCAAATATCAACACACAGAGATACATCCCGCCCCTCGATCAGGGAACACAAGCCATCGATGCACATATGATACCGAGCGCTCATACGCGCATACTTACGTGTGGTAGGAATTCAAAGAGTTACTTTTCAAGCTTAATCAAAGACGTACGACAAAATTCAAGAATGGGAAGTTTGTCCTAAAGGTTCTGAAACCTCCCGAGGATAAATACAGACGTCTCTATGCCAATCTGTAAGACTCTACTAAACCTGCTTATGACTCATGAGACCTATGTAACCTAGGCTCTGATACCAACTTGTCATTACCCCAAACCAGACCGATCGTGATGGCGCCTCTCGTGAATACAAGGCCAGCCGACACAATCCTCGAATCCATTTCAACAATTTAATAGATCAATCTAAGCACTTTTTAATTAATTGGATATTGAAAAAAGTAAATTTAAATGAACATTGCGGAAATAGATACAGTCCGGCATCGGGGTGTCACAAGTCACGACCATCTACTAAGGTCTAAAATACAACAAAAGTTTTGGAGATATGCTAAATATAGTCTAATGACATAAAGAGGGAGTAACACATTGTTGCGGACGTTGGGTAGCTACCTTGCTAAACTTCAATGACTCTGCCTCTACTCAACCAATACCTGCTACCGAGTGTAGAAATACCTGAATCTGCACACAAGATGCAAGGAGTAAAGTGAGTACTCCAACTTAGTTAGAAATAAAAGTAAATAAAAGCTAAGCAATAAGAAACACGTTAAGTACATCAACGTGTTGTATAGGGTAGTACAAAAACAAGTAAGAAATCAATGAAGCTATGAAATCTTTTAAAGAACCTTACAGTTTACAACTTCTTTAACACTAACTTTTTAATAATTAAGCAATTGAATGCAAAGCAATTAGAACAGATAAGCACAGAAAATCCGCCGCTCGGACACAATACACAATTAAACAGGTAAATGACAAGCTGTAAGGAACCGGTCAGTCGTTTTTAGCATTTACGTCCCGATTGTTTGCTTAACTCTAGATTGAGTTATCTTATCGGGTAAACCGATAACCGAACTGATAATGATCAATAATCTATTAACCGATAACTAATATCTTATCAGTTTGGTTATCGATTTATCATATTTGTAAACCGATAACCGATATGCTAAACTGATAATATTCATAACCGAATCAAACTGACTGATGCCCACCCCTACATATAAGTAGTGACAGGTGATAAGCTGATATAAATGGTTACTACCATTTTACAATAAAGTTACAAATTATTAATAATGTACACAAATATTTATAACGATAATACGTTTAACTTTAAATCCCATATCCTATATTAATTCTTCACAAATAAATACGAAACAAATATAATTGAAAAATTTATATCGGGATTAATAATTTTATTACGGTAAACTACCCCTAAATATATCTGCATTGATGTCTTTATGTCATTATATTTCTATTTTTGAGTTAATCTAAAACTCACTTTACCTATTATAACATTTTGTAATTTACCTACTTAAATTGTAGGGTGTCCCCAAAACCCCCTTAATTATACTCCCTTCAAATTAAAAAACCTTCGGTTGAATTTCTAAAAGTGTGTCCACTACACGCTCCTAATTAACTAAAAGCATGCCATGTGACACTAAACGCGACTATTTGACTCAGTCTAACCCCCTCCTCCCTAACTATTTGGTATCCGCAAAATTCCTGTTGAACTATTTTCCTATATATATATTAAAAACTTTTTGTTGAATTTTAAGAAGTGTATCTGTATAACTATATCAACTTATGATGTATCTAGCTTACTTGTGGTATATTACTCCAGGATGATTGATTAATTGTGGGTATTTTTGGGTAAAGAAGTATCTAATACATAGTATTATTTTTAGCATTTAATTGTGGTTGTGTTGTAGGGTAGATTCCAGTTAAATAAGTCCTTATATTAACTTTGCAGCAAAAAATGAACGCATATAGTGTTAGATTCAACTGTATTCTCTATAAAGTGTTTGATTTAATAAGAAGATTTAAGTGACTATTATTTCAACAATACAACAACAACAATAACAACAATAACAACAACAACTACTATCCAATATAGTCCCACAACGTGGGGTCTGGGGAGGGTAATATGTAGACGGGCCTTGCCCCTACACGAAAGGACAAAGAGGCTGTTTCAATCAATCCTCGGCTCAGTGAAGGAAAGGAAAAACAAAAACAAAAACAAAATAAAAGAATACTAAAATAAGAAAAAGAATAAGTAATTTTAGAGAAAAAAAGAGGTGAACTTTTTTCCAAAGGAAATCCATATGGAGAAATGAATAGTAAAGGTAAAAAAATGAAGAAGGAAAGTGAAAAAATAAAGAACAAATGTGAAAATAAAGCAAATAAGAAGAGTGTAGGCTAATTAGCCATTACACAGAATCAGGTAGATTATTTTGTTGTCTTTTTCATCTTTCATGCGCTCCTTAGCGAGTTACTATACACCAGATAAGTAATAACGAAATTTTAATATGAGAAAAATAGTTTAGGGGATTTCTTAGTATAACCCATAATTTAAGTAGGTAATCTATAAAAAGTTGATAGTTAAAGAAAATTTTAGGGTATTAACTCTCGTATTTTTTGGACTAAAAGTGTGCAATGTGCATGAATTTGCCTTGCTTCCTTGACTCAAAAAGAGTCCGAAACCGAAATGATAATAAAGTGGATTCAAACTTTTTTTTTAATGTTTAAAAAATAAAGTTATATTTATACCTATTTCGCAGTATTTTATTGCGAATTAGGTTAATGGAATTTTTTCCGTTAATGTAATTCGCAGTAAAATACTGCGAATTCATAAAAATTTATTTTTTAAAAATGTAATTCGCAGTAATTTACTGTAAATTACCTTTAAATTATTATTCTAAGAACCTGTCCCAGGCCAAAAAAGAGACAATTTGCAGTAAATTAGTGCGAATTGCTAATTCGCAGTAATTTACTCCGAATTACCTCTTTCTTTTTGGTCCCACATAATTATTTTAACTTACACAATAACAATAATTCAAAAATATAAAACGCAGTATTATATTGCGAATTCATTTGAAAAATTCTATGCACGGAGCTCGGACTTGCCTTATTATAGGCGTTTCATTTTCATGAACATTCATTCAATAAAATTCCCTCTTCTTCTTATCAATCTTTTTTACAATGTCTAAAGTGCAAAAATAAGGGTTTCTCTATATTGAGGTGGTGAGGTTGTGCTGGAGAACAACTCTGTGAGGTACAGCTCACCTCCATAGTGTCACGTTAAATTGCCGCTTAATATAGAGTATGATACATTGGTATCGTTGTTACGTGAAAAAATGAGTGAGAGGAGGCGTTCGGTTAACTTCAAAGTAACCGGTAGATTTCTGTATTCAGTGACTCCTAAGGGGTTTGCTTAATATTCGAAGTTTAATAAGCCGGCCGACTGAGCAACAAGCTGGTAGCTCAGCAAGTACCTCGATGTTGTATGGCATCCAGATGACCAGGAATACTACAGAGACAAATTGTACTATCTTCATGGAGTGTGTACGGGGGAGTAGGAGAGAGAGCGCCAATCCAAGCAAGAAATTGAAGACTTGCAGGCGAAAATCGAGGAGGTGGGAAAAGAGAAAAAGAAGATCGAAAAGAAGTTGTTTTTTATGAAGAAGAGAATACTATGTGGTCGTTCCTAAAGAATGACATGCTAAGTGATTTCGTTAGTGAATCTTCATGTTTCCTTTGTCAAGTTATTTCGTTAGTTCTACAGTTTGGTTTTGTTTTAGGTTGTCAATATTTGTGGTTGTGATTCACTGTATAAGTAAAATGTTCAAACTCAATTAAAATAAAATTATTCTACATAATTTATTGGCTGTGTTAGTTTAATAAATTAAATAATTCATTATAATTAATATTGGAGAAAATAGTTATGTATGTCTTCCAAACTTGATTTAAACAACCCGGTACGACCGAATCACGTATGGGTTCAACAATTTTAGAATTTTCTTACCTTACAGATTTAAATTAAAAATTATGATTAATATTGGTGAGAATAATTATATATGTGTTCCAGGCTTGATTTTTTAGGCACGGTAGCACCGAGTTATCGGTAATTATTATGCTACTCGATTTTAATATTTTTAGAATTTTCTTACCTTATTATAAATTTTTGAATTAGAGAGAATAATAATGTATAGGTTCCAGACTTCATTTTTTAGGCCCGGTAGCACCGAGTTATTGTTAATTATTATTGTATGGGTCGAAATTAGATCCTTGATAATTAGCATATCTAATTAGCTCTCAAGCTCTTTCAGGCTAATAAAAAGTATAATCATTCACTGACAAGTGTATTTCGAGGTTACTCTACCTAGTTAGCGAGACTACGGCCTACTCATTATTCACGGACGTCTCCTCGCCAGCTGGCAAGATTCACAACTATAAATATTAAGTGAAAGAACCCTAAAAAGGGGTTGCTTCTTCTTCTTCACCTCCACTTCTAAAAGAGGGGGAGAAAACCATTGTAAAGTTCTGAACCTCTCCATGGAGAGGCAGACCATGTCAATCTTAATCAATAAAAGATCTACATCCCCCTCCTTAACTTATAACATTTGTCTCTTACATCTTCCATTTGGTCTTATGATTTATTACGACCTGCTATGATTGCTCTCCCCCCCCCCCCATTTATTTTAATTGATTTATGCTTATAAAGTGTATGATAACTTTGATATAAACAATTTGGCGCCGTCTATGGAGATTTCATAGCAGAATCGCGTAGTTTATCCTTGGACCAAAAAAGGATAGAAAATAACCCAGCTCGAACAAGCCAAAGCGGCGCTTCGGATAAAAGGAATTCAAAAGCCTCGAGACGAGCTTGCTTCCACATCCCGCATCTCCGAGTAAAGGGAAGAAGAAGAAGAAGTAGATCCCCCATCCCTATGGGAAAATGCGCATAAGGTACCTCACCCCCGTTTTATACGGGATCCTGGAAAAAAAGGAGTAAAGCACAAAATCATCTCGAACCAAGATCCGCAACGGGGTAACTTATGTGACCAGTCAAGAAGACTACAAGAACGAGTCATGTAGGATCCTAAACCATAATAGAATCCCAACGCCCAACATAAAGCGGGTTATGCGAGAGAACAAAAGTTCAACTACGAGTTGAACTGGGACTCAGGCCAGGTGCCTTCGCCATTAAGAAATACAAAAGGTTAAACTACGATTGAACAACAACTCAAACTATGTGCCCTCGCCCAAAAGTTCAACTACAAGTTAAACTAGGACTCAGGCCAAGTGCCTTCGCCATTAAGAAATACAAAAGGTTCAACTACGATTGAACAACAACTTATGCTACGTGCTCTCGCCCAAACGTTCAACTACGAGTTGATCTGGGACTCAGGCCAGGTGCATTTACCATTTAAGAAATACAAAAGGTTCAACTACGATTGAACAACAACTCAGGTTACGTGCCCTCGCCCAAAAGTTCATCTACGAGTTGAACTGGGACTCAGGCCAAGTGCCTTCGCCAATAAGAAATACAAAAGGTTCAACTACAGTTGAACAACAATTCAGGCTACATGCCCTTGCCCAAAAGTTCAACTACGAGTTGAACTGGGACTCAAGCCAAGTGCCTTCGCCATTAAGAAATACAAAAGGTTCAACTACGGTTAAACAACAAATCAGGCTATGTGCCCTCACCCAAAATTTCAACTACGAGTTGAACTAAGACTCAGGCCAAGTGCCTTCCCATTAAGAATAACAAAAGGTTCAACTACGGTCGAACAACTCAAGATATGTGCCCTCGCCCAAAAGTTCAACTATGAGTTGAACTTGGACTTAGGCCAGGTGCCTTTTCCATTAAGAAATATAAAAGGTTCAACTACGGTTGAACAACGACTCAGATTACATGCCATCGCCCGAAAGTTCAACTATGAGTTGAACTGGGACTCACGCCAGGTGCCTTCTCCATTAAGAAATACAAAAGGTTCAACTACGGTCGAACAACAACTCAAACTATGTGCCCTCGCCCAAAAGTTCAAACTACGAGTTGAACTAGGACTTAGGCCAAGTGCTTTCGAAGTTAAGAAATACAAAAGGTTCAACTACGGTTGAAAAACAACTCACGCTAAGTGCCCTCGCCCAAAAGTTCAACTACGAGTTGAACTGGGACTTAGGTAAAGTGCATTCGCCATTAAGAAATACAAAGGGTTCAACTACGGTTGAACAACAACTCAAGCTACGTGCCCTCGCCCAAAAGTTCAACGACGAGTTGAATTGGGACTTAAGCCAGGGGCCTTCACCATTAATAAATACAAAAGGTTCAACTACGGTTAAACAACAACTCAGGCTACGTGCCTTCACCAAAAGTTCAAACTAGAAGTTGAACTGGGACGCAGGCCAGGTGCCTTCGCTATTAAGAAATACTAAAGGATCAACTACGGTTGAACAACAACTCAAGCTATGTGCCCTCGCCCAAACGTGCAACTACGAGTTGAACTAAGGCTCAGGCCAGGTGCCTTCCCCATTAAGAATTACAAAAGGTTCAACTACGGCTGAACAACTCAAGATATGTGCCCTCGCCCAAAGATTCAACTATTTGTTGAACTTGGACTCAGGCCAGGTGCCTTTGCCATTAAGAAAAACAAAAGGTTCGACTACGGTTGAACAACGACTCAGGCTATGTGCCCTCGCCCAAAAGTTCAAATACGAGTTGAACTGGGACTCAGGACAAGTGCCTTCACCATTAAGAAATACAAAAGGTTCAACTATGGTTGAAAAACAACTCAGACTACGTGCCCTCGTCCAAAATTTCAACTACGAGTTGAACTGGGACTCAAGCCAAGTACCTTCGCCATTAAGAAATACAAAAAGGTTCAACTACGCTTGAACAACAACTCAAGCTACATGCCCTCGCCCAATAGTTTAACTACGAGTTAAACTGGGACTCAGGACAAGTGCCTTCGCCATTAAGAAATACAAAAGGTTCAACTACGGTTGAACAACTACTCAAGATCCGTGTCCTCGCCCAAAAGTTCAACTACAAGTTGAACTGGGACTCAGGCCAAGTGCCTTCGCCATTTAGAAATACAAAAGTTTCAACTATAGTTGAACAACAATTCAAGCTATATACCCTCACCCAAAATTTCAACTACGAGTTGAACTGGGACTCAGGCCAAGTGCCTTCGCCATTAGGATATACAAAAGTTTCAACTATGATAGAACAACAATTCAGGCTACGAGCCCTCGCACAAAAGTTCAACTACGAGTTGAACTGGTGCTCAGCAAAAGTGCCTTCTCCATTAAGAAATACAAAAGGTTCAACTAAGGTTGAAAAACAACTCAGGCTACGTTCCCTCGCCCAAAAGTTCAACTACGAGTTGAACTGGGACTCAAGCCAAGTGCCTTCGCCATTAAGAAATACAAAAGTTTCAACTACGGTTGAACAAAAACTCAGGCAACGTTCCCTCGCCCGAAAGTTCAACTATGAGTTGAACTGGGACTCAGGCCAGGTGCCTTCTCCATTAAGAAATACAAAAGGTTCAACAACGTTTGAACAACAACTCAGGCTACATGCCCTCGCCCAAAAGTTCAAACTACAAGTTGAAATGGGACTCAGTCCAGGTGCCTTCGCCGTTAAGAAATACAAAATGTTCAACTACGATTGAAAAATAACTCAGGCTAAGTGCCTTCGCCCAAAGGTTCAACTACGAGTTGAACTGGGACTCAGGCAAAGTGCCTTCGCCATTAAGAAATACAAAATGTTCAACTACGGTTGAACAACAACTCAAGCTACGTGCCCTCGCCCAAAAGTTCAACTACGAGTTGAACTGGGACTCATGCCAAGTGCCTTCGCCATTAATAAATACAAAAGGTTTAACTACGGTTAAACAACAACTCAGGCTCATGCCCTCACCCAAAAGTTCAAACTATGAGTTGAACTGGGACTTAAGCCAGGTGCCTTCGCCATTAAGAAATACAAAAGGATCAACTACGGTTAAACAACAACTCAGGTTATGTGCCCTTGCCCAAAGGTTCAACTACGATTTGAACTAGGACTCAGGCTAAGTGTCTTCGCCATTAAGAAATACAAAAGGTTAAACTATAGTTGAACAACAACTCAGGTTACGTGCCCTCGCCCAAAAGTTCAACTACGAGTTGAATTGGGACTCAGGCCAAGTGCCTTCGCTATTAAGAAATACAAAAGGTTCCATTACGGTTGAACAACTACTTAAGCTATGTGCCTCGCCCAAACGTTCAACTAAAAGTTGAACTGGGACCAAGCCAAGTTCCTTCTCCATTAAGAAATACAAAAGGTTCAACTACGGTTGAACAAAAACTCAAGCTATGTGCCCTCACCCAAAAGTTCAACTACGAGTTGAACTAGGACTCAGGCCAAGTGCCTCCTCCATTACGAAATACAAAAGGTTCAACTACGATTGAACAACATCTTGGGCTATGTGCCCTCGCCCAATAGTTCAACTTGGAGTTGAACTAGGACTCAGGCGAGGTGCCTTCGCCATTAAGAAATACAAAATGTTCAACTACGGTTGAACAACAACTCATGCTATGTGCCCTCGCTCAAACGTGTAACTACGAGTTGAACTGGGACTCAGGTCAGGTGCCTTTGCCATTAAGAATTACAAAAGGTTCAACTACGGTCGAACAACAACTCAGGCTATGTGCCCTCGCCAAAAGTTCAACTACGAGTTGAACTAATAATCAGGCCAGGTGCCTTCCCCATAAAGAATTACTAAAGGTTCAACTACGGTTGAATAACTCAGGCTATTTGCCCTCACCCAAAAGCTCAACTACGAGTTGAACTTGCACTCAAGCCAGGTTCCTTTGCCATTAAGAAATACAAAAGGTTCAACTACAGTTGAACAATAACTCAGGCTACGTGCCCTTGCCCAAAAGTTTAAATACGAGTTGAACTGGGACTCAGGCAAGTGCCTTCACCATTAAGAAATACAAAAGGTTCAACTACGGTTGAAAAACAACTTTGGCTACGTGCCATCGCCCAAAAGTTCAACTATGAGTTGAACTGGGAATCAGGCCAAATACCTTCACCATTAAGAATTACAAAAGGTTTAACTACGGTTGAACAAGAATTCAAGCTACGTGCCCTCGTCCAAAAGTTCAACTACGAGTTGAACTAGGACTCAGGCCAAGTGACTTCGCCATTAAGAAATACAAAGGGTTCAACTACGGTTGAACAACAACTCAAGCTACGTGCCCTCGCCCAAAAGTTCAACGACGAGTTGAATTGGGACTTAAGCCAGGGGCCTTCACCATTAATAAATACAAAAGGTTCAACTACGGTTAAACAACAACTCAGGCTACGTGCCTTCACCAAAAGTTCAAACTAGAAGTTGAACTGGGACGCAGGCCAGGTGCCTTCGCTATTAAGAAATACTAAAGGATCAACTACGGTTGAACAACAACTCAAGGTATGTGCCCTCGCCCAAACGTGCAACTACGAGTTGAACTAAGGCTCAGGCCAGGTGCCTTCCCCATTAAGAATTACAAAAGGTTCAACTACGGCTGAACAACTCAAGATATGTGCCCTCGCCCAAAGATTCAACTATTTGTTGAACTTGGACTCAGGCCAGGTGCCTTTGCCATTAAGAAAAACAAAAGGTTCGACTACGGTTGAACAACGACTCAGGCTATGTGCCCTCGCCCAAAAGTTCAAATACGAGTTGAACTGGGACTCAGGACAAGTGCCTTCACCATTAAGAAATACAAAAGGTTCAACTATGGTTGAAAAACAACTCAGACTACGTGCCCTCGTCCAAAATTTCAACTACGAGTTGAACTGGGACTCAAGCCAAGTACCTTCGCCATTAAGAAATACAAAAAGGTTCAACTACGCTTGAACAACAACTCAAGCTACATGCCCTCGCCCAATAGTTTAACTACGAGTTAAACTGGGACTCAGGACAAATGCCTTCGCCATTAAGAAATACAAAAGGTTCAACTACGGTTGAACAACTACTCAAGATCCGTGTCCTCGCCCAAAAGTTCAACTACAAGTTGAACTGGGACTCAGGCCAAGTGCCTTCGCCATTTAGAAATACAAAAGTTTCAACTATAGTTGAACAACAATTCAAGCTATATACCCTCACCCAAAAGTTCAACTACGAGTTGAACTGGGACTCAGGCCAAGTGCCTTCGCCATTAGGATATACAAAAGTTTCAACTATGATAGAACAACAATTCAGGCTACGAGCCCTCGCACAAAAGTTCAACTATGAGTTGAACTGGTGCTCAGCAAAAGTGCCTTCTCCATTAAGAAATACAAAAGGTTCAACTAAGGTAGAAAAACAACTCAGGCTACGTTCCCTCGCCCAAAAGTTCAACTACGAGTTGAACTGGGACTCAAGCCAAGTGCCTTCGCCATTAAGAAATACAAAAGTTTCAACTACGGTTGAACAAAAACTCAGGCAACGTTCCCTCGCCCGAAAGTTCAACTATGAGTTGAACTGGGACTCAGGCCAGGTGCCTTCTCCATTAAGAAATACAAAAGGTTCAACAACGTTTGAACAACAACTCAGGCTACATGCCCTCGCCCAAAAGTTCAAACTACAAGTTGAAATGGGATTCAGTCCAGGTGCCTTCGCCGTTAAGAAATACAAAATGTTCAACTACGATTGAAAAATAACTCAGGCTAAGTGCCTTCGCCCAAAGGTTCAACTACGAGTTGAACTGGGACTCAGGCAAAGTGCCTTCGCCATTAAGAAATACAAAAGGTTCAACTACGGTTGAACAACAACTCAAGCTACGTGCCCTCACCCAAAAGTTCAACTACGAGTTGAACTGGGACTCATGCCAAGTGCCTTCGCCATTAATAAATACAAAAGGTTTAACTACGGTTAAACAACAACTCAGGCTCATGCCCTCACCCAAAAGTTCAAACTATGAGTTGAACTGGGACTTAAGCCAGGTGCCTTCGCCATTAAGAAATACAAAAGGATCAACTACGGTTAAACAACAACTCAGGTTATGTGCCCTTGCCCAAAGGTTCAACTACGATTTGAACTAGGACTCAGGCTAAGTGTCTTCGCCATTAAGAAATACAAAAGGTTAAACTACAGTTGAACAACAACTCAGGTTACGTGTCCTCGCCCAAAAGTTCAACTACGAGTTGAATTGGGACTCAGGCCAAGTGCCTTCGCTATTAAGAAATACAAAAGGTTCCATTACGGTTGAACAACTACTCAAGCTATGTGCCTCGCCCAAACGTTCAACTAAAAGTTGAACTGGGACCAAGCCAAGTTCCTTCTCCATTAAGAAATACAAAAGGTTCAACTACGGTTGAACAAAAACTCAAGCTATGTGCCCTCACCCAAAAGTTCAACTACGAGTTGAACTAGGACTCAGGCCAAGTGCCTCCTCCATTACGAAATACAAAAGGTTCAACTACGATTGAACAACATCTTGGGCTATGTGCCCTCGCCCAATAGTTCAACTTGGAGTTGAACTAGGACTCAGGCGAGGTGCCTTCGCCATTAAGAAATACAAAATGTTCAACTACGGTTGAACAACAACTCATGCTATGTGCCCTCGCTCAAACGTGTAACTACGAGTTGAACTGGGACTCAGGTCAGGTGCCTTTGCCATTAAGAATTACAAAAGGTTCAACTACGGTCGAACAACAACTCAGGCTATGTGCCCTCGCCAAAAGTTCAACTACGAGTTGAACTAATAATCAGGCCAGGTGCCTTCCCCATAAAGAATTACTAAAGGTTCAACTACGGTTGAATAACTCAGGCTATTTGCCCTCACCCAAAAGCTCAACTACGAGTTGAACTTGCACTCAAGCCAGGTTCCTTTGCCATTAAGAAATACAAAAGGTTCAACTACAGTTGAACAATAACTCAGGCTACGTGCCCTCGCCCAAAAGTTTAAATACGAGTTGAACTGGGACTCAGGCAAGTGCCTTCACCATTAAGAAATACAAAAGGTTCAACTACGGTTGAAAAACAACTTTGGCTACGTGCCATCGCCCAAAAGTTCAACTATGAGTTGAACTGGGAATCAGGCCAAATACCTTCACCATTAAGAATTACAAAAGGTTTAACTACAGTTGAACAAGAATTCAAGCTACGTGCCCTCGTCCAAAAGTTCAACTACGAGTTGAACTAGGACTCAGGCCAAGTGACTTCGCCATTAAGAAATACAAAAGGTTCAACTACGGTTGAACAACAACTCAAGCTCTGTGTCCTCGCCCAAAAGTTCAACTACAAATTGAACTGGGACTCAGGCCAAGTGCCTTGCCATTAAGAAATACAAAAGGGTCAACTAAGGTTGAACAACAACTCAGGCTATGTGCCCTCGCCCAAAAGTTCAACTACAAGTTCAAGTGGGACTCCGCCCAAGTGTGTTCGCCATTAAGAAATACAAAGGGTTCAACTACAGTTGAACAACAACTCAGGTTGTGTGCCCTCGCCCAAAAGTTCAACTACGAATTGAACTAGGACTCAGGTCATGTTCCTTCGCCATAAAGAATACAAAAGGTTCAACTACGGTTGAACAACAACTCAGGCTACGTGTCCTCGACCAAACATTCAAATTACGAGTTGAACTGGGACTTAGGCCAGGTGCCTTCGCCACTAAGATACAAATGGTTCAACTACAGTTGAACAATTACTCAGGCTATGTGCACTCGCCCAAAAGTTCAACTACGCGTTGAACTAGGACTCACGCCAAGTGACTTCGCCATTAATAAATACAAAAGGTTCAACTACGGTTGAACAATAACTCAGGCTACATGCCCTCGCCAAAACGTTCAACTACGAGTTGAACTCAGACTCAGGCCAAGTGCCTTCGCCATTAAGAAATACAAAAGGTTAAACTACAATTGAACAACAACTCAAGCTACGTGCCCTCGCCCTAAAGTTCAACTACGAATTGAATTGGGACTCAGTCCAGGTGCCTTCACCATTAAGAAATAAAAAAGGTTCAACTATGGTTGAAAAACAACTAAGGCTAGGTGCCCTCGACCAAAAGTTTAACTACGAGTTGAACTGGGACTCAGGCTACACGCCTCCGTCGCAAGAGTCACAAACTCAACCACGGTCTATTCAAATCCAAGAGTATACGTCTCCGCCGCTACAAGCCAAGCCACAATCTGACGAGGCCAAACACCACCCAATGTTCAACCATGGTCGAACCCAGCTCAAGCCAATCGCCCCCGCCATTCAAGTAAGTACGACTAACTTAAACTAAAGTTTTGGGCCTTTTGGCCCACGTAAAGTTTGGCCTAAATCGAACTACAAAGCCGTGCTTTTCATTACCACGGCCAAAAGTTCGATTAAGCCCGAACTGGGAATAAGGCTATGCGCCGCCACAGATCAAACATGGCAACAACCCGTTCCCACCATGTGGAGGAAGGCGATGGCTAAAAGAGTCCATCTAGGGCCAAAGCCATTTACACCAATTTCCTCTTAAGGCAAGGGACCAATTCGACAATGGTCGAAATCACCTAACCGGTCGAGACATCAACATATTCACTAGAAAACTCTAAGGCAAGGCCCCCTCGAACGAGCACAAAAAAGAAAAATACGAAATTAAAACTAAACAAACAGAAAGGAAGAAAGTTGCATATATTTACAATATCTACAAGGGGTTACTCCCAGTTACATTGGCCAGGGCCGGAAAAAAGAAAAAAGATAGCCAAATCTCAACAAAAAATAAAGAGAAAAAGAGAATGAAAACTACACAAATATTACAAACTTTTTCTTTGTTCACTCGGCGCCACCAGTGCCCCCTCCAACATTGTCAGCACCCTCGGCGCCATCATCATCCCCAGGCGTAGACAGGTAGAAACCGCAGTCAAGGAGAGCATCACGAGCCTTTTGGCGGGCTTCCTCATAGGTGGCCTCAGGCACAATGCCAGCTTCCCACAACCTCCTATACACATCGAGCTACGCCTTGGTATAAGTCCAAAGTTCACGAGCAGGACCGAAAGAAGTGGCGTTGGTTCTCGGCCTCTAAGGACGCAATCCGATCCGCCGCAGCACGGGCGTCCTGCTCGACAAAAGCAATGCACCCCTCCAACTTCCTCTCTTGGAAAGTAGCCGTAGCCCTCTCCAACTCACGTTCTCTTTCTTGGGCACATCTAGTCACCTGCAGTGTTTCAATCCTCGCCAGGGTGTCCTCTGCCTGCTTCCTCAAGGATGCAGTCTCTGTCTCTAAGGCGGCCACCTTCCTATTCAAAGCCTCAGTGGCCTCTGCTGCCGTAGCCTGACTATGGCGCTCTCTCTCAGTGGGAGCTCTCATTTTCGCATCTATCTCCTTATTCCTTTGACAGAGATGCCCCTCGAGAGTATTCACCTTGTTAAGGGTCTGCTGCATATGAAGTTCCCTCCTCTCCAGCTCTTCTACCAACTCCCGGTTCCACGGGTCATTCCTTAAGTGTTCATGCAAATCACGACACTAATTCCGGTAGCGGCGGTACTTCTCCAACAACCGCACAAAGAGAGCCAAGCGGACGTTGGCTGGGCGAATGCTCTCCACCACCTATAAGAATGACTATAAAAAATAGGACATCACTTAATATCAGAAGATACACTAAGAAAAGAAATAAACTGAGGCTTCACATGTACCTTTATACCCAGAGCGGCCACCTCGCCCATCAACCCAACATCTAAGATTCCCCTCAAGGACGCGCTCTCCACCTCTGAGCACATAACCTCGAACAGCATCACCAGATTATCCTCCTCGAGCAACAGGTTATTCTCATTATTAATCTCCACATAGGGATAATCCCCTTCGGCCTGTACTGCTGGGGGGGTATAACCCTCCTAGAATAGGCGAACGTCCTCGGGGTCCAAGTCGGAGTCAGAATCATCCCCCTCTCCTAAGGTGCCCCCTCCTTCCGCTGCCCTGGAAGTCGAGGCCTCCGCTTCTCGGCAGGTTGAAGCACCCGCACTTGCCAAAGCATCGGCACCCGTCTCTTCCACCAAAACAGTTGTTGAGGAACTACCTTCCTTCTCAGCAACAGGAGCTGAAATTTGAATCGCCAAAGTGATTGTGTCACCTTGGCCTAAGCCAACCGGGGCAACCCCCACTGAATTCTCACCCTCTGGGGTAGGATCTGCTGCATTCCCTTCTACTTCCGATGGCGGAGAATCCAAGCTAATCACCACTGGAAGGACCGGGGTGAACACCACCCTACGCCGAACCAGCGGCCTCTCCTCTTCTTCCCCATCTTCATTCGGTGGCAACTCCACCGTGGAACGCACGGCCCATGAATATTCTTCAACTCGGTGCAAGGATCATGCTGGAAAGTGAGCCGTTGAGGATTCAACCAAAGTCTCCCTCGGAATTGGGCGAGGCACCAGCATTGTAACCAATCAGGCAGTCTCCCCCGGCCTGCGAAAAGCAAGCTGAGGAGCCCTCATGCGGCATGGTTGCCCTAATCAACAAAGGAAGAATGGTCAAGGGAAAGAAACTGAGTACTATGAAGCATGAGCAACACAGTAAGCCAGATTCATACCCGCAGCCGGCCTACAGCCATGGGCCTCCCAGAAAGATGCCCACGTGCGAATTCCCACTATAATAGGATGTACAGCCTCGACCCACTTGCAGATGCCGGAAAACAGTGCCGGTGGTGCACCTCTAGCTACGGCACAGGAGTAAGATCAGTACATATGAATATGAAACAAGATGTATAACCAAAAGAAATTGAGACCAAAGTAAAAGAAACGTGCATGGTTCCATTCCTATGGGAAGTGGGTAGTGCAAGCCACTAGATGCTCGGTCCTGATGAAGAGAAAGTGCTCATAAGGACGGGTATCAACCTCGTCATCATGCTTCGTGGTTAAGCCATTGTCCCCACGAGGGACCAACCGAATCATGGTACCTTGTACACTCCCGGGGGCGTAGAGAGTTAGTACGTTCCCAAGTGTAATCTCCCTCCGTGCCAATGCCGCATATTTTATCAACATCGCTAACAGCTTCTAGCAGGAAGGGACGAGCTGACTGGGGCATTCCCTATTGTGGCGGCAGAAGTCCACCACTAGCATTGGAAGAGGAAGTTTGAATCGAAGCTTGAAAGGGTAGGCGTAGAAAATGCAATACCCTCGGTGGTGGACATGTACCCTTTCCCCGCTTCCAGCGAGGACGATGTCAGCGAAACTAGGAATGTCACACTGATCTCTCAGTTGGGCGATGCCTACCTCCCCGTCCAATGAGGCTTCATCCACTTGGTCCTCTCCTTCATAGTCGGAGAAATCAGTCGCCGGACCGCCGGGCAGAGAAAGAATGTCGGTCACCGACGGGAGCCTGTCAATATCCGTCGAATTGGTGGTTCTCACCACCATAGGAGGACCCTCATCCGCCAGAACTGCCACCGGAGCAATATCGGAATGAGGGCTATTCGCCATTGTCAATATATTAAAAGGAAGTGAGCAAAGTTCACTGGAAAAGCAAGAGAAGATGAATATCGATTTATAAACAACGAAGAATGAAGTAACAAGGAGCAGAAGATAAAGAATCTGAGAACAACAAGAGTTGTCTCTCTCAGAATTTCACTTAAGCAAAAATTGAATCATACAACCCTAAGCATAAATAGCTTTCACGAAACCCTAAGGCCATCATTTACTGCCTGACCAACCACAAAATGGTTTGGATCTATGATAACGGGAATCGTTATGATAGATACCACGGAACGACCATTCAACCGTCAATCGGCACGTCACCCTTGAAATGGTTGTAACGGTCCTAAGACACCAAAAGCACGCCCCATGCGTCACTAAGCATGTGATGCCTTCCTTATACGCAGTAAGCATGATCGTATCCTCCCCAAACATATGTAATTGGATGCGGTTGTCTCTAAATCATTAGTGGCTACGGCCATCTTCAAAGTAATGCTGGCTATGGCCGCCTCCGAAAGTAATATTGGTTGCATCCATCTCTAAAGTAACAATTGCCACGGTTGTCTCCTAAGTACAAAACGGCTACATCCCCGAAGTAAGGACGGCTACAGCCCTCTCAAAGAAACGAACAACTATCGTCGTCCCTTAACAATAAGGTGACTACGGTCTCCTACCAAAAGAAGAATAACTGCAAATACATGGCCCCGAGCATTTCATATATATGAACGTCCATGGCCAATTGCTCGGGCAAAAACCAACCAAAGGACTGCGACTACGGTCGTCGAATGTGAATTCATCTAACATCATGTAAGAACCCGACCGGTCATTTTAAGCTCTGGTGCGTCATTCACCAGTTTGAGGCTATGAGCAGCTTCATCTCATGTATATTGACTTGTGTGTATGGTCATAATTAAATTTCAGGAAGTTTGGAGTCAAATCTAAATGGAAATTCTCATTTTGAAAGCATAAAGTTGAAGAAATGAACTAGGTTTGGAATTTTGAGTAAATGACCTAGGAATCGGGATCCAAAGGTTCCACTAGGTTTGTATAATGATTTCGGACATGGGCGTATGTCTGGATGAGGTTTTGAATAACCCGGGAGCGTTTTGGCGACTATTCTGGGAGATAGAATTTTAGAAGAAATTGCATCAGTTTGGCTTAAAATGTATTTCAGTATTATTAATGTTTGTTTGGGATTCTGAGATTGGGAGTAGCTCCGTATGGTGATTCTGGATTGGGAGCGCGATCGGAAGTGAATTCGGAGGTTCGTAGGTCATTTTGAAGTCATTTGGCTAAATATAAAAATTTGAAGGTTTTTGAGAAAATTCGACCGGAAGTGGAAATTTTTATATCGGAGTCGGAATGTGATTTCAAAAGTTGGGGCAAGTCCATAATGTCGAATGTGACTTCTGTACAAAATTTGTATTCATTCTGGAATGATTTTGGTAAGGTTTGAGACACTTAGTCTCTTTTATGGAAGCTTAAGTTGGAAAAGTCAACCGGATATTGACTTATGTGTTAGAGGGCTCAAACTACGAATTATATGGTTCGGATAGCTTCGTTAGGTGACCTGGGACTTAGGAGTGTGTCCGGAATATTTTTGGGAAGACAGGTGTAGAATTTAGCTTGAATTGGCAAAGTTAGTATTTTGGCGAATTCCGGTTGATTGGTGAAATTTTGATCTGAGGATCAGAAAGGAAATCCGAGAGTTGATGTAGCTTCTTTTTGGACTTTTCTGCAAAATTTGAGGTCATTCGGACTAGTTTTAACGTGTTTCGGTATCGGATGTGAAATTTGAAAGAATTCTTGGATTTAAGGCTCAGGTCATTGATTTTGATGTAATTTTGGCGATTTGATCGCTCGAGCAAGTTTGTGTGATATTCTAGAGTCAGTGTGCATATTTGGTTTGGAGCCCCGAGGGCTGGGGGGTGTTTCGGAGGTGTCTCGGTATAATTCCGGACTTAGAAAAATATGCAAAATTGTCCCATTTTCCATTTTTGACGATTTGGATCTCCGATAAGGCAACTTTTTGAGGGATTTTTGAAGAGAACAATGGGGCAAGTGTTCTGTACTCAATTTTGGTTGTATAACTCGAATCTATTGCAAGTTTTGGTGTTTAATTTGAGAATTTTTCTTTAAAAAGTAGAAAACCCTCTTGGATAGAAATGGTGATTTGAGGGGCCAAATGAGCTCCGATTTTTGTGAATTTGATATGTATAGACTCGTGGCAAGATAAGGGTCGTATTGATGTAAACATTTCTGAATTTTGAGATGTGGACCTGGGGCTGAGGTTTTAGTAATTTCAGGAACTGTGCCCGAATTTGATTGTTTTCGATTGGGTATTGTTCCATTATCATATTGTAATATATTCGATGTGGTTTTAGATAGATTCGATGCGTGGAGGCCGATTTGAGGAGGAAAGGCGTCGCGGGCTAGAGATTTTGCCGTCTTGAGGTGAGTAATGATTTTAAATGATGCACTGAGGGTTTGAAACCCCGAAGTGCACAACATACTACTATGTTGAGACGAGACACACGTTGTATGATGAGCGCGGGATCATTTACTATTGTGGATTGTGACTTGGTAAATTCCAATTGGTATTTTTACCGTGTATTTGATAAAGATTTATTGTTTTTCACTATGATTGGGGCTTATTGCCATATTTGAGCTTCGTGCCAAATATTTGAAATATTTTGTGATTTACATAACCATTTTCCTCACCAATTAAAATATTATTTGAACTCAGTCCAATGGAATTATATTATTTTGTGAACTCATCTACATTTATACTCAACTCGACTTTTGATGATATTTATAATATTGATGAGCTGACCACCATTGTTTTACTGATGCCCAAGAGGCTTATGATTATTTTCTGGACTGATTGAGGCCAAAGGCCACCTATGAGGATATGTTGAGTGATGTGAGGAGGCTTTCAGGCCTCGAGTGTTATGTGAGGAGGCTTCCAGGACTCGAATGTTACGTGAGGAGGCTTTCAGGCCTCGTGTGTGATGTGTGAAGGCTTTCAGGCCTATTGATATTGCGCTTGGGTTGTAGGAGCCCATCCGTAGTCTATAAACACCCCCAGTGAGCACAGGGTACACAGGTGAGTTGGGAGTGGGCTAGAGAGGCTGATGTTTGTGTTTGGTGAGTTGGGAGTGAGCCCGAGGGGCTAATGTTGTGTGCTGGTAAGTTGGGAGTGAGCCCGTAGGGCTAATACTGTATTGAGAGTTTGATATTGAGCCTGAGGGGCAAGATTTTGATTACTCCTTACTTGTTGAAGTTGTTGTTTTCACTGTTTTAAAAAGAGAATTACCTGATACTTTATGGTCTTATTGTATAATTTATTTTACTGGTTGAGATAGCGCTATATTGTGCCTTTATGGGATTTCATGCTTTCAGTCATTATTTATTTTTATTACTCTCTAAGTTGGAGTATTCACTTTACTCCCTGCACCTCGTATGCAGATGCGGGTATTGATCACCCACTAGCGGGGTATTAGCTGATTGAAGGTATTTCAATAGTAGCTGAGCAAGGTGACCGCCAGTGTTCGAGGCACCGTATCTCTTCCTTTGATTCTAAATTTCCAATATGTATATTACTGGTTTTATAGTTGTGTTTAGATTCCTTAGATACTCGTGACTTGTGACACCCCAGTCGAATGGTTATTATTGTGTTAAGTTGTATTTATTTATTCATTTATGTTTAAAAATTGTTGAAGCGACAAATTGGTTTAGTTGGCTGGCCTTGTCTTCACTAGAGGCGCCATCACGACCGGGTTTGGGATTTTGGGTCATGACAAGTTGGTATCAGAGCCTAGGTTACTAGGTCTAGCGAGTCATGAGCAGGTTTAGTAGAGTCTCGCGGATCAAAGGAGAGACGTCTGTATTTATCCTCGAGAGGCTGCAGAACCTTTAGGAAAACTTCACATTCTTGAATTATTATCGTGCTTCCTTGATTCAGCTTGAAAGGAAACTCTTGAAATTCCGTCCGCGTGATCGTGTGCATGAACGGGCGCTCAGTACCAGATGTGCCTCGATGATTTTGATTCCCCAATAGAGGGGCGAAGTGTAATCTCTGTGAGTTGAATTAGGCCAATCTGGAGGACTTGAGGCCGAATCCTTGCCAATGGCTTGAGCACCGAAGTGCTGATTTTTTAAGCAAGTGCTTTGAACTCATATGTTCATTAGTCCTTATTAGCCGGAATGGTGGATGAATATCCACGTGATGAGTAATGTGTATGACAGTGGAAGGCATACAAAAATATTAACTAAAGGTAAAGCTAATGGGTAATAAGCTTATGAAGGGAAGCTATTTTTCATACTAGTTAGATAAGTCTGGGGGCTGAGATCGCTTCTGTAAATATATTATGATGAAATCATTGAGTCGAGGAGACCACCTTGAAGGTCGAAAATATTAAAGAAAGAATATGTTCTTACTCAATTGAACAACCCAATAATGGAGGATTGAAATGTATTTTTCTTATGTCTTATGATTTGAGTAGGTGCAACGCATGTCCATGTATTAATTTTGATAATATAATACATATAGTATTGAGATTAATGTTGTCGATATATATTGTGATGCTTTGTCAAGTTGTGGACGTGTTGTTAGGAGTGTTTTGGTGATTTTCTGGCATGTGGATAGGCCCAATTACAAAGGAAACTGCCGAAATTTTTGAAAAATTTGGAACCTAGTAAAAAATTTATCGCCTAAAGAGTGGGCAGAAGAGTTAAAATTTTCGATGATTCGTGTTTCCACAAGCTTAAGAAGGAGTGAGTTTAATCTCACCATGGTATTACGGCAGCAATAAAGTATATGTGTCGTGATCTATGGCTTCAGCCAAGTTGGGGAGTTTGCTATTCATTAGATAATTGTACACTTATGTGCTATGTTGGTTCCGGTTCGAGGAATGCTAATGAATCAGCTCTGGTTATGGAAATTGGTCCGAAGATGGCACGGGTGAGGGAGAACTTTGACAAAGGCTACAAGGTGCTTCATAGAAGTGTGAGAATCACAATATGTCCTAAGCTGTCGTTGGTAGAAAATGCTCGGTACATGGAGCAGGAAGATGTTTGGTTGTATTGGAATGAGGTCATATCATGCGGTGTCAGAGTGCTAGTGAGTCAGGGTGGTTAGTTCCTTGGATCATGTGAATTGTAGTTTGAATAAGAGTAAATGACTCGAGAGAATGGTTCTAATGTGTTCGAGAGTCATGTAATAGTGACTTTGAGCTAAGCGGGGGAGTCCCACCACTTACGATTGGGTTGCATGGTTAATTACCTGTGTGAATTTTGGTTATTAGCGTATTGATAGGTTATTGCAACTACGTAAAAGGACCATGAGTGGTAATTTGAGTAAATGAATTGTTGGATGCATGTAATGGTTAGTCTTATTGGTTCATGTTCAGACTTGACGGAAGATTCATGATTTATGCCTCGTATAGGTGCAGGCTTCGAGGGAAGTGATTCTGTTGGGTGCTTTATCGAGATGGTATTCATATGTTATAAAATTCAGTAGAGTTGGTTGCATTCGAGGCAAAGTTAGAGCTGGGTGGATCTCAATAGCGGTCCTAGTTAATTCAAGAGGTAAAGTGTGGACCCTAATAATTTTGAGCTTGTAAGTATGGTTAAGAGTCAAGCTTTTGAAGCAGCTTATGAAGAAAGGCACAGAATGTTCTATGATGTTTTGACTTGCGGTGTAGCATTTGAGAGACATGAAATGGTCATGGTATTTGAGACAGCATGGTCTCGTGATTTAAGGTCACTCGGGGTGAGTGCGCTTGAAATAAGTTAGGTGTTAAAGGGAGATATTATTATTTCTAAGGCAATCAAGATAAATTGGAAGAAATTAGATTCATTAGCCATAGTTGAGTTTGCATATTGGTGTCAGTGATCGGTGTTCTGTGAGAAAGGTTCTGCATCCTGGTTAGGGATTCTTGATCGCTTTTCAGCATTAGTGCAGCTGGTGGTTTGAATGTGCAGACCCATAATTATTTTGGAAGATGGTGGGAGTTTGTCCCATAGGAATATTGTATAAGTGTGACATATAGTCACTTGATTAATTAGAAATTTAAACCAAGTATGAGGATTTTGGTAATATCATCCATTTGAGAATTTATGCTTGGAGGACACTCTACTTATTGGGTTATGGACATGTGAAATATTATTGGCCTAGCTTGGCACGATCATGATCGACTTGAGGTCGGTGGATAGATTTAAATATGGAAGTGAGCCATACGTCAGGCTAATTGTGTTTATTTCAGCTCTGCGCTCTTTATGAAAGGATAGTCACGGTCTTATTTCGTGGTCAACTAATTTATGTAAAGATATATTGCATTGTATGAGTTGTGAGACGGCTTGGTGAATTCCTTATGTGTTGAGGTTCCACTCAGCGGTGATATTATATGAGCAGGATGGCTCTTGAGACTTAGATCATGTATTGCCCTCAGCTGTGCTTGAGTTTGTAGCCTATAGAGCTATATGTTTCCTTGGGAATGATATTATGCACCTTAGTGTGCTTATGACCGATATCCGGTGTTTTGATGTGATGAGCTTTTCGCTCGACGTGTATCTCCTTATGTGAGTTCTATATATGGATCGGGTGGCACGCCGCCATGGGTAACTTGTTTGGACCTGGTTGTGTGCCACAACAGTACGATGTTCAGTACAGTCCCCCATATTTGCTTTTGTGTGTTCTGTTTCCCTGTTTTCTGAGGAAGTATACGTTAGTGTGCGAGTTGAGTATTTCCTCCCAGAGTTTGCCTTCCTTTTGTATTCGCGTTCAAATTGATAGCATACTGGCACATTTTGGCGTCTTGTGGGATTTTTGATTATGTCTAAGTTGGCTTATTGCCTGAGCAGTTCGTAATGGGTGAGACGAGGTTACTAGATCTGGGGTCAGTGCAAACTAATTATATGAAGTATATTATAGAGCAAAGATCATTCTTTGGTTTGGGACAAGGTAATGGAACTCGTCAAGAGTAGATCCAATGAATTGTTGACTCAGCAGTTGGTCATGAATTTCGGCACATCTCTTCAGTCGTATCGGTTTTGTAAAACCTAGAGCAAGACCTGTGTAGGTCATGAGATGCAATGGGAGCATCAGATTTGTGGAATATCGATTATTATGTTTAAAATATGTTATTGTGGTCCTATGAGTAAAGTGATGCAAAGTGTGAATTCAACAAAGTTATGCATTAATGTTTGGGTACAGCGTGTGGAGATTGATATGGTGGTCGTATGATGGAAACAGACTTGGCAGGAAATTCAGGTGTTGGAATTTGGCCTAATGGCTTATTTGCTTGAATAAAGAATTATATCTACAAAATTATCGAGCTAATGTGCTCAACTGAGTAGTGGTAGAACGGGAAGGTGCATGATGTGTTAAACAAGTTATTTCAGACTACATCATTGTAGTTCTCAGCACGTTCGAGGACGAACATATGTTTAAGTGGTGGAGATTGTAACGACCCGATCGGTCACTTTGAGATCCGGTGCGTCATTCAGCAGTTTGAGGCCATGAGCAGCTTCATCTCAGGTATATTGACTTGTGCGTATGGTCAGAATTAAAATTCAAGAAGTTTGGAGTCAAATCTAAATGGAAATACTCATTTTGAAAGCTTAAAGTTGAAGAAATGAACTATGATTGAAATTTTGAGTAAATGACCTCAGAATCGGGATCCGAAGGTTCCACCAAGTTTGTATAATGAT
Organism: Nicotiana benthamiana; assembly: GCA_034376525.1. Classification (NCBI taxonomy): domain Eukaryota; kingdom Viridiplantae; phylum Streptophyta; class Magnoliopsida; order Solanales; family Solanaceae; genus Nicotiana; species Nicotiana benthamiana. The sequence continues at coordinate 95,488,523 of CM067323.1, read as the reverse complement.
TTTGGACTTGGGCGTATGCCCGGATCGGGTTTTGGATAACCCGAGAGCGTTTTGGCGACTATAGTAGGAGATAGCATATTTGAAGAAATTGCATCAGTTTGGCTTATAATGCATTTCAGTATTATTAATATCCATTTGGGATTATGATATTAGGAGTAGCTCTGTATGGTGATCCTGTATTGGGAGCGCGATCAGAAGTGTATTCGGAGGTTCGGAGGTCATTTTGAAGTCATTTGGCTAAATATAGAAATTTGAAGGTTTTTGAGAAAATTTGACCGAAAGTGGAAATTTTGATATCGAGGTCGGAATGCGATTCCAAAAGTTGGGGCAACTCCATAATGTCGAATGTGACTTGTGTGCAAAATTTGAAGTCATTCCGGAATGATTTTGGTAAGGTTTGAGACACTTAGTCTCTGTTAAGGAAGCTTAAGTTGGAAAAGTCAACCGGATATTGACTTATGTGTTAGAGGACTCGAAATGCAAATTTTATGGTTCGGATAGCTTCGTTAGGTGATTTGGAACTTATGACCGGTGTAGAATTTAGCTTGAATTGGTAAAGTTAATATTTTGGTGAATTCCGGTTGATAGGTGATATTTTGATCCGAGGGTTGGAATGGAATTACGAGAGTTGACGTAGCTTCGTTATATCATTTTGGACTTGTCTGCAAAATTTGAGGTCATTCGACCTAGTTTGACGTGTTTCGGCATCAGATGTGAAATTTAAAAGAATTCTTGGATTTAAGGCTCAAATCATCGATTTTGATGTAATTTTGGCGATTTGATTGCTCGAGCAAGTTCGTGTGATGTTTTAGAGTCAGTGCAAATATTTGGTTCGGAGCCCCGAGGGCTCGGGGGTGTTTTGGAGGTGTCTCAGAGTAATTCCGAACTTAGAAAAATATGCAGAAATTGCAAAAAAAATTCTGCTGTGAACAGTACCCGTGAACAGTGACGTGAACAGTGTCGGGCAAAATGTTTGTCCTATTTTCCATTTTTGACGATTTGGAGCTCGGATAAGGCGATTTTTCGAGGGATTTTTGGAAAGAACAACGGGGTAAGTGTTCTAAACTCAATTTTGGTTGTAACTCGGATCTATTGCAATTTTTGGTGTTTAAATTGAGAATTTTTGTTAAAATGTAGAAAACCCTCTTGGATAGAAATGGTGATTTGATGGGTCAAATGAACTTCGATTTTTGTGAATTTGGTATGTATAGTCTCGTGGCGAGATAAGGGTCCTATTGATGTAAAATTTTCAAAATTTTGAGGTGTGGGCTCGGGTTTTAGTAATTTCGGGAATTGTGCCCGAATTTAATTGTTTTCGATTGGGTATTGTTCCCTTATCATATTGTAATATATTCAATGTGGTTTTGGATAGATTCGACGCGCATGGAGGCCGATTTGAGGAGGAAAGGCGTCGCGGGCTAGAGATTTCACCGTCTTGAGGTGAGTAATGATTTTAAATGATGCACTGAGGGTTTGTAACCCCGGACTGCACAACATACTGCTATGTTGGGATGAGAAACGCGTTTTATGACGAGCGCGAGGCCATTTACTATTAGGGATTGTGACTTGGTCCATCCCAATTGGTATTTTTACCGCGTATTTGATAAAGATTTATTGTTTTTCACTATGATTGAGGCTTATTTCCATATTTGGGATTCATGCCAAATATTTGAATTATTTTGTGAATTACATCACCATTTTCCTCACCAATTAAATATTATTTGAACTCAGTCCAATGGAATTATATTATTTTGTAAACTCAGCTACATTTATACTCAACTCGAGTTTTGATGATATTTATAATATTGATGAGTTGAGCACCATTGTTTTATTGATGCCCAAGAGGCTTATGATTATTTTCTGGACTGATTGAGGCCAAGGGCCATCTGTGAGTATATGTTGAGTGATGTGAGGAGGCTTTCAGGCGAGTGTTATGTGAGAAGGCTTCCAGGCCTCGAGTGTTATGTGAGGAAGCTTTCAAGCCTCGTGTGTGATGTGTGAAGGCTTTCATGCCTATTGATGTTGCACTTGGGTTGTAGGAACCCCTCCGGAGTCTGCACACACTCCCAGTAAGCGTAGGGTACCTAGGTGAGTTGGGAGTTGGCCCGAGAGGCCGATGTTTGTGTTTGGTGAGTTGGGAGTGAGCCCGAGGGACTGATGTTGTGTGCTGGTGAGTTGGGAGTAAGCCCGTGGGGCTAATAATGTACTGAGAGTTTGATATTGAGCATGAGGGGCAAGCTTTTGATTACTCCTTACTTGTTGAAGTTGTTGTTTTCACTGGTTTAAAAAGAGAATTACCTGATACTTTATGGTTTTATTGTATAATTTATTTTATTGCTTAAGATAGCGCTATATTGTGCCTTTATGAGATTTCATGCTTTCAGTCATTATTTATTTTTATTACTCACTGAGTTGGAGTACTCACTTTACTCCCTGCACCTCGTGTGCAGATGCAGGTATTGATCACCCGGTAGCGGGGTATTAGCTGATTGAAGGTATTTCTATTGTAGATGAGCAAAGTGACCGCCAGCATTCGCGGCACCGTATCTCTTCCTTTGATTCTAAATTTCCAATATGTATATTACTGGTTTTATAGTAGTGTTCAGATTCCTTAGATGCGCGTGACTTGTGACACCCCGGTCGGGATATGTTGGGCTGTAAACACTGGTTATTATTGTGTTAAGTTGTATTTTTTTATTCATTTAGGTTTAAAAATTATTTAAGTGACAAATTGGGTTAGTTGGCTGGCCTTGTCTTCACGAGAGGCGTCATCACGACCGGGTTTGGGATTTTGGGTCACTACACATCAGTTCCATAGTAGTTAAGGATTGTCCCTGTAAAGTGGCTACGACCGTCGACTTCTACAATGTGATGTCCGCACCTTAAATAGCTCTGGTCGTCTTCAATCACGACCAAGGCCAAGGCAACATTCGGCCCTCACCCTCGAGCCTTTCAGGATACTGCCGGCGTAGTCCGCTCACCGAGCTCGACCGAAGCACAACCACGAAAAGCGGAGGGACTATCTGTATGGGTCAAAATTAGATTCGTGATAATTGGCATATCCAACTGGCTCCCAAGCTCGTTCGGGCTAATAAAAGGTATAATCATTCGCTGACAAATGAATTGTGAGGTTACTCAACCTAGTTAGCGAGACCACGGCCTACTCATTATTCACGGACGTCCCCTCGATGTAGGCACGACCGTCTATCGCCGCTGGCAAGATTCACAGCTATAAATATTAAGTGAAAGAACCCTAAAAAGGGGCTGCTTCTTCTTCTTCACCTCCACTTCTGAAAGAGGGGGAGAAACCCATTGTAAGGTTCTGAACCTCTACATGGAGAGGCAGACCATGTCAATCTTAATCAATAAAAGATCTCCACCCCCTCCCCCTCTTTGACTTATAACATTTGTCTCTTACATCTTCCGCTTGGTCTTATAATTTATTACGACCTTATATGATTGGCCCCCTATTTAATTTAATTGATTTATGCTTATAAAGTATATGAGAATTTTGAGCTACACAATTATAATTCTCATTTCAATATTTTTAGAATTTTTTTACCTTATTATAAATTTTTGAATTGGAGAGAATAATTATGTATGGGTTCAAGGCTTCATTTTTTAGGCACCGTAGTATCGAGTTTTCCTTACTACGCTACAAGGATCTATATTTTACTATGGTACAAGGCTTTAAAAAGCTCTACATTTTTACTACACTAAAAGATTATATTTTACTTCGCTAAAAGGCTATATTTTACTACGCTAAAAGTCAATATATTTTACTACTCTAAAAGTTACTATATTTTACTACGCTACAAGGCTCTATATTTATCACAAAAAATAACATACTTTCAGGTATATAAATCAAATATAATACATAAATTCGGGTATCAAATATATCAATCCGCGTATATTTAAGAACACAAACATAACATAAATTCACATGTAAACATACTAAACAATATTAATATGCATAATATACGAGTTTCGCCATAAAGTAAATTGAAATACATCGATGTAAATTTTTTGAATATTTTTGAATTTTAAATTCACCTTCTTTTGTGTGTGGGACCTACACTCCTTGTTCTTTATGGGACGGGTGGGGCCGATTTTTTTTAATAAACGATGTGGGGTGGGGGGACCAGAACGGGGGGAGAAAGGTATTAAAAATGTTTAAATGGTGGATGTCTCGGTTAAGGAAGACGACCAGGTACTTTTAAATGGGCATTTCATACCCTAATTCGCAGTAATTTACTACGAAATATACTTTTAAAAATGGGCTGACCTAAATTTTGAGGAGATGCCTCATTCAAAGGTAATTCGCAGTAAACTACTGCGAATTACATTTTAAAAAAAATATTATTTTATGAATTTACAGTATTTTACTGTAAATTACGTTAACGAAAAAAATTCCGTTAACCTAAATTGCAGTAAAATACTGCAAAATAGGTATAAATATAACTTTTCTAAAATATTAAAAAAAAATTAAGTTCACTTTATTATCATTTCGATTTCGGACACGACTCAAAAAGACGTCTTATTTGGTCCCATCCTCTGATTCTCCTAGTCCTTTATTTCGTGAAAAAAGAAGGGATTTTTACCTATACATCACATATAGCAAACTTTATTACCATTATTGTGCCTTGTTTGGTTATTACCCTCATATCCCATGTTTTTGTTACAAAATATGTACCAAACGAAATCTTTACTGATGTTGCACCCTAAAATGACGCCATTTATTAAGGCTCAAATCTATGTTAAATAATTTGTAGCTTAAAATAACGCCTGTATTTATGGCTCCTAATTAATCTTTGATTTTGTACCAAATAAATACTAATTCAGTTAAGGTAAAATCTTAAATGCTCCTAGAGATTAAATGCTTCTCCTTAATTTATTTACTTTCTCTGTTTTGCATGAACACCGGAGCCGAAGAGTTTCATGCCGAAATTCAATGATGCTACCACTTCATAGAGATTGCACATCCTCATCATTTCCAGTTCTTACATCATATGCCCATAATATAGAAAAAAAAATCTTCTTGGAGCTGAACACGACTCTTTTCTTTTTTGTTTTTTTGCTTATTGTTGTGCGATTAACTGTTAAGATTGTAATTTATTTTTACCTATACATCACATATAGCAAACCTTATTACCATTTATTAAGGCTCAAATCTATTAAATAATTTGTAGCCTAAAATAACGCCAGTATTTATGGCTCTTAATTAATCTTTAATTTTGTACCAAATAAATGCTAATTCAGTTAAGGTAAAATCTTAAATGCTCCTAGTCGAATCTCTCCTCTAAACTGAACCGAAATCATACTCTCATTCCTCCATTGAAAATCAGATTTTGTAGTTATTTCGAAAATCTCATATATTGTAGTTCTTCCGTGATTGCCAGTTTCGAAAAACTTTCATTTTTGTACATCAAATACTGAAAATCATAATTGACACCGTGATAGTCAATCAGTACGGAGATTCTACAATGTCAAAAATTCCGATAATGCTTAAATGTAATGGTTATTGGGATAACTATGGCAGTTTCCGAGATTTTGAAGTTGATGCCATTTTGGTTGATGATAATGCAAGCTACGGAATTCTCCAGTCTACAATTGCAGAATAATTATCGATTGATACATCGGATAAAATTGTAGATGTGAATGCAAGCTAAGGTTAAATGCAGTGTTTCCAGTGTGTTTTTAAAATGTAGTCAAATGTGGGTAAATGTAGTTAAGGTTATATGCAGTGTTTCCAGTGTGTTTTTAAAATGTAGTCAAATGTAGGTAAATGTAGTTAAGGTTATATGAAGTGTTTCCAGTGAGTTTTTAAAATGTAGTCAAATGTAGGTAAATGTAGTTAATGTTATATGCACTGTTTCCAGTGTGTTTTTGAAATGTAGGTAAATGTAGTTAAGGTTATATTAAGTGTTTCCAGTGAGTTTTTAAAATGTAGTCAAATGTAGGTAAATGTAGTTAAGGTTATATGCAGTGTTTCCAGTGTATTTTTAAAATGTAGTCAAATTTTTGTAGTTATATGAACTTTGTAGTTAATTGTAGTTACTTGTAGTTAATCGTAGTCAGTTGAAAAATATGTCTGAATAACGTATTTTTTTTGTATCTACTGGATGGTATGAGTTGCTGAAAACTACAAATGGCATTTCTATGCAACGTCAATTCATTATTCTTCATTGTTCAAGACAAGAAGTTTTATCCGAAAACATAACCGCGCAAATGTACTGCAACAGTACATGTAGCATTGGACTTCCAACATTTTGTAGTTATGCAATTGTAGTTATGAAAAATTGTTCAGTATTCATGAAAAATTGTTCAGTACAACCAAAGTTCATTACAACAGTACACTCTACTTCTTCTTTCGTTCAACTTTATTTCTCTCATTCTTTGGCGGTGGACCCTTCCTCCTTGCAAGCCTGCAGGTAACCTCAGTCTCACTGATTGAACCATCATTTAGCTTCTTTGTGGCGTAGTTCCACAACAGAATTCCATAGCGTCTACGGTGTTTGTCAATATCAGTAAGATCTTCCTTTGGTATAGACAAATACACAAATTTGAGTCAACAGTGACAGTTCCAAATAAAAATTACATGAAACTACATTAAACTACAAAAAACAACAATTAACTACAAATTTGATTCAATAGTATAATTTGCCAATCAAATTTGAGTCAACAGTGGCAGTTCCAAATAAACATTACATTAAACTACATTAAACTACAAAAAACTACAATTAACTACAAATTTAATTCAACATTATAATTTGCCAATCAAATTTGAGTCAACTGTGACAGTTCCAAATAAACATTACATTAAACTACATTAAACTACAAAAAACTACAATTAACGTAAAATTTGATTCAACGGTAAAATTTGCCAATCAAATTTGAGTCAACAGCTACAGTTCCAAATAAACATTACATTACACTACATTAAACTATAAAAAACTACAATTAACTACAAATTTAATTCAACAGTATATTTTGCCAATCAATTACACATTAACTCCGAATAACAACAATTAACTACAATTTGTATAAGCAACCCTAATATGCAATAATACAGTATATTTTTACAAAAACACTTACACGCCAAAAAAACAATTACATTCTAATTTTTTGGCAAAAAAATATTAAACTACAAAACATTGAGGAGAAAAAAAAATTTGTTTACCTTCAATGAAATTTGTTGTGGAACCAATTTTGTAGTTTTTTTAGAGTGTTTCATCTTTTTTTGTTTTGAGGGGGAATGAGACACCTTCTGTATTTTTATTTTTTGAACTTTGGGTGAATCGTCCACAAAATTCTACTTGTTGCCAAGAACACAGTGAAGTTGGATAATAACTTCTTCTTCTCCAAACGAAAATCTTCCGCTTCTAATATCAGGTCTCAAATAATCCTGATATTAGAACATCTTCGAAATCAGGTCTCAAATTCCTCTTCGAAAATCTTACCATGCCTTTGTAATCCTGCAAAATAATTTGTGATTAAAATATTAGAACACCTATATATATTATTCTTAATTAATAATCATCATTGAAAAACTGAAGAGAGTTTGGAGATTGACGGATGAAATTGAAGCCAATGGAGGATGACAATGGAGAGAAGAAGTTGAACCAGAGAAAAAATTGATCTGTTTTGGAAGAAAGAGAAAAATATTTGGTAAATTAAAGGGGGTAATTAAAAAGGGTAAAATGTCGTTGGAAGAAAGAGAAAAAAGTGGGAAAAAAAATATGAAAAGATTTTGTTCCACAAATCAAGCCTCTAATAAATAATTGATCATTAAACCTTAAAAGTAAATTTTGGTACATAAATTGAAACATGGTATAATTAAATATAATAAACACTAACCTTAAATATGAGTGGTTATAAGATTTGTTATATGGGATGTATATGTAAAAATCCCAAAAAAGAACTCAATTGCCTAGTCCCATTTATTTAGCCCAAATGTACAAAGTCCTATAATATTAAACCTCGGGCTTCTTGGTCGCCGTCTACGGTGGCCCTCAGCTCCCCCCCCCCCCCCCCACAGTGTTAATTAATGTAATGTCATTAAAATAGAAACCATCCAAGTAACGTAAAACTATCGTCACTTTACTCCTATTTTGACATTAATTAAACACCATTATATTTTTTGTTTTACATTTTTCTCTCTTTCTTGCCGTTTGTCACCAACTCTATTTCTCTCTGTTTCTGTATTGTTTTGCTGTCACTTCCACACAACAGCAGCGAAGTCCACCGAAAAACAAAACAAGTTTCAGCTTCTGAAGAAATTTCCATTGTCATGGGTTTGCTAATGAATGTGGTAGCAATAGCCCTGGCTGCTGGCCACAAAACTAAGAGACCCTTTGGTGTAGATGATCAGGACATTGAATTTGGGAACCCCTGGTGGTTTGTTTACGCCAGTGTTTCTTGTTTCCTCGTACTCTTCGCCGGAATTATGTCGGGTCTTACGTTGGGGTTAATGTCTATGGGACTTGTTGAGCTTGAAATTCTTCAACGAAGTGGTACTTCTACTGAGAAGAAACAAGCAGGTTTGGTTTTAATTTTTATCCCATTGATTTTGCCTGAATACTTGAATTCCTTAATGTGGGGTGTTGATTATTTTAGATATTAATGTAGTGTTTGAGTTGAGTATTTGTGTTTTTCAGCTACTATTTTTCCTGTTGTTCAAAAGCAGCATCAGCTTCTTGTGACTTTGCTTTTATGTAATGCGGCTGCAATGGAGGTGAGTGATTTCATAGCAAGAACATGCACGGGTTTCTCATAGAGTTTCTTTACTAAAGTTATTCGTAGCTTGATTAAAATTTCTTTATAAAGTCACAACAACAACATACTAGTGAAATCCCATAATCTTACACCTTTGTGAGAGGTAGAGAGACCTATTGTGAGAGGTAGAGATGTTGTTCACGATATACCTGGCTTAGGAAAAACATTTTCAAAACAATGTGAAAAAAATTGTGGTAAAAATACTGTAGAAAGGAAAGGAAAAGTATTGCCAGCAAAAGTAGTAAAGATACCCAAATAAAAGAAACGATAATAATAATTTGAAGAATAAGACGGTAATAGGGTAATACTCCCTCCTGTCCACTTATGTCCACAATAAGTGACCAATTTACTTTTGGCAAACCCATTAAGGAAATACTAAATTCTAGACGAAAAATGTTAGTGTGACTAAACTACCCTTCATTAATGTTGCACCATAGTTATAGTAGCACTTAATTCTCTTCTCAAATGTGAGGTAATGACTTTTTAGGGATACGTACATAGTAAGGCTGTATCCGGTTCCGGTTCTGGGTCTATTTGGGTAAACGGTTCCGGTTCTGGCGGTTCCCGGTTCTGGCGGTTCCGGTTCTGGCGGTTCCCGGTTCTGGCGGTTCCGGAGCCGGAACCGGAACCATACGGTTCCGGAACCACCCGGTTCCGGTTCTGGCGGTTCCGGAACCGCGGGTCTGGCGGTTCCCGGCGGTTCCGACCTTTTTTTTTTTTTTTTTAATTAAATATTTTGTATAGAGTGATTAGTATATTGTAGAATATATTTTTATATGGTGTACTATGTTGTTACTATAGCATATGTTGTGTTTGGAAATTAGTATATATTCAAAATAGGTAGTGTATATTTTGTATATAAGTAGTATATGTTGTAGTAAAGTAGTATATATTGTATATAAATAATGTATATTGTGTAGTAGTTAGTATTAATAGTATTATGTGTTGTATGTTATATATTATATGTTATATAAATATTTTATATTCAAGGATTGATATAGAAGTAAAGACAAAGAAATATTGAGACAAATATATTCAAGTATATGATAAAAAGCATATTTATTGACCAAAATGGCATATCTTTCTTAGTCTTCCTTCCCCCAATGGAATGAGCACAACATGGTACTAATACCACCATTAAAAGGAAAAAAAACTAAAAGAAGACATGCCAATGTACAAGTTACATCATAATTTATGTATTATTTCTAACAAATCTCATAAAACCTTCAAGGTTTGGAGGTGGTTGTGTTGGCGGTGGTGGAAATGAAGCTTGTTCATCACCACTTCCGGGTGAAGATGATTCTTGAGCAATTTCTGCTAGCATTTCTTCATAGCACTAATCTATTTCGGGTGAGATTCAGCTAGCCCAAAGTTTCTTCTTTCAGAGTGGATCCAATCTCGGAAGAGCACTGATTTTTCCAAGCTGTCCCGCATCGACGCTCTATGATCTCCTATTTGTAGTCTGGCTTGACTAAATACGCTCTCCGATGCAACAGTTGACGCTTGAATGGACAGAACATTAAGAGCCATCCTTGCAAGAACGGGAAAATGCTTTTCCCTTGTCTTCCACCAATCCAAAAGGTCGAAAGATCCGTCTGGATTATCATTCTCTAGCCCCTGCGACGAATAAACTTGAAGTTCGTTTAGATGGGAAATATCATCTAAATTCTCACCTTGAGTACCCCTGAACTCCGTCCACGATTTAAGAGCTGTTAAGCCAGCAACTCTTTTAGACGATTGTGACGTGGACGAAGTAGGAGTTGGAATATTAGGCCTAGCATGCTCTAAGGCCTGTTTATAAGCATTATAAACAGTTTGAGCATTCACTGTAATTGATGCTTTCGCATCAGATAGTGTAGCCATTTCTTCTGGTGAAAGATCTAAACATTGATAAATACTAGTATACCAAAAGTTAGGACCTCCTGCTTTCATAGTAGGGTTTAACAAAGCAGCCACACCAAAAATAGGAGGGATTGGAAAAAAATATTTTTTAAATTTCTTTTTCATTTCAAATATTGCATTTTCATAAATTTCCCCTCCCTCGTTAAAATCAGCAAATAAATTAGCAAGTGCGGCAATATATACTAAACAGTTTGAAATTGTAGGATAATATTGGCCAGATAAAGCAGTTGTAGCCACACTAAAATGTTCTAAAAAATCTAAAAGAATCTTAACGCTATTCCAATCTTGATTAGTTAGCATATCATTATCTTCATCCTCACAATCCCTAGAATTATAAGTAGCGGTTATTGGGTTTCTATATTCGTACGCCACTACTAAGCTTTCATACATGTAGTTCCACCTAGTCGGACAAGGTTTAGGAACCTTTCTTTCTCTAAGGCCACTTTCGTCACATTTTTTATAATATTCTCTAAGTCTACTTCTACGGTTTGAATAAAAAAGCCAATTAAGAGCGAATTTAACTTTTTCAATTTCTATATTTAAAATTCTCATACCATCTCCAACAATTAAATGATAAATATGGCATATACATCTAACATGGAAAATATTTGTAAAAGCAGGATTAAGTTTTCTAGTTAAAATACCTATTGCAGTTGTGTTGCTACTAGCGTTATCCATGGAAATTGACATTATTCTATCACTAAAACAAAAATATCTACAAACATCAGAAACAGTGCTAGCAATAAACTTACCTGTGTGCCGTGAATTAATTATTCTATATGCTATAATGCGTTTTTGCATGGTCCAGTCTTCGTCTATCCAATGACTGGTCACGGTTAGACCAGTACTTTGGTTAATTGTAGTATCAGGACTTGACTTCCCCTCTTGTTCCGCTTTCATCCTCACAATCCCTAGAATTATAAGTAGCGGTTATTGGGTTTCTATATTCGTACGCCACTACTAAGCTTTCATACATGTAGTTCCACCTAGTCGGACAAGGTTTAGGAACCTTTCTTTCTCTAAGGCCACTTTCGTCACATTTTTTATAATATTCTCTAAGTCTACTTCTACGGTTTGAATAAAAAAACCAATTAAGAGCGAATTTAACTTTTTCAATTTTCAGTTTGTAAAAGCAGGATTAAGTTTTCTAGTTAAAATACCTATTGCAGTTGTGTTGCTACTAGCGTTATCCATGGAAATTGACATTATTCTATCACTAAAACAAAAATATCTACAAACATCAGAAACAGTGCTAGCAATAAACTTACCTGTGTGCCGTGAATTAATTATTCTATATGCTATAATGCGTTTTTGCATGGTCCAGTCTTCGTCTATCCAATGACTGGTCACGGTTAGATAATCACAATCATTTCCACTTCTACCAATATCAGTTGTAATAGACATACGATTACTTATATGAGTAAATAAATAGCGCAAGTACTGTTCATATTCATGCTTATATTTATAAATGTCGGCCTTAACTGTGGCGCGAGGCCAACCTTTATATGTAGGATTAAATACTCGTCTAATATATTGAATCCAAGCAGGATTAGAAGCAAAAGAATAAGGTAAACACATAACAGTAATCATTTTAGCTAATTCTTCACGATCCTTATTAGGATCGTAGTACAATATACCTCCGGTGACAGTGTTTATTCCTGGTTGAACCATGTTAGAACCAGTACTTTGGTTAATTGTAGTATCAGAACTTGACTTCCCCTCTTGTTCCGCTTTCATTTGAAAATATCTAGCCTTATCGTTAGGATGTATATATATATGTTTAACTAAACTACCTGTTCCGCTACGATCACCCGTATACCTATGAACAAGTTCTTTACCACAAGTTTTACATTTAGCCCTATCTTTATCTCTTAGTTGAATAAAAAAATGCCAAACTAATGAAGTTTCTGTACGTTTCCGAGGTTGTCTACTAAAAGTGGGAGTTTGTACGGGTGGGTGTTCTGGGTCATTAGGAGCAGGACTAGTAGGTGTATCATCTAAATCTACCGGAGGTTGGGTTTCGTCATCATCATCACCCTCATTTCCCTCAGATATTGGTGCATTAGGATAAAGCAAATTCATAATATCATCATCTATTCTATCACCGACTGCTATATCATGTAGAAAATTAACATCGCTAAATTGAAAACACGGGTGATCACTATCAAGTATTCCTAAGTTTTCATTAGTATTTCTAGGTTGGCTACTAGTTTGAACTTGTTTATCTTTTCTAGGTCGGGGAGCCGGGGGAGGGGTAGGATTTTGGCTACTACTTTCACCAGATTTAGATGTACCTTTTCCGAACATTTTTTTCAATGAAAATGCCATACTAATTATAATTAAGGAAAATATCAACACACAACAAATATTCTTAGCACGTAAGAGTTGAAACGAGTTTACCGGATTGACGAACAACTTCTTGAAAATTGACAATCGTTGTAATTGAACACTTGAAAACTTCAATTCAACAACTTCACAATGTTTCACGAATTTGCAACAAAAATTAAGCACTTGCACAGAAAGATTGTAAGAGAGCTTGAGAGAGATTGAGAGAGATTGAGTAAGATTGATGAATTGGTGAATTAAAATGAAAGAATGAGGGGGTATTTATAGTTGAGAAATGGGAAATTGTGTAATTATATAAAGTTTGGGGTTAAATTAAATTTGAGGGGTCAAATGGCTAAATTTTAAAAATGCCAAACGGCTATTTCTGCAATACCAACGTTCTGATTTTCAGAATTTAAAAAAAAAAAATTTTTTTTTTTTTTAAAAAAGTGGCCGTTGGGAACCGGATAGAACCGTTTAGAACCGGAACCGGACCGGTTCCGGCGGTTCTAAACGGTTCCAAACGGTTCCGCCAACGGTCCGAATTTAAAAAAAAAAAAAATTTTTTTTTTAAATATCGGAACCGTTTGGAACCGTTTAGAACCGCCGGAACCGGTCCGGTTCCGGTTCCGGTTCTGGCGGTTCCGGTTCCACGGTTCTAAAGGGTGGAACCGGCCCGGAACCGCGGAACCGGAACCGCGGAACCGGAACCGTTTAGAACCGCGGAACCGCCAGAACCGCGGTTCCGGTCACGGTTCCGGTTCGGAACCGTTACTCTTCCACCCTTAGTACATAGAGGTAATTTTGGAAAACAAATTGTATTTTTTCTTGATTATATTTATATAAATGGACACTTATTTTGGACCAAAATTAAAAAGCAAATTGGTCACTTATTATGGACCAGAGAGACTAATAATGATGCTGGCAAGCACAAGGTGGAGCTAATAGGGTAAACGTTTCCACTGGGTGTACTCAGTGACGGATGTAGTGTATTGAATACGTGCTCAACCGAACCCAAAACTAGTTATTTTTCTTATGAAATGTACATATATTATATGTGAAAAATACTAAAATTTCAACAAATGTTAAATTTTGAAGCCATAATTTTAAAAGTGCAACGAGTTTCGTCTTAAGAACCTTAAGATTGAATCCATTTCTATCTAAGCCGGACCAGATCCAACAGTTCAGCTACCATAGCCTTTATCCTAGACATGGATTTTCACTATAAGATTCACCGAAAATTGCTGAAAAAATTGAGCTATGAACCCACAACTCAAACAAGGTAATGTGTTTCAGTAGTTGAAACTGACATCTTGAAGCCATAGAATTAAAATACTGGATCCGCTTCTATCTCTAAGAATATTATAATAATATCATACAAATACAGTAGGAGGGGACTTTGAGCCTTTTCCGGTTGAAATGGGCTTACACCAAGGCTTTGCGCTCAGTCCGTTCTTATTCGCCCTGGTGATGGATTCAATATCAGACCATATTCAAGGAAAGGTGCCATGGTGCATGCTATTCGCCGATGACATAGTTCTGATTGATGATTCACGAGCCGGTGTTAACGAGAGATTGGAAGTTTGGAGACAGACTCTTGAGTACAAGGGTTTCAAGCTAAGCAGAACGAAGACAGAATACCTCGAGTGTAAGTTCAACACCGGACCGGGGGAGTGGACGTGGATGTGAGGCTTGAGTCACAGGTTATCCCAAATAGAGGCAGCTTCAAATACCTTGGTTCTGTTATCCACGGGGAGGGTAGATCGACGAGAATATCACACACCGTATTGGTGTAGGATGGATGAAGTGGAGGTTAGCATCTGGAGTCTTGTGTAATAAAAGAGTGCCAACGATACTCAAAGGTAAGTTCTATAAAGTGGTGGTTAGACCGGTCATGATGTATGGGGCTGAGTGTTGGCCTATTAAGAACTCACATATCCAAAAGATGTAAGTAACAGAAATGAGGATGTTGAGGTGGATGTGTGGGCACACTAAATGGATAAGATTAGGAATGAAGACATTTGGGAGAAGGTGCACGTGGCCCCTATTGATGACAAGACGCGGGAAGCGAGGTGTGAGAAGTTGGTCGTTGAAGGCACGAGAAGAGGCCCTAAGAAGTATTGGGGAGAGGTGATCAGGCAGGATATGGCGAGACTTCAGATTTCCGAGGACATGACACTTGATAGGAAGTTATGGAAGTCGCGTATTACCGTTGTAACCTAGGAGGTAGTTGAGTCTTCCGTTACTTTGTACCTTTATGAGCCTAGTTCGGTAGGGTTTTGTCTAAGATAGCTAGGGGCAATGTCGTGTCTTACTATTTTCTATTTTCAATGCAGGATCCATTTACAAACCATCGTTTTTTTGCTTTGAATTTTTATTTTTTCCTGCATTCTATGTTCCTTTTTCCCTATGATTTCCGTGGTAAATCTAATATTCTCTTCTTTTGTCTTTTTATTATCTTGAGCCAATCGTCTTTCGGTAACAGCCTCTCTACCTCTTCGGGGTAAGGGTAAGGTCTGCGTACACACTACCCTCCCCAGACCCCACTTGTAGGATTTTACTGGGTGATAGTTGTTGTTGTTGTTGTTGTTGTATAGTGTTATATTTTTTATCAGTAACATTTATAAGTGATACAGTTTCTGTTATGACCATGGACTTTGCAGGCTCTTCCAATATACTTGGACAAAATTTTCCATCCAGTTGTTGCTGTTATTCTCTCTGTTACTTTTGTTTTAGCTTTTGGTGAGGTAAATTGACTTCCACCCACTGTATAACTGCAAGACAAGGGTTTTTGGACTGGGAACTCTAATGATTTCTTTGCTTTTTCCTTGATGATTTAGATTATTCCACAAGCTATATGCTCTCGGTATGGGCTGGCAGTAGGTGCAAACTTAGTGTGGCTTGTTCGTGTTCTTATGATCATTTGCTATCCCATTGCTTACCCAATTGGAAAGGTAAGTTTAAGTTTTCCTGTTGCCACTACTAGTACATGGTGGGTAGTCTACCCCTGTTTTCCTATTTGGATCTTGCTGCACCTTACTTGGGTCATTTTCAGTTGTGGCATATGTGATAACATCTGGGTTCATAGTGGTCAAAGTACCATAAAGGAAATGCAACTTTTTCGTTGTTGGCATCAAAGAATTCTTTTGATCTTTATGTCAGCACAAATGATATGTCTAACTTTTTCAACTATGTGCCTTTATTAGTATTGCTTGTCAATTTCTATACAAAAACAGAAAACTATATTGCATATTTGCATGTAGATTGCATCCCTCGTAGGCATTAATGTACTGGTTCAAAGTTCAAATTGTGATCTAAGCTGTCATGGCAGAATCGTGATCTTATAATACTGTGGCGAGAAAAGATCAGAATTTTCTGCTACAGTTAATATACTGTGTCTAATTCAAAGAGGTCATGCAATCGATACCTTTTTTACAATTCAAACAACTTCCATGTGAAGTACTTACCGGAAGAAGAAGAGAAAAAGAAAATATAGAACTTGTCTGTGAAATCATCACCTTTAGATGTTGAAATTGATATGGCTTAGGTTCTGGACGCTGTATTGGGACATCATGATGCTTTGTTCAGGCGAGCTCAGTTGAAAGCCCTTGTTTCTATCCACGGTCAGGAGGTAATCACTAATCTCTCTGAATTGGTGTTCATTTTCAGAAGCCTGAAGTTGATTTGGCTGATGTTCATTGGCAATGTTTTGCCTTCTCAAAACTATCATTATTATGTGACATTTTCCTGAATATGGTCACACTTTTCCATTATAAGTGAGTTAATATTGTTATGAAATAACACTATACTTTCATTTCAAGCTTAGGCTGGTAAAGGTGGCGAACTCACGCATGATGAAACTACTATTATTAGTGGAGCACTGGATTTGACAGAAAAGGTTGGTAAAAGGATATTCCCATCAGTGTTTCTTCATTTTACTTCTGTCCTTTGTCTTTTGATCTGGATAGTTTTTGATAAAGCATCTGCTTTGGGCAAAATAAGACTTCTTAGAGTGACACTGGCCTTATCTTCTTTCTTAGATAATTTGGCTTCAAATGGCCACTCCTGCTGTTTATGTTATATGATGGTGTTTAACTGGGCACTTAGTTTAAGAAAGGAAGAAAGATTTTTGCACATATCCTTAGAACATGTGTCATAAACATGACATTAAATTTTTATGGCAATAAGAGCATGCCATTAAGGCTATAATGGGAAATTTAAAGAGTTTCCTAGTATAAACAGGTTTCATTTTTTTGGCACAATTACAAAGAAAGAGTGTCATAAAATAACAAAGGGAGTAATAAACAGATTGTCACACGTTCATGCAAGTTCCCATTTCATGTCACCCTGATGATTTCTTTCTGTCTTCTAGTAACTTCAGTCAGATATACTCTCACAACTTATAACAACAATGGTCTAAGTTTTCTCAATTATGTGCAGACTTCTGAAGAGGCTATGACGCCTATTGAATCAACCTTTTCCCTTGATGTCAATTCAAAGTTGGACTGGTGAGTTTATGACGGATTGAGTTCCATTTTCTCATGCTAACTATATTGGGGTGGGAAGAATTTTTTTCTTCAAAATGACGATTGTTTGAGCAAGTTTCGTTCGTGACATGTCTATGCCTCTCATTCTTCATGATTTTAATTCCTTCTGAAATGGTACATTGACAAGGAACTCAAGCATGTTGTTTTATTTCCTTTGTTGCTAAATTCTGCATCTGTTGTCTTATTGCTTGAAAACTTAGAGGGTCATAACAAAATCCATACATAGTAGCAGTTTTATTCTTCTAGAGAGAGAGCGACTGAAAGTTCTGCTTTTGCATGAACTCCAAAGCTATAACTAAATTTTCAAGAGAGGATTATAAATATAACAGAGATCACTCAAGATGCTTAAGAAACTATAATCACTTTCTTTGAGGTAAAAATTGAAGCTCGAACTACTGTTGCTATTTTTGGTCCTTGACACCCCCCCCCCCCCCACACACACACAAAAACCCACCCACCCAAAGAAAAAGTGAGAAGATTGTGGCAAGGAATTGTTTTCCCGAGGAGAGACAGATTTTCTTTATCTAAGAAGCTCCTCTTATTCAGGGAAGCAATTGGGAAGATCCTAGCACGAGGTCATAGCCGTGTTCCTGTTTACTCTGGACATCCGAAGAACATTATTGGACTTCTACTGGTTTGTGTGAATTCAGATCTCAAAATATTTCCTTTTCTATGCCTCTGTTGGCGATTTAATAAGAATCATCTTCCCTTTTTGCTTCTACGGGATACAGGTAAAAAGCCTTCTCACGGTGCGCGCTGAGACAGAGACCCCCGTTAGTGCTGTTTCCATCAGGAGAATGCCTAGGTACATTATCTGTTGATTTTTGATGTGGGGTAGCTGAGAAATGTATATTCTCAAACATAAATGTTTCAGGGTACCAGCAGATTTGCCTTTGTATGATATTCTCAATGAATTTCAAAAGGGGAGCAGTCATATGGCAGCTGTAGTGAAAGTAAGCAAGAAAAGCTACAACCTTGCTTCTGATCCAGCTGTTGAAAATGGCAGAGGAAACAAATTTTGTGATGGGGACTCACGGTTAACTGCACCATTACTGTGCATGCATGATGAAAAATCAGGCACCATAATTATAAATGTTGATAAGGTCTCAATACAGAATCAAGAAGCTAAATTACCCTCTTTACATCAAAATGGTGTAGCAACGAATAAATCAACATATCTACCAGAAGATATTGAAGAGGGGGAAGTCATTGGCATCATTACGCTGGAAGATGTTTTTGAAGAACTCCTGCAGGTAATCTGCTTCTTCATTGTCTTCCCAATGTGTAGCTTATGGAATATCTTATTGCTTGCAACTAATTGCAAGTTCTCAAGTGAGGCTTCCGAACATCCTGTTCTCCCACCTCTAAAATGGGTTAAAATATCATGAATTGTCATTATCTAACTTTACCTTTTTATAAATAAAAAATAATAATTTTCACTATCCAATTAGACTTATCTTCCTTTTGCTAAATGCTTTTTTCCCAACTTTTTCAATATCTGAATCAACATCCTACTTTTGACTGGATTCTTCATGGATGCAGGAGGAAATCGTAGATGAGACTGACGTCTATGTTGATGTTCACAAAAGGTCTTAATTACTTTCTAAGTTGTCTGTTTTTTGATGATAAATAGTGTTCACTGTTATAATGGTCACTAGTAGCATTGCTGTATGGTTCTAAGTTGTTGACTTCATCTTTTTGGTACAATCTGTACTTTAGAATACGTGTAGCTGCTGCAGCTGCTGCTTCATCAGTTGCTCGAGCACCGCCTGCTAGGAAAGCGACAGGTCAAAAGGCTTCGGTAAGTCTCAAACAATCTCTTCTGATATTACCTCATGTAGAGATGAAGTGTTATTGCATGTTGGAATTTTTTGTCAAATCTCTATCACATTAGTGTACGTATTCTGTGGTTCAATGAGCAAGGTCTAAGATAAACTGTACTGCTATAATATCATAAGTCAAATTCTCAGTGTGGATTCTTTGATGCCTAAACAAGAATTGTTTATTGAAAATGTATTTATTTCCTTTTCTTTGGGCTATGCTGGTTGTTGCTGCTGCATAAAATTTCATGCTTTTGTAAGTTAGGATGAGGTGGAACAAAATTTGTCACACAATATATTACATGTGTGTGATGTAATGTCATAAAGCAGAATCTATCTTTTTCGGAAGGACAATTTAACGATCATCTAAGAAGCAATTTCTTAGTTCTCCTTTTTCTTTGTGCTTGGGTATAATGAATAAATCAGAGAGTAAAACTTTTACTTCTTTGCCACAGTGCTCAAGCTAAGAGGTGTGGGAAAATAAGTATTCCTTAGAATCTTGGCTGTCTAATTCATTTCTTTTCTATTTTACTCTGTGAAACGGCATGCTAGAAAGAATTTAAAATACTAATTATGCTTGGAAAAAATATTAATAATTTATTAGTGATAAAATTTAATTTATTACTTGTTGAGGAGGAAAAATAACCAAGTTAGAAGTATCACTTAAAATTTAATGCTTATTCCCGTTAAATACATGAAAAATGACATTGTCTTTTGGTAAAAAAGAAATTAATATTTACTAAGAAATTTTATTACATAATTTTACTAAAAAATATGAATTAGCTACAAAATTCATCTTGAATAATAAAAATTTGGATGATATGCCGTCATTAAATAGGATTAGTGATGATCTTTTATAATGTAAGTATAAAATTGTTTTGTCACTAATTTTTTTTCTTTTTATAATTAATGTCTCTAGAGTACGTAGTATCTAGACGATCATTTTAATATAAAATTAAAATAAAACAAGTGCCGGATACATAATATATTATCACTAAGCTTTTAAATATATCTTGGCTACGTAGTTATCATGCTTAATTAGGCCATCAACAATTTTATTGACTAAATAGGATTAATATTTGTCATTTTTAAGAGCTTAGATTTTTAAGTTTTATTTTATAACTCAAACATAATTTTAATAATATTTATATGTAATTTTGAAATTGTAAAGATTGATATATGATACACGCATCGCGCGTATCATAAAACTAGTACCATATTAAAAGCACGAATGCCTTTAGCGAAATGTCGTTCACCTTTTTTTTCTTTAAAAATATAATTCACATTAAACAAAACAGTCATTTAACTAATATTTAGGAATTTAGAAGAAAAAAAACTATAATTGTATTTAATAAATCTTCCCTTATTGAACTATATAAGAAATCCTAATATCATGCTAAATACTTGCTACCTAATTCAATAAGGTACAATTTAATAACCAAAGTTTTGATTGATTTAAATATCCTAGATAGTAGGAAAGTAACTTTTATTACATTTGTCTAATATAAAAAAATATTTTTGGGAGGTAAAAGAAAAGACGAAGGAAGAGGAGTTGCAATACCTTTATAGCATTTTTGGTTTAATACATGATAGTATGTATTTTGAGTGAGTAAAAGTTGGAAAATAACCCAATTAGCTAACCCATATTTTACCCATGAATACCCATATTTCTGTGGGTTGAATACGGGCTGAAGCCCAAATTTTACCCAACTCAAATACCACTCATTCAACCCATTAAAATATGGGCGGATTGGGCGGGTTGATAAAATATGGGCTCATTTTGCTAGCACTAGATTCAATAGTAACCAGTGGAAAAGAAATTTCTGATTCAGCATATTTTATGCTTGAATTATTTGTGTTCAGACTATGTTTGTTCATTCTAACTTCTAAGAAATCCAATGACAAAAATTGAAAAGGTACTAAAAGTGACATTCAACAACAACATACCCAGTAAAATCTCACTACTAGAAGTGACATTGGTCATTGGATATCAATATAGGCTTTCTAATAGGGTATTGGAATGCTGCATGAGCGCCATATTTGGCGTGGTATTGCAATTTTGCGTTCGTCTTGATGGAATGTACATACATAACTTAGGATCTTCAACAGCACGGGCAGAGCTGCATGGTTTGAAAGGAGTTTAATTGAATTCCTTTTGTTAGAAAATAAAATAATACAGTGCAAATTGGGGAAAAACAATTTTTTTTGGGTATATATATGTGTATGTTTCTTAATCCGCTTGACATAAAGGAAGCTTCTAGTTTAGCAGCAAAGGTGGTTTGAATTTTAGGTGTGACATTTTTGCATGTTAGTCTCCTTGTTAGAATTCTTAAACAGAATTGATCCATTACTTGCTACATCTAACATGTCATACATTTCATTGAACTTGTCAGGGAGGGAAAGCAAAGCAAGGACGGACGCAAAAGAAGTCAGTTCAGGGACCTAAGATAATGGGGAGTGGTTTACGAAGCGTAAACTGAACCATGCAGCTTTAGTCTGTACACAAAATTTTGTAGTTGTTATAAATAGAACTCTAATTAGGGTGAATGTCTATCTTATAGAAGAGTTCTACTTTGAGGCTAAGTCTTTTCTCTTCCTATAAATAAAGGAGTCTTACCCCATTAGGTATCAATAAGAATACTCCTCTCTTTACTTTTCTCTTTATTGTTCTTGTTCTTATATTATTTCATAATAGTAGTCATTTTCTATTAATCAGGCAATGTAAATTGTTGCAGTTTACACTATTTTGATACTCTTGTTTTCTTCAGCAGAGATTTAAGTTGTGCCCCAGTTACTGTAAATGTTATGATAAAAAAAGGTTTAAAAAAAGTGTAAATTACTGTTATTGGAGATCCGGGGTTTCGATCCCACTGGGTTTTCCTTGCAAGGTTTTTAACGAGACAACAAATAGGCGTATTTCTAAACATATGTACTCTTTTCTTTTTCTAGAATTTTTCCCATTGGATTTTGTTTTAGTTAAGGTTTTGACGAGGCACATTATTGAATAGATATTCAAGGGGGAGTGTTATAAATAGAACTCTATTTAAGGTGAATGTCTATCTTATAAGAAGAGTTTTACTTCAAGGCTAAGTCTTTTATCTTCCTATAAATAGAGGGGTCTTACCCCATTATAAATCATCCCAAAAGTATTAATAAGAATACTCCTCTCTCTACTTTTCTCTCTATTGTTCTTGTTCTTATATTATTTCATAACACGCTATCAGCACGAGTCTCTAACCAATTGAATTTAATATTCAGCAATTATCGCTCTCAGAATCTCGAGTTGCAATCAGATTCACCCACTCTAATTCGTGTTCCGTCGTTTGGGTTTTTCTATTCGAGTGAAACGAGATTTGTGATATTTTGGTTTCTGAAATTCTTCAATTTTTTTTTCTTTCACGTTGTTTACTTTTGTTTTCTTTTTAAAGGTGAATTTCCAAGCAAAAGAGTGTAATAACGATTGCTACTGCTCCATATGAGAATTTCTATACGGAAATATAGAAGAGATGGTATCATCATAAAATAATGCAACGGGATGGAAACTCAAGAGGTATATTTGATATCACAACATTTATTGGTATACCTTAAAGGTAAGTAATTTACTTTTCCCTTTCAAATTCTTGAAATTCTACGATTTGATTTCATATACAAACATAGACAACAAAGTATGATTATAACTCTAATGGAGTTTGTAAGGAATTATAACCACGTGAAGTGGTAAAAGTTCTATGTCTTGCCATGATTAAATTCATGTATGATTGTGGGCAAAGAATTGAAAATTCGTCCCATTGAATTTGCTTCATTCCCATTCCCTTTAGAGAATGTGATAGCAGTATGTGATAAGTCTGAAAGAAGACAAAATTATTACCGTGAAGGTATCAATGGATGTGGACGTGGCAATAGACGGAATTATAATCGTCATCATTGTTATAATGAGAATAATAAAGATTCTCAAAATAATCTTTCACTTTATGAAAGTAATATTTGACATGAGATTGTATATAGCACATACAGATGATTATGATCCATTCCCTGAAGTGAATGTGATAATTGTAATAAAGCCCGTAAGTATGAACACGCTCTTGATGTAATTTTGTTTTATGTCTGACATTATGAAAAGAAAGTTCGTTGCCCTTGAAATTCGGGCAAGAACTATATGACATGGGTGTTGGATGCTGAAATCCATTTGGATGCAATGGGTCTTGGAGACGCCATTAAAGACAGAAATAATGCATCCACCCAAGACTATGCTAAGGCCTTGATTTTCTTGCGCCATCACCTTGATGAAGGTTTGAAAATTGAATATATCACAGTCAAAGATCCACCTATCTTGTGGAATAGCTTAAATGAGAGATATGACAACCTGAAGTTGGTCACTCTGCCACAAGCACGATATGATGAGAATCCAAAAGCAAATAGTTCATAAACTATATGTTATCGTTGTATTGGAAAAGGGCACTGGGCTAAAATTTGCCGTGTACCAAGACATTTGGTTGAGCTTTATCAAGCATCTCTAAAGAGTAAAGGCCCTGAAACCAATTTTGTCTCTGACGACAATTTTGACATCACCCACTTGGATGTGGCAGACTTCTTTGAGCACCCTGAGGGGAAAATAGACCACTTAATTGGTGATGGATCTGTGATGGAATTGTTTGATTTTATTTTACTTATTTGTATTAGTCAGTGAATAAACTAATAGTCATTAGTATCAGCTCGTATTTGTTGGAAACACGTTCTCAAGGCCTTATACTAAAACTTGTGTTCTTATGTGTAGGTTTTGATGAATGACAAACAAGCGCAAATTGATATATGACGAAGTTCAAGTACAAGCGCACAATTGGTGGATAACGAGATTCAAGCACAAGACAAAGTTCTATAGTTTAAATGAGTCGTTCTTAATTGTGATCTTGATCCGACAACTTGACTCATGACATGGCTTCTCTCGTAAAACTATTTTTTACAAAATCATGCATATTTAATTTAATGCTAAATGATTTTAAATCATGCATATTTACTTCAGTCAAAATGATTTTTAAACATGCCTCTAAAATCTGGACTAAGATAATCGATTATGTACTTATGATAATCGATTATGTTAAGCCAAGACTGCATGACAATCGATTGTGAACTAATGATAATCGATTGTGTTAAGGCAGTGGACATCAGGTTTTTCAAAACCTGCATGACAATCGATTGTGAACCTTATGACAATCGATTGTGATGAGGCAGTGTCCATCAAAGTTTTTCAAAACTCAGAATAATCGATTGTGAAGCTAATGACAATCGATTGTGAAGAGACAGTGTCCATCAGATTTTTAAAAGACACAAAATAATCGATTGTGAACATATGACAATCGATTGTGTTGAGGCAGTGTCTTCCAGACTTTTTCAAAGTTATTAAATAATCGATTGTGAGTATATAACAATCGATTGTCACGAGGCAGTGTCTAAAATGATTTTCAAAGTCTGATAAATAATCGATTGTTAACATTGCACAATCGATTGTAAAGTTGACCGTTGTCGTAAAGTTTTCAAATACCGTCAGGTAATCGATTGTTGATTTTGTACAATCGATTGTTAATATTAAAATCTGGAAAAGATTTTTTGAACGTTGCTGAATAATCGATTGTTGATTTTGTACAATCGATTGTTGAAATTAAAATCTGGAAAGGATTTTTTGAACGTTGCTGAATAATCGATTATTGATTTGGTATAATCGATTGTTTTACGTAAAATCTGGAAATGATTTTTTGAACGTTGCCAATAATCGATTGTTGATCTTGGACAATCGATTGTTAAGCGTAAAATCTGGGATTGATTTTTGGTACGATTGGCAAACAATCGATTGTGGCTTCCTGACAATCGATTGTCACAGAGTAAAATCAGCAACTCTTAATTGGCAATTAGGCAACGGTAATGCCAAGTTTTTCAACTATAAATACAGCTTTATTTCAGTGTTTTAAACACAACAACAAGCAACAACTGATCATTCTATTGCTATAAGCTTGCATACTATTGTTTATCATTTTATATTCATTCCATAAAGCTTTTGAGAGCCAAAGTCTTGTCCATAGTTGTTGTGATCTTGATCTTACTTCTTTTACTCATATCTACTCATTAAGGAGTGTTTTGTTTGAGTGTTTTATACACTTGTAAGAGAATTGTGGTTCTCTTGTTGTAAGGAACTTGTGTTTCCTTGGTTGAAGTCTTGGAGTGTTGTATCTCCGAGCAAAGGTGTTAAGGCTTGTGTCCTTAAGTTGTAAAGGTTTGTTGAGCACCCGTAAGCTTGACAAGTTAGTGGAAAATCTCGAGAGAGTCTCTCGGGGACTGGACTAGCCACGTGTTGTGGTGAACCAGAATACATCGGTGCGTTCTTTCCTTTTATTTATTTAATGCACTTAATTATTTTCTGCAAATTTTAATTTCCGCAAGTTTACGCTAAATTTTATTATAACGCTATTCACCCCCCCTCTAGTGTTAAGCGTATTATCTAACAGTATTAATTAGTTTATGATATAACGTTAGTACTAATGTTTCAATATGCTTAAATTTCAAAGATATTTTTATTTTCCAGTAGAGTTAATCGACTAACCTAACAGTTAGTCGATTATCTAATATTTCGCATTAAAACTGGATTTTTTCGCAAGGCAAGATAGTCGACTATCTGATTTAGATAGTCGACTAACCTGATGACTGTTTACTAAGTTAGTCGACTATCAACTTAGTTAGTCGACTAACTAATATTTCGCATTAAAACTGGACTTTTCTGCAAGGCAAGATAGTCGACTATCTGATTTAGATAGTCGACTAACCTGATGACTGCTTCCCAAGATAGTCGACTATCAACTAAGTTAGTCGAATAACCTCAGCAGATTTTGAAAATATTGTTTAATTATGAAGCAACGTATTAAATTTGTTTATTCTCATGTTCGTATATCTCTTTTGATTAATGATTCATGTACCGCACATACGATATTCAAAGAGAAGAAATATTACTCTCATTTAAGTATGTGTAAGGCAGATGTTACTACAATTTCTGGTAGTAGTAAATTGATTAAAGGCTCCGGGAGAGCAACTATAACTCTGCCTAAAGGAACAACATTTTAGAGAATGCAATGTTCTCCTCCAAGTCTAAAAAGAACTTGTTGAGTTTTAAAGATATCATTCAAAATGGATATCATATTGAGACAATAGATGAGAATAATCTTGAATTCCTCATTTACTCATGAAAACGAGGCTGCCCACTTCGGTTTGGGGTCACACCATTTTGCATGCAGCAATGCTAGTTCGTCTCAGAACGACGAATTATCACAAATATTCCCCGTTGCAATGAGTTTTGGGTCATGAACCTAATATATCCCACTTAAGAATTTTTGGATGTGCAGTATATGTGCCTGTAGCACCGCCATATTGCACCAAAATGGGTCTGCAAAGAAGGTTAGGAATATATGTTGAGTTTGAATCGCCCTCCATTATTCGCTACCTCGAAACATTGACATGGGATTTGTTCACTGCACGATTTGCAGACTGTCAATTCGATGAGACACTTTTCCCAAAATTAGGGGGAGAAGTTGGTGAAACCAAACGGGAAATTTTGTGGAAAAATGCATCATTATCTCATCTTGATCCACATACCTCTATTTATGAAAAAGAGGTGCAAAATATTATCCATTTGCAAATAATAGCAAATCGAATGCCAGACGCATTTACAGATTTGAAAAGGATAACAAAATCACATATCCCCGCAGTGAATGTGACAACATCTGATTCACGAATACATATTCATTATTGGAAGAATATGAACATGAAATTGGTATTGAATATACCACACTCACCCCTAGAAGGAGGTTTGAGATGATATATGAAAATAATGTCATTGTTATGGCATGAATAGTCATTGGTCACGTACCTATTGTATGCCAAAATAATTTGTCAATGTGATTATCAAGGACAATAATAATGCAAGAAACATATCTTGCATATAATTTTGACATGACCATAATGGTATAACTTTCTCTTTAAAAGAGATATTCACCACATGGATGTTGATGAATTTGTGGTAGTACAAAATTAATTGAGAGCTCTAGAAGAGCCAATTATTACTATGTTGGAGAAACACAATTGATTACCAATAAGATATTGTGTTGTAGTAAGTCTCAAAGAAACTTATTCAGTTTCCAAAGTATATGCGAAAGCGATTGATTATATTGAGACTATAAATAAAGGAAAGATTTGATATCTTCTATTACTACAACTTGTAGCGGGATAATCTGTATGTGAAAAACTACCCGCTTTATTCTCCAGTTTGTACTACACAAGAATACCACAATAAAGTGGACGTTTATTGATATAAAAACCCATATCATAATAAACTTGAAGTTTATTGATAATTGCACATGTCATGGTGTAAATTTGAAGTTTATCAATATTGATAATTTATTCAGTTGGCATTCGGGTTAGCCATATCATTTTAAGTATGATGTGCAGTAATAGAGAATTCACATGGGTAAATATTAAAGAACTAGAAAGTTCTTTACGAATTCTCTTGTATTACTTGTTCTCATTAATTAATTGACCAACTAAAGAGTTCGGGTATGAATCCCATAAATTCTGGAAATATCAAAGGTGAATATGGGCCCATTCACCTGCCATGTATACCACATATAATGCATCTATGATATGGTTACATGTGCGATTGTTATTAACCCGCAGCCTGGCCGGTGCTTGCGAGGTAAATTGCTCAGTAATATAACTTCGAGCATAATTTCCAGATTTTCTATTCAAGATAGTTCATCTTGATAAGTTGGTTTTTATCATAGTTGGTTTAGCAAGATAATTATTGAGTGCCTCCACTTAATAGCTAAACTGTTTCTTATGAGAACAAAGTTATATATATCAGTTTGATATACGTTGTATACGAGAGTATATTATATTCTCCCCTCACAAGTGGTTCAGGGTCAGGAACCAAATAATTTCATCTTATTATTATTGATGTGCGGTGTATATTTTCATTAACACCATAATGCACAAAGATGGACTCTCAAAGTTGAGGAAACAAGTTAGCTTTTCTAACATGAGGGGGAGACATGATAAACACTTGAGAAAAGGTTACATGGGATGAATTATCATTTGTATATATAGATCCTCGAATATCATAATATGAACCTGAAGTTCATAAAAGGATAATTCAATTGTAACATATTGCAAAGCATGCTATACGCATTTGCTGACCCAAAGAAAGTAACTATATTCTCACTGCAAATGCTCATACTAAGTCCCAGAAGGACAAAGTCTTTGATACGCTTAAAGCGTATAGACAAATCGGTTTCAAAATAACTTCTTAATAAAGAAGATGAGCAAATGATCAAAGTGATCATAATGGGGAGGCAAGTGATCTAGAAGATCACATGACATAACACTTCATAAAATCTCATGAGAGATTCAGGTACCTGAATATATGAATAAAGAGATCTCCATGTTATGTCGTTATGAAAATTTATTGGAACCGATATAAAATGTTCGTTGACGACATCTATGATAGCGCTAAATATCGATGAGGATATTATGTTTGTCGAATACAAACAAAAATATTGGCTAAATGGAAGAGATACAATTCAAGCAGAATTGATTCCATATGAAAGACATGTAGTTTTGGACATGTAGTTCAAATACTTGAAAGTATAAAGTCAATGGTATGTGTAATCAGTTTTCGATATCTTATTTGTTTAGCATGACATGAAAACTTGATATGCATCTAAAGTCTATTATATGGCTTATATGACTTAACTTATATGTCAATCCATGAAAGATTGAAGTTGTTTGAAGCATATACAATTCTTGGTCCTGCAGTACCACATCCTAAGTGCAACTTGTGTACATATGTATCTTGCTATAACTATAAGCATGATGGCATCGAGAATACCTCTATGGAGATATTGAAGAGTCATTCCACGACATTATATGAAGATGTTCATATCTATCAAGAATGATAATTTCAAGGTGCGGAATATTTATTCAAATCAATATGGCTGATTTATTTATCAAATCTCTACAAAAGATAGTTTTGAAGATGGTGCACAAGATTGGAATGCAAATGCTCAAGGATGTGAATTGATGCGCGTTGCACTCTTTTTCCCTTACAAGGTTTTGTCCCAATGGGTTTTCCTTGCAAGGTTTTTAACGAGGCAACCAATAGGCGCATATTCAAACATGTGTACTCTTTTTCCTTTTCTATAATTTTTTCCCATTGGGTTTTGTTTTAGTTAAGGTTTCAACGAGGCACATTATTGAATAGACATTCAAGGGGGAGTGTTATAAATAGAACTCTAATTAGGGTGAATGTCTATCTTATAGAAGAGTTCTACTTTGAGGCTAAGTCTTTTCTCTTCCTATAAATAGAGGGGTCTTACCCCATTGTAAATCATCCCAAAAGGTATCAATAAGAATACTCATCTCTCTACTTTTCTCTTTATTGTTCTTGTTCTTATATTATTTCATAACAGTAGTCATTTTCTATTAATCAGGCAATGTAAATTGTTGCAGTTTACACTATTTTGATACTCTTGTTTTCTTCAGCAGAGATTTAAGTTGTGCCCCAGTTACTGTAAATGTTATGATAAGAAAAGGTTTAAAAAAAGTGTAAATTACTGTTATTGGAGATCCGGGTTTCGATCCCCGTACCTCTCGCATGCTAAGCGAGCACCCTACCATCTGAGGGAATATTATTGTAACTACTAATATAATTAATATATTAAATTAACAATTTCTACTTCAAATTAAGTCAAATCCTGGGCATTAAATAGGACGAAGAAAATATCTTTTGCCTTCAGAAAACGGTGCAGCTGTTTCTTTTCTTTCTTTTACGAGAGTTTCTTCCCTTTTTGGGGGGAAAAGACGAGGAAAAGAAAAAAAAGATTTGAATAATAATAGCTAACGTTACATTTTTGGGATCAGTAAACGTTTGTGTACAATCCTGATCACTGATCGATAGCGGGTTTCTTAGTTGTTTCGCATATCTTTGTAAAAATTGCACGAAACATCTTATTTGGTCGCCCCTATTTAACCTATATCTATTTTTTTTTAAACTTTTAACTTATGAGTATTACTGTGTTAAAATAAAAATCAGAAAACTGTTAGAAGAATAAAGAAATGTAGAAAACAGTAAGAATCAGAAATATTTCGAGTACACAATTTTCTTGGCATTTAATTAATTATTAAATAATTAAATAAATTTTATCCAAAAATAAACTTATCGATCATTTTCCAAAGCCGAAGCCGAGCTGAGCGAGCGACGACGGCGTGAGGGTTCATTCTGTTCAACTCCTTTTAAGAGTTTTAAGAAGTGATTATATATATATATAAGCATACAAATGTGGTTGTCCCTCACCAATGAGGGACAGACAAAAATTCACTTATTCAAATTTTCATTTTCTCTCTATTTTGTTTCCCTCCATTTCCAATTCACACTTCTTCTACTTTAAAGCCCAATGATTTAAAGTCCAACAATCACCCACATGAATGAGAATGACTGTATCAAGAAAGATCATAGATGAAAGCTATGTGATTTTGCAAGTAAAGGATTAATTGCTTCTGGATAAGTAGGTTTCCCTTTGAACTTTCCGTAGCGAACATATGTCGGATATACTCGGTCAATTGATAGATTTGATATCTTTGAACCGTCGAACTTTACTGTATACCTAGACAACCATATGTCACACAACCAACCCTTAACCGTCTTTTGGTTTTCATTGTTGTGTTCGTTTTAGCTATGAATACCGTCTGGTTTCATAAGTGCGTGGAGAATTGGCCTTACAAAATTCTCATTGAAGTGGCTTTCACTTCGCACTTACATAAGTGATTCCTAAATGTGTAATCCTTTAGATTGACACCATTTGATAAATACCTCATCAAACTTAGGTAATCATTAAAGAACGTGTAAAGTTCTATCCTTGTTACTGAACATTATCTTCATCACGGGAATGGACCAAAGTTTTATTTTGATAATATTGAACCGGTCAATCATAACTTTGTTTGAGCTCCTTGAACCTAGATCTCAGAACAACCAAAATTCTAGGTAGAGTTACTGCCATGTTGACTTATCCTCGGCCATAGTCCCATTCCCTTAGATGATTTCTCAACTCCCTCTCTGGTTAAGCCTTTTGTAAGCGGATCTGCAACATTATCCTTTGATCTTACATAATCAATAGTGATAGTTCCAATAGAAAATAGTTGTCTAACGGTATTATGTCTTCGTCGTATATGACGAGACTTTTCGTTATACATAACGCTCTCTGCCCGTCCTATTGCAGCCTCACTATCGCAATGTATGCAAATAGGAGCCAAAGATTTTGGCCAAAACGAAATGTCTTCTAAAAAATTTCGAAGCCATTCAGCTTCTTCACCGGCTTTATCCAATGCTATAAACTCTGATTCCATTGTAGAGCGAGCAATACACGTCTGTTTGGAAGACTTCCAAGATAATGCTCCTCCACCAACAGTAAACACATATCCACTTGTGGAATTTGTTTCTGTTGAGCCAGTTATCCAATTTGCATCATTATATCCTCCGATAACTGCAAGATATTTATTGTAGTGCAAAGTGTAGTCTTGGGTATACTCCAAGTATCCCAGAACTCATTTCATTGCCACCTAGTGATGTTTTGTTGGGATTACTTGTGAATCGACTAAGTTACTTATTGCACAAGCTATATTAGGTCGTGTACAGTTCATGATGTACATTAAGATTTCCAACACACGAGCATACTCCAATTGAGACGTACTTTCACCTTTATTCTTCATAAGATGGTTTAAGTCAATTGGAGTCCTTGCACTTCTAAATTCCAAGTGTTTGAATTTTTCAAGTACCATTTTCATGTAATGTGATTGAGACAAAGCTAGACCTTGAGGAGTCCTCTGGATTTTATTTCCTAGAATTACATCGGTAACTCCTAAGTCTTTCATATAAAACTTACTAGCAAGCATACGCTTAGTAGCTTGAATGCCGGCAATGTCTTTGCTTATTATTAGCATGTCATCTACATATAAGCAAACAATGACTACATGATTTTGAACGTTCTTAATGTAAACACATTTATCACATTCATTAATCTTAAAACTATTTGACAACATTATTTGGTCAAATTTCGCATGCCATTGTTTAGATGCTTGTTTTAGTCCATAAAGAGACTTAACAAGTCTACACACCTTATTTTCTTTTCCGAGAACCACAAACCCTTCAGGTTGGTTCATGTAAATTTCTTCGTCAAGATCACTTAAGAAGGCTGTTTTTACATCCATGTGATGGATTTGAAGAACATACAAGGCGGCTAACGCTATTAGCATCCAAATGGATGTAATTCTTGTTACCGGCGAGTATGTGTCAAAATAGTCAAGACCTTCTCGCTGTCTAAATCCTTTGACAACAAGTCTTGCCTTATATTTATTTATAGTACCGCCGTCTTTCATTTTTTTCTTGAAAATCATTTAGAACCCAACGTTTTGTTACCTGTAGGAAGATCGACCAATTCCCAAGTATGGTTCCTCAATATTGATTTTATTTCACTATTGACAGCTTCTTTCCAATATTGTGCCTCTAAGGAAGACATTGCTTCGTTAAAGGTACGAGGTTCATTTTCTAACAGAAAAGTCAGGAAATCTGGATCGAATGAAGTAGATGTCCTTTGACGTTTACTTCTTCTCGAATTTTCCTCATTAGGCATACCATCTGTTGTTTCCTCCCGAGGTCGTTTTGACTTTTGGACGGTCACTTCACTTTCCTTTTATACGGAAAAATAGTTTCAAAGAATTCAATATTATCTGATTCTATTATCGTATTAATGTGAATCTCAAGATTTTCTGATTTATGAACCAGAAAACAATATGTCTTGCTATTGGTTACATATCCAATAAGCACACAATCAACCATTTCTGGACCTATCTTAACCCTTTTAGGTTTATGTACTTGTACCTTAGCTAAAAACCTCCACCCTTTAAAGTATTTCAAGTTAGGCTTCATTCATTCCCACTTCTCATAAGGAATGGACTGTGTTTTACTATGAGGTACACGGTTGATTATTCAGTTAGTTGTAAGTATAGCTTCCCCCACAAGTTCTGTGGTAAGCCAGAACTTATTAGCAATGCATTCATCATCTTCTTCAATGTTCGATTCTTCCTCTTCGCAATTTAATTAGATTGTGGAGAGTAAGGGACAATTGTTTGTGAATAATCCCATTCCAAACATATTTCTTCAAAAGCAGATTCATATTCACCACCCCTGTCAGTTCTTATCATTTTAATCTTTTTGTTTAGTTACGTTTCAACTTCATTCTTGTACTGCTTGAAAGCATCAATTGCCTCATCTTTACTATTAAGTAATAAATATAGCAGTATCTCGTGCTATCGTCAATAAACGTAATAAAATATTTTTTCCCACCGCAAGATGGTATTTTCTTTATGTCACAAATATCTGCGTGAATTAAGTCTAAAGGACTTGAATTTCTATCAACGGATTTATAAGGATGCTTTGCATACTTTTATTCCACACATATTTGATATTTGAAATTAACGCAATAAAATTTTTGCAATACTTCTAGATTTATCATCTTTCACAATGTTTTGAAGTTTACGTGGCCTAAACGCGAATGCCATAAAATGTTCGACTCAAACAAGTAAGAAGAAGCATTCACTTTATTGATAGGAACTCCTATTACATTTAGCTTAAAAAGCCTCATTTAGGTAACCTTTTTCTACATACAAATAGTTCTTACTTAGTACAACACTATTAGAAACAAAAATACATTTGAATCCATTCTTGACAAGAAGTGAAGTAGACACAAGATTCTTGCAAATTTCTGGAACATGGAGGACTTGGTTTAAAGTCACTATTTTTCCAAACGTCATCTTCAATGCAATCTTGCCAACTCCTTCAATTTTGGCCATAGATGAATTTCCCATGAAGATTATCTCGTCGGGTCCTGCGGGGGCATAAGAAGAAAATAACTCCTTGTTAGCACAAACATGGCGGGTGGATCCAGAATCTATCCACCATTCTTTCGGATTTCCTACCAAGTTGCATTCAGACAACATGGGACACAAGTCTTCCATTTCCTCTTCAACCATGTTGGCTTGATTAATTTTCTTCTTATCATTCTTTGGCGCACGACAATCCACTGCCTTATGCCCAGTTATCCCACAGTTGTGGCAATTACCCTTGAACTTCTTCTTGCTTGGGTAATTCTTTGGTCCAGAAGCCTTTTTCCTCTTCTTATTTTGTGGTACCTCATCAACAATGTTTGCCCCAGAATTGTCGAGTTTCCACGTGACTTCTTTTCAGCATTTTTGTTGCCTTCTTCTTTCCTCAGACGAACAATCAAGTCTTCTAGTGTCATTTTCTTCCGCTTGTGTTTAAGATAGTTCTTAAAATCCTTCCACAAAGGAGGTAATTTCTCAATGAAACCAACGACTTGAAAGACCTCATGTATGACCATACCTTCAATAACAAACTCATAATTAGAAATAAGATAAATCTTATTAATAATATTATTGACTCGGGTCATACCTTCAACAAGGAGTTCATGTACAATGATTTGTAGTTCTTGGACTTGAGTTATGACCGACCTAGTGTCAATCATTTTGAAATCCAAGAACCTTGCAGCCACGAACTTCTTAAGTCCGGCATCCTCAGTCTTGTACTTTTTCTCAAGCGCATTCTCAACTCTTTTGAAGTTTCCATGACACTATAGACATTGTACAAGCCATATTCCAAATAACTCAAAATGTAATTTTTGCACAGAAAATTAGAATGTTTCCATGCTTCAGTTACAATAAGTCGTTCATCATCCGGAGTATTTTCAGCCATGACCAGAGGATCCTCCTTGATGAAACGTTGCTAACTCAACGTAGTAAGATAGAAGAACATCTTCATTTGCCATCGTTTGAAGTCAATACCGAAAACTTTTCGGATTTTTCTGCCGATGTCATAGTATGGGCAGGAGTAGAACGGCTTGATGAGGCAGCATCACTCGTAACAGTAGCACCCGTTCCTGCAACACTTCCATTAGTTTGGTTTTCATTCATCATATTTCTATAAAGTTGAAAAAAATACAGAACTTTGTTAAATTAGTGAAGTTTTGATATCTTGAAACTGAATACCAAACCAAACATACAATACGTAACAATGGTGAAGTTTTTATATACTTCAAACCCGTATGTTTATTATTCCGGCAAAGTTTTTATGTACTTTAAACCAGACAGAAACAATTATTGGAGTAGAAATCAACAAGGCTTTAGTCTCCAACAAAGTATATAGAAACAGTTTGATAACCAACACAGAAACGCTAGTAAAAAAATTCCTTAAGCTTATGAACGTTACTGTGTTAAAACGAAAATCAAAAAACTGTTAGAAGAATAAAGAAATATAGAAAATAGTAAAGAATCAGAAATATTCCGACTCCACAATTTTCTTGTGCATCCTTAAGAAAATTTAACCCCCTCACACGTTACCAAGGTAATGGATTAAATCCTCCCAGGATAAAACGGAATAAACCTTCCTGGAACAATGGCAAAACAAACTGCAGGATACCAAATAACTCAAAGAATGGAGCAAAATCACACTTACGAATTTGAGAGAGAGAGACTGCGAATTAGGATGCAGTATATTCAGAAAGAAAGAAGTTCTGGAGTGTTTTTCGTATATGGAAAATGCATCCTTGCCTCAGAATTTATAGGCAAATATCAGAAGAGGTGGTTTGAAAGGATTCCTTTTCAGAAAATACGCTGCCTGCCGCGGTTCTACCGCGATCGCGGCAGAATTGCGGCCAGAAAGGCTCTCTGAATCTGACTGAACCGCAGCCAGCGAGACTGTCTGAACTTTCAGCATGATTCTGGCGTATTTTCAACAGTGATTTGACATTTAATTAATTATTAAATAATTAAATAAATTTTGTCCAAAAATAATCTTATCGATCATTTGACAAATCCAAAGCCAAAGCCAAAGTTGAGCGATGACGACGACACAAGGGTTCATTCTCTTCAACTCCTTTTATGAGCTTTAAGAAGTGATTCTATATATAAGCATATAAATGTGATTGTCCCTCACCAATAAGGGACAAAGTGTAAGATAAAAGCTCGCTTGTTCAAATTTTTATTTTTCCTCCATTTTATTTTCCTCCATTTCCAATTCACACTTCTTCTGCTTTAAAGTCCAATGGCTTAAAATCCAACATAACTTGTATCTATTTCTTAAATAACTTCATTCCCTTTCACCTTTCTTCTCAAATAAATAGATGAAATATGCAAATAAGCAATTGACTGAGTAGTCAAGCAAGATGACGACCATCTCGTATGCCATATTTGATTTTCCTTTGCCTTTTTAAATATTAAATTTTCTACTGTCTTCCTATAAGTCTGTGTCTTCACTTGATAGAGAAGAGTATAAAAACAAGAAGATATTTACTTGTGTTTTCAGCTATTCAGGTCACCCTATTTAGAAGGTCGATGGAATTTTGAGTGGTTTAGAGCTGCAAGTCCAGTGTTGTTGGCTACCAGACTTTTATTTGGGCAAGTAAATTTTTCCTCTAAAGTGGATTATAGCCAGTTATATTAAATATTATGCACTGCATTTTGTTATAGTTCAGTTTGATTCAAATAGCTGCTAATATACAAATATTGTGCCGTTGCAGGAGAATTCCTCCGACACTGGCAAATCTATCAAAATTTCTATTATATAGAAGAGCTAAGTTGGTCGACCAAGGATAATATTGACATTTTAACCAAAATCATTACTCCCTCGGCATCTGTATCTAGAGGGTTCTTGTCTCTAATTATCTCTACATAATACTTTATACACTTCAAAAAGTGACCCACATTTATCTGATACCACTTAATTAGACTATTCTTTAATTCAATTCATTACAAAATAATCAATACAACCCAATTTCTGATTTGGGTTTTGATTTTACCATAGTGATTTTCGAATATGTAGATTTTTAAAGTTAATGTCTACTTTTTTAGTTTCTACTCTCGAGTCTTTAGTGTTATTGTACCTTGTTGGAAAAGAATTTTGTCATTTTTTTATTCTGTGATTTCATGTCAAAATTGACCCTTCAGATTTTAGCATGGATTTCCTTCGATTTCTACTTCATTCAGATGGCAAAGATTACCCGATTTTGTTAGGTTACATATATACAGTGGAATAATTCTTTTAGACATAATTACTAGAAAATTCTTTCGACATAACTTTAATTATTTATCAATCTTAATTGCGCTCTCATATTATGTTTATTTCTTTCACATTACATGTACTTGAGAGGCTTTTAACTAAATATAATATGCTTGCAGTGTTATGAAATAATATAAAGACAAGAACAATAATGCAAGAATAAGAACAATATAGAGAGAGAATAGGGAGAGAGAGAAGTATTCTTATTAATACTTGGGGTGATTTACAATGGGGTATGACCCCTCTATTTATAGGAAGAGGAATGACTTAGCTTCAAGCTAAAACTCTTAGACATTCACTCTAAATAGACTTCTATTTTATAACACTCCCCCTTGAATGTCTATTCAATAATGTGCCTCATAAAACCTTAAAACCAAAACCCATTGGGAAAAATTAAAGAAAGGAAAAAGAGTACACATGTTTGAATATGCGCCTATTGGTTGTCTCGTTAAAAACCTTGCAAGGAAAACCCAGTGGGACAAAACCTTGTAAGGGAAAAAGAGTGCAACGCGCATTAACTCCCCCTAATGAGTACATCAATTTATATCCTTGAGCATTTGCATTCCAATCTTGTGCATCATCTTCAAAACGATCTTTGGTAGACGTTTGACAAATCAACCATATTGACTTGAATAAATATTCCGCACCTTGAAATCATCATTCTTGATAGATATGAACATCTTCATATAATGTCGTGGAATAACTCTTCAATATCTCCATAGATGCATTCTCAATGCCATCATGCTTATAGTTATAGCAAGATACATATGTACACAAATTGCACTAAGGATGTGGTACTTCAGGACCAAGAATTGCATATGCTTCAAGCAACTTAAATCTTTCAAGTTAAGTCATGTAAGTCACATAATAGACTTTAGATGCATATCAAGTTTTCATGTCATGCTAAACAAATAAGATATGAAAACTGATTATACATACCTTTGACTTTATACTTTCAAGCATTTGAACTATAGGTTCAAAACTACATGTCTTTCATATGGAATCAATTCTTCTTGAATTGTATCTCTTCCATTTAGTTACTTTCTTTGGGTCAGCAAATGCGTATAGCATGCTTTGCAATATGTTGCAATTGAATTATCCCTTTTATGAACTTCAGGTTCATATCATGATATTCGGGGATATACATATACAAATGATAATTCATCCCATGTAACCTTTTCTCAAGTGTTTATCATGTCTCCCCCTCATGTTAGAAAAGCTAACTTGTTTCCTCAACTTTGGGAAATCATCTTTGTGCATTATTATGTCAATATACACGGCACATTAATAATAAGATGAAATTATTTGGTTCCTGACCCTGAACCACTTGTGAGGGGAGAATATACTCTCGTATACAACTTATATCAAACTGATATATATATAACTTTGTTCTCATAAGAAACAGTTTAGCTATTAAGTGGAAGCACTCAATAATTATCTTGCTAAACCAACTTTGATATAAACCAACTTATCAAGATGAACTGTCTTGAGTAGAGAATCTGGAAATTATGCTCGAAGTTAGATTACTGAGCAATTTACCTCGCAAGCACCGGCCAGGCTGCGGGTTAATAACAATTGCGCATGTAACCATATCATAGATGCATCATATGTGGTATACATGGCAGGTGAATGGGCCCATATTCACCTTTGATATTTCCAGAATTTATGGGCTTCAACCCGAACTCTTTAGTTGGTCAGTTCATTAATGAGAACAAGTGATACAAGAGAATTCGTAAAGAACTTTCTAGTTCTTTATTATTCACCTATGTGAATTTGCACATCATACATAAAATGAGATGGCTAACACGAATGCTAACTGAACAAATTATCAATATTGGTAAACTTCAAATTTACACCATGACATGTGCACTTATCAATAAACTTCAGGTTTATTATGACATGAGTTTTTATACCAATAGATATCCACTTTATTGTGGCATTCTTTCTTTTGTGTAGTACAAACTGGAGAACAAAGCGGGTAGCTTTTCATATGCAAATTACCCCGCTACAAGTTGTAGTAATAGGAGATATCAAAGCCTTCCTTTATTTATAGTCTCAATATAATCAATCGCTTTCGCGTGTACTTTGGAAACTGAATAAGTTTCTTTGAGACTTACTACAGCACAATACTCAATTGTGTTTCTCCAACATAGTAATAATTGGCTCTTCTAGAGCTCTCAATTAATTTTGTACTACCACAGATTCATCAACATCCATGTGGTGAATATCTTTCTTAAAGAGAAAGTTATACCATTATGGTCATGTCAAACTTATATGCAAGATATGTTTCTTGCATTATCGTTGTCCTTTAATAGTCATATTTCCAAAATACTTTGGCGTACAATAGGTACGTGACCAACGATCATTCATGCCATATATCATCTCAAACCTCCTTCTAGGGGTGAGTGTGGTATCATCTCAAACCTCCTTCTAGGGGTGAGTGTGGTATATTTAATACCAATTTCATGTTCATATTCTTCCAATAATGAATATGTATTCGTGAATCAAATGTTGTCACATTCACTTCGAGGATATGTGATTTTGTTATCCTTTTCAAATCTATAAATGCGTCAGGCATTTGATTTGCTATTCTTTGCAAATGGATAATCTTTTGTGCCTCTTTCTCACAAATAGAGGTATGTGGATCAAGATGAGATAATGATGCATTTTTCCACAAAATTTCCCGTTTGGTTTCACCAACTTCTCCCCCTAATTTTGGGAAAAGTGTCTCATCAAATTGACAGTCTGCAAATCGTGCAGTGAACAAATCTCATGTCAATGTTTCGAGTAGCGAATAATGGAGGGCGATTCAACCTCAACATATATTCCTAACCTTCTTTGCAGACCCATTTTGGTGCAATATGGCGGTGCTAAAGGCACATATACTGCGCATCCAAAAATTCTTAAATGGGATATATTGGGTCCATGACCCAAAACCAATTGCAACGAGGAATATTTGTGTCAATTCGTCAGTCAGAGACGAACTAGCGTTGTTGTATGTAAAATGGCGTGTCCCCAAACCGAAGTGGGCAACCGACAAACTAAAATGCTGCATGCAAAATGGCATGAACCCAAACCAAAGTGGGCAGTCGACGAACTAGCATTGCTGCATGCAAAATGGCGTGAACCCAAACCGAAATGGGCAGCCTCGTTTTCATGAAGAATTCAAGATTATTCTCATCTATTGTCTGAATATGATATCCATTTTGAATGATATCTTTAAAACTCAACAAGTTCTTCTTAGACTTGGAGGAGAATATTGCATTCTCTAAGATAAACGTCATGCCTTTGGGCAGAGTTACAGTTGCTCTTCCGGAGCCTTCAATCAATTTAATTCCCATGGTTTGATATACAAAAGAAATACACAAACATAAGAATAAACAAGTTCAATTCGTTTGTGTCACATAATATTTTCAAAATCTGCTGCTAACAGTTGACTAACAAAATCAGAGATGTTATCCATAATTGATTACTTTGCAGTTTGAAAATTTCAGTTTAAGCATTTTCTTCAAACAATCGATTGTTAAACACAAACAATCGATTGTTGAACATTGACAATCGATTGTTAAACACACACAATCGATTATTTGCTATTTTGAAAAACTTCAGAGCACTGTTTTAAGACAATCGATTGTTATGCATAGACAATCGATTGTTGACAATTTTTGAAAATTTCCAGATCACTGTTTTAAGACAATCGATTGTTAAACATAGACAATCGATTGTTGGCTATTTTGAAAAATTCCAGACCTCACTGTTTCAAGACAATCGATTGTTATGCATAGACAATCGATTGTTGGCTATTTTGAAAAATTCCAGAACACATTGTTTCAAGACAATCGATTGTTATGCATGGACAATCGATTGTTGGCTATTTTGAAAAATTCCAGACCTCACTGTTTCAAGACAATCGATTGTTATGCATAGACAATCGATTGTTGGCTATTTTGAAAAATTCCAGATTACACTGTCTTAACGACAATCGATTGTTAGACAAAGACAATCGATTGTGGATGATTTTTGAAAAATTCCAGATTACACTGTCTAACGACAATCGATTGTTAAACATTGACAATCGATTGTTGACTGTTTTTGAAAAATTCCAGAACACACTGTTTTAAAGACAATCGATTGTTAATCATAGACAATCGATTGTTGACTGTTTTTGTAAAATTCCAGATCACACTGTTTTAAAGACAATCGATTGTTAGTCAAAGACAATCGATTGTTGATCAATTGTTTTTCAGTTTTAATGCGAAAATAGTTGATAATCGACTAGTTTTTCAGGCTAGTCGATTACCCCTACTGAAAAATAAAAATATTATTGATATTTGAACATATTGAAGATATTCTAAAGAACTACTGCTAACATTGCTTTATGAACTAACTAATACGAGCTAATACTAATGACTATTAGTTTATTCACTAACTAATACAAATAAGTAGAACAAAATCAAATAACTCCATCTTCTTTCATTACGGACCCATCGCCGATTATGTGGTCTATTTTCCCTTCGAGTTGCTCAAAGAAGTCTGCCACATCCAGGTGGGTGATGTCCTCATTGTCGTCATAGACAAAATTTGTTTCAGGGCCTTTTCTCTTTCGAGATGCTTGATAAAGGTCAACCAAGTGTCTTGGTATACGGCAAGTCTTTGACCAGTGCCCTTTTCCACCGCAACGATAACATATAGTTTCTGAACCATTTGCCTTAGGATCTTCATGACCCCGTTTCTGCTTTCGGCGGTTATCTCTCCTTGGGGGTTGACGGACTTCATTGGAATTTCTTCCTTGTCTACGTCCCTGGTTATGACCCCGTTTATGACCATGACCATGGCCCTTTTCATGTTTGGCATAATGAGAGTGCACCTTATCTGCTTCAGGCAGTGGTGTGGACCCAGTGGGTCGATTTTCGTGATTTCTCACGAGCAGGTCATTATTTTGCTCAGCCACTAGTAGAAGAGAAATCAGTTCAGAGTACTTTGTAAAGCCTTTCTCTCTGTACTGTTGTTGCAGTACTATATTGGAGGCATGAAACATTGTAAACGTTTTCTCAAGCATATCATAATCGGAGATATTATCCCCGCATAGCTTCAATTTAGAAGTAATTCTGAACATAGCAGAATTATATTCAGAAACGGACTTAAAGTCCTGGAGCCTCAGATGAGCCCAATCATATCGTGCTTGTGGCAGAGTGACCAACTTCAGGTTGTCATATCTCTCCTTTAAGCCGTTCCACAAGACGAGTGGATCCTTGACGGTGAGATATTCAATCTTCAAACCTTCATCAAGGTGATGGCGCAAGAAAATCAAGGCCTTCGCACATTCTTGGGTGGATTCTTTTTCTCTATCTTTGATGGTGTCTCCGAGACCCATAGCATCTAAGTGGATTTCAGCATCCAACACCCATGTCATATAGTTCTTGCCCGAA
Organism: Nicotiana benthamiana; assembly: GCA_034376525.1. Taxonomy (NCBI): domain Eukaryota; kingdom Viridiplantae; phylum Streptophyta; class Magnoliopsida; order Solanales; family Solanaceae; genus Nicotiana; species Nicotiana benthamiana. The sequence goes on along the minus strand of CM067323.1, from coordinate 95,445,508 downwards.
ATTTCAAGGGCAACGAACTTTCTTTTCGTAATGTCAGACATAATCGAAAATTAAATTAGGAAGAGGGAAATACCTTAGATTTCTCGAGAATGGTTCTTGAGACGGTAGAGTCTCGTGCTGATAACGTGTTATGAAATAATATAAAGACAAGAACAATAATGCAAGAATAAGAACAATATAGAGAGAGAATAGGGAGAGAGAGAAGTATTCTTATTAATACTTGGGGTGATTTACAATGGGGTAAGACCCCTCTATTTATAGGAAGAGGAATGACTTAGCTTCAAGCTAAAACTCTTAGACATTCACTCTAAATAGACTTCTATTTTATAACATGCAGAGTGTTTTGAGTTATTATAATATTTAATATGGAGAAGTTTTGCGTGATTGCCTTTACTATTTCAGTTTTATGTGTTGAAGTTATGCGAAAAAAAGAATACACTTACAACTTTTTTTAATAAAACGAACACAAATTATAATATAATAAAAAAGCGAATATAAATACAATGTCCCGCATCTTTTGGTGGCAAAAAGCGTCCAATAGGGCCAGAAAGGGTGCTATGAAATGGGCCCCAGCATGCATGGAATGGGTCATCAACCCAATCAAAAACCCCGCCACGTCAACTACCCAAAGGTCCAGAGTCGTGTATTAATTTTACAAGACAAGATTATCCTCGAATAAATTCTTAATTGACAAAATCATCCTATGTTAGTTCCTTAGCGGCATAGCTCTCCTCCACGCCTATCGAGGCGGATACTACAAATACAAATAGGACTCGCTCTTTCGCCTTCCCACACTCTCTCTACTCTCCCCTACGGTACGTTCCACCTCTATATACTCATAATTTTGTCGCTGCTCTATCCCAAATTGCTGAATTTTCCACAAGGTCAGATATTTGACGTTTTTCCTTCTTATTTTTGATTAATATGATAGTCTCTTAGGGTTTAATCTGTCTTTTTTTGCACGTGTAAGATGTAATCTAAGATTGTGACCTTTTGATTGTTTTACCCTTGCAATATGTAGGTCTCTGAGGGTTAGGGTTTTTCTTCTTTTTTAAAATTTATACTCTTCCTATGCGTTAGAGAATTTTATAACACTAGAATATAATGAGCGGTTATAGAGCAGAGTGGATGCAGAGGCTCTATATAGAACCGAACTAGTTTAAGGCTGATGCGTAATCAATTGATCTGATTTTGAAATATTATTTGTTTATTGCCTTTTTTATCATCAATTCAGTTATTTGTGTTTAAAAGCACTCTGTTATTTTAGAATCTGTGTGTTTGCTACGTTGTTGAGTGGCACTGACATTTTCGTGGTCTTTGCACACCTTTTGTTGTCTTTTTGAGCAGAATTACATCCATAGCTGTTGGAGATGGGATTTAAGAAAGTTTATAAGGCATTGCAGGAGATTTTTCCAGAGGTATGATGATATTTATTTTCGTTTAAGACTCATCATATGCTCAGTTTTTTGTTTGGGTTTACAGTAAAGTGGCACAATTTTAGCATGCGTGCGCAGCTCTGCACTATCTTTAGAGATATTTAAAACATCAAGCCATTTGAAGACATCTCTGTTATTTATGGGATGAACGTCCAAATTTTAAATGTCTGTTTCCCTATGAAATTTTGTTCCGTAATCATACAATTGGATCAATGTTACTCTCTTTTTCCTCGTTTATTTCCAATTTGTATGACACACTTTTTATTTTGGGATATCCAAAATGTCTGACACTATTCTACTAACAATACTATCCTATACAACTTTCACAAGTTTCTAGAATTTAACTAATCAAATTTGAATGTTGATGTTATGTTTCTTCAACAACAGCAACAACAACCCAGTATATTCCCACAAAGTGGGGTGTGGAGAGGGTAATATGTAGACAGGCCTTTACCCCTACCCGAAAGGGCATAGAGGCTGTTTCCAATCGACCATCGGCGCAGGGAAGGGATGGAAAACAAAAACAAAAACAACATTAGTTACTCCAGCAGAAATCGCATAAATAATTATCTAACCATAAGTACAACAAATAAAAATGGCATGCAATAATATTAAAACAGTAACTACCATAAATGACTAGCATAAGAGGACACAAACCAATACACAAATCATCTATGGATAGCCCTACCAAGTCCCACCCAACCCCGTGAAAGTAGTACGAAAAATCTAGAAGCCCCTATCTGACAATCCTGTTACTAGGCCTCCAGACTTTCCTATCAATGGCCATGTCCTCGGAAATCCGCATTCTAGCCATGTCCTGCCTAATTACCTCTCCCCAGTACCTCTTAGGCTTCCCTCTACCTCGCCTCACACCGACCACTGCTAGCCGCTCACAACTCCTCACCGGGGCATCAGGTCTTCTCCTCCGCACATGCCCGAACCTCCGGAGCCTCGCTTCTCGCATCTTCTTATCCACTGGGGCAACCCCCACCTTCTCTCGAATAACTTCATTCATAATCTCATCTAACCTGGTGAGCCCGCACATCCACCTAAGCACTCATTTCCGCAACCTTCATCCTCTGAACATGAGAGTTCTTCACCGGCCAGCACTCCGTCCCATACAACATGGGTCTAATCACAGCTCTATAAAACTTCCCCTTGAGTTTCTGTGGCACTTTCTTGTCACACAATACTCCTGATGTTATGTTTCTTCGCCGTACAAAATTTTCAACTATTATTGTTAGCATTTTCTTCTACGACTGCTTGATTGGTGTAGCTTAAAATGAGTCAGTGGGAATATGGTTGTAAAAAACAAATTAGCAACATCATCCCCCAGGAGTGTAGTTCCCATTTATCTATGTTGAGTTTAGTTTGAGATTTGTTGCAAAATATGTACCAAAAATAGCTACAGTTTTGACACTATGTTTCCTTGTTTGGTCAGGTTGATTCTAGAATTCTTAGAGCTGTTGCTATTGAGCATTGTAAGGATCCCAACATAGCCGTCGAGGTAGTCCTCAGTGAAATTATACCCTGTTTGTCTGAAAGAAATAAGCTCCCATCAGCTTCTTCTGGAGAGACTGGAGTTACTGTTAAATCATCTGAAGGTAATGCCTAGCTTTGGTGAAACAACCATCTTTCTCTGGTTTAATGTATACTTGAACCTGGGTTCTTGAAATGGAAGTCCTTTTTATTCTTTGTTAGTCCCTTTATCAGACTGAAGTATATTTTATTTCCATTATACTGCCTGCCTCAGCTGCAGTAGATGCTAATGGAGCTCCACAGACCGATGCTGCTCTTCTTCACAACACAAAGGATTTAGATGAACTGCAAAATGGCTTGTCATTCTATGATGCTAGCTGTGGACATCATCAAACACTTGAAGATACTGATGGTGAATCCCTTCAGCATTATCATGATGCTGTCGGTGGAGATTGTACAGTGCTTAAAGGCAATGGAAGTGGTACAACGGTCTCCAGGGAGAAGTACGATAACACCAATCTCAAAGTTAATGCTGGCGAGTCATGCAAAGTTATATCTGTCATGTCAAATGCTGAAGATAGTCCTAGATATGATGTTTATGAGAAGTGTGGACCCTCCCTCATCGAAAATGAGGAACGTGCTCAGTCTGCAAGTCTTGAAGCAAATCCTTTTAAAGTAAAAGATGATGGAACTGAACTTGCATACAATCAGCTTTATCAGCCTACGGAATGTGTTGTTTCGCATAATACCCTTGAAGTGTCTGAAACCTCACCTTCTGATGATTCTACTGCACTTATTCGCAAAAAAATAGTATCTTCAGTAGACAATCTGGACATGAAACATCCTGAGAGTCAGCTTGGTTCCTTGAATGGTCAAAATTCTACCTTGAGTGGTTCTGAAAGTAGTATAGAGTTGGTGGTTGCACCAGATGCGCGCGACTATGAGCTAGAGAAAGCAGAACTTAATGATGCCGTCAATGTTACATTTAATAATGGTTTGGATGGTGAAATGCTTGTAGATGAAGTAGAGTCTGCGCTAAATCCTGTGGTCACTGCATCTGGTCAAATCTGTAGCGTTGACCTTCTTGAGGATATGATCACAGAAGCCAAAAGTAACAAGGTACTCTTTATATATCTTTTTCACACTCGTTTACCAATATGGACGATTAACATTGGCTGTGCCAAATGAGTTGTTATACTCTAGGGCATGGCCTAGTGGTTTAGTGGTAGACCCACGAGGTCTTATGTTCAAATCTAGGTGATTTTTTCCTATCAGCCTAAGCCCGGTACTTGTGTCAGTGGAAGGTAGCATGCACCGGGTGGAGTATTGAGGTGTATCAGCTCGCCCGAACACCATCGTCATAAAAAAAGTTTTTATCCCGCTAGTGTAACTTGTCTTTGTTGATGTTGGACACCTTGGTTGTGCGAAGTTGGGAGTGTTAGCTGCTTTCAAGTGGAAGTCATTAGGTAGTGCTTCATAATGAATGCTTGATCAATTGATTAGTAGTTTCTGTGATTAGAAATCTCTTCGTCAAGCAAATAATCTGTGCAAGTACGTCCCTACCCCTTGTAATTTGTTAGTCAGTTCCAAGTTCTCTTTAGCTTTGTAATACTTTGGCATGGGGATCATCTTGGGCTTGTATTTACAGGTTACTATTACATAGATGTCCACCATGCTAGAAACATCTCCGTGTTTACTTTATATTCGGGCCCTGATACATCCCAATCTTATCTAAAATTCATGGAAGTTGGAACAGAAACAGAATAAGCAAAGGCCTGTTTTCCTGAAATATGTTTTGAAGTCTAACAGGGGAGCTTAGCAACTTTCTTGGAAATTTCTGGAAGTCTAATAATTAAAACTTTGTGCAGAAAACATTGTTTTCGGCTGTGGAGTCTGTTATCTGCTTGATGAGAGAAGTTGAACTGCAAGAGCAAGCTGCAGAGCAGGCGAAACAGGAAGCTGCTAAGGGGGGACTGGATATGCTTCAGAGGGTTGAAGACCTAAAAGAAATGCTACAACATGCGAAGGAAGCAAACAATATGGTTGCCTTTCTCTTCTTTGGCCCTTTAATATATGATGGTTTAGATCTTTCATCACTCGTAACCTGACGACCACGTTGCACAATGTTTTCTGCAGCATGCTGGTGAAGTATATGGCGAGAAAGCCATCTTAGCTACTGAAGTTAAAGAGCTTCAATCTCGGCTTCTCGGCTTGGCAGATAAAAGGGATAAATCTCTTGCAGTTCTTGATGAGGTGAGGGGAATGTTTTAATCTTTGTTTGTGAAAGTGAGGAGCTGTACAAGAGACTCTGTAAGGAGAGAATCTTATGCAGTCATAGCGACCTCTACAAGCTGAATGTGCAGACAGAATTGCTAGTTTTAGCGGATGATTTTTTTTTTCCATTTATTTTCCTTTTCTTCTAAGTTCTAACATCATGTTGTTCTACTATTTTGATTTATACCTGCAACATTTAAAGGGCGACTGGACATGGCCTTTGTCATACGAATATTGCATTTAAATCTACGAGCACTTCCTTTTGGTCTTCAATACCTGTTGTGAGAAAGAACGGGAGAAAATTATATAATTGATATTAAACATGGTACAATGAGCCCTATATACATATATATACACATAACCTATCCTACTCCTAATACACATTGGATTAGGGTTATACTATTTACATATTCTAACACTCCCACTCAAGCTGGTGCATATAAATCATATGTACCGAGCTTGTTACATATGTAGTTAATACGAGGACCAGTGAGGGACTTGGTGAAAATGTTTGCAAGCTGATCATTTGGCTTTACAAACTTTGTAGCAATATCTCCCGAGAGTATCTTTTCTCTGACAAAGTGACAGTCAATCTCAATGTGCTTAGTTCTCTCATGGAACACTGGATTTGACACAATATGAAGAGCAACTTGATTATCTCACACAAGTCCACCCATCTGACTAACATCACTAAATTTCAGCTCTTTGAGCAACTGTTTGATCTAAACTAGCTCACATGTCGCCATAGTCATTGCTCGATATTCTGCTTCTTCACTAGACCGAGCAACTACATTCTGTTTCTTGCTTTTCCAAGATACCAAATTTCCTCCTACTAAGACACAATATCCAGAAGTAGAACGTTTGTCAGAAGGCGATCCTGCCCAATCAACATCGGAGTATCCAACAATCTGCTTATGGCCTCGATCCTCAAACAATAAACCTCTACCTGGAGTTGATTTTATATACCGAAGAATGCGAACAACTGCATCCCAATGACTATCACACGGTGAACCCATAAACTGGCTCACAACACTCACAGGAAAGGAAATGTCAGGTCTTGTCACTGTAAGATAATTTAATTTACCAACTAACTGCCTATATCTTGCAGGATCGTTAAGAGGCTCCCCCTGTCCTGGAAGAAGTTTAGAATTCAGATCCATCGGAGTGTCAACAGGTTTACAACATGTCATTCCTGTCTCCTCAAGAATATCTAAGGCATACTTCCGTTGTGAGATCACAATACCTGAGCTAGACTGTGCGACCTCAATACCCAGAAAATACTTTAGTGTGCCCAGATCCTTAGTCTGAAAGTGTTGAAAGAGATGTTGTTTTAATTTAGTAATATCATTCTGGTCATTGCCGGTAATAACAATGTCGTCAACATAGACCATCAGATAAATACAGAGACGTGAATCAGAATGCCGATAGAATACAGAGTGATCAGCTTCACTCCGAGTCATGCCAAAGTCCTGGATAACAGTGCTAAACTTACCAAACCAGGCTCGAGTAGACTGCTTTAGACCATAAAGTGACCGGCGCAAGCGACATACAAGGCCACGAGACTCCCCCTGAGCAACAAACCCAGGTGGTTGCTCCATATAAACTTCATCCTCAAGGTCACCGTGTAAAAATGCATTTTTAATATCCAGCTGATACAGGGGCCAATGGCGAACAACAACCATAGAGAGAAAAAGGCGGACTGATGCTATCTTAGCCACGGGAGAGAAGATATCACTGTAATCAAGCCCAAATATCTGAGTATATCCCTTGGCAACAAGATGAGCCTTAAGACGATCAACCTTACTATCTGGACCAACCTTGACTGCATACACCCAACGACAACCAACAGTAGATTTACCTGAAGGAAGAGGGACGAGCTCCCAAGTACCACTTGTATGTAAAGCAGACATCTCGTCAGTCATAGCCTGTCGCCACCCTGGATGAGACAATGCTTCACCTGTAGACTTAGGGATGGAAACAGAGGACAAAGAAGATAGAAAAACATAATAGGGTGATGACAAATGATAATAACTTAAACCGATATAATGGGGATTAGGATTAAGGGTGTTTCGTATACCTTTCCGAAGTGCAATCGGAAGAGACAAGTCCGCAGTAGGAGCAGGGTCAGGTGCAGGACGTGAATCAACTGGGCCAGATGCTGGGCGAGGACGGCGATGATATGTCAAGAGTGGAGTGTCTTGTGCAGGGAGGCTAGGAGGAGCCACAGTAGACGTTCTAACGTTTGGAATGGGTAAGACTTCTGTAGCGGAACTTGAAGGAGGAGATTTAGTAGACTCCCTAAAGGCCGGTATAGGTAAAACCTCAGATATATCAAGATGGTCAGAATGGTCAGAAGAGGTAAAGAAAGGTTTAGACTCAAAAAATGTGACATCGGCTGACATAAGGTACCTTCGAAGATCAGGTGAATAACAACGATAGCCCTTCTGAGCACGAGAATAACCAAGGAAGACACACTTGAGAGCACGAGGAGCTAACTTATCTTTCCCAGGAGCTAAGCTATGAACGAAACAAGTGCTCCCAAAAACACGAGGGGGAACAGGGTATAAGGGTGACTGGGGAAACAATACCTCATACGGAATCTGATTCTGGATGGGAGATAAAGGCATCCGATTAACCAAATAACAAGATGTGAGAACTGCATCGCCCCAAAAACGCAGCGGAACATGAGATTCAATGAGAAGTGTGCGAATAGTCTCAATAATGTGCCTATTCTTTCTCTCTGCAACCTCATTTTGCTGAGGGGTATAAGGACAAAAGGTCTGATGAATAATTCCGTGAGAAGACATAAACTGCTGAAATTGAGAGGATAAATATTCTAATGCATTATCATTGCGAAGAGTGCGAATAGAAACACCAAATTGATTTTTAATTTCAGCACAAAAATTCCGGTAGATAGAAAACAACTCAGAACGATCTTTCATTAAGAAAATCCAAGTACATCTTGAATGATCATCAATGAAACTAACAAAATAACGAAATCCCAAGGTTGGACTGACTCTACTAGGACCCCATATATCCGAATGAACTAAAGAAAAAACAGACTCTGCACGACTCTCAATACTATGAGGAAAGGAGGCGCGAGTATGTTTCCTGAGCTGACACGACTCACACTCTAATGTGGATAAACTAGACAAACGAGGCACCATCTTCTGAAGCTTGGACAAGTTAGGATGTCCTAAACGACTGTGAAGTAGGTCTGGAGGATCTGCAACTAGACAGGCCTTGGAGGATGTTAGTGAGTTAAGGTAGTAGAGTCCGTCTGATTCAAGTCCTGTTCCAATCGTCTGTCCTGTACTGCGGTCCTGCATAATAAAAGAGTCATCCATAAAATATATACCGCAATGGAGGGCACGAGTCAAACGACTAACAGATGCAAGATTAAAAGGACAGCCAGGGACATAAAGAACGGAATCTAGAGTGACAGAGGGTAGATGATTCGCTTGTCCAACTCCTTTTGCTTTAGTTTGAGACCCATTAGCTAAAGTAACGTTGGGAAGAAACTGTGAATACGCAATATTTGACAAAAGGGATTTATTACCAGAGATATGATCAGAAGCAGCTGAGTCCACAACCTATTGTTCAAGAGGACTAGACTGGGAAACACAAGCAAAAGAATTACCAGCAACAGAAGTATCAGGCTGAGCAACAGTGGCTACTTGTGGAGACATCTGCTTACTTGCTCGATATTTAAGGAACTCATTATACTCCCTTTCAGATACAGAAAATCCCTGGTTACCTGTAGTCTCGGTCTGAGCAACATAAGCATTTTTGGGTGGTCGACCATGTAAAGAATGGCACACGTCACGAGTGTGACCAAGTTTATAACAATAAGAACACTTGGGTCTAGATCTTCCAAAACGACCTCCTCCTCGTCTATACTCCATAGTATGAGATGCCCGATTGTCCACTGATTGGGATACGAGGATAGATGAATTAAGTGTCTGTGATGAGCTCACTGGGTGACTTGGTGCTGCAGCAAGGCGAAGTAAGCGAGAGAATAATTCATCAACTGTGGGGACAGTCGGACTAGCCAAAATCTGATCGCGTACTGAGTCAAGATCATTAGGAAGCCCAGCAAGAGTAAGAACTAGAAACAGCTTTTGTCGTTGCTCTTGCTGCTTTACAACGCTAGCAGAAACTGGCATCAACGTCTCAAATTCCTCCATAACTGCCTGCACTTGACCCAAGTAAGTAGACATATCTAATTCCTGTTTCTTTAAATTTGTCATCCGTGATATCACATCATAGAAACGAGATATGTCATTAGTATATAAAGTACGAGCCTTTTCCCAAGCCAAATAACATGTTTGGAATGAACGAAACAAGGGCATCAACTTGGAATCAATAGATCGCCACATAATCAACTTGGAATCAATAGACCCGAAAGCATCTAGTTCCAAAGACATCGTCGGATTATCAACTGAAAACTCGCTGAAACTGAAACAGAAAAACTGGAAACTGAAAAACTGGAGCTGCCGGGAAAAAAAACTGGAACACTGTAGCACCAGAAAAAGCACTGTAGCTACCGGAAAAATTCAAAGTTGTCGGAATTCAAAAATAAAAATATGGATAGGCTCGGAATTCAAGGGCGAGCAGTCAGTGTAGTCGCCAGAAAGTACTGTAGCTGCCGGAAAAGTCAGTGTAGTCGCCGGAAAAAACTCAAAGCTGTCGGAATCAAACGAAAATAGGATGGGTAGGGTCGAAATTAGTACCCGACCAAACTGTCCTGAAGGAGTCACCGGAAAAACTGGCCGAAAAGGGGGTCACCCGCCTAGCTTCTGGTGGCGCGTGGGGGCGCGTGGGACTGATTTGGCTGGAGAAATTTCTGGGGTTTTGTCGCCGGACAGAGGCGAGTCTTTTGGTATTGCTGGATTTTGCACAGCACTGACCGAGACTGATTTTACTTGAAAAGAGTCGCCGGAAAAGGGTTCCGATGACTGATTTTACTTCCCGGAATCGCTGGAATTTATGCGCAGCGATAAATCTCTCACGATTGCTCTGATATCATTTGAGAAAGCACGGGAGAAAATTATATAATTGATATTAAACATGGTACAATGAGCCCTATATATATACACACATAACCTATCCTACTCCTAATACACATTGGATTAGGGTTCTACTATTTACATATTCTAACAACTGTCACTTGACCTCAATATAAGGTATACTAGATCTTGATGTCTAGGATATGCTGAATTGTTTCTGAAACATATAGGTCTGGACTGACACAACAAGCTTACATATTGGACTTGTTTCTGATAAGCTCTGGGAGGACATGAGTTAAACACAGGGAAATCTAAACATTCCGTTTTACATTTCTATTTGTATGTCTGTTTGCATGTTCAGTGATACCCTTCTCTGTCTGTCAAAGCTTCTGTTATTCTAGTTCGATCCTGCATCCCCCTCCACCCCCCAACCCCCACCCCCACCCAACTCAACAACCCCCCCAAAAAAATACAAGGGAAGAATAGAGTGGTTAAGCAGGAGCTTTCAACATGATATGGCACCTTTGAAAGGTGTTGTTCCTCCATTAGTTCAGTGGATAGAGCACGTCTTTTCCCTTGTTTTGCCTTGTTCTTAACCTTTCTTGTTTCATATTGCTGGTTCTATGGACTTGAGTGGTAGCTTTCACATGGATATCAAGCTGCCAAACCACAGATGCTTCTCTTGTACTTGTGGTTCTCTCCAAATTGAAGAGAGGTGGATGTGAATAGTTGTATGATATGCTTCTTTAACCTGAAATTGGAAGTTTCCTTTTTGTAGATGCATCAGACACTTGAGGTGCATAAGGCTGCAGCTGAGAAAGTAATGAAAGCTGCTGAGCAAGAAAGACTAGACAAGGAAGAGGTCACACGCAAAGCTCTTACTGACCAGGAAATCATTATGGAAAAAGTTGTGCAAGAGTCAAATATTCTGAAGCAAGAGGCAGAAGAAAATGCTAAGGTAATGAACCTTGTTACTTAAATGGATTTTTACTCTGCATGGGTCTTCTGAAAAAAGTTATAGTTTAGTGATTTTATCTTCTTGTTTGTCTGTTGCACAGTTGAGGGATTTCCTGGTGGACCGCGGACGTGTTGTAGATATCTTGCAGTAAGTGTTCCTTAGATTCTTTAGGTCTTTTTAAAAAAATTTCCTTTGATATTTGTGCTCTCCTAACGGGGAATTCTTTTGCTGGAAAAATGTCGAACTGTGCTTGATTTGGTGGCATGCCAAAATATAAAACAGCTGTCTGATTCAGGCTGGTTTTTACTTGATACATTCAGCAAACTAATATTTAACTTGTATTGGGGGAAAAACTAGCCGTCCAAATAAACTTTTATTCTTGTGTTATGATCTGATTTTGCTGGTATACCTTGCCCATCATACAATATCCTCATGCGTTTCTTTCTTTGGTTTAAAATTCTGTTAAGCAAAAAAATGAAAAATTCTTTTGAGCATTACTTTTGATGATAGTTTGAATTAACTATTGATGGTAGTTTGCATTACTTCTCTCTCCGTATTGCCCTTTCTTTTTTTAGTTTTTCCCCTTTACCCAGATCCTATGCCACTGTAATCTCTATACTTGCTAATCTTGTAATCCTTTAAGACTCAATGGATATTGTTGCAACCTTTTGCAGAGGCGAAATCTCTGTTATATGCCAAGATGTGAGGTTGTTGAAAGAGAAGTTTGATGATCGTATTCCTCTAAGCAAGTCTTTATGTTCCAGCCAAACTAGCTGCATCTTAGCCTCATCTAGTTCATCTTTGAAGAGTATGGTTCCAGATCAGGTGGCTGACCCTGCAGATTTGTTGGATGCTCCAGAAAAGATGGATACAGCTTCTTATCATGAGGAGCACAAGGCATCTGAAGATGTAAAGTCGGTGATCCACAAGGATCTTCTAGATGATGAATGGGAAATGTGCGACAACCGCGACTTATGTATGTGAATAAGTGGTATATGTCGTGATTGACTGCTTACTTTAGTTCCAAATCTCTCATCTATTAAATAAGTTTCTTGGTAGAAATTTTTTTGAATTCAAGTTTGTTATGCCATTTTGCGATGGTGTTTGAGAGCTATTTCAAACCCGCAGTATGTTATCTCGATTTTGAAGTATATGTACAGAACAAGTATATAATAACAGCTCATATAGAGAGAAGTACATCATGTTTTTAGTCAAGTTTAGCTTTATGGTTTCAGCTTGAAAGTGTTGTAGCCTTGTGCCGCTTCCATCTATCACGAATGAAGGGCTATGAGTCGATCTAGAAATTTTCACCTACTGTAGTGTTTTTCTTTCCATTTTCCTATTTGTCGAGGCTGACAAGTACTACAACAACAGCAGCAGCCTCCCACTTAATGTGGTATGTGTATGCAGACTTTATCCCTATCCTGGGTTAAAGAGGATATTTCCAAATAGATCCAAAGCATCCTTCCCTCCAAGAATTTTCACTTTGCTCCTGGGGAGATTCGAACTCACAACCTGTTGGTCGGAAGTGGAGGCTGTACCATCAAAGCTGAGAAGTGACAACTTTAATTTAACCATGCCACATCTGCATAAATTTTGACTAACTAATGTCTGAGTCCAGATTGTTATTGCGCACGCATACCTCGGTTGACTTCCAAAAGTTTCATATAAAGTGTTTATTTTAAGTACCTAAATGACCGAACCTTGCATGAATTGTTAAGAATCCAACAAGTACGACATTGATTTCTAAGGTGATGGATCTTGTATACAAGAATTCGCAGTGTGCCCTGACAGCCCGCCCAAGGTCTAGATAATTTAACGGAAGAGGGTCATATATGTGTGCCTTGACAGCCCGCCCAAGGTCTAAATAATTTAACGGAAAAATGTCATATATGTCGCACTACTAGTCAAAATAGGCTATATATATTCTCAGTTATACTATTTGGTTGTATATGTTCCTATCGTTCAATTGTTTGGTTAAAAATAACCCTCTACCGTTAAATTTCAATTTAAAAATTAAAAAGCCACGTGTCAGAGTCCTATTGATTAAACTAAACCTACTCCCCTTTTTCTTTATATTAAAACGAAGTAAAAACTGAAAAAAAATTGTAAAAATTGGGATTTTTTTTTAATTTCAGTCTCTAAAAAGCGAAAATATTGTATTAAAAACAACTTTTTTTTTTTTTTTCTGTTTTTACAAATTTGTTTTTTTTTCCAGATTTTACAAAAAAAAATTCTTTTAAAAATGAAAAAAAAAATATTTTCAAAAACGAAAAACACATTTTGTTAAACATTTTTTCCTGTTTTACAAAAAAAAATTAGTTTATTTTCAAAAATGGATTTCAAAATAACAATTTTTTTATAGTATATGTATTTTTTTTTCTATTCCATTCCGTCAAAAAAATTGTACACGTACAAACATAGATGCTGACCATCTATATTCACATGCTATACAGTCACTACACCTATTATCAATCTAATAAGATTTGCAATATCACTATTTGATAATAAATGTGACAATTATGTCCAAGAGCAGCCTAGGGATAATGGTTTAAGCTCAGTAAAGCAGCCTTCCATTTATGAATTGAAGCTCCTCTTGAGTGGAGATAGACTGCTATTTCCTTACAGACATTATCGCTCAGCATTTTCCCTCCTTGGAATCTCATTTTATTGCGCTCTCTCCATATCACTGTCACCAGGATCCCAAACAGACAGGCAGTGATTTCTGCTACACCAGTTCTACTCCTTGCAAGCTTACTAACCCAGTCACATTCCTCATTCCAGTCAGAAATAGGTCGTTTATAACCCAACCAGTTTATGAACCGACTCCAAAGTGCTTTAGTCTTCAAGCAGTACAGAAAGTACATTCTTGTGGAATCAGGATATTGAGTTCCTGGAGTCTGTCCACAGTAGCCAATCTCTTATGCAGAGCCAGCCACAAAATAAATATGTACCTGGGGTGTAATTGAGCGTGCAGTTTGATGGTCTTCCATTGGACTTTAAGGTATTGAGGGTGTTGGAGTCTGTATAATTTCTTGATGCTGAATGAATCACCCCTCTGAAGCTGAAGCAGTCGACTGTCCAGATTACCTTGAAGAGTTGCAATGCCATTTATCAACTCTCTCGACTCAAATATTTTTCTTATTTCCCAAGCAGCTGGCATGTCATCAATACAATTATTTTTAATATAGAAAGTATACACCCATTTTATCCACAAACTATCCTTCTTCTTGGTCAGTGCCCATAGGTGCTTTGCAACAGCAGCCTTGTTCCACTTGATCAGGTTCAACACATTTAATCCCCCTGCACTGTGTGGCATACAGAGTGTTTCCCAGGCAACCAGAGCTTTCCTTGACACTGTAGCTGAACCTGTCCAAAGGTAGGATCTGCATATTGCTTCAGTCATCCTCAGAAATTTTTTAGGCAGTAGAAATATTTGGGACCAATAGGCTTGTACACCAAACAAAAATGATTTGATCAGCTGAAGTTGACCAACATAGGAGAGCAGCCTTGATGACCAGCAACTTATTTTCTGTGTGATTTTCTCAACTAATGGCCAACATTGAGCAATGGTCAATTTCTTTGAATCCAGAGGCATCCCTAAATATTTAAATGGAAGCCTGCCTTCAGGGAAACCCAATGCCTGTAAGATCTCCTCCTTCTGCCAGTTTGTCACACCTACTATGTACACAACAATTTTGTCAGCATTTGCTTGAAGTCCAGAAGCTTTGGAGAAGTTCTGGAAAGCCTGCTTCAGTAGGATTACAGACTGAATGTCTGCTTTACAGAACATATGTAGATCATCCGCGAAGCAAACATGTGCCACACCCAGCTTCTTACATCTAGGATGAAATTTGAACTGTTTCCTCATCATCATTTGCATAAATTCTCTTTGTAGATACTCCATGGCAAGAACAAAGAGTAGGTCACCTTGCCTTATGCCTCTTCTTCCTTTAAATGGAGCAGTGAGTCCACCATTGATGTTGAGAGAGTATGTGACAGAGGATATGCACTCCATTACCCACCCAATGAATTTATAAGGAAAGCCCAAGTCCTGCATCAGTCTTTCTAGGAAGCACCACTCAACTGTGTTATAAGATTTCTTTAAATCTACTTTAAGAACACATCTAGGTGAAATGCCCTTCATGGAGTAGCCTTTGAACAGTTCTTCTATAAATAGAATGTTATCTGTGATGCTACGAGCCTCAATGAATGTTGACTGTGATCTTCCAACCAGATAGCCAATAACTACTTTCAGCCTAGCTGTAAGGTTCTTAGTGATGATTTTGTAGAGAGTTGTACAACATACAATAGGTCTATAATCCTTCACTTTGCTTGGATTTTTCACTTTAGGAATTAGTGTTAGAGTAGTGCTACTAACTCCCTTATGCAACTTCCCAGTGAGAAAGAATTCCATCACAGCTTCACAGATGTCTTCCCCCACTACATGCCAATGCCTTATAAAAAATTCAATTGGGAAACCATCCACACCTGGTGCCTTATCATGGGGCATATCCTTTATTTCCATTAGTATTTCCTCACTTGTGACTATGCTTTACTAGTTCATCTTTCTGTTGCAAGTTGAGACAAGGACCCTGATGGATTACCGCAGTGTTTGGACATTGGCAGATGTTATTATTTCCCCCCAATAAGCTCTTGAAGCAAGTAATAAACTCTTCTTCCACCATCCTAGGATCAGACAATTTTACTCCCTCTTCAGTATATATAAAGTTTATAGTATTAAAGTTTGTCCTCATCTTCAGTTGAGCATGAAAATATTTAGTGTTTGAATCTCCACAAGCAATGCAGTATGCTCTAGATTTCTGGTGTAAGATCTGCTCCTCTATGTTACTCCATTTCTCTACTTCCATAAGCACCATCCTTTCTTGATCAATCAGCCCTGTTCCATACAGTCGATTTGTAGCTGATTCTGTATTGCTTCCAGTTTCTGCCTTGCTTCACTGAGGTGTATCCTATACTTTGCCATATAGGTATTCAATTTCTTTAACCCCACTTTTAGGGCCTTTAATTTATTCCATACTCTATGCATTTCCCGTCCATGCTGGCTTTGATTCCATACCCTTTATACAATGCTATGGAAATCAGCATGATCCATCACAGAAGTATACAGTTTGAATGACTTAGGATGAATGTTACTTCTTTGTTCCTCAGCATTGCACAGTAAAAGGATAGGGGAATGGTCTGATACTCCTGGGGTTAACATATCAGTTTCAATATGACTGTACCCGCCAAAAGAAAGGGGGCCTTTCGTACGGATTGGAGTACGAAGATAATTATTCAGCACACTAAAATCTTTCTCGGTCGTCTGTCTTAATAAGTGGATTTCGATTCATGCAAGCTGTAGTACCCCCGGGAATCTTTTCAAACCTTAGTCACGGCTACTTGAAGATCCTTTCATCTCACCTGCATCCATTCCACATTTCCAAAAGCTCAATCAATCCTGCTATAGACTCTTGTCTCTGGTTTCTGTTTATTACACTATGTATAAAAACATCCCAAGCTCTTCAACTGAGTGAGTTGAAGAGCAATGAGTGTGTCTTGGAAACCTTGAATCTCATGTTGCATAACTGGAGCACCTATCCTGTCATCAGTGTGGAGAACATCGTTGAAATCTCCACTAAGTAGCCAACTCTCCTGAATAGTTGCTCCTAAGGTCAACAGTTTGGCCCATAGTTGCTGTCTCTTGTTCATCTCATTATTTGCATACACTACTGTTATCAGTGTTCTGAAATTTGTACTTCTTTCTTTAACCTCACAATGTATAAATTGTTCATCAGTCTTCAATATCTGCATCTCAACATTTAAATTCCACATTAGCCAGATTCTCTCATTTGGATGTTCATTACAATTCCCACTATATCTCCAATCATTTCCCAGTTTTGTGATAATCCTTTGTACCTTATATTTCTTCACTCTAGTTTCTATGCATCCCATACAGTCTACTTTATGCTTTCTAAGAAAGAGTTTCAGCTCCTTCTGTTTATGGGCCTTGTTAAGACCCCTAATATTCCATGTGCTGAAAATCATGTTGTGGTGAAGCTGGATGGGCCAGCGTCCCCTGAGTCATCATCTATCTGTAGCAAAGAGAAACTATTGGTCATGTTCACTGAGGATCCAACAGAATGTTGTACATCTTTCCTTTTTGCCAACCCCTTATCTATCACCCTGCTTCCAGCAATGTCAGTTTGCTTGTTTTCCTCCACTATCCTAGCAGTTTTAACCACCTCACCATTCTGCTTTGTTTTTGGTATCCATTTTCAGTATTCACTTTGCACTTGCTTCTTTTCCCCTGCTACCTTGAGATGGTTCTGTGTTACCTCTTCACTTCCCTGCTTCTTTTTATACCAGCAATCATCAGAGTTATGACTAAACCTTACACAGTCACTGCAGTATTTTGGCCTCCATTCATACTCAATCTGTTGAGTGATAACTCCCCTCTTAGTATGTAACTCAAAACTATCTGGCAAGGGTTGAGATATGTCTGTTTCCACCAGTACTCTTGCATAAGATATCTTCTCCAATTCAGCAGTGATTCTGTCAGTGTACATAGGCTTCCCAACCACACTAGCTAGTTTACTAAGGGCTTCGGTGGACCAAAACCCCAATGGCAAGCCAGGGAAGGTAATCCACAAAGGAATTACACTCACACTGCCTGGATCATACTTGGAGTCCATTCTCCACTGTTGTAACACAAATGACTTGTTATGGAAAGTGTAGGGACCTGCCTGAAGAACAAGATCCCTATCTTCACTATTATCAAATCTGAAAATATAGTAACCTTCCTCATGATGCAACACTTGAGGTTTTGTAACAAAATCCCAAACATTTGTGATATAGTTGTCCATTACTCGCTCGTACGGGTCTTCTCCAAGCACAAACCCAATCAATGCACTACTCCAGTATGCCTCTTGTTCCTTTGTATCCTCGTCTTCAATTTGTACCACAAATGTATCATCACGCATAGCAGGTGGTACATAGCACAACGGTTTCCCTTTTTGAGGGCTTCGGTTCTGTTGTATGGTGTCCCTTTTACCTTTTTCTGCCTCAGAATCTCCAGAAGTCTGACAGATCTGGTCTTGCTTTGCTTGTGCAGAAAATTGGAGTCGTCGATGTACTTGTTGTGTATCGGCATTTTCTGTCCCCAGATTTTCACCCTCGCCTTCATCGAATCCCTCACTAATAGGTTGGAATTTCAGTGGTAAAAAACTTCCAAACGTAACTGGTTGTAATCGTTGTTGTATTCCATTTTCCGGCGTTACTTGCATTCCGGTATTTCCGTTCCCGCTAGGGTTGTGAAAAATTGTAGGCGCCGTACCCATCCCTGTTAACCAGCGAGCAGGCTTGTCGACAGCAGGGGTCTCTATACTATCCTCCTCCAGTATCACATTTGTTGCTAGTGGCTTACATCGTCGTCTCGCCATGGCTGAAGGCGCAAGTTAGCTCTCCTTGCTTATCTTGCGCCGAGAGCTCTCCTTGCTTATCTTGCGCCGAGAGCTCTTTCCTTCAATTCCTTCCAAATAGCATTTGTCAAGAAAAAAAAGAAAAAAAATAATCAAAAGGAAATATAGGAAAAGTTAAGAAATTACACGAAAAGCCTTACCCTTCGACAATCTGTTGCTCACAATACGAAGGCAATGCACATTCCTTGAGCTCTCTGTGCACCAATGCTGTAATTAAATTAAAAGAATTCGAGTCACTTATATTAAAAGAAGAATTTATTTTCAAAAATGAAAAACTGATTTTATTTGGAAATCCATTTTTGAAAATAAACTGATTTTTTGTTGTAAAAACAGAAAAAAATTGTTTAACAAAATGTGTTTTTCGTTTTCGAAAAATAGTTTATTTTATTTTTAAAAGAATTTTGTTTTGTAAAAACTGAAAAAACAAATTTGTAAAAGCAGAAAAAAAATTTTAATATAATATTTTCGTTTTTTAAACACTGAAATAATAATAATAAAAATTCTCAGTTTTTACATTTTCTTACAAATATTTTCGTTTTAATATAAAGAAAATGGGGAGTGAGTTTAGTTTAACCAATATGACTCTGACACATGACTTTTTAATTTTTAAATTAAAATTTAATGGCAAAGGGTTATTTTTAACCACACAATTGAACGGTAGGGACATATATGATCAAATAGTATAACGGATGATATTTGTAGCCTATTTTGACTAATAAAATGAGATATATGACCTTTTTCCGATAATTTAATTATGAACTATTCGTGTCTACTTTTAAGATATTTCGGTCAAATAGAGTTGCCTTTCTTGCTCTCTTTTGCTTTAGTTTTCTTCACTTTTATCGAACATCAGTCATCTCCACCAGCATTAATCTATTTGCATTAATCATGGAACATCAAATCTTACGCACAAATTCTGCTTCACCTATCACTCAAGTGCGTATGTATCTATCTATATATAATAAAAGGAGAGGCAAAAGTATATTATTAAGACAAGTGGCATAATCACAAAAAGCTAAGTGTCATTATTAAGACAAAATAAATTACCTTTTTAATTATTGTTTTTAAAATTTTGAATTATTTAGTTACTCTTTTTGAATTAATAAATATAAATATATTATAATTAGCTATATTAAAAAACAAAAATATAAAAAAATAACTACCCATTCAAATTGAGGAGTAGTTTATAGTTGGTTTTTTAAAGTTATTTTAAAATAAAAAACTGAAAAATAATAAAAATTAAATTAGCTACAATAAAATAACAAAGATATTAATTAAAAAAACCTACCTATTCAAGTTGGGGAATAGTTTCAATTTGGAGCTTTAAATTTATTTTAAAATAAAAAACTTAAATAAAGAAATAGAAAATTGCCAATTCAAATTGGGGTATGATTTCAATTTGGAGTTTTAAAATTATTTTAACATAAAAAATAAAAATAAAAAAATAGAAAATTGCCAATTCAAATTGGGATATGTTAATTATTTTAAAATGGAAAATTAAAACAAAGAATTAAAACTTGCCAATTTAAATTGAGGAGTGATTTCTTTCTAATATAGTAGTCTCTCTATCCCTCTCTCTATATATATGTAGACACACACACACATATGTTATAATTAGCCATAATATAAAATAAAATAAATGCTACCCATTCAAATTAGGGAGTAGTTTCAAGTTAGAATTTTTACAAATATTTTAGAAAAAAATAGTTATAATAAAAAATATCTATACAAAGTTGGAAATAGTTTCAAGTTAGAGTTTTAAAATTATTTTAAAATAAAAAAAATAAAGAAACTTTCAATTCAAATGAAAAAATACAAAAATAGTGTAGCTAATTTATATATAAGATAAACATTATATATATATATAAACTATTAACTCTTTATACTTTTGATGAATTCAAAATTATAATTTAATAAAATTATTTTATTTAAATTTTTAATAAACTATAAAATTTAAAAACTAATCAAGTAAGTATGACAGTAGAAAGGAATGTATGAAAAGAGGGAGATAGATATAATGTTATGATATTTATATTTTGAATTAATTAAAAAATAAAAGATAAATAAATAATGCTTAAGAAAGTATCAATAACACTAAGTACTTGCAAATTCCATAATAAAAATAAAAAGGAACAACTAATTTATTTGATTACTGTATGATTTGTATCCTTTAATCTTTTATTGATTGTACTATATTTTTGTATATTATATTAAATAATAAATATAAATAATATTTATTAAATTAAATTAATATATATATATATATATATATATATATATATATATATATATAGTTTTATTAGATTAATATTATACTAAATTTATGCGCATCCCGCGAGTTATTATATTAGTTATTACTAAAAGATAAATCAATCATTTAACTACCTCTTTGTTCCGGTCCGAGCTAGGGGTTGGTTATAAAATCTGAAAACATGCTCAATATCGAAGAAACTTAGAGAGAGAAAGTAGAAAGAAGGGAGAGCATCGGAAGAGTCTCAAAGAGACTCAGATATTTTTATCAGAGAAATGACCCCCTCAGGTCTGTCCAAATGACCCCTAAGACTATATATCAAATATAGCCTTTACAAATGTAGCCTAATCAATTACAGAAATAGCCTATTTACACATATAGCCTAACTACAGAAAATAAGCTAATTACAAGAATGGCCTAATTACATAAGTAGCCTATATATATCTCAACAAAATCTGTTGGATCAGTTTTGTTTGTCTTTTTCTTTTTTTCATCCCAATACTAAATAATTTGTCTTTTTACAGAAATTAGGTGCTATAAGTGAGAAGTTCTCCTAATCTTGTACATATCCATTTCATTAAGTGTCTATTTTGACTCTAATGATAGAATGTCTTAGATTGCATTCCTTTTCTAAACTAAATTGTAAAATAGTGGGACATTATTGGTTCCAGATCATAGCATTAAAATGTAGGAAAAAAAGCTTGTAGCTCCTTGTCAATTTATAATAAGAAATGTTTCCTCGAGTATATAGGCTTTTGGTATATATTGTACATTGTACATGTAATTTGGTCTCTACTCCTACACAAAAGTCAGGGTTATACCACCCCTCAAAAAGCTATAAATTGGATCCTTACTCTGAATCATCTGAGTATTTTGGTACCTCCAACTCCATTACCGAAATTCCCATCACGAGAACTTAATCATGCACACAACTAACAATTAGGCTTGTTGCAGCGGTTTTCCTTGTCTATTGCAACGATTTTGGAACCATTGTCATAGACAGTGGCGGAGCTACGACACCCCTTTGCCAGAAAATTATACTATATTACTAGGTAAATCGTCATTGACCCAATTTCTAGTCGTGCCAACAGAGAAGTAGGACTGTACATCTCCAGATAATGTAAAGTCTTGCCCTCTGCTCTCTAGCTTGCTTCGAGCAGCGTTGCATTGATTTGATCTTTGAACTTAGTAATGATGACAATGAACTTGCAAGAGCAGCCATATATGGATGTAACAATTATGTATAGCTCTGAGTTAAAGAAGGTTTAATTTAATGGAGATGAGTTAAAAGGAAAATTGTTTGAGGAGTGTTTAGGACTTAGAATATATATATATATATATATAGAAGGGAAAGAGAAGATATATGAAAGGGAATATGTGGTGAATGAAAGAGTTAAGAGATGGAGTTGGTCCTACGAGGAATGCATGTGACATAGGTTTAACAAGGGCTTTGTCTCTTATCCATCCCCACAATGAAAGAGACTTGTTATCATAATTAAAGTCATGGGATAAATTGGAATAATGTTGGGGTGAGGGGCATATCTGTCTTGTCTCTCTATTGTAATGGGTACCCTACCTTAACCTCTCTATCGTACAGGTTTGCTGTATCCAGAATAGTGTAATAAGATAACGTTTTTCGTACTCATGTGAAATCATTCGAAAGTCCCATCAATCCGTATACGATTATTTATTGCCACCTTATAAAAAAAAAGTTATTTATACACGTATTTGATGATGTGAAATATATTGGGCCAGAGATGAGGAAGCAATAAGAGACCAAAGGACAAATTGATACTATTCTATTCATGGCTTGCTAGATATTTGGAGGAAAAATAAAGCCATTGTATGGGTTAAAATTTGATCCCACGCGGATTGATACTAAAAGAAATGATAAGAGGTCAACTAAGTCGTGGTCGTACTCACAAGGTGTAATAACAATTAGCACCTCGGTTACCGCCGAGACCAAGCCGTCAAAAAGCTTGTGTGGCAGAGTAAATATCATGATACTTGCAGGAGGGACGTGAAGTACAATCAATGGATAAACACATTCTGGTTAAGGACCGCTGGACAAAAGGAATGCTGGAAATATATATAGGAGGTAAGAAGACAAGAAAATGGGCTGCTGCTCTCTTAAAGAGAGAAGAGCCAAGTGAAACCAAGAAAATGCTTAGATAGCAAATACAAATCTCTATAATCGTGATTGTTAAATAAACGAAGATAGATCTTGTTACCGCCAATAGCATTCGATCTTTTCCATCTCTATCACCACATTACATGATAATATGTCAAGAATGTAAGCCTATCATCTATATTTGTATCTTGTATGATACTGAAGAATTTATCAACTTGATTATATCTTTTTATTTTTTTTATAATTGTGGTTTCCGGGCATCGCTTTGCGAACCCAACTAGCTACACCTACCGGATCCCGCTGTTTCAATATATGTACCATGGTTAGTTCCACGGGGCCCTGGAGACGTGGCCGGTTTGTTATGCCTTCAGTGGCCCTGCGGAGGCTCGAACTAGCAACCTGAAGGACTGTCCTCAAAGCCTTTATGAATCGAGATACCCCTCAGGGTTTATATCTAGAGTTAATTATTCTCGGAAAGATTTATCCTCTATTTACTTCATTAATTAGTTTAACAAAAGGTTTAACACTTTTTGGTCAAATAATTTGGTGTCGTCTGTGGGGATTTCTTAGCCAACTTTTTAGTTTCCTTTAAATATAAAACCAACCATATATCATTTCCAGACTATCATAGCCTCATCGTCTCGGTATAAACACCGACTCAAAAAATTGGTAGATAAGCTTTTGAGATAACTAAACCAATCTAGGTCAGATCTTTACATGAAATAAAAATTATGATCGATGTTTATGCAAAACCCACGCCTCACCTGTACTGGTGGGTTTAACACGTCATATGCATGTTTAAAGTAGGATCACAGTCACTATGCGCTTAGTATGACTACAATCCCATTTGACGTATTCACCTTATATACCCGCCTGTACTTCCACCTCTTAGGAAGAGATGATAGCCTACTGTGTGGTTCTTTGATATAACAGGCATATGCTACCTTATTTTCGCACCCACACGCACCGGGTGATTTATGAACAAAGTATGACATGTTTCCCTTATTGTTTGCGCATATCAGACGGGGTCGGACTAGGACTCGGTCTCGATATCCCAACAGGCAAGGTAAGTCCAACCTACGAGAAGCCTAGACGCAATTAACGATGAAGCCGAACATGGCTGCCAAATCTGAAACCATATCGAGTATGAAGTGAAGTGAGCAACCCTACGACGTCGTTCCTCCTATCATCAATTTATCAGGGCAAGGTAATAGGAAATTTTGTTTGGGTTTAACTTATCACGCTCTCTTATTGGTTCAGAATAGGAAAACGAGCACTCTCACAAGTATGCGAACAAGGAATGAACGCCACCAAAACACCCCAGGAAAAGGTTCCGTACCATACCATCTCGCAAGCAATGATCGAGTAAACCCCTCTAAGCCGTATTGTTCTACACATAACAGAAATGATTCAACACAGGTCGACTATTAAGAAACAATCTCCAGAATAGGGGACTCACCCATGAAACACACATTATTCTCCAATGAAAGCAAAATTAAGCAAATTGGGGATCACCCCGATGCACGGATAAACAATACGGCGACGACTAATCTTCCCCAATAAAAATAACACAATGGGTTACAATTCTGACCTCGCTCAAATTAACACCTTTACGGCCATCGCCAAACGAAAGAAAAGTTTGACCTCGCTCGAATTTACGACGGGTTACAATTCTGACCTCGCTCGAATTAACACTCTTACGGCCATCAGCCATCGCCAATGAAAGGAAAGTTCGACCTCGCTTGAATTTACAACAGTTTACAATTCCGACCTCGCTCAAATTAATACCCTTACGGCCATCGTCCATTGCCTAAGAAAAGAAAAATTCGACCTCGCTTCAATTTACAATGGGTTACAATTCCGACCTCGCTCGAATAACACCCTTACGACCATCGGTTATCCCCAAATGAAAGAGAAGTTCGACCTCGCTCCAATTTACAACGGGTTATCATTCTGATCTCGCTCAAATTAACACCCTCACAACCATCGGCCATAGCCAAATGAAAGGAAAGTTCGACCTCGCTCGGACATATAAGTCAAAACTAACTTCGCCCAAGTTGGCAACTCTAAGTTCGACCTCGCTCAAACATATAAGTATGAATTGACTTTGCCTAAGTTGGAAAGTCTAAATTCGACCCCGTTTGAATACATAAGTCAAGGTTGACTTAGCGCAATTTGGCCAGTCAATTCAACCTCATTAGAATATACAATCAAGGTTAATTCTGCCCAAGTTGGCAAATCAAAAGTCAACCTCGTCCAAACTTTCAAACCTGAGGTGACTTTAATCGAACTGACACAACAAAATCCAACTTCGCTCGGATCAAGCAAACTAGATCCATCCTCGTTCGAATTCCCAATCAAAAGTTCAGGGACTCGTCACGAAGAAATCCGAAGGTCTTCTCCCAAAATAAAACAAACGGGAGGGAAGGAAAAAGAAAGCCAAAAGATACACAAACAAAGGCGAAACAACTATTTTTTTCAAATATACGTCCACAACAGCCGGTTACAAAAGGCCAAAATGGTCCCTCAAGAAAAAGATGAAAATAAACAACAAAAGAATAGAAAAAAATTAAGTACAAAGGTTGCAACAAAGTTTGACTCGGCATCATCCCCACCGCTGTTCTCCCCAGCATCATCATCATTAGAAGGGATCCCATCCTCAAACATCAACGCCTTCACCAGCCTCCGGTGTCGCAGGGTTGTAACCGCAGGCACTACGATCCTCACGTGCCTTCACCCAAGAATCTTTGAAGGCGGCCTATGGAACACTCCCCGCCTCCCACAAACCCTTGTAGAATCACTTTGGGCCTCAGTATGGACCCAGAGCTCATACAAGCGGCGAGGAACAATAACCGAAGTAGAATCATATTGGGAGCTTGGGCTAATAACTGTACTTTCTCAGCTTCAAGAGTCGTAGTTCGATCTCCCAAGCTCGAACCCTCCCCATCAAGTTCACCAATTCTCTCCTCGAGCCGTATCTCCCTCAGTGTGGTCGTCGTCCTCTCAGATTCCTGCTTGGACTTGAGTCCTCTAGTGCCGCCGCCCTTGCCAAATCCGACACTCGAGCATTCTCGGTTCTCTCCATCTTTGCCACTTTATTTTCTAGCTCGGTCAACTCCACCGTCCATTATGCACTCAGAGTGTCAAATCTAGTAGCATTTTTCTCAAGCTCAGCTCGTTGCTTCGCCTGAAGGTCCTCGCACTCCAGACAGCCCCTTTTGCGCACCTCAAGCTCTTCATCCTTGGCATGAAGCAGCTCCTCAAGCTCACTACATCTACGAATAGAATGCATCGGTTCCTCAATCTCTTTTCTCCAACTCCTCCCTGGTAGACTGGGTACTAGCGCCTGATCTGAGCTGCTCGTGCATCTCACATCATCTGTTGTGACACTGTCGATACTTCTCCGCCATTTTCAGGAATATCTCGGCCCGCATCTCGGCCCTATGAGCACTCTCGATCTCCAACATGTAGGTTTAAAGAAAGAAGAAGAGAGGGAAGAAAGGAGTCAGTAAAGATAAAGGTCACAAAACAAAGTAAACAACAAGGAACTCTGCTTTAAGCCCATCCCGGCTACACCATGTGACAATCCGCATTCAGTGAGATCTTGAAGAGCTCCACTTTAAGCGTAAGAGCACAGAAGATCGAACTGTAGCACCAAATCCATAGTGTCTTGCAACAGGTTAAGATCCGATAATTTCGAGTATTCGTGAAGGGCCTTCCGCTCTTACCACAGTTCCGGTAAAGACCTCTTCGAACATCCTGATGTCCTCAGGGTCAATATCGGATTCAGAGTCATAATCCTCAACCACGACGCCCTTCCCCCAATTATCGGCCGAAGAAGGGGTGCGGCTCGGCCGAAATGACGATGGCCTGATCAACAACATCAACCTCATAACTTCATCCTTCCGTCATAGTAACCTCTTAAATGCGTGTAATGAGCGTCGCCTCCATATCCAGGGTGGCACCACCACTGGTCTCGGGTGCCATCGAAAGAAGGTCGCCACTCGAGGGTCTTTCGTCTAAAGAATCCCCTTCCAATACTACCCTTCGCCCGTCTCAAGAAAAGTTGCATAAAGAAAACAACAAAACTCACGAGTAAAGTTCCACTCAAAAAACTCGGCTAGGTTCGACATGAAATTCCCTGTTCGGACATAGAAGTAGCTCTCCCAAAAGTGGCGGTTAGCCTTATTGTCTATATTCACCACCAAACACTCTGTCCCTCGATGATACATATGGATCATCGTTCCTCGAAGAAAGTGGGGGGCGACGAGCTGGAGCATGTGTCCTAGGGAGATTTCTCGGCCAACTAGCTTTACGTACTTGATAAGCATAATATAGAGTTTGTACGCATACAGAGAAAGTTGAGCCGGGCACACTTCATAGTAATGGCAGAAATCCACCACCAAGGGGGAGTGCGTACCCAATAACAAAGGGATATGTGTAAAACACGCAGTATCCTGGGCGGTGCAAATGCACTATATCCTTATCTGCCTTCACCATTTTAATATGATCGGGAATCCCCCATTTTGCTTTAAACGCTGTGATCACCTCAAGATCCATCATGAAAGGAACGGGCTTCGGTTCACCTCTGGCAGAGCTATTAAAATCGATCCTCACCTTCCCCGGGCGGGGAACCACCTCATCCACCAATGGAAACCCCTCATCTTTCACCACTTCCACTCCCTCTTCTAGTAGGGACGTACCATTCTCCAGCATTGAAGCACCTACACCTCTGTGAGAATGGGAAGAAGAAATAGCCATTTCTTTCTTTGATCAAATGAAACGAATATGATGAAAGAAAAGGATAACGGTCACAGCAAATTCTAGCAGAAGCAGAAATATGAGGGATCAAGGAAAAAGGAAAAGATTTGTGAAGTTCCTTTAAGCAATTGAAAGGCATAACATTCAAATGAGAGGGTCCCCCTATTTATAGGAATAAAAATGCCCTGATTGGGTAAACCAAGAGATTCCAGTTAGAAAACGAAAATGGCACACAAAAAGACACAATACCTAGAAAACATGTGCCACAATGACGCATGGTCCTAAACTGACATGACAGTTTTGAACTGGAAAAATAGTCCAATGCAATTCTCGAAGTGTCACATTGCTACCTCTCCATGAGGTTCTCGCCTTCCACATAAAGCAATCATATTTATAAAAATTTTGAATCAACAGAGTTCACCCATCGAAAGGTCAGCTTGTTAAGCTTTCAATAGTTAATACAAACTCTCAATCCTGTTACCGTCCTAGTAGGGATCAAATCATTGTTAGCATTTGTTACCACCGTTATTCCTCCCTTCTTCGGCACACATTGCACCGGAGAAGTCCATGAGCTATCAGAAATAGGATACACCACACCGACGTCAAGCCACTTGATAACTTCCTTCTTGAGAACTTCTTGCATAGCTTAGTTGAGTCTCCTTTGGTGTTCAAGTGAGGGCCTTGAATTCTCCTCATATATGATCTTATTTATATAAAAGGCGGGGGTTATACCCCGAATATCCTCCAATGTCCATCTGATCGCCCTTTTGCACTTTTGTAGAACTGCCAAAGTGGCATCAACCTGCAAGTTAGCCTAGCAAGACAAAAGAATAACAGCCAAAGTGAAATTAAGGACCAAGTAGTCATACCTGAGGTAAGGAGGAAGTGGTTTCAACTCCAACACCGGTGGCTCCTCAATAGATGGCTTGGTTGGGGGAGTTTTGCGATTCTCAAGATCCAAGGATAAATTCCTAGGCTCATAAGAGTACGAGCCCATACCATGCCAAGAGTTTACACATTCAACTCTCTCGGCATCATCATCAACATCCATGTTCAAGAGCACGGCCGCAAGTGGGTCCTCAACATTCACCATTGCGCTTGCAAGTGGGTCCTCAACATCATCGCCGTGACAATGTTAACAAACGTGCACACCTCGGTGCTATTTGGTTGCCTCATAGATTTGCACACATGGAACACCAATTTTTCATCACCAACACGGAAGGTCAATTCTCCCACTTCAACATCAACCAAGGCCTTCCCCGTAGCTAGGAAAGGCCTTCCAATAATAATAGGCACCTCAAATCCACTTCACAATCCAAGATCACAAAGTTGGCCGGCAATATGAACTTATCAACACGAACAAGGACATTATCAATAATCCCCAAAGGCCGCTTCATTGACCGGTCCGCCATTTGAAGCCTCATAGAAGTTGGATGAGGTTATCCGATTCCCAAGGTCTTGAAGACCGAATATGGCATTAGATTGATACTCGCCCCTATGTTACATAGGGCTTTTGCAAAATCGGCACTTCCAATGGTACATGGTATCGTGAATGCTCCTAAATACTCTAGCTTTGGAGCCATGGAGTTTACAATGGAACTCACTTGATGTGTCATCTTGAGTGTCTCGCACTCAATGGATCTCTTTTTTAGTAACCAAGTCCTTCATGAACTTTGCATATCCCGGGCTTTGTTCAAGTGCCTCCACCAAAGGCACATTTATAGTCAAACTCTTCATTATCTCAATAAACTTTTTAAACTAGTTGTCACCTTTTTGCTTGGCCAACCTTTGCGGATATGGCGGAGGAGGCCTAGGCAAGGGTGCCTTTGCTTTTGGCACCACCGGTTCGGGCATATCAATGACGTGTTCCCTAGATGGGTTCACAGACTCTTGAGTCTCCTCCTCACCCTCATCAATTTCAATTCTTACATCATCACTTGCATTTGGTTCAACAATATCCTCTACTACCAACGGTATCTCATCATTTTGCAACTCGTTTTCATCAACAACAACTCGATTACCTCTTGAGGCTTGCATATCACCGCCTCTTCCACTTCTCATGATCACCGCCATCACATGGCTAATATGCCCACCCTTGGGGTTCACTATCGTATCACTTGGCAGAGCACCCTTTGGGTGAGTGTTGAGAGATTGCAAAATTTGCCCGAGTTGTACTTCCAAGTTACGGATCGAAGTGTTATGGGAGGCCAATTAAGCACCGGGGTCATGATTCTTCTTCATCATTTGCTCAAACATGTTCTCTATTTGACCCATGTCATTGCCTCATGAACTCGACCCTTGTGATTGAAACGGAGGTGGGTTGTTCGGTTGTTGATACATCGGGGGCCTTTAAAAACCTTGCCCCTTATTACCTTGAACACCATTATTGTTCCACCCACCTTGACTACCATTTTTGTTGTTCCAATTGTTGTTCCCGTTCCAATAACCTTGATTCCCCGAATTATTGTTCCCCCAATTGCCTCCTTGATTGTTATTATTATTCCAATTGCCACCTTGTTGATTGCCCCAATTACCTTGGGATCTCCATTGTTGATTCTCTTGATTACCTCTATTCCCTTGGTAGTTGTTGACGTATTGGACTTCCTCACTTTGGTCATCAAAATATTCATTCGAATATCCACCACCATCATCATAGTTGTCAAATTTTTCTTGAGGTTGTTGTTGCCCTCTTTGCCTTCTTTTCATCATATTCACTCCCTCCATGGCATTGACTTGGCACGAATTTTCAACTTGTTGAAGTTGTGCCTTAGCCAATTGGTTCATTGGTGTTGTGAGTTCGGCAATGGCTTGTTGGTGGTCATGTAGCTCCTTGTGCAAATGTATAACATTGGGATCACCTTGAGGAACATTAGCCCAACTTTGCCATGCCGAAGATATATCGGCCATCTCATCTAACACATCACAAGCTTCGTTGTACGGAAGCTTCATAAAATTACCAGCCGCCAGTTGGTTCACAATACATTGGATGGTTATTTTGATTCCCCTATAAACGTTTATTGGATCATCACACCATTCATATCATTGTTAGGGAACTTTTTTACCATTGTTCTAAACCTCTCCCATATCTCATGTAATGGTTCAGTCGGCTCTTGCTTGAAAGCTAGAATCTCGTCCTGTAGAGCCTCCATGTGACTTGGAGAGAAAAACTTAGTGATGAATTTGTCCGCCAACTCATCCCATGTAGTTATGGAATGATTGGGAGCCTCTCCAACCAATATAACACCTTTCGCCGAAGTGAGAACGCGAAAAGTCAAAGTCTCAATACATCTTCTGAAATATTTGTCTGCTTTCTACCCCAACAAGTATCCACGAAGCATTTCAAGTGTTTATAAGCATTCTGATCAGCAGCCCCCATGAAATAACCTCGTTGTTCGAGCAAGGTGAGCATCACTGTAATCTGGAAGTTCCCAACCCCCCCCCCCCCCCCGGATTCGGGGAGGAACTATTGCACTTGTGTACCCTTGATTGGGTAGAACCCTTGGTGCCACTCTTGGTGGATGTGGAGGAGGCCTGGTATGTTGTCATTAGCATTAATATTTGCATTGGCATTTCGACCTCTCCTAGGAGCATGAGGTAATACATCTTCTTGTTCTAGGTCCTCAACCTCCTTCCCTACGACCACGTTGCCAAGAGGGTCATTTGCATTTAAAGCCATTTGTATATGAGTGAATTGACACAAATAGAATTAGAAAAAGAAGGAAAAAGAAGCAAAACACAAAACTAGCCAACAAATAGTCAAACACCGAAAAGCTCCCCGGCAACTACGTCAAAAAGTGATCGTAGCGGACTCAACCTAAGGAAGAGCGGGTGCTAAGACTTTTACCCAATAGTGGTATCGGGGTTAATTTCATCAGGGAGCTTAGAATGGAGTCGAGTATTTGTTTGGTCTAGGAATGTGTTTGAGCTCCTAATTGTACTTCTAACATTTTTTATTTTTCTTTTTTGATTAACAACTACAATTTACCAACTACAAATTAAAACTAAGTTATGCTATGATATTAATTCTAGGTTGTATGCAATATAAAGAAAGACACTAGGGTCGTGGCATTTACCTAGGTGGTCAACTAACTGGTAGAGATTCCTAATACATGAACGATGATTATGGGGCTTATGCTATAAATGTTGCAAGATTGCACTCACTCTCACACCTGTCGGTAGAGAGAGTATTTGCCCAATTGACTCTCTCGAGACCAATTGGGTAGGCCAATTTTCCCAAGCAACTTAGGTTTCAAGTTGGGTAATTACCCTCTCGAGGTTTAACCTGTTAATTGGGACTACCATTCTCATGGGTCCATCTCAATTCCTTGTTGGGTCAATTTTGGGGTCATAGACTCTCTTTCTCAAGAAGAGTCAAGACCCACTAAGCTAGACTTAGTGTTTGCAACCAGCAAATCCTAATGAAATCATAAAATTAACTGAAATAGCAAACACCTAACATCATCCATACATTAAACAATCACACTCATTAATTTCATACACTAGGGTTGAGCCACAACCCTAGCTAATGGGTTTAGCTAGACATAATAGAAACAGAAATTGAAGAAATTGTAGATAAAATCGACATATTAATTAACTACAAAGTTAATCTCCAATAATCCACATTAAAGCAAGATGAAATTGCCCAAAATAGGCTAAAACTTGAGTCTCACGAGTACAGCAGCTATCTGATATCTTATTACTTAACCTAAAAAAGTAAAATGTTCTATTTATAGTACATAGGAAAAACTAGACAAAAATACCCCTGCGGGGTTGGTGCGGACCGTGCAGAAATGCAGCGCGACCGCGTGGGGATCTTGGTCTTCAGATCTCTCTTCTGAAGTTGGGGCGAGGACCACGTAAAAAGATAATGTGGTCGCGCTGCATGAAGGGCACGGACTGCTCATAAATGAAGCGCGACCGCGTGGACAATCCTGGTAGAATGGAATCTCTCTGATAATCCTTCACGCGGACTGCACTATTTTGTAGCGCGGCCGCGTGGGAAAACTTGACAAAAGTATCACTCTCTGAACTTCATCCACGCGAATCGCACTGTTTTAGTGTGCGGCCGCGTGGGTCTTTGCCTTATATATGGTAATCTCTAAACTCCCAGCGGCGCGGATCGCGTAGGTGAGAGCACGGATCATGCAGATTAACATGGCATTTGCACAATCTCTAAACTCTTCTGCGCGGCCATGTGGCAAAGCAGTGCGGACCGCGCGGGATGTCTTTTTCCCCACTTCAGTTTTCTTTGTCACACTTGGCAGATTTCACTCCTTTTTGAGCTGATCTTTGACATTTGCCATCATGTCGCTCAAACCTGCAATCAAGCGCAACTTGTATGCATTTTGGGACTAATTTATGGCAATCCACATACAAAGCTTAGGCAATAATGGGTATAAAACGTGTTAAAATCATTGTTATCAACACGTCACACCATATAGATAATGCCTCCAAAACTTCAAAGCATGAACAATGGCTGCCAACTCTAGATCATGAACTGGATAATTCTTATCATGGATCTTCAGCTGCCTCGAAGCATAGGCTATGACCTTGCCATCCTGCATCAATACTGCACCAAGCCCAATACGGGAAGCATCACAATAAACGGTATAAGGCCCTGATCCCGTGGGCAAAACCAATACCGGTGCTGTAGTCAGAGCTGTCTTGAGCCTCTAGAAGCTCGACTCACACTCATCTGACTGTCAAAACTAGGCACCCTTCTAGTTCAATCTTGTCATCAAGGCTGCAATAGATGAAAACCCTTCCACAAACCGATGGTAATAACCTGCTAACCCCAAGAAACTCCGGATCTCTGTAGCTGATGCTCGTTGAGGACAGTTCTTGACTGGCTCAATCTTCTTCGGGTCCAACTTAATACCCTCTGCCAAAACAACGTGACCTAGAAATGCAACCGAACTCAACCTGAACTCGCACTTCGAAAACTTGGCATACAACTGACTAAACTTCAGAGTCTGAAGAACCTTCTAAGGTGCTGCTCATGTTCCTCATGACTGTGGGAGTATATCAGAATATCGTCAATAAAAACAATCATGAACAAATCGAAATAGGTTCTAAACACTCGGTTCATCAACTCCATAAATGTCGCTGGGGCATTAGACAATGCAAATGACATGACCCAAAACTCATAATTCCCATACCAAGTGCGAAATGTTGTCTTAGGGACATATGACGCCCTAATCCTCAGCTGATGGTAGCTAGACCTCAAATCTATCTTTGAAAACACCCTTGCACCCTGAAGCTGGTCGAATAAATTGTCGATCCTCGGTAGTGGATTTTTTTTTTACCGTCACCTTGTTCAATTTTCGGTAATCAATGCACATCCTCATCGACCCATCCTTTTTCTTGACAAATAACACCGGCGCACCTCAAGAAGATACAGTGGGTCTAATGAAACCCTTCTCAAGCAAATCTGCAGCTGCTCCTTTAACTCTTTCAAGTCTGGAGAGGCCATGCGATACGACGGAATGGAAATGGGCTGCGTGCCCGAAGCCAGATCAATATAGAAATCAATATCCATGTCGGGTGGCATACCCGGAAGGTCTGAAGGGAAAACCTCGGGGAACTCCCGAACAATAGGAAATGAATCAATAAATGGGACCTCTGTGCTGGAGTCATGAATATACGCCAAGTAAGCTATACACCCCTTCTTGACCATGCGTCGAGCTTTCACATATGAAATAACATTGTAGGTGGCATGACCTGGGGTCCCTCTCCGCTCTAGTCAAGGAAAATCT
Source organism: Nicotiana benthamiana (assembly GCA_034376525.1). Lineage (NCBI taxonomy): Eukaryota > Viridiplantae > Streptophyta > Magnoliopsida > Solanales > Solanaceae > Nicotiana > Nicotiana benthamiana. The sequence continues at coordinate 95,410,973 of CM067323.1, read as the reverse complement.
GTCAAAGCCTAGGTAACGGTCTTGGCGTGATAATCCAAGATATCATGATACAGGGACAACCAATCCATCCCCAATATAACGTCGAAGTCCACCATGTCTAAGAGCAATAAATCAACATGGGTCTCGAGACCCTCAAATACTACCACGTAGTAACGATGCACTCGGTCGACTACTATCGGGTCACCCACCGGCGTAGATACATAAACAGGAATACTCAAAGCATCGCTAGGCATAACCAAGTATGGTGCAAAGTAGGATGACACATATGAATACGTAGACCCAGGGTCAAATAGCAGTGAAGCATCTCTATCACAGACCAGAATAGTACCTGTAATAATAGCATTGGATGACTCAGCCTCTGGCCTGGATGGCAAGGCAGAACAATGGGGCTGGGCCCCAACTCCCTAAACTATGTCTCTACGACGATCGGCTACTAGCTGACCCCTGGTTCTGGCGGTCTGAGCTCCATCTCTCTGATACCTACCTCCACCTCTATGGCATCTACCCCTGCCTCTAGCTGGCTGGGGAGCTTGTGGATCACCTGCTGCCTGAATCATAGGGCAAGGACCCTGCTGCGGAGAGCTATCAAATGCCCGAGGGCAATACCTGACAATATGTCTCGTGTCTCCACACGTGTAATAAGCCCTCGAGTGTTGAGAATAACGGAGTGGTGGTACGCTGATAGGTGCTGACGGTGAGCTGAAAAGCTGCTGGTCAGAATACTGGGATCGGGAACCATGACCACCTATAGTATCATGTAAAACATGTAGGGCTGACTGAAAGGGCCTCGGAGGATGGCCTCTACCATAAGAATCCCTACCTCCAGACGAGGTACCACAGAACCTAGCAGAATGACGAGGCCTCTTATCTGACCCCTGACCACCTACCCATGCAAGAGCCATCTCAACTCTGCACGCTGCACTGGCTGCGTGCTGAAAAGAAATATCACTCCCGGCTCCCATAACCATCTAGAGATGGATCGGCTGAATCAACCCATCAATAAACCTCCGCACTCTCTCTCCCTCTCTCTCTCTCTCTCTCTCTCTCTCTCTCTCGGTGGGGAGTATAACAATAGCATGGCATTCCAAAGCAATAAAATGAGTCTCGTACTGCGTGACTATCATAGTACCCTGATGGAGACGCTCAAACTGCCTGCGTAGAGCCTCTCACTCAGTCACTAGGAGAAACTTATCCAAAATACCTCTGCAAACTGGTCCCAAGTCAATGATGGCGACCCTGCTAGCCTGGATAAAAAATAGTCCCTCCACCAAGTTTTGGCAGATCCTGCTAGTCGAAGGTGATAAAGTCGACCCCATTTGTCTCCACCATACCCATAGTCCAGAGAACCTCATGGCATCTGAATAAGAAGTCCTGGGGGTCCTCTGTAGGAGCACCACTGAAGATGGTGGTGAAGAGCTTGGTGAACCTATCAAGCTTCCGCAAAACATGCATGGACATCGCTGCACCATCGTTGGTCTGAGCTGGAATACCGGGCTTGGCTGCCAAAGCTGGCTGGACTGCTGGAACCTGAGCCTGAGGAACTACCTGCTCCGGAGTACGCATAGCGGGAGTCTTTACTCCTCCTCCATCTTGAGATGTAGCTGGTGATACTGGAAGCAAACCCGCTCTAGAAATGCCCTCCATAAAGCCTACCGTCGGACCAAAGCATCCTGAAGCATTGGAGTGGTTATGAAACCCTCTGGGACCTGAGCTGGGCCCACTGGAGTTGCTGGAGCTGGAACCTCCTCATCATATTCAACATGAGGCTCCACCTCTGGGACTGCTGCTCGGGGCTAAGCTGTTCCCCAGCCTCGGCCTCGGATAGGAGCTGCTGCTAGGGGCTCGGGCTGTCGCGCGGTAGTAGAGGAAGCATGTGTTCTCGCCATCTATGGAAGAACAAAGTAGAAAGACAATCAGTACTTAAGAAATAGAATCGCACGACAGGAATGAACAAAGTGAAAATTTTTCCTAACTCTGTAGCCTCTGGGGATAAATACATCCGTCTCTGCACCGATCCCGCACAATCTACCGAGTTTGTTTGTGAGTTGTGAGACCTAAGTAACCTAGTGCTCTGATACCAACTTGTCACGACCCGAATTTCCCACCATCGGGAGTCGTGATGGCGCCTATACTATTAGAGCTAGGCCAACCAAAATTTTAGAACATTTTTCTGATGACATCTTTGGCAGTATAAATAAACGAAAGCGATTATAGAAAGTGGAAGACTTTAAGCTTATATAACTGAAATAAAATACGGAAGTTGAAACACCTTCCTATCCAGGGTCTGGTGTCACTAGCACACAGACTGGTATTGAGTACAAAAACAAGTATGAAATGAAATTACATAATGTTTGTCTCGATACAAAGAAAAAAAAACTAAAAAGATAGAAGGGAATTCGACCTGCGAACGCCAGCTAGGCTACCTCGTGAGTCCCTGGACTGAAGACAGCTCCTGCTCAATACTGCTGTTGTGGTCCAAAAGCTGCTCCCTGGTCTGTGCAAAAAGAAGCACAGAGTGTAGCATCAGCACAACCGACCCCATGTGCTGGTAAGTGACTGGCCTAACCACGGCAAAGTAGTGACGAGGTTAGACAGGACCTACGAAAATCAACCTCTGCAGATATATATATATATAGACAAAGGCAACAGAAATAAAAACAAAAAACATCAAATAAAACAGGGAAGGAGCATGCTCAGGGGAGATACAGTGAAAATAGATCAATGCATATAACAACGAAACTACATCAATACCATAAGTCATATAAGTGGTCGGCGTGCCACACGATCCCAATGTATATATTTATAAGTGGTCATCGCACCACACGATCCCATAGTATATATGTATAAATGGTCGGCCTACCACACGATCCCATTTCATAATTCATATGTGGACGGCATGCCACACGATCACATTTCATAACTCATAAGTGGTCAACGTGACACACGATCCCATTTCATAATTAATAATACATATAATCTTTCTAGAGGAGGCCACATTAGGGAAATTCAACAACATAACGATTAAACCCAGCAAGGATACAACTAACAACCCAAATATCCTGGCAAGGGTTCAACAAAAATAGTAGACTACGCGTCCCGAAAAGGGAATAATCGCAACACTTCCTCTTTTAATCACTTCTTTCTCAAATATCAAATTCGATTTTGAGCCAACGCTCCAATAATATACCAATAGAAATTTTTCCTCAACCATTCACATTATATGAAACTTATCAATTAAACAAGGAAGATGTATCAGAAAGTCTGAATCAAACACAATTAAGACATCACGGTCATGCTAGACTCTGGTGCATAGATAACTGTCACCATGCCTATACATTGTACTCCACATTTAGCATTTAGCAAATAATATATTAATCATATTCCCTCAAATCAAAGTTAGAACAAACACTTACCTCAGTCCAAGAATAGCAATCAACTCTCTAATACCGCCTTTCCTCTACAATCCAACTTTGAAACAATGGTATCTAGGTATAATTAATTTAATAATATCAATAAAGGCTCAAAAACATAATCTCATAACCAAGAAATGAAGTCCCGAGCATTCTTCCAAAAATACCAAAGTCCGACCACGGGCCCACATGGTCCAAACTCTAAGCTCGGACCAAAACCCGTTCACCCATAAACCCACGAGTTCAAATATATAATTTATTTCAAGATTCGGCCCCAAATTCAGATTGAATCACCCAAAATTCTCAAAATCCTAACTCTACCGAAAAGCCCTAATTTCTACTTTGAATTCATGTTTTTAGGCCTAGAATCTAGTGATTAGTTGATGAAATAAAGAGAGAATGATGTTAGGAACACTTACCTAAGAAGCTATGGAGGAAAAGGTTCATCAAACTTGTCTATGGAGGGTAAAGGAGAAGAGCTCGTGTGAAAATAATGAAGAAATCCCATGTTTAGTGTTATGTTTTTAAGCAAGCTGAAGGGTTTTACTCTATGCATTCGCGACACAGGGGTCGAGTTCGCGGAGAAGGCTAGATGGGAGCATCGCGTTCGCGATGGGGTGCTGCGAACGCGAAGAAGGAAAACTGGGGGCCCTGGGGGTTGGTCTACGCGAACGCGAGGGGATGGGACGCGAATGCGATGGAGAAGGCAGCAGAACTACGCGAATATGGAAAGGGGACCGCGAACACGTTAGAGGGAAACATCAAGGCACTGCGAACGCTAGCCAGAGGCCCCATTCGCGAAGAACAAAATGGCCTGCAACAGCTGAGAGAAAAATCTGCTATGTTTCTAAGTGCAAAACCACCCCGAACCACCACCGGATCACTCTTGAGTCCTCGGGGCTCCTAACCAAGCACATACACTAACTCAACAACACCAGCGATCAAATCGCCAAAGCAACATTAAAATCGATGAATCAAGCCTCAAAATCATCGTTTTTCATTGTAACTTCAAAAACCTCAAACTTTAGATATTTAGGTCTGAAACACGTCAAACGACGTCTGATTTCAACCAAATTTCACAGAAAGCGCTTAACACATATCTAAGACCTGTACCGAGTGCCGGAACCAAAATACGGGCCCGATACCTATATTTTCTAACTCATTTTTATTTCAAACTTTTATATGATTTTTCAGAAAAATAATTTTTTTTATAAATTCATTTCTCGGGCTCGGGACCTCGGATTTCAATTCCGAGAATATGCCCAAGTCTCATATTTTTCTCCGGACCCTCCGAGACCATCACAAGTCCAGGTCTGTTTACCCAAAATGTTGACCAAAGCCAACTTTAACAATATTAATATCAAAATTCATCAAATGTTCTATATAATTTATATTTTTCACCATAAAATCTTTCTGACTACGCGCCCGGACTGTGCACGTAAATCAAGGCAAATAAAAGCAAGGTTTTCAAGGCCTTAGAAGCACGAAAAAGGGAGAAATCCGGTGATGACCCTTTCGGTCATCACACAATTACCTCTTGGTTTTTCTTTGTGACGCGGTTCTTTTACAAGGGTTTTGTTTGAATCGGGTGTAGCTAGTTTAATTTTTTTTATCTAGGAATAGGAGCCATTGTATTGTATTTTGAATTTATGCAATTTTGTTATGCCTTGAGAATAGTGAATACTTTCGCTGTGACGCTTAGGCTCGATTTTTTACTCTTGTAGAAATACCTTAACTTGTATGATCTTAAATTTGCTTAACTACTTTGACTAAAGTGTCTTGATAAGCCCAATCCTGAGTGAGTTATGTGCCATGTGTGTAAGGTTTTGTGTTATTCTATATGTTGCATTTGATGTATAGAACTTGCCCTGTGTGTTTGCGACGCGAAATAGTAATTTTGTTCAATCTTGGAAGTGATATAGGCATTTTTTGTTGAGCCATATATATATTTTACCTGCCTAATTGTTATGTATCGTAGTTAACCCCTTTGAGCATGTAATCATGTTTCTTTGGAAAGTACATTACAAGCCTTACCCAATTGTTTGAATTAACCATCTATTTGAACCTTTTTACCTCTCATGAGCACTTGAATTGTTATGAATATTGTAAAAATTTAAGTGTGGGATGGTTGGTTCGGCTTTTGAATAGAACTAATAAAATAAAGAGAAAGGTGCACAGTTTTGAAAAAGCGAGAGCCACTTGAATTGAAAAATAATGAAAAAAATAGTTGTATTGTTGTGAAAAATATTTTTAGATAGTAGTGACTCTTGATGTAATTGTGCTTAAAGAAGTAGCGAGTTAATATTTATTAATGTGAAGGTGGAGTTATGGTTTGACATAAGTATGGATTTTAAATATTAAAGTGTATGTATTAAATTGCTTAGGGAGGTGTAGTCACTCTCATATCTAAATGTATCATACCCATACCGTAGCCTACATTAAAATCAAATAAAGTCCTACTTGATCCTAGACTGAATGAGCTCGATTAGTAGAGTAGTACAATACGGACGAGCCTATGGTGCATCTTTTGTGACATATGAATGATATTTTTTAGAGTGAGTGAATTCTTTCTATCGTGAGTTCCTAAGTGTTCTTAAATTTTATCGTGTGGAACTACTCTCTTTTGTTGTGTGAGGGCACTTGATTCATGAAGGAAAGGTAGTGCTAGTGGCCTCTAAGTTAGAGTAAGTGGGTGAGTTGTGAATAATGCATAGTATTTGTGAGTCAAATCTTGAGGTGAAGATTTTACGCTTTTATGCTTGATCTATTTTAAATATTTTGATGTGATGAGTTAGGAGAATTATTTGAAAAGGTCGTGTTTATATAAAATGTAGTTTGGTTGCTCGAGGAAGAACAATGGTTTAAGTGTAGGGTATTGATAATAGCCTATAATTACGTATTTTAATCGATTATTACACTCTAATTTACTGCACTTTAATTGAGTTTGAACTTTAATTGCTTGTGTTTTGTACTAAATGTATGTTTATGCCTTGTAGGAGTGATTCCGATCTATGTAGATGTTATGGAGTGAGTTCAAGCTATTCTGGAGCTTTGGAAGTCTGAGTAAAAGCCCAAGGATTAAGTTGGGATCATCTTCGGAGATCAACGATGATAGTGCACTTTAAGAACGAAACGAAGAATCGAGCAGACATATTGCGCACTGTCCAGTAAAATGTATATATTTCGCTCAAAAATTCGTTTAGGCTCCACAATATACCGTTGGTAAGCTATTTAAAAGGGATGGTACATATTTAGGTAGTTGTTGAACAACATCATTCCTAACGTATGTGAGGAATTATTACAAAGGGTTTAAAGGTGGGATTAGAATAACAAAACCTTGGTGCGATCTTAGTGAGCGGTAAATTAGTGCCAACTAGCGTAGTTCGGAAGAATATATCTAGTAAACTATGATAGTTGATCGGAAGAGAATTATGATATCCGAAGTACTCACGATCGGTAGAGAATACTTAGGCGAAATTATAAAAGGCCTCGGGAAGGATTCGACAATTGGGAAAATCATAACTCTAGACCTCCTTAGTCTTGTCTCAAATTTCATTCTTGTTAGTTGATAATTTTATTTCTTTATAATAACTGTTAGTTAATTAGTAAGAAATAAATATTATAATCTTTATAATTACGAAATTATTTGGACTTGTGTTTCTTAGCAATATTGAACAATTGTAGCTAAGCCGTAGTTCTCTGTGGGATTCAACTCCGGACTTGTAAACCGGGTTATTTGCAACGATCGGTTAGTCCTTTTTATAAGGCATAGTTGGTGTGATCAAATTTTGGAATCGTTGCCCGAAAAAAGATAAGTTCAAGTACAAAGGCGCCGAAACAATAGGCATTGCGATGCGAAGAGCCTTACTAGCTTCCGGAATCCAATTGAATCTTCATAAAGTCGAATAAAGTCGATAATTATGGGTGTTACGATTCATTCGAATGGGTCTGATAAATACAAACACTTTAGTATATTAAAAAATATTTCACCTCTTTATAACTTTTGTCTGCTCCACAAGATATTCAATATGTTTATTATAGTAAAATCATGTAACGATTTTATCTGTTCGATCCGCTCCATTCAATCACAAGCAATTGAGAATTGAGCTAAAGTGAGTGACTTATCATTTTTTTAAGATCACGTAAATGACAAAAGTGTTATTAAGTTTTTATTTGTTTATTGTTAATTTTCTCTTGGTATTATCTATCAGTTGGTCTAAATATTGTAGAAAGATTTTATGCGAATCTGGATGCATGCACCAAACTATGTTAATCTACAATGACTGAGTGATAAATTATAGTATGAATACATATATAAGTTTACCATGGGTTTAGTGATAAACTTTAGAGAAACATATCTGCTTGGCATATACATCGAATGCAAATACATTTCTACATATTTATAATTCTGAATTCAGCATTATAAGAAAGTGTTTTAAATTAATTTTTTTTAAAAAATTTTAAGAGATAAATTCAAGATTACTTATGTTTTATCTCATATTTTCATATGCAACATAACTTCCATTTTCAAAATGTTTAGATATTGATATTTATTATTTTCTTTATTTTATTATTGCCTCATGCCAAGTATTTTTTTCCACATCTGATAATAAACCAAGTACGAAATTGAATAAAGTTGTATTATAGACCAACGGTATTATAATAAGCAACGATTTAGATTACGCTGTTATAAACAACAACAACAACAACAACAACTACTATCCAGTATACTTCCAACATGTGGGGTCTGGGGAGGGTAATATGTAGACAAGCCTTACCCCTACCCGAAAGGGCAGAGAGGCTGTTTCCAATCGACCCCCGGCTCATAGGATAAAATGAGAAACAGCAGCAAAACAAAAACAAGGACAAAACAAAAACAATAAAGCATTAGTACTCCAGTAGAATAAGCGTAAGTAGCGTAAATAATTATCTACACATACGAAACATAAATACAATCGCATGCAATAATATCATACCGTAACTACCATCACTAACAGCCATAGGGGGGACATAAGCTAAAACACAAATCATCCATGGGTAACCCTGCTGACCCACACCCAACCCGGATGAGGCGTACGAAAAACTCTAGGAGCCCCTATCCTACAACCCTGATTCTAGACCTCCAGACTTTCCTATCAAGGGTCATGTCCTCGGAAACCTGCATTCTAGTCATGTCCTGCGTAATCACCTCTCCCCAATACTTCTTAGGCCGCCCTCTACCTCGCCGACCGCCAACAATCTCCAGCCGCTCGCAGCTCCTCACCGGGGCATCGGGACTTCTTCTCCGCACATGCCCGAACCACCTCAGCCTCGCTTCTCGCATCTTCTCATCCACCGGAGCCACCCCCACCTTCTCTCGAATAACTTCATTCTTAATCTTATCTAGCCTGGTGTGTCCGCACATCCACCTAAGCATCCTCATCTCCGCAACCTTCATTCTCTGAACATGCGAGTTCCTCACGGGCCAGCACTCCGCCCCATACAATATCGCAGGTCTAACCACGGCTCTATAGAATTTTCCATTGAGTTTGTGTGGAACTTTCTTGTCACACAGGACTCCTGATGCAAGCCTCCACTTTGACCACCCCGCTCCTATACGATGAGTGACGTCCCCGTCAATCTCTCCGTCCCCCTGAATCACAGACCCAAGATATCGGACACTGTCCCTCTTGGCGATGGCCTGCGAACCAATCATCACGTCCCTGCCTACTTCGCTCGGCTCGGCGCTAAACTTGCACTCCAGGTACTCAGTCTTAGATCTGCTTATTTTGAAACCTTTAGACTCGAGAGTCTGTCTCCACACCTCTAACCTTTCATTAACACCGACCCTTGTCTCATCTATCAATACTATGTCATCAGCAAATAGCATTCATCAAGGCACATCCCTTGAATATGTCGGGTTAGAGCATCTATCACTAAGGCAAACAAGAGGGGGCTCAGCGCCGATCCTTGATGGAACCCCATAACCACTGAAAAATGGTCTGATTCGCCACCCACCGTCCTAACCCTAGTCTTAGCTCCATTGTACATGTCCTTGATTACTCTGATGTAGGCTTCCGGCACGCTCTTCGCCTCCAAGCACCTCCGTAGCACCTCCCTTAGGACCTTATCATATGCCTTCTCTAAGTCGATAAGCTCCATGTGTAGGTCCTTCTTCTTATCCCTGAATTGCTCCGCCAGTCGCCTGACAAGGTGGATAGCCTCTGTAGTGGAGCGGCCCGGCATGAAACCGAACTGGTTCCCAGATATAGATGACACCTCCCTCACCCGCGCCTCAATCACCCTCTCCCAAACCTTCATCGTGTGGCTTATTAATTTGATACCCCTATAGTTGTTGCAGCACTGGATGTCCCCTTTGTTCTTGTACAAGGGCACCACTGTACTCCACCTTCACTCATCCGGCATAAACAATTAGTTATATTACACTGCAATTATTATAAACAACTAGATCAATCATTCTTTCTTGGGCCTTATTTTTTTTCTGGCCTATTCAAGGATAAATCGTTTGCTGGGAACATGACAACAATCTTCCGTTATCGTCCAGCGGTTAGGATATCTGGCTTTCACCCAGGAGACCCGGGTTCGATTCCGGTAACGGAATTATACAGTTATGATAGATTCGGCATTAAAATCCATACAAAACTTGCCTGTGAACCAAGCGATCTCTAACAGTTAATAATCAGTTTACATAAAAGGATAGTGGAAGTGCAGACAGTACAATAATATAATGTACAATATCAGGTAACTAGGACCAATTTAGTTACGTCTGCAGCACGTGAATCCTCCAAACAAAGGCTGAAAACTACCTCAACATCACCAAAAGGAATGAAAGAGCACACCAAGAATAAGAAAATTGCATTTGACAGAAAGCTTCTTTCGCTCTCTCCTTTATACCGTAAGTTTCATTGACTGCACTTCTGAACTAGACACAACCTTGTCAATTCTCGCTTATTGCCTTTTCGATATCAGCCTGCAACAAAAATCAAACAAGATTTTTTACTTAGCTGTCAACGCCATTTAGGAATGTACATGGACCAACTACAGGAACAAGTAATTAGTTCTCCAATTGGATATCATCAGACCCAAAAATATATGACATGAAAAGCTTGAAGTATTAGACAAAATATAAAGACGGACTAGTTCATGATCTCTACATGAGATACCTGAAATTTAAACAAGTTGAAGACTCTTCAATCTACTTGCACTAATATATGGTCTTTATTCCCTCATTCCACAACTTGACAACATCCCAAGGAGAATAAGAGATTCAGATGTAGAAGCTAATAAGAAGGGAGCCTTGGAGCAACGATTCTCTGTGTGACCTATAGGTCACGGGTTCGAGCCGTGGAACCAGCCACTATGCTTGAATTAGGGTAGGTTGACTACATCACACCTCCTTGGGGTGCGGCCCTTCCTTGGATGTTGTGTGAACGTGGGATGCTTTGTGCACTAGGCTAACCTTTTAAGACGTAGAAGCTAACAAGGTGGGGCTTCAGGAATCATTAGTATGCGTATATATCATACTCTCTTAATTGTATGCAAACAAGAGATAGAACAACAACAACAACAACAACCACCCAGTAAAATTTCACTAGTGGGGTCTGGGGAGGTTAGTGTGTATGCGGACCTTACCCCTACCCGAAGGAGTAGAGAGGCTGTTTCCGAAAGACCCTCGGCTGAAGAAGACAAAAGGCTAAAGGAGACAATATCAGTACCACCACAGAAATTATAAGAAAAATAAAAACAACATGAAATCCAAAAGAGATGCAAAGCAAAAGCGATAGCTAGTAAATAGGCCTGGCACTATGAAAAACGAAATAGGAAGACACAACATCGCCACTAGCGATCTTATACAAAGACTCTGCCGGACTAGTCTTACAAAAGTACGAGGTAAGGCAATACTCAACTACTTCCTAACCTAAAATTTTAATACTCGGCCTCCACATCTTCCTATCAAGTGTCATGTCCTCGGAAATCTGAAGCATCATCATGTCCTGCCTAATCACCTCTCCCCAATACTTCCTAGGCGACCATCTACCTCTTCTCGTGCCCTCCACAACCAGCCATTCACACCTCCTTACTGAAGCATCTGGGCTTCTCCTGTGTACATGCCCGAACCATCTGAGTCTCACTTCTCGCATCTTGCCATCAATGGAAGCCACGCGCACCTTTTCCCAGATATCGTCATTCCTAATCTTAGATAGAACAGATGTTTTATATTTCTGTTAAAAAACGGAAAATTTATTAAGCTCTATAGCCTTAATTCCTTTTTCCTAAAAAATGTGTACTGTTACTTTATCAACTATAGCATACTCTCAAGTTCAGTAAAATTCTTCTGAACAAATATCAGTTCATGCGCAGTTCTCTTCTTTTTTGTCCATTTCCTACAACTTCCCCACATCCCACTGTATGAAACTATAACTTGTGTTATCCTGCACGAGAAGATCCCAAAATATTTATGCCATGGTGAGAAGGGCAAACTTAGGTTTTGTAAGAAACACAAAACAACCATAGCCTGAGGAGAGGAATGGTCTAAAAGGCCAACGAAAGTAAGAAGATGGCTCTGCATAAATTTATCCAATCCTACTATGCTATAATTCAACCACGGCCACTTTATCAAAAAACTATCAACTATGACCTTTGGGCTAAAAGGAATGGTGACTGAGGGAACAATCAACATTTAGGTTTATTTGAGAACAAGCATACAGGATAATCAAAGAGGTTTCTCAGAGTTCTTGAGGAGAAGTGATAAGGTGTATTTACTAAAAACCACTGCAACAGCATTAAGGGCAATGGAAGGATAACCAGACAAACTTCAGCATGAGAGAGAGAGAGACCTTGATTGATAATGGTGGAGTAGTTGAGCCATAGCGGCGGATAACTTTCCCGTCCTTATCAACCAAGAACTTGGTGAAATTCCACTTAATCCTGGAACCTAAAAAACCACCTTTGCTTGCTTTAAGGAATTTGTAGACTGGTGCTGTATCCGGCCCATTAACTCGCACCTGAGCATCAAATAGTTTGTTATTCCAGTTTGTTACCAAAACCTCTGTGTTTCAATCAAACAACAATACAAACTTTATTCATAGAATTGTTCAAAATCTTAATTAACAAGATTGAATGACATATAGTATGCAGAATGTTATCCCCCACAAGAGGCTGCTTCCAGATTTAGGCAGAAAGATAAGAATATGTTCATGATAACTAAAAAACTTGATCTCTTCATTTAACAATGAAATAATCTCCAAGCAAAAATTTCACCCTGGGTAAAATAAGAGCTTAATAGATATATGACAGTTTTAAAGTTATTTCAGGTAGGATGTGAAAAGATATAAAATTGGACTCTTTAAGACTATAAGAATCAAAGCTTAATGAGACAATAACTCATTCTCTCAACTAATATGGGACAATTAACAATATAAAACCACAACTACATCAACATAAGAACAAGGAACAATTTCAATCCAAACAATGCAAGCCCATCCTTACTGAGGGAAACTAAATGTGGTTAGTAAATAATCAAAATATTTTAAGCATTTCAATATGTTGATGTAGACTAGTGCTGAAGACATAACTAAATGCATAATCTTGTGCTCGCTATAATAGTTTAAACTTTTAGAGAAGACGGTCACACATTTCAACATCGTACCAGAGTAGGCAGAAGTCCCGGGATCGAGTCACACGGCTACCCATTATCAAATTGAATTTCACGTACTTGGCCCCAAAAAAATCAGGCTAGCACGTGAGGAGGCGTGTTGAAAATATAATTAAACAAATAAAAGTGTGCTCTCTCTAACAGCTTAAGCTTCTAAATGAGATGATCACATACCTCAAAATGAGTAACACACAAAGTCAATTGTTCACTTTAAGTATAATGTTGCCAAAAGTTCAAGTGAAATAACTCTAGAAAAAACATTGTCTTTAGAAGTTGTAGTGGTACCAGATGGGAGCTCAATTTCAAAAAAATCATATCCTTTTGGAGGAATAGGAGGGTCAAATTGGGGGATTTTTCAGAATTATGCAGAAGTTTTCTCCGGCCCAAAGCCGATGATATTGACTCCGATGTTACCAGATTTCCTTCGGCACCAATTTCATTGCTAAGTTAACTGTTGATTTTACTCTTCTTTCAGATTAAGAATTTTTTGTTGAACAAGTGAAAAGGGACTGGTATAGTCTATATCATACAATAGTAAAGTGCATGGTGATAACGTATAGAGGTATTTAAATGATTACAACTACCGCTGCCATTTCCCAACACATATTGATCAGCTTATTGGTCGTTAACAAGATAAAACGCTTTCTTACCTAGATCACTTTGTTCTTTTTTCTTAAACGAACTACCAAGATCCAAATATTTATGCATAACTTATGGCAGAAGAGAATAATAAGCAAATAAACAAAAATCAGAACCAGGGGCGGATCTGGTGTTGTGACTACCTAGTAGCTTTGGTTCAAATCTTGCATTTGTCTTAAAAAATTTGTTGATTAGTACAAATTGTTAATTTAGAATCCAATAAATTAAAAGACTTAAAATTCTGAACCCATAAACTTGAAATCCTAGCTCCGTTTCTGGACTCAGAACTTCTAGTCATGATAGTGCGTTAAGCTCGAGGAATATGCAGCCTTTGGCAGTTATGACAGCGTGTCACAATTGTCATTTACGATTTGCTCCAATTTTAATCTTTACTTTATATACTAGCTCTCCTTGCAAGTTGTTACCAGTGATGTCAACATGAGGTCGCGATCATTGTAATCACATATGCCTATAAGTTGATCTTTCGGTGCATTATAATATGCAGGATCAAAATGAATTAAGCATCTTCCCATTTGACTTTTTCTTTCCCTTTCCAATTTTCCCCCCTCCTTTGCTTTGCAAATACCAGAATTCTTTTTATGTTCCTTTGATTTGAAAAGGAGTTGTGATTACTTTGTCGAGGTAGAAACATGTATTTGCTAAAAGATTTAAGCAACGAGTGTTTGCCTTATGTTGCTAAAATGTAAATTCCTGATACTAAAAAGGGCAGCCCGGTACACTAAGCTTCCGCTATGAGCGGGGTCCTGGGAAGGGCCGGACCACAAGGGTCTATTGTAGGCAGTCGTACCTTGTATTTTTGCAAGAGGTTATTTTTACGGCTCGAACCCATGACCTCCTGGTCATATGACAACAACTTTACCAGTTGTGCCAAGGCTCCCTTTCAAATTCCTGATACTACTTTACAGAACTGTCACTCCAATATAAAGGTAAAGTATAGCGGGCTGAATAATGGAGAGTATGCAACTTCAATCTTAGGTGGGCATTTAAGAATTTTAGCTATACAACAAAAACTTAGATTGGTGCGCTGCCTGCCCTCAATTGCAAATGATGTTAAAAGATGGTTTAAGAATGTGACATTCGTTAGAAGAGCAAGGCTGAGAATGTAGATAATTCAATGCTTCTGCAGTCATACCTATCCCAAATAAAGCTTGGGAATACATGGCCATTGACATTATGGAGAGTCTACCCAGATCTAAAGGAAAGAAGTGGTGATGGTCATCATGCCCGTACAAGCAAATATGCACAATTTTAATCCAGACTTAACCATTCACTTCTATAAAAGTAGCAAATGCATTCTCAGTTAAAAGCTTCATAGGCAGCGACAAATCTTTCTTTGCCTAATTCAGAAGGATTTAAAAAATAATGCAAGTTAACTTGTAGTTGAGCTCAGACTAAATAGATGGGCACACTGAGAAGCTCAATAGGTATCCTGAAACTAACCTGAGATGCGTGATTGGTCATCAGACTATAAAGTGGAACAAATGGCTCTCTTTGGCTGAATATTGGTAAAAATTATGAATTACCACTAAGCATAGCAGATAACACTATTTAATTCTCTATGAGTTTTGATCCACCACAACTGTCTTTCAACTTTGTATCTTAGTCCAAGTTGACCTTAGTAGATCAACTCTTTAAGCAATAGCTTATTCCATTTTCTTTACATAGTATTAAAGCCAGACACATCCTTGTAGTTAGTTATTTTAACATGGGGAACCCATGTTATCTTGGCCACTCTCCAAATGGCCAACCTGGACACGAGAGGGGTATTAGAATGTCTCACATTGATTTATGGAGTAGGTCGTTTTCTCCTTATATGGTTTTAGTAAATCCTCACTTCAGAAGCTATCTTCTCGGGTAGAGTTAGCCCCAAAGTCCATTTTCTCTACACTACAGGCAATCCTCAGTATCTATTAACAAGAACTCGAAGTTGTCCTCTGAATATTTTGGGTAATACCAATTACCATATCATTCAAATATTGGAAGCAACTGTCCAAATATTTATTAACTGCTAGTACATTAAGAAATCCATCCGTATTCCATGTCTCACAGCTGAAGAAGAAGGTTGAGAGAGTGCAACTCCTTCGACTAATTTACCAGTTTGAAAACCCTTATTCGAAGCAATGGCTATACTTGAACAGAGAGTGATAGTAAAGGGAATGTAACAACTAATCAATTATTAGTTCACTAAGTGAATCTTTTAACAGAAGCCCACATAAGATAATTTTACTTCACTCGCAATTTCCAGAGTTAAAACTTTTTTTGAAGGAGAAAGAAATGCATAGTACTTTATGGTTGAGAAAGAAGAAGAGAACATTTGGCAGCTAGAACTGCATTTCAAACTTTTGAACTTTCACTTTAGTGCCAGATCACACATTATTTATTATACTAGCTCTCATTGAAAGCTCTTACTAGAGTCTTCAGTCTGAGCTGGGATCTTTATAACTACCTAAGCCTATAAATTGATGCTTTCTTATTGTAATGGCGGGAATGGGATGAATTAAGCATCTTCTATTTGACCTTTTGTCTCTCTTACAGATTTCATTCAGTTTCCTTCTCTTTTCTTTGCAAAATTAGCAGATCTTTTGGTTCCTTTGGTTTGAATTAGAGCTCTCATTACAGAGTTGCATGTTTCTACATTCACTACTTACTAGTTCACTTCTTTTACTACCATGCCCAAATAATTTCGAGTGATAACCAATAGTTCGAATTGTGGATAAAAACACTTTAGAAAGTAAGTTTGTTTTAGCATAAGAAAAAGATAAAGTTTGTACACAGCAGACAGCATAAATAGAGTGAAATTGAGGTGAGATTAGACGGGATTAAAGTGTGTAAATTTAGAGAGTTCAGATATCTAGGCTTGATATTCATGGAGAATGGTACGACAGATGCAGATGTAACACATTGAATTAAATTGGACGGTTTAAATGGAAAAGTGTTACCAGAATGTTATGTTATAAAAGGATACTTATCAAAGTGAAAGCAAGTTCTATGGAACGGTAGCAAAACATCAAATTTTGCCTTACAGTTGATGTTAGGCCTCTGAGGCCCGAGATGAGTATATAATAGAAAATTGCACGTAAAGAATAAAACAAGAAAAGTTGGCAGTGGCTTGAGATGATCTCACCATGTCCAATGTAGACTTTTAGATGCACTGGTATATAGATGTGAACGTGTGAAATTGAAGGTGTTAAAAGAGACAGGATAGACCTAAAAACCACATCGAAGTATGTTATCTAGGTAGATTTACTGAAAAAAAAGAGACTCTAAATGATTGAATATTGGATACAAGTTCAAATGAAGTAAAATAGATAGTGAAGATTCATATTGAACATTAAAACAAGCTTGGAATTTAGGTGTAAATTATTGTTCTTTACAAACTGTTTCCACAGCCAGCAGAGAAAAGGCTTATGACTTGTGTAAGCCAAAGCACGTGTATGAGGATTATTCAGAGTGTAACAAGAAATATTGCAAGTCATTACGGATATAGGGAAAGGGCCATATCATTCTATCAGGCATACCTTTTGGAAGATGGGATATTCAGCCTGAAATCTTGTGCACGCAAATTGTTGAGCTTCCTGACTCGTACCAGGCTCTTGCTTTAAAAATTGGTTGCAAGGGAAGGCCAAGACCTCAAAACCTGAAAAGTCCATTAAAATATATACATTAAGAGTCTGTACAGAGGCACCAAAAGCAAGAGTGAGCAAACCTGAGAAACAAAATGCTGAAAGAACATAAGAGCACATAAAGAAATAGTAGAACAAAGACATTAAATAGAGCACCCACCTTTATCCCTGTATTGGTTATAGAGTTGAGTCAATTGTGTATAATTGGTGCTTGTGAACCCACTGTTTCAGCCAACAAGAAGAAGAAACACTATCACCATATGCACAAGTAGTACCATCAAAATTGAAAATTGCCATGGCAAAGAAACAGAGAAAGTGAAAAAGCTTTAAAGTTGAAGATTTGAATTTGAAATATGAAAAAGAAACAGTGGGAGGTAGAAATTAGTCGGGGTAATCAAAAAGTGAACAAGAGAAGAGAAGAAGAAAGAACCATTTGGAGGCAACATTAACGACAAGAAGCACGTTGCCTTTGTACATGCTAAGGTCTACATCTTTCCCTTTAATGTCCTGGAATATAGGATAACAAACACAAACCATCAAAAATAGAGCAAAATTATAAGAAAAGAGGAAGAAACCATAAAAAATAGAGCAAAATTATAAGAAAAGAGGAAGAAAGCAGGGATGACCTTAACAGTGAATTCGTGGATCGATTTCTGCGGAACTGATTTAGAAGCACCCATTTTTTGGATTTAGGAATGGGCAAAGATAGCATAGTCATAACAGCTTTTGGATGGATTTCTTCAATGTGAATGCGGTTGGAAGTTGTCATTTGCCACCTAATCACCACTTATATCCCAAACACCACTCAACATATGTTTCCCTCTTTTTCCTTTTATTTTTAAACTAAAATTTATATTATGTATCTTTCTTTTAAACTTTTGCACATTTCTTATATCTAGTATCTATAATTCGCGTCTTAGTATCAATATCATATACAACCAGAATGAACTCAGATTCAACATGCAATTAAAATATTAAAAAAATGAGTATAATTACATTGATGTAAAGGTGAATTCACCTCCTTATTCTATATTATTTTTGTATACTAAATTGAATCCTAAAACTATATGAAAAATAGAATATTGCATCCCAAACAACTACAAAAACAATGAGAAAAAGGACTTGCTGCAGTACACTAATTTAACAGCTAAAGGAAACAAAAACCAACGAAAAATAATAATCTAAGTATCCCAAAATTAAAAGAGTATTCTAATTGAATCCTAAACCTACATAAAACAGACAATAGAAATTGTATCTCAAACAAATACAAAAAGAACAATGGAAAAAGGACTTACCTGTTATGAAATAATATAAAAGACAAGAACAATATAGAGAGAATAGGGAGAGAGGGGAGTATTCTTATTGATACTTGGGGTGATTTACAATGGTAGAGGGCACCTCTATTTATAGGAAGAGGAATGACTTAGCTTCAAGCCAAAACTCTTAGACATTCACTCTAAATAGACTTCTATTTTATAACACTCCCCATTGAATGTCTATTCAATAATGTGCCTCATAAAACCTTAAAACCAAAACCCATTGGGAAAAATTAAAGAAAGGAAAAAGAGTACACATGTTTGAATATGCGCTTATTGGTTGCCTCGTTAAAAACCTTGCAAGGAAAACCCAGTGGGACAAAACCTTGTAAGGGAAAAAGAGTGCAACGCGCATTAACTCCCCCTAATGAGTACATCAATTTATATCCTTGAGCATTTGCATTCCAATCTTGTGCATCATCTTCAAAACGATCTTTGGTAGACGTTTGACAAATCAACCATATTGACTTGAATAAATATTCCGCACCTTGAAATCATTATTCTTGATAGATATGAACATCTTCATATAATGTCGTGGAATAACTCTTCAATATCTCCATAGATGCATTCTCAATGCCATCATGCTTATAGTTATAGCAAGATACATATGTACACAAATTGTACTTAGGATGTGGTACTTCAGGACCAAGAATTGCATATGCTTCAAGCAACTTAAATCTTTCAAGTTAAGTCATATAAGCCATATAATAGATTTTAGATGCATATCAAGTTTTCCATGTCATGCTAGACAAATAAGATATCGAAAACTGACTATACATACCTTTGACTTTATACTTTCAAGCATTTGAACTATAGGTTCAAAACTACATGTCTTTCATATGGAATCAATTCTTCTTGAATTGAATCTCTTCCATTTAGTTACTTTCTTTGGGTCAGCAAATGCGTATAGCATGCTTTGCAATATGTTGCAATTGAATTATCCCTTTTATGAACTTCAGGTTCATATCATGATATTCGGGGATATACATATACAAATGATAATTCATCCCATGTAACCTTTTCTCAAGTGTTTATCATGTCTCCCCCTCATGTTAGTAAAGCTAACTTGTTTCCTCAACTTTGGGAAATCATCTTTGTGCATTATCATGTCAATATACACGGCACATTAATAATAAGATGAAATTATTTGGTTCCTGACCTTGAACCACTTGTGAGGGGAGAATATACTCTCGTATACAACGTATATCAAACTGATATATATAACTTTGTTCTCATAAGAAACAATTTAGCTATTAAGTGGAAGCACTCAATAATTATCTTGCTAAACCAACTTTGATATAAACCAACTTATCAAGATGAACTATCTTGAGTAGAAAATCTGGAAATTATGCTCGAAGTTAGATTACTGAGCAATTTACCTCGCAAGCACCGGCCAGGCTGCGGGTTAATAACAATTGCGCATGTAACCATATCATAGATGCATCATATGTGGTATACATGGCAGGTGAATGGGCCCATATTCACCTTTGATATTTCCAGAATTTATGGGGCTTCAACCCGAACTCTTTAGTTGGTCAGTTCATTAATGAGAACAAGTGATACAAGAGAATTCGTAAAGAACTTTCTAGTTCTTTAATATTCACCTATGTGAATTTGCACATCATACTTAAAATGAGATGGCTAACACGAATGCCAACTGAATAAATTATCAATATTGGTAACCATGACATGTGCACTTATCAATAAACTTCAGGTTTATTATGACATGGGTTTTATACCAATAGATATCCACTTTATTGTGGCATTCTTTCTTTTGTGTAGTACAAACTGAGAACAAAGCGGGTAGCTTTTCATATGCAAATTACCCCGCTACAAGTTGTAGTAATAGGAGATATCAAAACCTTCCTTTATTTATAGTCTCAATATAATCAATCGCTTTCGCGTGTACTTTGGAAACTGAATAAGTTTCTTTGAGACTTACTACAGCACAATACTCAATTGTGTTTCTCCAACATAGTAATAATTGGCTCTTCTAGAGCTCTCAATTAATTTTGTACTACCACAGATTCATCAACATCCATGTGGTGAATATCTTTCTTAAAGAGAAAGTTATACCATTATGGTCATGTCAAACTTATATGCAAGATATGTTTCTTGCATTATCGTTGTCCTTTAATAGTCATATTTCCAAAATACTTTGGCGTACAATAGGTACGTGACCAACGATCATTCATGCCATATATCATCTCAAACCTCCTTCTAGAGGTGAGTGTGGTATATTTAATACCAATTTCATGTTCATATTCTTCCAATAATGAATATGTATCAGATGTTGTCACATTCACTTCAAGGATATGTGATTTTGTTATCCTTTTCAAATCTATAAATGCGTCAGGCATTTGATTTGCTATTCTTTGCAAATGGATAATCTTTTGTGCCTCTTTCACAAATAGAGGTATGTGGATCAAGATGAGATAATGATGCATTTTTCCACAAAATTTCCCGTTTGGTTTCACCAACTTCTCCCCCTAATTTTGGGAAAAGTGTCTCATCAAATTGACAGTCTGCAAATCGTGCAGTGAACAAATCTCATGTCAATGTTTCGAGTAGCGAATAATGGAGGGCGATTCAACCTCAACATATATTCCTAACCTTCTTTGCAGACCCATTTTGGTGCGGGATGGCGGTGCTACAGGCACATATACTGCGCATCCAAAGATTCTTAAATGGGATATATTGGGTCCATGACCCAAAACCAATTGCAACGGGGAATATTTGTGTCAATTCGTTAGTCAGAGACGAACTAGCATTGCTGTATGCAAAATGGCGTGACCCCAAACCGAAGTGGGCAGCCGACGAACTAGTATTGCTGCATGCAAAATGGCGTGAACCCAAACCAAAGTGGGCAGCCGACGAACTAGCATTGCTGCATGCAAAATGGCGTGAACCCAAACCGAAATGGGCAGCCTCGTTTTCATGAATAATTCAAGATTATTCTCATCTATTGTCTCAATATGATATCCATTTTGAATGATATCTTTAAAACTCAACAAGTTTTTCTTAGACTTGGAGGAGAATATCGCATTCTCTAAGATAAACGTCATGCCTTTGGGCAGAGTTACAGTTGCTCTTCCAGAGCCTTCAATCAATTTACTACTTCCAGAGATTGTAGTAACGTTTGCCTTACACATATTTAGTTGAGAGAAATACTTCCTTTCTTTGAGTATTGTATGTGTAGTACATGAATCAATTAGGCAAATACTTTTACAGTTGGATGTTGATCCAAGTTCGCTTTGTGAGATATCCATATTTGCTATCCCATAGTTTGACATACAAAAGAGATACAAGAACATAAGAGTAAACAAGTTCAATTCTTTTGTGTCACATAATATTTTCAAAATCTGCTGCTAACAGTTGACTAACAAAATCAGATATGTTATCCATTACTTTGCAGTTTGAAAATTTCAGCGTTTTTCATAAGACAATCGATTATTAAACACACACAATCGATTGTTTGAACATAGACAATCGATTGTTAAACACACACAATCGATTATTTGTTATTTTTGAAAAACTTCAGATCACACTGTCTTAAGACAATCGATTGTTATGCATTGACAATCGATTGTTGGCTATTTTTGAAAAATTCCAGACCTCACTGTTTCAAGACAATCGATTGTTATGCATGGACAATCGATTGTTGGCTATTTTTGAAAATTTCCAGAACACTGTTTCAAGACAATCGATTGTTAGCCAAAGACAATCGATTGTGGATGATTTTTGAAAAATTCCAGACTACACTGCCTAACGACAATCGATTGTTAGTCAACGACAATCGATTGTTGATCAATTGTTTTTCAACTTTAATGCGAAAATAGTTGATAATCGACTAGTTTTTCAGGCTAGTCGATTACCCCCACTGGAAAATAAAAGTTTTATTGATATTTGAGCATATTAAAGATATTCTAAAGGACTACTGCTAACATTGCTTTATGAACTAACTAATACGAGCTAATACTAATGACTATTAGTTTATTCACTAACTAATACAAACAAGTAGAACAAAATCAAATAACTCCATCTTCTTTCATCACGGATCCATCGCCGATTAGGTGGTCTATTTTCCCCTCGGGTTGCTCAAAGAAGTCTGCCACATCCAAGTGGGTGATGTCAAAGTTGTCGTCAGAGACAAAATTCGTTTCAGGGCGTTTACTCTTTCGAGATGCTTGATAAAGGTCAACCAAAAGTCATGGTATACGGCAAGCCTTTGACCAGTGCCCGTTTTCACCGCAACGATAATATATAGTTTATAAACTATTTGCTTTTGGGTTCTTATTGTATCGTGCTTGTGGCAGAGTGACCAACTTCAGGTTGTCATATCTCTTCTTTAAGCCATTCCACAGGATAGGTGGATCCTTGACGGTGAGATATTCAATCTTCAACCCTTCATCAAGGTGATGGCGCAAGAAAATCAAGGCCTTCGCACATTCTTGGGTGGATGCTTTTTCTCTATCTTTGATGGTGTCTCCGAGACCCATAGCATCTAAGTGGATTTCAGCATCCAACACCCATGTCATATAGTTCTTGCCCGAAATTTCGAGGGCAACGAACTTTCTTTTCATATTGTCAGACATATGACACAATTACATCAAGAGCGTGTTCATACTTACGGGCTATATTACAATTATCACATTCACTTCAGGGAATGGATCAAAATCATGTGCTTTACACAATCTCATGTCAAATATTACTTTCATAAAGTAAAAGATTATTTTGAGAATCCTTATTGTTCTCATTACCACAATAATGACGATTATAACTTCGTCTATTGCCATGTCCACATCCATTAATACCTTTACGGTAATTAGTCTTCTTTCAGACTTATCACATACTGCTACCACATTCTCTAAAGGGAATGGAGCAAATTCAATTGGACGGAATTCTTTGCCACGTCCACATTCATTGATACCTTCATGGTAATATTTTAGTCTTCTTTCAGACTTATCATATACTGCTTCCACATTCTCTAAAGGGAATGGAGCAAATTCAATGGGACGGATTTTCAATTATTTGTCCACAATCATACATGAATTTAATCATGGCAGGACATAGAGATTTAACCACTTCATGTGGTTATAATTTCTTACAAACTCCATTAGAGTTATAATCAAACTTTGTTTGTATATTCAATCAAATCGTAGAATTTCAAGAATTTGAAAGGGAAAAGTAAATTACTTACCTTTAAGGTATACCAATTATATTTTCAATGTTTTCTTCCTTTTCTCCACTTATGCAGACGACGGCGGCTCCGATGCGGAGAAATTGACGGCGGCTTAATCTTCTTAAAGAGCTTCTTGAGACGGTAGAGTCTCGTGCTAATACACTAACCTAACAACTAAGGGAAACAAAACCAACAAAAAATTAAATCCAAGAATCCAAAAACTAAAGGAAACAAAAGCAAAAGAGAAAAACACTTGTACCGCAAGTATGTCAAACAATGTAACTCAAAAGAATTCTAAATCTAAAAGGAAGCACACGATAGATTTTAATTTTGCTCAAAAATAGCAATTAATAATTACTGTGGATAATAGATTTGCTTGAGAAAATAAAATCCAAGACCGAAAATATCGGGACAATTGTAGTATTTTATTTCGTATATTTAAGTGTTACAATCTCTATGGATCCTAAGATTCTTCTGTCCAATGGTAAATAAATTCAAGGGCCTTGAAGCTTGATCTTGAATCTATATTTGTTGTCACGAACGATAATCTTGTTCTTGAGCTTGAGCTTGATTGCTTGAACTTGACCTTGATTTATTTTTCGTTCTTGAGCTTGAACTTGGTTTCTTCTTCGTGCTTCTTGCTATATCTTCTGCGCGTTTGATCCACGAGCTCTTTCTTGCTTCTTGTTATATTTTCTGGTCTGAGTTATGAAGACCCCTATTTATAGTTGTGGAAGGGAAAAGTTATGATTAGAACAAACTCTTTCGGACCAATCAAATTGGAGTGTGACATGATCGCATTTGATTGGCCAGAACATATCACTTGCACTCGTGACGCGATTTCATTGGCCTTTTAGTGTGACTTGGAATGCCTTGTTATTTTGATACGTGGCATGATCCCATTGGATCTTCCATTTGATTTGGCGTGCCACGTCATTTGACACGTGGCACCAAATTAGGCCTATAAGGAAGATGGCATCTTGGGTTTGATGAAGTGGGCTCATCACTTTAGCCAAATTAAATGGGCTAGCCCAACGGATTAAGACTTGTTTATTTAATTCATATGTATTGGACTTAGATAATTAATTCAATTATGTTAGCCCATAATATTTATTTGGACCGGTATAACTTGAATTTAAAATATAGTCCAAATTAATTTATGAATTTAAATTCGTACAAATTTTATATGCCTACAATTATAATTACAAATTCAACATATAATATACTTATGAAGGGTAAAAAAGACAAACGACATTTCGATAGGGCCTTTGTGCTTTTAATATAGTACTAGTTACTATGTACGTGTGTTGCACGTAAATATTTAGTCAAAACTTTTATATGAAAGAACAAGTAACTAAATTTGTAACAAATTATTTCCAAGATGATATTATCATTGCAAAGTTATTAACGTGATAAAAATACAGCAATTAAATGCTAAAAACTTATGTTATTATATTAGTAGAGTACTTGAATTCAAAATGATAATTTAGTTAAGTTAAATGATATCCTATTTATGGTGTATATTAAGTGTGGTAGTATCATGTATAATATTTCTTTATAGAGGATGTTTTTTGTGTATATTTTCTTCTATCACTTTAGCTTCTTCATCTCAAAAGTAAAACATATAGTTGTCCCTCGTTGAATCACCTCCATAAAGTATTACTTTTCACAATTGTACTTTGACATATTAGTCAGGTTTGTCTCAATGATTTATATCAAATTTAAATTATGTCGGATATAACCCGAGTAAATCATTAATATTTTATCATTTTATTATTTATTTAACTGTGATTTTTGTGCATCGCTTTCTGAACCCGATTAGTTGTACCCATCGGGACCCGCTATTTCAATGCGTGCACCACAGTTAGTTTCACGGGACCCTGGAGTTGCGGCCGTTTTGTAATGCCTCCAGTAGCCCTGTGGGGGCTCGAACTGGAGACCTGAAGGACTTTGTCCTCAGGCCTTTACCAGTTGAGCTACCCCTCAGGGTTCTATATTATCATATTCAAAGCAATAAATATTAATAAAACAGGTGTTTTGATAAATGAAGTCCATGATTAATATATATATATATATATATATATATATTTATATATTTATATATATATATATATATATATATATATATATATACACACAAAAAAATTTGGTTCGAAAAAATAATATCAAGACAATATCGCAACAATCGTAGTATTTGATTTTGAATATTTGAGTTCACAATCTCTATGAATCCTCTGATTCTTCTTTTCAATAGTAAATAAATTCAAGGGCCTTTGAGCTTGATCTTGAATATGTATTTGTTGCCTCGAAAGATGATCTTGTTCTTGAAATTGAGCTTGATTGGTTGAACTTGAACTTGATTTGTTCTTCGTTCTTGAGCTTGAACTTGACTTGTTTTTCGTTCTTGAGCTTGAACTTGACTTGTTCTTTGTTCTTGAGCTTGGACTTGATTTCTTGAACTTGAACTTGAAGCTTGAAACTTGTGAAGGAGTTTGCAGCATTTGATTCACGAGCCTTTTTTTGCTTCTTGTTATAACTTCTGGTGTCTTTTCTGGGTTATGAGGTGTTTCATGTGTAACAGTGTTGGGATAGGATCGAGCGTTGTGGCGATGCCACATGAAGTTACGACCTCTCGAGGAGGATTCAGATACTTTATTCCTATAATCTAAGATGGGGACTCACCTTGGTTCGTAAAGGTATTGATGAGCTTGAGGTATAACTCTTCCGATTGAGTAATTTGCCCTGATTTAGGTATGTGTAGACTGTTTCTTGTTGGTGCGTGTATTATGCAATAGTGGCTTAGGCCTATATTGAGGTATCATATCACCAGAGGTGGTGTGTTAGATTCGAGGTGAGCATTGGGGTCATTAATGAATATGAACAGATTTGATTTCAGCTGGTTAAAAGGATAATATCGAGGTGTGGCCCGAAAATCTGTTGTGGTAATAGTCAACATGGAAGTGACTTCATGAATGGTTGATCTGAAGAGCTGCTTCAGTTCGTTGCGTGTTTTAGTTATCATTGGCAGTATACGAGAGTGTTGGAATGTGTGGTATATTGTATGAATTCACCTGAGGTTGCAGGTGTGGGTTATTACAGCTGGTTCGGGTTAATTCTGAGTATAGATGTGAGGTTCTGATCTTGTGTATGATTTCGGAAAGTGTAGTAAGGTTCTACGGTTTATGGGTCAGATGGATTGTAAAATTTCAGCTATATTGTGTTATCGGTACCTATGTGAGTTAGGGTGACGTGAGATCACCCCGGGTATATGCTTGGTAAGGTCACTCAGCTATTGGGTTGCTTCTAGTACAACTCTTGGTACGCTCGAGGACGAGCGTTTGTTTAAGTTGGGGAGGATGTGACGACCTGACCCGTCGTCCTATGTGTTACTGCTCTGTTTCCTCCTTACCGTGTTGCTTCATGTTTCAATGTCAGCATTGGAGTCGATCGGGTGTAATTGAATTGGTTTTGGTTGGAAATAAGGCACTTGTCTTCTTAGAAGAAAGCTTGTTTTGGAAAAGTCAACCGAAATTTGACTTATGAGCTAGAAGGCTCGGATGTGATTTCCGATGTTTCGGTTAGCTTCGAAAGATGATTTGTGACTTAGGAGAGAGATCGAAATTGAATTTGGAGGTCCGGTGTAGAATTTCGCTTGAATTGGCGAAGTTTGAATTTTAGCGAATTCCGGTTGGTAGGCGAGAATTTGATCTGAGGGTTGGAATGAAATTTCGAAAGTTGTTGTAGCTTCGTTAGGAGATTTTGGGTATGTCTTCAAATTTTCAGGTCTTTCGAATGTCGTTTGGTCGGGTTTTTGATCGAATATGAGTTTTGGAAGTTTTAAAAAACTTTAAGCTTGAATCCGTCATGATTTGATGAATTTTGTGTTAAAGGATGTGTTTTTATGATTGGAACAAGTTCGTATGATGTTTCGGGGTATGTTGGTGTCTTTGGTTGAGGTCTCGGGTCGGGGTAATTTTGGGTGTTCAAATGGACAAGTTTTGGCCTTCGGAGAGATCAGATTTTTGTTGTCATATGTTGCAGACTTTTGTTCATCGCGTTCGCATGAGGATTAACGCGATTGCATAGAGTCAGCGGGAGTGGGCTTGGATTTTGGCTATCATGTTCGCGTAGGGTTAGTTCGCGTTCGCGATTAAGAGGAGGATTGAGCACCGCGATCGCGTGGGGTCAGACGCGTTCGCGTAGTAGGAATTTTTGGAGCATCGCGATCGCGGGCAGTTAGTCGCGTTTGCGTAAGGGAAAATTGGGGTCAGCATAGTTTTGTCAACGCGTGGGTCTTGGACCGCGTTCGCGTAGGGTAATTTGGCACCTGAGCAGAATGGATTTAAGTCACTTTTCATCCGCGAGCTATCTCACATTTCCTTCATTTTTGCACCACCTTGAGAGTTTATTGACGGATTTTGAAGGGTATTTCAACGGGAAGTGATTAGAGGTAAGTCTCGTGGTCTTAATACGTCATTTTATCGAAGAATCATCCATTAATTCTCTGAAATTGGGCATAAAAATTGAAGAATTAGGGCTTGAAGTTTCAAATGAAAAATTGAGGATTTGGAGGAGCAATTGGACTCCGATTTTGATGAACTTTATATGTACGGACTTGTGGCGAGACGAGGATTCCGCAAATGTAAGTTTTGTAATTTTTTGAGAAGCGGGCCCGGAGCTCGGGTTTTGCTAGTTTCGAGATTCTTGCTATTTCTTGATTGTTTTCGATTGGGCACTGTCCCATTGGCATGTTGTGATATATTCGCTCTATTTTTTTTTAGATTCGACGCTCGTGGAGGCCAAATTGAGAGGGCAAAGGCGTAGCGAGCTTGAGTTTTTGCCGGTTCGAGGTGAGTAATGGGTGTAAATGATGACCCGAGGGTTTGAAACCCCGGTATATCATATTGTGACGCTATTATGAGGCTAGACAAGCACTCCATGTCTAGTGCAGGGTCGTATATATTGGAACTTGTGACTCAGTCCAATACGAGGGGTAGATTGTACTATGTTGGCGATCGCTTCACATACTATATTGATGATATCTGGGCTTATTACCATGTTTGGGGCCTTGTGCCGACTTGTGAAATCCTTCAGGGATCGTTATCTCATAATTTTCGTGATTTGCATATTACTTGAATTCAGTCCAGTTTAAATACTATTTTTGCAAACTCAGCCATATTTATACGTTTTGAGAACTCAAATAATTTTTTTAATGATATTTCGGACTGACGAGTACTATCTTGCTATTTTTGGACTGTATATTATTTTAAATGAAAACAGTGGTAACTATGGCCACCGTGTATTTTAAATAGAAACAGTGGTAACTAAGGACATCGTATATTGTAATGGAAACGGTGGTAACTAAGGACACCGTGTATTGAAATGGAAACAGTAGTAACTATTGACACTGTATGATATGGCGCTTGGGCTGTAGGAGCCCCTCCGGAGTCTGAACCCCCACAGTGAGCGCGGGTACCCATATGGATCGGGCTGCACGTTCCGCAGTATTCATGCATTGCATTGTATATCATGCATTTATTTACTGTTGCTTTATCTGTATATCTCTGAGGCTTGTACTCTATAGAACTGCTAGATAGCTTCATTTTGTGTTATTTCTTATTTTCTTATCTTAGATTTTTATACATGCTTATTACTCGCTGAGTTGGTAGACTCACCCCATACTCCATGCACCTTGTGTGCAGATCCAGGTGCTCCAGAGACCTAGTGTTGCTGCTGTTGATTACCCGAGCTATTCAGAGTAGTGAGGTAGCTGCCCAGCGTCCGCGGACCACTTACTCTGTCTCTATCAGTCATGTTCTTTTGCTATTTTGTCATACTTGTATCCTGTTTTTGTTAGAGGCTCTGTACTCGTGATTCCTCGATTTTGGGAGGATTATTGTTCTTGTTCAGCTGTGTTTTGATTGATATTACCTATCCCTGGTTGGGAGTATGACATTAAATTCGTTGTGTTATCTTAAATTGTTTCTTTTGGCTGGAATGTCGTTCTTGGTTGTGGTTTGGTCGGGCTTGCCCAGCCTCGCGACCGGGCGCCATCACAACCGGGATTGGGGTCGTAACAGACACGCATGCTTTACCTTCACGTCGTACCCCAATATATATATATGTTGGGCCTAACTCAACCCCAAAAGCTAGCTTATAAGGTGAGGATTTCCCAAGCCATATAAGGAGACCAAGGACCTCAAATCCCTCCGATGTGGGACAACTCAACACCCCCTATCACGCCCAGATCTCTGGAGCGTGGACAACATAAATGGGGGCCCAACATCGGTAACAATAATTGGGATGGGCCTGGCTCTGATACCATGAAAAAAATGGACCTTGGGCCTAACTCAACCCCAAAAGCTAGCTTATAAGGTGAGGATTGCCCAACCCATATAAGGAGACCAAGGAACTCAAATCCCTCCGATGTGGGACAACTCAACATGGAGAGGGGTAAATTTGAGTTAAGGAAATTTAGTCATTTGTTGAAGTACGTTACCTTGATTCTCTTTGTGAAACACCTCATTAGCAGACGAGAATGTCGGGAAGTCATGGTTGTGACTTGCAGCTTCAGTTATAGTTGTTGATTTGAAGCTGTTTTCGTATTCCTTGGTGCCAACCTACTTCGCCATTTGGAAAAAGCAAAGGATATTGAAGTGGGTCATAACAACCATAGTAATGTTTGACTTTATGTCTGTTCCTGGAATGTTCATGAACGATAATCTCTCTATCAAATGGTACATTTTGATTATTTCCATCTATCCAAATTGCAGCAACTTGATCTACAGATGGTTTGTTGTACACACGCTGATCTTGTGTAGCATTGGCAGCAATTCGAATCTGTAAATCTTGAAAGGTTGGATGATCTCTTAGCCGGCGAAAGAATTGCACATAAGGATTTTCATCCATTATCTGGCTAATTTTTGCTACAATTTCCTCCGATAAATTTGCTTCTTGGAGTTTTGAAATCCTATTAGACAACTCATTGTCTGTGTCAAAAAAGTATAATTGAAAATAACGAGGACTATCATTCTGCGGGAGTAAAGATGGAAGATTGTGATATATTTGACCTTGTGCCCTAAATGTGTATACTCCTTTCCGTGGAGATGCCAGTTCTTTGTCGATCGTAACACCGAAAGATGTAAACGCAAATATGCTATTATATGCTCTAATGTTTCTGCGGAACTCTTTCACTTGTTCTGACTCGGCAATAAGTAACTCGTACAATGGAATTGGAACTTCAGTATTTTCCAATTTGATAGATCCACTTCCGCAACAAAATGTGGGAGTTTCATACTGAAATCTTATAGCATGACAATGAATACATTCAGCAACACTTTTTAACTTCTGAATATCTGATATCGATGGTTTGCATGCAATATCACCTAAATTTATGTAGCCAGATGTGTTATAGATAATAAAATGTGATATCTTGTCATACTAATTAAGATGTAATCAATTCTGAGACGAGAGGAGTTGATCTGATGGTAAGCAACCCCACTTCCAACCGAGAGGATGTGAGTTCGAGTCTCCCCAAGAGGTCTATTTGGAAACAACCTCTCTACCCCAGGGTAAGGGTAAGGTCAGCGTACATATTACCCTCCCCAAACCCCACTTAGTGGAATTATACTGGGGGCCATTGATCACTTGGGAGCAGAACCCTTCTTAAACTTCTCATTTAAGTTCATCGTTTGAGTCTGCAGGCTTCGATTTATTTATAGTTCACCAAAGAATTTTTTGGTACGATTTTGAAACACACTAACAATCTAATATTCATGAAAGTTACACAGTTGTGGCGAATTCAAGACTCGCAATTATAATACCATATAGTTTTTAAATACATGAAGTGAATCTGTGAAAGAGGATGTGTGCTAAATTTGAGATAGTAATCATGACAAGCTCCTTCCAGGTATGATAATGTTGGTAGTTCACCCCAACCTATCTTCAAGTGTTGTTGATGTTTTCTTGTCTTTTGCTGTGGTGAACAAAGATCCTAAGAAGTCCAAGTATTGAGGTGGGTACATTACATATGGTCTTTTGTGATGGATCTATTGAAGTTCTCGCATGTTGGTGTTAGAATAAATGGTTCGGCTTTTCGTTCAACATAGAAATTTTTATCAAACAGGATGATGTCAACATGTTTGACATAGACATGCTGCCATGAATTTTCTATCAACACTGGATTCAAATGGAACTAAAAGACATTCTTGCACCAAAATTCATGGTTATAACCCATTACCTTTATAACTCATCATCTTTTCCTTGCAGATATAGTTTCATTAGTGTTATTAGGTTTTGTATTTCTAATATTTACATCTTGAAAGCTACTGTATATTTATTACTAAAATTGTTCCTTATTTAAACGAAATGAGTTGGAAGTCCTACATTTTTGGACACTACAATCTATTAAGCGAAAATGGGAAACAGGTAACTGGAAACGACACAGTCTATTTAGATTTTTCTTTATTATTTTTTGAGGCAAGAGTATTATTTTTATTCTATAATATACAAATATTATTAATTCTTCTGTTATATTGCTTTGGAATAACACCTTTTGAGTTATTATATTTTCATACTTCTAATACAAATTAGTACAGTAAACTATGAAGCTTTTAGACAGTTTTAATATTCAAACTAAGAAGCCTTCAGATAATTTGTCAAAAATATACCGTTACTGATTCAATCTCAAATAAAAATCACACAAAAAGAGAAAAAGAATCGAAGACAAAGAAGCAGAACCAGTCACACATACAAAAAAAGAGAAAGATTATACAAACTAATATTGATAATTTGTCATTATCTTATATTTACCTGAAAGTTCTTGCTCGTGTCTACTATGGTTTCCATCGTTTAACTTTGTTGTGTTTGTTTCAATATATTTGTTCATCCTCCGAATAGCGTAAGCAACCTTACGTTGGTCTACATGGAATAAATATTGAATTATTTAATTCAGTGTGAATTCTTAATATCTTAAAGAACAAAATGTGTTAATCATATTTATTTCTACCTTGTGCCATTTGTATTGAATGAATGATATCCTGTGGCATATGAAAAAATTGTTAATACCCATTCTAATTGAAGTAAACACAAAAGGTAGAACTTGATTATAAACACACAGGAAGTAGAAACTCTGCACTAAATATTATTAATTGCTATGCCAGCAAAAGTTGCAAGGCAAAATTAAAATTTAGATAATGAATAAGTATCTAGAGTATCAAACAGACTAAAACTAATACTATTTAATAAAGAATGTTAAAGCACTAATCCTTTTCTATTTTAATTTTTTTATCATTCTCTTCTTCAATTTGTTTGGTCTTCTTGATTATTTTCGCCGCTTTTATCTCGTCATCTTCAATTTCGATTGCATCTACTTTCCCAACTTCGTGTAATTCCTCTCCAATTAAACTTCTTCTTCCAGGCCGATCTCCTCCAATTCTTGGATCAAGTTTGACAAGAAAGGTGAACTCTTTATCCTTACTTGGATTCTTCTTGGACACTATCCTTGGTATATATAGTGTTGTAATCAAGAGAGCTTTATAGGATAAAAAATTGGAATGCCTTATATATTTTAAGATGATAATCCTCATTCTTTATCCAAATTATAAGGATTAATGTTTCCAAGCGCTAACGGAGTACACCAGTATGACTATAAAACTTCGAAAATATGTTGAATATCGTAAACAATATTTTGTTTAGTACAGAAATACTACAAAGCAACATAGAACTTACTAACCTTCTTAGAAATTAATTGTACATATGTTGTAACGACACAACCGAGCAGATATTTTGTAGCTTCAAAGAGTGTTATGTAACAATGTTCTTTTTCGTCAAACAACTCAAGTTTTAGAAGATATCTACAAAACATAACAATTAGAACAGTAAATATCTTTATAATATATGAAAATACAGCAAAACCTTTTTTGTATTTACCTTTCTTCATATTCAATGTTGCTGCCACAACGGGGACATGTTGCAATATTATCTATAAGGCTCACTTTCTTATAACATTTCCTGCAAGATAAATACCATGGGTCGTCTTTGTTGAAGACATCTGTTATTTTCGCATTAAATTTACAATATGTGTCCTACAAATAAATATAAAATAAGTTGGTTATACTGGACACATTATATAAAGTATAATTATTTTTAAAATAGTTGAATAATGTATCATTGTATTGTCAAACGAATCTGCATGTATGTTACGATCCGGCCGGTCGTTTTTCGAATTTACAACATGTTCCCCTATTAACTGCTTCCTTATATTTTATTAATGGTATTGAGTGCGTTAGAATTGAATTGGAGCGATTTTTGATAAGTAATGAGACACTTAGTCTTTTTTAAGAAGGCTTAAGCTGGAAAAGTCAACTGAGCATTGACTTATGAGTTAGAGACCTCAGAATGGAAATATGATGGTTCCATTAGCTCTGTTAGGTGATTCCGGGGCTGGGAGCATGTTCGGAGGGTGTTTTGGAAGTCCGTAGCTCATTTGGGCTAGAAATGTCGAAAGCTAGTATTTTGGCGATTTTCGGTTGATAGGTGAAATTTTGTTCCAAGGGTCGGAACGGATTTCTGGAAGTTTATATAGATTTGTTAGGTGATTTGGGATATGTTTGCAAAATTTCAAGTCATTCGGACGTATTTAGTTCGGGTTTTTTATTAAATGCGAATTTCAAAAGTTTTGGTTGAACTTAGGTTTGAGTCCGTTGAGGATTGGTGATTTCTATGTTGTTGGATGTGTTTTATGATTGGAACAAGTTTATATGTCTTTTTAGGATGTGTTTTCACTTTTGGTTGAGGTCCCAAGGACCTCAGGATGATTTCAGATGGCTAACGGGAACTTTTGAAGTTGGAAATTTCATAATAGATGAAAGTTGTAAATGAGTGCGCATAAGGCTTTACTTTGTACGATCATATCTCCCGTTATATAATGATTTGTGTGAGCTAAAACTTATTAAATTTAATCTCTTTGAGTCTAGTTTCCAATGCAATAAACCGTTCGTCGTTTGGAGGTGCATACAGGAAGTTATGACCATTTCACTGGTCAGGTGTCAAAGCACGTGAAGTATACGCGAAGTCTATGCGAAGTTTCGCGTTTCGCGCGTCTGAGGCAGAATGCTCAGTGAAACGCGCAAACAATGCGCGAGCTGGCCCAAAAATAGCCTATAACACTCATTTCGGGGTTCATTTTTACCCATTCCGTGGACGAACTTGGGGTCCTTCTTTCACCTTCTCAAGACCTTCAACTCCCCCAATCTTCAAGGTAAGTAATCTCCATCATCTTGGTATGAAATTCTATCATTCCTATACTATTATTGATGAAATCCTTTCATCAAACACTTAGATTTTCAAGAAATTTCTTCAAGAACTAAAAGGAGGGTTTTGCAAAATTTCTTCCAAAAGGTAAATCCTACACTTTAGACTTACATATATGGATATATTATGAGAACATGAGTATGAATCAAGTATTACAACTCATGGCATGGTAATTGGAAGTCATAAATTCCCAATTTAAATACATGAATATGGTAGGGATTTAAAAGTGTTTATTGATGAAATTTTGTTGGTTGGATGTGAATGGATGGTCATACATGTGTATTGGGAAGTTATAAACTGGTTAGGAATGATGGTGAGATGAAGTGATGGTTAATGGTGATAGTTGGAGGAACAAATACTATAGTTATGAGGTGTAAATATCTATGCCTACAAGGTGTTTGATAATATGCCTAAATGGCATAAGTTATGGAATTTAGTACCAATATTGGCCCTATTGAATGGTGTATGGTAGATTGAAGTTACACAACTATATTGGATCATCGTAGTATTACTAAGGTGCGAATTTTAGATATGTATGGCTAAAAACCCATCTTTTAGAAATCGAGCTTCATCGATGTTTGTGTGATCTTGGTTTTGGCGTATTAGCTTAGAATTGAATTGAAGCATAAATTACTTGAATTATTATTTACAATATGAAATTTAATTGGATAGAGTTGAGTCATTTGGAGTCGAATACTCGTGACAAGGGCGTGATTTCAGGTTGACTTGCACTTCTTCGAGGTAAGTGGTTTGTCTAACCTTGTGTGGCGGACCTCTCCCTTTAAGATATCTTTGTCATTGTTTAAATGCCTTGTGCGTGAGGTGACAGGCGTGTACTTGTGCTAGTTGTTGAAAATTCACCTTACTTGGCCTAATTAGACTATGTTTCTTCACATATTTAATTGTTAAAAATGAAACTTTACTTGTTTTGACTTAGGAAAAACATGCTAGTAACTTAATTGCTCTTTTTAACTAAATTGCAATATCTGTCTTTTCTTGGAAAGCATGCTAGTAATTTATTTGCTCTATTTAACTAAATTGCAATATTTGTCTTTCTTGTGAAGCATGTTAGACTCTCGACTTTACTTGTTGTTCGCATTTCGCTTGCTTTCCGTTAAATATTGATTTGTTGTGGTATGTTTACTTTTGGGACTACGGGTTTAATTCCCGGGAGATCCTCTATTATTGATATGCTGGACTACGGGTTCAATTCCCGGGAGATCCTCTGATATTTACATGACGGATTACGGATTCAATTCCCGGGAGATCCTCCGATATTGATATGACGGACTACGGGTTCAATTCCCGGAGATCCTCTGTTATTGGTATAAAGGACTGCGGGTTCAATTCCCCGAGATTCTTTGATTGGTATAAAGGACTGCGGGTTCAATTCCCGGAGATCCTCTATTATTGGTATAAAGGACTGCGGGTTCAATTCCCGGAGATCCTCTGTTATTGGTATAAAGGAATGCGGGTTCAATTCCCGGAGATCCTCTGTTATTGGTATGAAGGACTGCGAGTTTAATTTACGGAGATCCTCTGTTAGAGATATGATGGACTACGGGTTCGATTCCCGGGAGATCCTCCGATATTGGTATAAATGGACTGGGGGTTCAATTCCCGGAGATCCTCTGCTAGAGATATGATGGACTACGGGTTCGATTCCGGGGAGATCCTACGATATTGGTATAAATGGACTGCGGGTTCAATTCCCGGAGCTCCATGTGGAAGTTCTGACTTTTAAGTGATTTGCCTTGTGTTCGTAGTCTGTACTTGTAGCCGTTCTATTTTAATTGTTGTCTTATTAGATATTCGAGATTTAATTCATTATCTACTGATTATTTATTCTTACATTATTTCTTATGTTCGTCTCAGTAGGGCCTCGACCTTCCTCGTCACTACTCCATCGAGGTTAGGCTTGGTGCTTATTGAGTACCGCTATGGTGTACTCATGCTACTCTTATGCACACTTTCGTTGTGCAGATCCAAGTACTTCTGGTCAGGCGCGCTATCTGTGATTTTAGGAGCTACACTTGGAGACTCGAGGTATGAATCTGCCGCGTCCGCAGAGCTAAAGAGTCTCCTTCTGTTCTACCTTTAGTAGTAGTTTTGTTCATGTACTCGTTTGTTGTAGACATTCCTGGATATTAGAGCCGTATGTTATATTTTACTCTTAGCCTGTGTTGCCCGTGGGTTTCCGGGTCTTTGAGGTTTTACATTATTGGTTCGAAGTGTATGTGCCAATCGGCACCCTATGCATTTTTTTATGTTATTCAGTTTTATATATCGTTTCGTAAAGATTGTTGAATTTCCACAATGTGTCAGGCTTACCTAGTCGCTAAGACTGGGTGCCGTCATGACAGGTTCATGATTGGTGAACTAGGGTCGTGACAATGTATGTCTCCAATCTTGACTTTTCTAGTCTTTTTGATCAATTTACTCGGCATTAGTGTTATGGCTTTGTATTGTGATTTCATACGGTTATGCATTTGTTTCAATTAATTAGTTCGTAGTAATAACCAATTTTTAGCAATAACTCCTTAAAGTCGAGTCCAAAATATATCTTACCAATTGTGTAGAGCAATTTCTTTTTCAAACGATGGATTTATCATTACACTACTAACATGTGTAGTAGATATTATGAAATTACCTACACAATTATAAAAGTGAAAACGTTAAGTTCAATAAAAAAGATAAAGAATTTACAGTAAGCGCAAAGGATTTGGATATGCTAATCTCGGTATGTTGTACCTTTAACGTCACATAGCGCCACAATAGGTTTTTCAGATATCATATTTGGAGCATATCACCATCTTTTTCTGCTATTTCTTCTCATAAAGTTACAGTTTGACGATCACACCTGAGTTTTATAATTCAATATTATGTTAACGGAATTTAATGCATTGATAATAAATGAATAAGTTAACTAAATTCAACTTACCTTTCATTCATTAGCGTTATTTCTCTTTGTTTCTTGATACCGTCTCCGATGCAAGCATTAACTTTCACTAAGATACCAAGTGTGTCAGCAAAAGAATATTAATAAAAAATGCATGTAAATAACTACTAAGAATTATTAAGCAAATAGGTGTAGAATATTATTCATAATATAAGATTAATCAAAGAAATCTAATGAAATTACCAAATATTGTTTCATTGGTGCATTGGAATACCTCTTCGAACGGAACGAAACTGTTTGAGAAGCTAATGGTTGAGAACATGTTATTGCATCTCTTGATTATAGTATTATTACTAAACACAATCTCAAATTCTTTGTGTACAGATTGAAAATTAGGTTTGCGATCATTTATACGACCGTTAATGATGTAGTAGCTACCGCCTTATTCTAAATGTTCCTTCCACATATTCACTTGATCAGTGAAAAGTATAGCTTGCATTTTTGTTCCCTGTAAAGTTTTATCATAATTTAATATCATGAATGTACATAATACGAAAAATATCGAATATAATATAAAAATAAAAATAGCATTACCTCCTCATCCACAAATATCAAAGTCCATCGAAGGCCTTGATTTGTTTCATTTTTAAATTCTTTAACTACTCCATATTGAATAAGTAAGACTTTTACTATTCAATGAGAGTCAAATCTTCTCAAACTGTTAAGTAGCACGTATTCGTTTGCAAGTTCAATTTCAGTTTCCGTCGTGAGTACCTAAAATCAAGTGCAAACACGCGGTCTAATATCAAAAGGGCCTAAAATTCATAACTTTAAATATTTTATTTAACCGAAAATTTGAAAGAATTGCTTAGAATAATAAGGATAGCTAATGCACTAACACATTTTAATCCAACCACTAGGGGTGTACATAGACCGGGTTGGTTCGGATTTTACAATTACCAAGCCAAACCAATTGTGTCGGGTTATTAAATCGAAAGACCAAACCAAACCAATAAATTCGGGTTTTTCAATATCGGTTTTTCTCGGGTTTTTTCGAGTTTTCGGGTTTTTTCGCATTTTTTTCCGGTAA
The DNA here is from genome assembly GCA_034376525.1 of Nicotiana benthamiana. Taxonomy (NCBI): domain Eukaryota; kingdom Viridiplantae; phylum Streptophyta; class Magnoliopsida; order Solanales; family Solanaceae; genus Nicotiana; species Nicotiana benthamiana. The sequence goes on along the minus strand of CM067323.1, from coordinate 95,371,825 downwards.
AATCTTCGTAGAACAAAATATATAACGTATGCTCAAAATACTTCTTTAATCCTAGTAAGATACAACTCTATAAAGTATTTTTCAAGAAAATAATACAAAATATGAGATATGTCATGACTCATGACATTATCCTAAAATATTCAACAATAAAAAATAATAAAATTATGTACTATAAATATTGCTAATTGAAAAGTCATAATAAAAATAAACATAATCTAAAAGCACTAATTCATGCTAAACTAGATATACTAATGAGGGAGTATTAGTTATATGCCTAAAAGCTAAAGAAAAATAAAAATAGGTTATGTATTTTTATTTAAATTATTGCAAAATAAAAAATAGACATTTAATACATTCCCGTTCGTAATATTGAATTGAATGTCTTTTGTTAGCATTAGTATTAATTGCTAGCATTATTTAATTTACTAATATTAATGACTATAAAACTTATTGGAGCATTCAAAAGTTCTAAATCAAACCTTGAAATAATACCTTAAAAGATAAAATTATGAAATTTTTTAAGAAATATTTATAAATTACATTAAAATAACTATATTTATATATTAAATATATCTAAAATTGTTATATATGTAATGTCGGGTTGGTTTGGTTTCGGTTTGACTTTCTTTAGTTAAAACCAAACCAAACCAAACCAATTATGGTCGGTTTTTTTTTCCAACACCAAACCATAGTCGGATTTTTTTTCTCGATTTGACTTGGATTATCGGAGCGGTTTATCGGTTTTCTTTGTACACCCCTACCAACCACAATGTACCTACTATTAAAATTCAGGATTGATAAGCTTTTTATGATTCTGTTTCTGTTTTGCGTTAATTTTTATGCACATTAAAATCAATTATTTTTCAATAGTAGCATAAATATCAAATAACGGTAAAACAGTTAAATTAGCATATAGTTTATGTAAATTGATATTACAGAATATCCCATTCTATGATTTAGAAGAGTAACAGAAAAATTACAGTAGAACTACACGTAACAGTTAAATTAACATATAGTTTATGTAAATTGATATTACAGAATATCCCTAATCTAAGATTTAGAAGAATAACAGAAAAATCATAATAGAACTGCAAGTAAGCTACATAACTTTCAGAACATAATAAATAACATCATAAAAAGAAGATTATATAAAATATTATTTATGAGATCGATAAGGAGAATTGTTTACCTGAACAACGGAAATTGTTAAAACTTTGAGTGGATTCAGCGATGCCAATTGTCAAGGGGTATTCTTTAAGAGCACAATTTAAAAATTGTGATATGTATGACAACTTAAAAATAGTAAATTAAAAGAGATAATCAAATTTAATTTTGTGAGAAAATAGAGCAATTTCAGCTGGCATAATAATTAGTAAGCTGGCATAAGGAGAAGATGCGAGGAACAATCATAATGCTATATCTAATGGCTATGGGGTTGATGCAATTATTCAACTAATAGAGATAATGCACTAACTGTTATAAATAGAATCCTATTTAAGGTAAATGTCTATATTTAGAGAGATTCTAGGGTTTACTACTTGGTGGCTAAGTCACCACCTCCCTATAAATAAAGGGGTTCTCTCCCATTGTAAATCATCCAAAGTATCAATAAGAATACTCCTCTCTCTACTTTTCTCTCTATTGTTCTTGTTCTTATATTATTTCATAACACGTTATCAGCACGAGTCTCTAACCAATTGAATTTAATATTCAGCAATTATCGCTCTCAGAATCTCGAGTTGCAATCAGATTCACCCACTCTAATTCGTGTTCCGTCGTTTGGGTTTTTCTATTCGAGTGAAACGAGATTTGTGATATTTTGGTTTCTGAAATTCTTCAATTTTTTTTTCTTTCTCGTTGTTTACTTTTGTTTTCTTTTTGAAGGTGAATTTCCAAGCAAAAGAGTGTAATAACGATTGCTACTGCTCCATATGAGAATTTCTATACGGAAAAATGGAAGAGATGGTATCATCATAAAATAATGCAACGGGATGGAAACTCAAGAGGTATATTTGATATCACAACATTTATTGGTATACCTTAAAGGTAAGTAATTTACTTTTCCCTTTCAAACTCTTGAAATTCTACGATTTGATTTCATATACAAACATAGACAACAAAGTATGATTATAACTCTAATGGAGTTTGTAAGGAATTATAACCACGTGAAGTGGTAAAAGTTCTATGTCTTGCCATGATTAAATTCATGTATGATTGTGGGCAAAGAATTGAAAATTCGTCCCATTGAATTTGCTTCATTCTCATTCCCTTTAGAGAATGTGATAGCAGTATGTGATAAGTCTGAAAGAAGACAAAATTATTACCGTGAAGGTATCAATGGATGTGGACGTGGCAATAGACGGAATTATAATCGTCATCATTGTGATAATGAGAATAATAAAGATTCTCAAAATAACCTTTCACTTTATGAAAGTAATATTTGACATGAGATTGTATATAGCACATACAGATGATTATGATCCATTCCCTGAAGTGAATGTGATAATTGTAATAAATCCCGTAAGTATGGACACGCTCTTGATGTAATTTTATTTTATGTCTGACATTATGAAAAGAAAGTTCATTGCCCTTGAAATTTCGGGCAAGAACTATATGACATGGGTGTTGGATGCTGAAATCCATTTGGATGCAATAGGTCTTGGAGACGCCATTAAAGACAGAAATAATGCATCCACCCAAGACTATGCTAAGGCCTTGATTTTCTTGCGCCATCACCTTGATGAAGGTTTGAGACTATGCTAAGGCCTTGATTTTCTTGCGCCATCACCTTGATGAAGGTTTGAAACTGTGCTAAGGCCTTTATTTTCTTGCGCCATCACCTTGATGAAGGTTTGAAACTGTGCTAAGGCCTTGATTTTCTTGCGCCATAACCTTGATGAAGGTTTGAAACTGTGCTAAGGCCTTGATTTTCTTGCGCCATCACCTTGATGAAGGTTTGAAACTGTGCTAAGGCCTTGATTTTCTTGCGCCATCACCTTGATGAAGGTTTGAAAATTGAATATATCACAGTCAAAGATCCACCTATCTTGTGAAATGGCTTAAAGGAGAGATATGACAACTTGAAGTTGGTCACTCTGCCACAAGCACGATATGATAAGAATCCAAAAGCAAATAGTTCAGAAACTATATGTTATCGTTGCGGTGGAAAAGGGCACTGGGCGAAAATTTGTCGTGTACCAAGACATTTGGTTGAGCTTTATCAAGCATCTCTAAAAGGTAAATGCCCTGAAACCAATTCTGTCTCTAACGACAATTTTGACATCACCCACTTGGATGTGGCAGACTTCTTTGAGCACCCTCAGGGGAAAATAGACCACTTAATTGGTGACGGATCTGTGATGAAGGAAGATGGAATTGTTTGATTTTATTTTACTTATTTGTATTAGTTAGTGAATAAACTAATAGTCATTAGTATCAACTCGTATTAGTTAGCTTATGATATAATGTTAGTATTAGTTCTTTAGAATGTTTCAATATGCTTAAATTTCAAAGATATTTTTATTTTCCAGTAGAGTTAATCGACTAACCTAACAGTTAGTCAATTATCTAATATTTTGCATTAAAACTGGATTTTTCCGCAAGGCAAGATAGTCAACTATCTGATTTAGATAGTCGACTAACCTGATGACTGTTTACTAAGATAGTGGACTATCTGATTTAGATAGTCGACTAACCTGATGGCTGTTTACTAAGTTAGTCGACTATCAACTTAGTTAGTCGACTAACTAATATTTCGCATTAAAACTGGACTTTTCCGCAAGGCAAGATAGTCGACTATCTGATTTAGATAGTCGACTAACCTAATGACTGCCTCCCAAGATAGTCGACTATCAACTAAGTTAGTCGAATAACCTCAGCAGATTTTGAAAATATTGTTTAATTATGAAGCTACGGATTAAATTTGTTTATTCTCATGTTCGTATATCTCTTTTGATTAATTGATTCATGTACCACACATACGATATTCAAAGAGAAGAAATATTACTCTCATTTAAGTATGTGTAAGGCAGATGTTACTACAATTCTCCTCCAAGTCTAAAAGGAACTTGTTGAGTTTTAAAGATATCATTCAAAATGGATATCATATTGAGACAATAGATGAGAATAATCTTGAATTCCTCATCTACTCATGAAAACGAGGCTGCCCACTTCGATTTGGGGTCACGCCATTTTGCATGCAGCAATGCTAGTTCGTCTCAGAACGACGAATTATCACAAATATTCCCCGTTGCAATGAGTTTTGGGTCATGAACCTAATATATCCCACTTAAGAATTTTTGGATATGCAGTATATTTGCCTGTAGCACCGCCATATTGCACCAAAATGGGCCTGCAAAGAAGGTTAGGAATATATGTTGAGTTTGAATCGCCCTCCATTATTCGCTACCTCGAAACATTGACAGGGGATTTGTTCACTGCATGATTTGCAGACTGTCAATTCGATGAGACACTTTTCCCAAAATTAGGGGGAGAAGTTGGTGAAACCAAACGGGAAATTTTGTGGAAAGATGCATCATTATCTCATCTTGATCCACATACCTCTATTTGTGAAAAAGAGGTGCAAAATATTATCCATTTGCAAAGAATAGCAAATCGAATGCCAGACGCATTTACAAATTTGAAAAGGATAACAAAATCACATATCCCCGCAGTGAATGTGACAACATCTGATTCACGAATACATGTTCATTATTGGAAGAATATGAACATGAAATTGGTATTGAATATACCACACTCACCCCTAGAAGGAGGTTTGAGATGATATATGAAAATAATGTCATTGTTATGGCATGAATAGTCATTGGTCACGTACCTATTGTACGCCAAAATAATTTGTCAATGTGATTATCAAAGGACAATAATAATGCAAGAAACATATCTTGCATATAATTTTGACATGACCATAATGGTATAACTTTCTCTTTAAAAGAGATATTCACCGCATGGATGTTGATGAATTTGTGGTAGTACAAAATTAATTGAGAGCTCTAGAAGAGCCAATTATTACTATGTTGGAGAAACACAATTGATTACCAATAAGATATTGTGTTGTAGTAAGTCTCAAAGAAACTTATTCAGTTTCCAAAGTATATGCGAAAGCGATTGATTATATTGAGACTATAAATAAAGGAAAGATTTGATATCTTCTATTACTACAACTTGTAGCAGGATAATCAATATGTGAAAAACTACCCGCTTTATTCTCCAGTTTGTACTACACAAGAATACCACAATAAAGTGGACGTTTATTGATATAAAAACCCATATCATAATAAACTTGAAGTTTATTGATAATTGCACATGTCATGGTGTAAATTTGAAGTTTATCAATATTGATAATTTATTCAGTTGGCATTCGGGTTAGCCATATCATTTTAAGTATGATGTGCAGTAATAGAGAATTCACATGGGTAAATATTAAAGAACTAGAAAGTTCTTTACGAATTCTCTTATATTACTTGTTCTCATTAATTGATTGACCAATTAAAGAGTTCGGGTTGAATCCCACAAATTCTGGAAATATCAAAGGTGAATATGGGCCCATTCACCTGCCATGTATACTACATATGATGCATCTATGATATGGTTACATGTGCGGTTGTTATTAACCCGCAGCCTGGCCGGTGCTTGCGAGGTAAATTGCTCAGTAATATAACTTCGAGCATAATTTCCAGATTTTCTATTCAAGATAGTTCATCTTGATAAGTTGGTTTATATCATAGTTGGTTTAGCAAGATAATTATTGAGTGACTCCACTTAATAGCTAAACTGTTTCTTATGAGAACAAAGTTATATATATCAGTTTGATATACGTTGTATACGAGAGCATATTATATTCTCCCCTCACAAGTGGTTCAGGGTCAGGAACCAAATAATCTCATCTTATTATTATTAATGTGCTGTGTATATTAACATGATAATGCACGTAGATGATTTCTCAAAGTTGAGGAAACGAGAGCTTTTCTAACATGAGGGGGAGACATGATAAACACTTGAGAAAATGTTACATGGGATGAATTATCATTTGTATATATAGATCCTCTAATATCATAATATGAACCTGAAGTTCATAAAAGGATAATTCAATTGCAACATATTGCAAAGCATGCTATACGCATTTTCTGACCCAAAGAAAGTAACTATATTCTCACTGCAAATGCTCATATTAAGTCCTAGAAGGACAAAGTCTTTGATATGCTTGAAGCGTATAGACAAATCGGTTTCAAAAGAAACTTCTTAATAAAGAATATGAGCAAATGATCAAAGTGATCATAATAAGGAGGCAAGTGATCTAGAAGATCACATGACATAACACTTCATAAAATCTCATGAGAGATTCAGGTACCTGAATATATGAATAAAGAAATCTCCATGTTATGTCTTTATGAAAATTTACTGGAACCGATATAAAATATTCGTCGACGACATCTATGATAGCGCTAAATATCGATGAGGATCTTATGTTTATCGAATACAAACAAAAATATTGGCTAAATGGAAGAGATACAATTCAAGCAGAATTGATTCCATATGAAAGACATGTAGTTTTGGACATGTAGTTTAAATACTTGAAAGTATAAAGTCAATGGTATGTGTAATCAGTTTTCGATATCTTATTTGTTTAGCATGACATGAAAACTTGATATGCATCTAAAGTCTATTATATGGCTTATATGACTTAACTTATATGTCAATCCATGAAAGATTGAAGTTGCTTGAAGCATATACAATTCTTGGTCCTGAAGTACCACATCCTAAGTGCAACTTGTGTACATATGTATCTTGCTATAACTATAAGCATGATGGCATCGAGAATACCTCTATGGAGATATTGAAGAGTCATTCCACGACATTATATGAAGACGTTCATATCTATCAAGAATGATAATTTCAAGGTGCGGAATATTTATTCAAATCAATATGGCTGATTTATTTATCAAATCTCTACAAAAGATCATTTTGAAGATGGTGCACAAGATTGGAATGCAATGCTCAAGGATGTGAATTGATGCTCTTTTCAGGGGGAGTTAATGCGCGTTGCACTCTTTTTCCCTTACAAGGTTTTGTGCCACTGGGTTTTCCTTGCAAGATTTTTAACGAGGCAACCAATAGGCGCATATTCAAACATGTGTACTCTTTTTCCTTTTCTATAATTTTTTCCCATTGGGTTTTGTTTTAGTTAAGGTTTTAACGAGGCACATTATTGAATAGACATTCAAGGGGGAGTGTTATAAATAGAATCCTATTTAAGGTGAATGTCTATATTTAGAGAGATTCTAGGGTTTACTACTTGGTGGCTAAGTCACCACCTCCCTATAAATAAAGGGGTTCTCTCCCATTGTAAATCATCCAAAGTATCAATAAGAATACTCGTCTCTCTACTTTCTCTCTATTGTTCTTGTTCTTATATTATTTCATAACACTAACAACCATTATTACATAACTTCAAGAATATCAAAGATAGAAATTTACCGTAAGTGAGAAGCAAATTTACTATGAGGACGTATGTTTATGACAAAGAATGTAGAAAATAGCATCTTTTATAGTTGTAAAATTCTAGAAACCTAATTTGATCTCACAACAAAGAAGAAGGAACCTACGGTAAGTAAAGGAGAAATCTTTGTAAAAAACCTAGAAACCTAATTTAATTTCAAAACAAAGAAGAAGAAGCCTAATACCGCATTATAGGGATGTATATAGACCGGGTTGGTTCGGATTTTACAATTACTAAACCAAACCAATTGTGTCGGGTTATTAAATCTAAAGACCAAACCAAGCCAATAAATTTGGATTTTTCAATATCGGTTTCTCTTGGCTTTTCGGGTTTTCCGGTTATTCGGGTTTTTTCGAAATTTTTTTCCGGTAAAATCTTCGTAAAACAAAATATATAATGTATGCTCAAAATATTTTTTTAATCCTAGTAAGATACAACTATATAAAGTATTTTTCAAGAAAATAATACAAAATATGAGATATGTCATGACTCATGACATTATCCTAAAATATTCAACAATAAAAAATAATAAAATTATGTACTATAAATATTGCTAATTAAAAAATCATAATAAAAATAAACATAATCTAAAAGCACTAATTCATGCTAAACTAGATAGACTAATGAGGGAGTATTAATTATATGCCTAAAAGCTAAAGAAAAATAAAATAGGTTATGTATTTTTATCTAAATTATTGCAAAATAAAAAATAGACATTTAATACATTCGCGTTCGTAATATTGAATTGAATGTCTTTTGTTAGCATTAGTATTGATTGCTAGCATTATTTAATTTACTAATATTAATGGCTATAAAACTTTTTGGAGCATTCAAAAGTTCTAAATCAAACCTTGAAATAATACCTTAAAAGATAAAATTATGAAATTTTTTAAGAAATATTTATAAATTACATTACAATAAGTATATTTATATATTAAATATATCTAAAATTGCTATATATCTAATGTCGGGTTGGTTTGGTTTCGGTTTGACTTTCTTTAGTTAAAACCAAACCAAACCAATTATGGTCGGGTTTTTTCTCCAACACCAAACCATAGTTGGATTTTTTTTTTTCGGTTTGACTTGGATGACGGGTTGGTGCGATTTGTCGATTTTCTTTGTACACCCCGTAAGTAGAAGCCTAATGGAATTGAAATCCATTTCTAGTATTTAATATGTTCTCGGGTATCTAGTTATAAAAATCACTTTTAATTCAAATGTGACATCATTTGCGTTTAATACGGTATAGTTATTACAATTACCTCAAAACAAAGAAGACCGTAAGTAGAAACCTATTGGAATTGAAATACAAAACTTATACAAAGAAATTGAAATAGGAATCCAAAACGGGGTCGACAATTAGCGTTTTTATCTTTCTTTCTTTTTTAAATTTTGAAGAAAATAGTTAGTACAATTACTATTATATCCAGCACATAATGTACTTACGAAGGGCAAAAAAAGCGAACGATATTTCGATAGGGTCATCGTGCTTTTAACATAGTATAGACTAGTTTTTATGTACGTGCTTTGCACTTATATCTTCAACCAATTATTTTTGCACAAAGCATAAATTAAATTTGTTAAAAATTATACATAAGAAAGAATTATTTTAAAGCAATTGACGTGGAAGAATTGCAAAAATCTTTGAAATGTATTATTACATTACCATATCTTGAATTCAAAATAATTAAATGTAGTCTAACCAGTAAAGATTAAGGCTGTATCCGGTTCCGGTTCTGGGTCTATTTGGGTAAACGGTTCCGGTTCTGGCGATTCCCGGTTCTGGCGGTTCCCGGTTCTGGCGGTTCCGGTTCTGGCGGTTCCGGAGCCGGAACCGGAACCATACGGTTCCGGAACCACCCGGTTCCGGTTCTGGCGGTTCCGGAACTGGCGGTTCCAGGCGGTTCCCGGCGGTTCCGACCTTTTTTTTTTTTTTTTTTTTAAATAAATATCTTGTATAGTAGTGATTAGTATATTGTAGAATATATTTTCATATGGTGTACTATGTTGTTACTATAGCATATATTGTGTTTGGAAATTAGTATATATTCAAAATAAGTAGTGTATATTTTGTATATAAGTAGTATATGTTGTAGTAAAGTAGTATATATTGTATATAAATAATGTATATTGTGTAGTAGTTAGTATTAATAGTATTATGTGTTGTATGTTATATATTATATGTTATATAAATATTTTATATTCAAGGATTGATATAGAAGTAAAGACAAAGAAATATTGAGACAAATATATTCAAGTATATGATAAAAAGCATATTTATTGACCAAAATGGCATATCTTTCTTAGTCTTCCTTCCCCCAATGGAATGAGCACAACATGGTACTAATACCACCATTAAAAGGAAAAAAAACTAAAAGAAGACATGCTAATGTACAAGTTACATCATAATTTATGTATTATTTCTAACAAATCTCATAAAACCTTCAAGGTTTGGAGGTGGTTGTGTTGGCGGTGGTGGAAATGAAGCTTGTTCATCACCACTTCCGGGTGAAGATGATTCTTGAGCAATTTCTGCTAGCATTTCTTCATAGCACTCATCTATTTCGGGTTGAGATTCAGCTAGCCCAAAGTTTCTTCTTTCAGAGCGGATCCAATCTCGGAAGAGCACTGATTTTTCCAAGCTGTCCCGCATCGACGCTCTATGATCTCCTATTTGTAGTCTGGCTTGACTAAATACGCTCTCCGATGCAACAGTTGACGCTTGAATGGACAGAACATCCCGAGCCATCCTTGCAAGAACGGGAAAATGCTTTTCCCTTGTCTTCCACCAATCCAAAAGGTCGAAAGATCCGTCTGGATTATCATTCTCTAGCCCCTGCGACAAATAAACTTGAAGTTCGTTTAGATGGGAAATATCATCTAAATTCTCACCTTGAGTACCCCTGAACTCCGTCCACGATTTAAGAGCTGTTAAGCCAGCAACTCTTTTAGACGATTGTGACGTGGACGAAGTAGGAGTTGGAATATTAGGCATAGCATGCTCTAAGGCCTGTTTATAAGCATTATAAACAGTTTGAGCATTCACTGTAATTGATGCTTTCGCATCAGATAGTGTAGCCATTTCTTCTGGTGAAAGATCTAAACATTGATAAATACTAGTATACCAAAAGTTAGGACCTCCTGCTTTCATAGTAGGGTTTAACAAAGCAGCCACACCAAAAATAGGAGGGATTGGAAAAAAATATTTTTTAAATTTCTTTTTCATTTCAAATATTGCATTTTCATAAATTTCCCCTCCCTCGTTAAAATCAGCAAATAAATTAGCAAGTGCGGCAATATATACTAAACAGTTTGAAATTGTAGGATAAAGCAGTTGTAGCCACACTAAAATGTTCTAAAAAATCTAAAAGAATCTTAACGTTATTCCAATCTTGATTAGTTAGCATATCATTATCTTCATCCTCACAATCCCTAGAATTATAAGTAGCGGTTATTGGGTTTCTATATTCGTACGCCACTACTAAGCTTTCATACATGTAGTTCCACCTATTAGGATCGTAGTACAATATACCTCCGGTGACAGTGTTTATTCCTGGTTGAACCATGTTAGAACCAGTACTTTGGTTAATTGTAGTATCAGGACTTGACTTCCCCTCTTGTTCCGCTTTCATTTGAAAATATCTAGCCTTATCGCTAGGATGTATATATATATGTTTAACTAAACTACCTGTTCCGCTACGATCACCCGTATACCTATGAACAAGTTCTTTACCACAAGTTTTACATTTAGCCCTATCTTTATCTCTTAGTTGAATAAAAAAATACCAAACTAATGAAGTTTCTGTACGTTTCCGAGGTTGTCTACTAAAAGTGGGAGTTTGTACGGGTGGGTGTTCTGGGTCATTAGGAGCAGGACTAGTAGGTGTATCATCTAAATCTACCGGAGGTTGGGTTTCGTCATCATCATCACCCTCATTTCCCTCAGATATTGGTGCATTAGGATAAAGCAAATTCATAATATCATCATCTATTCTATCACCGACTGCTATATCATGTAGAAAATTAACATCGCTAAATTGAAAACACGGGTGATCACTATCAAGTATTCCTAAGTTTTCATTAGTATTTCTAGGTTGGCTACTAGTTTGAACTTGTTTATCTTTTCTAGGTCGGGAGCCGGGGGAGGGGTAGGATTTTGGCTACTACTTTCACCGGATTTAGATGTACCTTTTCCGAACATTTTTTTCAATGAAAATGCCATACTAATTATAATTAAGGAAAATATCAACACACAACAAATATTTTTAGCACGTAAGAGTTGAAACGAGTTTACCGGATTGACGAACAACTTCTTGAAAATTGACAATCGTTGTAATTGAACACTTGAAAACTTCAATTCAACAACTTCACAATGTTTCACGAATTTGCAACAAAAATTAAGCACTTGCACAGAAAGATTGTAAGAGAGCTTGAGAGAGATTGAGAGAGATTGAGTAAGATTGATGAATTGGTGAATTAAAATGAAAGAATGAGGGGGTATTTATAGTTGAGAAATGGGAAATTGTGTAATTATATAAAGTTTGGTGTTAAATTAAATTTGAGGGGTCAAATGGCTAAATTTTAAAAATGCCAAACGGCTATTTCTGCAATACCAACGTTCTGATTTTCAGAATTTAAAAAAAAAAAAAAATTAAAAAAAATGACCGTTGGGAACCGGATAGAACCGTATAGAACCGGAACCGGAACCGGACCGGTTCCGGCGGTTCTAAACGGTTCCAAACGGTTCCGCCAACGGTCCGAATTTTAAAAAAAAAAAAAATTTTTTTAAATATCGGAACCGTTTAGAACCGCCGGAACCGGTCCGGTTCCGGTTCCACGGTTCTAAAGGGTGGAACCGGCCCGGAACCGCGGAACCGGAACCGTATAACCGGAACCGTTTAGAACCACGGTTCCGGTCACGGTTCCGGTTCGGAACCGTTATTCTTCCACCCTTAGTAAAGATTATCAATTTAGTTAAGTTAGTTAGAAACAATTGTATCTATATCTTCATCTAATTTTTATGTACAAAAATACAGTTCAATATTGAAATATTTTAAGGAAATACAGGGTGACAAACACAATCCAATATAAAGATCATTTGAGAAACATATTGCTGCATGAAATTACTTAGTCAAGTTATAATCTTTTTCTTTCGCATGATATAATGCTTGTTAAGTCTCATAGATTAAGCAATACATGAAATAATTAAGTCACTACTCTAAGTCAACAAAAAATGATTGTACAAGAGTAAGAGTCTATTTAAGTTAGTTTATTAAAACTAAAAGTAGATAATAATCATCAAATCATGTAAAATTAGTTTTATAATTAGACACGTACATATCCCACTTCAAATATTATCATAAATAAGTTGTGCAGTTCGCCATAATCTAATATTACCCTCTCTCACGATTTTCTTTCTTTTTACAAAATTAAAAATTTACCCCCAATCATTCTGGCTTGAATTTATGTATATCTTAATGTCAATTAGAAACAAACCTCAATATAATTGAATAAAATCAACCATTGAAGAATGATTTACATTCATGGTTTATTTTAAAGCAAAGTATAACAAAATATTAGAACTCTTATGGCACTTGATAGCAGAATAAAATCTAACAACTTCAATACAAACCTCAAATATCCATAGTCAAAATTAAACCCGATAAAGTTTTATCAGTCATTTATAGTTTAAACAATTAAACATCTAGGGCAATAAAATACTTGCCGTAGGATTTTATGAAAATATATGTTTCATAAATTTGTTAGATCATACAATTCAAAATTTTCCAGATGAGAAGGGAAAGAGCTAGAGACTGTCAGATTTTCATGCAAAATTTCCAATATATGACACATAAAAAATTCCAGAAATTGACATCATAGGCAATCTAAGCAACGAAAAAATATTTAGTTTTTAACAAACTTCTAACAAAAGTTTTGTGACGACCCAAAGGGTCATCACTTGTTTTATTAGTCATTTCGAGCTTCAGAGGTTTTGAAAACCTCACTATTAGTTGCCTCGATTTACGTGCATGATCCGGACGCGAAGCCGGAAAATTTTTATGTTGATATATATGAATTATGTGAAAATTTTGAAGAGTTTTGATATTAATATTGATAAAGTTGGCTTTGGTCAACATATTTGGTAAACGGACCCGAGATTTGACGGTCTCGGAAGGTCTGTAGAAAAATATGGGACATGGGCGTATGCCCGGAATCAAATTCCGAGGTCCCAGGCCCGAGAAAAGAATTTTTCCGTGAAATTTGTTTTCTATAAATGCTTAAGGAAATGAAAATGAAATTTGATCAAAAAGTAATGGTATCGGGCTCGTATTTTGGTTCCGACGCCCGATACAGGTCATATATATTGTTTGGCGCTTCATGTAAAGTTTGGTTGAAAACGGACATCGTTTGACGTGTCTCGGCCTTAAATTGGAAAATTTGGAAGTTTATGAAAAATTGAAAGATTTCTTGGGATTTAAGGTTAAATTCATTAATTTTGATGTTATTTCGGCGATTCGATCGCTCGAGCAAGTTCGTATGATATTTTTGAGTCAATGTGCATATTTGGTTTGGAGCCCCGAGGGCGCGGGCGTGTTTCGGAGTGAACAGTAACCTCAAAAATTATTGGTAGAATATTTTGTTTCTGAAAATGAGACTTTCTCCCATTTTCAATTTTTACTCATTTGGAGCTCGGATAAGGCGTTTCTTCGGGAGATTTTTGGAGAAAATAACGGGGTAAGTGTTCTTAACTTAATTTTGGTTATATTACTCGATTCTACTGCAAGTTTTGGCATTAAATCCGTGAATTTAGCGGGAAAAAGCTTAGAAACCCTCTCGAATAGATTTGAGGATTTGAGGGTCGAAATGTTATCGAAATTTAGTAATTTTGGTATGGTTGAGCTCGTGGATGAATGGGTTGTCGGAAATTGGTTCGAACCTCGTGTTTTGCCCACGTGGGCTCGGGGTCAATTTTCACTATTCCGGGCAAAATGTTGTGAAATGTATATTTAGCTATTTGGATTATTTTGTTGAGTAGTATTGATGATATTAAGTCAATTGTGTATAGATACAACTGAATTGGAGACAAATTGAAAGGAAAGGGCATTGCTTAAGGATTGAGTTGCCGTAAACTCTCGAGGTAAGTGTTTGATCTATCCTAACTTAGGGAATAAGAGTTGAGTCGATGTGCTAACTGTTATGTGTGGAGTCTGACGTATAGACATGGTGACGAGTATCTATGCGTTGGGGGTCGAGCATGACCGTGAGTCTTAAATTGAATAAACTGTAATAATCTTACGTGATTATATGAAAGAAAGTATTATTATTTGTTTAATACCGGTAATACTTATATTGTATATTTAAAATATTATTGGTTTCATACCGGTAATATTTATATTATTGATTTAAAGAATTATTGATTTCAAAACGGTAATATATATATATATATATATATATATATATATAGTTAATTAATTATTATTGGTTTCTGCCGGTAATATATTACAATGAATTTTTATTGGCCATAGTTGCCGGTGACGAGGAAGAGTGATTATGCACGATGGGTCTTTCCGTGCTATATGTTACAATGATTATTGTTATTGGCTGTAGATGCCGGTGACAAAGAAGAGTGATTATGCACGATGGGTCTTTCCGTGCCTCGATATGAGAGTGTGCGAGTAAAAGTACAGTGGGTGATGTCGTACATCTTAATTGATTAATTGGTGTGTACGAGAGTAAAAGTACGATGGGTGATACATCTTAATTGATTAGTTGGTGAGAACGAGAGTAAAAGTACGATGGGTGATGCCGTACATCTTAATTGATTATTTGGTGAGAACGAGGGTAAAAGCACGATGGTTGGTGCCGTGCAGATTTTGATTTACCTGTTCTCCTTAATTGAAGTTCATTTATTCTGAACTTGTTATTATATTTTGTTGCTACCCAAGAACATGTCTCCCCTTTCCCAAATATTTATTGTTGCTTCATGTTATTATTGTTGTATATATATATTTGAACTGTACAGGTTTATGTGAGTGTCTAGTCCTAGCCTTATCACTAATTCGCCGGGATAGGTCGGGCACTTATCAATACATGGGGTCAGTTGTGCTGATTCAACACTATGCGCTTTTTTTGCGCAGATACAGGTTTGGACAACAGTAGCAGCAAAAGTAGTGCGGGCGTTAGCTTTTGATCATCGAGACACCGAGGTAGCCTTGCAGGCGTCCGCAGGACCCGGCGTCTCCTCTATCTTTATTTTCAGACTTTATCTCGTGTATCCGAGATAAACAGAATTTTATTTCTTTCAAACAGTTGTGTGTATTATTCTTAGAAGTTCTTGAGTATTGTGGCACCAGTTCTTGGGTAGTATTTTATGTTGGGATTTCAGTACCATATCCAGAAACTTTATTAAGTCTTCCGCTAATTTTAATGACTCCCCATTATTCGTTTTATTTATTGCTAATTGTTCTAAAATAAGTATTGTTAAAAATGAAAATATAAGTAAGAGTTGGCTTGCCTAGCTCCTACTAGTAGGCGACATCACGATTCCCGATAATGGAAAATTCGGGTCATGACAAGTTTCATCTTTCAATTATCCAACATAAAATAATTGCAAAACATAATATTATTGTGAGCAAATCTAATCGAGTAATTCCAAAGCAGGGTCTATATATTCCTGGTTGTGTTAAGAAGACAATACTTTGCTCTTGTGCGATCCAAAGTCTTCTTCTCTACAAGACACGATAAAGCAATCAAAAGCAGAAAAAATTTCGAGAAACAAACAAAATAGGCATTAAAAGCTAAAAAAGAGAAGATAGTAGATGAGAAGATAAAAAGAATAATAATATTTTAATATGGCAGTTTACGAAAATTAAAAACTGCAACAAATCATGTAGGAAGGGAGGAATTGTTCTTTTAGGCTCTTATACTATGATTCTTTATATTTGTTGCCGATAACAATTCTATTTCATTGACATATCCTTATTCTATAATAAATCTTAATAAAAAAATTATTATTTAATTTTGAAGTCCTAAGTATATTAAGCAATCTCAAACATTATAATTTATCCAATATGCAATTTTTTTTAATATATTTTTTTTAATATGCAATCTTTTTTTTTAGTCCTAAGTATATATATTTTGTAGGGTATAAACACTAATTAAAAATGTGATTTTTTTGGTTCCTCGAAATACTTTTTAATAGCTTTCCAGTTAGTTCAAGATAGAATTATTTTTTTTTCGGGGTTTGAGCTAATATTGATGATAAATTTGTTGTACTTCATATCAAATAATTGTGCTCTCGAACATCTTCTCATTCTAGCTTTAATAATTAAAATTAAAACAAAACGTATATTTGACTGGAAAAACTATAGATAATTAGATACATGGAGCAATTATGGTCCTAGGAGTTAAATTTTTTGTAACCTAATAGGAATACGTATAAAAATCAATAAAGTTAAATAGCAAAAATATTTAACTGAAAGGAAAAAACTTAAATATATGATTGGATGATTACATAAAATAAGAACCTGTAATTCCATTTGGCACAAATGCTTGGTCCAATATCATGTTATAATCCCTTAATTTTCTTTAACTTTGATAAATCTTACAAGAATTTGATTTCCCAAAAATATACTACTAATTATCTATTAAAATGAATTATATAAAACTAAGATAATTATTGTAAACAAAGCACATGGGAATTCCTTATTGCATATCACTTTTTCTCACGTGATAAATGTTATCTTCTCCAAAATCGGCTGTTATTTCATTTATTGCGCTGCTTTTTCTATGGTTAAATTAAATTCTATCCTATTAGGACTCTTAATCGTAATGGATAGTATTTCTAGTTGTATCCTTTTCTTATGACTTTTGGTTAAAATTAATGTAAATAATTAAGGGTATAAAAGTTGATCAATATTTTAAGAATATTTTGATCTATTAATATTTTAGCGTGAAATATTCGTGCTTTTATAATAATATAGATATAGATATAATAGAACAGACAGATAAAAAGTTGGTAACAATATCATAAAAGTATTTGTTTAAAATACCTTTTCGATTCATAGATAATTGTTAGTCGTGGACAAAAAAAAATGTTCCTGTTATAAAATAAAGACTATAAAGTAAAGACAAGCATAAAGAGAGATTAATATATTATTTGAATTCAAACTGATATACATAATGAACTGAAACCACTTCTATTTTTATAAGAAAACAAGTTGCTGTGTAAGCTGCTACTGCAAGCTGTTGTGTAAGCTGCTATAATATCATATATGGATAATCTTTTACTGATAGTAATGTTATCCATAACGGAGTACTGAATGGATAAGTTCATTATACCCAGTATAGATAATCTTCTACAATAGGTAATGATTACCCATAACGGAATACTGAAAGGATAAGCTTATTATATACGGAATGGATAATCTTCTACCGAGGGTAATGTTTATCCATAATCGGATACTGAAAGGATAAGCTTATTATACCCGGTATGGATAATCTTCTACCGGTGGTAATGTTTATCCATAACCGGGTACCGAAGTGATAAGCTTCTCCAGGAAGCTTATTTCCAATAGAGTACTAAATAGATAAACATATTTACGGCGAAGTCCCATATGGATAAGCTTCTTCAGGAAGCTTATTTACAACGGAGTACTAAATAAACATCCATAATATAACATATTTATAACACTCCCCCTTGGATGTTCATTAAAAGATAATGTGCCTCATTAAAACCTTACTAGGAAAAACCACGTGGGAAAAAAATCCTAGTGAAGGAAAAAGAGTACTCATATTTAGTAATACGCATTGCTTGGAGCCTTATTAAAAAACCTTATAAGGAAAATCCTATGGGAAAAACCTTAATAAGGGAAAGAGTGCATCGCGTATTTTACTCCACCTGATGAAAACTTCGTTTCAAATAATTGAGTCTCCGCATTCCAATCTTGTATACCATTTTCTCAAAAGTTGAAGTTGGCAAAGATTTAGTGAATAAATCTGTTGTATTATCATTTGAACAGATTTATTGCACATCAATGTCACCATTTTTCTGAAGGTCGTGTGTGTAGAATAATTTTGGTGAAATGTGCTTCGTTCTATCTCCTTTTATAAATCCTCCCTTCAATTGAGCTATGCATGCAGCATTGTCTTCGTATAAAATTGTGGGTCTTTCTTCACATTTCAAACCACATTTTTCTCGAATAAAATGAATTGCTGATCTCAACCATACGCATTCCATGCTTTCTTCATGAATAGCTATTATCTCAGCATGATTTGAAGAAGTAGCAACAATAGATTGCTTTGTGGAACGCTATATATGACTGTACCTCCATATGTAAATACGTATCCGGTTTGAGATCGAGCTTTATGGGGATCAGATAAATAACCTGTATTTGCATAACGAACAAGATCTGCACTATCTTTGTTAGCATAAAACAAACCCATATCAAGAGTTCCCTTTAAATATTGCAATATATGTTTAATCTCGTTCCGCTGTCTCCGAGTAGGAGAAGAACTATATCTTGCTAGTAAATTAACAGAAAATGCTATGTCAGGCCTTGTAGCATTAGCAAGATACATTAGTGCACCAATTGCACTAAGATAGGGTTCTTCGAGACCAAGTAGTTCCTCTTCCTCTTATGGAGGTCGGAACAAATCCTTATTCACTTCAAGGGATCGAACAACCATTGGTGTACTCAATGGGTGCGCTTTGTCCATGTAAAAGCGTTTTAAGACCCTTTCTATATAGGCAGATTGATGGATAAAGATCTCATCTGCTAAATGTTCACAGGCCAAGATAAAGTTTTGTCTTTCCAAGATCTTTCATCTCAAATTCTTTCTTAAGATATTCAATTGCTTTTTGGAGCTCTTCTTGGGTTCCAACAAGATTTATGCCATCATCATAAACAGCAAGTATAACAAATTCTGATGTCATCTTCTTTATAAAAATATATTGACAAATAACATCATTTATGTAACCTTCTTTTATCAAATATTCACTAAGGCGATTATACCACATGCGCCCGAATTACTTTAAACCGTACAAAGATCTTTGTAATTTGATTGAATACATTTCCTGAGATTTTGCTTCAGGCATTATAAATTCTTCAGGAATTTTCATATAACTTTATTATCAAGTGAACCGTACAGATAAGCTGTAACTACATCCATTAGATGTATTTCAAGCTTTTCATGTAGTGCTAAACTGATGAGATATCGAAATGTCATGGCATCCATAACCGGTGAATATATTTCATCAAAATCGACTCCAGGTCGTTGAGAGAATCCTTGTGCAACAAGGCGAGCTTTGTATCTTTCAACTTCATTTTTGTCATTCATTTTTCGCACAAAACCCCATTTATGACCAATTGGTTTTATACCAGCGGGTGTTTGGACTACTGGTCCAAAGACCTCTCTTTTAGCAAGTGACTTTAATTATGACCACACAGTTTCTCTTTTGATTTCCTTTTTCTCTCCCCCTAATTGTGGGAAATTTGTTTCATCAAACCGACAATCTGCAAATCGAGCAGTAAATAAATCTCCTGTCAATGGTTCAAGATAGTGAATAATAGAGGGTGATGCAAACCCAACATATATTCATATCCTTCTCTGTGATCCCATCTTATTGCGCTGTGGTGGTGCTACTGGCACATATACAGCACATCCGAAAATTCGTAAATGGGCAATATTTGGTTCATGACCAAAATTTAATTGTGACGGATAATATTTATTATAATGTGTCGGTCTGAGACGGATAAGTGATGATGCATGCAGCATCCAAAAATTCGTAAATGGGCAATATTTGGTTCATGACCAAAATTTAATTGTGACGGATAATATTTATTATAATGTGTCGGTCTGAGACGGATAAGTGATGATGCATGCAAGATAGCATGGCCCCAAACAGTTGTGGGTAATTTTGTTTTCATAAGTAGTGATCTTGCTATCAATTGCAGGTGTTTAATAAATGACTCTGCAAGGCCATTTTGAGTATGAACATAAGCTACAGGATGTTCAGCTTTTATCCCAACTGATAAACAATAATTATCAAAAGCTTGAGATGAGAATTTTCCAGCATTATCGAGGCGAATAGCCTTTATAGGATAATCTGGGAATTGTGCCCTTAATCGAATTATTCGGGCTAATAGCTTTGCAAACGCCAGGTTGCGAGATGATAGTAGGCACACATGAGACCATCTTGAAGATGCATCTATTAGGACCATAAAATATCTAAACAACCCACTTGGTGGGTGAATATGTCCACATATATCCCCATGTATACGCTCTAAAAAGGCAGGGGACTCAATGCCAACCTTCATTGGTGATGGTCTAGTGATCATTTTTCCTTGATAACAAGCATCACAAGAAAATTCGTCATTTGTAAGAATCTTCAGGTTCTTTATTGGATGCCCACACGAATTTTCAGAATTTCATCTCATCATTATTGATCCTGGATGGCCCAAACGGCCATGCCAAAGCACAAAAGTATTTGAATTTGTAAACTTCTAGTTTACGATAGAGTGTGCTTCAACAGTACTAATTTTTGAATACTATAAGCCAGAAGATAAAGTTGGTAACTTTTCTACAATGCATTTCTGGCCAGAAATATTCTTTGTAATACAAAGATATTCCTTATTTATTTCATTTATTGTCTCTACATGATACCCATTTCGGCATCTATAAAACTCAACAAGTTTCTTCGGGACTTGGAGGAGAATAATGCATTGTCTATAATAAGTTTTGTTCCCTTAGACAAAAAGATAATGGCTCTTCCGGAGCCTTCAATCAAACTTATATTACCAAAAATTGTTGAAACATTTGCTTTTTCCTTATGCAAATAAGAAAAGTATTTCTGATCCCTGAATATGGCATGAGTTGTTCCAATATCAAACACAAATATCTTCATGATTTGCCTTTGATCCAAATATAATTTGAGGATTATCCATATTCTATAAAATGACATAAATAAAATATATTATAGTAAACATCATTATCGAAACATAACTTTTAGTTATGCACAACAATACATTACCATACTATCTATTACAAACAACAAAAATTAAAATATTTATATTTCTACATATTCACTACCAATTACATGACTTGTTTCTCCTTCTGGGAGTGCAAAGTAATCTACTACATCTAAATGCATGAAGTTTAAATCATCTTCCGCAATAAAATTTGCTTTAGCATTTTTTCTGTCTTTTCCAGGGAGGCTAGATAAAGCTCAACCAGGTGCTTTGGCGTACGACAGGTACGTGACCAGTGCCCCTTTCCTCCACATCTATAGCATGCACTCTCTGCATTTGGTGCTTGCGCCGCTTCATGCTTTTGTTCCTTCCTTTTCCAATGCTGGTGGCGAGGAGGGTTCTTTGGTGCATTATTACTACCATGATTGGGATTTCTTCCCCGACCACGACCATGACCACCACTGGGGCCACGACCTCTTCCACGTTTAGCTTGGTGGAAGTTCGTCTCATTCACTTCAGGGAATGGACAAGAACCAGTAGTCCGACTTTCATGGTTTTTCATTAATAGCCCATTATGTTGCTCGGCTATAAGAAGATGTGAGATAAGTTCAGAATACTTTTTAAATCCCATCTCTCGATATTGCTGCTGCATGAGCATATTCGAGGCATCGAAAGTGGTGAATGTTTTCTCCAACATATCATGATCAATAATATTATCACCACATAATTTTAAATGGGAAATAATTTTAAACATAGCAGAATTATACTCACTTATAGATTTAAAATCTTGTAGCATTAGATGAGTCCAGTCATATCGTGTCTGTGGAAGAACGACCATCTTCAGGTGGTCATATCTATCTTTCAAATTATTTCATAGTATGACTTGATCTTTAACAGTAAGATATTCCATTTTCAGGCCCTCATCAAGGTGATGGCGTAGAAATATCATTGCTTTGGCACGGTCTTGATTTGATGCTTGACTTTTGTTTTTGATGCCAGACCCATCGCATAAAGATGAATTTCAGCATCAAGCACCCAAGACATGTAGCTTTTGCCCAATATATCCAGAGCAACAAATTCAAGTTTAGAAAGATCTGACATTATATAGAAAAAGAAAATTCGTACTATAGATACTTCCAATATATTTGCTCGAGATAGTAGAGTCTCATGCTGATAACGTGTTATAAAATAAAGACTATAGAGTAAGACAAGTATAGAGGGAGACAGAAATATTATTCGAATTCAAACTGATGTACATAATGAACTGAAACCACTTCTATTTATAGAAGAAAGCAAGCTGCTACTGCAAGCTGTTGTGTAAGCTGCTACAATACCAAATATGGATAATCTTTTACTGATAGCAATGTTTATCCATAACGGAGTACTGAATGGATAAGTTCATTATACCCAGTATAGATAATCTTCTACTAGGGGTAATGATTATCCATAACGGAATACTGAAAAGATAAGCTTATTATATCCGGTATGGATGATCTTCTATTGGGGGTAATGTTTATCCATAACCGGATACTGAAAGGATAAACTTATTATACCCGATATGGATAATCATCTACCGAGGGTAATGTTTATCCATAATCGGGTACCGAAGTGATAAGCTTTATTCCCAATAGAATACTAAATAGATAAATATATTTATGGTGAAGTCCCATATGAATAAGCTTCTTCAGGAAGCATTTCCCACCATTGTTCATTATATGTAATTCCATTACCACTGAACATGCCAATATGATACTTAGATCCAAATGGCTGAGCTAACATTGATGTTTTTTTCCTTTATTTCTTGAGTCTTATTTTTAGAATGAAACATCACCTTTGATCCATTTTCTGTTTTTCTTTTCATTTTTTGCTTGATTTAATCTGATCTGAAAAATTAAATTTATGAATCACGATCACAAGTTTGATTGTAAAATATACTACTACACTTCCAAGAGTAATACCAAAATAACCAAACCGCATAGACCCAAACCAAACCATGCCGAATTTTTCGGTGGTATTGGCACAACATTTGCTCAAAAGAGTACCAAACTGCTTTAACAATGGGTGAACCGTGCACATAATGAGAGGTAGCCTGAAATGCCCTAGCAATTGCCAAAATGATGTTGACAAATCGCTAACAAGAGACTAGGAAGACCATATACCGATTAAAAAGGGAAGAAAAACACAATATAATAAATATACAAAACTTAGCTGCCTAGGAATATGCTACAGAGCTCTTTAGACAATGGACTATCCCCTGTGCAGTTGCAAAAGAACTCTAAAATACATATATACAAGCATGAACTTGCTGTTCTCTGCTTCAGCGCACCTCAGCATACAAACTACTCTCGGATTAAGTATAAACAAGCCGCACTACCTGCAAGAACAGGTGAGGTATAAGAATGAATGCCTGAAAAAATGACATGAAACCACTGCCTAAACTGTTAAATTTGTCAGCAAAGTAGCAGTACCAGCAGCTATAGCTTCCTCTCTTGGGTCATCATCTTGGTCTCCAAAAGCCGGGACCTGCACAGAAAAAGTGACTGAGTTTTGCAATAAATATTTCTTTAGAAGAAGAAAATCTTGTTGTTTACTGCATAAAAAATAAAATTTAATAAAAAACAAGTTAGAAGGAGGGCAACCAACAAAAACAATAAATCGACACCCCACTCCTCACACTTCTCTTTGGTCAGAACCTTCAACAACAACAACTCCTCAGTATAATCCCACTTAGTGGGGTATGGGAAGGGTAGTATGTACGCAGACCTTACCCCTACCCTGGGGTAGAGAGGTTGTTTCCAAATAGACCCCCGGCATCCTTCCCTCCAAGAACTTCTCACCTTGCTCTTGGGGAGACTCGAACTCACAACCTCTCGGTTGGAAGTGGGGGTTGCTTACCATCAGAGCAAGCCTCTTGTCAGAACCTTCACTAGTTTATTATTGTTCAATTTCCAACAGAGAAAGGTCATATGCTACTTCGGGCCACTTTAAAAGCTTATATGTTCATATTTTCACCATCAACTTCACACTTCCTACTTTATCAGTAAGCTACACTGTAAATGGGTTTTTTTGGCTATTTGACTACAAATGTAGTAAAGGAAGTATTTTAGCAGGTGTAAAATCAAGGTCTGCCGCTTAATCTGCCACTGCACATTAGTAGTTAGAATAAAGACTTCCTGTTAAGATTCTCCAAAGCTTCAAAGGAGAGAATTGATGCAGCGTGCAAATTATGAATCCCAATGCCCCATTTACCCAACTTAAAAGTGGCTCACAGTTCCATTGGCAGGTTTGAAGAAAAATTATATCTGATTGTTTAAAATCACACTTAAAACGTGCAGGGTACTTCAAAACAGCATAGCACGATTACCAAGATCAGATGACAGTAGTACATTGGAAATAGTGCAATGGTATATGTAGTTCCACATGGGTAAAAGTAATCAACCTCTAGACGTAATCGAAATCGTGCAGTCGGGAGGCGGTCTGTGAGTAAAGAATTCCCTCTGATTCATACCCCGGGGAGGGTAACCCCACCTGTGGCTTGGTAAAGGTGGTTCATGTGGTACAGGGTATGGTTCAGCCGCATAGCGACCTCTGGAGCCATCTGGGTAGCATGGACCTGAAAGAGACAAGCAACAGTGAAACCAGAGGAAATAAAGACAATTCCAATACTCGGCATTCATGGTGGCAAAGGCCTTACCGGAATAATGAGACGGTGTCATCCAGCTCTCTCCAATTTCACGTCGAGCTGACTTCATTCTATTATTATCCCTCGAAAAACTCCTATTATCTGCATTCTGCATATGGAATACATTGGAATAACGGGTTGCTGTATCCCTCCGCTGATCAGCCTGAACATAAGAGAACTGATTTGAGGGAGCGGGGTGAGGTGGGCGCAAATGGAAACCCTTGCTAGAAGCCCCATCAGGTGGCTGTACTCCATTTGAAAAGCAGAATGGTGGATGGGAAACAGCTCCATTGCTGGAAGGACGTGAACTAGCAGAGTCAAGCACCTTCACTGGTCCCTCGGCATGAATCTCTCTGCCATCAGAGGGTTGACAATGAATAGCATCTGGGACTATCGGATGAATTTGTGGAGTTTCACACTGCTGAAAAACAGTTTCCTGCAAATTGTCTTTAATGTTCTGCAGACCATGAATACTCAATCAGATTCCTACATCTACAACGCACTAGCTTCATCTAACCAATATGGATTCACAAGAAAATTATTCATAACCAAAGAAATGACCAAAACAAATGTACCTGTGAACCCACAGAATACTTTGACTGAGCACAACCGGGGTTGGAATTCGATATAGAAGATGGAGGTGGAAAAGAAGATAGTGCAGGCGCAAGTGAGGCCAGAGGTGGTGGAGGTGGTGGAGGGGATGTTGGCAAAGGAGGAGATGAGGGGGGTCCATCCCTCGGAAGAGGAGGATGGAAGGGGGCTCCAAGACAGCTCCCATCATCAGGACGTGAAATCTGAGCAGGATTTGTTCCGACACTGTAACTGACAGAAGCAGTTTCACCTTCACACACTGGAGACACATCTTCCATTTCAAGTTCACCATCAACATCTTCCAGGATATGTTTGCGCTTCTCAATAGCCAGGTTGGCCTCCTCTCCGTTGGGTTTTCCAGCAGGGTGTTCTGGAGTGACAGCCTCAAAACTCTCACCATCAGAATCGCTTACTTCTTCATCCTTGAGCATTGCAGGCATACGAAAACCAGGAAGTTGAAAACTTGAATTGCTGACGAAATACAATAAAATTCAATACAACGATTCCAGACATCTCAAGCGGGAAAAGTCCGAAATCATAAAGTATCTTCTTTTACTTTTACCAATAACATCTTCAAAGGGTACTACTAAATAACTTACCTTCCATATTCATCAACCAGCATACCCTCCATTTGTCTAATTGGATCATCAAAAGCTCTTTCTGTCCTTTCTGCCCTCGTGGGACGTCGAGAGAATGCACGACTCGATGATAAACCACAAAAGGATTCAAGTTCTCGTAAGTGGGGTCGAATAACAGACTCTGGAAGAATCTTCCTTTCCTGCCAAACTCTCAAAACCTATCAAGAAACAAGACAATGAGATCTATGAACGTTGAAATTTGGGCGTGCAAAAAAAGGAAAGGAATCTCTTACTTTCAAACACTGCCTTCGATTTTCCTGAGAACTGCTTCCAGGAGGAGCAGCTGCTACTACTAGACGTGGCAATACTCCCTGAATTGCGGAAGGATATATGCCACCAATGTTACCTACAATTACAAATACAAGCAGGGAATAACAGCCTACCAGGAAGAAATGAAGCATACAAGTGCAATGCCACAAAGCAGAAAATACTCATATAATTACCTTTCAATCCTCTAGAAAACTGTGCAATAGAATCAACAAGAAAGAAAAGATCCACCTTTTTATGTAAGCTTGATTCATTTTCTAAGTTTTGTGCAATGATCTCCACAACCTGAGTCCATTCAACGCCAAAAGAAAGAGTTAGATAAACTTCATAAACAGGACAACCATACATATTAGGAAATAAAAGACACAAATTCCAAAATTTCTCAATCCCTGTCAATAAAAACTCAAAACTTCAAATTCTAAATTCTATTTCCCTTTTTCCAGGACGGTGGGATAGAGGTAAGGACTTGATCATATAAAGCTAAACTTTGGGCATCAAAATCGAAAATCCCCCCTATTCTGACAACTTACGTTAAGGTGAAAGAAAAAAAAGTAATTGACCTCAGTTAAAACTAGGAAATTACATTGAACATACATCTAGGAATCCAAATTAGTTCAATATTTGCAGGAAAACACAGGATACGAATGTTACCAAGGTTCAGGATTATCCTCACCTTACACTACCAGTAGATTTTAGTTTATTTTTCTCAGAAAGGACACATATAAAACTTTTGATGCATTTCACAAATTCTGTCTATACAATATATCATTTATTACACTTGAACCAGCTTAAACATCTATATCAATCATACTTCAGCCAGCAAAAGAACAACATAAATGGTCGTCGAACAAATACCATACAATCCTCTTAACTTCATAAACAACCTCCTATTAGTCATCACTGTTACTGCATAAACACCACCTCCCCTCCTTGAAGGGAATAAACATAGACCTCCTAGTCTCTTAGAAAAAATAGAACAAAATTATTCTTTCTGCATACTGAGGAGGTGACCTGGTAGCTCATAACTAACACAATAAAACAGACAGGATCAGAGCTTAGCAAATTCATATCAATAAGACAATAACTCTCTTTCTAGCAGAAGATAAACAACCAAGCAACAAACTTTCTTGTCTGTCAGACCACCTTTTTCCTCACCTGGTGATTCAAGCAGAAAGCCAGATAGACACTAAACAAACAAGCTGACAACTTGTAAACTGCCCAAAACATAGGGAACAAACACATTCTAACAAGCTTGCGAAAGCAGACAAGGGTGGGTTCAAGGAAAGACACCATTTTTATTCATCTGAGCTACAGACAGTTTTAAGAAGCAGTATAGGGGAAAAGAGGGAACAAATCAAGAAGATTCAGCACATCAAATAGCACATCCTAACAAACTATTTCAAACAGAAGTTGTGACGAAAAGCATGTTAACTCTACCTTAGACGCAAAACCAAATTTAGCACAGTCTAAAGCAACGCGTGTGGCTCGACCAATGCTTTCCTTTGTCCTTGTTAGTACCTCAAGAGTGGCCTCAAAGGAACCTAAAGCAACATTGGCTTCTCCTCTGCTGCTCAATTTTCCAACAGTCCTTGGCTTGTCATGTAGCTGATGAGACAAGGGACTAGAGCATCCATTACTTACATACACACTACTATCTACAGTAGACATGTTGCAAGTTAAAGTATTGGGTGTAGATACCCTAGCAAAGGAGTCCATCCCATCAGTAAGAGAGGATGACGAAAGGGTGGCTGAGACAGCTTTATCGCCCAACTGATCATCAGATACAGAGCTCAAACCAGACATGTGCAACTCCTTGAGTGACACGTCCCCAACTTTTTCAGGACTTGAAGATGAGGTCGCACTTATATTCTTTGATGCCGATCCAGCTTCTTTCATATTCATGCACCTAATATGAGGCATACAAGACAAAATGAACACAAAACCAGCAGATATAGGAACAGAAAAGTAGATACGAAAAAAGAAATGTAAGCTTGACCTGAAAACACCAGGTTCAACAGATTAGGGACCATGAACAAAATAATAACAATAACAACAACCCAGTATAATCCCACTCAATGGGGTCTGGGGAGGGTAGTGTGTACGCAGACCTTACCCCTACCCTTGGATAGAGAGGCTGTTTCCAAATAGACCCCCGGCATCCTTCCCTCCAAGAACTTCCCACCTTGCTCTTGGGGAGACTCGAACTCACAACCTCTCGGTTGGAAGTGGGGGTTGCTTACCATCAGAGCAACCCCTCTTGCCCATGAACAATAGGATGGAATTTAATAAAAACAAAATTGAGATGGAATGACAGAAAATAATAATATATGATGGGAAAATACGAAAATAACTTACTCTTCATTGTCTTGACTGCACCCATCTAATGAAACTTGGCATAAACTGTTATTTTTACCACATTCAGCCTCCACACTACCCAAACCCATAATGTCACCTTTTCCCAGTGAACTTGTTATTACCTCATCATTAGATCCACAATCAGCAGATTTCCCTGAAACTTCAGAAATTGGATCTTCTAAATGTCTTTCTAAATCAGCAACTTCATTTTCACAATTTTCATCAGATGGCACGACTGGCCCTGGTGAGGAATGTTGACATTTGAAGGTATCCTGCAACTCACCATCTGACTTGGCACTAGCAGAATGTGCAAGAAAAGAACTAGAAGGGCAGTCATTTGATGACTTCACTCTTTCAGGTGTCCGTATAGCAGCATCCAAGACTTCACATTTATCTTCACAGGACACCTTTGTTGCGCTGTCATCCAAACCTAAAGGTGTAATAATAGCTGGCACATCTGATAAATGTTCCAAGCCTTCCCCAGCTACCAATGCGCTAGCACTCACCATAAGTTGAGTAGCATCTTCATGTACAGCACTAGCTGGGCTCCCCATTCCACCCACATCAGAGTTATTCTCAAGTTTAATCCCTTCAGACAGCTCAGAGCAAATCTCCTTGGAACTCGAGCAACATCCATTCATAGATGTCTTCATTCCACAAAGCCCATCCACATCTTTTTTATCATCATCTGCAGCATAAGCTGACATGGCCTCCAAGGCACGATGAAGCCGTTTTGATGGAGGTAAAGCAGATTCACCATCCAGCGAACCACCAAACTGTTTCCGAATTTCCCAGAATGGTGGTCTCACTGGAGAACATTTCTTGGACGGGGATGAATCATATGCATCGCTTTTAACAGAAATAGAGGTCTGAAGGAAAAAACCATCTCCCCCGGGTACCTGTTCCGAAGACTTGTCAGAAGCTCCGGGCGATTTCGCCTCACTCCGCACCTCATTATCTAACACCTCCCCTTCAGGTGCTGATCTACCCATACGCGCCCTGGCTCTCTTAAGCGGCGGTAAGTGCTCATCACCATCTTCTTTCAATTCCTTGGAATTTTTTTCATCGGATCTCACAGGGTTACTTGGCAAGACATGTGCAGTTCTAGTCATCAGTGTCTCAGGAGATGTTTCTTTGTCTAAACCAGCAGTGGACTCGGTTAAATCCGTGCGCAGTCTCTTCTTCCGTTTCTTCTTGAGTATTACGGCACTACTTTGGAACTCAAGTCTCTGACTCAACTCAACCTCCGATTCACATTGCACAGCAAACCTATACACAGGTTTACAACCAGATTCCACACTGCTGCCTTCATTAAAGCTCAAGCTGCCAGAGTCAACAGTAGCAATTTCAGAATCACTCTCTTCCATGCTGACATCGTTCCTATCTAAACAATTTGATGGCTTTTCATCCATTTTATTCCTTCTCACAGATCTATCCCTTACTGTATTAGCACCATATCCTGCATGGAAAGAGGGCAATGCACGATTTTGAAGTATTTCAGGATCGGTTCTCAAAGAACTTCTCAGCCTACGTTTAGGTGGAGCCCTTCTCTCTATATCACCATTGCTTAACCTTTCACCAACAGTTCTCCTCCGGGTAGAATAAGTTTTTGCAGCTGGCATATCCGTTACCTCCACATTTGAAGTAGGATCAACTGACATCATTTCACCATCCTGGGAGGCATCATCCTCGTCCTTCGCAGCAACTGCACCAACCTCGTTTTCAGAGTCTGGTTCACTTTCATCTCCAAGGTTCTCTTTTGAAGAAGATTCAAGCGTGTTAAGAGCTTCACCCTCCAAATGAGTTTTGGTCAATTCAACAACTACGGTGTCACTCCTAACAGCAGCTTCATTGGTAGAACTATAGTTGACAGATTGCTCCTTTTTCAGTTTCTCAAAGCAATCAATAATCTCATTCACAGCACGAACAAAATCAGCACCTTTTCCACGACGTTTAACAAAAAGAGACTGTTTCTTCTCTTCGGTAAATGCTTCGACATCCACAGGATTGCAGAAGGCTCTGAATTCAGAAAATAATTACCAAATATCAAAGCCATGGAATCGAAGACTAGAAAATAAATGATGTCATACATGCAAAGTTTTCAGACAAACCAGAATTAACAGGCAACACTAGTCTAACAGGAAAGGAATATAAAAGAAACATATGCTATTTTTTTCATATGGTTAAAAAATGGGATAGTCGTCGAAAAACCGCAGCTTTATTCTAGCTCATTGGCTAAAAATAGAGTTAGATTATTGTCAGTAAAAACTATCATCCCCTAACATATTTAGCTCCCAATACACCAAAAAGAGCAATGAAACAAGAATTGTACCAAGTGGTATATCTGTAAGATAATACCATCCTTTAATTCCTGAAATACAGTAGATATCCTCAAAACATTATTTTTCTTAATCCCAAGCTGTATATTCTTAATTCTAAAGTGTGCTTCAACCCCCACTTTCAACCGAGAGGTTGTGAGTTCGAGTCTCCCCAAGAGCAAGGTGGATAGTTCTTGGAGGGAAGGATGCCGGGGGTCTATTTGGAAACAGCCTCTCTACCCAAGGGTAGGGGTAAGGTCTGCGTACACACCACCCTCCCAAGACCCCACTAAGTGGAATTATACTGGTTGTTGTTGCTGTTGTTGTAAAGTGTGCTTCAACAGTGAATGCTTCTAGTGATGATCACATCTTACCAAAAACATAGATAATACTGCTAAGAAACCTAAGCAAGGGGACTTGATTAAAAAAGAAATCTTAGCAAGGAGACAACTTCATTCAATCAAGTTAGTAGATGAAAGAGGTTCAATCACACAGAAGTGACCAAGGATTAGAAGAAAAAATAACATGTCACTGTAAAGAAAT
The DNA here is from genome assembly GCA_034376525.1 of Nicotiana benthamiana. Taxonomy (NCBI): domain Eukaryota; kingdom Viridiplantae; phylum Streptophyta; class Magnoliopsida; order Solanales; family Solanaceae; genus Nicotiana; species Nicotiana benthamiana. The sequence goes on along the minus strand of CM067323.1, from coordinate 95,339,945 downwards.
AGAGCACTCACATTTGTTGGGTTCCAAAAAAGTAAACTAACACTTTCTTCCGGTCTCTCGAGTAACCCCACTTCTCTGGCTCACTCACCTGTCATAAGCAACAAAGCATGTTTAAGCTTCTTCTTTCCCGTTCTCACATCTGTTAGTCAAATGACGGGCAAAGAAAAGAGATAGAAAGTGGCAAGGTGCTTCCGGCCATCATGTGAAAACACATAATTAGAGGAAGATGAATATAATAAAAGAACACTCCTTTGGATAAGTAACTTGTTAAACAGAGATCTTTTATAACTGAGAAATCACCAAGGCCAGGGCGCACGGATAGAAACTCAGTGGATTATGGGCCAGCCCTCTACCTTCTCCAATAAATACCAAGCTTCTGTCTATGGCAGGGTTCAAACACGTGAACTTACTAAACAGAATATTAACTAGTCTGTTTGCAACTTCAAGAGAAAATGTAAGGACAAAATTATTCGTAACATATGTCTTACAGAAAAAGCCCATAAATTGAGCTTAATCATGATATTCGTACTACATAGGATATTAATTCCTGCATTACTTCCAAGACAGTCCCAGTTATTGCTAGAAGGTATACACTAACAGATGTTGCTAGTAATATTAAAGGTAACCTCTTGACTATCTGGTCCTCTGGCTTTGAAATGTCTATCTAGTCCTCTGGCTTTGAAATGTAAATTAGAGTTTAAGTTGCAACTATAAAAACAAAACAAAAGAAAAAGGTAAAATAAACCAATGAATAAACAGACTATTCCATAAATAGACTGTCTTTCACTAGATAGCCCACTATATGTGCTTGTTATCTTATTTGATGGCAGCACTCCCAAGGGTGTGGCCTAGTGGCTAACCAAGTAGGTGCATACCTTGAAAATAAAGGATCATTCCAAGTGGAGACTGAGAAGAGACATAAAACTCTGAGAAGAGACATAAAACTCTAGGTCATTTCTTATAATCACGTAAGCCTTAGTGGCCAAAGTTACTCAATACATGTACTAGTAGAAGGCAGCATTACCAGGTGGAATAGTTAAGGTGTGCGATAGATGGGCCAGGTACCACCGTTATCAAAAAAAGAAAACAAAATTAACATGATGGTTGTGAAGTTTACCTTCTTTTCTTTTCCCCCCTTTTGTTTGAGGGGTAACTACGACATTTTACACTTGCTAAAAGTGAACATACAAGCATTGCTGTTAAAAGCAAAATTACGCCCAAAATCTATTGTGTCAAACATACTTTTGTTGTTATTAATACTCCCTAGCTCCAATTCATATGAAACTATTTCCTTATTAGTTTAGTTTATTAAGTAAAAAACGATATATTTCTATAACTAAAAATAGTTTAAACTTCTCATTTTACCTTAATGAAATGTTGTTGAGGGGTTGCTCTGATCGTAAGCAACCCCCACTTCCAACCGAGAGGTTGTGAGTTCGAGTTTCCCCAAGAGCAAGGTGGGAAGTTCTTGGAGGGAAGGATATCGGGGGTCTATTTGGAAACAGCCTCTCTACCCTAAGATAGGGGTAAGGTCTGCGTACACACTACCCTCCCCAGACCCCAATAAGTGGGATTATACTGGGTTGTTGTTGTTGTTGAAATGTTGTTGAGCCAAACAAACGTTAAAGTATGATGAAGACCACAAGTTTTAAAACTTGTAACTTCTCTTTTCTTTCTTAAACTCCGTAAGAGCCAAACTCACATATCTTTACCCTTATGTTTTGAATTAACCGTGGTACACTTGCGGGAAACTCCTTGTCTGGGGCCTGTGCACCCCCGGGATTAGTCGGGGCTCGAAGAGACTCGGACACCCGGTGCAAATCAAAAAAAAAAAAGAGCCAAACTCACATAAAAGTTTTACAAGATACTTTTAAGTTTTAGCAATACTTATCAGGTAAATTTTAGATCGGAGCTTTATTTTCAAAAGAATAGACCAATCAATATGGGAAACTACTAGTGAGCTAATATGTCTCCAGATGACAATGTACACAGCCCACTTGACTACTTTAGACGATTAACTGCACACAGATGAGTAACCTCTATGATGAACCATACTACAGTACCCTGTCAAAAAGAAAATTCCATGCCATAGTAATGTTGTCAAAGATTAAAAAAAAAATCTACATCAGAAGCACCTTTTAGTTAAGTAACTAGGAGAAGAGTTTTTATTTGCAATAACAGTGGCATTTGGAGCACCTTATGGCACCTCCACCATATACCTGTTATATTTTACCAACACAAACTCGGATAATTTCACCGACTACGACTTACAAAACATACATCAAGTAAAAATTGCATCAATCAAGCTTAAAAACTTTCAAACTTTTATCATTCAGATGCAAAAATGGAAATTTAAATCACATTCAAAAACCAATTGCCAATTTTCTGCTATATTTCAATTTCCCACTCTCGATACCAAAAATGTTCATTGGTAACATTTTCTTAACCATTAGGGGTCGTTTGGTAGGGTGCATAAGAATAGTGTTTGTGAGAAGGCACGGGAGAAGAATATAACTTAGATTAAACATAATACAATGAGCCCTATATATAATACTAATAACCTAGAGTTTTACTATAACTAGAGTTCTACTATATTTACATATCTAACACTCCCCCTCAAGCTGGTGCATATAAATCATATGTACCGAGCTTGTTACATATGTAGTTTAACATCGAACCCAGGTTTCTAGACCCGAAAGCATCGATTCCCAAAGACATCGTTGAAAATTTGCTGAAACAGATGAAGGAAAACTGTTTTTTTTTTTGCCGGAAAATCACTGTAGATGCCGGAAAAACTTCAAAGTTGTCGGAATTGAAAAGTAAAAACATGAGTAGGCTCGGAATTTGAGGGCGATGATACTGTCGTGAAGAAACTTTTTGAAATTCTGGCCGGAAAGTCTCTGTAGCTGCCGGAAAAGTCGCCGGAAAAACTGAAAGTTGTCGGAATCGAACGGAACAAGGATGGGTAGGGTCAGAAATTAAGGCCGACCAAACTGTCCTTCTGGAGCGAAGCCAAAAACTGGCCGGAAGCAGCCCCACGCGCCGGCGCGTGGTCTGACGCGCCGACAGCTGTGGCGGCGCGTGACGGGGAGTCTGCCGGAGAAATTTCTGGGGTTTGGTCGGAATTCTATTCCGAGTCTTGTGGTGGTGTTGGTTTTTTTGCACAACACTGATAATTAGTGACTTTGACGTAATTAGTCACTTAGGTCACCGGAAAATTGCACGGTGACCGAGTTATTTCTTCCCGGATGTCGTTGGAATGACGCACAACGATAATTATCTCACCAAAGCTCTGATACCATGTGAGAAGGCACGGGAGAAGAATATAACTTAGATTAAACATAATACAATGAGCCCTATATATAATACTAATAACCTAGAGTTCTACTATAACTAGAGTTCTACTATATTTACATATCTAACAGTGTTAAGGTGTATTAGTAATGCATGTATTAGTAATTACCCGCAGGAAATTATACGCAGGGATTGGAATGATCATATAGCTTTCCACCACCCAAAGCGAATGAACTTCATGCCTAACATGTTCGCTCAGCTAGAGGACGCTGGAAGTTGGGTAGAGCTATTTGAGATTCTAAAGGAAAATCAAGTGCAATAGATGTACGAGTGGTTCCCAACATGGGAGTTCATTGTTTGTTCTCGGGATGCACTATTCCTCATACTCATCATGTCCCTCCCGAGCCATGAGGCAAGCTAGGAGGAAACAAATCATACCAAGGATAGACAAAATGAGTCACTTCAGGGCTGACTTTCAGGACGATGATAGCCCTCACAGGTGTCAAGCTCAGCACATGTGGAATTGCAAACTCGTGTTGGGGAGAGAAACAATTGAGGCAAACAGGTATCACGCTGCGTGTGTGCCACACTACTCAGGTTGGTTGGAAGATAATCTCACTGGTTTGGGTCATCCTGGGTTCATCCAAGGTCACAGGCTTATTGATGAGAAGGCCGAAGCGCGAGTTAAGTACAATCAACTGCGCAAAAGGATTAATTAGATATGGTATTACTAATGCCATGGTTTTCTATGCATTACTTATGCATAAGATAATGCCAAGTATGGCGTATAACTAATACAAGTATTAGTTATACACAAGTTGAAAAAAGGTACCAAACAATGATGCATGGAGCTAATGCTTGCGTTATTTTTTCTAGTACCTCCTACCAAACGACCCCTTATAGTACCATTTGCTAATCACACTTAGTGTTCGGTGACAATTTGGAAAGACAGACTCTACGTGCGCCATAGCGTGTACACAAAAACGACACCTAAACAAGGCAAAACACCGCCTGCTTTTCACCAAACTACAGGGCGTATTCAAGCCTAAAAGGTGCCTTGAACAACGAATGGTCGACATTCTCCTGTCCTCGCTACTTCACTCAATGAGTCTAATAAATATTCATCCTAATTTGGCTTGTAGAGATTTAGCGTCTACACAAGCATATGTACAACCTCTGGTTCAATGTTTTAGAGGCTAATCTAAGGGGAAAAGCGTACCGTATCTCCAATGAGGCATGCGATTTTTCACCATGAGGAACAACTTTAAAACTCTACGACTTAGCATTACATAAGTTATTTTTACTTTTTGATCCTCGAGATTGAAAAGGGGCTAAATTTATAAGGAATGATGGAGTTCACAATTATAACCTACTTCAGTTTCTTCGTTGATATGAGGTAACAAAAGTCATTGTCGTTTCACAACAATAGAGAGGGGAACTTTTTTTACTGGAGTCATACCCGAAAAAAGACTTTCGAGGACACCATTCTTAGGAAATGATGCAAGTTTAAGCACTCCTAATGACAATTATCTACAAATTGACACAATCACCGCGCGTCAAAACGGCAACGAATATAACCTGATGCTTAACGAATATAACCTGATGCTTAAAAGAAATTTCATCCACATAATACAGGTTTCTTAGCAAATCAAGCCTCCGCATGCTTTATTCACAATTCTACTCATAACAATCATAGGTAAATTCATCACCTTAGTATTGCTTTTGTGTATCTTTTATATTCCACTACTAATATCATTAATATCTTGAAAGTTCTACAACCAAGAGAACTAGAGATTGGCCAAGTATGACAACGCATGTGCCCGTGAAATCAGGATACTAGTTCTCTAAAACAATTCAACAAATGCACCAAATACAGAGACACCAAGAACGAGAAATGAAGCCAAATTAATCCGTCATCCTCAAACCAATTAAGCAAATATGATTTAATTTATAATTTTTTTTAACTGTGATTTTCGGGCATCGCCTTGCGAACCCGACTAGCTGTACCCGCCGGGACCCGCTGTTTCAATGCGTTCAACACGGTTAGTTCCACAAGGTCCTAGAGACGCGTCCGGTTTGTAATGCCTCCTAGGCTATAGTCAGACACTTCTTTATTAGCTAATTCATATTAAGATCATTTGAATGAGCAAATAATAATTCAGTCTACACAAAGGTTGGCTTACGGCGCACTTCAACCCTTTTGCTACGTGCATAACAGGTTGAGCGCTTCGGAAAACAAGATTATTTGGCGCCTTAGTGCAGTCACCCATGTGCAGGGCATACACCTCAAAACCAATGGGTAGTTCAGAACTATCATTGATTTCAGTTTCCTAGTTGAATGTTTGATAATAACAATCATTATCACTCCCTGCTTTAGAGAGGGTAATGTAAGTAAAAATTTTCTACACCAGCTAGCCAAAAATGAATGAACATAAATCAAATACACCTAAGACTGATCAGTTTCGATAACACAAATTTTTTTACTCGAGCCTCATCCGAAAGAAAACTTCCGAGGCCACCTACTTTTTGGACACAATGCAAGTCCAAGCACGTCAAATGATAATATATAAAGAGACAAGCGCAATGCGGTGGATAAAATACTGCATAACAACTGTAAGTTTTTCAATACTGATCAATGGAGAACCGGCTTGTTGCTTCCCTTCCTAGAGGGGCCTGAGACAAGGAGACCCACTGTCCCCGTTTTTATTCATTATTTCTAGGCTTAAACGATATGCTAAAAAGAGCACAGACAAACAACTGGATCATAGGCTTCAAGATGAACTGCAGGGCTGATAGCGACATGAGAATTTCACATTTATAGTATGTTGATGATACTTTGGTGTTTTGTGAAGCTGATAGAGAATAACTGAAAGTATTAAGGGTGATATTCATTCTTTTTTAAGCAATTTCTGGACTACGCATAAAATGGCACAAAAGCTTCATTTATCCCGTAAATGAGGTAATGGAATTACAAAGTCTTGCTGATATTTTAGGTGGGAATGTAGGTAAATTGCCTACTGTATACTTGGGCATGCCACTGGGTGCCAAGAGTAAGTCAAAAGGAATATGGAATAGAGTGTTGGAAAAGTGTGAAAATAAGCTAGCAAATTGGAAAAATCATTATCTATCTATGGGGGCAGACTAATTCTGATTAATTCTGTACTTGATGCTTTGCCTACTTATATGATGTCTCTCTTTCCGATTCCAATCAATGTAGTGAAGAGAATTGACGCATTAAGAAGGAATTTCCTATGGGAAGGCAACAGTGAGAAGAATAAGTTCCACCTGGTAAAATGGAATTGTGTGGCTGCTAGCAAAAAGCGATGGGGTCTAGGAATAAAAAACATGAAAATTCAGAACCAGAGTTTGATGATGAAGTGGCTATGGAAGCTTGCAGCAGAGGAAAAATCATTGTGGATATAGGTTGTTACGGAGAAATACGGAACAAAAGAAAAATGGACAACCAAATCAGTGAGAACTCCATATGGCGTCAGTGTATGGAAGTCAATTAGGAATCTGTGGCCAAAACTGATTAACAAATCCAAGTTCAAGGTAGGAAATGGTAGGAAGATTTCATTGTGGGATGACAATTGGCTAGGACAAGGACTATTGAAGGATACATTTTCTGACATATATTCCTTGAATCAGCAACAACAAATAACACTACACGAGGCATGGACTTATCAGGGATGGAATCTTACATTCAGAAGAAGGCTAAATGATTGGGAGCTTGAAAGAGTAATTGACTTTTACAATGCTTAGGAGCGATTCAGTGGTATTAACTCTAATCAAGACCTTATGGTATGGCAAAGGAATAGGCAGGGGAGGTTTACTGTTGGGTTTGCGTACAAGGAATTCAACGTGTCTAACAATCAGGTTGGTTGTTGGCCACGGAAGATGATATTGAAAGTAAAAATTCCATATAAGGTTGCTTGCTTTACATGGGTACCGGCAAAAGAGGTAGCACTAACACAAGACAACTTAATCAAAAGAGGATTCAATCTGTGTTCCAGATGTTACTTATGTGAAGAAGAGGCAGAGACGATTAGCCATCTTTTTTTGCGTTGCAAAATCACTGCACAACTATGGAGAATATTCATCAGCCTAAGGGGAATTTCATGGGCAATGTCAGGGAGAACTAATGATGTGCTAACTTGCTGGAATAAAGAGGTCAACAAGTCAAGCTATAAAGAGAGATAGAGAATAGTTCCAGCATGCATATGGTGGACAATATGGGAAGAGAGAAATCAAAGATGTTTTGAAGATAAGTCCAATAACATCGAGAAGATAAAGATGAAATGTTTGAATCTTTTTTATTTTTGGTGTAAAGGAAAGTATATGGAGGATCATGAATCCACTTTTGATGGTCTAGATGCATTGTGAGATGATTAAGATTTTCTTTTAGGCATTTCCCTTGTAAATATGGGTGACTTCACTAATTTAGTGAAGTCTTTTTATTAATACATAATATGTTATCTTCTTCAAAAAAAGGCGAAAAGCGCAAAAAAGCTCTAAGGTCCGTTGGGACATTAAGAGCAAAGCACAAATAAAGCGTTGACTTTAATGAAAAAAGGCGCAACTGGAGAAAAAGTAAAAAAATATGTATGTAGTCCAAGACTAATAATTATAAGCATGAATAACAAATATATGGATAAAGAAATTATAAAAAAATTTATAATAAAGTGAAATATCAATTGTTTAATGTCGCCACACAGGATGACACTCATTGGCAAGGAAAAGTATGCCTTAGAGCCTTGATGTGATATTAACGCGTGCTTATGCGTAACTAAAACGTCCACAAAGCCAGGCGAAACGCTCAACATGTTTTGAGCCTAGCTTCAGGGCTTAAGCGCCTTTGACAATACTGGCTCAATGCCTCAAAACAGCAGCAATTATAACTTGCTGCTCTAAACAACTTTTCATCCACATAATACGGATTGCTTAAGCAAATCTATGTCTTTTTCCTTTCACATTTCTACTTAATGGTCTAAGGTAAAGTCATCATCTTAGTAATCTTTTTGAGTATCTTTTACCTCTAACTAATAATGTCATCAACAACCAAGAGGTTTTGTGTATCTTTTACCTCTAACTAATAATGTCATCAATAACCAAGAGGCTTTGACATTGGCAAATTATATTGTCAACACGTGTGTCCCAATTAATTACCTTTTCCTTGGATACTAGAACTCCAAAAGAATTCAACAAATACAACAAAAGAAACAAGACAATAAGAATGAGAAATGAGGCTAACTAAACAACCATCATCAAAGCAATTGAGCAAAAACAAGTTAATTTAGAAGTTTTTATTCTTCATGCATCCTTATTAGTAAAAAAGGGGCTCTTCGACCAAGAAGGCATTCTAGTGGGAAGGCCGGCCACTACACAAGTTGTCATCCGTCCAGGAGAACTCCCCGGTCTCACTCCGAGAGCGTACTATCCTAGACCTCGGTTTATCCCGACACTGATAGAAATTCATAGTTCTAGTACTTGCATTGATGGTTTGGTAAGCTGAATTTCCGTAATTAAGGACCTATCAATTGATTTTGGTGAATATTTGATGCATACACAATGAGCATACTAGTCCCATATGATTAATGGCATCCATAGCAAATCATTTTTGCATAAATTGTCTGCATTTTTCCTATACTACTTGTATGATAGCATTTCCTCACAACATCTTTAAATTATTTTTTCCAAAGAATGACAATCTAAATTCTATTCCACTTGAATGCCAGTGTTGCCAGAGGCTCATTTGAAATGAGCTTGAGATCTGAAGCTCACATAAGTTTGGGAAAGGCGCTTCGCCTCACATAGGTTGCGCTTCAGTGGCACTAAGGCATGTGCATCATTGCCCATAATCTCTATCCTGAATAGGCTGGTACTAAATAATGAACGTGATTTGCAAAAACACATTAATTGTTAAGAAAATCATTATGAGTGAAGTTGTTACTTATTCTTGCATTACATATATGTTCGCATTTTTTTCTTCATCAAGCCTTTTTTAACTAAAGCATTGCCCTCTTCTAAGCTTAAAGCCCCATAGCCAGGAGAGCTTTTTAGCGCCTTTCGCCTTTACCAACATTGTTGAACGTCTTGTACTTCAATACTTGGTCATTTGTTCCTAGATACTTCCCATTCTTATGTCGTTCAAAGCAAGGGTCAGGGACAAAGTTGAACAGCAAGCATCATTTTCACCAAAAAGTCTTGATGCACCGCATGGAAAATAGAAGCAATCATGCAACATAACTATACAGGTGACTTACAAACCAAAGGCTACATACTACTTGTTACATTTCTGAGTCAGCGAAAATGTACAATAAATGTCCTTTGTAAACATTATACAACTCTTTTTTTTTCCTTCTCAAATTCACAATAGGGCAGGATAAGATAATTAAACTTTTTAATACTTTTAACTTGTTAAATAGCAAATGATTCATTTTCCCGATTAGATTAGAGAAAATATTTTGCGATTACATAATCGTCTAACAAGGATATTTTGACCAGTTCACCCCTTAATTCCCAACTAAAAGAAAAGGATAGCAACCTCCACTTATTTAAAGTGAATCATCACTTCTAAATACCTATTATTGAAATTTTCATAACCTCTGAATTATTCTATGTGCACTAGATTCAGTTTTGCTTATGTTATTCTAAGAGCACTAAGTTCAGCTTCGCCTAGTGTTATCCGAAAGTTGATATCCAATAAAGGAAGGAACTCCTTTTGGTTGGGTATGTCTACACCTAAATGAAAAGATCTATAAATGCAAAAGGATTCATTTTAACAATAAAAAGAAAGATCTATAAATGCAAAAGAAGAATGCCAAATACAACTGCAACAACCACTTAATATATGAGAAAGCAAAGTCAACAATGACATTAATCTAGGCTCTTTTATAATCATCTCAATCTTTATTTGGCACAGTCCAGACTTATGAACCTATGTACATGCACTATACAAGCTTTTGCACTAAACCAGCCAAATTCCTCATTTCTGCTACTTCACTGATATAAAGCATATTTATTTAAGAAATAATAGCATGTAAGTGAAAACAACAATTGTATGACTTATTGGTATAGGTTCTTATAAAAAGTGAGAGTTTATTACCATATAAAGGCACATTTCCACTTTAAGTCCACTAATCCCATAAATATAAACCACAGTTCCTAAGATTTCAGCAAAATTATGATTAAAAATGCAAGTTCAAAGTCAATTTAAATTCCTGGCTCAAATGCAAATGTGTAATTTTAAGTGTAAATTCAAGTTTTGCAGCCATCTTCCCTATACTGGATTTCTAATTTTATATCACCAATAGCAACACACTATTATAATTACGATGATTGGTTAAGACTTAATACATTTTTTTCCAGCTATACTAACAACTAATGCACGGGTTTGAGTCAAGAAGTGTAAAGAAAAAAATACACATACAACTAGGCAACGCAAGAAAAACACGATTATAAGGCAAACGACAACTAGTACGAACGAATAAACGGGACAAATTAGGATAAAAGATAGGTATACAATGATCAACTTAAATTTCTTACTAAAGAGCAAATATGCAGTTTTTAACTTTAAAATTCAAGTACCACGGGCTTTCATATATGAATTCTAATTTCCTCCTACGGTTCCTAGTTTTAAAAATCAATTATAAACTGTTGATTAAGATAGGCAAAACCAGTGTTATTGAAAGTCATCACTTTATCGCTTAAGGCAATGAAGCAATGTGAAGCAAAGAGTCCTTGCACAGAGGCGAATCAATTGGCTTCAAAAATGTTTGCTCTTCATATACACAGTTCCCAATGAGATGCGCACAATTCGTTAAATCTCAACTTGAAGGAGTTTGATTAATATCAGTGTTGTAATATATTGGATTGTGAATTTATTTAATTGAAATTTCAATATTACAATACTACATTCATATATGTTTGGTATTTTTTAATCTGTCACAAAATTGTGCATTTCACTTTATTGAGTTCGCTTGTAGATCTTGTCACGCTGGGACGAAACTTCCAGCTTACACCAGGGTTTTCTCACTTTTTATTTGTTTCATCTCATCTTTTCTGACCTGTCTCTCCTTATCAAGCAATGTACCCATCCTTGCTGGATTTGGCACAAATCCCATATCATAATGCAATACGGCATAACTCAAAAGAAGGTGAAGCTATGCAACACAAGTTTTATTCAATTAAACCTTCAAGCTAGTGTGCTTAAGTCCAAGTGGCGAAAATAGACCATGTTGGCGCAGTCCAAACTCCAAAGAAAAAGCAAGACCATAGTAAGGGAAAAACGTAGAAGAGGATCAGAGAGGAAACAAACAAGAGATATAAAGAGAAAGAAAGACAGTTCAAGGAATCAATATAGCTCAATCAAGAAAAAAATATTCATTTATTCATGAATATTGGAACACTTAAAAAATACCTATGCAAATGGAAATAGGCTAGACAAAACTTGAGATCCTGAAATGAGATAATTTCCAAATTAAACTTCACAAATATAAAACTGACGTACAGCCAAGCGTATTAGACACACTAGCAAATTAGCTGCTAACTATCTCTAAAGGCTGTTAAACTATTAATACACTCCACCTCAAAAGACAGTGTGGAGAAATAAGAACATATTCAAACAGCCGAAACTCACTACAACAAGATAGGAGGAGCAACAAAAGGTAGGATTACGAAGTCTTAGGTCTCCCCTGCTTTTGACACGTCATATCAGACATCATCTACAAGATTTTCACATGTAGATCAGCCAATGCATCATAAACTGGTGGTTCAAATAAATGTATATACACATTAAAACTAACTTTTTGTTGCTATAATCACTCCAGAGATCCCAATAGAAAGATAGTCTAGCCAAAATTCAATTTAGTGAAGCTGTCTAAATCCTCATGGAGCTCTAACGCCAATCTAACTACCGATGAAACTGAGATTTTAGATTGTAAGATTAGATAGTTATTAGATATGACAAATAGAGGAGATTTTTAAGAAAACAATATTTATCGTTTTAATTCAAAAATTACTTTATGATTTTTTTAGTTGAGCCCATCAAACTTGACAAACTAGGCAAACTTATTTCTTGATCTTTTTTATGCTCTGATTGTTCTGAATTTTTCATTCAAACCGCACAAAGAGGAACAAAAAGGAGGAACAGAAAACATATCGCCCTCCATTTCAATTTATGGATCTTACTTTCAAAAAGACTATCACATTTCTAAAATCAGCAAGTTTTTTATTCTTATATTTCCCATTTAACTTTAATGACACACTTATAGGAATGACATGACACAATTAAGACTAGAAGATTCAAAAGGTACTTCTGGTATGTTATACACACATTTGGTTTAAGGCTACAAAATTCAAAAATCTTCTTTACATTCTTAAGCTTCGTACCACGTCAAACTAAGACACAAAACGAGGTGGAGGAAGTAACATTTATCAGTGCTGTCTGGCTAGAACAGACCGCAAAGGGAATAATTCAGAAAACATTTTTTACCCCGAACTGATTCGACAAACATATAATTTCAAAAAATATCTCTCCACAGAATTTATAAAAAGATCAAATAATACAAAATTTCCAAAGAATACCTGTTACTGATCCCAAAAAGGGCACAAATATTGCCAAGGAAATTATAAGATAAATTCAAATTCAAGCTTCGGACTCCAATACTGTGATATACAAGCCAATATCATGAATTCACTTCCTAAAGCAATAATTCTAACAGAGTTAAGAATCAGAGTTTAACAAGAAAAGGCGAATCAAATTTTATGGGATATTTAACTTCTGGTTCAGAGAATATCAACATGATAAACTAAGCATACGGACAATTAGTGAAGTCACAAAATTTCAACCCAAGACTTCTTATTTTGACGAAGCTGGTGTTTGTGCCAGCTTGCACGAGCCTAGACATTCCACCGGACTCCCACAAACACAGGTACCACGTAACTCCGCCCACCAACGCTTAGGTGTATAGGAACAAATCAATTAATATTTTTTCTCTCAGCCGGAATTTAAACCTCATTTTTACCATTTTTAACTACAGTGTTTTTTATGAAGCGTTTTCAACTACAGTGTTTTTGCATTTTCCATATCTTGAAGGTCCCAATCTAGTAAGAAAATGTGCAATTTTTTCATAAAACCATCAGATCCACGACTCACAACTGTTTTAAAGAGACCCAAGCACTAATCTCACGAAAACAAAGAAAGAACAACAAATACCAAAAGTGCCTACCCACAAAAGTAAGGGAATAGAAAAAGGAAAGTAGAAAAGAAGAAAAAATTCACATACCGTAGCAGGCCATGCCGGAAAGCCTTTAACCTTAGCAAGCACAAGATCACCAACTTTCCACTGACAGCAAGCGGCAGCGGCAGCCGCTGCTTTACTTGTACCTTTCCTTCGACTGGGCGCCATAGAAAGCTAACCAATCAAAGCAGCAAAGGAGCAAATTTTCAAGGGATTCCTGAACGTAAAGGAACCAAAACCACCCACTTGTCCACACAGTTTGATATGTAGATTCCGAGGCATTGATTGATAGGTCATACACAATTTGATAACAGAAAATTCACGAACTGAGAAAATCCTAACCCTATGCTACAAACGAGAGAAACAAAGGGAAGAAGAAAGAGAGTGTGGAATTAGCGGTGGCTTTAAAACCCTAACCCTAATGTTACAGAGAGAAGAGAGGAGAGAGGGGGACAAAGGGGTAGAGAGTTTTATGGCGAAAGGCCGTTCCCACATGAAAAAAAAAAGAAGTGTAAAAAGAAACAGATATGAACGATGGTATTTGGGGGGGTTGCTAAAGTGCGCCGAGGAGGTGGGTGTCAGTTAAGACTTTGAAAACGTATATTGGCTATCGTGCACGTGGTGGTGATATTTGCATTTTGCTTTGGATACGTATAGGAGCACGTGACTTACCAACTTCTTCTTGACACCTGGGCTGGATGGGACAGATGCTCAATAAACCTGTGATGGGCTTAGGGCCCATATATTTGGGTCTGAACTTAAGTTCAAAGAGAATCACACTGTCTCCTCTCAATTGGACGGGTCATTTGGTCTAGGCTCGGGCCGCATGCTAGGGTAAAAACGCCCTATTTGATCCTCATTTTACCTGCCACATATTTTTTTAAAAAAATTAGCTAATGCCCATAGTTTAAACAACTTTACGCCTTTTTGTTCTCTTTTTCTTCTCCTTCGCCTTTTTGTTTTTGTTTTTGTTTTTATTTTTATTTTTTCTTTTCTTTACTGAGCCGAGGGTCGATTGGAAACAGCCTCTCTGCCCTTTCGGGTAGGGGTAAGGCTCATCTACATATTACCCTCCCCAGACCCCACTTTATGGGACTATACTGGGTAATTGTTGTTATTGTTGTTATAATGGTGAAATATTGTAATACTTCTTCTTACTATTGCTTAGAATTACTTCTTCTTTTTTTAATTGTAAAATGAATTCATTAGATTTATTGTTATTTTGATAAATTAATAATTGGGATTTATTCTTCGTGATACTTGGAAGTTGTGCTTCAAGTTTGAGTTTATTTGGAGTATATTAGACGTTAAATCACATAATGGATTGTTGAAATTCGAAGAACAAATTTTTGTTTCTGGGCAATTTGCACTTCATACCTATTTGGCCTTATGTGCATGAAAATATTGGTTGCACTCACACATATTTGGCCTTAAATGCATATGAACTATAAATCTTTTTTGTTTTTTTAAGTTAAAATTATATTCTATTAATACTCAGAAATATTACAATTTGGTTCCTTGTAGTAGTTTTGACTTGCTACTACCCTTTTACATCATTTATACTATGACATGGATATAAATGTGTCTAACTAACTATAACTACCAATACAGACATTAGTAACTCATCTATACCTTTCTATTTCTATATGTACATTTGTTCTTCAGGGAATCTAATCCAGTTTCTGCAGCAACTCTCTCCATTTTATGTTATGCTGCCCTCGAACATGAATATGCAAAACTATTTCTGTGCAGATTTGATATTCATCATATTTCCCATTCGCAAATATGCCTCTATTCCTTTATCTCCATATCATTGCAACTGTCATTGCAAAACACAACATGTGATGCTACTGATACTTGCCCTGCTTTTTGCCTTCTTGCTGATCCATTCCAATTCACATTCCCAATCTCCTATATTTATTTTATGTCTCATCCATAAGCACAGTTTAGTCCACAACCTCTTTGTTATTGGACACTCAAGAAATAGAAGGATGAATGTCTCTATACTATGCTTACATAAAATATAGTCTGATGGCACAATTATACCAATTTTCAGCAATCTACCCACTGTGGACAGCCTCTTCTGCACTGCAAGTCACAAGATGAATCTATACCTCGGATGTACACTTGTATGCAATATTAAGCCCTTCCACTCCACTTTGCAATATTCTAGGATCATCTTCAAGTACACTTGTTTGATCTGAAACTTCCCATTCTTATATAGACTCTTTAATCTTTTATGCAAGGTCCCTTGGAGTTGCTGATGCCTCATAACCATTTCTATATCTATTATCTTTTTACTTCATACTTCTTTGGCATTAAGTGCATGAAAATATTGGTTGCACTTTGACCTATTTGGCCTTAAATATATCTGGAGTGTAATTTCTTTACTTCATACTTACTTGACCTTGAGTGCATGAAAATATTTGTTGTACTTCAGACCTATTTGGTCTTAAGTGCATCTTAAATGCAATTTTTTTTACTTTAGATTTAATTGGCCTTAAGTGCATTGTACTACAAGCTAATTTTTCTTTTTTTAACTTCAGACCCGACAAGTCTGAAGTTGATCCTAAAGTGCGTAGAATTACAATTATTTTTTGCAAAGTCGATATAACTTCAATTGTGATCCCAAAATCGGGTATAAATGCAAATACCCCTTATTTCCAGACCTAGAAGGGAGCTTTTGCATCTATACCTGATTTTAGCGTCACAATTGAAGCTACACCCACTTTGCAAAAAAAATTTACAAGTCTACCCACTTTACAATCAACTTGAAATTTGTAGGGACTGAAGTTTTAAAAAAATAGTCTAAAGTGCAACGCACTTAAGGTCTAAAGTGCAAAAATTATACCTAAAATGCACTTAAGGCCAAATACATCTCAAGTGCAATAAATAATTTCATACATTTAAGGTGAGAGAGGTCGGAAGTAAAAAAATTCCACTTTATATGCACATAAGTATTCACTAAACAAGTTGGAGAAGTGAGGGAGAGGCCTAGTGTGAAGCAACATAATTTGTAGTATCGGCACTTACATCCACAATACAGATACAACACTCTTGAAAAAAGAGTGTGGATGCAATAATATGCGTTCAGTATGCATTTTGACTCAATCACAGATAGAAAAGGGCATGGTGCAGAGAACCAACGTGAATTGAAGTTGCAACTCAATTTTTGAAATACCTATTGTTGTATTGGTAAAAATGGGTTTATATTTGTAGTTGATGTGGCAAGATACGTGGATCACTAAGAAAGAAACAGCTGGAGAGATGCCTTAAAAGAGGCATGAGCCGTAATAGGTATGAGTAAATCACCCACGAGGTAAAAGACGTATGGTCACTGGAGTCTGAATTGCTATATGAAGAGGCACCGGCATAATGAATCAAGAGAGTAAAGAAGGAAGATTCATGAATCGTCAATTAATGTGCATGAATGATCATAGACGCCACAGAATCTTCATAAAAAGTTACGATTCCCAATTATAACATCTCATTAATATCATTAATATTTATAATAATTTAGTCATAAAAGGAAAGATTCATTGTACTTATAAATTCATATGTAAGAGAAGGGGATTTCACTTGTAAGGATATGTTCTAATTGTTATTGGAATACAATTACTTTTTTTGCTTTCTATTCACTTTGCTATTTCACATTCTAATTTTGTTTTGTATTACTGAGAGAATATTGAATTTCTTGATTATTAGTAGCCCGAGTACTTCTTCAAAGTAGGCCTTGACTGAGAATCTAATTTTTTGGTTCAACAAATTGGTTCTATTACCGGGAATCTGATAATCTTTCCGCTATCTAAATTCATCTCTTTGTCAAAAAATCATGTCGAGCGCTAACGACAACAACCAGCAAAATCAACTGAACCAACAGAATCAACAAGAGAATGAAACTCCAATCCTTTTACCCCAAAATTCTCCTCAACATACTCGAGAAGGGTCACCTAACATATCAACACCACATGTTAATGACCAATAAGGGGAAAATCAAATTGTTGAAGATGCATTGAAGCAACTAATTGCATAACACACCGACATGGTATTCTCTTTTACCAGAAAACTCTATTGATTCGTTTGCTGAGCTTGCAGATTCATTTATAAAAGCACACTTGGGAGCTCAAAAAGTTAAAAAGAGGATGGAAGACATCTTCAAAATAAAACAAGGAGATACAGAGCTACTCAGGGAATTTATGGATAGATTCCAGTGTTAAAGAATGATATTACCACGTGTAACTAATAGTTGGGAGGCTATGGCGTTTGCAAGTAACCTAAATGAAAAAAGCTCAGAAGGTTTTACGAGAATTCTCTGCAAAAACTTGGAATGATGTTCACAACAGGTATAACACGAAGCTGCGAATAGAAAAAGATATTATCACTCGGTCACATGGAGATGAAAGAACAAGTTCGAGGCGACGAGAAACTGAAAAAAGGACCGGTAGGAATAGGTACGAACCTTACATGGGACCAGTAGGAAGAGATTCACGTTCAAAACAAGAGAACCCGAGGTACAGTTCCATATGAAGGGATAGAGATGGGAGTTCATCATCCAAGTTTAGAATGGAGCAGGATACGCGAGACAATGACATTAGTTCAAAAGCAAAGATTGGTGATTACAGTTTCAATGTTACCACATCTGAATTAATAGATGTTTTAAGAAGTATGGTAGATGAGGTGTGGTGGCCAAAATAAATGATCGAACCCTAGCAGAAGAAATCCAGATTTATGGTGCGAGCTTCATAATGATCACGGTCACAAGACGGCGGAGTGCAGATTGCTACATGGTGAAGTAGAGCACTTGTTAAAACAAGGTTATTTAACTGATTTGTTTAGTGAGAAGGGTAAGAAAGCATATATGAAGAATAGACAGGAGTCAAAACCTCTATCACCGAAAAGAACGGTTAACGTGATAAGCGAAGGAGAGGAGGTCAACGATATGATATATACAGATGCAAAAAAGGTGTCAAAAGTCACAGTTACCCACGGAAAGTGAGTTCGCCAAGTTTTGGAAGAAGACGGTATAACATTTAATGATGCAGATGCAGATAGCATGATGATCCCACACAATGATGCACTGGTAATATCTTTACTTGTACATGATACTAATGCGAAATGAGTCTTGATTAATCCATGTAGCTCTGTAAATATCATTCTTTTAAGAGTGGTAAATGAGATGCAAGCTGATGACAAATTGGTACCCAAAGCACGTACCTTATCTTGATTTGACAATTCAAGAGTTGTTACAAAAGGGTAGATAGTGCTTACCACATTCGCACAAGGACTAGTCAAAGATACGAAATTTCAAGTGGTAGATATGGACATGGAGGAAAATATGATCCTCGGCAGACCTTGGATTCACGAGATGGATGTTGTTCCATCTACTTACATCAGGTTACTAAGTTCCCATCGCAATGGGGAATTAGACAAATCCTTGGTGATCAACAGGCTTCTAGAAGTATCAATTCAGTGGCATATTCAAGTATTAAAAAATGACATTGCAGACAAAAAATAGCAATTACAAAACTCAGTTGAGGATTTAACAACACAAACCTCAACTGGAGATGGACAAACAGATGTAGACTCTAGGTCTGATTCTATCAAAAGCTAGAAGGGAACGAAAATGTCACTACCCAAATCTACTATGTCGTGATGGCGCCTATCGTGGTACTAGGCAAGCCTACATATTAGCAAAACCAATCAATATTCTCATTCTTAAGACAAAATTAAAGCTATTTAAAAAATAAACCTTCATAAAGTGTTTAAATCAAACAATAGTGCAGAAAGAAAAGTCGGACATCGGGGTATCATTAGTCATAAACATCTACTAAGAACTGTCTAATAATACTAAGACTACTACAATCTGAAAACCAACTAATAACATATATAGGAAGATAAGAGGGAGAAGAGTAGGGATGTGATCGCCATGCAGCTACCTTGATTAATCCAACAGATCCGCGATGGATGAAAAAACACTCACTAGCACGTCCAACAACCTCTGGGTCTGCACACAAGGTGCAGGGAGTAATGTGAGTACGCCAACACAGTAAGTAATAAAGGAAACTAAAGACTGAGCAGTAGTGGCAAACAATAAAACATATACAGTTCAGACCATGAAATCTTAATAGAATATAATGTACTTTTAAAATTAGGATTTTGAATCAACTCAGCACATTTAAATCTAGTCACAGTAAAACCATTTAAAACATATTTAAACAGTTTCAAACAAAGTTATAAAAACAACGAGTAAAAATGATGAAAACATAATTAGCCCCTTGGGCAAAACTAACTCATATACAACCCCTTGGGAAAAACTCACTCGTACACAGCCCCTCGGGCAAACATCAATGTCACTCATATACAGCCCCTCGGGCATACTTCACAATCACTCGTAAACAGCCACTCGGGCACACATGAATCAAGAACAACCCTTTAGGCAAAACATTACATCACTCACTCAGGGTACCCGCGCTCACTGGGGATGTACAGACTCCGGAGGTGCTCCTACAACCCAAGCGCTATAACAAGCCACCTCGTGGCATAAATCAACCAGGCCCTAAACCTCATAACAAGCCACCTTGTGGCATAAATCAATCAGGCCCTCGGCAGCACCCTCGGCTTTACAAAATTATTTAACATTTTTATGAATTAAAATGGAGTAATAAAGACTTGAGTTATGAAATCAGTAAATATGACATGACTGAATATGGATTTTCAATCAAAAAATAGTGAGAGTATAGTAAGAAAAAGGCCCCTAAGGGTCCAAACGGCTCTGGCACAAGGCCCGAACCTAGCATTCAGCCCAATTTACTGAAACTCTTTCTAAAACACATAAATATCATATAGTTTCAACCAAATACGCAACTTATAGTTGCTACAGGACGGATAAGACACAATCCCTAATAGTGCACGCCCAACACGCCCATCACCTAGCATGTGCGTCACCTCAAAGCAGTAAAACAATGTGAAATCCCAGGTTTCATACCCTCAGGACTAGATATACAATCATTACTTACTTCAAACAAGACAATTACAATACCGAGCAAGTGAAGTGATGCTCTAAAAATGCCATCACGCGTTTTCCGACCTCTGAACGACTTGAAACTAACCAAGAACAACTCAAATACATCAAACAATGCTAAAGCAACCAATCCCATTATGAAAAGGCCGAATCTTTAATCAAAAACAGAATATCATCAATGAATACGATAATGCACGAATCCAGATAAAGCCGAAATACATTGTTCATCAAATGCATGAATGTTTTTGGGGCATTGGTCAGCCCAAAAGACATAATAAGAAACTCTTAGTGACCATATCTAGTCCTGAAAGCAGTCTTAAGAATTTCTGAATTCCTGATCTTCAACTAGAGATAACCCGAACAGTGATCAATCTTGGAGAACACCCTTGCTCCCTGAAGTTGGTCGAATAAATCATCAATACGAGGTAGGGGATACTTGTTATTCACTGTTACTTTGTTCAATTGCTTATAGTCAATGCACATTCACTGTTACTTTGTTCAATTGCTTGTAATCAATGCACATTCTCATTGTGCCATCCTTCTTCCTCACGAACGGAACTGGTGCACCCCACCGTGACACACTAGGCTGAATGAACCCCTTATGTAGGAGTTTCTGAAGCTACTCCTTCAACTCTTTTAACTCCGCTTGTGCCATACGATATGGCGGAATTGAAATGGGCTGGGTGCCCGGCACCAAATCGATACCAAAATCAATGTCCCTGCTGGTAGCATGCCCGACAGGTCTGCAAGAAAAACATCGGGAAACTCCCTCGCAACTGCAACAGAATCAATGCCATGAGCCTCAGCTCCAACATTGCTCACAAGCGCTAAATATGACAGAAAACCCTTCCCAACCATACGCTGGGCCTTTAATAAAGAAATCACTCTACTAGGGACATAATCAGTCACACCACGCCACTCGATCCTCGGAACACCCGGCATAGCCAAAGTGACTGTCTTAGCATGACAGTCTAGAATAGCATGACACGGAGATAGACAATCCATGCCCAGAATAACATCAAAGTCCACCATGCTCAATAACAATATATCAACTCGGGTCTCCAGACCCCCAATAGTCACAACACAAGACCGATACACATGGTCTACAATAATAGTATCGCCCACCGGGGTAGATACGTGAACATGTAAAGAAAGACACCTACATGTCGTACCTAACTAATGAGCAAAATATGAGGAAACAAAAGAATAGGTGGAACCGGGATCAAATAAGACAGAGGCATCTCTGTGGCAGACTGAAATAATACATGTAATGACAGTATCGGAAGCAATAGCATCGGTCATGCCTGGAATAGCATAAAAATAGGCCTAGCTACCACCCGATCGACCACCACCTCTAGGGCGACCCCTGGCTGCCTGACCTCCACCCCTACCTAACTGGGCGGGTGCTGAAGAAATTGGAGCCGAATACGAGGGTTGACCCATCTGCTGTGATGAGCTAGCAGCATGACGAGGACACTGCCTCCACATGTGTCCAAACTCTCCACACTCATAACAACTCCCAGGTGCTGGAGAATGGGGCTGAAGGGAACCCCTCGCACTGGAGTGACTAGCTGATGCACTCAGCACGGAAGAACCCTGAACAGACGGGGCGCGCGATGAACTCTAAGCTGGAAGGGCGCTGAGCGAAGACTAGCCCTGCTGAAACCCATGATGACCACGAACTGAAGATGCCCCACGATACTCTGGGTGGGCTGACTGAGGAGGCCTGAAAGAGCGACCTTTACTATGCTGGAACTGGCCCCTAGACGGAGCACCACTGAAACTACCAGAACCTCGAGGCCTCTTGGCCTCCCTCTCCTCTCTATCCTGAAGGCGAGCCATCTCAATCTTACGAGAGATATCCATCGCATCATCAAATGAAATACCCAAAACTCTCTCTCTCATCATCAGAATATGAGGATGATAATTAAGACCATTCACAAACCTCTTGATCCACTCGCTATCTATCGGAACCATCCATGAGGCATGACTTGCCAACTCTGAATACCTCACCTCATACTGAGACACAGTCATATCTCCCTGTCGAACCCACTCGAAATGCCTACGTAGCTGCTCCCTGTGGGGCTACGATACATACTTCTCCAAGTAGAGAGTGGAGAACTCCTGCCAAGTCACAGGCGTTGCACCCGTCGGCCTACGCCTCTCATACGCCTCACACCAAGTGAAGGCATCCCTAGTGAACTGGAAGGTGGTAAATGCTACACCACTCGACTCCAAAATTCCTACTGTCTAAAGCATACACTGACACTTGTCAAGAAAACCACGGGCATCCTCACCTTGAACACCACTGAATGAAGGAGGCTGGAGTCTACCAAACCTCTCAAGATGAAGCTGCTCATCGTCCGGCATAGCTGGAATCACAATGTCCTGAACTGGTGCAACCGACTAAGATGGAGGTGCTCCCGGCGTCTGCAATCCATATGCTACCTGCTCAAGTGTGCGAGCAGCGGGGGTCTGATTGCCTTCCCCGGCCTATGAAGTAGCTGCTGCGGTAGTAGTGTAAACTACCTGAGCCAAGACAATGCAAACTGATAAAATCTGAACCAAGGCCTCTTGAAGACTCGGAATCAAGATGGGAACCGTTGGTTCCTAAATAGATACTACGGGACTATTTACAGCTCGAGCCTGATCCTAGGCTGGGGCAGCTGATGGATCAATAGGTGCTACCCTCGTTGCTCTGCCTCCACCACGACCATGAATGCATCCACGACCTCTGGTGGCCTCACTAGGTGGTAGTGGTGGTCATCTGTCTCGTCCGATAGCGTGAGTTCTTTCCATCTGCAAGAGAATAAAATACAGAGTTTAGTTCTCAGATCAACAAAGTCGCACGACAAGAATTTCAAGAATATGAAGTTTTTCCTAATGGTTATGCAGCCTCTCGAGGACAAATACAGACATCTCTGTACCGATCCTTGAGACTCTACGAAACCTGCTCAAGACTCGTGAGACCTATGTAATCTAGGCTCTGATACCAAATTGTCACGACCCAATTCCCAAACCCGGTCGTGATGGCACCTCTCGTGAAGACAAGGCCATGTGAATAGAATGATACACCTCTTTTGACAGTTAATTAACATAAATAATTCTGAAACATGTGTAATATAACCATAATTTGCGAAAGAGATAATAACAAGGGAAATCATACCGACACAACCCAAATCGGGTGTCACAAGTCATGAGCTACTATAGAATCTACTACAAGTCTACATAGTATGGAGTCTGATAAGAGTCTGAAGAAAACATAAGTAATATAGATAAGGGAGAAACCGGGGCTACGGACGTCAACAACTACCTCGTCACTCCAAGTCACCGCCTGGTCTGGAAGGAATCAGTGCTCAGGTGCAGATTCTACTATGCCTGAATCTGCACATACAATGCGAAGAGTAATATGAGTACTCCTACCTAGTGAGCAATAAGTATAAATAATGGCTGAAAGCATGAAATCTCATAAAGGTACAAGGAAATGTTATCTTTATGCAGTAAAATCAGATAAGCAGTAAAGCGGTGAAGTATCAAATAACCCTCTTTTAAAACCGGTAAAACAGATAATTTAATAGATGAAATATATACATTGAAATCTACCCCTCGGACTTAGTATCAATATCTCAGAACAGTATCAGCCCCTCGGGCTCAGTATCAATCTTTCAGAACATTATCAGTCCATCGGGCTCAGAATCAGTCGCTCATCATAATATTAGTCTCTTGGGCTCACTCTTATACCACATGGTACCCGCGCTCACTGTGGGGGTGCAGATTCCAGAGGGGCCCCTTATGGCCCAAACGCTATATCAAGCCATCCCATGGCATGTCATATAACTCAGGCCCTCGGCCTCATATCACTCAATATATCCTCACATATGGCCCTCGACCTCACTCAGTCTAGAAAATTATCACAAGCCACTCGGGCATCAGTAAAACACTAGTGCTCAGCTCAACAGCATTTTTAAATATCATTTAAGTCTCAAATTCGAGTAAAAATAGCTGAGTTTGTAAAACAGTGTAATTCAATGGGACTGAGTTCAGGTAATATATCAAAATAGTGAGGAAACCATGATAAAAGACCACAAAGGATTCAAATAATTGTCATTAAGCCCAAATATGGTAATAAGCCCAAGTCATGGTGAAAACAATCAAAGCTTAGTCAAATACACAATAAAAACATCAATCGGGACGGACCAAGTCGGAATCCCCAATAGTAAACGACTCTGCACCATGTCATTAGGCGCGTATCTCACCTCAATATAGCACTACGTTGTGCAAATCTGGGGTTTCAAACCCTCAGGACATCATTTACAATCATTACTCACCTCAAGCCAGCCAAAACTCTAGCTTGCTATGCCCTTGCCTCTCGAACCGACCTCCTGACGCGTTGAATCTGACCAAAACCACAACGAATACGTCACAATTGGCTAAGGTAACAATACCCAATCGAAAACAATAAAAAATATCACAAATCCTAAAATTAGCAAAACCCGAGCCCTAGGACCACTTCTTGAAACTCAGAAATTTTCACAACAAAGGATTCCTTGTCTAGCCACGAGTTCATACATATAAAAATCACAAGAATCGAAGTTCAATTGACTCCGCAAATCCCCATTCTTAACTCTCTTAAGTTTAAGCCCTAACCTCCATTTTTAATTCTTGATTCCTTAATTTTTCAGTCCTAATTCATGTATTTGCACATAAAATTGTGTTTTGAGTCAAAGATTCCTTACCTTATCGAAACCGCTAGAAAACCCTCTTCAAAATCGCTCACAATACTCCAAGTCCGAAGTTAGAATGAGAAACCTTTCAAAAATTTGCAAAGATAAACATTAATATTTCTGACTAGGCAAAATCGCATTTGCAGTCAATTCTCACTTCTAGGACATCCGCTTTTGTGGTCCCCCTTCCGCTTCTATGAAAAATCACATAAGCTCCAGAACCGCATATGCGGTCCATTCCCGCATCTGCGGCTTCCGCTTCTACGAACCCAGCTTCGCTTCTGCGAAAATTTCTTCCAGGCCAAACTCCACTTCTGAGATACTATTTCCGCATTGGCGAGACCATTTGTGCGGTCTCAAATCCGCATAAGCGAAAATACTAGTAGTAGCAGCAATTTTCAATTTTTACAAGTCTAAAACTTCCGATCGCCATCCAAAATCACCCCAAGGCCCCCGGGACCTCAACCAAAAATACAAACATGATCCAATACCTCATTCAAACTTGCTCCAATTATCAAAACACGTCCCACAATACTAAAATCATCAGTTCTCATCGAATTGAAGCCTAAGTTCTTATGAAACTTCCAAAACACGCATTCGATTGAAAACCCAACCATATCACCTCCGAATAACCTGAAATTTTGCACACACATCCCAAATAACCTAAAAAAGCTAGTGAAACTCTCAGAATTCCATTCTGACTCTCGAATCAAAATCTCAGATATATACCGAAAGTCGCCAAAGTACTAACTTCGCCAATTCAAGCCTAATTCTACACAAAACTTCCAAAATCACTTCCGACCACACTCCTAAGTCATAAATCATCCCTCAAAGCTAACTAAACCATCAGAAATCACATCCGGGTCCTATAACTCACAAGTCAACATTCGGTTGACTTTTTCAAACTAAACCTACCTTCGAGAGACAAAGTTTCTCATTTCCTTCCAAAACCAATCCAAATCAACTCGATCACATCAAATACCAATAATGAAGCATAGAGAAGTATAAAATAAGGGAAACAGAGTAGTAACTCATGGGACGACGAGTCAGGTCATCGCATTTGGCTAGATCCGTTAGGTGACTTGGGACTTAGGAGCATGATCGGGATACATTTTGGAAGTCTGTAGAAGGTTTATGCTTGAATTGGTGAAATTTAGATTTTGGTGTTTTTTGGTTGATAGGTGAGATTTTGAAATAGGGTTCGGAATGAAATTTCGGAAGTTGCAGTAGTTCTTTTGTGTCATTCGGTATGTGTGCGCAAGATCAGGTCATTCGGACGTGGTTTGGTTGGATTTTTTATCAAAAGAGTAAACTGAAAGTTCTTGGAATTCGATGCAAATTTGGTGTTTTAATGTGTTTTTGAGTGTTCCGGAGGTTGAAACAAGTTTAAATGATATTATGGGATATTTTGGCATGTTTGGTTGAGGTCTTGAGGGCCTCGGGTGAGTTTTGGGTGGTCAATAGGACCATTTAATGTTGTGAAAAACTATAGAATTGCTACTATTGGTGTTGCAGGTTTTTGACCGTCATGTTCGCGATGCATGTACCGCATTTGTGATGGTTTAAGGTGCGACGATGTGGAGTTGGCCTTTGTATTCGCGAGAATGGTCTGCGATCGCGAAGGTGTGAGGTCTTTGGTCATCGCATTGCGAGGTTCATGTTGCGTTCGCATAGAGGAGGAATGATAGATGGGTCCTCAATGCATTTGTTCTACGCATTCGCGTAGTTGGTGTCGTGATCACGAGGTGTTGAGTGTGTTTTGCATCGTGTTCGTGAGAGCTTTCTCGCGTTCACATAGAAGAAATTTTGTTCAGTGAAGCAGTATGCCTCACAAACTTGAGGGATATGCCGCGTTCGCGATGAAGAAATGTCTAGGCAGACAATTTATATTTTTAAATCGATGGTTTAAGTCCAAATTTCATAAAAACCATTGGAGCACTTGGGGGAATGTGGAATTTGAGGAGATTTTCAGTGGAGGTATTGGGGTGAGTATTCTTCACTCATATTTGGTTTAATTCCATGATTTTGTCTTGAATTTCATCACTTAATTTGAGAAATTAGAGTAAAAATTGGGGAGAAATGGAAGAAAAGTTTGAGATTTCTTTTGGGGGTTTGAAAGGCAATTCAGGTCGGATTTTGTTGAAATTGATATTGGCAGACTCGTGGGTAGATGAGGATTCTATCTATGTGATGTTTATCGGGTTCTGAGACGTGGGTCTGGGGGCCGGTTTGAGAAATTCGAGATATTTATATGTAAATTGGATATTTTTGACTGGGCTTCGTTCCCTTTGCATATTCGAACTATTATGTACTAATTTTGGATAAATTTGGAGCATCCGGAGGTCGATTCGTCCGAGTAAGGTCATCATAGGCTTGAGTTTGGACCGGATCGAGGTTGAGTAATGATTGTAAATATTGTCTTGAGGGTATGAAACCCCGGACTGCACATCGTTGTGCTATATTGAGGTGACACATACGCTAGATGACGAGCGTGGATTGTGACTTAGTCCACCCCGAATGACTATTTTGCTGTGTATTTGATTGAAAATTATTTGCTATCATCATGTTTTGGGCGGAATGTCATATATGGGCCTCGTGCCAACTATTTGAATCCTTCGGGGATTTTATGTATATTTTTTCACTATTTTGACTTTAAACTTGTACTCAGTCATGTTATATTCTACCATTTTCAATAATCAGCCATGTTTACTCTGCTTTGACACTTGAAATGATATTCTAAATAATATTTTGGGCTGAGCATCATGTTTTACTGTTTCCCAAGTGGCTTTTGTCATTTTTGACTGAGTAAGGCCGAGGGCCTGTATTGTGAGGATACTTTTGGGTCGGGGCGCATGCTGCATCGGTGATACACTAATTTTGATTATGAGGCCGAGGGCCTGAGATATGTACGCCACAAGGTTGCTTGTTGATATGAGATCGAGAGCCTAGAGATGATGCCACAAGATGGCTTGATATCGCGCTTGGGTTGTAAGGGGCTCCTCTAGGAGTCTGCACACCCCCAATGAGCGCGGGTGCCCATTGTGATGTGAGATGTAGCCTGAGAGGCTGGTATTGTTCTGAGATATTTCCCGAGGAGCAGATTTGTTGACATTGTGCCCGATGGGGGAACCTTATGTGTTTATTTTTCTTATTTGCTTATGTTACGACCCCAAATCACCCTCCATGAACATGTCATTATGGCACCTAGTCCCTACGATTAAGTAAGCCTAACAATGCGGAAAATTGAATAACTTGCGGAAATAAGAATTTAAAATCAATGGCTAAGAGAAAACTGAATATAAATGTCGCCTGACATATACAACTCAACATCACCAAAATCTAAGCAATATCCCAAAACCCGAAAACTCACGGGCAACACAGGTTAATGGAAACATAATATACTGCTCTAACTTCAGAATGTCTAAACAACAGACGGAAAAGAAAGCTAAATACTAAATATGGAATAAAGAGGGAGACTCTTCGGTTGGCGGACGCGGCAGATCTCTCTCGAAGTCTCCATAAATCTCCCTACCTCACGAATAGTGCACCTGAGTGGAGGTACCTGGATTATCACGTGAAAACATGCGTAGAAGAGGTGTGAGTACACTACAGCGGTACTCAGTAAGTGCCAAGCCTAACCTCGGTGGGGTAGTGACGAGGAAGGTCAGGGCCATACTAAGATAAAACATAATAGAAAATAAGATAACGAAAATAGTTTAATTAAAGTCTACAACGAGGATCTAAACAGGATAAATAAGTTAATAACAGTAATAGAAAGCAAATACAAGACAAATCGAGGGAATATCGCTCGCAACATGGATAATAACCGGGGATCTCTTGGTATCCCGAGGATCTCTTGGTATCCTCATCTTATACACGAGGGATATCTTGGTATCCCGAGGATATCTTAGTGTCCTTGATATATATAAATATATATAACATCTGTGATAGGGATCTCTTGGTATCTCGCACTCTCAGTCCAGAACATAACACGTATAGAGGATCTCCCGGGATGCCGTCCCGTAGTCCCAAATTTAAACACAGAATAACAACTCATAATCTCAGAATAAATGCTAATGTAAGAACAAGTTATAGTAAATTCTAGCCTACCATGCTTCACGAAGTACAAATAATACGGTTTAAACAAATAAGCAAGTAAGTTAACTAACATGCTTCTTTAAACTAGCACAAGTTAAACATACAATTTAAAACGAACAAGTAAGCAGAAATCTCAATTTAAATACTTCAAGTGGAAACGGATTTTCAACAATTATCTCAAGTGCGCGCTCGTCACCTCACGTACGAGGCATTCGATTATCAAATATCATGTCCTAAGGGAAAAGATCCTCCACACAAGGTTAGACAAGTCACTTACCTCAAACCGGCTCAATAATCAACTAGAAACCACGCTTTTGCCACGCGTATCCGACTCCAAATGGCACAAATCTATTCAATTCAATTACATATCATAAAATAACATTGCAAGCAATTGATTTCACTATTAAATTTAAAGCTCAGGCGCGAAAATAGGTAAAATGACCAAAATGCCCCTCGGGCCAACGTCTCAGAATCGGTTAATTTTCACATTTTCAGAACCCTTGTACTCTCACAAGTCTAACCATATAAGAATCTCCCAAATCGGAGATCAAATACCCACTCAAAACCCAATAGTTTGGTCTAAGAAGTTTTCCCCAATTTTGATCCTAAATTCGAAATTAGATGGTGGATTTAACTATATATTGATGGAATACAACTAAAAAGGATTAAGGAAATATTACCCAATAATCTTCTCTTCAAAACCCACTCAGAATCGCCCTCTCCAGAGCTCTCAATTGATTTTTCCAACTTTTGAAACTCAACCATCACAATTCATATTTCTGGCCAGCGATTATCGCTTCTATGGTCAAGGGACCACATCTGCGGTCCCACTTCTGCAGAAACCAAGCGACTTCTGCGGGTTCCTTTAATATCCCAGCTTTCGCTTATGCGGTCCTCCTCTCGCACACGCGGGTCCGCTTTTGCATAAATCCTACCGCTTCTGCGGAACCCAAACCGCAGGTGCGGTTATGACATATTACAGTAGCCTTCAGCAACTCTTCAACTTCAAAACTTTCCGCCAACCACCCGAAATCATCTCGAGGCCCCCGAGACCTCAACAAAAAGCACCAATACCACCTAATACCCTATTCAAACTTTTATCAATCCTTAAAACACCTTAAACAACATCAAAAACCCGAATTAATCAATGATTTAAGCCTAAGAACTTCAAATTTCATCAAAACACGCTTTCGATCAAAAACCTAACCAAAGCACGTCAGAATGACCTGAAATTTTACACATACATCCCAAATGACATGACAAAGCTATTGCAACTTTCGGAATCCCAGTCCGATCAAACTCACTACCAGACTGGAAACTTCAAAAATTCAAACTTCGGCCTTTCAAGCCTGAATGAGCTACGGACTTCCAAAAAACATTCCAAACACGTTCCCAACCCCGAAATCACCTAACATAGCTATTGGAGCAATCGGTTTTCCATTCTGAGGTTGTCTTCAAACTGTTCCGGCTTCAGACTACTTTCCAACACTAATCTCTCATTTAGGGACTAAGTGTCCCAAAACTCTCCAATAACCAATACCGAACGTTCCGACAAACCAAAATAGCATAAATGGACATAGGGGAGGTAGTTAATAGGGGATCAAAGCATAAATCCCAAAACAACCGGACGGGTCGTCACATCCTCCTACACTTAAATATTCATTCATCATCGAACGAGCATAGAGAAAATATCTGAAGTAGTGAAAAGATGAGGGTATCGTCTGCGCATATCCCGCTCGGTCTCCAAAGTCGCCTCCTCGGCCGGCTGACCCCGCCACTGAACCTTTACTGAAGCAATATTCTTTGACCTTAACTTCCTAACTTGCCTGTCCAATATAGTCATTGGCTCCTCAACATAGGATAGATCCTTGTCCAACTGGAATAAAGAGAATCCAACACGTGCGACGAATCACTTTGATACCTCCGGAGCATCAAAACATGAAATATCGGATGAAACTCAGCCAAACTGGGAGGTAAGGCAAGCTCATAAGCAACCTCCCCAACTTGCCTCAAAATATCAAAAAGACCAGTAAATCTCGAACTCAACTTATCTTTCTTCCCAAATCTCATGCGCCTTTCATAGGCGAAACCCGAAGCAGAACCCGCTCACCAACGATACAGGAAATATCACAAACCTTCCGGTCCGTGTAACTCTTCTGTATGTACTAGACTGTACGGAGTCTATCCTGAATCACCTTAACCTTCTGCACCGCATCCTGAACTAAATCTGTTCCCAATAGTCTCGCTTCACCCGGCTCAAACCAACCAACCGGAGATCTGCACCTCCTACCATATAAAGCCTCATACAACGCCATTTGAATGTTGGAATGATTACTATTATTGTAAGCAAACTCTGCCAGTGGCAAGAACTGATCTCAAGACCCTTCAAACTCAATCACGCACGCACGAAGCATATCCTCAAGAATCTAAATGGTGCGTCGAACAATCCATCCGTCTGGGGTGAAAGGTTATGCTCATCGTCACCCGAGTACCTAACTCCTGCTGAACGGCTCTCCAGAACCATGATGTAAACTAAATACCCCTATCCAAAATAATAGAAACTGGAATGCCATGCAAACGAACAATCTCCCTAATATAAATCTCTGCCAACCGCTCCGATGAATAAGTAGTACACACAAGAATGAAGTGCGTGGACTTGGTCAGCCGATATACAACAACTCAAATGGCATTGAATTTCTTCACATTTTGAGGGAGACCAACTACAAAATCAATGGTGATCCTCTCCCATTTCCACTTTGAAATCTCCATCTGCTGAAGCAACCCACCTGGTTTCTGGTGCTCAGCCTTCACCTACTGACAGTTAAGGCATCTAGCTACAAAACCCTCTATGTCCTTCTTGATCCACCTCCACCAACAGTGTTGTCTCAAGTCCTTATACATCTTCGCGGCACCTAGATTGATGGAATACTGCGAACTATGAGCCTCTGGCAATATCAACTCCCAAATACCATCAAAATTGGGTACACAGATCCAACCTTGCATCCTCAATACCCTGTCATCTCCAATGGTCACATCCCTGGCATCGCTATGCTGAACCATGTCCCTGAGGACAAGTAAATGAGGCTCATCATACTGCCGCTCGCTGATACGATCGAACAATGAAGACCAAGAAATCACACAGGCTATAATCCGATTGGGCTACAAAAGATCCAATCTCACAAATTGGCTGGCTAAGGCTTGAACATCCATCGCCATAGGCCTCTATGAAGCTGGTAAATATGCCAAACTCCCAATTCTCCGCCCGGCGACTCAAGGCATCGGCTACCACATTGGCCTTGCCCGGGTGATAAAGAATAGTAATATCCTTCAGTTAGGGGTGTACAAGCCAAACCATCAAGACAACCCGAACCGACGAACCAAGTCAAACCGAATTAAAAAACTGATTTGTGGTTTGGTTTAGTTGGGTTGGTGTTGGAAAATAAAAAACCGATCACTCTTGGTTTGGTTTGGCATTAACAAATAATAAGTCAGACCGAATCTAAACCAAACTGACGTCATATATAAATAAATTTTAAAAATTTTATACATAAAAAATAATCATCAAATCTAATTTGTATGTATTTTCTAAACTATTTTATAGTTTTCAATGTCTTGAGATATTATTTATTTGTGGGTTTGTATATTCACTATCCACTAAGTAGATTATTCTAAAGATTTTTACGTTGTAGGGCTCTTATAAAATAATATTTATTTTACTGTTGCCATATTTGGATTATTCTATTAATAGCACATTTTTTATAAATGCAGTACATATAAATAAAATACTACAGTATTTAATACTACATTCTGATATGGCAGATTTCCCCAAATATTTGATACATCATATTTCATATATGTTATTAAATACTATGACATATTAAATATATACGTATATACATTTCATACCTATAATATACCAAAAATATTACATAACAACATCTGAATTAAAAATATACCATATTTATAGGATTTTTTAAATACATACAATTGACTATATTTTATAATGAAATTATACCTCAAAAATATATTTATGAAAGGTATTGGAATTATGATTTATATGAATAATTAGTATTCCTCAATATATTATTAAGAAAAATAGTAATCGTGCGGATAATTGATGATTATTTGATCTCTTTTTCAAGAATTATAGAACTAAAAAGGAAAACCGGAAATAAACCGGAAAAACCGAAATATCCTATTTTATGTTGGTTTGGTTTGATTTGATTATGAATTTCGTAAACCGACATAATTGGTTTGATTTTGGTTTAATAAAAAACCATACCAAACCGCCTCATGTGCACCCCTACCTTCAGTAACTCCAACCACCTCCTTTGGCACAAGTTTAGATCTTTTTGCTTGAACAAGTGCTACAAACTCCGATGGTCAGTGTGAATCTCACAAGACACATAGGACCTGCCGTCACCCTACCGTCCTGCATCAACATCGCTCCAAGGCCAACCCGTGAGGCATCACAATAAACTGTATAGGACCTCAAACCAGTAGTCAATATCAAAATAGGGGTTGTAGTCAAAGTTGTCTTGAGCTTCTGAAAGCTCGCCTCACACTCCTCTATCCACTGAAATGGAGCACCCTTCTGGGTCAATCTAGTCATAGGGGCTGCAATCGATAAAAACCCATCCACAAAACGATTGCAATAACCCGCCAAGCGAAGAAAACTGCGAATCTCTATAGCAGAGGAGGGCATGGGCAAACTCTGCACGGCCTCCACCTTCTTCGGATCCACCCGAATGCCCTCACTCGATACCCGGTGGCTTAGGAATGCGACAGAACTCAACCAAAACTCACATTTTGAGTTTTGGTTAACTGCTTCTCTCTTAGGGTCTGAAGCACTGTCCTCGTGTGATGTTCATCATTTTTGCAACTCCGGGAGTATACAAGAATTTCATCTATGAAAACAATGACGAACGAGTCGAGATAGGGCCTGAATACACTATTCATCAAATGCGTAAAAGATACTAGGGCATTAGTCATCCCAAATGACATAATAAGGAACTCGTAATGACCATACCGAGTCCTAAAAGCAGTCTTCGGGATATTCGGCTCTTGAATCTTCAACTGGTGGTAACCTGAGTGAAAATCGATCTTAGAAAATGCATGTGCGCCCTGAAGCTGGTCAAATAGATCACCAATACGAGGCAAGGGATAACGGTTCTTCACTGTAACCTTGTTCAACTGGCAATGATCAATACACATACGCATAGAACCATACGTTTTCTTCACAAACAATAAAGGATCACCCCAGGGTGAGACACTGAGTCGAATAAAACCCTATCAAGCAATTCCTGTAATTGATGCTTCAATTCCTTCAACTCCAGAGGAGCCATACGGTACGGATGAATGGAAATGGGCTGAGTGACCGGCATCAAATCAATGCAAAGTCAATATCTCTATCAGGTGGCATGCCTGAAGATCAGTTGGATACACATCAGGATAATCCTGTACCACTAAGCTATATACGTGGCACACCCTTCTCAACCATACGTTGAGCTTTAAATAAAGAGACAACTCTATTGGGAGTGTGATCTAATATATTACTCCACTCAACACGCGAAATACCTGGCATAGCCAGTGTCACAATCTTGGTGTGACAATCAAGAATAGCAAAATGGGGTGACAACTAGTCCATGCCCAAGATAATATCAAAGTCAACCATACAGAGTAACAATAAATCTACTATGGTCTCAAAATCATGTATAGTAACCAAACACAACCGATAAACGTGATCCAAAACAAGAGAATCTCCCACAGAAGTGGAATCATAAACATGAGAACTCAAGGAATCTCCGGATACACCCAAATGCAAAGAAAAATAAGAAGACACATAAGAATAAGTGGATCCTAGATCGAATAAAACTGATGCATCTCTATGACAAACCAGTATAATACATATGATGATAGAATCAGAGGCCACAACCTCGGTGCGAGCAGGAATAACATAATATCTAGCCCGACCCCTCTCTTGAGGGTGACCTCTATCTCCCTGACCTCCTCCCCTAGCTGGATAGGCAGTTAGAGTGGCAGCTGGAGCTGTGATCATGGCCTGAGAACTCTGAGGAGCACGTTGTGGCTGAGCAGTCTATGGGGTTGAACTCCTAAGTCTAGAGCAATCCCTCACTAGATGGCGTATGTCACTACACTCAAAACAAGCTCTGGGAGGAAGGGGTAGTTATGACTAACTAGGGCCTGATCTGCTGGAGTGACCTATGGAAACACCCCCCGTAGGAAGCGCACTAGAAATTGGAGGTGCATAGTAAGGCTCTTGAGATATAGGCGGAGCTGGAGCACTGCTGGTTGCTGGGAGAGCTAAATGAATGAGGCGACCTGCAAAACCCCTACCATTTCGACGTGGTGCTGGGGTACGGGCACTAGAGTAGTGGTCCAACTCTCGAGATCTCTTGGCCTATCTCTCCACTTGCTCCCTTGCGAGCATACCATCGATCCTCTTTGCAATGCTCACTACCTACTGATAAGGAATGTCCATCTCCAACTCTCGAGCCATGCTAGATCTGATGGGTGGGATAAGACCCTCAATGAACCTGCAAACTCTCTCGCAGACTGTAACAACCAAAGTCGATGCATGCCTGGCCAACTTGGTATATCGGATAGCATACTCCGAAATGGTCATAGCACCCTAGCACAAATGCTCAAACTCTGCATGCCATGCGTCCGTGAGACTCTGGGGGGACAAACTCTCTCATAAACATCTCCGAGAATTGGGTCCAAGTCAGTGAAGTAGCCTCAAATGGACTGTCTAATTCCTAAGTGTGCCACCAATCATAGGCGGCTCCTCGAAGATGAAAAGTAGTAAAAGGAAACCTCGCTGGAACCTACTATACCCATAGCGCGAAGAATATAGTGGCACTCATTTAGAAATCCCAAGGAATCATCTGTCTCTAATCCACTGAAAATTGCAGGATCATACTTCTTGAACCTCTCCAACTTTCGCTGATGGTCTTCTAGCGCAGCTGCCCCATCCATGGGTTGAACTGGCACTGCAGGCAGAATATGAATGATCCCTGGGACCTGCTCAACATGCACTCACTGCTTGGGAACGCGGGCGGCGGGAGTCTGTGCTCCTCCCGCGGCCTGGGATGTGGTTGCAGCAAGGGGAAACAACCCTGCCTTAGCCAGAGTTGTGTACATAGACATGAATTGAGCTTATATCTCCTGAAGGGCAATAGTAGTAGTAGTAGGCGTGTCAGGTGCTTGAACTCTGGCTGGATCTGCTGGAGGTACCTCAGCGGCAGCTCTGCAGGTGCTCTGGATGCACCACGTATGCATCCACGACCTCTATCTCGGCCTCGGCCTCTGACGGCTACAGCAGAAGGCACGTGTGCCTGATCGTCCTGAGTAGCACGTATCCTCACCATCTGTGGGAAAATTTAAAACAAAAGTTTAGAATCGATGTAAAAAACAAATATCGCATGACAAGGAAATAAATTGAAGTGAAGATATTTTCTAAACAGTTACATAGCCTCTCGTAGATAAGTACAAACGACTCCATACCAATTAGCGAGACTCTAATAAACGGGCCTGTGTTCCGTGACTCATATTAACCTAGAGCTCTGACTTGTCGCGACCATGTTCGCCCTCCAACAACACCTAATCCCTATGACTAGGTAAGCCTAACAATGCAAAAAATTCAATAACTTGCAGAAATAATAATTTAAAATTAACAGCTAAGAGAAAATTGAATATAAATGCCACCGGACATATAAAACTCTACATCACCAAAATCTAAGCAATATCCCAAAATTCGAAAACTCACGGGCAACACAGGATAATGGAAATGCAATGTACTGCTCTAACTCCAGAATGTTTAAATAACAGAAGGAAAAGAAAGCTAAGTAATAAAGATAGAAAAAAGAGGGAGACTCTTCGGTCTACAGATGCGGCAGATCTACCTCAAAGTCTCTGTAGCTCTCCCTGCCTCATGGATAGTGTGCCTAAGTGGAGGTACCTAGATCTGCATATGAAAAACATGCGCACAAGAGGCGTGAGTAGACCACAGCGATACTCAGTAAGTGTCAAGCCTAACCTCGGTCAGGTAGTGACGAGGAAGGTTAGGGTCCTACTGAGATAAAACATAATAGATAATAAAATAACCAAAACAGTTTAATTAAAGTCTACACCAAGGATCTAGACATGATTAATAAGTAAAAAAAATAGTAATAGAAAGCAGAAACAAGACAAATCGAGGGAATACTGCTCGCAACATGGATAATAACCGAGGATCTCTTGGTATCCCGAGGATCTTTTGGTATCCTCATCTTACACACGAGGATCTCTTGGTATCCATAGAATCTTTTGGTATCCTCGATATATATATATATATAAAACAACAACAACAACAACAACTACCCAGTATATTCCCACCAGGTGGGGTCTGGGAGGGTAATATGTAGACGAGCCTTACCCCTACCCGAAAGGGCAGGGAGGCTGTTTCCAATAGACCCTCGGCTCATAGGGTTAGGGAAAAACAGTAGTAAAACAAAACATAGACAAAACAAAACAGAAGCAGTATAGCATTAGTGCATTAGAAATTCCAGTATAAATAACGTTAATAATAATCCGGACAAAGGAAACAAAATACAAAAATACAATAGCAAGTAATAGTAACGTACAGTAAACACACATCATCTATGAGTAAACCTGCTGTCCCCCCTCCCAACCCCGGGAGGAGTGAACGAAAAACTCTAGGGGCCCCTATCCTACAACCCTAATTCTAGACCTCCAGACTTTCCTATCGAGTGTCATGTCCTCGGAAACCTGCATTCTAGCCATGTCCTGCCTAATCACCTCTCCCCAATACTTCTTGGGCCTCCCTCTGCCGCGCCGACCACCAACGATCTCCAGCCGCTCGCAGCTCCTCACCGGAGCATCGGAACTTTTCCTCCGCACATGCCCGAACCACCTCAGTCGCGCTTCACGCATCTTCTCGTCCACCGGGGCCACCTCCACCTTCTCTCAAATAATTTCATTCTTAATCTTATCTAGCCTAGTGTGCTCGCACATCCACCTAAGCATCCTCATCTCCGCGACCCTCATCCTCTGAACATGGGAATTCTTCACGGGCCAGCACTCCGCCCCATACAGCATCGCAGGTCTATCCACGGCTCTATTGAATTTCCCCTTGAGTTTGTGTGGAACTTTCCTGTCACACAGGACTCCTGATGCAAGCTTCCACATAGCCCACCCTGCTCCTAGTGCGTGACGTCCCCGTCAATCTCTCCGTCCCCCTGAATCACCGACCCAAGATATCGGATGATGTCCTTCTTGGCGATGGCCTGAGAGCCAATCATCACGTCCCTGCCTACTTCGCTCGGGTCGTCGCTAAACTTGCACTCCAGGTATTCTGTCTTAGATCTGCTTATTTTGAAACCTTTAGACTCGAGAGTCTGCCTCCATACCTCTAACCTTTCAATAACACGTGCCCTCGACTCATCCATCAATACTATATCGTCAGCAAATAACATACACCACGGCACGTCCCCTTGAATATGACGGGTAAGAGAATCTATCACTAAGGCAAACAAGAGGGGGCTCAGCGCCGAACCTTGATGGAGCCCCGTAACCACTGGAAAATGGCCTGATTCACCACCCACCGTCCTAACCCTAGTCCTAGCTCCATTGTACATGTCCTTGATTACTCTGATGTAGGCTTCCGGCATGCTCTTCGCCTACAAACACCTCCATAGCACCTCCCTTGGGACCTTATCATACGCCTTCTCCAGGTCAATAAGCACCATGTGAAGGTCTTTCCTCTTATCCCTGAATTGCTCCCCCAGCCGCCTGACAAGGTGAATAGCCTCTGTAGTGGAGCGGCCCGGCATGAAACCGAACTGGTTCCCAGATATAGATGTCACCCCCCTCACCCTCGTCTCAATCACCCTCTCCCAAATCTTCATGGTGTGACTTATTAATTTGATACCCCTATAATTGTTGCAGCACTGGATGTCCCCTTTGTTCTTGTACAAGGGCACCACTAAACTCCATCTCCACTCATCCGGTATCCTTTTGGTCCTGAAGATCACATTAAACAACCTGGAGAGCCACTCCCCCCCAGAATTACCCATGCACTTCCAGAACTCCGGCGGGATCTCGTCCGGCCCGATCGCTCGACCCCTACTCATCCTACGCAACGCCCCCATGACCACCTCCACCCTAATGCGCCTGCAGTACCCAAGGTCCCTATGACGCTCTGAATGCCCCAGCTCCCCTAGCTCTATGTTACGATCCCCATCCTCGTTAAGTAAGTCCCGGAAGTACTCCTGCCACCTCTGTTTGATTTGAGATTCCCCCAACAGAACTCTACCATCCTCGCCCTTGATACACCTAACTTAGTCTAGATCGCGTGCCTTCCTCTCCCTCGCTTTAGCTAACCGGAATAACTTTTTATCCCCGCCTCTCTCCCCTAGCTCCTCGTACATGCGACCGAACGCCGCGTTTTTAGCTTCCGTGACTGCCATCTTTGCTTCTTCCCTTGCCACCTTATAGATCGCCCTGTTCGCTCGCCGTTCATCGTCGCTTGTGCTCCCTGCCAACCTAGCGAACGCCGCCTTCTTTGTTAGAAAATACGCTTAACGCTAGAGGGGGGGGGGTGAATATCGTTATAATAAAATTTAGCGTAAACTTGCGGAAATTAAAATTTGCAGGAAGTAAATAAGTGGGATGAATAATAACTTACACATAGATATATCCTGGTTTACCACAACGTGTGGCTAGTCCAGTCCCCGAGAGACTCTCTCGAGATTTTCCACTAACTTGTCAAGCTTCCGGGTGCTTAACAAACCTTTACAACTTGAGGACGCAAGCCTCAACACCTTTGCTCGGAGTTACAACACTCCAAGACTTCAACCAAGGAAACACAAGTTCCTTACAACAAGAGAATCACAATTCTCTTCCAAGTGTATAAACACTAAAATACTCAAACAATATACTCCTTTATGAGTAGGTATGAGTAAAAAGAAATAAGCTCTAGATCACAACAACTTTGGACAAGAATATGGCTCTCAAAAGCTTTATGAAATTGAATATAAAATGATAAACAAAAGTATGCAAGCTTATAGCAATGTAATGATCAGTTGTAGTATGTTGTTGTGTTTAAAACACTGAAATGAAGCTGTATTTATAGTTGAAAAACTTGGCATTACCGTTGCCTAATTGCCAATTAAGAGTTGCTGATTTTACTCACTGACAATCGATTGTCAAACCCCAACAATCGATTGTCTGCCAGTCAGACCAAAATTCAATCCCAGATTTTACCCTTGATAATCGATTACTTACAATCCATAATCGATTACTGCAACGTTCAAAAAATCCTTTCCAGATTTTACCACAAACAATCGATTGTCCAGAATCAACAATCGATTACTCAGCAACGTTCAAAAAATCTTTTCCGAATTTTAATCAAAACAATCGATTATACAAAATCAATAATCGATTACCCATTAACGTTCAAAAAATCTTTTCCGGATTTTAATCAAAACAATCGATTATACAGAATCAATAATCGATTACCTGACGGTATTTGAAAACTTTACGACAACGGTCAGCTTCACAATCGATTGGACAAAGTCAACAATCGATTACTTATCAGTTTTTGAAAAACATTTTAGACACTGTCTCTTTGACAATCGATTGTTTAATGTAACAATCGATTATTTAATAAATTAGAAAATCACTGGAAGACACTGTCTCAACATAATCGATTACCAATAGTTCATAATCGATTATTCTGAGTTTTGAAAAACTTCGATGGACACTGCCTCAGTCACAATCGATTGTCATTAGTTCACAATCGATTGTCATGCAGGTTTGAAAAACCTGATGCTCACTGTCTTACTCACAATCGATTGTCATTAGTTCACAATCGATTGTCATGCAGTCTTGGCTTAAAACAACCGATTATCATAAGTACATAATCGATTATCTTAGTCTAGATTTTTAAGGCATGTCTAAAAATTATTTTGACTACTGTAAATATGCATGATTTAAAATCATTTGACATTAAATTAAATATGCATGATTTTGGAAAATAGTTTTATGAGAGAAGCCATGTTACGAGTCAAGTTGTAGGATCAAGATCACAATTAAGAATGACTCAATTAAACTATAAAACTTTGTCTTGAGCTTGAATCTCGTAGTAGATCAATTGTGCGCTTGTTTCTTGAACTTCGTCATATATCAATTTTCGCTTCGTTTGTCATTCATCAAAACCTATACAAAAGAACACACGTTTTAGTATATTGCATTGAGAACGTGTTTCCAACAATTTCCCCCTTTTTGATAATGGCAAACATTAAGCGGGATATGCAAGACAAGCAATTTATATTGACGATTCAAGACAAGTATGTAATTTGTTCCCCCTCAATTTGAGAATTCCCCCTCAATTTAAGCTTATAATTTGAGAGTGCATCATACCCGTTATCTTCCCCCTTTTTCCATTAGCAAAAATAATAATAAGATGCCAAAGATGAAATAAACCTTGTTTTTTTTATTAAAAGAATTACAGAAACAGGGAAGACAATACAACATATAAAAACAAACTTAAAAAAACTACAATTATTCATTCATCATCTTCCGCCTCATCATCCGGCGCTGCTTCATATGGAACAAGACCCGCATATGGATAATGAACGTGGTCAAAATATCCATGGATCTCGTGAGTTAATTGACCGAAAGAAGAGGTCAATGAAGCAATTTGGTCGGA
This sequence comes from Nicotiana benthamiana, assembly GCA_034376525.1. Lineage (NCBI taxonomy): Eukaryota > Viridiplantae > Streptophyta > Magnoliopsida > Solanales > Solanaceae > Nicotiana > Nicotiana benthamiana. The sequence goes on along the minus strand of CM067323.1, from coordinate 95,297,834 downwards.
AATGAATTGGAGGGAAGGCTCTTGAGGCGGAGGAGCACGACGGGTTGGAGGAGGAGCATGCGCTACATGATCATCGTCATGATGAAAGGAGGATTCCGAAATTTCCCACTTTTTGGTACTCTTTTTGAGAGGACCATTTCCAGTGACGAATCCGGTGGCTTCAAGAAAGTTCATGATGAGGAGAGCATAAGGAAGAGGCCTATCATCTCCGATAGCGTCACGCATGTGAATTTTGATAAGCCGACACCAATTGATGTTAGCTCCGGTAACTATGGCATGCATGAGCTTGGTGTCCTCTTGGGAAATGGTGGTATGGTTGTGCTTACGAGGCTTGAGGACTCGGGTGATGAAATAGAAAATTAACCAGTAATTTGGATCCATTCTCGTAATTGTAGGACGACGGGAGGAGAGATTTGGATCATAAGAAGTAAGACCGATTTGGTGTAAGAGGGCTGTTTCATCAAAAAGGGCTCTGGCCTCTCAGGTGTACCGAAAAATGTCTTCACCATTATGAGGAAGACGGGCAATGGTATGAAGATTTTCATCGGAAAGAAGAATTTGAACACCATTAATGTTGGTGACAAGCTCACCATCCTCATCCTCATGGAGGTTGGAATAAAATGCTTGAACCAATGTAGTATTGATGTAAGGATGGGTAAGGAGTAAAAAGTCAAGAAGTTGAGAATCTTTGAGCATATTTCCAGCAGGCCCAAATGATTCAAGATACTTGTGGGTTGAAAAGCGGGGTGGAAGAATGTCGCGCTTTTCAAATTTGGTTAAGAATCGAGTAAGCTCGATGTCGGAATTAAAATATAGAACGGAACCATTTTGATAGGGATAGTTCGGACGAGGAGGGGCAGCAGAGGCGGATGCGCCGTGCCTAGCAGAACGGGAACGTTTTGAGTGACGGCCCGACATTTTTAATGAAAGCTGCTGGATTTTGCAAAGGATTAGAGGGAATTTGATATTTTGAAAGCTAAAATTGATGCTTGAGTGAATGAATATGAACATATATGAATCCTATTTATAGAGGGGAGAGTGGCTTATCATTTATGGAAGAAATCTGCTGAGAATTTAAATCCAAATCAGTCAGAAACGGTAAAATAAATTCACTGACCGTTAGACAATCGATTGTTGAGATGCAATAATCGATTGTTGAAGAGTTATGACCTGACTTGGAACTGACACAAATCGATTGAGGAGCCAAACGGTAACAAGAGTTTAAATTTCTGACATGAAATAATCGATTGTCAAATGTGGAATAAATCGATTGTTTTGGAAAAGCATTGCTGAATGGCTGAGACAGAAATCGATTATGCAATTTAAGGAATCAATTATTAAACAAAACTGCATAATGAACGTAAACCATAAACAATCGATTAGTGATACTGCTAATCGATTTTCAGCACAGTAAAATAATCGATTATTTGCTTGGAACAATCGATTGTTCTGTGCCAAAACTTTATAATTCACCCTATCTTTTAGGGCGATACCTGCAAAATAGAATTAAACGTCTCCGACGCTCAAGTCAGTAATTTGTAAAGAAGTAATGACTTAAACTAGTGTTGCCAAGTGAGAACGTGAGCTCTTAAGAAGTGTGTCCTAAAGTGTTCTTAAGAGAGTTTCGGGTACTTACCTTTCCTCCGACGTCTCCAATTACCTATTCAAGAGGGTGATCTTTGATCGTCCTCCACTCATTTGGCACTTTTGTTTTTTTTTTCAATTGTGGCGCTTCTGCCGTTGGTTGTTCCTCAGTTTCATCTTTATTTTCCTTGGGTGGTTCCTCTTGTATTTTGCCTTTCAAGCTATCTAAGATACCTGCAAGATCAAAACCGGAATCCTTTCTCGCCAAGCGAGCATTATTTTCGGAAAATACAACATGAGGGGATTCCTCCACAATTTGGGTTCTTTTATTAAAGACCCTATATGCTTTACTACGTGAGGAATATCCAATGAAAATACCTTCATCCGACTTAGCATCAAATTTACCCAATTGGTCTTTGCCATTGTTATGAACAAAACATTTGCAACCAAAAACTCTAAAATGGGAAATATTTGGTTTTCTACCCTTATAAAGTTCATAGGGGGTTTTCATGAGTATCGGCCGAATTACTACTCTATTTAGAACATAGCAAGCGGTACTCACGGCGTCCGCCCAAAAATGTTTGGGTATCTTAGCTTCGTCGAGCATGGTTCTAGCCATCTCTTCGAGACACCTATTTTTCCTTTCCACCACCCCATTTTGTTGTGGTGTACGTGGAGCGGAAAAGGTATGCTCGATTCCGAGTTCGTCACAAAAGTCCGCAAAGAGATTGTGATCAAACTCTCCCCCATGATCACTTCTAATTGAAGTGACGGTTGTTTCTTTCTCATTTTGAACACGCTTAAGAAAATATTTAAAATTTTGAAAAGCATCACTTTTATTGGCAAGAAATAAAGTCCAAGTAAATCTCGAGTAATCATCAACAATCACAAAAGGATATCTATTTCTTCCTAGACTTTCAATGCGAGAAGGACCAAATAAATCCATATGAAGCAATTGCAATGGTCTAGAAGTTGAAATAATGTTTTTAGATTTGAAAGATGCTTTTGTTTGCTTCCCCTTTTGACACGAGTCACAAATAGAGTCATTTTCAAATTTTAAATTGGGAAGACCAACAACTAAGTTTTGAGAAATCAATTTGTTCAAAAGATGCATATTGATATGTGCTACTCTACGATGCCATAGCCAAGTATCATCCTCTTTACTCATTAGACAATCAACATAATCGGGTGAGGATTTAGCAAGATCAACCATATAAATATTATCCACTCTAAAACCACGGGGGATAATTTTGAAATCACTACGTTTGAACACTAAGCATTCATCCGAATCAAATAAAGCAAGATTTCCCTTGTCACACAATTGGCTTATGCTCAAGAGATTATGCTTTAATCCTTTAACAAGTAATATATGCTTAATAGAGGATTTTTCATCCTTACCGACCGAGCCGATGCCGATGATCTTTCCTTTATTGTTATCACCGAAGATAACACTTCCTCCTTCTTTGTGCTCTAATTGAAGGAATTTGGATTCATCTCCCGTCATATGCTTGGAGCATCCACTATCAAGGTACCATAGTACACTTGATCCCTTCAAGCACACCTACAAAACAAATTAATGTTCTTTAGGTACCCATGCCATCTTGGGTCCTTGGGGGTTAGGCATATTATAATGATGCGATTGAGTAATATGTCTATGACGTGTAAAGCATGCCGGAGCAATATGACCAATACGTCTACAATAATGACAAGTCACATTTGGGTTATGCATCCTTCTAGGTTCATAGTAACTAGACGGATGAAAATTTCTTACTCTATTTTGAACACTATGACTATTTCGCATTTCATGAGAGTTATTTCTCCTACTATGAGCTCTAGGATGGGCAGCCTTTCTAGAGTGATTGTTTCTCGGTTGAGGGCCATTGCTAGGTCTTCTAAGGGGTTCAAAATTTGGCCTAAAGTATGCATCATTTCTAGGGTGACTATTTCTAGGTGGTAAGTCATTCCTAGGTCTTCTAAAATGTTCAGCATTTTGTCTAGCGTGCATATTGGCTCTAGAGTTGTTGTTTCTAGGATAAGCATTTCTATTGTTAATCCTAGGTTGAGCTTTAGGTTGTTGGGGTTTAGCTTCAACCTTTTCTTCATTTTTAAAGCCTATTCCATGCTTGGTTGATTTCAAGTTAACAAGAACATCATTCAAGTTTTTGTGTGAAGAATTAAACTTATCTAATGTGCCTTTAAGCCTACTTACTTCATTCTTAAGATGCAAACAAGAAGTGCAATTTCTAGTAGAGCTTTCGGGCTTATCGGAACTTCTTTTTCCAAAAAACTTGTTTTCCTCTTTCAGCTTCTCATTTTCTAAAACCAGTTTTTCTAAATCCTTTTCTTTTAAAGACAGCTGTTTTTGAAAATCTTTTTCTTTTAGAGAAGCATTTTCTTTTACGCTTTTGACTGTTTTTGAAGCTTTAATAAATTCAGTATATAATTCATCAAAAGCAGTTCGCATTTCATCAAGAGTAAAGAAGTTTTGAGACGAAATTTGACATACCTCGTCTTTGTTATCTTCTTGTGCCATGAGGCAAAGATTTGCTGCTTCGTCTTCTTCTCCTTCGCTTGACTCATCTCTGGAGTCACCTCCCCAAGAAATATATGCGCGTTGCTTTTTAAAAGGTTTCTTTTCCTTTATGAGGTTTGGGCAATTTGACTTGATGTGCCCGGTTTCTCCGCATTCGTAGCATTTTATTTCTCCTTGCTTTTTCCCTTTGCGTTCATACTCCTTGCGCATGAACTTTTGAAATCTTTTGATAACGAGTCCAAACTCGTTGTCTCCTTCCTCATCAATTTCCGGTTGACTTGTGCTCGCCTTTAGAGCTATTCTTTGCCTCCTTTGATCATCAACAAGAGGGTTAAGAATAGTAGATTCATAGGTCTTGAGATTACCTCTTAATGCGTCAATTGTGACATTTGAGACGCCGATGGATTCTTGGATTGCGTCGGCCTTTGATCGCCATGCCGGAGTTAGACTTCTAAGGATCTTCCGTACAAGTTCTCTATCCGCGAATGTCTTTTTGAGGCATGTAGATCATTTACGATTATTGAAAATCGTTCAAACATTTCGTCCACCTTTTCTCCTTCCTTCATGTGAAATAATTCATAAGCATGGGTTAGGAAATCAATTTTTGCTTCCCTTACCTGATCCGTTCCTTCGTATGTAACTTCTAGCTTGTCCCACATCTCCTTTGCTGTTGTGCAACACGATATTTTCCTGTAATCGTCAGCATTAACAGCACAATATAATAAGTTTATTGCTTTAGCATTATTTTGGACCTTTCGGATGTCATCCGCGTCATACTCATCCTCGGACTTGGGAACCCATTCATTTTCCACCTTCTTGGTTGGAATTTGATTTCCCTTTGTAAACACCTTCCAAAGGTGAAAACTGTTGGATTGAACGAAGATAATCATCCTCTCCTTCCAGTACGTGTAATTTGTACCATTGAATAGAGGTGGTCGTGTGGAGCACTGTCCTTCATCAATTCCTGCAAAAGAGTCACGAGTAGAAGCCATGGATGGTTCTCTCAAACTGTTAAGTCTTCAGAGAGTATGGCTTTGATACCAATTGTTAGAAAATACGCTTAACGCTAGAGGGGGGAGGGGGTGAATAGCGTTATAATAAAATTTAGCGTAAACTTGCGGAAATTAAAATTTGCAGGAAGTAAATAAGTGCGATGAATAATAACTTACACACAGATATATCCTGGTTTACCACAACGTGTGGCTAGTCCAGTCCCCGAGAGACTCTCTCGAGATTTTCCACTAACTTGTCAAGCTTCCGGGTGCTTAACAAACCTTTAAAACTTGAGGACGCAAGCCTCAACACCTTTGCTCGGAGTTACAACACTCCAAGACTTCAACCAAGGAAACACAAGTTCCTTACAACAAGAGAATCACAATTCTCTTCCAAGTGTACAAACACTAAAACACTCAAACAATATACTCCTTTATGAGTAGGTATGAGTAAAAAGAAATAAGCTCTAGATCACAACAACTTTGGACAAGAATATGGCTCTCAAAAGCTTTATGAAATTGAATATAAAATGATAAACAAAAGTATGCAAGCTTATAGCAATGTAATGATCAGTTGTAGTATGTTGTTGTGTTTAAAACACTGAAATGAAGCTATATTTATAGTTGAAAAACTTGGCATTACCGTTGCCTAATTGCCAATTAAGAGTTGCTGATTTTACTCACTGACAATCGATTGTCAAACCCCAACAATCGATTGTCTGCCAGTCAGACCAAAATTCAATCACAGATTTTACGCTTGATAATCGATTACTTACAATCCATAATCGATTACTGGCAACGTTCAAAAAATCCTTTCCAGATTTTACCACAAACAATCGATTGTCCAGAATCAACAATCGATTACTCAGCAACGTTCAAAAAATCTTTTTCGGATTTTAATCAAAACAATCGATTATACAAAATCAATAATCGATTACCCAATAACGTTCAAAAAATCTTTTCCGGATTTTAATCAAAACAATCGATTATACATAATAATAATCGATTACCTGACGGTATTTGAAAACTATACGACAACGGTCAGCTACACAATCGATTGCACAAAGTCAACAATCGATTACTTATCAGTTTTTGAAAAACATTTTAGACACTATCTCTTCGACAATCGATTGTTTAATGTAACAATCGATTATTTAATAAATTTGAAAATCACTGGAAGACACTGTCTCAACATAATCGATTACCATTAGTTCATAATCGATTATTCTGAGTTTTGAAAAACTTCGATGGACACTGCCTCAGTCACAATCGATTGTCATTAGTTCACAATCGATTGTCATGCAGGTTTGAAAAACCTGATGCTCACTGTCTTACTCACAATCGATTGTCATTAGTTCACAATCGATTGTCATGCAGTCTTGGCTTAAAACAATCGATTATCATCAGTACATAATCGATTATCTTAGTCCAGATTTTTAAGGCATGTCTAAAAATTATTTTGACTACTGTAAATATGCATGATTTAAAATCATTTGACATTAAATTAAATATGCATGATTTTGGAAAATAGTTTTATGAGAGAAGCCATGTTACGAGTCAAGTTGTAGGATCAAGATCACAATTAAGAATGACTCAATTAAACTATAAAACTTTGTCTTGAGCTTGAATCTCGTCGTATATCAATTGTGCGCTTGTTTCTTGAACTTCGTCATATATCAATTTTCGCTTCATTTGTCATTCATCAAAACCTATACAAAAGAACACACGTTTTAGTATATTGCATTGAGAACGTGTTTCCAACATTCTTCACTTCCACTTTTCCTTTGACTATATCATTCCACCACCATTCGCCCTGATGTCTGCCTGAATATCCTTTGGCCACCCCGAGCACGTCCCGTGCTACCCCCCTAATCAAGTTCGCCATCACTGTCCACATAGCGTCCGCTTCCCCAGAACTCCTCCAAGCTCCGCCCTCAACTAACCTCCTTTCCAACTCCTGAGCTTTTTCTTTAGACAAGGCACCCCATCTTATCCGCGGTTGACCCCGAGCGCCCCTCCTCTTCCTTTTCACCCAAAGACCTACATCCAACTCTAGGAGTCTATGGAGAGTAGAAAGAGACTCTCCCGGAATAACCTTGCAGTCCTTGTACAGGCCCCTATCGCTCCTTCGGATGAGAATGTAATCAATCTGCGTCCTCGCCGCAGAGCTCTTGAAGGTAACCAAATTCTCCTTCCTCTTCTGAAATGTCGAGTTCGCAATCATAAGCTCAGAAGCCCTAGCGAAATCAAGCAGCGAAGTGCCCCCTCCGTTCCTAACCCCAAAGCCGAAGCCTCCATGCACCTCATCATAGCCACCAGCATCAGCCCAATGTGGCCATTAAAGTCTCCTCCAATAATTAACTTCTCAGATTGAGGGATACTACTCACCATATCATCCAAGTCCTCCCAAAAGCGCCTCTTGGCCTCCTCATCTAAACCCGCTTGCGGCGCATAAGCGCTGATGACGTTGAGAACGCCACCCCCAATAGCCAGCTTGATAGACATTAACCTATCATTCACTCGCCTAACCTTGACTACGGACTCCCTTAGGTCCCTATCCACCAAGATGCCCACGCCATTTTTACCTCTCTCGACCCCAGAATACCACAGTTTAAACCCGTCTAGATCCCACGCCTTCGTCCCTTTCCACCGGGTCTCCTGGACGCACGCTATGTTTACCCTCTTCTTCTGAAGAATCTTCGCCAACTCTATGGACTTACCTGTCAGTGTGCCTATGTTCCATGACTCAATCCTTAATATATGAGCGTCCGCTGCCCTCTTTCCTCCCTTACATCCCGCCCCACCCGCATGTCCACCCCCTGCTCCCCTACTCACTCCCGACACCACCCCCACCCCCCGAGGACATGACCTTACTCTAACATCCCCTGCCGCGGCCACTATCCCTCCAGCCAACTATGGGGAACAGTGGCGCACGTACACACTAAAATGAAATACGCAAAAGGTGCAAGATAGATAACAACAGAATAGACCACACTCGAACTGAAAGCTACAATACGTAAGAAGTTACACAAAGTAAACAAGGGAGCGGGAGGTACCAATTCCCGGTAGAAAAACCTGAAAGTATGCTTTGATGCGCCCAAGTTCTCCTGAAGCTTATCAGAACGTGTGGTTCTATTGCGTCTTGCTGCTAGTCTGAACGGTAGTCACCGAGGGTACTGTGGCTTGCCTGAAAATCCTCGCCGGCTGAATAGGCACCTGGCCAAGAACACAAAACACACCCACACAGACCCGCAAAGGTAGAGGAAATAATGGAACGAATAGCGCAGGAGTTGCGGGAAAAATTTCCGGCGGAAAGCGATAGTTCAAAGCCTTTGAACCAAAATAGGATCAGACTTGGGTGAGCAAACAGTGGTGGTAAAGCTGTTCAGCTAGTCTGCTGAGATAAACAGTTTAGAGTGCAGGCTAAGTGAACAGTAGGAAATGAAAGTGGCCCGAAAAAAATTTCGGGGATACCGGGTTGGTCGGAACAGTGAGGGGGTAACACTGAGTAAAAGGAGCCGGCGGAAAAGTGGCCGGAAAATGGTCACACGCGCCCAACGCGTGACTGACAACGGCGGCACATGGGCGGGCACAGAGGGCGCGTGAGGCAGATTCTGGCGCCGGAAATTGCCGGGGGTGTGCGCCTGACGTTGTGTGCCTCGATGGTGTGGGAGGTGACAAAGGCCGACCACCGTGGGTTGTCGGAACAGTGCTCCGACAGCACTGTATGGTCAGAGAAGGCGAGAGAGAAGAGAGAAAAGAGAGAAAGGAGAGGAACTTACCTGTTGGGACCGGCTGTGATAGCTTTAGACGAGGAGAGAGATCAAGGAGGAGAGAGAAGAGAGAGAAAGAGCCGTTAGAGCCGTGAGCCGTTAGGCAAGTAAATACTGTCATATAGTATATATATATATATATATATATATATAATGAGTCGTGTTATGGAATTGCATGAGTGTAGTCATGAACATTGGAAGTCTAAATTTATTGATGGTTTACGTTCGATTTTTGCTGAAAGAGTTAGAAAGCATTTACGTAGCACTAATAACAAGATTCCTTATGATTCTCTTACTTAAGGAAAGATTATTAGTGTTTGCACACAGGAAGGTTTAGCTGTTTGTAATGATATTAAGATGAATTGTCATATCAAAAAGAATAGATTAAATGAAAGAAAGCAATTAGGAGAATTTTGTGATCAATTTGCTTTTGATATCCCTGACTCTTCAAAAAGAAAAAAGAAGATTTCTAGTTCTAAAGATGATAGAAAAAGAAAGTATAAGAAAAAGTTTAAGTCTCGTGATAAAACATATTGGGATAAAAAAGATAAGAAGACTTATAAAAGGAAAGGTAAGAATGATTACAAAAACCGGATTAAATGTCATAAATGTGGTAAATTTGGTCATTATGCAAATGAGTGTAAAACTCAGGAAAAGATTAAGAGTTTAGATTTAGATGAAAAAATAAAAGATTCTTTGTGTAAGATATTACTAAATTCTGATTCTAGTACTGAAGTATCTGATTTTTCCTCTAATGATTATAGTTCTGATGAAGATATAAGGATTTTACATGATGAAGATTTATATTCTGATTCTGATCGATCTTCTTCGGAAGATGAATGTGCTTGTAAGAAAGATGATAGTTTGTATGATTTAATTTCTAATTTTCAAGATATGACTGTGAATATGATCAATGACGAGAAAATAATAAAGATTTTAAAAACAATAGAAGATAAAGATTTGAGGAATAAAATTTTGGATACTGTTTTAACTGATGATTTCAATGGTGATTTCAGAAGTAATAAGCAAGATAATATCTTTCCTTCTTCTAATTTTATTTTGAAACAGCCTGATTATTATTCGACCGCTGAATTAAAAAGGATTTTAACTCAAAGGAATTTTCCAGAAAAAGAAATTACTATTTCTGATTTAAAACAAGAACTCTTTAATTTAAAGGAAGAAATTATTTATTTAAAAAATCAGTCTAAAATCTATGATAGAAGAATTTCTAGTTTGGAAGATAATAGGACTTTTGATTTACATTTACAAGCAAACAAGACTGAAGCTTTTAAGGCTGAGACTTCTAAAGCAAATGAGACTGAACCTGGCAATGATGAAAAAATTAGCCAAGATCTTACAAAAAATTCTTTTTTGACAAATATTCTCACTGAGGACAAAAATAAATTTTTACAAAAAATGAGTATTATTAAATCTCAAAGTTTTATACTAAAATTACTTTACAAATTGATTATAATTTTAGAAAAGAATTTATTGCTTTATTTGACAGTGGTGCAGATGTAAATTGTGTTTAAGAAGGACTTACTCCTTCTAGATATTTTCATAAAATAACTCATTGTTTAAGATCTGCTAATGGTAGTCGAATGAAGTTGAATTATAAACTACCACAAGCATTTTTATGTAGCAATGGTATTTGTTTACCTCAAAGCTTTATGATTGTAGAAGATATTTCTTGTCCAGTTATTTTAGGTGTCCCATTCATGCATGCTATATTTCCTTTAAAAGATTGGGATCATATTTAAATAATAGGAACTTATAATAATAAAGATTTTCAGTTAGATTTTATTACTAAACCTTTTACAAAATCCATAAACATGATTATTGAAAAATTGATTTTGAAAAATCAACAAGTCAATTTTATAAAACAAGAAATTACTTTATTAGAAATTGATGTTCTATTAAAAAAATCCTAAATTACAAGAAAAAATTGATTTATTAAAAAATCAATTTATTACTAATATTTGTGATGATCATCCTAATGCTTTTTGGGATAGAAAAAACATGTTGTTTCATTACCTTATGAAGATTATTTTAGTGAAGCTAATATTCCTACTAAGGCAAGACCTTGTCAAATGAATTCTGCTCATTTAGATTTGTGCAAAAATGAGATTGATAATTTGTTGAGAAAGAAGTTAATCAGACAGTCCAGTTCGGCTTGGTCATGTACTGCTTTTTATGTCAATAAGCATGCTGAACAAGAAAGAGGTGTACCAAGATTAGTGATAAATTATAAGCCTCTTAATAAAGTTTTGAAATGGATTAGGTATCCTATTCCTAATAAAAAAGATTTATTGAATAGATTACATGATGCAATTATTTTTTGTAAATTTTATTTAAAATCAGGATATTGGCAGATTCAGATTGCTGAACAAGACAGATATAAAACTGCTTTTAATGTTCCAATAGGACAATTTGAATGGAATGTTATGCCTTTTGGATTGAAAAATGCTCCTTCAGAATTCCAAAAGATTATGAATAATATATTTATTCCTTTCACTGATTTTATTATTGTTTACATAGATGATATTTTGGTATTTTCTAAAAATATTGAATTGCATTTCAAACATTTAAAAATATTTCAGCAAATAGTTATTCAAAATGGTTTGGTTATTTCTAAACCTAAAATGGATCTTTTTCAAAGTAATATTAGATTTCTTGGACATAATATTGGAAGAGGAACCATTATACCTATTAATAGATCTATTGACTTTGCTTCGAAATTTCCTGATGTTTTAACTGATAAGACTCAACTACAAAGATTTTTGGGTAGTCTAAATTATATTTCTTTTTTTGTAAAGAATTTATCAAAAGACACTGCTATTTTATATGAAAGATTAAAAAAGAATCCTCCTGCTTGGAATAATTTACATACTGATGCGGTTAAAAAGATAAAATCCAAAGTAAAAGAACTTCCTTGTTTAACTTTGGCTAATCCAGAATGGAAAAAAACTGTTGAGACTGTTGCTTCAGACATAGGATACGCTGGTATTTTGACTCAGTTTTCCCCTGTTGAGAAAAAAGATTTTATTATACAATTTTATTCAGGAAAATGGAATAATAGCCAAAAGAATTATGCAACAATAGCAAAAGAAATTTTAGCTATTGTTAAGTGTGTTTTAAAATTCCAAACTGATCTGTACAATCAGAAATTTTTGATAAAAACAGATATTCAAGCTGCTAAATTTATGTTTAATAAAGATTTTAAGCATAATGTTTCTAAACAAATGTTTGCAAGATGGCAAGAATTATTAGCTCCTTTTGATTTTGAAATAAAATATAAAAAGGGAATTGATAATAGTTTACCAGATTTTCTTACTCGAGAATATTTGATTAATACTTAATGTTTAAGTTTTGCAGGATGAGGCAAGGATGGCCAAGAGCCTCTTCTGGAAGAGGCAGAGGAGCTACTCAAAACAGATTTCAGACCTTGGGGCATATTCCTGCTCAAAATAGAATTCTTGAAGAAGGATCTTTATCTAGTATGAGACCTTCATTTGCAGATTATCAAAAATATATAGATTTCATTGCCAGCAATGCTGGAACTACTCAAAAATATAAAGATTTCATTGCCAGCATTGCTGGAACTACTGGGGATAGCAATGCTACTATTCAACCTACCTCTGTTGAGGATAATAATAAAGACTATGAAATTGATAATGAAGATTCTTATGCCTCAATAACAGGCAAAACTAATAATGAGATTTTTGAAATAAATTCCACAAAAGAGATTATATTATATATGGATCACAAAGATTTTCAATGGAAACACAATCCATGGATTGTCATGAAGAGATATTTAAATAATGCATTATTTCCAATGCAAACTTATAAAACCAGATTACATTTTGAGATGATTTTAACATCTAAAGGGTCTGTTGAGATTACACATATCAATACTGGTATCCCTAATAAATCCTATTTTCCTTTTCAAAGATGATTATTAAAAGAATTATTTTACCAGAAGAATGGGGATTAAGTACTTGGAAAGATTGTCAATATGTACATCCAGTACAAAAGATTTTCATTAACTACAATTATTGGGATTATGTTGATGCATTTTCAAAGACATTATTTTATGAAAATGATGATCACAGACATTCTTGGTTCATCAAGATATGCACACAAGTTTTCAGAAGCACACAGATTCCAACTTGGTTCATAAAGTGGTGGTCTTTTTTCGGACCTTCTTGTTGGAAACACGTTCTCAAGGCATTATACTAAACGTGTGTTCATATTTGTAGGTTTTGATGAATGACAAACTATGCGCAAATTGACATATGACGAGGTCCAAGCACAAGCGCAAAATTGATAAATAACGAGATTCAAGCACAAGACAAAGATCGAGATTAAGTTTTATATGAGTCGGTATTTAATTGCAATCTTGATCCGACAACTTAAACTCAAGACTTGGCTTCTCTCGTAAAATATTTTTAACAAATCATGCATATTTAATTTAGAGCAAAATAATTTTAAATAATGCATATTTACTTTAGTCAAAATGATTTTTAAACATGCCTCTAAAATCTGGACTAAGATAATCGATTATGTACTTATGATAATCGATTATGTTTAAGTCAGCTGCTTGACAATCGATTGTGAACTTATGACAATCGATTGTGTTAAGGCAGTGAGCATCAGATTTTTCAAATCTGCATGACAATCGATGTGAAGCTAATGATAATCGATTGTGATGAGGCAGTGTCCATCAAAGTTTTTCAAAGCTCAAAATAATCGATTGTGAAGCTAATGACAATCGATTGTGAAGAGACAGTGTCCATCAGATTTTTCAAAGTCACAAAATAATCGATTGTGAACTTATGACAATCGATTGTGTTGAGGCAGTGTCTTCCAGACTTTTTCAAAGTTATTAAATAATCGATTTTGAACCTATAACAATCGATTGTCAAGAGGCAGTGTCTAAATTGATTTTTCAAGACTGATACATAATCGATTATCAACTTAATATAATCGATTGTATAACTGACCGTTGCCAAAATGTTTTCAAGTACCGTCAGGTAATCGATTATTGATTTCCTATAATCGATTGTTTTAATTAAAATCTGGAAAGGATTTTTTAAACGTTGCTGAGTAATCGATTATTGATTTCCTATAATCGATTGTTTTAATTAAAATCTGGAAAGGATTTTTTGAACGTTGCTGAGTAATCGATTGTAGATTTCTGACAATCGATTGTTTTAAGTAAAATCTGGAAATGATTTTGAACCTTGCCAGTAATTGATTATTGATCTTAGATAATCGATTGTTATGCGTAAAATCTGGGATTGATTTTTGGAAGAACTGGCAAACAATCGATTGTGGTAATTTGACAATTGATTGTCACAGAGTAAAATCAACAACTCTTAATTGGCAATTAGGCAACGGTAATACAAAGTTTTTCAACTATAAATACAGCTTCAATTCAGTCTTCTAAACACAACAACTGATCATACAATTGCTAAAGCTTGCATACTTTATTGCTTATCATTTTATATTCATTACATAAGCTTTTGAGAGCCAAATTCTTGTCGAAAGTTGTTGCGATCTTGAGCGTATTCTTTTTACTCATATCTACTCTTAAGGAGTGTCTTGTTTGAGTGCTAAGTGTTTTTGTACACTTGAAGGGAAGTGTTAGTCCCTTGTGTTGTAAGAAGGAACTTGTGTTTCCTTGGTTGAAGTCTTGGAGTGTTGTATCTCCGAGCAAAGGTTATTGAGGCTTGTGTCCTCAAGTTGTAACGGTTTGTTGAGCACCCGTAAGCTTAACAAGTTAGTGGAAATCTCGAGAGAGTCTCTCGGGGATTGGACTAGCCACGGGTTGTGGTGAACCAGGATACATCGGTGCGTTTGTTCTAATTTATTTACTTATCGCACTTATTTATTTCCTGCAATTTTTAAATTCCGCAAGTTTACGCTAATTTTTATTATAACGCTATTCACCCCCCCTCTAGCGTTAAGCGTATTATCTAACACTTCTCAGAATATTTTGACTACGCCATTACAAGATTTATACACCAAATGGGTCGAAGCATCTCCAAGGATTAATGAATTAGACAGGGAAGAAAGACTTTATCCCAGGACTCCAATAATGAATTTTTTAATGGAATTCTCTATTCCTTGGATTTTCCGATGGACTATTGAAGTGGGAACAGATTCAGATGATATGCCTTGTTTATTCAGAAGATTTCATATTAAATTCTGGCCTAAATTAAATGCTAAAGGACCAGATGGTAAATTAATTGGGCAAGAATTATTGGACTCTATTCAAACTGCTTTGGCCAGAAACAGCAAGACTATTTCAGAAATTCCTATTATAGAAGAAAGCCATTTTGCTAAAATTACTAGGAAAATACAGATTAAAAAAGGTGGTCTTTTATCTCAAGAGGAATTAATTGCTGCCTACATGGAACAAGTTAAGCAAGACATTCAGAGACAGATTACAACTGGAGATGACATTTCAATGGGAGATAACAACTTTGAAGATTCCCAAGGTATCAATAGTGTTAACTCTGAAGAATTGGCTAAGATTGTTAAAAGGGCAGAAGGAGAGATTTTACATCAAAAATAATGAGATTCCCGACAAAAGATGGGTGGTGGGGCCTACTAGGACCTACTATTAATGTATACTTTTGACTTTTTAGACCTATTTTTTGGATTTTAGTTCTAAATTTTTCGATATAAAGAGGCATAGATTTCATTTGGAGGCAGGCTTTTAGAAACCCCTTCTCTCTCTCTAAGATTTCTCTCCCTTTTTTCTATCTTTGTAACTCCGTTGTAATATATTTGTGAATAAATAAAATCAAGAGTTCTGCAAATTTAGCCAGGTATTACTTTACTTTCTGTTCATATTTCAATATTTTGTGTTATTATCGGTAGCCCGATGATGGGCTAAGTTCTTAAGTGTTGAATAATAACTGACATGGTTTGAGGAAGGTCTTGAAAGGTAATGACTCTAAAATAAGAGCTTTGCCTTGAAGCGGTTACAGTTTTAGCATGGGTGGAGTTTAAATAATTTTATAGCAAACTAAGCTTAAATCATGGCGTTGGTGTTCCCGACATGGTTAGTGATGAATTATATCGGGTATAAACCTTGTAATTCCGTTGGTAAGTCCTGTATGGCTGGTTGAATCGCCTATGGATGTTCCCGGTTGGGTTTATAACGAATAATTCGAGGTTTGCATAAAAACAATTGAACTTGATAAATCCCGGCTTTGTAAAAGTCCTACAGCCCTAAAAGGTCCTGCTCATAAAATGGTATATATATATATATATATATATATATATATATATATATATATATATATATATATATATATATATATATATATATATATATATATATATATATATATATATATATATATATATATATATAATTAAAGAAAAATAAGAAAATAACCAAAATTAAAGAAAAATAAGAAAATAACCGTCTTAGATTAATTATTGTCTTAGATAGTAATATTTATATATAAACTTATTGTCTTGAATAAGAATAATGAGAGAGGCTAGATAAATATATTTGTAGTATTCTAATTATAAGATATAACTGCTTATTAAATAAATCTACACAAAATCTACTATTTTCTGTTATATAAATAAAATGTATAGCGTAGTCTACGATAGAATAGAATCCTGTGTCTACGTCCCAAATAAATTCGCCTAAGCTATAATTAAGACTTTCTGCAAAGCTTTCTGGATATGTATAATTATTACGATTATCAGAAATTAACAGCGCAGTAGAAGTGTTTTAAAACTTTATGTTGTAAAAATCCTACTCGGTACTCTCCCTCTCTTATATGTAAACTTATAATGTTACAGTGTAATCATAATTATGTCTAAGATATTATGTTAAAGAAAAATAAGAAAATAACCAAAATTAAAGAAAAATAAGAAAATAACGTCTTAGATTAATTATTGTCTTAGATAGTAATATTTATATATAAACTTATTGTCTTGAATAAGAATAGTGAGAGAGGCTAGATAAATATATTTGTTGTATTCTAATTATAAGATATAACTGCTTATTAAATAAATCTACACAAAATCTACTATTTTCTGTTATATAAATAAAATGTATAGCGTAGTCTACGATAGAATAGAATCCTGTGTCTACGTCCCAAATAAATTCGCCTAAGCTATAATTAAGACTTTCTGCAAAGCTTTCTGGATATGTATAATTATTACGATTATCAGACATTAACAGCGCAGTAGAAGTGTTTTAAAACTTTATGTTGTAAAAATCCTACTCGGTACTCTCTCTCTCTTATATGTAAACTTATAATGTTACAGTGTAATCATAATTATGTCTAAGATTACCCCTTTTTACACTCTTTTTTTTTTACTCTGTTCATCTCTTCTTTCCAATTCTTCATAGATTTGAATCTATTCTTAACTCTTTTTTCTTTAACCTCACCCCGGCCATGGTTAAGTGCACATACCACTTGGTTTATCTTAACCAGCTTTTTCCTAGGAATTTACAGGTTAATCCATCAAAATTGTTAAGAAATTGGAAAGATAACCATATACTAAGAGTAGTTTAATAATTTACAGAATAACAAAACTATACATCATAAAACATAAGCATAAAAGGAAATCATAACAAGACATAGGGGTAATATCTTAGAACATAACTTAGATAGACATAGTAACTTACATGTTTACAAGAGATGGGATTTCCCTTTCGGGAAACCCGAAAAGGTTTTGCCGGACTTCTGGATTAAAAAACGATCAACTTCTAAGCATACAAACTTTATTTATTTTACAAACTTAGAGGAATAAGTACTAGAATATTCATAAAGGGAATATTTTACAAAGTTGTTTCGGAAAAGTTTTTGGGATGGATTTTGGAAAGTTGGCTGAGGCTAAGGCTTTCAGAGGATTTCTTGCTTTTGCTTTTTTGCTAGATGATTTTTCTTCTCCGTTGGTCTGCCTTTTATAGCTGGTTTTTTGAGCGGATCTGAAATGCAGACTTCAAAATTTTTTGAAATCTTTGTCTTCTAGCCTTGTAGGGTACTTCATTGGGCCCCATCTTCACATGGCTGGTGCAGAGATTCCATTTTATGTCGTCCACGTTTTTCTTACTTGTTTGTCTTTATATCTCATCCGTCACATCTGACCCCACTTATTGTCTCCTCCATTATTGTTCTCTATTATTGTTCTTTTGTCTCCTTCTTGATTTATTATTTCGGAATTATTTTTATGTGTCTAAATTATGGAGTGCTATTGAATCAAAGCTCATTCCTGAATCATAATCTTCATATGGATCTTGAGCATCTTGATAATTCAGGTTGTCTTCATTATCATCTTCTATTTTCTCATTTTTTTTCTTTTTTGCACTTATACTCTTTTTCTTTAATATGTCTCCATGTGTTAATGTTCTAGGCAGTCTTCGTCTTGATGATGATCCTTCGTCTTCACTTTTGGGCAAAGTGACAGCCATAAACGGATTTGATTTGTCTTTACCGGTCACCGTTTGAACCGGACTAGCTGTATCATTATCCGATACAGTGGATCTTTCTGCATTCATTGGGGAACGCACACCCTTCTCATCCATTTTGTGTTGAGATGGAAAACTCATATCTTGTTGCAAAACAAATTGAGTCTGAGATTGCGTTAACGTCTGCACCTTTTGTTCTAAGACTTTTACCTGCTCCATAAGTCTGATTTTTTCTTTCTCTAGACTGTCATTCTTCAGATTCAATCTTCTAAAAGCTTCGGTCATGGATGAGCAGTGGTCACAAAATATTATTTTATCTGTGTCTTTTTGGATTTTGTATTGGATCTTTTCTGGATTTTGTCTGAGTGCTGGAGAAATATAGTAATTTGGTCCTAGTATTCCTCTTGCATAGTCTAGTGCTTCAGTGAAATCATTGAAACCCTTAAAAAGTGGTTTTTGTATGTCTTTAATAGAGCCTAATACTTCTATCCATGTTTGAAAAATACCATTTGTCTTATCGTGTATGACTACATAGTATTTAAACTTCTTCTCTTGATTTTTGTCTGTAAAATATTGCCCTAAGGCATTAAGGACTGCTATAACGTATTTAGTGTCTTTTTTATTATATGCTATCCATAGATTATCAATTAAGCATCTCTGGGGTCTATCTATAACACATTCTGGCAAAACTCTAAATGAAATATTTGATGGTGGGAAAAATATTAAATTATGCTTCCCAAAATTTAATCTTTCTAAATTATTTTGTTCTGTAATGGTCTGTGGCTTAAAATGAAGATTACCTAATACTGTCTGCGAATATCTGTCTGAGGGTGAGGCTTGAACGCCTTTTCCCTTGTCTTCAGTCTTTGGAACTGTTGGTCTCATTCTGTACATATAAAATATTCTTATTAATTGACAATAATTTTTAGCCTACTTAAAGTGTCGGCTAAATTATTATCTTTTCCTTTAATATGTTCAAAGACTAAATTATATATTGATATTGTATCAATAAAATTCAACCATCTCCTTCTACTACTATTTTTTGAATTTATCTTTTGGTGGAATTTTACAATAGCTTCACAATCAGTTCTAATTGTTACTTCTTGTTTGTTTAATATATATAATTTAAAACTGTTTAATCCGTATATTACAGCTAGGATTTCTGCGTCTATACTACTCATATTTCCTTTCTCTTTATATTTTCCTCGTTGGTATGCACATATTTTTTCTGTATTCTTATCACTATATTTATTAGGTTTTGCTTTTAAAACTGCTCCCCATCCTTCAAAACTTCCATCTGTTTCTATAATTAAATAGTCAGTTTCTAATGGCATAGTTAGATCAGGAATATTTTTTATTTTTTCTTTAATCGTTTGTACTAATTTAATATCTTCTGTATTAAAATATTTTTGCCCCGTAGATCCTGTCTTAGCATATAAAGGTCCTGCTATTTTTCCTAGGTCTTTTATAAAACTTCTTGCATAATTTACTATTCCTAGAAACTTTTGTAGTTCTTTAATATTGTCTAGTTTATCTGGCATTTCTAGAGCTTTTTAAGCTATATGCGGTTGCAGCTTAATCCTTCCATCTCCTAGAACTACTCCTAAAAAGTTTATATAACTTTTACATAATTCCATTTTCTTTTTACTAATAATTATTCCATTGTCTACAAATAATCTAAATACTGTTTGTAAATGTCCTAAATGTTCTTTAATATCTTTACTAAATACTAATATATCATCTAGATATACTAAGACAAACCTTTTATATTCTCCAAATATATTATCCATTTTTTTCTGGAAAATTGGTGGAGCTGTTTTTAATCCGAACGGCATGACTAACCATTCAAAATGTCCTTCTGGACAAGTAAATGCTGTTCACTCGATACTGTCTTCGTGCATTTTTACTTGCCAATATCCTGATTTACAATCAAATTTACTGAATATCTTTTTACCCTGTATCCTATTTATTAATTCCGTTTTATCAGGTAGCTTATATCCATCTGTTTTAGTGTTATCATTAAGTCTTTTATAATTTATTACCAATCTCGCTTTTCCCCTTACTATTTCACTATGATTTCTAACCATAAAAGCTGCTGATCTATGCTTAGAAGTAGATCTCCTTATAACACCTAAGTCTATAAGTTCTTTAATTTGAATTTTAAAATCGTTAAGGTCTTCATTTGTAGCTTCTATTGAGGCCGTTTTAATTATATATTCCGGGTATATAATGTCTAATTTACACATTACTTTATTGTTTTCCCAGTGTTTTAAAGGTTTTTCTCCTATTATTTCTATCTCATCTAAAATTTTTATTATATTTTCTAGATCTTTTTCATTCTTTATTATTCCTATTCTTTGTAATCCTGTTTTGAAATTGTATAATTCGGTTTCAATGTCTATTAATGTATAATCTTTTTCTATTATATCTCTATCTTCAGTTTCTTCTAATATTAAATTTTTTATTTCTTCTTTAGCCCTACGACATGTTTTATTATCTTTACATTTTTTACAACATTCTTTCTCATTTTCTTGCAGGTCTATCTGATTTTCCTTTAATCTTGTCCTTATCCTAGTTGCGGCTTCTATTGTTTGTACTGGTGTTTGTGTAATATTTTTAAAGAATATTACTCCATCTCTACTAAGCAAACAACTACCATTATTATGTAATATAAAACTTAAACCTAACACAAAATCTACATTTATATTTAGATCTCTTACCCAAATTTTATCTACCTTATAACTAGGTTTATAAAAATCTAAACATGTATTTACAAAACTAATCTGTGATTTATCTATATAATGTTTATAGATATTGTGGGTTCCATCCATTTGCATAGCTGCTACTGGTTTGTCTAATGTTTTTATTAAATTAGGTGGAACTATCTTCTTATTTATTATGCATCTCGTGCATCCTGAGTCTACTAGAGCTAATGTTTCTATTCCATAATCTTCTATTTTAATTCTTGCTAGAATTTTTATCGTAGATAATTTTTTATCTTCGTTACATATTAAGGCATCATAATTTTCTATACTCATCAGTTCTCTTTCTTCTTCATTTCTTATATCTTCTAATTTCTCTTTTCCTTTTTCCATTTTATGTATTCTTTTTTCTAATTTATTTATTCTATTCTCTAATGTAAATAAATTTATAACAGAATTATTTGTCTCTTGATGAATTTCTTCTTTATTTATTTTTATTTCAAAATCTTTTTGTATACATAAAATACATCCTTCTAAATAGCATAATTTACATCTAGCTCTTTTATTTCTACTAGGATACCATTTACATTTAAAACATTGATTGCTATCTAATCCTTTATTTATTTCAAACTCATGGGTACAGTCTTCTAATATATTTACAAAGTTATTTTCTTCTAGGTCTAATTTTTCTAATCCTATTTCATTTATTAATTCCTCTTCTTCTGATTCTGAGGTTTCTATTTGAGTTTCGTCTACTCCTACACTTACTATAGAATATATACTTTCGTTGTCTGACATGCATTCATCTACATTTATTAGAGTTTCTTGAATATCTTCTATTAACTGTGAATTTCTTGTTTTGCTATTGATTCTTTTTGGACAAGTGTTGGCTAAATGTTCTACACTACCACAAGTAAAACATTCTAATTTGTTTTTATAATTTCTATCTGTTCTATATTTTCTAACATGCCTATTTCTATTTAAATAGGGCTTTCTAGCTGAGGACTTTCTAAGATAATAATTTTTTCTATTGTATTCTTTATTGTATTGGGGTTTATATCTTTTGTATTTCTTTCTTTTATATTCATTTTTGTCATAACTTTGGGTTGTATATACTGTTGATTTACAGAAACTCATATTGTTTTGTTTTAGTCTTTTTTGTATTTGTAAATTTGTACATTTTTCTTGTAATATTTCCATAATATGTTGTACTTTGTGCCCTATAGACCATTTTGTATTCGGATTTTGTATTACACCTTCTCTTTTATACCATCTTTCTTCTATTTCTCTTCCTAAGACTCCTGGTAATTTATTGGATAATTTTTTACCTAATTCCTGATCAAAAGCATTTCCACTAATAGTACAATAATAAAAGTAATCATTTAAAAACTTCTTTATATGGAACCAACTACTTATACTTAACTGTTCTAATTTTATTAAAGTATTCTTTTGTTATACTACTAATCCATTATTTGGATCTTCTCCTGTAACCAAACTATGTATTTTGTTTGTAAAATTATAAGGATTTGCACCCATTGCTATTAAATTTTGAAAATCTTGAGGGAATTCTGATTTATAAGCTTCCCATAAACCTTTTGTTGATTCTCCTAGAAAAGTTTCCATATATTTATACATTGTTTCTGCATCTGTATCATTATAAGTTTTTATAAAGTCTGCTACTACTATTCCTTTCCATAGATCTATTACTGAGTTCCACATTTGTGGATCATGGGCTGCTATATTTAATATTTTACCTTTACTTCCTCCTTCTTGTAATCTTATAGGTTCTTCTATTGGCATCATTTTTCCTGATGGTTTTACATTTTCTATTTCTGTTTCTTGGTCTATTCTGTATACTCTTCTTCCAGGTACATCTCCCGTACTAGTATCTACTGTACTTTGGTATGTTGTTCTCTGAAATGGACTTGGGCTAGAACTAACTGATTCCATTAATTCTTTTAGGCTAATTACCGAATCTGTTTCTGTCTCATAACTATCTTGTATTTCTTCAAAAATTTGATCAAATTTATCCGATTTTTCTTGTAACCTATTTTCTTTTCTATATCCTAAATTATCTGTTCTTAATTCGCATTTTTTAAAATGTTCTTCTACATCTCCTAAGGTTAATTTTCCTAGTTTACATCCTTTACATTGGAAAGTCTTATTCTTGTTTTCTCTTACTAATTTTCTTGCTTCTTCTATTGCTATGTCTACTTCAAATTCTTCATGTATTATTTCAACATTCATACATTCAGTTTCTTCAACTTTATTATCATCTTCATCATCTATATCTTTATGAGTAGAATAATTATAATCAGTAAACCTAATTGACGTTTCTCCTTTAGAATTTGTATAGATTAAGTGAGATTCTGGTTTAAATATTTTTGGTTTTGAAAAATCTTCTAGGTTCCATTCTAATCCTGCATATTCTTCTGGGTCTATTTTAATAGGTTTTAATAATTTTATGCCTTTATTTCCCATTACTTCAACTACATCATCTACCTTTATTTTAAATTTTGTATTGCTATTTGTTGCCATTTTTCCTATAAAACCTACACATATTAATAGATTATTCCAATTATTCATTTCTTCATACCCTTTAGTCTGTATTCCTATTTTTATAATTTTTCCAAATTCTACTAGATTTATCATAAAATCTGGGCTGATATAAAATATTCCTCCGTTATTTGTCATATCTACTTCTTTTAAACCTATTATAGATTTCTTCTGATCTGACCATCTATCATCATATACTACTATCAATACTTTAGTCCCTAAATTCTTTCTTGTTAATCCTTTTAATCCAATTACTATTAATCCCATATGCATTAAATTTCTTTTGTAATTTTTTATTTGTTTTACTGATTCTGGATTGATTAAGTTTAATGTCTCTACTTTACTTCCTACAGCTGACAATTGTTCTTCTCTATAATATCTATATAATTGAGAATTGGTGGAAAAATATCCTGTATTATATAGTATTTTTGGATCCAATAATCTTAATTGGTTTTGCTGAAAAATTTGTATATCCTTATCTATATCTATTATTTCTTCTAATTTTTGATCTTCTTCTTGTCTTTTTCTGGTTAAAATTCTAGCTAACATATTATTTCCTATTCTATTTTCTGAAAAACTTATTCTTGATCTTTCTTGGTTTGTTCTTCTTGACCCACTTGGAAAAAAGTCCATTTTTGAGGTTTTCTTACTTTTATTTTTTCTTTATGTGGTGTTATTTCAACTTTTTTTTTAATTGTTCTATTAAACCGTCTACCTTTGGAATTTCAGTCTTAAGTTCTTTTTCCTTAATAATTTTATCTAATTTTCTATTAACTTCTAATAATAAGATTATTAATGTATTATTCTGCTTTAGTATTATTTGATCAGCTTTACTTTGAGGAGTATAATTACTTAGTCCTTCCGGATTGGGTTGAATTTTTGCTGTTAATTTTAACACTTCTTCATATATCGGGTCTAATTCTATTTGTATATCACTCATGAAAGAGCAATTTCCTTTATTGTGTCTATCTTTTCTTTAAGTGCGCTTATCTCTTCTTTTAATACCTCTACTTGTTCAGTTATTTTTTCTACTAATTTAGTTGTTTGTATTTCTAATTCTTTAGGCTCTTTTCCGTAATAGTCTTAATTAACTTTTCTTTTCGTTTTTAGTAGGTATTTTTTCTATATTAAACTTGTTATTTAAAAGTTGTATTTTTCTGTCTATTTCTAGTTCTTGTGCTTTTATAAAGTCTAAATTTTGTTCTAATTTTTCTAATGTCTTTCTTTGTTTGATATGTCCGATTTCTACTAATTCTAATGTTCTTTTTATATTTTTATTATTTTCTTGAGTTTTTTCTCCAAAGTTTATTATTAAATCTATTAAAGTATTATATTGTTTATCTTCAGTATGTAATATATGCTCTCCACTACTAAAATTACACTTTATTACTATGTTATCTTTTAATATTCTATATTTCTTTTCTGGATTGATTTTTAAGTCTAAATATTCTAGATGTTTTAAATTAGCTATGTTGTTTTATCCTAATGGTATCCAAATTTTTCTCTCCTTATGATATTTTATTAATCTATTATAAGAATCTATTTGACCTTCTAGATATTGTATATCCCACTGTAGAGCTGATATAGTTCCTGGATTAATAAGACTCTTTACTATATAACTTGGTTCAGTATAATATCTTAATTCTGATTCTTCTATTTGTTTAGCCAATTCTAATATAGATATTAATAGAGCTTTAACCTTTTTTAATTCTTTCTTTAGATCCTGCCTTGCTATTATATTTTTTCTTAAAAACCGATAATTACACCTTATTACTTTAGTTACTGGATGTTGTCTTAACATATATTTTATCCAAATGGAATATATTTTATTTTGTTCTTAATTGATCTAAGATAAATTCTTTCTTGTTCTATTTCAAAATTAATTCTTTGTAGTTCAAACTGTAGAAAGTTATTAAAATCACTTAGTTCTGATGTACTAAGATTATTTTGATATAGTTCTAATGTCTTTTTATATTCAATATGAATTTTTATATTTTCTATAGTAATATAAATTATATGATTATAACAGCTTATATATTTGGCAATATAGTGTTGTTTCATAAAACTGTGGTCCGAAAATCTTCTTGCTCTGATACCAAAATTAAAGAAAAATAAGAAAATAACCAAAATTAACGAAAAATAAGAAAATAACCGTCTTAGATTAATTATTGTCTTAGATAGTAATATTTATATATAAACTTATTGTCTTGAATAAGAATAGTGAGAGAGGCTAGATAAATATATTTGTAGTATTCTAATTATAAGATATAACTGCTTATTAAATAAATCTACACAAAATCTACTATTTTCTGTTATATAAATAAAATGTATAGCGTAGTCTACGATAGAATAGAATCCTGTGTCTACGTCCCAAATAAATTCGCCTAAGCTATAATTAAGACTTTCTGCAAAGCTTTCTGGATATGTATAATTATTACGATTATCATGTTGGAAACACGTTCTCAATGCAATATACTAAAACGTGTGTTCTTTTGTGTAGGTTTTGATGAATGACAAACGAAGCGAAAATATATGACGAAGTTCAAGAAACAAGCGCACAATTGATATACAACAAGATTCAAGCTCAAGACAAAGTTTTATAGTTTAATTGAGTCATTCTTAATTGTGATCTTGATCCTACAACTTGACTCGTAACATGGCTTCTCTCATAAAATTATTTTCCAAAATCATGCATATTTAATTAATGCTAAGTGATTTTAAATCATGCATATTTTCATTAGTCAAAATGATTTTTAAATGCCTCTGAAAACTGGCCTAAGATAATCAATTATGTACTAATGATAACCGATTATGTTGAGCCAAGACTGCATGACAATCGATTGTGAACTAATGACAATCGATTGTGTTAAGGCAGTGAACATCAGGTTTTTTCAAACCTGCATGACAATCGATTGTGAACTAATGACAATCGATTGTGATGAGGCAATGTCCATCAAAGTTTTTCAAAACTCAGAATAATCGATTGTGAAGCAAATGACAATCGATTGTGAAGAGACAGTGTCCTTCAGATTTTTCAAAGTCACAAAATAATCGATTGTGAACTAATGACAATCGATTGTGTTGAGGCAGTGACTTCCAGTAATTTTAAAATTTATTAAATAATCGATTGTTACATTGGACAATCGATTGTCAAGAGGCAGTGTCTAAAATGTTTTTCAAAAACTGATAAGTAATCGATTGTTGACTTTGTGCAATCGATTGTGAAGCTGTCCGTTGTCGTAAAATTTTCAAATACCGTCAGGTAATCGATTATTGATTCTGTATAATCGATTGTTTTGATTAAAATCCGGAAAAGATTTTTTGAACGTTATTGGGTAATCGATTATTGATTCTGTATAATCGATTGTTTTGATTAAAATCCGGCAAAAATTTTTTGAACGTTGCTGAGTAATCGATTGTTGATTCTGAACAATCGATTGTTTGTGGTAAAATCTGGAAAGGATATTTTTGAACGTTGCCAGTAATCGATTATGGATTGTAAGTAATCGATTATCAAGCGTAAAATCTGGGATTGAATTTTGATCTGACTGGCAGACAATCGATTGTTGGGGTTTTACAATCGATTGTCAGAGGGTAAAATCAGCAACTCTTAATTGGCAATTAGGCAACGGTAATGCCAAGTTTTTCAACTATAAATACAGCTTCATTTCAGTGTTTTAAACACAACAACATACTACAACTGATCATTACATTGCTATAAGCTTGCATACTTTTGTTTATCATTTTATATTCAATTTCATAAAACTTTTGAGAGCCATATTCTTGTCCAAAGTTGTTGTGATCCAGAGCTTATTTCTTTTACTCATATCTACTCATTAAGGAGTATTTTGTTTGAGTGTTTTAGTGTTGTATACACTTGTAAGAGAATGTAATTCTCTTGTTGTAAGGAACTTGTGTTTCGTTGGTTGAAGTCTTGGAGTGTTGTAACTCCGAGCAAAGGTGTTGAGGCTTGCGTCCTCAAGTTGTAAAGGTTTGTTAAGCACCCGGAAGCTTGACACGTTAGTGGAAAATCTCGAGAGAGTCTCTCGGGGACTGGACTAGCCACACGTTGTGGTGAACCAGGATATATCTGTGTGTAAGTTATTATTTATCGCACTTATTTACTTCCTGCAAATTTTAATTTCCGCAAGTTTACGCTAAATTTTATTATAACGCTATTCACCCCCCCTCTAGCGTTAAGCGTATTATCTAACATATCAGACATTAACAGCGCAGTAGAAGTATTTTAAAACTTTATGTTGTAAAAATCCTACTCGGTACTCTCCCTCTCTCTCTTATATGTAAACTTATAATGTTACAGTGTAATCATAATTATGTCTAAGATTACCCCTTTTACACTCTTCTTTTTTTTTTTACTCTGTTCATTCCTTCTTTCCAATTCTTCATAAGTTTGAATCTATTCTTAACTCTTTTTTTTTTAACCTCACCCCGACCATGGTTAAGTGCACATACCACTTGGTTTATCTTAACCAGCTTTTTCCTAGGAATTTACAGGTTAATCCATCAAAATTGTTAAGAAATTGGAAAGATAACCATATACTAAGAGTAGTTTAATAATTTACAGAATAACAAAACTATACATAATAAAAACATAAGCATAAAAGGAAATCATAACAAGACATAGGGGTAATATCTTAGAACATAACTTAGATAGACATAGTAAACAACATTTACTAATCGAGTAAATGCTGTCCACTCAAGTAAATATCTTCTTGCTCTGATACCAAATTGGATTAGATAGCAATCAATGTTTTAAATGTAAATGGTATCCTAGTAGAAATAAAAAGATGTAATTAAACAGACATTAGAAAATTTCTTCCAACAAAAAGAAAGACAAGACAAACATATAATAAAAAATCCTAGTCCCAGTCCAGAAAAGTCAAGATCTAGTCCAGAAAGGTCTCAAAGCTCAGGAAGAGATGATAATGAAGACAACCTGAATTATCAAGATGCTCAAGATCCATATGAAGATTATGATGCGGGAATGAGCTTTGATTCAATAGCACTCCATAATTTAGACACATTAAAATAATTCGGAAATAATAAATCAAGAAGGAGACAAAAGAACAATAATAGAGAACAATAATGGAGGAGACAATAAGTGGGGTTAGATGTGACGGATGAGATATAAAGACAAACAAGTAAGAAAAACATGGACGACATAAAATGGAATCTCTGCACCAGCCATGTGAAGATGGGGCCCAATGAAGTACCCTACAAGGCTAGAAGACAAAGATTTCAAAAATTTTTGAAGTCTGCATTTCAGGTCCGCTCAAAAAACCAGCTATAAAAGGCAGACCAACGGAGAAGAAAAATCATCTAGCAAAAAAGCAAAAGCAAGAAATCCTCTGAAAGCCTTAGCCTCAGCCAACTTTCCAAAATCCATCCCAAAAACTTTTCCGAAACAACTTTGTAAAATATTCCTTTTATGAATATTCTAGTACTTATTCCTCTAAGTTTGTAAAATAAATAAAGTTTGTATGCTTAGAAGTTGATCGTTTTTCAATCCAGAAGTCCGGCAAAACCTTTTCGGGCTTCCCGAAAGGGTAATCCCATCTCTTGTAAACATGTAAGTTACTATGTCTATCTAAGTTATGTTCTAAGATATTACCCCTATGTCTTGTTATGATTTCCTTTTATGCTTATGTTTTTATTATGTATAGTTTTGTTATTCTGTAAATTATTAAACTACTCTTAGTATATGGTTATCTTTCCAATTTCTTAACAATTTTGATGGATTAACCTGTAAATTCCTAGGAAAAAGCTGGTTAAGATAAACCAAGTGGTATGTTCACTTAACCATGGCCGGGGTGAGGTTAAAGAAAAAAGAGTTAAGAATAGATTCAAATCTATGAAGAATTGGAAAGAAGAGATGAACAGAGTAAAAAAAAAAAGAAATAAAGAAGAGTGTAAAAGGGGTAATCTTAGACATAATTATGATTACACTATAACATTATAAGTTTACATATAAGAGAGAGAGGGACAGTACCGAGTATGATTTTTACAACATAAAGTTTTAAAACACTTCTACTACGCTGTTAATGTCTGATAATCGTAATAATTATACATATCCAGAAAGCTTTGCAGAAAGTCTTAATTATAGCTTAGGCGAATTTATTTGGGACGTAGACACAGGATTCTATTCTATCGTAGACTACGCTATACATTTTATTTATATAACAGAAAATAGTAGATTTTGTGTAGATTTATTTAATAAGCAGTTATATCTTATAATTAGAATACCACAAATATATTTATCTAGCCTCTCTCACTATTCTTATTCAAGACAATAAGTTTATATATAAATATTACTATCTAAGACAATAATTAATCTAAGACGGTTATTTTCTTATTTTTCGTTAATTTTGGTTATTTTCTTATTTTTCTTTAATTTTGGTATCAGAGCAAGAAGATTTTCAGACCACAGTTTTATGAAACAACACTATATTGCCAAATATATAAGCTGTTATAATCATATAATTTATATTACTATAGAAAATATAAAAATTCATATTGAATATAAAAAGACATTAGAACTATATCAAAATAATCTTAGTACATCAGAACTAAGTGATTTTAATAACTTTCTACAGTTTGAACTACAAAGAATTAATTTTGAAATAGAACAAGAAAGAATTTATCTTAGATCAATTAAGAACAAAATAAAATATATTCCATTTGGATAAAATATATGTTAAGACAACATCCAGTAACTAAAGTAATAAGGTGTAATTATCGGTTTTTAAGAAAAAATATAATAGCAAGGCAGGATCTAAAGAAAGAATTAAAAAAGGTTAAAGCTCTATTAATATCTATATTAGAATTGGCTAAACAAATAGAAGAATCAGAATTAAGATATTATACTGAACCAAGTTATATAGTAAAGAGTCTTATTAATCCAGGAACTATATCAGCTCTACAGTGGGATATACAATATCTAGAAGGTCAAATAGATTCTTATAATAGATTAATAAAATATCATAAGGAGAGAAAAATTTGGATACCATTAGGATAAAACAACATAGCTAATTTAAAACATCTAGAATATTTAGACTTAAAAATCAATCCAGAAAAGAAATATAGAATATTAAAAGATAACATAGTAATAAAGTGTAATTTTAGTAGTGGAGAGCATATATTACATACTGAAGATAAACAATATAATACTTTAATAGATTTAATAATAAACTTTGGAGAAAAAACTCAAGAAAATAATAAAAATATAAAAAGAACATTAGAATTAGTAGAAATCGGACATATCAAACAAAGAAAGACATTAGAAAAATTAGAACAAAATTTAGACTTTATAAAAGCACAAGAACTAGAAATAGACAGAAAAATACAACTTTTAAATAACAAGTTTAATATAGAAAAAATACCTACTAAAAACGAAAAGAAAAGTTAATTAAGACTATTACGGAAAAGAGCCTAAAGAATTAGAAATACAAACAACTAAATTAGTAGAAAAAATAACTGAACAAGTAGAGGTATTAAAAGAAGAGATAAGCGCACTTAAAGAAAAGATAGACACAATAAAGGAAATTGCTCTTTCATGAGTGATATACAAATAGAATTAGACCCGATATATGAAGAAGTGTTAAAATTAACAGCAAAAATTCAACCCAATCCGGAAGGACTAAGTAATTATACTCCTCAAAGTAAAGCTGATCAAATAATACTAAAGCAGAATAATACATTAATAATCTTATTATTAGAAGTTAATAGAAAATTAGATAAAATTATTAAGGAAAAAGAACTTAAGACTGAAATTCCAAAGGTAGACGGTTTAATAGAACAATTAAAAAAAAAGTTGAAATAACACCACATAAAGAAAAAATAAAAGTAAGAAAACCTCAAAAATGGACTTTTTTCCAAGTGGGTCAAGAAGAACAAACCAAGAAAGATCAAGAATAAGTTTTTCAGAAAATAGAATAGGAAATAATATGTTAGCTAGAATTTTAACCAGAAAAAGACAAGAAGAAGATCAAAAATTAGAAGAAATAATAGATATAGATAAGGATATACAAATTTTTCAGCAAAACCAATTAAGATTATTGGATCCAAAAATACTATATAATACAGGATATTTTTCCACCAATTCTCAATTATATAGATATTATAGAGAAGAACAATTGTCAGCTGTAGGAAGTAAAGTAGAGACATTAAACTTAATCAATCCAGAATCAGTAAAACAAATAAAAAATTACAAAAGAAATTTAATGCATATGGGATTAATAGTAATTGGATTAAAAGGATTAACAAGAAAGAATTTAGGGACTAAAGTATTGATAGTAGTATATGATGATAGATGGTCAGATCAGAAAAAATCTATAATAGGTTTAACAGAATAGATATGACAAATAACGGAGGAATATTTTATATCAGCCCAGATTATATGATAAATCTAGTAGAATTTGGAAAAAGTATAAAAATAGGAATACAGACTAAAGGGTATGAAGAAATGAATAATGGGAATAATCTATTAATATGTGTAGGTTTTATAGGAAAAATGGCAACAAATAGCAATACAAAATTTAAAATAAAGGTAGATGATGTAGTTGAAGTAATGGGAAATAAAGGCATAAAATTATTAAAACCTATTAAAATAGACCCAGAAGAATATGCAGGATTAGAATGGAACCTAGAAGATTTTTCAAAACCAAAAATATTTAAACCAGAATCTCACTTAATGTATACAAATTCTAAAGGAGAAATGTCAATTAGGTTTACTGATTATAATTATTCTACTCATAAAGATATAGATGATGAAGATGATAATAAAGTTGAAGAAACTGAATGTATGAATGTTGAAATAATACATGAAGAATTTGAAGTAGACATAGCAATAGAAGAAGCAAGAAAATTAGTTAGAGAAAACAAGAATAAGACTTTCCAATGTAAAGGATGTAAACTAGGAAAATTAACCTTAGGAGATGTAGAAGAACATTTTAAAAAATGCGAATTAAGAACAGATAATTTAGGATATAGAAAAGAAAATAGGTTACAAGAAAAATCGCATAAGTTTGATCAAATTTTTGAAGAAATACAAGATAGTTATGAGACAGAAACAGATTCGGTAATTAGCCTAACAGAATTAATGGAATTAGTTAGTTCTAGCCCAAGTCCATTTCAGAGAACAAATACCAAAGTACAGTAGATACTAGTACGGGAAATGTACCTAGAAGAAGAGTATACAGAATAAACCAAGAAACAGAAATAGAAAATGTAAAACCATCAGGAAAAAGGATGCCAATAGAAGAACCTATAAGATTACAAGAAGGAGGAAGTAAAGGTAAAATATTAAATATAGCAGCCCATGATCCACAAATGTGGAACTCAGTAATAGATCTATGGAAAGGAATAGTAGTAGCAGACTTTATAAAAACTTATAATGATACAGATGCAGAAACAATGTATAAATATATGGAAACTTTTCTAGGAGAATCAACAAAAGGTTTATGGGAAGCTTATAAATCAGAATTCCCTCAAGATTTTCAAAATTTAATAGCAATGAGTGCAAATCCTTATAATTTTACAAACAAAATACATAGTTTGATTACAGGAGAAGATCCAAATAGTGGATTAGTAGTATTACAAAAGAATGCTTTAATAAAATTAGAACAGTTAAGTATAAGTAGTTGGTTCCATATAAAGAAGTTTTTAAATGATTATTTTTATTATTGTACTATTAGTGGAAATGCTTTTGATCAAGAATTAGGTAAAAAATTATTCAATAAATTACCAGGAGTCTTAGGAAGAGAAATAGAAGAAAGATGGTATAAAAGAGAAGGTGTAATACAAAATCCGAATACAAAATGGTCTATAGGGCACAAAGTACAACATATTATGGGAATATTACAAGAAAAATGTACAAATTTACAAATACAAAAACAGCTAAAACAAAACAATATGAGTTTCTGTAAATCAACAGTATATACAACCCAAAGTTATGACAAAAATGAATACAAAAGAAAGGAATACAAAAGATATAAACCCCAATACAATAAAGAATACAATAGAAAAAATTATTATCTTAGAAAGTCCTCAGCTAGAAAGCCCTATTTAAATAGAAATAGGCATGTTAGAAAATATAGAACAGATAGAAATTATAAAAACAAATTAGAATGTTTTACTTGTGGTAGTGTAGAACATTTAGCCAACACTTGTCCAAAAAGAATCAATAGCAAAACAAGAAATTCACAGTTAATAGAAGATTTTCAAGAAACTCTAATAAATGTAGATGAATACATGTCAGACAACGAAAGTATATATTCTATAGTAAGTGTAGGAGTAGACGAAACTCAAATAGAAACTTCAGAATCAGAAGAAGAGGAATTAATAAATGAAATAGGATTAGAAAAATTAGACCTAGAAGAAAATAACTTTGTAAATATATTAGAAGACTGTACCCATGAGTTTGAAATAAATAAAGGATTAGATAGCAATCAATGTTTTATACTGTCTTCGTGCATTTTTACTTGCCAATATCCTGATTTACAATCAAATTTACTAAATATCTTTTTACCTTGTATCCTATTTATTAATTCCGTTTTATCAGGTAGCTTATATCCATCTGTTTTAGTGTTATCATTAAGTCTTTTATAATTTATTACCATTCTCGCTTTTCCCCTTACTATTTCACTATGATTTCTAACCATAAAAGCTGCTGATCTATGTTTAGAAGTAGATCTCCTTATTACACCTAAGTCTATAAGTTCTTTAATTTGAATTTTAAAGTCGTTAAGGTCTTCATTTGTAGCTTCTATTGAGGCCGTTTTAATTATATATTCCGGGTTTATTATGTCTAATTTACACATTACTTTATTGTTTTCCCAATGTTTTAAAGGTTTTTCTCCTATTATTTCTATCTCATCTAAAATTTTTATTATATTTTCTAGATCTTTTTCATTCTTTATTATTCCTATTCTTTGTAATCCTGTTTTGAAATTGTATAATTCTGTTTCAATGTCTATTAATGTATAATCTTTTTCTATTACATCTCTATCTTTATTTTCTTCTAATATTTTTATTTCTTCTTTAGCCCTACAACATGTTTTATTATCTTTACATTTTTTACAACATTCTTTCTCATTTTCTTGCAGGTCTATCTGATTTTCCTTTAATCTTGTCCTTATCCTAGTTGCGGCTTCTATTGTTTGTACTGGTGTTTGTGTAATATTTTTAAAGAATATTACTCCATCTTTACTAAGCAAACAACTACCATTATTATGTAATATAAAACTTAAACCAAACACAAAATCTACATTTATATTTAGATCTCTTACCCAAATTTTATCTACCTTATAACTAGGTTTATAAAAATCTGAACATGTATTTACAAAACTAATCTGTGATTTATCTATATAATGTTTATAGATATTATGGGTTCCATCCATTTGCATAGCTGCTACTGGTTTGTCTAATGTTTTTATTAAATTAGGTGTAACTATCTTCTTATTTATTATGCATCTCGTGCATCCTGAGTCTACTAGAGCTAATGTTTCTATTTCATAATCTTCTATTTTAATTCTTGCTAGAATTTTTATCGTAAATAATTTTTTATCTTCGTTACATATTAAGGCATCATAATTTTCTATACTCATCAGTTCTCTTTCTTCTTCATTTCTTATATCTTCTAATTTCTCTTTTCCTTTTTCCATTTTATGTATTCTTTTTTCTAATTTATTTATTCTATTCTCTAATGTAAATAAATTTATAACAGAATTATTTGTCTCTTGATGAATTTCTTCTTTATTTATTTTTATTTCAAAATCTTTTTGTATACATAAAATACATCCTTCTAAATAGCATAATTTATATTTAGCTCTTTTATTTCTACTAGGATACCATTTACATTTAACAGCTTATATATTTTTCTTTAATTTTGATCGTTTTTTAATCCAGAAGTCCGGCAAAACCTTTTCGGGTTTCCTGAAAGGGAAATCCTATCTCTTGTAAACATGTAAGTTACTATGTCTATCTAAGATAAATTCTTTATATATATATATATGTATATATATATGTGCCAAGTATCTTTTGGTATCCCGCACTCTCAATCCATATCATAACACGTAAAAGGGATCTCCTAGGATGTCGTCCCGTAGTCCTAAATTTAAACACATAATAATAACTCATAATCTCAGAATAAATGCTAAATTCAGAACAAGTAATATTAAATTTTATCCTAACATGCTTCACGGAGTACAAATAATACAGTTTAAACAAATAAGCATGTAAGTAAACTAATATGCATCTCTATGCTAGCACATGTTAAAATTACAATTTAAAATGAATAAGTAAGCAGGAATCTCAATTTAAATACTTCAAGTAGAAACGGATTTTCAATAATTAGCTCAAGTACGCGCTCGTCACCTCACATACAAGGCATTCAAATATCAAATATCATGTCTTAAGGGGAAAGATCCTCCACACAATGTAAAAAAAGTCACTTACCTCGAACCGGCTCAATAATCAACTAGAAACCACACTTTTCCAAGATTATCCAACTCTAATTGGCCCAGATTTATTCAATTCAGTTACATATCGTAAATAACATTTCAAGCAACTGATTCCACTATTAAATTTAAAGCTAAGGCGCAAAAATAGGTAAAATGACCAAAACGCTATTGATACATAATTTTTTCCTAGGTATTGTTTGTACCAAAAATAATTTTAAAATAATATATAAACTCATATATAAGCATACCCAAGAGTTTTGGTACTTTCCAAAATTTTAAAAATTTTAAAACCAATTTACTATCTATTTTTATACCACAAAATCCAATAATTGCTCCCAAAATTTATCATTTTTGGTGAATAACTTATCTCATTCTTATATTTACACCAAAATATAATTAAGATGATTTTTTTATATTTTTATAAATTTATTTGGTATTTTTAAAGCTAAATTGCATGTAATTGCAATTATAGCCTATTTTACAATTAATAGCGTTTTATAATTATAAAATTATTTCCAATATTTTTATATTATTTGTTTGCTCAGTGTTTTAATTTACTTTTAGAAATATTATTACTATTTTTATAAAATAAAAAGGGGGAAATTGGCTATTTAACAATTAGCCCATTTTTATTTCAATTACAGCCTTTTCTCATTTCAATTTTGGCAATTATTTAACCCAATTCGGCCCAAATTAAACCAGACCAATCCCTAAATTACCCGACACCTAACCCGATTAAAAATCCCACCCGTCTCCCCTTTTGATCCAGGTCGTTGATCATTTTGATCAACGACCCTTTGTCGTTTTTAATTCCCAAACCCCCTTAACCTAATTCATTTCATCGGAGATGCTGCCATTGAACCCCTTCATCTCTCAAATCATATCGATCCTCTACGAAACCCTAATCGCCTCCCACCTTATCTCACCATGTTTCCACCGGAATCCATGGCTTCTTCAGCCATGGATGGTCTGTACTCATCCTTTCTCGCCATTAGACCTAAGCTATTCAAGGTTTGGAGGCCTAACCTCGATGGTTCTTCTTCATATCCTTCTCAAATCTGTAGATCTATGGCTCCACGCTCCGGCATATTCAAGCACTAGAGGCCTGGTTCCTGACCTCTTCGACCTAGGATCTGACTTGTTCTTCCAAGCCTTTCCCGTTTCTAGGGTTTCTCAGAAACCCTATGCTGTTAGAGGTTTTCTTTGTTCATTTTCTTAGATTTATGCTATATCGGTGTTGTACGAACCTTTTTAAGTGTTTTCCCCAAAGTTTCCTTTCAAAACTCGTTTGCTTTCAATTTAGGGTTTCTGAAAAAGTTTTTCATAACATCTTTTCTGATTCTTCTTCTTGTTCTTCTTTTCTTTATTTGTTTTCTTTTATATCATGCTCGCGTGTTTCCCTTGTACTACACATAAGTTGTTCTTCTGCTTTTTATTTTTTTACTATACATGATACTCATGTGCTTTGTAATCTACTGTGCCTCTAACACTAGACTTGTATGTTAATACTATATTTTCCTACATGCTCTTTGCTATAATTTTCCAGTATTATTCTACTTAATGTGTTTTCTGTTGAGCTCCTTGATTTTGTTTGCTCTACTGGAGTCTGTTCGTGTTCTTGCTAAACGTGTTTCATCTGCTATTTTAAAAGTTTACTTCTAAACTTGCTTAAGTTTTGAACTTTTCTTAAACATATTCTTTTATGCTCTTAGATCAACTTTTTTACTCTTTTGCTTTAAACCTGCTATATGTATGTTGGTTTTTCATGAGTCTCTTATGAAGACCTCTAAGCCTGTTATCTGTATTCTCATCTCTGCTTCTGATTCGAGTTGAAGCCCTAGGGTATAGGGTTTTCTTTGGCAAACTGGACTTGTACCCCTCTGTGGTTCTTATTCACTTTTGTCTTTCTTTTCGTCTTTTTCTGTTTTTTCATTGCCTTCATTTTCTTTTACTTTTGTGCCTTTTTGCCACATTGATGCCTTTATTGTCTGTCCCCCCAAACTTAGACATTTGCCATTACTCAAGGGAAGATTTGGGTGCCAAGAGAGGGTCTCATCGAGAACGGGTCTAGGCTTGTAGCTTTGGTTCATGAAAGAAGAAGGTTTAAGGTTCAAAGGGGATGACCTAGGGATCATTTCATTGGTAGATCATGGAAATTGTTCAAATTTGTCATTTTGGATCAAGGAGGGCCTTTAATCACTTCTCAAGTCAAGTTTCACCTATGATTTCGCCTCAACAAACATTCAGGGCAAGTTCTAGACCATCGGCTTGGTACTTGGGCTCACAATTCGAATTCTCACCACACACACTCAAGGATCGCTAAAGACATCGATTCGAGGGCCCACAACGACCTTAGTCACGATTCAAGTGCACAATGGCCCAAAATGACCACATGATGATTGTTTGGTCAACACAAAAATCTCAAGGCCACGACTTTCACCATCCTAAACACAACATCATGTCTTTGACCATGGGATCAAAGGCAAATGTTCTAGGCCCAAATGAAGCTTTGCTTGAGGTACCATTAACTACAAAACTTGAAAATCAAAAAGAAAAATAAAAAATGGACTCGAACCATTAAGAAGGTTGTCACGCCATCTATTATTGGGAAGAGCCATCCGGTTCGCACAACACTCTACCTTTGGAAAGAACCGTGGCATTAAAAAAACAAAGGGCTTATTGAAAATTCCAAAACAAAGCAAAAAGGCTACGAGCCTAACTTTGCAACTAAAACGAAAATTATTTTAACGTAAATAGAAAACCAAAATTAAAAACCGAATGAATATGTACAAAAGGGGAGTAGAATATATAACTAGGGGTAATGAATATATATATATATATATATATATATATATATATATATATATATATATATATATATATATATATATAAGGTTGAAAAGCATCTAGAATGAAAAGTTATATACAAACCATCTATCAACTACAAATGTGCTAAAAGTAAAGAGAATATATATAGTTATCCCAAATGTCAATCAAAATAGTAGGGCGCACCCCCACAAATAAAAGCTGGCGTTGTCCCCAATGTCAACTACCAAAATAAGCATAAACGACAAGAAAGGATATATAGTGGCCCCTCAAGCCTAATCTATCGCCATGTGCTGATCAGTGGGCCTCTGGTACTCTGTAATGGGGGGAACCTCAGACTGGTCCTTGGCGTGCTGCTGTTGTGCTGGTGGGACAAGAGTCAGATTAGGAACTGGCTGAACAACTAGTGGAACACTGGAGGTACCCTCCTGAGCTTGTGCCACCTCTATCACAACTCCCTAAGTTCTAGGGAGTTTCCTCTTCTTCCTCGGCTGCCTGGGAGCTTCCTCCTACTGTGGCTGAATTTCTACTGGATCTACAGTTGGATCCCCAAATAGTAAGTCAAGTGGCATCTAATCCGCCAAGAGCTTATCCACATCCTCTCTTAACTTCGTCACCGACTCATTTGAAGCATTTTGCTTCCTCGACTTCTTGTGCTCCCAAACCAGTTTATCCAATGCTTTGATGTGTGCCCTAACTGCCTTAGCTAAGGCATCCTGCATCGCCATCATCTTTTCCTAGTTGTCCAGGATCTTCTTCAGTGTTTCCTCAAGGGAAGGAGGAATCTCAATCGTGGCAGGACCTTGCTGTGCCTGAACGACAATGGCCAAGTTGGACAACTTGGATGTCGCAGCTGACATCCAGTTGTTCAAACTGGTTAAAGACTGAGTGAGCTAGTGGGTAGTGAACTGGTGAGTCTTCAATGAAGAGACAATCGGGTCTGCTGAGGTAGATGTACCAGCAACAGAAGAAGGACTCAGGGGAAATTTCTCACCGGTAGCAG
This sequence comes from Nicotiana benthamiana, assembly GCA_034376525.1. NCBI lineage: Eukaryota > Viridiplantae > Streptophyta > Magnoliopsida > Solanales > Solanaceae > Nicotiana > Nicotiana benthamiana. Next base: position 95,257,938 of record CM067323.1, on the reverse strand, counting down.
GGATGGTGGAAGGCTCGGTGGAATGCTCAATAACCGCTGGCTTCTCAGACTGGCCAGGTGCGGTGGAAGTGGATGCTTGATTCTTTTTGGACCTCTTTGGGTTGTCAGGACCCAAGTGACTGTACCATGAGTAGAGGGCTACTGGATATACCTTGACATCAAACCGCTTTTTCTTCTCCTCCAATTCTCTAAAGTACAGGGAAAGAGTGTTCGGGAAGGGATAGTTTGTGTTGGTCTCCTGTCCGACCGTAGAAATCACCCTTGACATAATGTTTCCCAAATTAAGAGGAAACTTAGCCATAATAGATGCCACTAGAACAACACGTGAAATAGGAACTGTGTGATTATGGGTGGTGGGACCAAGTCTACAGCACATAAAAGTCAACCGACCCTTGGCTTCAAAATTGAACGTGCTTCTCAGAATCTCCTCTCCTTCTTTCAACTAGACTAGGACAGTGCCGAGGCTGCCAAGTGCTGGGCCAACCAAGGACGAACCTCTTCTTTCATTGTCAACTTTTCTAAGTTTTGGAATTCGTCCATTTCGTTGAACCCCAAAAAGTCATTCAGTGACTTCCCATCAAACATCACCAATTTGTCCCACACTTTTGTCACCTTTGAGTCTCTCACCACATGATGCACATTGCAATAAAACTCTTCCACCATATGTTCATTGGCGACTATACAATGTTCCTTGAAGAAACCCTGACCCTCTCTAGTACAAAATTGTGCTTGCACATGTGGGTTTAGAGGAACAAGATCAGAGTCAATAAATTGCCTCTTCAGAATCAATTTTCTTTAGGCCACCTCTCTCTAAATCTGTGGAAGGCTATTTCACTTACGAATTTGTCAACCCAGGCTTCCAATTTTCTAGTCCGCTCCACTCCCCCGACTTGTGGTTCACCCCTCACCATATCCTCCACTCTCCTTTGATAATGAAGTTGTGGGAGAGGTGTAGTATTTTATTCATCTCTTGCTACGGACTCATCAGACGAGTCTGAAATAACATTGACTGGCTTCTTGGAGGTGGGTGCATGATCAGGTGAAGGAGTATCACACAGCTGGAATGATGTAGACATATGAGTGAGGGCAAATTCTGACATAACGCTCTGGGATGGTGCATACTCACTCCCGGTGGAGTGTGAGGTCGCTCTATAAGATTCCTGTATCGGCTTACGGGTCTTTCTTATGCTCTCCCGAACCTGGGGAGTGAGTTTAACCAACAACTTTTATTTGCCCCATCGGGAGGAACCACCTCTCCCGAGTTGTTTTTGTTCTTTTCCACCGCATTTGCTAACCATGGTCTGCAAAGAATACAAGTCTAACATTGTTAGTAGAAGCATATGCAGTGAATTAGATGATACAATTGAGTTAAAGTTGCAGACACAATGAAGCAGAAAGAGAGGCGCGAACCGCGCAAAAGAGTCACGCGGTAGTGCTGAGGTAACACAGACCAAGTGAAACTAGAGAACTGACCGTGCTTGAGAGGCTCCAATCACACCCCTCTCTAAAATTAGCAATGTGGTCCGCACTATTTTGGACCACGGCCGCATTGGTTCAGTGCGGACCGTGCAAGAATGGAGCGTGGACCGTGCAAATCACCAAAAAAACAACCTTCTTTGAACCTTATTAGCGCGGTCCAAACTGATTTGGACAGTGGCCTCGCTGGGCCAACGCACATTTCGCAAAAGTGCTACGTGAACCACGCAGAATAGATAGCACACACACAAAAAGGCATCGCGGACCACAGAGTAAGGTAGCGCGACTGATATTTAACTGAGTCAGGGATTTTTATTTAAGTATAAATTTTTTTTCAAATTATGGGTCCTAATTGTCCCTACTAAATTACTAATCATTAATTCATGCCCATTGTTTAACATAAACACACAAAAATCTAACATAACAGTGTAAAGTAAGAAGAAAGAGAAGAAAAGAAGAAGTTATGCTAATGGGAAGCAAATAAAACAAAATAATCACAAATTAGACAAAGAATGAGATAAGTAAGAATTTTTACCAGGGATTATGAAAATTTACTATGTGAGCAAGTAGTCTTGATGAACAGTGAAAATAAGAGCTCAGGTAGAAAATTTGCGAAAAGGTTAAAGTGAGGGCCAAGGTCTCTATTTATAGAAGAACCCAGGGACCCATTACCTACCTACCAGCGCAGTCACGCAGAAATGGCTGTGGATCACTCTTGGTTTTCAGCCTTCATATTAACTGCACATTCCACGCGGACCGCACTATTTTGGTGCGCGGCCGCGTGGAAGACTTCAGAGAGCAGGTGGTTTTGGTCCTTCCCAATGCGGACCGCACTGCTTTGGTGCGTGTACGTGTGGGATCTTATCAAAGAACATCAATTTCGGTGTGTCCCAACGTGGACCACACAGAAATGTGATGCGGTCGCGCTGGAACTTTCGGAGACTTAACACCTTTTAACTCCAGCCTACGCGCACCGCACTGAATTGGTGCGCAGCCGCGTAGGCAATATTCAGAGACCTTGTATATTTCATCTTGTTCTGCATTGGTTCAACATTATCCCTGCAACATTTCACAAACTATTAGCTTAAAAAGCCTACTCTACAACTGAAAACAAAAGGAAAGAAAAAGACATGGGTTGCCTCCCAAGAAGCGCCTGATTTAACGTCGCGGCAGAATGCATGTTACCTTCAAAGTCACTTCAAATAATTGAGTTCCACCACGTGGCTGTCATCAAACTTTCCCAAGTAGTGCTTGACACAATGCCCATTGACCCGGAACACTTCACCATTCTTATTTTTTAGATCAATGGCACCAAATGGAGTTACACCAACAACTTCAAATGGACCACTCCAATTAGGTTTTAGCTTGCCATGAAATAACCTCAACCGGGAGTTCAAGAGAAGAACCATGTCACCAACTTTGAATTCCTTCACTCGGGCATACTTGTTGTGAATGTACTTCATCTTGTCCAGGCATGAAACCTGAACTTATCAAGTTCATTCAGTTGCTCAACCCGAAGATTTGCAAGCGACATCCTATTCTAAGTTCAACCTTTTCAAGGCCCACATGGCCTGATGCTCCAATTCTACCGGAAGATGACAAGCCTTCCAAAAAACAAACTGATACGGAGACATACCAATCAGAGTCTTGAAAGCTGTACGATAAGCCCAAAGAGCATCATCTAATTTCTTAGACCAGTCGGTCCTATTTGTATTAAGAGTCTTGGACAAAACACTCTTGATCTCTCGGTTAGAAACCTCAACTTGGCCACTCGCTTGAGGATGATTAGGAGTGGTCACCTTGTTATTTTCCCCATACTTGGCTAGCAAAGAGTCAAAAGCCCGGTTGCAAAAATGAGAACCACCATCACTAATGATAGCACATGGAGTGCCAAACCTAGTGAAGATACTCTTTTTCAAGAACACCACCACACTTCGAGCTTCGTTGTTGGGCAAAGCGACGGCCTCAACCCATTTTGACAAATAATAAACCGCTACCAAGATATAGTTGTTGCCTCAAGAACTCACGAATGGCCCCATAATGTCGATGCCCCAAACATCAAAAATATCAACCACTACAATCGTGTTAAGGGGCATCTTATCTTTCTTAGAAATCCCTCCAGCTCATTGGAATTCATCACATCTCTTGACAAAGTCACCAGCGTCTTTGAACAAAGAAGGCCAATAAAATCCACAACTAAGCACTTTAGATGCTTTCCTCGCCCCGCCATGATGGCCACCATAGGGTGAAGAGAAACAAACTTCCACAATACTTAACTGCTCTTCATCGGGAACACATCGGCGAATTACACCATCGGTGCAAATTTTGAAAAGATATGGCTCATCCATTAACTGTTCAAACAATACCGCTTGAGCTTCTTCCTTTGGTTAGAAGAGAGCTCATACAGCACCATACCGGTAACAAGATAGTTGGAAATGTCAAGGAAACCACGACATGTCTAGCATTGAAACCGCGAGGAGTTATTCGTCCAAAAAAGCCAGATTTATCTCAAGGCCGTATGAAGGCCTCCCTTCCTCCTCCAATCGAGACAAGTGGTCCGCCACTTGGTTTTCACTTCCTTTTCTATCAACAATCTCCAAATCAAATTCCTGAAGAAGTAGTACCCATCTCATTAACCTCGCCTTTGAATCTTTCTTGGTCATCAAGTACCTAAGGGTGGCTTGATCGGTATGGATAATCACTTTGCCCCCCATAAGGTACGGGCGAAACTTCTCCATGGTAAAAACAATGGCAAGCAATTCCTTCTCGGTGACCGTGTAATTCCTTTGAGCTTAATTTATTGTCTTACTTGAGTAGTACACGTGATGGAACATCTTGTTGATTCTTTGGCCCAAGACCGCCCCCACTGCAACATCACTAGCGTCACACATGAGCTCAAAAGGTAAGCTCCAATTGGGTGTGGTAATGATGGGGATAGTCGTCAATTTGTGCTTTAGAAGCTCGAAAGCCTCCATACACCTCTCATAAAACACATATTTGGCATCTTTCTCTAGCAATTTGCACAACGGGTTAACTACCTTAGAGAAATCTTTGATGAACCTTCGGTAGAAACCCGCGTGCCCCAAAAATCTCCTTACCCCTTTGACAGAAGTAGGGGGAGGTAAACTTGAAATGACCTCAATCTTGGATTTGTCAACTTCAATACCTCTCTTCAAAATATTTGTGACCCAATACAATACCCTCTTCTACCATGAAATGACATTTTTCCCAATTGAGAACTGGGTTTGTATCTTCACATCGGGCCAACACTTGGTCCAAATTTTTCAAGCATTCTTCAAAGGAGTCTCCCATCACACTAAAATCATCCATAAAGTCCTCCAATATATCTTCCACCATGTTGGTGAAAATTGCCATCATACATCTTTGGAAGGTTGCGGGGACATTACACAATCCAAAAAACATCCTCGAAAATGCAAATGTATCATAAGGACAAGTAAAGGTCGTCTTTTCTTGGTCTTCCAGGGTGATGAGAAACTGATTGTACCCCGAATACCAATCTAAAAATCAATAGAATGACCGACCTGCAAGACGATCAAGCATTTGGTCGAGGAACGACAATTAGAAATGATCCTTTTTGAGTCACCTTGTTAAGCTTTCTATAGTCTATACAAACTCTCCATCCCGTCACCGTCCTAGTAGGAATCAACTCATTGTTAGTATTAGTTACCATATTCATCCTGCCCTTTTTCGGTACACATTGAACCAGAGAAGTCCATTAGCTATCCAAAATAGGATACACCACACTGGCGTAAAGCCCCTTGATAACTTCCTTCTTGACCATTTCTTGCATAGCTTCGCTGAGTATCCTTTGGTGTTCAAGTGAAGGCCTCGTGTCTTCCTCCAATATGATCTTATGCATGAAAAAGGCGGGGCTTATGCCACAAATATCCACCAATGTCCATCCGATCGCCCTCTTGCACTTTTGTAGTACCCCCAAAGTGATGTCAACCTGCACGTTAGTCAAGCAAAATGAAAGAATAACAGGCAAAGTGAAATTAGGGCCCAAGTATTCATACCTGAGGTGAGGAGGAAGTGGTTTCAACTCCAACACCGACGGCTCCTCAATAGATGGCTTGGTTGGGGGAGTTTTGCAATTCTCAAGATCCAAGGATAATTTCCTAAGCTTATAAGAGTACGAGCCCATACCATGCAAAGCATTTACACATTCAACTCTGCGGCATCATCATCAACATCCATGTTCAAGAGCTCGGTCTCAACTGGTTCCTCAACATTCACCATTGCGCTTGCATCATCCACTATCACCGCCGTGACAATGTCAACGAACGGGCACACCTTGGTGCTATTTGGTTGCCTCATAACTTTGTACGTGGAACACCACCTTTTCATCACCAACATGGAAGGTCAATTCTCCCACTTCAACATCAACCAAGGCCTTCCCCGTAGCTAGGAAAGGCCTTCCAAGAATAATAGGTACCTCGAAATCCACTTCACAATCCAAGATCACGAAGTCGGACGACAATATGAACTTATCAACACGAACAAGGGAATCATCAATAATCCCCAAAGGCCGCTTCATTGACCGGTCCGCCATTTGAAGCCTCATAGAAGTTGGACGAGGTTTTTCGATTCCCAAGGTCTTGAAGAACGAATATTGAATTAGATTTATACTTGCCCCCAAGTCACAAAGCTCTTTTGTGAAATCGGCACTTCCAATGGTACATGGTATCGTGAATGCTCCGGGATCCTCTAGATTTGGAGTCATGGAGTGTATAATGGAACTCACTTGATGCATCATCTTGATTGTCTCGCACTTCATAGATCTCTTTTTAGTAACCAAGTCCTTCATTAACTTTGCATATCTCGGCATTTGTTCAAGTGCTTCCACCAAGGGCACATTTATAGTTAAACTCTTCATCATCTCAATAAACTTTTTAAACTGGTTGTCACCTTTTTGCTTGGCAAACCTTTGAGGATATGGCGGAGGAGGCTAGGTAAGGGTGCCTTGGCTTTTAGCACCACCGGTTCGAGCATATCAATGACGTGTTCCCTAGATGGGTTCACGAACTCTTGAGTCTCTTCCTCTCCCTCATCAATTTCAGTTCTCATATCATCACTTGCATTTGGTTCAACAATATCCTCAACTACCAATGGATTCCATCATTTTGCAACTCTTCATCATCAACAACAACTATATTACCTCTTGAGGCTTGCACATCACCGCCTCTTTCACTTCTCGTGGTCACCGCGATCACATGATTATTATGCCCACCCTTGGGGTTCACTACCGTATCGCTTGGTAGAGCAACCTTTGGGCGAGTATTGGGAGATTGCAAAATTTGCCCAAGTTGTACTTCCAAGTTACAGATCGAAGTGTTATGGAAGGCCAATTGAGCATCAGAGTCATGATTCTTCTTCATCATTTGCTCAAACATGTTCTCTATTCGACCCATGTCATTGACCAACGAACTCGACCCTTGTGATTGAAATAAAGGTGGGTTGTTAGGTTGTTGATACATCGGTGGCCTTCGAAAACCTTGCCCCCTATTACCTTGACCAGCATTATTGTTCCACCCACCTTGACCATCATTGTTGTTTTTCCAATTGTTGTTCCTATTCCAATTACCTTGATTCCTCGAATTATTGTTCCCTCAAATTGCCTCGTTGATTGTTATTATAATTCCAATTGACACTTGTTGATTGCCCCAATTACCTTGGGGTCTCCATTGTTGATTCACTTTATTACCTCTATTCTCTTGGTAGTTGTTGACGTATTGGACTTCCTCACTTTGGTCATTAAAACATTCATTCGAATATCCACCACCATCATCATAGTTGTCAAAATTTTCTTGAGGTTGTTGTTTCCCTCTTTGCCTTCTTTTCATCATATTCACCCCCTCTATGGCATTTACTTGGCATGAATTTTGAACTTGTTGAAGTTGCGCCTAAGCCTGTCAACCGGTCCGGGTTGACCCGGGACCGAACAGGACCGGCCTGGTATAAACCGGGACCGGACCGGCCCGGTATAAACCGGGACCGGACCGGCCCGGTTCTTAAGGGGTGGGCTGGGCTGGGTTGGGGGGGAGGGGTTAGAATAGTTAGGATTTTAGGGTCTTGACCTGTGACCGGACCGGCCCAGTAAGCAAAACAATGCTTGAACCGGTACAACGGTCAAAATTTTTGTTAAAAAAAAAAAATTCTGAGCATGTGGGCCCCACAGGACCGTTGGCAACGGTCCAAAACCGCTGGCCAACGGGAGTATTTTCAGATATGGCCACTTTTTTGTTTTTTTTTTGTATTTATTAAATTACATTATTAACCCTTCTTAAAATCTATAAATACCCTCCTCTCTTCTTTATTTCCTCACTCAAAATTATCAATCTCTCTCTCAATTCTCAAATTATCAATCACTCTCTTCTCTTCAATTTTCAAGAATTCATATTCTAATTTTATAATTTTATTGTCTTTGTTTTCCCGAATTTAATTTATCGTAATTTCTCATTCGGAAATCGGAATTCTAAGCTTGAAGTTCAAGTGTTCAACATTGAAATACTTGCTTGACGTTTGTTCGTGGTAACACCGGATTTGCGTAATCAAGTGCTCAATTTATTGTCGAATTCGGTGCACTCTCTCCAACTCTTTCTCTTATTTAATATTTTAATTGCATATTTGATTTTAGCTTATATTTTCATTTTTACAATATGTTTAATGCTGCTAAAAGAGCGTGTAGAAAAGTTACTGGTCGGGGTGGAAGTAAAAAAAGAGGTAGTCCTGTAGCTTCTGGTAGTAATAGTAATGACCCAATAACACATGTTTCTGAATCATCGCCTAATTTGCAAGATGTAGATATTGATTATGAACAATTACAAGAAGATTATGGAATAGAAGATAATGAAATTGGAATAGCAGATGAGATACCACCTACACCTAGTAGTGGAAATGTTGGTAGTATTGGAGTTGGAGTTGCTAGTGCAACAAGCGGTAGAAGACCACCAGTGGCTCCAACTTCTACTCGTAAAAAAAGAAGTCCTATTTGGAAATTTTTTGATATAGTAGAAGGTACTGATAGAGTTAAGTGCAAACTTTGTAACGAAACGTTTAAACATTTGACCGGAGGTAATTTAGGGGGGACTGGGACACTTATTAGACATCTGTCGACTAACCATCCTATAGAATGGAGAGCTAATGGGGATGGAAGTCAAACAACAATTAACCCTACTACCGGAGGTCTCCTAAAATATGATAAAATGAGGGATCGAGAGGAATTAGCGAAAATGATTGCTTTGGGTTGTCTACCTTTTTCTTTTGCTTCTTCCTCTTATCTTATTATATATATTCAAAGGATATACAATCCTTTGTTTAAAGGTATCCCTAGAAGTACTTGTAGAGCAGACATCTTTAGACTTCACGGCCAATATCAAACATACATACGTTATTTGTTTAGTCACCTTCCTTCTAGAGTATGTCTAACTTCTGATATTGGCCATGCTGTTAATGGAAATGATTATTTAACAATTACATGTCATTAGATAGATGATAATACTTGTATGCAAATACGTATTATTGCTTTTAAATATGATGAAGATCAGAGTCATACTGCTGCATTTATTAGTAGTACAATTATTGAAGTTGTTGAATTTTATAATCTAAACTAAAAAGTTTTGTGTATGTCTTTTGATAATGCTTCAAACAATAATGCTGCAGTTTCAATTTTAAAATTGAATTTGCAACCACCTCTTGATGATATTTTTCATGTTAGGTGTGCATGTCATGTTTACAATTTAATTGTTAAAAGTGGGCTCGATTTATTTTCAGTTGAGATTACTCAAGTTAGAAGAGCAGTTGGAGTTACTCAGGGAAATAATAGACAATCTAGAATAAGAGAATTTAAGAATAAGTGTATGCAGTATAACCTTTCACCTAGATTCATGCCAGACGAAATAGTTACTAGATGGAATTATACGTATATATTTTCAAAATGTTGCTACTAATATAGATTTCCAATAACTGAAGTTGCTAATGCACATTGTACTGATCCTAGGCGTATGTTAACAACGGATACTTGGGAGGTCATTAGTGATGTTGTTAAATTTTTACATAAATTTTATACTGCTACTGTTGTGTTTTCTGGCGCATATTACCCAACTATTACTATGGCTTTAGTACATATAGCTAAAATTTCTTTGCTACTATATGAACTTAAAAAGAAAGATAGATATACGGATGTTGTTGTAAATATACAAGCGAAATTCAAAAAATATTTCTTTCCAATTCCTCCAGTTTACTTAATTGGTGCAGTTTTAAATCCTTCTATTAAAATGTCTGATTGTCACCAATTAATGAATGCTTTATATACTTATATGGAGATTGGGCCCACTGAAAGCCCAAATTTGTATGATTCTATGAACCAGCTAAATGAATATTTACAACATCTATATAATTTATTATGCAACTCAATGTGATAATTCTCGTGCTTCAACAGATGTAAATCCCGCTATGCAAAGTAGCAGTTCTAATGTAGATGATGAAGAAGGCATTGATAGTTTTAATATTTTTTCAACTTTTTCTAACACTCAAAGTAGTAGCAGGAATATTGATGAACTTCAATTTTACTTGCAGAAGCAAAAGGAGCCTCGCACCAAGGAATTCTCACCGTTAGGCTGGTGGCATGAAAATGCAAAGCAATTTCCCGTTCTTTTCGCTATGGCTCGGGATGTCCTGAATGTGCCAATTTCCACTGTTGCATCCGAGAGTGCATTTAGCCAAGCAAGACAACAACTTGGAGACACACGCCACTCATTGGGAAGCAATGCTTTGGAAGTTTTAGTATGTTTAAGAGATTGGATTAGATCGGAACGAAGAAATCAAGGAAAGGAAGATCTTGATAGCCCAGAAGACGAAGAACTTGGAGATATATTAACGCATGGAAACCCATCCGAATTTAACACGCCAGAAGAAGGTCAATCGGTTCATATTGATTACGATGAACTTGCTAGGGCAATGCAAAGAATTTGATGATTCGGATTACTACTAGTATACTACTTGTTACAAAAGATGTAAAGTTTTTACTACTTAAGATACATTTTAGTTTTTCGATTTGAATTTAAGAAATAAAGTAGCAGTTGCAATAAGTGCAATTTTTTTCCCATCTTTTGTTGTGTTTATTCAATTATTACAAAGTATTAATATAACTTAATATTTATACATAATTCTAAAAAAAAAAATACAAAATAAGGAAACCCGGCCCGGCCCGGACCATTACAACCCGTAACCCGTACGGTTCAATCTAAGCCTGTCTCAACCCAACCCGGTGAAAACCGATACTGTTTGTAACTGGCCCGGCCCGGATCGGTAACCGGACGGGTCGAAAAAAAATCGACCCGGACCGGACCGGTGGAATCGGTTGACACCTCTAGTTGCACCTCAGCCAATTGGTTTATTGTTGTTGTAAGTTCGGCAATGGCTTGGACATGATCATGCAACTCCTTATGCAAATGTATAACATTAGGATCACCTTGAGGAACATTAACCCGGCTTAATCATCCATCTCATCTAACACATCACAAGTTTCGTTGTATAGAAACTTTATAAAATTACCACCCGCCGGTTGGTTCACAATACATTTGTTGGTTGTGTTAATGCCCCTATAGAACGTTTATTAGATCATCACATCATTGATATCATTGTTAGGGAACTCTTTCCTCATAATTCTAAACCTCTCCCATATCTCGTGTAACGGTTCAGTCGGCTCATGCTTGAAATCTAGAATCTCGTCTCGTAGAGTCGCCATGTGACTTGGAGAGAAAAACTTTGTGATGAATTTGTCCACCAACTCATCCCATGTGGTGATGGAATGATTGGGGAGCCTCTCCAACCAATCTAACATCTTCCCCCGAAGTGAGAACGGGAAAAGTCTAAGTCTCAATGCATCCTCCGAAACATTTGTCTGCTTGCTACCCCAACAAGTATCCACAAAGCCTTTCTAATGTTTATTAGCATTTTGATGAGCGGTCCCCGTGAAATAACCTTTTTGTTCGAGAAAGGTGAGCATCACATTTGTAATCTGGAAGTTTCCCACCTGGATTCGGGGAAGAACTATTGCACTTACGTACCCTTGATTGGGTAGAAATCTTAGTGCCACTCGTGGTGGAGGTGGAGGAGGGTATGGTATGTTGTCATTAGCATTAACCGGAGCATTAGCCTTTCTACCCCGTCTTTGTGCTTGGGGTAAAACCTCCTCTTGTTCTGGGTCTTCCACCTTCTCCACACCCACGTTTCCAAGAGCATCTTGTCCATTTTAAGCTATTGGTACCTAAGTGAATTGACACAAATAAAGTAAGTAAAAAGAAGGAAAAAGAAGCAAACCTCCAACAAATCGTCCAACACCGAAAAGTGGGCGGCGGACTCAACCTTAGGAAGAGTGGGCGCTAAGACTTTTACCCAATAGTGGTATCATGGTTAATTTCCACAAGGAGCTTGGAGTGTAGTCGAGTATTTGTTTGGTCTAGAAATGCGTTTTAACTCCTAATTGTACTTCTATCATTTTTGGGGTTTTTATGATTATCGACTACAATTTAACAACTACTAATTAAAACTAAGTTATGCTAAGACATTAATTCTAGGTTGTATGCAAGATAGAGAAAGCACTAGGGTCGTGGCATTCTAGGTGGTCAACTAACGAGTAGAGATTCCTAATACAAGATGATGATTATGGGGCTTATGCTATAATCGTTGCACAATTGCACTCACTCCCACACCTCTCGGTGGAGAGAATGATTTTTCCCAATTGACTCTCTCGAGACCAATTGGGTAGGCCAATTTGCCTAAGCAACTTAGGGTTCAAATTGGGTAATTTCTCTCTCGAGGTTTAACCCGTTAATTGGGACTACCATTCTCATGGGTCCATCCCAATTCCTTGTTGGGTCAATTTTGGGGTCTATCCATCCCAATTCCTTGTTGGGTCAATTTTGGGGTCATAGACACTCTTTCTCAAGAATAGTCAAGACCCACTAAGCTAGACTTAGTGTTTGCAACCACCAAATCCTAATGAAATCATAAAATTAACCCAAATAGCAAATACACAACATCATTCAAACATTAAACAATCACACTCATTAGTTACCCACACTAGGGTTGAGCTACAACCCTAGATAATGGGTTTAGCTAGACATAATAGAAATAGAAATTGAAGAAATAGTAGATGAAATTGACATATTAATTAACTATAATGTTAATCTACAAGAATCCACGATAAAACAAGATGATATTACCAAAAATAGGATTAAACTTGAGTCTCACGAGTACAACAGTTATCTGATACCTAATACCTGACCTAAAAAAGTAAAATGTTCTATTTATAGTACACAAGAAAATATGGACAAAAAAACCCCTACGGGATTGGCGCGGACCGCACAGAAATGCAGCGCGACCGCATAGGGGTCTTGGTCTTATCCCCCATTAACTGCCTCCCCTAAGTCCATTTCTGCTATTTTGGTTAGCTGGGACATTCAATATTGGGTTTCGGAGAGTTTTGGGACACTTAGTCCCTAAATGAGAGCTTACATGTTGGAAAGTGGTCCATAGTCGGAACAATGTGAAGACAACCTCGAAATCGAAAACCAATCATTCCATTAGCTCCGTTAGGTGATTTCATGGTTGGGAGCATGTTTAAAATGTATTTTTGTAGTCCGTAGCTTATTTAGGCTTGAAATATCGAAGATTGAATTTTTAAAGTTTCCGGTCCGGTAGTGAGTTTTCGATCCCAGGGTTGTAATAGAATACCGGAAGTTGCAATAGCTTTGTCATGTCATTTGGGATGTGTATTCAAAATTTTAGGTCATTCGGACATGTTTTCTTTCGGTTTTTTATCGAATGTGTATTTTGATGAAATTTGAAGTTCTTAGGCTTAAATCATTGATTAATTCGATTTTCTGGTGTTAAGGTGTTTTAAGAATTGGTACAAGTTTGAATAGGGTATTAGGTGGTATTGGTGCTTTTGGTTGAGGTCTCGGGGGCCTCAGGATGATTTCGGGTGGTTGGCGGAACGTTTTGAAGTTGAAACGTTCCTGAAGGCTGTTGTCATCTGTCATAACCGCACATGCGGTTTCAGTTCCACAGGTACGGAGCCGCAAAAGCGGTTGGGCCATCACAGAAGTGAGATTGGGAATTTCTCTCAGGAACCACAGAAGCGGTAGGATTTCTACAGAAGCGAATTAGAGGAGGACCGCAGAAGCGAAAGCTAGGATTTTAAAGGAAACCGCAAAAGCGGCTTGTTTTTCGTAGAAACGGGACTGCAGATGCGGTCCCTTGATCGCAGAAACGGTAAACACTAGACAGAAATAGGAATTTCAAAAGTTGGAAAAATCAATTGAGAGCTTAGGAGAGGGTGATTCTGAGTGGGTTATGAAGAGAAGATCATTGTGTAACGTTTCCTTAATCCTTTAGTTTTATTCCATCAATATATAGTTAAATCCATCATTTAATTTCGAATTTAGGATCAAAATTGGGGAAAACATCTTAGACCAAACTATTGGGTTTTGAGTGGGCATTTGACCTCTGATTTGGGATATTCTTATATGGTTAAACTCGTGAGAGTACGGTGGTTCGAAAAATGTAAAAATTAACTGATTTCGAGATGTTGGACTAAGGGGCGTTTGTCGACACCCCCTTTTTCTCACGAAAATCGTCCGAAATCGGGTATATGATATTTGGGAGGACAACTCTATTCTCTTTCGAGAATTGGGTTTTTTTGGAGTTTGGTGAGTTGCCAGCTAATGATTATAGTGTATTAAGACACTTTTAAGGAGAACTTGAGATGAAGAAACTAGAGTTTAGGGTAAGGGCTAGAAATTATCTCAAGGGGAAGGTTTTAGGCACCCCTCAAGATCTACTAGTGTGTTTCTCGGCCATACAACAATTGTGACTTTAAAAAACAAGGTAGCAAATAGAAGTCTCAAGTAGAGGGGTTTACACATAATACTACAAGCAAAATAAAAGGAGTAGAAAGTTTAGAAAGGTAGTTTTGAACAACTTAAAAGAAGAGTAACAAGTATAAGGGAAAGGGGTTCCTAGATTTGCAAATAATATGGATCACATCAATGCAATACTCGGTGTACACTTCTCAAAAGAGGGGTCACATGTGATATTAGCGCATCGGTCATCATATTCATATTCTACTCTTCCCACCCTGTTAAGGTATTAAAGCGTAGAATGTATCGTTACTTATTGCATGCTAGTTACCGTCCCAATCGTATCAGACCCGGGGGCATATGGGACTACTAATCCTGTAGGGAAAGGAATTTGGGGTCTTCTGAGGGTTTTAAAAGGACAAAACACTAAGGCGACATTCAAAACATGTAATGCAACTAGGAAAGCAAATAAACATGTAGGGCTCAAGTAAGCCTCCTTAAATCAAATAAAGGCATATAATTTAGCATGTCTTTCATGTACAGGTTTGGTCTGGATTAAATTAAGACAATAAATGGACTAGTTCAACGCATATTTTTAGACAAAAAAGTTCGCATTAGGTCCGCTCAGATGCAGTTGTCTAAGATTGACGTAACAATTAATTACCTAACATTTGGCTATGTGTTGAACAAGACCATATGCATGATATCTAATGATTTCACAAAAGATGCAGACTGATTATAGAAATGGTTACCAGTTTTAACAGAATAAATACGAGTTTCAGCAGTTGATATTGCTTTAAACGAATGAGACAGTTCAGATTTGAGATTTTCTATAGGCATGCTTTCTATATGTTTACTGATTTCGACACCTTCTCAGACATTAACAAAAGTCCTATCAACATGGTGTCTATATGTAGCTTTTGTTATTGAGCCTACAAACTGTTTGCCTAATGACATTTGTATATGCAAAAATGTAGGAGCCTATCAACATGATATCTATGTGTGAATTTGCAGATCAATTAGAAGTTATCCCTATAGGCAGGATGCCTATGTGTGAAGTTGCGGAAATTAGAAGTTAACCCTATATGCATGATATCTATATGTGAAGTTGCAGAAATCAGAAACTGAACCCCTATAGACATGATATCTATATGTAAAGTTGCAGAAATCAGAAACTAAACCCCTATAGGCATGATATATATATATATGTGAAGTTGCAAAAGAATTAGAAGTGAAACCAAAAGGCATGATATCAATATGTGAAGTTGCAGAAATAAGAAGTTAAACCCCTATAGGCATGATATCTACCATTTATACATAAATTAAACCCCCTCCCTTTCTTCACTAAATCCTCATGAGTTTATTATAAATTATTACAGACCGGTGAATCAAACTGGAAGTAAAACTTACATTAGAGGGTCAAGTTCGTATCCATGGACAATAATACCAAGTATTGCCATATTTTTGAACCATAGCTCAGCCACACAAAGGGAATTAGGGGTAGCGATTCATATAAGAACATAAACAAAGAAAGAAGCAAAGCTTACAGAAATTTACAGCGTATAAACAGTAAGCCAACCAAAGAATGAACTATAGAATAAACACACAGGGGGTAAGGCAAAAGTTAAATTAAGAACATACCAATTTCAAAAAGAGACAAACAAAGAAAGCAGGATTCTTGCAAACAAGCCACAATCAGAGAGAACACTTTATGTGTGTGAGTGTGAGTTCAGATAAAAAACTCGAATGCTCGTGAAAAGTATTGAATTCTAAGTGTGTTTGGAAGTATGCAATTGGAAGTCATGTCTTCAAAGTGCATAAGGGCAGCCCCTTTTATAGTGTAGAGAAACAAATAAAGAAGGCAAGGCGATATCATTGAAATTAGACTCCCATTATTTAAGGGATTCTGATTTTAACGGGTGAAAATAAGTTAAGGAAAACAATTTGATCAAAACCTTTCAAAGTAGCACAAAAGGGGTAAGTATATAGAAGTTATTTAAGGAAAACAATCAATGGTACACGGCTTGTGAAAAATAAGGAAAGAGAATTAATTAAACAACCAGTAAAACCAAAGTTACAGGCTTTGTTCGAATGAACCAAGTCAGGAAAAGGTAAAGATGGTTCGATTAGAGAAAATCATTAATAATTAATCAAACCATTATTAAAGGAATTGAAAATCAATTAGTAGTTGGCAAAACCTTTTCGAAAGAAGAATTTCTCATATATAAAGCAGACAAATGAAACAAAAAGGAGTTGCCATGTTACTTAGAAAAGAGTCTAACATGGAAAGGTTCAAAATCATAAGCAAGAGGGGTACAAGTCCAGTTTGCCAAAGAAAAACCTAAATCCTAGGGTTTAAACTGGAATCAGAAGCGGAGATGAGAATACAGATAACATGCTTAGAGGTCTCCGTCAGAGACTCATGAGAAACCAACATACAGATAGAAGGTTTAAAGCAACAGAGTAAAAGAAATGTTGATCTAAGAGCATAAAAGAACATGTTTAAGAAAAGTTTGAAACTTAAGCGAGTTTAGAAGTAAACTTTTAAGAAACAGTAGATGAAACACGTTTATCAAGAACACGAACAGACTCCAATAAAGCAAACAAAATCAAATAACTCAACAAAAAACACATATAGTAGAATAATACTAGAAAGTATAGCAAAGAGCATGTAAGAAAATATAGTATTAACATACAAATATAGTATTAGAGGCACAGTAGATTACAAAGCACAGGAGTATCATAAATAGTAGAAAATGAAAAGCAGAAGAAAACATATGCGTAGTAAAAGGGAAACACACGAGCATGATATAGACAAACACACATAAAGAAAAGAAGAAGAAGAATCACAAAAGATATTATGAAAAACTTTTCAGAACCCCTAAATTGAAAGCAAACGAGTTTTGAAAGGAAAATTTGGGGAAAACACTTAAAAAGGTCTGTAGAACACTGATATAGAATAGATCTAAGAAAATGAACAGAGAAAAACCTCGAACAACTTAGGGTTTCCTGAAAAACCCTAGAAATGAGAAAGGATTGGAAGAACAAGTCAAATCCTGGGTCGAAGAGGTCAGGAATTACGCCTCTAGTGCTTGAATATGCCAGGGCGTGGCCGGAGAAGCAATAGATCTAAAAATATGAGAAGGATCTGAAGGAGAACCATCAAGGTTGGGCCTCCAAACCTTGAATAGCTTAGGTCTAATAGCGAGAAAGGATTAGTACAGATCATCCATAGCCGGAGACGTCATGGAATCCGGTGGAACATAATGAGATAAGGTGGGAGGCGATTAGGATTTCGGAGAGGTTCGAGAGGATTTAAGAGACGAAGGGGTTCAATGGCAGCATCTCAGATGAAATAAATTAGGTCAAGGGGGTTTGAGAATTAAAAAAAGGTAAGGGAAAATTATGGTTGTTGATCAAAACGACCAACGACCTAGATCAAAAGGGGAGCCGGGTGGGTTTTTTAATCGGGTTAGGGGTCGGGCAATTTAGGGATTGGGCTGGTTTAATTTGGGGCCAAATTGTTCAAATTAAGGGCCAAAATTGAAAGGAGTAAGGGCTGTAATTGAAATAAAAATGGGTTAAGTCTTAAATAGCCAATTTTTCCCTATTTACTTTATAAATATAGTAACAATTTTTTTTAAAAGTAAATCAAAAACACTAAGCAAACAAATAATATACAAATATTAATTTAAAAATACTGAAAATAATTTTATAATTATAAGACGCTATTAATCATAAAATAGGCTATGATTGCAATTACATGCAATTTAGCTTTAAAAATACCAAATAAATTTGTAAAAAAAATACAAAAATCACCTTAATTATATTTTGGTATAAATACGAGAATAAGATAATTTATTCACCAAAATTGATAATTTTAGAAAGTAATTATTGGATTTTGTGCTATAAAAATAGACAATAAATTGGTTTAAAAATCATTAAAAATTTGGAAAGGTACCAAAACTTTTGGGTGTGCTTATATATGCATGTATATATTATTTTGAAAGTTTATTGAATACAAAAAATACCTAGGGAAAAATTAGGTATCAATAGTTGCCCCTCTTTACCCAGGAAAGATGAAAGAATTGTCGGGTAAAGATAAGTTGGCCAATTTTGATCGGAGGCGGCGATTTGAAAAGAATTTTGACCGAGCCATGGTTTCTAAGTTGCCTACATATCCCTGGTCTTACAGGAATCAAGCCATATGTAGTTCAATAACCATTGACGGAATGCGCCGATGGAGATTTGAAAAGGACGGACGCGATGTTTAGGTTGAGAAGGTATTTGAAATCTCATAGGCTACGGGAACCAGAGTGGGATCGCTCCTGCTGAGATGGTCATTGCTAGTCGGTGCACCTGTAGATGACTAATACCAACATATATTATGCATGAATTTAAATGTGATGCAAGTTCTCGTTGGACCATGAATGTTGTCTTTGGACGGATAGGATAACACCCTCGAACCATGACGTCCTGGGCCATGAAGCGCATAAGTAAAGATTTGCAGGCTATGAGATGATGTTCTCGGGCTATGCATATGGTGCATCAAAACTATGATGCCTTTGAATAGGTTGGCGACCTTTCAGCAAATGAAATGCAAAAGGTGGCGATCTTTCAGCCCATGCAAGAAATGACGATATTTCAGCCGGTGCAGAATTTAAATGAAGGTGGCGATATTACAGTCGTGCGAGAAAAATAAAGAAATGATATTTCAGCCATGCAAGATAGAGATAGAGCTTAATCTCGGAAAGTAGCCTTATGCAAGATGCGGATGGAGACAATTCTTAGTCTCAGAAGGCAGATAAGTAGACTTATGCAAATAATGATGGAGGTAGAGCTTAACCTCGGAAGGTAGAAGAGTAGCCTTATGCAGTTGCGGATGGAGGTAGAGCTTAACCTAGGAAGGCAGAAAAGTAGCCTTATGCAAGATGCGGATGGAGACAATGCTTAGTCTGGAAAGGCAGAAAAGTAGCCTAATGCAGAAAATGCAAATAGAGACAGTGTTTAGTCTCGAATGGCAGAAAAGTAGCCTTATGCAGAAAATGCAGATAGAGACAGTGCTTAGTCTTGAAAAGCATATAGGTAGCCTTATGCAGAAAATGCAGATGGAGACAGTGCTTTGTCTCGGAAGGCAAAAAAGTAGCCTTATGCAGAAAATGCAGATGGAGAAAGTGCTTAGTCTCGAAAGTCGAAAAAGTAACCATATGCAGAAAATGCAGATAGAGACAATGCTTAGTCTCAAAAGGCAGAAAAGTAGCCTTATGCAAAAAATGAAGATGGAGATAATGCTTAGTCCCGGAAAGTAGAAGAGCAGCCCTATGAAATGGAAGAATGTAAAGGGATGAATAGTAGTAAGATCTCTTAGTTGATTGCTGATTACGATATCGTGACTGCTTGGGATGTTGTGTACGGACGACAATTTTGAAAAAGTTATAATTCTGAGAAGTTGCATTCTCGGGAAAGTATGGCTGCATAAATATTCCTAATGATATTGCAAGTCGAGTGCCGCATTAATGCATCCAAAGAAAAATCGTGACTTTTGTAAATGGGTAAGGTTAGTTTGTTTTCCCGTAGTTCCTCACGTTGTGTATCATTGGGGTAGCATCGCTAAACAACAGCAATTCGAATAATAGTTATGCATGATTTAGTAAGTATATAATTGAAAATAGTTTCCTTTAGATGAACCAACGACTGCGACGTGGTTCAAGACATTGCAACCTCTCTTGCTCCGAAATTTTGAGGGTCCTCCTCAAAATTCTGTCCCAGTTTCCAATGGCGGGGAAAATGAGAATTTTTATTGAATTGTGACCGAACCCATCGGGCTGCCTACGTATCCACTCTTAAACGGGAATCAGATTAGGCGTAGTTAAAATTACATCATAAAGAAATCATAAATGATTACACATAGTATCGCTTTACTGTATCTAAATTGATTGGCTTCAGCCATACCTCTCCGTCCATTTCTTCAAAAATGAGGGCTCCTCCAGTCAGAACCCGATGAACCATGTACGGACCCTGCCAATTGGTAGAGAACTTCCCCTTGGCTTCATCTTGATGTGGGAATAGTTTTTTCAACACCATCTGCCTGATGTAAACTTCCTCGGCTTGACTCTTTTGTTGAAAGCTATGGGCATCATGTTCTGATACAATTGACCATGGCAAACTGCGTTTATTCTTTTCCCATCTATAAGGGCTAACTGCTCTTAGCGACCTTTTACCCATTCTACATCATCCAACTCTGTTTCTTGTATGATCCTCAAGGAGGGAATTTCTACCTCGGCGGGAATGACCGCCTCTGTACCATAAACCAGCATGTAAGGAGTTGTCCCGGTTGATGTGCGGACTGCGATGCGATATGCCAATAAGGCAAATGATAACTTCTCATTCCATTGTTTGTGCCTTTTGATCATCTTCCTTAGTATCTTCTTGATATTCTTGTTGGCTGCTTCTACAACGCCATTCATCTGAGGCATGTAGGCTATAGAGTTTTTGTGTTTGATATTTAATGTATCACATATTGCTTTCATCAAGTTGCTGCTAAGATTGGAACCGTTATCAGTGATGATTTATCCTGGAATTTCGAACCGACAAACAATTCGGTCGCAGACGAAATCCGCCACAACTTTCTTGGTAACTGCCTTGTATGATGCTGTTTCGACCCATTTGGTAAAATAATCAATTTTCACTAGGATAAACCTATGCATATTTGATGCGGAAGGTTTGATAGGTCCGATAACATCCATTCCCAAACGACGAATGGACATGGTGAGCTTGTTACAGTAAGCTCGTTTGGAGGAACCTTTATCATATAAACATGCATCTGACAGCGATGGCACTCGCAAACATACGAGATATAGTCTGTTTCCATAGTTATCCAAAAATATCCTTCCCGGAGTATCTACGTTGCTAAGACAAAACCATTCATGTGCGGCCCTTAGGTCCCTGAATGTACTTTGTCCAATAGCCTGGATGCTTCTTTTGCTTCGATACACCTTAAAACCCAAATCAAGAGTCCTCCTGTATATGATTCCTCCAATATGAAAGAAGTTATTAGATAACCTCCGAAGTGTGCACTTCTGAGTGGTGTTTGCAAGTTCTGGATATTCTCTCATTGTCAAGTACTCCTTGATATCATGGAACCATGATTTTCCATATGCTTCCTCCGCAACATGAGCACAATAAGATGGCTGATCATAAATCTTTACTGGGATGGGGCCAATGAAGTTCTTGTTTGAATGTTGGATCGTGGATGATAGAGTAGCTAACGCATCTGCGAATTCATTCAGGACCCTGGGGACATGCTGAAATTTTGTCTTTGTGAATCTTTTTCTCAACTCCTATATGTGATACAAGTAGGGAAGTATCTTGGAGTTCTTGGTTGCCCGTTCTTCTCGGACCTGGTGTATGAGCAATTTTGAATCCCAGATCACTAGCAACTCTTTAATGTTCATACCAATGGCCATATTGAGCCCCAAGATGCAGGCTTCATATTCGGCCATATTATTGGTGTAAGATAACCTAAGTTTGGCAGAAAATGGATAATACTGGCCGGTTTCAGACACTAGGACTGCTCCTATGCCAACTCCCTTGAATTTGGTGCTCCGTCGAAGAACATCCTCCAACCATAATAGGATTCTGCAATGTCTTCTCCTATGAAAGATACCTCCTCATCGGGAAAATACCTCTTTAAAGGCTCGTAATCTCTTTCCACGGGTTTCTCAGTGAAATTATTGCCAAGGCTTGTCCTTTGATTGCCTTTTGAGTCACGTAAACAATGTCAAATTCACTTAGCAAGATTTGCAACTTGGCGAGCTTGCCACTGGGCATGGGCTTCTAGAAGATATGCTTCAGCTGGTCTAATCTGGATATGATATAAGTAGTGTAGGATAAGAAATCATGCCTTAATTTCTTATCTACCCAAGTTAGGGCACAACAAGTGTGCTCTAGAAGAGAATACCGGGCCTCGTACGAAGTGAACTTCTTACCGAAGTAGTAAATGGCTTGCTTCTTTCTCCCTGTTTCATCATGTTGTCCCAAAACACAACCGAATTCTCCATCTAATACCGCAAGGTAAAGCAATAGAGGTCTTCTTGGATTATGCGGAACCAAGACTGGCGGTGTTGACAAGTATTCCTTAATTCTATCAAAAGCTTTTTGACAATCATCAGTCCATTTGGTTGCACCGTCCTTTTTCAACATTTTAAAGATAGGTTCACAAATGACAGTGGACTAAGCTATGAACCGGCTGATATAGTTGAGTCTCCCCAGGAAACTCATCACATCCTTCATGTTCTTTGGCGGTGGAAATTATTGAATGGCTTTGACCTTTGATGGATCTAATTCTATCTCTCGATGACTCACGATGAAACCCAGTAATTTTCCAGCAGGAACCCCGAATGCACACTTGGCAAGATTCAATTTTAGATTGTATTTTCTAAGTCTGTTGAAGAACTTCCTCAAGTCTTCCATAGTCAACTTTTCTGACGAATTCTTCTGGTATATCATCCTCTTCTGAATCTATATCTGTTTGTTGTGTTCCTCGTTGCAAGTCACAATCGTCGATCATCATCAAGATAAGTAATAGTAATGTTGTGTAAATAAAGTAAATGATAGAGAAAATAATAAGAGCGAGATATATAATAAACTTAAATGCTTTGAGTAAATTCATAATTGTTTTGAACATCGGATCTCATTTCAAGATTAAAGACAACACGGAGAGAAAATCAGCTAGTAAAAAGTAAAATGTGATGCATGGTGCTTTTGTTTAGCCTTGCTACCGCGAAGCTTTCCGGGCCCTGGTGGTTATGATTGACCAATTGCTGAGCGTTCTCCTCAGTTCACAGCTTGTATGGAAGGTCCTTCCTCCCTTTCCTGCTCGAAAATAACACATAGTCCATATCACCGTCCTCCAGAAACAAATTATTCGTGGCTGCTAATGCTTTATCTTCCTCTGACCCATATATAGTACATGTTGGTTGGAAAGTCTGCTCCAGGCGAGGTATAGGATGCTCTAGCGGGTAGTTGGGACAGTGCCATGGTGCCAACCAGCCATCAGATTCCTTCCAAGTGTATTCATAACCCAAACAAAAGGTAGTACCATGTTTCTTCAGCTTGATGGGTTTGGCAATTCCTTGGATGTTTTTGCCATGTCCCTTTCCAGGCTCATATCCATACAATTTCAGGATACCTTCAATCTTGTTGTCCCACCATTTATCTTCGTCCACAACGTTGACCCGCTCGATATGATGGTAGGTTTCTCCACCTATTATCTTTCTTTCCCCAATCATTGGGATGGTCTGGTGACTGTATATGGGGTTGCTATCATCGCCAGGAATAATCACCTCTTGGTGATTACACTCGAACTTCACTGCCTGCTGCAGGGTTGATGCTACAACTGTAGCGACATCAATCCACGATCGTCCTAATAACAAGATGTAATATTCTGGGACGTCTATCACTTGGAAGTCAATGTCTCCCATCTGTAGGCATAAATTGATCTCCCCAATAGTAGACCTTTGGGACCCATCGAAGGTTTTGACATTGATAGCCCTATCTTTAATCTCGTGCAGGCTCTTTCCCGATGTTCTAAGAGTTAAAAACCGACATATGTTAAGGCTGGAGCTTCCGTCGATCAGGACTCCCGTGATGAAGTAATCATCGCATTGCACGGTGATGTGCAGTGCCTTGTTGTGACTCAGGCTTTCCGGTGGCAGCTCATCTTCATGGAAGGTGATTTTGTGGTTCTCCAGTACTTGCCCTATCATGTTCCCCATTTCTCCTCTAGTTATGTTAGTGGGCACATATGCCTCACATTGTATCTTCATCAAGGCATTCTTGTGTGCGTCAGAGCTCTGCATAAGAGCTAGCATGACATCTATGTCGGTGTTTTATTCAACTGTTCAACGACTAAGTATTCTTTTGGATGTATCTTCCTCCAAAGATCATAGGGCCAAGTTTCAATAAGCCGTCCAGAGGCTTGCTTATTGGACTCAGCTTAATGTTCTGGAGTGTAGACTCTGCCTGTTCTAGTCATACCCTGTGCAGCAACTTCTTCTCCAGTTTTGGTTTTCCCTTTCCTCCATGCCCAGTTGTGTAATCCCATGGTATGGCATTTGAGTGAAATAATTTTATGTCTGACATTGCTACAAGAATAGGTACCCTTGGTGGTAACATAACAACTTCAAAAGGTGCAGGTGCTTTCGGAACTCCAAACACGATCTCAATTGGTCTGGGTACCTTTGGAAAAGAAGGTGCTTCAAACTCGAGTGATATAGACATGTTTACTTCATAACACCTAGAGGGATGGTTTTGGACAATAATAGGGTTAAGTGGGACTGTTGGCTTCCTTCGATTCATCACCTTCAGCAATCAATCTTATCGACCCCTTGGGGTCCCAGTCATCTTCGATCTCGATCATGTGAATGTCTCCACCCTTGTGGTCAGGAAGAGGGTTGTTGCAAACATTAGGAGCAGTCTCCTTATCTAAAATGACCTTATTGTCTATTAATGTTTGAATCTTGTCCTTCAATGAGCGGCATTCGTCAATGATATATCCCTTCATGCCGGAATGGTACGCACATGTCTTGTTAGGGTTGACCTATTGGGAATGATTTGCTGGAGTTATGGCAGGGATAAGGGTGACGTAACTAGCAGCTTTAAGTCTTTCATACAGCTGGTCAATTGGTTCAACGATGGTTGTATATTGTCTGGGAGGTCTAAAGAACTTATAGCGAGTAGGAGATGATTGGTAGTGAGAGAGTTGATCACTACAAGCTTGGTAGACAGGTGCATGTTAGCATTATCTGGGTGAGGTGGGTTGATATGTGGGAGGTGGAGATGATTGGTAAACGGGTGGTGGATTTTCGTAAGAGGGTGTGGGTGCTTGGTAACTTGGGATAGGCTAATATGTAAGTGGAGGTGATGGGTAAGTGTGGTACTTTATTGGGGATTTTGTCCTCTGTACGACCATCAAGGCACTCACATCCTTCTTCTTGGACGTGCCACAGACTGTAGAGCCTTGTTGGTGGCTGATACTTATGATTTTAACACGTTTTATACCCATTCTTACCTATGCTTTGTGTGTTAATTAATATAAGTTAGTCCCAAAATGCATACAAGTTGCGCTTGATTGCCAGTTTGAGAAACATCATGACAAATGTCAAAGATCGGCTCCAAAAAAAGTGAAATCTGCCAAGTATGTCAAACACAAGTGAAGTGGAGAACAAGGCATTCTGCGCGGTCCGCACTGCTTTGCCACATGGCCGCGCAGAAGAGTTCGGAGACTATGCAAATGCCATGTTAACCTACACGGTCTGTGCCGCTGGACGTTCAGAGATTACCATATTCAAGGCAAAGTCCCACGCGGCCGCAGACCAAAACACTGCAGTCCACGTGGATGAAGTTTAGAGAGGGTGATACACAAGGAATCTATATCTGTTTGTTGTGTTGCCTCGTTTCTAGTCACAGTCGTTGATTCATCATCAAGATAAGTAATAGTAATGTTGTGTAAATAAAGTAAATGATGGAGAAAATAATAAGAGCGAGATATATAATAAACTTAAATGCTTTGATTAACTTCATAACTGTTTTGAACATCGGATCTCATTTCAATATTAAAGACAATACGGAAAGAGAATCAGTTAGTAAAAAGTAAAATGTGATGCATGGTGCTTTTGTTTAGCCTTGCTACCCCAAAGCTTTTCGGGCCATGGTGGTTCTGATTGACCAATTACTGAGCGTTCTCCTCGGTTCACAGCTTGTATGGAAGGTCCTTCCTCCCCTTCCTCCTCGAAAATAACATAATAGTCCATATCATCGTTCTCCAGAAACAGATTCTTCGTGGCTGCTAATTCTTTATCTTCCTCTGACCCATATATAGTATATGCTGGTTGGAAAGTTTGCTCCAGGCGAGGTATCAGATGCTCTAGCGGGTAGTAGGGACTGCGCCATAGTGGCGACGAGTCATTGGATTCCTTCCAGGTGTATTCATACCCCAAACCAAAGGTAGTACCATGTTTCTTCAGCTTGATGGGTTTGGCAACTCCTTGGATGTTTTTTCCATGTCCCTTTCCAGGCTCATATCCACACAATTTCAGGATACCTTCAATCTTGTTGTCCCACCATTTATCTTCGTCCACAGCGTTGACCCGCTCGATATGATGGTAGGTTTCTCCACCTATTATCTTTCTTTCCCCAATCATTGGGATGGTCTGGTGACTGTATATGGGGTTGCTATCATCGCCAGGAATAATCACCTCTTGGTGATTCCACTCGAACTTCACTGCCTGCTGCAGGGTTGATGCTATAACTGCAGCGACATCAATCCATGGTCGTCCTAATAACAAGTTATAATATTTTGGGACGTCTATCACTTGGAAGTCAATGTCTCCCATCTGCAAGCATAAACTGATCTCCCCAATAGTAGACCTTTGGGACCCATCGAAGGCTTTGACATTGATAACCGTATCTTTAATCTCGTGCAGGCTCTTTCCCGATGTTCTAAGAGTTATAAACTGACATATGTTAAGGCTGGAGCTTTCGTCGATCAGGACTCCAGTGATGAAGTAATCCTCACATTGCACGGTGATGTGCAGTGCCTTGTTGTGACTCAGGCTCTCCGGTGGCAGCTCATCTTCGTGGAAGGTGACTTTGTGGTTCTCCAGTACTTGCCCTATCAAGTTCCCCATTTCTCCTCTAGTTATGTTACTGGGCACATATGCCTCACTTGTATCTTCATCAAAGCATTCTTATGTGCGTCAGAGCTCTGCATAAGAACTAGGATGACATCTATGTCAGTGTTCTATTCAGCTGTTCAACGACTAAGTATTCTTTTGCATGTATCTTCCTCCAAAGATCATAGGGCCTAGTTTCAATAAGCCGTCCAGAGGCTTGCTAATTGGACTCAGCTTGGTGTTCTGGAGTGTAGACTCTGCCTGTTCTAGTCATACCCTGTGCAGCAACTTCTTCTCCAGTTTTGGTTTTCCCTTTCCTCCTTGCCCAGTTGTGTAATCCCATGGTATGGCATTTGAGTGAAATGGTGCTATGCCTGACATTGCTACAAAAATAGGTACCCTCGGTGGTAACACAACAACTTCAAAAGGTGCAGGTGCTTTCGGAACTCCAAACTCGATCTCAATTGGTCTGGGTACCTTTGGAGAAGAAGGTGCTTCAAACTCGAGTGATATAGACATGTTTACTTCATTACACCTAGAAGGATGGTTTTGGACAATAATAGGGTTAAGTGGGACTGTTGGCTTCTTCGATTCATCACCTTCATCAATCAATCTTATCGACCTCTTGGGGTCCCAGTCATCTTCGATCTCGATCATGTGAATGTCTCCACCCTTGTGGTCAGGAAGAGGGTTGTTGCGAACATTAGGAGCAGTCTCATTTGCTACAATGACCTTATTGTCTATTAATGTTTGAATCTTGTCCTTCAATGAGCGGCATTCGTCAATGGTATATCCCTTCATGCCGGAATGGTACACACATGTCTTGTTAGGGTTGACCTATTGGGGAAGGATTTGCTGGAGTTATGGCAGGGATAAGGGTGACGTTACTAGCAACTTTAAGTCTTTCATACAGCTGGTCAATTGGTTCAATGATGGTTTTATATTGTCTGGGAGGTCTAAAGAACTTTTAGCGAGTAGGAGATGATTGGCAGTAAGAGAGTTGAGCATTACAAGCTTGGTAGACAGGTGAATGTTAGCATTATCTGGGTGAGGTGGGTTGATATGTGGGAGGTGGAGATGATTGGTAAACGGGTGGTGGATTTTCGTAATAGGGTGTGGGTGCTTGGTAACTTGGGATAGGCTGATATGTAAGTGGAGGTGATGGATAAGTGTGGTATTTTATTGGGGATTTTGTCCTCTGTACGACCATCAAGGCACTCACATCCTTCTTCTTGGACGTTCCACAGACTGTAGAGCCTTGTTGGTGGCTGATAACTATGATTTTAACACGTTTTATACCCATTCTTGCCTAAGCTTTGTGTATTAATTGATATAAATTAGTCCCAAAATGCATACAAGTTGCGCTTGATTGCCGGTTGGAGCAACATCATGACAAATGTCAAAGATCGGCTCAAAAAAGAGTGAAATCTGCCAAGTATGTCAAACACAAGTGAAGTGGAGAACAAGGCATTCTGCGCGGTCCGCACTGCTTTGCCACATGGCCGCGCAGAAGAGTTTGGAGACTATGCAAATGCCATGTTAACCTACGCGGTCCGCGTCGCTGGACGTTCAGAGATTACCATATTCAAGGCAAAGTCCCACGCGGCCGCAGACCAAAACAGTGCAGTCCACGTGGATGAAGTTCAGAGAGTGATACACAAGGAATCTATATCTGTTTGTTGTGTTGCCTCGTTGCAAGTCACAGTCGTCGATTCATCATCAAGATAAGTAATAGTAATGCTATGTAAATAAAGTAAATGATGGAGAAAATAATAAGGGCGAGATATATAATAAACTTAAATGCTTTGATTAACTTCATAATTGTTTTGAACATCGGATCTTATTTCAAGATTAAAGACAATACGGAAAGAGAATCAGTTAGTAAAAAGTAAAATGTGATGCATGGTGCTTTTGTTTAGCCTTGCTACCCCAAAGCTTTCCTGGCCCTAGTGGTTCTGATTGACCAATTGCTGAGCGTTCTCCTCGGTTCACAGCTTGTATGGAAGGTCCTTCCTCCCCTTCCTCCTCGAAAATAACACAATAGTCCGTATCATCGTTCTCCAGAAACAGATTCTTCGTGGCTGCTAATTCTTTATCTTCCTCTGACCCATATATAGTATATGCTGGTTTGAAAGTTTGTTCCAGGCGAGGTATCAGATGCTCTAGCGGGTAGTAGGGACTGCGCCATGGTGGCGACGAGTCATCGGATTCCTTCCAGGTGTATTCATACCCCAAACCAAAGGTAGTACCATGTTTCTTCAGCTTGATGAGTTTGGCAACTCCTTAGATGTTTTTGCCAAGTCCCTTTCCAGGTTCATATCCACACCAATTCAGGATACCTTCAATCTTGTTGTCCCAACATTTATCTCCGTCCACAGCGTTGACCCGCTCGATATGATGATAGGTTTCTCCACCTATTCTCTTTCTTTCCGCAATCATTAGGATGACCTGGCGACTGTATATGGGGTTGCTATCATCTCCATGAATAATCACCTCTTGGTGATTCCACTCGAACTTCACTGCCTACTGCACGGTTGATGCTACAACTGCAGCGGCATGAATCCACGGTCGTCCTAACAACAAGTTGTAAGATTTTGGGACGTCTATCACTTGGAAGTCAATGTGTCCCATCTGCAGGCATAAACCGATCTCCCTAATAGTAGACCTTTGGGACCCATCGAAGGTTTTGACATTGATGGCCCTATCTTTTATCTCGTGCAGGCTCTTTCCCAATGTTCTAAAAGTTATCAACCTACATATGTTAAGGCTTGAGCCTCCGTCGATCTGGACTCTAGTGATGAAGTAATCCTCGCATTGCACGGTGATGTGCAGTGCCTTGTTGTGACTCAGCCTTTCCGGTGGCAGCTCATCTTTGTGGAAGGTGATTTTATGGTTCTCCAGTACTTGCCCTACCATGTTCCCCATTTCTCCTCCAGTTATGTTGCTGGGCACATATGCCTCACTTTGTATCTTCATCAAGGCATTCTTGTGTGCGTCAGAGCTCTGCATAAGAGATATGATGGACATCTATGCCGGTGTTTTGTTCAGCTGTCCAACGACTAAGTATTCTTTTGCATGTATCTTCCTCCAAAGATCATAGGGCCTAGTTTCAATAAGCCGTCAGAGGCTTGCTTATTGGACTCAGCTTGGTGTTCTGTGGTGTAGACTCTGCCTGTTCTAGTCATACCCTGTGCAGCAACTGCTTCTCTAGTTTTGGTTTTCCCTTTCCTCCTTGCCCCAGTTGTGTAATCCCATGGTATGACATTTGAGTGAAATGGTGTTACGTCTGACATTTCTACAAGAATAGGTACCCGTGGTGGTAACACAACAACTTCAAAAGGTGCAGGTGCTTTCGGAACTCCAAACTCAACCTCAATTGGTCCGGGCACCTTTGCAGAATAAGGTGCTTCAAACTCGAGTGATATAGACATGTTTACTTCATCGCACCTAGAGGGATGGTTTTTGACAATAATCGGGTTAAGTGAGACTGTTGGCTTCTTCAGTTCATCACCTTCAGCAATCAATCTTATCGACCCCTTGGGGTCCCAGTCATCTTCGATCTCGATCATGTGAATGTCTCCACCCTTGTTGTCAGGCAGAGGGTTGTTACAAATATTAGGAGCAGTCTCCTTTGGTACATGATCTTATTGTCTATTAAGGTATGAATCTTGTCCTTCAATGAGTGGCATTCGTCAATTGTATATCTCTTCATGCCGGAATGGTACGCACATGTCTTGTTAGGGTTGACCTATTGGGAAGGATTTTCTAGAGTTATGGCAGGGATAGGGGTGACGTAACTAGCATCTTTAAGTCTTTCATACAGCTGGTCATTTGGTTCAACGATGGTTGTATATTGTCTGGGAGGCCTGCGGTCAAAATTTGGTCTAGGTCTAAAGAAATTTTAGCAAGTAGGAGATGATTAGTAGTGAGAGAGTTGAGCATTATAAGCTTGGTAGATAGGTGCAGGTTGGCAGTATCTGGGTGAGGTGGGTTGATATGTGGGAGGTGGAGATGATTGGTAAACGGGTGGTGGATTTTCGTAAGAGGGTGTGGGTGCTTGCTAACTTGGGATAGGCTGATATGTAAGTGGAGGTGATGGGTAAGTGTGGTATTTTATTGGGGATTTTGTCCTCTGTACGACCATCAAGGCATTCACATCCTTCTTCTTGGACGTGCCACCAGATTGTAGAGCCTTGTTGGTGGCTGATAACTATGATCTTAACACATTTTATACCTATTCTTGCCTAAGCTTTGTGTGTGAATTGCTATAAATTAGTCCCAAAATGCTTACAAATTGCGCTTGATTGCCGGTTTGAGCGACATGATGACAAATGTCAAAGATCGGCTAAAAAAGGAGTGAAATCTGCCAAGTGTGTCAAACACAAGTGAAGTGGGGAACAAGCCATCCTGCACGGTCCGCACTGCTTTGCCACGTGACCACGCAGAAGAGTTCAGAGACTATGCAAATGCCATGTTAACCTGTCCGGTTCGCGCCGCTGGACGTTCAGAGATTACCATATTCAAGGCAAAGTCCCACGCGGCCGCACACAGAAATAGTGTGGTCCGCGTGGATGAAGTTCAGAGAATGATACTTTTGCCAAGTTTTCCCACACGACCGCACTACAAAACAGTGCAGTCCGCGTGAAGGATGGTCAGAGATATGCCATTTTACCAAGATTATCCATGCGGTCGCGCTTCATTTAAGACAATTCGCTCGAGTTAAGCAAAAAAGAGAAGAATTCACATATAATACACTACCTAATTCTATGTTCTAGCCCCAACTAATATTTGAAGAATGTTTCATTTTAGAAAATCCATGACATGTGCAATATCTAAAATTGATACTACAATTCCACAAGTATTCCATCTCCATTTCACTGGAAATATTCGTTAACAGAAACATAAATTACAATTTTGTGGGTTCTTACCAAACTATAATCAAGAGATCAATCATTTTCCATAGTCCAATGGTAGCAAAAGCAATAAGAGTACTAGTAATTCAAAATTTGTCCAAATACAACTGAAATAGTGTTAATTCTTCAACAATCTAAATACATTAATAACAATATAAAGTAGTAGCAATTTCACCTTAAAATTAAAAGGTACAAACATAGTACTAAAACATGAACACAAAATAAAAAATCGAAAACAATCAAAAATCCAAAATTTTTATTATCGAACTCTACTATAAAACTCAAAAGAAAGGAGCGAAATTTGTTCTTAACAAAGAAGTAATTTTGGAATACAAATTTACACTAAGATTCTAAGAATGTAATTGTACATTGAAATTTTAAGATGGGGGTGGGTGTGGGGATGGGGGTGAGTGGATGGTCCAGAAAAAAAGAAAAAATAAAAAATAAAAAACTAAAGTTATAAAAAAGTCAAAAAAAAAACTGATAGGTCTTGTGCGCCAGGTGGGGCAGTGTGGGGGTGGGGTGGGATGGGTGGTATAGAAAAATAAAACAAATAAAAGATTAAAAATACAAAAAAAAAAAGGAAAAAAAATTTTATGAGGAGGCTTGCGCCACGGGTGGTAGGGTAGGGGTAGGGTGGTGCAGAATAATAAAAGAATAGAAAATTAAAAATATAAAAAAAAGTAAATTTTGTTAGGAGTTTTGACCAGAGGGGTGGGGGTGGGGAGGGAAGGGGTTAGGGGGGAGGGTGGGTAGTGGAGAAAAATAAAAAATACAGAAAATTGAAAATACAAAAAAACTTGGGGGAGGGGGGGGGGGTAGAGCGAGGGTGAGTAGCGCAGAAAAATAAATAAAAAAATAGAAAATATTAAAATATAAAAAACAAGTAAATTTTTTTGGGGGATTTTGCTCGGGAGATAGGGATGGGTGGTGTAGAAAAATAAAAGAACAAAAAATTAAAAATACAAAAAAATAAAAAATAAAATTGGGGCAACTAAGTAAATTTCTATATAAGTTGGATTGAGATCCTTTATTTTTGGTAAGTTTCATGGGTTGTATTTTGGCTGTTAAATGTTTCAGAGTGGGATGAGGATTCTGAAGGGAATCAGATTCTTCAGGATGTTCGCCAGGGAAACTAGGATCAACAAGATGATCCGAATCGGGGAAAGAGATGGATTTTCCGTTGTCATTTTGGGAATAAACGTCGCCCAGGACCTGCGAGGTGAGAGCATCTAATTCGACCTTTTCAAGTCGTCTCTTTAACTTCTTGCTTAAGAGAATTCATTTCTTCTCTCATTGCTGAGACAGTCGGCTCAGAAAGTTTATCAAACCTAGACAGGACGGTCTTCATACTAAAATGTTCTACCGACCTAAACTGCCTCTTTTCTTGATAACTAAGAATGATCTTTTTTAGTTCAAGAAGATACCTGACTCGAGACTCATCATCCTTAATGTGCTCGATGATGTCAAAGAGAACTTCTTTAGAATCCTCAGTGATGACATGGATAGTTTTTTCTGTACAATCACAGAAAATACTATTACAAGAACAATCCTTACCGGACTGACTTTCGTCAGTTTCGTATGCTACTTTGATATTTTCCTCATCGCTATAGTCTTTTGAGGAAGAGTAATCTGAGGAAGACTCACTATCTTGGAGGATAGAAAAAAGCTTCTCCTTAGTATCATTATCTAGACCTAGGAGATTTATCTTCTTCTTTTTCTTAGAGGATTTACATTGGTTGGCTCTATGACCTGACTTACCACAATTCCAACAAACATCCTCCTTATTGGAAGGCCAACGTTTTTTAAACTTCTTCCTAGGTTTGTCAGACTTGTCTCTAGAAGTACTAGGCCTAGATCTTCTAGACTTATGGGAGGAATTCTTGGACACTTTCTTAGTAACCTTAGAAGGGGGGGGGGGGGAGTCAATTTTTCCAAAACCAAAGTCATGGAAAAAACTACCCAACTCAGCTCTAGTGGTCAACCTATCTTTCTTGAGTTGAATCTTAAGTTTAAGGTCAATGCAAAGCTCTAGGCCTACAGTGTTAATGAAACTAGCAATGTCTCCGTAGGTCATTTGACTGTAAGGGATATTGCCCTCACATCTATCCCTAATTTTGGTTCTAACCTTATCAGCAAATAGAGGGGGCAGACCACTAATAAACCTTTCTTTCCAGAAGTCACTATCACACTCTAGCCTAATCATGACTTTAGCAAGGAAATTGTCTTTATACCACCTAAATTCAGTCAACTTAGGGCAAGACAGATTGTTAAGGATTTCTAGACTCCTATCTTGGAAGAGTTTAGGCTCACCTACAAAGTGCTTAGCAATGTGGTAAAGAAGGGTGGCACAGGCATCCTCTTTAGGTTCCTGAACAACAGTTTCTACACCATTTTTAGTCTTTATAGTGGTGGCAATAGTGGTAGCGACGAAAATACTATTATTAAGATTATCAATGAAGTAATTATCCCACTAATGTCTAAGCATAACGGTAAACCCTGCAACAATCAGTTTCGCTGCTTCTTTATCAGAAGATCCCCTCATCTTATAGGCAGTGATAGCAATACCCATTTCATGGAGCTTATTGTAGATTTGGTGTTCAGCCGATCCATCAATATTCCATTCAGTGATGTCACTACCAGAATGAGAAGAGGTGGAAAGAAAAGAATTGTCCTCGAACTGAGTATCAGGAAAAGAAGGTCAATTATAATAATTCTTCTGAGTATGATATCGGGATTGGGTCAGCTTAGAAAGAGAGTCTTCAGTCTAAGTTTGAACACACTCTTTTTCCTTTCCTTTATCGGAAATGCTTAATTGGGCTAACTGCTCATTGATTTGTTCAAGAAGTTTTCCAGAAACCTTAAAATCATTACTCAATTTAGGAAATCTTTCTTTTGAAAACTCGGGGGTTTGAAAATAGGATTAGACTCAATCGTACTAATGCTAGTACTGGCCTTGGAAGGGCTAGGAGCAGAGAAAACCGATATCACTTTAGCTTCTTCAATTTGCTGAGAAACCGTGTACAAAAGGCGGTTAGTATAATTATTTTGTTCAATAATTTTATCCAAATCCTTGTTGTAGGGGGAAAGATTAGGTTTTTCACTTTTCAAGTTAAAAGGTGAAG
The DNA here is from genome assembly GCA_034376525.1 of Nicotiana benthamiana. NCBI lineage: Eukaryota > Viridiplantae > Streptophyta > Magnoliopsida > Solanales > Solanaceae > Nicotiana > Nicotiana benthamiana. The sequence goes on along the minus strand of CM067323.1, from coordinate 95,222,863 downwards.
CAATGATAATTTCATTGAAATGAGGGATTTTAATACCTTCAAGAGGGGGAACGGTATACTCTACAACTTTGTTAGTCTGAGTATACCATTTGTTAACAAGGACTTGAAGAGACTCTTTTTGGTCATCTAATTTTCCAGTGATCTCAAGCCATTTAGAAAAATCAATATCACATTTCAAACGTTTCATATCAGAAATCCATTCTTTTGCAAAAAGAGATTTTTGTTTTTGAGAATAGGTATTCGCATACCAAGAGACCCTTATTTTATTTTCTGGTACGATCCAGAGAGATTTCAAATACTTCTTGTCCGGAGAAAAATCATTTTCAAAAGTAATGACACCTAAACCTGGGTTAGAATGGTGACGAGGGGGTTCCATGTCAGACTCAGTAGGACTACTAGCCTCATGGAAAGTAGGCTGGTAATAGACTATAGGGATTTCTCCAGAAAAGTCTACTCCATGAACCTTGCCTTTATTACTATAGCCATAACAGTATGTGAAATAGATGACAAAGGACTTACTTAAAAAAGCTTTATTCCAGAAAACATAGGAGAATTACAAGAGAAGGGAGAAGATTACAGTAGTATAGAAGGTCTTGAAATTTTTGAGAGAGGGTAAAATTTTCCGTGCCTTCTAGGAATACATATGAGAGTCTTTTATAGACCTTAGAAAAAAGGTAAAGACATCTAGTGCCTACAGGTGGGCGACTTAGATATGGCCGACAAAATAGAAGATAAGACTTCTTATCTTAGTGGGGACCTATTCTAAGATAGGGACAAACGTACAAATAAAAGATAGGATTTCTTATCTTAATGGGGACCTATTCTAAGATAGGGACAAACGCGTGCTTATCAGTTTTTCTTTCTTTTGGAAAGTAATGATAAAGTAAGCACTCACATGAACAAGGTGGGCATTCCCACTTGACTAAAAGACACCATATTTCTAGAAGTGGGGTAACATGTTTCTAGAACAGTAATTCCATTGAGATTCCTTTTAGGAATAGTGAACGTCCTTTGTTAAAAAGTAATTTCGGTTCTTTGAACCTCCAGGGGTCAAGATCCTATTCATAATAGTGGTCTTGGTAGGACTGTGCTAGTCCTTTTGGAAAACACATATCTCCATTGTTGGAGTCTTCAGCGGAAGCAGCTTCTTCCATGAGCTGCATGAGGGCAACTTCATCCTGGTTTTAATGTTCAGAAGGGCTTGTTGTAGCTTCTTCTTGAGAGCGGCCTTGGATGAGCTGGACTGCGCGGACTGAGCTGGTGTTTTACCTTTGCTGGTTGAAGAGGTCTTGGGTTTCGGAACCCAACCTTATATCTTTATTTCCTTGGATAAATACCTGATCCTTTCGAATTCTGAAATGGTAAATTTCCAAGTAATAATATAACAAATTCTTTTTTGAATAAAGAATTTGCACGCCTTGATGTGTGCGGGTAAGGTTGAAATCTCCTGCTGAATTTGAAACTCTTCAAATTTCTGCTGGAACTGTCGAGGGAGGATTTCTAATTTTCCTCCAAATTGTAAGACCTCGTTTAACCTCGTTTGGAAATCATTGATATATTTGATATGTGTGCTTTGGTTGTATTAGCATGATTTCCAGGTATATGTTTTGATGAATGACAAACAATGAAGTCAAGTGTCAAACAATGTTATTATATGACAAACAATCAAGATTGAATGTCGAGAAGCATATTCATGAAGGGATGGCATGGAAAAGCCAAGATGAGCTCAAAAGTTCAAGACCGAAGACCCAAGGCGTAGGTCGTTAGGTAGAACCAATGTAAGAGCAACGTTTAAGTTATCTCGTCTTTTGGCTCAACATAGGTCATCATAAATATGCATAAAATCATTTTATCAAATCATAAATATCATAAACAATTTCCATATACTTCAAACAAAATGATTTTCAATGTTTTCATTTTAACCAAAATGGTTTTTGAAGTAAGTTTTCGATTCTGGACAGAACAGCCAGATAATCGATTATCCTTAAGCTGATAATCGATTATGCTGAGTTTCCAGCAAAACTGGAAATTCCAGCATGTCTGCATAATCGATTATCACTATAAGGATAATCGATTATCCGCTTTTTCCAGCATAAACTGGAAATTCCAGAGAAGGTAAATAATCGATTATCCTCCAGAGAATAATCGATTATTCACTGACCGTTGCCTTCCAACGTTCAGTTTTGTGAACGTTGAGAAGTTAATCGATTATGTAAAGTAGATAATCGATTATCTTGGCATAAAATCAGCATTATTGATTGCCTATTAAGCAACGGACATACAACCTCTACCACCTATAAATAGAGGTCTTTGGGACTCATTTTATATGAACAATATCTCTCATTATTCTTGAACATATTGATAACATATCTACATCATATTTAGAGCTTTTGTTGAGCCATTTGAGAGACAACTTTGTGTGTTCATAGAGCTTATATTGTATCTCTTTATCTACTCTTCTTAGAGAGTTCTTGTTGTAAAAAAGAAAGGTTCTTGAGAAGACCATACCTTCTCATTGAGCGTTGGGTTTGCTAAGTACCTTCAATCTTAGTGTGTGGAGTTTTGTGGTGCGGTATCCGCGAGCAAGGTGAAGTCTTGAGGTAAGGTATCCTCGAGCAAGTTGAAGTCTTGTAGAGCGTACATCTACGAGCAAGTGTAACGTTTTGTTAGGCACCTGTAAGCTTAACGGAGTTAGTGTAAACTCGAGAGAGTATCTCGGGAGACTGGACTAACCACACATTGTGGTGAACCAGTATAAATTCGGTGTGTCCTTTCCTTACTCTTTTAATTACTGCACTTACTTTACTCCTGCAATTTTAATTCCGCAAAATTTACCGACTTTCTCGTGCCTCACTATTCACCCCCCCTCTAGTGACGGGCATAAATCCTAACAGTTGGTATCAGAGCCTAACTCTCTGAAAGCCTTAACCGGTTGAGAGAACGATATATATTTTCTTGTTGAGAATGTTGAACGCAGGTATGATGAGCGAAGGGCGCTCTACCATTAGGCCTCCACTATTTGATGGAACCAATTATACATATTGGAAAGAGAGGATGAGAATATTCATCCAATGAAATAACTTTCGATTATGGCACATCATCAAGAACGGTGAACAAATGCCGACAAAGAAAGTTGGGGAAATCACGGTTCCAAAGGAGGAAGATGAATATAATGCCGAAGATATCAAGAAGGTTGAAAATAACGCAAAGGCCATCAATATGTTGTATTGTGCCGTGAATCCGGATTACTATCAGAAGATCTCTTGCTGCACAACCGCCAAAGAGATGTGGGATAAGCTTGAAATCACTTATGAAGGTACGCCTCAAGTCCGAGAAGCTAGAGTTGATTTTCTAACACATGAATATGAACTCTTTAGAATGAAGGAGCCTGAAAGCATCGATGATATGTTTGATCGATTCTCAATGATCATCAATGATCTCCATGCTCTTGGGAAAGTATATTCGAACAAAGATCTTGTTCGAAAAATCCTGCGGGGTCTCACTCCCGAATGGCGTTCCAAAGCCAATGCCATCCAAGAGCCGATAGGAATCACGGACGTCACAATTGATGGACTAAGAGGTAACCTCAAAACTTATGAAAGCACAATTCTTAAACCTTCATTTGGAGATGAGAAAAGTCCAGGTATTGCCTTCAAAGCCTCATCTTCTAAAAGAGTAGAAGTAAGTGATTCGGAAAGCGATGATGATACTATTTCCAACGATTTAATTGAAAAGTTTTATAAGTTTATGAAGAAGGAAGAACCAAGTACTTCATGCCATAATTGTGGAAAACTTGGCCACACCAAGTCACATTGTCCAAAACCCAAGGACAAGAAGAAGAAAAAACACCAAAGGCGCGTGACATGGGATTCGGACAGCTCGGGTGATGAAACTGCCGCCCTATGCCTCATGGCCAACGAGGAAGAAGAGGTAAGTACTCCTAACTCTTACTCTTATGAAGAATTACAAGAAGCTTTTCAAGAATTATATGATGAATTGAAAAAGTCTTCAAAATTCTCCAAAGAGGCCAAGGCTAAAATTAAAGTTTTAGAAGAGAAAAATAAATTTTTGGAAAATGACAATATTGATCTTAGAAATAAAATTAAGGAGATGCATGAAGATTTTTCAATTGATCAAAATTCTAATTGTTCATCTTGTGATTCTTTGCAATTAGAAAACATAGAACTTAGGAACACATTAGAAAAACGTAGTGTAGACAATCCTAAAATAGTTGAAGAAATTAAAAAGAAAAGGCCCAGGAAAAATAAAAGGCGTAAAAAGAATAAGAATCATGTTAGAAATTGCGATGTACAACCTAGAAATAATTCTAGGAATTTTGTAAATGAGTCTAGAATTAATTATTTTAGACCACCTAGAAATGATTCCAGGAATTTTATTAATGAGTCTAGAATTAATCATTTTAGACCACCTAGAAATGACTCTAGGAATTTCAACGCTTCTAGGAATAACGACTTTAGATCACCTAGAACGTTTTTGGCTCAACCAAGACATATGCACAACCCGAATGTTATATGTCATTATTGCAACCGGGTAGGACACATAGCACCCGTATGTTTTGCAAAACATAGGGATTTATCTTTTGGCTATGATTATTATTTGCCTAACCCCCAAGGACCCAAAAGGGGTTGGGTACCTAAAAACTGTTTTTAGGTACGTTTGCAGGTGTGCTTGAAGACTACAATGTTGTAGTAGATGCACCAAGCACGAAACCTTATTGCATCGAGGGGGAATTTCGGTCAGTTATCATATTTTTAATAAAAACGTAATAGTTGATATGTGTTAACGATTGATATGTCTTTGTTAACAATTGGTATCAAGTATTTTTTTGTTGATTCATGTTTTGATAACTTTTATTTTTAATAACAATTGGTATCAATTATTTTTGTTAAAAATAATGATTCATTCATGTTTTGATGAATATTATTTTTGGTTTGAATAACAGTTGGTATATTCTTGAAAAATAAATGATTCATGTTTTAATACAACTATTGGTTTGTTAAAAATTAACAGTTGATATGTTTTTAAGTAATATGATTTGCTAAAAATAACCGTTATTATGGTTGTTATATTTTTACTAACATTTGGTATCATTTTATGTTGGTATGATTTTTTGAAAATCGTCATCATGTATATTCCTCATTGTATTCCCTATTTTATGTTTGACACTAACAGTTGGTATTCCCAAAAGGAAAAAGTGTCAAAAGGGGAACGTAGCCTGTGTATACTCTCTTTTTGCTAATGCCAAAAGGGGGAAGAAATTAGGCGATATGCAGGCGATATGCATCTAATAAGGGAGAATGTCTCCACCTTCTAGTATAACCCTCTAGTATGCTTTATTTGAGGGAGAATACTCAATTAAGGGGGAATATTTTGCATGACTTATATGTTGAGATATAGCATGTCTTTAGGGGGAATCTGATATGCATATCTCCTATTGTTTGTCATTATCAAAAAGGGGGAAATTGTAAGACCTCGTTTGGAAATCATTGATATATTTGATATGTGTGCTTTGGTTGTATTAGCATGATTTCCAGGTATAGGTTTTGATTAATGACAAACAACAAAGTCAAGTGGCAAACAACGTTATTATATGACAAACAATCAAGATTGAATGCCGAGAAGCATATTGATGAAGGGATGGCATGGAAAAGCCAAGACGAGCTCAAAAGTTCAAGACCGAAGACCCAAGGCGTAGGTCGTTATGTAGAACCAATGTAAGAGCAACGTTTAAGTTATCTCATCTTTTGGCTCAACATAGGTCATCATAAATATGTATAAAATCATTTTATCAAATCATAAATATCATAAGCAATTTTCATATACTTCAAACAAAATGATTTTCAACGTTTTCATTTTAACCAAAATGGTTTTTGAAGTAAGTTTTCGATTCTGGACAGAACAGCCAGATAATCGATTATCCTTAAGTTGATAATCGATTATGCTGAGTTTCCGGCAAAACTGGAAATTCCAGCATGGATGCATAATCGATTATCACTATAAGGATAATCGATTATCTGCTTTTTCCAGCTTAAACTGGAAATTCCAGAGAAGGTAAATAATCGATTATCCTCCAGAGAATAATCGATTATTCACTGACCGTTGCCTTCCAACGTTCAGTTTTATGAACGTTGAGAAGATAATCGATTATGTAAAGTAGATAATCGATTATCTTGGCATAAAATCAGCATTATTGATTGCCTATTAAGCAACGGACATACAACCTCTACCACCTATAAATAGAGGTCTTTGGGACTCATTTTATATGAACAATATCTCTCTTTATTCTTGAACATATTGATAACATTTCTACATCATATTTAGAGCTTTTGTTGAGCCATTTGAGAGACAACTTTGTGTTGTTCATAGAGCTTATATTGTATCTCTTTATCTACTCTTCTTAGAGAGTTCTTGTTGTAAAAAAGAAAGGTTCTTCAGAAGACCATACCTTCTCATTGAGCGTTGGGTTTGCTAAGTACCTTCAATCTTAGTGTGTGAAGTCTTGTGGTGCGGTATCCACGAGCAAGGTGAAGTCTTGAGGTGAGGTATCCTCGAGCAAGTTGAATTCTTTTAGAGCGTACATCTACGAGCAAGTGTAACGGTTTGTTTGGCACCCGTAAGCTTAATGGAGTTAGTGTAAACTTGAGAGAGTCTCTCGGGAGACTGGACTAACCACACGTTGTGGTGAACCAGTATAAATTCGGTGTGTCCTTTCCTTACTCTTTTAATTACTGCACTTACTTTACTCCTGCAATTTTAATTCCGCAAAATTTACCGACATTCTCGTGCCTACTATTCACCCCCCTCTAGTGACGGCCATAAATCCTAACACAAATATCTTCCATCAATCCTAAGACCATCTAGGAATAATGGCAGTGGTCAGCTCTGGGCTGTATTTGAAGAATCAAGTATGACCGGGTCTAAGATACATGAAATTAAACCAGGCCTCCTAATAGGTGAACCAGTTCTAAGTCTGGGGACGATGAACCATACTCAATGCTATGGGAGTGATCAAATGGTCGGCTTGCAATTCAAAAGGGGAAAGTATTTTCTTGATAGTACATCGGGAGTACTGAATGAAACTGGGTCTTTATCCTCGTAGGTATGTTCTACCTAAAGTGAATCAGTATCAACTAGGATTGCTTCAAAATATAAACGGGTTTTGAATGGGTCGTGACTATCTACGTAGTCCTGATTGTTGTAGCAAGGCTTAACTAAGTCTAAAATACGGCCATTTTCATAATCCTTGTCTAAGGCGAGGATATGGATTACGTTAGAGGTAATGTATTCAAAGGTCTCTTCGGTTGGAGCCTGGGTTTTTTTTAGGGGAGACTCGAGGGTCTACAGCTTGGGCAAATGATTCTGGAACCTTCATTTCGTAGCTCTGTTTGTTTTGGGTAACAGAACGGGCTTGGGAAGAGGATCCAGATTCTAGCTTTGGTTCTTCTATTTTGGGAAGGTCTGCTAGGATAGAGAATTTGTTTTTAGCTAGGCTTGGTCCTGGCGAAGGTAAAGGGGGAAAAGAAGGCCTTAACTGGACTAGGCCCGTTGGTGCGAAAGGTCTGACTGCCTTTCAGTTTTGACATTTTTGAATGGGGAATTAGGCCTTGAGGGCTTCATGACCCTGTAGAAATTCTCTGGTTAGAAAATCAGGAAGGGAACTGTTTTCTCCTTTGATGAATTCAATTTGAAAATCAAAGCTAGATAGTAGAACTTGCCATCTAGCAAAAATTTGTTTTGAAACCAGATTTTTAACATCCTTTTGTAAAATCTCTTTAGCTAATTTACAATCAACCCTAAGTAAAAATTCTTTGTTTACTAAATCATCTTGATATTTAGTGATACATAGCACTATAGACAAAACTTCCTTTTTTAACAGTACTATAGTTATTCTGGGCAGTGTTCCAGACTCCTGATGTAAACCTCACGAGTTGTTCGCAACTATCTGAGTTGACACGCTGCTTGAGAGTACCTCCATAATTTATTTCAGAGGCATCAGTCTCAACTATCATAAAAGATTTAGGGTTTGATATCCCTAAACAAGGAAGATTTTGAACTAATCTCTTAATCTTCTTGACACTGTTGGTTTGTTCTTCACTCCAAGGCGAAGGATTTTTTCTAAGTCTTTTATACAAAGGTTCACAGACCTGCCTAATGTTAGGGATGAAATATGCCATATAATTGAGACTACCTAAAAATCTTTGAAGCTGAGTTTTATCTTTGATCTCGTCAGGGAATTTACTAGAGAACTTTATGGCTCTGCAAATAGGTTTATGAATACCTTGGTAGAGGTCATGACCTAAAAATCTTATAGAGGTTTGAAAGAGCTTAATTTTTTTAGCACGAATAACCAATCCGTTACTTTTAATAACATTAAAGAAAGTATCCAAATGTTAAAATGAGAATCTATGTCCTCAGAAAAAATAAGCACATCATCAATATAAACAATTGACATATAACTATAAGGATTAAAAATGCCATTCATGATATTTTGAATCTGAGGGAGCATTTTTTAATCCAAAAGGCATGACATTCCACTCGTAATGACCAAATGGTACATTAAAAGAGTCTTGTACTTATCCTTTTCGGCAATTTGAATTTGCTAGAAACCAGATTTCATATCGAACTTACTATAAAGGTTTTCTTTATAAGTTCGTTTAAGAAGATCCCTTTTATTAGGAATCGGATGCCTGATCCATTTGAGGACCGAGTTGAGGGGCTTATAATTGATTACAAGCCTAGGGGCACCTCTTTACTTTTCTGCACTATTGTTTACGTAAAATGCAGAACAACTCCAAGGAGAGTTAGAGGGACGAATGATACCATTTTTTAGTAAATGATCAATTTTATTTTTACAAACTTCCATCATATCTTAATTCATCTGAATAGGTCTAGCCTTAGTGGGAATATCCTTTTCAGAGAAACCAGTTATGTAAGGGAGTTCAACAGAATACTTTTTTATTTTCCAAAAAGCTGCGGGCAAATCAGAGCAAGTTTAATTTTCAAACCTTTTTTGAAGGGATATGATCTTAGTGACCATTTCCAGGGTTTTTAATATTTGCTTGATTTGTTCAATTTTAATTTCTTCTTTTAAGAAAGAGATATGATTAAATTACTTTAAAATGTGTATGGCGAAGCTTTAATAAGTTAAAAACAAAGCATAAGAGCACATTATATTTCCAGCATCTTGTTTATACACACTTGTAACTTGTAAGACAACTAAGGTATCAAACACATTGTATCAAGGAAAAAGAGATAATATTTTATCAATATGATAAAATCATGAGTACAACATTATAACCTTTTTCAAGAAGAGCATGACGCTCACGTATGGTAAGCGCAATTTGTTTTGAAATTCTGATTTGTATAAAGATGATGTTGCCTGGTCTGGGACAACAACGGTTGTATTTTCAACAAGGTTCTGCCATGCAGTAACTTGTTTTCTCATGTGCCGTGATAATAGTAATGCAGATATTTGGCTATAAGTTGCATTGCAACCTTCCTTTTTTCTCCATATGAACATTTATTCATTTTTTTGGAATCAATCAGTTATGCAAGTTCAAATTCCTTTTATACCTGTAGATTGGCATGTGTTTGGTAGTATATAAACTAATCATGAGTACTCTATAAAAAAAATTGTCATAAGCGATAGCTATCAACAATTGCAGAAAAATAACATGCTTAAGCTTATATCATATAAGCACATCTCTCCCTTGTTCAATTCAATACTAACTGGCAAATACGAACAATGTTATTATCCAAAATAACTTTTGAATCAGAAAAATGACCATCAATGGCGGATCAACGTGTGCTGACCAGCAAGTCTCTCCTTCCTCAACACATTTGGCAACTATTGTGACGACCTCTTTTCGTAGTTCCTATCATTAGCTCTTTAGTACGAATGGAAATAAATATACTTTTTCGTTTGTTGATTACCTCCGCCGGTAATGTTCATTTTTCTTTTCTCCTTTCTTTATTTTTCTTCTTTACTTAAAAAAAATGGTGTTTTCCCTCAGTAGATCTGAAGATTGCTGGATTACTTGGATATATTCTTTAGAAGAGAGGCTTCACATTCTTAGCCAGTAATGTTCTTATTCATCTTCTTCTCTTTCTTCTATTTCTTTCCCTATTTCTAGTTATTATTTTTGTGTGCGGGGATAATTTGGTAGAATTTTCTGTTTCCAGTGGATACTTGTTTGACTTCTGAAACATTGTGCAGAAGAGGAAAAATGAAAAGTAATACAGTATAAAGTGGCCAAACGGAAATCTAGCAACAACAAAAGTAAACACAATGTAAGCCGAATGAAGATTGTACATGATAAATCCTGAAATCTTTTATTTGCCCAAAAACGAAAACATGATGTACCCCACTCTTAGATTGTTAGACATGTGAAGCAGCAGATAGAGCAATTTGGTACAGTTCATGATAGTGCTATTGTTAAAGAAAGATAGAGACTGAAATTGAAACTGAAAAGACGATTATACCCTCTAGCATATATGGAGCCATGTTGACCTGCTGTGAGCTTATTTCGCTTTATTAGATGGTGAAATTTATTCAAATACTATTACATAAAATAAAAAGAAGAGAATAGTAGACCAAGTAAGGGCCACTATCCTTTGAAGTGTTTTGTTACTTTTGGAAGGTGGGATATCATTTGATATGTCATCACTGAATAAATCATTTGAAATATTTACTTATTATTCATATATTAGCTTATCATATCAAATATGTAATGCTAGATAAAAAGTATCTACATTAGAAACATTCTTCGTCGTATATATATATTCCTAATTACTACATACGAATTGTCCCAGTTGACACGTATATATATATACACGTGTCAACTGGGACAATATTCATATGTAGTGATTAGGATGAATATTTTGCATCATACAACTGTGTGCCCTTATTCATCCTGAAAAACTTAATATTCTGAGTATAAGTACTTTTTATAGGTAATGTCCCCGCATAACTTTTAAAAATTGGAAAAGTGCAAGTAGCTACTACTCACTGTTTAATTATCGCAAGGGAGGCAATTTTCATGACTTAAGTAAACTAGTTTTATTTGACACTTCCTATTAAATAAAATATTGTCGTGCTTGTCATTTCCGGGGATTACCAGCAATTAGAAGTGGTAATTTGAGCCAAAACTCATTTAACCTGTCCAACTAATCCAGAGATTAATGAGTTGGGCTACAAACATTTTAGCTCCAGGTTAATTTGGGTTGAGCCCAGATTAACCCATTATTTTTATAGCAAACTTCATTTGTAGCCATCTGGGAAAAACTAATGACAATAGCTAGCCACAAAATAAATCATATGATAAACAGCCCAAAACTAATTAAAGGCTAGCCCAAGACCACTACTACTCAAAACCCTAACTTCCTTCTCCCTTAGTGTTCATACCATTTTCCTCCGTTGAAGCCGCTGCCGGCCGCCACCGTTCCTCCGTATTGAACCACCAATCAACGCCCTCCGTCATGATCCATTCCCGCCCAGTTGAACGGACTGAAAAACATGATTCAGATTTAACGAACGGGACAGTCAATTAATGACTCATTGATTACTAGCTCATCTAGGGTCATTTTGCACAGATGATGTAGGCTTAAGTGTTTAGATAGCAATTCATTTTAGAAGCTCTCTAGATAGAAACCGAATTTGTAAAGAGATCTATTAATGTTTCATTGAAACCATAGTTGAAAAAATCTTACCTTTGCTTTGTCATGAGGCACTTAAAATATATACAGTACTGTATATTAGACGAATTGAACTACTATCACATTTCATTTATAGAAATTTATTAGTTGTTTCTGACTGTTGGAGATAAGAAACCAGCATAAGTGGAACGATGATTGAACCTGTATTTTGTCCAATCTCTCTTTGAGACATGCTTGGTTATGTTGTGCATCAATTGCAAGAGATTCTGTCTCTCCATCTCTTCATTCATTCCAAGTATCTTTATTCAGTTCCTCTCTGGAATGCACACCGTCTTAAGAACTCAAATTCATCTTTATTTTCATTGTTGAGAATTGAATTTGAGGATGTAACTTGGGACTCATTCTTGAGCTTAAAGAATCAGTATTGGTGCTGAAATTAGATGGTGTTGACGAAATTGATTGAAATGTGAGAGCGAAAGTCATCCTTCAAATCTGGAAATTGCACTTACTGTTCTCCTTGCAAATGTTATGTGAGCTGAAGTTGGATTGTGAGTGAATTTCTAAACTGAAGAAATTCCAAGAATCCTTGCTTCTGATTGAAGTTGTGTCCTATTTTTTGACTGCTTAGGCTGCTAAAAACTGCAATTCTGGACAATAAACTATTATGCTGCAAATTGAAGTGTCTCACCAGCCTTTTGCACTTATTTTCCAGCAATTATGCAGAACTATTTCTCAGCTAATTTCCTGCACTCTTGAACATCTTTGTTTAGCTTTAAAATCTATTGATCTCCTGTACTTTTTGAGCAATTTTTCTATATTTTTATCTTGTTTTCTGGATAAGATTTCGAGCAGTAAAATTCAGATTTTAACATGGGTAAATAGCTACTGAATTGAGCATTTTTTCCTTTTAAAGTCATTTTAGATTATGTATTATACTAGAGAGCATTTCTTTTGAATATAGGTATATTATAAAATATATATACAAAATAGGATGTCACTATATAAAAATTATAGAAAAATAGATTGTCACTATAAAATTTTAATATAGTATATATACAAACATAGACTATCACTATATAATTTATATATAAATAGGCTGTCACTATAAAATTTATATGGTGTTGACAAAATTGATTGAAATGTGAGAGCGAAAGTCATCCTTCAAATCTGGAAATTGCACTTACAGTTCTCCTTGCAAATGTTATGTGAGTTGAAGTTGGATTGTGAGTGAATTTCTAAACTGAAGAAATTCCAAGAATCCTTGCTTCTGATTGAAGTTGTGTCCTATTTTTTGACTGCTTAGGCTGCTAAAAACTGCAATTCTGGACAATAAACTATTATGCTGCAAATTAAAGTGTCTCACCAGCCTTTTGCACTTATTTTCCAGCAATTATGCAGAACTATTTCTCAGCTAATTTCTTGCACTCTTGAACATCTTTGTTTAGCTTTAAAATCTATTGATCTCCTGTACTTTTTGAGCAATTTTTCTATATTTTTATCTTGTTTTCTGGATAAGATTTCGAGCAGTAAAGTTCAGATTTTAACAGGGGTAAATAGCTACTGAATTGAGCATTTTTTTCCTTTTAAAGTCATTTTAGATTATGTATTATACTAGAGAGCATTTCTTTTGAATATAGGTATATTATAAAATATATATACAAAATAGGATGTCACTATATAAAAATTATAGAAAAATAGATTGTCACTATAAAATTTTAATATAGTATTTATACAAACATAGACTATCACTATATAATTTATATACAAATAGGCTGTCACTATAAAATTTATATGGTGTTGACGAAATTGATTGAAATGTGAGAGCGAAAGTCATCCTTCAAATCTGGAAATTGCACTTACAGTTCTCCTTGCAAATGTTATGTGAGTTGAAGTTGGATTGTGAGTGAATTTCTAAACTGAAGAAATTCCAAGAATCCTTGCTTCTGATTGAAGTTGTGTCCTATTTTTTGACTGCTTAGGCTGCTAAAAACTGCAATTCTGGACAATAAACTATTATGCTGCAAATTAAAGTGTCTCACCAGCCTTTTGCACTTATTTTCCAGCAATTATGCAGAACTATTTCTCAGCTAATTTCCTGCACTCTTGAACATCTTTGTTTAGCTTTAAAATCTATTGATCTCCTGTACTTTTTGAGCAATTTTTCTATATTTTTATCTTGTTTTCTGGATAAGATTTCGAGCAGTAAAATTCAGATTTTAACAGGGGTAAATAGCTACTGAATTGAGCATTTTTTTCCTTTTAAAGTCATTTTAGATTATGTATTATACTAGAGAGCATTTCTTTTGAATATAGGTATATTATAAAATATATATACAAAATAGGATGTCACTATATAAAAATTATAGAAAAACAGATTGTCACTATAAAATTTTAATATAGTATATATACAAACATAGACTATCACTATATAATTTATATACAAATAGGCTGTCACTATAAAATTTATATACAAATAGAGTGTCACTATACAAATATATACAAAAATAGACTGTCATTGTACAAAATAAACTATCATTATACAAAAAATATACAAAATAGACTGTCATTATACAATTTATATATAAATAGACTGTCACTATAAAATTTATATACAAATAGATTGTCATTATACAAAATATGTACTAAATAGACCTTCATTATACAAAATAGACTATCATTATACAAAAAATATACAAAATAGACTGTCACTATACAAAATATATACTAAATAGACTGTCATTATACAAAATAGATTTTAACTATACAAAATAGACGGTCTCTATACAAAAAATATACAAAATGCAATATGTTTGCGCCGAAGGGTCATTTTTTTCAAGAGGGCGAAAACATGGTCTATTAAAATTTTGAGGGGCTATATAGGGTAATTTTTCTTATTTTTATGGGAATTTTTCATAAAGCACCATCTTTTTTGTTTAATTAGTCATTTATAGATACACTTTGCTACATTACGTGTTATAGATATCTTTTATGGTTTTATATAATGTATTTCATGTATTTAAGTTGCTGTATTCATTAATACAACCAAAAATATAGGCGTAAAATTTTGGAATTCCAGCTAAGTTTGACATGTATTTAGCTGTATTCAAGCGACATTAACATTAAATACAGTAATGTATATGCGCTAAAAACGGAAGGTAATAAAATCACATGATCTTCTCGTAATTTAATTAAATTAACTCAACGACCTAAAATGATCCCTCATTATCTGTATTTGAAAGATACATAATAAGATTACAGCTGAATAAAGAGAAATACATATGAATAATACAGTTGAATACAAAACAATAAACCTTAATTCATCTGAATAAAATACTTGAATACAATAAAAAATACAACTGAATAAACTCTTGAATGTAACAAAATACAACTAACTTCTGCTGAATAAAATGGTTGAATATAACTAACTACAACTGAATACAGTTGTATAAAACACTTCAATACAACTAACGATTGCTGAATAAAAAAAATAAATACAACTGATTAAACCTTAATACAGATGAAGAATACATTCGAATATAACTGAATACAAATAGGCGATTTGGGAGATCTAAAGAGAGAAACATATATATGGTTTTAACTCTGTAATCCAAGCGAATGGCAACAATAAATGGATATAAAATCACGGACAAAGCCAAAATCTTTAAGGAAATTCGGAACCCGAATCACGAATATAACCTCTACTGGAACTTCATGTTTTCTGTTTGAGAATTAAAAATGCAGAACCATTTTCGTTTTGTCTTCTCACTTTTTTAGTTCTTTTTCGTCATTTTCTTTTGATTTTTTCAGATCTTTTGACTTCTGCTTCTTTCTTTCTTTTGTCATACCTTTTTTGCTTTTCTAAGTTTTCCCTTCTTTTCACTTTTTTTGTTTTTTTTGTTTTTTGCTTTTTCCTTTTCTCCGATCTCCTTCTTCTTTATTTCTATATATGACGTTGTTTATGTAACTGATGATTTGATAGTTTAAGGATTGAAAATTGAGAATTTTGGTGGGAGAAGAGTTAAGAAAGTAGGGTTTGTGGGAGAAGAGAGTCTGGTTGTATACAAACAGAAAGAGATTGTATTGGGGTTTGCAAATACACGGTAATTATGTGAGAGAAAATACAAAAAGGGAGAGAGTTAAATAATATTTAGCATATATGGAGCCTTAATCGTAGGATGTAACTATATTTAGATTTTTTGTTATAAAGGATAAAAGGTATTTATAGGATTTAATATTTTAAAATGGTATTTATTTAAAATAAATAGGGTACTAACCCACAATTGTTGGTCCTTAGAGAGACCCTATAGGGTGATGTGAGGTTATTATCGGCGATGATGGTGTTCTGCGACTCCAAGGCCGCTTATGCATTTCTAATGTTGATGGCCTAAGAGAGACAATTTTAGATGAGGCAAACAGTTCACGGTATTTTATTCCTCCCGGTGCTACGAAGATGTATCGTTACCTAAGACAAGATTACTAGTGGTGGTAGATAAAGAAAGATATAGTTGGGTATGCGGCTAGATGTCTGAATTGCCATCAGGTTAAGTATGAACATTAGAGGTCAGGTGGCCTACTTCTGCAGATGGTTATACCGGAGTGAAAGTGGGAGTACATCAATATGGATTATGTAGTTGGGTTACCGCGAACGTTGAGGAAATTTGATGTTGTTTGGGTCATTGTTGATAGATTGACCAAGTCTGCACACTTTATTTCGGTGGTGACTACTTACTCTTCAGAGAGGTTGGCCCGTATTATGTTCAAGAGATCGTTAGGTTTCATGGCGTGCCTATTTCCATAATTTCATATAGAGGCCCTCAATTTATTATAAATTTATGGAGAGCTGTGCAAAGTGAGTTGGGTACCCGAGTAGAGCTTAGCACAGCCTTGCATTACACTGACCAACATTTGAAGCAGACATTTCAGATTATAAAGAATATTCTCAGAACATGAGTGAAGCAGACATTTCAGATTCTTATAACAATAATTACCAGTCCAACACCAAGATAGATCTATTTGAGGCCTTGTATGGTTGGCGGTGTCATTCCCCCATAAGATGGCTTGAGCTCGGTGAGGCTAGGCTATATGGTACTGGTTTGGTAAAGGATTCCTTGAATAAGGTAAAATTGATTCAGGAGAGATTACGCATAGCTCAATCCAAATAAAAGATTACGCATATCAGAAAGCACATGATTTATCATTTATGGTGGTCGAGAAAGTTCTCTTGAAAGTCTCGCCGATGTAGGGTATCATGAGGTTTAGAAAGAGGGTGTAAGCTGAGTCAGAGGTTCATCGATCCATTTGAGGTGTTGGAGTGAGTTGGAGAGGTTGCTTACATGCTTGCTTTGCCTCCTAGACTAATGGGATTTCATCCGGTATTCCACGTGTCTATGCTCCGAATATACCATACCGACAGTTCACATGTGTTAGACTACAGTACAATGTATCTTGATGAGAGCTTGGGTTATGAAGATGAGCTAGTTTCCATTGTTGATAGGCAGGTTCGCAAGTTGAGATCTAAGAAGATTTCAATAGTGAAGGACCAGTTAAGGGTTCAACTAGTCGAGGAGGCGATTTAGGAGACCGAGGAGGATATGCGGATCAGATATCCACACTTATCCGGTACTCCGAGTATGATTCTAGACCTGTTCGAGGAGGAATATTTGTTTAATAGGTGGAGAATGTATCAATCTCGTTTTACTTTCCAGATCCCCGTTTCCCTATTTAAGACTTTAGATATGTACTTTTACTATTTTATGACTTGCAGAGATGGTTGGTTTGGTTTTGGAAGGAATCAGGTTGAATTTAGAACACTTAGTTCCATAATTGTGGCCTAAGGTGACCAAGTTTGATTTGAGCCAGCACTCTGAGTAAATGACATCAGAACCAGAATTGGAAGATTTCAATATGTTCGTATGATGATTTTGGACTTGGACGTATGTTCAGATCGAATTTCGATGATCCGTGAGTGTTTCAGCACTTACTAATGAGAGTTGGCATTTTGAAGGTTTTAGAATTTCCTAAGTTTGACTAGAAGTGGACTTGGTGTTATCGATGGCCTTTTGCGATTCCGAGCCTTGGAATAGGTTCATATTATGATTTTATGACTTGTGCGTAAAATTTGGCATCATTCCGAGTTGTCTACGTATGTTTCGTCACGTTCGGAGTTGGTTGAAATGAGTTTGAAGCTTAGAAGTTGATTAATTTGGATTTGAGGTGCGATTCATAGTTGTAGTGTTATTTTATGTGTTCCGAGGCTTGAGTAAGTCCATAGTATGTTTATGGACTTGTGGGTACATTTGGATGGGTCCCGAGTGGCTCGGGTATTTTTTGGACCACCTAGAGTAAGTTAAAGTTGGTCGACAATAACTGGTGTGCTTCGAGATTGCGAAGGCAGTTCCGCGATCACGAAGAATCTTGGAGGGAAGCCTGGGATTTTACCCTTCGCGAATGCGAAGAGGTCCACGCAACCACGAGGGAAGATCTAGTCCTTCTTCATGAACGCAAAAACCACATCGTGGACGCGAATAAAAGAGGTGTTGAGCTAGGCTAGAAGGAAGATGGCCTTCACGAACGTGATAGTTTCATCACGAATACGAAAAGTTGTGGAGCTGGTTCATCACGAACGTGACCTTGTGATCGTGAACGCATAAGGAAAATTTGGGCAGCTGGGTAGTTAGCCTTCATCATTGTGGGGCCTTTTTCGCGATCGTGAAGAAGGGGGAACTGGGCAAACTTGAATTTGTTACGGGACTTATCCATCTTTTCTCTCATTTCCACTTGCTCTTGCACGAATTTGAGAGCATTTTTGTGGGGGATTTCCATCAACAACACAAGGTAAGTGATTTCTATCAATTCTTGAGTTAAATATATGGATTATGGTTAGATTTTGATACGGAACTAGATAAAATTTGTGAGACTTTTGTTGGAACCTATGTTTGGTAAAAATATGATTTGACCACATGAGTATGGAAATGGGAATAAATTATATATTTGATTTTGTGTGGTAAATGGTAACATTTATCTTCAAAATTTTTTGAAATTTAGGCACGAGGGTCCGGGGTGACTTTTATGGACTTTTCAAATTTGGTTGATCAATTAGTTTAACAGTTAAATTATGAACCTCTGAGTATATATTGATTAGTTTATACGACTTTTGACTAGTTTAGGATTGCTCGACATCATTTGAGGATTTCTAGTGAGGTTAAGAGCCGAATAGTGAACTTGGAGGCGAAATAAGTTTCTTGCCTAATCTTGTAAGTAGAAATTATCTCCTTACGTGTATTAATTGTTACGCGCTACTTGTTGTTGGAGCTACATCCACACGAGATGACAAGAGTCCGTACGTAGCTATATTCATGTTATGTACGGGTAAACTTAGATTCACATCATGCCTTAAATGTGCTATTTGTAGTCCTTGTAAATTGATTTTTCTTTGGGATCGAGGCTAGAATAAAATATTGATTGGGTCTCTTACTTTGGAAATTGTGGAATAATTGATGAACAATAAATTCGTGTTTTCTCAACTCGCATGTATTTTCGTGAGTGAAATAGTTTCTCCATTATAATAGGATCTGCAATATGGTAATATTATTCTTACGTGATCAGTCCATTCGCCTCGGCAGTAAAGTAACACTATTCTTATGCTATCGGATCATTCGCCTCAGTAGTACTATGTATCACTATTCCTATGGGATCGGGCCGTTTACCTCAGTAGACCCGTGTGTAATACTTGAGATTTGATTTGCTATTGATATTAGTTGAGTTTGTGCTTTCGAGGCATATATATCTACCTTATGCATTTTATTTTTTGACCACTAGTAAGTTTCAAGTTGACCTGTTATCACTATTTCTTCGAGTTTAGGCTAGATACTTACTGGGTACACGTTGATTTATGTACTTACGCTATACTTTTGCACTGATTGTGCAAGTACCGAGATAGGTACTTCCAGCGGTTCAGACGGGCCTGTAGGCACATTGCACGAAGATTTAGCGATGAACTACCTTCTATGCTCCGATCTGCAGCACCTAGAGTCTCCCTCTACCTTATTTATTGGCTCTATCTATTTCTTTTCAGTCAATAGTTATACTAGTTTTGTATATTTCTTACATTGCTCATGCACTAGTGACACCGGGTTTTTGGGGGTTACCAATGGGTATTCACCATTGTATATTTTTATCACTATGAATTATGTATTAAATGTACTTGGTATTTTGGGAAAGAAGTATGCAAGTTTCCATGAGATCTACTTTTATTCGGTTTATTTATAGATACCTCCGATTGTAAAAGTTAAAAACAAATAATTAAATTGAAGGTTCACGTGCTAGCTTGCCTTGCAGTGATGTTGGACGTCATCACGACCTGTTATGTAATTTGGGTCGTGACAAAGGGCTAGTTTGGTACAAGGGATAATTGAGAATTAATCCCGGAATTAATTTGACATGAATTTATCCGTTTGGTTGAAATAAAATTATGGTATAACTAATCCAAAATTACCTATCCAGAAATTATAAAGTTATTTTATATCTATGGGGGGCGGGGGGCGGGGGGGGGGGGGGGAGGCGAGGGGGGAGAGAAGGGGGTAACCAGAATAATTAATTATAAAATAATTAATTATGGGATAACTTTGTTTCCAACTAAACGACCTTTAAGAGAGATATGCTTTCACAGGAAGTATGGATTTGAAAAACAATCACCTATATTTTATAAGTGTGCCAACTAACTTTGTCATAATTCATTTACAACTAACAAGTTTATATCCCCGTTAACTAAGAAAAAAATACAAATCGGACTTGCTTGATCACCAACAGAATCATCAATAAAGGTTTAGTGCAAACGTAATTGATAAATCAAGATCAAGATAACAACAAATCAGATCCAATGAATAAAGCAAAACCTAGAATTATTTCGAAGCAAAAAATATCAATAGAGTACGAAATGAAAGTTTCAAAAGTTGCATGGCCTAATTGTAAGGACTTACTATGAATAAAAAATATTTTTGTTGGGAACATTGCCGAACAATAGTAACTAATGCTGGCAGAGAACAGAGGAGAGATTAGTCAAAACTTCAAATTGAGAATGCTGAAGAGAAAGAGATAGGAGAATGTCAAAGAAAGTATATAGAGTAATTCACAAAAAAAAAAAAAAAAAAAAGAAGGGTGGAAAAGGGGAGGGACAACCTCAAAAAAGGCTAGCTTGTTTTTTATTATCAATATTTCTTTTCAAAAATAATTTTTTCCCTAAATCAGAGAAAATGTGTTCCGAAGAAAAATATTTTCAAAATTGAGGAACATTTGCGCCAACCAATTATAAAAACAATTAGAAAGACAAAACACAATCCGCAGTTTGATTCTAAAATGACTAAAATATAAATAATTTACAAGAGATCGTTTAAATTAGCTGATTATAAATAGTTGATAAGCTTAAAGTGTTGAAACTGATTTTTAAATAAGCATTTAAGTGTTTGGATAGAAGTGTTAAAATTGATAATAAGCAATTGGTTTATTTTGGTAAAAAATATTGATTAGACGTTCTTTTGTTAAAATGATTGAAATTACTTTTAAAATTTGACAAAAAATATAAATTATAAAGTTTCTTTTTAAGAAAGGATGGACAACAAATATGGAATGAAGAGAAAGTTAGGAAATTTATTTTGGTAAAATATTTTGTAAATTGGAAAATATTACTTATTAAAGATAACTTAGTAAAAATTTTGGTCAAACTAAAAGAAAGTTATAAGTTGAGGGCAACTAATTTATGACTTATGACTTATTTTAACTTTTAAACATGGCTTATAAATATTACCAAACAAATAGATAAATCCAAAAAATACTTGTAACTTAAGGCAGTCTTGGTAGCCAGCATCAAGGCTAATGACCAAGCCCAAATCAAACCCGTTCAGTTGGAACACTCGGGTCCCGGAATTTCACCAATACCATAAACCCTGGAATCTGGAATCCAAAGCAATTCCTATTCCACAATTACACCAACACCCTAAATCCAGGTATGCAACTCGCAAACCGGCTTGTCTATTTTCTCGGAAGCTCAAATCGAAAACCCCATGAATTTAGGGGTTTCACGCAATTCACAGCATCAATCTCAAGCCTTAAAGTAGCATGGCGCAAGGACTCAAAGCTAGACCAAGCAATCGAAAACGACAAAAAATGGAAGCATTGTGCAAGAGTTGTTAAAGAAGTGCTAAACGAACCGGGTCAGGTAATCCTCTTCACTATTTGGAGAAACGACGCGAAAGATCGCGGTTGCCCGTAAAAATCAAAACTTTTCTTTATTTGAACCCCGGGTTATTCGATAATTACATGGATCGGGTCAGGCATAAATCGACCCGGTCACGTTCATTCGGGCAAGCGATAGATTAAGGCAATTCTTGGAAGAGGAGAGTAGGATTTATGTAAAAAATGAAATCTTTTTGGTTTCTAAGTTGTGTAAACTTCTAATGATGTCTAAGGATAATGTTGTAAGTGCAGATAAATTAGTACAAGTGAAGAGGGAATTCGGGTTCCCGAATGATTTTTTGGTAAATTTGGTGGCAAAATATCCGGAATATTTTAACTTAATTGGTGAACCTGGGGAGGGAAAATCATTTTTACAATTGGTTACATGGAACCCGGAGTTTGCGAAGTCGGTGATTGAGCTAAGAGCTGAGGAAGAATCAAGGTTAACAGGGATCAGAACTAGGCCAGCATTTAACTGGAAACTTCCTCCGGGCTTTTTCATTAAGAAGGAAGTGAGAGAGTGGATTCGAGATTGGATGGAGCTTCCTTATATATCACCCTACAATGATGCATCACATTTGGATCATTCTTCACGAGAGATGGAGAAGAGGACTGTGGGGGTTTTCCATGAGTTGCTATCGCTTTCTATTTATAAGAGGGTTCCTATTGACATTTTGGGAAAGTTTAGTGACGAATATAGGTTCTCAAATGCATTCTCGAATGTATTTACTAGGCATTCGGGGATATTTTATATGTCGTTGAAGTGTGGGATTAAAACTGCAATGCTTTGGGAAGCATACAAGGAGAGTGAGTTAATTGATCTAGACCCACTTCTCGAGATTAAAGACAAATTCTGAAGTAGAAGAAAAAGAGAAGCTTAATCATCGTGAAGCAGCTATTTGCTGAAAAACCCTAATAGAAATCAATTATCATCCTTTAATCTCTTCACCGCGGTAATTTTTTCGCCCGTTTTCTTGATCAATATTTCAATTTATAATGAATTGCCATTTTTGCGTTTGATTTTTATCAAGGAATTTTGTTGAAAGTAAATTCTTAAAAATTTAATTTTTCTGGTAATAATTGGAAACTCGATTGATGTTTTTTTCTGGGTGATTTTATTATTAGGTCACACATTCAGTATTTTCAACATCGGATTATCATTTGCGTTTTGATTAACTTCTGGAGAAAAAATGGATTTGCTAACTAGCTGCAAGGTAATTACTTAGTTTGTATAGAATGTAATTAAAATTTTTCTTTCTATTACAGTTGGCACTTATTTTACTCGTACTAATTATCCTCGGATGAGTAACTATACAAAAAAGTTATACTTGGATAAACGTGAGATTTATAGAATTTCTAGTTTCTAACTTTCTGCCAGGTAATTACAGTAATTTTTATTTTCGCGCATTTCTTTTGTCGTATGTCATTGAATTTGTGGCGTCATTTTACAGTTGGCACTTATATTAGTCATAATAGTTATACACATAGGATAGGTGTGAGATTAGAGAATTTGTAGTTTTTCTTAAACAAGTGAATTATTTAATATTGGTATGAGATAGGCTTAAGGATTCATTAACATTGGGACTATGGCGCAGTTTGGCTCACACTTATGATAGTTGACGAGTGCAAAACACCAATATTAAAAATAAGCGTGTGCTGGCCAAATGTAGTATAGATTATGCATTGATCCCACAATGACTGAAATAGTTGACAAATTTTGACTGGGCATGGAGTTTAAGAAAAGATAAAAGACTAGGTGGAAAGGGACTAGGGCGCGGGAAGCTAATGGGTTTAAGCTGTGGTACTCTGGGCTCGAGAGGGGTAAGAATGGAGTGGGCATCTTGGTTGATAGGGACCTAAGGGAGTCTGTGGTCGAGGTTAGGCGAGTGAACGATAGGTTAATGTCTATTAAGCTGGTTATTGGGGGTGGGGTCCTCAATGTTGTCAGCGTCTACGCGCCGCACGCAGGCTTAGCCGAGGAGGTTAAAAGGCGCTTTTGGGAGGACTTGGACGATCTGGTGGGGAGTATTCCCCAGTCGGAGAAGTTAGTTATTGGAGGGGACTTCAATGGTCATATTGGGGCTGAGGCTGGTGGCTACGATGAGGTGCACGGGGGCTTTGGCTTCGGGGCCAGGAATGGAGGAGGCACTTCGCTGCTTGATTTCGCCAGGGCTTCCGAGCTCCTGATTGCGAACTCGTCATTCCGGAAGAGGGAGGAGCATTTGGTCACCTTCAAGAGTGCGGCGGCGAGGACTCAAATTGATTACATCCTCATCAGAAGGAGCGACAGGAGTTTGTGCAAGGATTGCAAGGTTATTCCGGGAGAGTCTCTTTCAACTCTTCATAGGCTCCTAGTGATGGATGTTGATCTCTGGGTGAAGAAGAAGAGGAGGGGCGCCCGGGGTCAACCGAGGATTAGATGGGGAGCTTTGTCTAAGGAGAAAGCTCAGGAGTTGGAAAGGAGGTTAGTGGAGGGCGGAGCTTGGAGAAGTTATGGGGAAGCGGACGCTATGTGGTCAGCGACAGCAAACTTGGTTAGGGGGGTAGCACGGGACGTGCTCGGGGTTTCTAAGGGATATTCAGGTAGTCATCAGGGTGATTGGTGGTGGAACGAGGTAGTCAAAGGAAAAGTGGAGGTGAAGAAGGCGGCGTTCGCTAGGTTGGCAGGGAGCACAAGCGAGGAGGAGCGGAGAGTGAACAGGTTGTTCTACAGGGAGGCGAGAAGAGAAGCTAAGATGGCAGTCACGGAAGCTAAAAACGCGGCGTTCGGTCGCATGTATGAGGAACTAGGGGAGAGAGGTGGGGATAAGAAGTTATTTCGGCTGGCTAAAGCAAGGGAAAGGAAAGCTCGTGACCTAGACCAGGTCAGGTGTATCAAGGACGAGGATGGTAGAGTTCTGATGGGGGAATCGCAAATCAAACAGAGGTGGCAGGCGTACTTTCGGGACCTTCTTAACGAGGAGGGGGATCGGAGCATAGAGCTAGGGGAGTTGGGGCATTCAGAGCGTCATAGAGACCTTGGGCACTGCAGGCGCATTAGGGTGGAGGAGGTCTTAGGGGCGTTGCGTAGGATGAGTAGGGGTCGAGCAACCGGGCCTGACGAGATCCCGGTGGAGTTTTGGAAGTGCATGGGTAAACCTGGAGGGGAGTGGCTCTCTAGGCTATTCAACGTGATCTTCAAGACTAAAAGGATGCCGGATGAGTGGCGGTGGAGTACAGTGGTGCCCTTGTACAAGAACAAAGGAGACATCCAGTGCTGCAACAACTATAGGGGTATTAAACTAGTGAGCCACACGATGAAGGTTTGGGAGAGGGTGATTGAGGCGCGAATGAGGGAGGCGACGAATATATCTGGGAACCAGTTCGGTTTCATGCCGGGCCGCTCCACCACTGAGGCTATTCATCTAGTCAGGCGGCTGGCGGAACAATTCAGGGATAAGAAGAAGGACCTGCATATGGTGCTTATCGACTTGGAGAAGGCGTATGACAAGGTCCCGAGGGAGGTGCTATGGAGGTGCTTGGAGGCGAAGAGTGTGCCAGAAGCCTATATCAGAGTTATCAAGGACATGTACGATGGGGCTAAGACTAGGGTGAGGACGGTGGGTGGCGATTCAGACCATTTTCCTGTGGTAATGGGGCTCCATCAAGGATCGGCGCTGAGGCCCCTGTTGTTCGCCTTAGTGATAGATGCTCTAACCCGTCATATCCAAGGGGATGTGCCTTGGTGTATGCTCTTTGCTGATGATATAATATTGATAGACGAGACGAGCGCCGGTGTTAGTGAAAGGTTAGAGGTATGGAGACAGACCCTCGAGTCTAAAGGTTTCAAAATAAGCAGATCTAAGACAGAATATCTGGAGTGCAAGTTCAGCGACGAGCCGAGTGGGGTGGGCAGCGATGTGATACTTGGTTCTCAGGCCATCGCCAAGAGGGACATGGTCCGATATCTTGGGTCTGTGATTCAGGGGAACGGAGAGATTGACGGGGACGTCACCCATCGGATAGGAGCAGGGTGGTCGAAGTGGAGGCTTGCTTCTGGGGTCCTGTGTGACAAGAAAATCCCACACAAACTCAAGGGGAAATTCTACAGAGCCGTGGTTAGACCTGCGATGTTGTATGGGGCAGAGTGCTGGCCCGTGAAAAACTTCCATGTTCAGAGAATGAAGGTTGCTGAGATGAGGATGCTTAGGTGGATGTGTGGGCACACCAGGCTAGATAAGATTAAGAATGAAGTTATTCGACAGAAGGTAGAGGTGGCCCCGGTGGACGAGAAGATGCGGGAAGCGAGGCTGAGGTGGTTCGGGCATGTACGGAGGAGGGGTCCCGATGCCCCGGTGAGGAGCTGCGAGCGGCTGGAGATTGTTGGTGGTCGGCGGGGTAGAGGGAGGCCTAGGAAGCATTGGGGAGAGGTGATTAGGCAGGACATGACTAGAATGCAGGTTACCGAGGACTTGACCCTTGATAGGGGAGTCTGGAGGTCTAGAATCAGGGTTGCAGGCTAGGGGCTCTTAGAGTCCTTCGTTCGCCCCACCCGGGGTTGGGTGTGGGATAGTAGGGTTACCCGTAGATGACTAGTGTTTTAGCGTAGGTCCCCTCTTGGTTGGTAATATGGTAGTTGTCGCTTGTTATTGTCGCATGCGACGGTATTTATGTTTCTTATGTTTACATAATCATTTACGTTATTTTTGCAGGATTACTTATGCTTTGTTTTGTTATTGTGTTTTGTCTTGCCTTGGTTCCTAACTTTATCTTTGTTTTCCAATGCAGCTTTTCATTCTGTCCTATGCGCCGAGGGTCGCTTGGAAGCAGCCTATCTACCCTTTTGGGTAGGGGTAAGGCTGTCTACATATTACCTTCCCCAGACCCCACCTGGTGGGAGTATACTGGGTAGTTGTTGTTGTTGTTGTTGTTGGTGTAAAATGAGGCACATAAATTTTGTGTGGCTATAAATCATTGCATAAAGGTAAATTGTTTCCAAATAGAGAAATTTGTTATTCTTTTTGGCACGGACTAAAAAGGAAATAACGGAGGGAGTATATATATAAAGTAATAATAATAATAATAATAATAATAATAATAATAATAATAATAATAATAATAATAATATTAAAAGTTCTCTAACAAATTTAAACCCTATTCCTAGGTAGTAAGTATCACATATATGGATCCTTTTCTTCAATTATGCCCTATCTTTAGCTAAGTCTGCATTGATTCAAAGGATTAGTAGTTCTTTCGGGACAACTTTCTTTCATGTGATTTTAGGTCTACCTCGTCCATCAACAATTGTTACTTTCGTCTGGTACGTCATGCATGGTTAGGTGAATAGTTGCAAACAGTTGAGAGCACCTATGAAACTTACAATATAGCTCTTGAACTAAGATTTCATGTCTCCGCATCTTAAAAGAATGGTCCAATGCCAATCGCTCAAGGGATTGCTTTCTATGCGTAAAACACCCTGAAAGCAATAAATTGATAACAAGAACAACAAACTCAATGTATTTTCACAAGTGGGGTTTGGGTAGGGTTGTTAGGACGCAGCCTTACCCCTACCTTATGCAAGTAGAGAGGTTGTTTCCGATAGCCCCTTGGCTCAAGACCCTGAAAGCAACAAACTATCCCCCAAAAGGGATAATAACTGACAAGAAGGGTCACCAGCAGGAAGAATTCCAGTGGAAAGGAGGCAATATTCAGCTTGTAGCCAGAGATTTCATTTGGTCTTAATGCAATAAGTCAGAAGTTTCAAATATTATACAGAAGAAACTGATTGAATGCGTTTTCCTCTTGCAGGCATCTTTAGTTCAATGTCGATAGCTGCATTAGAAGGGAGATTTGAGCATCAGGGATGAAGAATTCATAATAAATTCGAGTAATATGGATTATGCTATTCTGTGGTCGGCCTGCAATTATAACGTGCCTTGTAAACAAGGTGTCAGCCTCGCATAAACTCAGTTCATATTGGGAGATGATGACTACCAAACGCCAATCCTGGAAGTGGAGCTAATCTGATGTGATAAAATCATTGATCATACCAAATTAGTAAAATTGCTGAAGATTGCAGTTTCTTAATAATACTTGCACTTGTGGACTACCTCATTGGGTATGCCAGGGGATTGAACAGATGGAGTGAACCAATTATCTAGCCAATTGGTGATTGAACAGATGAAAGAGGTCGACAGTACGATGACCGGATAATAGTTATGTTTCGTGGAGCAAGGGACGTGGTTGGAAACTTATGGGCATAGTGATAACTGCAGGGGGTGTTTAATGTGATCGTAAATTTTCAGTATGAGCATCATGCAGACCGAAAACAGGCTACAGATGCTAATTTCTTTGTAAGATAAGTCTGGTGCAATGGAGTTAATCATGATCAGTATATATTCATCTCCCTTTCCTGAAATTCTGAGCACCTTCCCTTATGCCAAAAAAAAAAAGAAGGTAAGGGACAGGGAAATGGTATAGTTTGTACTTTGTACTAATCTTTGACACTAGTGTGACTTTGTTCCCTCTAGTTTGGTTAATATTCGGATCTCCCTCTATTTGGGATTGAGGCGTATTCGTTGTTGTTTGTTGTAGTTATTGAGATCTCCGTCTAAACTTTTCCTTTGTGAGGATAATATGCACCGGTTGGATTTCCTGGCATCATCATAGCTACCAGAAACTATCTCATATTTTTGCTTCCAAGTTTCTTTAAAGTAGAGTAATATTTGGTGATCTCAAATTGTTAGAGGAGCTAATTTGTAATTTAACTTCGTAAAGATATTGTTTAGGGCTGGACTTAGCTGCAGTTACCTCTTGGTATTGGAAGTATATTATGCTTATAGGAACTCCTTGATCCTGCAATACGTCATTTCCTTTTTCTTTTCCAAATTTTTGTCCATACTTTTTTGCAACAACTAGCCAAGCTTATATATTAAGGGGTTTACCGATGGTTTGCAGCACACATTTGTACCTCAGCAATGTTGACCTATGTTGGGTCTGTGCAGGAAATGAACAGTCATGTTTGTATAATCAATGCTTTGTATCACAAGGCTTAAAATAAGTGTGAGTTTAATTCTCGCTCTCCCCCGTCCCCTTCCTTAATCCCAATGTAATAAAAATTCTGAAAAAAAAATTCTGATTGTATTTGAGCACTCTTAGAAGTAAAACCCAGGCGCTTCTGACTGTGAATGATAAATCCTATAGTTTGCTTGTATTTATGTTTTTCAACTGGTACTGTTTTTTGTTTAAAATTCATTGTATTATATGCTTTTGCTGATTCATAGAGATCTCCAATTTGGTAACAATAAGTCTCTATAGCAACAAGCTGGCAACTGCCAATAACCTTGGAATAAAAGGAAGAAAATCAGAAACATTGAATGTGATAAATAGTCTGCTAATCCCATCTCCTCCCTCAACAGGTGATAAAGATGAGTACTTATTGTAAGCGCTTGGATTTTTGGTACTTCTATTTATTTATTTATGTTTGTAACAGTTGGGAAGCTTTCAGTTGTCTCAATTTTGTATTGACAAAAAGAAGCAGCATTCACATAAAAAAGAGAGGCTTTCTCAACCATGAACCTAATATGCTCTACTATAAGGTACATACCAACATTCACCCTTTTCTCTCTTTCAAATTTTTTTGGCTGATGAAACCATCAGTACCTAATTTGAATAACATGCAAAGCTTGTGAATGCAGGGTTATACTTATATAAGTAAAAGATAGATTGGTGGCAGGTAGGTACTTCTACTTACTACTTATTACTGAGGATATAACAAAGACCTTGAAAGCTGCTTTTTCAAGCGTCAAGTTTCAGAAGGCTTTGTCAATCGGGGAGATGGACATACACAACCTACCAAAGATAGTATTGATTGTGGTTTTCCTAGTGCTGCACGCAAGTGGATCAAGAAGCCAATGGGTGTCTCAGCCACCTATTGTCACTCGTCCGCTTTGTGCCTCTCAATTTGCACTTGTGAATCATGCATGTTCATTGCTTCCATACACTCCAGGGCCTCCACCATCTCCACCATCACCTCCTCCACCACCGCCGTCACCTCCTTCTCCTCCAGAGAGAAGACACAGACACAAGCATGGACGACACCGCGTTCATAAGGAAACTCCTGTAGAAGAGGAGTGCTGTAGGTGGATGAAACAAGTCGATAGTGAATGTGTTTGTGATCTGCTGGTTCACTTGCCTCCTTTCCTTTCTAGGCCTGTACACCAGTATACTATTGTGGTTGATTCATCTTGCAATGTTACTTTCGAGTGCGGATCGAGGATAAAGTTTGAAACTCAAATGTTACCCCAGTTTCCCTGATGCCCCCCATCTCACAATAACCTTTCACAGGAATTATGGTATACTGGTGTTTGTTTATCTTTGTTAACTATAGCTTCTTGAAATTGAAAAAAAAGAAAAAAAGAAAAATAGATAAGTACTAGTGACCTATTTAGTTTTAATGCTGATGAAAGTCTTAATGTGTAGTTGAACTAAAGAAATAAAGTGATTTTGTATCTGTTTCCATCAATTATGTGCTAACCTTTTCTGCTCCTTGTAACTTCTATGTTCTTCTTCAGATATGTAAGGCTTAAAGCTTTTCTTGGTACTTCTTTGCTAACATTGAGAACAATGAACCCAGATTAAGAAAGCATTTATTGGTATTTTTGCCTATCCTTTTACGTGGAGGTAGAACTAGAATGGTTTTGTCGGTTTAACTTTAACACATTATTAAGGAAATTAACACTAATACATACAATAAGATTAACAATCATTCTAAAAAGCTGCCATTCTCTTTTATATATACAATAAATAAAACATGAAAAGCCGCCATTCTCTTTGACCTTACTACATCTGGCGCCCAAATAAAGGGTAACAATTAGCCTTTGCCAAGTCAACCAAATATATATTAACGTTTATAGACTCTATTCTTTGAATAAATGATCAAATATCATATAGGCCAACATAGCCACCACTACTAACTTTGATGGGACTTGTGCTCTTTGTAAAGAAGTATTAGAAAAATTAAGAAGATGATAGTTAAGTCCTCAAATTAAACAGGAGCATATGAGATCGTGTAACTTCATTCACTATCCACAAATAGCACACGTGAGGAATAAAGTAGAGTTTGACTAATAGAGTATCATAGTATAGCCAAAAAAGAGATTTCGAATGGAATTACATGCTGATTATGATTGATTTGATTGTCTTGAGTTTATTTCCAGCTTATTTTTTTCATTCAAGTACACCATTAAGAGTTCGGAACCAAAAGTGTGGTCTTTTTTTACTCAAAGGATAAAAATAGAAATGACCAATTTATATATAATGCATGGGTTGAATCCGCTATCCCATAACGGCACATTTGTCCGTTATACCGCATGCAACTCATCCGCTATATTTGAAATTTAAATATCGGCCAAATTATAAGTATAGCGCATATACGGAATGCACTATACATAAAGTTGAAAATATGCGCTATACCTATATAAATGGCCCAGCCTTCTTCCTTGACAAAATGCACAAATTGGTCCTCCCCCTCCCCCTCCCCCCCCCCCCCACCAATATTTAAAGCATAGATTTCCATTGGAGTCCACGGGTCTCCCAAAAATTGTGTCCCCTTAGTATTTTAGCGAGTTAAAACGAGGTATTCCGACTCACTTTTTAATAACACTCATGTATATAAATTACTAATTAGTTGTTTTACTGTGTTGTATGATTTTTGTGATCGTTTTGTCATCTGAATATTTTTTATTTTTTATCCGGATTAATTTATTTATGTGCTAAAAAATTATGAAAATTATAAATTGTTACTTTGTTGAATAATTAGTATTATATGTGACTTTATTGTTGTACATATAACAATATGAGACTTTGTTATTGTTTAGTGCCCTTTAATGTTATGTTGTGCCTTTAATTGATATGTAGTGCCCTTTAGTGTAGTCAAACTGATAATAAATTTAATTTATAGTAATTGACTTTATTTATGAACATTTAGAATAGTGTGACTTTAGTGATCTTTAGGTTTCTTAGTCTAGAATAAAAACTACGTGCCCTCATTAACTAGCTCGGTTAGAGTACTCAATTATAGATTTTAATGCTTAGTAGATAATTATTAAATATTATATATGAATCATAAAATAATTAGTTGACATTATAAAAGAGATGCTGCCGGAGTATTTGGCAAAATATAAAAGTGAACAAACAAATGGTTATGAATGAAATAAATTTAATATTATTTACTATTAAGTTTGTAGTATTTTTTATTTGAATAATTATCAAATATATCTTGATTAGTTATGGAAATTTAATATTTAATTATGTTATAACCTAAAAAATCTGGAAAAAAACATGAGAGTTCAAATAAAACACTGCAGAATTTTTGTCAAAAAATATAATAAACTAACATATAAAATATTAATATAGTAGATTTATCAACCTAAGTATTTTTATATGAATAATTACTAAGATATCATGAATTATGAAAACTAAATATTTAATTCTCTTATAATCCCAAAAATAACTGAAAAAAAAATAATAGTTCAAACAAAACCCTACCAAATTTTAGTCAAAAAATATAAGAAACTAGCATATAAAATAATAATATAAAAAATTCATCAACCTAAGTATTTTTATATGAATAATTATCAAATATATCATAATTAGTTATGAAAATTAATTATTTAATTCTCTTATAATCTAAAAATATCTGGAAAAAAGATGATAGTTCACAAAACCCTGCCGAATTTTAGTAAAATGTAAGAAACCAATATAAAATAATAGTATAAAAAATGTATCAACCTAAGTAATAATATAAAAAATATATCGATTAAATATAAAAAAATATCGCAATATCTTTAAAGATGTTAAATAATTAAATAGGAAAACACTTTAATTAATATTGTTCAATTTACAGACATCGTCATTGAGCTTCCCCCTGTGCATTCTGGAACTGCTGTTCGAGAGATACTGTTGCTCCAGGCCAACCATAGGTCTTCACACATCTGCGTTGGATAGTTTCTATTCCATACCTTCCACCCCAGACGTATAGATGATCTTTGGGAGTTCATTAGGGATCGCCTACTGCATCCTCGTAAAATTAGACGCCTTCAGCAGACGGAGTTTTATCGGATTATGGGATCAGCCGGTTGCAGTTTGATTGGGCCCTGATCATAACTATGATAGATCAGTGGAGATCGGAGATGAACACGTTTCATCTACCCATCAGCGAGACTATCATCACGCTAGAGGATGTGGAGGTTTAATTCGGGTTGCCTATTGATGATTTCCCTGTCAACTACTCGCATGCTCTTAGGGACTACATGGGCGATGACTAACTACATATGTTGCAGAGGGTGACAGATTTCCAACTTGCAGAGCCGACTGCTTTGAGTGGTGCCATTTGATTGCAATTGATGCCCGTTAGGCAGCATCTCCTGGCGCTGCACGTGGAGACTACCGATGACTCACCACCAGAGGATATCGATCGGCAGACAAGGTTGTTGCTACTGATGATGCTTGGTGGTATTTTATTCCCGAATACTTCAGGAAACCTAGTTAGCTTTCTATTTATACATCATCTGGAGAGGCTAGACAAGTTACTTGATTACAACTGGGGTGGAGCTATTCTAGCCTACCTTTATAGTCTGTTGTGCCGGTCATCCATGGGTACCGTGAGAGACATTGCCATTTTAATATTGCTGCTGCAAGTGTTAACATAACCTATTGTTGTCATGATAATAATAGATATAGTAAAAAATGACTTAAATTTTACGTCCACAATCAATATTAGGTTTAGGCCTGGGAGTGGTTCTTGCAATTCCAGCCACCTCTTCCACCGATAGCTCCAGATATACCACCTCCACCGTTTCTACCACTAGCTAGGAGGTGGGTAGATAGGAGAGGCCACACCCGCGAGGTTCAGGCTCGACATCATCTCTGTTATTACGTGGATTTATCAGATTTACTTGAAGACGCTCAGGTACATACATACTTAAGTTTACTTGGCCTGGCTTGATATGTCTTGTGTTTACTCACAGTTATTGTGTGTAATATATAGTTCACATGGAGGCCATACAACGACGAGATCATAGTTGGATTGCAAGGTTATTGCTCCCGTGGCGAGCTATGTGGATTCTGTCCCACTTACATGTCTCGATATAGTCGAGCATCATGCCACCGAGCGAGTCCTTCGAAAATTTGATTAACGCCAGCTTGTACGTACTGTCTACTTGACACCCCACACATTATTTTTGGGATGATCGTTGCAAGATCAACCAGACATACTTGGCATGGCTAGAGGCCCAGATAGAGGATTGAGGTAAGAGGTATGACATAATTCCGACATACCATCAACCTGACCGTTTGGACAAGGAGAATGAGTACATGGGATGGTATCTCAGTGTTACTCGCTTTCTGATAAGGAATCCCATTCACAACGTTAGTGGTCAGTACGTTCTGTACGTCGAGAGGCATGAGGCACTGATATGTTATTTGTTATACTTACTTGTAACATTACATTACCTTAACATCCTTCTTTAACTAGTATGTTATATGCTATGCATGCTATTGGCTTATACCAGTTATACCAGTTGGTACTGGAGATGCTATAACTTACAGGTGGTAGTAGAGCGAATGTTGTTTACGGGCTTGGTCGTCGGGCCGCTACAATACTAGAATAATGAATGCCACTATGCTCGCTTCCTATATTTATCAAATCATTTCCTCGGCTATGGAATAAATTTAATACCCATTTCCATTAATGACGATGCACTTCTATATCTTTCAACAAACCTCTCCGCCATCTGCTTGAATGACATCCGCACCATGACGTGACATGCAATCCACGGGCAGACTTCAACAATCCTTTGAAAGACTCTGACAAGTTTGTAGTCAAAATTCCCCATCTTCTACCAACATCCTTATGCAAAGTCCACTTGTCAAGCTCATGTCACATCAACCAATGATAAGCTTATGGGTGTTCCTGCCTAATCAAGTCCATTCGCCTCCTGAATATACACTCTTGATGGTCTCTTGCAGCCATCCACATTAAATTATGTAAGCTCTTATTCGGATGAGCCCTTTGGAAGATGGGCTTCACGTGCCTAACACAATAACGGTGGTAGATATACGGTTTATGCCATGTACCCAAATTCTGTACATAACTTAAAATACCACCATGCCCATCAGATAATAGACAAATACTTGAACACTGTGGCAACGTTCTTTTTTATGTGGTTCAAAAACAATGTCCAAGTCTCTTGGATTTCATTGATATGAAAAGAAAATGCGAGGGGGAAATATGCTTCCATTAGCATCTACTGCAACATCGATCAATAACTTACTATCATACATTCCATAGACATGAGTGTTGTCTATGGACATTGCTGCCGATAATGCATTAAACCATTAATGGGTAGTTTAAATGCCCAAAATACATATCTGAATATGAATTCTTGTATTCCCGGACTCCGCTCAAGCTCTATTCAACAACAGTCTCGGGGTTAAAGTGCTACAAAGCATCTATGTACTAGGTAGAGCGACAAATGACGTATCCCAGTAACCATAAAAAATCTCAAACACACGTTTACGCCTGAGAAATGCCTTTCTTTTGGTAATAGTACAGCCATGTACATGGTGTTTAGATGTTATATATTGTTTAATCTTGTACCTTATGGACAATTCAATGTGTGTGATCAAGACAAGAGAAATCAAGTCAATATTTAAGTTAAAATGACTCCTATTGAATGTGTCCATATCACAAGTATGGGTGCCAATGTATTTTCCAATAGCCTACATATTTGTTTTCAACTTTCTCGCACACAAAATCCATCTACAACCTTGAAAACATTTATAACGACCCGACTGATCATTTTACGTTTTAGAACCCCGGTCCCTTAAATAAAAAAAACTTCCCACATTTGCTTTGACTAATTTATGACTTGCGGAGACGGTCGGTTCGGAAGTTAGAAGAGTTTTGAGAAAGAATATGTCCATTTGCTTCTTTAAACTTTTCTAAAAAGGAAAAGTTTGACTTTGGTCAACTTTGTAGGGAAATGGAATCGGATTCGTGATTTGATGATCCCGAAGGGTCCAAGGAAAAATATGGGGCTTGGGTGCATGCCCGGAATCGAATTCCGAGGTCCCTAGCCCGAGTAGTGATTTTTTTTTGTAAAATTATTAACTTATAGTTTTAAGGAATTAAATAAGCTAAATAATAATTGCTTTCCTAGGTATCGGGTTTGGATTTTAGTTTCGAAACTTGGTACATGGCCGAAATATCAAATCTTACCCATAAAATTAGATGTCTATCAGAGTAGCTTAATGGTATTTTGACCCGTTATAAGGAAATTTAGAACTTTAATATTCAATGATTTGATTCATTTGGTTTTGGGGTTGGTTCTTTGATTTAGCATTGTTTTAAGCATTTCACGTAGGTCCGCCTCATGATTTCAGACTTGTCAGTGTGTTTGGGCGGGGCTCGGGAGCTCCGAGCGTCAAATCGATGAGGTTCGAGTGAAGTTAGAATTTGAAAAGGAACCAAGTCTGTTGCTTCTGTTATAACCGCTTCCGCGGCTCTTGGACCGCAGAAGCGGGACCACAAGAACGGTCGGTGGTCGCAAAAGTGGATGGGGCTAGATTAGGACCGCAGAAGCAGTCCCGCTTTGGCGGCTGATCGACCGCAGAAGTGGTCTAGCCAATCTAGGTCAGGACTACAGAAGCGGCCCAAAACCGCAGAAGCGGAAGTCCTCCCGCAGAAGCGAAAAGGGCTGGACAGAGATGGTTCATTTAATTCGAACCCAAGGCCATTTTCTTCAATTCTCACTCCCTACTTGGGCGATTTTGGTGATTCCAAAGGGGGGATTGCAACATAACATCTCAAGGCAAGTAATTCCCACACATTCTTAGTTCACATACATGAACATTAGATAGATTAAACACTAAAAAATAAGTAAAATCAAGGGGTTAGATATTGACCAAGAGTTTCATAAAAATTATGATTTAATCAAGTAATTTTGCATGCAATGAACTAGAAATTGTGATCCTTATGTGATAGAGAACAACTTTATTAGAAAAATCTCGGAATTCGGGCATGTGGGCCTAGGGTCAGAATTTAGGAAACTTATGGGAAACGTTGGAAATCACTTAAATAGCTAGAATTAAACCTTATTAGCCTTTATTGACTAGTTCTTACGTTTTTAATTGGTTTGTACTCGTTCGGCTTCGCGTTGATGGTTTAGGGCTTGTTCTTGATAATTGGAAGTGCGCTTTGGAGCAAGGTGAGTCTCCTTTCTAACCTCGTGAGAGGGAAATGTCCCCTTAGGACTAATAAATAATAATTTGCTATTAAATGCGGGGGCTATGTACATTCTAGGTAACGAGAGTCCGTGCGTAGCTACAATAATATTAAATGTTTGGGTAGTTTAGGACACACATCATGCCTAATTTGAGATATCTTTTATTTGAACTATATACATGATCTTCATGATATGCTAGAGAATAGAGAGGAATGGAAAGTGAACATATGAATATTGTTGAACCTTGTACAGATTTCCGTGTGTATAAATGAGCCTTGTGTGCATTCTTGAAGTTTCCTTGATATATGTGGATCGGGCCGATCGCCTCGGTGAAATAGATGCATCTATGGTTCGGTCCGTTCGACCCTCGATAGTGCACAATTTATATTCTGTTGGAGTGGGTCGTCTACCTAGACATGATTGTGCATGATATATGTACTTGAGCTTAGACATTTCATGATTAATTGCTAAGTATGTGGAAGAAGGGGGAAATGATAAAAGAAATATGATTAAGAGCATGATTTGACTACCATTCTAACTGTTGTTTAATTGCATTATTAATTCTTTATATTGTACATAATTATTATGATATTATCTTGATTTAGTAGGTATCAAGTCGAACTCTTGTCTTTACTTCTTCGAGATTAGATGGGATACTTACTGGGTACATATTGTTTATGTGCTAATACTACGCTTCTGTACTTAAATGTATAGGGTCTGAGGCTGATTCATCTAGTTATCGATCCGGTGCGCGCCGGTGAGCTATGGCAGAGACTTCCACAATGAGCTGCTTCTCTTCATACGCCGCTCAGAAGCCGGATGCAGCCTTCTTTTGTATTTTTGTTGTCTTTCCTTATTTCAAACAGTAGGAGAGATGTTGTATATTCTACTAGATGCCCGCACTTGTGACAGCAGGTCTTGGCACACACTGTAGTCGATATTTATTTTGGGACTGCAAACTTATTTTGCCACATTATAAATCCTTCCTAGTCTTGGCTTTAACTTTGAAAAATCTAGTATATTTTTTTGTTTGGCAAAAGGTAAAATGAGAACTTAAATCACAGTTGCCTAAATTGGCTGGCCTAACAATGGTGTCATGCACCATCATGACATGTTAGGGAAAATGGGCCGTGACAACAAGTATCAGAGCACTAGGTTCACGTAGGTCTCACAGGTTACGGGCAAACCTAATAGCATCTAGTAGATAGGCAATGCGACGTCTGTGTTTATCTTCGAGAGGCTATATGGTATTAAGAAATACTACCCTTTATTCACTTCCTATCGTGCGATGGTTGATGTGCTAAATTTCCATTTCTATTCTCTCATAGATGGTGAGAACTCGTACCGCTTTTCGGATCCGGGAGAAGCTGCTCCCCCTAATGCTAGAGGCAGAGGTCGAGGCAGGGGGAGGGCACCGGCCCGTGGTAGGGGACGGGGGCACCCCAGAGCCGTTCCAGTCATACCACCAGCAGACCCTGTGGGGGATCCCATTATTGAGGAGCAGGGTAAGGTATCTACAGCTGAACCTACTCCGACAAATTTTGTGACGGCACCGGGATTTTAGGAGGTCTTGGGCCGCATGCTTCAGTTCATGGATACTATGACTCAGGCCAATTTATTTCTAGCGGATCCAGCTACTTCATAGGCAGGAGGGGGAGCACAGGCCCCTACTGCTCCGGCCCCAAGTCATACAACCGCTGTTTATCAGACTCCGGGTGCACTACCCATAGATGGGGTTCAGCCATTTGCTGCAGTGGCACCCCAGTCCAGTCCAACTGTGGACGGCGATTCACAGAATCTAGTAGACAAATGGACCAGGTTGCACCCTCCAGTCTTTGGGGGTGAGTTATCTCATAAGGATGCCCATAATTTCATTGATATGTGAAGGGGTAAACTGCAGAACATGAGGATACTTGAGTCACATGGAATTGACTTCACCATTTTTTAGTTAGAGGGTAAGGCCCGGAGATGGTGGCAGTCTTATGCCCTTTGCAGACCAGCAGGTTCCCCTCCCGTCACTTGGGGTCAGTTCACTCAGTTATTCCTTGATCGGTACATTCCACCCTCTGAGAAGGAAAAGATGCATCATCTGTTTGAGCATCTAGAGTAGGGTCAGAAGTCAGTGACCGATTATGAGGCGAGGTTCTCTGAATTGTCTCTCCATGTACTTATGATACTTCCCACAGATGCAGAGAGAGTATGGAGATTCATTGCGGGGTTACACCCCAGTATCCGGTCAAGTATGGCTTGAGACGTAGAGATAGGCACTGGGTATCAGCTAGTACTTGAGATTGCTGGCAGGATTATGGGTTACCGTCTGAGGAGTAGAGAGCAGATGCAGCAGGATAAGAGGGTCAGATTCTTTCGAGAGTTCAGTGGTGCCCCAGCTAGGGGCATTGGTCACTTTGGGAGGGTTTAGTCTAGTAGGCCCTCAGGTGCAGCACCACAACCTTCTCGGGGTGCTCCTGTGCGCTCCTATTTCAGCGCCATGATAGTGGGTTCTTATCGCCCGCCAGCTATTCAGGGTTCCTCATGTGGGTAATCAAGTCCTCCAAATTCTTCCAGTTTTTATCTCAGTGCTATGCCAGAGAGCTCATACCGTCCGCCGGCTATTCAAGCTTATTCTAGTGGATCTTCTGAGCTTAAGAGTCAGCCACATGGACAGCAGGTCATCGCACCCTATTATTTTGAGTGCGGGGACATGGGCCATAAAAGGATATACTTCCCCAGGCTTAGGGGCAAGGAAGTAGAGCAGGGGCAGTAGCCTATGACTCCAGCACCAACGGCCCAGACTCATAGAGGTAGAGGACGGACAGGTAGAGGCCATTCTAGAGGTGGAGGCCAGGAAGAGAGAGGTCAGCTAGCTGCTACTCAGCCAGGTTGAGGCCAGTCAGCCGGTGCTCTAGCCAGATTCTATGCCCTCCCGACCAGTCCAGGTGCATTGGCCTCAGATGTCGTTATCACATGTATTATTTCTTTCAGCGGTAGAGGTGCTTCAGTATTATTTGATCCATGATGCACTTATTCACATGTGTCCTATCTGTTTGCTCAATTCCTGGTTACTTCTCCTGAGCTTTTGGGTGTTCCTGTTCATGTGTCCACTCCTGTGGGTGATTGTGTGGTTGTGGATCAGGTCTACCAGTCTTGCGTGATTACTTTCTGTGGTTATGAGACTAGAGCAGACCTGTTTTTTTACTTGATATGCTTGATTTTGAGTTCATTTTAGGAATGGATTAGTTATCCCCATATCACGCCATCCTTTATTGTCATGCCAGACTATTTCTCTAGCTATGCCAGGATTGCCGAGATTAGAGTAGAAGGGTTCCACAGCTAATACGCCTAGCAGAGTTATTTCTTTCTTGAAGGCTCAGCGCATGGTTGCGAAAGGGTGTTTGGATTATTTAGCCTATGTTCGAGACACCACCGCATAGTCTCTGACGAT
Organism: Nicotiana benthamiana; assembly: GCA_034376525.1. Classification (NCBI taxonomy): domain Eukaryota; kingdom Viridiplantae; phylum Streptophyta; class Magnoliopsida; order Solanales; family Solanaceae; genus Nicotiana; species Nicotiana benthamiana. The sequence continues at coordinate 95,182,249 of CM067323.1, read as the reverse complement.
TTATTTAGTGCCAGTGGTTTGAGAGTTCGCTGATATTTTCCCTTCTGATCTTCCGAGCATGCCTCCGGATCGCGATATTGATTTCTGTATTGACTCGGCTCCAGGCACTCAGCCTATATCTATTCCATGGTACCGTATGGCTCCTAAGAAGCCGAAGGAGCAGTTGTTGGAGTTGTTAGCAAAGGGGTTTGTTAGGACCAGTGCATGACCTTGGGGTGCACCAGTGTTATTTGTGAAGAAGAAGGATGGGACAATGCAAATGTGCATTGATTGCCACCAGTTGGAAAAAGTCACCATCAGTAACAAGTATCCATTTCCCCGTATTGATGATTTGTTTCACCAGATACAGGGTGCCAGGGTGTTCTCTAAGATTGACTCGAGGTCAGGGTATCATCGGCTGAAAATTTGGGATTCAGATGTTCCGAAGACTGTATTCAGGACTAGATATGGCCCTTACGAGTTCTTGGTGATGTTATTTGGCTTGAATAATGCCCCAGCAGCATGTATGGATTTGATGAACAGAGTGTTCAGGTCTTATATTTATTCCTTTGTTATCGTCTTCATTGACGGCTTCTTGATATACTCGCGTAGCTTGGGGGAGCACGAGCAACATTTGAGAGTAGTGCTTCAGACCTTGCGAGAGCAGAAGCTATATGCTAAGTTCTCCAAGTGTGAGTTTTGGCTAGAGTCAGTGGCATTCTTGGGGCATATAGTATCAGGAGAGGACATTAAGGTGGATCCTAAAAAGATTAAGGCAGTTCATTGTTGGCCACGGCCTATTTCAGTGACTGAGATCAGGAGTCTTCTGGGGTTAGCAGGTTACTACCAACAATTCGTGCAAGGATTTCCATCTATTGCATCACCTTTAACCAGACTTACCCAGAAGGGGTGCCCCATTTCGTTGGTCCGATGAGTGCGAGGAGAGCTTTCAGAAACTCAAGACTGCTTTGGCTACAGCACCAGTTCTTGTATTGCCTTCCGGTTCAGGGATGTATAGTGTATATTGTGACGCTTCTCACATTGGCTTGGGATGTGTATTGATACAGGAGGGGCGAGTTATTGCATATGCTTCACGTCAGCTGAAGGTCCATGAGAAAAATTACCCTGTGCACGATCTAGATTTGGCGGTAGTTTTTCATGCTTTTTAGATATGGAGGAATTATTTGTATGGAGTGTCATATGAGGTTTATAAAGACCATCGTAGCTTGCAGCACTTGTTCAAGCAGAGGGATTTTAATTTGAGGCAGCGTAGGTGGCTTGAGTTACTAAAGGATTATGACATTACCATTCTTTATCATCCAGGTAGGGAGAATGTGGTCGCGGATGGCTTGAGCAGAAAGGCAGAGAGTATAGGCAGATCTGCATTCATTCCTGCTATGATGAGACCACTAGCTTTGTAAATTCAGTCATTAGCTAACAGACTTGGGAGATTGGACATTTCGGAGCCCATCCGAGCTCTAGCATGTGTAGTTTCTCAGTCTTCATTTTTAGGGCATATTAAGACCTCACAGTTTGATGATCCACATTTGGAGGTCCTCAGAGAGACGGTACTTCAGGGAGGTGCCAAGGAGGTTTCTATTGGTGAGGAAGGTGTGTTACGGCTTCAGGGCCGTGTATGTGTTCCTAATGTTGATGGCTTGAGGGAGAAAATTCTGGAGGAGGCCCACAGTTCGAGGTACTCGATTCATCTGGGTGCCACGAATATATATTGTGACTTGAGACAACATTAGTGGTGGCGGAGAATGAAAAAAGACGTTATAGAGTATGTAGCTAAATGTTTGAATTGCCATCAGGTCAAGTATGAGCACCAGAGGCCAGGTGGCCTACTTCAGCGAATGCCTATTCCGGAATGGAAGTGGGAGCGCATCACTATGGACTTCGTGGTTGGGTTGCCGCAGACCCTGCGAAAGGTTGATTCAGTTTGGGTTATTGTGGATATGTTGACCAAGTGTGCCCATTTCATTCCAGTGGTGACTACTTACACAGCGGAGAGATATGCTCAGATTTACATTCGAGAGATAGTTAGGTTGCACGGTGTGCCGGTTTCCATCATATCAGATAAAGGCCCTCAGTTCACCTCCCATTTGTGGAGACTGTTCAGAGTGAGTTGGGGACCTGCGTAGAGCTTAGCACGACATTCCATCCTTAGACTGACGGGCAGTCGGAGCGGGCGGTTCAGATTTTAGAGGATATGCTGAGCGTATGTGTGATTGACTTTGGAGGGAAGTGGTATCTGTTCTTGCCCTTGGCGGAGTTTGCATGCAATAATAGCTATCAGTCCAGCATAGAGATGGCCCCGTATGAGGCATTGTATAGTCGGCTTTATCGTTCCCCTATCGGGTGGTTTGAGCCTGGTGAGGCTAAGTTGCTTGGTAAAGATTTAGTACAGGATGCCTTGGATAAGGTAAAGTTGATTTAGGAGAGGCTCCGCACAACTCAGTCTAGGCAGAAGAATTACGTAGATCAGAAAGCACGTGATGTATCATTCACGATTGGCGAGAAGGTTCTCTTGAAAGTTTTGCCAATGAAGGGCATTATGAGGTTCGGAAAGAAGGGCAAGTTGAGCCCAAGGTTTATTGGCCCCTTTGAGGTGTTGAGGCAAGTTGGAGAGGTTGCCTATGAGCTTGCTTTACCTCCCAGTTTATCAGGAGTCCATCCGGTTTTCCATGTATCGATGCTTCGGAAGTATCATGCCGACTATTCATATGTTTTGGATTTCAGTACCATTCAGGTAGATGAGAGCTTGGGCTACGAGGAGGAGCCACTTGATATTGTTGATAGACAGGATTGCCAGTTGAGGTCCAAGAGGATTTCTGCGGTAAGGGTCCACTGGAGGGGCCAACCGGTTGAGGAGGCGACCTGGGAGTCCAAGAAGGACATACGGAGCCGATATCCCCATTTATTCAGCAGTCCAAGTACTTCTTTTATGTACGTTTGAGGACGAACGTTTGTTTAAGAGGTGGAGAATGTAACAACCCGACTGGTCGTTTTGCGTTTTAGAAACCCGTTCCCTTAAATAAAACTTCCTGCACTTGCTTTGACTAATTTATGACTTGGAGGGACGAGCGATTTGGAAGTTAGAAGAGTTTTGAGCAAGAATATGTCCATTTACTTCTTTAAGTTTTTTAAAAAAGGCCAAGTTTGACTTCGGTCAACTTTCTTGGGAAACAGACCCGTATTTTGTGATTTGACGATCTCGGAGGGTCCCTAGGAAAATATGGGACTTGGGCGCATGCCCAAAATCGAATTCCGAGGTCCCTAGCCCAAGTACTGAATTTTTCTATGAAATTGTTAACTTAGAGTTTTAAGGAATTAAATAAAAAAAATAATCATTAATTTCCTTGATATAGGGCTTAGAGTTTAGTTTCGAAGCTCGGTACAGGTCCGAAATATCAGTTAAGACTTACCCGTAAAATATGGTGTCAATCCGAGTAGTTTAATGGCGTTTTGACCCATTAGAAGGAAATTTAGAACTTTAAGATTCAATGATTTGATTCATTTGGTTTTGGGGTTGATTCCTTGGTTTAGCGTTGTTTTAAGTGTTTCGAGGGTTCGAGTAGGCCGCCTCATGATTTCAGACTTGTCGGTATGTTCGGGCGGGGCTCGGGAGCCCCGAGCGTCAAATGGACGTGGTTCGAGTGAAGTTGGAATTTGAAAAGGAACCAAGTCTACTACTTCTGTCATAACTGCTTCCGTGGCTCTTGGACCGCAGAAGGGAGACTGCAGGAGCGGTCTGTGGTTCGCAGAAGCGGATGAGGGCAGCTCAGGCACCGCAGAAGCGGTCCCGCTTAGGCTGCAGATCGACCGTAGATGCGGTCTAGCCAATCTGGGCCAGGACCGCAGAAGCGGTGGCCGCAGAAGCAGAAGTCCTTCCGCATAAGCGAAAAGGTCTGGGCAGAGAGGATTCATTTAATTCAAACCCAAGGCCATTTTCTTATCTTCTCACTCCTCACTTGGGTGATTTTGGTGATTCCAAAGTGGGGATTTCAACATAACATCTCAAGGTAAGTAATCCCCACTCATTCTTAGTTTACATACATGAACATGAGATAGATTTAACACTAAAAATTAAGTAAAATCAAGAGGTTAGCTATACCTAGGGTTTAATAAAAATTAAGATTTAATTAAGTAATTTGCCTTGCAATGAACTAGAAATGATATATTTGTGATCCTTAGGCCATAGAGAATATATTTCTTCGAAAAATCTCGAAATCCGGGCATGTGGGCCCGGGGTGGGAATTTAGGAAACTTATGGGAAAGGTTGAAAAATCACCTAAATAGCTATAATTAAACCTTGTAAGCCTTTATTGACTAGCTCTTACGTTGTTCAATTAGTTTGTGCTCGTTAGGCTTTGCGTTGAGGGTTTGGGGCTTGTTCTTGATATTGGAAGTGTGCTTTGGAGCGAGGTAAGTCTCCTTTGTAACCTCGTAAGAAGGAAATATCCCCTTAGGACTAATAAATAACAATTTGATGTTAAATGTGGGGGCTACGTACATACTAGGTGATGAGAGTCCATGCGTAGCTACTACAATATTAAATATTTGGGTAGTTTAGGAACCACATCATGCCTAATTTGATATATCTTTTATTTGAACTATCGACATAATCTTCATGATATACTAGAGACTAAAGAGGAATGGAGAGTGAACATATGAATATTGTTGAACCTTGTAAATATTTCCGTGTGTATAAATGAGCCTTGTATGCATTCTTGATGTTTCCTTGATATTAATGGATCGGGCCGATTGCCTAGGTGAAATAGATGCATCTATGGTTTGGGCCGTTTGACCCTCGGTAATGCACAATTTTTATTCCGTTGGAGCGGGCCGTCGACCTCGTCATGATTGCGCGTGATATATGTACTTGAGCTTAGACATTTGATGATTAATTGCTAAGTATGTGGAAGTAGGGGGAAATGATAAAAGAAATATGATTAAGAGCATGATTTGACTCCCATTGTAACATTTGTTTAATTGCATTATCAATACTTTATATTGTACATCATTATTATGATATTATCTTGACCTAGTAGCTATCAAGTCGATCTCTTGTCTCTATTTCTTCGAGATTAGACGAGATACTTACTGGATACATATTGTTTATATACTCATGCTACGCTTGTGTACTTAAATGTATAGGGTCTGAGGCTGATTCATCTGGTTATCCATCCGGTGCGCGCAGTGAGCTGCGGCAGAGTCTTTTACGGTGAGCTGCTACTCTTCTTACGCCGCTCAGCAACCGGATGAAGTCTTCTTTAATATTTTGTAGTCATTCCTTATTTCAGACAATAGGAGAGATGTTGTTGTATGATCTACTAGATGCATGTACTTGTGACAGTAGGTCTTGACACACAATGTAGTGGATATTTAATTTGGGATTGCATACTTCTTTTGCCACATTATAAATCCTTCTTGGTCTTGGCTTTAACTTTGAAAAATCTAGTATATTTGTTCTTTGACAAAAGGTAAAATGATAACTTAAATCACAGTTGCCGCAGTTGGCTGTCCTGACAATGGTGTTGGGCGCCATCATGACCTGTTAGGGAAAATGGGTCGTGACACCATCTACGATAAATAAACTTGTATACTTTCGGATATGACTCATGAACCTCGATCTCACAACACTCTTTTATCCTGTATATTCACACCGCCCTGCTTAGGCGCGCTTTATCAGCAAAAATCATATTCTTTGATAGCACCATTGGTCTAGATTCATCCCATATTGCTGTCCGAATGTCATCAAGATCCCTTGTGAGGGCATCCACATCAGACATACTGGGCAACTGATCAAGGTACTGAATCGCCCTTGAATGAATAGGAACATGTGACCCGTACACTATGGATATAACGGGAGGTGGATTTTGCTCAGCATCATGCTCCATCGATAAATAAGGTTGCTCATTCTCATCAGCAAAGCGTGTTTTCTCATCATCATCATCATCATCATTACCCTTATCAGGAAAGGGTGTGTTAAACGCATCAGCATTGTTGTCATAATCACTATCATCTTCCTATCTCTGTGCATCTGCCAGATCGTGATTAAATATATTGTCTTCTGGCAATTGAGTAACGACAAGACCTTCAAATTTCTCGTTTTTACTTCACAACCAATTAAATAATGAACTTCTCAAATTCATCCCAATATTATATATAAATTTCATCTCTTAACTTACAACTCATAATCTGTTAATATCCCATGATGCACATTATCGAGTTGCTGATGATTTTCGGATGGACCACCATGATTCAAAACACCAAAACTGGGTATATTCCAACTATCTGTTGGTTCATAAATTGTAAAATTCATATCTGGCTGGTAACCTCTTTAGAATATATGAGTGTTAATACAAATACGATACATAAAAAAACATAATAATGCAAAGGAAAATTGAAACTTACCACTCGATGTGTGGACTATGTAAACTTGGGGAGAAATTATGTCCTCGCTCTTTATTTTCCTGTGGGGATAAGTTTAGATCTGGCCAAACTATTTCAAACGGAACATGTTCAAATAAAATTACTCCAAAAATACAACCCTATAATTGAGGGTTTTCCCTATTTTGCGAAACCTCAATACTGGAAACGTCCTAAGACTTGACGTGCATTTCCAGCATTTTTATCACAAGAAGTTCTCGGTGTACATTTAGAGTCCTCAAAAATCCTTCAGAGTTTCATTGTATTTGATGTTAAACTCAACATAACAAGCAACCTTTTGCGGAGTAAGAGAATATGAATATCTTTTGCTTACTTTAATATTAAAAGAACGTTTCTTCACACTCATTTTTTACATAAGAATGATAGTAATCTGTCATATTCCATTGTAAGTGCCAACTTAACAATATACTATGGAGAACAACTATAGTGTAAATTCTCCATGACAACCTCACCTCCCTATATAATGCAACCGTATTTTTTTACTCTTCAGACATTATGGCAAAATGCAGAAAAAGTTAAGTAAAAAATTATATCGGAATAAGTAAAGGAAAATAAAAAGGATGCAGAAGACTAACTTTTCCTGAATGGTTTTTGACGAAACAATGAAGCTCCTTAAATAAGCAAAAAACTAATGTTGGGGGTAGATTAATTGAGGGTATAGCACATCCATTATAAATGCTATATATGTAGCACAATAAATCTATGCTCTATACCTACCAATTATTATGGGCCAATCAACTTCAAATATAATGTATGACCTGAATGCGCTATACCGTAACAGAAAAATATGTTGTTAAGGTATCATGCATTAAGCTCATGTGTTATATATAAATTGGTCATCAATTGGGGTTTTCACCTATTTTTGTGCTTGAAGCCAAAAAAGATCACACTTTGGTTCCAGAATCCACCATTAACACATCCTTAAGAAAATTACCATTCATATAGTGACTTAAATGGAAAAAGAAAGAACAGAGAAAAGCATAACCTCGGGCATTCATTCAATTTGCAGTTTATTCAGAAATTAGTTTTAAAATAAATTTTATGCACTGATTGTGGTGTAAAAAATATTTATACAGTTAGGTCATTAAATAATAATTGAAGGTAACTCTATGTAAAAAATTCAGACCTGTAATATAAAAATTATCTATACAGCTAGTATAGAGGCAAGGGAATAGCAACAACGCAAAGTTTCGCCTTAATGCATCCATATTTTGCTTGTTAATTCCCCTACCCCTATTATTTATATTTTATCATAAAGGAACTAAAAGAAATCTAAACTTTACTAACAGAAAAGAGATACGCTCAAGCAAATGAAGGAAGCTCAAAGAGCTCTCTTATGGAGTATTATAGAAGGTTTGCAGAAAGGAAATTCTTCAAATAACACAGCCTGTAGCTAGGGGATTCAAAGAAAAGCCTGTAGTTTGGGGGAAGCCCCCCTAAACCCCTAAGATAACTCGATCTCGACAGGTTAATTTTCCACCAGTGTTATCTCGTGCGTGAAGTGTTGCTCATGCTTCCCAAATGTTGCACATTTTTTCGGTCATTACTTTGTATAGATCTCTGAACAACGAAATAAGAGCGAATTCACATTATTTTCTGATACGTCTAACTAGGGGTGTACATGGAGCGATTTCACATTATTTTCTAATACATTTAATTAGGGGTGTACATGGCCGTGTTTTTTTTATCAAAATCAGACCAAACCCATTATATCAATTTGAATTGGTTCGATTTTGTCAGATTTTTCAGGGTTTTTTGGATTTTTTTGTTACATAGTACTTGTTTAATAATTAAAAAAATTGATAAACATATGATCTATCAAAATATTCTTATGGGCGAATTCTTTTAGTAATACGTGATAGTTATTTTCTTAGTTATCTAACAATAATTTTTTGTTAATGTATGCTTTCAAGGTTAACCGAATTTAATAATTAAACATAAAAATAAAGATGATACCTAAATTATGATATATTGTATTTAATGACAAAATATCGAAATACCATTCAAACTCCAAAAAGATATAAGAAATCTTAACATATGAATATAGAAGAACAAAGAGATGAACGACGCATTTCAGTAACACATGTTAAGAAAGTGATACAATCCATTATTTATAGTAAATAAAAAAGAACGCATCATAGTTCTATTTCATGTTACATCCCATAAGAAAATCTCAAATATTTTAATATATTTTTTTTAAAAAGAAAATTCAATATAAAGTCGTATAAGTATATAAAAAGTATATATTTATATGCCGGTTTGGTTCGAATTTTCTTACTCAATACCAAAGCATATCAAATATTCATGTATTCTGGCAGTGTTAGGGTTTACACCACTTTAACTTCTAATATGTTTCCTTATTCGGCTCTAACACGTTAAAATATTCCCTAGCCCTGAAAGTTACAATTCAACATGCAGATACATAGATTTTTCTGATGATAATTAATTAATTTTTGTAATATATTTTTAATGTGGTGCAACTAATATTAAGTTATGATGTCCAGTCACTGAAAAAGAGAGATTTTTTCCTTTTGTTCTTGATACTAGCGATCTCATCTAACTAATTAGAATTCGATGGAACTTATCCTTATATAACTAGTTGAAAATGAAAGCTACCTCATATGTGCGGCTGTGTGAATATTTCTTTTTACTGTTCGCTTCCTTTTTAATCATATACGCTCTTCTTTTTCTTTTATTACTAATATCTTGTTTAATGCGGCAAATATATTATTTTAGTTATATAATCTTTTCTGTATGAGATAAGAAAAATAACATAGAAAGACAGTAAATCAAACATAATTTTTTTTGGTAGGAGTATTTTTCTAATTCAAATTGTAAGTGAGCGTGAGATCCTAATCATTATCTATATTTATACTATATTATATTAAAAGAATAAGACCCTTAGCGCAATGTAATTTGCTTTTTTTTTTTTTATCTTTTTAAAGTAGGGAATCTTAAAGAAATGTTCCAAAAATGTCCAATTTACCAACCTCTAGTCACTAATTATAGACTTACCAAAACTAGCCAAGCATATATAAAAATTGAAAACCCAAAAAAATAAGGTTATTTCTCTCCAAGAATCACACACAAAGATCTCATTCCATATTTTTAAGCGTGATTAGAAAAATTAGATGCAAGACGAAAATGAAATTTCATGGATGAGGTAGCAAATAAGGTGGTGAAATATACAAAATAATATATATACAAGATTCCAAAATGGTTGGGATTTATTGAAAACATATAGATGAATTAATATAAAAAATCTAAGAATGATTGGAGGCGATTTGGACTGAATTGGTATCAAAATTCATAGTTGAAATTAAATTCAAAAAATTCTTTTGCGAAACATGCATCAAATATGTATCACCCATGTATCTCACACGCAGGTATACATGGATGTACATGTGATATCACAAGTGATACACAGTGTAATACACATTTGTTTTTCATGCTCATCTCTTACTTCGAATTTTCAATTCAAACCATCTCAAAACTCCACCAAATCATTCCAAAACAGCGATTCAAGCTCCTTAAAATGTACCCAATCTATTCTAATAATACTCATTCAAAATAAAGTAAAAATTTGACTTCTTTTTATTATGGATAACTAATTGGCTAATGTGAGCACGTTATTTTTGCCCCATATATAAGTCATTCCCATAAAGTTCAAACAAAAATGATTTTTTTTTTATTTTTTACAATTTTGGTGCATTTTTGTATTGTTTTGTTAATTGATTGCATTTTTATTTGTGCATGATAATTCACAAAAAAATACCAAAAAATATCCATTTTGCATCTAGGATTAATATCATATTTTTTAACATTAATTAGTAGTTTAATTATTCTTAGAACAAAAGAAGAAAATGACCAAAAATAGTTCATTTTTGCATTTTAGTTATTAATTGTCCAACTGGTCGTAAAATAGTTTTTAAAATAATTTTATAAATTAGCCAGATTAATTTTAGAATCAAATTAGGTTTTATTGTTAATTTCTTTTACAACATTGAAAATAAAAATGAGAAAATAAAATAAATGAAGTGAAATAAAAAGAGAACAAAAGAGAGGGCTATCTTGATTTGGGCCAGCCCCCTTTGAAAGTTTCAGCCCAATTGACCCTTTACCCATTTTTCGCTCCAAGCCCAAACCACCAGGACCCGGTCTGTTACTAGGAGTGAAACGACGCCGTTTTGAAGGTTGATCACAACCGTTGCTTATTGATCAAATGGTTGAGATCATCATAGGTTTAGGACATAAATATGTCCGAACGAGCACCTACCCCCAAACTCGTCTCTCTCAACCTTTCATCTCAAAAATCCTCAAGACCCTAGAGACCGCCGCCACCAAATTCCACCGCCCTAGGGTGGCGGCGCCGACGCCAAGCACCACCAAATTTACACCCCTCAGCCTCCTCAACCTCCCCTTTCCATACTTGCTAACAATCTCCCTCGAATAAAATCACACCTGCTCGAATCTTGGTTTGAAAGTCTGACCTAAAACCAAAATTGTCCAAATCCAACCAAACTTACACCCTGCAACCTCCTCGACTTCCCCATTCCGGAACCCAAACCAAAATCCTTCAAATCTAAGCCAAAGTCCGTGAATTTCAGATCTAGGGTTCGCTATCAACACCTCTTAAATTTCTAGTTGGTGCTCGAGTGATTTAAAATCAAATTATGTGTTTGTTCTTACTTAGAACATACACATAATATAATTTGAAGATCAATTCCGAGTTCAGTCAAGTACAATGCAAATCAATGATTTTCTTTTTTTTTCTTTTCTTTCTTTGTTACTTTCTTTCTACTTCGTGTGTGTTGGATTATCTATGTTTCTACTTTGGTTTAAATTTAGTCTCAATCCCATTTTTGATCCATGTATTGTTCTGGTTCCCTAATTAATTTCGTTCATAATTTATATTATAGTAATTCACGATTAAATCCATTTTTGTTTGTTGTTACGAATTCAAGTAATTAGTTAGTGTTCTGTTTGCATCTTTTGAAGTCAGTCTGTGTTCTGATAAGTGTTGGTTTACATCGACTGACTAGCTTAAATTTGATTCATAATTAGTATGTTATTTTTATATTGGCGATATGATTGAAATGATTAGTTAGTTTGATTATTGATGGTAATTGGTAGTCTGAACTTTAGTAATTAGTTTGCATTTGAGATTTAAACTTGGAATTGTTTTTAGCTGTTTGAGTTGTTGAATGACTGGTTTAACCACAGTTATTTGACCAAGGTTGAAAGAGGTTAGGCAGTCAGTAATTTAAGGGGGGGTGGGGGTGGTTTAAGGGCTTTTAGGGATAAAAAAGGGTAGAACTCTTAGGTTTTGTAATTTTTGAAACAAGAAAAGGGTAGCTTAGGAATTGTATAGCTAAAAGAGCATCTTAGAAGATCCTAGAATAGGACTTTAGTGTAGATTTCAATAAAACTTAGGGAGTAACTTGAGGAACAAGTTAGAAAATTAAGGTTTAAAGTGAAAAATGAGCAGGGGTTAAAAAGAAAAGTAAAAATCTGAGGGTTGCCCTTACTCTTGCCTATATAATAGCATCAATTTCCTTGTGAAAGGGGCTTCAACTTTTTCAGCTCAAAAAAACAACAAGAAAAGTCTGATTTTTATTTTAGCTTCAGATTAGTTTCAACCTTTAAATATACAAAAATACCAAAAAATGCATATAGAAGATAGAAAACAACAAAAATAGCCACTGTTTCATAGATTTTAAGCAACTGATGGGGTTTCTCTTTGGTTTTCTGTTCATATCTTGGTCTGGAATTTGTTGCGTATTGGTTTGGAATAACCTCTGTTGGGTTCTAGCTGTTTTGTGCTTTCTTGTGTTACCTATTGGTTTCTTCAAAAACTTTCTGGGTTCTTGCACCTAGAAGCTACTTTGGTTGTTTTCCTTGTTTCAATCGAGTTTGAAGTATCTACTGGGTCTTCTTGTTGTTATTGTTGGGCTGTTTGTCATTAATTTCTGCTATAGATGTGCAAGCTGCTTGATCTGCTGCTGATATTCTTCTCTTCTTGTTGGATTTCAATGCCAGGTACACACTTGAGATAATGTCAATATAGCTTCACCTGTTAATATTATGAAATGAAACTGAAGTTGAATTGCTGCTGAAGAATTGTCACTTAAACTATGCTGTTATTTTTAGTTTTCCTCATATAATTAGTGTTCATGTGATCGAATTTGAACTGCTGGAGAGTGTAATAATTTAGGACTGTTGGTTTAAGCCCACTAGACAATTCATGAAGCATGTAATTATGTAGTTGTGGTTTTCACTTGATTTAGTTAGTATTATTAAAAACAGTAGATTTAGTTTGGATGCAAGCTTGAATTAGTAATGAACTATGCATGGAAGTAATCTGCAGTTAATATATCTCATTTTGATTTGGTTTTAAGGGTTAAAATATGAGAATATGCTCGTTCGTTTAAGTTTGCTTTTCTTTCCAGTTAGACGAATAGATTTTAGTCTTTAAGGATTTGTATAGTTTTGTAATGTTAAATGCATAGGCGTGGGTCCCTTGGCTTTGTCTTCATGTACTGAATACTTAGGAATTTAAGGCCTGACTTCCCATAACGGGCTCACCCGGAACCCAGGCCCAATACTAGCCACAGACTCTTCAGAAATAGGGCTCATTTATTTGTGCTCACAGGAGCTCGAACCCCTGACCATCATTTCACCCCCGCATTTTCCTTGGGCTCATTAGCCTGGTCTTGGGGCCCAACTCGTATTACTTCAATTGATTTAGTTAGTATTTGGAATTCGGGTTTTGAGTTAGGTAGCGGGTTTTTAAACTAAAAGGTTTGTCCTTTTGTTTGGACTCGGACCTGGACTCGAGGCCCGGATTTTGAATATAATTAATTAGGATTTTTTTCTTCTCTATTTTAAAGACAAAATCAAAAAAATATAGAAAATGTAGTTGCCTTAGGCTTTTCCTTTAAAAATAAATGAGACGAGCCTCGCCAAATAAAAGTGCAATATTGTGGGGCTCTCAATAAAGGTTTTAAAATATTTTTGAAATCGGGAAGGGCCGTTAGCGAATTTCACGCCCCTCCCAAAATATTACAACGCGTTAGACTCTATTAGGTGCGGCATTAATAAAATACATTCCAAAATACAGGTGGCCATTATATGCGGCCCAAATCCAAATTCGAAAATGTTGAGTAGAGTGTGCCTAGGATTGCAGGTTCGTTTGATGCGGGGCAATTCGAAAACAAACTTTAAACGACGTTCACTTTCTCAAATAAATATTATGTTAAATAAAAGCGTAAAAAATCAAAATTGGCACATAGGCTCTTTATGTAATAAAATCAGATTTTAGCCATTCATAGCAATTTAAGCGACCGTTCTAGAACCACGGGATCCGAGATTGCCTAACACCTTCCCTCTGGTCAACAGAATTCCTTATTCAGAATTTCTGGTTCGCAGACTCCAATTGGGAAGTCGAACATTTTCCTCGGATTGGGATTCAAGCTAAACTGGTGACTTGGGACACCAAAAGACAAACCTTTCCCAAGTGGCGACTCTGAATAAATAAATAATCCCGATCCAAATAATGTCACTTTAAATGCAAAAACTCCGTTATATATTATCCTTCAGGGTAGATGTGTAAAAGGAGGCGTGACAGCTATGGCGACTCCGCTGGGGAAAAGAACCCAGAACTCTGGTTCAGGGTTCACAATTCGAGCTTAGAACAATTGTTATGTTTGGCTTTATCTTATTTTGTTACATGATATGTGCTTAATGTGCTAGTTGATTGCTTTTACCGTTTTGATATTACGTGAACTGTATTTAAACTGTGCCAAACCAAATCTCCTCTCCAAGTCTTCTGAATTGTGAAGAAGGGTGTAGGGTGTACGACTTCTTTTCTGTCTAGTATCAAAATACCAATTTAGAATGAGGTTTGGATAAGTGGGAAAGACGGCGAAGCTTCTATGTTCCCGGATTGCCACCTCGCCCTCGGCTCGAGCTGTCCGCTCGGGTAAGCCAAATCTAGAACAAAAACCTAGGTTTTAAACCTAGAATAACTCAGCCTCATGTCAGATTCGTAGTTGGAACTCTTATTTGTATCATGTGCATTTTGACTTAGGGGACTAAACACAGGGGTTGAGTCCGTCTAGGGCTAGCAACCCTGAAGTGAAAAGGACCATCCTGGTGCATCCTACTTGTTTTCTGTGCATTTATTTTCTCGGCCTTGCATGTTGAGTGACTTTTTGAATCTCGGGGATGCTAGGAAAAATGAGAAAAATAGAAGAATAGCAAGTCATAGAGTTAACTGATTAGAAAACCTAATACCCAAATGTTGTCTGAACTCTGTCGAAATTTTGAAAATTGGAAGAAAGGAAAATTGTTTTTCTTAGTCTGTTTACCAAAAGTCAAAAATGGTTTGAAAAAGATTTTTGTCTCAAAATTAGTTAGTTTATTTGGCCGAACTATGCCGGTTTGATTCTCACAGGATGTGGGATACGTAGGCAACCCTCACCGGGTCCAACCTGCCTTTTTTTTAAAAACAAAATAGCCAAAAATGCCAAGATTTTCAACTTTTTGTCATAAATAAGCCGGGTGATGCCGTTTCCGCAAAAAATAGGCAAATGTTCCCAAATAGAACACCGGAAGACTGACCTTGCATAAATAGCCACCTTTGATCTCATTTTGATTTTTTGACCCTCACATCCTTAAGTTCTCATCCACGAGGTGTTGAAAGGCAGTGTTGGCAATACTGGGTCGCTTATTTTGAAATAAAAGGGAAAATAGAGTTGTAAATAAGTCAAGTAAGGCCTTTTTGTCATAAACATCCGAATGTTCCCGAAAGGGACGCCGGAAGGCTGAATTTGCATAAAGGGACGTTTTTCGTCAATTGTGACTCTGACTAGTTGACTACACAGCCTTAAAATCTTCGTTTACGAAGTGCTGAAAGGTCGTGTTTGAAAATCGAGTCTCTATTTTCCAATTTGAAAATACGCGCTTTACCCTTTTTTAGGTCGAATAAAAGTTTTTCTTTTGCTTAATCGCCTTAATAAATGTGCAGGATGGGCACAGATCAAATTGAACCGTTCTCAGTCGTTAGCGAGGTTCCTCTACAACTCCATATGTGGTGGAATGACCTGGGAGATGATAGTAAAAAGATAGTGTAAAGAATTCTGGGATGTCTCATCAGTCTATTAGATATCAAGCCAATGGCAGACGTCATCGAAGCTTTAATACCGTTGTGGGATCCAACCCGTAATTTATTCCGCTTTACAGACTTTGAGCTTATGCCTACACTAGAGGAGGTTGCGGGTTATGCAGGTTTGGATGGAAAATTGAGGGGGAAATATTTGCTTTCACCTGGACCGGTGTCTCCACATGGGTTTTTGAATTTGCTACACATTAATTGGAAGGTGCAAGCTGACGATCTGTCAAAAGGTTATTGTGCTGTTTAATTTTTATATCAACGGTACGGTAGTCCTCGAGGTTTTGATGAACTAAATCTCGGGCTGACTCATGATGAGGATAGAAAAAAATGTGGGAGGCAAGACGTCCTTTAGCTTTCCAGAAGGCCTTCCTAGGAATCGTGGTTTGTATTCGCAAAGATAATAAAATAGAGATAGGCCTTGTAGGGATGGACGACATTGCGATCAAAAGGCCTCACAGTACTGTGGTCCCTTTGGTGTTATCTGAAATCTACCGACCCTTAACTGTGTGTCGAGAGGGAGGCGATTTCTTCCAGGGTTGCAATCTATTACTCCACCTATGGATACAAGAACATCTCTGTCATCAAGTAGGATACAAGAACCACAGGTTGACTGGAAAGAACTGCATCAGTGGTTTTGAGAAATGGGTGATGGGCGTTGAATTCCCTGAAGGTGTCGAAGCATGGTTTGCACGATTAAGGTCATTAACAGCCAATCAAGTTAAATGGGCATTTGGATGGTTGCCTGATACTGAAGTAATACACATGCCGGATGAAGAATGTCATATTCTTTTGATAGGGGTTTGCAGTATCCAGCCCTATGCTCCTCATCGAGTATTGCGCTAGCTAGGAAGGTTTTAGACGATCCCCACGATCCCCACTGATAAAGATCTAAGCAAGCATTCCATTGAGTTAAGTCCAGGAGCGACATTTCCCGAAAAGGAAGTTCGAAAGCTATGGAATGAATGTAGACTTCTTGAGTCAAAGACCATGGTCCGAGAACGGGCTAAGGGAGAAGTAGATCCGAAGTACGATGCTTGGTTTGGAAAAGGCTTCCAGATTTAGAGACCTACTAAAAGAACTCATGTTCAATAATTTATGGAGGATTCGCAAGAACAGTAGGGCTGGTTAAAGAAGAGAAACATCGGGCTGAAATCTGTAAGTTGAAGCAACAGAAACTGCGCCAGACCAAGGTGAAAAGAATAGACTAACTCAATAAAACGAGATGCTCAAGTCTCAAATCCATCAAATGAAGGTAGCCACCAAGAATCAACGAAGAAGTATGTCAGATGAAAGACTCATAAAAGGTTTTAAAAATGAGATCAATGAGTGTTGGGACGAGTTGAAAAGATCTGAAAAAACCATGGCAGAACTCAAGGCCCAATGGGATAGAAGGTTTGAAGAGCGGCGTCAATACCTCCAGCAACTGAAAAAGGAACACACAAAAATTGTGACCAACCTGCAGGGAAAAGTAATGGTTCTCGAAGATAAAGTGGAAAAACAGGCTAGAAGTTTTGAAATGGAGAGCGGATAGTGTTACGATTTGATAGCCCAAATGGAATTAGAAGTGCATCAATTGCAAGATAACCACTTCAAAGACTCCCAAGCATTGAAAACATGGAGTAACCAGATCAAGCATTTGCTCACAGAAAAAAGGGAAACAAGGAACAGAATTGGAGCCATTGCCCATGCTATCCTCAAGAGATGTCGGGCATGCAAGAACATGACCATCACCACTTTTTTCTCAGTTGTAATGATTTATGTCAAAAGGTCTATGAGCGAAGTGGAGGATCTTGAACATGATTTAGCACCTAGAACGGCGACAAGTAAGAATGACGCCCCGCAGGCACCTAGATTTGAAGCATTGGAGTATGCATAGATGAAGTCTGCATTGTCCTATTTTTGAGTTTGTTTGTCCTTATCATCGATTCTAGTTTGCGTCTTTCATTTCTTTTATAATTAGTACTAGTTTGTGTCCGTCATTTCCTTTTGCAAGAAGTTTAGTTTTTAATAGTTTGTGTTGTTAATGAAAATTTTGAAAAGTCCCAAAAAATTGTTTTGCACTTGTTCCACGAACTACACTTGGTTTCGTGCGGGGTCACGATACGTAGGCAATCTCCATCAGATTCGACCGTAACAAAGAAAAGAGAAATGGTAGAGAAACAAAGAAAGAAAAGAGAATACCAAAACAGAAAAAGAGGAAAACAGGAAAATTTTATTAAATAAAAGGCTGAAGCAAGCAGGGAGATAGAAAAGCTGGGATGACGCATGAAGCCATTGATGTGATTATCTGTCTATATTTTTCCCAATACTAACTGTTGGCTACTTCCCTTGCCAGAGCTCAGGTTCATATGAAATAGGTGGTTGGTTTGTGGTATACTGGCTTCGCATCCTTACTTCACCGGATCTAATGGTAGAATGTCTTCAGAAATGACTCTACCAACAGTCCCTATTCCAAATGACAGCCCGCCTTCAGGTGTCCCGGTCTCAGAATCTTCTGTAGCTGAAGAAAATAGATTTTTACGTCTAAGAATGATGGAGATGTGGGACGCATGGACAAACGAGAAAGTACCCCCGGAAACCATCCCCGGATTCCCGAAGATGCTCACAAGGTCGGCTGGGGCTTCGAGTGTTCCAATCAGTCACCCAAAAATCTGGTTGGGACAACCGACAATATCTGCCCACTATGTAGGAGGCACATCTGATGTTTTCCCACATGAATTCATGCGCGGAGTCACCCCGACATATTTTCACCGCTTTGGCATCTACTGTTACAACATCGCCAACAGTTCCAAAGCCCGTATTCGACCCATCAGCATACACTTACCCTATCCCTACTTATTAACCAAAATTACTACAATACCCTACATATACTAACCCTCAGCCACCACCTTATGAACTCACACCGGGGGAAGATAAAACTTCCATCACTCCTGAGCTAGATGAAATGGCGAGAAAAATGAGGAGCCTTGAACATAACATAAGAAATATGCAGGGTTTGAGCGGGAAAAAGAGCGTTGCTTATACCGATCTATGCATGTCCCACACGTACACCTGCCCATGGGATTTAAAACACCGAAGTTTTAGAAATATGATGGGCACGACGATCCCTTCGCTCACCTTAGAAAGTATTGCAACCAATTGTGCAGGGCTGTTGGAAAAGAAGAGGTGTTAATGGCTTACTTTAGGGAAAGTTTGATCAGTATTGCCTCAGAATGGTACATGGATCAAGACATGTCTCAATGGCACATTTGGGACGATCTATCCCGAGACTTTGTAAAGCCGTTTCAGTATAATATTGACATCGTGCCAGATCGGAACTCTTTGTCAAACTTGAAGAAGAAGTCCTTAGAAAACTTCAGGGAGTATGCCATTAAATGGCGCGAGCAAGCCTCGAGGGTCAAACCTCTCATGGATGAAATGGAAATGGTCACTGTCTTTCTCCAGGCTCAGGAACCAGATTATTTCCAAAACATAATGTCAGCCATGGGCAAACCTTTTGCAGAGGCTATCAAAATTGGTGAAATGGTAGAAAGTGGCTTGAAAACAAGAAGAATATTAAGCCAGGCAGCCATAAGGGCAACCTCCCAAGCCATCCAATGCGGGTTTGGAGGAATGGTAATGGCAAAAAGAAAGAAGAAATAGTTGCAACGTTTGAAGTTAGAAAATAAAGGGCTCCGAGATCGGTATTATCGGAAATGACTCCTCAACATTACTACCCGCATAGTGATATGGCTTATCCGCCCCCACCTCCACCCTACGCGGTCATGAATGCTCATCCTTTCGGCCAACCCCAACCACCAGCCAACAGAAACCCACCTCCATTTCAGCGAAACCAACCTTTTTACGAAAACCATTATAACCCCCGACCACCACAAAATAACTCTCACCCTCGTGGGCCACCCAGGAAGCCCAACTTCACACCAATTGGGGAACCGTACTCCACCCTTTTACCTAAGCTCATATAGATGAACATATTGCAGTCGATTCCCCAAAATCGACAAAATCCAGATTCTCCAGCCTACTAACGAGGCATGTATTATGCTTATCATATTGGAGCTGAGGGGCATAGTACCGATAATTGCTGGACTTTGAAGAAAGCTGTACAAGATTTGATTGAACAAGGAAAAATAGTGTTGAGGGATGAGGAAACTCCAAATGTGACCAATAATCCATTACCTGCTCATAACAATGGACCGGTAATCGGAATGACTTTTGAAGACAAGGAATTCGATCCCGCTTTGAAAGCCATAATCGCCATTGCTGATATAGAAAGAAAGCCAAAAACAACCCCGAAACAAGAAAAAAGGGGAGAAAAGATTGAAACTATCAAGGCTAAGGTTGAAAGGAACATTGAAACCAAGGCAGAGACAACAGTGCCCCAGAAAAATGGAGTCCTTTATCTCCCGCGAGGACGACCAGAAAAAACATTAGTCATAAGTAAGCCAAAGGAGTTTGAAATGAAAAGGGGATTGCAATGTATGTACCCAAAGGAGCCTATGTGGTCCGGGGGATGATCAAACCATCTTGGCCAAATGAGCCGGTGGTTATTGGACGCGTACCACAAAAGCCAAGGACAGATCCGTCTGTTGTACCTTGGAATTATCAACCTACTGTGGTCACATACAAAGGCAAGGAAATCACTAAGGAATTAACGGGGAACACCTCCGCCAAAAAATATTCAGACATCCAAGAGGTAAACAATGCCACACAAAAGCTTTTCCCACTCAAGAAGTCCATTTAGTGCTGAAGAAGCGGAAGCCTTTTTCAAGAAAATGAAAATGCCTGATTAAGAAGTGGTAGATCAATTGCACAATTGCTCTGAACAAGTGTCCATGTTATCATTGCTAATGAAATCGAAGCATCAGGATATCCTAGTGAGAATTTTGAATGAGGCGTACGTGCATGCCGGGACTTCGGTGGAACAGCTTGAAAGAATGTCCGAAAGGTTCTTTGCTCTTAATCAAATCTCTTTTAGTAAGAATGATTTGCCTCCATAAGGGGCGGCTCACAACAAAGCTTTACACCTAACTGTCAAGTGTGAAGGTTTTTATGTCAAGCGAGTAATGGTGGATGGAGGCTCAGGTGTGGACATTTTCCCGCTTTCTACGCTCTAGAGGATGGAAATTGGCACGGGAAGGATTCACCCTAATAATGTCTGTGTCAGAGCTTTTGATGGCATCAAGAAAGAGACAATTGGGGAAATAGATTTGATATTAGTTATAGGCCCCGTGGAGTTTGAAGTAACTTTCCAAGTCCTGGATATGGACACCTCTTACAACTTTCTCCTCGGAAGGCCTTAGATCCATGCCGCAGAGGCAGTACCCTCTACTCTCCATCAGATGGTGAAGTTTGAATACGAATACCAAGAAATTGTGGTTCATGGAGAGGGTGAACAGTCTGTCCATCGAGACCCATCTGTCCCATGTCTAGAGGCAAGAGAAGGAAGTAAGCACATTGTATATCAGACCTTTGAGATTGTATTGGTGGATCACTATTAGGAGGGGAGCCCTTGCACCTAACCCTTCTTGTCTAACGCCTTGATTATGGTGGCAAAAAAAATTATCAAGCACGGCTTCCATCCAGGGAAGGGGTTGGGAAAGTCTTTGCAAGGAATACCGAAACCGATAACTTTGCCTACAACCGAAAAGTTCTTCGGATTAGGTTTTATCCCTACTACAGAAGGTGAAAATTGGGCAGATGAGAGGAGAAAGGAAGGATGGGTTTTGCCACAGCCATTGCCACATCTGTATCAGACCTTTGCCAAGCCAAGATACGATGAAGAGGAGGATGATGATTTCTTCACAGCTGAAGAGATCGAAGATATATCCGGAGGTATGAGGCAAATGCTTAATGATACCAATATGGTTCAGTGGGGAGATAGTACTAGTACCGTTGAAGTTCTGTATGTAGGCCCAGATTCTTAATTACAAAAAAGGCTACGCCATTCCCAGTCAGGCGGGAGTCGGGGTAGACTTGTCCTGCCACTTTTTGCATCACGAGTTATTTTTGGGTGTAACTCAGGTGTTTTCTTTATTTTGTCTTTTAATTTCCCAATGTAACTCTGTTATCTTCCCAAAATTCCAAGAAATGAAATCAATATTTCATCATTATTCTTGTATTCTTTCTGATTCCTGTTACTTTCTCTTTTATTCTCTTCTTTTCAGTCATAATAATGCAGCCTTAAATAACATGACACGCCTGGACTTCACGCTCGTATTCAAACACGCTGTCTAATTGTGAAATAATGAACCAAGAACCGGAATATGGTGAAGAAGAGGTTTTAGGGAAATAAATCAAGAATTGGAACAATTTGAGAATAAACCTAATCCGAATCTGAATGATACAGAACCGGTTAATTTGGGACACTCAGAGGAAATTCGGGAAACAAAGATAAGAATTTACACTGACTAGGAAACACAAGAAGAAAAAATTCAACTTCTGTTTGAGTTCAAAGATGTGTTTGCTTGGTCATACGATGACATGCCAGGATTGAGTGTTGATCTAGTGGTACATAAATTGCCAATTCACCCTGAGTTCCCTCATGTTCAACAGAAACAGAGGATATTTAAAACTGACATCAGTGACAAGATCAAAAAATAAATCACAAAGCAGTTGAAAACAAGGGTAATCCGGGTAGTTCGGTATACTACATGGTTGGCCTATGTAGTTCCTGTGCCCAAGAAAGATGGGAAAATTTGGGTGTGTGTTGATTATCGAGACTTGAACCGGGCGAGTCCCAAGGACAACTTCCCTTTGGCCAACATCCACATCCTTGTTGATGAATGTGCCAAACACGAGATACATTCATTCGTGGATTGTTACGCAGGATAT
Organism: Nicotiana benthamiana; assembly: GCA_034376525.1. NCBI lineage: Eukaryota > Viridiplantae > Streptophyta > Magnoliopsida > Solanales > Solanaceae > Nicotiana > Nicotiana benthamiana. The sequence goes on along the minus strand of CM067323.1, from coordinate 95,159,808 downwards.
CACCAAGTGTTGATGGATGAAGAAGATGCCGAGAAACCAGCTTTTTCTAAACCCTGGGGTACCTATTGTTATCGGGTTATGCCATTTGGTCTGAAAAACGCTGGGGCAACCTATATGAGAGCCATGACCACCATTTTTCATGATATGATGCATCAAGAGATAGATATGTATGTTGATGATGTGATCATTAAGTCTAAAACTCGGGACGATCACGTCCGAGATTTGAGGATGTTTTTTGAAAGGCTGCGGAAATATGATCTGAAGCTGAATCCGGCTAAATGTGCGTTCGGGGTCCCATATGGCAAATTTCTGGGTTTCATTGTCAGCAGGAGAGGCATCGAATTAGATCCTACGAAAATAAAGGCCATCCGAGACTTACGGCCTGCAAAAACAAAGAAAGATGTGATGAGTCTCTTGGGAAGGTTGAACTACATCAGTCTATTTATCGCTCAATTGACCACCACATGGGAGACAATATTCAAATTGTTATGGAAAGATGCGACAATCAAATGGACAGCTGAGTGCCAGGAGGCCTTTGAAAAAATCAAGGAATATCTATCAAACCCTCCAGTTTTGGTCCCACCAGAGCCAGATAGACCCCTTTTCTTGTATTTGACGATTTTGGAAAACTCGTTTGGTTGTGTTCTTGGGCAACATGATGTGACTGGAAAGAAAGAGCAAGCGATTTATTATTTGAGTAAGAAATTCACCGGTTATGAGGTCCAGTACACATTGTTGGAAAGAACATGCTGTGCTTTGACATGGGTCGCTCAAAAGCTGAGACATTATCTACAAGCTCACACTACTTATCTCATAACCAGATTGGATACTTTAAAGTACATATTCCAGAAACCCATGCCTATCGGAAGATTGGAGAAGTGGACAATCTTGCTTACTGAATTTGATATAGTTTTCATCACTCGCACGGAAATGAAAGCCCAGGCACTGGCGGATAATTTGGCTGAAAATCCGGTTGATGAAGAATACCAGCCATTAAGCACTTACTTCCCAGATGAAGAAATAAACACGATAGAAGGGGTTATTGAAGATACTCATGCCTAGAAAATGTTCTTCGATGGGGCGGTGAACGCGAAAGGTGTAGGAATTGGGGAAATTTTTATTTCACCAAATGGCCAGCATTACCCATCTACCGCAAGACTTCGAATTTCTGCAGAAACAACAATGCTGAGTATGAAGCCTGCATCATGGGCATGAATATGGCAATTGATCAAAGAATTGTTGATCATGGGAGATTCTGACTTGATTATTCGGCAAACTCAGGGAGAGTGGGAAACCCGAGATATCAAGCTCATTCCTTATCGATAGCACGTAGAAGATATTGGGAAGCGTTTCAAATCGATAGAATTCAGATACATCCCACGGTGTCATAATAAATTAGCTGATGCACTTGCTACTCTAGCCTCGATGCTTCCTTATCCGGGCAATGCCTATATTGATCCCTTGGAAATCAAAATCAGGGAGAGACGCGGTCGAAGCAAGGCCAAGCGCCGATACTAAGATATTTTATAAAATACAAGAATATCCTGAGCATGCCACCGGGGATCAAAAGAGAACCATTAGGCAACAGGCGGATGGTTTCTTTCTAAGTGGTGAAATCTTGTACAAAAGGACTGCAGATCTCAACTTATTAAGGTGTGTCGACGCCAAAGAAGCGGGAAGAATCATGCATGAAGTGCATGCCGGGGTGTGCAGACCTCACATGAATGGGTATGTGTTGGCAAAAAAGATACTCTAAGCTGGATACTATTGGATACCATGGAGAAAGATTGTTTCAGTTTCGTCTGGAAGTGCCATCAATGTCAGGTGCATGGAGATCTGATTCATGCACCTCCAACATAACTATGTCCCATGTCAGCGCCTTGGCCTTTTATCGCTTGGGGTATGGATGTCATCGGGTCAATCAAGCCAAAAGCATCAAATGGGCACAGGTTCATATTGGTAGCTATTGACTCTTTACGAAATAGGTTGAGGCTATCACTCTCAAGTCAGTCACTAAAAAAGATGTAGTGGATTTTGTGCACTCGAATATTATTTTCCGCTTCGGTATTCCAGCAACCATTATCACAGACAATGCTGCAAACTTGAACAGTCTTTTGATGGAAGAAGTGTGCGAGCAGTTCAAAATAACGCACATCAATTCCACTTCTAATAGTCCCAAAGCCAATGGCGCTATTGAAGCAGCGAACAAAAACATCAAGAAGATTTTGAGAAAGACAATCCAAAGTTCTAGGACATGAACAATTACCTTTTGCCTTACTGGGATATCGCACTACAGTGTGCATATCGATGAGAGTAACTCCTTATTTGTTAGTTTATGGAACTGAGGCTGTGATCCCGGTAAAAGTGGAAATCCCTTTGCTCTGGACAATCGTTGAAGCATAAATTGAAGATAGTAAGTGGGTTAAAACTCGATTGGAACAATGACATTAATCAATGAGAAACGGATGGCTGCAGTTTTTCATGGACAGTTGTATCAAAAAAGAACGGCCCGCGCCTATAATGAGAAAGTACGGCCTAGGAAGTTTGAAGTGGGGCAATTAGTGTTAAGACACATTCTTCCTCACCATCAGGAAGCCAAAGGCAAATTTGCTCCCAACTGGAAAGGTCCGCACATCATCAGGAAGATACTGCCAAGGGGAGCAGTATACTTAGGTGATATAGAAGGGAACGATCCTGAAGCAGTGGTAAATGCGGACGCAGTCAAAAGGTACTATGTCTAAACTCTTTCCGGCGATGTCTTTGCACAGTTGAGATGACGAAAGCTTTCATTCACGCTATCCAAACACTATCAATCCCTTGCCAACCCTTTGAGCCGGTTACCTTTCTTTGATTACCCTCTTTGGAGCCCGGAAGTACAAAAGAAAAAGAAAAGAAAGAAAGAAAAGAAAAGAAAAAAAATATATTTCTTTGAACTACGTCTGACTTGATTCCGAAAGGATACGTAGGCAGCCTCTCCTTGAGGTTCAGTCACACCAAAAAAAAATCCCAAGTCCCCCAAAAGTGAAACTGGGGTAGTTGATATAATGGTTCGGCCAAAAGACTGCCGGAATAGTTCCAAAGTTGTAGTTCTGCCCAAAATCCTTTCATCCTAAAGACCTTGTGCAAGTCCTTCGGATCAATTGGCAAAGACAGGAAAGTGGGAAATGTCATTGTTGGAATCTGATACAATTCAAATTGAGAGAAATAAAATGAGAGAGTCTTATCCGTGAAAACCTTCGGGCGCCATAAGGCGACGGTGAGTAGAGAAAGTAAAAAATGAGAGAGTATGCTTAGTGAAAACTCGCAAAGTGCACTATCGGGCGTTGGTGAGAAGAGAAATGAGAGAGGACGAATGGGCAAAAACCTTCAAAGGGCGCTGTCGGCCGAAAAGAGGATACTTCATCACTAAAAGTCCTCGCAAGGTTCCCAAGTTTGGAAATATGGGTCAATGGGTTCATAAGAAGTTGCGAGTTGGTGCGAGTTGGGCGTCTAGTTCAAGAAGCATGTCATGTTCATAGGGAGGCAGCATGAACCCAAGATAAGTCCTTCTTTTACCCTGAAAGGGACGCTTCTCTTTAAACTCATATGCTTGACTTTCTACATACTTTTCTTTGAATCCCTTTCGGTTTAACTCTGATTCCGCAACAATTACAAAGAAAAAGGTGGCAGGACCAGTTTCATAGGGCTCCGTCCGGCAAGAGTCAAAGAAATACTCAGCCTCAGTGGTGCGCCAGTCCAATCCCGATTGACCATGGTGGTTGATTGCCTCCAAAGTAAAAGATAATAGAAAATAAAGAAAGCCAAAGGCAAAGGCGTGGAAAGCAAAATGAGGTGGAAAACTAGAGCCCACACAGGCAAGTAATCATGAAATCGAAAGACTGAACACGATCAGTGTGAAAGAAGTCACCCTCAAGGCTAACAAGCAGCAAAGTTCTCAATAGAAATGGGACAGGGATCAAGCAATAGAGATAATCAAGGCCAAAAAACCAACCACTATTTCAACTAACGAATTGTTCTTTGTTGAAAACAGATCTTATTTAAAATATTTGTGCAAGAAGCAGGTGCAGCCCAAAAGAAATGAAATGTGCAAGCATTGAAATAGCGCTGCAGCAGGAAAAAGGACCAAAAAGGAAGTTTTCTCAAACACTCTTTCATGCATTCTAATAAATAAAAAGAGGAACATCTAAGAGAAAACCCATAAAGAAAGAAGGAAAGAAATGGAAAATGAAAATCCCTAAAGAGAATCAAATCATGGTAGTTATAGATTTTTCTCTTCCAAATCCCGGCCAAAAACCCGAGGATCTCCTGGCCAAAACCACGGAGCTTTTTCTTTTTCAAGTTCCGGCCAAAAACCTGAGGATCTCCCGGCCAAAGAAACTGCGGAGCTTTTTTTTCCAAGTCCGAGCCAAAAACCCGAGGATCTCCCGGCAAAAAAACCGCGGAGTTTTTTCTTTTCCAAATCCCGGCCAAAAACCCCAGGATCTCCTGGCCAAAAAACCACAGAGCTTTTTCTTTTCCAAATCCCTGCTAAAAACCGAGGATCTCTCGGCCAAAAACTGCGGAGCTTTTTCTTTTCCAAATCCCGGCCAAAAAACCGAGGATCTCCCGGGAAAATAACCGCGGGGCTTTTTCTTTTCCAAATACCAGCCAAAAACCCAAGGATCTCCCGGCCAAAAAATCGCGGAGCTTTTTCTTTTCCAAATCCCGACCAAAAACCCGAGGATCTCCCAGCCAAAAAACCGCGGAGCTTTTTCTTTCCAAATCCCGACAAAAAAACCGAGGATCTCCTGGCCAAAAAACCGCGGAGCTTTTTCTTTTCCAAATCCCGGCCAAAAACCCGAGGATATCCCGGCCAAAAATACGTGGAGCTTTTTCTTTTAATCCTGGCCAAAAAACCGAAGATATCCCGGCCAAAAACCGCGAAGCTTTCTCTTTTCCAAATACTGGCCAAATAACCGAGGATCTCCCGGCCAAAAACTGCGGAGCTTTTCAAAATCGATTCAAAAAAATTGAGAATCTCTTGGCCAAAACTGAAGATTCTCTTCTAGTTTGATTTCGTATATGTCACAACTAACTCACGAAATTTTCCTAGCAAAAATTGGGGCAGAAAATTTTGTTTGTTTGTTTGTGTTGCTATCTTAAGCAGGTTTACCTCAAAACACGGTATTTGATATTGCCAAAAGAATGAGTATCAGTCCTGAATAAAAGAAAAGAAGAAAAACGAATAAAAAGAAATGAACTCAAAAAGTTGAAGCGGAGAAAGATGCGAACTGCTCAAGATATGATTGAAAGTCACAAGTTTTGCATGTTCCGCCTTAATCCAAAAGTTGAATAAAGAACCAGCACCTACAACCGATGAGCATCAAGATTTAGATCAAAGTCCACAGCAAGAACCATCTAAGACTCATGATCAAGCTTCAAGAGATCTATAGATAGGAATCTTGTAACTCGTAGTTGATAGGCCTAGCTACTTAGTTTTTACTTCCTATTTTGGTGTATTAAGGAGCTCAGCAAGTAGTAGCAGCAACAACAACAATGGAATCACAGCTTTTGGTAGTCCCAGCTACTAAACACTCCCGCACTACACTGACCTGATTGCTGTTTAGCCCAGGATATCTACGCAACCTATGAGGCAGGGTGCAGTTAAACTTTTAAAAAATGCTTCCCACGGAATTTTCAAACAAAAACAATTTTTCTTTATTTTTTACAATTTTGGTACATTTTTGTGTTGTTTTATTAATTATTTGCATTTTTATTTGTGCATGATAATTCACAAAAATACCAAAAAATATGCATTTTGCATCTAGGAATTAATGTTGCATCTTTAGAATTAATTAGTAGTTTAATTATTTTTAGAACAAAGGAAGAAAATGAACAAAAATAGTTCATTTTTGCATTTTAGTTATTAATTGTCCAATTGGTCGTAGAATAGTTTTTAAAATAATTTTATAATTAGCCTGATAAATTTTAGAATCAAATTAGGTTTTATTGTTAATTTGTTGCCTTTATTTTTCAATATTGAAAATTAAAATGAGAAAATAAAATAAATGAAGTGAAATAAAAAAAACAAAAGAGCAATTGACCCTTTACCCATTTTTTACTCCAAGCCCAAACCACCAGGACCCGGTCTGTTACTAATAGTGAAACGGCGCCGTTTTGAAGGTTGATCTCAACCGTTGCTTATTGATCAAACATTTGAGATCATCCAAGGTTTAGGACATAAATATGTCCGAACGAGCACCTACCCCCCCCCCAAAACTCGTCTCTCTCAACCCTCTATCTAAGAAATCCTCAAGAACCCTAAAGACCGCCACCACCAAATCCCACCGCCCTAGGGTGGCGCCAACGCCAAACACAACCAAATTCACACCTCTCACCCTCCTCTACCTCCCCTTTCCATACATGGTAACAATATCCCTCGAATCAAATCACACCTGCTCGAATCTTGGTTTGGAAATCTGACCCAAAACCAAAATTGTCCAAATCCAACCAAACTTGCACGCTACAACCTCCTCAACTTTCCCATTCCAGAACCCAAACCAAAATCTTTTTCAAATCTAAGCCAAAGTCCATGAATTTTAGATCTAAGGTTCACTATCAAGACCTCTTAAATTTCCAATTGGTGCTTGAGTGTTTTAAAATCATATTATGTGTTTGTTCTTACTAAGAACAAACACATAATATAATTTGAAGATCAATTCCGAGTTCAGTCAAGTCCAATGCAAATCAGTGAGTTTCTTTTTTTTCTTTTCTTTTCTTTCTTTATTTATTTCTTTCTACTTCATGTGTGTTGGATTATCTTTGTTTGTACTTTTGTTTAAATTTAGCCTCAATCCCATATTTGATCCATGTATTGTTCTCGTTCCCCAATTAATTTCGTTCATAATTCATGCTATAGTAATTCACGATTAAATCCTTTTTTGTTTGTTGTTTCAAATTCAAGTAATTAGTTAGTGTTCTATTTGCATCTTTTGAAGTCAGTGTGTGTTCTGATAAGTATTGGTTTTGATCAACTGATTAGCTTAAATTTGATTCATAATTAGTATGTTATTTATATATTGACAATATGATTGCAATGATTATTTAGTTTGATTATTGATGGTAATTGGTAGTCTGAACTTCAGTAATTAGTTTGCATTTGAGATTTGAACTTGGAATTGGTTTTTGCTATTTCAGTTGTTGAATGACTGGTTTAACCACAGTTATTTGACCAAGGTTAGGCAGTCAGTAATTTCAGGGGGGTTTCAAGGACTTTTTAGGGATAGAAATGGGTAGCTTCTTAGGTTTTGTAATTTTTAAAACAAGAAAAGAGTAGCTTAGGAATTGTATAGCTAAAAGAGCATCTTAGAAGCTCCTAGAATAGAACTTTAGTGTAGATTTCAGTAAAACTTAGGGAGTAACTTGAGGAACAAGTTAGAAAATTAAGGTTTAAAGTGAAAACTGAGCAGGGGCTAAAAAGAAAAGTAAAAATCTTAGGGTTGCCCTCACTCTTGCCTATATAAAGGCATCAATTCCCTTGTAAAAGGGGCTTCAATTTTTCAGCTCAAAAACCAACAAGAAAAATCTGATGTTTATTTTAGCTTCAGGTTAGTTTCAACCTTTAATCATACAAAAATACTAAAAAATGCATATAGAATATACAACTGCTGGGGTTTCTCGTTGGTTTTCTATTCATATTCATGTATGGAATTTATTGTGTATTGGTTTGGAATAACCTCTGTTGCTTTCTAGCTATTTTGTGGTTTCTTGGGTTACTTATTGATTTCTTTAAAAACTTTATGGGCCAATTCTTGCACCTGGAAGATACTTTGGTTGTTTTCCTTGTTTCAATCGAGTTTGAAGTATCTACTGGGTCTTCTTGTTATTATTGCTGGGCTGTTTGTCATTGATTTCTCCTATAGCTGTGCAAGCTGCTTGATCTGCTGCTGATATTCTTCTCTTCTTGTTGGATTTCATTTCCAGGTACACATTTGAGATCATGTCAATATAACTTCACATAGTTTTCCAGATGTAATTAGTGTTCATGTGATCGAATTTTAACTGCTGGAAAGTGTAATAATTGAGGACGGTTGGTTTAAGCCCAATAGACAATTCATGAAGCATGTAATTATGTAGTTGTGGTCTTCACTTGATTTAGTTAGTATTATTAAAAACAGTAGATCTAGTTTGGATGCAAGCTTGAATTAGTAATGAACTATGCATGGAAGTAATTTGCAGTTAATATATCTCATTTTGATTTGGTTTCAAGGGTTAAAATATGAGAATATGATCGTTCTTTTGAGTTTGCTTTTCTTTCCAGTTAGACTCAAATATATTTTAGTCTTTAAGGATTTGTATAGTTTTGTAATGTTAAATGCATAGGCGTGGGTCCCTTGGGTTTGTCTTCATGTACTGAATACTTGGGAATTGAAGGCCAGACTTCTCATAACGGGCTCACTCGGAACCCAGGCCCAATACTGGCCACAGACTCTTCAGAAATGGGGCTCATTTATTTCTGCTCACTGGAGCTCGAACGCCTGACCATCATTTCACCCTAGCGTTTTCCTTGGGCTCATTAGCCTGGTCATTGGGGCACAACTCATATTACTTCAATTGATTTAATTAGTATTTGGAATTCGGGTTTCGAGTTAGGTTGCGGGTTTTTAAACTAAAAGGTTTGTCCTTTTTTTTGGACCCGGACTTAGATTCGAGGCCCGGATTTTGAATATAATTAATTAGGAATTTTTTTCTTCTCTCTTTTAAAGACAAAATAAGTAAATACAGAAAATGTAGATGCTTTAGGCTTATCCTTTAAAAATAAATGAGACGAGCCTCGCCAAATAAAAGTGCAAAATTTAGGGGCCCTCAATAAAGGTTTTAAAATATTTTAGAAATCGTGAAGGGCCGTTTAGCGAATTTCACGTCCCTCATTAAACATTCCAACGCGTTAGACTCTATTAGGTGCGGCTTTAATAAAATTATATTCCTAAATACGGGTGGGCATTTTATGCGGCTCAAATCCAAATCCGAAAATGTTGAATAGAGTGTACTTAGGATTTCGGGTTCATTTGATGCGGCGCAATCCGAAAACACACATTAACGACGTTCACTTTCTCAAATAAATATTATGTTAAATAAAAGCGGTAAAAAATAAAAATTGGCACATAGGCCCTTTATGTATTAAAATCAGATTTTTGCCATTTATAGCAATTTAAGCGACCATGCTAGAACCACGGGATACTAGGGCCTAGCACCTTTCCTCGGATCAACAGAATTCCTTATTCAGAATTTCTGGTTCGCAGACTCAAATTGGGAAGTCGAACATTTTCCTCGGATTAGGATTCAAGCTAAACCAGTGACTTGGGACACCAAAAGCCAAACCTTTCCCAAGTGGAGACTCAGAATAAATAAATAATACCGATCCGAATAATGTCACTTTAAATGGAAAAATTCCCTTATACATCATCCTTCGGGGTAGGTATGTAAAAAGGAGGTGTGACAGCTAATATTAATAATATTTCATAAATTAGTCAATTTTTATAATAAGCTACTTATAAATGGTCTTAGCTGGTATTTTTTCTTTAATATAAAATTCACATTGGACACAATAGTTTTTCATTTTCTTAATATTTAGGAATACTTATTTAATAATTTTTTTAGATTTAGGAGTAAAGATTAAATTAGTTTTCTACTACTAGTATCTATAAACGTGCGTTGCACGTTAATAATAGAACATGATGGTTTAAATATTTATTTATGTGAAGGAATAATGATTTTAATTAACGAGAGAAATTTGTATAATATTACAACAATTATCTAAATTCCGAAAATATTATTACATTAGCATAATATGTGAATTCAACATTAAAGGATATCATCATAACTTACATAAAAGATTAATTTTAGTCATATTGGATAGATAATATGTATTACTATAATTTAATGGTATCTATTGCGATGGTATCTTATTGAATATTTCTTTATAGATGGTATTTTTTTGTATATGTTTCCTTGTAATGCTTTGGTTACTCTGCTATAACCAGAAATATCGTTGTCGATATTTACATCTCTCTTGGAAGTAAAACATATAGTTATTCGTAAGAAAATTTATTGTGGTAAATATAATTCAATATTTAGTATGTTTGTCCTTGTGCTTTATTTATTATAACTACAAAATATAAACAAAATGAAAATTATTTTCACGCAAATTTAAAGGGATATTCTTTAGTTTCGGAAGATAAATGTTGAATTTAAGTATAAACACATACTTAGAAGTATATTGACTAGTATTATAAGTTCTGCATGTATAACGCTATAGTCAAAACTTCTATATACTATTTGTGTTCTATTACATAAGATATTCAGCAAATCTAAGTTTTCAGTAGCATGACGTATGTATTTTATTCAAAATTAACCTATATGCAATAGAAGATCAATTTTAACTTAGTCTATTATATATATAATGACACTAACATACGTAAAAAATAATGAACTTCACAATAAATATGTACGGTAGAAGGCCATTTGGTATGAAAGTATATAAATATCTTCTTAGTAGTTATTGTTGGTATTATCTTGTGTTGAGTCAAAATTGAAAAATATTTATTTTTACTATAAAACTTAGCAATCAAACTTTTATTTAGTTGATTATTACATTCATTTTTGCTGGCTGACATAGATCTTTATTTTCTACCGTGTAATTTGCACAAATTGCATTTGAATCTAATGATGAAAATACATATTTTCCTTATTAAATGCACTATTATTACCATTGAGGTTGATAACCAAGTGTTCTAGAAGAACCAAATCATATTTTACTGGATGCTCTTATTTTTTTTCGATACTAAGCAAGAAGTTACTGAATGTTGGATCTGTGCTTACTTTTGAATTTCTTGTCATTTGAATATTTTTCATTTGAGGTCATAGGTACAATTTTGGCAAGTTAGCTTTTACAGTTTTTGCGTTGGTCAATTTTGGAACTACTAATCTTGCTTGAAAAAAATCACCTCCAAAACTATTACTTTTCACCAAATGGTTCGTCGATATCAAACATATCTCTAAAACTCTAGGCGATTGTTTCGATCGTTTGACGCTTAGCCAAAAGCGATTCATCACATATTATCACTTTTGTGTTCCTTATAAGTTTAGCACTATTGCTCTGATTTGATATATTTATAATGGTTATTTCAGTTATTTGAAGAAGTATATCAAATCTAAGTGGGTTGTACGAGCTCATAATAAATCGTTGTTGGTGCACTGTTCTTATTGCTGACAATATCATGCCCCTTGATGTGACATTTTCAAGTAAAGCATGACATAGAACTATTTTTTCGATACCGCCAGAGGCATGTACAAAAGATAATCCTGCTATACCAGAGTCGATTATATAGTCTTGAAAGCTTATTATTGTTCAGGATTTAGCTCTGATTGTCATTTCTCAAACACTTGTCTGACCTTTTTAATATCATACTAATATTTTTTATTTTTTGAGCTATTTTTTTAAATCCCTAAAACTCTTTTTATAGAATAAATATATGTACCCTAAGATTTTCTTTTTCACTTGAAAAATAATTTTACTCATATGATGAAATTTAAAACTAATTTAATTGGATTCTCTTGCTAAATAATTATTGAAAAAATTTGATTAATTGATTTAAACATAAAATTGTGACGATCCAAAGGGTTATCACAAATTTTTTCTCTCCTTCTGTACTTGTGAGGCCTTGAAACCCTCATTTTTAGTCTCCTCGATTTGCATGCGCGGTCCGAGCACGTAGCCGGAAAGCTAAAATATGAATTATGTGTGAAAAATAATAAACTTTAATATTAATATGATTAAAGTTGACTTTGGTCAATATTTTGGGTAAGCCGACCCGGACTCGTGATTTAACGGTCCCAAGGGTCCGTAGAAAAATATGGATCTTGGACGTATGCCCGGAATCGAAATCCGAGGTCCCGAGCCCGAGAAATGAATTTTTAAAGGAAATTGTGTTTCTAAAATTTATTTGGAAATTTGAAATAGAAATGGATTAGAAGGTGTTGGTATCGACCCATATTTTGGTTTCGGCTCCCGTTGCAGGTCTTATATGTGGTTTAAGCGCTTTCTGTGAAATTTGATTGAAATAGGATGTCGTTTGACGTGTTTCAGACTTAAAGTTCGAAAAAGTTTAAGAAGTTTAAAGAAAAAGTGATGACTTTGATATTTGATTCCTCGTTTATGATGTTATTTTGAAGATTTGATCGCAAGATTAAGTTTGTAGGATGTTGTTGAGTTAGGATGTGTGCTTGGTTAGGAGCCCCGAGGGCTCGGAAGTGTTTATAGAGGTGTTCGGTGTAGTTTTAGACTTAGGGAGTTAGCATGTTTTCTGCAATTTTTACACAGTGAATTCCTTCATCGTGTTCGCAATTCCCCTTTGCATTCACATAGATTCACAGTCCGCTCCTTCGCATTCGCATTCCTACTACCGCGATCGCATATGCCAAACTCAGGACCTTGGTGCTTTCCCCTTCGCGTTCGCATTCAGTGGCTCGCGAACGCATGGCTTTGCAACTTACCTCACAGCGTTCGCGTGGTCCTTCCCACGTTCGCATAGAATAAAACCTGGACCCAGCACATTCCTTCTATGTGATCACAACATACCTTCCGCGATCATGATACTTTCCAGTTCCTCTTCTTCGCGAACGCGGCCCTTATGTCGCGAACACATAGGGTGATTTTGCCCTGTGATTTTCTTAAGTTTCAAGAACAGTAACTTCGGGTTTTATTCAAAAATTCTCACGAACTTTCTTCTTCCCCAAGATCTAGGAGTCCATTGAAGCCCCCATTCTTCAAGACCACTTGGTTAGTAAACCCCCACTTATTTCCTTCACCTTCCTTCATTAATTACTGAAATTCTTAGCTTAAATCACATAGACTAGGGTGAAAGTTGAGGGAAATGGGTAGAACTAGGGATTTTTTTTTGATTTAGACCTTGTTTTGGGGTTGAATTTGAAAACAAATTGCATATCCGGGCTCATGGGGGAATGGGTGATATGAATTTGGTCCGAACCTCATGTTTCGACCAAGAGAACCAGGGGCCGATTTTGGAATTTTTGGAAGAAAGGTTGAGAATCTATATTTAGGCATTGGGTTTGGTTTGTTTAGCTATTATTGATATTATAAAGTCATTATTTTATAGATTTGATTGGGTTGGAGTCGAATTAGACGTCATTGTGGATTGATTCAGCCGTGGAAGTTGAGGTAAGTGTTTGATCAAACTTTGGATTGAGGGAATAGGATTAGAGTATTGTTTGATAATTGCTAATTGTCAAGTACGGTGTATAGGCATGGTGACGAGTATCTATACACCGGTGTCTAGCATGACCGTAAGTCCTTTATTTGTGTTTATTTTGATTTTATTGTGACTCTTCTTTGTCTAACTGATGATTTCTATATAATGTGAAGAGTATGAAATGAAATAAAGAGAAAGAGATGTGATTATTCCCTTGCCGGGCTGTATTCATACATTGATTATCTCCATTGCTAGGATGTGAATGTTATTGTTATTGTACCCTTGTCGAGATTTAACTGTTTACTTATGTTTCCTTTGTTGGGACTTTTATTACTATTTGTCTATCCCCTCGCCCCATTGGTTTTGATTGTTGCTTGGGTGAGGAAGAGTGATAAAGCACGAAGGTTGATGCCGTGCACAATTTTTATTGAGAATATGTTAATGCACGAAGGAACATTATGTGCCATGTTTAGATTATTAATGCATGAATGAAAATTTCGTGCCCTGATTTGATTTCTAATGCAGGAAGAGTCATTCCGTACCATGATATGAGTGTTTATGTGCGGAAAAGCACGAAGGTTGATATCGTGCACTCTATTTGATTTTTCTATTTGATTCCCTGCCTGGTCTCGCTGATTATTGTAGTTGTATAGTTTCATTTTTCTATTTGTTGATTTTATACTTGAACTGTTACCTCCTATACAACATACTCCCCTCCCACTTGACTGGTTAAATTTCTGTATTCTTTTGCTAATATATATTGAACTGCACAGGTTTGGTTGGTAGTCCTGTCTTGCCTCATCATTACTTCGCCGGGGTTAGGCCAGGCACTTACCAGCACATGGGGTCGGTTGTGCTGATTCTACACTTCTGTGCTTTTCTGCACAGATCACGGAGCTAGAGCAGCTTTTGGACAACAGTAGTTGATCGGGGACTGACTTCAGTCCAGAGATTCGCAGCCTTGCTGACGTCCGCATGGCCCAGAGTCTCTTCTATCTTTGTATTCGTTTGATGTCCTTGTAGCGGAACAAATAGTATTGTGTTTTGTTCAGACTTCAAATTTAGTATTCTATAGATGTTCGTGAGTTAGTGACAACAGTCTTGGGTAGAGTTTGTATTTGAATTTTTGCACTTGCTTTCAGTTTATTTATAATTAAGACTTCCGCTTTTATATTAAATATAACATTGTTTAAATATTGTTGATGTTTGCTGAAAGAGATAATAATTAATTGGCTTGCATAGGTCCTAATAGTAGGCACCATCACGACTTGGGAAATTCGTGTCGTGACAAGTTAGCATCAGAGCACTAGGTTATGTAGGTCTCACAACTCACGAACAAACTTAGTAGAGTCTGAAGGATCAATATGCAGGTGTCTGTATTTATCCCAGAGGCTACAGTGTTAGGAAAATTTCACTTTTGTTCTTTCTTGTCGTGCGATTCTATTTCACAAATACTAATTGTCTTTCTACTCTATTCCTTCGCAGGTGGCGAGAACGCGTGCTTCCTCCTCTACTGCACAACAGTCCGAGCCCTCAGCAGCAGCTCCTACAAGGGGCAGGGGGCAAGGCCGAGGCCAAGGCCATGCCAGAGGCCGAGGCAGCGGTAGAGCTCGGCCCCGAGCAGCAGCCCCAGAGGTGGAGACTCATGTTAATTGTGATGAGGAGGTTCTAGCCCCAGCAGCTCTGGTGGGCCTAGCTCAGGTCCCAGAGGGGTTCATAGTCACCCCAGTTCATCAGGACGGTTTGGTCATATTGGTATGCCTACGGAGAGTGTCACTCGAGCGTGTTTGCTTCCAGTATCACCAGCCACTTCTTAGGCTGGAGGAGTAGTTCAGACTCCCGCCACACGTACTCTGGAGCAGGTAGCTCCCTAGGATTAGGTTCTAGTGGTTCAGCCAGCTGTGGAAATTCAGCCGGGTACTGTGACTCCAACCGGCAATGGAGCGACTATGTCCGCAGATGCTTTGTGGAGGTTGGATAGGTTCACCAATCCCCAGGATTTCTTGTATAGCCGCCATGAGGTTCTTTGGACTATGGGTATTGTGGAGACTAATGGGGTCGACTTCATCAGTTTCATCTATTTGGATGCGCAAAGACTTGGTGGAGGGACTATTGTTTATCCGGACTGTCAGGGTCGCCATCTCCGACTTGGGACAAGTTTACAGAGTTGTTTTCAGAAAAGATTCTCCCAGTTACTCACAATAGGCTCTACGCAAGCAGTTTAAGCGCCTCCAACAGGCCTCTATGACAGTCACTTAGTATGATAACCTGTTCATTGATCTAGCACGTCATGCCATTGTTATACTTCCCACTGAGAGAGAGAGGGTGCAGAGGTTTATTGATGGATTGGTTCAGTCGATCCGCCTCTAGATTGCTGTGGGAGCCGGGAGTGAGATTTCATTTTAGGAGGCGGCCAATGCGGCCCAGAGAGTTGAGATTTCTCTTGCATGGGGAGGTGGCCATGGGTTAGATAAGAGGTCCCGTCATGCAGGTAGGTTCAACGGTACCTCATTTGGAGGTAGGGATTATTATGGTAGAGGCCATCCTCCGAGGCCTTTACAGTCAGCTCTCTAGGTCTCTCATGGTACTTCAAGTGGTAGTGGTTCTCAGCCGCATTATTCTGATCAGCAGTCTTTTAGTGCACCACCAACTCCCATCAGTGCACCACCATTTTAGAATTTTCATGGAGGACATTCAGGTCGATAAGTTCAGCGGTCTCAACAGCCGAGGGCTTGTTACGATTGCGGTGACCCGAGTCATATTGTCATATTTTGCCCTTGAGCTTCGGGTAGTTCCTAACAGCAGGGTCCTCGCCCCATGATTCTGTCACCAGGTGATCCACAGGCCGCCCAGCCAGCTAGAGGCGGGGGTAGAGGTCATAGAGGTGGAGGTAAGGATCATAGAGGTGGAGCTCGGACCGCTAGAGGTAGAGGCCAGCCAGCAGTCGACCATTCTGGATATGTGGTTCAGGGAGGTAGGGCCTAACCCCAGTGTTATGCTCTTCTAGCCAGGCCAGAGGTTGAGTCTTCAGATGCAGTTATTACAGGTACTATTCTAGTGTGGGATAGAGATTCTTCAATGCTATTTGACCCTGGTCTATGTATTCATTGTGTCATCCTATTTTGCACCATACTTGGTGTATAAAGGCTTGACTAATGGTCGAGAAGTGTGTTTAGCTTACATGGCGTATGTTCGCGATTCCAGCGTGGAGGTCCCTTCTATTGATTCTGTTCCTATTGCTCGGGAGTTCCCCGAGATTTTCCCTTCAGACCTGCCGAGCATGTCGCCCAACATGGATATTGATTTTTGTATTGATCTGGCTCCGGTAACCTAGCCCATTTCCATTCCACCATATTTCATGGCCCCGCTAAAGTTGAAAGACATAAAATATTTGTTGAAGGATTTGCTTGAGAAGGGTTTCGGAGTCGGGCGTATGCCCGTAATTGAAATCCAAGTTCCCGAGCTCGAAAAATTAATTTTTAAAGGAAATTGTTTTTTGAAATTTATATGGAAATTTGAAATGAAAATGGACTAGAAGGTGTTGGTATCGGCCCCGTATTTTGGTTCCGGTGCCCCCCGGTACAGGTCTTATATATAGTTAAAGTGCTTTCTGTGAAATTTGGTTGAAACCGGACATTGTTTGACGTGTTTCAGACTTAATGTTCTAAAGTTGAAAGTTTAAGAAGTTTGACAAAAAAAAATAACAATTTTGAGGTTTGATTCCCCGTTTATGATGTTAGTTTAGCAATTTGATTGCACGGTTAAGTTTGTAAGATGTTGTTGAGTTAGGGTGTGTGCTTGGTTAGGAGCCTCGAGGGCTCAGGAGTGTTTTTGGAGGTGTTCGGAGTAGTTTTGGACTTAGGGAGTTAGAAGATTTTCTGCAATTTTTATGCAGTGAATTCCTTCATCGCGATCCCAATGTCCCTTCGCGTTCACATAGCTTCAAACTTCCCCTCTTTCGGGTTCGCATTCCTAGTATCGCGATTTCATAGGCCAAACTCAGGACCTCGGTGCTTTCCCCTTCGTGTTTGCATTAAGTGGCTCGCGAACGCATAGCTTTGCAACTTACCCCACCGCATTCGCATATAAAAAAACCTGGACCCAGCCCATTCCTTCAATGTGATCGTGACATACCTTCCGCTATCGCAATACTTTCTAGTTACTTTTCTATGCTAACGCAACCCTTATGTCGCGAACACATAGGGTAATTTTTCCCAGCGATTTTTTAAGTTTCAAGAATAGTAACTTCGGGTTTTATTCAAAACTTCCCATGAGCTCTCTTCTTCCCCAATCTCTAGGAGTCCATTGAAGCCCCCATTCTTTAAAACCACTTAGGTTAGTAAATTCCCACTTATTTTCTTCACTTTACTTCATTAACCATTGAAATTTAAGCTTACATCACATAGATTAGGGTGGAAATTGAGGGAAATGGGTAGAACTAGGGTTTTTAATTTTCTTTGACTTAGACCGCGTTTTGGATTTGGAAACAAATTGTATATCTGCACTCGTGGGGGAATGGGTAATATGAATTTTGTCCCAACCTCATGTTTCGACCAAGTCGGCCTGGGGTCGAGTTTGGAATTTTTGGAAGAAAGATTGAGAATCTATATTTAGGCATTGGGTTTGGTTTGTTTAGCTATTGTTGATATTACATAGTCATTATTTCATAGATTTGATTGGGTTGGAGCCGAATTAGAGAGGGAATGCGGTCGTTGTGGATTGATTTACCTATGGAAGTTGAAGTAAGTGTTTGATCTTACTTTGGCTTGAGGGAATAGGATTAGAGTATTGTTATCTAATTGCTAGTTGTCAAGTACGACATATAGGCATGATGACGAGTATCTATACACTAGTGTCTAGCATGACCATGAGTCCCTATTTGTGCTTATTCTTATTTTGTTGCGACTCTTCCTTGTTTAATTGATGATTTCTATATAATGTGAAGAGTATGAGAAAGAATTATGATTAGTGAATTCTTTGGAGCATTGGCTCAAATGATAAAGTAATTATTGGGTAAGAAATAAAAGAAAGAGAAATAAATATGATTATTCCATTGCTGGGCTGTATTCGTATATTGATTATCTCCCTTGTCGGAATGTGAAAGTAATTGTCATTGTTCCCTTACCAGGATTTAACTGTTTACTTGTGTTTCCCTTGCCGGTACTTTCATTACTGTTTTTCTATCCCCTCGCCCCATTGGTTGTGATTGTTGCTTGGGTGAGGAAAAGTGATAAAGCACGAAGGTTGATATCGTGCACGATTTCTGTGGAGAATATGTTAATGCACAAAGGAACATTTTGTGCCATGTTTTTATTATTAATGCACGAAGGAACATTTCGTGCCCTGATTTGATTTCTAATGCATGAAGGATCATTCCATGCCATGATATGAGTGTTTATGTGTGGAAAAACATGAAGGTTGATGTCGTGCACTCTATTTGATTTTTTTGGTGAGAACGAGAGTAAAAGCACGAAGGACAGTGCCGTGCAACTGTTCAATTTTCTACTCTCGCTGATTATTGTAGTTGCATAGTTTCATTTTTCTATTTGTTGATTTTATATCCGGACTGTTACCTCCCCAAAAACATAGTCCCCTCCCACTTGACTGGTTAAATTTCTGTATTCTTTTGCTACTGCATATATATATATATATATATATATATATATATATATATATATATATATATATATATATATATATATATATATATATATATATATATATATATATATATATATATATATATATATATATATAACAGCACATGTTTGTTTGGTATTCCTGTCTAGCCTCGTCCCTACTTTGTCGGGGTTAGGCCAGGCACTTACTAGCACATGGGGTACATTGTGCTGATACTACACTTCTGTGCTTTTCTGCACAGATCACGAGCCGGAGCAGCTTTTGGATAGTAATAGTGATGGGGAGCTGACATCATTCCAGATATATCGAGGCACCCATGATGACGTCCGCATGGTCTGGAGTCTCTTCTATTTTTTTCGTTTGATGTCCTTGTACTGGAACAAATAGTATTGTGTTTTATTCAGACTTTGTATTTCGTATTCTATAGACGTTCGTGAGTTAGTGACTCTAGTCTTGGGTAGAGTTTGTAATTGAATTTTCCGCACTTGATTTTAGTTTATTTATAATTAAGAGTTTCGTTTTTATATTAAATGTACATTGTTTTAATATATATGTTTGTTGAAAAAGATAGTAGGCGTCATCACGACTCCCGAGGGTGGGAAATCTGGGACGTGACAAGTTGGTATCAGAGCACTAGGTTACGTAGGTCTCACAGAGACTTCTGTATTTATCCCCTAGAGGTTACAGAGTTAGGAAATTTTTACTTTTGTTCTTTCTTATCGTGCGATTTTAATCATAGATACTGATTGTCTTTGTACTCTGCTCTTTCGCAGATGGCGAGAATACATGCTTCCTCTTATACCGCTTAGTAGCCCGAGCCCCCAGCAGTAGTTCCTACAAGGGGCAGAGGCCGAGGACATGCCATAGGCCGAGGCAGGGGCAGAGCTTAGCTCCGAGCAGCATCCCCGGAGGTGGATCCTCATGTTGATTATGATGAGGAGGTTGCAGCCCTAGTAGCTCCGGTGGGCCTAGCTCAGGTCCCAGAGGGGTTCATAGCCACACCAGTTCTTCAGGACACTTTGGTTATATTGGTAGGCCTTATGGAGAGCATCACTCAAGCGGGTTTTCTTCCAGTATCACCAGCCACTTCTCAGATTGGAGGAGGAGTTCATACTCCCGCTACATGTACTCTCGAGCAGGTAGATTCCCAGGCTTAGGTTCCAGTGTTTCAGCCACCTGCGGCAGTTCAACCGGGTACAGTGACTCCGAGCGGCGATGGAGCGGCTATGTCCGCAGATGCTTTGTAGAGGCCACATAGGTTCACCTAGCTCTTCACCACCACATTCAGCAGTGCTTCTTCAGAGGACCCCCAGGATTTCTTGTATAGCTGCCATGAGGTTCTTCAGACTATGGGTATTGTGGGGACCAATGGCGTCGACTTTGCAACCTTTTATCAATCTGGATCCACAAATACTTGGTAGAGGGACTATTGTTTACAACACCGGCAGGGTCACTATCTCCGACTTGGGACCAGTTTGCAGAGTTATTTTTGGAGAAGTTTCTCCCAGTTACTCAGCGTGAGGCTCTTTGCATCATTTTGAGCACCTCTAGCAGGGCTCTTATGGTAGTCAGTCAGTATGAGACTCAGTTCATTAATTTAGCACGCCATGCTATTGTTATAATCCCCACAGAGAGAGAGATAAGAGAGAGAGATAATAGAGAGAGAGTGCGGAGGTTTATTGATGAATTGAATCAGCCGATCCATCTCCATGCTGGTAGGTTCAGCGATACCTCATCTAGAGGTAGGGATTCTTATTGTAGAGTCCATCCTCCGAGGCCCTTATAGTCAGCTCTATAGGTCTCTCATGGTACTTCAAGTGGTAGTGGTTCTCAGCCGCATTATTCTGATCATTACTCTTTCAGTGCACCACCAGCTCCCATCAGTGCATCACCACCTTAGAGTTTTCGAGGACATTCATGTTGACTGGGTCAACAGTCTCAGTAGTATCAGCAACCGAGGGCTTGTTACTATTGTGGTGAACCGAGTCACATTGTCAGATTTTTCCCTCGAGCTTCGGGTAGTTCACAGCAGCAGGGCCCTCACCCCATGATTTAGGAACCAGGTGATCCGTAGGCCACCCAAATAGCTAGAGGCGAAGGTAGAGGTCATAGAGGTGGAGGTAAGGATAATAGAGGTGGAGCTCGGACCACCAGAGGTAGAGTCCAGCAAGCAGCCGACCGTTCCAAAGATGTGCTTCAGGAAGGTGGGGCCTAGCCTCTGTGTTATGCCCTTCCAGCCAGGCCAGAGACTGAGTCTTTAGATGCAGTTATTACAGGTACTAATCTAGTATGTGATAGAGATACTTCATTTTTATTTGACCCTGGGTCTACGTATTCGTATGTTTTTTGCACCATACTTGGTCATGACTAGTGATGCTTTAAGTATCCCTGTTTATGTATCTATACCGGTGGGTGATTCTATAGTGGTCGACTGAGTGCATCGTTCATGTGTTGTAGTGTTTGAGGGTCTTGAGACCCGTGTTGATTTATTACTTTTAGACATGGTGGATTTAAACGTCATATTAGGGATGAATTGGTTGTCCCCGTATCATGCTATTTCTGATTTCCATGCCAAGAGCGTGACCATGGCTTTGCATAATTTGCCCCATTTAGAGTTGAAAGGGACCCTAAGACATTCCACCCACAGTGTTATTTCATATGTAAAGGCTCGACACATGGTCGAGAAGGGGTGTTTAGCTTAGATGACGTATGTTCACGATTCCAGCGCATAGGTCCCTTCTATTGATTCTGTTCCTATTATTCGGTGGTCCCCCGGGGTTTTCCCTTCAGACCTGCCAGGCATGCCGCTCAACAGGGATATTGATTTTTGTATTGATCTGGCTCCAGGAACTCAGTCTATTTCCCTTCCGCCGTATCGCATGGCCCTACCAAAGTTGAAAGAGTTAAAGGATCAGTTACATGATTTTCTTTAGAAGGGTTTCATTAGACCCAGCATTTTTGCGTTAGGGTGCGCCAGTGTTATTTGTTATGAAAAAGGATGGTTCAATGAGGATGTGCATTGATTACCGACAATTGAACAAAGTGATGATAAATAACAAGTATCCACTGCTAAGGATTGACGATTTGTTCGACCAGCTTAATGGTGCAAGGGTGTTTTCAAAGATAGAATTGTGGTCTTGCTTACCACCAGCTGAGGATTAGGGCATCTGATGTCCTTGAGATAGCATTACGCACCCGGTACGGGCATTATGACATTATGGTCATGTGATTTGGGTTAACAAATACCCTAGCAGCATTTATGGATTTGATGAACCGAGTGTTCAGGCTTTATTTGGACATGCTCGTGATAGTCTTCATTGATGATATTCTGATATACTCCCGTAGTCAAGAGGAGCACGACCAGCACCTCACACTGGTTCTTTAGACTCTGAAGGATAGTCAGTTATATGCTAAGTTCTCGAAATATGAGTACTGGTTGAGCTTGGTTGCATTTCTGGGTCACGTTGTATCAACAGAGGGTATTCAGGTAGACCCGAAGAAGATTGAGGCAGTCAAGAGCTGCCCTCGACTATTATCAGCTACAGAGATTTAGAGTTTGTTGGGGTTAGAAGGCTACTACCGTTGGTTTATGGAGGGGTTTTCATCTATTGTAGCCCCGATGATCGGATTGACCCAGAAGGGTGCCCAGTTCTGATGGTCGCATGAGTGTGAGGCAAGCTTTTAGAAGCTCAAGACAGCTCTGACTATGACATCGGTATTGGTTTTTCCCACAAGTTCAAGACCTTATACACTCTATTGTGATGATTCCCGCATTGGGATTGGTGCAGTATTGATATAGGATGGCAGAGTCATTGCCTATACCTCAGGCAGTTGAAGATCCACGAGAAGAAATATCTAGTTCATGATCTAGAGTTGGCAGCCATTATTCATGCTTAGAAGATTTTGAGGCATCATTTATATGGTGCGACATGTGAAGTGTACACTTATCACAAGAGTCTTCAGTACTTGTTCAAGCAAAAAAAGTTGAACTTGAGGCAGAAGAGGTGGTTGAAGTTGTTGAAAGATTATGATGTTACTATCTTGTATCACCCGGGAAAGGTCAATGTGGTGGCCGATGCATAGAGTAGGAAGCCAGGCAGCATGGGTAGTCTTGCTTATATTCCGGTCAGCCAGAGACCACTTACTTTGGATGCTTAGGCCTTGGCCAATCGATTTGTAATCTTGCACGGTCGCTCGTTCTTCATTATTGGAGCGTATCCAAAATCGGCAGTTTGATGATCCCCATTTATATATCGTGAGATACACGGTGCAGCATGGAGGTGCCACGAAGGTGACCTTAGAAATGATGGTGTTTTGAGATTGCATGGCCGAGTTTGTGCACCCAATGTTGGGATTCGAGAGTTGATCTTAGTGGAGGCCCATAGTTCTCGGTATTCTATTCACCCGGGTGCCGCAAAGATGTATCAGTATCTGAGGAAACATTATTGGTGGCGCAGTATGAGGAAAGATACTGTTGCATATGCGGCTCGATGTTTAAACTTTCAACCAGTTAAGTATGAGCATCAGAGGCCTGGTGGATTGTTTCAGAGGATTAAGCTTCCCGAGTGGAAGTGCGAGACGATTACTATGGATTTTGTTACTGGACTTCCGATCACTCGAAAGAAGTTTGATGCAGTTTGGGTCATTGTTGATAGGCGGACAAAGTCAATGCATTTTGTTCCTGTTGCAGCCACCTATTCAATAGAGAGGTTATCTAAGATCTACATCAAGGAGATTGTTCGCCTTCATGGGGTGCCGAAATCTATCATTTCGGATTGGGGTGCGTAGTTTACCTCTCACTTCTGGAAAGCAGTGTAGCGAGAGTTGGGCACCTAGGTTGAGTTGAGTTCTTCGTTTCATCCCAGACGGATGGTCAATCTAGGCGTACTATTCAGATATTAGAGGTTATACTCTGAGTCCGTGTCATTGATTTTGGAGGCTTGTGGGAAAAGTTTTTTCCTTTAGCAGAGTTCGCCTACAACAACCGCTACCGGTCCAACATTGAGATGTCTCCATCTGAGGCGTTGTATGATAGGTGATGTCGGTCCCCAATTGGATGTTTTGAGTTGGGAGAGGCTCGGTTATTGGGTACAGATCTAGTTCAGGAGGCTTTGG
This sequence comes from Nicotiana benthamiana, assembly GCA_034376525.1. NCBI lineage: Eukaryota > Viridiplantae > Streptophyta > Magnoliopsida > Solanales > Solanaceae > Nicotiana > Nicotiana benthamiana. The sequence goes on along the minus strand of CM067323.1, from coordinate 95,135,803 downwards.
ACAAGGTCAAGATCATTCAGGATAGGTTTCGTACAGCTCAGTCTAGGCAGAAGAGTTATGCAGACTGCAAGGTTCGAGATGTGGCTTTGATGGTTGGTGAGCGGGTATTGCTCTGAGTGTCGCCTATGAAGGGCTTGATGAGATTTGGGAAGAAGGCAAGTGTAGACCTAGGTTCATTGGTCCATTTGAGATTCTCGATCATCTGGGAGAGGTGGCTTATAGACTTGCCTTGCCGCGTAGCTTGTCAGTCATGCATCTAGGTTTTCATGTGTCCATCTTCGAAGGTATCATGGCGATCCAGCCCACGTGTTAGATTTCAGCATTGTCCAGTTGGACAAGGATCTGTCTTATGAGTAGGAGCCGATGGCTATTCTAGATTGGCAGGTTCGACAATTGAGATCGAAGAGTTTTCCTTGAGTGCGTATTCAGTGGGGAGGTCAACCTCCAGAGGCATCGACCTGGGAGTCCAAGTCTGATATGCAGAGCCGTTATCCTCATCTATTTCTCGACTCAGGTACTTCTTTCTTTTGTCCGTTTGAGAACGAATAGTTGTTTTAGAGGTGGAGAATGTGACGACCCAAAGGGTCATCACCTATTTTCTATTTCTTTCCGTGCTTCCAAGGCCTTAAAAACCTCATTTTTAGTCGCCTCGATTTTCCTGCGCAGTGCAGGCGCATAGCCAAAAAGCTTAAATATGAATTCTGTGTGAACAATGATGAATTTTGATATTAATATGATTAAAGTTGACTTTGGTCAATACTTTGGATAAGCGGACCCTCACCCGTGATTTAACGGTCCTGGAGGGTCCGTAGACAAATATGGCACTCGGGCGTATGCCCAGAATCGAAATTCGAGGTCCCGAGCTCAAGAAATAAATTTTTAGAGGAAATAATTTTTCTGAAATTTATATGGAAATTCGAAATGAAAATGGATTAGAAGGTGTTGGTATCGGGCCCGTATTTTGGTTCTGGCGCCTGGTACAATTCTTATATGTGGTTTAAGTGCTTATTGTGAAATTTTGTTGAAACCTTAAGAAGTTTGTTGAAAAAGTGATGATTTTGAGGTTTGATTCCTTGTTTATGATATTATTTTGGCGATTTGATCGCACGATTATGTTCGTATGATGTCTTCGCGAACGCGACCCTTATGTCGCGAGCTTTAACGACCCGACCGGTCGTTTGGAGCCCTAGTGTGTCGTTCAGCAGTCCGAGGCCATGAGCAGCTTCATTTACGGTATTGACACTTGTTCGCATGGTCGGAATTGGAATTCAGAAAGATCAGAGTTAAATTTAAATGAAAATTTTTACAAGCTTAAAGTTGAAAGTATGAACTAGGATTAGATTTTTGAGTAAACGGCCTCGAAATCGGGATCTGAAGGTTCCAACAGGTTCTTCCGGTTCGGGTTTTGGATAACCAAGGAGAGTTTTGGCGCCTATTGTGGAAGTTATCATTTTGGAAAAAAATTATATTAAGTTTGGCTTGAAGTGCGTTTAAGCATTATCGATGTCCCTTTGGAATTCCTAGACTGAGAGTAGATCCGTACGGTAATTCTAGAGTTGGGAGCGCGATCGGAAGTGAATTCGGAGGTCCGTTGATTATTTTGAAGCCATTTGTATAAAGATAGAAATTTGAAAGTTTTTGAGAAGTTTGACCGGAAGTGGACTTATTGAAATCGGGTTTGGAATCTGATTCTAAAAGTTTGAGTAGGTCCGTATCGAATATGACTTCAAAAGTTCATAAAGCTTGGATTGGAGGTTGATTCTTGATTTTAGCATTGTTCAATGTGATTTGAGGCCTCTAGCAAGTCCGTAATGTGTTTTGGGACAGGTTGGTGAGATTGGTCGAGGTACTGGGGGCCTCGGGTGTGTTTTGGGTTGTATCCCGCTCTTGTGTGATGCTTTAATGCCTTTTTTTTGGAAATAAAAGGAGTACATATTAATCAAATGAGCTTCAAATTAAGTTTTATTGAACCATTAGATCCGTATAGTAATTTCGGAGCCATAGCAAAAAGAATCGTCGAGTTTGGAGATCGTATGAGGGAGTTATGCTCATTTCTGTGTCGACAAAGTGCGGGTTGCTGTCATAACCGCAGAAGCGGGACCGCGGAAGTGGGAATTTGTCTGCGGAAACGGAAATTTTCCGCTGAAGCGAAAAATTTTCCACGGAAGGTAAAATTGTTGGAGACATAGAGATTTCTTTAAAAATCAAAGTTTGGCTCATTTTCACTTCATTTCTTCCAAAGCTGATGTTGGAGAACCTTTGGAGTGCCATTTTCATCACCAAGCACGAGGTAAGTGATTTCTACTAGTTTTGAGTATATGAAAAGTTTATATATGGATTTAGACATGGAAAATTGTAGAAACTTGGGGTTTGAGGGAAAACCTAGAAAATTAGTATTGTTGTAATTTGACCACGATTTTTGGGTATGGAATAATAGAGAAAATTAAATATTTGAGCTCCTGAGGCTATGGGCAATATTTATCTTCGAAACATTTCAGACTCCGGGCACGTGGGCCCGAGGGCATTTTCATCAACTTTTTGTTCGGGGTTAGGAATTGTTACAAATTGGGTTGTAAAGTTTAATTGAGCTTATATTAATGGATTTTTATGACCATTGGCTAGTTTTGGAGAAATGTGCATTGGTTCGAGCCTTTGGAAGAATGTGGAGTGCCGGTTATGAGTCTTCGGAGCGAGGTGAGTCTCCTTTCTAATCTTGTGAGGGGCCATTTACCCCATAGGTGAGTCAAATTGGTTATGCGCTCCTATTTGTGGGGGCTACGTACGCACGAGGTGACGAGAGTCCGTGCGTATCTACTGTTATTCTATTGGTAAATTCTCGTGTGTTGAGGTTTTGCGTGGCGATGATGTTATGTGAGCAAAATGGCTCTTGAGATTAAGATATTGTATTGCACCTCAGTTGTGCTTGAGTTTTGTAACCTATGGCGCTATGTGTTTTCTCAGGGATGGTATTATGCACTTAGCGTGCTTGCGATCAAAATTCGATATTTTTATTGTAATGAGCAGATTTAGCTTGAAGTGCAATCTCCTTATGTGATATTTATGTATAGATCGGGTGGCATGCCGCCATAGGTATGTCATTTTGATCGGGTTGCATGCCGCAATAGTGTGATGTCAAGTCTGGTCCTCTATATGTTATTTTTTTTGTGTTTCGCTTCCTTTCTTCTAGGAAAATTTCAATATTAGTGTTGTGGTTAGGTAAGTCCTTGCAGAGTTCAATTTCCTATTTATGTTGTGATAGGATTGCTGGCCTATTGGCATATTGTGGAGTCATGTGTGACTTTTGATAGCATTTGGAGTGGCTTATTGACTGAGCAGTTCGTAGTGGGTGAGTCGAGATTATGGTATTTAGGATGAGTGCATTATGGTTATATGAAGTATATTAAGGAGAAAAGACCATTATTTGGTTTAGAATGTGGTAATGTTTCTTGTCAGAAGTATACACTCAATGATTGGTTGAGTCGGCAGTTGATTATGAATTTCGGCACATCTCATCCGTCGTGGCGGTATTGTAAGAGTTAGAGTAAGTCTTCGTGTGTCATGTGGTGCAATAGGAGCATCTGATTCGTTGAATTTAGGTTAAGTTGACCAGAAAACATTATTGTGGTCCTGTGGATTAAGTGTAGCAAAGTAAGAATCCCGCAATGTTATGCATTCTCGTTTGAGTACAACGTGTAGTGAGTGTTATGGTGATTGTATGTTGGAAACAGGCCTAGCATAGAATTCCGAATGTTGGTATTGGGCTCTAAGGCTCATTTGTTTGACAAAAAGGGAATATCTTTAGAATTTATCGAGCTAATTCTCTCAGCTAAATTGTGGTAGAACGAGAAGGTGCATGAGGTTCTAAACAATGATTTCAGAATACTTCGGTAACACGTTTGAGAACGAACATATGTTTAAGTGGGAGAGAATGTAACGACCCGACTGGTCATTTTGAGCCCTAGAGCGTCATTCAACACTCTGAGGCCATGAGCAGCTTCATTTCAGGTATTGTGACTTGTTCGCATGGTCGGAATTGGAATTCAGAAAGATCAGAGTTAAATTTAAGTGAAAATTCTCATTTCAGAAGGTTAAAGTCTAAAGAATGAACTAGGATTGGATTTTTGAGTAAACGACCTCGAAATCAAGATCTGAATATTCTAGAAGGTTCGTATGATGATATCGGACTAAGGCGTATGCTCGGTTCGGGTTTTGGATAAATCGAGAGTCTTTTGGCGCCTATTGTGGAAGTTAGCATTTTGGAAAAAATTTCTTAAGTTTGGCCTGAAGTGAATTTCAGCGTTATCGATATCCGTTTTGAATTCCGAGACTGGGAGTAGCACTGTACGTTGATATTGGAGTTGGGAGCGCGATCGGAAGTGAATTCAGAGGTCCGTGGATTATTTTGAAGCCATTTGGCTAAAGATAGAAATTTGAAGGTTTTTGAGAAGTTTGACCGGAAGTGGACTTTTTGATGTCAGGGTCGGAATCTGATTCTGAAAGTTGGAGTAGGTCCGTCGGACATGATTTCATAGGTTTAAGCATCGGAAGTAGAAGTTGGAAGTTCTAATGTTCATAAAAGTTTGGATTGGAGGTTGATTCTTGATTTTAGCGTTGTTTGATGTGATTTGAGGCCTCAAGCAAGTCTGTAATGTGTTTTGGGACAGGTTGGTGAGATTGGTCGGGGTTCCAGGGGCCTCGGGTGTGTTTCGGGTTGTATCGAGCTCTTGTTTGATGCTTCAACACCGTTTATTTGGACATAAAAGGGATACCATTTTAATCAAATCAGCTCTTAATTATGTTTTATTGAACCATTAGATCTGTATCGTAATTTCGGAGCCATAGCAAAAAGAATCGTCGAATTTGGAGATCGTATGAGGGAGTTATGCTCATCTTTGGTCGACAAACTGCTAGTTGCTGTCATAACCGCAGAAGCGGAAATGTTCCACATAAGTGGGACCACATAAGCAGGAATTTTCCGCGGAAGAGAAAAGTATTTGCGTACGCGGAAATTGATGGAGACAGATAGATTTCTTTAAAAATCAAAGTTTGACTCATTTTCACTTCATTTCTTCCATGGGAGTCGATGTTGGAGCAACTTTGGAATGCCATTTTCATCACCAAACATGAGGTAAGTGATTTCTACTAGTTTTGAGTATATACAAGGTTTATGTTTGGATTTACTCGTGGAAAATTGTAGAAACTTGGGGTTTGAGGGAAAACCTAGAAAATTAGTATTCTTGGAATTTGACCACGATCTTGGGTATGGAATTTAGAGAAAATCATATATTTGAGTTCGTGAGGTTATGGGTAATATTTATCTTCGAAAAATTTCGGATTCTGGGCACGTGGGCCCGAGGGGATTTTCATCAACTTTTCCTTTGGGGTTAGGAGTTGTTACAAATTGGTTGTAAGGTTTAATTGAGCTTATATTAGTGGATTTGTATGACCATTGGCTAGTTTTGGAGCATGTGCGTTGGTTCGAGGCTTCGAAAGAATTTGGAGTGCCGGTTATGAGTCTTCGGAGAGAGGTGGGTCTCCTTTCTAATATTGTGAGGGGAAATTTACCCCATAGGTGAGTCAAATTGGTTATGTGCTCCTATTTGTGGGGGATACGTACGCAAGATATGACGAGAGTCCGTGCATAGCTATTATTATGCTATTGTTCGAGCAGTCTAGGACCCGAAAACATGTTTCACTTGGATTATTTGTGAACCCATTGATGGCTTGAATTTCCTAAATCACATTAAATTAGTAAATGAATTTCAAAGGAATTAAGCTTCATTTCTTAAATTCGTTAAAGGAGAATTGGTTTTATTTGAAAACATATTCCCCGATAAGCTCTTATTTGACTGATTGAGCATGTATTCTTAGGTGTACCTTCGTCGCATGCATGATTCGCGAGCAGGGTATGTGTTTATGTCTTGAATGGGTCGAACGCCTCGACAGATTAAATATATGCATCTATGGAATGGGCCGCTCGACATTCGGCAGTGAACAATTTACATTTCTGTTGGATCGGGCCGTCAGCCTCGGCATGATTTGCGCATGTTTGTGCTATTGTCCTGAACTTATTTAAGTTGTCACTGCCTCACCCTGGCTTGAGATTTATTTGTTAATAGTAAAGAGGACCTATGGAAAATTCCTATGAAATAATTATGTGTTTATTTGTTTCCTCTATTTGGATTAAAATCATGTTTATAAAATAAATTCACTATTTAATATATTTATTAAGGATGAATAATTATTGGACCACTAGAGAGTGTCAAAGTTGACCATCTCGTCGCTACCCCTTTGGGATTAGGTGGGATACTCATTGGGTACACATTGCTTTTGTATTCACACTACACTTGTTATGCATTTTGTTGCACAAGTATATGTGACTCTAGTGGCTTATTAGGCATAGCAACACGGATGATTCTGGGACTAGGTGAGATGCATCATTCGTGACGGCCACAACTAGAGTAGCTCCTTCCTTCGTACTATATTTACTTTCCGTCCACTGTATCCCCGACGGATGTTGTATTTTATTTCTCTTATCAGTAGATGCTCATGCACTTGTGACACCAGGTTCTGTGATGGTTTGGAGTATTATATTAATTGCTTGACCTTTAAATTTGATTTCAAAATATATTCTTTTTCTAAATCATGAAGGAAAGATCTTGTATTTCAAAAGTGTTAAAACGAGACTAACTCAAAGTATTTGAGTCGGTTGGCCTGACAACGGTGTCCGGTGCTACCACGACTCTTAGTGGATTTTGGGTCATGACACAAATGCATAGGGTAATTTTGCCCAATGATTTTCTTAAGTTTCCAGAACAGTAACTTCGAGTTTTATTCAAAAATTCTCATGATCTCTCTTCTTCCCCAAGCTCTAGAAGTCCAATTGAAACCCCTATTCTTCCAGACTACTTGGATTAGTAAATCCCCACTTATTTCCTTCTCTTTCCTTCATTATTTACTGTAATTCTAAGCTTAAATCACATAGATTAGGGTGGAAACTGAGGAAAATGGGTTGAACTAGGGCTTTTTAATTTTCTTTGATTTAGACCTCGTATTGCAGTCGGATTTGAAAACAAATTGTATATCCGGGCTCGTGGGGAATGGGTGACATAAATTTGGTCCGAACCTCATATTTCGACCAAGAGGGCCTGGGGTCGATTTTGGAATTTTCGGAAGAAAGGTTAAGAATCTATATTTAGGCACTGGGTTTGGTTTGTTTAGCTATTATTGATATTATAAATTCATTATTTCATAGATTTGATTGGGTTGGAGCCGAATTCAAGAGGGAAAGCGGTCATTGTAGATTGATTTAGCCGTGGAAGTTGAGGTAAGTGTTTGATCTAACTTTGGCATAAGGGAATATGATTAGAGTATTGTTTTATAATTGTTAATTTTCAAGCACGGCGTATAGGCATGGTGACGAGTATCTATACACTGGTGTCTAGCAGGACCGCGAGTCCTTATTTGTGCTTATTCTGATTTTGCTGCGACTCTTCCTTGATTAATTAATGATTTCTATATAATGTGAAGAATATGAAAACGAATTATGATTTGTAAACTCTTTGGAGCGTTGGCTCGGATGATAAAATAATTATTGAGTAAGAAATGAAAGAAACAGAAAGAGATGTGATTATTCCCTTGCCGAGATGTATTCGTATATTGATTATCTCCCTTGCCGGGATTTAACTGTTTATTGCCTGGACTTTTATTATTGTTTGTCTATCCCCTCGCCCCATTAGTTGTGATTGTATTTTGGGTGAGGAAGAGTGATAATGCATGACGGTTGATGCCGTGCACGATTTGTGTTGAGAATATGTTAATGCACGAAGGAACATTCCGTACCATGTTTTGATTATTAATGCACAAAGGAACATTCCATGCCCTGATTTCATTTCTAATGCACGAAAGGTCATTCCGTACCACGATATGAGCATTTATGTGAGGAAAAGCATGATGGTTGATGTCATGCACTCCATTTGATTATTTTGGTGAGAAAGAGAGTAAAAGCATGAAGGACGGTGTCATGCAACTGTTCAATTTCCTGCTCTCACTGATTATTGTGGTTGTATAATTTCATTTTTCTATTTTTTAAGTTTACATCCGGATTGTTATCTCCCCTACAGTATACTCACATCCCACTTGACTGGTTAAATTTTGGTATTCTTTTGATATATATATATATATATATATATATATATATATATATATATATATATATATATATATATATATATATATATATATATATGCACAGGTTTGTTTAGTAGTCCTGTCTAGACTCGTCACTACTTCGTCGGGGTTAGGCCAGGAACATACCAGCACATGGGGTCGGTTGTGCTGATGCTACACTCTTGTGCTCTTCTGCACAGATCACGGAGCCAGAGTAGTTCTTGGATTGCAATAGTTGATCGGGAGCTAACTTGAGTCCAGAGATTTCGAGGTAGCCTTTCTGACGTCCGCATGGCTTGGTGTAACAACCTAATTGGTCGTTTTACTACTTAGAACCCCGTTCCCTTAAATAAAACTTTCCACACTTTTCGTAGCTAAATTACGACTTGCGGGGGCGATTAGTTCGGAAGTTAGAAAAGTTTTGATTGAAAATAAAATCAATTATTTCCTTAAGGTTTTCTTAAAATGCCAAATTTTACTTTGATCAACTTTATTGGGAAACGGACCTGGATTCATGAATTGACGGTTTCTGAAGGTCCATAAAAAATATGAGACCTGGACGTTTGCCCGGAATTGAATTCTGAGGTCCCTAGCGCGAGTACGGAATTTTTGTGCAAAATTGTTTAATCAAAGTTTTAAAAAATTAAAGAATCTAAGTATTCATTAAAAAGCTAGGTATCGGGTTCGGATTCCAGTTCTGAAACTGGTACAAATCCAAAATATCAGCTTAGACCTACCCGTAAAGTTTGGTGTCAACCCGAGTAGTTTAAGGGCGTTTTGACCCGTTGAGAGGGGATTAAGAACTTGAAGTTCAATAGGTTGGTTCAATTGGTTTTGGGGTTCGATTCCTTAGTTTAGCGTTGTCTTGTGTGTTCCGAGGTTTCGAGTTGGTTCGCATCTTGAATTCAGACTTGTCGGTATATTCGGGTGGGGCTAGGGAGCCCCGGGCGTCAAATGGTCGAGGTTCGAGCAAAGTTGGAATTTGAAAAAGAACCATTTTTGCTGCTTTTGTCATAACCGCATATGCGGCTCTTAGACCGCAGAAGCGGGGGTCTATCCGCAGAAGCAAAAAATGAGCAGCTCGCGGAAATCGCAGAAGCTATCTCAAGGCCACACGAGTTGTCCTGCATCAGCGGCTGAAGGACTACAGAAGCGGTTTTTAGCCTGCTGAACTGGGTCAACCTGCTGAACTGGTGGTGCCTCTATTGTCTGCAACCCTGTACTACCTGCTCAAGCGTGCGAGCAATGGGGTTCTGATTGCCTCCCTCGTCCTGCGATGTAGCTGCTGTAATAGTGGATGAGACGGCCTGAGCCAGGCCAGTGCAAACTGATAGAATCTAACTAGGGTCTCCTGAAGACCAAGAATGATAATAGGCACAACTGGTGCCTGAATAGGTGCTGCTTGTGTCTCTATAGCTGGAGCCTGCTCTTGGGCCGGGGCAACAGGTGGGTCAACAGGTGCTGCCCCCGGCTTTGCCTCGACCATGACCTCGACCGCGACCGCATCCACGGCCTCTCGTGACCTCAGTGTGTGGTAGAGGTGATCGTTCTCCATGTTCGGTAGCACGGGTTCTCGCCATCTACGAGTGAATAGAATAACAGAAATTAGTTCTCGGATCAACAAAGTCGCACGATAAGAATTCCAAGAATATGAAGTTTCCTAAAGGTTCTGCATATTTCCGAAGATAAGTACAGACGTCTCCGTACTGATCTGCGAGACTCTACTAAGCCGGCTCATCACTCGTGAGACCAAGTAACCCAGGCTCTGATACCAACTTGTCACGACCCCAACCCCGTCGTGAAGGTGCCAAACACACTACTAGGCATGCCCGACCACTTATAACAATAACTCCAATTTATTAAACAGGTAAAGATAAACCCATTTAACTCAAAATTCTGAAATACTGATAATAATGCGGAAAATCTAACAAAATACCAGTACAGCCCAACAAGGACCCGGTGTCATGAACACGAGCCTCTAAATACAGAGTAACATCCTACTAGAATGAATGCCTAACAACTTAGAATGCGGAAATAAAAGGATAGGGATAGAGGAGTGAATCATGAGCTGCGAATGCCCTGCAGCTACCTCAAATACTCCCGGAATAAGAACTCTAAATCAGTTGGATCTACTCATCCTGAGACTGCCCTGGATCTGCACAGAAGGTGCAGGGAGTAAAGTAAGTACTCCGACCCAGTGAGTAATAAATATAACTACAATCTTATAGTAAGAAAACGTAGAAAATGCACAAAGTACTCTATATCTAATAGATTATATCCAAAACAATAAACAACAAGTAACACCGCCAAGAATAATGCATTAAAGAATGCAACACATATAACGGTACATACTAGTACCCATGGTGGTTTGCAGCTCGCTCCACTTATTTAACATCGATGACGCACACAGGGGGTGCGTACAGACTCCGGAGAGGCTCCTATCATCCATGTGCAATATCAGCCAGGTATTGGCATAAAACAGGCTACCGGGTCCCCGGCCCATCTCAATCAAATAAATTCACAGCCAATCGGGCATGGCATACTATAGGGATCTCAGCCCTCATATACTTATTCATTAAATATTCGCGTATAAAAACAGTTATTATATTATTTTTATTATTTGAAAACATGACTGAGAATCTATGTTCGCGTATAAACACAGTTATTATATTATTTTTAACATTTGAAAACATGACTGAGAATCTAACACATGAGGATCCCCTAAGGATTCTACAGATCAGCACAAGGCCCCAAACACGGCAATAAGCCCAATTCACAATGATAAAGTATGCGTCGAAACCGCCAATATAGCAGAAATCAACACTCATGATGGACTAAGTCTCAATCCCGAACAATAAACGACCCCGCACTCATCGTGGAATGCGTGTCATGCCTTAATATAGCAGTATGATGTGAAAGTCTGGGGTTTCAAACCCTCAGAGCAACATTTACATCCATTACTCAACTCTAGGCGGTCGAAATATAGCTCGCAATGCCCTTGCCTCTCGAATCGACCTCCTCGCGCATCGAATCTGGCCAAAACCACAACGAATACGTTAAAATAGGCTAAAGTAATATAACCCAATCGAAAAGACTCGAAAGATATCGAAAACCACATAATTTGCAAAACCGGAGCCCCAAGGCCAGTTCTCGAAATGCAAAAAATTTTACATCAATTCGATCCTTATCTTACCACGCGTTTATACATATAAAGTTCACAAGAATCAGAGTCCATTTGAGCCCTCAAATCATCAATTTAAGCTCTCTTAAGTTTCAAGCCCTAACCTCCATTTTTAACCTTTAATTCCTTAGGTTTTTAGTGTAAATCCATGTTTATACACTATAATATCCCAATTTATTTCCAAAAATCCATACCTGGTGATTGACCTTGAAACCCTCTTCAAAAATCGCTCAAAACCCTCTTGGTTCGAAGTCCAAAAAGTTTGTTCTTTCAAAATTCGCGAAGAAGACTTAACTTAAAACTGCCCAGACCGTTTTCACTTTTGCGCTCAAATTACAGCTTATCAGGTCACCCCTTTTGTGGTTCATCAACCGCTTCTGCGGTTTCTCCCAAAAATGCCCAGACCTCTTCTGCTGTCAAAATTCATATCTGCAATATCTGCTTTTGCGGAAACCCCTCCGCTTCTGCGGAAACTGCCCAGACCCTCAGGACCACTTTTGCGACCACCAAGCCGCATCTGCAGAGCCGCCTGTTGATACCCAATTTTTTCATATGTATTTTTATACTCAATATACTTTAACAATAGCATGTGTATGCATATAAAATCATCCCCAAAGGTTCTGGTATTTATTCCAATTTTGTTTTAAGATTTTAAAACCAATTTATGGCCTTTTGGGACTATAAAATCCAATAATTATTCTCAAAACTTTTCATTTTGGTAAATAATTTATTTTATTCTCACATTTACATACAAATATAATTTACATGATTTTTTCATTTTTTACAAGTTCGTTTTGTATTCTTAAACTAAAATTGCATAAAATTGCAATTTTAGCCTATTTCTATATTTCATAGCATTTTTAATCATAAAATAATTTATAATATTTTTAAATTAATATTTATGCATTTTTCTTTTAACTTAGTATTTTTAATTTGATTTTTAAACATCATTTACTATTTTTGTAAATTCAGAAAAGGAAAAGTGGCTATTTCAATTGTAACCCATTTTGCTTTCAATTTTAGCCTAATTTTAGTCCCAATTTACCCCCTAATTAAACGACTCGATTGCACAAGTTACCGAGCCCATACCCTATCAAATTAACCCACCCAGATCCCTCTTTAAATAAGGGTCGTTGATTGTTTAAATCAACATCCCACATTAGCTTTTCCTTAATTAAACCCACCTCTAACCCTAATCCCCTTCATTTCTCTTCAGCAGCCTCCCTTGTATGCCCCTCACCTCTCAAATTCTCCCAAGCCCCTCCGAAACCCTAGCCTATTTCACTGGTCTCTGACCTTATTCCAACGAAAATCATGGCCTCTCAGGCCCTGAGCAGCGTGTACCTACCCCTACATACCTCTATGCTTCTTTTTCTTGAGGTTTCAGAGTCTGATTATGAAGACCCCGGCTCGGAATCTTTCCAATTCAAGATCTATGGCCTTTTCCGGCGAGTCTTATCCCTGTGAGTCCGTCTCTAACTCAGGACCAGCCCGTTCCAGGCCTTTCTCATTTTTTAGGGTTTTCTCTGAAACCCTACGCCCTAGAGGTTTTCTTTGTTTCTCTTTAAGATCTACTTCAGATCCGTGCCATTTTCTAAGATTTTAAAGTATTTTCCACATCTTTTCAATTTTTTGGTTTCAAAACTGTTCATCTTCTTAGAACTTAGGGTTTCCGTAATTTTTAACTTGTTCTACTGCTATCTCTTATATTTATACTTCACTATGTGTTTCCACTATGGTTTTCTGTGAAATTTATTTACTGTATTTTCCTAGGGTTTCTAAGGATTTCTTTTACTGTGTTTGTTTCCATGAACTGTTTGTGTTCTTTGGGTTTTCCTGAGTTTATTTTGACTAAGATTCTATGCTTCATCTTTGCATGTAAGCTATGGGGAAAACCCTAAATTTTGGGGGTTTTCAACCATTTGTGCACGATTGTTGATTCTTGTGCTGCTTCTTGTCTGATTTCAAAACCCTAAATTCGTCTCATGTTTCTGATTCTTGCTAAGCTGTGCAAGTCTTGATTTCTGGCGTGTCTATGTTCTTCTATTTGATCAAACAACTACATTGTTCGTTTAATTCTAGCCTCCCATGTTTAAATTTATGCACTCTTTATAATCAGAACTTTACTCTCACAATAACCCTAAATTTAGGGATTGATTTCAAACCACCATTATGTGAGACTATTGGATTCTTTCCTTAGTCTTATTTGGACCTATTTTCCGACATAATTCTTTATTAAGTTCGAATCTTTGATTCCTTATTTACTATGTGATTGATTGATTTTACCCTTATCTTATTTATCTAACTATGTATTTTTAAAAGCTTCTCCTACGTATTTACCATTTATTTCACCATGTGTTATTGATTTTCTTTCCTTAAATACAACTCTGCCCTCTCCTATTCAAATTTGAATTCCTTAATTAAAGGAATTTCCTTCTTCTAATTGATTCTAATTGGTATTGAATTATATTTTGCCTTACTTACCACCTGTTTTCAAACTATAAATACCCTACTCATTTTCTTTAAACTCACGAACAACTGAGTGCAAAAACACACACACTCTCAAAGCTCTCTCTTCTTTACTATTACTTGTGCTATTGTTCTGACTTGCCGGTTGAAAGACAAGGATAGACTTTGGAATCTCTCATGCTTTCCTCAAGTGTTTCCTGAAGGATATCTGTCTGTTTTACTGCTCTATTTATTCTGTTATTTGGAATTTGCAACCGGTATGCCTCTATAATTTAAATACTACTTTCCAAAACTATGTGTTTACTTCTCTCTTTACAAAGCCTCACTACATGCTTTCTTGCATTATATGATTATACATTAGTCTGTCATGCCTTTCTTCATGCTTCTGCATCTTTAAGTGTTGTTATGCATGTCCTATCCCCCCTTGATGTTTATGTGAATGCTTTCATGCGATCTCATTCCCTTTAACCCCTGTTTATATATAAGTATTGGTTCTAGGCTAGGGTTAGCACCCTATTGCTATTCCTCACCTGGGACCAGGTTCTCTTGAACCTTTGCGCAAATCAGACCCATTCCATTAACCCCTTTTATGTGTTGAGCCTTAACTAGGGTATGGAAGTGTTCTATTCACCACCATGACCCTTGTCTGACTACTAAAAGTTTTCTCTTTATTTGTTTGAATCAAATAAAGGGTCAGGGGTGTGCCAGTCTTACCCATGGCTGGGTATGACAACCCTTCACTTTGGTTTCCTCTAGTACCCTCACTTTACCCTTATTCTTAGTTCTTTATGTTCTTCCTCATGGTAAGCCATGCTTAGGGACCCTAGAGTTCCCTCAGAACTTGCATGCCTAAGGGTTGGTAATTCCACACATTACACTACTCTGTTACAACAGTAAATCTTTAGGATGTAAGCATTGTCAGGGCTTCCTGAAAGCCCTTGGAACTTTGAAGCACTCTAAGAGAAGGCCTTGGAATCTGGAATACGGATTTGGAAACACATGTGTTGGATGTTGAAGGTTGCATTGAGCCTCCTCTGGTCTAGCTTTAGTTTTGATGTACTTATTTCAGTCCTTTTTCTTTTGTAATAACTATGTAATAACAACTCAGGGTAGTACTAGTAAAGGGTATGGGATGGGTTTATATTACCTGCAAATCATTTAGAAACCATGCCTATAGGACTTTAATATTGCAAATCATCGAGAAATCATGCCTATAGGACCTTTATGTTGCATACCATTTGGAAACCGTGCCTATAGGACTTTATTATTGCATACCATTTAGAAACCATACCTATATGGCTTCAATATTGCATACCATTTAGAAATCATGCCTATAGGACTTTAATATTGCATACCATTTAGAAATCATGTCTATTGGACTTTGCATTGTAAGCACAATAGAGATCATGCCTATAGGAAACGCATATAACACTAGGTAAACAATAGGTTAATTACTTACTCATTTCCTTAATGTCTTAAAAGCAGTAACAAATCAGATGAAATTCGATATAGATATCATGCACGTAGGATTACGTCTCAACTTGTCTGATCGCTTTAAGTAACAACAGTCCGTTAATTGTCCTTTAATGTCCTAATGTAATGTTTCCAATAATAACTCCTGCAAACCAGTATGCTTTTTTTATAATTTCAAATCTGCATCTTTTCCAAACAACTATTTCAAAAAAATTCTGCCTAATGTTTTACTGAGTCTATAAAGTTGTCTTTTGAAAGCAGTCTGGTAACTCACTCTTTTTCTTAAGATGTTCCTGTCCTAAAAATTACTTTCCCAACTTCTGCATTCAAACGGACAACTGGTCTCAAATCCATTTACCAATTGCAATGTTACTTTTTGTTAAACCCTTTCTGCATAAAGATTTCAATAACTAACAGATCAGACCCAAGGGGCTCGATGCAGACTTTTATTTCAACTTTATGAGTTAAGCTGATTCGTCCGCCTCTTAATTTCTTAATTTTTAAAGACCAAACTAGTACGTGTAAGTCATGCTAAACTAATTATTGTGTGATCTACGAGGTTTTGTATGAGCCTTTGAGTGTCTGGTTTGTATACCACTATTTGTTATTTGTTTTGATTGACGCCTTAGTATTTTATCCTTTTAAACTCCATATATGCCTCCATCCCCTTCTCCCCTTTAGGATTAGAAGTCCAAATACCCCGAGATTGATAGGTTGGGACGGGTACTAGCATGCAATAAGTAAACGAGACTAATTGCGCTTAAATAACTTAACGGGAAGGGTAGAATATGGAGATGATGACGATGCGCTAATATCATAAGGCGAACCCTATTTGGGGAATATGTGCGGGATATTGCATCAAATGATCCATATTATAGTTAAAACTAGGACCCGCTTTCTTTTCTTTTCCTTTATTAAAATGTTTTCTTCCAACTAAAACTCTCTTTTACTTGTGCCATTCTTCTTTCACAATTGTCAACTTGCTTGTATTTTTTATGTGCAAACTTTTCTTGTCTACTACTGCTCTTCTTAAAGTCACAACTAAGCAAGACCGGGAACCACATTAGTGGATCTTAAGGGGTGCCTAAAACCTTCCCCTCGAGATAATATCGAGCCTTTACCCAAACTCTGGTTTTTTTTCAAATCCTTTCTTCTTTTCTCTAAAAGTGTCCTAATGCACTATAATCATTAGGTGGCGACTCTTCAAACTCCATAGCCCAAATTCCCCCAAAAGGGATAAAGGAGTCATTCCACCAATAATGTCATAAACCCAATTTCTTTCCCTAGAGAGAAAAGGTGGGCGCCGACAGCATGGCGACTCTGCTGGGGATTCCTTTAGGCTTTTACCATTACTTGCTTTTGTGACTTTATTGCTTACTTAATCGCATTTATTTCCTGTGCTTGATTATTTCATCACAATTACTAACTTGACTCTTCACGTCTTTTCTTTCATTTAATTGCCTTCTTTATTGCTTTATTTCGATATTGTTGTAATTTCGAGTTATGAACGTGAAAATACATGTAATTTGTTTCATTATTGTAATTGCATCTCTCAACATCATATTCCATTCGTGCCAAAATAAATCCTATTGTAACGCATATAATGAGTGGTTGCGCCCTTCTGATATTATAAACCCCCTAAATGTGGCAAAGGCATATTTGCTGTAAAACCAGTCGATGAACAGTGTAGTCGATGGTTCCCTACCTTTCCCTCTTAAGTTGTCCGATCAAGGATACCTTTTCTAGAACTTCAAAATTAGAAACTTTATTCCATTAAAGTGTTCATGCATCATGGCCAGACCTAGCCGATTCAGTTGTGTTGTCCGCATAAAGACTCATTAAGACAGCCTAAACCAAAGTCCATAGGGTTTCCTGAAACCCAAACGCACACCTTCACGTTGTGTGCATTTATTTGGAGAACTAAATGCCATTTGTTAATTATTGATTTAAATGGTCGAGTCTGGTGGGGTTAAGGGCCTAACACTTTGTTTTTGCAGAAAATGATGCACGAGGTCCCCAGATTTGGTATGGTATTCAACATCCACCCAAGGTTGCTAAGCTGGTGGGAAGATCTTCATGGTAGCGATCAAACCCTCGTCCGCAAGTACTTAGGGAATTTTCCCTCACTTCTGGAAATCCAACCCAACAACAAGATCATTGAGGCTGCCACTTTGTTTTGGGATGGTGATCGATCAGTGTTCCGTTTTAGAGAATTGGAGGTGACCCCTTTTGTAGAAGAGATATGGGGACTAGATGGTATCCATTGGAGACTCCGGGTTTGCTTATGATGGAGAATGACAAAAGTAGAGGCTTTCTTGCTTGAAGGACTCCTACATACCATTCGACTTCTTATGCGAGAGATATGGCCACAACAAGTCCTATCGCACCTACATGGACGAATTCTCCCTCACTTCTTTGGGACGTATACATAGAAGGGTGTTTGTGTTCATGTTTTGCTTCTTGGGCATGATAATTTTACCTATAAAGAAGGCTAGGATCCACATCAGACTAGCCATGGTGACTAAGACCTTAATGGAAGGAATCGACGGGCAGTCTTTCAGCATAGTGCCCATGATCATCGCTGAAATCTACCGAGCCTTGGGAAAGTGGCAACAAGGGGCTCCATATTTCGAGGGTTGTAATCTGCTGCTTCAAATTTGGCTTCTAGAACACCTTCAAAAAGGCAACTACAGACAGGAAATCATACGCAGGGATTGGGATGACCATCTCGCTTATCATCACCCAAAGCGAATGAACTTCATGCCCAATATGTTTGCTCAACCAGAGGACGCCAATGGATGGGTAGAGTTGTTTCAGAATCTAAAAGAAGAGCAAATTGAGTGGATGTTCGAGTGGTTCCCAACAGGGGGGTTTATTATCCATTCTCAAGACGCACCATTCCTCATACTCATTGGCCTGAGGGGAACTCATCCTTACGCCCCCCTCCGAGTCTTGAGGAAAGCCGGAAGGAAACAAATGATACCCAGGATAGAGAAATGAGTCATTTTAGAGGCTGACTTTCAAGATGATGATAGCCTGCACAGGTATCACGCTCAGCATATGTGGTACTGCAAGCTAGTCCTAGGGAGGGAGTCTATCAAACCAGATAGGTATCATGCGGGGTGTGTTCCACAGTACACAGGTTGGTTGGAAGATGATCACATTGGTTTGGGTCGTCCTGAATTCATCCACGATCGTAGGGTTACTGACGAGAAAACTGAAGCGCAATTCAAATATAATCAAGTGCGCAAGAGGATGAGAGAATGTGAGAATGAACATCGAGAAATACATGAAGTCCACGAGAAGTTGATCAACGAGTGGAAGCATATGGCTGTCAACGCCAAAAACCATTTGTGGTATCTGGAGCGAGGTCTAGTGGAGTTGGAAGGGAAGTTCTTAAAAAGAATTGAAGACTGTCAGAATGCTGAGGGAAGTGTAGTCGGACATCTGGCTCGAGCCTATCTATTGTTAGGGATGCGCGAGTTGATACAACTGTACGAGGGAGGCAAGAGTACCGAATCTGGGGAAGGTCCTTCTAGGACCAAGTAGTAGGATTTTGACTCTTCTGCTTTCTTAAATGTAATAAGGCCGCTGGCCATTAGTGACGTCTTTATCATTTAGTTGTTTTTAGACTCGTTTTGTTTTTATTAATACAATAAGACATTTAGCATTATTAGTTCTCCAAATTTAATTTGTCTCTAGGCCTACCTCGGGCACAACGAGGCACCCAACTTAGGAAGCGATTTATATTCCCGCACAATGTGTTAAATATTGCAATATTATTTATCAGAATCCGCACTAACTTTTTACCTTTTTTGCTTTCTTTTATTTTTATTCCCTTCCCCAAAGGTTAGTTCGTGCATTCTGGCACTATAAACTTACTTCATAAGATCCAAGGGTCCTCCACCTCCTCCTCCTCCAAGTCCTACCAGAAACAGGAACAAAGGAAAAATGGGAGATACAAGCGGTAGAAAGGAACTTGAAAAAACTTCTCAGAAAGCTACAATCACCATGGAGACTACTACTCATCTTGAGAAATCTTTGCTAAGATTCTGAGAGGAATTGGACCAAGTTATAAACCTAGCAAGCATGTCAATCACTCTTGCCGCTCCCGAAGTTAACACCCAGAACCCCGCACCGCCACAAAACATCCCATAACCTCTAATGCAACCCACTCATAACACTCCACTGCACATTCCTGGACTACAAAACACTACAAAAGACCATAACACACCAATCTTTGTGGACACTATGCCGCATTACAGTCGACCAATCACAAGTGCAGTCGAGTCAGATGACAAGAGCTCCCTCATTAAGAATTTTGCCGCTGAGATCAAGAAGTTGACTAGCTGGGTCCAAGGTTTCGAAAGTAACAAAGGTGTTGAAGGCTTGTATTATGTAGATCTTTGGGTTAAGCCAGATGTTGAGCTCCCAAAGGGGTACAAACCTCCCAAGTTCGAAATGTACGATGGCACAGGTGACCCCAGGGTCCACTTTAGAATGTATTGTGACAAATTGGTAGGATTCGGAAGGGACGAGAAGATCTGCATGAAGTTGTTCATAAGAAGTTTGAAGGGTGATGTTTTATCCTAGTATATTAGCCAAGATGCGAAGAAATGGACTAGTTGAGTGAACATGGCGTCTGACTTTATGGATCGCTTTAGGTTCAACACTGAGAATGCACCAGATGTGTTCTATATCCTCAATCTTAAGAAGAAGCCCACAGAGACCTTTCGCGAGTATGCTACTCGTTGGAGGTCATAATCTGCTAAGGTCAGACCGGCCTTCGAGGAAGAACAAATGAACAGGTTCTTTGTTCGTGCTCAGGATCTGTAGTATTATAAGAGGTTGATGCTAATAGAGGGCCAAAATTTCTCCGACATCATCAACTTGGGAGAAATGATCGAAGAAAGCATAAAAAATGGTATGGTCACTAACCTTGAGGCATTGCAGGCTACAAACAAGGCTTTATAGTCTGGTGGCTCGTCGAAGAAAAAGGATGTAAATTTTGTAATGGCTGCGCAAAGGAACAACTCCCCTATGAAGTACTAAACATATCCCTCAGCTCCACTCACATATCAACCTACCTTAAATTATTAAGCCCCATCACCCACTTACCAAATTCCACCACATGCTTACCAATCACCTCCACCACCTACATATCAACCCACCTCACCTAGATATTCCCGCCCCGCACATGTATGCCAAATATATAATTCCCAACCTTCTCACGACCCATCACCTCCCACCCGCCAGATCTTCCCTCGACCTAGACCAAACTTTGACCGCAAACCTCCAAGAAAATATACCGCCAAGCCGAGCCAATTGACCAATTATATGAAAAACTCAAAGTAGGTGATTACGTTACCCCTATCCCAGCCGTAACTCCAGAAAACCCTTCCTAGTGGATCAACCCAAACAATACTTGCGCATACCATTCCGGGATGAAAGGCCATACCATTGACGAGTGTCGCTCGTTGAAAGACAAGATTCAGAATCTGATTGACAACAAGATCATTATAACAAAGGAGCCCGCTCTTAATGTCCTCAACAACCCTCTGCTGACCACAAGAGTTGAGGCATCCACATAATTGAGTTAGACGATGATTGGGACCCCGAGGGGTCGATCGGTTTGATAGCTGAAGGAGACGAGCCTAAGAAGCCAATAGTTACTCTCAACCCCATTGTTGTCCAGATTCAGCCCTCTGAGGCCGATGTGGTAAATATGTTTGTACCACTCGAGTTTAAAGCACCTCTTACAAATGCGCCAAAACTAATTGAGGTTGAGTTCGGGGTTCCAAAGGCGCCTACACCGTTTGAAGTTACTGTGTTACCTCCCAAGGCACCAATTCCAGTCTCTATAACATACTTAACCCATTTCAAGACAAATGGTATACCTTGGGATTACACCGCTGAGGCTAGAAGGAAGGGAAAGACATATATTAGGGAAGCAATTACTGCACATGGCATGACCAGGACAGGCAGGGTGTACACCCCGGAACACTTGGCTGAGCCCAACAAGCAGGCCTCCGCGCGGGCTGTTGAAACTGGACACGATGACCTTTGGAGAAAGGTACAGACCAAAGAGTACTCAGTCGCCGAGCAAGTGAACAAAAAGCCAGCACATATTTCTATTATGACTCTTCTACAAAGCTCTGAGGCACATAAAAACACCTTATTGAAAATACTGAGTGTAACTTATGTTCCCAGCAACATAACATGAGGAGAAATGGCAAACATGTTAGGGAAGGTACTGGAAATCCATATGATCACCTTCCACGAAGATGAATTACTGCCATAAGAGCTTGGTCACAACAAAGCGTTGCACATCACTGCGCAATGCGAGGAGCACTTTATCACAAGGATTTTAGTCGATGAAGGATCCAGCCTTAACATTTGCCCATTTGTAACTCTCAGGACATTGGTTAAGGGATTGCACGAGATCAAAGATGGGGCTATCAGTGTCAAAGCTTTTGATGGATCTCAGAGGTCCACCATTGGAGAAATTAGCTTATTCCAAGTCATTGACGTACCAACGTCCTACAATTTGTTGCTAGGACGACCCTGGATCCACGCCGCTGGGGTTGTGGCGTCAAATTTGCATCAGGCTGTAAAATTTGAATGGAATCTATAGGAAGTAATCATCCATGGCGACGGTAGCAACCTTATATATAGTCGTTAGGCCATCCCCATGATCGGAGGTAGAAGGAAAATTGACGGAGAAACATACCATCAAATCGAGCGAGTCAACGCCATAGACAAAGACAAGTGGTGTGATAACAAAATTGACAGCATTCTGAATTTGAGTGGATATGATCCTGGAAAGGGGCTTGGCAAGAATCTCCAGGGCATCACCAAGCCTATCCATTTGAAGAAGCATGGAACTACTTTTTGCCTTGGTTATGAATACACTTGGGAAGAGTTCAACAACTGGTCGCCACCGTGGCGCGGTCCCTACTACCCGCTGGAGCACCCTCTACCTTAGTTGGAGCAGACCTTTCAGCCAGTTGATGTCATATATATATCAGAGGAAGATGAGACACTTGCAGCAATGAAGAACCTGTTTTTGATGGATAATAGGGATTGTTGTGTTACCTTCGAGGAGGAAGGGGAGGAAGGCTCTTCCATTCAAGCTATGAACCGAGGGGAACACCTCATCAATTGGTCAATCAGGACAACCAGTGCCCGGAGAGCCTTGGCGTAGCAAGGCTAAACGACGTATATGCATTGCACTTTACTTTTAGTTGATTTTACTTTTCCTCATTGTCTTTACTTTTGAAAAGAGCTCGATATTTCAGACAATTATGAATTTAATCAAAAGCATTTTCCAAATTTATCTTTATATTTCGCTCTCATTCATTTTCTCTATTATTTAATTTATTTTACACAGCATTACTATTACATATCTTGATGATGAACCAATGACTGTAACTTGCAACGAGATAGTGCGACTAACGGACATAGATTCAGAGGAGGACAAAATACCATAAGAGGTTTTCAGGGAGCTCAAGAATTTTGAGAACATGCCTAAGTCTAACTTAGACGAAACCAAGGTCATTAATTTGGGGACCTAGAAAATGTCAAGGAAACACGTATCAGCGTACACTTGTCACCATCAGAAAAGAAAGAATACGCATATTTTTTAAAAGAATATGAGGATACTTCGCCAGGTCGTATGATGATATGACCGGTCTCAGCACATCCATTGTGGCTCACAAACTACCGACAGATCTGGCATGCACACCGATAAAACAAAAACTCAGAAAGTTCAAGCCAGACATGAGTTTGAAAATCAAAGAAGAGGTTACCAAGTAGGTCAAAGCTAGGGTTCTCAGAGTGGTAAGTATCCAACATGGTTAGCCAACATTGTGCCGGTACCAAAGAAGGATGGGAAGGTTAGAGTCTGTTTCGACTACCGGGATATCAATCGGGCCAGTCCTAAAGATGATTTCCCTTTACCAAATATACACATATTGATCGATAACTGCACCAAACATGAGCTGCAGTCATTCATCGATTATTTTACTAGATACCACCAGATATGGATGGATGAAGAAGATGCAAAGAAAATGACATTCATCGCGCCATGGGGAATGTACTGTAATAGAATGATGTCGTTCGGTTTAAAGAATGCTGGTGCTACCTACATGAGAGACATGACCACAATCTTTCATGATATGATACATAAAGAGATCAAAGTGTATGTGGACGACGTCATCATTAAATCCAAGAAAGCTGTGGATCACATGGAAGATTTGAGAAAATTCTTCAACAGACTGAGGAGATACAACTTTAAACTGAATCCCGCCAAGCGTGCATTCGAGGTTCTCGCTGGATAATTATCGGGTTTCATTGTGAGTCGTCGGGGAATAGAATTGGACCCGTCAAAGGTCAAAGCCATTCAAGAGTTGCCACCACCAAAGAGCAAGAAGGACGTGATGGGTTTTCTTGGGAGACTCAACTATATCAGCCGATTCATAGCCCAGTCCACAGTTGTTTGTGAACCAATCTGCAAGATGCTAAAGAAGGATGTGGCCACTAAATGGGCTGAGTACTGTCAAAAGGCTTTTGACAGAATCAAGAATACTTGTCAACGTCGCCAATCTTGGTTCTAGCCGAGCCTGGGGACCACTATTGATTTATCTTGTAGTATTGGATTGGGTATTTGGTTGTGTTTTGGGACAACATGATGAAACAGGAAGAAAGGATCATGCCATTTACTACGTTAGCAAGAAGCTTACCCTGTACGAGGCTCGGTATTCCTTATTAGAGCGCACTTGTTGTGCTCTAACCTGGGTAGCTCAGAAATTGAGGCACTATTTTTGTGCTTACACCACTTTTCTCATATTCAGAATGGATCCATTGAAGTATATCTTTCAGAAGCCCATGCCTACCGAAAAGCTCGCTAAGTGGAAAATACTGTTAAGCGAATTTGACATCATTTATGTTACCCAAAAGGCAGTCAAAGGACAAGCCTTGGCAGATCACCTCGCCGAGAATCTTGTAGGAGGAGAATATGAACCTCTAAAGACGTATTTTCTTGATGAAGAGATAGCCTTTATAGGAGAAGACATTGCAGAATCCTATGATGGTTGGAGGATGTTTTTCGACGGAGCTGCAAATTTCAAAGGAGTCGGTATAGGACCGGTCTTGGTATCAGAAACCGGTAAGCATTACCCAGTATCTGCCAAGCTCAGATTCTTGTGCGCCAACAACATGGCTAAGTACAAAGCCTGCATCCTAGGGCTCAATCTAGCAATGGACATGAACATTCAGGAACTATTAGTGATCGGAGACTCGAGCCTACTCATACATCAGGTTCGAGAAGAATGGGCAACAAAGAATTCTAAAATACTCCCCTATCTGCGTCATGTACAGGATTTGAGGAAAAGATTCACAAAGATAGAATTCCAGCATGTTCCCATAATATATAATGAGTTCGTTGATGCCTTAGCCACTTTATCGTCTATGATCTAGCATCCTGATACAAACTTTATAGACCCCATCCAGGTCAAGATTCATGACCAGCCAACTTATTGCGCTCATGTCGAGGAAGAAGCCGACGAGAAACCTTGGTTCCACGATATCAGACATCAAGAAGGTACTTAGGAAGATGATCGAAAAGTACAAGCAGTGGCATGAGAAGTTATTGTTCGCCTTGCTGGGTTATCATACCACGGGCCGCACGTCAACTAGGGACACTCCCTGCATGCTAGTTTATGGTACAGAGGCAGTCATCCGCGCCGAGGTAGAAATTCCCTCCCTGAGGTTCATACAAGAAGCAGAGTTAGAGGATGCAGAATAGGTTAAGATTCGCTACGCGTAGTTATCCCTCATAGACGGAAAGAGAATGAATGATGTCTATCAAGGTAAATTATATTAGAACAAAATGTCCTGAGCCTTGAACAAGATAGTCAAGCCGAGGAAGTTCGCGCAACGATAGTTGGTATAAAAGAAAATTTTTCCGCGTCAAGATGAATCCAAAGGGAAATTCTCTCCCAATTGGCAGGGTCCGAACATGGTTCATCGGGTTCTAACTGGAGGAGCCCTTATTCTTGCAGAAATCGAAGGAGAATTCTGGACGAAACCTATCAACTCAGACGCTGTGAAAAGATAATATATTTGATCATATGCTTTTCTTTCATGATGTAATATGAACTACGCCTGACCTCATTCTCGTGTAAGAGGGGATACGTAGGCAGCCCTATGGGTTCGGCCACAAATTAATAAAATTCCATCTTTCCCCCGCAATTGGAACTGGGGAAGAATTTTGAGGAGGACCCTCAAAATTCTGAAGAAAGTTTTAAGTCTTTTCATCAGCACCAACACAGTAAATTGGGGCAGATTTTGTTGGAGGGCCCTCAAAATTTTGGGATTGTTCTGCGTTTAGTTGTCCAGCATAGCCGTCAGCAGAGCCAACCCAGTTTACTGGGGCAGAATTTTGAGGATGACCCTCAAAATTCCGGCTCGCCGCGTCTTGAACCTCGTTGCAGTCGTTGGGTTCATCCAAAATCATATATATATATATATATATATATATATATATATATATATATATATATATATATATATATATATATATATATATATATATATATATATATATATATATGCACTTGAATTATATTTACTAATTCATGCATAAGCAATACATGTATATATATATATATATATACACATGTATATATATATATATATATATATATATATATATATATATACACACATGTATATATATATATATATATATATATATATATATATATATATATATATATATATGCACTTGAATTATATTTACTAATTCATGCATAAGCATCATTTGCATCACCATCGTTTAGCAACGCTACCCCCGTGATACACGACGCCAAGAGCTGTAGGATACGAACTAACCTCCCCTCTACAAAACTCACAATTTTCTTTGGATGCAGGAATTCAGGCCACGAATCAAAGTACATTCGCTCTTCAAAATCGAAACCCTCAAAAAAGGGGTCACTATCCACACCCAACACTCCCCAGCAGTCCTAATCTCGCAAACCACCCGCCAGCTAAGAAAAATTACTACTATTCGCTCTTTTGCATTCCTTCATTGCATAAGGCTACTATCTACCTTTCGAGACTAAGCTCTGTCTCCATCTACATTTTTTTCATAAGGCTATTCTCTGCCTTCTGAGGTTAAGATCTACCTTCATATTGCATAAAGCTATTATCTGCCTTTCGAGTCTATGCTCTGTCTCCATGTGCATTTTTTGCATAAGGCTATTCTCTTCCTTTCGAGGTTAAGCTCTACCTCCCTATTGCATAAGGCTATTATCTACCTTTCGAGACCAAGATCTGTCTCCGCATGCATCTTTGCATAAGGCTGTTTATCCGCCTTTAGAGATTAAGCTCTACCTCCACATTGCATAAGGCTACTTATCTACCTTTCGAGACTAAGCTCTATCTCTATCTGCATTTTTTGCATAAGGCTATTCCCTGCCTTACGAGGTTAAGCTCTGCCTCCCAATTACATAAGGCTATTATCTGCCTTTCGAGACTAAGCTCTGTCTCCATCTGCATATTTGCATAAGGCTGTTTATCCGCCTTTCGAGGTTAAGCTCTACCGCCATATTTCATAAGGCTGCCTATTCGCCTTTCGTGACAAAGCTTTGTCTCTATCTGCATTTTGCATAAGTCTACTCTCTACCTACCGAGGTTAAGCTCTACCTCCATATTGCATGAGGCTCCTATCTGCCTTCCGAGACTAAGCATTGTCTCCGCCCTGCATGGCTGAAATATCTCCGTCTTATATTTTGACTGGCTGAAACATCGCTACCTGCATTTTAAATTCTCATTCGACTGAAATATCGCCACCTGCTTTTTAAATTCTTGCTATGGCTGAAAGATCGCGACCCTTTGCATTCATTTGGCTGAAAGATTACCACTTTTTCATGGGCTGAAACATTGCCAACTCGTTCAAAGGTGTCATAGTTGGAAGGCACCATCTGCATAGCCCGAGAACATCATTTCATGGCCTGCAAACCCTTACTTTTATGCTCTTCATGGCCCAGGACATCATAGTCGTAGGACGTCATCCTAACCGTCCGAAGACAAACATTCATGGTCCAACGGGAACTTGCATCACGTATTAATTACTCAAATACATACGCACATTGCCCATTTTCAGGAACTCCTGCTGGCTCATGGTCGTCTCAACAGAAGCGATCCCGCTCCAGTTCTCCACAGCATGTCCGCTTCCAAGCACCTTCTCAGGTCTAACCATCGCGTCTGTCTTTTCGAATCTCCATCGGCATATTCTGTCAAAGGTTCCCGAACTACATATAGCCTGGTTCATGTAAAACAAGGGATGTGTAGGCAGCTCAAAAGCTAGAGCGCGGTCAAAATCCATTCACAATCTCCGTCTCTGGTCAAAATTGGTCATCTTATCTTTACCCGACAACTCTTTCATCCTCCTCGGGTAAAGAGGGGAAGCTGTTGATACCCAACTTTACCCTATGTATTTTTATACACAAAATACTTTCCAATTAGCATGTATATGCATATATAAGCATCCCCAAAGGTTCTAATATTTTTCCCAAAATTCTTTTAAGATTTTAAAACCAATTTATAGCTTATTTGACACTATAAAATCCAATAATTATTCCCAAAATATGACATTTTGATGAATAATTTCTTTTATTCTCACATTTATACAAAAGTATAGTTTACATGATTTTTGTATAATTTTTACAAGTCCATTTTGCATTTTTAAACTAAAATTGCATAAAATAGAAATTTTAGCCTATTTCTATATTCAATAGCATTTTAATCATAAAATCATTTCTAATTTTTTTAAATTAATAGTTATGCATTGTTTATTAACTCAGTATTTTTAATTTAATTTTTAAACATCATTTACTATTATTAAATTCAAATAGGGAAAAGTGGCTATTTCAATTGTAGCCAATTTCACTTTCAATTTTAGCCTAATTTCAATCCCAATTCACCCCTTGTTAAATGAACCAATTACACCAATTACCCGAACCATACCCTATCAAACTAACACGCCCGGATCCCTCTTTAAATCAGGGCCGTTGATTATTTTAATCAATGGCCCATATTAGCATTTCCTTAATTAAACCCACCTTTAACCCTAATCCCCTTCATTTCTCTTCAGCAGCCGCCCTTGTATCCCCCTCATCTCTCAAACTCTCCCAAGCCCCTCCGAAAACCTAGCCTATTTCACTAGTCTCCGACCTTATTCCACCGGAAATCATGGCCTCTCAAGCCCTGAGCAGACTGTACCTACCCCCACATACCTCTATGCTCCTTTTGCTCGAGGTTTCAGAGTCTGACTTTGATGACCTCGGCTCAGAATCTTTCCGATTCAAGTTCTATGGCCCTTTCCGGCTCATCTCCGATGAGTCCTAGCCCTGTGAGTCCATCTCCGACTCAGGACCAACCAGTTCCAGGCCTTTCTCATTTTCTAGGGTTTTCTCTGAAACCCTAAGACCTCGAGGTTTTATTTGTTTCTCTCTAAGATCTACTTCAGATCTGTGCCATTTTCTAAGATTTAATGTATTTTTCAACATCTTTTTGATTTTTTATTTTTAAAACTATTTATCTTCTTAAAATTTAGGGTTTCCGTGATTTTCTACTTGTTCTATTGCTATCTCTTATATTTTTACTTTGCCAAGTGTTTTCACTATGGTTTTCTGTGTATTTTCTTTACTATATTTTCCTTGGGTTTCTAAGGATTTCTTTTACTTTGTTTGCTTCCCGGAACTGTCTATGTTCTTCGGGTTTTCCTGAGTTTATTTTGACTAATCTTCTATGCTTCGCCTTTGCATGTAAGCTATGGGGAAACCCCTAAATTTTGGGGGTTTTCAACCATTTGTGCACGATTGTTGAATCTTGTGTTGCTTCTTGTCTGATTTCAAAACCCTAAATTCGTCTCATGTTTCTGATTCTTGCTAAGCTTTGCAAGACCTCATGATTTCTCGCATGTCTATGTTCTTCTATTTGATCACATGACTACACTGTTCGTTTAATTCTAGCCTCGCATGTTTAAATTTATACACTCTTTATAATCAGACCTTTACTCTCAGAATAACACTAATTTTAGGAATTGATTTCAAACCACCATTATGCGAGACTATTGGATTCTTTCCTTCGTCTGATTTGGACCTGTTTTCTGACATAATTCATTATTAAGTTCGAATCATTGATTCCTAATTTACTATTGTGATTGATTGATTTTACCCTTACCTTATTTATCTAACCGTATATTTTAAAAGCTTCTCCTATGTATTTACCCTTTATTGCACCATGTGTTATTGATTTTCTTTCCTTAAATACAACTCTGCCCTCTCCTATTCAAATTCTAAATCCTTAATTAGAAGAGTTCCCTTCTTCTAATTGATTCTGATTGGTATTGAATTATATTTTGCCTTACTTACCACCTGTTTTCAAACTATAAATACCCTACTCCTTTTCTTTAAAATCACGAATAACTGAGTTAAAAAACACACACACTAAAAGCTCTCTCTTCTTTACTATTACTTGTGTTATTGTTCTGACTAGGCGGTTGAAATCCAAGGTTAGACTTTGGAATCTCTCTTGCTTTTCTCAAGTGTTTGCTGAAGGATTTCTGACTGTTTTACTACTCTATTTATTCTGTTATTTGGAATTTGCAACTGGTATGCCTCTATTATTTAAATACTACTCTCCAAAACTATGTATTTACTTCTCTCTTTACAAAAGCCTCACTACATACTTTCTTGCATTATATGACTATACATTAGTCTGTCATGCCTTACTTCATGCTTCTGCATCTTTAAGTGATGTTATGCTTGTCCTATCCCCCTTGATGTTTATGTGAATGCTTTCATGTAATCCCATTCACTTTAACCTATGTTTATATATGAGTATTGGTTCTAGGCTGTGGGTAGCACCCTATTGCTATTCCTGACCTAGGACCAGGTTCTTTTGAACCTTTACTTAAATCATCCCCATTACTTTAACCCCCTTTATGTGTTGAGCCTTGACAAGGGTCTGGAAGTGTCCTAATCACCACCCTGACCCCTGTCTGACTACTAATAATGTGCTCTTTATTTATTTGAATCAATTAAAGGGTGAGGGGTGTGCCAGTCTTACCCATGGCTGGGTATGACCACCCTTTACTTTGGTTTCCTCTAGTCCCCTCACTTTAACTTATTCTTAGTTCTTTAAGTTCCCCCCCCCCCTCATGGTAAGCCATGCTTATGGACCCTAGAGTTCCCTCTGAACTTTGATGCTTAAGGGTTGGTAATTCCACACATTGCACTATTATGTTACTACATTAAATCTTTAGGATGTATGCATTGCCTGTGCTTCCTGAAAGACCTTGGAACTTTGAAACACTCTAAGAGAAGGCCTTGGAATCTGGAATCCGGATTTTGAAACACATGTGTTGGATGTTGAAGGTAGCATTGAGCCTCCTCATGTCTGGCTTTAGATTTGATGTACTGATTTCAGTCCTTTTTCTTTTGTAATAACTATGTAATGACAACTCGGGGAAGTACTAGTAAAGGGTATGGGATGGGTTTATATTGCCTGAAAATCATTTTGGAACCATGCCTATAGGACTTTAATATTGCAAATCACCTAGAAATTATGCCTATAGGACCTTTATATTGCATACCATTTAGAAACCATGCCTATAGGACTTTAATATTGCATATCATTTAGAAACCATGCCTATAGGACTTCAATATTGCATACCATTAAGAAACCATGCCTATAGGACTTTAATATTGCATACCATTTAGAAATCATGTCTATAGGACTTTGCATTGTAAGCACAATAGAGATCATGCCTATAGGATACGCATAAAACGCTAGGTAAACAGTAGCTTAATTAATTACTCAGTTCCTTAATGTCTTAAAACCAGTAACGAATCAGATGAAATTCGATATAGATATCATGCCCGTAGGATTACGTCTCAACTTGTCCGATCCGCTTTAAGTAACAACAGTCCTTTAATTATCCTTTAATTTCCTAATGTAATGTTTCTAATAGAAACTCCTGCAAACCAGTATGCTTTTTTAAAATTTCAAATCTTCATCTTTTCCAAACAACTATTTCAAAAAAATTCTGCGTAATGTTTTACTGAGTCTATAAAGTTGTCTTTTGAAAGCAGTCTGGTAATTCACTCTTTTTCTTAAGATGTTCCTGCCCTAAAAATTTCTTTCCAAACTTTTGCATTCAAACGGTCAACTGGTCTCAAATCCATTTACTAATTGCAATATTACTTTTTTTAAACCCTTTCTGCATTAAGATCTCAATAACTAACAGATCGGACCTGAGGGCCTCGATGCAGACTTATATTTCAACTTTATGAGTTAAGCTGATTCGTCTACCTCTTAACTTGTTAATTATTAAATACCAATCTAGTACGTGTAAGTCATGCTAAACTAATTGTTGTGTGATCTACGGGATTTTGTATGAGCCTTTGAGTGTCTGATTTGTATACCACTATTTGTTATTTGTTTTGATTGACGCCTTAGTATTTTATCCTTTTAAACTCCATATATGCCTCCATCCCCTTCTCCCCTTTAGGATTAGAAGTCCAAATACCCCGAGACTGATAGGTTGGGACGGGTACTAGCATGCAATAAGTAAACGAGACTAATTGCGCTTAAATAACTTAACGGGGTGGGAAGGGTAGAATATGGAGATGATGACGATGCGCTAATATCATAAGGCGAACCCTCTTGGGGAATATGTGTGGGATATTGCATCGAATGATCCATATAACAGTTAAACCTAGGACCCTCTTTCATTACTTTTCCTTTATTTAAATGTTTTCTTCAAACTAAAACTCTCTTTTTCTTGTGCCATTCTTCTTTTAAAATTGTCAACTTGCTTGTATTTCTGATGTGCAAATTTATCCTACTCTTCTTAATGTCACAACTAAGCAAGACGGAGAACCACACTAGTGGATCTTGAGGGGTGCCTAACACCTTCCCATCGATATAATCTCAAGCCCTTACCCAAACTCTGGTTTTCTTTCAAATCCTTTCTCCTTTTCTCTAAAAGTGTCCTAATGCACTATAATCATTAGGTGGCGACTCTTCAATCTCCATAACCCAAATTCCCCCAAAAGGGGATAAAGGAGTCTTCCACCCATAATATCGTAAACCCAATTCCTTTCCCTTGAGAGAAAAAGGGGGCGCCGACACCGCCTATGCGATTCCTTTTTCCCAGATGCGGAAATGACAGAACCAACAACTTCAAACCTGCAATAAACTCCAAACTCTCTGCTTAACCAACCGAATTCACCCGGAGGTCCCCAGGACTTCAGCCAAATGCACATACATGATCTTTTACCCTATCCAAACTTGCTCGAGTCATCAAAACACTATCGTTAGCAATAGAATCGTCAATTTTCACCAAATCAAAACCTAAGTTTATGAAATTCTTCCGAAACACACATTAGATCAAAAACCCAACCTACACACCTCTGATTAACCTAAATTTTTTCACACATATCGCAAATCAACTAACGGAGCTACTACAACTCTCAGAATTCCATTCCTACCCTCGGATCAAAATCTCACCTATCAACCGGATGCCGCAAAAAAGCCAGCTTTGCCAATTCAAGCCTAATTCAACACGAGCCTCAAAAATTACTTCTGATTACGCTCCTTAGCCTCAAATCATCCCTCAAAACTAAACGAATCATCAAAAATTCATTCTGAGCCCTCTAACTTGCAAATCAACTAGGTTGACTTTTGCAAACCAAACCTTCCTTAGAGACTAGTTGTCTTATTTCTTACCAAACTATCCAAATCACTTCAAACTCACAAAGCATATAAGACAAAACATGTAGAATCATTAAACGGGAAAAACGGGATGGGAACACATGAGATGACGGGTCGGGTCGTCACATCCTCCCCAATTAAAACAAATGCTCGTCCTCGAGTGGGTCAAGAAACGTACCTGAAGTCTCAAATAGGTGCAGGTATATGCTCCGCATCTCCTGCTTGGTCTCCCGTGTGGCCTCCTCTACGGGCCAACCTCTCCATTGTACCTTCACCAAAGTTATATCCTTTGATCTCACTTTCCGAACCTATTGACCCAAAATAGCCACTGGTTCCACATCATAAGTCAAATCCTCATCCAGCTGAACTATGCTGAAGTCCAAGACATGAGATGGGTCCCCAATATACTTCCGGAGCATGGAAACATGGAATATCAGATGAACTGCCGACAAGCTGGGTGGAAATGCAAGCATATATTCCACCTCCCCAATTCTCCTAAGCACCTCAAAAGGTCTGATGAACCGCGAACTCAGCTTCCCTTTCTTTCCAAACCTCATCACACCCTTCATGGGTGAAACCTTTTGCAAGACTTTCTCACCCACCGAGTAAGATACATCCCGAACCTTCAGGTTCGCATAACTCTTCTAATGCGACTGAGCTGTACAAAATCTCTAATGAATCACATTCACCCTCTCCAAGGCATCCTAGACCAAATCTGTGCACAACAACCTAACCTCGCCGGGCTCAAACCAACCGACCGGAGATCTACACTATCTCCCATATAAGGCCTCATACGGCACATTCGAATGCTAGACTGATAGCTATTGTTGTAGGCAAACTTTGCCAGAGGTAGAAACTCATCCAACAACCTCCAAAATCAATCACACAGGCATGTAACATATCCTCCAATATCTGAATAGTACCCTCGAACTATCTGTCCGTCTAAGGATGAAATGCTTAACTAAGCTCCACCTTTAGTAGCCAACTTGGCTGAAAAGTCCTCCAAAGCTGAGAAGTGAACTGAGTACCTCTATCCAATATAATAGAAACTGGAACACAATGAAATCGAACGATCTCTCGAATAAAGATCCCTGCCAGTCGTTCCGAAGAATATGTGGTACACACTGGAATGATATGCGCGAACTTGGTCATCTGATCCACAATGAACCAAATCAAATTGAAATTCATACAAATCCGAGAAAGACCACTCACGAAATCTATAGTAACTCTCTCCCATTTCCACTCAGGAATAACCATCTGCTGAAGCAAACCGCCCGGTCTCTGATGCTTCTATCTTACCTGCTGACAATTGAGACACCGAGCCACAAATCCCAAAATGTCCTTCATTCTCCCCCACCTGTAATGCTGTCTCAAGTCCTGGTACATCTTCGCGGCACACGAATAGATGAAATACCACGAACTGTGGGCCACATTAAGAATCCGAATCTCTAAGCTCATCTACATTGGGCACACAAATCCGTACCTGCATCCTCAACACACCATCATTACCTATAGTCACATCTCTAGCATCTCTGTGATGAACTCTGTCTTTGAGGACGATCAAATACGGATCATCGTTATGGAGCTCTCTGATGCGATCATACAAGGAAAACCGAGAAACCACGCTCGCCAACACTCGGCTAGGCTTCGAAATATCTAACCGCACCATCCGATTATCCAAAGCCTGAACATCAACTGCAAGGGGTCTCTCCCACAATTAATGTATGCCAAACTCCCCATGCTAATTGCCTTTCAGCTCAAAGCATCGGTCACTATATTGGCCTTTCCTGGATGATACTAAATGGTAATATCATAGTCCTTATGTAACTCAAGATACCTCCGCTGTCTCAAATTAAGATCATTCTGTTTGAACAAATGCTGAAGACTGCGATGATCAGTGACCACCTCACAAGATACTCCATATAAGTAGTGCCTCCAAATATTCAAGGAATGAACTATAACAGCAACCTCTAAGTCATGAACAAGGTAGTTCTTCTCATGGGGCTTCAACTGCCGAGAAGCATAAGCAATCACTCTACCCTCCTGCATCAATACACAGCCAATCCCAACTCTCAAAGCATCACAATACACGATGTAAGAACCCGAAACTGATGACAAGACCAATACTAGAGTTGTGGCCAAAGATGTCTTGAGCTTCTGAATCTCTCCTTGCACTCATCTGACCATATAAACGGAGCACCCTTCTGCGTCAACTTGGTCAAGAATGAGGCAATAGATGAGAAACCCTGAATGAACCGATGATAATAACCCACCAATCCGAGGAAATTACGGATATCAATGGCCGGGGATGGACCAGGACAACTCTGAACCGCCTTAGTCTTCTTTGGATCAATCTGAATACCATCACTGGACACCACGTGTCCTAAGAAGGCCACGAAATTAAGACAAAATTCACACGTGGAGAACTTAGCATACAACTTCTCCTCCCTCAATCTATGCAATACCACTCTCAAATCCTCTGTGTGTTCCTCCTAACTATGCGAGTATACCAAGATATCATCAATGAATACAGTAATAAACGAATCCAGATATAGCTGAAATACATTGTTCATCAGATGCATGAACGCTGCTGGGGCATTGGTCAGCCCGAAAGACATAACCAGAAACTCATACTGACCATATCTAGTCCTAGAGGCAATCTTAAGAATATATGACTCCTTAATCTTCAGTTGATGATAATCCGAACGGAGATCAATCTTAGAAAACACATTCTCTTCATGAAACTAGTCAAATAAATCATCGATGCAAGGTAGAGGATACTAGTTTTTCACTTTGTTCAACTGGCTGTAGCCAATGCACATTCTCATTGTGCCCAGCACCAAGTCAATACCAAAATCAATGTCCCTGTCCTATGGCATACACGTCAGGTCTGCAGGAAATATGTCAGCGAAGTCCCTCACAATGGGAACAGAATTCATACTGGAGCCTTAGATCCAACATCACGCATGAAGGCCAAATATGATAAACAACCCTTCCCAACCATGCGCTGGGCTTTCGAGCAAGATATAACCCTGCTACGAACAAAATCAGTCATACCACGCCACGCGATCCTCAGAACACCCGGCATAGCCAAGGTGACTGTCTTTGCATAATAGCATAGAATACCATGACACTGAGATAACCAATTGATGCCTAGAATAACATCAAAGTCTCCATGCTCAAAAGAAATAAATCAACTCGGGTCTCTAGACCCCCAATAGTAACAAGGCAGGACCGATACACATGGTTCGCAATAATAGTATCTCCTACATGGGTAGATACGTGCACAGGTAAAGCAAGACACCCTCGGGTCGTACCAAAATGATGAGCAAAATTTGATGACACATAAGAATAGGTAGAACCGGGATCAAATAAGACACAGGCATCTCTGTGGCAAACTGAAATAGTACATGTGATAACAGCATCGCGAGGGCTTCTGTCCTGCCTAGGATAGCATAAAATCTAGCCTGGCCGACGCCGCCTGATCGGTATTCGCCCCTAGGGTGACCCCTGGCTGTCTGGCCTCCGCCCCTTTCTGACTGGGCTGGTGCTGAAGAAATCGAAGCAGAAGACGATGGATGACCCCTTTGCTGAGACTAGCTACCACGACGTTGAGGACACTACCTCCTCATATGACCAAACTCGCCACACTCGAAGCAAATACCAAATGCTGGAGAAGGGGATTGATGGGAACCCCTCGTGCCGGAATGACCAGCCGATGCGCCCTGCTCAGAAGAACCCTGAGCTGAAGGGGCATATGAAGAGCTATGAGCTGGGAGGACACTAAGTGAAAACTGGCCCTGCTGGAACCCCTAATGACCATAGCCTAAAGATGCCCCACGATACTTGGGACGAGCCGACTGATAAGACCTGAAAGAACGACCTCTGCTCTGTTGAACCTGACCCCTGACGGAGCACCACTGAAGCTACTCAATCCTTGAGGCCTCATGGCCTCCCTCTCCTCTCTCTATAGACTGTGAGCCGTCTCAATATCATGAGCAATATCCACTGCATCCTCAAAGGTATGACTCATAATCCTCTCTCAAGTTATCAGAATACGGGAGGGATAGATAAGTCCGTCAACAAATCTCCTAATCCTCTCCCGATCAGTCGGACCATCCATGGAGCATAGACAACTCCAAAAATCTCACCTCATATTGTAACACAATCATATCTCCCTGACGAAGACACTCAAAATGTCTCCGCAGCTCCTCCTTCTGAGACTGTGGTACCCACTTCTCTAGAAAGAGAGTGGAGAACTCCTGCCATGATAAAGGAATTGCACCTCTCGGCCTATGCTGCTCATAAGCCTCCCACCAAGTGAAAGCTGCTCCAGAAAACTAAAAAGTAGTAAATGATACCCTAATCAACTCCAAGATCCACACGGTTCGAAGCATACGTCGACACTTGTCGAGAAAACCCTAGGCATCCTCGCCCGGAACACCACTGAAAGTAGGAGGTAAGAGCCTACTAAAGCTCTCAAGACGACGCTGCTCATCATCTGCCATAGCTAGAATCACATCCTTATGAACCGGGGAAACCGGAGGAACTGGGGAAACCGGCGGAACTGGGGCAACCTGTTGAACAGGTGGTGCCTCTGATGTTTGCAAACCCAGCACTACCTATTCAGGTGCGCGAGCAGTGGGGGTCTGATTGCCTCCCCCGGCCTGCGATGTAGCTGCTGTAGTAGTGGCTAAGAAGGCCTGAGCCAGGCTAGTGCAAATGGATAGAATCTGAGCTAGGGCCTCCTGAAAAACCGAAATCGCAATAGGCACAGCTGATGCCTCAACAGGTGCTGCTGGATTTTCTACAGCTGGAGCCTGCTCTTGAGTCAGGGCAACTGGTGGGTCAACAGGTGATGCCCCCTCAGCTCTGCCTCAACCACGACCTTGACCGCGATCACGTCCACGGTATCTCGTGACCTCAGTAGGTGGTACAGGTGGTCGCCGTCGTGTCCGGTAGCAAGGGTTCTCGCCATCTATGAGTGAATAGAAAAAAAAATTAATTTCTCGGATCAACAAAGTCGCACGATAAGAATTCCAAGAATATGAAGTTTCTAAAGGTTCTACAGCCTCCTGAAGATAAGTACAGACGTCTCCGTACCGATCCGCGAGACTATACAAAATCGGACTCATGACTCGCGGGACCAAGTAACCTAGGCTTTGATACCAACTTGTCATGACATCAACCCCCTCGTGATGGTTTGCAAACACTACTAGGCAAGCCCGACCATTTATAACAATAACTAAAATTTATTAAACAGGTATAGATAAAGCCATTTAAGTCAAAAGTCTTAAATACTGATTATAATGTGGAAAATCTAACGAAATACCAATATATCCCAAATAGGACATGGTGTCACGAACATGATCCTCTAAATACAGAGTAACATCCTACTACAATGTCTGTCTAATGACTGAGAATGCATAAATAAAAGGATAGGGATAGAGGGGAGATTCATCGGCTGCGAATGCCCTGGAGCTACCTCAAATACTCCCGGAATAATAACTCTGAA
Organism: Nicotiana benthamiana; assembly: GCA_034376525.1. Taxonomy (NCBI): domain Eukaryota; kingdom Viridiplantae; phylum Streptophyta; class Magnoliopsida; order Solanales; family Solanaceae; genus Nicotiana; species Nicotiana benthamiana. The sequence continues at coordinate 95,097,212 of CM067323.1, read as the reverse complement.
TCAGCTGGATCTACTCAGGCTGAGACTGCCCTGGATCTACACACAAGGTGCAAGGAGTAAAGTGAGTACTCCAACCTAGTGAATAATAAACATAACTATAGTCTGAAAGTCAGAAAACTCAGAAAATGCACAAAGTACTCTACATCTAGAAGTTTATATCCAAAACAGTAAACAACAAGTAATACAGCCAAGAATAATGCATGAAAGGATGCAACACATATAACGGTACACACTAGTAACCGCTGCGGTGTGCAGCCCGCTCCACTTATTTAACGTCGACGGCACTCACTGGGGTTGTGTACAGACTCCACAGTGTTAGAAAATACGCTTAACGCTAGAGGGGGGTGAATAGCGTTATAATAAAAACAGCGTAAACTTGCGGAATTTAAAAATTGCAGGAATGAAATAAGTGCGATAAGTAAATAATAAGGAACGAACACACCGATGTATCCTGGTTCACCACAACCTGTGGCTAGTCCAGTCCCCGAGAGACTCTCTCGAGATTTCCACTATCTTCGTCAAGCTTACGGGTGCTTAACAAACCGTTACAGTTGCTCAAGGATACCACACCTTAAGACTTCACTTGCTTGAGGATACCTCACCCCAAGACTTCAACCACTAAGACTTTGGGTACTTAGCAAACCCGACAAGTGAGAAGATATGTTCTTCTCAAACAACTCTCTTTTACAACAAATACTCTCTCAATAGAGTGGATAAAGAGATACACAATAAGCTCTATGAACAACACAAAGTTGTCTATCAAATGGCTCAACAAAAGCTCTAAAATGATACTTGAAAATGATCAATATGTATAGCAATGTATGGAGGAGTTGTGTGTTTAAAATCAGCTCAAAAGACCTCTTTTTATAGGTGAAAAAGTGGTGCTGACCGTTGCTTAATTGGCAAATAAAATCCCTGAATTTTTGCTCATACAATCGATTGTCTGACCTACACAATCGATTGTTTGAGGACCGTTCAAAAAACAGACTCCTGATTTTAAGGGAAACAATCGATTGTAAAACCTGTATAATCGATTGTTCTTCAACGTTCAAAAATCAATTTAAGATTCTGTGGGAACGGTCTGAATATAATCGATTGTATAAAAACCATAATCGATTATTCTGATTATAATCGATTGTTAAAAACATATAGTCGATTATTTAGCTGATTGAAAAATTCAGTTTAAGTACTGTCTCAATACAATCGATTGTTAGAAGTATATAATCGATTGTTTGCTATTTTGAAAAACTTCAGATCACACTGTCTTAATACAATCGATTGTTAGAACTGTATAATCGATTGTTTGCTATTTTGAAAAACACAATCGATTGTAAGGAGCATATAATCGGTTGTTTAGGTCCAGATTTAAACGACATGTTTAAAAACCATTTTGACTAAAATACAAATCATTTTGGTTTAGCACAAAGATGCATGTTTATGAAAAATATGATTTAATAAAATATTTTATGCATGTTTATGATGACCTAGTGTTGAGCCAAAGGATAAGATAACTTAAACGTTGTCCTTACATTGGTTCTACCAAACGACCTACGTCTTGGGTCTTCGGTCTTGAACTCTTTGGCTCGTTCATGCAATTCCGTCATCAGTATGCTTCTCGCCATTTGATTGATTGTCATATTATATCGTTGTTTGACACTTGACTTCATTGTTTGTCATTCATCAAAACCTATACCTGAAAATCATGCCCATACAACCAAAGCGCACATATCATAGATATACATGGTTTCCAACAATTTTCCCCTTTTTGATAATGACAAACAACGGAAGATATGCATATTGAATTCCCCCTAAATAGATGATATATCTCAACATACAATTTATGCAACCAATTCAATTCAATATAATTCCCCCTTAATTAAAGCATGCATATCGCCCATATTCTTCCCCCTTTTGGCATTAGCAAAAAGAGTATACCAAAAGTTATTTAAACCATTGACGATACCAATCGTTATAGACAAGATCATATAAAAAGTTAGTAAATGGCATACTAATAATAACGATCATTTTTCTCAACTATGCCAATTGTTATTTAAACTAAAAATATTCATCAAAACATGAATCAATCATTTATTATAAAACCAATTGATACTAATTGTTATTCAAAAATAAAACTTGTTAAAGCATGTATCAACCAAAACTGATATAGATTATTTGCACATATCAACTTATTACGTTTTTATTCAAAATACGATAACTAACCGACGTTCCCCCTTAATGCATTAAGGTTTCGTGCTTGGTGCATCCACTACAATATTGTAGTCTTCAAGCACACCTGCAAAAATAACCTAAAAATAGGTTTTTGGTACCCAACTTCTTTTGCGTCCTTGGGGGTTAGGGTAACAATAGTCATAATCAACACATAAATCTCTATGTTTAGCAAAACAAACGGGTGCAATGTGTCCTACCCGATTATAATAGTGACATATAACATTAGGATTGTGCATATGTCTAGGTTGAGCCAAATGCGTTCTAGGTGATCTAAAGGTTTTCCCCCTAGAAGCGTTGAATTTCCTAGAGTCATGTCTAGGTGGTCTAAAATTATTCATTCTAGACTCATTTATAAAATTCCTAGAATTGTGTCTAGGTGGTCTAAAATTATTCATTCTAGACTCATTAACAAAATTCCTAGAGTTGTTTCTAGGTGGTCTAAAACAATTAATCTTAGACTCATTAGTAAGGTTCCTAGAATTCTTTCTAGATGGTCCGACCTCATTACTTTCATCCTTTTTAATATCTTCAATTTTAGGACTATCAACACTATGTGTTTCTAGTGCTTTCCTAAGTTCTGTGTTCTCTAGTATTAAAGAACTACAAGAAGAACAATTGGAACATTTATTAATAGAAGAGGCTTCATTCAATTCCTTGATTTTATTTTTAAAATCAACAATGTCATTTTTCAAAAAATTATTTTCTTTTTCTAAAACTTCAATTTTATTTTGAAGAACATCATTTTCATTAGTCAATTTTTCAAAATCAATTGCTTTCAAAGAAGAGGATTTTTCAAACTCTTTTTCTTGTAAAGAAAGTGTTTTCTGAAAACCTATTTCTTGCAAAGAAAGTGTTTTCTGCAAAGAAAGTGTTTTCTTCAATTCTATGATAGTTTTGGAAGCATTAACAAATTCACCATACAATTCATCATAGGCATTTTGTAATTCTTCAAACGAGTGAGAGTTAGATGTACTTACCTCTTCTCCTTCATTTGCCATGAGACACAATGCGGCAGTTTTATCGCCTGAGCTGTCCGAATCCCGTGATACGCGCCTATGGTGTTTCTTCTTTTTCTTTTCCTTCTTCATAGACTTACAAGACTTTTCAATTATATCATTTGAAATATTATCATCATCCCTTTCCGAATCACTTACCTCTTCTCGTTTAGAGGATGAGGCTTTGAAAGCAAAATTTGAATTGCTTCTAAGATAAGGATTAAGAATTGTGCTATCATAAGTTTCGAGGTTACCTCTTACTCCATCAATTGTGATATCCGTGAATTCCATCGACTCTTGGATGGCATTGACTTTGGCGCGCCATTCGGGAGTGAGACTCCGTAGGACTTTTTGAACAAGATCTTTGTTCGTGTAAACTTTCCCGAGAGCATGGAGATCGTTGACGATTCTTAAAAATCGTTCAAACATAACACCAATGGGTTCCTTCTCCATTTGAAAGATTTCATATTTATGTGTTAGAAAATCAATTTTGGCTTCTCGGACTTGAGGCGTACCTTCATAAATGATCTCGAGCTTATCTCACATCTCCTTGGCGGTTGTGCAGCAAGAGATTTTTCGATAAACATCTGGATTCACCACACAATATAATACATGGATGGCCCTTGCAATATTCTCAACTTTCTTAATGTCCTCGGCATCATATTCATCTTCCTTCTTTGGAACCGTGGTTTCTCCAACTTTCTTTGTCGGCATTGGTTCACCATTTTTGATGATTTGCCACAAACGAAAACTGTTTGCTTTGAGGAAGATACTCATCCGTTCTTTCCAATATGTATAGTTTGTTCCGTCAAATAGTGGAGCACAAGTGGTGGACTGTCCTTCATCCATCGTTCCTGCGTTCAATATTCTCAACAGAAAAATATATATTTCTCTCAACCGGTTAAGGCTTTCAGAGAGTTAGGCTCTGATACCAATTGTTAGAAAATACGCTTAACGCTAGAGGGGGGGGGTGAATAGCGTTATAATAAAAACAGTGTAAACTTGTGGAATTTAAAAATTGCAGGAATGAAATAAGTGCGATAAGTAAATAATAAGGAACGAACGCACCGATGTATCCTGGTTCACCACAACCCGTGGCTAGTCCAGTCCCCGAGAGACTCTCTCGACATTTCCACTATCTTCGTCAAGCTTACGGGTGCTTAACAAACCGTTACAGTTGCTCAAGGATACCACACCTTAAGACTTCACTTGCTTGAGGATACCTCACCCCAAGACTTCAACCACTAAGACTTTGGGTACTTAGGAAACCCGACAAGTGAGAAGATATGTTCTTCTCAAACAACTCTCTTTTACAACAAATACTCTCTCAATAGAGTGGATAAAGAGATACACAATAAGCTCTATGAACAACACAAAGTTGTCTATCAAATGGCTCAACAAAAGCTCTAAAATGATACTTGAAAATGATCAATATGTATAGCAATGTATGGAGGAGTTGTGTGTTTAAAATCAGCTCAAAAGACCTCTTTTTATAGGTGAAAAAGTGGTGCTGACCGTTGCTTAATTGACAAATAAAATCCCTGAATTTTTGCTCATACAATCGATTGTCTGACCTACACAATCGATTGTTTGAGGACCATTCAAAAAACAGACTCCTGATTTTAAGGGAAACAATCGATTGTAAAACCAGTATAATCGATTGTTCTTCAACGTTCAAAAATCAATTTAAGATTCTGTGGGAACGGTCTGAATATAATCGATTGTATAAAAACCATAATCGATTATTCTGATTATAATCGATTGTTAAAAACATATAGTCGATTATTTAGCTGATTGAAAAATTCAGTTTAAGTACTGTCTCAATACAATCGATTGTTAGAAGTATATAATCGATTGTTTGCTATTTTGAAAAACTTCAGATCACACTGTCTTAATACAATCGATTGTTAAAACTGTATAATCGATTGTTTGCTATTTTGAAAAACACAATCGATTGTAAGGAGCATATAATCGATTGTTTAGGTCCAGATTTAAAAGACATGTTTAAAAACCATTTTTACTAAAATACAAATCATTTTGGTTTAACACAAAGATGCATTGGTTCTTACCAAAGGATAAGATAACTTAAACGTTGTCCTTACATTGGTTCTACCAAACGACCTACGTCTTGGGTCTTCGGTCTTGAACTCTTTGGCTCGTTCATGCAATTCCGTCATCAGTATGCTTCTCGCCATTTGATTGATTGTCATATTATATCGTTGTTTGACACTTGAATTCATTGTTTGTCATTCATCAAAACCTATACCTGAAAATCATGCTCATACAACCAAAGCGCACATATCATAGATATACATGATTTCCAACACAGAGGGACTCTTACAGCCCAAGCACAATATCAACCAGGTATTGGCATAAAACAGGCTCTTGTCCTCAATATTAATATATATAATCGATGTGGCGTGCAGTCCGATCCATATCTAGGAAACATCCTCACTACCGTGTCCCCGACCATCTCAGTCAAATAAGTTCACAGGCAATCAGGCGTGACATACTATACAGATGTCAACCCTCATACCTTATTCATTTAGGGGTCTTTTGGTTGGAATATGTAAGTTATGTCGGTATATGTTATATTGGGATAAGTTATGTTGGGATTAGTTATGCTAGGATTGTTCTTTATTCATTGTTTGGTATGTGGTATTAAGAATAACAATTGCATAATTTTTAAAAATAAGGTATAAGTTATACCAGTGTTAATTACACCACCTGTTATAGGGTATAAGATATCTCAGTGTTAAAATTAACACCGGGATAACTTATACCAGATTTAGTAACCAAACAAGGTATAAGCTGGTATTAAATTTTTCTACTAGTGTTAATTTTACTTATACCCCATACCAAACGACCGCTTAATGTTCACGTACAAACACATTTATTATATTATTTAACATTTGAAAACATGACTGAGAATCTATGTTATGGGCACAAGTGAGAAAAACACATAAGGATCCCATAAGGATTCTACATGTCGGCACAAGTCCCCAAACATGGCTAAAGGCCAAATTTACAATAATAAAGTATGTGTCTTAATTGCCAATATAGTAGAAATCAACACTCGGGATGGACTAAGTCTAAATCCCCAACAAAAAATGACCCCGCACTCATCGTGGAATGCCTGTCATGCCTTAATATAGTGTTACGATGTGAAAGTCTGGGGTTTCAAACCCTCAGAGCAGCATTTACATCCATTACTCACCTCTAGCTGGTCGAAACCTAGCTCGCAATTCCCTTGCCTCTCGAATAGACCTCCTCGCTCATTGAATCTTTCCAAAACCACAACGAATACATTACAATAGGCTAAGGGAATATAACCCAATCGAAAAGACTCGAAAAATATAGAAAATCACGAAATTTGCAAAACCCGAGCCCCGGACCCACCTCTCGAAATGCAAAACATTTTACAACAATTCGATCCTTATGTTGCCACTAGTCTATACATATCAAGTTCACAAGAATCGGAGTCCATTTGACCCCTCAAATCATCAATTTAAGCTCTCTTAAGTTTCAAGCTCTAACCTCCATTTTTAACCTTTAATTCCTTGGGTTTTCAGTGTTAATCCATGTAATATACCATAATATCATAAATTAATTCCAAAAAAAGCCATGCCTGATGATAGCCTTTGAAACCCTTTTTAAAATTCGCTCAAAACCCTCTTGGTTCATAGTCCAAATTGTTTGTTCTTTCAAAATTCGCGAAGAAGACTTAACTTAAATCTGCCCAAGCCTTTTCATTTTTGCGCTGCAATTACCACTTATGCGGTCACCGCTTTTGAGGTTCCCCAACTGCTTCTGCAATTTCTCCCAAAAATGTCCAGACCACTTTTGCGGAAACCTCTACGCTTCTGCATAAACTGCCCAGGACCTCAGGACCGCTTTTGTGACCACCAAGCCGCCTATGCAAAGCTACCTATGAGGTTCCTTTTCCGCGAAAGAAGAAATGACAGAACCATCAATTTCAAACCTGCAATAAACTCCAAACTCTCCGTTTAACCACCAGAATTCACCTCGATACCCCCGAGATCTCAATGAAAAGAATAGACATGATCTTTTACCCTATCCAAACTTGTTCGAATCATCAAAAAAACTATCGTTAGCACCAAAATAATCAACTTTCACCAAATCAAAGCCTAAGTTTATCAAATTCTACCAAAACTCACATTCGATCAAAAACTCGACCTACACACCTCTGATTCAACAAAAATTTTGCACACAGATCCCAAATCACCTAACGAAGCTCTGAAACTCTCTAAATTATATTTCGACCCTCGTATCAGTATCTCACCTATCAACCGGATGTCGCCAAAATGCTAACTATGCCAGTTCAAGCCTAATTCTACACCGAGCCTCCAAAATTACTTCTTATTGCGCTCCTAAGCCTCAAATCATCCCCCAAAACTAAACAAATCATCGGAAATCCATTCCGAGCCCTCTAACTTGCAAGTCCACACCGGTTAACTTTTCCAAACCAAACCTTCCTTAAAGAGACTAATTGTCTCATTTCTTACCAAACTCTATCCAAAACACTTCAAACTCACCAAACACATGTAACAAAGCATGTAGAAGCACAAAACGGGAAAACGAGATGGAAACACATGAGATGACGGTTCGGGTTGTCACGGGAAGTAAATTCGGAGGTTTGTAGGTCGTTTTGAAGCCATTTGGCTAAAGACAGAAATTTTAAGGTTTTTGAGAAGTTTGATCGAAAGTGGACTTTTTGATATCGGGGTTGAGATCTGATTTTGGAAGTAGGAGTAGGTCCGTAAGGTCAAATATGACTTCTGTGCAAAATTTGAAGTCAATCGGACATGGTTTGATAGGTTTGAACACCAGAAGTAAAAGTTGGAAAGTTCAAAGTTCATAAAGCTTGGATTGGAGGTCGATTGATGATTTTAGCGTTGTTGGGTATGATTTGAGGCTTTGAGCAGGTCTGTAATGTGTTTTGGAATTGGTTGGTGTGATTGGTTGAGGTCCTAGGGTCCTCGGTGGATTCCGGGTGATTAACAGATCGGAATTTGGATTTTTGGAAAAAGCTGAGTTAGATGATTGCTTGTATTTCCGCTTCTGCGGAAATGGAACTGTAGAAGCGGAGAGGGAGACGCAAAAGCGGACGAGAGGATTTTGGAAAAAACTGCAGATGCAGTCATGGTTTCGCAGAAGCAGAACCGTATCAGCGGTAGGTGTGTCACTGAAGTGGAAATGGGGCAGGTGCTTTGGAGCTGCAGAAGCGGCTTGTTGACCGCATAAGCGGAACCGCTGATGCGGTATGGTTTCCTCAGAAGCGGTAGTACCTGAAGGCAGCAAGTTTATTTTAAAACGTGGGTTGAATTCATATCTCTCATTCTTCATGGCTTGGGGTGATTTTGGGGAGCTTCAAGAGGGGATTTTCGTCGTCAAAGATTGAGGTAAGTTATCCCCAACCATTTTTGAATTAAGTACATCAATTTTTTGTGAATTTGAGCATGAAAATTAGTATAAAAATTGATGTTTTGGTGGAAAGAAATTAAGAGAAAATTATATATTTGAGTTCCTAAGGCCATGGACAAAGTTTATCTTAGAAAAAGTTTGGATTCCGGGAACGTGGACCCGAGGTAATTTTTGTCAACTTTTCGTTCGGGGTTAAGAATTGAAACAAGTTGAGTTGTAGAGTTTAATTAAGCATATATTATTGGGTTTGAATGACCGTTGACTAGTTTTGGAGAATTTTGCATTGGTTCGAGCCTTCGGAAGAATGTGAGTGCCGGTTATGAGTCTTCGCAACGAGGTGAATCTCCTTTCTAATCTTGTGAGAGGGAATCTACACTTTAGATGGGTTAAATTGATTATGTGCTCTAATTTTGGGGGCTACATACGCATGAGGTGACGAGAGTCCGTCCGTAGCTACTATTATGCTATTGTCCTGGTAGTCTAGGACCCAAAAGCATGTTATATTTGGATAAATTATGAACTCATTGATGGCTTGAACTGCTAGAATCATATTAAATTAATAAATAGATTTCTAAAAAGACTTAAGCTTTTTTTTCTCAAATTATTGAAGAGAATTGGCCTTTCTTGGATAATTGCTCCATGTTGACTTCTTGACTGATTGTCTGTCTGTGTGTGTTTATTTTGAAACGAGCCGAACGCCTCAGCAGATTAATAGATGCATCTATAGGCGCGCCGTCGACCCTCGCCAAGTATACATTTATTTTCAGTTGTAGCGTATCGTCGACCTCGGTATGATTTGCGCATGCTTGTATTGCTGTCGGACTCATTTGAGTTGTTTTATGCCTCACTATGGCTCAAGATCATATTGTTAATAATAACAAGAAATCTAAGGAAATTTTCCATGAAAGAACTATATGTTTACTTGTTTCCTCTATCTGGATTAGAATCGTGTCTATAAAATAAATCCATTGTTCAATATATTTATTAAGGATGAATAATTATTGGACTACTAATGAGTGTCAAAGTTGATCATCTCGTCTCTACCTCTTCGGGATTACGCGGGATACTCATTTGGTACACGTTATTTTTGTACTCATACTACACTTGCTGTGCATTTTGTTGCACAGGTATATGTGACTCCAGCGGTCTGCTAGTCATAGCAGCGTGGATGATTCGGGAACTAGGTGAGTTGCATCATTCGAGACGGTCGCAGCTAGAGTAGTCTCTTTCTTTGTACTGTATTTACTATCCGTCCCTTGCATTCCGGACGGATATTGTATGTTATTTCTATTGCCAGTAGATGCTCATGCACTTGTGACTCCGGGTTCTGAGATGGTTTAAAGTAATTTGTTAATTGCTTAACTTTTAAATGATTTGAAACTCTATTCCTTAAAAAATTTAAATAATGAAGGAAAAATCCTATATTTAAAAAGTGATAAAATAAAATTTAATTTCGCATTTGAGTTAGCTGGCTTGACAGCGGTTTTCGGCGGCGCCACGACCCATAGTAAATTTTGTGTCGTGACACAACGCCCAGTCCCATCCAAATTGATTTTCACCTTTGAATTTGCCAACTGTTCATAACATACAATTCTCTCTATTTACTATTGCATACACTTATCTTAATCTTTTAACTTCGCTTTTATAATTAGTATATAATGAATTACCTATATATGTGAATTATGTAGCTAATATGTCTGAAAACCATGCATATTAAACGAAAATATTTTCCAACACAGGCTTTTGCCGGCCATAATATTTTTCATGTAGATTTGAAGAAAATTCTATTGGACTTAAGCATATTAATTTATTGTTATTGAATATCTCAATCATGTAAAATGAGATTATTAAAGAAAGTGCTAACGGGATTCACTTATTAATTTATTAATTTAAAATATTTAATCATCAAATTTTATTTTCAATTTTATTTGATTAATTTCTAAAACAAACATGAGATCAATTTATTAATGTAACATTGTTACCAGTATCCATTTACATAATTTGTATTAACAAACATATTTTTAATTTGTGCTAGATGAGTTCTCCAATTGTATAGAAGACGAAAGAAGATTACAAAATATTTTAGGTCATTTATATTATGAAAACACAAGTTTATAAAATGGTAAAGCAACGCATAGAGAAAATGTACAGAACAAATTAAGGGAGAGGATATAAATTGAACACAAAAAACACTAAAATGTTCTACCTTTGATAAATTATTTTCTAAGTCAAATTTCAAAGTTTAGTTAGGTAATACAATTATTCCACATTTACCAATTATTTAAAAAGTAGTGACACTAAAAATGTATACCTAATATACACTATTTATCGCACAAATTCACGTGTTATATGTGATTCTATCAAAATAGTAAGCGATTCTATGTTATTGGAGACATAACGTTATTAATTATGTGAGAACAAACAAGGAAATTAGAACAACAAGAGTTCTTGTGAACATGAAATATGAGAAACTAACGTGGAATTTAGTGTATTCTGCCATTTTTTCAAAAAGAGTGAAAAATTAATTTTTGGGATAATTTTTGTCTACAAAAGTCAAATAAGATCTAAATGTTAAATATTGTACTTTTCATTAGAGGTATAGTATTTGTTTTGATATTGTACTCTTCATTAGAATATTGTGGTAAGTCTAATTTAGATTGTATTATTAGAATATTATGGTATATTTTCTAATATATGGGAAGATTTGGAGGTATGGCATGTGATACTTGTGATATTTGATGTATTTTTAAATTAAAACATATTATATAATAGAATTTTACAAATAGATATATTAGGAAACTTTCCTAAAAAGATCTCACATGACATGATACAGCTATTTCGACTCGTGCTGAGCACGAGCCTAATTTCACTAGTCAATAAATAAACGACCATGAAAAAATAAGCGAAGTTGTTTCTGACAAGAAAAACGAACAAAAATTGATTCTGCATAATTTTGGTTTTCTATGTTGGCCTTTTGTCATTAAATTTTAGATTTTTAACTACATAAGAACAATTTTGTCCCTCTATTTTTCTTTCATATAACCTATTCATTGTTCATAAAACTCAATTTGCAAGTGTTTTTTTTTAAAGTTTGATTAATAATTATACTTTTGACTATTCTTGAAATTTGATTCTGTAAGTATTTCGACAATATGCTTAGATAGTATCTATTATTAGGTTATAAATTGTAGTTATTTTCATAAAATTAACTTGTAAGTGTTTCTTTAATTTGAAAGCTTAATTGATAATTTACATTCTTTCTATTAGGAAATATTGTAAATATCTTTTGTGTATCTTTTTATTATTGGTAGAATATTCTCTCATTAACTGTACAATCCTATAGTTGGTAGGTTTTGATTTTCCTTCATTATTGTACAATCCTATAGTTGGTAGGTTTTGATTTCTCTGTACTCTATATATACTTTGGTGAGCAATACAAGAAACTCACTTCTCCAAAACTCTCTACATGGTATCATATGCCAGTGGCTTATCGCCACACAAACCCTAAATACATACTACCCGCCGCCGACGTAGCTCCTCTCATCGGAGCCCGTCGCCGCCGCCGCTGCACTAATCGGCAGCCCTCTTTTTCTCGACGTCGTTCTACGCCTCCTCTCCTTTCCTCGCGCTCATGCCGCCAAGACGTCAACCGCGCCTCTCCAGCCGATTGCCATAAATGCATCGGCTCAAATCCCACTCAAATTGGACTCCACTAATTACCTGGCATGGAAATTTCAATTTCGAACCCTCTTTACGGGTTACGATCTCCTCGGCTTCTTGGACGGATCGAAGCCATGCCCACCGGCCACTATCGTCGACAACGACGTGACTTCCCCCAATCCAGCATATCCTTACTGGATACTCCAGGACAACCTTATTCTCAGTGCCATCATCTCGTCGATCACACCGACGATCATCTCCTTTATTGCCGCTGCGGAAACCTCTAAAGAGGCATGGGACATCCTCGCGCGCACATACGGCACCGCTTCTCGTGGTCGTATCATGGCTCTCAAACAGCAGCTCCACAATCCGGTAAAAGTTTCTAAATCTATTACTGACTTTATCCACGGTATTCGCGTGATTGTGGATGAATTATCTCCCCTAGGTGTTACAGTTTATTCTGAGGATCTTGTCATAAAGGTTCTAAATGGTCTTGATGACCCGTATATGGAACTCTCTCATGCCATCAAAGCCCGTGAGTCTCCCATCTCTTTTGCTGAATTATATGACAAGCTGTTAAGCATGGAGGCTCAGATTACTGCTCGTGTGTCAGCCACCTCCGTCACATCCGACTCGGCTCCGTCGGCTGCCTTCGTCGCCGGACAGCAGCCAGTTCGTCACCGATTCGGTAGCCGCGAGCGCGGGCGCATCAGCCGCGGGTCAGTCTTCGGTCGCGGTGGTTACTCCATCAATGGTCAATCTCGCGGGTACAATGGGAAGTTCCAACTCTGCAGTGAATTTGGCCACTCCGCGCGCCGCTGCCCATCCTATCCCGTCTCCGGCGCCAACCAGCCCCCTTAAGGTGGACCATTGCCGCGGCCAGCTTATGCTTCGCCGCCCTATCCAGCTGCTCACACAGCCCATTACTCTCCGACGATTCCCTCTGCATCCGATTGGATCTTGGACTCTGGTACCTCTCATCACATAACCTCTGATCTTGCCAGCATGTCTCTTCACAGTCCTTACACTGGCTTCGACAATGTGGTTATTGGTAACATTGAAGGTTTGACAATTACTCATACTGGACAACTTAACAGTCATTCCTCTCTTTTATTATCTGGGGCTCTCTGTGTTCCACATATGCGTAAAAATTTGATCTCTATTGCCCAATTACGTCGTCACAATAATGCTAACGTTGTTCTTTCTGATACTAATTTTCAGGTGAAGGATCGTCGCACGTGGGCAACGCTCGTTCGCGGCCCACTTAGGGGCAACACCTACTACTGGCCGGCGGCTCCCAGTCTCCCATCTGCCCTCACGGCACAAAAGCTCTCTGCGTCATTGTGGCATTCTCGGTTTGGTCACCCGTCAGCTAAAGCCCTGTGTCATTTAGTATCGTCTAGCAGTATAGCGTCCAGTAATGTGTCTGATCTTGCCTGTGTATCTTGCAAACTTCATAAGTGTCATAATTTACCTTTTCCTGAGTCAAGTCTGTCTTCTACTGCTCCCCGGGAGCTTATTTTCTCCGATGTATGGACCTCTCTGATTATTTCTAATGAAGGGTTTAAGTATTATGTCATCTTTGTTGATCATTTCTCTAAGTATGTTTGGTTTTTTCCTTTACGTCGTAAATCTGATGTCTCACAAACCTTCCCCATTTTTAAATCCATTGTAGAGAAATATTTCTCTGCTAAAGTCATTACTCTGTATACTGACAATGGGGGTGAATTTCTCGCTTTACGCTCTTTTCTTGCCTCTCATGGCATCTCCCATCTTACGTCACCTCCTCATACTCCTCAGCACAATAGCTATGCTGAACGTCGTCACCGTCATATTGTCGATACTGGTCTCACTCTCCTTCATCATGCCTCTATACCTCTCATTTACTGGCCTTATGCCTTTACTACAGCAGTCTACCTCATTAATCGTCTTCCCAAGACAAATCTCTCGATGCGCTCCTCCTTTGAGTCTCTCTTCCAGAAACGCCCCAACCTTGCCAAATTACGTGTCTTCGGCTGTCAATGCTTCCCTTGGCTTCGGCCCTACACCTCACACAAAATGGAACCCAGATCTCGTGCATGTGTCCTCTTCGGCTACTCTACTACTCAAAGCGCCTATCTCTGCTTTGATCCCTCAACGTCTAAAATCTTCGTCTCGCGTCATGTCACATTCCATGAAGATGTCTTCCCGTTCTCCAAAATGTCTAACCCCGAGTCTCCCCCTGTACCCATTTCGGTCTCCCTAGAAGTCCTTCCGCTGCCGCCACCAGTACCTGCCGTTGCTCCCACCAGCGATCCTTCACCGGACGCACTCCCGGCGCCACCGCCCGCACCACCAGCGCCCCTTCCGGCACCGCCAGCGGCTCCTGCCGCCGCTACACCCATTATGCCGCCACCTGCATCCTCTCAGGGTGGTCATCATATGCAGACACGCAGCAAAAATAACATCTTTATGCCCAACAAGAAGTTTGGTATGTCTGCTGTCACCTCTCCTGCTGTTACTGAACCTAAGACCCTGTCCAGTGCTATGTCTGATGAGCGCTGGCGCTCTGCTATGTCATCATAGTTTGATGCTCTGCTACGGAATGGCACTTGGGATCTTGTCCAGCCTGATTCCTCGCAGAATGTTGTGGGTTGCAAGTGGGTTTATCGCATCAAACGCAAGCCTGATGGCACTGTGGATAAGTTCAAAGCCCGGCTTGTTGCAAAGGGCTTTCATTAGCGTCCAGGTGTGGATTTCCAGGAGACTTTCAGTCCGGTTGTTAAGCCGCCAACTGTGCGTTTGGTTCTCAGTATAGCTATATCCAAGGGCTGGCCTCTTCGTCAAATGGATGTGAACAATGCCTTTCTCCACGGGAGGCTTACAGAGGATGTTTATATGGCACAACCACCAGGCTTTGTTGACAAAGCCTATCCATCTTATGTCTGTAAGTTATAGAAAGCTATTTATGGTCTCAAACAGACACCCCGGGCATGGTACAGTGCGCTCCGCCAAAGCCTTCTGACCATGGGTTTCGTCAACACTACCTCTGACACTTCGCTCTTCGTCTTTCAGCACTCTGGTATTACGGCCTATTTTTTGGTGTTTGTTGATGATCACATATTGACAGGTAATGATTCTGCTTTCTTGAACCATGTGATTGACTCTCTTGGGTCTCAGTTTTCTCTTAAAGACATGGGTGATCTAAGCTACTTTCTTGGTGTTGAAGTTCTGCGTAGCTCCAAGGGGTGTTTTCTTTCTCAACGTAAATATGTTGTTGATCTTTTGACTCGTCATAATATGTTGGAGCCAAATCCTATTCAGACGCCAACAGCAGCGTCAACTCGCCTTCATCTGGCCGACGGCTCGGCCCCTGCCGACGCATCCGCCTATCGACAGGCCCTTGGGGGCCTCCAGTATCTCTCCTTCACTCGTCCTGATATCTCCTTTGCTGTGAATAAACTCTCACAGTTCATGCATGCTCCTACTGTCACTCATTGGGGTGCAGTTAAGCGCCTATTCCGGTATCTGAATGGGACGCGTGACTTTGGCGTCTGGCTGCATCCTTCGTCTGCTATACCTCTGCATTGTTTCTCTGATGATGATTGGGGTGGAAACTGTGATGACCGCTCCTCAACTGGTGCCTATGTTGTTTTTCTAGGGCCAAATCCTATTTCATGGGGCTCCAAAAAGCAGCGTTCCGTTGCACGATCATCTACTGAGGCTGAGTATCGTGCCATTGCTTCTGCTGCCGCTGAAGTACGTTGGCTTCATTCCCTGCTGCGCGAGCTTCATGTCCCTCTTTCGGCTGCTCCTGTCATTTACACTGACAACATTGGCGCCACTTATCTCTGTGCCAACCCTGTGTTTCATTCTCGCATGAAACACATCTCCATTGATTATCACTTTGTTCGTCAATTGGTCCAGAATGGGTCCCTTCGTGTTGCTCACGTATCCTCTGCTGATCAGCTTGCTAATGCTCTCACAAAGCACTTATCTCGTCCTCAGCTTCTTCTGCTGATGTCCAAGATTGGCGTGTCCTCCTGCCCTCCATCTTGAGGGGGCATATTAGGAAATATTATAAATATCTTTTGTGTATATTTTTATTATTGGTAGAATATTCTCTCATTAATTGTACAATCCTATAGTTGGTAGGTTTTGATTTTTCTTCATTATTGTACAATCCTATAGTTGGTGGGTTTTGATTTCTCTGTACTCTATATATACTTTGGTGAGCAATACAAGAAACTCACTTCTCCAAAACTCTCTACACTTTCTTGCTTGGATTTTTGAAGACACCGTACCTCTTTCATCTTTATTCAACAACTCAAATAATTTATAATAAAATATTTATATAATTTTATAATATATTATACTTACTGAGATAGGGTACGCATGCAATACACGTACGCTTAGACTAGCTATACCTAAAAAGACTACGATACTAACCAACTAAATCTTTTTCTTATTTTCTTCTCATTCCCTTATATCATTTTTTTTTAATTATCTCCACTTTCTATGAAATATTGTATGAGTAGTTTTTTTACAATTATATAGTCTTTGAAATTCATTGGCTCGTCTAGTCCAAAATTGTGCTACTTAGGAACAATTAAAGGGAAAAATTAGGAGAATGCATTACAAAATGGACCATGGTTCGTCTTTTGTCACTTCCACACAGTGCAAAAATGGGAATCAAGTTTATTCCCTTTAATTTCCAAATAAATCTTTACTGTAATTTGGGTTTGTCTACCTCATCTTCCCACAAATTCTACGAAAAAGAAATTCTGGAAAAAGTGGGTAACATAATTGGAAGACTACTCAAAGTCGATGCTCGCACAACAGCAGCTCTACGTGGTCGTTATGCCAGGCTTTGTCTGGAGCTACCGTTTGACAAGCCAGTTAAATTAAGTGTGTGAGTAGGCACTCACAAACAACAAACCCTCTATGAAGGATAAAAACTCATCTGTAAAAATTGTAGCCATTTAGGCCACACAACAGGGCAATGTACCATCAAAAAATGGTGCCTAGCAAACATAGCAACAAAAAATCATGGTGTAAATGAGTAGCCAAGATCATGAAAAGCCATCCAAAGCAAAGGAAGAATGGAAAGCGGTCAAATTCACTGAAAAGAAGAATCCTTCAATGAATGGGAGCTCAGAAACATCAAAGGCTGTAGGTAATATTGTCAACATTTTTTATGCCACCACAGGTAAGTTTCTTAGCTCACAAATCTTTAACCATAAATCTTGTTCTACACAGAATACTCCTGATGAAAATGGTTCTGGAAAAGAAGGTGATCTCTTCACAAGCAAACACAATAACCAAACAAAAAACTCACTTTACACCTCTAATGGAGCAGGACACGATTTTGAAAAAAATAACAAACCAGCCATCGGAGAAAATTACTATAAATAATTCAATAACTAATAAGACACACAATATTGACAACTCAATTGGGCACGTGTCAAACAAATCAGACTACTCTACCCAAATGCATAATAATACTGTTAACAA
Source organism: Nicotiana benthamiana (assembly GCA_034376525.1). Taxonomy (NCBI): domain Eukaryota; kingdom Viridiplantae; phylum Streptophyta; class Magnoliopsida; order Solanales; family Solanaceae; genus Nicotiana; species Nicotiana benthamiana. Next base: position 95,079,390 of record CM067323.1, on the reverse strand, counting down.
AAGTAATCAAAATACTTTACTCACGCCAATTCCATAAATCACCCTACTAATCCTAATAATTATAATCTGCATGCCATAAATGACAAATTATACTTGTCAGGCCAACATCCTCCTCCTTTCCAAATGGCCAATGCCATGCAACACGTACATCAAGCCCAATCTACTCCCACCTTTAATAAATTCTATACTCTATCCCCCCAAATGACATGGAAACTGAGACAACAATCATTGACAAAGATCATACAAAAAATAAGGATCCACTACTGTCCCAAATCCTTCAATAAGTACTAACCTTTAGCAATCAATGCCAAGACTGCCCATTCCTAGTAGAAGCTATTATCGTTTAATCCAAATCTTGCGTCAACAACGACGTTTGAAAATGGAAAACCAACCACCTCCTGACTCCTAAACAATGAACAACCCAATAATCTTCATCCAACCTCCTGTGTCGGAGAACCACCAACAATTATCGTGGGTGGAGTTGGACCTAATGGGATATGTCATGTCCTTCAACATAATGTTGAATGGAAGAGAGACAGTGATCGTATTACAAAACTCTCACTACCTAGCCTAGCTAATCTCGGAGGAAATCCAGATGGCGATGAACAACTTAATGAATCATGTTTAGCTAAATAACACATTCCACCCCATAGCACCAAACACAACACCCAACATAACCTAGATGATGATGAGACAATGGAGTTTTACACCACACTTTGTCCCAATTCAAAATGGAAACCCACTGATGGAGCTCCCATTCTTCACTCTGAAAGTGATGACAAACATCAACCCAATATTTACACCTTGGGATGCACATCCAAACCAAGCCAAGCTCCAAATGCTCAGCATGCACCCCAGTTTCATCACCAAGGACCATCACAGTCCCAAATGCACTCAAACACACCACGACAAGACATGATGGAGGAAGCAGTGGAACACATCAACCTAATCCCATAATCAATAATCGAGGATTCAAATCTTGATGAGATAAAACTGAGTAGAGGATAGTACTGTAACGACCTGACCGCTTGTTTTGATCCCTAGTGCGTCGCTCTGCAGCATGGTCGAAATTGGAATTCAGAAAGATCGGAGTTAAGTTTATATGAAAATTCTCATTTCAGAAGCTTAAAGTTGAAAAAATAAACTAGGCTTTGATTTTTGAGTAAATGAACTCGAATTCGGGATTTGAAGGTTCCAGCAAGTTCGTATAATAAAATCGGACTTGGTCGTATTCCCGGTTTGGGTTTTGGATAACTCGGAAGCATTTTGGTGCCTATTATGGAAGTTAGCATTTTGGAAGAAATTTTTGAAGTATGGGTTGAAGTGCATTTCAGCGTTATTGATGTCCGTTTAGAATTCAAAAACTGGAAGTAGCTCCGTACGGTGATTCTGTAGTTAGGAGCGCGATCGGAAGTGAATTCGGAGGTCCGTTGGTTATTTTGAAGCCATTTGGCTAAAGGTAAAAATTTGAAAGTTTTGAGAAGTTTGACCGCAAGTGGAATTTTTGATATTGAGGTCGGAATCTGATTTCGAAAGTTGGAGTAGGTCCGTAATGTCGATTTTTGACTTTTGCGCAAAATTGGAGGTCAGTTGGATGTGATTTCATAGGTTTAAGCATCGAAAGTAGAAGTTGGAAGTTCTAAAGTTCATAAAGCTTGGATTGGAGGTTAATTCATGATATTAGAATTATTTGATGTGAGTTGAGGCCTTGATCAAGTCCGTAATGTATTTTGGGACAGGTTGGTGAAATTGGTCGGGGTCCCAGGGGCCTCGGGTGTGTTTCGGGTTGTATCGCGCTCTTGTTTGAAGCATTAACGCTGTTTATTTGGACATAAAAGGGGTAACATATTGCGCAACTCCAAATTAAGTTTTTATTAAACCATTATATGCGTATCGTAATTTCGGAGCCATATCAAAAAGAAACGTCTAATTTGGAGATCGTATGAGGGAGTTATGCTCATTTCTGTGTTGAGAAAATGCTAGTTGATGTCATAACCGCAGAAGCAGAAATGTTCCGCAGAAGCGGGACCGCGGAAGGGGGATTTGTCCGCAGAAGCAGAAATTTTCCACAAAAGCGGGACCGCGGAAGCAGATTGTTGGTGACAGAGTATATCTTTAAAAATTGAAGTTTGACTCATTTTCACTTCATTTCTTCCATGGGAGGAGATGTTGGAGCAACTTTGGAGTGTCATTTTCATCACCAAGCATGAGGTAAGTGATTTCTACTAGTTTTGAGTATATACAAGGTTTATATATGGATTTAGTCATGGAAAATTGTAGAAACTTTCGGTTTGAAGGAAAACCTAGAAAATTAGTATTCTTGGAATTTGACTACGATGTTGGGTTGGAATTTAGAGAAAATTATATATTTGAGTTCGTGAGGCTATGGGTAATATTTATCTTTGAAACATTTTGTATTCCGGGCACGTGGGCCCTAGGGCATATTTGTCAACTTTCTATTTGGGGTTAGGATTTGTTACAAATTGGGTTGTAAAGTTTACTTGAGCTTATATTAATGGATTTGTATGACCATTGGCTAGTTTTGGAGCATTGTGCATTGCTTCGAGCCTTCGGAAGAATGTGGAGTGCCGGTTATGAGTCTTCGGAGCAAGGTGAATCTCCTTTATAATCTAGTAAGGGGTAATTTATCCCATAGGTGAGTTAAATTGAATATGTGCTCCTATTTGTCGGGGCTACGTACGCACGAGGTGACAAGAGTCCATGCGTAGATACTATTATGTTATTGTCCGGGTAGTCTAGGACCCAAAAGCATGTTATACTTGGGTTATTTGTGAACCCATTGATGGCTTGAATTGCCTAAATCACATTAAATTAGTAAATGAATTTCAATGGTATTAAGCTTCATTTCTTAAAATAGTTAAAGGAGAATTGGTTTTATTTGAATAAATATTCCTCGATAAGCTCTTATTTGACAGATTGAGCATGTATTCTTATGTGTACCTACATCGCATGCATGATTCGCGATCATGGTATGAGTTTATTTCTGGAATGGGCGGAACGCCTCAGCAGGTTAAATAGATGCATCTATGGTACAAGCCGCTCGACCCTCGGCAGTGCACAATTTACATTTCCGTTGGAGCATGTCATCGACCTCGGCATGATTTGCGTATGTTTGTGTTGTTGTCTTAAACTTATTTAAGTTGTCACTGCCTCACCCTAGCTTGAGATTTTTTTATTAATAATAAAGATGACATATGAAAAATTCCTATGAAAGAATTATGTGTTTAATTGTTTCCTATATTTTGATTAAAATTATGTTTATAAAATAAATCCACTGTTTAATATATTTATTTAGGATGAATAATTATTGGACACTTAGAAAGCGTCAAAGTTGACCCTCTCGTTTCTACCCCTTTGAGATTAGGTGGGATACTCATTGGGTACACATTGTTTTTGTACTCATACTACACTTGCTGTGCATTTTGTTTCACATGTATACGTGACTCCAGTGGCTTACTAGGCATAGCAGCACGGATGATTCTGGGACTAGGTGAGTTGCATCATTCGAGGCGATCGCAGCTAGAGTAGTTCCTTCCTTTGTACTACATTTACTTTACGTCCACTATATCCCCGGCGGATGTTTTATTTTATTTCTCTTATCAGTAGATGCTCATGCACTTGTGATACCGAGTTCTGGGATGGTTTGGGGTATTGTATTAATTGCTTAACCTTTAAATTTGATTTAAAAATATACTCTTTAAAATTTATGAATAATTAAGGAAAAATATTGTATTTTAAAAGTGTTAAAACGATAAAAACTTAAAATATTTGAGTTGGCTGGCCTGACAAAAGTGTCCGGCGCAGCCACGACCCTTAGTTGATTATGGGTCGTGTCAACATGGTATCAGAGCACTAGGTTCCCGTTAGTCTCACGAGTCATGAGCAAGTCTAGTAGAGTCTCGCGGATCGGTACAGAGATGTCTGTACTTATCCTCGGAAGGCTATAGGGTTGTTAGGAGTACTTCCCTTCTTGATTTCCTTATCGTGCGGTTCGATTCCTTTGAGGTTATGCCTTTAATTCCTCCCTACTCAATCTTACGTGACGGGAACGCTTGCTAGAAATTGAGAATTTGAAGAATTGAAATGGCATTATCAATGTGGCGCGGGATGATTTTCCGGTATTGTTGATTGGACTACAATAGTTGGTTTTTGGAAGGGTATTCTATTGTTCAGCTCAGTAATAGGACTTCTAAGAGCCTTGAGGTTAGGCACAGGTTGCCATGATGCTCATGAGCAATTTTCCACAATGTTGTTATGATGGTAGAATGTTTGCCCACGTGTCGAGGCAATGGATAAATTGAAGGGAGGTTTACTTGGCGTGTAATTGATTCAGTATTTTATTTCCGTTAGGGAAAAAGGCAGCCGGATTAAGAATGGTCAGATGTGGGCGAGTGAATGTAACGAGACTTGGCATTTGCAAGCATGGTGGAGCTTTTCTTCTATGATGGGGTGTCGTGGTCCTATTGGAACGTACCAAGTTCGGCGATGTTATAATCTGCTACAATTCGCCTTTATGGCAGGATATTCTGAAATAGTATTGGAGATACAACTATCAGTTATCGCATGGTGCGGTGGTTCAAGATCGAATCAAAATTTCTAATGTCAACGGGTCGATAAAGATGACCTTTGGAAAGGCTTAAAGATTAGCAGCAATATTGGGTTCAAGAGCCATGAAGATAGGCTTTATTTAAGGCAACAATTGAGCAACAAGGTATGAGGAAAGACATGTGGGAAGTATCATGCGGTGTTTAAAATTTCTAGAAGGCCAAGATGAGAAGCAAGGTCGAGTGACCGATTAAGGAGATGAGTTCCGCAAAAGTGGGAGAGTGGCGGGTGTTGCATACGGGCTTGGTAGTAGGAAGACTACGTGCCATAAGGAGAGTTTGGATCGAATTGGGGATTTTAACGATTTCTGATTAAAGCCTGCGGGTATGATGTGAAGTATGAGCTATTATGCGGCAGAAGATTGATATGTCGGAAAGGAGCTGCTTGAAACAGAGCAGGGTGCAGTATAACCTGAATTAGAAGAGTGTTGCCGCACATTTAATTGATGTCCGCGAGGGGCGAATGGACTTGTGCAGCTGGAAAGTGAGCTCAGACTCGGGATGGGCTATTGGTGTGATAGCGAATGTATTCCGTGCAGTAGCGTGGGAATATGTCGGGAGGTGATTCCCCTATATAGGTTATTCCCCGTGAGTAGGTTAGCAGTTGTGTGGTTGACGAAGCTTCTACAAGGAATTATATCAGTTGTTCCACAAGGAGATCGATCGTGCGATTATGGATAATGATTCAGAATATGGAAGATGGGGATTTACAGGAAGATTCCGAGAAATTTTGATAATTTATGGCGCGAGGTTATGCCAATAAGAGGTAAAGAGGTCGTGCAAACTTAGGAATTATGAAACGATGGCTTCAATCTAAGTGGGATAGACCCACAGCTTATGATTGGGCTGTATGGTTAACTACTTGCGTGATTTCTGGTTATTAGCATTTTGATGGATTATTTCGGCTATAAGAAAAGACCATAAGTGGTAATTCGAGCAAAGGAATTGTTGGAGGCATGCCACGGTTGGCCTTATTGGCTCATGTTCGGACTTGGAAAAAGATTCAAGATTTATGCCTCGTATAGATGTGGGTTTCAGAGGAAGTGATTTTGTTGGGTGCTTCTCCGAGAGAGTATTTGTGTGTTATAAGATCTAGCGAGTGAATTATATTCGGGACCAAGTCAGAGCGGGTGTCTCTCAATAATGGTTCTAGTGAATTCAGAAGTTAATGTGTGGTACCCAATGATTTTGAGCCTATGCGTACGATTAAGAATCAAGCTTTGTAGTAGCTTGTGAGAAGGTGCCAGAATGTTATATGATATTTTGACTTGTGGTGTAGCATTTGGATGATATGAAATAGTTCGTGGGAATTGATACACCCTGGTCTCGTGATTCAAGGTCACTCGGAGTGAGTGTAGATGGAGTATGTTATGTGTTTAATGGAGTTAGTCTTATTTCTAAGGCAAGCAACGATGAATTGGAAGAAGGTAAATTGATTAGCCATAGTTGAATTGGCATGTTAAGGCCAGTGATCAATTCGATCTGCGTGATCAAGTTATGTGTATGATTTGTGGCGGTGTGTGTGAGGTCTGTCAGTCGTCCTGATTGGTGATTTATCAGGGGCATTCTTTTGTTATGGCTTGTTAAGTGGAAGCGGATCCCGAAAGAGCTATGGTGGCTTGGATCACTACTTGCAGATTTGCATATTCTACGGTTATGGGGATTTTCCTATCTGTTGCTATGATTCTCCTGAAGTGTGTTAAGTGCAAATTTCTTATATGATGAAGTGTTTAAATATTAATGATTTTGGAGTTATGATGAAAATCGTGTTCTATCGTATATTGGCACGTTAGGTGCAGTGAGTAGCATGGAAATTCGAAGTAAGGATCAAGGTTGCAGTTTGGTGCAGGTAAGGATGTCACGGGCTCAGGTGATCAAGGAAAGGGTTGGATAATTGAGGTAAATTGGTGTTGTCTTCAGCATCACCTGAGATCAATGTGTTGCGAAAGAGGCTTTGCATCCTGGCGGAGGATTCTTGATTGCTTTTCAGCGTCAGTGCGTATGGTGGGTTAGATATGCGGACATGTTATGTATTTCAAAAGGTTGTGGGAGCATGACCCACGGGAAGATTGTATAAGTGTGGCATGTGGTCACTTGATTGACTAGATATTTTACCAAGTATAAGGATTGTGGTAATATCATTAGTTTGAGATTTATGCCTGGAGGGTACTTTGTTTATTGGGTATGAACTAAGGAGGTTGCTCCGATTACGATGGTGGTTCTTACGTGTTATGAGGCAAAAGGGAGTTACTATGGACCTTCGAAAGGTTATTATCCAAGTTGGTGCAATCAAAAATTGGCTTGAGATTAGTGGATTGTTTTATATGTGAACAGGGCTTTATATCAGGCCAGTTGTGTTTGTTTCAGCGAGCGTTCCCTATGGAGGAACAGCCGGGGTGTAATTTTGTCATTAGTTATTCCAAGTAATTGTGCATTGCATCGTATGAGCTTTGAGACGTTTTGGTAAATTCCCATGTGTTGAGTTCCGCGCGGCGATGATGTTATGTGAGCAAAATGGCTCTTGAGATTCAGATCTTGTATTGCATCCCAGTTGTGCTTGAATTTTGTAGCTTATGGCGCTATGTTTTTTTCTCAGGGATGGTATTATTCACTTAGCGTGCTTGTAATCAAAATTTCATATTCTTATTTTAAGAACAGATTTAGCTTGAAGTGTAATCTCCTTATGTGAAATTCATGTCTGAATCTGGTGGTACACCGCCATGGGTATGTCATTTGGATCGGGTTGGGCACCGCAACAGTGTGATGTCAAGTCTGGTCCTCTGTATGTCATTTGTTTGTGTGTTTCGCTTCCTATCTTCTAGGGAAAAGTACGTATTAGTGCGGGGGTAAGGTAAGTCCTTCCAGATTTCAATTTCATGTTTGTGTTGTGTTCGGATTGGTGGCCTATTGGCACATTGTGGCATCATGTAAGACTTTTGATCGCATTCGGAGAGGTTTATTGCCTGAGAAGTTTGTACTTGGTGAGATGAGATTATGAGATTTAGGATAAGTACATTCTGGTTATATGAAGTATATTAAGGTGCAAAGACCATTATTTGGCTTAGAATATGGTAGTGTTTCTTGTTAGAAGTATAGACTCAATGGTTGGTTGACTCGGCAATCTATTATGAATTTTGGTACATCTCATCCATAGTGGCGGTATTGTAAGAATTTGAGTAAGACTTGTGTGTTTCATGAGGTGCAATAGGAGCATCTGATTCGTTGAATTTTGGTTAAGTTGATCAGAAAATATTATTGTGGTCATGTGGATTAAGTGTTGCAAAGTAAGAATCCCACAAAGTTATACAGTTATGTTTGAGTACACCGTGTAGTGAGTGTTATGGTGATTGTATGTTGGAAACAGGCCTGGAATAGAATTTCGGATGTTGGAATCGGGCTTTAAGGCTTATTTATTTGAATAAAAGGGAATATCTTCAGAATTTATCGAGCTGATATGCTCAGCTAAATTATGATAGCACACGAAGGAGTATGAGGTGCTAAGCAGTAATTTCAGATTACTTCGGTATAGTTCTCAGCACATTAGAGGATGAACATATGTTTAAGTGGGAGAGAATGTAATGACCCGACCGCTTGTTTTGAGCCCTTGCGCGTCGTTCAACAGTCTGAGGCCATGAGCAACTTCATTTCTGGTATTGTGACTTGTTCGCATGGTCGAAATTGGAATTCATAAAGATCGTAGTTAAATTTAAATGAAAATTCTCATTTCAGAAGCTTAAAGTTGAAAGAATGAACTAGGATTGGATTTTTGAGTAAACGACCTCGAAATCGAGATCTGAAGGTTCCATTAGGTTCCTATGATGATATCGGACTTGGACGTATGCCCGGTTCGGGTTTTGAACCCGGGAGCGTTTTGGCGCCTATTGTGGAAGTTAGCATTTTGGAAGAAATTTCTTAAGTTTGGCTTGAAGTGCATTTCAGCATTATCGATGTCCGTTTGGAATTCCGAGACTGGGAATAGCTCCGTACGGTGATTCTGGAGTTAGGAGCGCGACTGGATGTGAATTCAGAGGTCAGTGGGTTATTTTGAATCCATTAGCTAAAGATAGAAATTTGAAGGTTTTTGAAAAGTTTGACCGGAAGTGAAATTTTTTATATCGGGATCGGAATCCGATTCTAAAAGTTAGAGTAGGTCTGTAATATTGAATATGAGTTGTGTGCAAAATATGAGGTAAGTCGGACGTGATTTCATAGGTTTAATCATCAGAAGTAGAAGTTGGAAGTTCTATAGTTCATAAAGCTTGGATTGGAGGTTGATTCTTGATTTTAGCATTGTTTGATGTGATTTGAGGTCTCGAGCAAGTCCGTAATGTATTTTGGTACAGGTTGGTGAGATTTGGTCAGGGCCCTGGGGGCCTTGGGTATGTTTCGGGTTGTATCGCGCTCTTGTTTGATGCATTAACACCGTTTATCTGGACATAAAAGGGGTCCATATTAAGAAAATGAGCTCGAAATTAAGTTTTTAATGAATCACTAGATTCTTATCTTAATTTTGGAGCCATAGCAAAAAGAATCGTCGAATTTAGAGATCGTATGAGGGAGTTATGCTCATTTCCGTGTCGAAAAAGTGCTGGTTGCTGTCATAACAGCAGAAGCGGAAATGTTCCGTAGAAGCGGGACCGCGGAAGCAGGAATATGTCCGTGAAGCGAAAAATTTTCTGCAGAAGCGGAAATTGCTGGAAACAGAGAGAATTCTTTAAAAATCGAAGTTTGGCTCATTTTCACTTGATTTCTTCCATGGGAGCCAATGTTGGAGCAACTTTGGAGTGCTATTTTTATCACCAAGCATGAGATAAGTGTTTTCTACTAGTTTTGAGTATATACAAGGTTTATATATGGATTTAGACATGAAAAATTATAGAAATTTGGGGTTTGAAGGAAAACCTAGAAAATTAGTATTCTTGCAATTTGACAACGATGTTGGCAATGGAATTTAGAGAAATCATATATTTGAGTTCGTGAGGCTATGAGTAATATTTATCTTCAAAAAAATTTGAATTCCGGGAATGTGGACCTAAGATCATTTTCGTCAACTTTTCGTTCGGGGTTAGGAATTGTTACAAATTGGGTTGTAAAGTTTAATTGAGCTTATATTAATGGATTGTATGACCATTGGCTAGTTTGGGAGCATCGTGCGTTGGTTCGATCCTTCGGAAGAATGTGGAGTGTCGGTTATGAGTCTTCAGAGTGAGGTAAGTCTCATTTCTAATCTTGTGTGGGGAAATTTACCCTATATGTGAGATTAATCGGATATGTGCTCTTATTTGTGGGGGATATGTACGCACGAGGTGATGAGAATCCGTACGTAGCTACTATTATACTATTGTTCAGATAGTCTAGGACCCAAAAGCATGTTACACTTGGATTATTTGTGAACCCATTAATGGCTTGAATTGCCTAAATCACATTAAATTAGTAAATGAATTTTCAAAGGGATTAAGCTTTATTTCTTCAAATTGTTAAAGGAGAATTGGTTTTATTTGAATAAATATTCCCCGATAAGCTATTATTTGACTTATTGAGCATGTATTCTTATGTACCTTCATCACATGCATGATTCTCGAGAAGGGTATGTGTTTATTTTTGGAACGGGTCGAACGCCTCGGCAGATTAAATAGATGCATCTATGATACGGGCCGTTCGACCCTCTGCAGTGTACAATTTATATTTCTATTGGAGCGGGCCGCCGACCTCGGCATGATTTGCACATGTTTGTGTTGTTGTCCTGAACTTATTTAAGTTGTCACTACCTCACCCTTGCTCGAGATTTATTTGTTAATAATAAAGAGGACCTATGGAAAATTCCTATGAAAGAATTATGTGTTTACATGTTTCCTCTATTTGAATTAAAATTATGTTTATAAAATAAATTTACTTTTTTAGTATATTTATTAAGGATGAATAATTATTGGACCACTAGAGAGTGTCAAAGTTGACGATCTCATCTCTACCCCTTCGGGATTAGGCGGGATACTCATTGGGTACACGTTATTTTTGTACTCATACTACACTTGTTGTGCATTTTGTTCCACAGGTATACGTGACTCCAATGGCTTACTAGGCATAGTAGCACAGATGATTCTGAAACTAGGTGAATCGCATCATTTGAGAAGGTCGCAGCTAGAGTAGTCCCTTCCTTTGTACTGTATTTACTTTCCATCCACCGTATCCCGGGCGGATGTTGTATTTTATTTTCTTATTTGTAGATGCTCATGCACTTGTGACACCGAGTTCTGAGATGGTTTGGAGTGTTTTATTAATTTCTTAACCTTTTAATTTTGATTTAAGAATATATTCTTTAAAATTTCTAAATAACACGTATTACAAAAGTGTTAAAACGAGACTAACTTAAAATATTTGAGTTGGTTGGACTGACAACGGTGTCTGGCGCTATCCCTTAGTGGATTTTGGGTCGTGTCAAGTACTCAACTGTCTGATGGCACTTTACAAGTGCACAATGAACATAAGGCCACTGAAATACCCAACAATAGGACATCATGCGATGATCTCGGTTCCCTTTCAAAGAAGGAATCCAATACATCTACCAAGAGTGCTGGAGAATGGGGATCTACACAACTGGAACATCAACATATATAGAGCTATCTCATTCATTATATAAAACATTCGGGGTGGAAACAATGATAACTTTAGATTAAATTTTAGGAAACAAGAATAGACAAATCATATGCCTCTTCTAAACCCATTTGGTTTTTTCTGATATGATTGAAATTCTGGCTCAAGGTCAATCGGGTGGAATGATCATCTAGTGGGATCATACCTTTATCAACGTTCACAACTTTGTGTGTAGAAAGTGTGAAATCAGTGTCACCATTGAGGTTATTAATGCACCAGAAGAAGGGTCTTCTACTACGATATAATTTCAGGCAAGGGAATGTCGTAGCTGATACACTAGCCAAGGAAGCCAAAAACAAAATATTCAATCAACTACTACCTATCTCTCTATGTAATATGCTTAGATCTCTTGGAAATCAAAATATTATGGGTGACAATAGTTGTTTTTCTGAGAGAATACACACCCCCAATGTCACTTTGGCATATATTATGTAAAACTCAATCTTTTTTACTACTCAAAAATAAAGGGGAAGCTCCCCATACGGGAGACTTTTCTATTTTCAAGGCATAAATTCGAGACATCTAATTAAGGGTGAACTGATCCCATCTATCTATCACACTCCTTGGTGGTGTATAGAATGATAATAGTTATTATTCCTTCAATTATGTTTTTTATATGATAATTCTCTTCTTTTGGTCTGTTCCAGAAAAAGACTAAAAAGAAGAATGTGCAAAAAGTTTTTTTTTTGTGTTTCTTAACTTTCGTGCCTAGTCAAATACCACTATATTAAATGAGACGAAAAAATAATAAATGTCTGTCAACCCCCACCATCTGTTGTGGTTTTGTTTAAAAAATTGAATAAATAAATTAACTTTACACGACTTAGAAATCTGTAATTAACATAAAAATGATCATAAACTATTTTTGAATGTCTTAACTGAGAAGAACTATATATCACTCATCCTTGGTTGCACCAATTAACATGCAAGTTCAGGAACAACATCCATTAGAACTTTGTCACTCTTTTTTTGTCCATGAAAAGAAGTAGCACTCTTATTATCTCTGTCAATTATTTTATGTTCCATATATCAGAAAGGGTTACATCTCTTTATGTAGTTACAATGGTGAAAAGCTAAAAGTCGAAAGTGATCAATGAAAAATACAATAAAATAAACTACATGCTAAAAGTGGGACATATATGAATGTTCTCTCCCAAAACTGGCGATCGATTACGCGACTAAGGTACAAAAAAAGGTCTTCAGATTAATGCACAACTTGCTCTAATATTGAGCTATGGCCGACGCTGCTGCTCTCTTAATGGTTGTCACATCATTTGTGTAAACCATTTTGCTCCGATTATTTTCGTATAAAAATTTACCCACAATCCTTATGCTCTGTCCCATCACCATATTCTTCCAAATTTCCTCCGCTTCTTCCTCTGCATTTCTCTGTTTCCTCCTAAAAACTTCTGTTGCATCTAATCTTTGAATTTTCCACCCCTTAAAATTTATCAGTCTCTTTATTTTTTCTAGTTGTTTACTAGCTAGTATACAGTTATTGATCTTCACTTCATTGATAGCTTCTTTTAGTAGCCTCTCACGCGTCACCACGTCAAAAGAATTTGATAATTCAGCTCGAAAATAACTATCAAATTCTGGTACGCCAATTGCTTTACGTATGCCTTTGGTATAATCTGTGTTTTTTGGATTGAACATGCTCCTTACTTCGTCAATCATACCTTGCTCCATCATTTTGTCCACTCGTTCGTACAAAAATGAATTTAGTACGTTCGTGGACACATCGACCCATAGGAAACAACAAGCGTACCTCGTACGAAAATTGTGAGAGTTGTCGTGTACAAGCGCCTCGATAAGCGAATTGGAACCTCCAACGATGATGGGAAGTTTACCGCGGTCGGTTATAGAGTTAACTGCAAGTGAAGCCATGTTGCAGAAGTTTTTGGTGGTGAATTCTTTGTAAGGATCAATTACGCCTAGGAGATGGTGTGGTGTACCACAACGTTCTTCTTGTGTGATTTTGTTAGTGGCAATATCAAGACCTTTGTACACTTGTATTTTGTCGGAGTTCACTATTTCTCCTCTGAATTGAGTGGCTAAGTCTACTGAGAGTCTTGATTTTCCGGCGCCGGTGACTCCCATCACAAACACAACCTTGTCCTTTTGAGGCAAATTTCGCAAATTTGGCCATAATTGTTTGCACATTAGTGTAGAGTTTCTCATCCCAATCATTCTAGGACGATAGCAAACGCGCTTCAGTCTCAAACAAGTTCGGTCGTAAAATGGTTACCGATGGGAAGTACCTTATAGATGGAAATGCGGCAACTTGACAATGTGTTTGTTATAAGCGCGTTTTGGAGAAAGAAAAGGTTCTTTGAGGCTTCGGGTGGTAATGGTTTGTCAGCCTTATATAATAATGGTTCTGAGCTTCAGAAAGTTTAACGGAATACTACAAAAAATAACCATACAATGATATACCAAATGATTGATTGATTTTACAAAGAAGTGTCAATGGTAGGACCCATTTATTGAAAGTGGGTTTAAAGTAGTCTTTCTGAAATTTAAAAAAAAAAAAAAAAAAAAAGCCTTTTGGCTTAAGAAGCAAATTTTAATTTTTGATCAACATATTTTTCCAAACAAATACTCTTCAATAATATTTTTCCGAAAAAATAATAATGTAAAAGAAGAGTGTCCTCTCAATTTCTTAAATTAAAAATAATAACTTATGATCGTATAATATATGTAGTTTGGAGCGAAGTGCACAAACAATCATTTTTAAGGTTATTATTTAGGAACTAACTAGTATTTATTTTGTTCTAAAATTTTGAACTAAGTACAATTCAGAAATTTGTGTCCCGAAAAATTAAATTGAAATTCAGAATAAATTAGCTAATTCTTAAAGAGCAGTCCTTTCAGTGTGGCTACTTGGTGCAATTTCTATTATATAATCTATGTATACTAACGGGACACTTGTATCTATACCTATTTTTTGGGTCACATTTTAATTTATACCCGCTTTGCAAAAAAATTACAGCGGAACCACTTTTTTGCGTTATTTCAGTATACGGGCCTGAAGTAGCAAAGGCAATCACACAAACTTCAGCATTCTAGTAGACGGATCTGAAGTAGCAAAAATTGTTGAACCAAGTGTGCTGAAGTTTTTGTTTGTAATTGCTGAACTTAATCATAGTAGCTGAAGTTTTGTTCTCTATCTTTGCTGAAGTTTTTGTTTGTAATTGCTGAACTTAAGCATAATAGCTGAAGTTTTGTTCTCGATTTGCTGAAGTTTTTGTTTGTAATTACTAAACTTAAGCATAGTAACTAAAGTTTTTGTATGTAATTGCTGAATTCAAGCATAGCAGCTGAAGTTTTGTTCTTTATTTGCTGAAGTATTTATTTATAATTGCTGAACTTAGACCCCGTTTGGCCATAAGTTTTGCCAAATAAATTTGAAATTTATTTTCAAAACTCATGTTTGGCAATAAAGTTTGCCCACATTTTGGAAAAATTCCAAATCCTAAAATCACCCAAATGGCCCAATTGCTAATTTTGGGCCAAAATCCCAACACTTGGAAATTATATACATATTTTTCCAAAATAAAGTTGGGAAATATGTTTTGAAAACATATGTCCAAACACATTTTCATCTTCAAACCAAACTTCACCCAAATTAGATTTTTCAAAATAAATTTGGAATCTATAGCCAAACGCTAGCTTATTTATAGTAGCTTGTCACGACCCATCATCATGGCGCCCAACAACCTTGCCGTGCAAGCCAAGTGCAGAATATTACTAACAACTCATATAGAATCATACTCAAATTTAAGTGAAATATCCATTAAACTAGGTATTAGAACGAAAAGAGATAATATAGTAGGGAATAAAATATACAACCCCAAAAGCAAGTCTACTAATGCGTGTGTGTACCAAGGCCTGGTGTCACAATGTACGTGCATCTAGTAGAATATACACATCCTACTGTTTGAAATAAGGGAAAGACAGCAAAAATACAAAAAGAGACTCCATCCGGCTGTCGAACGATGTAGGAAAGGAAGCAACTCACTGTGGAAGTCTCTACAGCTACTCACTGGCGTGCGCCCGATCTATATCCAGATTAATCTTCCTCATACCATGTACATTTAAATACAGAAGCGTAGCATGAGTACATAAACAATATGTACCCAGTGAGTATCTCGCCTAATCTCGAAGAGGCAGAGACGAGAGGTCAACTTGATACCCACTAGATCAAGATAATATCATAATGATGATATACAATTTAAAGCATGGATATTTAAATAAAACCACAGTTACAATGGAAGTCATAATCATACTTATTTATTATTTTCCTTCTTTTGCATACATAGCAATAAATCATGAAAGGTCTAGGCTCAAGCATATGTATATATCATGTGCAACAATGCCGAGGTCGACGGTCCGCTCCAATGGAATATAAATTGTGCACTGCCAAGGGTCGAACGACCCATACCATAGATGCATCTATTTCACCGAGGCGATCGGCCCGATCCACAAATATCAAGATAACTTCAAGAATGCACACAAAGACATCATTTATGTACAAGGAAATAATCTTTCCAAGTTCAACAATAATCACATGTTCATTTTTCATTCTCCTCTAGTCGCTGGCATGTCGTAAAATATCATTTAGATAATTCAAATAATGAAAATCTCAATTTAGGCATGGTTTGGGTCCTAAACTACCCAAACATTTGATATCATAGTAGCTACGCACGGACTCCCGTCACCTAGTACGTAGGTAGCCCCCGCATTTAATAGCAATTTATCATTTATTATTCCAAAAGAGACAATTCCCTCTCACGGGGTTAGAAAGGAGACTCACCTTGCTACGAAGCGCACCTGTGAATATCAAGAACAAGCCCGTAACCTCAAAGCGAAGCTGAAAGCGTGCAAACTAATCAAACAATGTAGGAAGTAATCAACAAGGGCTAACAATGTTGAATCCCAACTATTTAAGTGATTATCCAACCTTTTTCGCAAGTTTCCTAAATTCCGACCCCGGGCCCACGCGCCCAGATCCTGAGATTTTTTTAAGAAAGTTGTTCTCTATCACCTAAGGATCATAAATATATGATTTCTAGTTCATTACATAGTTATTTACGTGGTTAAATATTAATTTTATTTAAACCCTATATCTAACTTTAACCCCTTTGATTTTACCACAGTTTTTGTGCTTAATCTACCCGTTATACAAGTACTTAAGTTAAAAATATAGAGGGATTATTTACCTTGCCAATTTATGTAGAAACCCTCCCTTGGAAGCTCCGAATTCGCCCAAATGTAGAGTGAAAATGAGTTTGAGTTTGTAATTAATGAACCCTTCTGCCCAGCATTTTCCGCTTCTGCGGCAAAATAGCAATTTTTGGGGTTTGGGAAGGTCTGAGATAGACCGCTTCTGCGGTAAGCGTCGCAAAAGCGAGACCGCAGGGTCGCTTCTGCGGTTTCCTCCCCCTGACCCCTTTTCCGCTTCTGCGCCCCTTAGACCGCTTCTGCGGGCCAAGAACCGCAGAATCGGTTATGACAGAAGCAGCAGGTTTGTTTTTTCTCAAAGTTTCAACTTCGCTCGAACCTCGACCATTTGATGCTCGGGGCTCCCGATCCCCGCCCGAATATACTGACAAGTCTGAAATCGCGAGACGAACCTAGTCGAACCCTCGAATTACCCAAAACAATGTTGAATCAAGGAATCAAACCCCAAAACCGATTGAATCAACTTAATGAACTTCAAGTTCTTCAACAGGTCAAAACGATTTAAACTATTCGGATTGACACCAAATTTTATGGGTTGGTCTTAACTGATATTTTGGGACTTGTAGCAATTCGTAACCGCAACCCGAACTCGATACCTAGGTTTTTAATGAATACTTAGATTCTTTGATTCTTTAAAATTTCGATTTAACAATTTTACATAAAAATTTCGTTCTCGGGCTAGGGACCTCAAAATTTGATTCTGAGCATACGCTCAGATCCCATATTTTCCCATGGACCTTCCGGGACCGTCAAATCACGAAGTCAGGTCTGTTTCCAAAGAAAGTTGATCGAAGTCAAATTTGACCTTTTTAGAAAATCTTAAGGAAATAATTGGATTTATTTTCACTCAAAACTCTTCTAACTTCCGACCTAATCGGCCCCCGCAAGTCTTAATTTAGCTAAGGAGAACGTGGAAAGTTTTATTTAAGGGAACGAGGTTCTAAACAGTAAAACGACCAGTCGGATCGTTACATAACAGAAGTTTTATTCTTTATTTGCTGAAATTTTTATTTGTAATTGCCGAACCTAAGCATTCTAGTAACTAAAGTTTTGTTCTCTATTTGCTGGACTTCAGCATGTTTTAGCAGAAGTTTTGCTCTATATTTGTTGAACTTCAGCATATTTTATGCTATCAAGTAATTGATTTTTTTTGTACAGATAATAAGTTTATCATAAGTAGAATTTGTAACTTAAAAAACTAGATAAATGATTTAGCACAACATGTTAAAATGCATAAATAATGTACAAAGCTGAATCCAAAAAAAATAGAATGTGAATTAACATACATGTACATACTTACTTTAGAAAGTTATTTATAATTTATTTTTAAATAATCTGATAAACATACTTATGGCAATCATTCCAATGAACTGAAGTTTCGTAGCAGCACCAACAGAAGAAGAAGAAGAAGAAGAAGAAGAAGAAGAAGAAAAAGAAGAAGGAGGAGGAGGAGAAAGGGGGCTGAAGTTGTCTAAAAAAGTGGGTACAAGTTAAAATATTTTTAAAAAATTGATATAGGTTAAATGGAGGCAACCAAATAGGGCGCTCCGTGCATTTTTTACTATATTAATAAAGGAAAAGTAACGAGATCCAACGGGCTATTTGTATAAGATTCCAAAATAAAACTTTTTTACAAACTTACTTTTTAAAGTTAAACTAAAATTAAATTCAAACGACACCCTAGTGTTTCTGCCTTTTCAATTACTACCTTTTTTTATTTGGCTTTTCGTATTTGAGTTTTTCTTGTAAGAGGCCTTTTTGGACACTCTGGACGGTGATACAGTAGGTACCTTTATTCTTATACCAAATAAATATTACGAATTTCATATGTAAGCTATTTTAGCCGTGAGTTATGGAAGGTGATAAAAATTAAGTTTGATAATCATAATTAGTTCTACGTGGAATAAATAATTGTGGAGTAATGTTAGCAGTAGTAGAATCTATGAAACGCGTAAGTTATATGGTTTGAAGGGGTTCAATTAAATTAAGAAAATAAGAGTCACGCTAAAAGCCAATAACCTTATAATTTTGGATATTTTGGTTTGATACTGTACTTGGGAACGATTATGGTAGAATCCGCCTTGTTTATGTTAGAAAATTGGACAGAAAATTATTCCAATGCAAAAAATGATCACGATGTTCACTAGCTTTATGAGGGCTTTTCTTGCATTACTAGGTATGAGTGATTTTATTACTCAATTGATAGTATTTTGTTGGATAGCATCACTATTTACTGTGATATTGCCATAGATACAACGCTGGCTGAAGGGTAACACAGCCCAAGCAGTGGCTTGAGTCCCATATAGCAAACCTTATAACCACTTATGTTCAAGGTTAGTGTTTATTACATTTAAGTATACCACCTTTCAATTTATATACCAAAATTTATCTTTAAGGTTTAAGGATCAACTATTAATTAGAGGCTTGATTTGTGGAAATATTAAAGGCTTGATTTGTGGAACAAGATCTTTTCATATATTTTTTTACAAGATCTTTTTTTACACGTTTACAGTTATTCACAATAATGTTTTTAAATAATTTTAGAAAGTAAAATAGAAAACATTGATTTTAATAATTCAAAAAATAAAAAAAAAAGTCGAAATAAGATTTTGAATTTTTGAAGATGGAGTTTATATACTCAAAGTTCGATCAGGTTTCAAAAATGCATTCTTTGTGGAATGCATTTTTTCATTATTTTTCTTAACATTATAATATTTGGCCAAAACTTTTAGAAGGGAAAAACTGATTTTGAATAGAAATAAAAATAATTTTTTAGAGCAGAAAAACTTAATTTTTAAAAATTTTATTTTGTATGAAAAATACATTTAGAAACAATTTTTAAAAGTTTGGCCAAATACTGATTGTTGCTCAAAAGTATATTTTAAATTAATTAATTAAACACAAATAACTTTTCATCAAAAATACTTTTTGAAAATTGTTTCATCAAAAATACAAATTGTAGTTAATTGTAGTTTTTTGGAGTTAATTTGTAGTTAATTGGCAAAATGTACTGTTTAATCAAATTTGTAGTTAATTGTAGTGTTTGTAATTTAATGTAGTTTAATGTACTTTTTTTTTGGAACTGTGACTGTTGACTCAAATTTGTAGTTAATTATAGTTTTTGTAGTTTAATGTAGTTAATTATAATTTTTGTAGTTTAATGTAGTTTAATGTAGGTAAAATGTAGTTAACTTTTTATTTATAAGGTTTAATGTATCGTCATGATATATATGTAGTTACAGTCTAGTTGATTTGTAATTTGTAAAGTAATTTTTACAAATCAGCTACAAACAAACTGCATATAAACGTTAACTACATTTACCCACATTTGACTACATTTTAAAAACGCACTGGAAACACTTTATATAACCTTAACTACATTTAACTACATTTGACTACATTATCAAAACTCACTGGAAACACTGCATATAACCTTAACTACATTTACCTACATTTGACTACATTTTAAAAATTCACTGGAAACACTTCATATAATCTTAACTACATTTAACTACAATTGACTACATTTTAAAAACTCACTGCAAACAAGTTCAACAGCTACTACTTTTTTTGTAATTAAACGCTGGAACATCTGCATTGTAATTAAACGCTGGAACATCTGCATTGATGTCCAAAAATTTGGCCAGCAGCAGCAGTAAATGGAAATCTGAGATTCGCTTCACAAAAGAGAGACTCTTTGTTCGATTGAAATGATCTTTTAATGCTCTCATGCTCACAGGAATATTCCTGTTTTCAATGGGAAATGATGATGATAGAGGACCCTGCGCAATCATAAGAATTCACATGAGACGAGAGCAGAAGAGAGTAGATGTTCAAAGTATATATTATCATTAGTTCGATAGCAAAGGAGAAAATAAGACAAAGGGAGAAGGGTTTTTTCCGTCAATTTGACATATCTGCCAAAGACGTGGTTCTTATTCTTTGAGCAACAATTGCAATGGCAGGCCTTACTATTACAATCAGTTAAGGTAAATATCAACAATTGAATTAGGAGTAACAGTTCTCCTTTGCACATATCAACAATTGAATTAGGAGTAACAGTTCGATAGGAAAGTTACAGCATTTAAGATTTTACCTTAACTGATTTAGCATTTATTTGGTATAAAATCAAAGATTAATTAGGAGCCATAAATACATGAGTTATTTTAGGATACAATTCATTTAACATAGATTTGAGCCTTAATAAAGGCGTTATTTTTGGAGGCAACATCTGGAAAGATTCCTTTGGTACATATTGTGTAACAAAAACATGGGATATGAGGGTAATAAACAAACAATGCACAATAATGATAGTAAGGTTTGTTATATGAGATGTATAGGTAAAAAATGGATTATCTTAAAGTTAAAAAGTATAGCTTTTTTTACAAAAAGGAAACGAAAATTTTGATTTGTTACTGATTTTGACCTTTGAGTTTGAATAGTACAAAGCATATAAAAATATTTTTTATTTTTTATTTAGTGAGTAAAAATGGAGATCACTAAAAGATAAAAATTTGAAAATAATAATGACTTAGCTTTGATTAAAACATAATAGCCACTTTGACATGATAGTTTAGGCTTATTTTTCAAATTATATAACGATAAAGAAAAGATTGCAAGTAAAAGATAACTCTAATTGATATACTTAATAAGATAACAAAACTTAATTTTTCTCAATGGTCATATTCCATATAGAATAAAATATACTGGGGAAAAAAGTTTTTTCCAAATTAAAACTGACAAAATCTTGTATAGAATCAACAATGTCTCATTAGAAGCTAACTGGATCAAATAAGTAGTATTATTAGTTGAAAAAGAATTACTAAAATAAATCGATTATAAGAAAATTATTAATAATTTACATCTAAAAAAGTTAGGAAAATATACTTCAAATAATAATAGTGTATACTTTTAATTAAAAAAATAAAGACCTTTCATCAAAATTCTGCTTCAGGCCACTAACCAGGGGCGGATCTAGAGTGTGGTACACGGATTTTCGGGAACCCAATAATATTTGCGTAGACCCTGTATTTTTGTTAAAAAAGTTATTAAATATCTATTTGTGAACCCAGTTATTATTGGATATTAATTTAAAATTGTGATATGAACCAATAAACTTAAAATTCTGGATCTGTGTCTATGTCATTAACAATGTTGAGCCCCTGCATAGATATATATCACATCATGTACGGATCAAGTGAAGGATGCCATAGTTATTTTTACGACTAATTTAAATGTCATTATTGACGATAAGTATGGTTACCATAAATAGTCGCAAGGACATATTGTATAAAGGTCATCCACTCTTTCCAGATTCTTTCATTATTATCAATTAGTTCACTGATTTAGACATTGAAGTATAAATTCTGGAAGCATCTTGGAGTAGAAAACTTATCTTAAAATTTCTTGGAACTTACTCAATTTACCAAGAGAGGAGAAAATTAAGAATATTGTTCGAGGTGTGTTGTATTGTTTTTTATGGTGAGAAACTGACAATACAATCAAATGGAAAGGGGAATATGAATTTTGTTGTACTCGATTTTATTGGAACAGGTCACTACTCACCTTGGGGCAAAAATTATTTTACTTAAGATAACTTAAACAATTTTCTTGGAAATTATTTTAATGATAGGTCCAACGGTACGCATGATTTCGATATGCATGTGTTGGTGCTCTCTTTTTTAAAATCATCAAATGGGAGATAAATATTTTATCGTATAACTACTACTATTAGTAAATTCGTACTACTAATAATATATTATATGGGAATACATCCACTTAGCTTTTGGTTTAATGAGAAGTCAATCTACTAAATTGGGTATTGTCCTTTTTGTAATAATAAACATAGAACGTGTGGGGGATAAACATAGATAATTATTGCTAATGGAAGTCGAATCATACCTTTTTTGTATTTTTATTTTCAACCTTAAAGTTGACCATAGATTTATCCATGAGATCAGAATTGTGAAAAGACGGATTCGTACGGTCCATTTATATAAGCATTGTCGTTTCTCAAATCAAATCTGATTCCTCATGCAAGTGGAAGGGTTAATTTAGTCTTTTTAATCATCTAAAAGCAGTCAACTAGTGGAAAGCCTTTACAACATTACCGGATAAGTGAATCTACTTTACTCTTTTTACAGCAATTCAACTTGTGGAGACCTTACATTGCATGATAATGAATCTACTTATCGCTTCATTAAAAAAATATCAAAAGATTCTATGCCTACTTGTTAGTGTATGGTTTTTACTTTAATATATTAATAATGTGACAAAAATATTATATTATATTATCATAATACTTTAAACCAAATTACAAGATATTTTATAGTAAGTATTGATCGATAAATTGAAAAATAAAATTACTAACTGGTTAAAATTAGCTAAACTATATTGTTTATTGGTCATGCCCAATTATGTTTTATAAAAAGGACTCTGCGGACGTTACAAATATAACCTGAGTATTCTGCCCAGAGTTGAATCCACAGAGAGTTAACCTATCAATCGCTATCTTTAGACCCACTAAACTCTTGAGAACCAATTTTCCAAACGTTTGAATCACAGTAGATGTGGTCCTTCAAATAAACAGTTGTAGACTAAGGATGCTAAAGTTGTAAACAATGATGAGAAAAACGCTAAGGTAATGATTTTTCCTATTGATGAAATCCCTTCTATTTATGCTTCATAAAAATTGACCAACACCTCTCTATCAATCATAAATGCTCATCTTACCGTAAATCTCCCCCGAGTAATCACAGTAATATACTAAATGAACTATCTCGAGATACACTAGCTAGCTTTAATTAATACAATTCACTTTAGATTGCACCAAAGACTTTGTTATCCCTAATCCCGCCTTTAAACCCACAGTTATTGATCTCTCATATACTTTGGCAGTTGTGTTGTTCAACAATAACCTAAATATGCACTCTCTCCCGAGTTATGCACACTAAATAGGCACAACTAATTGAAGATCATGTCAATTAACTACAACACACAAAGTTGAACAAATAGAGATTGAAACTAGCAATTTGTATTCACATAAAGAAGAAGTTCATCCCTAATAGGTTCCATCAAAACCTTAGACAAAGAATTTAGCTACTCATAACTATGGGTAAACAAACTAGAATAATATTCATCATAAACTTGCAAGAAAATCAAAGAAAAGATAAAGATGTTTTGGATGATCTCTCACAATTATTTTTTCTTGCCAAAATACTCTCCAAATCAATACATGCCTCTCTTGGGCGAAGTCAAGTGTTTAAAATAGGGTTTTGGGCTAAAAATCTCGTGTTTTGCACTTTAGTCCCTGAAGTTCTCCGCCTCCGCCGTGGTTCTGCGGTTGACCGCGACCAAACATGCTCTCTGATTTTCATTTTTGTATGTAGCCTCTTCTACCGCGGTCGCGGTGGATTTACGACGGTCCCCCTATGCCTGGTTTGAGCTGTTCGCTTGGTTCACTCGGCGGAATTTTACAATTGGCCTCTTTTTCTTCATATTTGATCCCAAAAGTACTCTATAGCCTTCTCTTGTCATATATAACCTTTAAAGCATGAAAAGCGCTATTCAGAGCATTTTGTTATCACTTTTATCATCAAAACTATACAAGAAGGTGGTTATTTAGGGCCTGATTATAATTAAATTCACCTATTATTATTTATGCATATAATTTAGATTCAATTGGATAGCAAGTCATTAGAATCTAGAGCCGCAACATTACGATTTAAATTGCGAGTTGTGAGTCTCTGATTGAAATATCATTTAACTTTCTTTTTGAGTTAGATCAAGTCATTTTAGTAGCACTCTATTTTCTTTCAATAAAATTTTGGAGGGGTTATAACCTCTTAATCAAAAGATGAGAATCAAATTGTATGTACAATCAAGTCGATAGTCGTATCAAATGAAAGCGTGGGATGGAAATTGGAATAAAACAATGAATGATGAAGTAAGTAATTGTGGATACCAATCCAAGAAGGAAAGGCTATGAATTAGGCCTCGTACCATCAAAAGCTTAAAAAAAAGGCTTTTCACTTAGTTAAGTTGTGGTTGGTCCACAAGTCCATTAGTGGAAAATGGGCCCACCATTACATCATCTTTGATGAGTAAAGGTTCAATTTGATTTGTATTTTTCTTTCTTTTGCCCTTTTGGTAGTGCCTAAGTGGATCTATCTGTCTTGTTATGGCCAAGAATAAAAAAAGGTTTATAGCTATTTTTTCTGTTTGCTTGGAAGACTAGTGCAGTTGCGTTCACGTATGATACGGAGAAGGGCTGATTCTAAGGGTATATGATGCAAGTAATTTACCTTAATATTAATATTAATAGTTGATTCTACGGTTCAAATTCGTGACCTATAAATCACACGAAGACAACTTTATTATTGCTCCAAATCTTTCCCTCTTATGAACTAGTGCATTGTAAGAAAAGGTGAGAGAGGAAGAAGCGAAAACACTCTAGTTTTATGAAATCCCTCGGAAAAGAATAGAACGATAGAAAGAAGATTAATATGGCCTTTATCAAGGATGATTGTGACGACCCAAAGGGTCATCACCATAATTCTCCCTTTCCTTACGCGTATGAGGCCTTGAAAACCTCTTATTGGGTTGCCTCGATTTTCATGCGCAGTCCGGGAACGAAGCTGGAATATTTTTATGTGAAAATATTTGAATTACGTGTTAAAAACTATGAATTTTGATACCAATATGGCTATAATTGACTTTGGTCAATGTTTTGGGTAAACGGATACGGACCCGTGATGTGACAGTCCCGGAGGGTCCGTAAGGAAATTTGCGACCCGGGTGTATTCCCGAAATTGAAATTCGAGGTCCCAGGCCCGAGTACGGAGCTTTTTTATGAAATTGTTTTATGAATATGCTTAAGGAAAAATGAAAGCGAAATTTGATTAAAAGTGATGGTATCGGGCTCGTATTTTGGTTCCAACGCCCAGTACAAGTCTTAAATTAGCGTTAAGCGCTATCTATAAAGTTTGGTTGAAAACGGACGTCGTTTGGCGTGTTTTGGACTAAAAGTGGAAAGTTTGAAAATTTAGAACTTTGAAATGAAAATCATGAATTTTGGAGGTTGATTCTTTGATTTTGAGGTTATTTTGGCGATTTGATCGCGCGAGTGAGTCTGTAGGATGTTTTAGAGGTTGGGTGCATGTTTGGGTTTGAGCCCCGAGGGCTCAGGTAAGTTCCGGAAAGGTGTTTGGCTCATTTGCATTTGAATCTGCTGGTGTCGGCAGTCTTCGCAATTGCGAAGACTTGTTCTCAAATGCGAACCTCCCTTGTTTGGCCATACTTTGCAAATGCGACATTTATCTCGCAAATGCGATATCCCCCCTTGGCAGCCAGACTTCGCAAATGCAAAGTCAATCTCGCAATTACGAGCTTCCCCAGCCTAAGCCTGTTTCCGTATTTGCGTATATTTTCTCGCATTCTCTTCACAAACTTTGATCAAACTATTATATGCACATTTATGTGTTATACAGGCACTTGGTGAACTAAGCACATTGACTTTGATGTATTAATTTACTATGGGAACTTACACTATTGAGTACTTTAGTTAATTCTGTACTTCTATGCAATTGGTTGAGATGCTTGTGCTTTGTTGTTGTTTCTAGCTTCTTTCCATAGCTTTAGTCCATCATATGTACTTGTGGGTTGTAACAAACTGCTCTGTTGACTAGTTGAGATAACAAAAGCTTGACCAGGTATCACCTTTATTAAGAAAACATTGGTCCAAAGAGTTATATTGGTCTTGCGAATGATTCTTGGTTTTAAAAATAAAAAGGATAAACATATATTGAGAATTGTATTCCCCGGTCTTAAGTTGAACCTGTAAGCCAATAGTAGGTCTTTGTCACAGAAAATTAGTGATACCATATTGATTTCTAACAACTGTAGAGCTATGATGCCTTTTAAATTTTTTTGCGAGCGAAACGTAGAAAATCTCTAATCTTTGATACCTGAACTGTATTTGCTTAGTCTTCTTGTTTTTTAAAGTGTTCGCCAGTTTTTGTTCATTGACATAGTGAGTAGTCACGGAAGCTAAAAACGCGGCGTTCGGTCGCATGTATGAGGAACTAGGGGAGAGAGGTGGGGATAAGAAGTTATTCCGGCTGGCTAAAGCAAGGGAAAGGAAAGCTCGACCAGGTCAGGTGTATCAAGGACGAGGATGGTAGAGTTCTGATGGGGGAATCGCAAATCAAACAGAGGTGGCAGGCGTACTTCCGGGAACTTCTTAACGAGGAGGGGGATCGGAGCATAGAGCTAGGGGAGTTGGGGCATTCAGAGCGTCATAGAGACCTTGGGTACTGCAGGCGCATTAGGGTGGAGGAGGTCTTAGGGGCGTTGCGTAGGATGAGTAGGGGTCGAGCGACCAGGCCTGACGAGATCCCGATGGAGTTTTGGAAGTGCATGGGTAAACCTGGAGGGGAGTGGCTCTCTAGGCTATTCAACGTGATCTTCAAGACTAAAAGGATGCCGGATGAGTGGCGGTGGAGTACAGTGGTGCCCTTGTACAAGAACAAAGGGGACATCCAGTGCTGCAACAACTATAGGGGTATTAAACTAATGAGCCACACGATGAAGGTTTGGGAGAGGGTGATTGAGGCGCGAATGAGGGAGGCGACGAATATATCTGGGAACCAGTTCGGTTTCATGTCGGGCCGCTCCACCACTGAGGCTATTCACCTAGTCAGGCGGCTGGCGGAACAATTCAGGGATAAGAAGAAGGACCTGCATATGGTGCTTATCGACTTGGAGAAGGCGTATGACAAGGTCCCGAGGGAGGTGCTATGGAGGTGCTTGGAGGCGAAGAGTGTGCCAGAAGCCTATATCAGAGTTATCAAGGACATGTACGATGGGGCTAAGACTAGGGTGAGGACGGTGGGTGGCGATTCAGACCATTTTCCTGTGGTAATGGGGCTCCATCAAGGATCGGCGCTGAGCCCCCTGTTGTTCGCCTTAGTGATAGATGCTCTAACCCGTCATATCCAAGGGGATGTGCCTTGGTGTATGCTCTTTGCTGATGATATAATATTGATAGACGAGACGAGCGCCGGTGTTAGTGAAAGGTTAGAGGTATGGAGACAGACCCTCGAGTCTAAAGGTTTCAAAATAAGCAGATCTAAGACAGAATATCTGGAGTGCAAGTTCAGCGACGAGCCGAGTGGGGTGGGCAGGGATGTGATGCTTGGTTCTCAGGCCATCGCCAAGAGGGACAATGTCCGATATCTTGGGTCTGTGATTCAGGGGAACGGAGAGATTGACGGGGACGTCACCCATCGGATAGGAGCAGGGTGGTCGAAGTGGAGGCTTGCTTCTGGGGTCCTGTGTGACAAGAAAATCCCACACAAACTCAAGGGGAAATTCTACAGAGCCGTGGTTAGACCTGCGATGTTGTATGGGGCAGAGTGCTGGCCCGTGAAGAACTCCCATGTTCAGAGAATGAAGGTTGCTGAGATGAGGATGCTTAGGTGGATGTGTGGGCACACCAGGCTAGATAAGATTAAGAATGAAGTTATTCGACAGAAGGTAGAGGTGGCCCCGGTGGACGAGAAGATGCGGGAAGCGAGGCTGAGGTGGTTCGGGCATGTACGGAGGAGGGGTCCCGATGCCCCGGTGAGGAGCTGCGAGCGGCTGGAGATTGTTGGTGGTCGGCGGGGTAGAGGGAGGCCTAGGAAGCATTGGGGAGAGGTGATTAGGCAGGACATGACTAGAATGCAGGTTACCGAGGACTTGACCCTTGATAGGGGAGTCTGGAGGTCTAGAATCAGGGTTGCAGGCTAGGGGCTCTTAGAGTCCTTCGTTCGCCCCACCCGGGGTTGGGTGTGGGATAGTAGGGTTACCCGTAGATGACTAGTGTTTTAGCGTAGGTCCCCTCTTGGTTGGTAATATGGTAGTTGTCGCTTGTTATTGTCGCATGCGACGGTATTTATGTTTCTTATGTTTACATAATCATTTACGTTATTTTTGCAGGATTACTTATGCTTTGTTTTGTTATTGTGTTTTGTCTTGCCTTGGTTCCTAACTTTATCTTTGTTTTCCAATGCAGCTTTTCATTCTGTCCTATGCGCCGAGGGTCGCTTGGAAGCAGCCTATCTACCCTTTTGGGTAGGGGTAAGGCTGTCTACATATTACCTTCCCCAGACCCCACCTGGTGGGAGTATACTGGGTAGTTGTTGTTGTTGTTGTTGACATAGTGAGTAGTAACACGGGACAATTATTTTTTCAGTTATTTAATGGCAAGTAATTTGCAGTTATTCATTC
Source organism: Nicotiana benthamiana (assembly GCA_034376525.1). NCBI lineage: Eukaryota > Viridiplantae > Streptophyta > Magnoliopsida > Solanales > Solanaceae > Nicotiana > Nicotiana benthamiana. The sequence continues at coordinate 95,050,600 of CM067323.1, read as the reverse complement.
GAAGACATCAAGACTATCTGGAATAGCTACTCTTCTTGAATGCACCCCCCCCCCCCTCTTTACTGATGAAAGTATTAGAAGTTTCATTGTAACTATACAACTCTTGGTTAATTTTCTAGCAATATTTGATAAATGGGTTGACTTCTCATGATTTTAGCATCTGTAGACGTACAGTATAATGTATAGTCTGGAGCATACTTGAAGTGAATAAGTGATGCCATGGACTGTACGAAAGGTTTTTCTAGGATGAAAATGATTAGAAAGAAGAGAAGGGGAGGATGGAAGTAGCTCCTTTAGTACTATGTGGACAATTTGGAAAGAGAGATATAGATGTTTGATGGAGTACAAAATTTATTTGTATAAATTATTATAGCATTATTTAAACAACAACAACAACTACCCAGTATATTTCCACCAGGTGGGGTCTGGGGAGAGTAATATGTAGACGAGCCTTACCCCTACCCGAAAGGGTAGAGAGGCTGTTTCCATTCGACCCTTGGCGCATAGGCTAAAATGAAAAGCTGCATTAAAACAAAAACAAAAACAAAAACAAAAACAAAGACAAAATTAGAAACAAAAACAAGACAAAACAGAACAATAGAGCATTAGAAAATCCCGCATAAATAACGTAAATAATTATGTAAACATAAGAAACATAAATACAGTCGTATGCAATAATAACAAACCGTAACTACCATACTAACAACCATAAGGAGACATAAGCTAAAACACTAATCATCTATGAGTGACCCTGCTATCCCACACCCAACCCCGGGTGAGGCGTACGAAGAACTCTATGAGCCCCTAGCCTACAACCCTGATTCTAGACCTCCAGATTCCCCTATCAAGGGTCATGTCCTCGGAAACCTGCATTCTAGTCATGTCCTGCCTAATCACCTCTCCCCAATGCTTCTTAGGCCTCCCTTTTCCTCGCCGCCCGCCAACAATCTCCAGCCGCTCCCAGCTCCTCACCGGGGCATCGGGACCCCTCCTCCGTACATGCCCGAACCACCTCAGCCTCGCTTCCTGCATCTTCTCATCCACCGGGGCCACCCCTACCTTCTGTCGAATAACTTCATTCTTAATCTTATCTAGCCTGGTGTGCCCACACATCCACCTAAGCATCCTCATCTCCTCAACCTTCATTCTCTGAACATGGGAGTTCTTCACGGGCCAGCACTCCGCCCCATACAACATTGCAGGTCTAACTACGGCTCTGTAGAATTTCCCCTTGAGTTTGTGTGGAATTTTCTTGTCACACAGGACCCCTGTAGCAAGCCTCCACTTTGACCACCCCGCTCCTATTCGATGGGTGACGTCCCCGTCAATCTCTCCGTCCCCCTGAATCACAGACCCAAGATATCGGACACTATCCCTCTTGGCGATGGCCTGAGAACCAAGCATCACGTCCCTGCCTACCCCACTCGGCTCGTCGCCAAACTTGCACTCCAGGTATTCTGTCTTTGATCTGCTTATTTTGAAACCTTTAGACTCGAGGGTCTGTCTCCACACCTCTAACCTTTCACTAACACCGACCCTCGTCTCGTCTATCAATACTATATCATCAGCAAAAAGCATACACCAAGGCACCTCCCCTTGGATATGTCGGGTTAGAGCATCTATCACTAAGGCAAATCCACCGTGCACCTCATCATAGCCACCAGCCTCAGCCCCGATATGACCATTAAAGTCCCCTCCAATAACTAACTTCTCAGATTGGGGAATACTACCCACCAGATCATCCAAGTCCTCCCAAAAGCGCCTTTTAGCCTCCTCGTCTAAGCCTGCTTGCGGCGCGTAAGCGCTGATGACGTTGAGGACGCCACCCCCAATGACCAGCTTAATAGACATTAACCTATCATTCACTCGCCTAACCTCGACCATGGACTCCCTTAGGTCCCTATCAACCAAGATGCCCACTCCATTCTTACCCCTCACGAGCCCAGAATACCACAGTTTAAACCCATCAACATTCCGCACCTTCGTCCCTTTCCACCTAGTCTCCTGGACGCACGCTATGTTAACCCTCTTCTTCTGAAGAACCTTCGCCAACTCTACGCACTTACCCGTCAGAGTGCCTATGTTCCATGACCCAATCCTTAATCTATGGGCATCCGCTGTCCTCTTCCCACCCTGACCTCCCGCCCTGCCCGTAGGACCACTCCCTACTCCCCTACTTACCCCCGCTACCACCCCACCCCCTGAGGACATGACCTTACGCTATCATCCCCCGCCGCGGCCACTATCCCACCAACCGATATGGGGTGCAGTGGCACACACACGCACTATAGCGAAAAACTCAAATGTAGCAAACTAGATAACAACAGAATAGACCACACTCGAAATGCTAGCTAAAATACGTAAAAAGGTGCACAAAGTAAACAAGTGAGCGGGAGGTACCAACTCCCGGAGGAAAAACCTGAAAGTGTGTTTTGATGCGCCCAAGTTTTCCTGAAGCTTAGCAGAATGTGCATCTCTATTGCGTCCTGCCGCGAGTCTGAAGGAGAGTTGCCGGAGATCCTCGCTGGTGAAATAGGCACCTGTCCAAGAAAACAGAACACACCCACAAAAGCAGATGAGAGAATAAAAAGGAAAGGTGCAGGGGTTGCCAGAAAAATTCCGGCGACAATAAAAATTCCAGACCTCTGGGCAGCACCGAGATCTGTTGTGGGTTAGCAGTGGGAAAAATGGGTGGCTAAGTGGAAAGTGTAAAATGAAAGTGACCAGGGAGATATTTCGAAAGTACCGAGTTGGTCGGAATTTTGGGGGGAAAAACTGTCCAAAAGGAGCCGGTGGAAAAAGTGACCGGAACAGTGTTCACGCGCGTGGCGCGTGGGTGTCGTTGGCGGCGCGTGAGTGGTCGTCGGCGGCGCGTGAGGCAGCTTCCGGCGACGAAATTTGCAGAGGGTGTGCGCCTGACACTGTGTGTCTCGAAGGTGTAGGAGGTGTCGAAGAAAGACCACCGTGAGTTGTCGGAACAGTGTTCCGACAGCACTGTGCAGTCGGAAAAGACGAGAGAGGAAAGAGAGAAGAGAGAGAAGAGGAAGAGGAGAGAGACGTACCTGACGGAACCGGCGACGGTGGTCGCTTCAGACGGGAAGAGAGAGAGAGATTGAGGAGAGAGAAGAGAGAGAGAGAGAAGAGAGCCGTTAGACGAAATAAAGAAGTCACTGAAGACCCTATTATAGCATTATTTGTTCTTTTAATATTTTTTTGACACAATTATTTTATAATTTCAGGTCATACCGTCTTATGTTGGATAATTTAGCGGGTGAAAGGTTTAAAATGATGAAAAGTTGTGAAAATCATTCGAAGATCATCATTTGGATTAGTTATTAGTTATATAACAATATTAGCTATTTAGTCTAAACAATATATTTTTATGTTTTAAGTTACTGTGATATTAATTTTTGATTAGTATGAATGTAGTAAATACCATTAATTGTGGCTAAACTATTTATAATTGATGTAAAGCAATATATCGTTAAAGATATTGACTTTTATCGGCAATTTGATTAAACATATTAGCCATTAGAATGGAAGCTAAAAGGGCAAATTAAGATGTTTTCAGAAGGGATACTATGACCATTTTAGTGGACACAAAATAATTGCCATTAAAGATGCGAACTTTTAGTGGCAATTATTTTTAATTTAGCGGCTATAAAAGTAGATGCTAAAGAAGTATAATTAGCCGTTTTGATTGGAATTAGTAGCCATTATAATTGCCACAAATAATTACTTTAGCGGTAATTATTTTGAATGTAACGGCTATAATAATGGGCGCTAAAGAAGTATAATTAGCCGTTTTGGATTGGATTTAGTAGCCATTATAATTGCCGCAAATAATTGCCATTAAAGATAATTACTTTTAGCGGTAATAAAACATACCGTTTACCAGCTTTTGCGAGAATAGCCGCTAAAGGCTTTGCCGACCCCTGTTTCAGCGGCAAAAGGCTAATGGCCGGTAAAAGATATAGCGGCTATTATTGTTTCCGCTAAAGCCCTTTTGTATTGCCGCTAAAGGTCTTATTTGTAGTAGTGCGTCTCATCATAATTGATTCAGGATGTCCCAATCGATCATGCCAAAGTACAAAAGTCTTGGAATCAATAACCCTTTGGTTATAGTAGAATGTGCCTCAATTGCACTAACTCTTGTCTAATACAGGCCACAAGATAAATATGGGAACTTCTCAATAACGCTCTTTTAGCCAGAGACATTCTTGGTAATGATGAGATATTCAAGATTATTCTCATCTATTGTCTCAATATGATATCCATTTCTACGGATATAAAACTCAACAAGTTCCTCTTGGACTTGGAGGAAAACATCGCATTTTCTATGATAAGTATTGTTCCTTTAGGCAGAGTTATAGTAGCTCTTCCAGAGCCTTCAATTAATTTACTAGTACCAGAAATTGTAGTAGCATCTGCCTTATACGTACTTAATTGAGAGAAATATTTTTTCTCTTTGAATATTGTATGTGTCGTACATGAATCAACTAAACAAATATTTTATAATTGAACTTTGATCCAAATTTATTTTGTGAGATATCCATATTTGCTTAATCTTCTCAGAGAGCTTCTTGAGACAGTAGAGTCTCGTGCTGATAACGTGTTGTGAAATAATAAAAGAACAAGAGCAATATTGCAGAGAAAGAGAGAGAGGAAGTTCTTATTGAATTTTGGGGTGATTTACAATGGGGTAAGACCCCTCTATTTTTAGGAGGAAAAATGACTTAGCCTCAAAGTAAAACTCTCTACAAGATAGACATTCACTCTAAATAGAATTCTATTCTTAAAGTCTCAATAGTTTTATTAAGCATAACAAGGCTTTAAACAGCCAGTAGGAACATAATCCGTAGAAAATCTGCATAACAAAAATTTAAAAAAAACTAAAATATCTCAACAAACCTAAAAAATCTAACTGAAATTTGAATTAAAAAAGATAGTTTATCCTAAAACTAAGTTACTTATTATGCTAAAAAAGTTACTGAAAGCAACAAAATTTCAACAATTACAAATGGCATGTTTTCTATTTTCTGTATCTTTAATTAAAATCTATAGCTTGATCACTAGTCTCGGTGGAAAATCTTTAACCTGATATATTTTCAGTCCCAATAGGGCTGCAATCATATTTACAGTGATTCTTGAAAAGTTTAGAAGGGAAAACGAAAGTCAGATTAACAATCATTAGAAATTAAAGTAGTTACAAACAATTTAGTTGTCAGCTTATTCATTAATGGCTCTCCTTCTCGTCATTTATATTCGTGTATATCTTTACAATTCATCAAACCATTAGTGACTAATGATGGTCTAATTTATATGAAGAATAAATAATGACTGTTCAAAAAGAAGATGCACTTTCTTCTTCTTTTTTTTTTTTTTTTGAACGATGGAGGACTGATTTAGCCATCATTTCAGCAGAAACCTAAATCACGCTAAGAATCAATTAGCCTTTGTTTTCTATGCAACAGATGAGACGCATATTGCACAGTAAATATGTTAAGTCATCATATGTAGATAGGACTAATTACAGGTGCCTAAAGCTCCGATACATACAATTACATATATATATATATATATATATATATATATATATATATATATATATATATATATATATATATATATATATATATATATATATATATATATATAATTCAATACCTAGAACAATAGGTTTTGTCAAACCCTAAGAATGCGCCCTAAATTCGCCTCTGATTAATTAAGCTTTTCAACTTGGTGTTATTTGATGTTGTATTAGTTGATTAAACAAGATATATCGTTAAGATACATTTAGAAGTACTTTCAGTTGTCATTAGGTATGATTGATGAGTTTGATATTCAAGCTTAGACAAACAATTGCAATCTGTTAAACTTTGCACGTTTTTATTAGAAAACTATGGTAGCATAAAAGTAACCCCTCTTGTAAAACTATTGACAAGAGGGGCTTGCTCTGATGGTAAGCAACCCCCACTTCCAACCGAGAGGTTGTGAGTTCGAGTCTCCCCCAAGAGCAAAGGTGGGTAGTTCTTGGAGGAAAGGATACCGGAGGTCTATTTGTAAACAGCCTCTCTACTTTAAGGCAATCTTGTTCTCTGTGAGTTTGATTTTACGCTCCACCTATTATGGTGTGTAAATAGGTTTAGTAAAGGAACTACAATAAGTATAACATATTGTCATATGTGGGGTCCAGGGAGAATAGTGTATACACATATAAATTACCCCTACCTTATGAAGGTAGAGAAATTATTTTCAGTAGACCCCTACTGAAAAAAAAAGCACCATATTTCAAAGCAGATAGCTTAAGAAAAGCGTACGACACGGTCCCTAGGGAGGTGTTATGAAACTGTGTAGAGGCTAAAGGGGTCCCGGTAGCCTACATTAAGGAGCTTAAAGACATGTATGATGGAGCTAAGATTCGTGTTAGGACAGTGGGAGGCGACTCTGAGCATTTTCCGGTTGATACGGGTTTGCACCAAGGGTCTACGTTCAGCCCTTTCCTATTTACTCTGGTGATGGATGCCATAACGCATCATATTCAAAGGGAGGTTCCATGGTGCATGCTATTTGCGGATGACATAGTCCTAATTGGCGAGACACGATGCGGCGTCAACGAGAGGCTAGAGGTTTGGAGACATGCACTTGAGTCTAAAGGTTTCAGGTTGAGCAGGAGGAAGACGGAATACCTCAAGTGCAAATTTGGGGCCGAGCCGACAGAAGCAGGAGTGAAAGTGAGGCTTGACTCTCAAGTCATCTCTAACAGGGATAGTTTCAAGTACCTTGGGTCAGTTATTCAGGGGATCGGGGAGATCGACGAGAATGTCACACACTGTATAGGGGTGGGGTAGATAAAGTGGAGGTTAGCCACGTGAGTTTTGTGTGACAAGAAAGTGTCAAAATTACTAAAAGGAAAATTTTATAGAGCAATGGTTAGACATGTTATGTTGTATGGGACCGAGTGTTGGCCGGTTAAGAACTCGCACATCCAGAGGATGAAAGTAGCAGAGATGAGGATGTTGAGGTGGATGTGGGGGCATGCAAGGATGGATAAGAATAGGAATGAGGATATTCTAGAGAAGGTGGGAGTGGCCCCCATATAGGACAACATGCGGGAAGAAATACTCAGATTGTTCGGGCATATTCATAGGAGGAGCAGTGATGCACCGGTGAGGAGGTGTGAGCGTCTGGCTGTGGTAGGCACGAGGAAAGGTAGAGGGAGACCTAAGAAGTATTGGAGAGAGGTAATCAGGCAGTACATGGCACGACTTAGGATTACTGAGGACATGACCCTTGATAGGGAAATGTGGAGGTCGAACATTAAGGTTGTAGGTTAGGGGAAAGTTGTAAATATTTCTACAGCGCATTAGAGTAATACTAGCCAGTTAGGAGTTAGTCTTAGGATGCTACTGATCAGCTACTGAGGTAGGGCTTTATCTGTTAGATATTAGTATAGATTCCATCTTTTTCATATTTCATATATTTCTTATATTGCTGCTATTTTGTTATTCTATGTTATTTTATTATAAGCCTATTGATAGTACTAATATGTTGTCTTTTGTTTCTCTCTTGAGCCGAGGGTCTCCTGGAAACAGCCTCCCTTCCCCTCGGGGTAGGGGTAAGATCTGCGTACATATTACCCTCCCCAGACCCCACCAGTAAGATTATACTGGGATATTATTATTGTTGTTGTTATTGTTGTTGTAGCTTAGTAAAGGAATTAAATTATACAAATTGATAATGTAAAGAACGCTCACATTGCCGGTGTAGTTTAACATGTGATAATAGGTGAATTGACATCTTAACTTGGTTATTCATTAATATGTATCTTAGAGATTTACCCATAATGATCTTACTGTGTAAATTATTTTTACACTATGAGTACAACAACAACAATAACAACTATTCAGTATAGTCTCATAGCGTGGGGTCTGGGGAGAGTAATATGTACGCAGGTCTTATCCCTACCCGAAAGGATGGAGATGCTGTTTCCAATCGACCCTCGACTTAGAAAAAGAAAAGAAAATACAGAAACAAAGACAAAAACAAAAGCACATTAGTAATTCCAGCAGAAATCACGATACATAATTATGTAAACATAGGCCATAAGTAACATGACATGCAAAAGGAAAAGGTAAACAAAAACAAAAGTAAAAGGGCATCCACAAATATTAATTTAGCCACATTCAGTAAATAAAATGGAATGCAGTAACAACGACTAATACCTAAAAGCCTTTATCCTACAACCCTCATACTAGACCTTCAGACTTGCCTATCAAGGGACATGTACTCGGAAATCCGCATACTAGCCATGTCATGCCTAATCACCTCTCCCCAATACTTCTTTGGCCTCCCACTGCCTCGACTCGCGCCAACCACCTCCAAACGCTCACAACTCCTCACTGGGCATCTGGGCTTCTCCTGCGCACGTGCCCGAACCACCTGAGCCTCGCCTCCCGCAACTTCTCATCTACTTGGGCCACACCCACCTTTTCCCGAATAACTTCATTCCTAATCTTATCTAACCTGGTGAGCCTGCACATCCACCTTAGCATTCTCATATCCGCAACCTTCATTCTCTAAACATGAGATTTCTTCATCGGTCAGCACTCCGCCCCATACAACATGGTAGGTCTAACCACAGCTCTATAAAATTACCCCTTGAGTTTCTATGGTACTTTCTTGTCACACAAGATTCCTGATGCAAGCCTCCATTTCGACCACCCTACCCCTATGCGGTGAGTTACATCCCCGTCGATCTCTCCATTCCCCTAGATCACCGACCCCAGATATTTGAAATTGTGCCTCTTGGCGATGGCCTGAGATCCAAGCTTCACGACCCTGCCTACTTCTTCATCGCTCGACTCTGCGCTAAACTTACACTCCAGGTATTCTGTCTTAGACCTACTTAGTTTGAAACCTTTAGATTCGAGAGTCTGTCTCCAGACCTCCAACATCTTGTTAACACCGACCCTCGTCTCGTCTATGAAAACTATATCATCAGCAAATAGCATACACCATGGCACATCCCCTTGAATATGGCGAGTCAGAGCATCCATTACCAAAGCAATTACACTATGAATACATAAAGCTTAAACTTTCTTAGCACATATCCTTTTGAATAGAATGAGGTTCATTTCTGAATTTTGCACACTAATGCCAATCACCATCTATATGTGGAAAATGGATTTGGAAGCATGGGTTTACGACCTAGATACGGCCGGTATGGGGCTCAGATGTTTTTTTTTCATTGGGTCCCAGCACACAAATGTGCAAGACAACTGCAAGAATATAATAGACATGATTCTTATTGCTTTGGACCTTTTAAGATGTTGATCTTTTATCCGATTCCTAATTGATAAGATCAATTTCATGAAGTAATTAACCTACCCCCTACCAATGGTACATTAAGGTGTACAAACAGCTTTGACAAATGAAATCAGCTGCGTTATGGATAGAATAACTAAAACTAACAATTCTGCAGCCAAGTGTGTTTAAGCTGAGGTAAGGTTCCCAGAAGAGTTGAATTTCCCGGAAGAAGATTCACCCAACCAAAGAATAAGCGGTAAATATTACTTCTCGAATGTGAGTAAATCTCTCTTCCTTTATAACTCTTTCTTCCCTATGCTTTGGTTGTGTTTAACCGCTTAGCTAATAGTAATAGTTAGAGTGTGTATCAGTTTAAAAGAGAACGAGTTAATTAATATATAAGTATATAGAGCGGAGCTTTCCTCTTTTCTTTTTCTTATTTCCGTCTAAGTAAAATATAGCCTATTTAAGATAGGACATAACGGTTTGATTTAAATTCAAACTAATAATGTTTTCATGGGTAGTTAACCTCTAACATTTCATTAGCTATGTATTTAATATTAGTGCAGAAAAACAAAAAATAAAATAAAGAAATACTAGTTCCTCGAACTTATTCGCAACTAGTGGCGAATTGTTATATTTATGTATCGACCCTAAGGAAGTTTAGTATATTCAAAGGCACTTTTCGACTACCTTGTGCGCATTTGGTTATAAACTCACTAAAATTCCTCTTAGGAATCAACGTGGGACAAAGTCCCAAATTCATACTGAAACAACCTAATTGTTACCTCATTATATAAAGTGTTTTTTTTTCTCACACATACTGTAGTAAAGAAGAGACGAAAGGTGTTTTCTGTTCCCCTGAGCCGAGGGATGCTCGCGGGACTTGGGTGAGGGTGTCCTACGACGAAACAAGGTAATGAAAGGTTACTCGTTTTAAAATAGTTGACATGAAATATTTTTCGTAAGAAAATAGATTTTGGACTTAATTGATCAACCTCAAACGTTAACTTATGAGATGGCGATTGTCCAAAATCATATTACGAGACCAAATAACCCTTTAAAGGTTCTTTGATGGTGACATAATAGCCATGCAGGCAATTCCCGCAATAGACTTGCAACCTTTTCTTGACCAAGATACGGTCTGAGCTAGAGTTGTCTGTTTCATTTGGTCCTAGAAATGTGCGAGATAACTGCAATACAATTGATCCTTCTTTGCAATATTTGAACCTTTCCAGATATTGTCTGATTCTTAGATATGACTTTGGACCACCCCCCTCCCCCCCCCCCCTCCTCCTTTGAACTGATCCTCCTTGACTCACTATTTCTTTAGCTCCAAAACCCTTGCCTCATTTATATATATATATATATATATATATATATATATATATATATATATAAAAGTAGAGAAGACAAAAGGAGAGAAATATGCATCAAACAAAAAGGTCAACCCCTATCTGGATCTAATTCTGATCACGACACTTATTCGGTTCCTATATATTTTTTGGTGTTATATGCTTTTATGTGATATACTTCCATAGTAGAAAGCTGAAACGGCTAAATTCGACGCCGCTTTCACTCGACATATTTTTAGCAAATAATGGCAGCAATCAAATTGATACGCGTTTATAGCAAATGTAAACCCAACGGTGGAAAAGATAAGTATTCCTCCATCGACCATCTTTAACCAAAAGATATGAGTTCGAGCTATAAGGATTAAGTCGCATTTGATAGGGAGCATTTTACCCTCAATATAAAACTTTTCAATGCGAATTTAGATTAATAGGGCCTTAAAGTAGATACCGAATACCAGGTAATAAATAAATAAATGAAAATAAACCCAACACACGCCATTGCCACAGCTTTGACATAGGCAAATATAAATTTATATGTCAGTTGGCCATCCAGTGTACAAAACATTCTGCATTCACGCAGAGTTCGAGAAATGCCGCATCCAAAGGGCATAATGTAGGTAGCCTACCTTCCTACGCAAGCGTCAGTGACCGATTTCACAGCTCGAACCCGTGACTTATAGATCATGCGGAGATAACTTTACGGTTATTTATGTGTCAGTTAATATAAAATGACGCTGCATCTACTCTAACCTTGTTGAAGTGCGAACCTTGTAGAAGTGGGCGTGAAATTAGAAATATACGTTCTTTAAAATACTTTGTACTATATATATACGGTTTAAGTTGAAGACACTGGATAACGGCCATACCTGCTATCCAAATACTACAATTTTTCAATGGGCAGCAATAATTGTCACCCCAAGATTGAAAGAGTTATGGAGAATATTTCTCACGATCCCGACATTTCCCCTTGGTCTAAAAATTCAAAGCATCCTCTAAAGTTGGCACTGGTGCTCAACTATGTTGACTGATTGCACTTAGGACAGCAATTCTCTTTATTGAACTGCACAAAAATATAAGAATCTGGTAAAAAAATATTCATTCCATTTCCATGTTCACGAATTTTGTGTGCGAAAAGTTAAAAAAAAAAAATGAAATGAAAAAGTAGAACTCATTGCTGCTTTCATTTTCGATGTTATCACTCGCATATGATATGATTAAAACACAACAGTAGTAGACCTTTCGTCCTCTCTTGTCCTTCATTTGGACCTGATAAAACACAAGATGCTGTTTTGTCAAGTTCACAAATGACCCTCTTTTTGTTATTTGGCCACTTACTTTTCTTTAGTCGCTGATCAAGTTGTCATTCTAAGGTCACAGCATAGAGTAGTAACTTTAATCAGGAGTGGCAAGACGTAGAATGAAGTAATCAAGAAGGACGCACAACATGACTTCCCAAATCCGCGTTAAGGAGAATCTGCTTTCTTATCACAACTTAAGATGGAAAGAAAAAGCATCCTTCGAACGTGGAGATTAAATCACAATCTTTGACATACAAGTAAAATATCTACAACATAGCAAAATTATCCTTTTAGATGAGTGGTGGTGAGAGTTTCACATGTCTCTTCATTTAAATAGGCAGTGAGGGTTCCAACTAATCATGTCATTAAGGGAAAAATGGAGATACGACAATGTATTGTTCTCTTTGGGAAAAAATAGGAAGGGAAGTGTTAGATGAATTGGGACATAGAAAGTACTATTAGTAGTAGTAGAAAGAAGAATTTCTTTAAATTTAAGTTTCACATTTTACACTTCATCTCTCGAAGGTACCTATCTGCTTCTGGTGCACAGAGGGGTTGAAAAGATGGGTTTAAGGGTAAGAACAGCTGTTTGCACTACTGCCAAATCATGTACATCAATCAATAAGCATCACAATCCCAAAAGTATTTGGGTGCCAAAAAAGAAAAGGTAAGGAAATGTCCCCAAATAAGCCGTTTTCTCTTGACTACACAAGATAGGAAAGTGAAGCATCTTATACTCATCCACATATCAACATGGTTTTAGTCAGTCAGTACTGAAGAGAACTTTCATGGACATTAATTTGACTTTCGTTGTTTAAACTGATCCCAATGTCCACTAAGCTCTAAATCTAGCACAAATCAAGTGTGACCAGTGGTGCCTGGGCAGGAGTTGCAGTCTCCTGGAGAGTAGCAAGGAAGAGTTGACGGGGGGTGGGATACATCAGTAGAATGGAAGCTGAGAGAGAAAGAACGAAAAGAAGAAACAGTAAAGAAGGCTTATATAAGGAACTCTTTTCTTGGACCTCGTTAAACAGTTACAATAGATCCTAATGCAGAGGGTTAAAACAGCAAGAGTAGAAAAAAAGGAGGTGGCGGTTGAAGGTGTAATGTGCCAAAGGGACTCAAATTTAAGTAATTCAGTTGTACTCTCTCAATTTCATTCTATACCTCTTATTTCTTTTTTAGTTCGTGTTCAAGAAAGAATGCCAACTATCTATACTCTTCAACTTTAAACTTCTCATTTACCCATATTACATGCTCTTATGACCATAGAAATGTCATGGTATATTTAAAACCATACGTTCTAAATGCAATTGGTATGTGCCAAAAGTCCTTTCTTTCTTAGACTCCGCGCCTGAAACAAAGAGAATACCTTCTTTTTTTTCAATAAATTCGATTGTCCTTTACCTTTGACAAACAAATAAAGCGGAAAATGAGCACCTAATTGATAGTGAAAGTTGGAACAAGCAACCAGCCAGAGAGAAGATATGTACAAAGACAAATCCTCTTGAGCTTTGCTTATACAAAAGCATACCATATTTTTCTTGCCTAATTACCATTTCAGATTTCTCTGCCATAAGAAAACATGAAGTTATATGTTGACCTGTTCTCAGTTTCTACTCATGATGATGCATTCCTTCTGCCAGAGCCATAGGCATAAAAAATAGGCCCTTATTCTCCAGCAGTTGAGTTGCCATTGAGGGATTCACTTCCAGCAACTTGCGCATGTCTCTTCCAGAGGTTCAATCAGTTGTTCATCAAGAATGTAATGTCCACAACCCTGCAAATCAGTCAGAAATTATTACGTTCTCCAAAAGTAATTTTTGTATGAAGAAAGAGTCCAAAAGTTTGATTAGTAATGTAATTGTTATATATTGGAATCATGAATGGTACCTCAACGAATAAAAATGGGATAGAAGAAGGTTCACCTCCGAATCTGCTCCTACTGAGATCCTGCACAGTCAGGAATGAGTTAATTACAGAATGCTGTTAAGGAAATAAAAAACTAACGGTTCTTGATGACCTGAAAGATGATATACAAAGTAAAGAAAAGAAGTAAAAAGGCAGCTATTTGTCCGTGATACATCAAGATTAATAGCACCAACATTAACATGAAGATCGATCACTTTGAGGCACAGAAATAGGTCACCAGTTAAACCATTATCCAAATAATTGAACTACTGTTTTTAAAAAATCATACTGACACAGTAGGAAACCATAGCTCCGGAGGAAAAAACTGTAAACTTATAAATATACTAAAACTACTCTAGAGAATGCACAACTATACAAGAAACCACACTCTATACAGTCTTATATATCTATGAAAAAAAAGAATAACATTAAATAAGAATCATAATTTTATGTTTGCTTAAAAAACAAAGCACTTTAGGAGCCTAATATGTTCAAACCTAAATGAGAAGGATGATGATGGTGGAGTTTAAGGTCTATATAATTCTTTGGAATGATCTTCCAAAGAGGATTTGGCTGGAAATGAATATAGTATGCACAACAGTGTTCCAGTCGAAGGAAAGTTATAGGCTAGCAGATGTCTTTGGTTCCATACTAACTGGACAGGCACATTTTTTTTTACACAGCATTCCAGTAGAAGGAAAGTTACAGGCTAGCACTATGGCTTCGGTTCCATACTTACTGGACAGGCACAGTTTTTATTTTTCTTTTTCTTCTGCTTTGCTCTAGGCTCTGAACGGCCTAGGTTGATGGTTACTGGAGACAAGCCAATTCTTCCTTTTTCAAATGGTTTAACAATTGAGCTAGACTTGCTATGCATCCGGTTTACCGGGTTAACTGGTTGTTTCCTCCTTTCTGCTTGAGTTTGTAATGTCAAACAAAAAGAAGCTCCCTTAAACACATCATCAAACAATAACGTTCAGCAATATTGATCTTAATTCATCTTCTTTCAACAAAATTGACGGATTCACCGTAATAGAAGGCTTCAAGCTCTTATACCCAAAATTTTCTAGTAATATTAGGAGTGGCATAACTACTACATGATGTGGCTGTTTGGTGCTTAGTTTGCAATTTTGCGTATGGCTCAATTAGTTAAAATCCTTGTAGGCAGAGAAGCTGTATCAAAGTCAAACACACAACAAAATTATTGTTGCACTAATATGTTTAAAAAGCCAAATCAGAAAATGTTCAGGCATTCGGATGGTTCATCGCTTTAAGAACAGGAAAGTTCTTTGCCCACAGTGTATGCAGATGAGCTTATTTTATTCGAAGGACATTAAATAAGAACATCTATGTACCTTTATCTGGAACTGCAGATTTTTGATGTGGTTGATAACATCATCCATCAGAGATGCTCTTCCACCCTGCAAAACCACAGCTTATCAATTCTTTAATTCATTGTAGCAATCAGGCCATTCCTTTTTTGGTCTTTTAGTTTATAAACATGGAGCAAATTGGAATGAAACCAGAACATAAAACTACTGCTTCACCCATTCCTTAGGGAGCAGAAGACCCTATAATGCATAGATGATTCCAGTAACTAATTCTTTCTATTCTCCTACTTTCTGCGTGAAATGCTTCACGTGCACAGCTTTTAAAAGAGCTGAATATCCTGCATTTTGAATAGCTATGCAATATACATAAAGGTCAAATGCCAAAGGATGTGTTACCTGTTTAGAGCATGGAAACAATTCTCGGAATGTGTCTATTCTTTCAGCAATTCTCATCTTGCGACACTGAATACAAAACCAGCTATAATTAGGTATCGGCTAAATGATATTTTGATGAAGTAAATTAGATTCATTAAAGGGCATCAAGAATATGCAAAGAGTACAAAAGAGATAGGATAATTAGCTCCGTTTACAAAAGCCTATTCTACTATAAGGGATGAGATAGCTCCAGCTAAGTAAGTTAACTAAACACGCAGCCTTGAGGGAGTAGAGTGGAGTTGATATGCCATCAAAACATCTTCGGTTCCTTTCTTTCCAAATACACTAAAAACTTGCAGCCGGCACCATTTTCCAGATTTTTCTAATGGATTTGTCAACTCTCCAAAAATACCAACTTTTCAAAAGCTTACTTTGTTGATTATGGTATAACCCATTTCAGACCAAAGATAGTGTAGAAGAAGTTCCAAATTTCTTTTGCGACTAAGCAGTAGAGGAATAGGTGGTTTACACTTTCTGACCGTTATAGCATCTTTTAACTAGTGTGATTCTCCTCTTGATTAAGTTGTCTTGAGTGAGACAGGCCCCATTTAGAGACAACCATGTGAAGCAAGTCACCTTGGTAGGCACTTTAGTTCTCCAGATGTGTTTCCACGGCCAGTTATCCATTATTGGATTCTGATCACAGAAGTGAATGTATCCTTCTTTGACTGTGTACTTGCCTCTCTTAGAATTTCCCCAAATAAGTTTGTAAGGCTGTTGATCTTCGAAGTTGTGACTTTCTAGGGAGCTTAACATTGTGAGTAGGCTGTTGACCTCCCAATCCTGCAAATTTCTTCTGAAAAGTGGGCACCAAGTGTCGTTGTCTCTATCTTGAGCAACAGAGGAGTCTTTGTTCAAGGCAATTTGGTACATACCGGGCAACATGTCTTTCTGAGGTGTATTTTCGAACCATCTATCCTTCCAAAACTTAATACGAGTTCCCTTCCCAACTTTGAAAGTTACATTTTGGAAGAATTCATCCCAGTGGTTGCTGATGTTCTTCCACAGACCAACTCCATGAGGAGTGTTTGTTTTCTTGGAACACCAGTGGTTGTGTGCTCCATATTTAGCAACTATGATGTCCTTCCATAGCCTAGATTCCTCCTCTCCATATCTCCAGAGCCATTTTAAGAGCATAGCTTTGTTGTGTGTGTTAGAAGTCTAATTATAGTAGAACTCTAGTCCAAACTGTATTAGGAGTAGATTAGGTTATGTGTATTATATATAGGGCTCATTGTATCATGTTTAATATCAAGAGTTATATTCTTCTCCCGTTCTTTCTCACATGGTATCAGAGCTTTGGTGAGAATATCACAGCTGTGCGTCATTCCAGCTAATTCCGGGAAGAAAGACCTCGTCGCCGTGCAATTTTCCGGCGACTTAAGAGGCTGTCCGAACTAAATCACCCTCTTTTGTTGGTGTTGTGCAAAATCCAGGACCACCACGAGGTTCGGCTCGCAATTCCGACCAAACCCCAGAAATATCTCCGGCAGAATCCCCGTCACGCGCTCCCACGCGCCACCACAGCTGTCGGCGCGTCAGACCACGCGCCGGCGCGTGGGGCTGTTTCCGGCCAGTTTTTGGCTTCGCTCCTTCAGAACAGTTTGGTCGGAATATAATTCCGACCCTACCCATCCACTTTTTGTTCGATTCCGACAACTTTGATTTTTTCCGGCGACCTACAGTGACTTTTCCGGCAGCTACAGTACTTTCCGACCAAAATTTCTTCAGGACAGTTTGCTCCTACTTGAATTCCGAGCCTATCCATATTTTTACTTTTCAATTCCGACAACTTTGAATTTTTCCGGCAGCTACAGTGTTCCTGTTTTCCGGCAGCACCAGTTTTCAGTTCTCTGTTTCAGTTTCAGCGAGTTTTCAGTTGATAATCCAACGATGTCTTTGGGACTAGATGCTTTCGGGCCTAGAAACCAGGGTTCTGGCAGTTCCGGTATTATGATTACCTCAGAACCTTTAATGGGAGGTTCAAACTACCTAGCTTGGGCTTCGTCTGTCAAGTTGTGGTGTAAAGGCAAAGGTGTTCAGGATCATCTAACCAAGGAGTCTAGTGACGGAGATGAAAAAGCCAAAGCACATTGGGAGAAGATTGATGCTCAGTTATGCAGTATTTTGTGGCGATCTATTGATTCCAAGTTGATGCCCTTGTTTTGTCCATTCCAAAAATGTTATTTGGTTTGGGAAAAGGCTCGTACTTTATACACTAATGACATATCTCGTCTCTATGATGTGATATCGCGGATGACAAATTTAAAGAAACAGGAATTGGATATGTCTACTTACTTGGGTCAAGTGCAGGCAGTTATGGAGGAATTTGAGACGTTGATGCCAGTCTCTGCTAGCGTTGCAAAGCAGCAAGAGCAACGACAAAAGCTGTTTCTAGTTCTTACTCTTGCTGGGCTTCCTAATGATCTTGACTCAGTACGCGATCAGATTTTGGCTAGTCCGACTGTCCCCACAGTTGATGAATTATTTTCTCGCTTACTTCGCCTTGCTGCAGCACCAAGTCACCCAGCCAGACACTTGATTCATCTATCCTCGTCTCCCAATCCGTGAACAATCGGGCTTCTCATACTATGGAGTATAGACGAGGAGGAGGTCGTTTTGGAAGATCTAGACCCAAGTGTTCTTATTGTTATAAACTTGGTCACACTCGTGATGTGTGCCATTCTTTACATGGTCGACCAACAAAAAATGTTTATGTTGCTCAGACCGAGCCTACAGGTAACCAGGGATTTTCTGTATCTGAAAGGGAGTATAATGAGTTCCTTAAATATCGAGCAAGTAAGCAGACGTCTCCCTAAGTAGCCACTGTTGCTCAGCCTGATACTTCTGTTGCTGGTAATTCTTTTGCTTGTGTTTCCCAGTCTAGTCCTCTTGAACAATGGGTTGTGGACTCAGCTGCTTCTGATCATATCTCTGGTAATAAATCCCTTTTGTCAGATATTACGTATTCACAGTTTCTTCCCAACGTTACTTTAGCTAATGGGTCTCAAACTAAAGCAAAAGGAGTTGGACAAGCAACTCCTCTATCCTCTATCACTCTAGATTCCGTTTTTTATGTCCCTGGCTGTCCTTTTAATCTAGCATCTGTGAATCGTTTGACTCGTGCCCTCCATTGCGAAATATATTTTATTGATGACTCTTTTATTATGCAGGACCGCAGTACGGGACAAACGATTGGAACAGGACTTGAATCAGACGGCCTCTACTACCTTAACTCCCTTACATCCTCTAAGGCTTGTGTAGTTGCAGATCCTCCAGACCTACTTCACAGTCGTTTAGGACATCCTAGCTTGTCCAAACTTCAGAAAATGGTGCCTCGTTTGTCCAGTTTATCCACATTAGAGTGTGAGTCATGTCAGCTCGGGAAATATACCCGCGCCTCCTTTCCTCGTAGTATTGAGAGTCGTGCACAGTCTGTTTTTTCTTTAGTTCATTCAGATATATGGGGTCCTAGTAGAGTATGTTCAACCTTGGGATTTCGTTATTTTGTTAGTTTCATTGATGATCATTCAAGATGTACTTGGATTTTCTTAATGAAAGATCGTTCTGAGTTGTTTTCTATATTCCAAAATTTTTGTGCTGAAATTAAAAATCAATTTGGTGTTTCTATTCGCACCCTTCGCAGTGATAATGCCTTAGAATATTTATCCTCTCAATTTCAGCAGTTTATGTCTTCTCATGGAACTATTCATCAGACCTCTTGTCCTTATACCCCTCAGCAAAATGGGGTTGCAGAGAGAAAGAATAGGCACATTATTGAGACTGCTCGCACACTTCTCATTGAATCTCATGTTCCGCTGCGTTTTTGGGGCGATGCAGTTCTCACATCTTGTTATTTGGTTAATCGGATGCCTTCATCTCCATCCAGAATCAGATTCCGCATGAGGTATTGTTTCCCCAGTCACACTTATACTCTGTTCCCCCTCGTGTTTTTGGGAGCACTTGTTTCGTTCATAACTTAGCTCCTGGGAAAGATAAGTTAGCTCCTCGTGCTCTCAAGTGTGTCTTTCTTGGTTATTCTCGTGCTCAGAAGGGCTATCGTTGTTATTCACCTGATCTTCGTAGGTACCTTATGTCGGCCGATGTCACCTTTTTTGAGTCTAAACCTTTCTTTACCTCTTCTGACCATTCTGACCATCTGGATATATCTGAGGTTTTACCCATACCGGCCTTTAGGGAGTCTACTATATCTCCTCCTTCACCTTCCGCTACAGAAGTCTTACCCATTCCAAACGTTGGACCATCTACTGTGGCTCCTCCTAGACTCCCTGCACAAGACACTCCACTCTTGACATATCATCGTCGTCCTCGCCCAGCCTCCGGCCCAGCTGATTCACTTCCTGCACCTGACCCTGCTCCTACTGCGGACTTGTCTCTTTCGATTGCACTACGGAAAGGTATACGGAACACCCTTAATCCTAATCCCCATTATATCGGTTTAAGTTATCATCGTTTGTCATCACCCTATTATGCCTTTCTATCTTCTCTGTCCTCTGTTGCCATCCCTAAGTCTACAGGTGAAGCATTGTCTCATCCAGGATGGCGACAGGCTATGACTGACGAGATGTCTGCTTTACATACGAGTGGTACTTGGGAGCTCGTCCCTCTTCCTTCAGGTAAATCTACTGTTGGTTGTCGTTGGGTATATGCAGTCAAGGTTGGTCCAAATGGTAAGGTTGATCGTCTTAAGGCTCATCTTGTGGCCAAAGGATATACTCAGATATTTGGGCTTGATTACAGTGATACCTTCTCTCCCGTGGCTAAGATAGCATCAGTCCGCCTTTTTCTCTCTATGGCTGCTGTTCGCCATTGGCCCCTGTATCAGCTGGACATTAAAAATGCATTTTTACACGGTGACCTTGAGGATGAAGTTTATATGGAGCAACCACCTGGGTTTGTTGCTCAGGGGGAGTCTCGTGGCCTTGTATGTTGCTTGCGCCGATCACTTTATGGTCTAAAGCAGTCTCCTCGAGCCTGGTTTGGTAAGTTTAGCACTGTTATCCAGGACTTTGGCATGACTCGAAGTGAAGCTGATCACTCTGTATTCTATCGGCATTCTGATTCACGTCTCTGTATTTATCTAGTGGTCTATGTTGACGACATCGTTATTACCGGCAATGACCAGGATGGTATTACCAAAATTGAAGCAACATCTCTTTCAACACTTTCAGACTAAGGATCTGGGCACACTAAAGTACTTTCTGGGTATTGAGGTCGCACAGTCTAGCTCAGGTATTGTGATCTCACAACGGAAGTATGCCTTAGATATTCTAGAGTAGACAGGAATGACAGGTTGTAAACCTGTTGACACTCCAATGGATCCGAATTCTAAACTTCTTCCAGGACAGGGGGAGCCTCTTAACGATCCTGAAAGATATAGGCGGTTAGTTGGTAAACTAAATTATCTTACAGTAACAAGACCTGACATTTCCTTTCCTGTGAGTGTTGTGAGCCAGTTTATGGGTTCGCCATGTGATAGTCATTGGGATGCAGTTCGCATTCTTCGGTATATAAAATCAACTCCAGGTAAAGGTTTATTGTTTGAGGAACGAGGCCATGAGCAGATTGTTGGATACTCCGATGCTGATTGGGCAGGATCGCCTTCTGACAGACGTTCTACTTCTGGATATTGTGTCTTAGTAGGAGGAAATTTGGTATCTTGGAAAAGCAAGAAACAGAATGTGGTCGCTCGGTCTAGTGCAGAAGCAGAGTATCGAGCAATGGCTATGGCGACATGTGAGCTAGTTTGGGTCAAACAGTTGCTCAAAGAGCTGAAATTTGGTGACGTTAGTCAGATGGGACTTGTATGTGATAATCAAGCTGCTCTTCATATTGCGTCAAATCCAGTGTTCCATGAGAGAACTAAGCACATTGAGATTGACTGTCACTTTATCAGAGAAAAGATACTCTCGGGAGATATTGCTACAAAGTTTGTAAAGTCAAATGATCAGCTTGCAGACATTTTCACCAAGTCCCTCACTGGTCCTCGTATTAACTACATATGTAACAAGCTCGGTACATATGATTTATATGCACCAGCTTGAGGGGGAGTGTTAGAAGTCTAATTATAGTAGAACTCTAGTCCAAACTGTATTAGGAGTAGATTAGGTTATGTGTATTATATATAGGGCTCATTGTATCATGTTTAATATCAAGAGTTATATTCTTCTCCCGTGCTTTCTCACAGTGTGCTTGTAGATCCCTGATGCCCAAGCCTCCTTTGAATTTTGGTTGTGTTACCTTGAGCCATTTCACTAGTGGAAATTTGTGTGTTTTGCTGCATCCTTCCCATAAGATATTCATTCTGAGTTTGTACATCTGCTTTAGGACTGAGGTTGGAACTGGGAACAAAGACATGCGGCATGTAGGATGACTGTCCAGTACACTATTGATTAAAGTTAACCTGCCACCCATGGAGAGGTATTGCATTTGCCAAGTCGCAAGCCTCTTTTCAAACTTCTCTAGGACTCCATTCCAAACTTCTCAGCTAAATGATATTACAATTTGATTACTGTGAAGCTTAAGCTTCACCAAAATTATGACAATCTCGTAAATGCAAAGGTGGAAGCAGAAAATTTTCTTTGCGGGGCAGTGTCTGGGAGTATCAGCCGTACAAACTTATTAATTCCGATCATATATTCTGTATGCTAAGAATTATATACAACATACTGTAGAGCACATTCAGATACTGTGGAGCACATTCAGACATTTGGGGTCTGGGAAGGGTAGAGTGTACCCAAACCTTACTCCTGCCTTGAAAAGACGGAGAGATTGTTTCCGGTAGACCCTCGGCTCAGACATTTACAATTTAGGGGAATTACTTTGACCTCTCCTTTAGTACTGCTAAATTAACCAAACTTCCCTTCTAGTTTGAGAAATACCAAGGACTTCTTCTCGGCTTTGATGTTTCGTTACGAAGACCTCCCTTGCCATTAACGTCCATTAGTAAGAACATTTAACAGCTATATCAGCTCAAACATCAGTTCTGTTGTAATTTTACCTTCAACCTATGTAGGAAAAGATTCACTTCAGACCATTCTCCCAACCACCAAGCTCTACCCTCACAACCTCTCCCCTGCCTAGCTGGGCCAGCCCTTCTCCTGACTACCCCCTATCCCCCCCCCCCCCAAATCACACTGCTCCTTGCTGTCCCCTACCCATACGTATACATATTGTGTTACATGTGTTACATAGCAGGATGATAGCTTCAAAATTGCAACTGCTCGTTTATGCTGTTTGTCAGTGGATATCAAATTAATTCATCCCAAACTATTAAGAAAAAGTCATAATTAGTGAGAGTATCTAAACTTCCAAGTAAAGACTCTGTAGTACAAAATGGGATACACGTTTTGACAAATAAATATTCCATAAACAAATGCTGAAGCTCAATATTGCGTTACCCCCGCCATACAAAGTACTAACTGTTAATTACAACTCATGATGACTAATTTGTCTGTTTACTAATGGAAAGAGCCTTAGAAATGCACCAACTATTACAAAAACCTAGAGAACACATCTTGATATACAGTTCTAGATGACCTGATAATCATGAAAATTTACAAATAACAAAGAGCCAGTAATATTTGTACTAGTCTTTAAAGGTGGTTGGATAGGCACAGTCGGTATATAAAAGCTGCAAGAAAATAATCAATCCCCGATCAGACAACGCATACAGCAAGAGAGGATTGAAGGATTTAGGCTTACTCGATCAGACAATGCAGCCCTTGATTTTCTAGAACTTTTGGAAGGATACGATGATCCAGCAGCTAATGCTTCAGAGCAATGTCCAGAAGCATGCCTGACATCTCCTGTTGGCTCCCATGTCTGCCGTCTAAAGATCCAAGGTTCATGAAATAGTCACATTTCTTTTCTTTTTTTTTTCCTCCAACTTTGAAGTACAGATTGAAAATAATCTCAACATTACAAAGGCACCAACTTGATGTTCTGAGCCAATTAAAAAGTCGAGTGGAACCCCTTCATAATAAGGACTCGGATATCTTATCTACAGAAAAAGTTAAAATTCCAACTCTCTCATTAGAGATGAATTTAAACAGTTACCACAGTGATGCAAGGAATCTTGACTTGCTAACAGAACATAGTACCCCAAACTCTAATCTCATATCTGGCAAACCAGTTGATTGTCAGTTTTATTGGCTAAGCATGCAGATAAATGGCCATACCTCCTGCACAATCATGTCAGCAGAGCCATCAACTAGTGTGAAATCAGAAGCTTCTGCGGAAGCATCAACTTGAACCTCAGAGACCACATTCTCTGCAAGATATTCAACATAATTTTGTGGTGTTTGCTGGTTATGGATCCACTGAGGTGAAGGCACAGGAAGATAATGGATCCCATCAATTCCAACTCCTGCCATGTACTGCTTGTTAAGTTCAGGGCCCGCTAGACAATAAGAATCATTTGTACTTCCAAGAAATCCCCATTGTGCTTCTAGGGCATTTGGCTGATTCTGCTCTTCCATGATACCAAAGATCAGACTGCTAACTCAAAGCAAAACAGAGATTGTTAAATCGGAAAAACATACTCTTCCCGATAAACATGAAGTCAAATTGCATATTAAAGAGGGAAGAAGAATTTAGTAGTTAATATAAGTATCTATTCTACCCTCCACCCCCCCCCCCCTCCAAAAAAAAAAAGGCAGTAAGATCTCACAATGATATAAGACGCGGATCCAGGATTTGAACTTTATGGATTTGAGTTCGAAATTCTACAGCAATCCACTTGATTTATTGGGTTCGAAATCAATTATTTGTACTTATTTTAGTGATTTTTTAACACGTGTGCGCGGTCCGAGCAAAAGCTACTAGGTTAGGATGAATCTATATCTTACTCTCTACATCATCCCACAACTTCAACTAGAATAGACATGCATTTTCAAATGAAGAGCCACATTTAAGAAAAGTCCAATTCAATCAACAAATATAAGGAGTTTAAGACACGAGCTTAAACTTTTGCATTTCCTTTTCTTCTATAAAGTTTAAGGAATGTGCAACAGAACAAATGCTCAACATTGAAATCTTAAGATCATAAGTTAATACTAACAAATTGGCGTGATCATTGAAAATACAACACAACAGATTTTGGTGGTTAAATTTAACTATCGAAATTGTTAATGCCTTTTTCTTTCGTACTAACTGAGAAATCTTCAAAGGCCAGTAGCTCATGGTATGAGACTCAATGGATAATGGTCCCACTCCTCACCCTTCTCCACCAAAATATCACACTTTTATCATGAAAGGGCTCAATCGCATGATGTGCATCTAATGCACACATCACTCATTGTGCTCTTATTACTAGGCTAAAGCCCCAAGTTGTGGGCTAATCCTTCTCCTTTTTTTAATTTATTTTGCTCCCTCCCCGGGGGCCAATAGTTGTTTTTGCAACTTACCCGCTCGGTAACTCGACTCAACCTCTTGGTGGGAAGAGGAGTGTTGTTCCACTTAAGATACAACAACAACTACCCAGTATACTCCCACCAGATGGGATATGGGGGTTCCACTTAAGATACAGAGTAATTAAATATACCTCCTATAAACGTGACAAATAACATTACCAATTTTCATTTCTCATCACGAAATTCGCGTTTCAACAGTGGACAACCTCTTAGTAACAACAAAATTCAAACAAAGAAAAAAATTAGACCATAAAAATGGTGTCAATCTGCAAATACAAAATAGAGGGCATAGATGTAGACAACTAATTTATTTTAGACTAGTGTCAGTGTTAAGTCCATTACAAGAAAAACACCAAACGAATCAATATGCATAAAATCAGATAAACGTGATCGATGACATGAAAAAAAAAAATTTAAAAAAATGAGTCTCACGTAAAAGAAAATCACCAACTAAATCGAAGAGTGAGAAGAAACAGTTGTACCTGAATTTTCGTATAGAGATGCTGAATGGGGAAAAGATAATGGGGTATGTATGAAATAGAAGAGGCAAACAGAAGATTCTACGTTAGGGTTCGTTGGGCTGTTAGCTAACATGCGCTCTATGTTACACATCCATATAGCTAGCAGAGAGTATCAGTCTGCCCGCTATCGCCTGGCGAATGTCGTGCTCAAGCAATGCCAAATTACTCGCTCCGTTTCAATTTATGGAATCTAGATTTTTGAATTTGTGATGTCAAATAAATCATATATATTTTGTGTGGTTATAAATTATTACATAAATATAAATTATTTTTAAATAAGAAAAAAGGTTATTCTTTTTTGTGCAAATTGAAAAAGAAATATGTTTACATAAATTAAAACTGGCAGAATTTTTTTTTTTTCGAAAAATATATGAAAGAAAGAAAGCTAGAAAGAGAGAAAAGAAAAACTTGCTGAAAAGTTTTTGGCCAAGTTGCAAAAGAGTACTTATTTTGAAAAATATCTTTTTTCAGAAGTACTTTCTTCAAAAGCAATTTAAAAAATGATTTATATTTGACCAATTCATTTAAGAAGTACTTTTTATAATATTTGGTAAAAAAATTATATTTGACCAATCTTTCTAAAAATACTTTTGAGGTCAAATTACCAAAAAGGATATTACCAAGATCTTATAATTCTTTTAAAGAAAAATATAAACTCAAACATTTATCATAAGATACTTTTATTATTTTTATTTATTTAAAAAAAATATAAAACATAAAGTAAATAAATATATTAAAGATTTAGATCAATTTCACATATATAGTTATACCAAAGCATATATTATTATCTAGTATAATTACTTATTGTTACATAGTGATTTGAATAATCAAAATACATCATTTAATATGAATTAGAAGTATATTCACAAATTACTATATATTGATAATCTACTATGAAATAATAAGTAAACTCAATTACACATGATAATATTTCTCAACAATTTCATCTCTATGTCTATCACACAATACTTCTATATTATTAGAAGACGTGCCTTGCATTTCTAAAGGAACATCTGAAGGCACATCTCCTTCCCCAATCTCTATAGTAATGTCTTCATTAGTATAATAATTGAATTCTTTATTGGTAAAAGAATGTCGTCTAATGAAATTATATATAACCATGATAATTGTAATTAGATGATTCTGAGCATCTAACTTGAAAGATGGCATTGAGCGTAAAATAGAAATAATTTTAAATATATAAAAATAATTTATTTTGTAAAAAAATAGTTAAGTGTGTTTAAATTCATATTCAACAAGAGTAACTAATTATTAACAACACATAATGTATAATTTAAGTTTTTCAAAATTTAAATTCAAAAAGAAACTAATTAGTATTACCTAACCTTATTAACTTTGTCCTAAATTGCCAAGTGACATATTGTCACCTGGCTTAATGTGTGATGTTTGTTTCTTCTTCTTTTAATAATATATAAATAGATTATACGTTGCAGTTTGTGAATTTATTACATATTTGTAGGTAATTTTCATAAATTAGATTTGATAATTGTTTTAAAGATTCGGGAACTAATAACATATAACAAAAGAAATTATAAATGATTAATTGTACAACGAGAATTGATAATCCAAAGAATGATGTAGATAATTTGCTTTAGTGCGAAATAAAAAGAAGATAATTTGAAAAGTTACAAGACATTACACAAAAAAGATCAAAAACAAGAAAAGCCAACAATGAACTTAGAAAGTTACAATATGATTCACGTATATGATATCTTTAATTTTAAAAGAATAATAAAAACTAGAAACAAAAATGAAAAGAAAAACTTAAATTAGTAAGTGGTAACTTGAAAATTATAAATGTATTGTTATAAAATAATGAGAGAAGAAGAAGAGTATTATAGAGCAAAGTAGAAAGAGAATTCTTATTGATATTGGGATCATTTATAATGGAATAAAACCATCTATTTATACGGAGAGAGTGACTTAGCCACCAAGTAATAAACCATAAAATCTCTTTAAATATAGACATTCACCATAAATAAAATTTTATTTATAACACTCCCCCTTGAATGCCTATTCAACAGATAATGTGCCTCGTGAAAACCTTAACTAAATAAAACCCAATGGAAGAATAATTCTAGAGAAGGAAAAAGAGTACACATATCTAACAATACGCCTTTTTGTTGCCTCGTTAAAAACCTTGCAAGAAAAATCCAGTTGGACAAAACCTTGTAAGGGAAAAAGAGTACAACACGCATTAACTTCCCATGATGAGAGCATCAATTCACATCCTTGAGCCTTCGCATTCCAATCTTGTGCACCATCTTCAAAAGATCATTGGTAGAGACTTAATAGGCAAATCAGAACTTAAATAAATATGTTGCACCTTGAAATTATCATACTTGATAGATACGTAATATCTTCATAAAATATCGTGGAATGGCCTTTTCAATATCTCCATAGAGGTGTTCTCCCTATCACATTATCATGCTTATAGTTATAGCAAGATATATTTGTGAATAAATTGCATTGAGGATGTGGTACTTCAAGATCAACAATTTTATATGCTTTAAGCAATTTGGATCCTTCAGGGATTATCATATAAGTATAGTCAAATAAGTCATTTAAAGAGACTTTAGATGCATATCAACTTTTCATGTCATGCTAGACATATAAGATAAATAAAAGTGATTGCGCATACCATTGACTTTATATTTTCAAGTGTTTGAACTACAGGATCAAATACTTGTCTTTCATATAAAACCAACTCTATTCAAATTGCGTCTCTTCTATTTAGCCAATATTTTTGTGTTTGTATTCGACAAACTTAAGATCCTCATCTATACTTAGCGCTATCATAAATGTCGTCGACAAACATTTTATATCGGTTCCAATATTTTTCATAAAGACATAACATAGAGAATTCTTCATTCATATATTCACGTACCTGAATCTCTCACGAGATTTTATGAAGTGTTATGTCATGTGATCTTCTAGATCACTTGCCTCCGTATTATGATTGTGAGCACGTAATTTTTGCCTCGCATGATTTACTCCTACAGAATTCCCAAAATTAGGACTTTTCCTTAATTAATTAATTTTAGGAATTAATTGCATGATTTGTGGCGCTTGTTTGCATTTCTGTGTGCATATTTAATTTATATAATTCATAAAAAATATAAAAAATAGTGCATTTGCATTTAGGACCAAATTTTATATTTTTAGGATAATTATTTATTCAATATTACAATAGTGAAAGAAAAATGCAAAAATAGTTCATTTTGCATTTTTAACTCTTTAATTTTCGAATTTATCATAGTTTTTCTTTTAAATTAGGACTTAATTAATTATGAGAAGCAATTAGTTATTAAGTTAATTTTTAGGATTAAATCAGATTTTTACCTTTTTTATTTGCAATTAACAAATTTGAAACATCAAAAAAAGAGAAAAAAGAAATTGAGTTCTTAATATAAAGACCCAATTTGGGCCAAATCCACCCAAAGCCGAAACCTTTGCACCTTAAACCCGTTCAAATTCCCCCTAACCCGGCCCAAGACTACCCATGAACCGATCTAGATCGCTGCCATCCAAAACGAACCCGTTTAATTAGAAATGATCCCAGCCGTCAAGGTTCTCTCATCCAACGATTGGGAAGTTGGGGATCAATATTATATATATGTCCAAACGTTACCCTACCCCCGAGGCTCCTTCTCCCTCAACCCCTCACCCTCTCAGAGACTTGTTCAAAACCCTAGCGCCTCCTCAAATTCCCACCACCTCAAGCCGGAGACACTAATCCCAATTCATCCCTAATTAACACCCTAGAATCCCCATGGTTCCCTCTCCCCCAATCTCAAACTTTCAACCGTCGAATCTTAGCCAAATCCCTCGAACATTTAATCTAAGTCTTAACCCTAAAACCTTAAAGTCAAGATTCATGAAGATTTAGGCTGAATCTGACTTTATCCATGTGTTCTTGATAAGAACACATGATTAACATTAAATTTGGTTTAAATATTGAAGATTCGAAGGATCCCTCCAACTCCTCACTGTCCGAGTTTTATTTTTAGGTATTTTTTCCTTTTTCTTTTGTT
This sequence comes from Nicotiana benthamiana, assembly GCA_034376525.1. Classification (NCBI taxonomy): domain Eukaryota; kingdom Viridiplantae; phylum Streptophyta; class Magnoliopsida; order Solanales; family Solanaceae; genus Nicotiana; species Nicotiana benthamiana. Next base: position 95,020,951 of record CM067323.1, on the reverse strand, counting down.
ATTTTCTTTCTCATGTCATTTTATTTATTTCTTTTGTCTTCTGTTCATTTCTCTTTTCTTGATTCCTCTGTATTTCATAGTTTTTTTTAGAATTTGATTTATGCTTGTTTAGTTTTAAATCTTCTTCTGCAATTAGTTCTAGTTTGCTTTTTATTTGTTTATTTAGTCAAGGTTCATTAGTTAATAAACCATTTAGTCTAGGTTTTCTTTTTAATTCGTTTAAGGCCATTTCAGTGCTCACAGAACATATTTGGTGATTGTGTTGGTTGGGCTGTCACGCCACAAATCTGAGGGACATGACCGGCACTCAACCGAGTATCCCCAGTCGAGTGGACCTGGGTGCCTTACCTGTCCCACGAGTTATCCCACACTTTTTATTACTTACTAACTGAATGGAAACAACTGTTTATAATTGAAAAACCTTTTTACAAGCCATACATGACATAGATAATATTAGCGTGGTTTACAATTTACAATACCCAAAACACAAAGTACATTACATGGTTCTTGGCCCACATTTCATGTATACGGAGCCTCTAAGAATAAAAGAAGACAGTACTATCTTGCCCGTAACAAGGCTCCGGCTATAACATTTTACATACACAAAAATGAGATCCCAAAGTACAAGAACAAGAGTGGCATGAGCCACGCAGGGCCCCGGAAGGAAATTGGCTCACCAATACAGCTGACGGGGAATGAGGAAGAGCTACGGACGGTGGACTGGAGTACCTACTGAAGATCGACCTACAATCATAACACGAATTTAGCGCCCCCGGCAAAGTGGACGTCAGCACATTTGAATTGTACTGGTATGTATGAAGAAAACTTGTCCCAAGTAAACTCAAGCCATATGCAAGTAGAACACAACAATAGAAGCAACAACTAAACATACATAGAAGGTACAACTAGTCAAACAAAGGGGCAATCAGTGCCCCACAGGTTACAAACTCTCCTGCTGTCTCCTTTCACATACCACATCATTGATTTAACAATTTTGTTCAAGTGTATATATATCAATAGTGATTTTGATCACTTTTCCACCCTTATTACCTGGCCCACCTTTATTACCTCGGCCACCCTTGTCACACCAACCCAAACCTTATTACATCGTGTTGCGGCGCGCAACCCGACCCCACCGTATAGTTTAAATTCACAACAAAGACAACCAAACAGCAAGTCACAAAGATAAATAACAAGTACACCTCAAAACATCACCACGACAGTGTTACAAGTGTTTCCACAACTATTGGTTCCATTTTCATAACTTTCAACAGTTCGTACTCAATTCAAGTTACCACAATTACCAAAACGTTTCAAGTACTTTGTTATCACAAATAGACTTGTTTCACCATTTACGGATTCCTTCAATCACTTGTTATTCAACTTTTTCCACGTAGTGCATTCACAATTAAATCAGTCACAAGAAGCTCACAAATAACCAACATAAATATCAATGACCAAACAATTCACATACCAAGCAAGGCAATTTCACAAGGATCAAGGTTAGCCATACATACCCGGAGTCGAATTTTCCCTTTTAAGTTCCTACTTTCAGCCACCAAGCTATCTAGCACAGTCCTCTACTTCTATACAATTCCCTTCATTAGATTCTAGGTTTTGAGTGACATGCATGAGGGTTTTCAGTTGTTAGTTAAAAGTCAAAGCATGAGAGTCCCCTTCCCTTTGCTTAAATCAGAAAAAAAATTGGGGAAAAGAGTTAGGGATTTTACCTGTAAGAGTGGAGATGAAGACAATAACTTAAAATTTTTCCCGGACCGGATAGTTTTGGAGGATCAATTTGATGAAAAATCCTTTCTCTCTCAAGAACTCTCCCTTTCCCGTCTCTTGTTTTGTCCAGAAAATGTGTAAAAATGAGGGGTTGGGGTGTTTTATTAGAAAAATATTGGGATTAAAATTTTTAGAAAACTGATGTTCGTGCTGGATCTGCGGTCAACTATGCGATCGCATAGTTGACATGCGGTCAGCATATTGGACCGCATAATGGTCCCAAATTGCTGACCTCTCTGTTTGGGTATGCGGTGAGAATGCGGTCCGCATGACCGTTCTGCAGTCGAATATTGCACCATAGAATTGACCTCCACAAATCCTTGAGAAATTTATGCGACGACTGTGCGGTCCGCATATTGGTTATGTGATCGCAAAATAGACCGCATTTTAAACATTCAATTTGGCTACTCTCTGATTAACTCTGCGGTCCGCATGCTGCGACCGCATACCTGACCGTAGAAATGATATTTTTCCGGAAACATTTTTGACTCTAGATCATTAAGTATAAAATCAGTAAAAAAGGGTTCCAACACATGGGTGGACCTGACTCTATGAGTGACTAGGACTTGAGCACTCATTTTTACGGGGTCTTACATGGGCCTTGAGATGTTTCTAAGCCGCTTACAAAAGCAGTCTGCCCAATTGGGTTTAGGTAATTCAGTCATTTTGAACCATGTTTGGTGTCACGACCCAAACCACGATCCGATCGTGATGGTGCCTCTCCTGAAGAAAAGGCCAGCCAACCAACCAAAATTTCCTTTTTCAGAAATAGATCAATATGAATAAATAATTTTAAAGATGATTCAATAACATTACTTAGCAGAAGTACAACCCAAACATAGCCCAAATCGGGATGTCACAAGTTACAAGTATCAATAAGAATGTAATTACATTTACAAATCTAGAAATACACTGAACATGAATAATGAATATCATAGAAAGAAACGGTGCTGCGAACTCTAGCAGTCACCTTGCTAAACTCCTACAACTTTTCCTCCAAACAGCCAATACTCGCTACCAGGTGAATAAATACCTGCATCTGCACATGAGGTGCATGGAATAAAATGAGTACTCCAACTCAGTGAGTAATAAAGGTAAATGACAACTGAGTAGTAAGAAAACACGTAAGCAATAACATGATGTATAGAAGCAGTGTACAATCCTTTAAGAAAACAGTGAAATTGTGAAATCTTTAGAAAATATCTTGGCTCAGTTGGAACAACTTTTGAAAATGGTATTTTCAACAGTTTCGAAATAATTTCAAAACAATTAGTGCCGATATGCACAAAAATCCACCTCTCGGGCACAAATACCATAGTATCACAAGTAAAAGACAAGTAAGTATGCAAAATGAGCACATAAAAGAGGTAGTACCCCTCGGGATACCTAACAATCACTCATATCAGCCCATCAGGCTCACTCTCAGAAACACTTATATCAGCCCCTTGGGCTTAATATTAATCACTCAACATAACGGGTACCCGTGCTCACTGTGGGTGTGCCAACTCCGGAGGGGCCCCTTACGGCCCAAAAGTTATATCAACATAAGGCCTGAAAGTCTTCTCATATTAACAAAAGGCCTGAAAGCCTTCTCACATCACTCATAAGGTCTGAAAGCCTCCTCACAGCACTCACAAGGCATGAAAGTCTCCTCACAGCACTCACAAGGCCTGAAAGCCTCCTCACAACACTCACTAGGCCTAAAAGCCTCCCCACGTCACTCAAGCCACCTTGTGGAATATAAATGTATCTCATGCCCTCTACCTCATATTACTCAGCATATCCTCATATATGACTCTCAGCCTCACTCAGTCCGAAAATCATCACAAGCCCCTCGGGTATTTGTAAAATAGTAGTTCTCAGCCCAAAATATCATTTAGAAAAATCATTTAAGATTCAAATCTCAGTAAAAGTGGTTGAGTTTGTAAAACAGTAGATATCAAAACCACTGAGTTCATGTATAAGTCAAAATAGTGAGGAAACAGTGATAAAAACTCCTCGAATGGTTCAAATAATTGGCACGAAGCCCAAATATGGCAGTCAGCCCAAATCATGATGATAACGAATAAGTCTCAGTTAAATACGCGGTAAAATCATCAATCGTGACGGACGAAGTCACAATCCATAGTAGAAAACGACCCCACCCTCATCATCAAGCGCGCGTCTCACCTCAATACAACACTACGATGTGCAATCCGGGGTTCCAATCCCTCAGGATATCGTTCACAATCATTACTCACCTCCAACTGGCAAAATCTTGAGCTCGCGATGCCTTTGCCTCTCAAATCAGCCTCCGCATGCATCGAATCTAACCAAAACCATAACAAATACGTCACAATATGCTAAGGGAACAAAACCCAATCGAAAACTCAACGGGCACAAATCCCAAAATTACCAAAACCCGAGCCCCAAGCCCACTTCTCGAAACTCAGAAATTTTCACATCAACGGGTTCCTTATCTCGCCACGAGTCTGTACATATCAAGAACTCCCAAATCCGAGCTCAAATTGCCCTTCAAATTACAATTTAAATATCTCAAAACTCAGGCCCTAGTTCTTCCATTTATAGTTAAATTCCCATGAATTTCTAGGTAAATTTCACAATAAAATCATAATTTTGGTTCATAAAACTTACCTCCAATCAATCCCAGTCGAAACTCTTTTCAATTCCAGTCCAAAAGCTCTCAAGGATGCTAAAAATGGTGGAAATAACTTAGCTCACGGAACAAAAATGGAATTTAAAACCCGTCTGCCCAGCACATTACCGCATCTGCGGTGAGCTTTTCGCTTTTGTAAATTACGCTTCTACAAAAATCTTCCGCTTCTGCGGAGCTTCACTTAATGCCTAAGACAGCTTTCGCGGTCAAAATCCGCACCTGCGGACTCCTCTTATGCAGATAACTATCCGTTTCCGGGGAACTTCCTCTATGACCAATATCCGCTTCTGCAACACTGTTGCCGCATCTGCGCAATATACCAGAAGCAGCAACAAATTTCAAATTTTACAAGTCAAAAACTTCCCGTTAACTATCCGAAATCACCCCGAGGCCCCCGAGACCTCAACCAAAACTACCGATACATCCTAAAACGTTATTCAAACTGGTTCCAATCATTAAAACACCTCAAACAACATCAAAATTACTCAAAAGTCATCAAATGAAAGCCTAAGTTTCCCAAAAACTTCTGAAATACACTTTCGATCAAAAACCCGATCAAACGACGTCCGAATGACCTGAAATTTAGCACACACGTCACAAATGACATACCAAAGTTACACCAACTCTCAAAATTTCATTCTGACCCTTGGATCAAAATCTCACCTGTCAACCGGAATTCGCCAAAATACTAAATTGGCCAATACAAGCCAAATCCTTCAACGGACTTCCAATGTGCATTCTAGTCACGCTCCTAAGTCATAAATCACCCGATAAAGCTAACCAAATCGTAAGAACATCAATCTGAGCTCGAATACAAATAATTCAACTCTTGATCATACATTCCGCTTTCAACTAAGGCTCTTCTTTCAAATTCATCCCGGTTTCTCCTAAAAACCCAAAACCAATAGTCTACATCATTCATAATACATTACATAGGGCAAGTCATGTCCGAGAACTGGCGATCAAAGTGCAAAATCTCAAAACGACCGGTCGGGTCATTACATCCTCCCCCATTTAAACACACGTTCGTCCTCGAACATTTCCTAGAGTTGTTCTAGAAGCCAACCAATAGATGAATAACCTTACCAAGCATTTATCCAGGGGTGATCCCACGTTTCCCTATCTCATATAGGTCCGATAAAACATAAAAAATAAAATTACACAACCCAATCTAGCCCATAAATCATAAAACCACATTTCAACAACCGAAATCATCCACAAGATCAAAATCTCACATCTATACTCTGGATAGGACCGAACCCACTATAGTAGCCCATTCATGCAACTCAGATGCAATTATATGATATACCACATAGCTCAAACGCATGCAGCGATAACTTCCATGCACAACAACTGCAATTTTCACTCTTAGATTTATTCTCGCAAGTCATTCACTCTTATTCAAACTACAATTTACCAGACCCAACGAACAGAACCATCCGTGCCTTATTGGCACTCCGATACCAGAGAATGAAATTCTCACCCTAATACAACCAAGCAACGCCTTTTTCTATGCACTGAACATTCTTTACCAACAACAACTTAAGACATCCTGTGACTTCCTTACCTTGTGAAGCATAATATAACCTTTGTCTAAATTTCCTTTACTCTAGCCATAGCTTATTCACTCGCACGCCTCAAACTGAAACCAATATCACACCTAACCGTGCAATCAACTGCCCACAAGACTCCTCCACTTGGATCGAAACCATAGAGCAAGATACACTCAATAACTCATAACACTTTTAATTTATTGATGCCACAATACCATAGTGAGATTAAACGCAAATCATTTATAAGTTTGTGAAAACACAGATCATCTAGTACTGTAAATCTTCTGCAAATCTCACATTTATTCCCGTAACAGTCAAGCCTACTCTCTTAAACGACCCGAAATTCAAAATTTCAACACATACTTTTCACTTACACATGAGATCTTCCAACATACACATAAGGATCACACCACTTCAGAACACTCCGCAGGAGATGGCCCACTTGCCTTGCCTCAATATAATATTTTTGTATACCTTTTACCATCATACACATTACACAATCTCTTAGTCTCCTAAGTCTGAACTCATTCCACAACATGAAATTTACTTCACCCCAACAAGGAGACATGAAAAGATTCTTCACGCACCCATAAATTGGGGCTACACATCCAATCACAATGGAGATCATAAGATTATTAGTTCATTATCATCCAGCAGACCTTCCTCGTCACTCCAAGTTACATAGATGCGTCCCGCAGTACTAACATACTCATCATATGGCTATCCAGTCGACGCTTCCACTAATAGGGACAATACCGAACATATATGTTCAATATACTTGCTCATATATTCAGCACCTCGGTTCTCAAGCCATAGGCAAAGATCCGGCTTCAAGTCCTCAAAACTGGCCTAACATCAACTCACATATATCATATTTCGCCCCTCAAATGGAGAATCACAAGCCATCAAGGAACATCTGATACTAAGCACTCATGTGCACATACGAACGCGTGGAAGGAATTCCAAGGGTTACTTTCAAGATGAATGAAGGACGCACGATAAGAGTTCAAGAATGCGAAGTTTTCCTAAAGGTTCTGCAGCTCTCGAGATAAATACAGACGTCTTCGTACTGATCCACGAGACTCTATTAAACTTGCTCAGGACTCGTGAGACCTATGTATCCTAGGCTCTGATACCAACTTGTCTCGAACCAAACCCCGCTCCGGTCATGATGGCACCTCTCGTGAAGACAAGGCCAGTCAACCAACCCAAATTGTCTTTTTTCATAAATAGATCAACATGAATGAACAATTTTAAAGATGATTTGATAACGTTACTTAGCAGAAGTACAACCAAAACACAGCCCAAACCGGAGTGTCATAAGTCACGAGCATCTATAAGAATATAATTATATTTACAAGTCTAGAAATACACTAAACAGGAATACTGAATATCGTAGAAAGAAACGGTGCTGCGATTGTTGGGAGTCACCTCGCTAAACTCTTATAGCTCAGCCTGCAAACAGCCAATACCCGCTACTGGGTGAATAAATACCTACATCTGTACACGAGGTGCATGGAGTAAAGTGAGTACTCCAAATAAGTGAGTAACAAAGGTAAATAACAACTGAGCATTAACAAACCACGTAAGCAACCAACATGTTGTATAGAAGCAGTGTACAATCCTTTGAGAAAATAGTGAAATTATGAATTCTTTAGAAAATCTTGTCACAACCCAATTCCCGAACCCGATCGTGATGGAGCCACTCTTGAAAACAAGGCCAACCAACAGATTTACAATGCTTATTTTAGCAATTACTTAGCCTGAATGAGTTAAAACAATAGATAACATATTCATAAGTGCGGAAGAAAATGATATAACATGGAACCATCCCAGCTCAGCCCGAAATCGGGGTGTCACAAGTCACGAGCATCTAAAGAAACCTTAACACAACTACAGGGCCAATATTATACAAAAATAAATTCTGGGATTCTAAAGACAACTTCTGGTGCCGCAAATGCTGGCGGTCACCTTGCTCAGCTACAAAAGTAATACCTTCAATCAGCGAACAACCCGCAACCGGGTAATCAATACCTCCAACTACACGCGAGGTGCAGGGAGTAAAGTGACTCTAAATCAGTAAGTAATAAAGGTAAATAATAGATAAGCAACAAGAAACCATGTATAGAAAATAATCATGCTAAAATAGGAAAAAACGTGAAAATCCTTTAGAAAATATTTTGACTCAGTTAAAAACCTTTTTTGAAAATATCTTTTTCCAACAGTTAACAAATGAATATGAAATAGGTAGTGCAAGTCAGCACAAAAGTCAGCCCCTCGGGCACAAACAATTATGCAAAAATGAGCTCATAAAACTTTCCCCTCAGGCAATATTCATATTCCTGATAAGCCATTATTACCTGATCCGTTTACATCATACATTGTCATTGTTACCTATGGCTAAAATTTATCCTCTTTAGGAGTGATCAGACAACATCAAAACAACACATAAATATCTCAAGAAATAACACAAACAATGAATAATGAACAAATGTATGAATGCAATGCAATGCATATGACGGTACGCTCCGGTACCCATTGTGGCGTGTAGTTCGATCCATTTAACTTCGACGGCGCTCACTGGGGAGTGTACAGACTCCGGAGGGGCTCCTACAACCCAAGCGCAATATAAAGCCATCTCGTGGAATCAATGAGGCCCTCAGCCTCAATATCAATATAATACTATTGCGGCGTGCAACCCGAGCCATCCATATATTCAGAAGTCACTATAACACTGCTGCGGTGCGCAGCCTGATTCATGCTCAGTCTAGAAATTCACATAAGCCACTTGGGAAATATCAACATGATAGTCCTTAACTCAAAACGTCAACACAATATTGTTTAAGTTTTCAAATCTTAGAAAAACGGTTGAGTTTGCAAAACAGTATTAAAACCTTGGACCGAGATCAAATAATATGCAAAGTAATGTGAAAGCAGTGATATCAATACCCGAGGGATTCACATAGTTAGCACAAAGCCCAAACATGGTAATCAACCCAAATTATTATGATAATATCCGGCGTGCAAGTCACCTCAATACAACACTATGATGTGCAAATTTGGGTTTCAAATCCTCAGGATATCATTTATAAGTGTTACTTACCTCGAACCGGCAAAATCTCTAGCCCGTGATGACTTTACTCCTCAAATTGGCCTCCACGCACGTCGAATCTATCCAAAATCATAGCGAATATATCACAATGTACTAAGGGAACAAAGCCCAAGCGAAAACAATCAAGAACGTGCACAAATCCCGAAATTACCAAAATCCGAGCCCCGAGCCCACTTCTCGACACTCAATTTTTTTACATATTTAGATTCCTCGTCTCATCCCAAGTTTTTACATATCAAGAATTCCAAAATCGAAGTTCAAATGACCATTCAAATCCTCAATTTCAAATATCAAAAACTCAAGCACTAATTCACCAATTTTAGGCCTAATTTCCATGAATTTCTAGACCAATTTCACAATATAATCATGTATTTAGTTCATAGAACTTACATCCAGTCAACCCCCTCCAAGACCCTCTTCAATTGCTCCCAGAAAGCTCTCATGGTGCTCAACAATGGAGGAAAATACCCTTAGCTCACAGATGAAATGATATTTTTAAAATCCTTCTGCCCATGCCTATTTCTGCTTCTGCGATAAAAATGTCGCTTCTGCGACTTCCGCTTATGTGGTTACCCTCATTTAGCCCAGGACCACTTCTGCGGTCCCCACATTCGCTTTTACAGAAGCTAACTCCGGCTTCCTTTTTGCTTCTACGACTTTCCCTTCGCTTCTGCTTCTACGGCCCCAATTCCGCAGAAGCGAAAATACAAGAGCAATTATAATCATAAGTCCCAAAACTCTCTGTTTAACCGGCTGAACTAACCTCGGGACCTTCAGAACCTCAATCAAAAACACCAATACATCCTATAACGTTATTCAAAGTTGTTCCAACCATCAAAATGCCTCAATCAACACTAAAATCATCGAATTCACATAGGATTCAAGCCTAAGTTCTTTAAAAACTTCCGAAACATGCATTCAATCAAAAACCCGACGAAACGACTTTCGAATGACCTAAAATTTTTCACACACATCACAAATCATACATTGAAGCTACAAAAACTCTTGGAATTCCCTTTTGACCCCGAATCAAAATCTCTCATATCAACCAAAAAGCGCCAAAATAATAGTTTTGCCAATTCAATCCAAATTCCATATCGGGCCTCCAAATTAAATTACGATCACACTCCTAAGTCACAAATCACCTCCCGAAGCTAACCGAATCACCAGAAAATCACATCCGATCCCTATAACTCATAAGTCAATGTCTGATTGACTTTTCCAACTTAAGCCTTTCTTAAAGAGACTAAGTATCTCATTTTTCATCAATACCAATCCAAATCAACTCTAACACACCACATACTTATAATGAAACATGAAGAAGCATAAAACGGAAAAAACGAATTAGTAACGCATGAGACGAAGGGTCGAGTCATCACAAATATCTTAGCTCAGTTGAAACATCTTTTGAAAATGGTCTTTTTTAAACAGTTCCGAAATAATTACAAAATAATTAGTGCCGATATGCACAAAAATTTGCCTCTCGGGCACAAATACCATAGTATCACAAATGAAAGACAAGTAAGTATGCAAAATGAGCACATAAAAGCTCGCCCCTCAAGCAATATCTCAAGGCAGTACTAGCCCCTCGGGCTACCTTACAATCACTCATATCAGCCCCTCCGGCTCACTCTCAAAAACATTTAGATACGCCCCTGGGGCTCAGTATCAATCACTCAGCATAACGGGTACCCGCGCTCACTGTGGGTGTGCAGACTCCGAAGGGGCCCCTTATGGCCCAAGCACTATATCAACATAAGGCCTGAAAGACTTCTCATATCAACATCACACCTCAAAGCCTTCTCACATCGCTCATAAGGCCTGAAAGCCTCCTCACAACACTCATAACGCCTGAAAGCCTCCTCACAACACTCACAAGGCCTGAAAGCTTCCTCACGTCACCCAAGCCACCTCGTGGAATATAAATGTATCTTAGGACCTCAACCTCATATCACACAACATATCCTCATATATGGCCCTTGGCCTCACTCAGTCCGAAAATCATCACAAGCCCTTCGGGCATTAGTTCTCAGCCCAAAATGTCATTTAAGTTTCAAATCAGTGTAAAACTGGTTGAGTTTGTAAAACAATATATATCAATAGGACGCAGTTCATGTATAACTCAAAACAATGATATAAACTCCTTGAAGGGATCAAATAATATGCACGAAGCCCAAATATGGCAGTCAACCAAATCATGATGATAGAAAATATGTCTCAGTTAAATATGCGATAAAATCATCAATCAGTACGGACCAAGTTACAATCCCTAGTAGAAAACGACCCCATGCTCATCATCAAGTGCATGTCTCACCTCAATCTAGCACTACGAATGCAATCCAGGATTTCAAAACCTCACGATATCATTTAAAATCATTACTCACCTCGAACTGACAAAATCTCAAGCTCGCAATGCCTTTGCCCCTCAACCAGCCTCCGCGCATGTTGAATCTAACCAAAACCACAACGAATACATCTCAATATGCTAAGGGAACAAAACCCAATCGAAAACAATCAATAACGGGCACAAATCTCGAAATTACCAAAACTCGAGCCTCGGGCCCACTTCTAGACACTCAAAAATTTATACATCAACATGTTCCTTATCTCGCCACGAGTCTATGCATATCTAGAACTCCCAAATTCGAGCTCAAATGGCCGTTCAAACTCCAATTTAAAAATATCAAAACTCAATCCCTAGTTATTCTATTTTTAGTTAAATTCCCATGAATATATAGGTAAATTTCACAATAAAATCATTATTTTGGTTCATAGAACTTACCTCCAATCAATCCAGTCAAAACCCTGTTCAATTCCCGTCCAAAAGCTCTCAAGGATGCTAAAAAATGATGAAAAAAATAACTTAGCTCGCGGAACAAAAATGGAATTTAAAACCCTTCTCCCTAGAACTTTACCGCATCTGCGGTGAGCTATCCACTTCTGCGACTTACACTTCTGCAAAAATCTTCCGCTTCTGCAGAGCTTCAGTTAATTCCCAGGACCGCTTCTGCGGTCAAAATCCACACTTGCGAACTCCGCTTCTGCAGAAATTCCTCTATGACCAACATCCTCGTTTTTGATGTCGTTTCCATATCTGCGAGACTGCTTCTGTTGCCCCAAATTCGCAGAAGCGAATTTACCAGAAGTAGCAGCACATTTCCAATTTCACAACTCCAAAACTTCCCGTTAACCTTTCGAAATCCCCCCGAGACCTCGACCAAAAATACCAATACATCCTAAAATGTTATTCAAACTGGTTCCAATCATTAAAACACCTCAAACAATATCAAATTACTCAAAATTGATTGAATTCAAGCCTAAGTTTTCCAAAAACTTGCGAAATACACTTTCAATCAAAAACCTGACCATACGACGTTCGAATGACCTAAATTTTGCACACACATCACAAATGACATAAAGAAGCTATAGAAACTCTCAAAATTTCATTCCGACCCCTGGATCAAAATCTCAATTACCAACCAGAATTTGCTAAAATACTAACTTTGCCAATTCAAGCCAAATCCTTCCACGGACTTCCAATGTGCATTCTAATCACGCTCCTAAGTCATAAATCACCTGATGAAGCTAACCAAACCATAAAACTCCAATCCGAGCTCGAATACAAATAAGTCAACTCTTGGTCAAACATTTCAAATTCAAAGCTTTCAGCTGAGACTCTTCTTTCATATTCATTCGATTTCTCCTGAAAACCCAAAACCAACGGTCTACATCAATCATAATACATTACACGGGGCAAGTCATGTCCGAGAACTGGCGATCAAAGAGAAAAATCTCAAAACGACCGGTCGGATCGTTACATTTGGTCATATTTCCATGGGTAAAAACAGGACAATTATGGGTTATTTTGGGTAAAGGTCATAGGGAATCTCTCGGTAACAACTGAGGAAGTTGCCTAGACGCTGCAAAAAATAGACTAACTTTATCACCGAGTCAACAAATAAAGGACTAACTAGCAAATATAAAAATTCACAAAGGTCTAATTTCAAATAACAAAACCCTTAAGGCTTCCCTAGTACCTTGCCTATAAAGGCATTGCTACTTGCAGCTCAAGTCAGATTTTGGAGAGTTAGAAATCAGAAAACACAAAAACAGCTGAAAATTTAAGGAGAAATATTATTCCATTGAAATTGTGCCATGAATGTTAAAGTTTTTTCTTTGGTTACAAAATAACTTTTGAATCCTTTTGAGTGAAAAATGGCTTGATCTTGTGTTGGAAAAGCATTGGGTTCAATGGTGTTGAAGTTCACTGTTCCATTGATCTTTGTTTTGATTTTTGAAAATTTCAAATTTCTGAAGCATTTCTGGTTCACTTGAGGTTACGTATGACTTGATTTGGCGTTGGAAACTAGTTCGAAATTAGGTTCCTGGGTTGCTATCACTTGTTGTGAGTTGGGTTGCTACTGATTTTTGCTCGAACCTATTTGCTAATATACTAGGTGCTAGCTACTGACCCTGCTTGGTTTTGGTTCCATTTCATTTTAGGTACACACTGTAAAGCTATTGATTGTGAATGTTGATTTGAAGAATAAAAAATGAGAAAGAAGGATTTGAAAGCCTCATTTCTGTTATTCCATCCTATTTTATTTTGGCTTTTCTTTTCTTGTGGAGCATGCTATATTATTTAGTCAATCTTTGTGTTAAGTAGATAACTTCATCTCTAATAGAATTGGGACTGTTGAAAGACTGAATATACAGTTTTGGTATACACATATGTGGAAGTAGTCTGATAATTGTAATTGATTTCTTGCTTAAATTAGTTGCTAAGCCATTCTCTAGTTTGGTAATGTTATAGACACTATACCCCACTGTAAGAAGAAGGGTGAATAGTGAATTCTTCACTATTCATATTGGAATCCGGCAAGGTAAGGTCACAATTTTGGTACCAAAAGAACACTCTTCCAGTTATGAACAACCTCAGATTGATATTTTTACAATATTCATATCAAAACGCTGCAAATCTTAAATTTATTTTTTAGATTTACTGTAGCATCGAGTCATTATGCAAATTAGTTTCCTTCTCTTATTTTGGTAATGCGAAGGTATTCTGATATTATTAGTAGTTTGGTTTGTGGAAGAATTAGTACAAAGCTGTCCCAAATTGTCACAGATCTTGTCATTGTAGCTCGCAGCTTTAGTTTCTTCTGCTATGGATCGTAAATGGTGGTTTGAAGATCTTCACGGATGCCGCAACCTCTCCTCAGCCTTTGGCTATGGGAGAGGCAACACAGAAAATTCAATAAATAGCTCAAAACATTAAGACAAAACAATCGTATGTTGCACTGATGCCATAATCCAAATGTGCGGCAGCTTCGTCAAAACTGGAGTTATTTCCAGTTCATATGATATATGGTGAACCAACAGTTGAGTTCACTGTTTAAGAGGTGAACAAGTTCACCATCGAAGAGGGACTGCATCAGGCAGTAATTCTCAATTTTTCATACGGCAAACCTGACATCCAACAGTTACGGCAGATTATACCAAAACAACTTGACATCAAAGGTAAATGCAATGTTGGACAGCTAGAATACCGGAATATCCTGGTAAGATTTGATCTTTTTGAATACTTTGTTCATGTATTTCAAGAACAACTGGTTATGCTAAGGTAAAGGAAGACAAGTTCTTATTTAGGCCTTTCCTATGGACCATGGGATTTAACCCTCGAGAAGAAACGTTAAAAGCTGTGGTGTGGATTTCATTTCCTGATCTGCCAGCCAATTCTTTTGCAAAAAAGTCATTATTATCCATAGCTTCTACTGTGGGAAAGCCTCTTGCAATAGATAAGGCAACGCAGGATCGATCAAGACCAAGTACGACACGAGTTAAAGTCTTGATTGATTTAATGGACAAACAGAGTCAAGATAAACATCATCGATATGAAGTCTGGAAAAATACTCTCAGCAGATCATTTTCGATAACTTGCCTAAATATTGTACGTGTTGTAAACATCAAGGACATGACGAAAAATCATGTCGCTGGAGGACAGAGGAAAAGAATGAAAAAGCACTTTAGGTGGAGGAATCGGAAGGACTGGGCAGTCTTTGTAAACTAAAGGGTGATGCAGGGATTTGTTGAATGCCAGAAGAGCTCAAAATAAAAGTCAAGAAACTTCAAACATTGAGGTGCAGCCAGCTATGAAACCAACAGGTGATACCAGTGCTCGTGGATGTGTTATTGCTATAGATCGTGAGACTAATCATGGTCCAGATCAGTTGATGTTAATACCCAAACTACAGCAGCTGGGGTTACTGAAAGTCCATGTAATATGCAAAATCCAATGGAACATGGAAATCAAACCATTAATAGACAAGGCCAAATTCATGTTCAGAATATAGTAGTTGCAGGTGATCAATTGTTGGTTCATGAGCAATCAGCCAGAGGAAATTCAATAGTTATGACTGATATTTCTCAAGATTTAGAGGGAGAAGAACAGGAAGTTGGAATTGATAAAAAACCTATTGCATTAGTTGAAAAGCTAGCAGATATTTTAGCTACTGCTGTGCAAGATGGGCAGCTAGTTTCTCCGGTCAAAACACGACGTTTTTTATGGAAATGCTGTTACAGTACACAGTTCTGACAAGAAGCTTTGGCCCAGTTTTCTAGGAATAAAAAAGGGGGTTATATGAGTAAAATGATGGAAAATAGTTCTGGGAAGTTAATGGTGGTTGATCAAGGAAGGGATAGGAATAAAAAACATGGAGTTTGGAATGTGGTATCAACTCGAAAATCTCCCACAAAAAAGGATGGTTCATTCATACAGCAGAACAATGGTGTTCGACTAAATGACTCTCAGGTTAATGCTATCTCAAACTCATTCGAGGTTCTAGCAGCTACTGGGGATCCTGAAGTGGATGCAATAGTTTTAACTGGTCAAGGGATGACCAAACAAATAGTTGCAGTATCTAGTGATGAACGATGAAGGCAAGACAGTGTGGATTTGGACAATAATATAGGTGCTCGACAGAAAGACTCAAAGAACATATTAGGGGCTGAACTTATTGGTATTCAAGCTCACAGTACCAATACACCTACCATGTATTTTTCAAGTCCCAATGTAGAACAAATCATGAAGGACGCTCAACATGAAATGATGATGAAAGCTACCATGGTTAAGCAACCATTAGTAACTTTGAACAAACCCATTTCTGAGGTCCCTTCTCAGGCAGTGGGTTCGTTTGATGGTGAATCTGGGCAGCCTATGGTGTCTACACGAATTAATAATGAAGTAATAAAGGAAAATATGGTTTATGGTTATTAATTCCAACTTGTGGCAACAACAAAGGGAGGAAGATGATGAAGAATATTATGGAGATGGATTTGCAGGGTATGAATATGAACATGGTGAACAGGAGGTGGATCAAGAGAGTGCAGGCGAGGAGCTTGATTCTCCAAGAACACCAAAGCTTCAAGCGACATCTTCAACGACCCCCAAGAGTAAATTGAACCTCAATGCACCTATTTATATCCCCAGATCCAATCCAATTGCTGGTAATCAAAATACAACAGTTGGAAGTTTGATTCAGTCAGTAACATCTCCTAAGCAAGTAGCAGCTGCAACTTTGATACATGCTGCAGCAACTTCGTCCAAGCAGGTTGCTCCAGGTATTTCTACGAGTCAAATTGTAGTATCACCACCTGTTGTGCAGCAGTATCAAAGAGATAAAAATAGAACTGAAAACAAAAATGAGAAAGCAAAGAAGAGGCAGCAACAAATAGTCACAACTACGCCAGCTTTGTCGCTAGATGATAGAAATTTGTTGGATGCATTGGTAAGTACTGATTCTCTTATCCACTTAAATCGTGTTGCTTTTAGTAAGGGTCGTGGGAAGGGAAACAAGAATGTTGTACAAACACAACAGCAACACAAGGCAAGCATAGTTAAAGCACAATAGGAAACTACATTGGATACACAACACATACCAAATCCAAGATTTTCTGAAACGCAAGAAGCAGCAGACGTGATTCAACTGGCTACAGGAAATAATGTGCAACAGCACGATTGCTCAAGTTATCACTACTTCTAATACTTTATCAATACATTTAGAAGATGCAAAGCAACAACATGCTACAAAGGCAATACAGATCACTTTGGATCCTACCTCATTTAGCACAAGTCCTGCAAACAAGAGCATCGGACAAAAAATAGTGGTGGAAACTTTACATGGAGAGGCTGCATTGGTGGCACTTGATAATGCCAAAAATAGCCCACAACCTGTGAAAATGGGGAGAGAATTTTTTGAACAGGGAGAAGAGGATGAAATGTTACAACAATGTAGGGAGGAAGTGGCAAGAAAAGGTGATCTATCACCTATGCATAGCGGAAAAAGCAAGAAGTCGCGCACAAGGGATACGAGTTGGGACGGGAGAGTAAATGAAGATGCAAACATAAGGAGACTCCCAATGAGAAGTGCAAAACAAAACAAGTCATTCAAACTACATCTACAAAGTCTAATCGTTCGAAGAAAAAAGTATGAGTTTTGAATACTTTTTGAAAAGAGTTGTGGACGAAGTTAAGATTCTACAAATTGAAGATTTCACAAGTGTAGAGAAAAGAGAGGACCATGGTGGTTTCTTCATATTTTTATTTTACCATCACATCAGTATAGTTCTATGTAATATCATCATAGAGTATGTTATAAACTATGTGATGATCATAGAGTACCTAGTTCTAGCTAGTTCATTCTTTTTGCGTGCTTGCTAGAGAGGTTATTTATGCCTCAATAGGATTAGTACAATAATGTTAGCCCGGTTGAGTTATATAGGAAACAATACCGGTGCTATTGTACCCCTTATTTGTACTTTTTCTATTTGTTGTATTTTCTTCTCTTTTATGTTATTAATAAAAAACCAACCCTAAGCACTTGCCTTGGGGTGCCCAAAAAAAGTTTGGTAATGTTCAATTTGCTTATATGTTCACTCATTAGCTTTTGGCTGAATGTATTCTTGGACTTCTGAGTATTGCAATTCTGATTTAAGAGAAATGACCTGTAATATTTCAATAATAGGTTTAGTTTCATTTTAGTTGATCATGAGCAGGTGTAATTGTAACTCGTGGGTTTGTAATGTGTGAGCACATGATTTTTGCCCTATATAAACTACTCCCATAATTTCAAACAAAATAATTTCCTTTCATTATTTGTAATTTTGTGACATTTGTGGCCTTTTATATTAATTTT
This sequence comes from Nicotiana benthamiana, assembly GCA_034376525.1. Taxonomy (NCBI): domain Eukaryota; kingdom Viridiplantae; phylum Streptophyta; class Magnoliopsida; order Solanales; family Solanaceae; genus Nicotiana; species Nicotiana benthamiana. The sequence goes on along the minus strand of CM067323.1, from coordinate 95,002,648 downwards.
TGGTATTTTGTTTGCACATTTTAATTCATAAAAATACAAAAACGTCTGGCCTCTGCATTTATGGTTTTAATTTTATATTTTAGGACTAATTGGAGAAATTTTTTTTTTAAAGCAAATTTTGGATTTTATTAATAAAGAAAATAAAGTTACCACAAATAGGTGAATTACGAGTAACGGAGTCAAATCGCCGGAGTTGTTACTCATATAACACAACCGGTCTAACCTTACCGTATTCAACCTATTATGATAATATTACAAAAAAGCAAAAGAAAATTACAAGAAGATAGGTTTATACGATAAGGAGGGGGACGCCAACACCCATATAACAATACCGGCAGCAACCTTACCTTATAAATCCTATCGAGGCCCTAAAAATCCTCATGAAATAAAAAGCAAGAAAACGATGAACATTAATGTGATGGTAAAGAAAGCGGATTTGCTTTCTTTTCTTCATATTCGTGGACTGATAGCTCCAAATGTCTTTAACCTTCACGCTTGTTCCTCGACCGAGTAGGTTTTAAGACGGATGGTTTCACGGCTTGTTTTAGCTTTACGATTCTCAAAAGGGCCTTCGAATGTTAGCGTCTACGCCCATCCCATTGTCGCAAACTCTTTCTCTTTCACAAGCTTTCTTATTTGCTTTACTATGCATTGGTGATAAATCACCATTTCTCGCCGCTTCTGCTCGGCAATGTGATAACATTTCTTCTTCTTCCCCTTCTTCATAGATATGTCTTGCTATCTCCTCATTCAGAAATTGGCTATTTTGGATGTTGACTTGTGAAGCTTTTAACACAATCTGTTGCTGTCCCTTCTCCAAGGATGTGATTGACTTAGATGGTACAATCTGATTTTGGGCAACTATAGACAATGACGTTGACGTTCGATTAGCAATTAAAGTTTCACCTGGTTTTGTAGTTTTTTTTGGAAGAAATATCGGAGCATTATGGTTCAAGATTGTCTTTCTGTTTGCAATAGTTTGCATATTGACAGTGTACTGGCCTGACGATGTATTCCTTCGACTTTTGAACTGATCGTCGTAATCCTCTCCAGCTGTATCTTCTTCACATTCTTGATCATCTTCTGAAGAAGAAAAGGCAGCAAATCCATCTCCCCAACTCTCATCGTCGTCATAGTCTTGTTGGTCTTTCCACAATTGTGATTTAACAACTATGTCCCTCATAGGGATTTGTTTGTTAATTGCAGCTGATGTTGACTGACTTCCATCGCACTTGCTCATTTTCAACTTCTCTCCCGACACTATTGACAAGTTAGGGAGAGCAGTAGACTTAACTGCAGTTAACTGACTAACTTGGCAATTTTCAGAGACGTGCATTGTTTTTTTGAGATGAGAATTTGGATTTGTTTTGGAAAAGGATGGGCATTTATTTGTTGTATGTTGACTGACTTCAAGAGCTTGTTGATATACCTCTTCAGAATGTATTTGCATTCCATTTGGAATTGAAACTTCAGCCGAGACTGAAACTGTTGGAACAGTGATTTGCTGCCTTTTTTTGATCCTTCTAGTTGACTATATGTCTGCTGATGATCTAAAATCTGTGCATCCTTTTCTTCTGACGATTTTGTTAACTATTTCTTGGCCTCAAGATTAGCTCGATCAGTAGAATGTTGCAAAGGATTTTCCAGGTGTAAGGAATTAGAGTGTTCATCTAGCGGTTCGATTAGAATTGACCTGTTTGAACTGATGTTATCTTCAGCAGCCGCGTCTATTTTGGTGAGCTTAACTAAATCAGATGCTTTAGACAGTTCACCTTTTGCTTGTCCAACCCATGATCTTTTGTTGCCTATTTGGTTTTTGTCGAGCAGCTTCTGTTGGTTTATTTTTTCATTATCATATTTACAGACAGCAGGTTCCCACTTTTGATTTGGTAGGGATTGAGCAGGATCAGGCTCAGTTGTTTGGCCTCCTACCATTTGGATGTTGCATCTGCTATGTTGTCCTTCAAGAGCAACCATTTGCTCATCCTGTGCCAAAGCAGTTTTGTGGTCTGTTATTACCTGCAATGTCCCAGTTATTTTTGCAATATCAGACTGAGCAATTACATCTTTCACTCCTGCCTTGAGTAATACTGTTGCATTTGGAACTATTTCAATGTCTACTGACTCAGTTGAAGCATAAATTGGATTAGCAGTAACATTCAAAGCCCCCAACTCTCCAATGTTAGTGTCATTTGCTTTGATAGAAGTACTGTGATTGCTTTTAACACAAACTGCTTCTTGGTGGTATTTTCTTGCCTATGAACATCTACCAGCCTCTTGATAGAATTATTTTCAGATGAGCTACTTAGAGGATCAAAACTCTGCCTCTTGCATTTGCTAACTTGTCCTTCGATAGCAGACAAATGCTCAGCCTGTGCAGAGTTTGTATTGAGGACTGTTGTTGACTGCATTGTCCCAGTGTTTTCTACAAGATCATAAAGGCCAGTAACATCCTTCATTCCTGCATTATGGTCTACAGATGCATCTTGATGTCCAGTACTTAACATATTGGACTCACTTACATTGGCCATTTTGACAGTAGGCATTGCTGCTGAATTGGACCACTTACGACATTGTTGTGATTCATTAAATTGGGAATCAGAACAGTAAGTTGGAGCTGCTAAATTCTCCAATGATTCCAATAAAACAGTAGTAGTATTAGAAGTATCACTCAAAGCGACTGACTCTCCAATGTTAGAAATATCAGAAGGATCAGTATTACCATTCAAAGCCATACCATCTGCTATGACATTACCTTTTTCCTTATCAGCCAAATAGCTCATGTGCTTTTTATCCTTGGTAAGTAATAGCTGCTGCTCGATATCTTTACCTTGGTTGCAGACCTCAAGTAAATTCAGGGCAGAACTATTTTCCATTTCACCTAATGCAACAGAAACAGAATGTTTAACAGTTGATATTCCATTTCCCGTTTGGTTTTCCGTTTCACCATTCAGAGGGGTGTGTAATGTTACTGAATTTTGCCTTTCGTTAACCTTCAATCCATGATCAGTTGGAGGTGAATTAGCTTGACCAGATTGGACATCAAAACTCGAAACCTTCACCTGTCGTGCATTATGAAAATCCATTTGTCGACCTGCCTTATTAGCATTCAAATAGTCCCTAGCATCACCCTCTAATTTAGACAGACTACTCTCACCAATTGAAACAGTAGTATTAGCTGCTGTTCCATTTGCCGAAAACCATCGACACGATTTAACATTATGTCCTTGGTGACAACAGAGCGTGCAAAATGCAGGAACATTATCAAGCATTATTTTCTGATCGAAATGTGTTGCCTTTCCAGTTTTTGAGTCAACAATCTTGATCTTTATTTTCGTTGGATGATTGTCCAAAAGGTTGGTCAAAACTTTAAATCTTACTGTACTTGGTCGCGTTCGATCTTTATTAGCTTTGTTGACTGCAATAGGATTTCCTACTGCTGAAGCAATGGACAGTAAAGATTTTTTGGCAAACAGATTTGCAGGCAGATCCGGAAAAGAAATCCATACCATAGCTTTCGACGTTTCCTCTCGCGGATTAAATCTCATTGTCCATGGGAATATCCTAAAGAAGAACTCGCTTCCTTTAGCCCGTACATATCCATTTGTTCTTGACACTACCTGAGCATAATCTTCAAACAAATCAAATCTTACAAGAATGTGTCGGTATTCTAACTGTCCGATGTTACAGTTTCCTTTGACACCAAGTTGATTCGACAGAATCTGTCTCATCTCTTGAAGTTGTGGCCTTCCATATGAAAATTTGATTATCACAGCTTGTTGGAGACCTTCTTCCTTTGTAAATGAATTAACTTCATCCACTGTAAACTCCACAAATGGCAAACCTTGATCAAATGAAATTGGACACAGCTGCAGAAATGATTTGTCCTCGACAGAATGCTGTCCAGTAAACAGTGACGAGTATGATTGTTTGGGTCGATTTCCAGTTTGGTTTTTGAGTAGGTTTTGGAAGCTTCTCCCACATCACAAGGCTGGGGAGAGGTCAACACTTTGGAGATTAATTGTTTCATAAAATGGAAAATCAAAAATTGTATGTTTAAGTTGTATTTTTAATTTAATCTTGATTTTGAGTGGTGTTTCTTTTGAATTTATTTTGTGATAATTATCATATGGGTTTAATTAGGATTACTTGAATTTCAGGAATTAATTTAGATGTATTTTAGATTTAAATCAACAATTAAAAGAAATTTAAACAAAAGAAAGTTGAAAAGGAAAAGAAGAGGAAAAAGAAATAAATAATTGGGCCAATCTTTATTGAATAAATCTCTAACCCAAACATTTCCTCACCCCATTTGATCCAAGCCCAAACACCCAGTCCGGTCAACCCCACCTCAAACCCAAACAACACCGTCTCAAGCAAAAGAGATCTAGGCCGTCTAGGTTTTTAGATCCAACGGTGTGGAAGTATTATGGGTATGGTTAATACTTATATGTCCAAATGCCTCCCCACTCTCATCATCTCTTACGTACCCTCAAAGACACAAACCTAGTGCCGCCTTAAACAACTGCATGCCATCGCCGGAGATCGCCCCATGGTGGCGGTGATCGTTCAATGACCACCAAATTTACACCAAATCACTGCCTCACCCTCCTCTTGCCATACCCGTGCTCCGTTTTCCTCAAAACCTACCCAAGTCCCTCGAATATAGATTTTAATCTATGAACCCTATAGCCGCCATGAGTTCTCCGGTGGCGGCAGAGCTCCAAACACCACCAAATATAGACCATACAATCCCTATGATCCTTAAAATACCATAATTATGTCAATTCCCTCAAAATCTCCACCAACCGCTCTTAATCTCAGATCCAAGAATAAAACACAAAATCCGTGCTAATCTTGAACTCATCCTGCAAGGGCTTGGGTTCATGTTTCTCCTATTCTTGAAGATAATTTAGGCCTAAAACGAGTGTTATTTGGCTGTTCTCACAAGAACAGTCGATTAGCACTCATTTTAGTTTAAATCAAAGGAAGTCAGTGTTTACTTATCCTGAGTCATCTTTCACCGGTTTTAGGTATTTCTATCTCTCTTGGTTCCTTTATCTATCTGACTGTTCCCCTTCTTTTCTTTGCCTTCTTCTCCTTTTCTCTCAAGAATGAAGAATTCTGGCTTTCCTGTCTTTGTGTTTAAGCATAAAATCAGTCAAGCTATCAAATGCCGAAAATCGACTTAGCATAATTTATTTTTTAGGCTTTTGAGTCCATATAATTCCTCATTGATTATTTCTAATTTCTCTGTTTAATTTATTTTACAACTTTGTGGTTTAATTTGAATTGGTCCTTTATGATTGTTTTGATTTCATTGGGTCGGATTATTGCTATTTTCTTTTTCTTCTTTCAAAATTTGCTTTGTGTCGGGCTTTGTTTAGCTTGGGGCCTTCATTTCATACAAACGGGTCCATTAGCTAAAGCCCAAAAGGTTTGTGAGGGGGTTTGGATTAGTCAGCTTTTTGACGGGTCCAAGTCTCAGCTGTGGGTAGAGGTAATTGTCAGGTGTTTCAAGGGTATTTTGGGTAATTGCTTGGAGGAATCTCATGGTAACAGAATATGAAGCTTCTAGTGGGGGGGGGGGGGGGGCTTTTTAAATTTCAGAAGTATGGTAGTTTTTCTTGATCACCAAGTCAGAAAATAAGGGACTCTTTAGCAAAAAGGAAAATTGGGAAAAGGACAATTGTGAATAATATGAACTCTCAACTGCTTACTGCTGCCCCAACTCTTCTATATAAATAGTCTCATTTGCTTAAGAAAGGGAGGGGGGACCCAAGAGATGGAGAGCTAAAAAATCCGAGAACACAAATGACTACAAATGTACTGTTTTATTCATTTTCTGAGTGATTTTTCAGTTTTCTCTTGATTCTTGGAAATACTCTAGAGTAGTTTGAGGCTGAAATATTCCAACTAATTAGACAGAAATATAAGTTTTACTATTTTAGTGGATCCTTAGAGATTCTGATTTTCTTTCAAATTTTCAGAAATAGTTGTGACACACATGTGTATCAAATGGTTTGAAATTAGTTTATAATATCATTTTAAAGCCTGTCGGGCTGTTAGTTTGGTTCGAGCTTGATAAGTTGAATGGCTATTTGTCATCCTGGCTTCAAAGCCGTGTTTTTGGTTGTTTGAATGCTGATTTGTGCTCCTGAATCTGCTGCTACTGCTCTGCTCTACTGACTCTTAACCTTTCCCTTTTTTTCTTTCCCAGGTACATACTTCGAACCCCAATGTGTAATCAAGTTTGAAGATGGAACGAAGTTATTTTTGCATTGCGACACTAGTTTTTTTTACAATTGATTCTATCCTCATGCCTGTTTGCTTAGACTACTAATGTGATGACTCCTTTCTTAAAATAGTTAAGGATCCACTTGTAAATAATCATGGACCCTAAACTTTGACTTGGCTCCATTTCGTGTTTTGGTTTGTTATTAGTAGTATAGATGTCAATTCTGAAGTCCATGTGGGCTGATTGTAGAAAAAATATATGGAATCCTTGAGTTTCTTTATCATGTATAATTGGACATTTAGAAGTTGGTTTGGTAACCGTTGCTTGAAATAATTTGTATGTTAGCTATCAATTCACCCTTTCCCTGATCCCCTCAAGTGTTGAATGTCCAAGTGTACTAAATAGTCATATAGTCATTAGCTTTGGTAGTATAGCTTAGTTTGATATCCATTTAGTTGAAGTTGTATTTGAGTCGAGAATTATCTAGTTCTATCACTGATCCAGTGTGTGTGAATTCGATACTTCTTTAATAGTTTGGACGAGCTGTAATAATTTAGTTTCAATTGTTCATGAAGCATGGAATTCATTTAGAGTTTGAGTTTAAAGTAGCACTGATTCCTTTCTAGTATGACAAGGATTGTAAGCATGTTTAATTTTAATATAATTTTGGAACGTTGGGTGAACGTAAAAAGTGATATAGGATTAATTTATGGTTTGGCATAAGTATTTTTCCTCCCTGTGGGTACTGGTTGTTTTTAGTTTGAGTTTAAAGTTTGTAGACTGTTTTGTTCATGTCATTCATGCCTTTTTGCTCTTTTTGGGCCTAGGACTGTACTGGTAAATTGCCCGTTAATAATTAAATAATAGGCTTTGGGCCTTCCAAGTTAAGTAGCAGACTCGAATTAAGGGTTCTTCAGTGGAGATCGTCCTTGTTCGAGTTTGGACTTGATCTTGGGGCCCGAATTTCCTTGAATACCTTGTGTTAGTTAATTGTTAAATAGTAGTTCAACTTTAGGACGTCCTTTTAAAATAAATTGAGGTGCACCGCGCCTAACAAAATTGAAAAATTGTGTGGCCATCTATAATTATGTTTTTAAATATTTAGAACTTGAGGTGTGCCATTTAGCTAATTTCATGGCCCTCACAAAGTTAACAACACGTTAGTTGCTTTTAGGTGCGTCATTTAATAATTTTACCTTCTTACACTCGGGTGTGCATTTCATGTGACCCAAATCAAATCTCAAAATGTTGAATAAAATTTGTTCATGATTGCGGGTGCATTTCATGTGACACGATCCAAAGACACATTTTAAACAATGTTCAACTTTCTTTATGAGATGAATACAATCGGTTTTAAAAGTTAAAATTGGCACATAGGTTCAAAATGTTCTAAAAATCAGATAATCAAGCTGAATATAACAGTTGAGTGACCGTGCTAGAACCACAGAACTCGGGAATGCCTAACACCTTCTCCCGGGTTAACAGAATTCCTTACTCAGATTTCTAGTTCATGGACTGTTGAATATCAATATTTTCCTCGATTCAGGATTCAACCGGTGACTTGGGACACCATAAATATACCAAGTGGCGGCTCTACATCTTTTATATAAATCTCGTTACTATTGTCCTTTAATTGGGAAAAATCCTTTACGCCCTTGCAGGTGTAGTGAAAAAGGAGGCGTGATAGCTCTGGGGACTCTGCTGGGGACAAAAATCCAGAACTTTGGTTCAGGTTTTGGAATTCGAGCTCAGTTATATTGTTATGTATGGCTTTATCTGATTTTGTTTTATTATTAGGCCTAATGTGCTAATTGCTGCTTTTGCCACTTTGATATTCTGTGAGTTGTATATAAATTGTTACGAAACTCATCTTCTATCCGAGTCTTCTAAAACATGAAGAAGGGTGCACATCGTGTGACTTCTTTACTGTCTAGATTCATTTCCTATTTAGATTGAGATTCGAATAAGTTGCTAAGCCGGCAGAGCTTCGGTATCCCCGGTACACTGACCCCCGGCTCGAGTTGTCCACTCGGTTAAGCCACGTCTAAAACAATAAAACCAGGGCTTATATCTAGTATGACTAAGCCTCATGCCGGATCCCTAGTAGGAACATTTGTTTACATCATGTGCATTTGACTTAGGGGGCTCAACACAGGGGTTGGGTCCGTCTAGGACAAGTAACCTAAAATGAAAAAACCACCCTGATGAATCTTATGTGCTGCTTGTGCATTTATTTGCTTTGGACTTGCATGTTGACCGGCTATTTGAATATGGGAAAAAATGAGAAAAGAGGAAAAAAAGAGAGAAATAACAGTGTAGAGAGTTGATTACCTATTTTAGAAGAACCAATGTCCAAATAGTACCGAAACTCTACCAGACTTTGAGAAAAATGAATAAAAAGAAAAGTGTTTTTATTTTCAAAATAGTTTGTTTTATTTGCGAATGAAAAAGAGAAACAAAAAGAGTTTTATTTTCAATTATTGTTTTATTTGCCACTGAAAAAGAAAAATATAAAAAAGAGTCTTGTTTTCAAAAATAGTATATTTCCAAATGAAAAAGAATCTTGTATTAAAAATAGTTTGTTTTATTTGGCCGAACTATGCCAGTTTAATTCTCCCAGGGTGTGGGATAACGTAGGCGACCCCCATCGGGTCCAACTTCCTTTTTTCAAAAATAGCCTGAAAAGAACAAATATTTTGTTTCTATTTGAAAAATAATTAAGCTGGTGCCATTCTTGTAAGAAATAGCCGAATGTCTCTAAAAGGCCGCCGGAAGGCTGCTTATGCAAGAACATCCTCATTTGGTCAATTTTCATGGTTTTGGCTGGTTTGCCAATGCAACCTTAAAATCTTCGTCCCCGAGGTGCTGAAAGGCCATGAAACCAGGTCTTTATTTTAGTTTAAAATAAAAGAAAAGTGTCAGTTTTGTTTTGAGTAAAATAAATTTCACTTTTGCTTAATCATCTTAATAAATATGCAGGATGAGCACGAAAGAAACTGAACCTTTCGCAATATTTAGTGAGATCCACCTACTGCTTTACATCTGGTGGAATAATCTGGATAAGGGTAGCAAAGAAACAGCGGTGAAAATCTTGGGAGGCCTCGTCGGTTTGTTGAATGTCAAGCCCATATTAGATATCATAGAAGCTTTAATAACTTTTTGGGACCCGACTTGCAATGTATTTTGCTTCTCTGACTTTGAGCTTACGCACACGGTGGAGGAAGTCACGGGCTATGTAGGACTAAATGGAAACCTGAGAGGTCAATATCTTTTGTCACCAAGATCAGTGTCTCCATACTGATTTTTTGATCTACTAAGTATTAGTCGGGATTTTCAGAATAAGGACCTGTTTGGAGGATGTTGTACTCTCCTATTTCTATATCAATGCTATGGTAATCATTGGGGTTTTGAAGATCCAAATCTTGGACTGACCCATGCTGGGTATAGAAACAAATGGGAAGTAAGGCGAGGTTTGGCATTCATAGTAGCATTCTTGTGGATTGTGGTATGTCCACGAAAGGATAAGAAGATAGAGATAGGACTTGTAAGGATGGTCGGTGTTGCAATAAAAAAGGCCAACAGTACCGTAGTTCCCCTGATCTTGTCAGAAATCTACCGAGCTATAACTATATGCCGGGAAGGAGGAAAATTTTTCCAAGGTTGCAGTCTTACTTCAATTGTGGATGCAAGAACACCTCTGCCACCAGGTGGGAGATATGAAATACGGTTTGACCGGGTTAAGCTGTATCAAAGAATTTGAGAAATAAGTAACGTGTGCATTTCTTCAGGGTATTGAAGATTGGCTGGTACAATTGAGATCCTTCACTGCCGATCAAATTAAACGGGCATTTGGATGGCTTATCGTCACTTAGGTAGTACACATGTCAGCTGGAGAGTGTCATACTCTTATAATGGGAATCCGGAGTATCCAACCATAGGCTCCCCACCGGGTATTGCGCCAATTGGGAAGGTTTGAAGTCGTTACCAATGATGAATACTTGAGTAAGCAAGTCATTGAGTAGAGTCCAAAAGCTGCATTTCCAGAAGATAAAATTTGCAAGCTATGGAATGAATGTAGATTCCTCGAGCCTAGAACCATGGTCCGAGATCCACCTATAGGTGAGGTGGACCCGAGGTATAAAGTTTCATTTAGGAAAAGATTCCAGAATCCTCAAAGGCCTGCAAAAGAGCCCATGTTAAGAAATTTAATAATGACTCACAAGAACAATGGGGTTGGTTGGCAAAAGAAGAAAGTTACACGGCCAAAATAAGCAGGACAGAACAATAAGTTAGGGACCTAAAATTTGAAAATGATGTGCAAGTTGTTGCCGATGAGGGAGAAAAGAATAGACTGACTCAAGAAAATGAGGCTCTAAAGGCCTAAATTCGCAAGTTGAAAATAGCTGTCCAAAACCCAGAGAGGAGTCAAGCTGTTGAAAGACTGACAAACATCTTGAGAAGGAAAGCCCTCGAGTGCCAAGACAACCTAGACAAGGCAAAGGTTATTATGTCAGAAGCCCGAGCTCAATTATCAAAAAATGCGAAAGGTCAGGCTCAATTTGTGTAGCAACTGAAGAGAAAGTACGAGGGGACAATCACTAGCCTAATGAAGAAGGTAACTATTCTTGAAAATGAGGCAGCTAAACATGCTAGGGTTTTTAAATCCGACAGGGAGAACTGCTATGATTTGATGGCCCAAATGGAAGAAGAGAAACAATAGTTGCAAAGTCAAAGCTGATGCGCCGGAGAATTTCGGCACATTTCAATTCTAATTGCTTAGATTCTAGCTTGTTTCAATGTAATTATAGCTGATACTCATATAAATTTGTTGTTCTTACAGCACACGAGGAAGGGAAGACCAATGATATGAAAATGGACGCAAAAATAGAATAAAAAGCATGATATTGCACAAATGCCAATCTGCGTTCTAGTCTACGGTCGCAGAACACACATGCGGACCGCAGACTCGTCTCTCACATCGTTGAGTGTTACAGCGTCTGGAGCTAAAAATCATGTCAAGAATGCGGCGCGATCTGCGATCGCATAATCAAAATGTGGACCGCAGATGAGCCGCAGAACGAACAAGAAGAAACTCAAGGACAAAGATGCGATGCATATCTACGGTTGGATAACTCAAATGCGGACCACAGATGGGACCTGCGATGAAGGCCGGGCACCTAGGGTTTTGGATCTGCGGAGCGGCTACTCAAAAATGCAGACCGCAGACCTGTTTTGCGACAAGTCTGTGGTCGCAGACGTGATCTGGAAAGGCAAATTTGTCCATTTTCTGTCCCGAAATTGGTTCACCTATAAATAGTTTTAAGAGACTTTTGTGGGCTCATCTTGTCTTACCTTTTAGCTACACTCCAAAACTTTAATATTCCCTCTTTTTGGAAGTTTTTGGGTGAAGAATCTTCTCTTTGTAAGTATTTATGACACTTATTATTAGTTGGTTCTTGTGTTTTAGCATGTGTAGCTAGTTTTAAATACTAAGGTTGTGGACCCTAAATGCGTGTTATGTTAATGGGTGTTTAACATTGAATATATATATATATATATATATATATATATATATATATAATGGTTGGTTGATATTTATTTACTTCTTGTTCTTCATTCATTGTTGGTGGTTGCAAATATTAACAAAAGCCATTAAATTCTTGCTTTGCTTGGGAAAGTGGGTTAGAATTTGGTAGAAGTAAATATCAATGACTCAAGACTTTAAACCTTGTTTGATAAAATCGCTTAGGAATAAGTAGGTTTTAATTGGCATTTATTGATGGTTCTTAATAGCAACTCTTTTATATTTGGGAAAGTCATAAAGAGGAAATACTACTCATTCATTGGAAATATATCATATTACCTATTAACATTACACTTCATTAAAGGGACATAACCTTGGTCACTTTTATCCACTTGTTTACTCATTAATTGTTAAAATTAGTTTCTACTTAAACTCAAACAATTATACATACTCTTGTCACCATACACCATTCTCTCTTGTTACAATTAACCGAATAGAGATTGAACTCGGGTCGAGCAACACACTAAACAAGTAACCTTTTCACACCTACTCCCTGTGGAATTCGACCCCAACCTTGTTGGGTTATTATATTTGACGTCGACCGCCTTACACTATTTATTAAAGTGTAATTTTAGCGTATCAAATTTTGGCGTTGTTACCGTGGAATACGGTTCTTCAAATTACTATTTAGTGTGTACTTTACTTAAGTTTATTTTTCCGTCACACTTTGCTTGTTTTGCTTGTTGTTGATTGGAAACATGTCGAATTATGAAGAAGATGTGGAGGGTGAAATGGGATAAAATACTTTTGCAGACATCGAAGAATGCATTGATGATACCAATGCTATTGTGCCTCCGGCCTTTGGAGCGGCTACATTTAAAGTGGAACATGGGTTAATTCTGATGCATAAGGCGGAAGGGTTCTTCAGCTATTCCACTCTTGATGATCTAACGTAACTCCTTTGGAACTTTGTGGGTGTGTGCGCAATGCATAAGCAAAACAATGTAACTAACGACACCCTAAGGTTGAGATGCCTCAAGTACTCTCTAGCTGAGGATGCAAGGAAATGGCTCCAGAATCTACCTCCCAACTCCATTCATACATGGCCGAGCTTGTTCAGACGTTTTTGTCCAAGTGGTTCCCGCAAAGTAAAAAGTATGAATTGTGGGACAAGGTATTTTTCTTCAAGCAAATGCAGGGGGAGCAGTTGCATGAGGCATGGGATCGTTTCAAATTGTACTTTGTGAGGTCTCCAAACCATGGGTTCCCATATTCCATGTTGTTAGAAAAATTTTACATGGGTTTGGATCCTATTTACTAAGACACAGCCAAGAATGCAACTGACGGGTCTTTCATGGATAAAACATTTGCTCGAGTGACGCGAATTCTGGACAAAATCGCAAAGCACGACCAGGCATGGCATTCCGAAGATGCTACCGAAGGGATTTCCTATAGCTCTCCTTCATTGAGAACTTTGATCAAGGAAAATTAGGAGAGGTATCAAGTGATTGTCGGACTTGCTACAAATGTAAGTGTGCCTACAAAGATGTTGACAGATAATCAGACAAACAGAGTTAATGTAGTGGAGGATATTCCTCCCAACTTTGAGGAAAATTTTGAGGAAGCAAACTACAACAACAACCCTCATGGAGGGTACCAAAGGCAACCATACCATGGTCCTGGACAACAAAATCAATTGAGGCCAAACCCGCAAGGGCAAGGCAACCAACAGTGGAGAAATGACAAGGTAATTCTCAACAAGAAAATTGGAACAATAACAACAACTTCGCAAACCGTAGCTCCATACTATATGTTCCCCCGGAAGGTAATTATGCAAATCAAGGGTCATCCAGTGTTTTGAATTTAGAAAGCATGCTTGAGAGAGTTTTGAAAAATCAAGAAATGTCAGATGCATCCATGAGAAACATGACCGAGGTTGTTAGCTCTCATACCGCATCTATCCAAAAATTAGAGATGCAAATGAGAGACCTTTCACGGGAGCAAAACACAAAGCAAAATAGGCAACTTCCGAGTGACACAATACCGAACCCGAAGAGTGGCGGAGGTAGTTCAACCTCTCACATCATGGTTATAACGACTACAAGTGGGAAGGTTCTACAAAGTGACATTGTGAAAAAGGTTGTGGAGGAAGAAGCCGAACAAGAAGTGGAAGCCGAAGAGCACAGTGTTGTAGAAGTTGAGAGGTTGCTGGAAAATGAAACAGTTCAAGAAGTGCTCCGAAAAGAGGTGAAGGAAAAGGGAAAAGAGAGGGAGCCATCAAAAACTCCAACTTCTATTCCTAGACCTCCTCCACCATTTCCTCAAAGACTTGTATGAAGGATTGAAGATAGCAATCTTGAAAAGTTTTATGATATCCTTAAGAAATTATCAGTGGAAATTCCATTCTTGGAAGCTTTCCAAGAAATGCAGGGGTTTGCCAAATATTCCAAGGAATTGATCACCAAGAAGAGGACAACGAAGAATGAGGTTGTGAACATGACTCACCGGGTTAGCTCTATCATTGCCAAGAGTCCTGTCCAAAAGAAATAGGACCCGTGAGCATTTACCATTCCTTGCACTATTAGATATCGAGACTTTACTAGAGCCCTTTGTGACAATGGGTCTAGTATCAACTTGATGCCACTTGCCATCTACAAGCAACCGGGATTAGGGATGCCAAGGACAACAAGCATGAGGTTACAAATGGACAACCGATCTATTAAACGACCAGTAGGCATTTTTGATGATGTGATTGTGAAAGTCGGTGAATTTTATTTGCTCGCCGACTTTATGATTCTAGATTGTGTCGCGGAGAAGGATATCCCTATCATCTTGGGGACACCATTCTTGGCAACCGGAAGAGCACTTATGGATTCTGAACGAAATGAGATCAAGTTTCGGATGAATGGCGAAGAAGTTATCTTCCAAGCTAGAAAGGGTATGAAGTTGCCCCTTGAGTATGAGAACATCTCTGTGATTGAGGTGGTTGACGAGTGAAGATGGAGTCGAAGTAAAAATGGAAGAGGAATGCCTTGGTGAGGCATTGGTGGCAATCTTAGTGAATTTTGATGGTGAGGACATGGAGGGATACATGGAGTCGGTGAACGCATTGGTGGGTCTTGGATCCTACACTTATGCTCCAGCCAAGATCTCTCTTGACATGGAAAATAGAGCCATACCTCCCGCCAAACCATCCATCATTGAACCACCGCAATTAGAGCTCAAGCCTCTCCCGGCGCATTTGAGGTATAAATTCTTAGGCTCTAATGACACCTTAACCGTAATCGTTTTGTCTTCTTTGAATGATTTGCAGGTAGACAAGTTGTTCGAGGTCTTGAGAGACCACAATAAGGCTATTAGATGGACAAACACAGACATCCGCGGGATTCCTACGGGGATTTGTGAACACAAAATCTAATTGGAGAGCGACACAAAGTCAAGCATTGAATCAAAGACGGTTGAACCCGTCAATGCAGGAGGTGGTAAAAAAGGAGATCATAAAGTGGTTAGATGCCAGAGTAGTGTACCCCATTGCAGACAGTTCATGGGTGAGCCTAGTTCAGTCTGTGCCCAAAAAGGGGGGCATGACCGTGATAGAAAATGAATCAAATGAGCTCATCTCAACACGAACATTGACCAGATGGCGAGTGTGCATGGACTATCAAAATTTAAACGATGAAACATGCAAAGACCATTTCCCTATGCGTTTTATTGATCAAATGCTTGATCGGCTAGCAGGAATGTCATTCTATTGCTTTCTTGATGGATATTCTGGATATAATCAAATCAACATTGCGTTGGAGGATCAAGAAAAGACAACTTTCACTTGTCCATATTTCATGTGTGCTTTTAGCCGAATGCTATTGGGATTGTGTAATGCGCCGGCTACTTTCCAACGATGTATGATGTCCATTTTCTCGGGCATGGTTGAAGATTTTCTTGAGGTATTCATGGATGATTTTTCGGTAGTTGGGGACTCAATTGAGCATTGTCTTGGCAACCTTAAGCAAGTGCATAAAAGATGCGAAGAGAAAAATCTCGTGCTAAATTGGGAGAACGTAACTTCGTGGTTGACGAAGGCATTGTGCTTGTGCACAAAATTTCAAAGAAGGGTATTGACGTTGACCGGGCGAAGATTGATATCATCTCTAAGCTTTCTCCACCAACAACCGTGAATGGTGTGAGAATTTTTCTAGGGCAAGCCGGGTTTTACCGGCGCTTCATCAAAGACTTCTCAAAGATTGCTAACCCCTTGTGCAAGCTCCTCGAGAAGGATGCTAAATTTGTGTTTGATGAAAAGTGTCCTAAGGCTTTTGAGGAGTTGAACTCAAGCTCACCACGGCACCTATTATTGTCACTCCCGATTGGTCTCTTCCTTTCGAGCTCATGTATGATGCCAGTGGTGTGGCTATTAGAGCGATGCTAGGTCAACATGACAACCAAATACTTCATCCAGTGTACTATGCCAGCAAAACTCTCAATGGAGCACAGGTAAACTACACAGTGACTGAGCAAGAGCTTCTCGCTATTGTATATGCTTTTGAGAAGTTCCGGGCATATTTGTTAGGATCCAGGGTGATAGTGTATACAGATCATGCGACTCTTCGTTATCTTATGGTAAAGAAAGATGCAAAGCCTCGGTTGATACGATGGGTCTTGTTGTTGCAAGAATTTGACTTTGAGATCAAGGATCTCAAGGGAACGCAAAATCAAGTGGCGGATCATTTGTCAAGGCTTGAGGAAGCAGGGAGACCACAAGGTGATCTTGAATTCAATGATGCTTTTTTGGATGAGCAAATATTGGCACTATCCAGCACTTTTGCTTCGTGGTATGCCGATATTGCTAGCTATCTGGTGAGTAACCTTATCCATGATGATTTGGAATCATATCAAAAGAAAAGGTTCTTGAGAGATTGCCGGCAATACTAATGGGAGGAGCCATATTTGTTTCGTGTTTGTGCCGACAATATCATTAGAAGATGTGTTCCCGAAGAAGAGATGATGCAAATTCTCAAGGCATGCCATGAATCTCTGGTTGGGGGTCATAATGGAGGAAATCGAACGACGGTAAAAGTTCTTGAATGTGGATACAATTTTTCGTCCATCTACCATGATGGAAATCAAATGGTCAAAGCTTGTGACCAATGTCAACGACAAGGGTCTATTTCCAAAAGTCATGAAATGCCGATGCACTTTGTGGTGGAGATAGAGATCTTTGATGTGTGGGGGATCGACTTCATGGGCCCCTTTGTGAGTTCTTATGGGATGAAATATATCTTGGTGGCTGTGGACTACGTGTACAAATGGGTTGAAGTAGTTGCCTTACCAAACAATGAGGCGAGAAGTGTCACCGCATTTTTGAAGAAGAATATATTCACTCGGTTTGGCACCCCTAGAGCCATTCTTAGTGATGGTGGATCACACTTCTGCAACAGAGCTTTAGCGGGGTTACTTGAAAAGTACGGACTCAAGCACAAGGTGGCCACACCTTATCATCCGCAGTCGAGTGGTCAAGTTGAAGTGTCCAACCGGGAGATCAAGAATATTCTAGTAAAAACTGTGAATTCAAATAGGATCCACTAGTCAAGAAAGCTAGATGATGCATTGTGGGCATACCGTACGGACTATAAGACTTCTATTGGTACCTCTCCTTACCGGCTCATCTTTGGTAAAGCATTTCATCTACCCGTGGAGTTAGAACACAAAGCCATGTGGGCATTGAAGAAGTTGAATCTGGAATGGGTTGAGGCTGCAAATTTGAGGTTTACACAACTCAATGAACTGGAAGAATTCCGGTTCCATGCTTATGAAAGTGCGGCTGTGTACAAAGAGCGGATGAAGTTTGTCCACGACAAAAAGATCTTGAAGAGGGAGTTCAAGGCAGGCGATTTGGTCTTGCTCTTTAACTCAAGGTTCAAACTGTTTCCGGGCAAACTCAAATCCAAATGGCCCGGCTCCTTCAAAGTGGTGAATGTCTCACCGTCTGGAGCGGTAGAACTAGAATCAACAGACGAGTCCCAAACATTCAAAGTAAATGGCCAACGCATCAAACATTACTTGGGCATGGACGGTGAAATGATTTAGGTGGAGCAGGTGGCTCTCAAAGATGGTCCTTGCCCGACTACTGAGTGACATTGATGGAACATCAATCCCGTCGTGTCGCGATGTTAAATCAGGCTCTTCATGGGAGGCAACCCATGGGTGGTAACACTTTTTTTTTCTCTTTACATTTTTCATTTTTTGTGTGTTTACGAAGTCTGTTGGAGTGCAGGGAGCTCAAAAGATCACAACACTTGGTGAAACTGCTTGAGAAAGTCAAGGAAAAGCACAGGGTGAAAAATTCGGTAGAAATGCGATCGCAGAATTGATCTGCGGTCTGCATATCTACCGCAGACATAACCAGAGAGGGGCCAAAATTGGTAGTTGGAAATGCGGCGGAAATGTTCATTCTGCGGTCCGCATGTTGAATATGCAACCGTAGATTTGACCACATTTGAGGCCTTCTAAAATCCTTCACTTCCACATCGCAGAAAACATATGCGATCACATAGTGTGCTCTGCGATGCATTGGCTACCGCATATAACATTGCAGAATCGCCAGGTATGTTTCACTTACACTCCGTTTCAAAACAAAAAAAACTAAAAAAAGAGAAAAAAGAAGAAAACGACAGAATACAAAAAAACTTTTTTTCGAAAAAAGGGGCAATCTGATCGAACCCAAGCAAGGACAATCCTCAAGCTCACAAACAACTCTTTAATCAACACTTGTGCATCACTCATGGTATGTAAATCTCTTCCCCTCTTTTTCATTCGAATCTCATGTGCAAAGGTGTGATCTAAGTTAGTTGTATGGTTAATGTCTGCTAAAAATGGTCGCGTTTGGGCTAAGCATGATGGGGGAAATGGGATTGAAGAAGAATAGGGTAGCCATTGTAGGAGACTAGGGTTTGTCTACTGAAGAACGAAGAGTTCTGTGGTCTGCATATCTGATATGCGGACCGCATTGTGGTTGTAAACTTAAACCTACATCACCTGGAGAAGATGACGTTCTGTGGTTGGTCTGCAATCGCACAACTGTTATGCAGTCCATAGACCGATCGCATACTAGCCTCCAATATTGGCTTAGCAACATCATGAAAGCGGTGGAGAATGCGGTCGCAGAAGTGATCTACGGTCCACATATCTACCGCAGATTGAAACAGAGAATTGTGAAATTTTTTGAAGTTAAAATGTTCATTCTGTGATGCATCTGCGGTTCGCATAGTGGTTATGCGATCGCATTTTGCATCGGAGATGGAACAACTATTTAGGCATGCAAGTGTGCGGTGATTCTGCGGTCCGCAGAGTGGTTCTGCGACCATAGAATCGACCGCATTGTTGATTTTTCTTTGTTAATTCCCTGATTCTTGGTTATTAGTCCTTGTGCAGATATGTCGCCCAGACAAAAGAGAATAGAAGAACATACACAACAATAACCACCCCATCCAGAGGAGGAAGAGCTTCGCTCTGAGGTAGACATACATGCCAAAGCCCGGAGACACCAATAGGCCGAGGGTGCATAATACCATCTCCGCTGGGGAGTTGAGGGGTCTAGGGACAAGTATAAAGCTGGGATACTCCGGAGGTCACTTCTGCATGAAAAGCAATTAAGTCTGAATGGGCTGAAGGAGAGATACCCTCATATCCTCGCTAACATCAAGCGGAGGAAATGGATTGCTTTACCTGAACCTCCATCTGAGTAAACTGAATCAATGGTGGGCGAGTTCTATGCATCCTACGGCGCATCCAGAACCAAGCAACGCAAGAGGCATAGGATGTATCTAGAGAAGGTAGAGGTTCGGGGCTTCACCGTCAAGTGCAGTGCCATGGCCATAAAAAAATTGCTCGTCCCAGAATGGGAAGATGACACATCAACGGCTAAGTATGATGCCAAGTTTGCAAATAATGAGGGTGAACGTAGCTCGGTTGCCTCTGTCATCGCAAATGGGACTCTAACATGGATACAGCCGGGACAAAAAATCTACAAGGAGAGTTTCTCGCTGGAGGGACGATACTGGCTTGCATTCCTCGCATCCAGATTGATCCCTACGCAGAACGAGACAAAAATTTCAATTGAGAAGGCTCTCCTGGTAGCTTGTATGATGCAGGGCATCAAGATCGATGTGGGGTCCATTATATTTCAAGAAATGGGTAAGCGGGTAATGCAGGATGCTACATCTCTCCCATTCTAACCATTAATTATAGCTCTATGCCAAGCAGTTAAAGTCCCGGTGGATGTCCGAAAGGACAAGATGGGCAGGGAGGCAGGTATTATAGATATCACCCGTCTTGGTGACGCTGTAGTGCCTCCCGTTGGTGTTGTTCAGGAGGACCTTCCTTCATCCTAACCTAATGTCACTCCACTAGCAGATGTTGTAGAGTCCTCTACGCCTCAGACTGCCCCCTACATCTACCACTGTTCAGACTCCATATGCTCCTCCGGCAGTCTCAAAGCTTGGTATACTGGACCAACATGCAAATGCCAAAGTTGACCAGCTTCTTAAGACGTTGCCGAATTTGATCAAGCAATCCCTCTCTCCCATGCAAGCGGCCTTGGCAGATATTAAACAATAGTAATCAGCGTATGTAGAATGGCTAAAGGGAATTGAGTTGAGGTTAGAGAAGGTGGAAATATGCGAGGTGAGTGGCCTGCACGACCTCAAGAAGGAGGTTGCCTCTATGAAGGTCGAATTCCAAAAAATGCAAAATTTGGAATTCGATCTTTCATCCCTCCGTCCATCGGAAGGTGTTCTAGGTACAGGCTCAGCTCCAGACATGGGGCTTGATTTCACAAATTTGATGGTGGATCCTGTGGTTCCTACCCCCAGATGCTGTCATACAAATTCTCCCACCGGTCATATTGATATTGATTTTGATGAGGAGACTGGTAGCTCGGACAAGTTGGAGGGTGACAGAGGATGGGGAAGAGGATAGTCTGGGTTTCTCCAGTGATGAAGCCCCTCAGCTTATTGATAAGGGGAAGACGATTGCTTTGGATGATGAGAGTGCAGATGCTACTACTGAGGAGGTAGAGAGGGCACAGATGAAGATTGCCGTGGAGAGATCTTTGATTGACAGAGGGGGTCCGACAGCTCCTGTAGTATCCCCAGCTACACTAGTTGCATCCAGTAGCTCTCAGGTGCTAGCCGACGATATTGTCCCTCCAGCCTCAGTGCCAAGTTGCACAACCAGTTACTTCCCCTACTTTAGACCAGTCACCAGCGAAGGAGATCACACTCCCGACTGATCCAGTTCCAGTTCTCACCACCACCTCAGAGGGTGATCCCTCCAGCACTCAGCCATCCACCGACTCCCATCGCACTTAGTGTGCCTCAGGGAATTTCCCCTCAAACTCTACTCTTTACTTCTATGCATTGGGGACAGTGCATCATTTATAGTCGGGGGTGGGCAGGTAGCCTTATGTTATTTTTGTTGTATATAGTTGTGTGTATAGCTGGAAACTCATGTATCTCTGATGTATGACCTTGGTATATGAGTGATGTATGATTTTGGTTTTTGATAAATGTTGTGTTTGTTAAATATCGTTTTGTGAATAAATTCCCCTTGGTTCTTCTTTTTCTGGTTCTTTTCCAATGATGGAATAGTAGAATCAGGATCTTAGATGTAAATCAGTGTGATCGGTTTGGGGTAATAGCCTAGTATCGAGCATGTGTGTTTGTACATAGCACTACCCTCCTATTGTCAATCTTGTCGACTTTTCCCAATGATAGATAGATTGATGATTGTCTTAAGGGAATTTGTCTCTATGATCAATTCTGTGAATCTAATGCTCGCTCTGTGACTCTATGGCAACCTAGAATTATACTTGTATCTATGATGAAGGCTTTGCAGTGAAAAATAGTTACTCGGAGTGTCAAATTATGTGAATGAAGCAGTTCATGCACCATGTGTGTGTAAGTTCTTTGTTTGTATATAATTCTCGTGTTTACTTCTGTCATCTAGAACTTGCCCGGTTAGTCTTTCAATGCTAACGATAGTATATTTGGTTGGAGGAATTATCTTAGGCATTCGTTGTGATTATGTGCAAAACCTCTTTATCCTTTCAAGCCTACCCGTGCATAAAGGATACCACTAGTACCCAATTTGAGCCTTTTAAACCTTTTCTTGGCCAACTCCTTACAAGCCTTTCCCATTTTGAAAAACAATCTCCTCTCTTAAACCCGTCCCTCTTTGAACACTAAGAATGAGGCTAAAAGCCTAAGTTAGGGGTAAGGTCAAAGTGAAGACCGTTAAAGGGTGTATGTGAGTTTAGGGCATCACACCTCAAAAGAGTTTTTGAAATTGTTCAAGCTCCAAAAAAAGAGAAAAAAAAAACCTAATAATGCTTATGTTTACAAAATTGGGAGTCTTGAACAATAATGAAAAGGTATGTAAGGTAGCTCTCTATTGGAGGCTAGACGAAAACAAAGATATGGGGGTCTGAAAAGGAATGCAAAAGATTAGCAAGATGTGATTAGTGTTCAAATAGGGTGAAGTCACTTGTACCCAAATGTCTCTCTAACCCATCCCGGAACCTACATTACAAGCCAAAAAGCCCTTATGAGACCTCTAACTGAACATTCTTGAATAAGCGACCAATTAAAATGAGGGCAAGCCTATGGTATGACATGTTGTAGCACTTGAAGTTCTTTCTGATAGTGAGTGTGTTTGTAAATATTCCCCCTGTGCCGTCTTTGTAAATATTGTGATTCTGGGACTTTCTTTATAAAAAGGGTATATGAATTTTGGAATTGAGCTGAAGTTGAGTTTTTTGAGTCAATTGAACATGCACTCAGCTGAGGGTAGCATCTAGTCACAATGTTGAGACTCCGAGTTCACAGTATTGATTAGTTTTCTCTGTACATACTTCTAATCTAGGAAGGGTGAAGCAATTGTAAATGCATGCTAGAAGAACTAGCAATGAACACCATCCCGAGTCACTACTGTTTCGTATTTGTAAACAGAGTTAAGAATAGGCTGAGTATGTTTTGCTTGATTGAGGAAAAGCAAGAGTTTAAGTTGGGGGTGTTGATGCGCCGAAGAATTTCGGCATATTTCAATGCTATTGCTTAGATTCTAGATTTTTTTAATGCAATTATAACTGATACTCATGTAAATTTTTTGTTCTTACAACACACGAGGAAGGGAAGACCAAGGATATGAAAATGGATGCAAAAAGAGAAGAAAAGAGCATGATATTACACAAATGCTAATCTGTGGTCTAGTCTGTGGTCGCAGAACACAGATGCAGACCGAAAACTCGTCTCTCACATCACAGAGCGTTACATAGCCCGGAGCTAAAAATCATGTAAGGAATGCGGCGCGATCTGCGATTGCATTGTCAAAATGCGGACCGCACATGAGTCGCAGAACGAACAAGAAGAAACTCAAGGACAAAGATGCGATGCAAATCTGCGGTCGCATAACTCAAATGCGGACTGCAGATGGGACCTGCGATGAAGGCCGTGCACCTAGGGTTTTGGATTTACGGAGGCAGCTACACAAAAATGCGGACTGCAGACCTGTTCTGCAACAAGTCTGCAGTCGCAGACGTGATCTGGAAGGGAAAGTTTGTCCATTTTCAGTCCCGACATTTGTCCATCTATAAATACTTTTAAGAGACTTTTGTGGTCTCATCTTGCCTTACCTTTTAGCTACTCTCCAAGACATTAATATTCCCTCTTATTGGAAGTTTTTGGGTGAAGAATCTTCTTTTTGTAAGTATATATGACACTTATTATTAGTTGGTTCTTGTGTTTTAGCATGTGTAGCTAGTTTTAAATACTAAGGTTGTGGACCCTAAATGGGTGTTAAACATTGAATATATATATAATGGTTGGTTGACATTATTTACTTCTTGTTCTTCATTCATTGTTGGTGGTTGCAAACATTAACAAAAGCCATTAAATTCTTGCTTTTTTTGGGAAAGTGGGTTAGAATTTGGTAGAAGTAAATATCAACGACTCAAGGCTTTAAACATTGTTTGATAAAATCGCTTAGGAATAATTGGGTTTTAATGGGCATTTATTGATGGTTCTTAATAGTAACTCTTTTATATTTGGAAAAATCATAAAGAAAAAATACTACTCATTCATTGGAAAATATTGGGTAGTATCTTAGACATCATTTGCATATCTAAAAGACCTCCCTTTAGAAATATATCATATTAACACCTGTTAACATTACACTACATTAAAGGGGACACAACCCTGGTCACTTTTATCCACTTGTTTACTCATTAATTGTTAAAATTAGTTGCTACTCAAACTCAAACAATTATACGTACTCTTCTCACCATACACCATTCTTTGTTGTTACAATTAACCGAATAGAGATCGAACTTGAGTCGAGGAACACACTAAACACGTAACCTTTTCACACCTATTCCATGTGGGATTCGACCCCAGCCTTGTTGGGTTATTATATTTGACATCGACTGCCTTACACTATTTATTAAAGTGTAATTTGAGCGTATCAAAAGCCTCCGTGATTTTCAAGTGTTAGAGGACAAGAATGAACAGATTGGGCGGTTGTTTTGAGGAAGAGGCTAGATTAGAGAGAGGATCCTGGCCATTGCTGATTACATTGTAGTAAAATGCCATGTGTGCGAGGATATGACTCGCACCACTTTCTTCGCCGCGGTAATGACTTTTGTCAAGCAGGTTATGAGTGATTTGGATCGCTTACAGGGGGATCTCATAGATATGCCCCCAGAGAGGCCGAATGATGCCCCATGGGCACCAGGAGCAGTTGAGGCTTTAACATATTTGTGATTGCTTGAGTCAGTGTTGTATTTTATTGAAGTCTGTCAGTCTGTCAGTGAGTCTGTATTTCTTTTATTAGAATATTAGAGTATGTGGGTTGTTTCTTTTTCGAGTCTGTATTTCATTTTTCATCAGAGTCTGTCAGTGTCTTATTAAGTTAGGATCTTTGTAATCAAAATTTATTTTAATGAAAATTGAAAATTCCAAAATATGTTTTATTTGATTTTATCTCAAAGAACTATGCTTAGTATAATTCATGCGGGGTCGTGATACGTAGAAAATCTCAATAGGATTCAACCGTAACCAAATGGAAAAAAGAAAAAAGAGTAAAAACAAGAATGAAAATGAAAAGAAAAGAGGTGAAAAACAAGAGGGAAGAAAAAAAGAGAGAAAATAAGAAACCAAAAGAAATGAACAATTGCAAAACAAGAGGGAATGGGAGAATAATAACAAAGAGAAAACAAAGGCAAGAACAAAAAAAGAGAAGAAAGAAAGAAAAGGGAAAAGCAAAACTTTGTATTTGGAAATAACGAAAAAGCCGGGATGACGCAAGCAGCAGAGCAAATGCATAATAGAAACTGTGAACTACTTAGGTGCATTCATTCTCCAAAATGTGCGGTTACCAATATGTTAAATGACCTAACGCAAACGTAATGGCATCATTTTGTTAAATTCATAGAAGAAGGGTGGTTGGTTTGTGGTTCATAGGGTAACTCATCCATGCAACACAAGTTCAGGAGCAAATCAGTCATGGCTGGCAAAGGGTTGAACACGGGTATTATTGATCCGTCGAAGGGAATTGTTGAATCAGAATCTGAGTTGAAAGAAGAGGTTTTAAGGATGAAAAGACAAATAGTCGGATTGTACAAAGCTTGGACCAGTGGGTGTCTTCCGCTATCGATCTCCGATGCCCAACATTATGCTCCAGAACCAATTGTCAAGGTCTCGGGTCCATACCCCCATACTCTTCATTTTTAGCCTCCCGGTGAGACTACGAAGCTTGCTAAGACAGTGGAGCAAGATGAGATATCTAGAAAGCTGGAAAGGATTAAGATGCCGAAGTTTAATTTGTATAATAGGCGGGGAGATCCAGTAGCCTACCTGAGGTATTACTGAAATGAAACAAGAAATGTCGGCAAGGAAGATGAGTTACTAATTGCACATTTCAGTGAGAGCCTAAATAGGGCAGCCTTAGAATCGCATGATCATCTAAATCTTGGAAAGCGGCACACGTTGGGCGGCGTGCCTCAAGATTTTGTGCGACATTTTCAGTACAATAAAGACATTGTCCCAAATCATTCCTCCCTATCTCAGATGAAAAAGAAGCCCAAGGAAAGTTTTGGGGACTTTTGGGTCAGATAGAACAAAAAAGTTGCTTAGGATACTCCTCCCATTGCAAAAAGGATATCGTTGAGCCCCGGCGATAACTTGGCCCAGTGGTCATTCCTGCCAAGCGTCTTTAGCGTCAACTCCAACCCAAATCTATCCCCGAGACCCACATAATTCACCATAGCATTATCCTTTGAACAATGCTTGGTCATACGTCCAACCACTAGGTCATTCCCTTCCTAGCAACAGGGTCCAGTAGTCGTTCTTGCTAAACGCTCTCAGCCTCGACGTCAGCCCATGGATATCCTTGTGCACCATACGTTCCACATCCACAAGGCCTGTAATGGTCCGCACAACGCCAACAAATGTCTCACCCACCCTCACAAGCTTGCCAGAAATCCCTGAATCAGGTTTCCAGCCCAATCAAGCATGTATGGATGAGATGTTACGGAAGAAGAAAGCCTACACTCCCTTGGAAGGGTCATACGCCAATCTGTTACATAGGCTAAAGAGTTTGGGCATGTTGAAGTATCTAGATAAAAATACCAAACCCTCTTCCAAAGAAGTTTGATTTTTCCCAAAGGTGCGCCTATTGCTCGAATGCCCTGGGACATGACATAGAGAAGTGTTGGAATATGTAGAATGAGGTCTAGAAGCTTATTAATGCAGGCGACATTGTCGTGCCAAATCAAGATGTGGAAGACATTAGCCAAAGTCCATCACCTGTGCAAAATGAGACACACATGTTAGGTATGGCTTATTTGGAAATGGAATGTGAGAATTCTTCTGGGAGCTTCGGAGGCCCACATGCCGCTAAGCTTCCAGTGCTATTAGAGCTTGATCTTAAGAACAAGCCAGCAAATAAAACCCAAAGGCAACTTGTTAGGAACAAATGTGATGAAGACCTGTGAAGTTCATGCAAAAGCTAGTGTCTAAGATGTTGAGTTTGAGGATCGGAAAGACGCTCTTTTCTTGGTTAGCCAGGGAGGAGTTTTGGTGGTTCATGTTGTTGTCATTTCTCATGTCTGGGTTATTTCAAGGTTGTAATCCGGGTATTGTCTTGTGATTCAAACCCTTTTATATTTTTATTATTTCTAGTTCCTTTAGTCGTAGTATCTCATTCAATGTTATCTAGGTTTGTTTTAGGGTGGAACCCCAGTTTATGTAGCTTGTTTTGTTGTTTAACGCTTTCACCACTTGTCTAATGCAATTCTCCATTTTCTGCCATTTCTAGCCATTTTGTTTAGTGCTTTCCTTATTTTACAGTTTTATGCTGGTTCTAGTGATATGACATGCACGCATAATTCTCAGTCTAATATTTAAAAGTCAGTTCAATCATGAAGCAATGAAATAATGTTAAAGATGATGGGGGCGCTTGAAGGAAATAAGTAAAGGCATTTTAAGGCCATTTGAAGCTCGAATTGTGTAAAACTAGGGAAAATAGAATATAAAAAAAACCCTAAACCCAAGTTTGCCTAAATTGACAGGAGCCGTTCATGGTAAGGAGAGTGAGAGTGTTGTTCAATGGTACTTTGTATTCAACAAGATGTAGAAGGCGGAAGTGTGGGTATGGTTATCAAGGCTAGTGCAATAAAAAGATTTTACAAATTTTTTGCTTGGTTTGTTTAATTGTGTAGTTTGGACTTGGCATGTTTTGGAAATTGAAATGACGAAGACATTTTGTTCTGCTATCTAAACACTTTATCCTTTGTTACCCCATTTGAAATTTATTTATTTCCTTTCATACCCCTCATTTGGAATCAGTATCAAGGATCATAAGATAAGTAAATGGAAAAAGAGAAAAGAAAAGAATGCGAAAGATAGAGAAGAAAAAGAAGAAGAAAAGGAAAAGAAGAAAGAAGAAAAAGGAGAAGAAAAAGGAAAAGAAAAAGAGAAAAAGCAACAAAACAACAAAAAGAGAAAAAGAAGAAAGAAAAGAAAATAAGAGAAATAAAAAGAAAGGAAAAATCTCAACAAACAAAGCAATTCCTATGACATGAACTATTTTCAACCTGATTACTTTTAAGGATACGTAGGTAGCCTCACGGTTTGTTCCCATCAAACAAAAATTCAATGTCCCCAAGAAAGAAATTGGGGGCAGAAGTTGTGATCGTTGTAAGAAATCTGATCCTGAAAGTTGTAAATTTTGAACCCATCTGAATTGTTTTGAGCCTTTTACCATTTCTTTATAAACCCCATCCAAAAGCCCACATTACGGTCCAAAGAAAGACCTTCTGATCAGTCTTCGAGAGATGTCAAGTCGAGCAGGTAGAGGTGAATCATATCAGGGGCAACACTTCGGTCCAAACAAGAGAAATGAAGTATGAGAGAGTTTATTGATGAAAACCCTCACGGGCATCGCAAGGCGATGAAAGCTGACATAATCAAAAGGAGAGAGTCTTATTGGAGAAAACTTTCACGGACACCTTGAGGCGACTGTAAGTTGAGAGAAAGAATGAAATAAGAGAGGCTTGATGGTGAAAACCCTTCGGGCGCTACAAGTCGAATAAGGATTGTGGATTTGATCGGAGAGGCAGAGCATTGAAGCCCAGTTTCATGGAGAAAAGGTACAACAAGGGCTGAATATCAGATTTGCTTAACAGAATATCTATGAGTGAATGTCATGGTCATTAGAGTTGGTATCCATATATGATAGATTTCTTCTTTATAGTGTTCTCGTTAGGAATCAATTCTTTCCTTCACTCTGTTTCTTTAATTTTGTTTATTTCCTCCTCTTGAGTCTGTTTGGTCATAACAAGTGAGAAATGATTTCAAAAGCTGCCACCAACTTTCCAAGTGCATAAAGCGGGGTCTGGCTAGCACATCAAAGTGTCACAAGTCAGGAAAAACAACAAGACCGCTGAGCTAGTAATAATCATCATGCTTTGGGTATCCTTGTGAAATACAAAGGCTTGGTATATCAATTCATGAACAATGCAACAGATGAAGGGTTAGGGTGAACAAAGCAAAGGTATTTTCTATGATATACAAGGCCAAGGCTAGCGATTTGAATCTGGGGAGAAAAGCGTGCGTAAGTTGGTAACAATAAATATACTGTGGGATTCATGTGAAAAACAAAGGTTGGGTAGATGCTGGTTCATTGGAAATGCAACAGATAGATGGTATTGGGTTTGAACGGAGAAGATGTATTTTCTGTGATAAGGGTAACAAAGAAAGTGGTTAGTCAATGAACAAGCAATGTCTTCATGTAGAAATCAGTCATCATGGGAAGTGAAGTAGAAATGACCTCAAAGTTCAAGGTCAAAAACCAACCACCACATTTAAAACTGACAAGATTTTTGTTTGATTGAAACATGGGCTGGAAAATTCGTTTGTTTTGGAGAAACTCTCCATAGGGGAAAGAGCAAGCACCAAACCAGGTTTGACCGTAAACTCTCAGGATCTTCTGGAAAATGTGACTTAGTGTAAAATTCAAAATAATCATGAGTAGTATAATTTAGCATAAATACACCTCAGGGGAATGTAATTTGGTTTCAAAGTTTGCATTTTAAGATACGATTTAATTAGGAGTTATCAGGACCTTCCTGGATAGTAGGACGTAGCTTAATACCTTCTTAGATAGCAAGATTTAGCGGAAGTCATACCTGTAAAGGATAAAGCATAGAATCAAAATTGTCGTTTAGTTAAGAGTTGTCGGGACCCCTTGGATAATGGGGCCTATCTTTTAAATTCTTAGTAATATTTGGTAATATGATTCAGTTAACACTCACCCTTGTACCCAACTTCCAAACTGGGGCAGATAATTTTCTTTGTTTGTCTATTTTATTAAAGCCAGGAGCCCTCCTGGAGAACGAAGGCACACTTTTAAAGTTTTGAAGTCGGGAGCCCGCCCATCTAACAAAGGCATACTTTTCAAGTTAGAAAGTCGGAAGCCCGTACATAGAGGAATACATTTCAAGTTTTGAAGTCGGGAGCCCGCTCATATAATAGATGCATATATTACAAGTTTTGAAGTAAGGAACCCGCCCGTATAATAGAGGAATACATTTCAAGTTGTGAAATTAGGAGCCTGCCTATATAGCAGAGGAAATAAATATCAAGCTCAGCAGTTTGAAGGATGGAAAAACATATCAGCTTACAATTCAAAGCGGCAATAATGGATTTCATCGAGAGGATACAAGACAACAAGGCAACAGGAAATACAAGAGCAAGTTTGAAGATTTAGATAGGGTTTCTGTAATTCATATATCATAGCTAGTTTAGCTTCTTTTTATTTTGACGGTGCAATAAGGGGGTTCAGTAAAGAGTAGCAGCAGCAATAATAGTGAGATCATAGCTTTATGGTAGTCCAAGCTACCAGACATACATGAACAACACTGACCTGATTCCTTTTTAGCCAATGATATATTGGCAACCTCTCAAGTAGTGTGCGTTCAAATCTTTCAAAAATTCTTCACATAGAGTATTCAAACGGGCAAAAATTGCTCGTATCCGCTCAATTATCTTTGCATGAAAACACTTCATGTTTTCGAGCAAAGAGGGGCATCTGTGAGTACGAGATTTTTGCCGTATATGAATTACTCCCATAGTTTCAAACAAAATAATTTCCATTCATTATTTGCAATTTCATGAATTTTGTGGCATTTTATGTTAATTGTTGGCATTTTGTTTGTATATTTTAATTCATAAAAATACAAAAAAATTTGGCCTCTGCATTAGGGTTTCAATTTATATTTTGGGACTAATTGGAGATTAATTATTTCATAAAATGGAAAATCAAAAAATGTACGTTTAAGTTGCATTTTTAATTTTTGATCTTGATTTTGAGTGGATTTTCTTAAAACTTGTTTTGTGATAATTATCATATGTGTTTAATTAGTTTTAGGGTTAATTGAATTTTCGGAATTAATTTAGATGTATTTCAGTTTTTAATCAACAATTAAAAGAAATTTAAAAAAAAAGAAAGTTGGAAAGAAAAAGAAGAGGAAAAAGAAATAAATAATCGGGCCAATATTCAGTGATTAAATCTATAGCCCAAACCTGCCCACTCCCCATTTGATCCAAGCCCAAACGGCCAGTCCTGTCAGCCCCACCTCAAACCTAAACGACACCGTTTCAAGCCAAGGAGATCTGGACCGTCTAGGTTATTAGATCCAACGGTGTGGAAGTATGGGCATGGTTAATACTTATATGTCCAAACGCTTTCCCTCTTTCTCATCATCTCTCACATACCCTCAGAGATCCAAACCTAGCGCCACCTCAAACCACCGTATGCCTTCAATGAAAATCACCCCACGCCAGCGACGATCGTTCAATGATCCCCAAGTTTATATCAAATCACCGCCTCACCCTCCTCTTGCCAGACCTCCGCTCAGTTTTCCTCAAAACCTACCCAAATACCTCGAATATAGATTTGAATATATGAATCCTAGAGCCTCCATGAGTTCTCCGGTGGCAGCGGAGCTCCAAACACCACCAAAAATCAACCATACACTCTTCATGATCCTTATAATACCATACTCATGTCAATTCCCTCAAAATCTCCCCCAGTTGCTCTTAATCTCAGATCTAAGAATAAAACTCTAAATCCGTGCTAATCTTGAACTCATCATGCAAGGGCTTGGGTTCATGTTTCTCATATTCTTGAAGACAATTTGAGCCTGAAATGAGTGTTAGTCAGCTATTCTCACAAGAACAGTCGATTAACACTCATTTTGGTTAAAGTCAAAGGAAGCCGGGGTTCACTTAGCCTGAGTCGTCTTTTGCCGATTTTAGGTATTTCAATATCCCTTGGTTCCTTTGTCTGTCTGACTGTTCTCCTTCTTTTCTTTGCCTTCTCCTCCTTTTCTCTCAAGAATGAGAAATTCTGGCTTTCCTGTCTTTCTGTTTAAGGAAAAAATCAGTTAAGCTGTCAAATGCCGATAATCAACTTAGCATAATTTAGTTTTGTTAGGATTTTTAGTCCATATAATTCCTTACTGTTTATTTCTAATTACTTTGTTTAATTTTTGTTACAACTCTGTGGTTTATTTTGAATTGGTCCTTTATGATTGTTTTGATTTTATTGGGTCGGATTATTGCTATTTTTTCTTCTTTCAAAATTTGCTATATGTCGCGTTTTGTTTAGCTTAGGGCATGGGTTTCATACAAATGGGTTAATTAACTAAAGCTCAAAAGTTTTGTGAGGGGTTTTGGATTAGTCAGCTGTTTAACGGGTCCAAGTCTCAGATGTGGGTAAAGGTAATTGTCAGGTGTTTTAAGGGTATTTTTGGGCAATTTCTTAAGGGAATCTCATGGTAGCAGAATAGGAAGCTTCTAGTGAGGGGTTCTTTCTGAATTAAGAAGTATGGTAGTTTTACTTGATCACCAAGTCAGAAAACAAGGGACTCTTTAGCAAAAATGGGAAATTAGGGAAGGGGCAATTGTGAATAATATGAACTCTCTACTGCTACCCTAACTCTTCTATATAAATAGCCTCATTTGCTGAATAAAGGGAGGGGGGACCCAAGAGATAGAAAGCTAAAAAATCTGAAAACTCAAATGGCTGCAAATCTACTGTTTCATTGGATTTTCTGGGTGATTTTTCTGTTATCTCTTGATTCTTTGAAATACTCCAGAGTGGTTTGAGGATGAAATATTCCAACTAATAGACAGAAATATTGCTTTTACAATTTTAGTGGATCCTTAGTGATTCTGATTTCCTTTCAAGTTTTCTAAAATAGTTGTGACACATTTGGGTATCAAATAGATTGAAGTTAGTTTATAAAATTGTTTTAAAACCTGCCGGGCTATTGGTTTGGTTCGAGCTTGATAAGTTGAATGGCTATCTGTCATCCTGGGTTCAGAGCTTTGTTATTGGTTGTTTGAGTGCTGATTTCTTCTTCTGAATTTGCTGCTACTGCACTGTCTGCTGACTCTCACCCTTTCCCTTATTTTGCTTTCCCAGGTACATACTCTGAAACCCAATGTGTCATCAAGTTTGAAGATGGAATGAAGTTATTTTCGCATTGCGACACTAGTTTTTTTTATAAATGATTATGTCCTCATGCCTGTTTGCTTAGACTACTGATGTGATGACTCCTTTTTTAAAGTAGTAAAGGATCCAGTTGTAAATAATCTTGGACCCTAAACTTTGACTTGGTTCTATTTCATGTTTTGGTTTATTATCAGTAATATAGATGTCAACTCTGATGTCCATGCGGGCTGATTGTAGAAACAATATATGGAATCCCTGAGTTTGTTTACCATGTATAATTGGACATTTAGAAGTTGGTTTATTAGCCGTTGCTTGAAATAATTTGTATGTTTGCTCTCAATTCACCCTTTTCCTGATCCCCTCAAGTGTTGAATGTCCAAGTGCACTAGATATTCATATAGTCATTAACTCTGGTAGTATAGCTTAGTTTGCAATCTATTTAGTTGAAAGTCGTATTTGAGTCGAGAATTATCTAGTTCTATCATTGATCCTGTGTGTGTGAATTGGATACTTCTTTCATTGTTGAGCCGAGTTGTAGTAATTAAGTTTCAATTGTTCATGAAATCTGGAATTCATTTAGAGTTTGAGTTTTAAGTAGCACAGATTCCTTTCTAGTATGACAAGGCTTGTTAGCATGTTTAATTTGAATGCAATTTTAGAACGTTGGGTGAACGTAAAAGTGATATAGGATTAATTTATCGTTTGGAATAAGTATGTTTTCTCCCTGTGGGTACTGGTCGTTTTTAATTCGAGCTGGAATCTGCAGACTGTTTTGTTCATGTCATTCAGGCCTTTTTGGGCCGGGGTCTTTTTGGGCCAAGGAGTGTACTGGTAGTTGGCCCGTTAATAATTAAATAGTAGGTTTTGGTCCTTTCAAGTTAAGTAGCAGACTCGAATTAAGGGTTTCTTCAGTAATGGAGATCGTCCTTGTTCAAGTTTGGACTTGAACTTGGGGCCCGAATTTTCTTGAATACCTTGTGTTAGTTAATAGTTAAATAGTAGTTCAGCTTTAGGACGTCCTTTTAAAATAAATTGAGGTGCGCCGCGCCAAATAAAATTAAAAAGTTGTGTGGCCCTCTTTAATTATATTTTTATATATTTAGAACTTGAGGTGTGCCATTTAGTTAATTTCATGGCCCTCACAAAGTTAACAACACGCTAGTATCTTTTAGGTACATTATTTAATAATTTTACCTTCTTAAACTCGGGTGTGCATTTCGTGTGACCCAAATAAAATTCCAAAATATTGAATAAAGTATGTTCAGGATTGCGGGTGCATTTCATGTGACGCGATCCAAAGACACATTTTAAAAACCGTCCAACTTTCTTTAAAAGATAAATACAAGCGATTTTAAAAGTTAAAATTGGCACATAGGTTCAAAATGTTCTTAAAATCTGATAATCAAGTTGAATATAACAGTTGAGTGACCGTGCTAGAACCACGAAACTCGAGAATGCCTAACACCTTCTCCCGGGTTAATAGAATTCCTTATTCAGATTTGTGGTTCACGGACAGTTAAACAGAGTCAATATTTTCCTTGATTCGGGATTCAACTGGTGACTTGGGACACCATAACTATCCCAAATGGCGACTTTGAATCTTTCTTAATAAATCCCATTTAGATTGTCCTTTAATTAAAAAAACTCCTTTACGTCCTTACGGGTGTAGTGAAAAAGGAGGTGTGACATAATGTTCAATCAATAGTTTCAAACTCGAACACAAAAGCTCAATTTCCTCTTTATGTAGCTGCTAAATGAAACATAAGTAGTGCTATGGGCTGCAAAGTTGAATGAAAATTTGGCCCTTGTGTTGATGTGTGGGTTCAACTCAGTAACCCCTTTTCTGGATAAAGCCGAGTTTGTTTTAATTAGGGTTCTCTCGTGGACCCTAGCGTGGACTGATGGTCATTTGCGGTTCAAAGAATACTATAGTTTACTGGGATTCACTGTAGGCCCAAAATTTATATTAAAACATTAATTCTTTCCCTCAAAGGTATATTTTGTTAGTTTGCACCATAATGTAGTCTTGGCTCATTAATATTTAGATAGTTGAGTTTCTTCTTTAATCAACTGAAGTGAGCCATATTAGTGACTCAAATAGCCAATGGTCCTTCGAATTATTAGTATGAATATACATTTATAAAAGAATTGAGGTGCGCTGCACCAAATAAAATCTCAAATGCGTGGCCCTCATTTAATCCTTTCTCTAAAATACTTAGAACTCGAGGCGTGCCATATAGCAAATTTTCATGGCCCTCCCAAAGTTAACAACACGTAGTTGCTTTAGGTGCGTTATTTTAATAATATTACTTTCCTAAACTCGAGTGTATATTTCATGTGACTCAAATCCAAATCTTAGAACGTTCAATAAAAATGTATTTAGGATTGCGGGTGCGTTTCATGTGGCGCGATCCAAAGACATGTTTTAAACGATATTCAATCTTCTTTAAATTAATTAAAAGCAGTTAATAGTTTAAAATATCATCATAGGTTAAAACGTGTTTTAATATCAGATAATAGGCAAATTATGAGAGTTTAAGCGATCGTGCTAAAACAACAGAATCTGGGGGTGCCTAACACCTTCCCACGGGTTAACAGAATTCCTTATTCAGAATTTCTGGTTCGCAGACATCAAAAGGAAAGTCAAAATCTTCCTCGATTTCGTATTTAAAATAAACCGGTGACTTGGGACACCAGAAAACAAACCATCCCAAGTGGCGACTCTGAACAAAAACGAATAAATAATCTCATTTCAAATAGTGTCACTTAAAATTAAAAAACTCCCTTATACTGCCTTCGGGTAGTGTAAAAAGGAGGTGTGACAGCTCTGGTGACTCTACGGGGAGCATAACCCAGAACTTCCATTCATGATTTAAGAATTCATGCTTAGAATAGCTGTTGTGATTGGCTTTATCTATTATTTGATTTTCCAACATTTTTAAACCTAATGTGTTAAATGCTATACCACTTTGATATTATGTGAATTGTATATATAATCTGCTACGAAACTCTTCCTCTCTCTGAGACTTTTAAATCATGGAGAAGGGTGCACTTTTGTGGCTTCTCTTCTCTCTAGAGTCTTATCCCATTTTAGAACGAGGTTCGGTCAAGTTGCTAAGCTGGTGAAGCTTCTGTATTCCCGGTACGCTGCCCCTCCGGCTCGAGTTGTCCACTCGGGTAAGCGAGGTTTAGAACAATAAATCCAGGTTTAAAACCTAGTATAACAGAGCCTCATGTATGATCCCTAGTAGGAAAATTTGTTTGCATCATGTGTATTTGACCTAGGAGACTCAACACAGAGGTTGGATCTGTCTAGGACAGGTGTACCTGAAATGAAAATGCCATCCTAATTCTACTTGCTACATGTGCATTTATTTGCTATGGATTTGCATGCTGAGTGGCTTGTGAATAATGGGAGAGAGTTGGAAAAAAGAATAGCAATGTTAGGGGTTAAGTGGTTTAATCACCCGTTTTGAAAAACCGATGCCCAAATAGTATTGAAACTCTACCGAACTTTTGAGGAAAAATGCAAGAAAAAGAAAGGTTTTGTTTTAAAAAATAGTTCATTTTTCCAAATTTGCCCGAACTACGCCAGCTTGATTCACAGCAGATGTGGGATATGTAGGCAACCCTCATCGGGTCCAAGTTTCCTTTTTGCAAAAAAAGTTCAAAAAAGGAACAAAATTTTAATTTTTGTCACAAATAAGCCAAGTGATTCCATTCTTGTTTAAAATGAGTCGAATGTCCCCAAAAGTGCCCTGGAAGGTTGCTTTTGCAAGAACACCCACCTTGGGTCATTTTAAATGGTCAGTAGGTGTAGCCTTAAAATCTTATTCTCCAAAGTGCTGAAAGGCCGTATTTGCAAAGCCGAGTTTTGTTTTTGAAATGAATGTTTCTTGAAAAGTGGTGTTACTTTTTCTTTTGGGTTAAAATGAGTTATTAAATCACCTTAATACATGTGCAGGATGAACACAAAGGAAATTGAATCCTTCACAGTCCTAAATAAGGTCCCCTTAAAGCTCCACATATGGTGGAATGATCTAGGAAAAGGCAGTAGAGAAACATTGTTAAAGGTTTTGGGAGGCCTCGTCATACTATTGAACGTCAAGCCAAGGTTGGACAAAATTGAAGCTTTAATACCTTTTTGGGATCCGACTCACAATGTGTTCCTCTTTTCTGACTTCGAGCTCACACCCACATTGAAGGAAATTTTGGGTTATGTTGGCCTTAATGGAAACCTTAGAAGCCGATATCCATTGGAACCAAGACTGGTATCCCCCACAAATTTCAGGATTTACTGAGTATTAGTCGGGATATTCAGGATGGAAGTTTATCTGAAGGGTATTGCACACTCCAATTCTTGTATCATCGGCATGGTAACCCCCGAGGTTTTGAAGAGCCGAACACTAGTCTAACCCATGCCGGAAATAAAGACAAATGGGAGGCAAGGTGGGGTTTATCTATTATGGTAGCCTTCTTGGGTATTGTGGTTTATCCGCGAAAAAGATGGTAATTGTATGTGGCAAATTTGGTTCTCCACGTCCACGTATTATCCACATACAGCCTCACTAAAGAAGGAGGCCTTATCATGGTCGACTTAAGTAAGGCTGACCCCGGTCAATAAAAGGACCAAGTGATGTGACTCACTTTAATGTCACATTAAGCTCTGATATTTGTATATCGAGGTAACCTACTCTTGTACCTTTTTTTTATTTTGAGGAAGGTACCTTGGTATATAAAGGAGACCTTCTCCGTATGTAAAGACTTACGTGTATTTCCTTACTGAAAATATACAACTCTTTCTCTCTCTCTCTCTCTCTCTCTTTTCTGCAAAAAACCTGTTATACATCTTACTGCTTTTACATCTCGATTTATATATTATAATCTCTGATCTTTATCATCTAACATTTTCTAGATCACACTACCCTTGATTCCGATTGACCCATATCATTTCTGATTGTTTTAAAGCTAGTAAAGTGCTCAAATAACCTTTTCGCCAAAGAATTTGGCGGCATCTGTGGGGACTTGGAGAATCAAAGCTGTAGTTTTTTTCTAGAGATCCTTCGAAAAGCCACTCTCTACAACCTAGAATGGCTGAAAACAATGCTAGAATGAAGGCTATCTTGGAGGTTAGAACAGACCTCACGGGCACTCTCGACGCAGTTGCCGAAGGAGGTGCCCTACACACAACCCCCAGTACTTTGATAGGGGTAGAAGCCTTACCCTCCTTATCAAAAGACCTGGTGGTGCCACGAGAAAGAGAAACTTCAACATCTACCACTAAGTAAGCACCCCCATAAATAAAGAGATTACTAGAAGAGTGGCTGACAAGCACTCTGAGCAGTCTAGCAAAGAAACTACCTCAAAACATTAGATGCACCCCAATAGCAGATCATGTCGCAACCGAGGAAGAGCTCGAGATCACAAGAAAAAAAAATGTTCTCGTCGACGTCGAACGATGGAACACTTGCAGACATCCTAAAAATGATGGAAAAGATGGAGAACGAGAATAGATTGCTACGCGACCAGATGGAGGAACACCAAGAAAGGGTGGATAAGATCCCAAGCGCACCTAAGTTGCTGCCAAAGCGAGACATGGAGAGGTTCGTTGAATAACCGTACATGGAAGGAGCCGCGCCATACCCCATCCCAAAAACATTCAAGATGCCCCCTACTTGAAAGTATATGATGGGACCACTGACCCCGAAGAGCACCTGATACACTATTACAACCGTCAAAGGCAATGACTTATTGAAAGAGCAGGTACCATCCGTACTTCTGAAGAAGTTCGGTGAGACACTGACGGGAGAAGCCCTAATATGGTATTCAAAACTACCAGCCAAGAGCATCTCAACCTTTGAGGAGATGGCTGATAAATTCGCTACCGCCCATGCAGGGGCGAGGATGGCGGAAGCACGAGTCAAAGACATTTTTGCTGTGCGCCAAACCCCGGGAGAAGGACTCAGAGAGTTTCTAGCCAGATTCAATAGAGTCAGAATGAGCCTACCGAACGTATCCGAAGGTATGGCAGTTGCAGCCTTTCAGAACATGCTCAGGAGAGATGGCTCGAAGGCGACCAAGAAGCTGCTCAGCCATCTCCCGAAATATCCCCCACCACTTGGGAAGAAATACACAACGCCTATTGCGCCGAGGTTCGTCTGGAAAATGACGACCTTAACGGCCCAACCTGAAGGTTGACAACGGTACACCCAGAAATCCAAAGGGACATGCGCAATGAGGGAAGGCGGGAACAAATCCCATGCCTCAATAGGGAAAGACATCAACCATACATCAGGTCCTCACACCCACCACCACCAAGACATGCAGACGTCTTACAACGACATGTTGCTCCACTAAGGAACTACAGAGGTACGCCCCCTCCATTATCTGCACATAACTTTTGTGTGTTTCCTTCAGAGGTAGACGCACCAGAGAAGCTGGGCAACAAAGTACATTGGCCAACAAAGATGAAGTCCGACCCCACCACGAGAAAGTCAAACGCCCTTTGCGAGTTCCACCAATAATGGGGGCACATAACGAAGGACTGCATAAGTCTCCACCAGGAGGTAGTCCGAATGCAGAACCAAGGGTTCATGAAAGAGCTGCTCAGCGACAAAGGAAAGCTTATCTTTGCACGAGGGCGGGAAACACACCATGGTCTACCAAGGACGCCTTTCCAACAAGCACCATCAGCATGATCATTGGGGATGGCAATGGTTCGACGATCAATCTCGTCAAGTTCACCACCACCCACAAGCTGAAGCGAACTATCACCCATGAACAGTATGATGACTTTGAAGATAGTATCACCTTCGATAAGTCTGATGCAAAGGGTTTGTGGTTTCCTCATTTTGATGACTTAGTTATTACTTTACACATACAAGATACTGATGTTAAAAGGATCATGGTCGACGATGGAAATGGCACATGTATCATTCATCCAATAGTCCTTGCACTCATGGGACTTGAGGATAAAATAATCCTGCGCTGCATAACACTAAGATGTTTTAATGATGAGTGGAAAGAACCTCAGGCGATGTGTCGATGCCCATCCTCTCAGGTGGAGTCACGATGGAAACCACCTTCCACGTGATGAACCAAGAAACAACATATAAAGCCATTATTGGACGCCCGTGGATACACGCTATGAGAGCTTTCCCTTTCAGCTTCGACCAAGTAATCAAATTTCCAACCGCATGGGGAGTGCAGTGCATGCGGGGAGAGCCCCACACCACCCAAGAATGCTATAAGATGGCCCAGGATTACACACATACCAAACAGCTCCAAAGAGCAAGTGCAAAAGCATAGCTATCAGCCCTGTCGGGGACTAAGGTCCGTCCGACAGAGAAAGCCATCGAAGATCCTGAGGAGGTCGAGGCTAGCAGGCCACGCTCGAAGACCTCGACCCCGTTCAGATAAACAACAGCGACCCTGCAAAGAAAGCATACATAGGCCACGACCTATCAAATCCAGGTCAGTACTGTGAATTTTTATCTAACCATGAGGA
Organism: Nicotiana benthamiana; assembly: GCA_034376525.1. Lineage (NCBI taxonomy): Eukaryota > Viridiplantae > Streptophyta > Magnoliopsida > Solanales > Solanaceae > Nicotiana > Nicotiana benthamiana. Next base: position 94,962,310 of record CM067323.1, on the reverse strand, counting down.
TATGTTTGCTTTTTCTCATGTAGATATGCCAGGAATTCCACGAGAAATCACCTCTCACAAACTCAACGTCGACCCATTGCACCCGCCTGTGCGGCAAATGAGAAGAAAATTCAACACCGTCATTAATGAAGCAGTGAGCGAAGAAGTGGAACAAATTGCTAGCCAATGGATCGCTCAGGGAATCCAAGTACCCGGAATGCGTCGCCAACGTCTTAATGGTCAAAAAGAAGAATGGGAAGTGGCGGAGTGCGTAGATTTAACTGATCTAAATAAAGTATTCCCGAAAGACTCTTTCCCGCTGCCCCACATTGATCTGCTAATAGACGCAATAGCAGACCATGAGCTGCTAAGCTTCCTTGATGCGTATTCCGGCTACAATCAAATCATGATGGCCGAAGAATATCAGGAGAAGACAACTTTTATCATTCATCAGGGACGTATTGCTATAAAGTAATGCCCTTCGGGCTCAAGAACGCAAGGGCCACTTACCAGAGGCTAGTGACGACAATGTTCAAAGAATAACTCGGCAAAACAATTGAGGTCTACATCAACGACATGTTTTTAAAATCATTAAAAAAGGAGGATCACCTCACCCACCTGAAAGAAGCCTTCGAAATACTAAGGAAGTACAGCATGAAACTGAACCCCGGGAAGTGCGCTTATAGAATAGCGTCGGGAAAGTTCCTAGGATTTCTAGGATCATAAAGAGGCATCGAAGTCAACCCTAACCAGATCAAAGCCATAGAGGCTATCCTCGAAACACTAAGCAGCAAGAAGCAGGGACAGAAAATAACGAGCCGAATAGCCGCCCTCTCCCGGTTCATCTCACGCTCCTCCAACAGATGCCACAAGTTCTTTGGTGTACTGAAAAAAGACCAGGGACTACAATAGAACGGAGAATGCATAGAAGCCCTGAGGAACTTAAAAGCATACTTATCATCACCGCCCCTAGTGGTTAAGGCCAACCCCCGAGAACCATTGCAAGTATATTTGGCATTGTCGGAGGTCGTTGTCAGCGCCGTCCTAGTGCGCGAAAACAAAGGTATGCAATCTCCTATTTATTATATCAGCAAAAATTTAGTGTACGCCGAAACCCAGTATCCCCACCTCGAGAGATTATCCTTGGAACATGTAGTAGCTTCACGAAAGCTACGACCGTATTTCCAGTGCCATGCCATACGGGTGGTGATGACCTTCCCTCTAAGGAGCATCCTGCACAAACCCGAACTCTCAGGGTGACTCGCCAGATGGGCCGTCGAGCTCAGTCAGCATGATATTACATACCTCCAAAGAACCGCTATCAAGTCACAAGTCTTAGCTGACTTCATCTCTGACTTCAGCGCGGAAGTCTTGCCAAAGGAGGAACTTGAGATACAACGCGCATCCTCCGAAAATGACCTATGGGTCCTTTATACGTATGGCGCCACCAATGCATTGGGATCGAGATAGTGACTCGTTCTCAAAGTCCCCACAGGCGAAACAATTCGCCTGTCCATATGATGCCCATAAATAACTAACAACGAGGCAGAGTACGAGGCCGTAATTGCAGGCATGAAGCTGGCCTCCAAGTATGGAGCTCGCCGAATTCTCCTCCACTGTGACTACCCAGCTTGTGGTAAACCAGATCACTGGGACTTATCAAATAAAGTAAAAGAGGCTACAAAAATACAAGTCTGAAATATGTAGGCTGATGACTACATTCGACGAATGCCGTGTCGAACAAATTCCCAGAGCACAGAATACCGAAGTGGACGGCCTGGCAAAGTTGGCTGCCGCTACCAAGAGCGTCAACAAAGAGACTGTGGTCAGGCTGAAGTTGGCTGCCGCTACCAAAAGCGTCAACAAAGAGACTGTGGTCACTCTCCTCCACTCAGATATCGAACACACCAAGGTTTACTTAAACTTAACTTGGGACTGGCGCAACTAGTTCGTATCTTACTTGCATGACGAGACACTCGCCCTTGATAAATAATAAGCAAAAAAGCTCCGCGTACAGGCCGCCCGATACTGCATGATCAACGGCGACCTTTATAAAAGGACGTTCGGCAGCCCCCTAGCCAAGCGCTTAGACCGCAACAAGCAATACCTATACTCAAAGAAGTACATGAAGGCCATTGTGGTGCCTACACTGGCAACCGCACCCTCGTTAGGTGCATCATACGCGCCGGCTACAATTGGCCCACCATGAAGAAAGCGGCAAGAGAATACATCTGCTGATGCGAGCAATGCCAAAAGTTCACCCCAATGATACACCAACTAGGAGAACCCCTCCATTCCGTCACATCCCCCTGGCCGTTCATCAAGTGAGGGATGGACATAGTCGACCCGCTACCCCCAGGACAAGGAAAGGTACGATATTTACTTGTTTTAACTGACTATTTCTCTAAGTGGGTGGAAGCAGGTGCGTACGCACAAATTCGCGAGCAGGAAGTCATCACCTTTACTTGGAAGAACATCATATGCCGCTTTGGCATCCCCAAAGAAATAAACTGCGAGAATGGGCGTCAGTTCGGTCAGAAAATGACCGAATTCTTTGAAAATGGAGCATCAAAAGAATACTATCCACGCCGTACCACCCCGCCGCCAACAGTCAAGCAGAGTTCTCCAACAAAACAATCCTGAACATACTAAAGAAGAATCTCGAAGATGCCAAGGGACTATGGCCCGAACTACTACCTGAAGTCTTGTGGGCACACAGAACCACGCTCAAATCCAGCACCGGAGAAACCCCATAATCACTTGTTTATGGAACCAATGCGGTCATACCTGTTGAAGTGGGCAAACCCAGATTAAGGTACTCACACACCACCGGATCGAAAAACGATATCGGCAGGCTCCAAGATCTTGATGAAGCCGAAAAAGAAGAGAAATGGCCCACGTCAGAATGGTAGCCCAAAAAAAATAAGTCGAAAGATACTACAACAAAAGGGCAAAAATAAGGCCGCTCAAAGTAGGGGATTACGTCCTCAAAGACAAGACTCTAGCCTCAAAAGACCCAAGTGAAGGAAAATTGGGCACAAACTGGGATGGACCCTACAAAATCACAGCGGCGGCCGGGAAATGAGCGTTCCAGCTAGAGACAATGGAAGGAAAGACACTCCAAAACAATTGGAACATCGGTTACCTCAAACGTTTCCATTTATAAAAAGGTAACACCTGAGTCGTACTCTTTTTCCCTTACCCGAGTTTTGTCCCAATTGGGTTTTCTAGGGAAGGTTTTTAATGAGGCAGCGAAGGGGTCAACTGGAGATGTTTGTAGCATGAGTGCATCATGTGCATCTCTCCATGTACACTCCAAGCCCGACATGATACATGGACTGGATTAGTGTTATCTCCAAGTGTATAGAAAGGCTACGTCCACCTCCAAGTGTATAGACAGGCTACGACCACCTCCAAATGTATAGAAAGGCTACGGCCATGTCCAATTGAATGAAAAGGCAACCACCATCTCCAAATGAATGAAAAGGCTACGGCCATCTCCAAATGAATGAAAAGAATACGGACATCTCCAAATGAATGAAAAGGCTACGACCATCTCCAAATGAATGAAAAGGCTACGACTATCTCCAAATGAATAAAAAGGCTACGACCATCTCCAAATGATGAAAAGGCTACGACCATCTCCAAATGAATGACATGGCTATGGCCATCATTTTATATGGCTAAGGCCATCAGGCTACGACCTTTATTTTAAATGGCTATGGCCATCGTTTTATATGGCTGAGGCCATCACGACCTTTATTTTACATGGATATGGCCATCATTTTATATGGCTATAGACATCAGGCTACGACCTTTATTTTACATGGCTATGGCCATCGGTTTATATGGCTAAGGCATCAGGCTACGGCCTTTATTTTACATGGCTATGGAAATCGTTTTATATAGCTAAAGCCATCAGGCTACGGTCTTTATTTTACATGGCTATGGCCATCATTTATGGCTAAGGCCATCAGGCTACGACCTTTATTTTACATGGCTATGGCCATCGTTTTGTATGTCTAAGGCCATAGGCTACGACCTTAATTTGCATGGCTATGGCTATCGTTTTATATGTCTAAGGCCATCAGGCTACAACCTTTATATTACATGTCTATGGCCATCATTTCATATGTCTAAGGCCAAACGGCTATGGCCTTTATTTTACATGGCCGTGGCCATATTTTTATATGGTTAAGGCCATCAGGCTACGGCCTTAATTTTACATGGCTATGACCATCGTTTTATATGGCTAAGGCCATCAGGCTACAACCTTTATTTTACATTGCTATGGCCATTGTTTTATATGGCTAAGGCCATCAGGCTACGACCTTTATTTTACATAGCTATGGCCATCATTTTATGTGGCTAAGGCCATCAGGCTACAACCTTTATTCTACATGGCTATGGCGATCGTTTTATATGGCTATAGCCATCAGTTATGGCCTTTATTTTACATGGCTATGTCCATCGTCTTATATGGCTAAGGCCATCAGGCTATGGCCTTTATTTTACATGGTTGTGGCCATATTTTTATATGGCTAAGGCCATCAGGCTACGACCTTTATTTTACATGGCGATGGCCATCGTTTTATATGGCTAAGGCCATCAGGATACGGCCTTTAGTTTACTTGGCTATGGCCATCATTTTATATGGCTAAGGCAATTAGGCTACGACCTTCATTTTACGTAGTTATGACCATTATTTTATATGGCTAAGGCCATCATGCCACAACTTTTATTTTACATGGCTATGGCTATCATTTTTGTCGCGCTACGTCCTTTATCTGTACAAGGCTAGAGCCATCGTATTCACAAGGCTACGACCGCCTATTTTATATGGCTAAAGCCATCAGGCAAATTTTACACGGCTATGGCCGACAAATTCCAAGCAGCTACGGTAAAGAAAAGTACGACGACATGCCAAAAGGTAGAAAAGATTACTTACAACAAAAATTATAGGTTCTCATAAAACGGAACAAACACCCCTGATACAAAAATTAGTATGAACAAGCATATTTACAAAGACCTTAAGAAACCACTACTTATCTAAACCGTCCTGGCCCTTAGGTGGCCCGTCCTCATTTGAGGGTATGCTCTGGAAATCCAAGAGCTGGACTCCAAGCGATTGATATCTGCTGTGTTACGCCCCTCCCGGGCCGATGATTCAAGACCGTAGCCCGCCGCCTCAAGAGCGACTCTAACTAGTTGGCGTTGGTTCTCAACCTCCGCTTCAGACGCTCGACCAACCACCAGGAATTCCTCAAGCACAACCAGCCTGGCCTCCGCATACACCCACATCTCGTGCCCCTCACGAGACGTATCGACTTGCACGAGAGCTAGCTTAAGCTCCTCGACCTTGACCTTCGTGGCTTTGAGTTCCTCCGTTTGAGCCGCCACAGGGGTGTGCAATTCTGTCACCTCCTCCACCACAATACGGCCAAGCTGCAGCTCCTAGTCCTTGGCCTGGATAAGGACCTCCATCTCCGCGGTCCGAGCAACAGCGGCCATGAGCTGTTCATCCAACTTTACAATCTCGGCCACTCTTTGTTCAATTGGGCCTCGGACTCCACTAGGCTCTCACGAACCACTCTAAAGTTGGGGTCCAGCTTGTACATGTCAGCCAGGGTTCGATGCCCCTTGTGCGCCTTATTGTACTTCTCCGCCAGCCGATTGTATTTAGCTATCTTCTGTTTCTGGCGCCGATCCCTCTCCACCTCTAGGATAAGAGTCTGGAAAAGAGACCAAGTAAGTACGGGAAAATCATAACCCTACATATAGAAAGGTCATCGAGCAAGGAAGAGGCATACCTATAGGGCCGCGCCTGCCACCCTTTGGGCCAAGGCTTTATCACTAAGCTCTGCCAGGGTCCCGCGCTCGACACCGACGCACAAGAGCATCATGCTGGAGGCCGCCTTCTCACAGTTCTCCAGTAAATAATAGTGACTTGGGATCACTATACGACAAGAAGATTGGCAAGCCATCATCTCTTCCCGGTCCAAGGACCTGCTTTCTCTGTTTGTGCCCTCCGTAGCTGCCCCCGAGCCTGCCACATCCATGTCTTCGCTTCTCCTCGCCACGACCTCCTTTCTAGGATTAGCTCTTCCTGAGTGAATAACCTCTTCCATAAAGGTTGGCCTTCATACATGGCAAGATGGCCTAGCCTTTCCCGATGGGGTGGCCAGGGCTTTGTCAATGAGGATCAGATGCTGCGTCCTCTCTAACGTCTCCTCCTCTTCACGATCCCCCTCCGGAGGGTGCAGAGCAGGCTCAGAGAAGGTTGGCATGACAGAAGGCGTCCTTACGGGGCCAATCTCAGGAACAGTGGTCGACATCTCCATCGGCCCCGTATCAGGTACAACCCCTATCATGGCCTCAGATGCTATCTATGGGGCCGCTTACAAGGTACCCTCATATCTTAAAGGGGCGAAGCACTACCCCTGGATGTGCCGACAAAGACCAGATCCACCTCACATCCTAGAATGACCGGTTGCTATCTTCTTCTTCTTTTGCTGCTTCTTCTTCCTCGCCTTCTTTGAGGCGCCCCGACCTACCAAAACACATGTGAGAAGGGTAAGAGAATTATATGGGCCCCAAACCGTAACAAAGATTAGGTAAATTCGTTACCAGCTGGGCCGTGGAGCCTAATGAATTTAGTCCAAGAACAGCTCTCCTCTGCAAACGGTATTAGTGCCTGCACCCACGACCTAATGTCGTCAACACTATGAGGAGGCGAGCAGCCACTGCATGAGAACAAGGGAAAACATTCGACAATGAGAACAAGCTAAGTAAGGTCAAAATAGTAAACATCACGCACGGCACTACTTACGTGTGTCATTCCACACTTCTAGAAACCCATCAGGGTTGGACATAAGGTATTCGGTACAGACGTAGAAAAACCTAGTTTAACATTTACGGTTGGCCTTGTCATCCACCTGCGCCACGAAGCTTTTCTTGCCCCTACTCCTCAACCGGAGCATCGTGCTTCTTATGAAAGCAACATTGAACATTTGCAAAAGGTGATGAATGGTCACCTCTTTTCCGGCCTTCGCTGCATAAACGAATACTACCACGCACACTTTTAAGGAATACGGGGTAAGCTGGGCTGGACACGCTCCAAACCAGCGACACAACTCCTCCGCTAAAGGGTAAATTGAAAGACTGTATCCAATTCGCAAGGGGTATTCGTAAAAGGCACAGTATCTGGTCCTGGGCACGTTAGTGTACTCTGGGCACGTTAGTGTACTCTAGCCCCGGGGGAACCATGTAAACATGATCGGGAATATCATACATCTCCCCGAGAGAGGCCAAGTGGGACATCGTCATCTCACTATTCTCCCAATGGAGGAGTTTACGCTTATTCAAAAAATCGCTCCTTTTTCTCATATCGCATGGGAGTAGGTTGGCCGTTGATAGAGGAACAAAAACTTCCTCGGCCTCCTCTCCATCCAAGGATGACGAAGACCTGGTATAAGAAACGTCCCTGGTTCTGTTATCATCACGCCTACGTTTCGTCATAGTGAATGATGTAATAAAAAGGTATTACGGGTCGCAAGTTCGATTCCTGAGAATGAGAATTTCATAGAAGAAAAGAATAGCAAACACCACAAAAAGATGGGGAAGAGAGTGAGGAAATACTCTCCTAAAAGGATCGAAAGATGAACCTAATCCAACTCTCCATCTATTTATAAGAAAAGGTACACGGAAATCGAAAGGGTATGATTCAAAAAATCAATGCACAAAACCCAAACGTCACGTCATAACCTGAACAAACCTTGGGAACAGAAGTAAATGATCACGCTTGTGATCGATGACATTAGCTCAAAAAGACATTACAAATAGGAGGTAACATGTCCACGACATGACCTTTTCATACACAAACGCATCTCTCATAGAGGTATCAATAGGAACGAACAAATTTCTTTAGGCGTCAAGCACGCATGTCCGTCCATTGGAAACGCCTTTCGACTGCGTCCCCAATAAACGGAGGGACTATATGTATTGCGAATATTTGTTCTCCACGTCTATGTATTATCCACATACGGCCTCACTAAAGAAGGCGACCTTATCATGGTCGACTTATGTAAGCCGACCCCAGTCAATAAATGGACCAAGTGATGCGACTCACTGTAATGTCACATCAAGCTCTGACATTCGTATATCGAGTCCACCAACTCTTGTACCTTTTTTTAATTATTTCAAGGAAGGTCCCTTAGTATATAAAGGGGACCTTCTCCCTTTGTAAGACTTATGTATATTTCCTTACTGAAAATATACAATTCTTTCTCTTTCTCTCTCTCTCTCTCTTTTGTGAAAAAAACTTGTTATATATCTTACTGCTTTTACATCTCGATCTATATTGTAATCTCCGATCATTATTATCTAACATTCTCTAGATCACATTACCCTTGATTCAGATTGACCCATATCATTTTTGATTGTTTTAAAGCTAGTTAAGTGTTCGAATAAATTTTTAGCCAAGCAGTAATATAGAGATATGTCTAGTGGGAATGATCGATGTTGCAATCAAGAAGGCCAACAATACTATGGTTCCTTTGATCTTATCTGAAATCTACCGAGCCTTGACTATTGGGAAGGGTGAAAGTTCTTCCAAGGTTGCAATCTATTGCTACAATTATGGATGCGAGAACATCTCTGCCACCGGGTTAGGTATATGAATTACGGTTTGACCAGTTTGATTTGCATTGAAGAATTTGGAAGCCGAGTGGCAGTTATTGAATTCCCTGAGGGCACTGAAGCTTGGCATACACATTTGAGATCCTTGATTGCTGATAAAATTGAGTGGGCATTCGGATGTCTTCTTGTCACCAAAACGGTGTACACATCGGCTGAAGTATGTTATATCCTCTTGATGGGCATCCGGAGCATCACACCTTATGCTCCCTACACGGTTTTGTGCCTATTAGGAAGATATCAAACCGTCCCCAGTGATGAACATTTGAGTAAACATGTTATTGAATTGGGCCCAGAAGCCGCATTTCTGGATGGGAAAATTTGCCGGATATGGAATGAATGTAGGTTTCTTGAACCAAAAACAATGGTGTGAGATCTAGCTAGAGGTGAAGAGGACCCTGAGTACATTTTCCAGATTCCTGAAAGTCCCGCAAAGAGACCCCATGTCCAACACTTCACCGATGGGACACAGATGCAATGGGACTGGTTGAACAAAGAAAACGAGTATAGGGTCAAAATAAGCCAGTTGGAAATGCGAGTCATGGAGCTTCAATTTTAATATGGTGTTCAAACCGCTGTAGACGAGGGAGAAAATAAAAAAATTAGCTAAGGAAAATGAGGCTCTCAAAGCTCAGATCCGAAAGATTAGAAAAGCTTCTAGAAACCCGAAAAGAAGCCGGGCTGATGAAAGACATATAAACGGTCTGGAAAAGAAAGTCCTCGAGTGTCAAGAAGACCTAGAAAAATCCAAAGTCAGTCTTGCAAAAACCTGGGCACAATGGACAAAGAAGGCAGAAGAGCGGGCACAGTTTGTGCGGCAAATGAGGAGGAAATCCCTAGTCAAAGTATAATAGCATAGGGGTCCAAGGGTGAAGATACTAGAGTAGTTTTACACTCCTAGTCAGCTTTCTTTTGTTCGGGCTTTCTTTCTTCTACCTTTACGCGAGCCAATTATGCGTGGCGCTGAATAGGAAGGCATCATTTACTGTACTACTATCGGCCATACAATGATGGCATTGTGGATCTCATTCGTAGTCCAATTTTTTTTGACAAAGTTAGAGTAGTCCTTTAGGGAATAAGTCTTTTTTAATTATTCTATTCGCATAGCATTAAGTGGTAAACATTTTACACTTTAGGTTTTACCATACAATAGATGGAAAAGGGGGCCGGCGTAGCACGTTCTTTTTTGGGACAAATAGGCTATTTCAAACGCATCAAAAAAGACTTTTCCAAGCGCGGCTTCAAGATTTTATAATGCATGATAGCCGGCCCTCGCCTCCTGTCTCCGAGAGACAGTTGAACTAGCGACTCATGAATGCTGCTGGGTTGGATGAGCCAATAACTCGAAGGCGGTAGGTCTTCTTTTGGAGCAAGAATCACAGCCTTACCTTATCCGTTTCTGATGTCTGCCTTGATCAGAACACTCTTGACAATGACGCAGCTAAACAGGCTAAATATTTCAAAGTTGAGCACTGTTATGATTTGATTGCTCAAATGGAGGAAGGAATACAACAGTTGCAAAACCAACACCTTCATCACTCTCAAGTATTAGAAGCCCCGAATCGGCAAATAGGGAGGTTGCTTCAGGAAAAAGGCAGAATTATAGAGAGGATCACAACCATCGTTAACTACATTACCATGAAGTTCCAAGCGTGTGAGGACATGACATGTACCACCTTTTTCGCTGTAGTGATGACTTTCGTCCACCAAGTTATGAGTGATTTGGAGAGACTACAAGGGGATCTCGAAATTAGGCCCCCGGCGAGACCGAATGATGTCCCGCGGGGACCACGAGCATTAATGTATTCTTGATTTTTATTTGAGTCTGTATCTCTCTTTTCTGTTGGAGTCTATTAGTTTATTTTCAATTTTGTATTTTTCTTTTTGTCAGAGTCTGTTAGTTAGTCCTTGTGTCTGTATTGTCATCTTGCTATTGGAGTCTGTTGTTTTTCTTTTTGTTGAAGTATTCAATCGTTCTAATCCAAATAATTTCCTTTTTATGAGAAAAAAGTTGAAAATTCCAAAATATTTTGTTATTTATTTTTACATTTATCACCCCCAGAACTACGCTTAGTCTGATTCATGCAAGGTCATAATACGTAGGCAATCTATATAGGATTCGATCATAACCCAAAAGAGAAACGAAGAAAAAAGAGAGAGAGAGAGAAATGACAAAATAGAGGGAAAATGGGAAAGTATAAGTAAAGCCCCGATGAAGCACGCAACCATTGCAAAACATGTAGAAACACATTTAACTGTATAGGCGCATCACACCCCAACATGCGATTACCTATCTGTTATTTGTTTCAAACTAACTGTTTGCTCCTGTTACTCTTAGTCCATGTTTGTATAAAACGGTGGTTGGTTTTCGTGGTAACCTGGCTTCGCACCCATACTTTACTAGATCAAAGGGGAGCATCAGAATGTCTTCAGAAATGACTTTGCCAATAATTCCCATCGCGCATGATAGCCCAATCTCAGGCATCCCGACTGGCAGCTACCGAAGAGAACAGAATCTCACGTCTCCGGGTTATGAAAATTGGGGACGCTAGGGCAAATAGTAGATATCCACCAAACGCACTCCTGGGATTCCCCGAACTTCTTCCTAGAGCGGGTAATACCTCTAATGTTCCAATCGGTCACCCAAATAACAGACTAGGACACCCAACTATCTCAACTCATTTTGTGGGAACACCTTCTGAGGTCTGCCCCAGGTGTTCATGTCCAGTGAAGCTTCAAATATCTTCACTGCTCCTCCATGCTCGGCCACGACACAACCTACATTGCCTAGGCCCAGTTTTGACCCTTCAGCTATCACCTTCCAAATGGAACCTCCTCAGTTTTGCACTTATATCTATCCATATCCACCCTAATTTTAGTTCACCGCGGGGCAAGAAAATATTACCAAAACTCTTGAGCAAGAAGAAATTGCGAGAAAGATGAGGAGTATGGAACAGAGCCTCAAGAATATCCAAGGCTTGAGTGGGCAGAAGAGTGTGTTTTATGCTGATTTATGCATGTTCCCCCATGTGCACTTACCATTGGGATTCAAAACCCAAAAATTTGAGAAGTACGATGGGCACGGTGATCCTATTGCTTATCTCAAGAAATATTGAAATCAGTTGCGAGGAGCCGGTGGAAATGAAGAAGTACTCATGGCCTATTTTGGAGAAAGTCTGGTTGATATCTCCTTTGAGTTGTATATGGATCAGGATATATCTCGTTGGCACACCGAGAAGATCTTGCTAGGGACTTCGTCAGGCCAATTCTAGTACAACATTGTACTTCTATAAATAGGAACTCATTGACAAACTTGAAAAAAAAATCCTCAGAAAGCTTTTGGGAATACGTAGTTAAATGATGTGAGCAGGCACATAGGGTAAAGCCTCCAATAGATGAGGTCAAAATGGTCACAGTTTCCTACAAGCTCAGGAAGCCAACTACTTCAAAAATATGATGTCCGCTATAGGTAAGCCGTTTGCTGAAGCCATCAATATTGGCAAAATGGTTGAAAACATGTTGAAAAAGGTCAAATTCTAAGACAATCCGCTATCAGAGCTACCTCCCAAGCCATGTAGGGTGGGTCTAGAGGAATAGTGAAAGGCAAGAAAAAGGAAGAAACATCCATGGCACCATCGGGTGCAAGAAAACACCGTACTCCTAGATCCATTTCCCAAGAAAGGACCCTGCAACTCTATTACCCCCACCAAGACATGGCATATGCTCCTCATCCATACACGGTCATGAATGCTCAACCTTATGTCCGGCCACAACGACAAGCCAACCGAAATCAAGCTCTGTTTCCTAGAAACCAACATCCTTACCAAAACCAGTACAACCCCCGTCCTCCACAAAATAATTTTCCTCCTCGTGAACCACCTAGAAGGAAAAATTTTACACCAATTAGCAAATCCTAGTCTTGTTTGGTTCCAAAGCTTATCCAAATGGGTCTTTTACAGTTGGTTCCTCAAACTAGGTAAAACCAAACGTTGCCCTCTTACAGAGCTGGGGACCGATGTGCCTATCTCTCAGGGGTGGAAGGGCACGACACTGATGATTGCTGGACTCTGAAAAGAGTAGTTGAGAACTTGATAGAACAAAGGAAGATAGTGCTAAGGGATGAGGAAGTCCCCAATGTTACTAATAGCCCACTACCAGCCCACAATAACGGGCTGATAATCGAAATAATTTGCGAGGACAAGGAATTTAACCCGGCGTTGAAGGCCATCATTGCCATTGTTGACGCAGAAAAGAAAACAAAAGCGGCCCCGTAGCAAGACAAAGTGGAGAAAAAGAACAAAACCACCCCTCCAAAATTAGAGAACAAAATTGAAGTAGGAGCTGGGGAAATGCCTCCCAAAGATGCTGTTCTTTATGTCCTTCTGGCCCTTAAAGAAAAGAAGATGATTTTGAGTCCTCCCAGGAGATTTGAGCTGAACAAGGCAGCCCAAATGTATGTGCCAAAGGGAGCTTATGTGATGCGAGGGCCAATTAATCCACCAAGGCTGAGTGAGCCCGTGGTTATTTACCGTGCACCACAAAAGTGTTAGGTTTTATGCCCGTCACTAGAGGGGGGGGGGGGTGAATAGTGCGGCACATGAATATTGATAAATATTGCAGAATTAAAATTGCAGGAATAAAATAAATTCGGTAATTAAAATAACAAGGAAAGAACGCACCGATTTATCCTGGTTCACCACAACTTGTGGCTAGTCCAGTCCCCGAGAGACTCTCTCGAGATTCCACTAACTCCGTTAAGCTTTCGGGTGCTTAACAAACCGTTACACTTGCTCGTAGATGTACACTCTACAAGACTTCAACTTGCTCGAGGATACCTCACCCCAAGACTTCAACTTGCTCGTGGATACCGCACCACAAGACTTCACAAACTAAGACTTAGGGTACTTAGCGAACCCGACAATCAATGAGAAGATATGTTCTTCTCAAACACCTTTCTCTTTTACAACAAGAACTCTCTCAAAAGAGTAGATAAAGAGATACAAATTTAGCTCTATGAACAACTCAAAGTTGTCTCTCAAATGGCTCAACAAAAGCTCTAAAATGATGCTCAAATAATGTCAATATGTATATCAATATTGGGAGGTGTTGTGTGTTTAAAATCAGCTCAAAAGACCTCTTTTTATAGGTGAAAAATGGTGTATGGCTGTTGCTTAATTGGCAATCAATTATGCTGATTTTGTGCCAAGATAATCGATTATTCAGTATCTGATAATCGATTATTCACCAACGTTCAGAAAATCAGAAGCTGATTTTCTGCTGAATAATCGATTATCTGATACTGCATAATCGATTATACTGTGGCAGTGTTCAAACACTGGCAATGGTCTACAGCATAATCGATTATGCATATACAGATAATCGATTATTCTGAGGCAGTATTTAAAACTTACTTAAAAAACCATTTTGGTTAAGAGGAAAACTTTAACATCATTTTGTTTGAAGTATTTAAAATATGTTTATGATAAATATGATTTAATAAAATATGTTTATGATTAATACGATTTAATAAAATTATTTTATGCATATTTATGATGACCTATGTTGAGCCAAAAGACGAGATAACTTAAGCGTTGCTCTTACATTTGTTCTACCTAACGACCTACGCCTTGGGTCTTCGATCTTGAACATTTGAGCTCGTCTTTGGCTTTTCCATTGCAATCCGTTCATCAATATGCTTCTCGGCATTCAAGCTTGATTGTTTGTCATATAATATCATTGTTTGACACTTGACATCATTGTTTGTCATTCATCAAAACCTATACCTGAAAATCATGCTCATACAACCAAAGCGCACATATCATAGATATAGTGATTTTCTACAATTTCCCCCTTTTTGATAATGACAAACAACAGGAGATATGCATATCGAATTCCCCCTAACTTCATGCTATATCTCAACATACAATTCATGCAAACAATATTCATGCAAACAATTCAATATAATTCCCCCTTAATTGAATATTCCCCCTCAATTAAGGCATACTAGAATGAAGACATTTTCCCCTTATTTGACTTATTCGATGCATATCGCCTAAATTCTTCCCCCTTTTGGCATTAGCAAAAAGGGTATACCAATTTTTTATTGAAACTAATAACGATACCAATTGTTAGATAAAAAATCATATCAACATCAAATACTACCAAATGTTAGTAAAAACATATCAATCATAATAACGGTCATTTTTCGCAAATATACCAACTGTTATTTAACTAAAAATATTCATCAAAACATGAATCAATCATTTAATAAAAACATAATTGATACCAATTGTTATTCAAAATCACAACTTGAATCAATAATTAATATCAATTGTTAGCACATATCAACTATTACGTTTTTATCAAAAATACGATAACTAACCGACGTTCCCCCTTGATGCAATAAGGTTTCGTGCTTGGTGCATCTACTACAATATTGTAGTCTTCAAGCACACCTGCAAATGTACCTAAAAATAGGTTTTCGGTACCCAGCTTCTTTTGGGTCCTTGGGGGTTAGGCAAATAATAATCATAATCAAAATATGAATCTCTATGTTTAGCAAAACATACGGGTGCAATATGTCCTACCCGGTTACAATAATGACTTATGACATTAGGATTGTGCATATGTCTAGGTTGAGCCAAATGCGCTCTAGGTGATCTAAAGTTGTTATTCCTAGAAGCGTTGAAATTCCTAGAGTCATTTCTAGGTGGTCTAAAATGATTCATTCTAGACTCATTAATAAAATTTCTAGAATTGTGTCTAGGTGGTCTAAAATGATTAGTTTTAGACTTATTAACAAAATTCCTAGAGTCGTTTCTAGGTGGTTTAACCTTATTTCTATCGTCCTTTTTAATTACCTCACTTGTTCTAGAATCATTTACACTACATTTTTCTAGTGTATTTCTAAGTTCTACGTTCTCCATTTTTAAAGAACTACAAGAAGAACAATTTGAACAATTAAGGAGGCTTCATTCATCTCCTTGATTTTATTTTTGAGATCGACATTGTCATTTTCCAAAAATCTATTTTCTTCTTCTAAAATTTTGATATTATTTTTAAGAACAGTATTGTCATTTTCTAAAAGATCATTTTCTTTTAAAGAAGGTTGTTTTTCAAAATCTTTTTCTTGCAAAGAAAGTGTTTTCTCAAAATCTTTTTCTTGCAAAGAAAGTGTTTTCTCAAAATCTTTTTCTTGCAAAGAAAGTGTTTTCTTCAACTTTTATGGTTTTGGAAGCTTTAACAAATTCACTATATAATTCATCATAGGCATTTTGTATTTCTTCAAACGAGTAAGAGTTAGAAATACTTACCTTTTCTTCTCCGTTTGCCATGAGGCATAATGCGGCAGTTTCATCGCCCGAGCTGTCCGAATCCCATGTTACGCACTTATGGTGTTTCTTCTTTTTCTTGTCCTTTGATTTTGGACAATGTGATTTGGTGTGGCCAAGTTTTCCACAATTTTGACATGAAGGACTTGGTTCTTCCTTCTTTATTTCCTTCTTCATGAACTTATAAAACTTTTCAATTATATCATTAGAAGTAATGGCATCATCGTTTTCCGAATCACTTACCTCTTCTCTTTTAGAGGATAAGGCTTTGAAGGCAATATTCAAATTACTTCTAAGATACGGATTAAGAATTGTGCTTTGATAAGTTTTAAGATTACCTCGTAGTCCATCAATTGTGACGTCCGTGATTCCTATCGACTCTTGGATAGCATTTGCTTTGGAGCGCCATTTGGGAGTGAGACTCCGTAGGATTTTTCGAACTAGATCTTTGTTCGAGTATACATTTCCGAGAGCATGAAGATCGTTAACGACCATTGAGAATCGTTCGAACATATTATCGATGTTTTCATCTTCCCTCATTCTAAAAAGTTCATATTCATGAGTTAGAAAATCAATTTTAGATTCTCGGACTTGAGACGTACCTTCATAAATGATCTCGAGTTTATCCCACATTTCCTTTGCGGTTGTGCAACAAGAGATTTTCCGGTAGTCGTCCGGATCCACCGCACAAAATAGTAAGTTGACGGCCTTTGCGTTTATTTCAATTTTCTTGATGTCCTCGGCATCATATTCATTTTCCTCCTTTGGAACCATGATTTCCCCAACTTTCTTTGTTGGCATTTGTTCACCTTTCTTGATGATTTGCCATAATCGATGTGATTGGATAAATATTCTCATCCGCTCTTTCCAGTATGTACAATTTCTTCCATCAAAAAATGGAGGCCTCTCGGTGGAGTGTCCTTCGCTCATTATTCCTGCGTTCAATATTCTCAAAAAAAAAAATATATCGCTCTCAACCGCTTAAGGCTTTCAGAGAGTTAGGCTCTGATACCAATTGTTAGGTTTTATGCCCGTCACTAGAGGGGGGTGAATAGTGCGGCACAGGAATATTGATAAATATTGCGGAATTAAAATTGCAGGAATAAAATAAATTCGGTAATTAAAATAACAAGGAAAGAACGCACCGAATTTATCCTGGTTCACCACAACTTGTGGCTAGTCCAGTCCCCGAGAGACTCTCTCGAGATTCCACTTACACCGTTAAGCTTTCGGGTGCTTAACAAACCGTTACACTTGCTCGTAGATGTACACTCTACAAGACTTCAACTTGCTCGAGGATACCTCACCCCAAGACTTCAACTTGCTCGTGGATACCGCACCACAAGACTTCACACACTAAGACTTAGGGTACTTAGCGAACCCGACAATCAATGAGAAGATATGTTCTTTTCAAACACCTTTTTCTTTTACAACAAGAACTCTCTCAAAAGAGTAGATAAAGAGATACAAATTTAGCTCTATGAACAAGTCAAAGTTGTCTCTCAAATGGCTCAACAAAAGCTCTAAAATGATGCTCAAATAATGTTAATATGTATATCAATATTGGGAGGTGTTGTGTGTTTAAAATCAGCTCAAAAGACCTCTTTTAATAGGTGAAAAATGGTGTATGTCCATTGCTTAATTGGCAATCAATTATGCTGATTTTGTGCCAAGATAATCGATTATTCAGTATTCTCCAACGTTCAGAAAATCAGAAGCTGATTTTCTGCTGAATAATCGATTATCTGATACTGCATAATCGATTATTCTGTGGCAGCGTTCAAACAATGGCAACGGTCTACAGCATAATCGATTATGCATATACTGATAATCGATTATTCTGAGGCAGAACTGAAAACTTACTTCAAAAACCATTTTGGTTAAGATGAAAACTTTAACATCAGTTTGTTTGAAGTATTTAAAATATGGTTATAATAAATATGATTTAATAAAATATGTTTATGATAAATATGATTTAATAAAATTATTTTATGCATATTTATGATGACCTATGTTGAGCCAAAAGATGAGATAACTTAAGCGTTGCTCTTACATTTGTTCTACCTAACAACCTACGCCTTGGGTCTTCGGTCTTGAACATTTGAGCTCGTCTTTGGCTTTTCCAATGCAATCCTTTCATCAATATGCTTCTCGACATTCAAGCTTGATTGTTTGTCATATATTATTGTTGTTTGATACTTGACTTCATTGTTTGTCATTCATCAAAATCTATACCTGAAAATCATGCTCATACAACCAAAGCACACATATCATAGATATAGTGATTTTCTACAAAAAGCCCATGACAACTCCTACCGCGGTGACTTGGAACGACAATAAATCAGTGGTGACTTATAAGGGTAAAGAAATATTAGGAGAAGTTCAAGAAATTTACCCTGTTGAAAAGTACTCCAATTTGAAAGAGGCGAACAATGCAACTAGAAAGCGCTTCCCATCTAATATGCCCGTGAGTACTGAAGAGGCGGATGACTTCTTTCAAAAGATAAAAATGGCGGATTACGAAGTGATAGACCAGCTTCAAAAAGTTTCTGAACAAGTCTCCTTGTTATCTCTATTGATGAACTCTATCGAACATCAGAAGGTATTGATCAAAACCCTTAACGAAGCATATACGCCTGTTGAGACTTCTGTAGAGCAGTTGGAGCGAATGACCGAAGGATTTTTCACAATCAACCAGATCTCCTTCAGAAAAAATGATTTGCCCTTAGAA
Source organism: Nicotiana benthamiana (assembly GCA_034376525.1). Classification (NCBI taxonomy): domain Eukaryota; kingdom Viridiplantae; phylum Streptophyta; class Magnoliopsida; order Solanales; family Solanaceae; genus Nicotiana; species Nicotiana benthamiana. Next base: position 94,943,575 of record CM067323.1, on the reverse strand, counting down.
GAGGCCCCACATAAGAAAGCCCTACACCTACCACTCAAATGCGAAGGGTACTACGTGAAAAGGGTTATGGTGGACGGAGGCTCCGAGGTGGACATCTGCCCACTCTCAACTCTACAACGTACGAAAATTGGGACCAAAAGAATCTGACCCAAAAATGTATACGTACGAGCCTTCGATGGTATAAAAATGGACACAATTGTAGAGATCTATCTAATTCTGACCATCGGCCCAGTAGACTTTGAAGTGACCTTCCATGTTTTAGACATGGACACATCCTACAACTTTCTTTTAGGGAGGCCATGGATCCATGAAATGGGACCTGTACCCTATGCCCTTTATTAGATGGTAAAGTTTGAGCATTAGGATCAAGAGATCATGGTCCATGGGGAGGACGAGCAATCAATTTATCGGGACCCATCAGTCCCATGTCTTGAAGCAAGAGCGGTGAGTGAGCACACATTTTATCATGCCTTTGAAATTGTGGTTGCAGACTAATACGAAGAAGGGAACCCTTGCCCCCAACCCTTCCTTTCTGATGCATCAATCATGGTGGCCAAAAAATGATTCGACATGGATTTAAACCAGGAAAGCGACTTAGGAAATCATTTCAAGGAATAGCTGAACCCATCACCTTGAGTGCCAGTGAAAAGTTCTTCGGGGTATGCTTTAGACCCACTCTAGCTGATATAAGATGGGCATATGAAAGAAAGTATGCTGGTTGGGTTTTGGCACAACCAGTGCCACATCTGTACAGAATATTTGTCAAGACAAAATACAATGAAAAGGAGGAGGATGAGGTTTTTATGGTCGAAGAGATTGAAGAGATCTGTGGGGCAATGAGAAAGATACTATTTGAAGCCCACATGGTCCAGCCAGGGGTGGGCTCAAGCACCAATGAGGTGCTATATATGGGACCTAACGCCAAGCTAAAGAATTTGAAGGCTACGCCATTACCAATCAGGCGGGAGTCCTGGTAGACCTGTCCTGCCACTTTTTCTTCATCGCGAGTTATTTCAAGGTGTAACTCGGATGTTTTCTTCAGTTTCTTGTCTTTCAAATTTCCAAATTAAACCCTATTATCTTCAAATTCCAAGAAATGAAAGCAATATTTCATTGTTCATTTTTCTTTATTCTTTCTGATTTTGTTATTTTTCTTTTTTATTTCTTCTTTCAGTTTTAATAATGTGGCTTTAAATAACATTGTGTACTTGCGGACTTCATGCGCAGATCCAAACACGCTGTCTAATTGTGAAATAACGAACCAAGAACCGGAATACAATGAAGAAGAGGCTTTTAGGGAAATAAATCAAGAATTTGAACAATTTGAGAATAAACCTAAGCCAAACTTAAATGATACTAAGCCGGTTAACTTGGGTAGTTCTTAAGAAATCATGAAAACCTAAATAAGCATTCACACAGACGAGAAAACCTCGGACGCCTTAATCCAACTCCTGTTTTAGTTCAAACATGTGTTTGCTTGGTCATATGATGACATGCCAGGGTTAAGTGTTGATTTGGTGGTTCATAAGTTGCCAACTTACTCTGATTGCCCCCCGGTCCAGCAAAAGAAAAGAAAGTTTAAAACTGATATCAGTGACAAGATCAAACAAGTGGTCACAAAACAGTTGAAAGTAGGGGTGATCCGAGTGGTTCGGTACACCACATGTCTATCTAATGTTCGAAAGATGGAAAGACCTGGGTGTGTGTGGATTATAGAGGTTTAAACAAGGCAAGTCCCAAAGATAACTTCCCTCTGCATAACATCCACATCCTTGTTGATAACTGCGCCATGCATGAGATCGAGTCCTTTGTGGATTGTTATGCAGGATATCACCTGGTATTGGTGGATGAAGAAGATGCCTAAAAGACAACTTTCACCATACCTCGGGGTACATATTGTTACAGGGTCATGCCATTTGCTCTGAAGAATGCCGGGGATACCTACATGAGGGCCATGACTGCTATCTTTCACGATACAATGCTCCAAGAGATAGAGGTGTATATGGACGATGTAATCATCAAATCCAAAACCCAGGATTACCACATGTGGGACTTTAGAAAATTCTTTGAGCGGTTGCGCAAATATGATTTGAAGCTGAACCCAGCCAAGTGTGCATTTGGAGTACCGTCTGGAAAACTCTTGGGATTCATCAACAGTCAGAGGGGCATAGAAGTAGACCCAACAAAGATAAAGTCTATTCGGGATTTTCCTCCTCCTAAAACCAAGAAGGATGTCATGAGTTTGTTTGGTAGGTTGAACTACATCAGCCGGTTCATCACCCAGTTGACCTCCACCTGTGAACCCATATTCAAATTACTAAAGAAAGATGCGGCAGTCAAGTGGACATATGAATGTTAAGAGACTTTTGATAAGATCCAGGAATATCTGTCAAATTTGCCAGTCTTGGTTCCACCTGAGCTAGGATGGCCTTTGTTATCGTACCGAACAGTCCTGGAAAATTTTTTCGGATGCGTCCTTGGGCAAAGCGATGTGACCGAAAAGAGAGAGCATTCCATTTACTATCTGAGCAAGAAATTTGCGAGCTATGAAGCCAAGTACACTTTACTGGAAAGAACTTGTTGCGCTTTGACTTGGGTGCTCCGAAGCTCAGGCATTATCTATAGGCCTACCACTCACCTTATGACCAGGTTGGATCCTTTAAAATACATATTCCAGAAGCCAATGCCCACTGGGAGGCAAACAAGGTGGCAGATCTTGCTTACGGAATTTGACATAGTATATGTCACCCGCAAGACAATAAAATCACAGGCGTTAGCAGATCATTTGGCTGAAAATACGATTGATGGTGAAAACCAACCTTTGAACACTTACTTCTTGGACGAAAAATTAAGCTCAGTTGAGACAATATCCATAGACACCAACTCTTGGAAAATTGTTTTCGATAGAGCGGTGAATGCAAAAGGTGTCAGAAATGGGGCAATCATGATCTCGCCCACTAGTCAGCATTATCCGGCCATAGTAGCTTCAGTTCTTCTTTAGAAACAACACTGCCAAGTATAAAACTTGCGTTATGCGTATGAACATGGAAATCGACAACGATGTCGAAGAGTTGTTGATCATGAGAGACTCAGATCTGATTATCCAGCAAGCCCGGGGGGAATGGGAAACCTGAGATGTTAAGCTTATCCCTTAAAAACAGCATGTGGAAGACCTCAAAAAGCTATTCAAGTCAGTAGAGTTCATGTATATCCCTCGTTGCCACAACGAATTGGCCGATGCGCTTGCTACTTTGGCCTCAATGTTGCCCTATCCTGACAATGCCCACATAGATCCCTTCGAAATACAAATTAGGGAGAGGCATATCTACAATAATATGATTGAGGTAGAACCGAATGTGCAGCCAGGGTACCATGACATCAAAAGGTTTCTAAAAATGGAAGAATACCCCCAGCAAGCTAGTGGGGACCAAAAGAGAACAATTAGACAACACGCGAGTGGTTTCATTTTGAATGGTGATGTCTTGTTTGAAAGAACTCCGGACCTTAACTTGTTATGTGTTGATGCAGAAGGGGCCGAAAAATCATGCATGAAGTGCACGTGGGAGTATATGGACCCCACATGAAGGGTATGTTTTATAAAGGAAAATCCTTCGAGCGGGCTATTGTTGGATAACCTTGCAAAGAACTCTTGTCCGGAAGTGCCATCAGTGTCAGGTGCATGGTGACTTGATTCATGCACCTCCCATAAAACTACATCCCATGTTAGCGCCTTGGACATTTGTTGGATGGGGAATGGACGTCATAGGGCCGATCGAGCCGAATGCCTCAAATGGGTACATATTCATATTGGTTGCCATTGACTACTTCACAAAGTGGGTTGAAGCCATCACTCTCAAGTCGGTCACCAAGAAAGCTATGGTAGATTTCGTGCACTCAAATCTCATTTTCCGTTTTAGCATTCCTGCAACTATCATCACTGATAATGCTACAAACTTGTATAGTTATTTGATAGGAGAAAAATGCGAGCAATTCAAAATAATGTATAGGAACTCTACTCCTTACCGCCCCAAAGACAATGGTGCCGTTGAAGCAACTAACAAGAACATCAAGAATATTTTGAGAAAGATGATTCAGAGCTCCAGGCAATGGCATGAAAGTTGCATTTCACATTACTGGGATAACACACCATGGTGCGCAAATCGGTAAGAGAAACCCCATACCTTTTGGTCTATGGAACTGAGGCCGCGATACCTGTGGAGGTGGAAATCCCTTCTCTCTGTATCATTGTTGAGGCCGAAATTGACGACAGTTAGTGGGTCATGACTCGTCTAAAATAGTTGACTGTAATTGATGAAAGCGAATGGTTGCAGTATGCCAGGGGCAGTTGTACCAACAAGAATGGCCCGTGCTTATAACAAGAAAGTGCGGCCTAGAAATTTTGAAGTGGGACAACTGGTGTTAAGGCACAGTCTTCCTCATAACCAGGAAGCAAAAAGAAAATTTGATCCTAATTGGAAGGGCCCATACATCATCAAAAAGATATTGCCGAGAGGAGTATTGTTTTGGGCGATATCGAAGGAAATGATCCCGAAGCAACTGCAAATGCGTATGCAGTAAAAAGGTACTATGTTTAGTCTTTCTGCAACAACGACTTTGCTCGATTGATATGGCGAAGGCTTTCATTCTTACTATCCAAACACTATCAATCTTTCACAAACTTGTTGAGCCGGTTACTCTTCCTTGATTACCCTATTTGGAAACTGAAAGTACTGCTAAAAAAAGAAGAAGAAAAAAATGAAATAAAAAAGAAAACAAGAAAAAAAACATCAAAAACAAAAACAAAACAAAATGTTTCCCCTAAACTATATCTGACTTGGTTCCAAAACGATACAAAAAAGGTAGCCTCTCTTTGTGGTTCAGTCACACCAAAACAAAAATCCAGTTTTCCCCAAAATGTGAAACTGGGGCAGATGATTAAATGGTTTGTAATGATCCCGCTCGAATGATTCCAAAGTTGTAATTCCATCCAGATTCTTTTTACCCAAATCTAAGTCTTTTTGATCAATCGGCAAAGGCGTCGGAATTAGAAAGCATTGTTGCTTGAATCTGATACAATCAAACTGAGAGAAATAAATTGAGAGAGCCTTATAGGTGAAAACCTATTGGCACCATTAGGCGACGATGAGCAGAGAAATTGAAAATGAGAAAGCCTTGTTAGTGAAAACTCAAAAATAGCACTATCAGGCGACAACGATAAGAGAAATGAGAGAGGTCGATTGGCGAAAACCCGCAAAAGGCACCGTCGGTAGAAAGAAGATGCCTCCCACCACTGAAAGAGTCTTGGAAAGATTTCCTGGTTTTGAAACACGGGTCACAATGAGTCTATGAGAAATTTGTAAAGTTGTATGGGTCGGGCATCCAGTACAAGAAGCATGACAAGTCTATTTGAAGCATGCATGCACCACAAATAAGTCCTTCCTTCCTTCCTGAAAGGGACACTTCCCTTTAAATTCATTTTCTTGCCTTTTGTTTACTTTTTCCTTGAATCCATTTCGGTCTAACTCTATTTCCAAAACTAATACAAATAAAAGGTGGCAAGATTGGCTTTATAGGGCTCTGCCTAACAAAAGCTAAAGAAAAGTACCCAACCTTAGCAGGTGCATCATGTCGATCCCGACTGGGCATGATGGCTGATGCTCTGAAATCAAAGTCATTGAAAAGGAAAGAAAGCCAAAGGCAAAATCCCTAAAGGCAGAATAAAAGAAAGGGTCGAAACCCCCACACGGGCGAGCCATCTTGAAATCATAAATGTTGAGTCCCTCGGTTTGAAAGAGAGATCAATATTCAGAAAAACCAACAAGCAATAGAAGTTCTCAAAAAAGGTTCAGGTCGAGATCGAGTGATCGAGACAACCATCCTTTCAAACAAATAATTGTTCTTTGTTTGTAATTGAAAAAGGTGCAACTCAAGGCAACTTTGCAAAAACACAAGTGCAACCCGAAAGAAAAATTGCGCAAAGACTAAAAACAGCTTCGCAGTGATAGTCAACCCAAAAGGGAAGTTTTCCTCCAAATATTTTCCTGCAGTTTATTGAAGTAAAATGAAATAAAAGAGGAAAATGAAAAAAATAAGAAGAAAAGAATAAAATCCAAACAAAATGATAGCTTAAATTCCCAACCTTAATCTTTTACTCTTTCGCCAACATTAGGGCGCCAATCCATGAGTTGCGCCTTTTTAGACATAGGGCCTCCATTCTCTAGTCACCTTTCACCAACATTAGGGCTCCAATCCATAAGTTGAGCTTTTTGGACATAGGGCCTCCATTCCCTAATCGTCTTTTTTCCAATATTAGGGTTCCAATCCCTAAGTTATGATTTTTAGACATAGGGCCTCCATTCCATGGCCGCCTTTTGCAAATATTAGGGCTTCAATCCCTAAGTTGAGCCTTTTTAGACATAGTGCCTCCATTCCCTAGTCTCCTATTACCAACATTAGGGCTCCAATCCCTGTCTTGAGCCTTTTTAGACATAGGGCCTCCATTCCCTAATCGTTTGTTTTCCAACATTAGGGCTCCAATCCCTGAGTTGAGCCTTTTTAGACATAGGGCCTCCATTCCCTAGTCGCCTTATTTTCCAACATTAGGGCTCAAATCCCCGAGTTGAGCCTTTTTAGACATAGGGTCTCCATTTCCTAGTTCCCTTTTGCCAACATTAAGGCTCCAATCCTTAAGTTGAGCCTTTTAGACATAGGGCCTCCATTCCCTAGTCTCCGTTTTTTCAAACATTAGGGCTCTAATCCCTGAGTTGAGCCGTATCGACATAGGGCTTCCATTCCCTAGTCGCCTTTTGTCAACATTAGGGCTCCAATCCCTGAGTTGAGCCTGTTTAGACATAGGGCCTCCATTTCCTAGTCGCCTTTTGCCAACATTAGGTCTCGAATACCTAAGTTGAGCCTTTTAGACATAGGGCCTCCATTCCCTAGTCACCTTTTTTCCAACATTAGGGCTCCAATCCCTGAGTTGAGCCTTTTTAGACATAGGGCCTCTATTCCCTAGTCGCATTTTGCCAAGATTAGGGCTCCAATCACTGAGTTGATCTTTTTAGACATAGGTCCTTCGTTCCATAGTATCCTTTTGTCAACATTAGGGCTGCAATCCCCGAGTTGAGCCTTTTAGACATAGGGCCTCCATTCCCTAGTCGCCTTTTTTTCCAACATTAGGGCTCCAATCCATAAGTTGAGTCTTGTTTTGACAAATGGCCTCAATTCTCTAGTCGCCTTTTGCCAATATTAGGGCTCTAATCCCTAAGTTGAGTCTTCTTAACTTTTGCCAACGTTAGGGCTCCAATCCCTGACTTGAGCTCTTAGTCGCGTTTTCGCCAAAATTAGGGCTCCAATACATGAGTTGTCATTTTAGACATAGGACCGCCATTCCCTAGTCGCCTTTTTTCCAACATTAGGGATCCAATCCCTGAATTGAAATTTTACATATACGGTTCAATCCCTTGATCTTTTCCCTTATGGATAGATGCAATCCTTATTTTATTTACTTTCAAAAAAAAATTTAGATTTTCTTGGAAATAACTCACGAAATTTTCCTTGTGAAAATTGGAGAAGAAAAATTTTGTTCGTTCATTTGTCTTGGTGTCTGAGCAGGTTTTACCTCGAGACAAAGGGTTCGAGGTGGCCAAAGAATGAGTCTCGGTGCAGAATAAAGAAAAGAAGAAAAGAACAAAAATGAAGTGAATTCAAAAGTGCTAAGGCAGACAAGGATGCATGCTGCTCAAAACTTGATTGAAGTTGCAAGCTTCGCATGTCACGTTTTGATCCAAAAGATGAAGAAAGAACCAGCACATGCAACTTACGAGCATTAAGATTCAGATTAGAGTTTGTAGCAAGAGCTAGCCAAGACTCAAGAGATTTATAGATTTGAATCTTGTAAATCGTAGTTGATAGGCCTAGCTAGCTTAGATTTTGATTTTCCTTTCTGGTGTAATACGGAGGTCAAGAAGCAGTAGCAGTAGCAGCAATGAAATCACAGCTCCCGGTAGTCCCAACTACTAAAACTTCCAGAACTACATTGTCCTGATTTCTTTATAGCCAAGGATATGTAGGCAACCTCTGAAGCAAGATTCAGTCAGACATTTTAAAAAAAAGCTTCTCACGGAGTGCCAAACAGGCAAAAATCTCTCATTGTTGCTCATTTTATCTTTGCTCAAAAACTCTTCGTGTCTCCGAGCAAAGAGGGGCAGCTGTGAGCAAGTGATTTTTGCCTCGCATGATTTACTGCTAAATAATTTCAAAAATTAGGATTTTTCCTTAATTATTTACTTTTTAGAAATTAATTGCATGATTTGTTGTGTTTGTTTGCATTTTTCCGCCCATATTTAATTTAAATAATTCATTAAAAAAATAAAAAAATACTGCATATACATTTAGGATCCAATTTTATATTTTTATGATAATTAGTTATTTAATATTACAAAAATGAAAGAAAATTGCAAAAGTAGTTCATTTTGCATTTTTAACTATTTAATTTTCCAATTTATCATAGTTTTTATTTTATATTAGGACTTAATTGATTTTGAGAAGCAATTAGTTATTAAGTTAATTTTTAGGATTAAATCGTATTTTTACCGTTTTATTTGTAGTTAATAAATTTTTAAAAATCTAAACAAAAATGAGGAAAAAGAAACGAAAATAAAAAAATTAATTCTTAATATAAAGACCAATTTGGGACAAATCCACCCCAAGACCAAACCTTTGCATCTGAAACTGTTCAAATTACCGCTAACCCAACCCAAGACTACCCCTGAATAGATCCAGATCCCCGCCGATCCAAAACAACCCCATTTAATTTGAAATGATCCATGCCGTCGAGGTTCTCTAATCCAACGGCTAGGAAGCTGGGGGTCAATAATATATATATATATGTCCAAATGTTACCTTACCTCCTAGGCTCCGTCTTCCTCAACCCCTTACCCTCTCAGAGACTTGTTCAAAACCCTAACGCAACCTCAAGTTCCCACCGCTCCAAGTCGGCGGCGCCGGTCCCAATTCATCTCAAATTAACACCCCAGAATCCCCATGATCCCCTCTTACCCAATCTCAAACATTCAACCATCGAATCTTAGCCAACTCCCTCGAACATTAAATCTAAGTCCGAACCCTAAAACCTCAAAGTCAAGATTCGTGAAGATTTAGTTTGAATATGACTTTATCCGTGTGTTCTTGATAAGAACATATGATTAACGTCAAATTTTGTTTAAATACTGAATATTCGAAGGCTCCCTCCAACTCCTCAGTGTCCGAGTTTATTTTTTAGGTATTTTTCCCTTTTTCTTTTGTTCTTTTCTTTCTCATATCATTTTCTTTATTTCTTTTATCTTTTCTTGATTCCTCTATATTTCATAGTTTGTTTAGATCTGTTTTATGCATGTTTAGTTTTAAATATTTTTCTGCAATTAGTGCTAGTTTGGTTTTAATTTGTTAATTTAGTCAAGGTTCATTTGTTAATAAATCATTTTGTCTAGGTTTTCTTTTAATTCGGTTAAGGCCATTTCAGTGCTCACAGAACATATTTGGTGATAGTGTTGGTTGAGCCTTGAGATGTTTCTCCTCCAATTGCAAAAGAAGCCTGCCCAATTGGGTTTAGGTTATCGGGTCATTTGGACCCATGTTTGATATGATTTTCATGGGTAAAAATAGGGCAATTAAGGGTTATTTTTCATAAAGGGCATAGGGAATCTCTCAGTAACCACTAAGGAAGTTGCCTAAAAGCTGAAAAAAATAAACTAACTTGATCACCAAGTCAGTAAATGAAGGACTAACTAGCAAAAACAAAAAATTCACAAAGGTTTAATTTGAAATAACAAACCCCTTATGGCTTCCCTAGTAGCTTGCCTATAAAGGCATTGCTACTTGTAGCTCAAGTTAGATTTCGGTGAGCTAGAAATCAGAAAACATAAAAATGGCTCAAACTTTAGGGAGAAACACTATTCCATTGGAATTCTGGCTTGAATCTTAAAGTTTTTTCTTCGGTTACGAAATAATTTCTGAATCCTTTTGATTCAAAATGGCTTGGCTTGTGGTGGAAAAGCTTTGGGTTCAGTGGTATTGAAGTTCACTATTCCATTGATATTTGTTTTGATTTCTAAGATTTCCAATGTTCTGAAGCATTTCTGGTTCACTCTAGCTTAAGTATGACTTGATTTGGGGTTGGAAACTAGTTCGAAATTAGGTTCCTGAGTTTGCTGGTGTATCACTTGTTATGAGTTGGGTTGTTATTGATTTTTGCTCGAACCTATTTGCTGAGCTACTAGCCGCTAGCTACTGACCCTGCTTGGTTTTGGTTCTATCTCATTTCAGGTACACATTGTAAAGCTATTGACTGTGAATGTTGGATTTGAAGAATAAAAAACGAGAAAGAAGGATTTGAAAGCCTCATTTTTATTATTCCATCCTTTTTCATTTTAGCTTTTCTTTTTCTTTTGGAGCATGTATTATTTAGTCAATCTTTGTGTTAAGTAGATAACTTCATCTGTAATCGAATTGGGACTGTTGAAAGACTAAATATACAGTTTTGGTATACAAGTTTGTGGAATTAGTCTGATAATTGTAATTGGTTCTTGCTGAAATTAGTTGCTAAGTCATTCTCTAGTTTGGTAATGATCAGTTTGCTTATACGTTCACTCATTAGCTTTTGGCTGAATTTGTTCTTGGACTTCTGACTATTACAATTGTGTTTTAAGAGAAATGACCATAGCATTTGAATAATAGGTTTAGCTTCATTTTAGTTGATCATGAGCAGGTGTAATTGGAACTCGTGGGTTTGTAATGTTCAATAAATTGTTTCAAACTTGAAAACAAAATCTCAATTTCCTTTTTGTATGGTTGCTAACTGAAACGTAAGTAGTGCTATGGGCTGCAAAGTTGAATGAAAATTTGGCCCTTATGTTGATGCGTGGGTTCGACTCAGTAACCCCTTTGCTGGATGAAGCCGAGTTTGTTTTAGTTTGGGTTCTATCATGGACCCTAGCATGGGCTGATGGTCATTTGCAATTCGAAGAACACTAAGCCCTTGGACATTCTCAATCCAGAAATCATATAAGCCCCTTGGGTATTAGTAAAACAGTAGTTCTCAGCCCAAAACATCATTAATTTATCATTTTAGCTTCAAAATTGAGTAAAAGTGGTTGAGTTGTAAAACAGTGGAAAATGGTACGACTGAGTTCAAGTAGTAAGTCAAAACAGTTAGGAAATAGTGATGAACTCTACGGAGGGTTCAAATAGTTGGCACAAAGCCCGAATATGGAAATCAGTCCAAATAATGATGACAACAAATAAGCTTCAATCAAATATGCGGTAAAAGCATCACTCGGGATGGACCAAGTCGCAATCCCCAATAGTAAACGACCCCACACTCATCATCAAGTGCGTTTCTCACCTCAATATAGCACTACAATGTGCAAATCCGGGGTTGCAAACCCTCAGGCATCATTTACATTGATTACTTACCTCGAACCGACTAAAGCTCTAGCTCACTATGCCTTTGCCTCTAAAATCAGCCTCCTCATGCGTCGAATCTGACCAAAACTAGAACGAATATGTCACAATATGCTCAGGGAAGAAAACCCAAGCAAAAATAATCGATTATCCAAAATCCCGAAATTAGCAAAACCTGAGCCCTGAGCACACTTCTTGAAACTCAAAAATTTTCACATCAACGAGTTCCTTATCCTTCACGAGTTCATCGATATCAAAAGTTCTCAAATCCGACCTCAAATGGCCCTTCAAATCACAATTTAAAACCTCAAAATCTCAAGCCCTAGTTTTTCCATTTTTAGCTAAATTTTCATGAATTTCTAGGTTAATTTCACAATAGAATCATGTTTTTGGTTCATAAAACTTACCTCCAATAAATTCTCTTTAAATCCCTCTTAAATTTCCCTCAAAGAGCTCTAATAATACTAAGCAATTGAGGAAAAATGGCTCAAAATTGCGGATGAAATGTTGAATAAACTCACTGCCCATCACTGGAATTCCTTCTTCGCGAATGCGGTCAAACCCACGCATTCGCCATGCACAATTTATCTTGACCGAAAAATAACCCTACGTGATGCTTTAGACACTTGAACCTACGCGAACACGGTCCCACCTACGTGATCATGAAGAGAAATAGCTCCAGAACCCTTCACGCAAAAATCACCACTATGCTAACACGACTCCCCTTATGCGAACGCGAAGCACCAGACTCTAGCCTTCCACGAACGCGAGGCACTTAACGCGAACGTGAAGGCCAATCTCAGGCCACACAAAAATCCTTCTATGCTATCGTGGTTAGTCCAACGCGATCGTGTCTAGTCTCACGCGATCGCAAAAGCCAATTCTTCTGCAACAACTGAATAATTATTTCTGCAATTTTTCAAACTCAAAAGTTGTCCGATTGACCACATGAAACTCTCCCGAGGCCCCCGGGGTCTCAACCGAAAGCACCAACACATCCTGAACATCATTCCAACTTGTTACAATCATCAAAGCACCACAAACAACACCAAAACCACCAATTCACATCGAATTCAAGCCTAAGTTTTCTAAAAGCTTCCGAAATACGCTTTTGATAGAACATCCAACCAAACCACATCCAAATGACCTGAAATTTCGTACACACATCCAAAATAACATAATGAAGCTATAGAAACTCTCAAAATTCCATTCCGACCCTCAGATCAAAATTTTACCTACCAAACAGAAATCGCCAAAATACTAACTTCGCCCATTCAAGCCTAATTCTACACTGGACCTCCAAAACCAAATGCGATGCGCTCTAAAGCTATAAATAACCTCCCAAAGCTAACCAAACCATCAGAACTCACATCCAAGCCCTCTTACCCATAAGTCAACATCCGGTTGACTTTTCCAACTTAAGCCTTCTTAAATGAGACTAAGTGTCTCATTTCTTACTAAAACCGCTAGAAATGCCAACCAATCTACTCGACCACATAAAACATGGATAACAAAGCATAAAAAAGCTGAAATTGGGAAAATAGAGCGGTAACTCATGAGGCAACTGGTCGGGTCGTCACACATATTCATCAACATTCATATTGTCATATATCTCTTTCAAGAAGAAAGTTATACCATTATGGTTATGGTCAAAATTTTATGCAAGATCTGTTTCTTGCATCACTATTTTCCTTTAATAATCATATTACCAGATTATTTTGGCGTGCAATAGGTACATGAACAACGATCATTTATGTCATACATGCATTTGATCATGGCAATGCATATAAATTTTACCACTACTTTGGGTGGTTATAATTTCTTTCAAACTCCATTAGAGTTGAAATGAAAATTTATTGTCTTTAATTGTATTTAAAATCAAATTATAACATATCAAGAATTTGAGATAGAAAAGTAAAATACTTTCCTTAAATCCAGAATTTAATCATGAAGGAAGTTCATAGAATAATTGACAATCATTATGCTCAATCCCAAAGCTTCTACTCAATTGGTTAGAGTCTCGTGCTGTTAACGTGTTGTAAAATAATAAAAGAAGAAGAACAGTATTGCAAATCAAAGTAGAGAGAGAGAATTCTTATTGATATTGGGATCATTTACAATGTAATACAACCCTCTATTTATAGGGAGAGAGTTACTTAGCGACCAAGTAATAAACCCTATAATCTCTTTAAATGTAGACATCCACCATAAATAAAATTCTATTAACAACATGTATGGCGATGATAGTTTTGTCTTGAAAGAAACTAGAATTTTTTGCTTCTTCCCAAAAGCAGAAAAACAGCTTCTGCTGTTGGCCAAAAAAATTTCTCTGTATTGGCCAAATAGTTTAAATTATTAAAAAAGTACTTTTCTGAAGGAAAAAAGTACTTTTAGCTTTCCAGAAGCTTGGCCAAACAGTCTTAGAGACTATAGTTTTTAGCCTTTCAGGTAATTCTCCTTTCATTTTGTACGACTCTTTTTATAGATTTTAAAAAAGAACTATGCCTTCTTTTTTTTTTAAAGTTTAAAGTTTGGCTTTCATTGATATCAAAAAATTTACAATGAGGAGTTCCTAGTAGTAGTATAGACTAACTACTACTGTACAAATCATACTATGCTACTACACTCCTTACACTAATGACTAAGGGTAATGATTGAGATGTCGCAATCCCACTTGCCATCGCTTACATTTCCTGCCCCGAACATGTATAAGCATTGCTACTTCACGGCAGAACTGATTTTCATCAAATGATTTCCCCTCAAATCTAATGACATTCGTACTTCTCCATATGAGTGAAACTGTGGTAACAAAAGCAGTAGCCATCACAGCCTTATGCCACACTTTGCTTCTAGCTAGGTAGCAAATCCATTGGATTTCATCATTCCAACTGCCAATTGACCAATTATATCCCAACCAACAACATATTCTATGCCATAGTTTACTAGTAACAGGACAAGTGAAGTATAGATGGCCAAAATCTTCTACATATTGATGACAGAAAACACATTGCTCCTCCACATTCACTCCAAACTTCAGTAGTCTGTCGACAGTAGGAAGTCTACCTTGAACAGCCAGCCATGTAGTGAATTTATGCCTAGGCAAGACATTGGTTGTCACCATAAGATTCTTCCTTTCCACCCTAGGGAAGATTGGGAGCATAGTATGATATAGTGACTGTATTTGAAATTTGCCTAATCTGCACATTCCTGCCAGTCTATACATAAGGTCACCTTGCAAATCTATGATCAACCAGTATAGGAGTTCTGCATTCTATAATTTTCCTGACTACCCAAGAAGCATTCTTGGGAATGGCCATTATAGCAATGTCACAATTCTTTATATAGTAGTAATGAATCCACTTGATCCATAGACAATCCTTTTTCCTTGCCAAATCCCACAGCAGCTTAGTGATGTCAGCCTTGTTCCATATCTGTATATAAATAATATTGAGGCCTCCAGCAGTGATAGGTCTGCATATCCTGTCCCATGCTACCAGTGATCTTCTAGACACTGTTTCATTGCCAGTCCAAAGAAAAGATCTACAAACAGCTTCAATTACTTTCACCACTTTCTTAGGCAAGATGAATATTTGTGCCCAGTAGGTTTGGATCCCAAATATCACAGTTTTGATCAGTTGACTCCTACCTGCATAAGACAGCAGCTTGGCAGACCAATAGGTAATTCTGTCAGTTATTCTCTCAACCAGTGGCATGTAATGATGGAAATTAAGTTTCTTAGTATGGAGAGGAATGCCTAAGTATTTGAAGGGGAGTTGTCCCTCACTGAATCCCAAAGCCTCAAGGATAGCTTCTTTATCATTCTGGAGTACCCCAGCCAGATACACAACACTTTTAGTGTTGTTGGCAGATAGCCCAGATGCTGCAGAAAATGTAAGGAATGCTTCATGCAATATCTGAATAGATATAAAATCAGCTCGACAAAATAATAGCAGATCATCTGCAATGCAAATATGGGCACAATTCAGCTTCCTGCATCTAGGATGGAAGTTGAAATCACCATTCCTATGCAACTGAGCCAATATTCTGTTTAGGTACTCCATAGCAAGGACAAGTAAGTAAGGTGACATAGGATCTCCTTATTGAATACCCCTTCTAGCAGGAAAAGGCTTAGTGAGACCACCATTCATCACTAAAGAGTAAGTCACAGTAGATACACAAGCCATAGTCCAGTCAACAAACTTGGCAGGGAATCCTAGATCAATAAGCAGTTGTTTGAGGAACCTCCATTCAAGAGTATCATAAGCCTTCCTCAAATTCACCTTTAACACACACCTAGGAGATATACCTTTTCTGGAGTATCCCTTGAACAATTCATGACTGAGCAAGACATTATCAATTATGCTTCTCCCTTCAATGAATGCTGACTGGGCTTTACCAACAATGTCATCAATAACAGCTTTCAGCCTCCTAGTAATGACCTTATATATGATTTTATAGATAGTGGTACAGCATGCAATAGGCCTATAGTCTTTCACTGTTTTATGAACTTTAACCTTGGGCACAAGGGCAATGGCAGTAGTATTGACCATGTGAGGCAGCTGACAAGTAGAAAATAATTCCTTTGTAGCAGCATATACATCCTCCTTGACAATCTCCCAGTTACTGGTAAAGAATTCCACATGGAATTCATCTACACCTGAGGCTTTATCTTTAGGCATATCATTAATTGCATCAGAGATTTCATCCAGAGTAACCTCCTTAATAAGTGATATTTGCTAGGCTAAAGTAAGACATTGTCCTTCCTTAACAATAGAAGAGTTAAGACAAAGCAATTCAGCAGCACCCTCACCCATTAATGACTTGAATACCTCAATAAATCCTGCTCTACAGCCACTGGTTCTGTTAACTTCATACCTGCTTCAGTGTAAATGGAAGTAATATTGTTCTGACTGGTTCTTATCCTCCACTGAGCATGAAAGTATTTGGTGTTGGCATCTCCACAATCAATCCAGCTTGCCTTTGATTTCTGTCTCATGATTTGTTCTTCTACATTACTCCACTTCTCAATGTCATGAAGAGCTTCTTTCTCCTCTTTAAACAGTTGTTCTGAAAAAGGATTCTGCAATAGCTGGCTCTGAATAATATCCAGTAGTTCTCTAGCATGTATCAGCTTCTGTTGATAAGAAGTCATATGCTTATTCCTTTCTTTAAATGCTACTTCAAATTCTTCAACTTATACCATATCTGTTGTAGAGGTGAACCTTCACTCTTTTGAGACCATACCTGCTGCAATATAGAAGAGAATTAAGGATCCTCCATAATAGCATAATATAATCTGAATGGTTTAGGATGCAATAACTTTTGCCTCCCAAACTGTATGAGGATAGGGGAGTGGTCAGAGACTGAGGAATTCATAAAGTCTGCTTCCAGATGGCCAAACTGTTGAATCCACTGGAAATTACCAAGTGCCCAATCAATCTTGCTATAAAACTGCTTATTAGTCCATGAAAACTTCCATCCTTTTGATATGATGGGGGTCAGTTGAAGATCATAGATAAGCTCCTTGAACTCCCTAACTTCAGCATCTGTAACAAGAGAACCAATCCTATCATCAGAATGTAAGACAGAATTGAAGTCACCACTGATCAACCATACCTCTTGACTTGGAATATTTATGCCTCTCAGATCAGTCCAAAGCTGCTTCCTCAGAATTGCAGTATTATAAGCATAAATGACACTCAATTGCAATATGATTTTATTTACAGAATCCTCTACCAGACAATGGATAAACAGCTCAGTTACAGAGGAAATATGTAACTGAATATGAGGTTTCCAGATTAGCCAAATTCTTCCATTGACAGCATTGGTGTAGTTGTGTTGAACCTTCCAACCTTTAGCAATCTTATCAACAATCCTATGTGCTTTATGTTCATTGACCCTAGTTTCAAGGCATCCCAGAACATCAACTTTATTTCTAACCAGAAACATTTTCAGTTCTTTCTGTTTATGGGCTTTATTAAGCCCTCTAATATTCCATGTAACTATAATCATGAAATATTAGGAAGCATACACAAAGAAGGCCCAGGATCCTGCTGCTGCCCCTTTCTGCCATCATCAATAAATCCAGCAATAGCCTTACCTCTTTCTTGCTCCATCAATATCCCAGTAACGTCACTGTCAACACTTTCCTGGTTACCATGATCAACATCAGATCCATGACTTGCAGCCATATCAGTATTGATTTGTATCCTCTGCATCCTCTCAACAGGTTGATAAGAATTCACTGGCATGCTAGGCAATGTATTGGTAGGCATTGCTTCACTAACCAATGAAGCTGTATTGAATCCAGGTTGAACAGATTGCACTGGCAAGCTAGGCAATGTGTTAGTGGTCATTGCTTCACTTTCCAGTGTATCTTTGTTTGCTTTTGGAATCCATTCCTGCCTTGATTTCTTAACTCGAGGCCTTTTCCTAAGCTCCTTAGTTTGCTCTTGCAACTCCTGTTCCCCTTCATTATGGCTATTATACCAACAGTCAAGAGAGTTGTGACCAAACTTCAAGCAGTGATTACAGAATACAGGTTTCCAGTCATACTCAATCCCTTGAATATTCATCCCAAAAGGAGTTTCAATTTCAATTTCCTCAAGCAAAGGAAAGGCAGCATCAACTTCAACCAGAACTCTGTCATATGAAATCTTCTCAAAATGAGCTGTGAATTTATCAGTGTACAGAGGTTTACCAACTGCACTAGCTAATTTGCTAAGAATTTCAGATGATCAGTAGCCCACTGGTAAACCAGGGAATAGAACCCAAACAGGAATAGAACTAAGAACATCATTTTGAAAAGAAAAATCTATATCCCATGGTTTCAGCACCATTGGCTTGTTCCTGTAAGAGTATGGACCATATTGGATCACTAGATTCTTATCCTCAACACTGTTAAAACGAAATATACAATAACCATCAGAGTGCATTAGAATCTGTGGTTTAGCCACAAAATTCCAAACATGCAGAACAAAATTCTCCAAGGATTTCTCAGTAGGATTGTCACCGATGATGTAACCAATTAATGAAGCACTCCAGTACTCCGACTGGGGCTTCAATTCATCAGTACTGATTTTAACTACCTTTTTTCCATCCCTATCAGTTGGCGGAACAAACGATAGAGCCTTACCCATATTATGATTGCCTCTGACAACCTCGACCATAGTAGGGGATGAATGTTCAGAAATGGCTATATCAGAAAATTGCAATTTCCTAACAGCCAAGTTAGCAGGATCTGCATCGTTTACCTTTAATTGAGGCTCTACACTCACAATTTCATCTGCATGCAAAGTGATTTTAGTTTGAAATTTCTCAGGTAGGAAGTTCCCAAAAGTTAATGGTTCCAGTTCTTTGGTTTCTGCTGGAGCTGGAGTAACGATTTGCGAAGTGGATGGTGCTGGTTGTCACCGGCAACGCGCCATAATCGGCGAGAAAGCTTCTTGCTAACGTACGCCGTGAAGGCACTGTTACATTGCCTTATCGTGCGCCGAGAGAACCCTTGTTTTGATTTCCCTCGTGCTCTTCAAATTTGTCTTTGTGGTTAGAACTATGCCTTTTTATATCTACAACTCTTAGACTTTTCTTTTCTGAAGGCAAAACACTTTAACTTTTAAATTTGTATTTTATCATTAATGATATACTTTTATATTGATTGAAATTTCAAGGCATGTTTAAAATTATAAGTTTTAAGGATTTTTTTGGTATATGCCAAAAGTATTTATTTTTTGTTAAATTCTAGGTTAGATTAAATACCGTTATAGTAATTTAGGAGAAATTATTGAAGTTCTAGGAAAATTTCCTGACTATTTTATTTTGTTAAAAAAGGTACAAGTCATTCAAAACGTGAACGAGTGTTTATTTTATAGCTTCAATTGAATAGGAACATACGTCTTTATTTTAAAAATGATAAAATGGTAAACTAGTAAACTAGAATAGCTTATGATACATCGACGATCTTAGGAATGATAGACTGGATTGTATATTTCCCTTTATAAGTTTCTTAATGTAACTTTATTACTCAATCGTCTCAACTAGCCAACCACTCATAAAAGAAGATAACATAGAAAATGATATGGCAATGCACATCCCACAAAAATCATCAGATATATATTATTTTCCATAACACTACATACACAACTCCAGTGTTATTTAAGGATATGCTCCTAATCAATGACTCCTTCCAGCGTCAAAAAATATTAGAAGATGAAGCTGAAGAGTCTACATTTGAGAACGAGCCCCAGGTGAATACATCCACTACCCAACCTAGACACATGAATGTAGACGCTAAAGAGGAAGGAGGGGCCCAAAAATTATTTCTATGACCTAAAAGTCTATCTCCCTTAGCTTACACACAAGAGTATAAGCTGCGCATATACTCTCCATGAAAATACTCTCTTATAATTAAGGTGATTGGAGAATGATTTCTCCATCGATCAGTACGTAAAGATCAAAGTACAGCACCTCTGGAGAGCATTAGAGCACTTCTTGCTAATTGATACGGGCAATGACTACTTTATTGTCAAGTTCATAAAAGCAAAAAACAGGATTAAAATTCTTCAAAATGGTCCATGGTTCATTAATGGATACTACCTATCACTAAAAAAATGGGAACCCAACTTTGTGATAGGGAAAGCTAAACAGATGCCACACTACTATTTGGATACAATTCTCTCAATCGCCAACAAAGTTCTATGACGGTGCTATCTTAAAAAGGATCAGCAACTATTGGGACAGCTACTAAAAATAGGTGCATGCACTATCTCTATCTTGAGGGGGAGATACACTCGTCTCTATGTTGAAGTACCGATAGATACCCCTGTGAAATCATCCATCTATATAGGAACACATATACAAGAGATTGTCTATGAAGGGGATAATTTTATGTGCAAGAGTTGTGGCCGATTAACACCTTACAACACTGCCCCATAATATACCACCACCCTATCAAGTTCTAAAGCAGGACATCGATCATGCCATGCAACAACTCATGGATAAAATCCAAGAGGAGGAATAGTAAACGATTTCTTTGCAAAAGGAGGCAAGGAAAATAGAAACTTGTCCCATACTATGCCTACTTCTCCACGCTCACAGAACACAGGTATTAATATAACATTTTCGAGTCAACATCAGGTAAACTCAAAAGCTTGTATCTAAATCTAATAACATTAACCTTTGGCCTCCTACTATTACTTCGATTTCCACAACTTTCTCCAACACTCCATCCCAAATTAATAAATTTTTGGGTGATGCTAAACGGCCTGGTGCCACCCAACTTTGGCCACATCAGTGAAAGAATATCAAAGACACCTTAACTAATTAGTCTATATTTTTCTTTCCAAAATACAAATAAATTCCAAGCATTGAAGTATGCAAAAATTAAATGATGGGAGATGAAGCGTCTTGTGTATTATATTTGTATTTATGTGTATTTTATATAAATTATAGGTTTTTTAATTTTTTAATAAATTATTGTATTTTCTTCCTTTCTTATAAGCAAATATAGTATACCATTCTGTATACTCCTCCTTACCAAACCCTAAACCAGCGGAAAGTTTCCTCCTTGCCAAACCCTAAACCAACAGACACTTTTTCCTTCTCTAAAAATGGATTTAAACCAAGAAAACTTGGCGGTGCAACAAAATATGAATCCAAATGAAGGGACGAGTTGTACAGATCTTTAAGGATGACATCGGGCGATAGTTTGTTGAATGAATACGAATGGGCCGATGTTGACTCTCAAAGAAAATTCAACAGTGCTGTGTACTTAGATGATGATGATGATGAAGCCGATGGACAATATCATGGAGAAGATAACGATGATGAGGAGCAGGTTTAGGAAATAAGTTAGAGTTATGTGATGTTGATTAGGAAATGGAGAATGAGTTCACTGAAGAGGATATGGTTGTATGTCCAATCTCTGGAATACGATTTAGAGATAAAGATGCTTTTTTGCATTCTACAGAGAACATGCACGACTGAAAGAATTCTCCGTCATAAAAAGCAATTCCAACAAGAAGGGTGCGGGCAACGCCAGGTACATAACTTACTGTTGTGATAGGACTAGGATTCGCAAAACCAAGTTTACCACAAAGAGTAACAATTGTAAAGCTAGGCTAGCTACTGTTTTGGATGATTCTGGTTTTTGGCGCATCTCTGTCATGACCCGAATTTCCTACCATTGGGAGTTGTGATGGCGCTACTAGTGAAATCTAGGCAAGCCGACCGCTTACACCAACTGCCTTTTTCCCTTTTTTTTTAAATTTCTTTAACAAGTGCGAATCAACACTTATAAATAACAGAAATTTTAAGCAAGCAGAAGAAAACGATAAAGCATTTAAATAAATATCCAATACAACATCTTAAGCAAAATCTACCCAGAACTGCTGTCACGCTTCACAGACTTTCTAGAATTACTACAAACAAGCTCTGAAAGATAACTAATACACTATTTCTGAAATAATTATATGAAACATGATGAAAGGATAGAGGGAGACGCCAGGGCCTGCGGACGCTTACAAGACTACCTGGGATCTCCAACTGGACTGAAGACAGCCACCCAATTCTTTGGGATCTGCACACAGTGCAAAGTGTAGTATCAACACAACCGATCCCATATGCTAGCAAGTGTCTAGCCTAACCACGGCGAAGTAGTAACGAGGCTAGGACCAGACTACCAAATAAACTTATGCAGTTTAACTATATACAAAGGAAAAGAAAAAAAGTAATGTACAGTCAAGTATGGGAAGGGGAAAACATGTTACGGGAAAACATCAATTAAGAATAGAATGACAACGTATAAATAAGAGGAACACCATATCTCAACTATTAACAAGAATCAAGAATCAATAAGTGCACGATATCACCATTCGTGCTTTTACTCTCTTCCTCACCATATAATCAATATGATCGGCACAAAATTGTACATCGTGCGACACGATATCACCTTTGTGCTTTACACTCTTCCTCACAAACCATACAGAGCATCACCCTTCGTGCTTCAACACTTGTCCTCACCATATAATCAATATAATCAGCATCGCTCTTCATGCTTTAACACTCTTGCTCACTTAAACAACAATTACAAATAATAGGGCAGGGAAATAAATGAAATTAAAATAAGAATGACGGAAAAGGAACAATAGTTCAACAATGAAGTCCCGGCAAAGGAATAACATCAACAAAATATCAACATCCCGGCAAGGGAAGCAATGTAATGATTCTCTTCTCTTTTTCACTTTTACTTCACAATTCACTTCACAACTTGAGCCAATGTTCTAAAAGGGGTCAGTTACCAGTTATAATTTTACCTTTCATTATACAACTTGAGCCAATTCTCCTCAATCTACAAATCACTATTACTTCCACAACCTTTGCCCAACAATTGAAGTCATTACCAAGGCATGAATAATACAACGAAGTCATGAAAAGAATAATGTAAGACCCACGTGCATGCTTGACACCGACATATAGATAGCCGTCACCATGCCTACATGTCCTACTAAACAAATAAAACATAGCAAATAGGACTCGACTCCTAACCCCTCAAGCTAAGGTTAGACCAAACGTTTACCTCGATGCCACGAACACAATTCAAGCCTCAACTATCGCTTTACCTCTTTAGTCAACCACTAACTCGCTCGTATCTAGCCACAAGTTACTTAATGATATTAATATGTGCTAAATGAATCAATTCTAATGCGTGGAAATAAGTTTTCTGATGTTTTCCCCAAAAGTCAAACATTGTCCCCGGGCACACATGGATAAAACACGAGGTTCGAGCCTAAATTCGATTACCCATTCCTGCACGAACCCAAATATATAATTTATTTTAAAATTTGACCTCAAATCAAGGTCCAAATCTCCATAATTTGAAAAGGAGTGCGGCCGCAGAGCTCACAATATTGACTGCAGTGACATGCTTTAGTATTTTGACCATAATTTTCTCTACAGATGTCAAAATTTTGATTCTTTACCTTTCTGGAAACTAGACACGAAGGGCTACAACTTTCATGTTGAATCATCTCAAAATTCTTTCAAGATCAAAAGATATAGGTTTCCGAAGTTAGACCAGTGAAATTCTTCTTCACCACGGACCGCACAAAATCGAGTGCGGATGGAAAGCCCCCCACCACGGACAACACAAAATCTTTACGGACGCACTGGTTGGTTCAGGGATTTGCACTTCTCTGAACCTGCAAAAATTATGTTTTAAGCCTAAAACATCCCTGAAACCTACCCGAAACTCACCCGAACCCTCGGCACTTCAAACCAAACGTGCATACTAACTCAAAAACATCATATGAACCTACTCGTGCAATCACATATTCAAAATTACAAGTGAAACCATGAATTAAACCTCAAAACTCAACATTTTCATCCATAACACTCAAAGTTCATAACTTTTAAACCAGAAGTCCAACTCACGTTAAACAAACTCCATTTTCACCAAATTTCATAGTTGTCTTTTAAATACCATAACAAGTTCGTACCGGGCTCCAGAACCAAAATACGAGCTCGATACCAATTGTTTCAAACATTAATTTTTTTCTTCATTTCTTAGATAATTCAGTAAAATAATTTCTTTCAAAAATTGATTTCTAAGGCTTGGGACCTCGAAATTCATTTCCATGCACAAGCCCAAGTCCCATATTATACTGCGGACAACCCGAAATCGTTGAAATATGTATCAGGGTTTGTTTGCTCAAAACGTTGATCAAAGTCAACCATAATCATATTTTAATTCTAGAAATTTCTATTTCTCATATTTTCACATAGAAGGCTTTCCGAATATAGGTCTGCACCATGCATGCAAGTCGAGATGAGACAGAATGAGGTTTTAAGGTCTTGGGACATAGAGTTTATTTCTAAAATAGGTGATGACCTTTTAGATCATCACATTCTCCACCTCTAAAATAACCGTTGCTCCTCGGACGGACATAAGAAGG
This sequence comes from Nicotiana benthamiana, assembly GCA_034376525.1. NCBI lineage: Eukaryota > Viridiplantae > Streptophyta > Magnoliopsida > Solanales > Solanaceae > Nicotiana > Nicotiana benthamiana. The sequence goes on along the minus strand of CM067323.1, from coordinate 94,919,162 downwards.
AAGTACCTATGTCGGGAAAATAATGGGGATAACGGCTCCACATATCGGACTGGGACTCCCAAGTCGATATCTCAGCAGGCTGACCTCTCCACTAAATACAAACAGAAGGGAAACTCGTCGACCACAATTGACGAACCTGCTGGTCTAGAATATCTAGAGGCTCCTCCGCATATGACAAGTTCTTGTCCAACTAGACGGTGCTGAAATCTAACACGTGGGATGGATCGTTGTGATACTTCTGAAGTATGGACATATGGAATACTGGATGCACGACTGATAAGCTCGGCGACAATGCAAGTCGGTAAGACACCTTCCCCACTCGATCAAGAATCTCAAATGGACCAATGAACCTAGGGCTAAGCTTGACCCTCTTCCTAAATCTCATCACGCCTTTCAGAGGAGACACCCAAAATAATACCCACTCACCAACCATGAATGCCAAATCAAGAACCTTAGGACCAACATAACACTTTTACTTGGTCTGTGCTGTACGCAGCCTATCATGAATGATATTGATCTTGTCCAGGCATCATGTACTAGATCTGTACCCAACAATCGAGCCTCTCTCAGTCAATCTATCCAACTAATGACCAACATCGCCTGCCACATAAAGCCTTATAAGGAGCCATTTAGATACTCGAATAGTAGCCGTTATTGTAGGCAAACTTTGCTAAAGGCAAAAATTGACCCCACGAGCATCCAAAGTCAAAGCACAAGCTCGGAGAATATCCTCCAAAATCTAAATAGTACGTTCCGACTACCCATCAGTCTGAGGATGAAATGTTGTGCTCAACTCAAACCTGTGTGCCTAATGCTTGCTGAACTACCTTCCAAAAACATGAGGTAAACTGCGTACCTCAGTACGAAATGATAGACAAGGGCACACCATGAAGACAAAAATCTTCCGAATATAGATCTCAACTAACCTTTCAGAAGAATAGGATCCTGCCACATGAATGAAATGCACTGACTTTGTCATCCTATCAACAATAACCAAAAATGCATCGAACTTCCTCCGAGTCTATGGGAGTCCAACAATGAAATCCATTGTGATTCACTCCCACTTCTACTCGGGAAGCTCAATACTCTGATACAAACCACCAGGCCTCTAATGCTCGTACTTAACCTACAGACAATTCAAACACCAATCTACATAAGCAACGATATCTTTCTTCATCCTCCTCCACCGATAATGCTGCCGCAAGTAATGATACATCTTCACGACGCCCGGATGAATAGAGTACCGGGAACTATGGGCCTCCTCTAAAATCAACTCCTTGAGCCTATCCACATTAGGCATACAAAGTAGACCCTGCAATATCAAAACTCCATCGTCTCCTAAGGTAACCTACTTGGCACCTTCATGTTGCACCGTATCTCTAAGGACACATAAATGTGGATCATCATAGTACGCTCAAATAAAGAAGAACGAACGACTATGCAAGCTAACACAGGGTTGGGCTCAGAAACATCCGACCTCATGAACTAATTGGCCAAATATTGAACATCCAAAGCAAGCAGTGTCTTGCCGATCGAAATATAAGTGAGACTGCCCATATTGGCTAACTTCCTACTCAAGCATCATCCACCACATTGACCTTTCCCGGATGATATAAGATGGTGATATCATAGTCCTTTAATAGCTCTAACCTCATTCTCTGCCTCAAATTTAGCTCCTTCTACTTGAACAAATACTGCAGACTCTTCTGATCCATGAACACCACACACCCCACGCCATACAGATAATGCCTCCAAAACTTCAACACGTGAACAATGGTTGCTAACTCCAAACCATGAATCGGATAGTTCTTCTCATGAATCATCAACTGCCGTAAGGAATGTGCAATGACCTTGCCATCCTGCATCAACACCACACCAAGTCCAATACGAGATGCATCACAATAAACTGTATAAGGCCCTGAGCCTATAGGAAAAACCAACACCAGTGTAATAGTCAAACCTATTTTAATCTTCTCAAAGCTCGCCTCACATTCGCCCGACCACCTGAACTAGGCACCCTTCTGGGTCAACCTGGTCATCAGGGCTGCAATAGATGAAAACCATCCACAAACCGATGATAATAACCTTCCAATCCCAAGAAGCTCTGGATCTCTGTAGCTGATGTTGGTCTAGTCCAGTTCTTGATTGCCTCAATCTTCTTTGGATCAACCTGAATACCCTCTATTTATATAACATGATCCATGAATGCAACTGAACTGAACTAGAACTCACACTTCAAAAACTTGACATACAACTGACTATCCCTCAAAGTCTGAAGAAACACTCTAAGATGCTGCTCGTCCTCCTACAGGCTGTGGGAATAGATCAAAATATCATAAATAAAGACTATCACGAACAAATCCAAGAAAGGCATGAACACTGAATTCATCAAATCAATAAAAGCTGGTAGAGCATTTGTTTACCCGAATGACATCACCAAGAACTCATAATGCCCGTACCGAGTGTGGAAAGATGTCTCAGGGACACCATATGCCCTAATCCTCAACTAATATAGCCCGATTTGAAGTTAATCTTCGAGAATACCTTGGCACCAGTAAGCTGATCAAACAAATCATCAATCCTCTGCAATGGATACTTCTTCTTAATTGTACCCTTGTTTAACTGCCGATAATCAATACACATTCTCATCGATCTGTCCTTCTTCTTAATAAATAACATTAACTCACCCCAACGTGAGACTCTAGGTCTGATGAAGCCTTTTTCAAGCAAGTCTTGCAACTTCTCCTTCAACTACTTCAAGTAAGGCGGGGCCATACGATACGGCAGGATAGAAATAGGCTGAGTTCCTGGAGCCAAATCATGCAAAAGTCGATATCCTTGTCGGGTTACATACTCAGCAGGTCTGAAGAAAATACCTCAAGAAACTCACGGACAACAGGCACAGAATAAGTAGAAGGAACCTAAGTACTAGAATCATGAACATAGGCCAAATAGGCCAAACACCCCTGCTCGACCATACACTGAGACTTCATATATGAGATAACACTACGGGTAGAATGACCAAGAGTCCCTCTTACATATAAATGAGATAAACCCGACAAGGCTAAGGTCACAGTCTTGGCATGAGAGTCCAAGATAGCGTGGTAAAGTGATAACCAGTCCATCCCCAATATGACATCGAAATAAATCATGTCCAGAAGAAGCAAATCTACAAGATTCTCAAGACCTCCAATCACAACTATTCAAGAATGATGGACTTGATCTACAACAATAGAATCACCCACCGGTGTAGACACATAAATAGGAACACTCAAAGAATCACTAGGCATGACAAGATATGGTGCAAAATAAGATGACACATAGGAGTATGTAGATCTTGGGTCAAATAAAACTGAATCATCTCTACTACAAACCACAACAGTACCTGTGGTAACTGCATCGGAAGCCTCAGCCTCGAACCTAGATGGAAGAGCATAACATCGGGGCTGGGTCCCACCACCCTGAACTACATCTCTGGGATGGCCTGCTGTTGGCTATCCTCCACCTTTAGCGGTCCGAGCTCCATCTCTAATATCTTTCCCTCCGCCTCTAGCACCTCTACCCCTACCTCTAGCTGGCTGGATGGGCTGTGGAACACTCGGTGCCTGAACCATAGCACGAGAACCTTGATGCTGAGAGATACTCGATACTCGAGAGAAAAACTTAGCAATGTGACCGGATCACCACAAGTTAACAAGCCATCGGCTGCTGAGACTGCTGACCTTGACGACAAGAATGACCACCTCAAAAACTATGGAGTGCCGGTGTGACGACCCAATCAGTCCTCTTAAGAATTAAAGCCCTGATACCCTATTAATTGCTTTCCCTAAGTTTATTTCTGTTATTTTGGTTTGCCAGGATGTTCGATATTGGTTTTCAAAGTGTTTTGGGACACTTGGTCCCTAAATGAGAGAATAAGTGTTGGAAAGTTGTCCATAGTTGGCCACCAAATGGAAATTCGATGGTTCTATTAGCTTTGTTAGGTGATTTCGGGGTTGGGAGCATGTCCGGAATATATTTTGGAAGTTTGTAGCTAATTTAAGCTTTAAATGCCGAAAGTTGGAATTTTGAAGTTCCTAGTCCGTTAGTGAGTTTTAATTCGAGGGTCAGAATAAAATTCTGGAAGTTGTAGTAGCTCCGTCATGTCATTTGGGATGTGTGTGCAAAATGTCTGGTCATTCAGACATGTTTTTGTTAGCTTTTTTATCAAAAGCATATTTTGAAGAAAAATTGGAGTTCTTAGGTTTAAATAATTGATTAATTCGAGTTTCCGAAGTTATTTTAGGTGGATTAAGGATTGGTACAAGTTTGAATGGGGTATTAGGTGATGTAGATGCTTTTGGTTAAGGTCTCGGAGGCCTCGGGATAATTTCAGATGGTTGATGGAAGGTTTTTGGAGTTGAAGGGGCTATTGTAAATTTTCTAGTAACTTTCATAACCGCACCTACGGTTTGGGTTCCGCACGTGCGGAGTCACAAAAGCGGCCTAGTCATCGGAATAGCGAGTGTTAGAGCTCTATCAGCTTTTTGCAAGTGGAGAAGATTTTCCGCAGATGCAGTTTCGTACCTGCGAGATTTTCATCGCAGAACGGTCCTTAGGATGTTTAATTAAAGTTGTAGAAGCGAATTATTTTTCTCATAAGCGGGACTGCAAAAGCGGAAATCACTTGACTGAAATACGAAATTCAAGGGTTAAGTTTTAAAAGTTAGAAAAATCAAATTGGATCTCAGGAAAGTGCGTTTTTGAAAGGGTTTTGAAGAGGAGATAATTGGATTTGAGCCATTTGGAGCCGGATACTCATGGAAAATGCATTGTTTCTATGTGAGTTTTGAGCCAGTTCGAGGTTGGTGGCTTGTCTAACCTTGTGTATGGGACCTTTCCCCTTAGGATATGATATTTGGTAATTGGATGCCTAGTACGTGAGGTGACTAACTCGTACTTGAGCTAATTGTTGAAAACCTGGTTTTTACTTAAGATATAGAGGCTCAGTTTCTTACGAATTTGCTTTATTCTACTTGCAAATATAACCTGTGTTAGATTAGAAAATAAAGTTTTAGTTGATTTAAATTGCCTAGTTTCTTAAGTTTCCTTGACTGTGCTACATGAAGCATGTTTTGCTAGTACTACCTGTTGCTTGTATTTTGTACTTCATTCTGAATATCTCTGGTTGTGGTTTCACATTTACTTTGAGATTACGGATGTGGGATTCAGGTAGCTCCCCTTGTTTGCTTACTTTGGGACTTACTGCGGGTTAGATTTCTGGTAGATCCCCCTGCACTTTTATTGGGACTAGGAGTTAGATTCCTGGTAGATCCCGCATACACTGATAGTTGGACAACGGGACGGTATCCCGGGAAATATTTCAGATATACTCATTTGATGGACTACGGGACGATATCCCGAGAGCTTCTTGGACAGTTGATGAAATTGACTACAGGACGGTATCCTGTGAGATCCTCGTTGTTGGTACTAATATTGAGTTGTTTACTCTGTGTTACCTTATTTTCTGCCTATTATTACTTCTTGATATAACTTGTCTTAATTCATAGCTTTATTCATTATTTTTGTTTACTTCACACAATTGCAAGGTTTATTATTATATTTTATCTTAGTAGGACCTTGACCTTCCTCGTCTCTACCCGGTCGAGGTTTGGCTTGGCACTAATTGAGTACCACTTTGGTATACTCATGCCCCTTCGACGCATGTTTTTCATGTGCAGATCCAGCTACCTCCACCCAGGTGCACTATCATTGATGCAGGGAGAGCTACGGAGACTTCGAGGTACGTCTGTCGCATCCGTAGACCGAAGAGTCTCCTTCTTTATTCTATCTGTAGTATTTAGCCTTCTATTGTACTCTTGTTGTAGTCATTTCTAGAGATTATAAGATTTTCAGTACTTCTACTAGCTTGTGTTCCCGTGAGTTTACGGGTTTTGGGGTGATATTTTAGACTTCTGCATTATTGAGTTGTATATACCGAGCAATATTTATACAGTTTTTTTTAGTTGTTCCGATTAAGTAATTATTCTGCAAGTTATGTTGTTTTTTGCAGTGTTAGGCATACCTAGTTGTAGGGACTATGTGCCATCATGACATGTTCACGGAGGGCAAACTAGGGTCATGACAAGTTGGTATCAGAGCACTAGGTTCATAAGAGTCCCGGAACACAGGCCGGTTTACTAGAGTCTCGCTGATCAGTAAGGAGACATCTGTACTTATCTACGACATGTTATGCAACTATTTAGGAAAAATCTTCACTTCATTGATTTCCTAGTCGTGCGATATTTTTGACATCAATCCTAAATTTGTCTTCTGTTCTCTCACAAATGGTTAGAACACGTACTACTCAGGATGATTAGGCACCCATGCCTCTATTGCAACCGTTAGAGTTAGGAGCGTGGGTAGAGGTCAAGGATGCGCATGTGGTGCAGAAAGAGAACCTGTGCGAGCTTCCACTGAGGTACCGCCAGCAGATCTAGCTGGAGTTCAGGCACCTGACATGCCTACAACTACTACTACTCCAGCCCTTCAGGAGACTTTGCCATAGTTTATGAGCATGTACACCACGTTGGCTCAGGTAAGGTTGCTTCCCCTTTCTACAACCACATCCCAAGATGGGGGAGGAGCATAGAATCCCATATCCCGCACTTCTGAGCAGCGAATGCTTGTTGAGCAAGTCCCAAAGTTCATTCTTGTATGGCCTGCAGTACCAGTTCAGCCCGATAATGGGGCACCTTCTTCAGAGGATGAGCAATGGAGGCTTGATCGATTCAAGAAGTACAATCCTCCAATATTCAGTGGACTAGTACCAGGAGATGCCTTGGAGTTTCTAGAGGAGTGCCATCGTATTCTTCTCACTATGGCCATAGCCGGATCTAGCGGGGTTTCCTTTACTACCTTCTGGCTTCAGGGAGCCGCCTGTGAGTGCTGGCGCACATATGAGTTTGATAGTCCAGAGGAGGTTGCTTCACTGACCTGGACCCCGTTCTCAAATATGTTCCTGAGAGAGTTTGTTCCTCAGAGCCTCAGCGACGCATGGCATGCATAGTTATAGCATTTGTTCCAGGGTGCTATGACATTTTCAGAGTATGCCATCCATTACACTAGATTGGCTAGGCATGTACCAGCTTTGGTTGCTATGGTCTGCGAGAGGGTTCACTAGTTCATTGAGGGTCTTATCCCACCCACCAAATCTAGCATGGCTCGAGAGTTAGAGATGGAAATTCCTTATCAGTAGGTAGTGAGCATTGGTTCGAGGATCGAGGGTATGCTCGCTACGGAGCGAGAGGAGAGAGAGGCCAAGAGGTCTTGAGAGTTGGGCCACTACTCTGGTGCCCGTACCCCACTAGTAGGTCAACATAGTAGGGGTTATATGGGTCACCCCATTCATCCAGCTCTTCCAACAGCTAGCAGCGCTTCAGTTCCTCCTAGACCTCAGGAGCCTTAGCATGCACCTATGGTTTCTAGTGCGCCTCCTGCGCGGGGTGCTATCAGAGGCCAGTCCAGCAGACATGGACCTAGCTGGTCACATCCACCACGTCCTTCGAAAGCTTGTTTTGAGTGTGGTGATACACGTCATATGGTTAGGGACTGCCCCAGAATTGGTAGGGGTACATCTTCACAGATTAATCAGCCACATCGTGCTCCTTAGAGTTCTCGAGCCATGATTATAGCTTCGGCTGCTACCCCATCTACTCATCAAACTAGAGGCGGAGGTCGAGGAGGTAGAGGTAACCCTTGAGGGGTAGGCCATGCCCGATATTATGCCATTCATGCTCGTACCTAGGTTGTTGCCTTTGATTCTGTCATCACAGGTAATGTACTGGTTTGTCATAGAGATGCATCGGTTTTATTCGATCCAAGCTTCACTTATTCTTATGTTTCTTCTTATTTTTCTCTGCATTTGGGTGTATCCCTAGATTCTATGAGTTCTCTAGTTTATGTTTCAACTACTATAGGATATTTTCTTGTTGTGGACAGTGTTTATCGGTCGTGTTTGGTTACTATTCATGGTTTTGAGACTAGAGCAGATTTATTGTTACTCAACATGGTTGATTTTTATATTATCTTAGGCATGGACTGGTTGTCGCCTCATTATGATATTTTTTATTGTCACGCCATGACCGTGATTCTAGCTATACCAAGTATTCCGCTAGTTGAGCGGAGTGGTACTTTTGATCGCACTCCTAGTAAGGTCATCTCTATTATTAAAGCTCAGCTTATGGTTGGGAAAGGGTGTGCCGCGTATTTAGCCTATGTGAGAGATGTCAGTGTTGATATCCCTTCTATTGATTCGGTCCTAGTGGTACGCGATTATACCGATTTGTTTCCAGCTGAACTTTCGAGAATGCCGCCGAAAAAGATGTTGATTTTTGCATTGACTTGTTGCGGAGAACTCGACCCATTTCCATTTCTCCGTAACATATGACTCTTCCTGAGTTGAAGGATCAGTTACAAGAATTTCTTGATAAGGGTTTTATTTGACCTAGTGTTTCACCGTGGGGTTCTCCTATCTTGTTTGTGAAGAAAAAGGATGGTTCTAAGCATATGTGCATCGATTATCATCAGTTGAACAAGGCTACAATGAAGAACTGTTATGCTTTACCTCGTATTGATGATATGTTTGACCAACTTCAGGGTGCACAAATGTTTTCTGAGATTTTTTTCTGCTCGAATTGCCATTGTTAAAGGTTCGGGATCCGAATATCCTGAAGACTGCTTTTAGGACTCGGTATGGTCAATACAATTTTCTAGTTATGTCATTTGGGCTGATCAATTCCCTAGCAACATTTATGTAGTTGAAGCATAGTGTTTTCGTGCCATATATCGACTCTTTCGTCATTGTTTTTATAGATGTATTATTATATACTCCCAAAGTTGGGAAGATCATAAGCAGCACCTAGGGGCCGTGCTTCAGACCCTGAGAGAGAAGAAGTTATATATAAAATTCTCAAAATGTGAGTTTTAGTTGAGTTATGTGGCGTTCTTGGGCCACGTGGTATCGAGTGAGGTTATTTAGATGGATCGAAAGAAGGTAGAGGTTGTGTAGGGTTGGACCAGGACCTCCTCAGCAAAAGCGATTCGATGTTTCCATGGCTTGGCGGGTTAGTACCGTCGTTTTGTGGAGGGGTTTTCATCTATTGTAGCCCCTATAATCAGATTGACCCTGAAGGGTGCTTCATTTCAGTAGACAGATAAGTGTGAGGCGAACTTTCAGAAGCTCAAGGCAGCTTTGACTACAACCCCTATTTTGATATTGCCTACTGGTTCAAGATCCTATGGTGTTTATTGTGATGCCTCACGGGTTTGCCTTGGAGCGGTGTTGATGCTGGACGGTTGGGTGATTGCCTAAGCGTCCAGACAATTGAAGATACATGAGAGGAATTACCCTGTCCACGACCATGAGTTAGCTGCTATTTTTCATGCTTTGAAGATCTGGCGCAATTATTTGTACGGTGTGACTTGTGAGATCTACACCAACCATCGGAGTTTCCAGCACTTGTTCAAGTAAAAGGATCTAAATTCGCGCCAGGGGAGGTGGTTAGAGTTTTTGAAGGATAATGATATTACTATTCTGTATCACCCGGGCAAAGCCAATGTGGTGACGGATGCCTTGAGCCACCGAGCAAAGAGTTTGGGGAGTTTGCTATATTTACCAGCTTCAGAGAGGACTATGGCGATGGATGTTCAGGCCTTAGCCAGTTAGTTTGTGAGATTGGATCTTCAAGAATTTAGTCGGGTCCTAGCTTGCGTGGTTTCTCAATCTTCCTTATTCGATCATATCAGGGAGCAGCAATATGATGACCATCATTTACTTGTCCTCAGGGATATGGTTCAGCAGGGCGATGCCAGAGATGTGACCATTGGAGAAGACGAGGTATTGAGGATGCAGAGTGGGATTTGTGTGCCCAATGTTGATGGGCTTCGGGAGCTGATATTGGTAGAGGCTCATATATTACGGTATTCCATCTATCCTGGTGCTGCAAGATGTATCCGGACTTGAGACATCACTATTGGTGGAGGCAGGTGAAGAAGGATATAGTTTGATATGTGGCTAGATTCCTCAACTATCAGCAGGTGAAGTATGAGCACTAGAGATCGGTGGATTACTTCAGTAGATAAAGATTCCGCAGTGGAAATCGTAGGGGATCACCATGGATTTTGTAGTTGGTCTCCCTCGGACTACGAAGAAGTTTGATGCCATTTGAGTGATTGTGGATCTATTGACCAAGTCCGCTCATTTTATCCCTATGTGTACTACTTATTTATCGGAGCGATTGGGGAGATTTATATCTGAGAGATCATTCGTCTGCATGGTATTCCAGCTTCTATTATTTCAGACAGGGGTACTAGGTTTACGTCATGTTTCTGGAGGGCCGTTCAGCAGGAGTTGGGTACTCGGGTGAATTTGAGCACAACATTTCACCCCCAAATGGATGGACAATCCGAGCGCACTATCCAGATTCTTGAGGATATGCTCTGTGCGTGTGTGATTGAGTTTGGAGGGTCTTGGGAGCAGTTCCTGCCATTGGCGGAGTTTGCTTACAACAATAGTTATCAGTCCAACATTCAGATGGCACAGTATGAGGCTTTGTATTGTTAGAGGTGCTGATCTCCAGTGGGTTGGTTTGAGTCGGATGAGGCAAGGCTATTGGGAACAAAGTTGGTTCAGGATGCATTGGAGAAGGTTAAGGTGATTCAGGATAGACTCTGTACAACCTAGTCCAGAGAGAAGAGCTACGCGGATAGGAAGGTCCGTGATGTTTCATATATGGTCGGAGAGCGGGCTTTGCTTCGGGTCTCACCTATGAAGGGCGTTATGAGATTGGGAAAGAAAGGGAAATTGACTCCGAGGTTTATTGGCCCTTTTGAGATATTGAGACGTGTTGGGGAGATTACTTATGAGCTTGCCTTACCTGCTAGCTTGGTAGGAGTTCATCTGGTATTTCATGTCTCGATGATCTGGAGTTATCATGGTGATCTATTGCACGTGTTAGATTTCAGTTCAGTCAAGTTGGAATGGGATCTATCCTATGTTGATGAGCTAGTGGCAATATTGGACAGGCAGGTTAGAAAGCTCAGGTTAAAGAACATTGCTTCAGTAAAGGTTCAGAGGCGGGGTCAGCCGACCGAGGAGGCAACCTGGAAGACCGAGCAGGATATGCGCATCAATTACCGTAATCTTTTCACTACTTCATGTATGTCTTTATGCTTGTACGAGGAAATGAATGTTAGTGTAAGAGGATGTGACGACCTGGGCAGTCATCTTAAGAATTAACTCCCCGATCCCTATTAACTGCTTCCCCTAAGTTCATTTCTGTTATTTCGGTTTGTCGGGATGTTCGGTGTTGGGTTTCGGAGAGCTTTTGGACACTGAGAACCTAAATGAGAGGTTAAGTGTTGGAAAGTTGTCCGTAGTTATAACAGTATGAAGACGGCCTCAGAAGGCAAATCAGATAGTTCCGTTAGCTCCGTTAGGTTATTTCGGGGTTGGGAGCATGTTCAGAATGCATTTTTGAAGTCCGAAGCTAATTCAGGCTTGAAATGCTAAAGTTGGAATTCTGAAGTTTCTGGTCCGTTAGTGAGTTTTTTATCCGAGGGTTGGAATGGAATTCCGGAAGTTGCAGCAGCTCCATCATGTCATTTGGGACGTGTGTGCAAAGTTTACCGTCATTCGGACGTGTTTTCATTAGGTTTCTGATCAAAAGCGTATTTTGAAGAAATATTGGAGTTCTTACGCTTAAATCATTGATTAGTTCAAGTTTATGACATTGTTTTAGGTGGTTAAGGATTTGTACTAGTTTTAATGGGGTATTAGGTGATGTAGGTGCTTTTGGTTGAGGTCTCGGGGGCCCCGGGATGATTTCAGGTGGTCGATGGAAGGTTTTTGGAGTCGAAAGGGCTGCTGTAGTTTTTCTGGTATCTGTCATAACTGCACCTGCGGTTTGGGTTCCGCAGGTGCGGAGCCGAATAATCGTCTTGGCCATCGCAGGAGTGGACGTTGGAGCTCCCTCAGTTTTTCGCAGGTGCGGAAGATTTACTGCATATGCAGTTTTGCACCTGTGATATTTTCATCGCAGATGCAGTCTCTGGGCTGATTAATTAAAACTGGAGAAGCATCTTATTTCCCGCAGAAGAGGGAACGCAGGTGCGGTCCTTGACCGCAAAAGCGGAAATCACTAGACTGAAATATGAAATTCAAGGGTTTAGTTTTAAAAGTTAGAAAAATCAAATTGGAGCTAGAAATATGGCGTTTTGACAGGGGTTTAAGAGGAGATCATTGGATTTGAGCCATTTTGAGTTGGATACTCGTGGCAAAGGCATGGTTTCTAGTTAAGTTTTGAGCCGGTTCGAGATAAGTGACTTGTCTAACCTTGTGTGGGGGACCTTTCCCATTAGGATATGATATTTTGTAATTGGATGCCTTGTACGAGCGCGTACTTGAGCAACTTGTTGAAACCCTGGTTTTTACATAAGATATTGAGACTAAGATTCTTTCGAATTTGCTTTATTCTACTTGCAATTATACCATGTGTTAGATTAGAAAAGTATGTGTAGTTGATTTAAATTGCCTAGTTGCTTAAGTTGCCTTGACTGTGCTACGTGAAGCATGTTAGGTAGTACTACCTGTTGCTTGTATTTTTTAGTTCATTCTGAATATCTTCTGGTTTTGATTGCGCATTTACATTGGGACTACAGATATGGGATTCCGGTTGCTCCCCCTTATTTGTTTACTTTGGGACTATGGGATAGATTCCCGGTAGATCCCCCTACACTTTTACTTTTGGGACTACGGGTTAGATTCCTGGTAGATCCCCTGTGCACTGATAGTTAGACTACGGGTATCGTGGAAGATCCTTCAAATATACTCATATGATGGACTACGGGACAATATCCTGGGAGCTCCTAAGACAATTGATGAAATGGACTACAAGAAGGTATCTTGGGAGATCCTTATTGTTGGTACTGATATTGAGTTATTTGCTCTGTGTTACCTTATTCTCTGCATGTTATTGTTGCATCGTATAACTTGTCTTACTTCACAGCTTTATTCATTATTTCTGTTTACTTCATATTGTTGCAAGGTTTATTATTATATTTTATCTCAGTAGGCCCATGGCCTTCCTCGTCACTACCCGGCCGAGGTTAGGCTTGGCACTTACTGAGTACCGCTGTGGTGTACTCATGCCCCTTCTGCACATATTTATCATGTTCAGATACAGGTATCACCACCTAGGTGCATTGTCATTGAGGCATGGAGAGCTACAAAGACTTCGAGGTACATTTGCCGCGTCCGCAGACCGAAGAGTCTCCTTCTTTACTCTATCTGTAGTATTTAGCCTTCTATTGTACTCTTGTTGTAGGCTTTTCTGGAGATTAGAGCATTTTCAGTACTTCTTCTAGCTTGTGTTCCCATGAGTTTCCTGGTTTTGGAGTGATATTTTAGAGTTCCGTATCATAAGTTTTATATGACGAGCTTCAGTTTAATTAATTATTCAGCAAGTTATGTTGTTTTTCTGCATTGTTAGGCTTACCTAGTCGTAGGGACTAGGTACCATCACAAGATGTTCACGGAAGGCGAACTTGGGTCATGACAAGCGGTGCACTGATAGGAGCTAGTGGTGCACTGTAGGATTACTGATCAGAATATTACATATGGGAACCACGACCACCTGAAGCACCATGAGAAACCTGAAGTGCTGACTGAAAAGGCCGAGGATGATGGCCTCTACCATATGAATCTCTGCCCTCTATACGAGGTACAACTGAATTGTCCTGAATGACGAGGCCTCTAGTCAGACCCCTGACCACCTCCATGCGATAGCCCCATCTCAACTCTCCTAGACACATTGGCCACCTCCTGGAAAGAAATCTCACTCCCCGCCTCCTTGGCCATCTGAAATCGAATAGGCTAGATAAGTACCTTAATGAACCACCTCACCCTCTCTCCCTATCGGTGGGAAGTATGATAAGAGCATGACAGGCCAAGTCAATGAATTTGGTTTCGTACTGAGTAACAGTCATAAAACCGCGTCGAAGACGCTCAAACTGCCTCCGATAGATCTTTCTCTGAGTGATGGGGAGAAACTTCTCCAGAAATAGCTGAGTAAACTGCTCCCAAGTTAAAGCTGGTGATCCGGCCGGTCTAGCCAAACAATAATCTCTCCACCAAGTCACAGAGAATCGCGACAAGCAAAATGTAGCAAAATTGACCCCATTGGTCTCCATTATCCTTACGTTCCTGAGAACCTCATGAGAACTGTCTAGATAATCTTGGGGATCCTCACAAGATGCACCACTGAAAGTAGTAGTGAAGAGCTTGGTGTACCTTTCCAACCTCCACAAAGCATCGGCAAACATAGCTGCTCCATCATTGATCTGAGCTACAAGAAGCAAGCCTGCCCGGGTGACGCTCTCCATAAGGCCCAGACAGACAAGAGCATCCTGAAGTACTAGGGTAGAAATAAACCCCTCTAGGACATGAGCTGGGCCCACCAGAACTGCCTGGATCGAAATCTCATCATTAAAGTCAACCTGAGGCTTTGTTGTTGGTGTTGCTGCTCTGGGTTGAGCTCTACCCCTACCTTGGAGCCTCGCCCTTTGCCCCTCGTGGGAGATGCTGCTGGGGACTTTTGTTGCTGATTAGTTAATGAGGAAGTGCGTGTTCTCACTATCTGCGAATGAACAGAGTATAAATTCAATTAGCATTTAGAAACAAAACGCACGACAGGAAAGAATAGATTTGAAGTTTTTCATAACTTTGTAGCGTCTAAGGGATAAATACAAGCGTCTTTGTAACTATCCCTCTGACTCTACTAAGCTTGTCTCTTAATAGGGAGAGCTATGTAACCTGGAGCTCTGATACCAACTTGTTACGAACCAAATTTCCTACCCTCGGGAGTCGTAATGGCGCCTACTATTGAAAGCTAGGCAAGCCGACCACTTACACCAATTACCTTTTTCCCATTTTTAATTTTGTTAACAAATGTTAATCAACAGTTATAAACAATGGAAATATAAAGTATGCAGAGGAAAAACATAAAATATTTGAATAAATATCAAATACAATGTATTAAGAAAAATATTCCCATAACAGGTATCACACTTCACATACAGTTTAGAATTTACTACAAATAAGATCTAAAAGATAACTAATAAATTGTTTCTGATAAATATATGAAACAAGATGAAGGGATAGAGGGAGACGCCAGGGCATGTGGACGCCTGCAGGACTACCTTGGAATCTCCGACTAGACTGAAGGTAGCCACCCAAGAAAAGGTCCAAATGTTTCTACTCCAGGATCTTCATAGAGTACAGAGTGTAGTATCAGCACAACCGACCCCATATGCTGGTAAGTGCCTAGCCTAACCTCAGTGAAGTAGTGATGACGCTAGAACCAGACTAACAAATAAGCTATGCAGTTTAACCATATATAGAGAAAAAGAAGAACAGGAGTGTACAGTCAAGAATGGGAAGGGGAAAACATGCTGCGGGGAAACATCAATTAAGAATAGAATTACAACATGTAAATCAGAGGAACACCATATCTGGTTATAAAGAAGAATCAAGAATCAGTAAGTGCATGACATCACCCTTCGTTCTTTTATTCTCGTCCTCATCAAAGAATTAATATAAATTGTGCGGAATCACCCTTTGTGTTTTTACTCTTATCCACAGAATTATACATCGTACAACACGGTATCACCCTTCGTGCTTTACACTCTTCGTCACAAATAATACACGGCATCACCGTTTGTGCTTTTACTCTCGTTCTCACCATATAATCAATATAATCGACATCACCATTCATGCTTGAATACGTTTACTCACCCAAAAAACAATCACAAACAATATGGAACGGAAATAAATGAAATTACAATAAGAATTCCGGCAAGGGAACAATAGTTCAGTAATCAAGTCCCAGCAAGGGAATAACATAAATAGTACATCATCTTCCTGGCAAGGACAATAGCATTAAAAGAAACAATATCCAGGCAAGGGAGGCATTGCGATTATTCTCTTCTCTTTTTCAGTTTTACTTCAACTCACTTCACAACTTGAGCCAATGCCTTAGAAGGGTTCAATTACCACTTATACTTTTACATTCCATTATACAACTTGAGCCAATGCTCCTTGATGTTCAAATAACACTATTACTTCCACAAACTTTGTCCAACAATAGAAATCATCACCAAGGCATTAATAACACAACGAAGTCATGAAAATCATAATATAATGTACACGGGCATGCTTGACACCAATGTATAGATACACGTCACCATGCATATATGTCGTACTCAACGAATACCACATAAAAAATAAGAATCGACTCCTAATCCCTCAATATGGTTAGCCAAACACTTACCTCGATACCACGAACACAATTCAAGTCTCAATGAGTCAACAACAAACTCGCTCGTATCTAGTCACAAGTTACTTAATAATATTAGTAAGTGCTAAACGAATCAATTCTAATGCATGGAAATAAGTTTTCTAAAGTTTTCCCCCAAAATTAAAAAATCTCCCCCGGGCCCGCATGGTAAAAATCCGAGGTTCGAACCTAAACCCGATTACCCATTCCACTACGAACCCAAATATATATAATTTATTTTGTAATCGAACCTCAAATCGAGTTCAAAATTCCCAAAATTTGAAAAGCCTAGGTTCTATACAAAACACCCAATTTCCCTCATGAAAACCATTGATTCTAGGATGAAATCTTGTAAAAAGAAGTTAAGGAGTAAAGAAAATGAGTTAGAAATCACTTACTAATATTTGGTGAAAAAAGGTTGTTTGAAAAACTGCCTCTTATGTTTTTGGGGTTTTGAAAAATGAAAAATCAATTCAATTTAAATATACCTCTCTCAGGTCCCCAGTGCGGACCACACAAAAAGGAGTGCGGCCGCGGAGTTCACAATATTGACTGCAGTGACATGGTTTAGTAGTTTGACTATAACTTTCTCTACAGATGTCTAAATTGTAATTGCTCTATAATTATTGAAACTAGATACGAAGACTACAACTTTGATTTCTGAATCATCCCAAAATTCCTTGTAGATCAAAAGATATAGGATTTCAAAGTCGGACCGATGAAATTCTTTCTCGCTGCAGACCGTACAAAATCGAGTGTGGCCACAAAGCCCTCCACCGCGGACAGCACAAAATCTTTACGGACTGCCCTGGTGGGTTCAGAGATTTGCACTTCTCTGAACCTGCAACATCTTTTTTAAAGCCTAACACATCTCGAAACCTACCTGAAATTCACCCGAGCCCTCAGGATTTCAAGCCAAACGTGCATACTAACACAAAAATATCATATGGACCTACTCGTGCGATCACATCTCAAAAATAACATGTAAATACCATCGTATAAACTGCATTTTTTTACCAAATTTCACAGTTATATTTTAACTACTATAAAAACTTTATATAGGGCTCCGGAACCAAAAAACAGTCCCGATACCAATGGTTTCAAACATTAATTCTTTTCTTCGTTTCTTAGATAATTCAGTAAAATAATTTCTTTTGAAACATTAATTTTTAAGGCTCGGGACCTTGGAATTCATTTCCGTGCATATGCCCAGTACCATATTTTACTGCTAACCTCCCAGGATCGTCAGAACATGGATCCGGGTCTGTTTGCTTAAAATATTGACCAAAGTAAACCATAATAAAATTTTAATTCTAGAAATTTCTATTTCTCATATTTTCACATAGGAGGCTTTTCGATTATATGTCCGGACCGCATGCACAAGTCGATGTGAGATAGAAAGAGGATTTTAAGGCCTCAAGACACAGAGTTTATTTATAAAACAGGTGATGACCTTTTAGGTCATCCAAGTATCTAAGGTCGTTCACGATCACAATCATGATTTGCTTCCATCCATATCGTGTCTGATGGCTGGACATAGGTCCGTTTGTGATTCTTTATAGAGGGTCTTGTAGCTCATGATCGATCTGGCATTAAACCCTCCAAGAATATTAACTTGATGAGGTTCAACGTGGTAGAAAACAAAATTTGGGTTGCACTACAAGGGATTGTAGAAACTTTATTTTGAAGAGTAGGAATTTTGAAATGCAAGAAGGGGACACACAGTCGCTGCTCAATTTTTTTTGGTGAAATCCAGGTAAAGGATAGGGAGTTTTTCTATTCAATTGATGTTGATAATACTGATAGGATGAGAGATATGGTATGGGTGCATTCACACTGTTAGTTAGCGTATAAGCAATTCCATGATGCGATATGTTTTGATACGATGTACCTTGTGAATCAATATAATATGGAATGTGCTACATTTGTTGGCATCAATCACCATAGACAGTCCATCTTACTAGGATTTGCTCTCATGTTTCATGAAGATATCGATAATTACAAATTAGTTTTAAGAACTTGGCATGATGGCATAGGAAATGTTCATCCATATGCGATCATAACTGATCAGTGTCAGGGCATAAAGGTAGCCATTGCTAAAGTGATGCCAAATACAATACATAGGTATTGTATTTGCCATATATTCTAAAAGTTACCTCTTTACTTTAGTGATGTTAAATCACACCTAACTCTAGTCCTAAAAAGGATAAGCGGCCGCCGCAAATATAATCCGTTCTAATAGACCAGAGTCGAATCCCACAGAGAACTATGTCTTAGCAATATTTGTTTAATATCACTTAAAAGACAAGTTTGAATAATTTTCTAAATTATAAATATTGAGATTTTTATTTATAACTAATTAACGAGAAAATACTAGAAAGCGGTAATATTATGAACTAGCGAGATAAAGGGTTGAAGACTAAATTAAGGAGGTCTAGAGTTATAATTTCCCCAATTGTTGGAATCCTTCTAGCCATGCTCCCTAATATTTTGCCATTGTATTCTCTATTGATTGTGAGCACTTTAGAAGTCGTAATTCTCTTTCGAGCAACTACAATAATTTAGTAGACATATTCTCTCAAACTACGCTTGTTGGCTTTATCTAACCGCGCACTATGACCACGTCAAAGATTTATTATTCCTAAACCTTCTTTTAAATCTGATGTATTGATTTCTCACATACATTCGGAGTGATGATATTCAACAACCACCTAAATATGTATCCTTTCTCAAGAAACACAAGTTAAATTGGCACAGTCAATCGATGGCCATTCAATCAACAACAATAAATACATAGTTTGACAAGTAGAGAAATCCAACAACTCAATTATATAAAAACATAACAAAATTTATCTTACAAAAGGTTCCATCAAAGCCCTAGATAACAAATTAACTATTCATATTAGTATATAGAACTACAGTACTAAAATTCATAACCACTAATGTAAAATAGGAAGAGGAAGGAAAAACTCGTAGAAGAATTTTTTACCTTGCTCCTATTATGTCTCTGCCTCCTTAGGACAAATATGTCACAAAAGTGTCCAACACTTTAAAATACCATTATGCCATGAATATTTACCAAGTAGGGTCGGGCCTAATCTATTATACCTTCTCCTATATAAAAAATTATAATCTTTTAGGTTTGGATGCTTACGGTCGTGGTCTGGGCGCAGTATTTTCCCAATACACTGCCTCAATCCGTGTCCTGGTCTGCGGTTGCGGTCTTGATCCTATTTTTCGCCCTGTTCCTTTTGGAATTTGAAAAAAAACATTAAACATGAAAGTTTTAGGCCTATGTGTTATCTTTCTAACCAAACATTATATATCCCAAATGGATTTTTTAAGAAAAAAAAGTTATATGCATTTTATTAGATAGTGCGCATCATACCTACTCGATTCTTCGTTCCGTTGCTCTATCATCCGTTGATCCCGAATACCATCCCGACTTATCTCCTTGGGCTTTTACTCAGGCTTCAAAGCTGCAAACTGCTTGAATTCATTCAATAACATCTACAAGGTATAAAACATATAGTGCAAAACACTAGCGATTAAAGCGCAAACTCAACTAAATTGCAGTAAATTAGAGTGTAATAAGGGACTAAAATATGAAATTATAGCTGATCATCAAGACCCCACACTTAAAAAATTCTCCTAATTTGTCATACCGTGAATACTTAAAATAGACTTAGCTCTAAAGCGTAACATCTTCTCCTAGATTTGACTCGCAAATACCATGCATTATTCACAACTCACCCACTTACTCTAACATAGAGTTCACTGTCATTACCTCTCCTTCATAAATCAAGTGTCCTTACATAACAACAGAGAGTAGTTCCACACAATAAAATTTAAGAACACTTAGGAACTAAAGATAGAAAGAATTTACTTACTCGCATAAATAACATTCATATGCCACAAAAGATGCACCATAGGTTTTCCCATAGCGTACTACTCTACTATTCGAGCTCATTAAGTCTAGGATCAAATAGGACTTTATTTGGCTGTAATATAGGCTGCATGATGAGAGGATACATTTAGATATGAGTGACTACACATTCCTAAGCACATTAATACATATAATTTATAATTCAAACCCCATACTTATGTCAAACCAAACTCTACCTTCACTTCAATGTATATTACCCCATAATTCATTAAGCGCAACTTCATCATGAGTCACTACTTATTAAGGAATACTTTTTTTCACAACAATACAACTATATATATTTTATTTCAATTCAACTGGCTCTTACTTGTTCAAAACATTGCACCTTTCTCCTCATTTCAATTGTTCCATTCAAAAGCCAAACCAGCCACTTCGCACTTTAACTTTTATGCAGTTCATAAACAATTCAAGTGCTCATGAGAGATTACAATGGTTAAAATTGAATGTTAATTTAAAAAAATGGGTAAGGCTTGTAATGTGGTTGCCAAAGAAATAGGATTACAGGGTCAAAAGGGTTAACTACGATACATAACAATTACGCGGGTAAAATATACATATCTGTCTCAATAAAAAAATTGCCTATATCACTTCCTAGACTGAACAAAAATACTATTTTTCTTTGGATACACATGGGGCAAGTTCTAGTTATCAAATGCAATGCACATAATATAACAAATCCTTACACACACATGGCACATAACTCACTCAGGATTGGACTCATTAAGACACTCTAGTCAAAGAAGTTAACCATAGTTAATAACATAGAATTTATGTTACATAACAACAGTAAAAAACTGAGCCTAAGCGTAACAACTAGAGTACTTACTATTCTCAAGTCATAACAAAGTTAGGAGATCTCGCTACAATTCAATTCATCTCACACTAGCTCCTACTCCTACAAAAAATAAAACTAACTACATGTCACGACCCTAGTTCGCCCTCCTGTCATGACGGCACCTAGTCTCTACGACTAGGTAAGCCTAACAATGTCGAAGATAAACAAAACTTGCGGAAGAAATAATTTAAGAGCCAAAATAATCGAATGAAACAATATTAAAATGCCGCTCGACAAATACAATAAAAATATTCAAAAACTAATACACTTTTCCTAAACCCGGAATATCATGAAACCACAAGCCTTTGAATATCTAACAGTGTCTAACTCAAAAATTTCTATCACATAAAAGAAATACAAAAGGGCTAATACTTAAAAGTGTGAATAGAAAGGGACACCTCGGTCTGCGGACGCGACAGATATACCTTGAAGTCTCTACAGAAGCATCTCGCCTCAAGGAGGATAAGACTGAGCGAAAGTACCTGGATTTGCACATGAAAAATATGCGCAATAAGGGAATGTGTACACCACAACAGTACTTAGTAAGTGCCAAGCCTAATCTCAGTCGGGTAGTGACGAGGAAGATCAGGGCTCTACTAAGGTTAAATTCAATATAAGGGTTAACAATGTGGAATAAAATAGTATAAATAAGTGCAACGGTAATATATAACATAGAATTGACAGAAAAACAACAGTTAGAACACAGACAAACAAGCCACGAAAATAAATATAGCTCAACGCAGAGATAATTACCGGGGCACCTTCCAGGATACCGTCATGTTGCCCCAATTAAAATTACCCAGGGGATCTCACGGGATACTGTCCTATAGTCCATCATATATATGTCCGAAGGATATCTCAGGATCCCGTTCCCTAGTCCAACTACCAATGCACAAGGATCTACCAGAATCCCGATCCGTTGTTCCAAATGTAAATACCAGTACTGGGGGAATCTACCACATGCATTCCCGTAGTTCTATATAATTGTGCAGGGGATCTACTAGGAATCTAATCCGTAGTACCAAAGTAAATGTGCAAGAGGTATGCTGGGAATCTAACCCATATTCCAAAAGTAAACAGACAAGGGGGAGCTACCGAAATCCCACATCCGTAGTCCCAACGTAAATACACATCAGCAGCAAGAAAATATTCAGAGAAGAGAAATTTCATATTAAGACAGCAAATAATTCTAGCCAGCACGCTGCACAAAGTTTAGGTAAATAGATTGAACAATTAAAGAAATTAAATCACTTAGACATGCTTTCCTAGGCTAACAACATGCTTAATAGTGCAAGTATTAAAAGCAGGAAAAGAAACATACTAATAAGTACTTAAAGAAAACCGGATTCCCAACAATTTTTACAAGTACGCTTTCGTCACCTCACGCGCAAGGCATTTCGATTACCAAATATATCAAACCTAAGGGGAAGGTCCCGTACACAAGGTTAGACAAGCCACTTACCTCGAACCGGCTCAAAATCAACCTGAGACCACGTTCTCGCCATCAGTACTCGACTCCAAATGGGCTAAATCTATTCAATTCAATTTTATAATTTGAATAATACTTCAACCAATTGATTCTTCAATTAAGTTCTAAGCTAATACGCAAAATTAGGTTAAATAACCAAAACGCCACTCGGGCACACATCTTAGAATCAGATGAAATTTATATATTCAGAATCCTCACACTCTCAGGAGTCTAATCATATCAAAATTATCCTAATCTTATGTCAAATCCCCAATCAAAACTCAATTTCCTTGTCTAAGAACGTTTCCCCCAATTTCCACCAAAATCTCGAAATTAAAAGATGGATTTATATGTAGATTCAGGGAATTTAGTCTAACCGAGTATGAATCACATACCAAGATCACACAGGCAAAAATCACTTAAAATTTTCAATCTCCCCAGCTCCCAAGTCCACAATATGAATTATTGTCTGTACCCTCGATTTTGGGTCTTAAAAATCTGCCCAGGGATTTCCTTAATTTCGATCGCAGAAGGATAGTCGCGATCGCGAAGAACAAAACCTACGCACCACAGGTTTACGTTACTCGAACGCAGTACCCCATCCGCGAATGCATTGCTTAGCTATCTCAGACTTACGCGATTGCGATTGGCTTCACGCGATGGCATAGTAAAACATTTAAAACAACACTGCCGCCTCATTTCTTCTGCGCAAACGCGGCCTAGTCCACGCGTTGACCCAAAGCTACACGTTTGCATTCCTCTCCACACAAATGCGAAGTGAAAATTTCCCTTTGCATTTCCTAAGAATTTGCGATCGCGATGAAGGAAAAACCTGCAACATATACCAACAAAACTTGATGCCTTTCCAAGTCCAAAAATTTGTTCGTTGAGCCTCTAATATGCACCCGAAGCCCCCGGAAGCTCAACCAAACCTACCAACATATCTCATATCTTCATTAAAATTTGCTCCAACACTCAGAACGCTCAAAACAACTTCAAAATACCTATGTTTCATCGGATGCAAGCTTAAGAATTCCAAAAACTCTAGAAACACCCTTTCGATCAAAAAGTCTATAAAACATCATCCAAATGACCTAAAATTTTGCACACACATCCTAATATGACACAGTGGAATTACAAAAACTCTCAAAATTCCATTCTGATCCTCGAATATAAATCTCACCATCGAACCGGAAACTTCAAAAATTGAACTTTCTGCATTTCAAGCCTAAATTAGCTACGGACCTCCAGAACATAATTGGAACATGCTCCTAAAACTTGAAATCACTCAACGAAGCTACAGAACAATTGTATTTCTATTCCGAGGCTGTCTTCACATTGTTCTGACTACGGTCAACTTTCCAACTCTTAAGCTTTCATTTAGAAAAACTCTCCGAAACTTAAAACCAAACATCCCGACAAATCAAAATAACAGAAATAAACTTGGGGAAAGAAATTAATAAGGGGGATCTAGGTGTTAATTCTTAAGACAACTGGCCGGGTTTTCACACTACACCCAATTCAAACAAAATTCTTGGAAAAGAACCGCGACACAAAGAAATACTAAGGGGTAATTGCTACACTACCTAACAACCGAAAATCTTTTTATCTTTTTCTTTAGACTTAAATCCCTCAATAAAATTATCAAATAGATAAATTGTCGGGAAAAGTCTAATTTCTTTTTGTTTTCTAAAAAAATAACAAAAAAATTACAAAAAATTATTCAATTAAATTAAAACAACTAAAATAGCATAGAAAGTCACCCAGACAATCTTCTCACCATATACTTAGAATTATGCATTGTCCTTATGCACACCATAACTAATAAAATGTTAAAAGTGACTCCCTGGTAGGCCAAAGGCTGAAGCACTAACAACTCATGGGTACTCAGACTTCTCCCAAGCTTGTTCCTTCGTCCGGGTACCTCACACTTAGCCAACCATTTGGTTTACTGCAGCATCCTTTCAATAACTTTGCTTTCCATATTCCTAGAAGTTCAAAAATTGACACTACAAAAATAGTACAATTAAGAAAAATAAAATAAAAAATAGTAAAGTTGGATTGCCTCCCAACAAGCGCTTGATTTAATGTCGCGGCATGACATGAATCACTTTTTGTCTCCACCTCGAGCTTATGAATTGAAACCCAAGTTTTACTTCAAGATTATGATTATGCTCTTGGGGTGGTGGAACGAATTTTACTGGACCAAGGAAATAATGTAGTATTCTGCACTCTTTGGCCTTTGTATTAGGTATGTAATCCTGACTTTCTGGCAAGAAGAATTCCAAAATATATGCACCATGTTCCTTATTCCTTGACTCTTCAATTGGTTTGGATGACCCTATTTTCATATCATCATCCAAACATAATGTGAAAAAACTCTTGGAGTATAGACCAATGCGCTCACACACATAAACTTCAGGACTTTTAGTATTCTTAACATCAATGATACTAGAGTCAACAAAATTTTTATTCTCAATGTCCTTGGCGGACTCTAGTCTCACTTCTTCAACATTGCCATCCTCAAATTCTAATTGGTAAGATTGTTGGTTTTCTACTCTAACATCTTCCATTCGCACATCAATTTCGGCATATAATTCATGCTCTTCTTGGCTAGTATCCATAATATTGGCTTGTTGAGCATTAAATACCTCAACTAGTTGACTCATTTGTGCAATTAGGTTCCGAATAGCAACATCTTGACTTTGTATGTGCAGCTGTTTCTCATTATTTTTTTACATAAGGCACCTTGGCATATTCTTGATCTCTTTCATGTCATCATCCCTGGGTTATTTATTCCTATTAACTTCAAAAGAAAAAGAAAAACCATAAAAGTAAGGGGTTTGGGGAAGATAAGAAATATACGCACAACCATAAAACTCACCATCTTGACCACCACACATATCACATACATTCCACACATAAGATTGAGTTTGTTCACATAACTCGCTTTGGGGAATATTTTGATAATTTTTGCCATGGGTGGTTTTCGTCACAATATGAATAAGGAGAATTAAAAGTAGAATTACCAACATCCAAACTCTCATAATTCCAGGATCCCATGTTTCTTAAATTAAAAAGTAAAAGAAAGAAATATATATATATATATATATATATATATATATATATATATATATATATATATATATATATATATATATATATATATATATATATATATATATATATATATATATATATATATATATATATATATCAAATACAAGAAAAAAAATAAAAGTTTAAACTTGCAACCTAGTAATATGTACACTTACAATTACACCGTTAGTTCCTCGGCAACGGTGCAAAATTTTATCAAGCCCTACTCTAGTCCTAAAATGGATAAGCAGTCGCTGCAAATATAATCTGGTTTAAAAGTTTGAAGTCAAATTCCACAGAGAACTAAGGCTTAGCTATATCTATTTAATATCACTACAAAGACAAGTTTGAAAAATTTCTAAATTATGAAGATTAAGATTTATATTTCTACCTAATTAACTAGAAAATACAAGAAAGTGGTAAAATTATAAACTAATGATACAAAGGGTTGGAGACTAGAATAAGGAGGTCTAGAGTTATAATTTTTCCAATTGTCGGAATCCTTCTAGTTATGTTCCCGACAATTTTTCCAATGTATTCTCTACTGATTATGAGCACTTTAGGTGGTGTAGTTCTATCTCAAGAAAAATATAACAATTTATTAGCCATATTCTCTCGAACTATGCTAGTTGGCTTTATCGAACCGCTCACTATGACTATGTCAAGGCTTTATTATTTCTAAACCCGCCTTTAAACCCGGTGTATTGATTTCTCACATACGTTAGGAGTGATTCAAACCCACCTAAATATGTATCCTTAATCAAGCAACACATAATAAATAGGCACAGTAAATAGATGGTCATTCAATTAATATCAACTAACACGTAGTTGAGCAAGTAGAGAAATCCAATGACTCAATTATATAAAAACATAGGAAGAATTTATCCTACAAAAGGTTCCATCAAAACCCTAGATAACAAATTAGCAATTCAGAATAGTATGTAAACAACAATACTAAGACTCAGCACCAACAATGAAAAATCGGAATGGGAAGGAAAAATTCTTAGAAGGATTTCCTGCCTTTCTCCTATCGTGTCTCTGTCTCCTTAGGTTGAGTCTGTGTTAAAAGTGTGTCCAATATATATATATATATATATATATATATATATATATATATATATATATATATATATATATATAGGATCGGAACCAAACAATTATGCCTTCTCCTACGCGAAAAAGAATATTTTTTCAAGTCTTGACGCTCATGGTCGTGGCTTGGGCGCGGTATTTTCCCAGTGCACTGCCTCCGTCCGTGCCCAGGTCCACAGTTGCCGACTGCATTTTCACCCTGTTCCGTTTGGAATATGGATAATTGTAAAATGTAAAAGATGTAGTCCTTTGAGTTAAATTTCTAACAATATATTATATAACCCAAATGGAGTTTTGAACGAAAAGTTATGTGTATTTTACTAGACAATGTATAATATGCCTACTCGATTCTTTATTTCGTTGCTCTATCATCAGTTGATCCCCATATATAATCCCGACTTAATTCCTTGGGAATGTACTCTAACTTCAAAGCTCCAAATGGCTTGAATTCATTTCATAACATCTATATAGCTTGGAATCACTCCTACAAGGCATAAAACACACAATTATTGCAAAAAAGTAGCGATTAACGCGCTAAATTAAGTAAAATATAGTAAATTAGAGTGTAATAAGAAACTACATATACAATTATAGCCTATCATTGATGTAAAATGAAAATATAGATACAATTATCCCTGAAGTGTTGTTCCTTCTAAATTTACATGAGAATTTATGCGCATGGTCCTTAATAGCATTAATGTTGATGTTTTTGAAAGAAAATGGACAGAATATATAGCAAGGTATAATTTACATAAAAGGAATTGGTTCAACAAGCTTTACTCTGAGAAGGAAAAAATAGGTTCCTCTATACCTTGATGTGTATTTTGGGAGGGTATACCATCTACGCAAAGAAGTGAGGGAATGCATGCATTTTTTATGGATATATTACCCGTCAAAGCACTCTTAGAATGTTTGTTCACTAGTATGAGTTAGCTATAATTGCTAAGCATGAGAAAGAGTTGGAAGAGGAATACAGGTCAAAGGGCTTTCAAATTATGTGCGAGTTAATGTTCAAGTGGGAGGAGCAGGCAATTCAGTGTTATAAGCGTACAATATATGAATTTTTCACGACACAACTAACAAACTTATATCATTGTGAATAAGTAGCCCCGACGATCATATATGTTTCCCCCATCTTTTCCTTTTTATTGTCTTTTTCGGTGGTATTATGTGTTACAAGGTTGGTTGGCTCGGATTCAGAGAGGTTTTGGTAAGGTTTGCGACTCTTAGTCTCGTTTGAGTAAGCTTAGGTTTGACAAGTCAACTGAATATTGACTTATGTGAAAAGGGATTATATTCGAATTCCGATAGTTCGGATAGCTTCGCGAGGTGATTTTGGACTTAGGAGCATGATCAGAATATATTTTGGAGGTCAGGGTAGATTTAGCCTTGAATTCACGAAAATTGGAATTTTGGGATTTTCCGGTTGATAGGTGAGATTTTGATATAGGGGTTGCAATAGAATTCCGGGAGTTGTAGTAGATCCGTTGTGTCATTTGGGACATGTGTTCAATATTTCAGCTCATTCGAATGGGGTTTGATAAACATTTTATTCAAAAGAGGAAATCAAAAGATATTTGGAACTTGAGGCATGAATCCGACGTTATTTCATTGTTTCGATGTTGTTTGAGGTGTTTTGATGATCTGTATAAGTTTGGATCGTTGTATATGACTTTTTCGTGCTTTTGGTTGAGTCCTCGGGGGCCTCGGGGTGATTTCGGGTGGTTAACGAGAGATTTTGGGTTGGGTGTTGCGGTTGAAGTTTTCTATTGATGTCATAACCGCACTGCTGAAGTGACCAGAGGGTCGCAGATGTAGAATTATCCTTGGGGAGCTGGAACCGCAAAAATGGCTATTTTAGCGCACTTTTGATAACGCTGGTGCGAGTGTTTTAGCGCAGATGCGAAACATGGGGTTTTAAGTGAAAACCCAGATGTGGTGCTCTAGCCGCAGCGTTACTGCAGGTGCGAGAAGCCTGGGCCAGAAAGTACATCAACCCTCCTTCGCAATTTTCATCCTTTCTTCACCATTTGTAAATTGAATTCGGAGATTTTTAAGGGGTTTTGAAGAGGTAATCCAAGGGAACTTCATTGAGGAAAAATCTTTTTACATAACACTCATTCATATGGTTTTATTTCATTGATTAGGCATGAAATTTTTTGAAATATGTGGGTAAATATTGAAGAAACTAGGGCTTGAGATTAGAGACCTTTTATTAAGGATTTGAGGGGTCATTTGTGGGAGGATTTTGGTACTTTTGATATGAATGAACTCGCGGGAGGATAAGGAGTTTATTGATGTAAATTTCATCGGATTTCGAGACGTGGTCCTGGGGACCGGATTTGGTAAGTTTTGGGATTTGTGTAGTAGTTTGATTATTTTCGAGTGGATCTTGTTCCCTTAGCATATTCTATTTATTATATACTGATTTTGGTTAGATTTTGAGCATTTGGAGGCCGAGTTGAGCGGCGAAGACATCCCGGGCTAGAGTTTAGACTGGATAGAGGTAAGTAATGATTGTAAATACTGTCTTGAGGGTATGAAACCCGGATTCCACATTGTTGTGTTGCATTTGAGGTTACGTACACGCTAAATGACGAGCGTGGCGTCCTGCACCGCTGGGGATTGTGACTCAGTCCGTCCCGTATGACTGTTTAACCGCGTATTTGATTGAAAACTATTTGTTGTCCTTATGTTTTGGGCTGGATGCCATGTTTGGGCCTCATTCCGACTGTTTTGGACCCTTTAGCGATTTTTACTACTATTCCTCACTACTTTGACTTCGTATTTGTACTCAGTCATGCTATATTCCATTGTTTTCACAACTCAACCACCTTTACTTATTTTTGATATTTTAAATGATATTCTGGGTTGAGCATTATGTTTTCCCTGTTTCCCGAGTGTCTTGTTACTTTCTTACTAAGTAAGGCCAGGGGCATGTGATGTGAGGATATTATGGGATCGGGCTACCCGCCGGAGTAGTGTGATACTATTTTTTGATTATAAGGTTGAGGGCTTGATTTGTTATGCCACCAGGTGGCTTGATTTGAGGCCGAGAGCTTGTTTGATTAGGACACGAGATGGCTTGTCACTGCTCTTGGGCTGTAAGGGGCCCCTCCCATAGTCTGTATATCCCCAGTGCGCACGGGTACCCAGCATGAGTTGTGCTATAGCCCGAGGGGCTGATACGAGTGATTGTGAGATAGCCCGAGGGGCTGATTGTGTTCGTATTTTGCCTGAGGGGCTGATTTATATATATATATATCTTTTCTCCCTAATTTCATTTACTCTTTTAAACTGCTAAAAGATGTTTTATAAAGGTTTTTACTTAACTAAGGTGTTTCTATGAGCTTTTACTATCTTATTGCATTACTCTGCTTTTATACAGCCTATTTGTAGAATCTTGCTGTGATTTGCGTGTTTGCTTATCGCTCAGCTGCCTTTATTCTTATTACTTACTAACTTTGCATATCACATTACTCCCTGCACGCTATTTGCAAATTCAGGAGCCTCAGGTCATGCTAGCGAGGGCTGATTGCTTTCCAACAGGATGTTCAGAGTTAACTAGGTAGTTGCTCGGCGTACGCAGCCTAGTGCTTCTCCTTCCGATATTTACTTTCCTTTGTAATAGCAATATAATATACTATGTATTATTGTATACTCTTAGATGGATGTATAGATATTAATAACTGGTGACACCCCGATATCGGGATGTGTTGTTTCCATAATTGTTTTATTTTACTCCTTATTTCAATATTTGTAGTTTATTTATGACTTAAAATTAATTACTATAATTGTCTTAAATGGTTTGAGGGTATGTGTCGGCTGGCCTTGTTTTACGATAGGCGCCATCACGATTGGGTCTGGTTTAGGATCATGACAAATTGTATTTAATATTTCTGTCTCCAATACTTTGAATCACAACTTAATACAACTTTTTTGTTAATCGTGATGACCTTTTCAGTTCTCTATAACCAAATTGTATTAAGCTATTCATTTCCTTTTTTTTTGAAATTTTTTTTATTCTAGGTTCTATTACGTCCGAAAGAAGATAAGGGGCTGTAATTTCCAATCCTCTTCCAAGTAGTTTATGATTTAGTCATTTTTTCCGTATACTAAAAAATGTATAAAATAATTTTTATAAACATGAAAAAACAACTATAACAAGAAAAAATCACAGGCAATAATTCCACTCTCCTTAAAATAATAAGTATGACAATAATACAAGGAAAAATAACAAACAGCATTATAAGAAAATCATATTAATCCATAAATATTTTAATGATAAGGGTTGAACATAGGACATACATGAAAAACCTAAGCATTAGATGTTCCTATCCTAGCACTTCAACAATAAATATCACATATCATGACCCGGATTTTTCACCCTCGGGAGTCATGATGATGCCTACTAATGAAAGCTAGGCAAGCCAATTATTCAAATTATTTAACCCTTTTAATTTTTAATCCCTCAATAGTTATAAATTAACATTTTATAAACAGCAGAAATATTAAAGCGGATGAATGAAATGTAAAAATTTAAGCTAATATCGATACAAATCCATAATATAGACCACCAAGAACTGGTGTCGCAGTCTCACAGACCATCTAAGAAAATTACAAATAAAGTATAAACAAGAAACTACATGTTTTTCTTTGGAATATAAAAGAATAGAAAGAAACTAGATAGGGAGGGGACACCAAGGCCTGCAGACGCCTGCAAGTCTACCTCGAGTCTCCTAATGGACTAAAAGTAGCAACCCCTTGCTAAGGTTCGTATGCTCCAGTACCGAAATCTGACACAGTGCAGAGTGTAGTATCAACACAATCGACCCCATTTGTTGGTAAGTGTCGAGCCTAACTTCGGCGAAGTGGTGATGAGTCTAGGACGAGGCTACCAAATAAACTTGTGCAGTTAAAGCATACACGATAAGAAATATAACAGAAACTAGCAGTTAAATATGGGAAGGGAATATGCTGCGGGGGAATATCGAATACCAACAGTAACTCAGGAGAAAAGCATAAAGAACATTTTAAGGTTCTCATAAGTAAGAATAAGAAAACAATAACAAATCAATATCAACTTTTATTATTTATTTTTGAGGCGTGCAACCCAATCCAAATCATATAATATTATTGCGGCGTGCAACCCAATCCTATCATATATCATTATTGCGGCGTGCAATCCGGTCCAATCATATATTATTGTTGCGGCGTGCAACCCGACCCCTCATGTCCTACCTTATTAACACATGTTGCAAGCGTGCAACCCGATCCCATAGAATATTATTGCATAGTACAACCCAATCCCAATACACAATTCAACACCAATCACAAATGAACCACGGCAAGGGGGCAATAGGAAAACAACAATGTCCCGATAAGGGAATCAACTATGAGCATAAGCACATCCTGGAAAGGGAACCAACTATAAGAATTAAATACATCTTGGTAAGGGAATCGGCTATAACCAATCTTATACCAACATTTAACTTCACAAATGAAACCTCAACTGAACACAATACTCAACAACAATCATATACCACGAGGAGAATCATAATTCTTGCCCAACACAGAGAATCAACAACTTAGGCATTTGTACTATTTATCAAGAGCACAACAATTACAATTTAGGACTCACAGTCATGCTTGACAATGACGTATAGATACTCGTCCCCACACCTATATGTCGTCTACGACACTAGTACATAGCAATAATAGCACAATACCTATTCCCTCAAGCTAATGTTAGAACAAACACTTACCTCAATGCCACAAACACAATTCAAGCCTCAACTATCGCTTTACCTCCTGTTTCCACCACCAATTCCCTTGTATCTAGCCACAATTTACTTAACGATATTAATAAATACTAAATGAACCAATTCTAATGCATGAAAATAGGTTTTCTAAAGATTTTCCCAAAAAGTCAAAAATTGACCCCGAGCCCACATAGTCAAAACCCGAGGTTCTAACCAAAATCTGATTAGCCATTCACCCACAAACTCAAATATATAATTTTTTTTGAAATCAAACCTCAAATCGAGGTCCAATTCCCAAAAATTTGAAAATCCTAAGTTCTATCCAAAACACCCAAAACACCCAATTTCTCCTATGAAACCCTTGATTTTGAGTTTAAATCATGTGAAAGGATATTATAGATTAAAGAAAATGAGTTAGAAATGACTTACAATCGATTTGGATAAGAACGTTTCTTTGGAAAATCGCCCAACAGAGCTTAGGGTTTGAGGGAGTTTGAAAAATGAAAACTTTTTTACTAAGTTATAATTTTCACATGCGCAAATATCGCATTTGTGATGTCCTGTTCACAAATGCAAACTTGCAATTGCGGCCAAAGCTTCGCAATTGCGAAGTAAGGCCTGCCTCTGCTTTCTTCGCAAACACGAACAGCTGTTCGCAATTGTGGTGCCTGATAATGTCGCATTTGTAAGATAAGCCTAACAAATGTGAAGGATCCCTGAAATAGCCTATCATCACAATTTCGAAGCCAGTAGACCTGCAACATAACACCAGTTTTTCTAAGTCCCATTTCACTCCGTGGCCTATCCAAAACTCACCCGAGCCCTCGGGGCTCAAAACCAAACATTCACGCAAGTTCTAAAATGTCATACAGGTTTACTCTTGCGGTCAAATCATCAAAATAACATCAACAACTATGAATTTGGCACAAATTCCTAAAATTACTCAATATTGTCAAATAAAGGTCCAATTTATACTAAACGAACTCTGATTCTTACCAAACTTTACACATTCAACTTAATTATCATATAAGACCTGTACCGGGTCCGAAACCAAAATACGGCCCGATACCATCAATTTCAAACATCTTTTTATTTCACAAACTCTTCTAATTTCTATCAAATAATTTTTTTAAAAAAATTTATTTTTTAGGCTTGAGACCTCGGAATTCGATTCCTGGCATATGCCCAAGTCTCAAATTTTACTAAGGACCTTACGAGACTGTTGGATCATGGGCCCGTGTCCGTTTACCAAGAATATTGATGAAAGTTAATTTTATTTAATTTTAAAAGCCAATTTTATTATTTTACTTAGTTTTCACATAAAAGTTTTTTGGAGTCGCCCCGGACTACACACACATATCGAGGTGAGACAAGAAGAGGTTTTTAAGGCCTCAGAATACAGTATTTACTTGCAACATAAGTGATGATCTTTTGGGTCATCACATCACAGCACTTGGCGTAGCCTCTACAAGTTCAAATATATGAATGCTCCCTTTCTTCAGATTATTGTTGGCATGACCCAAGTTCGCCCTCTGTGAACATGTTGTGATGGCAGTTAGTCGCTATAACTAGGTAAGCCTAACAATGTGGAAATAACAACCTAACATGTGGAATAATTAATTAAAACTGAACATATTAAAATAATAATTGCATAAAAGGATGCGCGGCCTATACAACTCAAAAGAAATGCGGATTTCTACAATTCACCCCAAAACCTTGATTCTTACGGGCAACACAGGCTAATGGAAGTACAATAAGAACTATTAACTCAAGAATAGTCTATATCAATGTTAGAGAGAAGTATAAGTGCTACAAGATTGAATAAGAAGGAGACTCTTCGGTTTGCAGATGCAGGAGATATAACTCAAGTCTCCGTGGCTTTCCATGTATCACTGATAATGCGCCTGAGTGGAGGTATCTTGATCTGCACATGAAAATGTGCACAGAAGATGCGTGAGTACACCACAATGGTACTCAGTAAGTGCAATGCCTAACCTCGATCGGGTAGTGACGAGTATGGTTATGGACCTACCGATATAAAACATAATAAAGAATAAGATAACGGAAACAATTTAAATAAAGTCTACAGTGAGATCTAAACAGACTGAATAAGTAGAAGCAGTAATAGAAAGAAGAAACAAGACACATCAAGGGAATACTGCTCGCAACATAGATAATAACCGGGGATCTCTTGGTATCCTGAGGATCTCTTGGCATCCTCATCTTATACACAAGGGATCTCTTGGTATCCCGAGGATCTCTTGGAATCCTCATTTTATACTCGAGGGATCTCTTGGTATCCCGAGGATCTCTTGGTGTCCTCGATATATAAATAACATCTGTGCGGGGGATCTCTTGGTATTCCGCACTCTCACCCTAGAACATAGCAAAACGGGGGATCTCCTGGGATGTCGTCCCGTAGTCCTAAATTTAAACACACAATAATAACTCGTAATCTCATAATAAAAGCTAAAGTCAGAACGTGTAATAGTAAATTCTAGCCTAGCATGTTTCACGAATTAAAAATAACACAATTTAATCAAATAAGCATGTTAGTCAACTAAACATGCTCTCTATGCTAGCACAGGTTAAACATACAATTTAATATGAACAAGTAAGCAAGAATCTCAATTTAAATACTTCAAGTAGAAACAGATTTTGAACTATTAGCTCAAGTACGCACTCGTCACTTTACGTATCAGGCATTCAAATATCAATTATCATATCTTAAGGGGAAAGGTCCTCCACAAAAGGGTTGCACAAGCCACTTAACTCGAACAAGCTCAATAATCAACTAGAAACCATGGCTTTGCCACGAGTATCCGACTCCAAATTCCCCAAATTTATTCCATTCAAATACATATCGTAAATAACATTTCAAGCAACTGATTCCACTATTAAATTTAAAGCTATGGAATGAAAATAGGTAAAATACCAAAACTCCCCTCAGGCCAACGTCTCGGAATCGAATTCTCTCAAGAGTCTAACCATATAAAAATCTCCCAAATCGGAGGCCAAATGCCCACTCAAAACCCAATATTTTAGCCTATGAAGTATCATCCAGTTTTTTATATTTTTTATCCAAATTTCAAATTTCAGTGATGGATTTAACTACAAAATGATGAAATGTAACTACAGGGGATAACAAAAAAGTTATCCAATAATCTCCTCTTCAAAACCCTCTAAAAATCGCCCTTCCCCTAGCTCAATTTGATTTTTCTAAATTATGAAAACTAACCCTCAAAATTTCTATATCTGAATAGAGATTTCCGCTTCTACGATCCCGCTTGTGCAGAAACCAAGCCGCTTTTGCGTTTTCCTTTAAAATTCCAACTTCCGCTTCTGCGATCCTCCACTCACAGAAGCGGATCTGCTTCTGTGGTTCCTAAGGGAAATGCCCAAAATCACTTTTGCGATCGCCCAACCGCTTCTGCGGCTGCGCTTCTTTGGTTCCCCAAGCTGCAGAATTGGAAAAATACCAGAAGCAGTAGAACTGCTACCTCCCAACTTCCAAAGTTCTTCAGTTGCCCATCCGAAGCCATCCCGAGGCTGCCGGGACATCAACCAAAAGCACCAATAGCACCTAACGCAATATTTAAACTTGTACCGATCCATAAAATACCTTAAAATAGCAAAAGCAACATGGAGGCGCACGTTAACAGAAACCTAGGCTCTCTCAGCGCACATTAGCAAAGCTTGCCACTGTGCCCGGAGACGGCTCGCCGCCGGAGAAACGCGCCTGCCGACGACAACCAAACCGTTACACCTGATCATGGAGCTACCAAAGCTCGAGAACCACTAACTTTTTGGAAGCTTTCTTCCCCTGAAATTTCAAGCAATTGATGTGATTCATGACGCCGAATGTGCAGATGTCCACATGCAGAGTCCGATGTCCAAATCAGATGTGGTTCATACTCAAGCTGTCCGACGACTACAATTTTCTGAGATACGCAAAGCGGAGGTCTCCCGCCCTACAGCAGCTGAGGTTGTGCAGGGGAATCGAAATGAACAAATGGGTAAACCATTATCATTTATGCCTCCCACTGATAGAGAGGGCAAGAAGATAGTAAAGTTAAGTGAGGATGATTTCCAATCCCAAGCTGAATACTTTAAAACCTCATTAATCGGGTATGTCATTGGAGAGACTCCGTATGAAAAGGCGATGGATAATTTTGTTATGCATGTTTGGAATTTTGTATCTAAACCTCAGATTCTAATCCACTCTGAGAGGTACTGCATATTCCGATTCAATTCGATTGCGGACAGAGATCAAGTTATCCAATCGGGTCCCTACTCTTACAGGAACAAACCTCTGGTTCTGAGACCTTGGGATATTGATTTCTCCTTTCAAAATGACATTGTAAGCACCACTCCTGTATGGATAAGATTCCCTGGACTACATGTGGGTTATTGGTCTACTGATGCACTGAGCAAGATGGCTAGTGCCGTGGGAAATCCCTTGTATACTGATAAATTCACTGCCCATTATGAAAAGATCTCTTATGCTCGAGTTCTTGTGGAGGTTAATGCTGCCCAACCTCTCCCTGACCAGATTGATATTGAAACTCCATTTGGGCTTAAGGTTCAACAGATTGAATATGACTGGAAACCCCTGTTCTGTAACCATTGTCTGAAGTTTGGTCATGATGCTATGGACTGCTGGTACAATACCAAACCAGAGAGTGAGAAGGAGCAAACTGAAGGGGGACTGAAAAAGAGACAAGAGCCTAGAAGGAAAAGATATCCTAAAAAGCAAGAATGGCATGTTAAGAAGGCACAAGTTGCTGCTCCACAGGATATGACCTCAGAGGAAACTGAACCTAGCAGGCCACCTGCTGCACTGGTGGTCAATACCACTCAGATGATGCCTACCCAGCATGAGAGTCAACAGAACACTAACAGCCAGATGAGGAATCTTGATTCTAATATTGAACAACTTTGCAGGGAGATTGATGAATGCAATAAGGGTAAGGCTGCTGTTGATGTGCTAGACTCTGGTAGAAAAGGTCAACAGAGTGACCCAGGGCCTTCTTATATCCTTGAATGATCTTAGTCACTTGGAATATAATAGGGCTAAATCTAGCCCATAAGCAGAAAGAAGTAAAAAAATTTTTTGCTGCTAATAAAGTTGATGTTATGGGATGTTTAGAAACAAGAATTAAAGAACATAAAGCTAAGAAAATCCAAGACAGAATTTAACGGGTTGGAATGTTTATTGCAACTACTCAAAGGCTGTGAATAGTAGAATATGGCTGATTTGGAAGCCTCATATTCAGGTACAAATTTCTCTTGTAACTGACCAGATTATTCATTGCTACGTAGAAGATTCCTTCAGCCATGTCAAGATGCATGCCAGTATTATCTATGCTCAAAATGATGCTTGCCTTAGAGAGCCGCTGTGGATAGATTTGAGAAGTATTCCTATTCCTAGCCAGGATATCTGGTTATTGAGTGGTGACTTCAATAATGTTTTAACTCCTGATGATAGAATTGGATCACCTATCACAGAAGCTGAAATAAAAGAATTTAAGACAGTTATAAATGACCTGCAGCTTTCTTCCCTCAGAGCTACCAGATGGCATTTTACTTGGTCTAACAAACAGGGAACTACAACTAGGGTGTACAGCAAAATTGACTGGGCATTTGGCAATTTTCAATGGCTACAACAGTATGGTCATGTAGAAGCTGATTTCATAAATCCCTCTGTGTCATACCACTCCCGTATCCTCATCAAATGTGGTGGCTTTAAGCTGATACACCCAAAGCCATTCAGACTATATACTCACATCATGGAACTTCCCCAGTTTCAAAACATTGTGCAGAATACCTGGAGGCTTGAATACAATGGATCTCCCTTACAGCAGATCTGGAGGAAACTAAAATGCTTAAAACAGCAACTAAAAGACTTAAATGCTTACATGGCCACATACAAGTAGAAACTAGTACAGGCTAGAGAATCACTGGACATCATCCAAAGTCAGCTGCAGACTAGTCTTTTACCACAAGTTCTTTTTGATGCAAAGAAACCAGCCCTACAAGACATTACCTATTGGAGTTCTGTAGAGGAGCAAGTCATGAGATAGAAGTCCAAAGCATGTTGGATTACTTGTGGAGATGCCAACACCAAGTATTTTCATGCCCAGTGGAAGATCAGAGCCTCCCAAAGCAACATTTCTTCTATCTATACATACGCAGGACTAAAGCTAACAGAACCCGAAGATGTTGAACAAGAGTTCATTGCTGTCTTTCAGTCACTGATGGGAAATTGTGAAAGAGAACTACCACTTGCTAACACTGCTATTATAAGGGAAGGTAAATGCTTATCCAGACTTCAACAAACAGTGTTGATCCAGGAGATTACTATGGAGGAGATTGTTGAAGCTATCAAGGAGATGCCTAAGGACAAAGCACTTGGAGTGGATGGGTTTCCCATTGAATTTTTTACCAAACACTGGGACATAGTTAAGGAGGACTTCTTTGCTGCTGTTAAGGAATTCTTCAATACTTGCAGATTACCTCTTATGCTCAATACTATGCCATAGCTCTAATTCCCAAGGACAAAACACCAACAACTGTGAAGGAATACACACCTATAGCCTGCTGCACCATACTGTACAAAATCATTTCCAAAGTCATCACTAATAGGATGAAATCTTTGATAGGTGACTTGGTAGAGCAAGCTCAATCTGCATTCATTTAGGGCAGAAGTATACTGGACAACATCATTCTCAGTCATGAAATCTTCAAAGGCTATTCTAGGAAAGTTGTTTCCCCTAGATGTGTCTTGAAGGTGGATCTAAGGAAAGCATATGACACATTGGATTGGAGATATCTTATGCAATAACTAGTTGACCTGGGATTTCCTACTATCTTTGTGCAATGGGTAATGGAGTGTGTCACAACTGTCTCTTACTCACTCATGCTTAATGGTGGACTCACAAAGCCTTTTAAAGCTAAAAGGGGTATTAGACAAGGTGACCCTATGTCACCCTACCTATTTGTACTAGCCATGGAATACCTCAACAGGATTATGGGGAAACTGCACAGAAATGGTGACTTCATTTTTCACCCAAAGTGCAGGAAGCTAAACTGTACACATGTTTGCTTTGCTGATGACCTGCTGATGTTTTGTAGAGCTTATCTGGTGTCTATCAAGATCCTATGGGAAGCCTTTCTTAAGTTCTCTAATGCCTCAGGTTTGCAAGCAAATCTGTCAAAGAGTGCATTGTATATAGCTGGAACTACACAGGATGATAAGGCTCAGATTCTAGAAGCATTGGGATTCATTGAAGGTAAATTTCCTTTCAGATATCTGGGGATCCCCCTTGACTCCAAAAACTTATCTGTTGGCCATTATCTACCAATTATTGAGAAGATCACAGCTAAAGTAACATGTTGGTCTGCTAGGATGCTTTCCAATGCTGGAAGATGTCAGCTCATTAAATCAGTCATATTGGCATTCAAACTTATTGGGCTCAAGTGTTTATCCTTCCTAAGAAAGTGTTGAAAGCCATTGAAACTATTTGCAGAACATTTCTTTGGACTAGCAGTGTGAAGCTATCCAGAAAGGCTTTAGTGGATTGGGACAGTGTCTGTAGGCCTCTATCTACAGGTGGACTAAACATTATAGATATGACAGTCTGGAATAAGGCTGCAATCAGCAAACACTTATGGAACTTGGCTAACAAGAAGGATTGCTTATGGATTAGATGGGTGCACAGTTACTACATCAAGCAAAGGGACTTAGAAACAATGCCCTCACCCAAGACAGCTTCTTGGGTGGTTAAAAGGATACTGGATAGAAGGGAAGACCTGATGGGAGCTCAATTAAGTCAAGGCATCCTTTTCAGTAGATTGCAAGCCTTCTGCAGACTAGATCAATTCATTATTCACAAGTTATACCTGGCATTGACTCCTACTTATAGTAAGGTTGCTTGGAAGAACCTGGTTCTAATTGCTCAAGCACAACCAAGGAATAAATTTACAGTCTGGTTAGCTGCCCAAGGAAGACTACCTACAGTTGACAGACTACAGAAGATTGGAGTCCAAGTTCCTAGAAATTGTGTATTCTGTGATCATAGCAGTGAGACATTTAGCCATATGTTCTTTGACTGCTCTGTCACTAAGAACCAGTGGAACAGAATGTGCTCCTGGCTGGGTCACCATAGGACTGTGGGAAACTGGAAAACAGAAATGATGTGGGTGTGCAGCAAGGCCAAGAGCAGAGTGGCACTTAATAATATCACATCATGTGCCTTCATAAATACTATGGCTCTTATCTGGAGAGAAAGAAACAGCATCAGATTTAATAGGACAACTTTTGATGCATCTCTACTGTGCAGAGAAATAGCCTTATTAATTCATATCCGAGGCAGAAACTGCAGGAAATGGCAAGCTGGACTGGCCAAGCTCAACAAATATCCTTAGCCTCTAGTTACTAGGAAATCCAATACTATAATGTACTTAGAGCAAATTAGAATTTAGTATAGAAGAATGATGTAAATGAGTAGGAGTAGTCCAATCTCTTACTGAATCTCCAACTGTAAATATTTTTTGGGATATCAATGGAAAGAAATGTTTTAACCGAAAAAAAATAACAATTGGATAAAAGAGGGGGATTTGCATCTATACCCAGTTTTTGGGTCACCTTTTAAATTTAAAAAAAATACCTTAAACAACACCGGAAATCCGAATCAATAAATGATTTAAGCCTAAGAACTTCAAATTTCATCAAAACACTCTTTCAATCATTAACCTAACCAAAACACGTCCAATTGACATGAAAACACGTCAACTTCCGGATTCCATTCCGAAGCTCGGGTAAAAACTCACTATCAGGCCGGAAACTTTAAAATTTGAGCTTTCGACATTTCTAGCCTATATTAGCTACGAACTTCCAAAATATATTCCGAACATACTCCTAACCAAAATCACCTAACAGAGCTAACAGAACCATCATATTTTCATTCCGAGGTCGTCTTCACACTGTTCTGACAACAGTACACTTTCCAACATATAAGCTCTCATTTAGGGATTACGTGTCACAAAACTCTCCAAAACACGGCACCTAACGTCCCGGCAAATCAAAATAGCGGAAATAAACTGAGGGGAAGCAGTTAATGGGGGATCAAGGCATAAATTCCAAAAATGTTTGGTTGGGTCATCACACCCTCCAACACTTAAACATTCGTTCGTCCTCGAACGAGCATAGAGAACATATCTGAAGTAGTGAAAATATGAGGGTATAGGTTGTGCATATCCCCTCGGTCTTCCAAGTCGCCTCCTCGACTGGCTGACCCCGCCATCGAACCTTTACTGACGTGATGTTCTTTGACCTCAACTTTCTGGCCTACTTGTCCAATATAGCCACTGGCTCCTAAACATAAGATAAATCCTTGTCCAACTGGACTGAGCCGAAATCCAACACATGCAATGGGTCACTGTGGTATCTCCAGAGCATCGAAACGTGAAATACCTGATGAACTCCTGCCTGGTTGGGGGTGAGGCAAGCTCATATGTAACCTCCCCACTCGCCTCAAAATCTTAAAAGGGCCAATACATCTAGAACGCAACTTCAGAACCTGATCTCCAACCATATATGAAATATCAAGAACCTTACGGTCCGCGTAACTCTTCTGTCTGGACTAGGCTATATGGAGTCTATCCTTAATTACTTTGACCTTCTCCAATGCTTCCTGAACCAACTCAATGCCCAATAGCTTGTCCTCACCGGCTCAAACCAACCCACCGGGGATCTGCACCTCCTACCAAATAGAGCCTCACACGACTCCATCTAAATGCTGGACTGATAACTGTTGATGTAAGAAAACTTCACCAATGGCAAGAACTGATCCCAAGTACCTCTAAACGCAATCACACATGCATAGAGCATATCCTCAAGAATCTGAATAGTGCTCTCGGACTGTCCGTACGTTTGCGGGTGAAATTATGTGCTCATCATCAACTGAGTACCCAACGCTTGCTGAACAACTCTCCAGAACTGTGATGTAAACTGAGTACCTCTGTCCGAAATAATAGAATATAGAGTACCATGCAGACAAACAATCTCCCGGATATAAATCTCCGCCAATCACTCTGATGAATAAGCAGTACACACAGGAATAAAATTAGCAGACTTGGTCAGCCGATCTACAACAACCCAAATGGTGTT
Source organism: Nicotiana benthamiana (assembly GCA_034376525.1). NCBI lineage: Eukaryota > Viridiplantae > Streptophyta > Magnoliopsida > Solanales > Solanaceae > Nicotiana > Nicotiana benthamiana. The sequence continues at coordinate 94,876,416 of CM067323.1, read as the reverse complement.
GAATTTCTTCCCAATCTGAGGGAGTTCAACTACAAAATCCATGGCGATTCTCTCACATTTCCACATCGAGATCTCCATCTGCTGAAGCAACCCACCCGGTCTCTGGTGCTCAGCCTTCACCCGCTGAAAGTTAAGGAATTAATCTACAAAACCTTCTATGTCCTTCTTCATCTGTCTCCACCAATAGTGCCGTATTAGTTCTTGATACATCTTCGCAGCACCAGGATGGATGGAATACCGCGAACTATGAGCCTCTGCCAATACCAACTCCCTAATATCATCAACATTGGGTACAAGGATCTGACCATGCATCTTCAATACCCTGTCATCTCCAATAGTCACATCTCTGCAATCAACATGCAAAGCTATGTCGCTGAGGACAACTAAATGAGAGTCATCATACTGACGCTCCCTAATACGATCGAACAATGAAGACAGAGAAACCACACAAGCTAGAACTCGCCTAGGCTCCGAAAGATCCAATATCACAAACTGGTTGGCTAAGGCTTGAACATCCACTGCCATAGGCCTTTCTGAAGCTGGTAAATATTCCAAACTCCCAAAACTCTCCGCCGAACGACTCAATGCATCGGCTACCATATTGGCCTTGCCCGGGTGATAAAGAATAGTAATATCATAATCCGTAAACAACTCTAACTGTCTCCTATGGCAAAAGTTTAGATCCTTTTGCTTGAACAAGTGCTCCAACCTCCAATGACCCGTATAAATCTTTTAAGGCACGCCGTACGAATAATGACGCTAGATCTCCAAGGAATGAACAATAGCAACCAACTCAAGATCGTGCACAGGGTAATTCTTCTCATGTATCTTCAATTGTCTGGATGCGTAGGTAATCACCCTACCATCCTGCATCAACATCGCTCCAAAGCCAACCCATGAGGTATCACAATAATCTGTATAAGATCCCGAACTAGTAGGCAATATCAAAATAGGGGTTGTAGTCAAAGCTGTCTTGAGATTCTGAAAGCTCACCTCACACTCCTTTGTCCACTGAAATGGAGCACCCTTGGTCAATCTAGTCATAGGGGCTGCATTTGATGGAAACACCTCCATAAAATGACAGTAATGACCAACCAAGCCAATAAAACCGCAAATCTCTATAGCGGAGGAGGGCCTGAGCCAACTCTGCACGACCTCCACCTTTTTTGGATCCAATCAAATTCCCTCACTCGATATTATGTGGCCTAGTAATGCCACAGAACTCAAGCAAAACACATATTTTGAGAACTTCACATATAACTTCCTCTCTCTCAGGGTCTGAAGCATTGTCCTCGGGTGTTGCTTATGATCTTCCCGACTCCGGGAGTATACAAGAATATCATCTTTGAAAACAATGACGAACGAGTCAAGATAAGGGCTGAATACATTGTGCATCAAATGCATAAAAGCTGTTGGGGCATTAGTCAGCCCAAATGACATAACTAGAAACTCGTAATCACCATATCAAGTCTTGAAGGCAGTCTTCGGGATATTCGGCTCCCAAATCTTCAACTGGTGATAACTTGAGCGCAAATCAATCTTAGAAAACACTTGTGTGCACTGAAGCTGGTCAAATAGATCACTGATACGAGGAAAAGTATAACAGTTCTTCACTGTAACCTTGTTCAACTAGCGATAATCGATGCACATACACATAGAACCATCTTTTTTCTTCACAAACAAGACAGGAGCAGCCCACGGCAAAATACTTGATCGAATAAAAGCCTTATCAAGAAATTTATATAATCGATCCTTCGACTCCTTCAACTCAGGAAGAGTCGTACGATATGGGGAAATGGAAATAGGCTGAGTGCTCGACAACGAGTCAATACCAAAATCAATGTCTCTATCAGGCGGCATGCAAGGAATGTTAGCTAAAAACACATCGGGATAATACCATACCACTGGGACTGAATCAACGGAAGGGGTATTGTTATGCCCCACAATATTACATCGATATTACTCTTTGCATTATTAAGTTATGAGAGTGTTGCACCCAACATACTGAGCTTGTTGAGTTGTAAAAGCTTGGTATAATAATTTATAATGTTGTAATTAATTTGACAAGGCTCAGTAATACAATTACCCCCTAGATCCTCTATTGCAGTTATACGATTATTACGACGTATATTTAGAGTAGTTAGGTGAAAGAACTTAGTGTTGGCATCTCCATAATTAATCCAATTTATACGAGATTTTAATTTCAAAAAGTATTCTTCAAGGTTTAGAGTATGATTATACTCTTGAATGAGAACTTTTTTCAAGTTCTTGTAAAAAGGTACTCGTTGAGAAATGTATAGACACCTGGATTCCACCCATTCTTGCTAATACTTTTCTTTTTTTCTTAAAAATATTGCAAAAAATATTCTTATTCCAAACTTGTATTGAAGTTTTAAATTGATTAATGGTCGAAATAAAGTTAATATGTGTTGCCCAAACTGTTTCAAGCATTGTCACAAAAGTAGGGTCAGTAGTACATATGGTTTCAAATCGAAATATTTTTTTCCTAAGAAACACAACATGTTGTTATTCTATTTAAGAGGACAATGGTCAGAATGAGTTCTAGGCAAATGTGTGACCAATGCATCTCCATAATTAGAAAGTCATGCATAGTTAGCTAAAATACGATCAATACGTTCTAAAATATTTGCATGATTATGCCTGCAATCAGTCCAAGTATATCTACTACCCTTGTATCCTAAATCAATTAATAAATAGTAATTAAAGCAATCAAGTAATCTATTTTATCTATTGTTATTAAGATGCAAACCTCCAAATTTATCCTGAGCATGAGTGATTTCATTAAAGTCCCCCTACCACCCATGGCCCCTTGTAATGATCAAATATGCGTGTGAAATTTTTCCATTATATAAGTTTATCATCTAAATTAGTACTAGCATAAATTGTACTAAATAAAAAAGTAAAAGGAAGTGGACAAACCAGGATATGACAATGTATTTCTTGAGTGGAAGTAGCAACCTGTTGAACATTCAAAAGAGAAATATTCCAAAGTATTGCAATTCCTCCAGCATTCCCCACCCCTGGAACCTCTAACAAACTAGTAAAATCAAAGTCATCCTTTATACCTTGGTGAGACAAACAAAGTGTTTCTAAGAGCACCACTAAGGCAGGTCGATTACAGTCCAAAAGTAACCTAAAATTCCTTCTAAACTCAATGGACTGCCCAACCCTACGATTCCAAATTATGAATTTCATATGGTTAATAGTGGAATCACCTAAACTAGTATTAGGCTCCCCTAGACGGAAGCTCAACATTGGAAGGAACATCATAGAATATTTTCCCACTGCTGAATTTCTTGTTGGCCTTAATCGGAATAATGTGGTTAATAGATTTTGATGACACCTTATGAATATCTTTCTTTCATATTCCTCCTTATGCACAAAGACCTTTATAACGTCCAAGCATGCATGAATTGGCCTTGTCTCTCTCTTGTATATTATGGTTGCGCCTAGCTGCTATTGGAGGTCCCTTTCCTGCTTCTCTGGTTCTTGTTGATTGGGAATTTTCAGAGATGGAGGTGGGGGTGGTGGAGTTGCTACACATGGGTTCCTGGCCTCAATAGTGGAATGTGAGGTTGGGACTCCCAATATGGCTGGATCCATGGTGTATTGGGTGTTGGTGGAGGATAGAAGGGCATGTGAATGAGAGTTGGATGAAAATGGGTTTGGGTCTAAACTGAAGAGAGTAGGGGCAGAGGTTGAAATGGAGTAAGATTGGGTCCGTGCATCATGGACCAGCGATAACGTGAGTACATCTCTACGCCCAATTACATCCCCTCCACAACTATTTGAGCTAGGTCCCTGGGATGATTTATAAGTATTGTGACATCTTGTTGGTTCACCCTCATGGTGAACGTGAGTGCATTAATGTACAAGCCGGCCTCCAACCATGAGGCTAGATACATGGGGGCATGGGGGTGTATGGGCAGTGTACATGATTGAGTTGGGCTCCATTTGAAGTGTTGTAGTGGGATGGAGTGAGGTGTGGGGTTGTTGAGTAATTGATGGGAGGACTGCCTGGGGTTCCTTTGCCTTCTCAAGTTATTTAGAAAATTTAAGGGCAACATCTTCAATACTGGGAGTAGCCGGATGGGAAATGGACATAGGAATGCCACTAGTTGATGGTTTAGCCGGTTGAAGAGATGGATGTGAGGATGGTGTCTTTGACTGGGAAAGGAGGGAGTTAGGCTCATCATGTCCTAGGTGCATGATATTAGTTGATTGATATGATGGTGAGCTGTGAATGCATGAAGGAGGAGGTGTATTTGTCTTGTTAGGATGATGGGAATTTTGGTTGTTGGCAGAAGGTAGGGCTTGGGATTGGGAGTGGTTTTGCATGTGGGGAGGGCTTATGTGGTTGTGTGCATGGGGAGTAATAGAAGAAGTAATTTGAGTAGTGGATGTAGGTAAGGGTGCATCCAATGGGATCAAGACGCTGGGCACTTAAGTATATGTAGAAAATTGACTATGACTAGTATTATTCAATTCATTACAATTAGTAGTAGACATAGGCATAGCCAATGATGTAGTAGTGTTTGAAATATTATCCGCTAGAATATTATATTTATTTGAAGAGAGGATAAATTTTTTCGGTGACTTTAATTTAGCATTAACATCATTATTAAAAGATTGATTACCAATAGATAATTCTCTAAAAGCAAGATTATTAGGGCTTAAGGGAAATTGCTTACCTGTAGCTTCCACTTGAGTCTCCTGAACTAACTTTGTGTTCACAGGAGTTCTATAGGTAGTCGAGCACTTAGGAGAAGAATTGGTAGGGAATTTGACCAACTGCCATGCATCGTTTGTTACCTGAGTTGTTATTGCCATAATCCTGATGGGTGGCTGGTTGCTTAACTAAAGCACTCATTCGTGTATTATGGCCCATGCAACCACAGTTGGTGTATAGCATGTTTAAACCCTCATACATAATGGCTTGCTTATGATTACCAATATAGAGGTATCTTTTTAATGGTTGATTTAATAAAACTTGGACACATAGCCTGACAGACTGACTACGAGTAGCACTGGAAGTACAAACATCCATGGCTAAAAACTTACCAATCTTCTTGCCCAGCTGTTTAAGTAATTAATAGTCGTAGAATTCAGTAGGCTATTCAGGTAAACGTACCAATATAGCGGATGTTGTAAGGGTTGTCTCACAGGCCTTGAATTTTGGCTCCCATGGTCTTAGTAACGGAAAATGGTTTAGAACAAACCATGGTCCATCTTCCAGTGCATGGAGTTTATTTTTCTTTTTGAAACTTTAATAAAATAATTCTGAACCTAGATCAATTAACGAAATATTTTCAGTAGGCTTCCATAAATTATAGACTTTTTGACAAAGTAGTTGATGATTCACTTTGAGGCCATAAACCTTAATAATTATAGCATGTTGCCAAGGTTGATGCAATCTATGCTTGCCCTCCACAGTTCACGGAATAAAATTACAGGGATCAGTGGGTGCATCCATTTCTTCAGTATACTCAAGTGTATCAGGATTTATAAAGGGATATGGAGTGGGCACTTCAGTAGAGTGAGATGATATTAATTTTTGAAGATATAATTTTGGTGGAGGCGAAAGGATATCAATATTCATACTTGTATCCATAGTAAAGAGGGTTCCGTGTAAAAAGGGAGGTTGTGTGATTGGTGGTGGGAAATTATCCGGTGGCCTTGGTAGAATTGTTGGAGAATGAGGGGAGCTTCTTGTACAGAGTGTTTGACTAGTCATTTCTTAAAATGAGTGATAAAATTCCCATTTCCATGAATGACTCATAAGTCATTTAAAATATGTGGTTGTATTAGAGAATGGAACAAATCTTTTAACATGAGTCATTGCCATTTTTAGAAAAGGGAAATCCTTAAATAAAATGTCTTGAAGGATCATATACATTCTCATTTCTCTTTTCCCTTTTCTTCCTAATGTTATGAAACCATCCATATTCAACTCTAAACTTATTATTAAGCAAAATTGATACTTGAAATCAGTATTTTGTCAAATTATTTTGATGCACTTACGATAGATAAATATATTACAACATTTGCTTTGTGGAGCTAGTGAAATTGATTTGTTAGTTTCATGAGCATTATATATCTTATTCCTTTTCAGATGTGAATGGACGTTTTTTATTCAAATTAACTAAATTGTTACTGGAATTTAGATTCTAAGAAGAGTTTGAATTATATATATATATATATATATATATATATATATATACGTATATATATATATATATATAAAACTTTTACTTGAATCAAGACACGCCACAAGGCTACATCAGACAATTACTAATTGAGTGGAACTTACTATTTAGGTCACCATATTAATCCTTATATTTTGCAGCCTATGCCAACATTTCCTTCTTCGTCATTGTGTAGTTGAGCTGTGCACCACTTATCGTTCTGCTTGTGTAGTAGATCGGGTGCATCAACTTATCCTTTCGCTGCCCCAAGACTGCTCCTATAGCATAGTCACTGGCATCGCACATGAGCTCAAATGGTTGCTCCCAGTAGGGAGCAACAATGATGGGGGAAGTTATCAGCTTCTTCTTCAACTCCTCAAATGCTAACCTGCAATCATTAGAAAACACAAAGGACTGATCCTTTTTAAAGAGTTTGCATAGTGGGTTAGCAATTTGGAAAAATCTTTTATGGAACGCCGGTAGAATTTGCGTGTCCCAGAAAATTTCTCACAGCCTTAACTGAAGTGGGAAGTGATAGCTTCTCAATAACGTTAACCTTAGCATGGTCTACCTCAATTCCTTTCTTTGACACTCTATGTCTAAGACTATCCCTTCTTGTATCATAAAATGGCACTTCTACCAGTTTAGCACTAAATTTGTCTCCAGACACCTTTTGAGCACTCTGCTTAGGTTGTGAAGACATTCTTCGAATAAATCGCCCACCACGGAGAAATAATCCATAAAGACTTCCATAATATCCTCCGCCATATCTATGAAGATGGCTAGCATGCACCGTTGAAAAGACCTCAGTGCATTGGAAAACCCAAAGGACATTCTCCGAAAGGAAAAGATTCCATATGGACAGGTGAAGGATGTTTTCTATCTATATTCTGGGGCACTAGATATTTGATTGTATCCCAAACAACCATTAAGAGACAGAAGTGTGATCTTACGGCCCGCCTGTCCAGCATTTGGTCAATGAAGGGCAAGGGAAAGTGGTCCTTCCGGGTGGCAGTGTTCAGTTTTCGGTAATTTGCCAGCCTGTGACTGTACAATTTGAGATCAACTCATTATTGTCATTTTTAACAACAGTCATCCCCCTTTTTCGGAACACATTGGACAGGGCTGACCCAATTACTATCAGAGATGGGAAAAATGATTCCCGCATCTAACCTTTTGATGACCTCTTTCTTCATGTTCTCTTTCATGTAAGGGTTTATCCTTCGTTGGTGTTCCCTAGAAGGTTTATTCCCCTCTTCTAGTAGAATCTTATGCATGCATAAGGCTGGGCTGATACCCTTTATGTCTGCCATGGTCCAGCCAATGGCAGTCTTGTTGTCATGCAACACCTGTAAGTGTTGTTTTACCTGCACATCTAGCAAATATGATAATATAATAACAAGAAAAGTAGAGTTCGGGCCCAAGAATGCATACGTTAGGTGGTCTGGTAGTGGCTTCAACTTCAGTTTGGGTGGTTCTTCTATTGATGGCTTTGCTGGAGGAGTGGCCCTTTTTTCTAGCTCAAGGGATTCGAACTGAGATTCCCTTGATAAAAATCCTCGGCCTTCCAGTGCCATGACCCATTCAGCTAACCCTTCACCATCCATCTCTTCTATATTTGTCAGACATTCCTCCAATGGATCATTAACTATCAGGGCCCTATCAACTTCTTGCAGAATAACATCTACTGTCTGCACTAAAGAGCAATTAGCATATTCACTGGGTCTCCTCATCGATTGCTGAACATTGAATATGACTTCTTTATTGTTCAGTCTCATTTAAAGTCTCACAGTCTATCAGTGCTCTTCCAGTGGCTAAAAATGGCCTCCCTTATATAAGGGGTATATCCTCATCCACCTGAAAATCCAGTATCACAAAGTCTACAGGGAACACAAACTTCCCCACTTGCACCAGCACATCATCGAGAATACCCGTTGGTCTCTTCATAGTGCAATCGGCCAACTTTAGTAGCATGGAAGCTGGCTCCGAAATAACACAATGCCTTTGTAAAGGCAAAAGTTTCAATTGCGCAAGGGATAGTAAAGCTACCAAGATAAGACATCTTTTGAGCCATCGATTTTGCTACCACGGCGCTGCAAGTCTGTGTTAGTGTCACAGTGGATAGATCCAGAAAATCAAACTTCTGCGACATGAGATCTTTCATCATCTTGGCATAACCGGGCATCTCCCTCGGAGCATCCATCAAAATAACATTCAGCTGAATTTGTCACAGCATCTTCATGAACTTTTTGTATTGATCTGCCTTCTTTTGGTTGACCAGTCTCTGAGGGAAGGGTGCAGGTAGCATTTTTTGTGCATTGTTCGTTGGCTTCTCTTCGTGAGAATTTTCTGAAACAAGATGTGCCACCGGTTCTGCAACTTTCTCATCACTTTTTCTTTCCCTTTTTCTTCCTGGCTTTGCTCAACCACCACTTCAGTGAGTTCTGTTGGTTCTTCTACCTCTAATTGAACTGGAGTGGCTAGTTTAGTATTCTCACTGGCCTGCACAATTTCTTGCTCTCTATCAAAATCTCTACCATTCTTGAATACTGACTGTCATCAGCTGATTTTGGGTTTTGCTCCTTGGGATTTATGTTTGTATCTGTAGGCAAGGTTCCTAGAGGATGGTTGTTTAGAGCCATGGACATCTGACTCAGTTGCGTTTCAATGTTCTTGATTGTAGAATCATGCACTGCCAATTTTTCCTGCACTTTATTATTCTTCCCAATGTGTTGTTGAAGCATACCTCTAATCTCAACAATGTTGTTTTCTTGCTGCTGAGGGGGTGGCTGATAAACCAATTGCTGTTGATTCTGTTGTGGATAGCCATGTGGTTTCTGATAAGGCACATGCACAAACTGGTTTAAGGGTGCATACCCTGAGGCTGCTGCATATTAGGCCTGTACTATTGGTTTTGCTGCAGTCTCCACTATGGTGCTCCTTGTCTCTGACCCCCATAGTTGTTGACATTGTTCATATCTTCTCGTACTCTCAGAGTTTCACCTTCGTCACTCCATGAACACACATAGGACTAATCAATACACGACGTACATTGTCTAGCATTCGTTGTGTCAACAATATGCACCTGTTTTGTACCCATCTCATCAATCTTCTTTGTCAGTAAGCTCATTTGGGTCATGAGTGTGGCCATGCTCTCTTCCTGCAAATTATTGGGATCAAGCGGGACGGAATGCATTATGGGTGCCAGTGTTGTACCTCTAGTCATCCAACCTGCATTTTGTGACTTCTTGTCAAGCACAATTTTGCACTCGGTGAACGTTTTGCTTAAGAAAGCACCTCCAGCTGAAGCATCCACAATAGCTTTCAAGTTGTAAGCTTGACCCATGTAAAATCTCTGACCGAGCATCTGGTCTCGAATGCCATGATGAGGGCACTTCACCAGCATCCCTTTAAATCTCTCCCAGGTTTCTTGCAATGATTAAGTGGAATGTTGCCTATACTGCAATATGTCATCAATCTATTGTGTAGTCTTTTTAGGCGGATAGAACTTGTGCAATAACTACTTAACTAATTCCTCCCAAGTGGTAATGGAGTTGACAAAGAGCGAATTTAGCCATGTCTGAGTTGCCTCAGTTATTGAGAATGGGAGTAGTAGTTTGATAGCTTCCGAGGTTGAATTAGGCTTCCCTTGAGTCATGCAAATTGATAGAAAATTCTTCAAGTGTTGCTGCGGGTCTTCAATGCTAGAACCAGAGAACAATCCTTTATTTTGCAGCAGATCCAGCATATTGTTGGTGATCTGGAATGTCTCCGTTTTATTTGCAGGCATCGCTATGGCAGTGGCTAGATTGTCAGCTGTGGGCTGTGCCTAGTCACATAGTGCAGCCTCGGGAACAAGAGGTGCCATTTGTCTGGCATTTAAGTCATCTTGCTCATTCCTGATGTTTTCGTTGACATTGTCCTGAATGTCAGCCATGTCAATTTCGAGTTGGGTTATTTGTTGAGAGTGTTGAAGTCTTTTGTTGGAACGATTCAATACCCGGAATGTCTTCTCGGGGTCTGAGAGTCCTTCAAGTAGTTCTCCATTCCTCGAAAAAATTCTAGGCATACAGCTCATTCCCACAAGATTTCAAACGTTAGAATTTCAATGAACAGATTGGTGTAGAGAAACTGAATACACTTACAATCTTTGTGTTTCTTTCAATTGTAATTGATAACACCAGTAATTCCCCAGCAACAACGCTAGAAAATTTGATCACGCTCAACCGAGTCTTGCAAAAGACTATGCGGGCGTTGCAAATATATTCTGAGTATTTATGCCCAGTTTCGAACAACAGAGAATTAACGTATCAATTAAACTTGTAGGAATTACTTAATTCAAACAATCAATTTTCCCAAATGTTATAATTCACCTATAGCTACAAAAAAGGTAAATATGAATAGAGAGTTAACTAAACTTGATTGTAAACAATTGAGTTAAGGTCTAAGGTAATGGTGTCTCCTGTTGTTGATTTCCTTGGTTGTATATGTTCTATAATTATGATTTAGCTATCTCTATCAATCATGAACACTCTAGTTATCATAAATCTTTGTCAAGCAACAATGACAATCTACTAGATGCACTCTCTAATGTTACGCTAGCTAATTTCACAATACAGTTCACTTTGATTGCATCCGAAGTATCGTTATCTCTAATCCAACCTCTAAACCCTCGGCTATGACTCTCGTCTATACTCCGGGAGTGATGTTGCTCATACAATCATCTAATTATGCACTCTCTCTCAAGTAGATAAATACAAAATAGTAAAGAATAATTGAGGGCCCTTTTCAACTAACAATAATCAAAACACGTAATAGAGATTAACAACCAAACCAAATTATATTAATCAAACAACCAAGATATCCCCAATGTGTTCCACCAATACCTTAGATTAAGGTATTTACCTACTCATGACAATGGGGGAATAAACAAAGAAAAGATTCATAATCATAACTTGCAAGAAAATAAAAGAGAAAAAGAACACTAATGTTGTTAGATGATCTCCTTGTTTCTTCTCCAAAATGAGCTCCAAAACTAGTCTCCCTAAAAGTGGGCAAGCTCGTTAAAAAATATAGGGTTTTTACATAGGTTTTACCAAGTATACACTTTAACCCCTTCAAGTCTGAGTCTTTTCACGAACCACCGCGGCCGCGGCTCCAACCGCGGAGCTCTCTGTTGCTGAGGCGGCCAGGGCAGCGGGAATGCCTGGAGCACTTAGTTATTTTTGCTTCACTTCTATCATTTGCTCCTTCGAATTCGGGTGCTTCCTGAGCGGGTAAATCCTTCTCGTTTTGCCTTTAAACTCTTCATTTATGCTTCTTTTCCTTTTGTATTCCCTGCGAAATCAAATAGCATCAATCCAAGCATTTTAATAGCACTTTTCATTATAAAACAACAACAAAGCATGGGTAATTATGGCTTAAATAACTACTATCGGGCCTAGTATCACATATCAAACCCAACCATGTTTAGAAATGCAATTAGGAACAGCTACGCAACTCCAGTTTACATACACACTCAATTACAATATCTAGCTCCCTGTGGAAATCGATCCCGACCTTTTCGGGTAAAAGCTGCTTCGACCATTCTTTCTACTTGTAGTAGTGTAGTGTTGTCCTATATCACATATTTGGGCCAGACTTTTCACCAAGTTGATACAATATGGGGAACTGCAGAAGAAGAAGCATTAGTTGGGCTGAGGAATCTGTTCCCGGAATGTGAAGACATGGATTGCATTGCAATAATTGAGGATCAAGAAGAAGAAGGCCTCACTATTTAGACTGTGGAGAAGGGAGCAGTTCTCTAGAACCGGACTACCACACCATCCCGGGTCCACCTAGTCCCTGGGTAGCTTAGCAATCAACTTAATTTTATTTCTATGGCCATGCTAGGCATCTAAAAAAATTTCAGTAATTTTTCTCGATTTATCAAATCGTACTTGTTTTGGATGTTTACCATTTTAAACAATGCATTGTCATTTACTATTCATTATTACCTTCTATATTTTTCTTTCTACAGAGTTATTATTACTTTTCTTGATGAATCGGTCAATATGACATGTAATATAAGGATAGTGACTTACATGTAGAAGATGAAATACCTGAGGATATTGTCATAGAGGTTGAGAACTTTAAGAATAAGCCTATGTCCAACCTGGACGATATCGAAGCACTAAATTTAGGAGTCGCCGAAAATGATAAGGAGAATCTCATAAGCATTCACTTATCATCGACTGAGAAGGAGGATTAGATTCATTTCACGAAGGAATATGAGGATATCTTTGCATGGCCATATGATGATATGAGCGGTTTGAGCACGTCCATAATGGCTCACATGTTTCCTGCCAATCTCATGTGTCCGTATGTGAAGCAGAAACTCAGAAAATTCAAACCACATATGAGCCTGAAAATAAAGGAGGAAGTTACTAAGAAGATCAAAACCAAAGTACTCAAAGTAGTTGAGTACCCAACCTGGTTAGCCAATATTGTACCAGTTCTGAAGAAAGATGGTAAAGTCATAGTACGTGGTGACTATCGAGACTTAAATAGAGCAAGTCCTAAGGAATCAACAATTGCTCCAAACATGTACTCCAATCCTTCGTAGATTGCTTCGCGGGTTATTACCAAATCTGGTGGATGAAGAAGACACAGAGAAAATGTATTTTAATACACCATGGGGTAGTACTGCTACAAGATGATGCCATTCGGTCTAAAGAATGCTGAGCCTACTTACATGAGGTCTATGACAACCATCTTCCATGAATTATGCACAAAGCAATAGAGGTGTATGTAGATGATATAATTATCAAATCCAAGAGGGCCACAGATCACATAGCGTACTTTACGAAGTTCTTTGACTGGTTAAGGAAGTACGAATTAAAACTAAAGCCCATAAAATGTGGATCGGGGTTCCCGCAGCAAAGTTACTGGGATTCATTGTCAATCATCGAGTAATCGAGCTAGACCCGTCGAAAGTTAACTCTATTCAAGATTTACCACCGCCCAGGAGCAAAAAGGATGTGATCAGATTCCTGGGACGTCTCAACTATATCAATCACTTCATAGTGCAGTACATAGTTATATGTGAACCCATATTCAAAATGTGGAGGAAAGATGCTGAAACAAGCTGGACCGAGGATTTTCAGAAAGCTTTCAACAAAATAAAAGAGTACCTGTCCACACCACTGGTCTTGGTCCCGCCAGAGTCAGGTCGACTTTTGCTATTCTTTCTATCTGTATTTGATGGAGCCTTCGGATGTATTGTGATACAACATGATGAGACATGGAGAAAGAGCAAGTCATATACTACCTGAGTAAGAAATTCACTCCTTATGAAGCACGATACTCTCTGTTGTAACGCACTTGTTGTGCTTTGACCTGGACACCACAGAAATTGAGGCATTACTTATGTGCCTACAGTACATATCTTATATTCAGGATGGACCCTCCGAAATACATATTTCAGAAACTCATGCCGACTGCAAAGTTAGCCAAGTATATACTGTTAAGTGAGTTCGATATTGTCAATGTAGCTCAAAATGCGGTCAAAGGACAAGCAACGGTAGACCATCTTTCTGAAAATCCCGGGGAAGGAGAATACAAACCCTTGAAAACGTATTTTCCTGATAAAGAAGTGTCATTGGTAAGAGAGGAAATTACCGAAGCTTACAACGGGCAGAGGATGTTCTTTGATGGAGCTATAAATTTTAAAGGAGTATGCATTGGAGCCGTCTTGGTATTGAAAACTAGGAAGCATTATTCGGTGTCTGCTAAATTCAAATTTCCTTGCACCAACAACATGGTAGAGTAAGAAGTCTGCATTCTAGGACTCAACATGGAAATTGATATAAATATTAAGGAGCTGTTGGTAATCGGTGATTCAGATTTGCTTGTCCACCAGGTATAAGGAGTAGGCCACTAAGTGTTCCAAGATATTGCCATATCTGCGCCATGTACAGGAATTGAGAAAAAGGTTCACAAAGATGAAGTTTCGGGATGTGACCATAATTCAAAAATGTGTTTGCCAATGTATTGGCCATTATGTCATCCATTATACAACATCCAGACAAGAATTTCATTGATCCCATCCCAGTGAGAATCCAAAGTCAGCCACTTACTATGGTAATGTTGAGGAGGAGACAAATGGAAAACCTTGGTTTCACGATATTTATCAAGACTAACCCTGCACTACTATTGATCAACGAGAGAGGTCGATGCAGCTTTTACCCGATTAAGGTCAGGATTGATTTCTATAGAGAGCTAGAAGTTGGAGTCGGGTGTCTATCTAAAGTGGAGTTGTGTATTTTCTCCAACTTGTTCTAACTATCTTTGGGTTTTGATTTACTTCTAATTGTATAAAACTACAATGCTCAATTAAACTAAAGTATGCTAAGATTAAACTATTGCGAGTTGTTCAAATAATAAAAAGGGACTAGGGTACTGACATTCACCTAGGTGGTCAATTGACGGATACTTTAGTCTAAAGCATGATATTCATATTTGGTGAGTATGATATAACCATTACACGATTCTACTCACTCTACACCTCTCGGTAGTTCAAGTGATTTTGTCCGAATGGAATTTCTCAAGACCAATAGGGTATGAAAATTTGCACAAGAAATCAAGGTTCAAGTCAAGTATTACTATCACTAGGTTTAACCATTTAATTGGGGCTATCAATATCTAGAGTACGCCCCAACTCCATGTTGGAAAAATCTCGGAGACTTAGGCTCTCTTTCTTAAGAAGAACCAAAGTCATCTAAACACAAACTAGTATTTGCAACTACTAATTCAGCATTAATCATTAAATTAGTCCAAATATAAAACACTCATAGCCAATTAAGCCCTAACACACAAGACTCATAAATTACCCATACTATGGTTGAGCCACAACCCTAGCTTATGGGCCTAACTCTCATAATTGAAGAAGAAAACAAAGAAATAGATGAAGAAAAACTCATATTAATTAATCAGTAAGTTAAACTTAAAGATTCAATGTTGAAATGAAGCTAAAACTACTAAAAACAACTTAAAAATATCAAAGTCATGAGTGCAGCCCTAAACATAAACTATCTGATGACCGAAAAATGGGAAAAGAAGCTATTTATACTAAGCTAAAAAATCTGCAAAAATACCCCTGCAGGGCTAGTGCAGACCGTACAAAATCACGTGCGGTCACACTAGTGCTCTGAACATGAATAAATAGCTATTTAATCTTAGGCAATGTGGACTGCAGAGAATCAAGTGCGGTCGCGGTGGCTTCTTGTGCTGTCTGCTTGAAATGGAGTGCGGACCGCATTCGGCTTCAATCCTCAACTAGCAACTCTTTGAACTCTAGCCTCTGCGGACCGTACAAAATCGACTGCGGGCGGATTGACCAAGTGCGGACTGCACTAAACCTTGTGCGGCCGCATTGCGTTTATGCCTGAATATTATCCTTTCTGAACCACAGTTATACAGACCACACAAAACGGTGTGCGGCCACACTGGCCCTATTTTTTCTGAGCTTTGTCTTGTCTTGATACTTGTGTAAGTTTCCCTCCTTTTTAAGCTGATCTTTGATAAATTGTCACCTTGTTGATAAAACATGCAATTAAGCACAACTCGTGAGACTTTTGGGACTCTTTTGTACACAATTCTAATAAAAACTTAAGCATGAAGGGGTATAAAATGTATCAAAATCCCTTGCCCCCCAAACTTAAGCTTTTGCTTGTCCTCAAGAAAACAAAATAAGACCCACCACTTAAGAGTAATTCCAAGATAATTCAGTTGTCCTAAAGTGACCTCATCTAGCATCAATTGGGACTAATAATTGCCCTTAATACAAATGAAAAGTTATTAACATTTACCCTTTTTAAACACCATTGATTAAGTGCAACACAAAAGCATCAAGAGTTGACTCAACACATCAAAGAACTCTTTCTATTACTTTGGTCAATGTAGAATCCAAACTCATACATCCTCAGCTCTCCCTAAGCAAACCTCACCTTTTGAATAGTAGCACTCAGAACGAGGTTAGTGGAAAATCACTCATCTCTCTCAAGGAAAAGTCACAAGCCCGGATCTAAGTACGATATGCTTGCCCTTTATGTGAGTCGCCACTAATGTAAGTTTCATTCAACTCAAGATCATATAGGGCTTTTGTGGAGACATAGTGAAAGCTTTTGTTTCCGGGTAGGCAATGTTTGGTCTAATTAGGTTCCGTCTTCCCTTAAGCACTTCTTTTGTTTTATTTTGGCACACATTCACTTGACTTTTTGAGTCTTTTCACTTCTTTCTATGGGATTAGAGAGACACATTGTCACTCTTTCTTATAGATTTCTAATCTTTTCTCCTTCTTCAACTTTCCACACCTTTCATTCTTTATTTTTCTTGAATCCCATTTTGTTCATTTCTACATTGAGAATTCTTTTTGTATTTTTGCTGTTCATTCTTTTTCATTGCCCTTCCTTTTCTTCATTTTGTACCTTTTTTACCAATTTGTTGCCATCCTTGTCTCTCCCCCAAGATACATATTTTTTCCATGTGTTAAGGAAAGATCGAGTGCCAAGAGAGGGTATCGTTTAGAACGGGTTAAGGTTTGTATCATGGTTCTTGAAGGAAAAAAGTCAAAGGCTCAAAAGGGTTGACTAGGGATTTTACCATAGGTATATATGGAAGTGTTCAAGCTATCATTTGGATCAAGGAGAGCCTATAATCATGTCTCAAGACAAAATTCACTTAGGATTTTGCCTCAACAAACATTCAGGGAATGTTCTAGACTAATGGCTTGGGACTTGGACTTGCAATGTAATTTCTCACCACACATGCAATGGGATCACTAAATACATAGAATCTGGGTCCCACATGGACCTTAGATAAGATTTGACCACATAATGGTCACGAAAAACCACTTGATGATTATCGGTCAACAAAAAAGTCTCAAGGTCACAAGTTTCACAATCCTAAACACAATAATTTGTTTTTTAGCATGAGATCAAAGGTAAATTTTCTAGGCCCAAGTGAAGCTTTGCTTGAGTCACCCTTACCACTAACTACTAAAAGCAAACGGAA
Source organism: Nicotiana benthamiana (assembly GCA_034376525.1). NCBI lineage: Eukaryota > Viridiplantae > Streptophyta > Magnoliopsida > Solanales > Solanaceae > Nicotiana > Nicotiana benthamiana. Next base: position 94,859,158 of record CM067323.1, on the reverse strand, counting down.
AGAAAAAAAAAAGAACTCCAACCCTTAAGAAGGTTGTCATGCCATCCACCATTAGGAAGAGCCACATGGTACACAAACTCCACCTTTGGAAAGAACCGTGGCATTAAGAAAACCAAAGGCTTATTGCAAACATTCAAAAAAAGAAGTTACGAACATAAATAAGAGGCTACGGAAAAGATAAATGCAGAATGTAAAATGAATATTTACAAGAGGGTATTTAATCGAATATACAATAAAGGGGTTGAATATATACTGTGTAACATAAACTTTATATACAAACCCGAAGTAAGTAGTACGAAGAGTGTAAAGAAGTGCTAAAATTATATACATATCAAAGATGAAATAAAAGAAAACATAAAAGGTTTCAAATATATACAGTCATCAAAATTCATAAAAGTAGGGTCTACCCTCTTAAATAAAAGCCGGCATTGTCCTCAATGATAACTAAATAAAATAAGAACCAAAAATAAAAAGAGAATTAAAAAGGATATAGTGACTCCTTATGGCATGTATGCATGGGATCCTGAGGGGTCCCTGGGTCCTCAATATGCTCGGGAACCTCAGACAGGTTCCTTATGCCCTGCTGCTCTGCTGGTGGGACCTGGGCCTTGACAGGCTCCTGGGCTGCACCCTATGGCTGACTGGAAGAGTTCTACGGTGGGTCTTCCTACTGGATGACTACATCATCTGCTCGGGGAAATCATCCTCTTCCTCTTGGAGTCCTCTAGGACTGCTTTGGCTGGGGGTGAGTGTCTTGCAAAGGATCCTGAAGCAACGAATCCAAAGGCAGATAGTTTTCCCTCATCTTGTCAACCTCAACCCTCAACTCCTTACGGACTTCTTGGAATCCTGTGTCTTTCTCATCTTCTTGGCCTCCCTAGCAAGCTCCTTGAGAGCTTTTCCATAAGATGCCACAGTGTCCTTATGAACTTTATGGGTGTCAAGGATTTTCTTCTGGTTGTCCGGAATATCCTTGAGGACGTCCTTAATAGATTATGGGACCTATGGAAGCGGAGGTGCCGACTGAGCTGCTACTGTAGTAGTGAGGACAGACATCTCAGAGGAAGTTGTTTGCATCCAGTTGTTGATGCTGAGAAGAGCCTGGCTCAAACGGTGGGCGATCACTGGGTAGGCCCGAGTAGATGGTATGTCTTGAGCTGCTAAAATTGATGTACCAGGGGGAACGTCTGCTGAGGTGAAGGCAGGCTGAGTAGGAGCCACTACCTCAACTGGCTCTTCAGACTGGCAAGTTGGAGCAGTGGTTGCTCCTTTGAAGTTCTTTGCTTTTGGGTTGTCATCACCCTGCATGCTGTAACATGAGAATGGGGTCTTTGCTTTCACTTTGATTTGGAATAGCCGCTTTTCAACTTTGAGGTTCTTGAAGTACATAGTCAGGACGATGGGGAAAGGGTAGTTTCTGTCACCTTCACTGACTACCTATGTAATCACCCGTGATATCACATTCCCGATGTTAATTGGGTACCCCACCATGATTGATGCTACCAGTACTGCCACTGAAGAGGGAGGGAGTTGTCATGAGTAGTGGGGTCCAATCTGCTGCACTCAAATATTTCCCACCCATTGGCCTCGAAATTCAAACTTCTCCTCAAAATCATTACTCCCACATTCAACCAATCATGGGTGGTACCAGGGATTTCCAGATGCTGTGCTAACCAAGTACGGACCTCGTCACCTAATTCCATATTTACTAAATACGGTGACTCATCCTCCTCATCGAAGCCCAGGTAGTCATTTATCATTTTCCCATCAAACAGCAATTTCGGATTCCGCACCTTGGTCACTTTGGTGCCCTTTTTCATATGGGCAGCATTGCTGTAGAATTCCATGACCAAGTGCTCATTTGCATCTCCACATTCACCCCAAAAGTACTCCCAGCTTACTGTCTCTCTCTCTAAATTGCCTCCTCACATTGGGGTTGTTAGGCAAGAGGTCTCTATCAACAAAACTCCTCTCCAGAATCAATTTTCTCATAAAATACCATTCCATGAATTTAAGCTAAGCCACCTCACTCCCAAACCAGTTTGCCACACCTCCGATTTTCTAATTCTAACAATACCTCCCACCGGAGTTTCACCCCCTTCTACTCCTACTTCCTCATCTTCTCCTACTGCACCCTTTCCGGATAATGAAGTTGTGGGAGAGGTGGAGTATTCATCCCCATTGCCTTCAACTGAGCCCTCGGAAGACCTAGAGATACATATACTGAAGCATGGGCAGTGGGGGAAGGTGGATGAGTGTCTCTTTGCATGTTTTTCTCCGGCCAGTGAGGGATGTACTCTAGCACGAAGTATGAAGATATAACTCGGTAGGGCTCATACTCACTCCAAGACTGGTCAATAGCCTATCAGCGGCATTAATGAGCTTCCTTGGGTTTTTATTGTTTTGTTGGACTTGGGGAGTCAATCTTATCATCTTCTTTTTCCCTCCCCGGGAGGATTCTCCTCTACCTGCTTGATTAGATTCCTTGACGCTTTGTTTCACCATGGTCTTCAAACAGAGTCAGTTACACTTTGTTAGTATCCAGAAAAACAGTGAAGTTGAGAGTTGCAGAAAATGACATGTTGCAGACAGTATCAAATTGTTGTAGAGTGCGGACCGCACAAAATGTGGTGCGGCCGCACAGAGGCTAATGCAGACCGCAAAAAATGCCAATGTAGTCCGCGCAGAGGTGGGGTTCAGACTACCCACTCTCTGAACAATTGCTCCACGGACTGCATAAAATGGTAGAGCGGTCCGCATTGAGGCACCGTGGACTGCACAAAATGCAATGCGGCCGCGATCCTCGTAGATCAATTTTCTAGACATTCTTAAATGTGGTCCACAAAAAATGTCATTGCGTACCACACAAAGGCACCGCAGACCGCAGATTATCCATTACGGTCCGCACAAAGTGCCCACTTGCAGCACTAACTTAGGGTTTATGAAAATTTGAGTTTAGGTCCAAAGTTACACCTAAGAAGGGTCCCTAAACTTTTTCCCCGTGTTTCTAACTTCCTAATTCTAACTTTAACAATAAATTAACCCTAAGCTAAAAAATTGAAAGAAACTACGAGAAGACCAGAAGGCAAGCCAATAAAAATTATTTATTGAAAATAATAAAATTAAACCATGGAAAAGAGATTAAATTACCAGAAGTAAGATGTTGTATGAAGATTAATCCTTAGAAATAGGCTATGTGCAATGAGTGGGGATGAACAGTAATTTTAAAGCTCTTCGAGTTAGAAGATTGAAAAGTTCAAAATGAGGTCCTCAAGTACTTTTATAGAAAAGGTCCCTAGGCCCATCTCACCTACCCAATGTGGACCGCACAAAATGTAGTGCCGTGTGCATCACATAGACAAAAACAAAGTTCGAGAAGGAAACCTTATGCGGTCCGCACAAAATGCTTTGCAGACATAGTGGTCCACCACGGACCGCACAAAATGTGATGCGATCGCGGTGGCAAACATCAGATACTTGGTATTTTCATCCATCAGCAGTGTGGTCCATGCTGATTTTGTGCCCCCTGTAGTGAGTTCTTTGTGGCCGCACAGAATGTAGAGTGGACTGCATTGAAAACTTCAGAGACTTGGATAATTTTTCCACCATGTCCTGTACTGTATCAACACAAACCTGTAACATCTCACAACCAGTCAGTCCAAAATAATATCCTATCCTACAATGTAAATCAAAGAAAAAAAAGAATAATAAACACATGGGTTGTCTTCCAAGAAGCGTCTGATTTAACGTCGCAGCACGGCGCAGGTTACCATCAAATAATTTGAGATGAAGAAGTGCCACCACATGGCTGTCATCAATTTTTCGCAAGTAGTGCTTGACCTTATGCCCATTCACTCTGAAAACCTCCCCATTTTTGTTCATTAAATCAAATGCACCAAACGGGGTCACACACACCACTTCAAAAGGTCCACTCCATTTGAACTTAAGATTTCCCGAAAATAGACATAACCGAGAGTTGAACAAGAGAACCAAATCACCCACTTTAAACTCCTTTCTACGAGCATATTTATCATGGAGGTACTTCATCTTGTCCTTATACAAGGAAGAACTGGAGTAGGCATGGAATCAAAATTCATGAAGTTCATTAAGTTGCTCCATACGAAGATTTGCTGCAATATCCCATTCTAGATTTAGCTCCCTCAAAGCCTACATGGACTTGTGCTCTAACTCAACCGGTAGATGGAAAACTTTTCCAAACGCCAAACGATACAGAGACATACCAATCAGAGTCTTGTAAGCAGTCCTATACGCCCATAGAGCGTCATCCAACTTCTTTGACCAATCGTTCCTATTAACATTGACCATCTTTCACAATATGTTTTTGATTTCCCTGTTGGATACTTCAACTTGACCACTTGCTTGAGGATGATAGAGAGTAGAAACTTTATGATTGACACCATACTTTACAAGAAAAGTGTCGAAAGCCCTATTGCAAAAATGAGAGCCCCCATCATCACCTCTGATTGCAAGAGGAGTACCAAACCTTGTAAAAATGCTCTTCTTGAGAAATGCAACAACACTCCGGGCCTTATTGTTGGGCATAGCCACGGCTTCAACCAACTTTGAAACATATTCCACCACCACAAAAAAGTATGTGCTCCCACACGAGCTAACAAACGGGCCCATAAAATCAATGCTCCATACATAAAAAATATCAACCTCGAGGATGATATTGAGAGGCATCTCATCTATCTTCGAAATTCCACCCGTTCTTTGACATTCGTCGAACCTCTTCACAAGTTCACTTGCATCTTTGTACAAAGTTGTCCAATAAAACCCACAACTAAGAACTTTGGAAGCCGTCCTCTCCCCGCCATGATGGCCACCATAGTGTTGATACCCAATTTTTCCCAATATATTTTCATATATACTCAAATACTTTCAAACTAATATATGTATATATATATATATATAAGCATGCCCAACGGTTTTGGTATTTTTCCTTAATTTTTTAAGGGTTTTTAGAATTGATTTATTGTCTTTTTATTAGTAAAAACCCCAAATTTATTCCAAAATAATCATTTTTTTGAGAATAACATACTTCATTCTCATATATACAAGAAAATATAATTAATATGATTTTTACACATTTTTACAAATTTATTCAGAATTTCTAATGCGTAATTGCATGAAATTGTAATTATAGCCTATTTTACAATTAACCATGTTTTATAATTATAAAATCATTCCTAGTATTTTTAGATTAGTATTAATATATTATTAACTAGTTTTGTGCTATCAATTTACTTCTTAATTATTATTTTCTATTTTAATTAATTAAAAAGGAGAAAATGACTATTTGAAATCTGGCACATTCCTATTTCAATTTTAGCCCAAGTTGACTACATATTAAACCCAATTGCAATCCCCAATTAGATGAACCAATTTCTATTTAACTCGGCCCAAACCCAATTAATCTAACCTGCCCGCTTCCCATCTTTAAATCCTGATTGATGATTGTTTTATTCAATGGCACTCGTTATTTCTTCCCTTTTTAATTCCGACCCAGCCCCTAACCCTAATCATTTCTCTAAAGTAGCTGCCCCCGAATTCTCTCATCCTTTTAAACTCTCTCTAACCCACTCGAAACCCTAGCCGCCTATATCATCATCTCCGATCAGTTCTTTCCGCCGTCCATGGCTTCCCAGGCCATGGACGGCCTATACCCTCTTCCTTCACTCCAGGCCATGATTATTAGAAGATTTCGAGGTCCTTTCATCAATATACCTATTCAGGTCCTTCACCGACCTGAGTTCCTCTGGTTTCTCCGGCTCCGTCCTGGCATATTCAAGCACCGAAAAGCTCATCCATGGCCCAGACTTGTTCAAAGACTAGATCGTTCCAGGCCTTTTCGCTTCTAAGGTTTTTGAGAAACCCTAAAAAGCTTGTTCGGGGTTTCTATTCACTTGTCTTCTTAGATCTGTAACAGATCTGTGCCGTACTCGATTGATTTGCTACTGATTTTCTAACCTAGCCTCCTCCCCTCTTTTCATGACTAAGTTCATTCAATACTTTTGAAGTCCTGGATCTTTGATTACTGTATCTCCTTAATCTTTCGAAATTGTGTACTATAGTTTACTTACCTTAAATAGACTCTATATGAACCAATCCTTATTATCCTACTTTGAAAGGGTTTTACTACTTTTCTTTCCTTAATTAATCATTCTCGTTTGAAATCAAATCCCTTTGACTAAGGGAGATTCAATTTGATTTACAAAGGCATTATTTTATTGCCTTTTTGTTTACTCGTTTTTGGACTATTAAAAAGGGACAACCTTTTCAACTCTAGACGGCTCTCTTTCTAACATAATTCTTTTCTGCACCATGGCAATACACTTAACACTTCAAAAATTCGAAAACAATTTTTTTTCAGTACTGAATAACAGTTCCCTCTCTACTATCCCTCTCTCTACTACTGCTTTCTCTACTATTCAAATGAGCACTCTGCTCCTCTTTCTCCTACTGTCTGGATATTCTGGAGTTCCTCTGAACTCCCAAGTGCTTGCTGAAGTTTTTGATTTGTTCTTGTTAATTGTATGGTTGTCTACTTGCTGTTGTTCTCTATTGTACTAGAATTGCAACTTGTATGTATCTCTAGTTAAATAACACTCTCAAACTATGTGTGTTCACTTCTCTTCTTCTACACATTCTTCAATATGTGTTTATATTCTGTAACTATAACATGTTCTATTTTTCCTTCCATGTCCTTGCATCTTCAGTGTGCTATGTTTTCTTATATTTTCTTAATGTCTGTGCATGCTTTTGTATGGAAATCCCTTTCCTCTAACCCCTTTGTGTGTGTGTATTGTCCTAAATCATGGCAGCATCCCATATCATGACTCAGAACAAGGTTCCTTGAGCCTCTATTCAAAATCATTTCCCTTTTCCCTCTCCCCTTTTATATATTGAGCTTTAACTTGGGTCTGGTAGTGTCCTAGTCACCATTCAGACCTAAGTTTGACTCCCCAGAGTCTGCTCCTATTTGTTTTATCTAACCAAAGGGTCATGGGTGTGCCAGCCTATGCCATGGCTGGGTATGACTATCCTCTGTTATGGTTCCTCTCTCACTTTGCACTCATTCCTAGTTTCTTAAGTTCAAACACCCCCCCCCCCCGGTAAGCCATGCTTTGGGACCCTGGAGTTCCCGCTGAACTTAGCTGCCTCAGGGATGCTAATTCCACACATGCGCCATTCTGTTACAATACTTATTAGTCAGAGTGTAAGTGTTGCCTGGGATCTTGGAGGCTCATTGGAACTTTGAAACACTCTGAGTAAGAGAAGGCCTTAGGATATGGAATTGGTGAAACACAGTTATTGGATATTAATATTGAATTTGTCTGCTCAGATCTAGCTGTGGTCTATGATGTATTTTGTTTACCTGCTTTCTTCTAATTTTGTAATAACCTTGTAAAAAGAACTCGGGGAAAATATTAGTAAAGGGTGTGGGATGGGTTTACTTTATTGCAAAAGGGTAGATACTATGCTTATAGTTTTGTTGTTATTAAATCATTTAGATATCATGCCTATAGGTTCAAACGCTTTAAATCACCTAGAGATCATGTCTATAGGATTTTGCACTTTCTTAACTCAATCATCTAGAAATCATGTCCATAGGAATCAATATTCAATCATGTTGCAAATCATTAGAAATCCTTCCTATAGGACCTACTAATCAACTAATTACATATAGAAATCATGCCTATAGGAAATGCATGAAATATTAGGCAAACCGTAGGGTAATCAAATACTCATTTCCTTAACCATTAGTAATAGTAACGAGTCTTAAAAAAATCAAGGTATAGATATCCTACCTTCTATTTTAAACTCTCCTGCATTAGGTTCTTAATCAGTATAAAATACCTCAACTTCTGACAATTGGATCCGGGTTGCCTAATGCAGACTTTCTATCCAACTCTATGTGTTAAACTAACGTGTCCGCCGTTTAATTTTTAAAGACCAAACCAGTATATGCAAGACATGCTAAACTAGTTGCTACGTGATTTATGGGGTTTATATGAGTCTTTTATGTGTTTGTTTCGTCCCTCAATATTTTCTACTTATTTTGTTTGTCGCCTTAGACTTTTATCCATTTGAAACTCCATATATACCTATACCCCCTATCCCCCCCCCCCTTAGAGTTAGAAGTCCTAAAACCCCAGTACTGATAGGTTGGGACGGGTATTAGCATGCAATAAGTAAACGAGACTAATCGCGTTTAATACCTTAACGGGGTGGGAAGGATAGAATATGGATATGATGACTGGTTAGTTAATATCTCATGTGAGAATGATTGCTGGGTATTTCACCAATGTGATTTATATTATATTTAAACCTAGGACCTTTTTTGTTTATTTATATGACGTGATGTTTTCTTAAAAGTTAATGTTTTCGTCCAAAACCACTTATGTCTTTTCTCTCTTCTCTTTGAAAACTTTCCATTTACTCGTATTCCCTATGTAGAAATATTGTTTGTTCACTTCTACTCTTCTTAAAGTCATAACTAAGTACGGCAGGGAACCAGACTAGTGGATCTTGAGGGGTGCCTAACACCTTCCCCTCGAGATAATCTCAAGCTCTTACCGAGCTCTGGTTTTCTTTCAAAAAATCTTCTTCTTTTCATAGAAAGTGTCCTAATGCACTATAATCATTAGGTGGTGACTATTCAAATTCCATAACTCAATTTCTCAAAAGGGAATAAGAGTTGTTTTGTCAATGTTGTCGTAAACTTGATTTCGTCTTTAGAAAAAGGGGCGTCGACAGCATGGAGACTCTACTGGGGATTCCTTTAAGGCTTTTACCATTACATGCTTTGTGACTTTATTGCTTCCTTAATTACTTTTATTTCCTGCATTCAATTATTTCATCGTGATTACTAACTTGGCTCTTCATGTTTTTTTCCCTTTCTTTTAGTTTCTTTCTTTACTGTCTTATCATTATTTCGATTCCGTTGTAATTTTTGAGCATTTATTGTAATCTTTACTCCATGAACGTGAAAATACATGCTATTTTCTTTACAATTGTGACTGTATTCTTCAACATCTCTGCAGCAACGCATATAATGAGTGGTTGGGCCCTTCCGATATTATAACCCCCTAAATGTGGCAAAGGCATATTTGTGGTAAAACCAGTCGATCAACGGCATAGTCGACGGTTTCGCGCCTTTTCCTGTTGAGTTTTCCACTCAAGGGTACCTTGTCTAGCACTTCAAATGTATAAACCTTATTTCGTCAAACTACTAATGCATCATGGTCAACTCTAGCCGAGTCAATTATGTCATCCGCATAATGACTCCTTAGGATATCTTAAACCAAAGTCCACAGGGTTTCCCAGAAACCCAAACTGACACCTCCACGTTATGTGCATTTATTTGGATAACTAAATGCGTTATGCTAATTGTTGATTTAAATAGTCAAGTCTGGTGAGGTTAAGGGCTTAACGATTTGTTTGCAGAAAATAAGGCACGAAGTCCCCAGATTCGGTATGGTAACCAACATTCACCCAAGGCTGCAAAGCTAGTGGGAAGATCTTCATGCAAGTGACCGAACTCTTATAAAAGGATCGACGACTGCCAGAATGATGAGGTAAGTGCAGGCAGACATTTGGCTCGAGCCTATCTGCTGTTAGGACTGCGCGAGTTGATGCGGCTATACGAGGGAAGCAAGAGTACCGAATCTGGGGAAGGTCCTTCTGGGACCAAGTAGTTAGGACCTTTTTATTCTACTGCTTTCATAAATGTAATAACGCCACTGGCCATTAGTGACATCTTTTATTATTCAGTCATTTTCTTTTTAAGACTCGTCTTGTTTTTATCAATAAAATGGGGCATTTAACATTATAAGTTCTCTAAATTTAATGTGTCGCTAGGCCTACCTCGAGCACAACGAGGCACCCAAATTAGGAAACGACTTATATTCTTGCACAATGTGTTTAAATATTGCATTATTCTCTTTCTACGAATCCGCACTAACTTTTTACCTTTTTGGTTTTTCTTTTATTTATATTTTTATTTCCCTCCCTAAAGGTTAGTTCGTGTATTCTGGCACAATCAGCATAATCAATAAGATCCAAGAGTCCTCCACCTCGTCCTCCTCCGAGTCCTACCAGAAACAGGAACAAAGGCAAAATGGGAGATGCAGGCGCTAGAAAGGAACTGGAGGAAATGTCTTAGAACACTTGAATTACCAAGGATATTGATGCTCATTGAGCATACTTTGCTGAGATTTAAGGAAGAATTGGACCAAGTCCGGAACCTGGTAAGCCTGTCAATCACTCTTGCCGCTCCTGATGTTAACACCTAGAACCATGTACCTCCATAAAATACCCCGCAACCACTAATACAACCCACTCATACCCAAGCCTGCAACACATGGAATAACACTCTACTACTCATTCTCGAACCGCAAAACACCACAAACGACCATATCCTCAACAATCCCATCTTTGTGTACATTGTACCCCACTATACCAATCCAATCACAAGTGCACCCGAATCAGACGACAAAGATTCCCTCATTTAGAATTTGGCCGCTGAACTCAAGAAGCTAACTAGCCAGTTCTAAGGTATCGAAGGTGGAAAAGGCATTCAGGGTTTGAACTATGAAGATCTTTGTGTTTAGCCAGATGTTGAGCTCCCGGAGGGGTACAAACCTCCCAAGTTCCAAATGTTCAACGGAACAGGTGATCCCAAGGTCTATCTGGGAATGTATTGTGATAATCTAGTAGGAGTTGGAGAGATGAGAAAATCCGCATGAAGATGTTCATGAGGAGTCTGAAAGACGATGCTTTATCATGCTATATCATCCATTATGCAAAGAAATGGACAAGTTGGGTGAACATGCCATCTGACTTTATGGATCGATTCATGTTCAACACTGAGAACGCAGCAGATGTGTTCTATATCCAGAATCTAAAGAAGAATCCCACAGAAACCTTTCGCGAGTATGCTACTCGTTAGAGGTCAGAAACTACTAAGGTCAGTCCGACCTTAGAGGAAGAGCAGATGAACAGGTTCTTTGTCCGGGCTCAATATCCTCAATACTATGAAAGGCTAATGCTAATAGAGGGTCAAAGTTCTTCGACATCATCAAGTTGGGAGAAAGGATCGAAGAAGGTATCAAAAATGGTATGGTCACTAACCTCGAGGCATTGCAGACTACCAATAAGGCTTTAGAGTCTGGTGGCACATTAAAGAAAAAGGACGTAAATTCCGTAATGGCTGCGCAAAGGAACAATTCCCCTATGAAGTATCAAACCTATCCCTCAACTTCACTCATATATCAGCCTACCATAAATTGCCAAGCACCCTCAACTACATACCAAATGCCACTATTTGCCTACCAATCACCTCCACCGCCCACATATCAACCCATTTCACAAAGATATTCCAAACCCGCGCCTGTGTACCAAGCATACAACTCCCAACCTTCGCATTACCCATCACCACCTACTCGCCAAAACGTTCCTCGACCCAGACCAAATATTGACCGAAGACCTCCCAGACAGTACACCGCCATAGCCAACCCTATTGAACAATTATAAGAAAAACTCAAAGCAGCCGGTTACATTTCACCTATCCTAGCAATAACTCCTAAAAATCCTTCCCAATGGATCAATCCCTACAAAACATGTGCATACCATTATGGAATGAAAGGCCATACCATCGACGAGTGTCGCTCGCTCAAAGATAATATTTAGACTTTGATTGATAACAAGGACATTATAGAAAAGGAGCCCGGTCCCAATGTCTGCAACAACCCTTTGCATGATAACAAGGGTAGAGGCATCCATATGATCGAGATTGAGGATGATTGGGACCCCAAGGGGTCGATCAGATTAATTGCTGAAAGAGAATAACCTAAGAAGTTGACGGTTACCCTAAATCCCATTGTTGTTCAGATCTAGCCCTCTCAAGGTGATGTGGTAAATGTGTCTGTACCAATCGAGTTTGAAGCACCTCCTTAAAAGGCGCCAAAACCGATTTGAGGTTGAGTTCGAGATTCCAAAGGCACCCACTCCATTCAAAGTTACTATGTTACCTCCTAGGGTGCCTATTCCGGTTTCCCAGACAGATGTGACCACGTTCAAGTCGAACTCCAAACCATGGGATTACACAGCCAAGGCTAGAAGGAAAGGTAAAATACATAATGGAGAAGCGATCGCCGCACAGGGCATGACCAGGACAAGCAGGGTATACACCCCAAAAAATTTAGCTGAGCCCAGCAAGCAAGCCTCTAGACTGGCTGTTGAAACTGGACCCAATCACTTTTGGAGGAAGATACAGGCCAAAGAGTACTCAATCATTTAGGAACTGAATAAAACACCAGCGCATATTTCCATCCTGGCTCTTTTGCAAAGCTCTGAGGCACATAAAAACGCCTTAATGTAAATATTGAGTGAAGCTTATGCTCCCAGCAATATAACAAGAGGTGAAATTGGGAATATTGTAGGGGAAGTGCTGGAAATCCACAAGATCACCAGAAGGGATTAGTCACAAAAAGACATTGCACATCACGAAGCAATACGAAGATTATTTCATCACCATGATCCTGGTCGATGGGGGATCCAACCTTAATATCTGTTTGCTAATAACCCTCAGGACATTGGGTAAGGGTTTGCACAAAATCAAAGATGTATCAACGTCAAGGCTTTTGATGGGTTTCAAAGATCCACCGTTGGAGAAATTAGCATGTGCTTGCAGATGGGACCTACTTGGTTTGATGTGGACTTCCAAGTTATAGACGTGCCAGCATCCTTCAATTTGTTGCTAGGGAGACCCTGGATCCACGTCGTTGGGGCATTGGCATAAACCTTACATCGGGCTGTGAAATTTTAATAGAATCATCAGGAAGTGATCATCCATGGCAATGGTAGCAACCCTATATACAGTCGCCAAACCATCCCAATGATCAGAGGTATAAAAAGAATAGGTGGAGAAACATACAACCACATTGAGCGAGTTAACGCCATAGACAAAGACAAGTGGTGGGATAAAAAAATTGAGAGCATTCCGAATGGGAGCGGGTATGAGCCCTGAAAAGGACTTGGCAAGAATCTCCAAGGCATCACCAAGCCCATCAAACTAACGAAACATGGCACCACTTTTGGCTTAGGGTATGAGTACTCCTGGGAGGAGTTTAACCATTGGTCGCCACCATAGAGCGGCCCCTACTATCCATTGGAGCACCGCATACCTAAGTTAGAGCAGACCTTTCAGCCAGCTGACATTATATACGGATCAGAGAACGATGAAACAGTGGCGGCTATGAAGAACCTATTTCTGGAAGATGATATGGATTGCTGTGTTATTTTGATTAGGAAGGGGAGGAAGGCCCTTCCATTCATGTTGTGAACCGAGGAGAACGCCTTACCAAGTGGTCAGTCAGGACCACCAATGGCCGGAGAGCTTCGAGGTAGAAAAGACTAAACGACGCACTATGAATCGCATTTACTTCTTAGTTGATTTCAATTTTCCTCATTGTCTTTACTTTTGAAAAGAGCTCTGATGTTTCGAGCAGTAATGAATTTAATAAAAAGCATTTACCAAGTTTATTTTTATATCTCGCTCTTATTACTTTTCTCTATCATTTACTTCATTTATACAGCATGACTATTACATATCTTGATGATGTCTGTGACTTGCAATGAGGCAATGCACAAAACAGATATAGACTCAGAAGAAGATGAGATACCAGAAGAGGTTGTCAGAAAGGTCGAGAACTTTGAGAATAGACCCAAGTCTAACCTAGATGAAACTCAGGTTGTTAATTTGAGAGACACAGAGAATGTCAAGGAAGCACATCAGCATGCATTTGTCACCATCAAAAAAGAAAGAGTACATAGAGTTCCTAAAAGGACAACTTTGCATGGTCTTACGACGATATGACGGGTCTCAGAACATCCATTGTGGCCCACAAATTACTGACAGATCCATCATGCCCGCCAGTAAAACAGAAGCTCAAAAAATTCAAGACAGACATGAATTTTAGAATCAAAGAGGAAGTTACAAAGCAAGTCAAATCCATGGTTCTTAGAGTGGTAAAGTACACGACATGGTTAGCTAATATCATGCCGGTACCGAATAAGGATGGGAAGGTTAGAGTCTGTGTCAACTACCGGGATCTCAACTGGGCCAGTATTAAGAACGGCTTTCCTTTGCCAAATATACACATATTGATTGTAAATTGCGCCAAACATGAGATGCAGTCGTTCGTCAATTGTTTTGCTAGATACCATCAGATATAGATGGATGAACAAGACGCAGAGAAAATGGTGTTCATCACGCCATGGGGGATGTACTGTTACAGAATGATGTCTTTCGATTTAAGGAATGCTAGTGCTACCTACATGAGAGCCATGACTTCGTTCTATCATGACATGATACATAAAGAAATCGAGGTGTATGTGGATGATGTCATCATTAAGTCCAGGAAAGATGCAGATCACATGGAAGATTTGAGAAAGTTCTTCAACAGATTGAGGAGATACTACTTGAAACTGAATCCCGTGAAATGTGCATTCGAGGTTCCTGCTGGAAAGTTATTGGCTTTCATTGTGAGTCACCGAGGAATAGAATTGGATCTGTCAAAGGTCAAAGCTTTTCAAGAGTTGCCAACGCGAAAGAAGAAGCAGGAAGTGATGAGTTTTCTGGGAAGACTCAACTCTATCAGCTGATTCATAGCTCAGTCCACTTTCATTTGTCAACCCATCTTCAAGATGCTAAAGAAGGATGCCACCACTAAATTGACTAATGATTGTCAAAGGCTTTCGACAGAATCAAGAAAATACTTGTCAACGCTGCCGAACTTGGTTCTGCCTGAACTAGGGAGACCTGTATTGCTTTATCGCATAGTATTGGATGGAGTGTTTGGTTGTATCTTAGGACAACATGATAAAATGAGAAGAGAGGAGAAAACAATCTATTACCTTAGCAAGAAGTTTACCCCCGTTCGAGGCTTGGTATTCCTTATTAGAACGCACCTGTTGTGCTCTGACCTGGGTAACTCAGAATTTGAGGCACTATTTTTGCGCTTACACCACTTATTTCATATCCAGAATGGACCCACTGAAATATGTCTTTAAGAAGCCCATGCCTACCGGCAAGCTCGCCAAATGGAAAATATTGTTAAGTGAGTTTGACATTATTTATGTTACCTAGAAGGTAGTCAAAGGACAAGCTTTGGCAGATCACCTTGCCGAGAACCCTCCAAGAGGAGAATACGAAACTCGAAAGATGTATTTTCCTGATGAAGAGGTAGCTTTCATAGGAGAGGACATTGTAGAATCCAATTATTGTTAGAGGACGTTTTTCGATAGAAACGCAAATTTCAAGGGAGTTGGTGTAGGAGCGGTCTTGGTATCAGAAACCGGCCCCGTTATCTGCCAAGCTCAGATTCACATGAACCAACAACATGGCCCAGTACGAAGCCTGCATCTTAGGGATCAAACTAGCCATCGATATAAACATCCAGGAGTTGCTAGTAATTGGAGACTTGGACCTACTCATACATCAGGTTCAAGAAAAATGGGAAACCAAGAATTATAAGATACTCCCTTATTTGCATCATATACAGGAGTTGAGGAAGAGATTCAAAAAGATGGAATTCCAGCATGTTCCTAGAATACAGAATGATTTCGCTGATGCCCTAGCCACATTATCATCTATGATCTAGCATCTAGATAGAAACTTTATTGATCCCATCCAGGTCAAGATTCACGACCAACCAGCATATTGTGTTCATGTTGAGGAAGAACTCGATGGGAAACCTTGGTTCCATGATATCATTGAATAATTGACAACAAGAGAATACCAGTAGCTTAACAATGCTACTCAGAAGAGCACGATTCGGTTGCTATCCAACAACTTCTTTCACAATGGAGGAATCATGTATAGGAGGAGTCTGGATCCGGGATTATTAAGGTGTGTTCAGGCAAGGGAAGCAACCAAACTATTTGATGAAGTGCACACAGGGACATGTGGACCGCTCATGAATGGTTTTGTTTTAGCAAAGAAGATACTCCGAGCCGGATACTTTTGGATGACTATAGAAACAGATCTAGTATGTTCAGAAATGCCATTGCTGTCATATACATGCAGATATGATAAAGGTACCTCCAAACGAGCTTAATGTAACAAGCTCACCATTGTCGTTCGCCGCCTGGGGAATGGATGTTATTGGACCAATCAAACCAGCCGCATCAAATGGGCACAGGTTCATCTTAGTGGCAATTGATACATTACTAAATAGGATGAAGCAGCATCGTACAAGGTAGTTACCAAGAAAGTTGTAGCAGATTTCTTCCGCGACTGTATTGTTTGTCAGTTTGTGATTCCAGAATCAATCATCACCGACAATGGTTCTAGTCTCAACAATAACCTGATGAAAGCAATGTGTTAAACATTCAAGATTAAATGCATGAACTCTACAGTTTATAGACCTCAGATGAATGGGGTTGTAGAAGAAGCCAATAAGAACATCAAGAAGATGCTAAAGGAAGATAATTGAATGGCACAAGCAGTGGCACGAGAAATTGTCGTTTGCCTTATTGGGTTATCATACCATGTTCGGCACATCAACTGGGGCCACTCCCTACATGTTGGTTTATGGTACGGAGGCGGTTATTCCCGCTGAGGTAGAGATTCCCTCTTTGAGGATCATACAGAAAGAATTGTTAGATGAAGCAGAATAGGTAAAAGGTCGCTACGAGCAGTTAGCACTTATAGATGGAAAGAGAATGAATGTAGTCTGCCATGGTAGTTATATCATAACAGAATGTCCAGAGCCTTCAACAAAAGGGTTAAGCCAAGGAAGTTTACACCAGGGCAGCTGGTGTTGAAGAAAATATTATTGTATCAAGATGAAGCCAAGGGAAAATTCTCTCCTAATTGGCAGGGTCCTTATATGGTTCACCGGGTTCTAACCGGAGGAGCCTTTATTCTCGCAGAAATAGACGGGGAAGTCTAGCTGAAGCCAATCAACTCAGACACAGTAAAAAGATACAACATTTAATCATATATTTTCCTGATGATGTAATTTGAACTCCGACTGACCTGATTCCTGTTTAAGAAGGGATACGTAGGTAACCCTATGGATTTGGTAACATTTTAATGAAATTCCATTTTTCCTTATTATTGGAACTGGGCAAAATTTTGACAAGGACCCTCAAAATTTCTAAGTCAGTTTGTCAGCTTTCGCATCAGCATCAACCCAGTAAACTGGGGTATAATTTTGATGGGGTCCTCAAAATTCCTGAATCAATCTATGTTCAGTCATTCAGCATGGCCATCAGCATCACCACTCTAGTAAACTGGGGCAGAATTTTGAGGAGGACCCTCAAAATACTGGAACAAGCAAGATTGCAGTGTCTTGAACCACGTTGCAGTTGTTGGTTCATCCAAAATAAAACCGTTTTCAAATATATACTTACTGGATCATGCATAAATTTCATTTGCATCGCTGTTGTTTAGCAACGCTACCCCCAATGATATATGATGTCAAGATTCAGGGGATACGAACAAACCTTTCCTCTCTACAAAACTCAAGATTTTTCTTTGAATACAGGCACGTCAGGTTGCAAATCATTGAATACATTCACACACTCGTACTCTTTAGGATTGAAGAATGATCGCTCATTCGCAAATTTACTATCTACACCCAGCATCCCCAGCAGCCATGATATCACAATCATCTATCAGCTAGGAGAACTTACTACTGTCCGTTTCTGTACATTCTTGCATTTTGCATAAGGGTATCTTCTGCCTTCCGAGGTTAAACTCTACCTACATCCTGCATAAGGATACGTATCTGCCTTTCGAGACTAAGCTCTATTTCCATCTGCATTTTGCATAAGTCTATCTTCTGCTTTCTGAGGTTAAACTCTACCTCCATCCTGCATAAGGCAACTTATCTGTCTTTCGAGACTAAGCTTTGGCTCCATCTGCATTTTGCATAAGGATATCTTCTACCTTCCGAGGTTAATCTCTACATTCATCCTCCATAAGGCTACCTTTCTCCCTTTTGAGACTAAGTTATGTCTCCATCTGCATTTTGCCTAAGGCTATCTTTTGCCTTCCAAGGTTAAGCTCTACCTTCATCATGTATTAGGCTACCTTCCGTGTTTTGATACTACTCTCTGTCTCCATACTGCATTTTGCATAAGGCTATTCTCTGCCTTCCGAGGTGAAGCCCTGCCTCCATCCTGCATAAGGGTACTTATTTGCCTTTCGATACTAAGCATTGTCTCCAATTGCATTGCATAAGGCTCTATCTGCCTTCCAAGACTAAGCATAGTCTCCATCCTGCATGGAAGAAATATCACCATCTACATTTTGAAATTCTCGCTTTGGCTGAATGATCGCCACCCTTTGCATTCACTTGGCTGAAATATCGCCACCTGTATTTTTAACTCTCGCTCTGACTGAAAGATCACCACCCTTTGCATTCATTTAGTTGAAAGATTGCCACCTTTTCATGTTCTGAAAAATTGCCAACTTATTCAAAGGCTTCATAGTTCGAAGGCACCATCTACATAGCCCGAGAACACCATTTCATGGCCTACAAATCATTACTTTTATGCTCTTCATGGCCCAGGACATCATAGTCCGAGGACGTCATCCTAACCGTCCAAAGACAATAGTCGTGGTCCAACAGGAAAATGCATCACATTTAAATTATGCACAAAATATGCGCACATTGCTCATACACCGGCTAGCAAAAGCTCGTCTCGGTAGGAGCTCTCCCGCTCCGATTCACCACAACCTATTCGACTTCAAAACCTTTCCCAAACCAGACCATCACGCCCATCGTTTTTTGAATCTCCATCATTTGTTCCTAAGCTACATATGGCCTGATTTTTGTAAAACTAGGGATATGTAGGCAGCTCAAAAACCAGAACTCTGTTAAAATTCTTTTGCAATCGCCGATTCCGGTCAAACTTGGCCATCTTATCTTTACCCGACAACTCTTTCATCCTCCTCGGGTAAAGAGGGACAGCTGTTGATACCCAATTTTTCCCTGTTAATTTTTATATATACTCAAATACTTTCAACATAATATATGTATGCATATTAAGCGTGCCCAAAGGTTTTAGTATTTTTCCTCAATTTATTAAGGGTTTTTAGAATTGATTTATTGTCTATTTTAACAAGAAAAAACACAAAATTATTCTCAAATTATCAATTTTTGGCGAATAACGTACTTCATTCTCATATTTACAACAAATTATAATTAATATGATTTTACATGTTTTTACAAATTTATTTGAAATTTCTAAAGCTTAATTGCATAATATTGCAATTATAGCCTCTTCTACAAATAACCATGCTTTATAATTATAAAATCATTTTTGGTATTTGAAGATTAATATTTATTTATTATTTACTAGTTATGTGCTTTTAATTTGCTTTTTAATTATTTTTATCTATTTTAATTAACTAAAAAGTGGGAAAATGACTATTTAAAATCTGGCCCATTCCTATTTAAATTTTAGCCCAAATTGACCTCATTTTAAACCCAATTGCAATCCCTAATATGACGACCCAATTCCCACTTAACCCGACCCAGCCCCAATTAATCTAACCCGCCTGCTTCCCATCTTTAAATCCTGGCTATTGATTATTTTAATCCACGGCCCTCGTTCTTTCTTTCCATTTTAATCAAGCCCCAGCCCCTAACCCTAATCATTTCTCCAAATTAGCTGCCCCCAAATTCTCTCATCCTCTCAAACTCTCTCAAAACCATTCGAAACCCTAGCCGCCTATATCATCGTCTCCGATCAGTTCTTGCCGACGTCCATGGCTTCCCAGGCCATTGGACGGCCTATGCCCTCTTCCCTTCACCCTAGACGATGATTATTCAAAGATTTCGAGGTCCGTTCTTCAATAGACCTCTTCAGGTCCTCCGCCGGCCTGAGTTCCTCTGGTTTTTCCGGCTCCATTCAGACTTGTTCAAGCTCTGAAAAGATCATCCATGGCCCAGCCTTGTTCAAAGACTAGATCTTTGTAGGCCTTCTCATTTCTAGGGTTTGTGAGAAACCATAAAAAGCTTGTTCGAGGTTTTTCTTCCCTTGTCTTCTTAGGTCTTTAATAGATCTGCGCCCTATTCGAAGTTTTATTGATTTTTCCCATTTTTCCCTTTTAAAATTATTCTATTCAAAATTAGGGTTTTCAAAAAAATCCTAAAACGATTCTTCTTCTTTTTCTTTCTATATGTGAATTTATGTGTCCATGCCATACATATGTCTTTTCGTCTGTTCTTATGCATGTTTTTACTCTTCTTTTTTTTTGGCAATCTACTAGGAAAAGCTTAGGGTTAGTTTTTTATTATTAAAAAAAAATTAAAATTACAACATACTACCTTAAGTGTGCCAAATAAACCATGATCATCACAGAATTCACAACATACTTTGTGATGATAATACATTTGAGGATATTAGTGCGATAATATAGAAATATGAGGAAGCAACTGATATGCTGCCTTTTCTTCAACTTTTTGATAAATTTGAAAAGAGGTAAATTCTTGTCATCCACAAGTTTTCTCAGTAATTCTTCAAGAATCATGCTTTGTTTTTTTATTTACTGGACTTTGTGAACGTAGATTGGGTGACCTGTTTTTGCTTTGCAATTTTCATTGGGAGCTTTCTTATGTTTGCGTGTTCAACCAATCTGCCGTCCCAACTTCTTTCCCTTCGGTGAATCTTTTTATTTGTATTACTGTGCGTTGGAGACAAATCCCCCAATCTTGCAGCATTTTTTCGGCAATGCGTTAGAATATCCTCTCCCTCTTCATATGTGTGCCTTCCTTCCATTTCATTTTGGAGATGATTTTTGATCTGAGGATATTAGCATTCCATGGGATAACTGCTAAGACTGTGCTACTTTTGGAAATGTTACTAACTTGTTTTCTGAAGAAGTGCATTTCATTTATGGAGGCAGTGCTTTTTTGTTTCCAATTACTGATGTATCACCCGAAAATTGGACTACATTTTGTGCTTGTTCTTTTTGGTTGACAACTGTTGGTGTCGCCTTTGAAGGATTTGCTGTTGCATCCTTTTTTGGAATGAAAACTGGCGCATTATGGTTCAACAAGCTAGCTGTAGCTTGCGGTTTTACATTCCCATTCCTTTTTACAGGTTTCATTTGAACTATCGGCTTGATCGTGGCATCACTGTCCTCTCCTGAGCTATTACAATCATGTTGATGCCCTTCTTCAGCAGACGACCAACCACCAGAACCTTCGTCCCAACTCTCGTCATCATCGAATTGTCGTTGGTCCAAGAGTTTCGATTTAATAACCGATTCTCTCATGTTAGATATAATTAGTTGTTTGTTCATTCCCTCGAGGCTTGAAAATTCTCCACTATCATTGATATCTTCTCCGCCGTATGCACTGGATATAGAAATGGGAGGATAACTTTTCACCTTCTGAATCAATCCTCCAACCACTTTTCCATCATGTTTACCCAGATTTTCAAGCGCTGAGTTGGAGCTTAACGTTACTGCTGCAGACTCCTTTGCGATCTGTTTATTTTTTTCTGGGGAGATTCATTTCTATTGGACCTCGATGATTCACTGTTCGTTGCATTTTGTTGTCTAGTATCCATTGTATTTTGTGGATCTTCTGAAGGATGCAAATCCAAAACACTGTTAGGGATAGCCGCAACTATTTTACTTTGTTGATCCATTTCTGTCTGGTAGTTTGTATACTGCCTAGATGAGCTTCCCAAACTGTCTTTAACTGACGGAGTAGTTAACTGAATGGCATTATCATCTCTCCCAGTTGAACTTCGAATTGCAAGACTTTGCAAAGGAATGGCAGTATCCATCTTTGAATTTGAAATATCTACATGGACTGCTTCCTCTTCTGCTGCTATGTGCTGACTGTTAACCCTGTTTTGCATTGAAATTGACTTCTGTTCATCATCTGGAGGCCTTATTTTTAATTGATTTACAGATTCATTATTGTAACTCTCAGATGCAACTCGAACAGGATGATGCTGTCCAGTTTTGTTCGAATCACCAATTGGATTAGAAGCTGCCAACTTCTCTGTTGTTTGCAAGTACTCTTCTGTGTGATCTGTGTTATGTGCCTCTATAACTCCTTTTGCTTGAGCAGACATGTTAGCAATTTCATTCATCTGCTTTCCCTGCTACTGTTCAATCAACTCATTTTGTCCAGATTTGTTTGAATCATCAATGCCAAAAGAAACTGAATCTTTGTTTTGTGCATTGTTATTATGGGTAATATTGACCTGAATTGTGTCAGCCTCATTTGACACTGTCTTTTCAATATTTTCCCTACACAAGAAGTTCAATGTAACAGTATCGGGCATTTTCCTACCAAAGTCAGCTATACCCCCAAGTGCCATTTCTGCAGATGCTGCATCAGTTAAATCATGTTGCTGGTCATTACATTTGAAATTCTGTATAGTACTTTCCTCTAGCTGATCAGCCTGTGCCTTGGTGTTAATACAAACTACAGCAGGCTGAATTTTCCCATTCGAATCAACAAAAGAGCTATCCTGAATTGAAAACTTGGAATTGTCCAACTTCTGCACTTCATTGATGGACTGGACTAAAGATGCTACATGTAAAGCCTCTATCTTATCATCTACTACAGCAGATTTCCACATAAGATGGTGATCTGCAACAGTTATATCACGCACTGAGGTTTGAGCAGTTTGCATATGACCAATCTGATTTGTGATCAAATCACGATGCCCAGTATTCAAAACTGCATTCTGCTGTGCAGATACACCTTCACCCAACAGTACATTTTGATTTGCGACTTTAATTGATTCAACTCTTGAATAAACTTCTTTGTCTAATAACTCCTTAGGATGTTGTTCAGCTCGAGTAACAACTTGAAATGTCCCTGGCAGAGATTCTGCAGCATCAGCATTTGCGACAGAAATATTCTTTTTGGCAACATCTACCTTCTCAGGTTGTTGAAAGTTTTCAATTCGTCGACTTGCAGAAATCTCATTCAATATTTCCCTGGCATCACGACCTGGTTTAACCATACTGCCCCTGTCTTCGGATTCACTATCCTGAACTGCTTTTTCTTTACGGTCTTTTGTATTCCAACGACATGATTTTTTGTCATGACCTTGGTGATTACAGTAAGTGCAGTATGTTGGAAGATTATCAATCACGATCTGCTGGTCATATTCCACCAATTTTCCAGATTTTACATCAAGGATGTTGATCTTGACTTTCTTTGGATGTTTGTCTAATAAGTTAATCAACACTTTAACTCGAGCCATACTAGGTCGCATGCGATCTTTAGTAGCCTTATCTACGGCGAGAGGTTTCCCAACAGCCGATGCGATGGACATCAATGACTTTCTTGCAAATAAGTTTGCGGGCAGATCTGGGAATGAAATCCAAACCACAGCTTTTGGCGTTTCTTCACGGGGGTTAAATCCCATAGTCCGTGGAAATGTTCGAAGAAGAATTTGCCTCCTTTCGGCTGAACATAACCAGATGGTCTAGATGCGACATTAGCGAAGTCTTCAAATAAATCGAATCTTAGCAAAGTATGTCTATATTCTAGCTGACCAATGTTACATTTACCTTTGACGTCCAACAGTTTCGGTAGAATCTGTCTTAACTCTTGAAGTGACGGTTTCCCATAAGAAAATTTTATTACAACAGCTTGATGAAGACCTTCCTCTTTGGTAAAAGAATTGACTTCGTCTACAGTAAATTCAACAACAGGTATTCCATTTTGAAACGAAACTGGACAGATTTCCAGTTTCGAACTAGTCTCGGCAGTAGGTTTTCCATTTATTACCGCTGCATAGCTTGATTTGGTCCCGATCACAAATCGATTTTTTGTAGAGTTTTGAATATCCTCTCCCGCAACACCAAGCTGGGGAGAGTCTGAATCTTCCATCGATCCTTTATACCTCAACCGCAATCTATCACAGTCATGACTAGTGATAGAATTTTCAAAGCAAAAAAGTGATACTACAGTAATTCGCAAATCTTAGATTTAAGATGTAGGCAAATTGGTTATGGGTAGAGGAAAATTTCAATTGGGAAATGATCACAAAGAGAAGAGGATCAAATGACGCCAATTATGTGACAATCAACCGTCGAAATCCGGTAATCCGCATGATGAACAGTAACGGAATGCACTGTTCACGCACTGTTCACTGCAGAGAACCCTTCTGTTCCAGTCATGTTTTTACTCCGTTATTGCTTCTACTAGTTTTTAAAAGTATGATTTACACGTTTATTTTGCATTGCTTTCTGCTATTTCTCTTACTAAGATTGTTTGCCTTTAATGGATTCATTTGGTTACTAACTTGATTCTTTTACATAAATTCTATGGCATCTCTTTTCTTTTCAGGCTTTACTTGAGTTCTGAGCTTTCTCTTAAGCTTGTCCTTTGCAATTTTGTCACTCTACTACTTCTAACCTGCTACGTGTGTTTTTGTTTTTCCTCAGGTAACTTTGATCCTAGGCTTATTGTAAGGGCTTGCCTTCTCCTTTATGTGCCATACTCGGACAAAAGGCCTTGTGTTTGTGATTTTTGCTAGCTTTTGGTTCTAGGGTTCTACTCTAGAAACCCTAGGCTCCCAAAATCGTACTGAGTTTATAAATTGACCTGAAACGTGCTTTTAGCTCATGGTTTTGAAGTCGTCTATGCCAATCTTTCCTTCTTGCTTGATACTAGACTTCTTATATACGAGGGTTTTGTTTTCTGAATTGATTCTGTTAGCTTGTGATTATTCTCAATCACCTTTTACAAAGGCTCGATTGATTTGCTACTGATTTTTGAACCTAGCCTCCTCCCCTCATGTCATGACTAAGTTCATTCAAGACTTTCGGATTCCTGGCTGTTTGATTACTTTATTTCCTTAATCTTTTGAAACTGTGTACTATAGTTTTCTTACCTTAAGTAGAGTCTATATAAACCTATCCTTATTATGCTACTCTAAAATTTGACTAAGGGAGATTCTGTTTGATTGACAAAAAGTTTATTTCCTTGCCTTTTTGTTTACTCATTTTTGCACTATAAAAAGGGACAACCTTTTCAACTCTAGATGGCTCTCTCTCGAACACAGTTCCTTTCTGCACCATTGCATACACTTCACTCTTCAAAAAATCGAAAAACACTTCTCTTTCAATACTGAATAACAATTCCCTCTCGACTATCCCTCACTCTACTAGTACTTTCTCTACTATTACTGAGCATTCTGCTCATTTCTCTCCTATTGTGTGAATATTCTTGAGTTCCTCTGAACTCCCAAGTGCTCGCTGAAGTTTTTTATTTGTTCCTGTTAAGTGTCTGGCTGTCTAGTTGCTGTTGTTTTCTGTTGTACTAGAATTTCAACTGGTATGTATCTCTAGTTAAGTAACACTCTCCAACTATGTGTGTTCACTACTCCTCATCTGCACATTCTTCCCTACGTGTTTATGTTCTGTAACTGTAGCATGTTCTTTTTTCCTTCAATGTCCTTGCATGTTCAGTCTGCTATGTTTTCTTATATTTTCCTTAATGTTTGTGCATGCTTTTGTATTGAAATCCCTTTCCTCTAACCCCTTTTTGTGTGAGTACTGACCTGAATCATGCCAGCATCCAATATTGCTATCCATGACTCAGAACAAGGTTCCCCGAGCCTCTACTCAAAGTCTTTTACCTTTCCCTCTCCCATTTTCTGTGTTGAGCTTCAACATGGTTCTGGTTGTGTCCTAATCACCATTCAGACCTAAGTTTGACACCCCAGAGTCTGCTCTTGTTTGTTTGATCTAAGCAAAGGGTCAGGGGTGTGCCAGCCTATGCCATGGCTAGGTATGACCACCCTCCGCTATGGTTCTTCTCTCACTTAGCACTCATTCCTAGATTTTTAAGTTCTACCCCCTTTGGTAAGCCATGCATTGGGACCCTGGAGTTCCCTCTGAACTTGGATGCCTGAGGGCTGGTAATTCAACAAATGCACTATTCTGTTACAATACTTATTATTCAAAGTGTTAGAATTTCCTGAGGTCTTGGAGGCTCTTTGGAACTTTGAAACACTCTGAGTAAGAGAAGGCCTTGGAATCTAGAATCCGGATTTGGTGAAATACATGTTATTGGATATTAAGATTGAATTAGGCTGCTCGGATCTAGTTGTGGGCTATAATGTATTTTGTTTACCTGCTTTTTTCTAATTTTGTAATAACCTTGTAAAAAGAACTCGGGGAAAACATTAGTAAAGGGTGTGGGAGAGGTTTACTTTATTGTAAAAAGGTAGATACCATGCCTATAGGTTTGTTGTTATTTAATCATTTAGATATCATGCCTATAGGTTCAAACGCTTTAAATCACCTAGAGAACATGTCTATAGGCTTTTGCACTTTCTTAACTCAATCGTCTAGAAATCATGTTTATAGGAATCAACATTCAGTCGTGGTGCAAATCATTGGAAATCCTGCCTATCGGACCTACTAATCAACTAATTGCATATAGAGATCATGCCTATCGGAAATGCATGAAACATTAGGCAACCCATAGGGTAATCAAATACTCATTTTCTTAACGACTAATAACAGTAACGAGTCTTAAAAAAATCAAGGTATAGATATCATGCCTATAGGGTTTCAGACTCGCCTAAATCTGTGTATGTAATAACCTGGCTATTGGCTTCAGCATTTTCAAACAAAGCTCGTCCAAACTTGTCTGCAATTTTCTAAACATGTATTTTCTTTTTCTGAAACGTTTTTCAACTCTCCGCCTAAATTTTTTACTCATCTCATGAAGCTCTCTTTCAAATCAGGTTCCAAACTCACTCTTCTTTTAAAGCATTCTTACTTCTGAAAACTCTAGTTTACAATTCCACCGTACTTTACTTAGACAATTCTGTTGATTTTTTCAAGAACTCTTTGAAATTTTGAAACTTCCAACCTTCTATTTTAAACTCTCATGTATTAGGTTCTTAATCGGTATAAAATATCTCAATTTGACAATTTGATCTGGATTTCCGAATACAAAATTCTATCCAACTCTATGTGTTAAACTAATCTATCCAGGACATGCTAAACTAGTTTCTATGTGATTTATGGGGTTTATATGAGCCTTTTGTGTGTTTGTTTCGTCCCTCAATATTTGCTACTTATTTTGTTTGTCGCCTTAGTCTTTTGTCCTTTTGAAACTCCATATATACCTATACTCCCTTGCCTCCCCCTTAGGATTAGAAATCCTAAAACTCCAGGACTGATAGGTTGAGACGGGTATTGGCATGTAATAAGTAAATGAGACTAATCACGTTTAATACCTTAACGGGGTGGGAAGGGTACAATATGTATATGATGACTGGTTCACTAATATCTCGTGTGAGAATGATTGCTGGGTATAGCATCAATGTGATCCATAATATATTTAAACCTAGGACCCCTTTTCTTTATTTATATGACATGACGTTTTCATAAAATTAATTTTTTCTTCAATCAATCTTTTTTCTTTCCAAAACCGCTTATGTCTCTTCTCTCTTATCTTTCAAAACTTTCAACTTATTTGTATTCCCTATGTGCAAATATTATTTTTTACTTCTACTCTTCTTAAAGTCACAACTAAGTACGGCCAGGAACCAAACTAGTGGACCTTGCGGGGTGCCTAACACCTTCCCCTCGAGATAATCTCAAGCCCTTATCCGAACTCTGGTTTTCTTTCAAAAAATCTTCTTCTTTTCTTAGAAAGTGTCCTAATGCACTATAATCATTAGGTGGTGACTCTTCAAATTCCATATCTCGATTCCTCAAAAGGGAATAAGAGTTGTTTTGTCCATGATGTCCTAATCCCGATTTTGCCTTTAGAAAAAGGGGGTGTCAACACATAGGAAGAGGAATGACAAGACTCCAAGATACTCAATTGCTCTTTCTCCGGGACACACCTTCGGATCACATCATCTGTGCAAATCTTGAACAAGTACGGCTCATCCCAATAGAAATCCAAACTATCCTGCTTGAGCTTCTTTCTTTGGTTAGGAGAGAGCTCACACAAGATTATACCAGTCACAAGGAAATTAGCAACATGGAATATCATTCATTGTCGACACCGAAAGGAGTTGTTCTTTGGGAAATGAATCATTGATCTCTAGGCCATCATGAGGCCTCCCCTCCTCCTCCAAACAGGACAAGTGGTCCGCCACTTGGTTCTCACTACCCTTCCGGTGCACAATTTCCAAATCAAACTCTTGAAGTAACAAGACACATCGCATCAGTCTAGATTTGAAATCTTTCTTCGTCATGTACCATAATGCGGCATGGTCGGTATGAAGAATAACCTTAGCACCCATGAGTTACGGCCGAAATTTTTCCATTGCAAACATAATAGCCAAAAGTTCTTTCTCCGTCACTATGTAGTTCACTTGAGCATCATCAATTGTTTTACTCGCATAGTGTACTGGATGAGACATTTTGTTTACTCTTTGATTCAAAACTGCCCCAACCGCAACATCACTCACATCACACATGAGCTCAAAGGGAAAGCTGCAATTAGGTGCGGTAATGATAGGAGTGGTGGTCAACTTATGCTTGAGAATTTCAAATGCTTACACACATTTTTCATCAAAGACAAACTTGGCATCTTATTCCAACAACTTTCACAAGGGATTCACTACCTTCAAAAATTCTTTGATAAATCAAGAAAACTTTGAACTCCCTTGACATATGTAGGGGAGGGAGCCTTGAAATCACATCAATTTTTTCTTTGTCTACCTCAATTCCATGCCTTGAAATTATATGCCCAAGAATTATGCCCTGTTCCACCATAAAGTGTCATTTCGCCCAATTGAGAACAAGATTGGTTTCTTCAGCACGGCCCAAAACTTTATCAAGATTCTTCAAGCATTCATCAAATGAATCACCCAAAAAACTGAAGTTGTCCATGAACACCTCCAAAATGTCTTCCACCATACCGGTGAAAATAGCCATTATACACCGCTGAAATGTATCTAGTGCATTACACAACCTAAAAGGCATCGTAGAAAAGGCAAAAGTTCCATATGGACAAGTGAATGTGGTCTTTTCTTGATCTTCTAGAGCAATCAAGATTTTGTTGTACCCATAATACCCATCCAAAAAATTGTGGAAGGCACGCCCAGCAAGTTGGTCTAACATCTAATCAAGAAAAAGCAAATGGAAGTGATCCTTGCGGGTCACTTAACTTGCGAGAGTCCATGCATACCCTCCAACCGATGATGGTTCTGGTAGGAATCAACTCATTCTGTGAATTTGCAGCCACTGTCATGCCACCCTTCTTCGGTATACATCGCACTGATGAAGTCCAACAGCTATCAGGGATGGGGTACACAACCCTGGCATCCAACCACTTTATCACCTCCTTTTTCGCAACTTTTTGCATTGCCTCGTTCAACCTCCTTTGATGTTCCAAGGAGGGCGTTGCATCATCTTCCAGAATAATCTTGTGCTTAAAGAATGCGGGTCTTATGCCCCCGAATATAAGCAAGTCCATCCAATTACCTTTTTCTGCTTTTGAAGTACCAGCAATGTGGCATCAACCTCATATTAGTAAGAGAAGAAGAAAGAATAATTAGCAATGTAGAATTTGAGTCTAAGAACTCACACCTAAGGTGTGGAGGCAACGGTTTGAACTCCTACACTGGAGGCTCCTCAATTGAAGGTTTTGTTGGTGGAGTCCTCCTATTCTCCAGGTCCAAAGCTAATTTCATAGACTCATAAGAGTAAGAGCCAATTCCATGTAAAGCATTCACGCACTCCACTCAGCCCTGATCATCATTGACATCACGATTCAACAATGAGGCCTCCAATGGGTCCTTCACATTGATCATTGCACTGGTGTCATCAATTATCATTGTTGTGAAAAGGTCCAAAAAAGAGCACACTTCGGTACTGTTGGGCTGCTTCATTGATTTGCACATATGAAAGACCACTTTTTCGTCACCCACCCGGAAGGTGAGTTCCCATGCTTCCACATCAACAAAGGCCTAACCCGTAGCAAGGAAGGGCCTACCCAATATGATAGGAACTTCATAATCCACATCACTGTCCAAGATCACAAAGTCAACTGGAAAGATAAATTTTTCCACCCTGACTAGAACATCATTAATAATACGCAATGGTCTCTTCATCGATCTATCCGCCATTTTCTATCTCATGGAAGTCAGTCTAAGTTTCCCAATACCCAAAGTTTTGAAAATCGAGTAGCGAATCAAATTGATAGTAGCCCTCAAATCATATATAGCCTTAGCAAAATCCACACTTCCAATGGTGCAAGGAATGGGAATGGTTAAAGCACTTGGATCATCAAGCTTCGGTGCCATTAAATGCACTATAGCACTAACTTGGTGTGTCATCTTTATAGTTTCATAGTCCATAGACCGCTTCTTTGTAACCATGCTCTTTATGAATGTTGCATAGCCCGACATTTGTTCAAGAGACTCCACGAAAGGCACATTAATGGATATCTCTTCATCATGTAAATGAACTTTTTAAACTAATTATCATTTTTCTGCTTTTCAAGCCTTTGAGGATAAGGTGGAGGTGGCCTTGGTAAAGGAACCTTGGCTTTAGGCACAACCAACTCCGGCATGTGTATTATGTGTTCCTTAGATGGGTTCACATCATTTTGAGTTCCAAATCGGGCTCTTGAATATCAACTGTCAGTTATTCATTCACATTCTAAACAATCACATCTTCACCAACCAAAGGAACTTCATCTTCTTGCAAGTCAACATCATCACTAAAAATTTCTTTCATTTGGAGTCATTCACATCACCGCCTCGTCCACTCCTTCTATTTACTTCCATAATATGATTATTCCTACCCTTTGGGTCCACCATTGTATAACATGGTAGAGCACCCTTAGGGCGATTATTCAAGGTCTGAGAGATTTGGCCTAGCTGCACCTCCAAATTTCTGATTGAGGTATTGTGGGAAGCCAACTGTGCATCAGAATCCGCATTATATTTCATCATTTTCTCGAACATCATTTCAATTCTAGCCATATCATTGCTAGAAGAACTACGACATTGGTATGGAAAAGGGAGCGTATTGTTCGGTTGTTGGTACATTGGGGGCCTTTGAAAGACTTGCCCTAGTTTCCTTGGTTGCCATTGTTCCATCCACCTTGATTGTTGTTACCACCTCTATTGTTGTTATTACCATTCCAATTTTCTTGATTGTTTTGATTGTTGTTCTGATTTCCCGAGTTGTTGTTTTGATTGTTGTTCCCCCAATTACCATTGCCTTGTTGTTGATTGCCCCAATTTCCTCGGGGTCTCCATTATTGTTGGTTCGAAGAATTTCCCTTTTGGCCTTGATAATTGTTTACATATTGCACCTCTTCGTTCGGTTCATCATAACCATCACTTTCAAATCCACCACAATCATTGTCAAATTACTCTAATTTCCCTTGATTATGCTGACCTATTTGTCTTCTTTTGTTGACAAGCATGTTGACACACTCTATGGCATTCACTTGGTGAGGGCTTTGAACTTGTTGCAACTGTGACTTTGCTAGTTGGTTCATCATAGTTGTCAACTTAGCTATATCTTGCCCATGATCATGTAACTCCTTATGCAAGTGAGAAACTGTGGGGTCACCCTGGGGCACATTGGCTCTACTTTGCCAAGTAGAAGAAGCGTCATCCATCTCGTCAAGAATGTCACATTCCTTGTCGTACGACAGCTTCATAAAGTTGCCCCCAGCAAGTGGGTTCACTATGCACTGGTTTGTTGTATTAATGCCCCGGTAGAAGGTTTCTTGGATCATCGTCTCGATCATGTCATTGTTGGGGATTTCCTTCACCATTGAAGGTTCCATGGGCTCTTTCATGAAGGCCAATATCTCATTTCTCAATGCAGCCATATGCCCCAGTGAGAAAAATTTTGCAATGAACTTATCTGCCAACTCATCCCATGCAGTGATGGAATTGTTAAGAAGTCGCTCGAGTCAATCCAATGCCTTCCCTCTAAGTGAAAATGGGAAGAGTCACAACCGAAGAACATACTCGGATATATTAGTTTGCTTGCTCCCCCATAATGTATCCACGAACCCCTTTATGATGTTTGTAAGAATTTTGATTCGTAATGCCTATGAAATACCCACACTGCTCTAGTAAAGTCAACATCACATTGGTTATTTGAAAATTGCCTGCCCGAATTCAGTGTGGGACGGTAGCACTTGCATAGCTTTGGTTCAGAAGCACTCTAGGAGCCACTCTTGGAGGTGGCGGATGAGGGTCTGGAATATTGTCATTAACATTAGCATTGGCACAATAGCCTCTACATTATCCTGGAGGTACAAGAGGCACCTCATCATTTTCAACATCATCTACCTCCTCCCCCGCAATCACATTTCCAAGAGGGTCATTAACATTCGCTGCAATTTTGTACTTGAAGTTGTGACACAAACAAATTAGTAACAAAGAAGCAAAAAATATCAATACACAAAACTATTTAGATAGACAGACAAAACCATGAGCTCCCCGACAACGGTGACAAAAAATTATCGAGGCCAACCCTGCATTACTATTGGGTATCAAGAGAGGTCGAAGCAATTTTGACCTGATTAAGGTCGGGATCAATTTCCAGAAGGAGCTAGAAGTTGGAGTCGAGTGTCTATTTAAAGCAGAGTTGTCTATTTGTTACAAATTGCACTTTTAAACTTTTATAGATTTTGATTTACTTCTAATTTTATAAAACAACAATGCTCAATCAAACTAAAGTACGCTGAGATTAAAGTATTGCATGTTGTGCAAATGATTAAAAGTCACTAAGGTAGTGACTTTCGCCTAGGTGTTCAATTGACGGATACTTTAGTCTAAAGCATGATTGTCACATTTGGGGAGTATGATATAATGATTGCACGATTCTACTCACTCTACATCACTCGGTAGTTTGAGTAATTTTGCCTGAATTGACTTTCTTAAGACCAATTGGATATGCAAATTTGCACAAGAAATCAAGGTTCAAGTCGTGTATTGCTATCTCTAGGTTTTACCCTTTATTTGGGGTTATCAATCACTTGAGTACGCCCCAATTCCTTGATGGATCAATTTCGGAGACTTAGACTCTCTTTCTCAAGAAGAGCCAAAGTCAACTAAACACAAACTCGTATTTGCAACCACTAGATCAGCAATTAAACATGAAATTAGTCCAAATACCATACGCCCATAGCCAATCAATCCCTAAAACACAAGACCCATCAATTACCCACACTAGGGTTGAGCCACAACCCTAGCTTATGGGTCTAGCTACTCATAATTGAAGAAAACAAAGAAATAGATGAAGAACAACTCATAATAATTAATTACTAAATTAAAGTTAAAGATTCAATGTTGAAATGAAGCTAAAATTACGGAAAACAACTAAAAATATTGAAGTCACAAGCGCAGCCCTTAACATAAACTATCTGATGACTTAAGAATGGGAAAAGAAGCTATTTTTACTAAGCTAAAAAATTCGGACAAAAATACCCCTACGGCGCTAGTGCGGCCAGCACAAAATCACGTGCGGCCGAACTAAGGCTCTGAACTTGAATAAACAGCTCTCAGAACTTGGGCAGTGCGGACCGCACAGAATCGAGTGCGGCCGCGGTGGCTTCTAGTGTGATCCGCATGAAATTGAGTGCGGACCGCATTGGGCTTCAATCCTCAACTGGAAACTCTCTGAAATCTAGATTTTGCGCACCGCACTAAATCGAGTGTGGCCGCATTGACCCTAGTCCGGACCGCACAAAACCTTTTGCGGCTCCATTGCTTTTTTGCTTGAATAGCAGCCTCTCTGAACCTCACTTGTGCGGACTACACAGAATGGTGTGCGGCTGCACTGACCCTGTTTTGCCTGAGCTTTGTCTTGTCTTGATATTTTTGCAAGTTTTGATCCTTCTTGAGCTGATCCTTGACATCTTATCACCTTGTTGATCAAACCTGCAATCAAGCACAACTTGTGAGCCTTTTGGGACTATTTTGAACACATTTCTAATTAGAACTTAAGCATGAAGGAGTATAAAATGTATCAAAATCCCTCTTTATTAGATATCAAAGAATATTTGGCAAAGGAGAATATCCGGACCATGCGAACCATACTCAAGAATGCGCACTCGGAAATTGTTCAATCACTTCTTCCACAACGGAGGAAACTTGTGTAGAAGAACCCCTGATTTGGGATTGTTAAGATATGTTGACACAAAAGAAGCTTCCTGGCTACTTGAGGAGATACATGTTGGGACATGCCGCCCGTATATGAATGGTTTTAGCTAGGCCAAGAAGATACTTAGGGCCGATTATTTTTGAATGACCATGAAGACAGATTGCGGCCAGTATGTTTGAAGATACTACCAATGTCAAGTACATGCCGATATGATAAAAGTGCCACAAAATGAGCTCAATGCCCCAAGCTCACCCTGGTCGTTCGCGGCCTGGGGAATGGATAGCATCGGTCCTATCGATCCCACTGCTTCAAACGGGTACAAGTTCATTCTAGTAGTCATTGACTACTTCACAAAATGGGTAGAGGCTTCATCCTACAAAGTTATCACCAAGAAAGTCATCGCAGACTTTGTCAAGGATCGTATTGTTTGCCAATTTGGACTTCTTGAGTCCATTGTCACTAATAGTGCCGCCAATCTCAACAATTATTTGATTAATACATGTGTGAAACATTCAAAATTAAGCACAAGAACTGCACAACATACAGACCTCCGATGAATGGAGCCGTAGAAGCCGCCAACAAAAACATCATGGCAATACTAAGGAAGATGGTAGAAAACCACAAAAAATGGCATGAGAAGCTACCATTTGGTTTGATGGGATACCGCACTACAGTTCATAGATCAACTAGGGAAACTCCATACATGCTAGATTATGGTACCGAAGATGTCATCCCAGCTGGGGTAGAGGTTCCTTCTTTAAGGATCATCAAGGAAGCTGAACTTAGCGATGCGGAATGGATAAGCAGCGGCTATGAGCAATTGGCCCTTATAGATGGAAAAAGAATGAACACAGTATGTCATAGTTAGCTTTATCATAACAAAATGTCCTGAGCTCTCAACAAAAGGGTCAAACCAAGATAGTTTGCACCAGGACCGCTTGTGCTGAAGAAGATCTTCCCATATCAAGATGAAGACAAAGGGAAATTCTCTCCCAACTGGAAAGGTCCTTACATGGTTCAGCGGGTCCTAATAGTTTGAGCGCTCATACTTACAGTAATGGACGGAGAAATCTTGCCAAACCAATCAATTCAGACATAGTCAAGAGATACTATATCTAGACTACTTACATTTATTCATCTGATGTAGTTAAACCATGCTTGACCCGATTCTCGTTTAAGAGGGGATAGTAGGAGCCCTATTGGATCGGTCATATCATAATGAAATTTTCATTTCCCCCATAACAAGAAATTACGGCAGAATTTTGAGGAGGACTCTAAAAATTTTGGAGCAAGTCCAGCCGACGCCAGCATATGCGAGATAGTCAAAAATTGTCTAAGAAACTGGGATAGAATTTTGAGAAGGATTCTCAAAATTTTGAAGAAGGTTCAACAAGTTTCATTACTCAGAAACGATCGAAGGATCATCTATCAAACTAGGGTAGGATGTTGAGGGGAACCCTCAAAATTCTAACATGAGAACGCTGCAATGTCTCTAAAATACGTTACAGTTACTAGTTCATCTGAAATTACTAGATATTTAACCATAGTTCTAAAATAACTCTATTTTACATCAATAATTGCATATTTTTTGAAAACTCTATTTCTGTAACAGCCAGGTGCTACCCAGGGAAACTTAAACAAGGCATCCAGAACGGAGGAGCAAGGCCAGCAAACGAAGGCACGAACCAACCTCCCCTTACAAAATTACAATTTTTTTAGCGGAGGTACATCTAACATAACAATGGCATTTTCAAATATATACATATTGTAGAATCACTAACAATAGGGCCACCGAGCATCGAATCTATCTCCAGGTAATAAATACCCTGGTCTTATTTGCCAGCTCCATCTGCATGAGGCTAAGCCCTGCCTCCATATTTGCATAAGGCTAAGCTCTGCTTTCACTTGCATGAGGCTAAGCGCTGCCTCCATATTTGCATAAGGCTAAGAACTAAGTTCTCTTTGCATAGGACTAAGCCCTCTTCCGAACCTTGCATGAGGTTAAGCCCTTCCTCCACAATTGCATAAGGCTAAGATCTGCCATTCATTTGCATGGGACTAAGCCCTGTCCCACTTCCTGCATGAGACTAAGCTTTGTCTCCATCTTGCATGAGGCTAAGCCTTGCCTCCATATTTGTAAAAGGCTAAGCTCTGCCTTTTACTTGCATGGGACTAAGCCATGTCTCGAATATTACATGAAGCTAAGACCTGCATCTGTATTTGCATAAAGCTAAGCTCTACCTTTCATTTGCATGGGACTAAGCCCTGTCCGGCATCCTGTATGAGACAAAGCTATGTCTCAATCTTGCTTGAGGCTAAGCTCTGCCTCCAAATTTGCATAAGTCTAAGATCTTCCTTCCACTTGCATGAGGCTAATCCCTGCATCAATATTTGCATAAGGCTAAGCACTACCTTCTCATGGGACTAACGGTTGTCCCTCATTGCACAAATGTTGCTCTATTCTAGCACTATCTATTTGCTCCGCATATTCAGGCTAAGCATTTCCCTCAACTTTACAAGAATAAGCCTTGTCTTGTTAATTTTAGCATCATACTATTGCATCTCATTGGCTGAAATATGGCCAACCTATCCAAAGGCATCATAATCTAACGTCATCATCCTCATAGCCGGAAAACACCATGCCATGGCCTGAGGATATCTCAAATTTGCATATCATTATTCAAAGGCTTCATCGTTTGGAGGCACCATTTTCGTGGCCCGAGAACATCATTTTATGGCCGATGAATTTCTTATCTCACAATTAATGGTCCAGTACATCATCTACACCATTCAAAGGCAATCTTTCATAGTCCAAAGGGAATTTGCATCATGTTTAAATTTTTGCAATAATCTACGAACTTCCATGCATCATGTTTTGAATTTGCAAGTGATCTCGGAGGTAACTATTTTTTCAAACATGAGCAACCTTCGCTCCAGTTTCCGCTCATACTATTTTCACTTCATCATTCTTAGCTGATTCTCATCAGTTACCCATCATGCCTCATGATATCCAGCTATTATAATACATCTAATACACTCTAGAACCATAATCATGACTCCATCCGACATTACCTTTCACAAAAGAACCTTCGCTGAAATTGGCTACCATTCCTATAACAACTCCATCAGCTTCCGCTCGTCGTTGGATCTGAAACTACACATGGAATGATTCCTATAAAATCAGGGATATGTAGTCAGCTCAAAGACCAGAGTCCAGCCTCTATTTATTCTAAAAACTTCCCATTTGGTCAAAATTGGCCATTATTTCTTTACCTAAAAACTCTTCCATCCTTCCCGGGTAAAGAGGGGTAGCTATTGATACCCAAGAGTATAACAACACCCTGTGAATTGAGGAGGACAATTAGAAAATTAGGTCTAGAATAAATTTGCTATATGATGGAGAAGTTAATACTAGGTTCTTCCACATTAGGGTGACTAACATAAGGAGAACCAACAAGATCTCCTTTTTAAAGATGATGAAGGGAATTTGATTAACAATTAAGAAAGAATTATGGATCATAATTGTTGATACCCAATTTTTCCCTATGATATTTTTAAAAGGGAATATATATCTTTAAAACTAAGATAGCATCAATGGACATTTTTTTCATAATTTCTGTATTTTCAATTTAATTTATTCTAGTATTTTATTTATGTAAATGATTACAAAATCGAATCACAAATGTCTTTATAACATTTCATTAATTTAATTTTATTATTTATACCCGTATTAAGTTCAAATTGTTTCACAAATTGCCAGATTTACACCTTTTGGTTACAATTGCAATAATTTTACAATTATAGCTCATGCATACATCACTACATTATTTTACCAAAAATTGATCCATTATATTTTTAAAATGTTAAATAATAATTTTAAAGCACTTTTGTGCATGGAAATTATTTTTCTCATTGTTAATTATTTTACAAAATATGTTTTATTCAAATACCTGGGTATTTAATAAATATCCCTCTTATTTTCAGATTTAGCTTAATTGAATAGCCCAATTTCAACCCCTAAGACACTAAGACCAGGCCCAAACCGATCAAACCCGAGCACATTAAACCCAACCAGACCCAAGCCCCTCCTAACCCCTTCCCAGACTTCTCTTCAAGAGGTTTTTCTACTTTCAAATGTTTAATCTAGTCATCTCTTTACGTGTTTGATTATTTTCGTGTGTATGCTCGAATCCTAGACATTTCTAATGGTAACACTGATTTCTTCAAAAAAATATTTATTATGTTTGTTTTTGTGAACCAGTCGTATTAACTGATTCTATTTAGATATTTGAGTGATTTTCCCGTTAATTCCAGCATTCTTTGGGATTTTGTTTTGCTTAATTGATTTCTATGTTAGGGGATCTGAATAACTCTTTCCTAAAAAATTAGTATTCTTTGAAGATTTTATTGATTAATTCCTATTAAATGTCCTGTTAAAATCAGAGTGTGCTAGAATTATATATGTTTCTTTATTTGTGACCTTAATTGATCATACTTTCTTTAGTTGGTTATCAGTATGTTTTTGGGATTTCTACTGACTCCGTACGTGGAATGTATTAGATTACTTATCTTAAATGAACCCCCTATTGTGACTGTTAATTGATCGCCCCCAATTAAGGGGTTTATTCCGGGCTCGTCTAGGGGAATTGATTCTGTGACTGATTAATTGCTCCTAATTGAATGAACTGTGATTAGTTTACCTTATTTGTTTTACTACCTAAAGTTCTATGCTCCTTCAAAAGACGAACACTATTCAGAATACACACATACATTCAAATTCTCTCTTCTTTCTTTGCTACTTATGCCGACTGTTGGTCTAGTCGGCTGAAAGTTAAGGCTAGATATTGGAACTGCCCTATTTTTTTTAACATTCTGCACTCTCTTCTTTAACTGGTATATCTCTAGTTAAAACTTGAAACTCAGCCATATGTGTTCCATGTCTATACATCCATGTTCATTCCTGTATTAGTTACTCAACTTGTTTCTTTATTTGATGTTATTAAACATGTCTAAATTATGCCTTATGTGTAATCAGCATGTATGACTTCATTTAGTTCTTTGATACCTGCCTAGAACATTCACTTAGTTCCCTTACCCCCTCCCTTTAATTGGTATGACTATGTAGTTACTTAATTTTCTAGTGCATTCGATTGGTCCTGATTGTATATCCAATTCTCTTTAACACACCTCTGCCATTAACATGATCCTGCTACATTTCTTTTCTATGTCTTAACTGACTATTACCATGATTAACTTGATTCAAGAGACTCCTACTAGTTATGTACATTTGTTGTATCAAATGTTTCCATGTTTATGTGGTTTCATCCTTATATGTTCACAATCCCCTTCACCCATGTTTGTAAGTTTGCTTGTTGAGTGAATCTGAGTATTCTATGTTCAATTGGGTTGTTTGTTGAGTATGCTTTCCTCAATATGATTTCAAAAGTGTTACTCACTCCTGGTATTCTTCTAAAAAACTGGACACTTCTAGCATCCTTAAAAAATTGTTCATGAATCCTTTCACCTCTAAGTTATTATGTCAAACACTCTCACCCTACTCCTAGATTAATAATTTATGCCCCTATAATATTTTTTGTTGCTTAGAAATCCTTGAGATCTCTCTAAACTCAGGCATACCAGGGCTGACCCTTCCACACTGCATATATCAGTCCCCATTTGAGAAGTAGTCTTGGTGTAAGCACTTCCCGGGATCCTTGAGGCCCTTAGGGAACTCTGACGCACCAAGGAACACATTACTGGCTGTGAGATCTTTGGTTTCTGATGCTCTATTGAAGGCCTGGCTTTCCCAGGTTTAGTTTGGGCCTGATTTAGGCTCCCTATAGTATAGTTTCATTTACTTATGTAATTCATTTGATCTTGGTCTATAATCATATTATTTGTAAATGGATGTTGGGGTGATTAGTAAAGAGGGGGGGTTCCTATATGATGTTTGTGGGTAATTTGGTAGATATCATGTTTTAGGTTGATAAATAGTAGAAATCATGCTCTTAGATCATATATATTTGCAACAGAAATCCTGTTTTGAGTTTATGTTATGATACAAATCATGCTTTAGGTCAATATACTATGATACTTGCATCAAAACATGCCATAAGTCTATAATATTTGTATTATAAAACCTGCCTTAGGACACTCAGGTGTATATTTTGCATATTAGGAACATGTATAAGTTCATCATTTCTTTCTCTGACTCTGAGTAGGTTATTATCACCTGAAAATCATATCATTAAACTGTTGTTGTAATCATGATTTAGAAAAATAATCATCTCTATGTGCATTAGAAATCCCAATTTAGGACTTTGTTTGCATTGGCTCAATGCCATGTCTGTATGGTTTTGAATAAATAAATGTCTATAAAAAGTTTTAAAAACTGTCCAACACATAGATATCATGTCCTAGTGTAAACATTCCTAAAATCAGTTTTCTAATATTAATCACTTAGATCAGCATGCCTATAGGACTAAATAACTTCAAGTTGTTTAATTAATTCCTAGATTATCACTACATACAGACCCACGCCTAGGAAAGCCTTAGGCAATTAAATAAATATGAAATCAGGTTCTGTTTATGTGTGAAATTGTCTAGGTTTAACAGGCTATAAAATCAATAGGAAAACTAATTAGAGTTCTGCCACTTCGCTCTTAAACAAATGTTGCATATTCTGTATATGTGATGTTTATCTAGATACAATGTTCTATGGCTTTCTGAATTTCTTCAAAATCAGTTGTTTGAGACGCGCTATGTATCTGTTTATGTATGGAGGCAAACATGAGCCCTTAATTGCTTCACTATTTGATAGTCTTACGTGTTCTTTGCTGTAACCTTAGGAGTGTCTAGAACTGCGTAAGTATAGAGGTCCTAAATGTCTCCGAGACCACAAGGAAGGGGCATGTAAAGCACGGTAAGAGTTCGTTAATTAAAATTGCTTATATAACCACTAAGAGGTGGGTAATGGGTAGCAAAAGTATATGATGACATGCACGTTAATGTCACATGTAGCCCCTCTAGTTGAGGAGGATTACCATGCATTGCACAGATTAATCCTATAGGCTAATCAACTTAGGACTTCCCTTCCCCAATTCACATGTGTGTACTTAGACCACCTAAACTTCTTTATATTATGTATGTATGCTTGGACTATTCAAATCTCCTTAATTTACATATTTTTCGACCATCTAAACTTTCTTGATTGTATATGTGCTTAGACTGCACAAACTATATTTATTTGCAAATATGTGCTTCTTTTTTATATGCAATCCACAAGGCAGTGCCTAAGGCTAGATTTTTATTGATATTAAAAAAAAAGAAAATTACAACAGCAAATAGGCAAAATAAAGATAAGGGAGTCGATCTCGCCGGAGTTGTACAACCGATCTAACCTTATCGTATTCCTCCTATTGAAGCATTTAAAACCTCATTACAGACACGCCCTGAGGGGACTAACATCTATGATCATCACAGAAAGTTGTAGTAAACTCTATGATATGAATAGCAATATGACCTAGGAGGATTGAAAACTAATGTGATGGAATCTAGAGAATTGAAGAAGCCAAGCATCGCTCTTCTTTCTCCAGATCGTAATTGGTTGTCTTTGATCACAGTTTATGTCAAAAAGACTTCAGAATTCATGGTATGATTTTTTATCGACTGGATTTTGAAACTGGAGCAACCTGTTTTGTTTTGCAACTCTCATTGGAAGCTTCCTCGTTTTCTGATTCTGTACATCAATTGATATATCAGACTTGTTTTGATGCCCCGCTGAAATTTGATCCCACAATTGGATTGATTGTGCATTATATGCTGCAAATATGTCTGTATTCTGTAATGTACTGTCAATAGGTTGCAACTCTTCCAAGAGTTCTCCTTCTTGATTTTTGGTATTGGCAAGTTTGGAAAAAGAGTTGGAAATTAAAGGTACGGCTGGATTGTTTCTTGGAATGGGATTTTTACTT
The DNA here is from genome assembly GCA_034376525.1 of Nicotiana benthamiana. Classification (NCBI taxonomy): domain Eukaryota; kingdom Viridiplantae; phylum Streptophyta; class Magnoliopsida; order Solanales; family Solanaceae; genus Nicotiana; species Nicotiana benthamiana. Next base: position 94,817,047 of record CM067323.1, on the reverse strand, counting down.
TTGGATTTTGGGGTTACTGTTTTGTTGGTCATCGTCCATTGTCCATCTTCCCTTGGATGTTATCGAGTATCAGCTGGTTGTTGAGTTAATGCAACAGGAGAGACAGCAGCAGTATCTGTACCTTTCGTTGTATCCTATTTAACTGATACTTTATGCTGCTGTTTACTTAACTCTTTTGAACTATGATGCTGAGCTATTTTCGACACTGTTTTGTTGTTGTAGCCTGCAGGGTTTTTTTGATCAGCATTCATTTTTGGCAGTGTCAAGTTCTCCCCTATTAGAGCTGCTGAAACAACAGGATTTGTCACTGTTTTGGTATGTGCAGCCTCCACTGATGCTTCAGTCAACTTTAAGTTTAGTTGTTGTGTGGTAGCATTACAATTGACTGGAACAGAGGATGGAGCTATAGACAAAAGATCTATTTCATCATCCAGCACTAGTTGTGCTTCAGCAGTTTGGCTAACTGGATCATAAACAGAATATTGTCCTTTTCCATCATTCGCATTATGAATCAGACCATTCGAATTTAACACCTTTTTGCATTGAGCATTTACCTGGGGTGAAACTGTAGCAGAGTCTAAATCCCCCAAATTTACATCATTTCCTTGACTAAGCATTGTAGTTTTCTTATTATTATTATTGTGTACCAATTGATGCTTCTCACACATCAATTGATCCTTCTTGTCCTCAACAGATGCAGCAGGCAATTTAGACACCACCTGTTCAGCAGGTACATAAAGATTGGAAGGCACAGTTGCTTGGATTTTGCATATGTGTGTGATATCAGCATTCAAAATTGAGAGAGTTTGTGCAGTTGGAATTGCTGGAACAGAAGCAAGAGATGTCTGCCCAATAGTTCCAGCAACAGCACCACAGTCGAGCTTTGTCGTAATATTAATTCAGAGTCTTGATCTGGTTGACTACCCAGCTGTGCAATATCTGCAGCATTATGTTTCTGTTTTGACACCGTATGTTCTGAATGTTGTTCACTTACTGCAATCAAACAACTCTGTGACGATTTAGGAATAGCTTCTATTGATGAAGCATTTGGAGTAGCCATTGTTTTATTAGTTCCTAGCTGCTGCATTTTACTGCTAGAGTGCTTTCCATCGTGATCCACCTGGTGCTCATCCACAATTGAATGGTTACACTGCTGTGTTAAATCAGCAATCAGCATTGGATGATTTAGTGCATTTGGAATTACTGGATCAGTATTAAGAGTCCCAGCCAAGGTTGACAACATCTGTTCATTGGGAACATACAGACTGGATTGGGAGGTCGATGGTTGAGTACATATCTGTGCATTATCAGCAATCGGCAGTGACTTACATACTGTAGTTGTAACAACCAGATCAGAGATTTTAGTCTGTCCTGCATCAGCATTTATATTAGGAATACTTCTTGCCACGAGATTATCATTTAAGTACTTTCTGGCATCGCCTCTTAATTTTTTAAAACTGTCCATATCTTCAGAATGACGCTCTTGAACTGCTTGTTTATTCTCTTCATCTGTGTTCCAGCGACACGATAATACATCGTTTCCTTGATGATTGCAATACGTGCAGTATTTAGGAAGGTTATCAAAAACTATCCGCCGGTCGAATTCGACATTTTTTCCAGATTTGGCATCCACTATTTTGATCTTTACATTCTTTGGTCGTTTATCTAACAAATTGATCAAGACTTTTACTCGAGCTGTACTAGGTCTAGTTCGATCTTTAGTAGCTTTATCTACTGCTAAAGGCTTTCCTATTGCAACAGCGAGAGACATTAAGGATTTCTTTGCAAAGAAATTTGCTGGAAGATCTGGAAAAGAAATCCAAATGACAGCTTTGGATGTTTCTTCACGCGGATTAAAATCCATTGTCCATGGGAAAGTCCTAAAGAAATACTCCTCGCCTTTTGACTTAACATAGCCAGTTGATCTTGAAATGACATTAGCAAAGTCTTCAAATAGATCAAATCTTACCAGAATATGTCGATATTCTAGCTGTCCTATATTACAATTACCTCTGACAACGAATTGCTTCGGTAAACTGTATCTAAGCTCCTGCAGCTCTGGTTTGCCATACGAGAATTTAATCACGACAGCTTGTTGAAGGCCTTCTTCCTTGGTAAAAGAATTCACTTCTTCTATTGTGAATTCGACAGTAGGTATTCCATTATCGAAAGTTACTGGACATAGTTCCAAATTTGAATTTGTTGCGACAGCAAGCTGTCCAAAGCATTGCGATGCATAGGTATGTTTTTCGATTTTCCTCTCCCACAGTACAAAACTGGGGAGAGGATGCATCTTCCATATTTGTGATGATTGTCAACCAAGATCCACCACTACCGTGATGTCGGAAAAGAAGGCTGAGAACGAAAAGGCAACGCTACAGTAAATCACTTACAAAATTTAAGATTTAGCGAGATTGGCTGTAGATTTGATGAAAGTAACTTTTGGAGATTGTTCGCAATGAGATAGGGACGTCTTGACACCAAAATTGTGACAATCCACCACCGGATTCCGGAGATCTTGCCGATGAATAGTGACGGAAATACTATTCACTGAATAGTACTATTCACGAACTGAAGCTCTCTGCAAATAACTAATTTACAAAACTAAGTTCGGCCAGGACCCACCGTTAAGGACCTCGAGGGGTGCGTAACACCTTCTCCTCAAGGTTATTTCGAGCCCTTACCCCAATCCCTGTTAAAGTAAACTGATTACATGTGTTAATTGCTCTAGGTGCCCTAACACACCTTAATCTGTTAGGTGGTGACTCTTCATATACTTAATTCCCAAAAAGAAATGAGTTGTTCCTAATGAATATCGAAACCCAAACTTCCGTGAAGGATAAACGGGGCGTGACAATACTCTCAATACCATCAAATTGTCCAAACTAATCATATTTCTGCACTACTAAGGGATATCACATCCTCCCATACAATTTCGAGTCTATTAGTTATTCCTCCTTAGATAGAACTATTCAAAATCATGAAATTACTTGTGCCCTATTCTTATTGAAGCCTTTAAGTCACGGAGACCCAATGGTCTCTGCCATTCTTCTACTAGTGTTACTAAAGTATAGTGAGGGAATCCTTTCTTAGATATTTCCAAGACGTCTTTAAGAATAGTGTTATACCCGAACCCCTAAATTATACATATTTATATCAAATGTTAAAATTTTATGACAATAATATCTCAAAAAAATTAGGCCTATCTGAATTTGTAATATGGTTTATAAAATCATCACCAAAACTATTATGAATCATATTAAACATTTCATAGATGAATGCATTGGCCCTTGTCAAAGCAGCTTCCTCAAAGGAAAGAAGAGCTAGCAGTATTGCCATCATCATTCAAGAAATTATCCATCACTTTAATAGTATTATGGGACAAACGGGTAAGTCTCTTCCATAACTACACTTAGAAAAGGCATTTGATAGATTCGAATGGTTCTTCATCTATAGAACCCTACTATTCTTTAAATTTTCACCTCGTATTAGAAAACTCATTATTAGTTGCATTAGCACTACCAACCTCATTCTTCTCTACCATAAGTGGTATTAGACAAGGAGACCCCATGCCACCTTATATATTTATCCCTTGTCACCCTATATATTCATTTCGTGCTTAGAACTATTATTAAATGAATAAGTGATCAAACGGACCTTGCTCTATGGAACCCAAATCCAAATCTTCCTTAAAGGCTCCTCTATTTCACAGTTATTCTTTGCCGATGATTTAACTCCTATGGCCAATGCCAAAAATAAATCTATGTGGAGTATTATTCATTGCCTTAGCTTCATTTGCGATATTTTTGGGCAGAAAATTGATCTTAGTAAATCCTAAATTATCCTCAACAAAAATCGCATTCCTAGTATTAGAGAGGTTCTCTCCCCCCTTCTCAATATTAAGGTGGGTGACATATTCGGTAGATATCCAGAGTTTCCAATCCTTAACCATAAACAAAAATCTACCAACTTCCAACATATTATTGACAATACGCGCGGCAAACTAGCAACCTAGAAAATTAACATGATGTCCCTAGCAAATAGAACAAAGCTTGCTAAATCCACTCTCCTCACTGTTCCAAAATACTCAATGCAAATATTTCTTCTTACTGGAATAATCCTGAATCCAATAAATAAAAATCAACGAGATATTATTTGGGGTTCCAATACTCATTGGAAAAATATTCACTATGTCAGCTCGGAGGTAATCACGCTACCTAAGTCCAGCGGAGGGATAAGACTTAGACAAGCTGGGAATAAAAACCTTGCCCTCCTTACTAGTCTTGCATAGATAATTTTCTTATAGCCCCATTCCGTATGTGCTAAAATCCTAATCACAAAATATGATATGTGCTATCCCAAAACATTCCATTCTTCCATTTGGTCTAATATTCAAGAAGGGGGAATATTGTGCGCAAAAGCAATAGGTTGGCTAGTGGTTATGGTACCACGATTGGCCTATGGCACGCCAAATGGATTTCAAACTATCCCACCTTATGTTCCGTTATCCAAAAATTACACAAAAAGAACAAAAATCCTAAGGTTCGGGATGTTTGGAAATATAGGGTAAGTGACTTATCTAACTTGTCCTTCGACTTTCCTAAAACCACTATCCAACAAATACATATGGTTAACTGTGCAAACTAGCATAACATTCATGACCCACCTTAATGGTCCCTTAATTTAAATGACAATTTTTCCACTAACTCGACTTACTCCCTCATCCAACCCCCTATTCAAATCAATACAAACTTACAGCGGATTTTGGACCTCAGCACTCCCAAAAATTATATATTGTTTTATGGAAATTCCTTCATGATATTCTCCCTACCAAGCTATACCTAAGACATATTGGCAATGCCGTAGAAGCTACTTGCAAGATTCGAAAACAGGAAGAGGAGTCCAATAGTCACATCTTCCTGCGATGTCCCTATTTGGGGTTTTATGTATTTAAGTATATTAAATACTTAAAAGAGGGTGAATGGAAAATGGAGGGAAATGAAAACTTTTGAGTGAAATTTTAAGTTTTCCCCCTTGGAAAGGGGCATTGTCCCATATTGCAAGAGAAATAGGTTTTATTGGTATATAAGCAATTGCTCTTATTCTAGCTCTTAAAGACCAAAACAAGTACCCAAATAATGGCATGTGAAATTTGACCAAACAATACTTTCAAATGATTTAAAATAAATGAATGAGATAAATGTGTGTGCATTAAAATGATTCAAATCACATAGTCAATATTTGCTTATGTGTGGAAGATATGCTGATAATGAATATTGACATTGCAAACATAAACGCGACTAAGCGCATGCTAACTGGCAAGTTTGATATGAAAGACTTGGGAGTTACTGATTTAATTCTGGGAATTAAGATCTATAAGACTTCTCAAGGTCTGGCATTGTCACAATCTCATTATATTAAGAAAGTACTTGAAAAATTCAAGCACTTGGGCTTTAATGTTGCAAAGACTCCAATTGACAAGAATCTTGCATTAGTAAAGAACAAAGGCCAAAGCATATCACAACTAGATTATGCTCGTGTGTTGGGTTGCTTAATGTAAATCATGAATTGTACAAGACTAGATATAGCTTTAGGGTATTTATTACATACACAGGACTTTGCTTTGCACTATAGTAAGTATCCTGCGGTCACTGAGGGATAGTGTGATGCAAATTGGATCACCGGATCAACTTATACCAAGTCCACAAGTGGATAGGTATTCATTATTGGTTGAGGAGCGGTATCTTGGAAGTCGTCCAACCAAACTTCTATTTCCTACTCTACAACAGAGGCTGAATCATAGCATTAGATAAAGCCGATGAAGAAGCTGAATGACTCCAAAATTTATTAGAAGATATTCCATTTTGGACCAATTCGTTGGCACCAATATGCATACATTGTGATAGACCAGCGGCAATTGAAAGGGCTGGGAGCATTATACATAACGGTAAATCTCGTCATATACAACGAAGACATTGTCGCTCCCCCATTTTTTCCTCCACGGAGTGAAGTCCCGATTTCGACGCTCATGGGGCGTAATAATTCATTTCATTTTGTGAATTGGGTATTTGAAGAGTTGCCACCTAGCGAAATATGGTGTATTAGGACACCTAGAGTAATCCCGGATTGGTTTGCATTACTAGAGATTAGTGTATGGGCTAAAAATGACCTTGAGGGGAAGGTGTTAGGCACCCCTCTTGGTCCACAACTATGTGTCTCGGTCGAACTACATTTACGAATCAGTCAATTAACAAATAAATAGTTGAATCAAATATTTTGCAAGTAAAGCACGTTGGACATTGTATAACTCAAATAATAAGACAAACGTTTTGAACAAGTTCGATGCATAAAAGAAATTTTAAAACATAAGTTATTTGGGAAAGGAGGGATCCTAGGCTAGTTAGCCTACAGGATCACCCCACACAGTGTCCGGTAAACACTCCTCAATGAGGGGTTACAGATGACATTTGCACGTAGTTACCATATCCCATATGTCCCCTTCCCACCCTTAGTGGTTATTAAAGTGAGTGTCTTTCAGCAATCTCTATTGCATGTTGTTACTCATCCCTTATTAATGGTCCTGGAAGAGATTTAGGACCTCTACCTATACGCAGTTCTAGACCGACCCCTAAGGTTTAAAGGAAAAATGTTAAGGTGACAAATAATAACACATAGGACTTTTAGCAAATAAGAACATGAAGAAGAAAATAAGAGGCTCAGTTTACCTCGACAAATAAGGCATGTAAATAGCATGACTCAAACACATATAAGGGCAATACTATCCTATGACATGATGTCTAGATGAGCATCAAAACATAGTAGATATGAAGGTTCACTTTATAACACAGAAGCATGGACTCTAATCAGTTTTCCTACTAATTTTAAGCATGTTAATTATTAAGCAGTACACGCAAAGAGGCAGTTTCAAGTTTTAAAAGAGATTGGATACCTAAGGCTTGCCTAAGCATTTACCAGACCCATTAGAAGTTCAAAAGTCATTTTTGCCTAAGATCATGTTGTCCTAGGTTTTATAAAATGCAAGGACTGTTACTAGTTAATTTTAAATAGGATAATCAAATGTGAAATTAATTTTACCTCTTTTATAATTAGCAGTTTACACTAAGCGTGAATGCAAGTATGAATGAGATCTTAAAACATGGTATCTAAGATGCATGTATAAAGTTCATGATGGTTTATATGCAGAATTCCTAAAGAGGGATTTCTAAATGCACGACAAGATTGTAGAATTTTCTAAAGCGGGATTTCTAAATGCAGACAAAGGTTGGAACATTATAGAGCATACTCTCAAGTGTGCAAGAGTAGAAATCTTTATTTTAATGACCCTTTATCCTAAAGCAGAATTTTGGAGTGATAAGAATGTCAAAAAAATGAGATGATGAAACAGTATACATGGGACATAAGAGCATGTTTCACATACAGGAAGTATAGACTTAAAGCATGGTTTCTACCCTTTTGATATCTATATCATTCATAGCTACCCTCTCATTTCTCTATCCAAATCCCAATGTTTGTTTACAAATAATTACATACCAATATCGAATGAATTACACAATTAGATACAAAAAAAAATAAGAAGTTACTCTATAGGGAGCCCACCAATAGGCCCAGATTTCCAAAATTTCCATTGCTAGATTTCCTCATAGCCTTCCATTAAACCCGAGTGTGTCAGAGTTCCTAAGGACCTCAAGGGATCCCTGGCAGTGATCCCACCCATATTTCATAGCCATAATTGAATGAGTGCAGTATGGAAGGGATAGCTATAATGTATTAGATTTCAGAGAGATCTCGCAGGGATCCCTAAGCATTCATATATTAGAAGGGCAGAACTTAAAGCGTAAGAGTAGGTGTGAGAGTGCTTGAAAAGATTTAAGCAAAGAAATAGTTTGAAAAAGGACTTGTTTGAAATAGTTTTGCAAAAGACATCAGAGATGGTTTGGAAAAGAGAGTGGAGTAATAAATAATAGTCCAAGCACAGCTCCCTAAGATAGGTTCACACACAACCATAGATCATAGAACCAAAGCAGGTTCAGTAGTCATAAATAGGAGGTTAAGGGATTTGGGGACACATAGGTAAACACATAGTTATAGGAGCACTAAGTAAGGAATCAGCAGCATGTCAAAGGGTAAAGGAAACTCATAATTAATACAAAATCACGTCACTTAAAGATAGCCAACTACTTTGCATAGTACATTAGTAAGGGAAAGTCATATTAAGGTACACTAGAAGGGGGATAACATTTCAAAAACATGCTGAGTCTAAGGAAGGGGACACATTTAGGAGAATGCTGATGAAGCTATGAAGTAAATATATTAGTTGCAAGTTGAACAACATAACCATAAGTAAAAATAGACTAGAAACGGGAGGAATTGAAGTAATAAAAGAAACATATTGGTTTTGGAACTTGAATTGAAATCAGGACATACCAGTAAAGTGATATCAAACAAAAAAGTGAAGAATGGGAGAGCACAATAGTTAGCCTTGGCTTGCAGCCGACTTAATATAGAATGGTAGTAAGTAATCACTAAAGAGGGCAGAGAGCTTTTAGTGTGTGAGAGAGAGAGTTTTGAACTCAATGTGTTCGTGTCTGTGTGTGTTAATGAGAGCATATATATAGTTTGAAACTAAATAGAATAATAAGGGAAGAATCAAAGTCGAGCAGTAATTATGGAACTAGGTATCAATTAGTATAAATTAAGTAGAAGTATTCCCTTAATTAAGGGATTTAACTTCAAACGGTAAAGAAAAATATGGAAGGACATCATATGAGACTGGAATGCAGCACATAAGAGAATTGGCATAGTACTGAGCATGTAATAGAGGCTAGGTTCAACAAATTCTAATTAAGGAAATGTCAAAGAATCAATTTAACAGCATAATCAACCACAAAATAAGGCAAAAAATATTTCAGAGGATGAAAATTAGTAAGGTAATCATCACAAGAGATGAGTGAAAGGTATCAATTACAGGAAATTAAGGATTCAAATAGGAGTAGTAAGGATTAAGGGAATTAACATAAATTGCGGCAAAATGAAAGAAATAATCGTAGAATAAGCAAGAAGGAATAAAATCGAAAACCCTAATAAGCATAGTAAAGTAAAATTACATAATGTCCAGAATTCAACAGTATAGAATAGTACTAATTAGAGGAATTAACACAAATTTATGTTAATAAACAGATTTAACATAGCATAGGCGGAAGAAGCAAAATAAGAAACCCTAATGAGCATAATAGGGTAAAAATCTTAGAAATATATAACATATTTATGAATAACAGACATGCAAATAAATTAAACGAACAAATAAGCAAGGACAGTTCTCAAAATCCAAGATAAAGACCAAGAGTTAGGGCTTTCAATATAATGAATCTGATAAAAGGAAATAGTTAAACAAACCATTTAAACATAGTAAAAATCGTAGATTAATACAAAAAATTAGAAGAAAAAGTATTTTGAAAAGGGATAAGAAATCCAAGTTTTCAAGATGAAGAGACGTTTTTATATAAATTGGAGGATTATTAAAAAAAAAGTAAAGATCACTAAAACTATATTCAGATATGTTACAGGTCTAAGAAACCAGGAGCTAGTAGTTAGTGTTTCATAGAGGCAACCCAAAAGGAAAGAGACACGACCTAGAAACCACAAGTTCTATCTGGAGATGGTAGAATCTTACTCAGATGGCGATGGACGGCCTGAGAATGACATAAAAACTATGGGAGGTGAGTGAACCGCCTTCTAGTTCCTTTGAGGACCTCAAGACAGCAACAAACAACATAGGAAGAGAGCCATGGGGCTGGGGATGGTGGTGAGACCACCATAATTACTAGTGAACCAACGGCCGGTGAGAGGAGCTAGGTTTAGCAGAGAGGATTTTGAGAGAGATGAGAGACGTAGTATGAGAGCAAATAAGAGGATGGGAATGAGGTTTTGGGGGGTAGTCATTTTAGGTTAATTAATCCTTGTTTGCGAATCACACAGGTTTTCATGTATATTTCCATGATATAGCAATTTCCCATTCTTGTGAGGGGATTGTTGTGGTTTTATGCAGTTAAGTATATTAAATAGTTAAAAGAGGGTAAATGAAAAGTGGAGGGAAATAAAATATTAAGTTTCCAACCTTTTCAAAGGGACATTGTCCCATATCGGAAGAGGAAGAGGTTTGTTATGGGTATATAAGCTATTTCTCTTCTTCTAGCTCTTAAAAAGTTGAGAAGAAGGCAAGTCTCGCGATGTCGTCGTCCATGGCTTGGCTCGGCTTCAACTTCGGATTCAGATTTGGATTTGGTCAAATAATCGATTGATTGATTAGTTTTTTTGACCAAATTTATTTGTTAATAGTAAAATATTAACAGAAATATTATTAAATATTTCGTTTAATAACAGAATATTAATATTAAAATAAATATTAATATTAAATCCTCCAATCCATTTTTCAATTGTGTCTCTTTAATTTTTCCTCTTTTTTTCCCTATGTATTGTTGAGTAAATAGCCATATATGTTATGGCATTTATGTTGTGGCCATTTTGCATAAACAACTATTCTGAAGAGTTGCATCTCTTGAGATTTCAGCCCAACTTTGGCTATAAATACAAGTCTATTCTGCTCAGAATTTCCATATGATTTTTCTGATTTTCTCATGCTTATTCTGCATACTTTTAACATCAAACAAAGCAACATTAAGTGTAATTTGCTACCGAACTTTGTGTTTGCTAAAACACTAGGGTTTGAATTACCACTACACAAGTGTGTAATTCGTTCTATCCTGGGAGGAAATAGTCCAGAACCTTGGGTACTGCGAGGTAATTAAATTCCTTAAGAAAACACTGTAAATTCAGTAGGCTTGGCTTAAAATTATATTTTTGTTTTTCATTTATGTTTATGCTCATTTATATTTTTCATAATTATTTTACAAATAAAGTATACTAACAATCCCATAGATTCTAACTTTTGGAATACTATTGACATATATCCCTCTCTTTTTAACTCTACCCCTACCCACTGGCTTATTATATGAATAATTTTAGTTACCATCTCAACACCAAAACTTATCTAGGAAGGTTGCAATATGGAACCTTTAGACAAATAGAAAAAACAACATCTTCTACAACCTCAACTATAATCTCTCACTAGAGTTGGTTTTGACGAGGACTTTACAGTACAAGTTTACTACATCTCCTATGGAAAGAGCACTAAATAACACCGCGATTCTTCTCAAATGGCACCCCTCGCTATGAAATTTTTAAACTCAACAGTGATGATGCCTTTCAGAACAACTCTCACCATGGTGGCATTGGCGGACTCTTCAGAAATGCACAATGAGACTGGATAATGGGATTCAACATGAAAGTCCTCAGTCATAACGCTACACACTCTAAATTGAAAGCACTAAAATTAGGACTACAAACGGCAATAGAGAGGCAACTAATACCCATCAAGATTGAGACTGACGCAATGAAGATCATACACCTACTAGAAAGAAAATGATATTTCTATTTTTAACAATATAATTAATGGTTGCACGTGCTATCATATAAGTAGGGGAATCTAGTAGCACAAAATAGCTTCAAGGAAGGTAACAAAATTGCTCACCTTTTGGAAAACAAAAAAACCAAGCAAGACAATGGGAATCAAGTAGCTGTACTTTTATCACCTCAAGACCAAGCCAAAAAAACTCCTACAAAAGGATAGGATGGAGCTATTTGTAATGATCAGGGTGGTTATTTTGTAAATAATGCCCCGATCCCCTATTTACTACTTCCCCCATGTTCATTTCTGCTATTTTGATTTGCCGGAATGATTTGTTTTGAGTTTTGGAGAGCTTTGGGACACTTAGGCCCTAAATGGGAGTTTAAGTTTTAGAATTTGGACCGTAATTGGAGAAGTATAAAGACACCCTTAAAATGGAATTTCGTCCATTCTACTAGCGCTTTTGAGTGATTTTGGGATTATGGGCATGTTTGAATTGTTTTTCTGAGGTTCGCAGATTATTTAGGCTTGAAATGTTGAAAGATGAATTTTTAAAGTTTCCGGATCAATAGTGAAATTTGGATATCGGAGTCGGAATCTAATTTCGAAAGTTGGAATAGTTCATAGTGTAGAATACGACTTATGTGAAAAATTTGGATCAATTAAAGGAGGTATAGTTGGTTTCGGCATCGGCTCTCGAATTTGGAAGTATCAAGTTCATTAAGTTGGAGTGGAGGTTGATTTCTGTTTTTAGCGTTATTTGATGTGGTTTGAGGGCTCGAATAATTTCATATGGTGTTTTAGGACTTGTTATTAGGTCTGGTTGAGGTACCATGGGCCTCGGGTTGATTTCGGATGGTTAATGTACCTTTAGACATAGAGGAAGACTGCAGAAATTGCAGCAGGTCTCCAATTCTAGCTTCCTTCTTTGCATTGCGGGTGGAATCTCATGTTTACAAAGAGGAGCTGAGGATGGAGGAAATTTAATGCCTCACATTCGCAATGTTGGCCCCACATTCACAAAGCAGAGAGGTCATATGCCTACACGTTCACGAAGAGGGTCTCTAAATCGTGTAGTAGGAAGAGAATGGCTACCGCGTTCGCGATAGGGTCATTGCGTTTGCAATGAAGGAATTCTGGGCAAAGCCAAGTTGTGCTTCACGAACGCGATGGAACTTCCACATTTGCGAAGAAGAAATTACTTGGGAATATTATAAGGTTTTAAAATTGAGAGTTTAGCCATTTTTATCAAACTACAGTTTGTGAGCTCGGATCTGAACGAGCGTTTGAGGGATTTTTAGAAATATGAATTAGATAATAATTCTACACTTAATTTTGGTTATATCCCACTAATCTATCATTAATTTAATCATAAAATTTCAAATTTTGGGTGAAAATTTTGGAAAATTAGAATAGAGTTCTTCAAATAAGATTTCGAGTTTTGATTGGGAAAAATACTAAGGTGACAAATAATAACACATAGGACTTTTAGCTAATAAGAACATGAAGAAGAAAATAAGAGGCTCAGTTTACCTCGACAAATAACGCATGTAAATAGCATGACTCAAACACATATAAGGGCAATACTATCCTAAGACATAGTAGATATGAAGGTTCACTTTATAACACAGGAGCGTGGACTCTAATCAGTTTTCCTACTAATTTTAAGCATGTTAATTATTAAGCAGTACACGCAAAGAGGCAGTTCCAAGTTTTAAAAGATATTGGATACCTAAGGCTTGCCTAAGCATTTACCAAACCCATTAGAAGTTCAAAAGTCATTTTTGCCTAACATCATGTTGTCCTAGGTTTTATAAAATGCAAGGACTGTTACTAGTTAATTTTAAATCGGATAATCAAATGTGAAGTTAATTTTACCTCTTTTATAATTAGCAGTTCACACTAAGCGTGAATGCAAGTATGAATGAGATCTTAAAACATGGTATCTAAGATGCATGTATAAAGTTCGTGATGGTTTATATGCAGAATTCCTAAAGAGGGATTTCTAAATGCACGACAAGATAGTAGAATTTTCTAAAGCGGGATTTCTAAATGCAGATAAAGGTTGGAACATTATAGAGCATACTCTCAAGTGTGCAAGAGTAGAAATCTTTATTTTAATGACCCTTTATCCTAAAGCAGAATTTTTGAGTGATAAGAATGTTAAAAAAATGAGATGATGAAACAGTATACATGGGACATAAGAGCATGTTTCACATACAGGAAATATAGACTTAAAGCATGGTTTCTACCCTTTTGATATCTATATCATGCATAGCTACCCTCTCATTTCTCTATCCAAATCCCTATGTTTGTTTACAAATAATTACATACCAATATCGAATGAATTACACAATTAGATACAAAAAAAAATAAGAAGTTACTCTATAGGGAGCCCACCAATAGGCCCAGATTTCCAAAATTTCCATTGCCAGATTTCCTCATAGCGTTTCATATAACCCGAGTGTGTTAGTGTTCTAAAGGACCTCAAGGGATCCCTGGCAGTGATCAAACCCAGATTTCATAGCCATAATTGATGAGTGCAGTATGGAAGGGATAGCTATAATGTATCAGAGTTCAGAGAGATCTCAAAGGGATCCCTAAGCATTCACATATTAGAAGGGCAGAACTTAAAGCCTAAGAGTAGGTGTGAGAGTGCTTGAAAAGATTTAAGCAAAGAAATAGTTTGAAAAGGGACTTGTTTGAAATAGTTTGCAAAAGACATCAGAGACAGTTTGGAAAAGAGAGTGGAGTAATGAATAATAGTCCAAGAACAGCACCCCTAAGATAGGTTCACACACAGCCATAGATCTTAGAACCAAAGCAGGTTCAGTAGTCATAAATATGAGGTTAAGGGATTTGGGGACACATAGGTAAACACATAGTCATAGGAACACTTAAGTAAGGAATCACCACCATGTCAAAGGGTAAAGGAAACTCATAATTAAAACAAAATCACGTCACTTAAAGATAGCCAACTACTTTGCATAGAACATTAGTAAGGGAAAGTCATATTACGGTACACTAGAAGGGGGATAACATTTCATAAATATGCTGTCTAAGGAAGGGGACACATTTAGGAGAATGCTGATGAAGCTATGAAGTAAACATATTAGTTGCAAGTTGAACAACATAACTATAAGTAAAAACAAACTAGAAACGGGAGGAATTGAAGTAATAAAAGAAACATATTGGTTTTGGAACTTGAATTGAAATCAGGACATACCAGTAAAGTGATATCAAACAAAAAAGTGAAGAATGGGAGAGCACAATAGTTAGCCTTGGCTTGCAGCCGGCTAATATAGAACGGTAGTAAGTGATCACTAAAGAGAGCAGAGAGCTTTTAGTGTGTGAGAGAGAGAGTTTTGAACTCAATGTGTTCGTGTCTGCATGTGTTAATGAGAGCATATATATAGTTTGAAACTATGTATAATAATAAGGTAAGAATCAAAGTCAAGCAGTAATTGTGGAACTAGGTATCAATTAGTATAAATTTAGTAGATGTATTCCCTTAATTAAGGGATTTAACTTCAAACGGTAAAGAAAAATATGGAAGGACATCATATGAGACTGGAATGCAGCACATAAGAGAATTAGCATAGTACTGAACATGTAATAGAGGCTAGGTTCAACAAATTCTAATTAAGGAAATGTCTAAGAATCAATTTGACAGTATAATCAAGCACAAAATAAGGCAAGAAATATTTCAGAGGTTGAAAATTAGTAAGGAAATCATCACAAGAGATGAGTGAAAGGTATCAATTACAGGAAATTAAGGATTCAAATAGGAATTGAAAGGATTAAGGGAATTAACATAAATTGCGGTAAAGTAAATGAAATAATCACAGAATAAGCAAGAAGGAATAAAATCGAAAACCCTAATAAGAATAGGAAAGAAAATTACATAATGTCCAGAATTCAACTGTATAGAATAGTACTAATTAGAGGAATTAACACAAATTTATGTTAATAAACAGAATAAACATAGTATAGGCGGAAGAAGCAAAATAAGAAACCCTAATGAGCATAATATAGTAAAAATCTTAGAAATATATAACATATTCATGAATAACAGACATGCGAACAAATTAAATGAACAAATAAGCAAGGAAAGTTCTCAAAATCCAAGATAAAGAGCAAGAGTTAGGGCTTTCAATATAATGAATCTAATAAAAGGTAAAACTTAAACAAACCATTTAAACATAGTAAAAATCGTAGATTAATACAAAAAATTAGAAGAAAAAGTATTTTTAAAAGGGATAAGAAATCCAAGTTTTCAAGATGAAGAGACGTTTTTTTTATAAATCGGAGGATTATTAAAAAAAATGTAAAGATCACTAAAACTATATTCAGATATGCTACAGGTCTAAGAAACCAGGAGGTAGTACTTAGTGTTTCATAGAGGCAACCCAAAAGGAAAGAGACACGTCCTAGAAACCACAAGTTCTATCTGGAGATGGTAGAATCTTACTCGGATGGCTATGGACGGACTGAGAATGACATAAAAACTATGGGAGGTGAGTGAACCGCCTTCTAGTTCCTTTGAGGACCTCAAGACAGCAACAAACAAGATAGGAAGAGAGCCATGGGGCTGGGGATGGTGGT
This sequence comes from Nicotiana benthamiana, assembly GCA_034376525.1. Lineage (NCBI taxonomy): Eukaryota > Viridiplantae > Streptophyta > Magnoliopsida > Solanales > Solanaceae > Nicotiana > Nicotiana benthamiana. The sequence goes on along the minus strand of CM067323.1, from coordinate 94,800,957 downwards.
GAGACCACCATTATTACTAGTGAACCAACGGCCGGTGAGAGGAGCTAGGTTTAGCAGAGAGGATTTTGAGAGAGATGAGAGACGTAACGGCGAAAGTATGAGAGAAAATAAGAGGATGGGAATGAGGTTTTGGGGGGGTAGTTATTTTAGGTTAATTAATCCTTGTTTGCGAATCACACCAGTTTTCATGCATATTTCCATGATATAGCAATTCCCCATTCTTGTGGGGGGATTGTTGTGGTTTTATGTAGTTAAGTATATTAAATAGTTAAAAGAGGGTAATTGAAAAATGGAGGAAAATAAATATTAAGTTTCCAACCTTTGCAAAGGGACATTGTCCCATATCGGAAGAGGAAAAGGTTTGTTATAGGTATATAAGCAATTTGTCTTCTTCTAGCTCTTAAAGAGTTGAGAAGAAGGCAAGTCTTGCGATGTCGTCGTCCCTGGCTTGGCTCAGCTTCAACTTCGGATTCAGATTTGGATTTGGTCAAATAATCGATTGATTGATTAGTTTTTTTTACCAAATTTATTTGTTAATAGTAAAATATAAACAGAAATATTATTAATATTTAGTTTAATAAAGAATATTAATATTAAAATAAATATTAATATTAAATCCTCCAATTCATTTTTCAATTGTGTCTCTTTAATTTTTCCTCTTTATTTTCCCTATGTATTGTTGAGTAAATAGCCATATATGTTATGACATTTATGTTGTGGTCATTTTGCATAAACAAATATTCTGAAGAGTTGCATCTCTTGAGATTTCAGCCCAATTTTGGCTATAAATACAAGTCTATTCTGCTCAGAATTTCCATATGATTTTTCTGATTTTCTCATGCTTATTCTGCATACTTTTAACATCAAACAAAGCAACATTAAGTGTAATTTGCAACCAAACTTTGTGTTCGCTAAAACACTAGGGTTTGAATTACCACTACACAAATGTGTAATTCTTTCTATCCTGGGAGGAAATAATCCATAACCTTGGGTACTACGAGGTAATTAAATTCCTTAAGAAAACACTGTGAATTCAGTATGCTTGGCTTAAAATTATGTTTCTGTTTTTCATTTATGTTTATGTTCATTTATATTTTTCAGAATTATTTTACAAATAAAGTATACTAACAATCCCATAGATTCTAACTTTTGGAATACTATTGACATATATCCCTCTCTTTTTAACTCTACCCCTACCCACTGGCTTATTATATGAATAATTTTAGTTACCATCTCCAACACCAAAACTTATCTAGGAAGGTTGCAATATGGAACCTTTGGACAAATAGAAAAAACAACATCTTCTACAACCTCAACTGTAATCTCTCACTAGAGTTGGTTTTGATGAGGACTTTACAGTACAAGTTTACTACATCTCCTACGGAAAGAACACTAAATAACACCGCGATTCTTCTGAAATGGCACCCCTCGCCATGCAATTTTTCAAACTCAACAGTGATGATGCCTTTCAGAACAACTCTCGCCATGGTGGCATTGACGGACTCTTCAGAAATGCACAATGAGATTGGATAATGGGATTCAACATGAAAGTCCTAAGTCATAACGCTACACACACTAAATTGAAAGCACTGAAATTAGGACTACAAACGGCAATAGAGAGGCAACTAATACCCATCAAGATTGAGACTGACGCAATGAAGATCATACACCTACTAGAAAGAAAATGATATTTCTTTTTTTAACAATATAATTAATGATTGCACGTGTTATCATATAAGTAGGGGAATCTAGTAGCACAATTTAGCTTCAGGGAAGGTAACAAAATTGCTCACCATTTGGAAAACAATGAAACCAAGCAAGAAAATGGGAATCAAGTAGCTGTACTTTTATCATCTCCGGACCAAGCCAAAAAACCTCCTACAAAAGGATACGATGGAGCTATTTGTAATGATCAGGGTGGTTATTTTGTATATTAATGCCCCGATCCCCTATTTACTACTTCACCGGTGTTCATTTCTGCTATTTTCATTTGCCGGAATGATTTGTTTTGAGTTTTGGAGAGTTTTGGGACACTTAGTCCCTAAATGTGAGTTTAAGCTTTAGAATTTGGACCGTAATTGGAGAAGTATAAAGACACCCTTGCAATGGAATTTCGCCCATTCTACTAGCGTTTTTGAGTGATTTTGGGCTTATGGGCATGTTTGAATTGTATTTTGGAGGTTCGCAGCTTATTTAGGCTTGAAATGCTGAAAGATGAATTTTTAAAATTTCCGGATCAATAGTGAAATTATGATATTGGGGTCGAAATGTAATTTCGAAAGTTGGAATAGGTCATAGTGTAGAATACGACTTATGTGCAAAATTTGGATCAATAAAAGGAGGTATAGTTGGTTTCATCATCGGCTCTCGAATTTGGAAGTATCAAGTTCATTAAGTTGGATTGGAGGTTGATTTGTGTTTTTAGCGTTATTTGATGTGGTTTGAGGGCTCGACTAATTTCATATGGTATTTTAGGACTTGTTTTTAGGTTTGGTTGAGGTACCGTGGGCCTTGGGTTGATTTCGGATGGTTAACGTACCTTTAGACATTGAGGAAGACTGCAGAAATTGCAGCAGGTCTCCAATTCTAGTTTCCTTCTTTGCTTTCGGGGGTGGGATCTCATGTTTACAAAGAGGAGCTGGGGATGGTGGAAATTTAATGCCTCACATTCGCAATGTTGGTCCCACATTCACAAAGCAGAGAGGTCATATGCCTACACGTTCACGAAGAGGGTCTCTACATCGTGTAGTAGGAAGAGAATGGCTACCGCGTTCGCGATAGGGTCATTGCGTTTGCAATGAAGGAATTCTTGACAAAGCCAAGTTGTGCTTCACGAACGCGATGGAACTTCCACATTTTGCGAAGAAGAAATTACTTGGGCATATTATAAAGTTTTAAAATTGAGAGTTTAGCCATTTTTTACCAAACTACAGTTTGTGAGCTCGGATCTGAACGAGATTTTGAGGGACTTTTAGAAATATGAATTGGATAATAATTCTACACTTAATTTTGGTTATGTCCCACTAATCTATCATTAATTTAATCATTAAATTTCAAATTTTGGGTGAAATATTTTGAAAAATAGAATAGAGTTCTTCAACAGGAGTTCATAATCCATAACATTTACCCGATATTTCGAGAAGTGGGCCTAGGGAGGAATTTTGGGCGTTTTTCTATTTACTTGCCATAACTTCGATTTCATTAGCTAAATTAGTTGTTTATAGTTGTATTTATGTTATGCTATTAATTTGATTATATTTTCTCCACCCGGAGTTGGATACTCATGAAAAGAGCATGATTTCGGATTGATTTTGAGTAGGTTCGAGGTAAGTGGCTTGCCTAACCTTATGTGGGGGAACTCCCTTTAGGATTTTGGTGTCCTTGTTATATGAGTGTCATGTACGTGAGGTGACGAGTGCGTACACGTGCTAATTGTTGAAAACCTCATTTTTATTAAGTAAATATCCTTGTTTTTCTTTTAATTGAGAAATATTTCTACTTGAAGCCTATTGTTTAGCTTAGGAAAAGCATGCCTATGTGTTCTAATTATTTTACCTGCTTTAACTACTTACTTGTATTTAGTGAAGCATGATTAGAGTAGAATTCATGTTTATCCCAAATAGAACTATAGTTTCCCTCTTGTTATTGTTGTTTATTTACTTTGGGACTACGGGACGATATTCTGGGAGATCCCCATGCATGTTTACTTTTAAATTACGGATCGGTATTCCGGAAAATCCCCCTGTACGATTATATTTGGGACCACGGGACGATATCCAAATGATTCTCCTATACTAGATATTTACTCATGGGCTACGGATTGGTATTCTGGGAGATCCTCTACACATTTACGTTTGGTACTACGGGATGATATCCCGGGAGAACCCATGTTGCTATTTCTATGTACTGAGCTACATCCTTCCTATGATTTTATTCTCTATCAACTGTGAATGCTTTAATTATATTGTTACACTTTATACTGTCTTACCTTGTCTTATGCATATAACCAGTAGGGCCCTGACCTTCCTCGTCACTACTCGGCCAAGGTTAGGCTTGGCACTTACTAGGTACCACCGTGGTGGACTCATGCCCTTTTCTGCATATATTTTTCATTTGTCGATCCAGGTTCTTTCGCTCAACCACATTATCAGTGAGGCAAGGCGACCTTCAGAGACTTAGAGGTATATTTGCCGCGTTCGCAGACCAAGGAGGCCCTCTCTATTCTCCCCTCTAGCCTTAGCTTTCATGTATTTACTTTTGTTTAGACACTCTGGAGTTAGAACACTATGCAGTTATTCTATAGCTTGTGATTATATAAAATTCCATGTTTTGGGAGTTTGATTCAGTTATGAGAGTATGTATTATATATGCCGAGCGGAATCTTTAAAATCTTTATTTATGTCTTTACTTATATATGCCGAGCGACATCTTTAAACTTTTTATTTATGTCTTTACTCATATATGCCAAGCGGCATCTTTAAATTCTTTATTTATGTCAGAACGTGCTAGTTTCATATTTCATTTCCTTTTTTGTACTTATTAGTCTTACCTAGTCATGCGAGGTGCCATCATGACAGTTCACAGAGGGAGAACTAGGTTCATGACAAGTTAGTATCAGAGCTCTAGTTCATATGAGTCATGAATAACAAGTCGATTTATTAGAGTCTCGCGGAGAAGTAAAAAAACAATAAGGAAGGCAATCACTTCAATTAAGGTAAATAAGGACCAATAACAAGTGCTAACAACATCGTATAGAGCATGTATAGATGAAGCTAGCAAATAGGGAACTCAATCATATCAAAACAACTTCCCACCTAGTGAATATAAAGACTTAAGAACCTAAAAGGAAAAATTTTCACAAATAAGCCCGAGCACGCTCTTGCCACCTCGCGTACACGGACTACAATAGCATAAAAGACTCAAATCCTAAGGGAAAGTCCCCCACACAAGGTTAGGTAAGATACTTACGTCAAAGAAGACATAGTTGTACTCTAAAATGAACTTCTCGGGTGGAATAATCTCCGGACAGCTCAAATCTAACCGAAATAACTTCAAAGCACAAATAGAACACCTGGAAACATGAGGGACATAGTTGCTAAATAAAAATTGTGGAAAGAACACCATGAGGAGGATGATAAAGAGGACTGGGGCGAATTTGCTAGTTACTCTTCTGAAGAAAGTGCCCAGGAGGTTGATCAAGATAGTGTAGGGGAGGACTTGGATGATGTCAAGCTGCAAGGGACAACAACAAAGAGTAAATTAAACCTTAATGCTCCTGCATTCATTCCAAGATCTTCACCTCCTGCTGGTACTACAACTGCAGGATCAGGAAGGCAGTACAAGCTGCAAAATCATCTCTCAAGCAGTCAACAGAAGGTGCTACTACAAGTCAAATGCAACTGCTAACAAACACTCAATATGTTGCCTTTAATAATGCAGTCGCAAAAATTAAATGTGAGCAGCAGCAACAGCAGAATGCAAGGAGTTTAGGAGCTGCTATGACATCTTCAACCTTTGAACAACACAAATTGTTCCAAGTAGATACGACAAGCATGCAGCAGCACCAGAACAGTCCCTATAATTTTGTTAACAGTTCGGACGATCCAAAGGCTTCAACAACTTCAAATTTTTGATAGCAGATAGCTTTGGAAGAAATAATGCCACTGGATGCATTGGTAAGTTTGAAACCTTCAGAGAATTTAATTAACAAGTCAAGCACTGGACAAAAGAAAAAAAATTCAAGCTGCACACAAATGCTTGAAACAAATCAGGAAAAGATAATATTGACCAAAGCACAAGATGCAAATACTGTGATGGCACAAGACACAAACCAAAATTTTCCAAATCTAATAAATGTGGGAAGGGACACATATAAAGAAAGACAAGAGGATACAGTTTTACAAGAATGTCGCGCACATGTAGCAAAACAGGGCAATTTATCACCCATGCACAATGGATGTAAGAAAAATCACACAAGAAAGAATAGTTGGGACGACAAGGTGAGTGATGAAGCAATTGGTAGGAGACTTCCAATGAGAGCATCGAAACAAAATCAGGCTGCACCAACTACATCCACAAAGTCCAACCGGTCAAAAAAGAAGTCATGAATTTTGAAATATTTTTGAAGAATTGTGACAGTGATGACAAAGAATTACAATTTCCAAATTTCACAAGTTTGGGCAAGAAGGGACAACTATTTAATTCTATCCTTATTTTAGTCTACCATTTGTTAAGTATTATCATACGTAATATCATCACAGAATATGTTATAGATTCTGTGATGATAATATAATATTTGGTCCGTGCAAGTTCTTTTTTCTTACATGCTTGCTAGTAGATGAGGCTATTTTTTGCCTCATTTTGGTTTGTAAGTTAAGGTTTAGTGCGGTTTTGTTATATGGGTAACAAGACCGATGATATTGTCCCCCTTATTTTACTTTTCCTAATTATTGTATTTTCTTTTCTTTTATTAATATAATACTAACCCTAGGTGCTTGCCTAGCGGATTGCCAAAAAAACACATAAGAAACTATTCCGGCACAAAGCCTCAATCTTTATTAAATTCTGAAAAATCGGTCCAAAAGTCGACCCCCAGGCCCGCACCTCGGAACCCGACAAATATTACAAAGTCCGAACATCCATTCCAATATGAGTTAACCATACAAATATTATCAAATTTCGATACCATTTCGCCCCTCAAATCATGATATTTTATTTTAAAATTTTTCTTCAAAGACCAACGTTTTTCTCAATCCAAAACACAATTTTAATGGTAAAAATAAAGATATATGTATATATATAATCAATTATCGGTGAAGAACACTTATCCAATCATTTTTCTTGAAAACCCCATAACATATCGCTCAAAAGCAAGTTCTAGAACTCAAAAAATATTAAAAATGGCTAACCTTAGTAATAGAATACTATTTATCATGCCCAAGTAATTGTACATCGCGATCGTAAAAGAAATAATGTGATTGTGATGAAAAAAATGGCCACTACCCAAAATGCACTATGCGATCACGATATGATGTATGCGATCACAGAAGAGGTAGGTGTGATGACACGGCCCGTCGTCTCATGAGTTATCATCTCGTTTCCCCTATTTTATGCTTCTTCATGTTTCGTTATCGGTACTTGGTGTGTTAGAGTTAATTCATGTTGGTTTTGGAAGGAAATAAGACACTTAGTCTCTTTAAGGAAGGTTTGGTTTGGAAAATCCAACCGGCTATTGACTTATGAGTTAGAGAGATCGGATGTGATTTTTGGTGGTTCGGTTAGCTTCGAAAGATGATTTGTAGCTTATGAGCATGATCTGAAGTTATTTTGGAGGTCCAGTGTAGAAATAGGTTCGAATTGACGAAGTTAGTATTTTGGCGATTTTCGATTAATTGGTGAGATTTTGACCTGAGGGTCGGAATGGAATTCCGAGAGTCACAGTAGCTTCGTTAGGTTATTTTTGAAGTGTGTGAAAATTTTTAGAAGATTCGAAAGTGCTTTGGTCGGGTTTTTGATCAAATACGTATTTTGGAAGTTTTAGAAGAATTTAGGCTTGAACCCGATGTAATTTGATAGTTGAAGCGGAAATGACTGGGCAGAGATATTTAATTCCATCTTCGCAAATTTTTGAAAGAACTTAACATTTTCACTTCGGATTTGGAGGTTTTTGTGCGATTTTGGAGAGGGAATCAAGGGCCTTCATTGAGGTAAGGAATTCTGAGCCTAAAACATATATCTAATTTGTTATTACATGAATTAAGGGTGAAATCAAGGAATTAGAGATCAAAAAATGGAGGTTAGGGCTTGAACTAAAGAGAAGGTAGAATGGGGATTTGAGGGGCCAATTGGACTCCGATTCTGGTGATTTTATATGTATAAACTCATGGCAAAGATAAGGAATCCGATGATGTTAATTTTTTGACTTTCAAGAAGTGGGCTCGGGGCTCGGGGCTCGGGTTTTGCAAAATTTGTGAATTCGGATATTTTTCGAGTTTTTTCGATTGGGCTATGTTCCCTTAGCCAATTGTAATGTATTCGTTGTGATTTGGGCTAGATTTGACGCACGAGGAGGTGGATTCGAGAGGAAAGGGCATAGCTAGCTAGACTTTTGGCCGGCTAGAGGTGAGTAATGATTTTAAATGATGTCCTGAGGGTTTGAAACCCCGGATTTGCACAATGTAGTGCTATGTTGAGATGAGACACGTGCTCAATGACGAGTGCGGGTTCATTTACTATTGAGATTCAGACTTGGTCCATGCTGTTGATACTTAACTGCCTATTTGACTATAACTTGTTGTTTTCACCATGATTTGGGATTATATCCATACTTGGGCTTATTGCCGACTATTTGAAATCCTTTGTAAACTTTCATCACTGATTCCTCGCTATTCGAAATATTAATTGAACTTGGTCCAATTGAATTATACTATTTCATGAACTCAGCTTTTATTACTCAAACTTGATATTTAAATTATATTTGAAATTTTACTGATGCTTGAGGGGCTTATGATTGTTTTTGGACTGATTGAGGCCGGGGGACATATGTGAGGATATGTGGAGTGATGTGAGGAGGCTTTAACCTCGAGTGTGATGTGAGAATGCTTTCAGGCATTATCTTGATATGAACAGGCTTTCAGGCCTTATGATGATATAGTGCTTGGTCTCTAGGAGCCCCTGCGGAGTCTACACACCCACAGTGAATGCAGGTACCCATGTGATTTAAGAGTGAGCCTGAGGGGTTGATGTACTGTGTGACTAATACTGAACCCGCGGGACTGATAATGTACTGAGAGGTTGATATTGAGCCCGAGGGGTAGGTTTCTGTTATTTCTCTGTCACGACCCTAGTTCACCATTCGTGAAAATGTCATGACGGGACCTAGTCTTTTCGACCGGGTAAGCCTAATACACTGCGGAAGTAACAACATTTATGAAATTTTATAATCCAAAAGATGAATAACAAGAATAATGTATATCGTTGCCGCCTGGCACATACACCTTAACACTTTGCATTCTGAAACTATCAGAAAGACCTGGAAACCCACGGGCAACACAGGCTAAGAGTAATACATTATACTGCTTTAATCATCCGGAAAAGTCTATAACAAGGAAGAACAGAATAGCATCTAACTAACTAAAGGGGTAGAGTGAGAGGGAGACTCTGCCTTCTGCGTATGTGGCAGATATACCTCAAGTCTCCGAAATGCTCCCTGCAGCTACTGATAATGCGCCTGCGTAGAGGTACCTGGGTCTGCACATGAAAAACATGCACAAAAGAGGCGTGATTACACCACAGCGGTATTTAGTAAGTGCCAAGTCTAACCTAGATCGGGTAGTGACGAGGAAAGTTTGATGCCCTACTGAGATAAAAACATAATAATCAATAGAATAAGGAAAAACCATATGGCTATAATCTACTGCGAGAATCTACAAAAAATAATAGATAAGACGGCAACCAAAAACTAACACGGTAAGTAAATAGAAGTGCAAATCACCACCGGATATTTGTCATCAGGGATCTCCCGGTATCCCGAGGATCTCTTGGTATCCTTATCAAATACTCGAGGGATCTCCTAGTATCCCGAGGATCTCCTAGTGTCCTCCATTTACACAAGAGATCTCTTAGTATCCTGAGGATCTCCTGCTATCCTCCATTTTGTAATCATATCCGTGGCAAGGATCTCTTGGTATCCCCCACTCTCATTCATAGGACGAAACACGTACAAAGGGAGTTATCGGAATGTCGTCCCATAGTCCCACTTCGTAATACCACACAATTCAAATAAGATAATGTGCTAAGTAAGAACAATTAATAGAATTTCTAGTCTAGCATGCTTCACGTAGGATAGATAATGCAGTTTAAGAAATTAATCAAGTAAGTCAGTTAAGCATGCTTATCCTACGCTAACACAGGTTAAATGGCAATAAGAATAGGCCAATTCCTAAGAAAACGCAGTTAAATATTCTAAGTAAAACAGATTTTCAACAGCTAGCACAAGTACACGCTCGTCACCTCGCGTACCGGGCATTTAAAATAACAATATAGATCCTAAGGGGAGAAGTCCCCCACACAAATTTAGACAAGCCACTTACCTCGAACCGGTGCAAAAATTACTAAGGAACGATGCCCTGCCACGAGTATCCGACTTCGAATGTCCCAAATCTATTCAAAGCAATTACATAATGTAAATAACATCGCAAGTAACTAATTTCTCTATTAACATTAAAGCTAAGGCGCAAAAATGGGTAAAATGTCCAAAATTCCCCTTAGGCCAATGGCTCGGAATCAAGTAATATTTACATTTTTAGAAACCTTGTACTCTCACGAATCTAACCATATCAAAATTCCCCAAATCGGAGGTCAATTGCCCCCTCAAAACACAATAATTTAACTAATGAACTTTCACCCAAATTCTCCCTTTTTTTTTATCCTTAATTTGAATTTAAAAGATGGATTCAACTACTAAATGGTGGAATATAACTGGACAGGATTATAGAAATGTTACCCAGTAATCTCCTCTTCGAAATCCTCTCAAAATCGCCCTTAACCAAGCTCCGAATTTTCCAACTTTTGAAATAAGGCCTCGGATAAACCCTTATCAAAACAGTGGTTTCCACTTTTGTGGCATGTGGTCCCACATTTGCGGAAGAACCAACCACTTTTGTGGTTCCGCTAAAGTGACCAGAGTGTGCTTCGGTGGACCATTAACAGCATTTGCGGTTCAGCTTAGGCGGAAAGGATATCGCTTCTGTGGTTTCCTGAGGAATGGCCAAAAATCACTTTTGCGAAAAAGAGGCCACTTATACGATGCCGCTTTTGTGGTTCCCAAGTCGTAGAAGCGGAAATACCAGAAGATGAAACGTAAAACTGCTGCACACTTTAGGAAATCTACCTGTCGACCATCCGAAACCACCTCGTGGTCCCCGAGACCCCAACCAAAAGCACTCATAACACCAAATGCCTTATTCAAACATGCGCCGATCCATAAAACATCTAGAACAACACCGAAAACCTGATTAAATCAAGGTTCAAGCCTAAGAACTTCAAGTTCATCCAAAACACGCTTTCGATTCAAAACCTAACCAATACTTGTCTAACTGACCTGAAACTTTGCAGGCAAGTGCCAAATGACATGACGGTGCTACAACAACTTACAAAATCCCGTTCCAACCCTCAGATCAAAATTTCACTATCGGACCGGAAACCACCAAATTCTAACTTTCAGCATTTCTATCCTAAATGAGCTACAGACATCCAAAATACATTCCGACCACGCTCCCAACCGCGAAATCACCTAACGGAGCTAATGGAACCATCAGATTTCCATTACGAGGTCATATTCACATTGTTCTGATTATGGACCACTTTCCAACACTTAAGTTCTCATTTAGAGGACTAAGTGTCCCAAAACACTCAGAATTCTAACACCGAACATCCCGGAAAACCAAAATAGCAGAAATGAAGTTAAGGGAAGTAGTTAATGGGGGAGCGGGGCAGAATATCAGAAGACGACCGGCCGGGTCGTCACATCCTCCTACACTTATACATTCGTTCGCCCTCGAACGAGCATAGAGAACATACCTGAAGTAGCAAATAGATGAGGGTATCGGCTGTGCATATCCCGCTCGGTCTCCCAAGCCGCATCCTTGGCTGGTTGACTCCCCCACTGAACCTTTACTGAAGTTATATCCTTTGACCTGAGCTTCCAAACCTGCCAGTCCAATATCGCCACTAGCTCCTCAACATAGGATAAGTCATTATCGAACTGGACTGAAGTGAACTCCAACATGTGAGATAGGTCATCGTGATATCTCCGAAGCATCGAGACGTGAAATACTAGATGAACCCCAACCAAACTAGGGGGTAACGCAAGCTCATAAGCAGCCTCCCCAACTCGCTTCAAAATCTCAAAAGGGCCAATGAATCTCTGGCTCAACTTCCCTTTCTTCCCAAACCTCATGATGCCTTCCATAGGCGAGACCCAAAGCCGAACCCGCTCACCAACCATAAAGGAAACTTCATAAATCTTCCGGTCCGTGTAACTCTTCTGTCTAGACTGGGCCGTACGAAGTCTGTCCTGAATCACCTTAACCTTCTCGGCCGCATGCTGGACCAAATCAGTGCCCAATAGCCTAGACTCACCCGGCTCGAACCAACCCACCAAGGATTTGTATCTCCTACCATATAAGGCCTTATACGGCACCATCTAAATGTTGAACTGATAACTGTTGTTGTGCACAAACTCAAACAATGGCAAGAAATAATCCCAAGACGCTTTAAACTTAATCACGCACATACAGAGCATATCCTCAAGAATCTGAATGGTGTGCTCGGAGTGTCCGTATGTCTGATGGTGAAAAGTTGTACTCACAGCCACCTGGGTGCCCAACTCCTGCTGGACGCATCTCCAGAACTGTGATGTAAATACTAAGCCCCTTTCCAAGATGATAGAAACTGGAATGCCATACAGACGGATAATCTCCCTGATATAAATCCCCACTAACCGGTCCGCTGAGTAAGTAGTACACACTGGAATGAAATAAGCAGACTTGTTCAGCCGATCCACAACACACCAAATAGAAGAAAATTTCTTCGCAGTCAGAGGGAGACCAGTTACAAAGTCCATAGTGATCTTCTCCCACTTCCACTCCGAAATCCCCATTTGCTGGAGTAGCCCTCCCGGTCTCTGGTGCTCAGCCTTTACCTGCTGACAGTTGAGGCATCTAGCTACAAACTCTGTTATGTCCTTCTTCATCCGCCTCCACCAATAATGCTGCCTCAGATTCTGATACATCTTTGCGGCACCTGGATGTATGGAGTACCACGAGCTATGGGCCTCTGTCAATATCAACTCCATAATATCATCAACATCGGGTACACAAATCCGTCCATGCATACTCAAATACCCCGTCATCTCCAATAGTCACATCCCTAGCATCGCCATGCTGACTGTGTCCCTAAGGACAAGAAAATAAGGTCATCATATTGTCGCTCTCTGATACAATCGAACAATGTAGACCGAGAAACCACACAGGCTAGAACCCTACTGGGCGCCGAAAGGTTCAATCTCACGAACTGACTGGCTAAGGCCAGAACATCCATCGTCATGGGTCTCTCTAAAGATGGAAAATATGCCAAACTCCCCAAACTCTACGCCCGACGACTCCGGACATTGGTTACCACATTGTCCTTGACCTGGTGATAAAGAATAGTAATATCATAATCCTTCAGTAGCTCTAACCATCTCCTCTGCAAGTTCAGATCTTTCTTCTTGAACAAGTGCTATAAACTCCGATGATCAGTGTAAATCTCACAAGGCACGTTGTACAAATAATGATGCTAGATCTTCAAGGCATGAACAATAGCAGCTAACTGAAAGTCATGGACAGGATAGTTCTTTTCATGTACCTTCAGTTGTCTAGATGCGTAGGCAATCACCTACCGTCTTGCATCAACACCGCTCCAAGTCCGACTCGTGAGGCATCACAATAAACTGTATAGGAACCCGAACCAGTAGGCAATATCAGAATACAGGCTAATGTCAAAGCCATCTTGAGCTTTTGAAAGCTCGCCTCATACTCGTCTGTCCACTGAAAGGGAGCACCCTTCTGGGTCAATCTAGTCATAGGGGCTGCAATCGATAAGAACCCCTGCACAAAGAGATGTTAATACCCCACGAGGCCAAGGAAACTACGGATCTATGTGGCTGAGGAGGGCTTGGTCCAACTCTACACGGCCTCCACCTTCTTCGGATCCCCCCGAATGCCCACACTCAATAGCACGTGGCCTAGGAATGCCACAGAACTCAACCAAAACTCATATTTTGAGAACTTTGCATATAATTTCTTCTCTCTCTGGGTATGAACAACTGCCCTCAGGTGCTGCTCATGATCTTCTCGACTCTAGGAGTATACAAGAATATCATCTATGAAAACAATGACAAACGAGTCGAGATAGGGCCTGAATACATTGTGCATCAAATGCATAAAAGCTGCTAGGGCGTTGGTCAGCCTAAATGACATAACAAGGAACTCGTAATGGCCATACTGAGTCCTGAAAGCATTCTTCAGGATATCTGGCTCCCAAATCTTTTACTGTGATAACCTGAGAGCAAATCAATCTTAGAAAATACATGTGAGCCCTGAAGCTGGTCAAATAGGTCATCGGGATGAGGCAAAGGACATCGGTTCTTAACTGTAACCTTGTTAAACTGACGATAATCGATACACACGCACATAGAACCATCCTTTTTCTTCACGAACAAAACAGGAGCACCCCACGGTGAAACACTAGGTCAAATAAAACCCTTATCAAGCAATTCCTGTAACAGATCCTTCAACTCCTTCAACTCAGGATGAGCCATACGGTAAGGAGTAATAGATATGGGCTGAGTGCCCGGCAACAAATCAATACCAAAATAAATGTCTCGATCAGGTAGCATGCCTGGAAGATCTGCTAGAAACACATCAGGATAATCCCGTACCAATGGGATAGAATCAACATAAGGGGTATCAGCACTGACATCTATGACATAAGCTAAATATGTGGCACACCCCTTCTCAAACATACGCTGAGCTTTGAGAAAAGATATAACTCTACTGGGAGTGTGATCAAAACTACCACTCCACTCAATACGCGGAACACCTGGCATAGCCAGTGTCACGGTCTTAGAGTGACAATCAAGAATAGAATACTGGGGCGACAACCAGTCGATGCCCAAGATAATATCGAAATCGACCATATTGAGTAATAAAAGATCTGACCTGGTCTCAAAACCATGAATAGTAACCAAACATGTGCGATAAACGCGGTCCACAAAAAGGGAATATCCCACGGGAGCAGAAACATAAACAGGAGAGCTTAATGTCTCTCAGCTATACCAAAATCCGGAGCAAAATAAGATGACACGTAAGAATAGGTAGTGGCCGGATCGAATAGAACCGATGCCTCTCTGTGGCTAACCAATATAATACCTGTGATAATAAAATCGGAGGCGAAGTCTCGGCACGAGTAGAAAGGGCATAATATCTGGCCTGGCCCCTCACATAAGGGTGACCTCTATCTCCTCGATCTCCGCCCCTGGCTGGTTGGGCAGGAGGGTGGCAGTTGGAGCTAGAACAATGGCTTGAGAATCCTGCTTGGCACGCTGCGGCTGAGAATGCTATGGAGGTGCACTCCTCCCAAGCCTAGGGCAATCCCTCACTACATGGTGGGTGTCCCCCCACTCAAAAAAAGCTCTGGGAGGGTGCGGTGGCTATGACTAACTGGGCCCACCCTTGGTGGACTGACCTCTGGAAGCACCCCGCGCATGAGGTGCACTAGAAACCGGAGGTGCATAATAAGGCTCCTTAGATCTAGTATGATCTGGAGTACTGATGGATGAAGGAAGAGTTGAATGAACTGGGAAACCCATATAGCCCCTACCATGTCGTCCTGCTACTGACGTACGGGTAATAGAGTAGTGACCTGACTCTCTGGACCTCTTGGCCTCTCTCTCCTCTCGCTCTCTGGCATGCATACCCTCTATCCGCATGGCTATGCTCACTACCTGTTGATAAGGTATATCAACCTCCAACTCTCGTGCCATGCTATACCTGATGGGTGGAATAAGACCCTCAATAAACTGGCAAACCCTCTCGCGCACAGTAGCCACCAAGGCCGGTGCATGTCTGACAAACTTAGTATAACGGATGGCATACTCAGAAACGGTCATAGTGCCCTGGTGCAAATTCTCAAATTTCGTGCGCCATTCATCCCTGAGGCTCTGGGGAACAAATTCCTTCTGAAACATATCTGATAACTAAGTCAAAGTAAGGGAGGCAGCCTCGTCCAGAGTGTCTAACTCAAAGGTGCGCCACCAGTCATAGGCAGCTCTCCAAAGCTGGAAAGCTACAAAAGAAACCCCGCTCGAGGCAGTAATACCCATAGTGCGAAAGATTCTGTGACAATCCTCCAAAAAACCCCAAAGCATCATCTGTATCTAATCCACAGAAAAACGGAGGGTCATACTTCTTGAACCTCTCCAGTCTACGCCGCTCATCCTTAGAAGCAGGTGCCCCATCCTCAGGCTGAACCGGTACTGCAAGCTGGATAGGGACAATATCTAGAACCTACCCCATATGCACTCTCTACTCCAGAACGCGCGCTGTGGGACTCTGGGCTCCTCCCCCGACCTGGGATGTGGCTGCAGGTAGGGGAAGCAATCCGGCCTATGACAGCGTAGTATACATGCTCATAAACTGTGTCAATGCCTCTTGAACAGCTGGAGTAGTGGTGTTTGTGGGCATGTTAGGTGCCTGAGCCCTGGCTGGATCTCCTGGCGGTACCTCAACAACAGCTTGTGCAGGTGCTCTGGCTGCACCACGCGTGCACCCACGACCTCTGCACCGGCCCCTGCCTCTAGAGGCTGCAGGAGGAGGTGCGAGTGCCTGATCATCCTGGGTCATGCGTTTCCTCACCATCTACGAGAGAATAGAAGACAGAAGTTTAGAGTTAATGTCAAAAATATAGCACGACAAAGAATTCAATGAAGTGAAGATTTTCCTAAACGGTTACATAGCCTCCCGTAGATAAGTACAGACGTCTCTGTACCGATTAGCAAGACTCTAATAATTGGCCTCTGTCTCGTGACTCCTGTGAACCTAGAGCTCTGATACCAACTTGTCACGATCCTAGTTCACCATTCGTGAACATGTCATGACAGCACCTAGTCTTCACGACTAGGTAATCCTAACACATTGCGGAAGTAGCAACATTTATGAAATTTTAAAATCCAAAAGTTGAATAACAAGAATAATGTATATAGTTGCCACCTGGCACATACACCTTAACACATTGCATTCTAAAACTATCCCAAAGACCCAGAATCCCACGGGCAACATAGGCTAAAACTAATACATAATACTGCAATAATCATCCGGAAAAGTCTATAAGGAAGAACAGAATAGCATCTAATTAACTAAAGGGGTAGAGTGAGAGGGAGACTCTCCGGTCTACGGACGCAGCAGATATACCTCAAGTCTCCGAAATGCTCCCTGCATCTACTGATAATGCGCCTGGGTAGAGGTACCTGGATCTACACATGAAAAACATGCACATAATAGGCGTGAGTACACCACAGCGGTACTCAGTAAGTGCCAAGCCTAACCTCGACCGGGTAGTGACGAGGAAAGGTCGAGGCCCTACAAAGATAAAAACATAATAATCAATAGAATAACGAAAAACCACATGGATATAATCTACTGTGAGAATCTAGCAAAATAATAGATAAGACGGTAACCGAGAACTAACATGGTAAGTAAATAGAAGTGCAAATCACCACCGGATATCTATCATCGGGGATCTCCTAGTATCCCGAGGATCTCTTGGTATCCTTATCATATACTCGAGGGATCTCTAGTATCCCGAGGATATCCTAGTATCCTCAATTTACACAAGGGATCTCTTAGAATCCCGAGGATCTGCTACTATCCTCCATTTTGTAATAATATATGTGTCAGGGATCTCTTGATATCCCGCACTCTCAGTAATAGGACGAAACATGTACAAAGTGAGTTATCGAAATACCGTCCCGTAGTCCCAATTCGTAGTACCACGCAATTTATATAGGATAAAGTGCTAAGTAAGAAAAATTAATGGAATTTCTAGTCTAGCACGCTTCATGTAGGACAGATAATAAAGTTTAAGCAAGTAAGTCAGTTAAACATGCTTATCCTAAGCTAACACATGTTAAATGGCATTTAGAATAGGCAAATTCGCAAGAAAACACAGTTAAATATTCTAAGTAAAATGGATTTTCAACAACTAGCACAAGTACACGCTCGTCACCTCGCGTACTGGGCAATTCAAAAAACAAGTAATAGATCCTATGGGGAGAGGTCCCCCACACAAAGTTAGACAAGCCACTTACCTCGAACTGTGCAAAAATCACTAAGGGATGATATCTTTGCCATGAGTATCCGACTCTGAATATACCAAATCTATTCAAACCAATTACATAATGTAAATAACATCGCAACTAACTAATATCTCTATAAAAATTAAAGTTAAGGCGCGAAAATGGGTAAAATGACCAAAATGCTCCTCAGGACAACGGCTCGGAATCGAATAATATTTACATTTTAAGAAACCTCGTACTCTCAGGAGTCTAACCATATCAAATTTTCCCAAATCGGAGGTCAATTTCCCCTTCAAAACTCAATAATTTAACCAATGAACTTTCACCCAAATTCTCCCATTTTTTAACATTAATTCGAATTTAAGAGATGGATTCAACTAATAAATGATGGAATATAACTAGAAAGGATCATAGGAACATTACCCAATAATCTCCTCTTCGAAATCCTCTCAAATTGCCCTTAACCGAGCTCCAATCGAATTTTCCAACTTTTAAAATAAGGACTCGGATAAACCCTTATCAGAATAGTGGTTTCCGCTTTTGCGGCCTAGGGACCGCTTCTACGGTCCCACATTTGCAGAAGAACCAATCGTTTTTGTTGTTCCACTAAAGTTACCAGAGTCCGCTTCTGCGGATAATTAACCGCATTTGCGGTTCCGCTAAGGCAGAAAGGAGACCGCTTCTGTGGTTTCTTGAGGAATGGCCAAAAATCACATATGCGATAAAGAGGCCACTTCGATGGCGCCGCTTCTGCGGTTCCCTAGCCGTAGAAGCGGAAATACCATAAGATGAAAAGGTCAACTGCTGTCCCTTTAGGAAATCTACCCGTCGACCATCCGAAACCACCTCGAGGTCCCCAAGACCCAAACCAAAAGCACTCATACCACAAAATACGTTATTCAAACTTGCACCAATCCTTAAAACATCTACAACAACATGGAAAACCCGATTCAATCAAGATTCAATCCTAAGAACTTCATCCAAAACACATTTTCGATCTAAAACCTAACCAATACTCGTCCGATTGACATTAAACTTTGCACGCACGTCCCAAATGACATGACGGTGCTACAGAAATGTTTGAAATCTAGTTCTGACCCTTTGATCAAAAATTCAATATTGGACCAGAAACCTATAAATTCTAACTTTCGACAATTCTAGCCTAAATGAGCTACGGATATCCAAAATATATTCCGACCATGCTCCCAACATTGAAATCACCTAACAGAGCTAACAGAACCATCAAATTTCCATTTCGAGGTCTTCTTCACAATGTTCCGATTACGGACCACTTTCCAACACTTAAGCTCTTATTTAAGGACTAAGTGTCCCAAAATACTGCCAAAAACACTCCGAATTCTAACACTGAACGTCCCAAATGACCAAAATAGCAGAAATGAACTTAGGGAAAGCAGTTAATGGGGCAACGGGGCATAAATTCCAAAGACGACTTGTCGCGTCGTCACATTCTCATTAATGAGAATAATTGTCTTCAACTGTTTTAAAATAGAGCTATTTGATACTTCACTGTTTTACTGCTTAACTGATTTTGCTTCTTGAGATAGCGTTTCTTTGTGCATTTATCAGATTTCATGCTTTCAGTCATAATTTATTCTTATTACTCACTGGGTCAGAGTACTCACATTACTCTCTCCACCATGTGTGCAGATACAGGCAGAGCAGAGTTCGCCCCTGAGCGCTGATTCTATCCAGAATAGGCAGTGACTAGGAGTGATAAGGTAGTTCTTGATGTCTGCATCCCCGTTTCTCCCTTATCTTATATTATTTATACTATCCCCAAACTTTTGTACCTAGTTCCAGACTTATAGTATTTTAATAGACTCTGTAGTAGCTCATGACTTGTGACACCCTAATTTTGGGCTGTATCGGGATGGTTCCCTGTTTTATTAATTTTCTTCTGCACTTATGATAATGTTATTAATGTTTTAAACTCATTCAGGCTAAGTAACTGTTAAAAGAAGTGTTGATATTCTATAGACTGGTCTTGTCTTCACGAGAGGCGCTATCACAACCGGGTTTGGGAATTGGATCGTGACAAGTTGATATTAGAGCCTAGGTTACATAGGTCTCACGAGTCATGAGCAAGATTAGTAGAGTCTCACGTATCGGTACAGAGACATCTGTATTTATCCTCGAGAGGCTGCCGAACATTTAGGAAAAACATCATATTGTTGATATTCTTGTCGTGCGACTTTTTTGATCTGAGAACTAAACTTTTGTGTTCTATTCTCTCACAGATGGCAAAGACTCGCGCTATAGGACAAGACGGACAACGACCAGTACCACCCATTGAGGTCACCAAAGGCTGTGGACGCGGTCGTGGTCGTGGTAGAGGCAGAGTCGCGAGGGCAGCACCTGTTGCTCCGCCAGTTGCCATGGCTCAGGATCAGGCTCCAGCTGCAGAAATTCTATCAGCACCTGTTCAGGCACCGATGGTGCCCATTGTGACTTCGGGCCTTCAGGAGGCCTTGGCTTAGATATTATCAATTTGTAGTGGCCTAGCTCAGGCAGTTTCAGCCACTACCTCAGTAGCTACTTCTCAGGCCGGGAGATGCAATCAGACCCTCGCCGCTTGCACACCTGAGCAGGTAGTGTAGGGATTGTACACACCGAGAGCAGCTCCAGCTTAGCTAGTTGAACTAGTTCAGGATTTTGTGGTTCCAGCTATTCCAAAAAAAGAGTAGTGTCATCTTGAGAAGTTCAGTAGGCTTCAGCCTCCTTCATCCAATGGTGCTCACGGCGAGGATGCCTAGGATTTTCTCGACAAATGTCAGCATATGCTTCGGATGCCGGGGATTTTAGAGTCGAGTGGTGTGGCATTTACCGCCTTCCAATTCACTGGGGCTGCCTTTACTTGGTGGGAGACGTAAGAGCGGCGTAAGCCGGCAGGTGCAGCTCCTTTGACTTGGCAGGAGTTCTCCACTCTCTTTTTGGAGAAGTGGGTACCATAGTCTCAGATAGACGAGCTACATATGCAATTTGAGTGGCTTCGATAGGGATATATGACTGTGATCCAGTATGAGGCGAGGTTTCTGAGTTGGCTCATCATGCCTCCTGGATAGTTCCGACTGATCGGGAGAGGATCAAGAGGTTTGTGGATGGATTTAATTATCACCTTCGTGTTATGATGACTCGAGACAGAGTATTGGGTATTTCCTTTGAGGATGCAGTTGATATTGCTCCTGATATTGAGATGGCTCGCTGTCAGGATAGAGAGGATAGGGAGGCCAAGAGACCTTGAGGTTCTGGCAGTTTTAGTGGTGCTCCATCTAGGGACCAGTTCCAGCAGGGTAGTGGTTGTTCTTTCAGGCCTCCTCAGTAGGCTCGTCCCAAGTATTGTGGGGCATCTACATGCCGTGGTCATCAGGGGTTTCAGCAGGGCCAGTCCTCACCCAGTGCCCTTCCTGCTTAGATTTCTTCTTGTGCCCCGTCTATTCAGGATTCTTCCGCGCCGAGTGCATCAACTAGTCACTCTGGTGTGAGGGGTTCCCTTCAGTCCCATTCTCCAACACATGGGAGTTGTTATGAGTGTGGAGAGTTTGGACACATGTGGAGGTAGTGTCCTCGCCATGCTGCCAGTTCATCACAGCAGAGAGGTTAGCCTTCGTCCTCTGCACCAATTTCTTTAGCACCTTCCTAGTCAACTAGGGGTGGGGGTCAGGCAGCTGGGGGTCTCCCTATAGGGGAGGCCGATCGAGTGGTGGCCAGGCTCGATTTTATGTTATCCCAGACAGGATGGATTCCCTTGCGTCAGATGCTGTTTTCACAGGTACTATCTAATTCTGCCACAAAGATGCCTCTGTCTTATTTGATCTCGCTTCCACCTATTCTTATGTGTCTTCATATTATCTCATCATTTGGGTAGAAACCGAGGGTGCCTTGCATTACATGTGCACGTATCTACCCCGGTGGATGATGCTATTATTGTAGGCCATGTTTATCGGTCTTGTATTGTGACTATTAGTGTCTGGAGACCAGAGTTAATTTATTGCTATTGAGAATGGTGGACTTTGATGTTATTCTGGGCATGGATTGGCTATCTCTGTGTCATGCTATTCTAGACTCTCATGCTAAGACAGTCACTTTGGTTATGCCGGGTGTTCCGAGGATCGAGTGGCGTGGTGTGACTGGTTATGTCCCTAGTAGAGTGATTTCTTTCCTAAATGCCCAATGTATAGTTGGGAAGGGTTGTCTGTCATATTTAGGCTTTTGTCAGGAATGTCGGAGCTGAGGCTCCTAGCATTGATTCTATTCCAATTGTGAGGGAGTTTCTCGATGTTTTTCCTGTAGACCTGCCGGGCATGCCACCAGACAGGGACATTGATTTTGGTATTGATTTGGTGCCAAGCACTCAGTCCATTTCCATTCTCTTGTATCGTATGGCACCAGCGGAGCTAAAAGAGCTGAAGGAGCAGCTTCAGGAACTCCTAGATAAGGGGTTCATTTAGCCTAGTATGTCACCTTGGGGTGCATTTGTCCTATTTGTGAATAAAAAGGATGGCTCAATGAGGATGTGCATTGATTACAGTAGTTGAAAAAAATAACAGTGAAGAATAAGTATCCCCTACCTCGTATTGATGATTTATTCGACCAACTTTGGGGAGCGAGGGTGTTCTCCAAGATTGACCTCCGTTCGGGTTATCACCATCTAAAAATCAGGGATTTAGATATTCTTAAGACTGCTTTTAAGACTAGATATGCTCACTCTGAGTTTTTTGTCATGTCTTTTGGGCTGACCAATGCCCCAGCTGCATTCATGCATTTAATGAACAATGTATTTCGATCGTATCTCGATTTGTATGTTAAAGTGTTCATTGATTATATTCTAGTATCTTGCGTAGTTAGGAGGAGCACGCAGTGCATTTGCGAGTGGTATTGCAGAGATTGAGAAAGGTGAAGTTGTCTGCAAATTTCTCCAAGTGTGAGTTTTGACTCAATTCAATGGCTTTCTTGGCGCATGTGGTGTCCACCGATGGTATTAAAGTTGATCCGCATAAGATAGAGGCGGTGCAGAGTTGGTCAAGATCATCCTTGGCAATAGAGATCGTAGCTTCCTTGATTTGGCGGGTTTTTATTGCCGGTTCGTTCAGGGTTTTTCATCAACTGCCTCGCCTTTGACCAAGTTGACTCAGAAAGGTGCTCCGTTTGAATGGTCGGACGAGTGTGAGGAGAGATTTCAAAAGCTCAAGGCAGCTTTTACCACAGCTCCAATATTGGTGTTATCATCAGCCTTAGTTTCTTATACCGTCTATTGTGATGCTTCGAGAGTTGGGATTGGTTGTGTATTAGTGCTGGATGGTAGAGTGATTGCATATGTTTCTCGTTAGTTGAAGCCCCATGAGAAGAACTACCATGTTCGTGATTTAGAGTTGGCTGCGATAGTTCATGCTTTGAAGATTGGAGGCACTACTTATATGGCATATCTTGTGAGGTATTCACTAATCATCGCAGTATACAGTATTTCTTCAAGCAGAAGGATCGGAATTTGAGGTAAAGGAGATGGATGGAGTTGCTTAAGGACTATGATATTACCATTTTATACCATCCAGGAAAGGCCAAAAGGCAGTGAGTATGGGGAGCTTGGCGTACATTCTAGTTGGGGAGAGTCCCTTTGCAGTAGATGTTCAGGGTTTGTCTAATCGGTTTGTGAGATTAGATATTTTGGATCCCTGTCGGGTATTGGCTTGCATGGTTTCTCGATCTTCTTTATATGATCGCATTAGAGAGCGCCAGTATGATGATCAGCATTTTCTTGTCCTCAAGGACAGAGTTTTGCATGGTGATGGCAAGGATGTGAACACCGGTGATGATGGGGTATTGAGGATGCGGGGCCGGATTTGTGTGCCTAATGTAGATGTTCTTAGAGAGTTGATTCTTGAGGAAGCCCACAGCTCGTCGTATTCTATTCATCCAGGTGCCGCAAAGATGTATCAGAATTTGAGGCAGCACTATTGGTGGAGGAGAATGAAGAAATATATTGTGGTTTATGTATCTCGGTGTCTCAACTGTCAGCAGGTGAAATATGAGCATCAGAGACCGGATGGTGTGCTTCAGCAGATGATTATTCCCGAGTGGAAGTGGGAGAGAGTTACTATGGATTTTGTGAGTGGTCTTCCTCGGACCTCGAAGAAGTTTGATTCAATTTGGGTGATTGTGGATCAGCTGACCAAGTCAGCGCACTTCATTCCGGTGTGTACCACCTATTCTTCGGAGCGGCTGGTAGGGATCTTCATCCGGGAGATTGTTCTGTTGGATGGTGTTCTAGTGTCTATTATCTTGGATAGAGGTACTCAATTCACTTATCAATTTTGGAGGACTTTTCAGCGAGAGTTGGGTACGCATGTGGAGTTAAGAACGACATTTCATCCTCAGACGGATGGATAGTCCGAGCATACTATTCAAATATTGGAGGACATGTTGTGTGCCTGTGTTATTGATTTTGAGGGTTTTTGGGCTGAGTTCTTGCCACTTGCATAGTTTGCCTACAGCAACAGTTATCGATCCAGCATTCAGATGGCACCGTATGAGGGCTTGTATGGGAGATAGTGTACATCTCCAGTTGGTTGGTTTGAGCCCGGCGAGGCTAGACTATTGGGGACAGATTTGGTTAAGGATACCTTAGAGAAAGTGAAGTTGATTCATGAGAGACTTCGTACAGCCCAATCGCGTCAGAAGAGTTATGCGGACCGAAAGGTTCCAGATGTGTCTTACATGGTAGGTGAGAAGGTCTTGTTGAAGATTTCGCCCACGAAGGGTGTTATGAGGTTTGGGAGGACGTTAAATGAATTGTAGCCGACGAAAAATCTCTCTCGGATGTACAGTGACTTTTTCACTGTTCATTTGAATTACTATTCACCGTCACTATTCACCGGACGAAATCCTGGATTCCGGTGGTGGATTATCACAAATTTGATGTCAAGACATCCTCTTCACTTCGCGATCTATCCACAATACACCGTTTCATCAAAGTTATAACCATTTTCTCTAGATCATAAATCTTGCGATACGAACTACTGTTCATCACAACTCAATCTTTCGGAGACAGATTCTTGTTTGTGTAGACTGAATTCCTCTCAACAAGGCTGTTGAAGATTTCAGATCAACTAGTAAGTTAAGATTATTGTGTTCAAATTTTAGCAAGTGAATATTTCGAATCAGTCCAGATCGTTTGATCTTTTTCCTGCTGCATTACTTTTGTACAAAATGGTCTTTGAACGAGCTTGAAGAATTCACAAGACTTTGGCAGCCATGACTGCGCAGATCTCTCCCCAGCCTTTGGCTGTGGGAGAGATTAATAAAAATCCAGAAACTACAAATTCGAAAGAAGTTGTAAAGCCATCGTATGCGTCGATTTCTCAAGCTAATCAGACTGCTACGTCAAAGATCGAGCTTTGTGCAGTCAACTTCGAATCCGAGCATCCTATAATCCAATTCACTATGGAAGATGTAAACATTTTCACCAGAGAAGAAGGCTTGCATCAAGCAGTTGTGATAAAATTTTCATATGGCAAACCGGATGTATCGGAGGTGCGACGAATTTTTTCGTCGCAATTTGATGTTAAAGGTCACTGCAATGTTGGACAGTTGGAATATAGGCACTTACTAGTCAGGTTTGATCTGTTCGACGATTATGCTCGCTTCCTTGGAAAGTCGACAGGTCTTCTTAAATCTAAAGGCGAAGAATTTTTCTTCCGAACTTTTCCTTGGACTTTTGGATTTAATCCAAAGGAGGAGACGCCAATGGCAGTCATATGGATCTCTATGCCAGGGCTGCCACCAAACCTTTTTGCGAAAAGATCTCTGTTGTCAATTGCATCTGCTGTTGGTAAACCACTTACTGTCGACAAGGCTACGCAGGATAGAACGAGGCCTAGCGCAGCAAGAGTCAAGGTTATGTTGAACCTGTTGGATAAACATCCAAAAAAGGTCATGTTACAGTTTAGAGATTCTAATTCCGGGAAGTCTGTTGAATTCCAGCAAATTATTGTTTACGACAACCTTCCTAGTTATTGTAATTTTTGCAAACACCAAGGACATGCGGAGAAGGCCTGTAGGTTTAAAGATGCTACTGTGGAGAATAAACTGGTCACCAACACGAATGGTAGTGGAAATATCATCGACAAATTGCAAGGAGATGCAAGGGATTTTTTAAATGAGAAAAGAGCTGCACAAACAAAGGTCGTAAACAATAATCAACAGGTTAATCTTGTCTGGAAACAGAAAGTCGAACCCAAGAAGAGTCAATCTGCCGGGACTGAAAATCTTACAGTCGATCCAAGGGACAATTTGTCTAAGTTGGAAGGTGATGCAAGGGACTTTTTGAATGCGAACAAGGAAGATCGTCGACCAAATGTTCAGCTTGTAGGGCAGTCGAAGGCTTTGTGTTCTGAAAAACAAACTGGTCCAGTTAAATCTGGAGTTTCAACTGTCAACATTACTAATTCTGCAGAAAATGAAATAGGTGAAGGTACTGGAATTTCTTCTGATATTTGTATGCAGGATAGTTATTTAACTGTTTCAGCAAGAAACAGTGAAGGCCAAAATGTCATTGACAATGCTGAGCAAAATGGTAAAAGTGTTCCAGTTGCAGAATATGCTACTGAGCAGCCATGTACAAATGCAAACACTCTTTCACTCACACTGAACAGGCTCCTATTGGGACTGCTGAACCAACTCAAAATGATGCCTATGATCCATTGGAGTTAGCTGCAGAACATCATTCACCATTTACTGATAGTAATCAATTGGATACTAATATTTCTACTGTTACATTGAATGTAACTGTTAACAATAAACAGGTCGTGTCGAATCTGGATGAGGACTCTCCTAAGGTAAATGATGATGAAAATCCATCTAAAGTAGCCCAGTCAATTCAGAAATCAGAAACAACAAAGCTGGATGAAATTGCTAACGTCTTGAAGGCATCACTTTCTGTAGAACAATCTGGTCCTTCAGTGCCAGTTCATAATACTGTGCCAGTTCCTGATTCTGTGGTTATAGATACTGTGCATAATAACACTGGAGTGACGGAGGCTATTGGTCGATTGGATTCAGAATCTCAAGCTGATAGGGTAAAGAATGACTTAAAACATTCAACTATTGATGCAGCAGATTTGGTCGACCTTACGGAAGAGGTGTTAACAGTAGATAACCGACCTACTGAGATTCACACAAATGTTACTGCTAAGGCTGGTAAGGGAAGTGATTCGGAGGGACAGCAACACAAAGGCAATGACCAGCAGATAGGATGCTCAAAAAAGGCCACTGCTTCACCAGTGCAGTTAATTGATGTGGCCAGAAGTGTAAAAGCTGATGCACAGATAGCAGATCCAATGAAGCATAATGTCGAGGTGGTTGAAAAGGAAGAACAACTCGTACAGAAACAATCTTTGGCAGCTGTTACATCTCCAAATGTAAGAGGAGGAGTCACTGTCTGCAATGTTCAAAGCAGTGTTCCATTGAATATGCAGATGTCGACAGAAAATAAAGGAATGGTTTCGAACAGTTCTGGTCAACATTGCACAGACAACAAGGCTGAAGAATACGAAATGCAGGATGCTGCAGGCTCGAAATACCCAGCAACTGAGTATAATGCAAAATCAACACAGTTGATTGAAATAGAAGATCAGCACATAACTGTGGCAACAGTTACATCTACAAAGACCAATGTGGTTAGCAGTCAATGTGAAAAAGGTGGACAGACGACGGGCCTCGAAGGACACCCATACAATGCATCCTCATCTGCTCAAACAAAATGTAATATGGAACCATTGAACAGAGTCCAAACAGATTCATACCTGCAATCAACAGAGAAATCATCAGTTTTTACACCTCCAAAGGATGCTGCAGAATCGCAACCACCAGCATTTGCGTATAAAGCACATTCCAATCAGTTGTTTGAAGTAGAGGAACAACACGAAACTGTGGCAGCTTTTACTTCTAACAGCCAAGGTGCAAAGGGTGGACAGACGACTGGACTCGAGAGACACCAATGCAATATATCAATGCCTGCTCAATTAAAAAATACAAATAGACAACTACAGTCCAAACTTCAAAGTTCTACAACCATATCCAATCATACTTGGCCAAAGAGAAAGGACCTAGTCAGTAAATCGAAACTGTGGGAAGACCAAAGAGATTACGATGATGAGGAGAGCTGGTGTGAAGGTTTTGCTGCTTATTCATCGGAAGAAGATGATCAAGAATATAGTGGAGAGGACAGCGATGATTCAGTCAAGCGAAAATTTCAAAGGAAAACTACAAATAACAACTGTCGTGCAACTTTGAATCAAAAACCAACTCAAAACAGCTTCTTAAACCATAATGCTCCAGTTTTTGTTCCAAGAAATAACGCAAAATCTGTTACTACAACTGTAGCGACAGCAAAGTTCAACAAAAATGAAACAGTCAATAATCGTCAACTAAGCTTAGCCGAAGCATCAGTGGGTGATGGAATCGCAAATGCGCTGCCATCAACTAGTCAGAATCAGAAGCAGCAAAGGAATGAAAAGTCGCAGGTGGGACAGATCGTCACAGCAGCTTCAGTAATCTTGGAAAGACAACTATTGGAAGTGATGGAAATGTCAAATCCAATTCTCCCAGGAAGACACTTATATGAAGAAGGGGAAGAAGAGGATATTTTAAACCAATGCCGAGCAGACGCTTCAATAAAAGGAGATCTGTCACCAATGCATAGCGCAAGAAAGAAGAAATCTCATCAAAGGGAAAGAAGTTGGGACGGCAGGGCGTGTGAAGACGTAATCATAAGGAAGCTCCCAATGAGAAATGCAAAACAAAAACAAACAGTGCAACCCTCCGTCTTAAAACCTACTCGACTGAGGAACAAGCGGGAAGTTTAAAGACATTTGGAGTCAACACTCCACATACTTGAAGAAAAGAAAGCAATTATGCTTTCTTTCCCATCTCTCTAGTGTTTATTGTTTTCTTGCTTTTTATTTTATGAGGCTTTTTTCAGCAACGATAGGTTTTATAAGGTATGGTCGCTGCCGGTGTTTGATATGTGGGTGACAATTCTGGCGTCCCCCTCCTTAGCGTATAAACTTATCGTTGTAATTTTATCATAATAGGTCGAATACGGGAAGGTAGACACCCTTTCACGTTATTCACCTATTTGTACTTTTTTTCTTCTATTAATAAAATCTAAAATTTGCGGAAAAAAAAAGGTTTGGGAGGAAAGGAAAGTTGAGTCCACAGTTCATTGTGCCTTTTGAGGTACTTAGGAGGATTGGAGAGGTGGCATATATGCTTGATTTGCCACCCAGTCTGTCGAGCGTTCATCCGGTATTCCATTTTTCTATGCTCCAGAAGTATGTTGGGGACACATCTCATGCTTTGGACTTTAGCATGGTCCAGTTGAATTATGATTTGACCTATGATGTGGCCAATGGCTATTTTGGGTCGTCAAGTTCGAAAATTAAGATCAAAGGATATAGCTTCGGTGAAGGTGCAATGAAGAGGTTGGCCCATGTAGGAGGCTACTTAGGAGACCGAGCGAGAGATGCGGAGTAGATATCCTCATCTGTTTGAGGCTTCAGGTATGTTTCTTGACCTTTTGAGGATGAGCGTTTGTTTTAGTTGGGAAGGATGTGATGACCCGTCCCATCGTCTTGTGAGTTACCGTCCCGTTTCCCCCATTTTATGCTTCTTCAAGTATCATTATCGGTATCTGGTGGGTTAGAGTTAATTCGGGTTGTTTTTTGAAGGAAATGAGACACTTAGTCTCTTTAAGGAAGGTTTAGTTTGGAAAAGTCAATTGGATGTTGACTTATGAGTTAGAGAGCTCGGATGTGAATTTTGGTGATTTGATTAGCTTCGGGATAATTTTTGACTTAGGAGTGTGATCGGAAGTGATTTTGCAGGTCCGGTATAGAAATAGGCTTGAATTGGCGAAGTTAGTATTTTTGCGATTTCCGGTTGATAGGTGAGATTTTGATCCGGGGGGCCGGAATAGAATTTCGAGAGTTGCACTAGCTTCTTTAGGTTATTTGGGATGTTTGTGCAAAATTTCAGATGACTCGGAAGTGCATTGGTCGGGTTTTTGATCAAACACATATTTTGGAAGTTTTAGAAGAATTTAGGCTTGAATCCGATGTAATTTGATAGTTTTGATGTTGGTTGTGGTGTTTTGATGATTAGAGCAAGTTTGACTGATGTTTTAGAATAGGTTGGCATTTTTGGTTGAGGTCCCGGGGGCCTCGGGGTGATTTCGGATGGCCAACAAGGTGAATTTTGGACTTGTATGATTGCTGATAGTTCTACTATCTGGTATTTCTGCATCTACGGAAAAGGGGCCGCAGATGCGGTAAAGGGAGTCGCATGTGCGGTTTTAAGGGCTGAGGCGACTTCCGCAGAAGCGGTCGGTGGCCTGCATATGTGGTGACTGCAGAAGCGGTATTGGATCGTAGAATTGGTATGGGACCGCAAAAGTGGTCCTGGGCGAGTAAGAGAATTACGCAAAAGCGGAAAATGGACCACAAAAGCAGAAATGACTGGCAGAGATATTTAATTCCATCTTCGCAAATTTTTTAAAGAACTTAACATTTTAACTTCGGACTTTGAGGTTTTTGTGCGATTTCTGAGAGGAAATCAAAGGACTTCATTAAGGTAAGGAATTCTGAGCCTAAAACATAAATCTAATGAATAAGGATGAAAAAACATGGAATTAGAGATAAAAAAAATGGAGGTCTTGAACATAAGAGAAGGAAGAATGTGGATTTGAGGGGCCAATTGGACTCCGGTTCTGGTGATTTTTATATGTATAGACTCGTGGCGAGATAAGGAATCCGATGATGTTAAATTTTCTAACTTTTGAGAAGTAGGCCCGGGGCTCGGGTTTTACAAATTTCCTGAATTTTGATATTTTTCGAGTCTTTTCAATTGGGCTATATTCCCTTAGCCTATTGTAACGTATTCATTGTCGTTTTGGCAAGATTCGATGCGCGTGGAGGTCGATTCAAGAGGAAAGGGCATAGCGAGTTAGACTATTGGCCGGCGAGGTGAGTAATAATTTTAATTGATGTCCTTAGGGTTTGAAACCTCGGATTTGCACAACGTATTGCTATGTTGAGATGAGACACGTTCTCAATGACGAGCGCGGGAACATTTACTATTGGGGATTGTGACTTGGTCCATCCCGGTTGATACTTTACCGCGTATTTGACTATGATTTATTTTTTTAACCAGGATTTGAGCTTATTGCCATACTTGGGCTTATTGTCGACTATTTGAAATTCTTTGTAAACTTCCATCACTGATTCCTCCCTATTTGAAATATTAATTGAACTCAGTCCAATTGAATTATAATATTTCATAAACTTAGCTATTTTTACACAAACTGGAGATTTAAATGATATTTGAACTAGTGTTTGAGCTGAACACTACTATTTTACTGATGCCCGAGGGGCTTATGATTGTTTTGGATTGATTGAGGCCGAGGGCCATATGTGAGGATATGTGGAGTGATGTGAGGAGGCTTTCAGGCCTCGAGTGTGATGTGAGAAGGTTTTCAGGCCTTATGTTGATAAGAACATGCTTTCAGGCCTTATAATGATATAGCACTTGGGCTGTAGGAGCCCCTCCGGAGTCTGCATACCCACAGTGAGCACGGGTACAGATGTGATTTGAGAGTGAGCCCGAGAGGCTGATGTTGTACTGTGTGAATAATACTGAGCCTGCGGGGCTGATATTGTACTGAAAGGTTGATCTTGAGCCCGAGGGGTCGGTTTCTGGTTATTTCTCATTGATGAAAACAATTGTCTTTAACTGTTTTAAAAGAGAGCTATTTGATGCTTCACTGTTTTACTGCTTAACTGATTTTGCTACTTGAGATAGCATTTCTTTGTGCATTTATGAGATTTGATGCTTTCAGTCATTATTTTTTCTTATTACTCACTGGATCAGAGAACTCACATTATTCCCCGCACCGTGTGTGCAGATACATGAAGAGCAGAGTTCACCCCTGAGCGCTGATTCTATCCAGACTAGGTGGTAACTAGGAGTGATGAGGTAGCTCTTGACGTTCGCAACCCTGTTTCTCCCTTATCTTCTGTTATTTACATTATCCCCAGACTTTGTACCTAGTTCCAGACTTGTAGTATTTTAGTAGACTCCGTAGTAGCTCATGACTTGTGACACCCCGATTTCAGGCTGTGTCGGGATGGTTCCCTGTTTTATCTTTTTTTTTCGCACTTATGATAATGTTTAATGTTTTAGACCTGTTCATGCTAAGTAATTGTTAAAAGAAGTGTTGGTATTTTGTTGGTTGTCCTTGTCTTCATGAAAGGCGCCATCATGACCGGGTTCGAGAATTGGGTCGTGACAGAAGGGAACGAGTCACCAACTCTAATAGTTGAGCTATACGAACGCGGAGAAGGCAGAAACATACATACGCGATCGTGGAAGGTATTTGCAAACGCGAAGAAGGAAAACTGTTAACCACCCAATAATCCTTAGCAATCGCCGCTATACCCATGTGATCGCATAGAAGGGAACACTAGAAGATAGAACAACACTTCAAAATAGTAGGAAAATTACCCGTAGCCCATCCGAAACATGTCCGAGGCTCTCAAGACCCTGTCTAAACACACAAACAAGTTCAATAACCAAACACGGACTCACTCGGGGGTCTCAAATCACATCAAACAACGCTGAAACGATGAAGCATACCATGAATTGAACTTATGAACTTTTCAATCTTCCAACTTCTAAAACTCGTGCCGAAACCTATCAAACCAACTCGGAATGATGCCAATTTTGCATAGAAGTCCCAAATAATATAATGGAGTTGTTCCAACTCTCGGAATCGTATTCCGACTCCGATATCACAAAAGTCAACTATTGGTCAAACTCCTCCATCTTCCAAACTTCAACTTTTCCAACTTTCGCCAAATTGCTTCAACTCAACCCACATACTTCCAAATCCAAATCCAGACGTATGCCTAAGTCCAGAATCAAAAACCTAGCCTATGGGAATCATTGAAACTCCAATCCAAGGTCAAATACTCAAAAGTCAATTCTTTCAACTTCAAGCTTCTTAATTGAAATTCACTTTTAAAAATCCTTTTCGAACTTCTCAAAACCTGAACCGATGGTGCACGCAAGTCATAATACACTGCGTGAAGCTACTCGTCTCAAACTGCAAAACTGGACGCAATTGCTTAAAAGAACCGGTAATCGTTACAAGAGTAGTATATGATTATAACCTATAAATAATAACTAGTTATAATTGCTAAGAAAGATAGAAAGTTTCGGATAGAATTGGTCGATAAGAATAGATAAATATTTAACTATTTTTAAATGTACAAATTAGTTAGAAAAATGACAAATGTTCATCTACTTGTAAGAAATTCTTTATATAAATAGACATCACAAAGGCAGACTTATCCAGAACAGGGCAAAAAAAGAGGATGACATCAAAGACGGACAATTCAAGTATGAAGCAATAATAAGGTGAACATGATAGAAACATGAGTTATATGCGATGGTGATTGTGGTAGCAACTACAAAATGAGGAGTTCCGTATAACTGTAGCAATTGCAACATGAGGAGTTTCGCATAACTATATTTTCAAAAAAATATATTTTATAAATGTCTCATAACCTACTATATTATGCGATTTTCTTGCTTATGTTTCCTTATGCAACTATTTGCGTTGATATTAATGTTGTGTGTCAATGTATATTTTGGCTTGGTAACGTCCAATATTAACACCTACTTTCTCTTTTGGCCCTGTATTACTAGGCTTTTGGCAATGTTTTTTGTCATATGTGAACCAAGGAGATAAGTAGTATTACTAGACAATAATTGCATGTTAAGGGAGAACTCAAAATTTGGAGGTCCTGGAGAAATAATTGCATCCATAAATAAGTTGCTTATAAATAAGTGCTATTTGTTTAAAAATGTAGCTCAAAATAGCAATATAAAACAAGAAGATAAATAGAATAAGAGAATAAGAGATAACTTTCTTTTTCATCAAGTGTAAGTATGTTCCATCTCACATTTCATGCCTCTATTTATACTATTACATAGGAAGGTTACAAAATGATTGTCTTAAATATGACATTAACAATTGAGATCATGGGGAGGGGCTATGGAGGTGTGAGAGTTACTATCATAAATGTGATGAGTAGTGGGAGGTTATTTACATCATGGGTGCAAGTAGTGGGAGTAGTGGACATCCACATTTACTAAAGATTTTATAACACTCCCCCTTGAATTTCCAAAAAATAGATAATATGCCTTGTAAAAACATTAGTAAGGAAAAATTCTGTAGGAAAAAATCTTAGTAAAGGAAAAAAAAGTACACATCGGTAATACCTCTATTTGCTGCCTCGTTAAAAACCTTGCCAATAAAACCCAGTGGGACAAAACCTAGGCTAAGGAAAAAAAATACAGTGCGTATCTTATTCCTCCTCATGAAAATATCACCTTATTTCTCGAAGTCGTCACATTCCAATCTTATGTCTCAACTTCTCGAATGTTGAGGTTGGTAAAGCCTTAGTGAACAGATCAGCCAAATTTTCACATAAATGAATCTGTTGACATTAATTTCACTATTTTGTTGAAGATCATACGTGAAAAAGAACTTTGGTGAAATATGCTTGGTTTTGTCTCCTTTGATGTATCCTCCTATCAGTTGAGCAATACAAGCAGCATTATCTTCATATAGAGTTGTTGGGCTATCCTTTTTCATATGAAAACCACACATTTCCTGAATATTCTGAATCATTGATCTCAACCAAATACATTCCCGACTAGCTTCATGAATGGCTAATATCTCAGCATGATTTGAAAACGTGGCAAGTATTGTTTGTTTCGTTGAACGCCATGATATAGCAGTACCTCCATATGTAAACAAATAGACT
Organism: Nicotiana benthamiana; assembly: GCA_034376525.1. Classification (NCBI taxonomy): domain Eukaryota; kingdom Viridiplantae; phylum Streptophyta; class Magnoliopsida; order Solanales; family Solanaceae; genus Nicotiana; species Nicotiana benthamiana. The sequence continues at coordinate 94,766,157 of CM067323.1, read as the reverse complement.
GTTTGAGATCGGGCTTTATGTGGATCAGACAAATAACCTACATCGGTATAGCCAATCATTTCTGACTTGAATTCATTAGAATAAAACAATCCCATATCTATCGTTCCCCGAAGATATCTAAATATATGCTTAACACCATTCCAATGTCTTCTTGTTGGGGAGGAGCTAAATCTTGCTAATAAGCTCACTGCAAAAGCAATATACAGTCGAGGATTGTTGTCAAGATACATCAGTTCCCCAATTGCACTATGATATGGAGTTCCATCACCAACGAGCTCTTCATCATTTTCTTGAGGCCGAAATGAATTTTTATTGATGTCAAGCGATCCCACAATTATTGGGGTACTCAATGGATGTGCATTATCTATATAAAATTGCTTTAAAACCTTTTCAGTGTATGTTGATTGATGGACAAAAATTTCATCTAGTACATGCTCAATTTGGAGGCCAAGACAAAGTTTTGTCTTACCAAGACCTTTCATTTCAAATTCTTTCTTCAAACACTCTACAACCTTTGGAAGCTCTTTAGAAGTGCCAATGATATTCAAGTCATCAACACACACAGCTATAATGACAAATTCGGATCCAAACCTCCTAATAAAGACACAAGGGCAAGTAAGGTCATCTTTGTACCCTTCATTCAGCAAATCTCGTTAAAGCGATTGTACCACATCATCCCTGATTGTTTCAATCCGTATAAGGATTTTTGAAACTTTATTGAACAAGTTTCTCTTGAACTTTTATGTGCTTCAGTAACTTTAAATCCTTCAGGGATTTTCAATAAAATTTCATTGTCCAGGAAGCCATATAAGTAGGTTGTGACAACATCCATCAACTGCATATTCAAACTTTTTGTGGACTGCCAGATTTATTAGATACCTGAAGGTAATTGCATCTACCACAAGAGAATATGTCTTCATATAATCAATGTCAGGTGTTTGCAAAAACCCGTGTGCCGCAAGTCGTGCTTTATTTCTTACGACTTCACCTTTCTCATTTCGTTTTCGCACAAAAATCCATTTTTAGTCCACTGGCTCGACACCTTCAGGTGTTTGGACTATTTGTCCGAAAACTTCATGCTTTTCGAGTGAAGCCAATTCTTCTTGAATTGCATTTTTCCATTTTGGCCAATCTTATCTTTATGCATTCATCGACAGATTTGGCTCAAGATCCTCATCTTGTTGCATTACTTCAACTACAACATTATATGCAAAATTATTGTTAACAAAAACGTTATTTTGGTTCCACCTTTTTTTTGTAGAGACATAACTTATTAAGATCTCTTCATTTTTATCATTTTCAGGTACTAGAACCTCATGTGCGGTCTTATCAATTGCAATGTTATGATAAACTTCATCATTTTCTCCTTTCCTTTTTTTGGGGATTCTTATCCTTGGAACTAATTGGTCTACCATGTTTAAGGCGTGGCCTAGACTCATTTGCATCATACTGTCTAGCTGGGACATCAACTCGTATTGGAGCATTTACACTTGGAATATGCGATTTAGTAACTCGTGGAAGGTTATTAAATGCATCTGGTAATTAATTTGCAACATTTTGCATATAAATGATCTTTTGAACTTCTTGTTCACATTGATTTGTGCGAGGATCCAAATGAGATAGAGATAATACGTTCCAATCTATTTCTTTTTTTTAGATATTTATTTTCTCCCCCTAATATTGAAAAAATTGATTCATCAAAATGACAATCAGCAAATCTGGTTGTAAACAAATCTCCTGTCATATGCTCCAAATATTTGATAATAGAAGGAGATTCATAACCACCATATACTCCCAACATTCTTTGGGAACCATCTTTATGCGTTTTAATGGAGCAATTGGAACATATACCGCACATACAAAAATTCTTAGATGAGAAATATTTGTCTCCTGACCAAAAGCCTATTGTAATAGGGAGATCTTATGATAACTGGTTGGCCTTATGCGCACAAGTGCTGCTCCATGTAAAATAGCATGTCCCCACACTGAAAGGGGAAGTTTTGTCCTCATTAGCAATGGTCTAGCGATTAGTTGAAGTCGTTTAATCAATGATTCTGCTAGACCATTTTGAGTATGAACGTGCAACCAAATGCTCAACTTTTATTCCAGTGGCCATACAATAATCTGTAAAGGCCTGAGATGTAAATTCATCAGCATTATCAAGACGAATTGTATTAATTGCATAATCTGAAAATTGTGCTCTTAACCTTATTATTTGAGCCAACAATCTCGCAAATGCCATATTACGAGTTGACAATAAGCACACATTTGACCATTTTGTAGATGCGTCTATCAAGACCATAAAATACTTGAATGATCCACATAGAGGGTGTATAGATCCACATATATCACCCTGTATACGTTCTAGAAATGCAGAGGATTCAATCCCAACTATAGTTGCTGATGGTTTGCTAACCAATTTCCTTCCGAACAAGCAGCACATCAGAATTCCTTAAATTGAAGAATCTTCTTATTCTTCAATGTGTGCCCATTTTAATTCTCTATTATTCTGCACATCCTGTTAGAATCGGGATGGCCCAATCAGTCATGCCAAATGATAAACTCATATGAACTAGTAAACTTCTTGTTTACTATGACATGTGATTCAACCTTTCCTTCGTTTGATGTCTCAACATGGTAGCCATTTTGGCGAATAACTTTGAAATTCAACAAGTTTCTTTGAGACTTACTACAATACAATGCATTATCAATAGTTAATATCGTTCCTCTGAGTAATAATAAGGCTGCTCTTCCATAGCCCTCAATCAACTTTGTACTACCGAATATTGTATTAACATAGACCTTTTTCATAACCAAATAAGAGAAAATTTTCTTTTTTCTTAATACTGTGTGAGTTGTAGAACTATCCAAAAGACATAAATCTCCATTGCTCATCTTGGATCCAATTGAAGACTAGAGAATTTTAATTACAATGAAAAGAGCTCAACTTCGTGCTGATAACGTGTTTAAAAATGTAGCTCAAATTAACAATATAAAACAAGAGGATAAGTAGAATAAGATAAGAAGAGATAAATTTCTTATTTCAGCAAGTGTACGTGTGTTCCTTCTCACATTTCATGCCTCTATTTACACTATTACATATGAAGATTACAAAATGATTGTCTTAAACATGACATTAAGAATTGAGATCATGGGGAGGGGTTATGGACGTGTGAGAGTTACAATCATAAATGTGATAAGTAGTAGAAGGTTATTTATATCATGGGTGAAAGTAGTGGGAGTAGTGGACATCCACCTTTACTAAAGATTTTATGACACCATTCCTTTTTGGAACTCGCCAAATTTGTATCAACAAATTTGATTTCTAACTAATATACAATTTTGTATTTTTTATGTAGTTTATAATATATAAGTTTTATTTTAAATGAACAAGTTCGAGTTTACATATAATATTAAACAGATCATCTCAAATTCAACAAAAAATACTTTTTATTAAAACTCACTATTTAAGTATTATTACTGAAAAAAGAGAATCTGATTTTAAGAATAGAATTCTAATTAGAGTGAATGTCCATCTTGTAGAGAGTTTTACTTTGAGGCTAAGTCATTTTTCTTCCTATAAATAGAGGGGTCTTACCCCATTGTAAATCACCCCAAAATTCAATAAGAATTTCCTCTCTCTTTTTCTCTGCAATATTGCTCTTCTTCTTTTATTATTTTATAACACGTTATCAGCACGATGCTCTAACCAACTGAGGTAATGGGCCCCAATTTTTTTTCATCATCACCAAGAACGACCCTCTCCAAAAGCACGAGCAGCCATTGGAGACTCAATTATCTTTGTCCGACCAAAGATTACAATGGACCTCAATTGAATACTAAGAAAACAGAAATTAAAAAAAGGAGGAGGAGCGCAACTTTTGCAAAAAGCGACCCCCTCCTGAAGCTTCATCCTCTCCAAACGACCCCCACTCCCTGATTTCGTGGTCTCATTCATACCCCAGCGCCAACTTCCTCTTCTTCAATCTTCACGCCAAAGAAACCAGAGAGAGCAACTGTTTTTCCATTAGAGAGGAGCTGTTGTCGCTCTTTTTATCTCCCTCCTCAGTAACTCACTGGAAGAAACGAGCTTCGGCAGTTCGCCAGATTGACGAGCTTAACCAGAAAACCGGCGACGACTGCTACCCCCACATTTTTGTTTCTTCTCTATTACTGCTGCAACAAAGGTAATGTTTCTGGTGAGATCAAGTTCAATAAAAGCTTTGTTCGTTGGTTGCTAGTTTCGCTCGAGATTCCGGCGAGGTCCCGGAGTTGCTGTTTTTCTGTTCGATTTCAGTCAAAGTTTTGATCCTTCAACGTCTTTTGCCAAATTGCTCAAAAAAAATTGGCTCCATCTCCCTATGATTCCTACATCAAGTAACAAATCTTCGAAAGATTTGTCGCCTAGTTTTACTCTCCCATGCAATTTCGATGACGGCTTCTTCTATTTAAGGTAAGTATTTTATTTTTTTCTTTCATATTCTTGATATTCTATTATTTGATTTTAAATACAAGCAAAGACGATAAATTTTAATTGCAATTCTAATGGAGTTTGTAAGAAATTATAACCATCCGAAGTGGTAAAATTTCTATGCCTTGCCATGATCAAATTCATGTATGATTGTGGGCAAAGAATTGATAACCCGTCCCATTGAATTTGCTACATTGTCATTCCTTTTAGAGAATATGATAGCAACACGTGATAAGTATGAAAGAAGACAAAATTATTACCATGAAGGTATCAATAGATGTGGACATGGCAATAGACGAAATTATTATCGTCATCATTGTGATAATGAGAATACAAAGGATTCTCAAAATTATCCTTCACTCTATGAAAGTAAAGTTTGTCATTAATTTGACATGAGATTTCGTAAAGCACATACAGATGATTATGGTCCATTCATGATGTGAATGTGACAACATCTAATTTATGAATACATATTCATTCTTGGAATAATGTGAACGTGCTAGTGGTGGTGAATATACCACACTCACCTCTAGAAGGAGGTTTGAGATGAAATAAGAAAATAATATCATTATGAATGGTCATTGGTCATGTACCTATTGTACGCCAAAATATTTTGGCAATGTGATTATTAAAGGACATCAATAATGCAAGAAATATATCTTGCATATAATTTTGACCATAACCGTTATGGTATAACTTTCTCTTTAAAAGAGATATTCACCATATGGATGTTAATGAATATATGGTAGTACCAAATTAATTGAGAGCTCTGCAGGAGCCAATTATACTATTTTAGAGAAATACAATTGATTACCAATAAGGTATTCTGTTGTAGTAAGTCTCAAAGAACTTATTCAGTTTCCAAAGTATACGTGGAAGCGATTGATTATATTGAGACTATAAATAAAGGAAAGATTTGATATCTTCTATTACTACAATTTGTAGCGGAATAATATGTATGCGAAAAGCTACTCGCTTTGTTCTTCAGTTTGTACTACACAAATAAAAGAATGCCACAATAAAGTAGAACTTTATTGACATAAAACTCATATCATAATAAACTTGGAGTTTATTGATATCCAGTTGGCATAGCTGGTTTAGTCATATTAATAAAAGTATGATGTGCAAAATAAACGAGAATCTATATGGGTAAATATTAAAGAACTAGAAAGTTCTTTACGAATTCTCTTATATTGCTTGTTCTCATTAATTAATTGACCAACTAAAGTTGGGATTGAATCCCATGAATGCTGGAAATATCAAAGGTGAATATGGGCCCATTCATCTGCCATGTATACCACATAAGATGCATCTATGAGATGGTTACATGTGCGATTATTATTATCCCGCAACATGGTATTTTGCGAGGTAACTTGCTCAATAATTCAATTTAGAGCAGCATTTCCAGATTTTCTATTCAAGATAGTTTATATTGATAAGATAGTTTCATCATAGTTGGTTTAGCAAAATAATTTATTGAGTGCCTCCACTTAATAGCTAGATTGTTTCTTATGAGAACAAAGTTATATATATCAATTTGATATGTGTTATATACGAAAGTATGTTGCATTCTCCCATCACAAATGGTTCAGGGTCAGGAACCAAATAATTTCATCTTATTATTATTGATGTGCGGTGTATATTTTCATTAACACTATAATGCACAAAGATGGATTTCAAAGTTGAGGAAGCAAGTTAGTTTTTCTAACATGAGAGGGAGACAAGATACAACAGTTGAGAAAAAAGTTACATGGAATAAATTATTATTTATACATATAGATCCTCGAATAGGATAATATGAACTTGAAGTTCATAAAAGGATAATTCATTTGCAACAGATTGAAAAGAATGCCATACGCATTTGCTGACCCAAAGAAAGTAAATATATTCTCATTGCAAATGCTCATATTAAGTCCTAGAAGGACAAAGTCTATGGTACGCTTAAAGCGTATAGACAAATCGATTTCAAATAAACTTCTCGATAAAGAAGAAGAGCAAATGATCAAAGTGGTCATAATAAGGAGGCAAGTGATCTAGAAGATCACATGACATAACACTTCATAAAATCTCATGAGAGATTCAGGTACCTGAATATATGAATGAAAAGATATATATGTTATGTATTTATAAAAATTTATTGGAACCAACATAATATGTTTGTCGGCGACATCTATCATAGCGCTAAGTATAGATGAGGATCTTATGTCTAATCGAGTATAGACACAAAAGTATTGGTCAAATGGAAGAGATATAATTCAAGTAGAATTGATTTCATATGAAAGACATGTAGTTTTTTACATGTAGTTCAAATACTTAAAAGTATAAAGTCAATGGTATGTGCAATCAGGTTTCGATATCTTATTTGTCTAGCATGACATGAAAACTTGATATGCATCTAAAGTCTATAATATGGCTTATATGACTTAACTTATATGACAATGCATGAAGGATTTAAGTTGCTTGAAGCATCTACAATTCTTGATCTTGAGGTACCACTTCCTCAGTGCAATTTATGCACAAATGTATCTTGCTGTAACTATAAGCATGATAATGTGATAGTGAGGATACCTTTATGGAGATATTAAAGAGCCATTCCATGATATTTGTGAAGACATTATATATCTATCACGAGTTATGATTTCGAGGTGCAAATATTCATTATAGTTAATATGGCTGATTTATTTATCAAATCTCTACCAGCGATCTCTTGAAGATGGTGCACAAGATTGGAAATGCGAAAGCTCAAGGATGCGAATTGATGCTCTCTTCAGGGGGAGTTAATGCGGGTTGCACTCTTTTATCCTTACAAGGTTTTGTCCCACTAGGTTTTCCTTGCAAGGTTTTTAACGAGGCAACCAATAGGCACATTTCTAAACGTGTGTACTCTTTTTCCTTTTCTAGAATTTTTTCTCCCATTGGGTTTTATTTTAACTAAGGTTTTAATGAGGTACATTACTTATTGAGTAGACATTCAAGGGAGAGTGTTAAGAATAGAATTCTAATTAGAGTGAATGTCTATCTTGTAGAGAGTTTTACTTTGAGGCTAAGTCATTTTTCCTCCTATAAATAGAGGGGTCTTACCCCATTGTAAATCACCCCAAAATTCAATAAGAATTTTCTCTCTCTCTTTCTCTGAAATATTGCTCTTCTTCTTTTATTATTTTATAATAGTCTTATTTTACATTTACATAAAATATTAAATGCTTGACCCTCCAAATTCGACCCAAGCCATTGGGTTTGAACTAAAAACTTAAATACTATACTTGGCTTAACATAGAATTCAGGTGTGTTTGATAATGAAGGAAAATATTTTCAACAAAAAATAAGTGATTTTCTTACTTAATTTTGGATATTTGGTTAGAAAACAAATATAAATGTCTCAAAAGTATTTATATATTATTAAGAAAGCACTATGATGGTTGTGGGCGGAGACAATAGCAGATTCATGATATATTGGCGTGGGTGCTTAATCGATTTTAGTGTAAATTTAATGTGATGAAACTTGATACATGCTGTTGTCGTCGCCATATTCGATATATCACTTAGTCATCTCTGCCTCGCCGCGGGTCAGCACCTCCGCAAGTCATCGATTGTGACGTTTACGAAGGGTCAACCCCTCAGATTTTTTAGTTATTGGCCTCTATTCACACTTAAACATTATATGCTTGTGTGGATAGATGTGTAACGTGTGAAATGACTTAGTCAAGAGTTCTTCGATAAAGCTGCTAGTGCCAGGTGAACTCATATTGGCTAAAGTAAAAGAGAAGAAAATGCTGCTAATCACTCTAGTCACTCTAATCTTGATGACTCTATAAAATCGGAGAATTCTGATGCTGTCTCGTGTTAACCCCCAATAGTATAGTGGATGTTCATTATCAATCATTAAATTTATATTTTATGTGAAGACATAAAATAATTTGGCCAAAACCAATAGGTGCTGTCCAAACGTATATCCGCCATCGGGTGGGACAAGGGTAGAGGCGATTGGGAGGGCTAAAATCGTAATTGGATAGTTGGAAAAACTAATTTTCCTCTATTAATAGGATAGCCATTTCTTGAAATTGAAAGAACAATATTTTTCCAAACATTTAAGCAACCGTCCAAAATTGAAAACCAAACACACACCTTTGACCAAAGGGAAATCTGTCCGAGCTCTCACATTCAAGATGACCATCACAGAAATGTTCTATAGTATATGGTTGGAAAGAAATGCAAGAATCTTTGAAAACACTTACTGTAATTGTGACAAACTCCTAAGTAGTATATCCTATATTTGTAATGTTCGAGCTCATCCTAGGCTTAGTATACATATTCAGCAGTTCATGATATGAATACTGAATATTAGAGTAGCATAGATTTCGTGTTTTTATTAGATAGGCAGTTGAGTTTAAAACTGTCTTTGATATGTAAAGACCTTTTGGTGATTAATAAAAATTTTAATTACCAAAAAAAAACACAGACCTTTGGAAGCAAGATGCTCACAAGATCCGGATCTAGGACAGGTGTCCAAAGCAGAACACAGGATTCCTACTTCCTGCATTTTGATTGGTTGAAGATGACAACTTTTGTTGCCGATTGGACCTGGTAACCACATTACGTGTAAAAAACACTTCTTCCCATTTCATCTGGTTAGGGTTTCATTTGGGCCAAATACCACAAGGATAAGCAAAATAAGCATTGGCACAAACTGCAGGCATATTCCTCATATTCTTCCTTGTATATCCAGCTTCTCATCTTCAGCTCATCTATTTAATTAAAAATAAAAAAGGAACAATCTTTGATATACTCAAGTCAAAAATCAATCATGGCAACTTCTCAGACAGAGCAAGATCTTCTCATGATGTCTTCCCTTTTTGATGATCCCAAAGGTGCAAATTTTTGTTACTTTTATTTTGTAGTAGAATTCAATATCTAACAGTTTATGATTTTATTGAACTTTTGAGATTTATTCCCTTTTTTAAAGTGAATCTTGATGGTCTTATGCTATGTGTAGTTCATTTTATTATTACGGCATGCCTGAATCCAACTCCATACTGCTACTTTTTGCTGTGATTCTCATGGTGATTTGGAAAAATCAGTAATTTATTCCCAAGGGATGGATTGCAGGAGAAAATGTGAAGTCCCGAGGGATAGCTATCGAGAAAAAGATCGAGTTTCTTGAAAGCTTGGCTGGAAAAGTAATTTTCTTTGCATCTATTTTTGGCAGTCGATCTATTTTTATTGACTTAAATACTCATGCCCACTTCTCATTTTAGAAATTGCTATTGTGACCTCAGTTTTTGAGATTAATGGGTTTGTCTATTTTGTATCTGCAATTCATATCATATCTTGATTGGTAGTTTTTGGATAAGTAGATAATTAGCTCCTCAGTTGGTTTAATTCGACATGCTTAGTTGAGCGACCATTATAAGAGTAGTGTTTAGGGTTGGGTAGTTTCTTTCCATTTTGGAAAATTGAATGTAGCATGGGTTTCCTAGATTCTTTTCTTGTTTATCCAACTAATATGTATTTAGATGATGTGTATTCCGAGTTATATATGCCAAAAGTATTATCATTTCAGGTCAGCAACAGGAGATCTCGCAGATGGTTGAACGATCGTCTTTTAATGGAACTTGTTCCTCGTTTAAATGCAGAAGAAATTAGAGGGTTGTTTGCCCCACCACCTTTTGGTAAGATATTTTTGGGTGTGATATTATTCCGTAATTGATCATTTCCTGTTCCTAATGTACAAATGATGTACATTTTACCGTTGGTTTCTTTTGGAAGCAAGCTTTGGAGACAGTTCGTCACCTTCCCTAATACTGATAAAACATAAGGTGCCCAGGTTACACTGATAGAACATAATGGACCCTACGCAGCACGAATTTGGATTAGTCGGGCTAATGGGTTCTGAATACTAAATGGTTGTACCAAAAAAAAAGAATCATTATCTGAGCCAAAAAAAAAAACTAACGTGAGTCAATTTGGATAAAGCTTGTGGCGTCAGAGCTGGATATGCAGTTTTAATCATCTTTTGGTACTACAGCTGTTCTTAATTTTCTAGCTGCTATTAGTAGAGGTTAAGTTTCTACATTCATTGTCTTCGCTGAAGTTGAAACATCTTGAAGCAAAAGAAAATACATTTTCTAGCAAAGAAGGATGCCTGCCTGGCCAAGATTATTTAGCACAATGATTTTTGCACATACACTTCTTTCTTGTTAAAAGAAAAAAAAATATTAGCATACATACTGCATGGAGATTTCTTTTTGTCCAGGGAAACAGTTGTATCATCCTTCATCTTTTGTTCTGAACATGATACATTCGTGCATATATGTCTTCTTTTTCACAATTTGTTTATTTTAAAGAGCACAAAATATGTTAATATTAAATAGGAAAACAAGAAAAAGGAAGAAATGTTGTATCATTGCACCAAAAATTATTAGGGCTTTGTGTTCAAATATCTTGAAGTAGAAGCAGAAGTGCCGTATGTTTTGAAGCAGGGTTGTGAATGTGATAATGGCCAAGTTATAACTCATGGTTGTGATTTTATATTTTTACATTGCATCTCATCTTGGCCATATAGAAGCTCTTCGGCTGTTCATATTCTTTTGTCAAATATATATACTTTTCAATTGAACTTTTTTTTCTTCAAGAATAAGTACTTTTTCATTGAACTTATAACACGCTAAATTTTATTTCTGATATTAACATATTGATATTTCTTTTTCTGCAGGTGATGATGTGCCACCCTCAGTATTTTGCTTGACGAATGTGGAGGAGTGGGATAAATTCAGGAATATAGACATGGATAAGGAGGTGTTTTCCTGTTTCCGTAAAGTGTATTTACTTCCTAAAAACCTGGCAACATTTACTTCGAGTAGTGTTTATATTAAAAACTATGACTTCTTTCTACGCTATGTATTTTCACCCCCTTCTTTTTTTGATAAGCATGCATTCTTTCCTTTGGTTTTCCTGGCGAATGATTTCCTTAGGACAATTAGGCAATATGAAAGGCCTGTTGTTACTTCATAGTTAAATTGAACTACTTATTAAAGCACAGTTCATTATTGATTACTATATGAAATTCTTGATTAACTCTTGATGAAGTATGTCTTCACCCCTTTGTTTCAAAAGTTTGCATTTTTATTTAATTCAATGTAGTGACGCTCTTTCTTGGAATTTGACTTGTGATGTTGCAAAATTGTCTTATGGTCTTCTATATGCTCATATTTGGTTAGGCTACCATAATGGATGCTCTTGAAGGTAAAACATCGAAGCGAAAAAATTGCATGGATAATGATAAGGTTGCGGTATTGACTGCATGGCATAGAGTGGATTGTCGAACAAGAGAGGCACTTCGACGTAACTTTCTCCCTGAATTGGTCAGCAGCTATGAGGTATTGTTCCTGAAAATTATTGGGCCCCTTGTCTTCAATTTGTTCTTCTGTATGCGTTGTTCTTATGCAAATGTTATTCAGCTATTGCATCTGTTATTGTTCTGAAGATGTTGCAGCAAACACCGACTTGATATGTATTAAGGTTCTGATAGAAGTTTAGCTTGTTGAGCCTCCAAGGGAGGTGGCCAGTGATTGCTGAGTTGAATTGACAACATTTGGAACCCATATTCGAGTTCCAGTAGAGCCGACAATGAACTCTTCTCATCTATCTAAGTTCATGGGGAGAGTTACCTCATACTTGTGCCGGTAGGAGGTAGCAGGTGCCCCACGGATGGTCGAGGGCGGACGCCGGCCCGAACACCATTGTTATTAAAAAAGAAAATTTAAGCTGGTTCCACGGGCTAATTGATTTACCTTGGGATTACTGGTTCTGCAAAATAATCTACATGCTCACGTGAAACAACTTAGATGTCTACTCCTTCGTACTCGAGTTGGAGATTAGTGTAATAAGAAGAAATAACATGGATTTTCTTTTAGGCTTTGCTATAAACTATAGTTTGGGTGTGGGGAATGGGTCCATGCTTGCTGTAGCATTAGGAGTGTGCCAAGCCAAGTTATGTACTTCATTTGTTATGTACAATTGTTTCTCTCTTTATGGAACCATCTAGCTGGCTGCTATCCTTTCATTCCCTGTTTCCGTTTCCCTTTCACGTCTTTTAGTTGGTCTAGATCTTTTTGCTCTTATAACTTGTGGGATAAACTCTTAAATAACCTTACCCCGGCGGTATTTCTGATAGTACATAGGATTTTATTTTTACATTTTCATTGTTTTACGCTGCCTCTCCAACCATTCTCTCGTTTTTTTAACTAGAATTTTGGATATCTTACTGTAGCAATGTGTACGAGCATTTGTGGAGAGTGGTGATGGAGAGGTGTTTGTGCTACGGGTTCAAGACCCCTTCCATCGGTTATTGCTGCATGGTGTTTGTGAGGTATGCTTTGTGGAGCAATAATGTTTACATTTCCTCATTGCAGCATGACGTCATTTATGTCATAATAACATTGAGCACTGCTTCAACTTCGGGTCTGACGTGAGCGTTGAATTTGGGAATTTGGAATGGCTGTAGAACAGCGCCTCTAGATGTTCAAAGTTGTATTGTTAAGTAAGAAGAAAACAATTTGCTTAGTCTCAGGAGATGTTGCCTTTACAGCTTTACCTTATAAGAGAATGCACATACGACGCTTATCTGATATGTGATATGTGGACTAATCTTTTATGGTCATCTTATGACTACTTGCTTGTGTTTTAACAGTTCTACAACCTGGTCTCCGTAACAACCTCTCAAACAGAAGGCAGCGAGGCTGTGAAAGTGACTAAGATAAAGAAGAAGAAGAAGGCGGGTTCAGCTGATCTTCCAAACATTACACTCTGCAACTTTCTGAAGATGGCAAAAGAAGGGTTCTGGTGATTTATTTCGGCAGGATCTAGTCCCTGTATCATTACTATGTTGTGCATTATCATAATTTACTCATTAACATCAAATATGGTTGTTCCCTTGGCAATTCCGACGTCTGTATTAATAAATTAATGACTTGAATGGTGGGTGCTTTGTTTGGAAATGTCTTATTTCTGGGGGCACCTATAAGGGATGGTTGCAAGGGGAATCTAATTTGCTTTGTATATATCGCAGTAATAATCGTAACTTGTGATTTATTACTGGATTTCTTCCTTCTGCTCCGTTCATTTTTCTCAGATCTCAAGGGTGCTTTGTTGTGGAGGAAACAACGACTTATAGAACTCTAATACTAGTGGAACTGAAAAGAAAAGAAAAGCACTCTACTACTTATTAACCCTTTACTCCAATTTTTGAAGTCCACTCTCGTATCACGAGTCATGTCCTCAGACAAGTTGAAGCAGCACCATGTCCTGCCTAATCACTTTGCCGAAATACTTTTCAGGCTTGCCTTTACTTCTCATAAGACTTACCAAGGCCAACCTCTCACGCCTTATCTCGCCGCTTTATGCCTTATCTTGCCGCTTTACATGCCCCTCGTTTCCGCATAACTTCATTCCTTATAAGAAGTTGAAAAATATAAGTAACTATTTGTTTGTTTTGTTTTAAGCTTACTTTTATTTAGGAAAGTGAGTAGGAATCCCCAACAACTACCAATGACTAAAACTAAAAGTAGAAAAAGTAATGTCAAGATGAGATAAAATAATCCAAGTTAATTACTGACTGTTGCAGTTGCCAGCTAAGGCTCACTCAATGAAGAAAGAAGTAAAAAAAGAAAGGTTGGCTAATGCAGTTTAATCTTTGGTAACTTGATCACCAAGAGCCATCCATTGACTAAGTGATTGCTTTATTAACTACAATAAAATCCTTAATATCTCGTGCGTATACCAGACCACCAATTTCTTCCTTAGACTAATCTTGTTACAATGGCCATGAAACCCGTGAAGTACTGTGTGGTAAGTAAGTTATGTCTCACACATTTATTATATTTCTTGAATGGTATTTTCATTGTTTCAAATGGTTGTTGAACTCAGGTGGATGCCTTTGCTGAAGCAGCATTCAAAGGGAACCCAGCAGCCGTTTGCTTACTAGAAAAAGACGAAGATAACAAATGGTTACAGTCTGTTGTTACTGAGTTCAATATGTCTCAAACTTGTTATCTCACTTCACTTATCCAATCTAATGACGCTAACCCCACATTTGGCCTTCGTTGGTTCACTCCAGTTACTGAGGTCAGCCTATCTAGCTACTTCCTCTTTCAATTTCAAAACAATTGTTACTTAATTCTCCTTAGCTTTAAATTTATTCCACTGTCTTATTTAATACTATGAAGGCAATATGAATTACCCTTCGATCCTTTTCTTTTGGTAATGTTGTTAAAGTAGCAAACAAATTTGGACCTCTTCCTGAAAATTTGTTTATTCTTTCTTACTGCTTGCCTGTCTCTAGATTTATCCGGCTAGTGAAAGTATAAATTTAGGCAATACAAGTTTGGAGTTCATCTTTCTGAAAATTTGTTATTAGCAAGGAATTTCATTTGTGCTTTGTAGGTAGATCTGTGTGGACATGCAACGCTAGCAGCTGCATACTTTCTATTTGCCGATGGCTTGGTTAAAACTGATACGGTTGAGTTTTCAACAATGTCAGGAATTTTAACTGCCAAAAGAGTAGCAGAAGCCAAAGCTTCAAAGTCTCAGGACGATTCACCAACATGTTACTCGATTGAATTAGATTTTCCTGTTGTCCAAGTAGACGAGACGAATTCTGCTGATGTTGCTGCAATTTCTAAAAGCTTGAATGGTGCATCTGTGGTTGAGATCAGTGGGATATCTCAGGGCTACTATGTTGTACGTATTATTTACCTTTTATATTTCCATTAGTGCATAAAGATAAAAACTCATGCAAGTCTCATTTACAAAGGTGCAAACATGAAGGACATGCAAGAAAGAACGAAAACGAAATTACTTTCAATCCTAGGACAAGGCATCATAGGCAAATTTTAATTAAAATTAGCCCTTCCTAGGGATATGAAGAAAATTTAGTTTTTTCCAGATATTGCTCCCGTCAGGAGAGGCAGTGGTGGAATGCCAACTTCAATTTGCTCAAATAATGAATTTCCCTGGCAGAGGTATAGTAATAACTGGACCTGCTCCAAGGGGTTCTGGCTTTGATTTCTATAGTCGCTGCTTCTAGCCAAAGATCGAAATCAACGAGGTAACTGCCAGAACTTGAATCAATGAGGTATACAGTAATAAATTGCGTTCAATCAGATCACATCATATCATATCATAGTCAATGAAAAGGGTAGTGTTGAATTTGCACAACCTATAGAATTAAGCCAATTATATACCGTAGATATTGTTTATCATACCTTGGACAACTACAGGTCTATATGATGGTATGGCTCATGCTTCTTAGATATCTCACATGTTCATATTTTTGTTTTTTCAAACAAAACATTTCAGGATCCTGTTTGTGGAAGTTCTCTTTTTGCTTTGGCTCCTTATTGGCATAAAAAGCTTGGCAAATGTGACTTTGTTGCTTTAGCGGTACTTCCTCTTTTCTACCAACTTCCCCCATCTCCTCCAGTGCAGGGGTGGAGCCAATGAAGAAGTTACGGGTTTATCTGAACCCAGTAACTTTGGCTTAGGCCCTGTATATGTATTAAAATCCAGCTAAATAAGTTTAAATCCTTAATTCGCCTCTGCTTCAAAGGGCACGAAAAAGAACAAGCTGAAATTCTCATCCATGTGTTTTGTGCAATCTGGTACTTATACTAACATTTGTTCTCTTTTCCCTATTGACTTGTATTGTTTTGTGGTTCAGGCCTCAACTAGAGGTGGCGTTGTGAACGTGCATCTAAACGAGGAGAATCAGAGGAGAGGGAAAGCTCTTGCTGTCATGGAAGGTACTCTTCTAGTTTAATGTGCGAGTGGAAATCCATGATTTTCATTCATCGGGCGGATACTATCATAAATTCAATAAAGTGGTGCAAGTACGTGTATTCTATATTGGGTTTTCCTATGCATTTCACTCTCAATTTTAGAGTATTCTTCTCTTGTTGTAAGTTCAAGTGTGTTGAAAATCAATAAATTTCAGATATCAGAATAAAATGCTTGAAATTAATAGTAACAAAGACTGCATACCTTACAATATTCATATGTACATTCAAACTATAAAATTAAAAACAAAACCAGGGTATAGTGTCTTGCTTTAGGTTAATTTCAACTCAAGTTACTAGCAGTGGTAAAGTTGAAATTGGAACATGTGGTGTTGTATGCCAAAACTGATGAACTGAACCCTAATCTCTGTTGTCTCAAATCAAATTGCAGTAGATTGTCCTCCATTTGATGTCCCCCGATTATTATAGATGTCTTAGTCTTAACCCCACCATCCAAAAATCCTAAACACCACACATCAACACCATCTCGAAATATCCTAACCATTGAATTTGATCCGAATATCCTCCAAAACACATCATCACCGTGCATCACGAGATCAACGGTCGGCACGGCTGGTCCCACCTTAGTCTCCATCACCTCATCTGCATTATAACAAACCTTAAATGGTTCCACAGGATTTGTTACTGTGAGGTTGAGCTTAGTTGATTGATCTACAAATGTCTCGGTGAACGCTTTGTAGATGCTACTGTGTAGTAAGGTGTATGGAGTAACGGTGCTCAGCTTGGTCCCACCGAAACCATGTTCATCAACGGCTAGGGTCTTCCGGTTCAGTTGCACGGTAACGCCATTGACTTTTATGGAAGTCAAATTAATGAAATAGTCACTCTGAACAGGGTTCAAGAGAAGTGGAGTGAACCGGAGGGTTTTTGAGAGGTCAATTTCGGGCAGGAAGTAGTACGGTCCAGATGAACCGAAAAAAGCCACTCCAGGAGCTGAAGGTGAACCGGATAGACATAGAGCAAATGCGCGTTCAGACGAAAAGGCAGTGCTAACCTGTAAAAGATGAACTTAAAGGTCTTAAATAAGTTTAAACTGAAGTATGAGGATTAACTCATCTATACTTTCTCGTGCATACTGACATTAATTTCTTCAAAAAGACCTTTTTAGGTCTTATAATAAGCTACGCAAAATAGTATGAAATCATAGCTTATTATAGTTAAATACATTTAGATATTACCTAAAACTTTTTATATAATTTAAAGTTTTGTAATAATAATTATGTCTCTATCCTAAATACGTTATATTAATTATTGTGGTCCAGGTAGCTCCAGTGAACTATACTCCTATTATAAGAAAATTAGCTTTTCTATTGACATAGTAATGTATAATAAGACTAAACATTCCCTAACAACAGCCTAAAACAAGCGTACTAGCCTGATTGAAACTTAATTCAACTAATTCATGTTGTCTTTATAAATATAAAAAGTTATAATTAAACGTACATCATTTTATCTTCTGAATAGTATTCTCTTCGTTTCATTTTATATGACGATATTTTATCATCGCATATTGTTTAAGGAATTTTTTTAATACATATCAAAATTACTATAATAATTTCAAATATGTCACGAAATTTCAACAATTTAAGAGTGTTCAGACAAAATAAGAGTTTTACAGTTAAAAGAATTTTCAAGAATTGCAACCGCAGAGTCGTACACTCTAACCTGTGTGGTGAGTGAGAATCTGGACCGGCCTAAACCGGCCAAACCGACTGCACCTTTCGTAAGACCTTTCAACAAAGACGACTTAGAGCAAGATAAGAGGAACTCGGAAAAACTCCTGAGTTGACCCGGATTCCGACCGTCAGTGACCGGCAACGCAAGCGAGTCAACAATAGCCTTTCCGGTCGACGATTTGTGTGTGACAGAATTTAAAGGAGAAAGAGTACAGGGATTATTAGCACAATCAGGGCTAGGAGAGTGAAAACACTTGGCACAAGCGCGTGAGCCGAGAGCAGAGCATAAAGGGGAATCACAGGAAAGGGTTCGGTAAGTAGAGGAAATGTAGGTATTATTGGAACAATCAACCCAACTGACAGAAGCGCGCAAATCAAGAAGAAGATTTGTGAGGTTTGGAGGGGTTTTGAGGTAAACTGAGAGCGAGTATAGACGAGTTGCATGGTCTTTGGTAATTGGTGCTAAAACAGCTGAAAAGGAAGAAGAAATGAAGAGAGATGAAGCAAAGAAGAAAATGGCGACGCTAATGAGTTTATTCGGAAACATTTTTTTGTCAAGAAATTGACATTCTAACATTTTTTTGGGAGGGAGAAGTGAGCACCAGATCAATAATTCAGTATTTAAACTTGACCGAGTTCTAGCATTTAAGACTTTGAACGCTAAACTATTTAGTACTATAACTTAAGGTTTTGTTGAAATTTTTCCAATAAATATATACCTTTTGTGTCAATTTATGTGATTTTTTTTTTTGTCATTTCAAAAAGAATTATATATTTTTATATTAAAAATAATTTAACTTTAAAGCTTTATTTACCTTTAATGAGAAATTTATAGTTACATAAATATTTATGTCTTGTTTGAATTGTAGGAGTAGTTTTTAAATGTCTTTTTTTTAATGGGAGCTTTGGAGCAAAAGTAAAATTGTATTTATGTAACCTATAAGTTACGAGTTCTAGCCGTAGAATTAGTCACTAATATTTATTTTAGATTAGACTATTTACATCACACTCTTTAAAATATTATTTTTTATGAACCTTATATAAATATGGAATACTTAATACACCGAACTGCCATTTTAAATGTCGAACATTTGCTCTATCCAGTCCTGCATTTGATGAGTGTTGGAGTACAACTGTACAAGTAATGACTTTTGTTAAAGTCGGAGAACAATAACAACAATAACAACAATAATCTAGTATGATCTTATTTAGTGGGGTCTGGGGAGAGTAGTGTGTACGCAGACCTTACCCCTACCCTGGGATAGAGAGGCTGTTTCCAAATAGACCCCCGATATCCTTCCCTCCAAAAACTTCCCACCTTGCTGTGTTAAACTTTAAGCAATTGGATCTTAAAGATCAGAAATGCCAATTGGAAAATGATGAGAAATAAAATAATAGGGGAATAAAAAATTTGAAAAATTTAAATCAAGTGAGCTTTGTCAAATGAATTTTGTTCCTCATTGATGAGGGACAACTACACTTATGTGTGTGTGTGTATATATATATATATATGATCACTTCTTAGAGCTCTTAAAGAAGTTGAAGAGAATGAAGCTTTGTGTCGTCATCATCGCTCGACTCGACTCGACGTCGAATATTAAGTGTCAGTCAGTTAATTAATTGGAATCCAAAATGCTGAATGTTGGTTTTCCCTTTTGAACAGTCACCTCTTCACATTTTGAACAGACATCGTACCTCTTCCGAGAATTGCCTATAAATTCCGAGGCATGACTTCCTTTTCACACACTGAAAAAATACAGAACTTCCTTCTGAAAATTTTGTATTCTACTTTGCAGTTTTCCTTTCAAATTCATAAGTATAGTTTTGCTCCGTTTTTTAGTTCGTTAGTATCATGCAGATTGTATTGTACTGTTGCAGGAAGGTTTATTCTGTTTTATCTTGGGAGGATTTAATCCATTACCTTGGCAACTTGTGAGGGGTTAAAATTTCTTAAGAATATACAAAAAAATTGTGAACTCAAAATATTTTTTATCATTTATAATTTTTCCAATTTGTTTTAATAGTTTTCTAATTTCTGTTTTAACACCATAGCGACACTAACGATGCTAAATCTTCTGTAGCAGTGACGCAAACAGCAGATATATACAGACATATACTTTTTGTTGTTTGTATGAAATTGGATAAGGACAAATGTTTTTTATGTTTATCACAATACCATTTATAGCTGTATCTCTGGACAAATTAGGAGTTTGACATCAACAAAATTGGCAATATTTGCGTACAAAATCCTTGATCACATGGAGCATTTAAGTTGCATGTCTACTAAGAATGCTGCTGAGAGTTGGCACAATATGGGAGTTAATATTATGTGTTGGGTTTGCGCTTCCAAACAGATCCAGTGTGAGTATGATTGAGGAATTAGCATTCAAAATTCTACACCATGTGCTTGTGTCTATTACGAATAAGAGCAAGACGCAAAATGGTAGGATCACATTATCAAACAACATCTCAGGGTTAATTTCACTATGGTCAAATTATGTTTCAATTTTTTTAAAGTCATTTTACTATTTTTTTATCACTTAAAAGTAATTAAACTTTTATATTGTCACTTAAAAATTATTTTAGCTCAAACATCTATTATAAATATGACACGACATAAAATTTAATGAAAAAATCCAAAAGTAAATGTCACATAAGCTTAAATAGATTATACCCACTTTAAATCTATTTTTTCCTTATTTATAATTTGACGCATTACCCAAATGCTTTCAATTAAAAAATATATTAAATTTCACAATAGTTTAAAATGATATCCTATATTACAAAATTCTTGCCTTTTCTGTTACATTGTGTCCATTTACAATTATTCTATACTACATTAAAATATTTAAATCTTAATACACATCTGAATATTATTTCTTATCTTGTTTGTATGCCACATCTGATTCGTTTTACAACTTTATTGAAGTTAAAATACTACTGTATCCAACTCATATAACATATTTATAATAATTAAGTGAACTTAAAATTGTATTGTATTCATCTTACATAACATATTAATGTATCATAAGCATACAAAAATAATAATAAGGCTAATAAAAATCTATTTTCACAATGAACATACAATTACAGACAATCTATTGCAATTATTTAGACAAAAGAAATATTGTATTCGAACGAGAAAAACCCCTCAAAAATGTTACAAGACCTAATTTTATTAAGGGTGTGCGTTTTTTTCTCTTATTGAAACTCATTTGGGTCATGAGTCAAATTACATTAAGGGAGAAATTGATCTAAAGTGGGTAGAGTCCATTTAAGCTTATGTGGCATTTATTTTAAATTTTTCATTAAATTTTACGTCATGTCATATTTATGGTAGGCGTTTGAACCAAAATAACTTTTAAATGATAATGTAAAAATTCAATTACTTTTAAGGGACAAAAAATAATTAAGTAACTTTAATGAAATTAAAATATACTTGAGTAACCATTAGTGAAATTAACCCATCAAGCATTAGAATGCGAGCTTTTTCCAAATGCTGCGTGGAAGTGAAATACTCGGTGCATCGACGAACTATCATATGGTATATTCACTAAGTTTTAATTTGATTATCACTGTATGGATGTGCAATTGATTATGCACAAGTTACGTAAAGAGGTAGCCCCATGTTTCGACAACCTCGTACAACTGAAACAGACAATATAAACGTAGTTGTCCTAACACCCAGCCATATTAAAATCAAAATGAAATTAGGTAGGCAAGGTAAGCGAGGACATGAACGATTATGTGAAGGATGCCATCATTATGAGAAAGGGTTCGCGTCACCTTGAGCAGCAATATCGATTACTATAAATAGCCCCCAAGACACAGAACATAGGCCACTAACACGAGCATTCTGTAAAGCTATAAGCTACCTCTATCATCCCCTTCATTCACTCTAAATAATAGTATACTAGTATCATTTTTTAAAATTAGTTTACTATTAGCGCACTATATCTCAGGTGAAACTGACCACAGGTATTTATAATTACAAGTTATATTGTAACATGAAAATCGATTAAATAACTTGCAATAATCGATTAAATTACACTACTAATTGTATGGGTCCGAATTTGATCGATCAAAACGTATAGCGAGTATAACAAGTGACCGGAAACCCACGGGTCGTCATAGGGGTACGATCCAGAGGCGGAAGGAGAGACGCCATCGCATCAGCGTTAGATTTGGCATGGTAGATATTTCTTAATTCATTGTCCCCACGATTAAGGGAAACCTCTCGGTATATAAGAGAGATTTAAATCTTGTAATAGGTACAGAGTTTTGGATATACAGAATTATTATCCTCTCTCTACTATCATCTCTCTTTCTACTATTGTTATCTCCGTACTATTGTCATCCTAGAGTTTATTATCTTCGACTACGATTTACCCCTTCATCTTTGATTGATTTGCTTTAAAAGGATTTAAAATCTTTTGAGTCAAACAATTTGGCGCCGTCTGTGGGAATTTTCATAGCCGAGATCATAGTTCTCATCTAGGTTCTTAAAAGTGACGATTACTGTTCTTCAAACCCCATAAAAACCAACAATGGCGAAGAAAGAAGCAAGGCTGAAGATGATAGCAGATGTCTCATCCAACCTCTTAAGCTCCCTCAACAAAGCCGATAGAAAAGACACCAAGAGTACAACACCAAGGGATACACCGGAGGGGTGATCTCACCTTCTCCACACGAGGATCTGACGCTCTTGCGCGAAAGGGGAGCTTCCACGTCCACGACGAGAGAAACACCACAAGCAATCAAAAAGCTGCTAGAGGAGTGGTTGACAAGTGTTCTGAGCAACATGCTCGACAAAACCCCTCAAGGAAATGTCAAAGATTTACCAACGCCATAAATCCCAGCAACCATCAGCGAGCCAGGCGCTACGCGAACGATAAACACCTGCACTGTCATCGAAGCAAGTAACGATGCACTTATGACCATCCTAAAGAAAATGGAAGAGATGGAAAAAGAGAAAAAAATACTTCGTGATCAAACGAAGGAGCACCAGGAAAGGGTTGACAAAATATCTGGCGCCCCTAAACTACTACCAAAACACGAGGTGGGTCGATTCGTAGAACAGCAAAACACCGAGGGAGTTGCTCCTCACCCCATCCCGAAAACCTTCAAAATATTGTCATACTTGAGAATATACGATGGGACCACAGATCTAGAGGTTCATCTAATCAATTACGTCATTGTAGTAAAGGGCAATGACCTGTCAAAAGAACAAGTGCCATCTGTGCTGCTAGAAAAGTTTGGTAAGACTTTGACAGGAGAAGCATTAACATGGTACTCCCTGTTACCAGCACGATTCGTTATCAACATTTGAGGAGATGGCGAATAAATTCACCACCGCTCATGCAGGGGCAAAAAGGCTGAAGCTAGGGTCAATGACATCTTTGCCATCACGAAAACGGCGGGAGAGTGACTTCGACACTTCATGGCCCGATTTAACCGGGTAAGGATGGGCCAGCCAAATATGTTGGAAGGAATGTGGTAGAGGCCTTCAAAAATAGGTAAAACAGGAACGGATCAAAGGCAACCAAACAATTGCTCAACAGACTCATGAAGTACCCCCCCCCCCACCACCACCACCACCAACACATGGGAAGATATTCACAACGCCTACTATGACGAGGTAAGGGCAGACGAAGACGATCTAAACAGCCCGACTCAACGACTAATGTTAGTTCAGAACGAGGCAAGGAGAGATTGACGTAACGATGGCAAAGGGATCAACCCCCGTGTTTTCAATCAAGAAAGGTATCAGCCTTATATCAGAACATCTAACCCGCCTCCTCCAAGACATATGAATGTCGTACTGCGACACACTGTACCCATTCGAAACAAAAGAGGTATGCCTTCACTATTATCTGCTCATAATTTTTGTGTTTCTCCTTCAGAGATAGTGTACGCACTAGGAGCTGCGCACGAAGGTGCAATGGCCACAAAAAATGAAATTGGAACCAAGCGTGAGAAGGTCAAACGTCCTCTGCGAATTCCATCAGGAATGAAGACACAAGACTGAAGATTTCATAGGCCTATGGCAAGAGGTAGTCAGGATGTTGAACCAGGGGTACCTGAAAGAACTACTCAGCAATAAAGGAAGGGCCAACTTTGCCAGAGGACGTGACCCACAAGTACCTCCAAAGCTACCATCGCCGGCACGTACCATACAGATGATCATTGGTGGTGGAAACGACTCGGTAATTAACCATCTGAAGTTCACCACCACGCACAAACTCAAACAAATGGTCGCCCATGAACGGTATGATGACTTTGAAAAAAGTATCATTTTCAAAAAGTTAGATACCGACGTTTTATCTTTCCCTCATTATGATGCTTTGGTTATAACATTACGCATCGTTGATACCAATGTAAGAGAATTATGGTAGATGAAGGAAGCGGCGCATGTATTATTCACCCGAGAGTTCTCATGCAAATGAGGCTCGAGGATAAAATAATACCGCGTTGCAGAACACTAACAGGTTTTAACAATGTAGTAGAGTGGACATCCGGGAAAATAAAGCTGCCAGTCCTAGCAGAGGGAGTCACGCTGGAAACCACATTCCACATCATTGTTAGGATTTATGCCCGTCACTAGAGGGGGGGTGAATAGTGCGGCACGAGAATATTGACAAATATTGCGGAATTAAAATTGCAGGAATAAAATAAATTCGGTAATTAAAATAACAAGGAAAGAACGCACCGAATTTATCCTGGTTCACCACAACTTGTGGCTAGTTCAGTCCCCGAGAGACTCTCTCGAGATTCCACTAACTCCGTTAAGCTTACGGGTGCCTAACAAACCGTTACAATTGCTCGTTGATGTACACTCTACAAGACTTCAACTTGCTCGAGGATACCGCACCTCAAGACTTCACTTTGCTCGTGGATACTGCACCACAAGACTCAACCACTAAGACTTAGGGTACTTAGCGAACCCGACAATCAATGAGAAGATATGTTCTTCTCAAACACCTTTCTCTTCTTACAACAAGACTCTCTCAAAAGAGTAGATAAAGAGATACAAATTTAGCTCTATGAACAACACAAAGTTGTCTCTCAAATGGCTCAACAAAAGCTCTAAAATGATGCTCAAATAATGTCAATATGTATATCAATATTGGGAGGTGTTGTGTGTTTAAAATCAGCTCAAAAGACCTCTTTTTATAGGTGAAAAAGGGTGCAAGACCGTTGCTTAATTAACAATTAATTATGCTGATTTTGTGCTGAGATAATCGATTATTTATATCACATAATCGATTATTTGTTAACATTACAAAATCGGAATCAGATTCTGCTCACATATAATCGATTATTTCATCCATATAATCGATTATGCCTCTAACGTTCCGAAAATCAGAATCCCCGATTTTCTGCCAACTAATCGATTATTTGATAGAGATAATCGATTATGTCTCTAACGTTTCGAAAATCAAAAGCTGATTATCCGCTGGATAATCGATTATCTAATTGATATAATCGATTATATTGAGACAGTGTTTCAAACACTTTGGCAACGGTAATCACATAATCGATTATGCACTTTGTATAATCGATTATTCTGTGGCAGTGTTCAAACACTTTGGCCACTGTTATAACCTAATCGATTATGCTGATTTGTATAATCGATTATTTTAGTCCAGTTTTGAAAACTTACTTCAAAAACCATTTTGGTTAAAATGAAAACTTTAACATCATTTTGTTTGAAGTATTTAAAATATGTTTATGATAAATATGATTGAATAAAATATGTTTATGATAAATATGATTTAATAAAATAATTTTATGCATATTTATGATGACCTATGTTGAGCCAAAAGACGAGATAACTTAAACGTTGCTCTTACATTGGTTCTACCTAACGACATACGCCTTGGGTCTTCGGTCTTGAACATTTAAGCTCGTCTTTGGCTTGTCTATGCAATTCCGTCATCAATATGCTTCTCGCCATTCAATCTCGATTATTTGTCGTATAATATCGTTGTTTGACACTTGACTTCATTGTTTGTCATTCATCAAAACCTATACCTGAAAATCATGCTCATACAACCAAAGCGCACATATCATAGATAGAGTGATTTTCTACAATTTCCCCCTTTTTGATAATGACAAACAACAGGAGATATGCATATTTGATTCCCCCTAAATTCATGCTATATCTCAACATACAATTTATGCAAACAATTCAATATAAATAATTCAATATGATTCCCCCTTAATTGAATATTCTCCCTCAATTAAAGCATGCATATCGCCTAAATTCTTCCCCCTTTTGGCATTAGCAAAAAGAGTATACCAATTGTTAATTAATCTATTGACGATACCAATTGTTAGAAACAAAATCATATCAACAACAAATGATACTAAATGTTAGTAAAAGCATACTAATCATAATAACGGTCATATTTTCGCAAATATACCAACTGTTTATTTAAACTCAAAATATTCATCAAAACATGAATCAATCATTTAATATAAAACTAATTGATACCAATTGTTATTCAAAATAAAACTTATCGAATCATGAATCAATCATTAATATCAATTGTTAGCACATATCAGCTATTACGTTTTTATTGAAAATACGATAACTAACCGACGTTCCCCCTCGATGCATTAAGGTTTCGTGCTTGGTGCATCTACTACAATATTGTAGTCTTCAACCACACCTGCAAAAGTACCTAAAAATAGGTTTTTGGTACCCAACTTCTTTTGGGTCCTTGGGGGTTAGAATAATAATAATAATCATAATCAATACATAAATCTCTATGTTTAGCAAAACATACGGGTGCAATGTGTCCTACCCGGTTACAATAATGACATATAACATTAGGATTGCGCATATGTCTAGGTTGAGCCAAATGCGTTCTAGGTGATTAAATTTGTTGTTCCTAGACGCGTTGAAATTCCTAGAGTCATTTCTAGGTGGTCTAAAATTATTCATTCTAGACTCATTAATCAACTTCCTAGAATTATGTCTAGGTGGTCTAAAATGATTAGTTTTAGACTTATTGACAAAATTCCTAGAATTGTTTCTAGGTGGTTTAACCTTATTTCTAACATCCTTTTTAATTTCTTCACTTGTAACACTACGTTTTTCTAGTGCGTTCCTAAGTTCTATGTTCTCTGTTTTCAAAGAACTACAAGAAGAGCAATTTGAACATTGATCAATTGAAGAGGCTTCATTCAATTCCTTGATCTTATTTTTAAAAACAACATTGTCATTTTCCAAAAATTTATTTTCTTTTTCTAAAACTTCAATTTTATTTTTAAGAGCACTAATGTCATTTTCAAAATCTTTTTCTTTCAAAGAAGGTCGTTTTTCAAAATCTTTTTCTTGCAAAGAAAGTGTTTTCTGAAAATCTGTTTCTTGCAAAGAAAGTGTTTTCTTCAATTTTTTTATGGTTTTGGAAGCTTTAACAAATTCACCATATAATTGATCATAGGCATTTTGTATTTCTTCAAGCGAGTAAGAGTTAGAAATACTTACCTCTTCTTCTTCGTTGGCCATGAGGCATAATGCGGCAGTTTTCATCGCCCGAGCTGTCTGAATCCCATGTCACGCGCCGATGATGTTTCTTCTTTTTCTTGTCCTTGGGTTTTGGACAATGTGATTTGGTGTGGCCAAGTTTTCCACAATTTTGGCATGAAGGACTTGGTTCTTCCTTCTTTATTTCCTTCTTCATAAACTTATAAAACTTTTCAGTTATATCATTGGAAATAATATCATCATCGCTTTCCGAATCACTTACCTCTACTCTTTTAGAAGATGATGCTTTGAAGGCGAAATTCGAACTTCTACTTCTAAGATAGGGATTAAGAATTGTACTTTCATAAGTTTCGAGGTTACCTCTTAGTCCATCAATTGTGATATCCGTGATTCCTATCGACTCTTGGATGGCATCGGCTTTGGAACGCCATTCGGGACTGAGGCTCCGTAGGATTTTTCGAACAAGATCTTTGTTCGTGTACACTTTCCCGAGAGCATGAAGGTCGTTGATGATTTTTGAGAATCGTTCGAACATATGACCGATGGATTCCTTCTCCATTTTAAAGATTTCATATTCATGTGTTAGAAAATCAATTCTAGCTTCTCGGACTTGAGACGTACCTTCATAAGTGATCTCGAGTTTATCCCACATTTTCTTTGCGGTTGTGCAACAAGAGATTTTCCGGTAGTCATCCGGATTCACCGCACAATATAATAAGTTGATGGCCTTTGCGTTAAGTTCAACCATTTTGATGTCCAGCGTCATATTCATCTTCCTCCTTTGTTGGCATTTGTTGTCCATTCTTGATGATTCGCCACAAGCGAAAATTATGTGATTGGATGAAGATTCTCATTCGCTCTTTCCAATATGTGTAATTCCTTCCATCAAAGAGTGGAGGACTATGGGTGGAGTGTCCTTCGCTCATCATTCATGCGTTCAATATTCTCAATAACAAATATATATCGCTCTCAACCGGTTAAGGCTTTCAGAGAGTTTGGCTCTGATACCAATTGTTAGGATTTATGCCCGTCACTAGGGGGGGTGAATAGTGCGGCACGAGAATATTGATAAATATTGCGGAATTAAAATTGCAGGAATAAAATAAATTCGGTAATTAAAATAACAAGGAAAGAATGCACCGAATTTATCCTGGTTCACCACAACTTGTGGCTAGTCCAGACCCCGAGAGACTCTCTCGAGATTCCACTAACTCCGTTAAGCTTACGGGTGCCTAACAAACCGTTACAATTGCTCGTAGATGTACACTCTACAAGACTTCAACTTGCTCGAGGATACCGCACCTCAAGACTTCACTTTGCTCGTGGATACCGCACCACAAGACTTCAACCACTAAGACTTAGGGTACTTAGCGAACCCGACAATCAATGAGAAGATATGTTCTTCTCAAACACCTTTCTCTTCTTACAACAAGACTCTCTCAAAAGAGTAGATAAAGAGATACAAATTTAGCTCTATGAACAACACAAAATTGTCTCTCAAATGGCTCAACAAAAGCTCTAAAATGATGCTCAAATAATGTCAATATGTATATCAATATTGGGAGGTGTTGTGTGTTTAAAATCAGCTCAAAAGACCTCTTTTTATAGGTGAAAAAGGGTGCAAGACCGTTGCTTAATTGACAATTAATTATGCTGATTTTGTGCTGAGATAATCGATTATTTATATCACATAATCGATTATTTGTTAACGTTACAAAATCGGAATCAGATTCTGCTCACATATAATCGATTGTTTCATCCATATAATCGATTATGCCTCTAACATTCCGAAAATCAGAATCCCCGATTTTCTGCCAACTAATCGATTATTTGATAGAGATAATCGATTATGTCTCTAACGTTCCGAAAATCAAAAGCTGATTCTCCGCTGGATAATCGATTATCTAATTGATATAATCGATTATATTGAGACAGTGTTTCAAACACTTTGGCAACGGTAATCACATAATCGATTATGCACTTTGTACAATCGATTATTCTGTGGCAGTGTTCAAACACTTTGGCCACTGTTATAACCTAATCGATTATGCTGATTTGTATAATCGATTATTTTAGTCCAGTTTTGAAAACTTACTTCAAAAACCATTTTGGTTAAAATGAAAACTTTAACATTATTTTGTTTGAAGTATTTGAAATATGTTTATGATAAATATGATTGAATAAAATATGTTTATGATAAATATGATTTAATAAAATAATTTTATGCATATTTATGATGACCTATGTTGAGCCAAAAGACGAGATAATTTAAACGTTGCTCTTACATTGGTTCTACCTAACGACCTACGCCTTGGGTCTTCGGTCTTGAACATTTAAGCTCGTCTTTGGCTTGTCTATGCAATTCCATCATCAATATGCTTCTCGCCATTCAATCTCGATTGTTTGTCGTATAATATCGTTGTTTGACACTTGACTTCATTGTTTGTCATTCATCAAAACCTATACATGAAAATCATGCTCATACAACCAAAGCGCACATATCATAGATAGAGTGATTTTCTACCCCTTTTTGAAAATGACAAACAACAGGAGATATGCATGTTTGATTCCCCCTAAATTCATGCTATATCTCAACATACAATTTATGCAAACAATTAAATATAAATAATTCAATAAGATTCCCCCTTAATTGAATATTCCCCCTCAATTAAAGCATGCATATCGCCTAAATTCTTCCCCCTTTTGGCATTAGCAAAAAGAGTATACCAATTGTTAATTAAACTATTGACGATACCAATTGTTAGAAACAAAATCATATCAACAACAAATGATACTAAATGTTAGTAAAAGCATACTAATCATAATAACGGTCATTTTTTCGCAAATATACCAACTGTTTATTTAAACTCAAAATATTCATCAAAACATGAATCAATCATTTAATATAAAACTAATTGATACCAATTGTTATTCAAAATAAAACTTATCGAATCATGAATCAATCATTAATATCAATTATTAGCACATATCAGCTATTACGTTTTTATTGAAAATACGATAACTAACCGACGTTTCCCCTCGATGCATTAAGGTTTCGTGCTTGGTGCATCTACTACAATATTGTAGTCTTCAACCACACCTGCAAAAGTACCTAAAAATAGGTTTTTGGTACCCAACTTCTTTTGGGTCCTTGGGGGTTAGAATAATAATAATAATCATAATCAATACATAAATCTCTATGTTTAGCAAAACATACGGGTGCAATGTGTCCTACCCGGTTACAATAATGACATATAACATTAGGATTGTGCATATGTCTAGGTTGAGCCAAATGCGTTCTAGGTGATTAAATTTGTTGTTCCTAGACGCGTTGAAATTCCTAGAGTCATTTCTAGGTGGTCTAAAATTATTCATTCTAGACTCATTAATCAACTTCCTAGAATTATGTCTAGGTGGTCTAAAATGATTAGTTTTAGACTTATTGACAAAATTCCTAGAATTGTTTCTAGGTGGTTTAACCTCATTTCTAACATCCTTTTTAATTTCTTCACTTGTTTTATCAACACTACGTTTTTCTAGTGCGTTCCTAAGTTCTATGTTCTCTGTTTTCAAAGAACTAAAATAAGAGCAATTTGAATATTGATCAATTGAAGAGGCTTCATTCAATTCCTTGATCTTATTTTTAAAAACAACATTGTCATTTTCAAAAAATTTATTTTCTTTTTCTAAAACTTCAATTTTATTCTTAAGAGCACTAATGTCATTTTCAAAATCTTTTTCTTTCAAAGAAGGTCGTTTTTCAAAATCTTTTTCTTGCAAAGAAAGTGTTTTCTGAAAATCTGTTTCTTGCAAAGAAAGTGTTTTCTTCAATTCTTTTATGGTTTTGGAAGCTTTAACAAATTCACCATTTAATTCATCATAGGCATTTTGTATTTCTTCAAGGAGTAAGAGTTAGAAAAACTTACCTCTTCTTCTTCGTTGGCCATGAGGCATAATGCGGCAGTTTCATCGCCCGAGCTGTCTGAATCCCATGTCACGCGCCGATGATGTTTCTTCTTTTTCTTGTCCTTGGGTTTTGGACAATGTGATTTGGTGTGGTCAAGTTTTCCACAATTTTGGCATGAAGGACTTGGTTCTTCCTTCTTTATTTCCTTCTTCATAAACTTATAAAACTTTTCAGTTATATCATTGGAAATAATATCATCATTGCTTTCCGAATCACTTACCTCTACTCTTTTAGAAGATGATGCTTTGAAGGCGAAATTCGAACTTCTACTTCTAAGATAGGGATTAAGAATTGTACTTTCATAAGTTTTGAGGTTACCTCTTAGTCCATCAATTGTGATATCCGTGATTCCTATCGACTCTTGGATGGCATCGGCTTTGGAACGCCATTCGGGAGTGAGGCTCCGTAGGATTTTTCGAACAAGATCTTTGTTCGTGTACACTTTCCCGAGAGCATGAAGGTCATTGACGATTTTTGAGAATCGTTCGAACATATGACCGATGGATTCCTTCTCCATTTTAAAGATTTCATATTCATGTGTTAGAAAATCAATTCTAGCTTCTCGGACTTGACAGAGATAATAGATTATGTCTCTAAAGTTCCGAAAATCAAAAGCTGATTCTCCGTTGGATAATCGATTATCTAATTGATATAATCGATTATATTGAGACAGTGTTTCAAACACTTTGGCAACGGTAATCACATAATCGATTATGCACTTTGTATAATCGATTATTTTGTGGCAGTGTTCAAACACTTTGGCCACTGTTATAACCTAATCGATTATGCTGATTTGTATAATCGATTATTTTAGTCCCGTTTTGAAAACATACTTCAAAAACCATTTTGGTTAAAATGAAAACTTTAACATCATTTTGTTTGAAGTATTTAAAATATGTTTATGATAAATATGATTGAATAAAATATGTTATGATAAATATGATTTAATAAAATAATTTTATGCATATTTATGATGACCTATGTTGAGCCAAAAGACGAGATAACTTAAACGTTGCTCTTACGGTTCTACCTAACGACCTACGCCTTAGGTCTTCGGTCTTGAACATTTAAGCTCGTCTTTGGCTTGTCTATGCAATTCCGTCATCAATATGCTTCTCGCCATTCAATCTTGATTGTTTGTCGTATAATATCGTTGTTTGACACTTGACTTCATTGTTTGTCATTCATCAAAACCTATACCTGAAAATCATGCTCATACAACCAAAGCGCACATATCATAGATAGAGTGATTTTCTACAATCATGAACCAGGAAATAGCCTATAATGCCATGATAGGACTCCCAAAGATACATGCCATACGATTCGTCCCGTAAAGCTTCTATCAAGTGATCAAATTTCCCACCCCATGGGGAACATTTAGCATCTGAGGCGAACCGCTCACTGCCTAGGAATGCTATTGAATCGCCCAAGGTTGCACAAATACGAAAAAACTAAAAGGTGAAAGTGCGGAAGCATATCAATCAGCCATGTCGGGAACTAAACCCGACCCACCAACATAGGCCATCAGAGACCCAGACTTCATAGAATCCTACAAGGCAACTATAGAATACCTCGACCCATTCCAATTGGGCGATGCCGAAAACACAAAAAAGGCTTACATAGGGCACAACCTCTCAGAGCCTAGTAAGTATCGGTGAATTATTAACTAACAACACCGATTTATTTGCCTTTTCCTATGCCAGGTATCCCAAATGATTTCGCCACTCATAGGTTGAATGTCAACCCACTCTATCTGCTGGTATGGCAGATGAGGAAAAAATTTAATGTTGCAATCAATGAAGCAGTCAGCGAAGAAGTGGACAAATTACTCGTCAACTGTTCCATCAGAGAATCGAAATATCCAATGGGTCACCAATGTTGTCATGGTCAAAAAGAAGAATGGGTAATAGGAAATGTGTGTGGACTTTATCGATCTAAACAAAGCCTGCCCAGAAGACTCCTTCCTGTTACCCCATATCGACCAAATGATTGATGCGACAGCGAGGAGCAAACTGCTGAGTTTTTTGGATATCTACTCCAGTGACAACAAAATTCTAATGGCTGAAGAGGATCAGGAAAAGATGACTTTCATCACTCACAAGGAACTTACTAATATAAAGTGATGTCGTTCGGACTCAATAACGCATGGGCCACTTACCAAAGGTTAGTCACCAAAATATTCAAGGAATAGCTTGGCAAGACAATGAAGGTCTATATCGATGATATACTGGTAAAGTTGGCAAAGAAGGAGGACCACATTATCCATTTGAAAGAAGCCTTCGAGATATTGAGGCAGTACGTGATGAAGTTGAATCTGGAGAAGTGCGCCTTAGGCGTGGCCTCAGGAAAATTCCTAGGTTTCCTCATATCACAACGAGGGATCGAAGTCAACCCGGATCAAATCAAAGCTATCGACACAATACCTGAGGTACTGACCTGCAAAAAACTGGTACAGAAGCTAACAGGGAAAATAGTTGTCTTGTGGAGGTTCATTTCACGATCCTCGGACAAATGTCACAAATTTTTCAATGTACTGTGAAAAGACCATGGGCTGCAATGGAACGAGGAATGCATCGATGCCTTGAGGAAACTAAAAGCATACCAATCCTCACTTCCACTACTCATCAAAGCAGACCTAGGTGAGTGTCTGCTTGTATATTTGACAGTATCTGAAGTCGATGTTAGCGCAGTCTTGGTCTGCAAAAATAAAGGTACATAATCTCCTATTTACTATATCAGAAAAACCTTACTAGATGCCGAGACAAGGTACCCTCACCTTGAAAAACTAGCTCTGGCACTTGTCGTAGCTTCACGCAAGCTTAGACCATATTGTTAATGTCACCCCATAAAAGTAATAACAACCTTCCCCCTAAGAGGTATCCTACATAAACTCGAGCTCTCGTGAAGACTTTCCAAATGGGAAATAGAACCAAGCTAGCATGATATAATTTACCAACCACCAACTGCCATTAAGTCACAGGTGCTCGCTGATTTCGTCGTCGACTTTAACCCAGAGACATTGCCCGAGGAGGAACAAGAAGTGCTTCACACTTTAGCATGTACTGACATCTGGACCCTCTACACCGATGGCACTTCAAAGTCCTCGGGATCAGGACTGGGACTCTTCCTCGAAGTTCTTCGCCCGTCCATACAATGCCCCGAGATGACTAAAAACGAGGTCGAGTATGAGGCTGTGATTGCAGGTTTGAAGTTAGCCCTCAAATACGGTGCCAATGACTCATCCTCCGTTGCGACTCTCAACTTATTGTAAATCAATTCACCTGGAGATGTTTTAAATGTCAACACAACACAAGAGGAGGGTGATTTGTGTGGTACTCAATTTTCGATTTAGAATAACCAGGTTCTTCTAGATGTTCTAATTACTACTGTTTGCGAAATTAAAAATACATAAAATAAAGAACACGGAGATTTTTACTTGGAAAACACCTGGCTCAAAAGGTGAAAAAACCACTACCTACTACTCAGTAGGATTTTCCCAAACTTCCAATAAAATCATTGAGCCAAAATAGCATTTACGAAAACTCTTTGTAAACCTAAGGATTAACTCTAATCCCGTTGTAGCACACAGCCTCAACTGTTGCGACAACTTCAAGTTAATCTATAACTTAACATTCAAAGTACCTAGTACAAATTCTTCTATGAAAGCTGAAAGGTACAACTTTAAATCACCTACTACAATTGAACTAGAATAATAAAAATTATTATGGAACTAGTTCTTCTATCTCGTTCGAGTAGCTTCAGGAGTGCACACTCGAATCTCACATAAATTTCTTACAAAATTGCCTTGCTCTTTTGCTCTCAATTTAGTTTAACTTCTGTGTATGTGCAACACCTGTAAAAGAGAACAAGCACTGTTATTTAATGAGTTAGTAATTTGAGTTTGATTGAGACTCAATTATTGATCTTCCATCAAAGTTGAGTCCTTGAACAACAAAAACTCCAACATTATCTTTTATCCAGATTGTTTTCTCTTCTCATAAGGAGACTTTCTCTCCTTATCCAACATGCAACCTTTTCAATCAGATCAGGAGATATTGTTGTTTTGATCAATGGGACTTATCTCCTTCACGTGCATCGCACATGTGTAGGTTGATCATCACTGTGCTTTACATGATGAACTTGGTCCATGATTGAACTCATTTGTCATTCTTCAAAACTTCACATGTTCGTGGGCTAACAAATTCTCCCTTTTTGATGATGACAAACTTTATGCTTTTTACTGATCAAAAACCTGTGAGAACTCAGCTCAACCATCAACACTATACTTAGAAATGTTACTTATCATCAAGGACCAGGTTAATTAGGTTATAAATATCACTTATTCAGAATAATATAATGTGTAAAGCACCATATCTTCCCCCTTTTGGCATCATCAAAAAGTTACATACTTAATGTGAATCCCATATATTAATAAATACTCATGGATAATGGGGCAAATGCAAGTAAAAACGTGGTGCGATAATCAATAATCAACAAATATATTTAAACGATTAAGATCAGAACCATCATAGAACAAGAGAAAACGTCAGTTATCATTGATAGAGATATGATTCCACAAACAAACCACAAAAAGAAAGAAAAACTTTCAAAACATGAGCAAAAAATAAAGAAAAATTCCTAGTTCGGGCCACTAGGGGTCAATGGGAATACTAGCTAGTTCAGAAGACAAGTGCTAGGAGTCATAAGGCTTGGAGGAAATAGAGGGTTGAGTTTGGAGAAGATTCAGCATACTTTGAAGAATTTCATCACTCTTCTCCTTTGTTATTGATGGGTATCCTCAGAGATAAACCAGGTTCAACTGGGATGGCATTGACTGGATAGTCACAAGCCAACAGAGTATTAATGTCAAAATGTTCCTTGCTTGATGCCATTTCCCATTTCTTCAAAGGCACATTCATCTTGTCCAGAACTGTGGTCAGGATAAAGCCATATGGAGTAGCACGAGCCTTGGAGTCATTGATGAATTTGACAATGAGGGCGTCCCAGTTGATTTGCTTTCCTCTCTCAAGGCACTCCATAAGAACAAGGCCATGTAGTTTGCAGTATCTCTTCTCTCTTGTCTGGGCAGTAGGCACTTGTTGACAAACTCAAACACAACCTTGTGTTCAGGTCTCACCTCACCTTTCTGCACAACTCTGGCTTCATTCTCGTCTTCTGAATCATAGAATCTCAAGAGTAGTAGGTAGGGAGTCTAGGCATGGACACATATGCCTAGTGTAATCATCAAACCCTTCAAAGGGTATATCCAAAATTTCTCCCTGTTTCTCAGCATCAAACAGCACTAGGACTCCTTTCACCAATCTACTAACGACCCCATCCTTAACAGCAACATTAGCCATGAACTTAATTATTTCATTTCTGGCTAGTCTCCTATATATCTGAAAAACCATTTCCTGCCAACCTTGAGTAGCTAAAGAGTCAACCAACCTCATTATCCCTACCTCAACCAGGTCCTTCAACAATATTCCTTTAAGAATATTTCTCCTGCCAAATATGGCAAACTTATCATGTTCCTTCTCAGATTCCCCTTCTTCTTCTCCACTCCACTCTTTATCATCCGACACTTTTTCTTGGTTTGCTTTCATTGCAGACCTTATCCTTTTAGCTAATGAGGGTTCAGCAGACGCATGCACAGAAGAAGATTTCTTGGAAGAAGTATTGGACTTTTTAGGTTTTGGTGTAGGAACCTCCACTGTTGTACCCATTCCTTGATGGACCAGTTCCATCTCCTCTTCCTCTACAACCTCAGAGGATTCTGCAATCTTTTCCTTTCCCTTCTCCATTTTCTTTTCCTTGTTTTCTTCTAGAGCTTTTTGTAAGTCAGCTTCAATTTGTCTGCTTCTTGCGGCTCTTCCCTTAGGCATTGAAGGGGCAGTAGATTTGGGGATGGAGTTTTTTTTCATGGGTGATTTGGCTGCATTTTGGGCATTTTGTGAGGTAGCTTTACGTTTCTTTGGGTCATAACTTGCACCAACCCTTTTTAGAAGGTCAGCCAAGGTTTCCTCAGTAGATGAAACAAGTTCATCTTTTTGTTTACATAGATGAACCAGTCCCTCAACTGCTTTCCCAGAACCACTTTCCTCTGACTTTATGCCACTCTTCTGCAACCCCACATATAGCAGGAACATCTTCCTTCCAATTTCCCCTCTCTTCACTACTTGACCTCTCTCTCTTTCTATCTCTCTCTCTCTCTCTCTCTCTCTCTCTCTCTCTCTCTCTCTCTCTTTTCCTTTCTTTTTTCCTCCACTCTTATACGATTCAGCCAATTTTACATCTCTAATAGGTCCAACTAGAACAAACCTATTTTCTAAGTTTTCAACCACAGAATAACTTACATCAGCAATGGTTTCTTGAATTTTCTCAGTGTCACAACACTCATGTCCTTCACCTTCACTTGAATATTTAAAGGATTCAAACTCAAAATTGGAGCCAGACTCTTTAGCTGGGCTTTCCTTCATCTGGCTGAGCTCCAGATGCTATAGTTTTTCTGCCCAACATTTTTCTGCCTTCGAAACCTAGGTTTTAGGGATTCACTAGGAGGATTAGATGAGGATGAATTTGAGGGTGATGGTGGTGGAGGAGTGCCAGGATGATCTTTTGGAATAGATATGGTTGATCATTTCTTGAGAGAATTTGGGAATTTTTGGAGAATAAGGCAATTAGAACGGGAGAAATATTTTTGACGGTTTTAGAATAATGAAGAAGATTAGAGATATGGGGTGTATTTAAAGAGATTGGACATTAATGCAGTAACGACAGCTTTTCAGGGGCCAATTAGAAGTCTAATCAAACTGTAATTCCAAACTTTTAATGATTATTTGGCTTCCCAAGATATTAGGCAAAAATCACGATTTTAGAGTTCTAAATGGACGAAACTGGTTTAAGGCCTCAACGGATAGAATTTTGTAGGAATTTGCCAAGTATAGGACTTCTGCTCATGATTGAACTGTCAATCTTTCTAATTATTCAAAGTAATAAAAACATACTTGAGCTTTCATATGAACTCATACTGATGAACCGGGTTCTTCATATAGAACCCTCTTGAACATGCCTCAAATGTCATAATAGTAAAAACTTTGTAAGAGATCAGTGAATCATATATACACATGTCACAGGAGTATACTAATTAACTATGAAGCTGAGTAAATATTAATTTGGATATTTACACAAAATTAGAATTCCTAGCCAAAAAAATTAATTTTTTCCATTCTGAGCTGGGCATATTAGGTGATCTTAATCATCCCTAATTCCAACCTGTTCCTCTCAAAGTTTTCTCTACTCAGTGCTTTAGTGAAGATGTCAGCAATTTGCTTATCAGTAGCACAGAATTCTATAGAAACCAGACCTTTCTCATAGTTGTCTCTTAAGAAATGGTGTCTAACATCTATGTGCTTAGTCCTTTTATGATGAATAAGGTTCTTTGTCATACTTATAGCACTAGTATTATCATAGAATATAGGAATGCAACCAACTTTAATATCAAAGTCTACCAATTGTTGTTTGATCCATAGCAATTGAGCACAACAAGAAACAACAACAACATACTCTACTTCAGCAGTAGATAAGGCCACTGAGTTTTGCTTTTTGGTAGCCCATGACACAAGACATGAACCAAGGAAGTGTTCCATACCTGATGTGCTCTTCCTGTCCACAAGAAAACCTACATAATCAGCATCAGCATATCCTACTGGATTGAAATTTCTACCTTTGGGTTGCCAAAGACACAGATCAGTGGTGCCTTTCAAGTATCTTAATATCCTTTTGACAGCAGTCAGGTGAGACTCTTTAAGATTTTCCTGAAAGCGAGCACAAAGCCCTAGACATAAAACAATGTCAGGTCTGCTAGCAGTAAGATACAGAAGTGAACCAATCATACCCCTATACAACGTTTCATCACCAGATGAACCAGGTTCATCAATATTTAATTGAGTAGCAGTTGCAATGGGTATGTCTATTTCTTTTGATTATTCCATTTTAAACTTTTTGATTAGCTCATTTGCATATTTTTGCTGATGGATCATGGTTCCATTTGGACTTTGTTTGATTTTAGGCCTAAGAAGAAGTTAGGCTCATCCAATTATGCTCATTTCAAACTCACCCCCATTAATTTTGCAAAGTCCTTACTTAGCTTATCAGTAGTGGCCTCAAAGATTATGTCATCGACATATATTTGTACAACAAGGAGATCCTTACCTTTTTCCCTTAAGAATAAGGTACTATCAATTTAATCTCTCTTGTAACCATGCTCCAGCGGGAATTTGGAGAATCGTTCATACCATGCTTTTGGTGCCTGCTTGAGTCTATAGAGAGCCTTGTCTAACTTGTACACATGTTCAGGACATTCCTTGCTCTCAAACCCTGGAGGTTTTTTCACAAACACTTCTTCTTTTAGGTAGCACTTCAGGAAGGCACTTTTGACGTCCATTTG
The DNA here is from genome assembly GCA_034376525.1 of Nicotiana benthamiana. Taxonomy (NCBI): domain Eukaryota; kingdom Viridiplantae; phylum Streptophyta; class Magnoliopsida; order Solanales; family Solanaceae; genus Nicotiana; species Nicotiana benthamiana. The sequence continues at coordinate 94,726,246 of CM067323.1, read as the reverse complement.
ATGAAGAGTGAATTCCATGTGTACTGCAAAGGCTTTGAGAAGTCTGATTGCCTCTAGTCTTGGAGCTGGAGCAAAAGTCTCATCATAGTCTATGCCTTCCTCTTGGTTGCAACTTTGGACCACCAGTCTTGACTTGTTTCTTATAACTGTTCCATCTTCATCAAGTTTGTTTTTGAAGACCCACTTTGTACCAATGACTGATCTTTCCTTGGCTCTTGGAACTAGATGCCAAACTTGACTTCTCTCAAACTAATTGAGTTCATCTTGCATAGCAATCACCCAATTTACATCCTACAAAGCCTCAATAACATTTTTTTGTTCAATAATAGATAAAAAGGTATCAAAAGCACACAGATTCTTTAATTGTGATCTAGTTTTAACTCCAAATGTTGGATTAGTGATGATGTTCTCAATGGGATGAGAACCTTGATACTTTTGAGGTTTTACGACCAACTGGTTTCTGCTAGATGTTTCACCAATGTTCTGTTGCTGAGGAATATGGTCATGAACAGGTTCCTTTAAGGGATTTATTTCAATTTCTCTTTGATTAGTTCCCCCTATCAGGTTGACCTGGATGGAACTACCTGTTTCATCACATGTTCCTTCTGTTGGTGCCACTTTGACTTGTGCTGAGGCTTCAGTCACGTCCTTTACCAATCCAATGGCTTCATCTTCATATTTTTGTCTCTCAGAAAGAATGTTAGTTTCATCAAATACTACATGTACACTTTCTTCTACACACAACGTTCTTTTATTGAACACTTTATACGATTTTCTATGTGAACAATGTCCCAAGAATACTCCTCATCATTTCTGGGATCAAAATTACCTAGGGAGTCCTTTCCATTATTGTGCACAAAGAAATTACATCCAAATGCCCCAAGATGGGATATATTTGGGTTTTTTTTTCCTTTCGGTAACCCATAGCGAATCTTCTCTACAATAGGTCTGGTCATGCATTTATTGATAATATAACATGCAGTGTTTACAGCCTCTGCCCAGAAGCTGTGGGGAAGCTTACTAGAAAGAAGCATAGTCCTAGCCATGTCTTCAAGAGTCATATTCTTTCTTAGCTACTCCATTTTGTTGACGAGTCCTAGGGGCAGAGAAATTATGATCTATACCATTTTTATCACAGAATTCAACAATATTAGAATTTTTAAATTCAGTTTCATGATTAGACCTAATGGATACAAGTTGATTTCCTAATTGTTTCTGAGTTTTTCTAACAAATGCATAAACATGTCAAATGCTTCATCTTAGAGGTTAGAAATCGAACTCAGGTAAATCTATAATAATCATCAACAAACACCATTACATATTTCTTTCCACCTCTGCTTATGGTTCTCATTGGACCATAGAGATCCATACGGACTAGTTCCAACGACTTGGTTGTGCTAACCATTTTGTTTCTTTTGAAGGATGATCCTACCTGCTTCCTCCTTTCACAGGCCTCACAAACCTTTTCTTCCTTGAACTTGACGTTACTTAGCCTTATTACCAAGTTTTTGGAGACTAATTTTTTCAGCTGATCAGATTGGCATGACCAAGTCTTTTGTGCCACAGGAGGGGATCATTATCCAGTACACTTAGACAAGTTAGTTTATTTTCTAAGAGAGTCGACAAATCTACAATGTAAATATTGTTAACTCTTTTTCCCTGAAAACAATCTTGTCAGTGGTCAAATTAATCACAAAGAATTTAGTAGAGGTGAATGGTACAAGGTTACCTCTGTCACACAGTTGTGACACACTGATCAAGCTATATTTCAATCCATCTATCAAGTAGACATTCTCAATAGAGTGAGAGTCTGTCTTACCTACCTTTCCAACCCCAATGATCTCACCTTTCTTCCCATTTCCAAATGAGGCATTACCTCCATTTAAGTTCTCAAGTGAAAGGAACAGGTTCTTGTTTCCAGTCATATGTTTTGAGCAGCCACTATCCATGTACCATATTTAGTTTCTTCCCTTCACTTGGACCTACAAAAAGAAATCAGGGGTTGTTCTTAGGAACCCAAACTAGTTTGGGTCCCTTTCTATGGGCAAAGGGATAAATCAAATTCTTTCTAGTTCACCAGGTAGCATATTTTTTTCTTGAACAAATGTTTTGTTCTTTTTACTGGCCTTTTCTTTTGCATTACATTCATTTTTTTTAATGGTCGGTCTTGCCACAATGTGTGCAAATTTTGTTTTCAGAAAGAGTGAGGTACTTGCTTTTAGGATCCCACTTAGGGGCTTGAGTCCCATAACCAAGTCCTCTTTTGTTGCTACTATGATGTTCTTGTAGGTAGGAGAGTGCATCAGAAGCCTTGTTCCATTTGCAAGTTCTGTTAGTTCATGTTTTACCTTCCCTAGATCTTCTTTTAATACTCTTATTTGCTCATCTTTCCTGTACAACTCATCCTTCATTTTTCCTAAGTTTTCTTCTAGGGTGAGATGAGTGTGATCAACTTTCTTCTTTCCTATTCCTAGTTTCAGTTTTAAGTTCTCGGACCTAAGTTCTAGGACACTAGTGTCAAGGTCAAGAACCCGGTTCTTGAACTCAATATTTTCACTTTCACTCTCATTAGCCCTAGACTCTAGATTTTTGCACTTAGCTTTTAGAATCATGCATTACCTATACATATCTTCCTTCTCATTGTTAATTATCTCAGACTTATCAATAAAGTCTAATAATAGCTCAGACAACCTTTCTTTAGACAAGAATTTAATCTTGTCTTTGAGATGAAAAATACTTACCTCTTGTTCATCATCTTATTCTCCGATGGCCATAAGTGCATGTTCATCTCCAACTTCATCCTCTGAGTCCTCATCTGATGTTTCTCCCCGGGCAGCAGCCATAACCTTTGTTGATCCTTTGTTCCTTTTTGGTTGAACATGTTCCTTCTTCCTTCTCCTTCGTCCAGCCATTTCATTCTTCTACTCAATTTCCCATTGAGAGCAGTTCTTGATCATATGATCAGTCTTACCACACTTGTAGTAGCAATCATTGGTCTGTTTCTCACGAGCCCTTGGTTTGTTGAAGTTTGTACCTCTTGAATAACCCTTTCCTCTCATTAGGTAATTTTTGAAATCTCTAGTGGTCATAGTCATTTCATCATCCTCCAGATCTGAACCTTCAGCAATTCTGAGAGCTAGACTTCTTTCCTTCTTGGGTGCATCTATCTTCATGGTTTTCCTTCTCAGTTCATAGGCAGTAAGGTTTCCAATTAGTTCATCTAGCTTGAGGGTAGCAGTATTCTTTGATTCCTGAATAGCAGTGATTTTGCTTTCCCAAGAGACTGGCAGAGTCAGAATCTTCTCAACTTTATCTTATTCTAGAATAATCCTTCCAAAATATTTAAGTCCATTTGTCAGTGTGGTGAACCTTTATACATCTCTTTGATGGTTTCTCCTTCATTCAAGGTGAAATTCTCATATTGAGAGTACACCAGTTTTCCTCTTAACCTCTTTACTTGAGGTGTTCCTTCATGAGCCACTTGCAAAGTGTCCCATATTTCTTTAGCAGTGTACATCTTTGAATTCTAGTGTACTCATCTGGGCCAAGTCCACACACAAGCCAAGCCATTTCTTAGCGTTAGCATTCTTCTCCCACTTCTTCAGGTCTTCAGCACTGCAGTCAGCTCTAGTCTTTGGAACATCCACTCCTTCGGAATTCTTCTTTGTAGTTGCTAGAGGACCATCAGTGACTATGTCCTAAAGTTCATAGTCTTCTCTTATGATGTGATCCCTCATCCTGTTCTTCCACCAAGAATAGTACTGACCGTTGAAAAGTAGAGGCCTAGCATTAGATTGCCCATCCCAGTTCCCAGGTGGTGCACTCATGTTGATCTTTTCCTAAGGTATTAGCCTCTTCAAGGATCACCCACTCTAATACCAATTGATATTTTAAATGTCAATACCACACAAAAGGGGGGTGATTTGTATGGTACTCAATTTTTGATGTAGAAGAACCAGGTTTTTTAGGTGTTCTAACTACTAAATTTGCAGAATTAAAATTACATAAAATAAAGAACACAGAGATTTTTACGTGGAAAACACCTAGCTCAAAAGGTGAAAAAACCACGACCTACTACTCAGTAGGATTTTTCCAAACTTCCACTAAAATTACTAAGTCAAAACAGCGTTTACAAAAACTCTTTGTAAACCTAAAGATTAACTCTAATCCCGTTGTAGCACACAGCCTCAACTGTTACGACAACTTCAAGTTAGTCTATAACTTGAACACTCAAAGTACTTAGTACAAATGCTTCTATGAAAGCTGAAAGGTACAACTTTAAATCAGTTGCTACAATTGAACTAGAATAAGCAAAAACACAATGAAATTGGTCTTTCTATCTCGTTTAAGTAACTTCAAGAGTGCACACTCCAATCTCACATAAATTGCTTGATACATTACCTTGCTCTTTTGCTCTCAATTTAACTTAACTTCTGCGTATGTGCAATACCTATCAAAGAGAAAAATCACTATTATTTAATGAGTTAGTAATTAGAGTTTGATTGAGACTCAATTGCTGATCTTCCATCGAAGTAGAGTCCTTAAACAACACAAACTCTAACACTATCTTTTATCCGGATTGTTTTCTCTTCTCATAAGGAGACTTTCTCTCCTTATCCAATATGCAACCCTTTTTATCAAATCAAGAGATATTGCTGTTTGATCAGTGGGACTTATGTCATTCACCTGCATTTCACATGTGAAGGTTGATCATCACTGTGCTTTATGGACCTGGTCCACGACTGAGTTCATTTGTCATTCTTCAAAACTTTACCTGTTCTTGGGCCAACACCGGGACTTTTCAAATCAAAGAGCAAAGACAATAGAGGTATCAGTCGGAAATCCACAAACTACTGCCGGAGTTCGACAAATTCCGCCTCGATCAGATTCCTAGGGCACAGAACATTGTAGCGGATGGCCTCGCCAAATTAGCTGTGACTACCAAGAATATTAACAAGGAAAATGTGGTGACCCTCCTTCACTCAGCCATAGACCACATTGAGGTACTTTCTATGAACCTAACTTGGGACTGGCTTAACCGCCTTGTAGCCTATTTACAGGATGGAACACACCCGCAAGATAAAAAAGAAGCCAAAAAACTTCGGGTGCAGGCAACTCGATACAGCCTAATAATCATGACCTCTACAAGAGAACATTTGGCGGCCCTCTAGCCAAATGTCTTGGATCGCACCAAACAAGGCAAGTGTTAGAGGAAGTACACGAGGGTCACTGCGACGCCCATGCAGGGAATTGCACCCTCGTTCGGTGCCCCATTCGCACCGGCTACTACTGGCGTACTGTGAAAAAAGAAGTCGCGGACTATGTTCGAAGATGCGAGCAGTGCCAAAAGTATGCCCCTATGATACATCAAGCAGGAAAATTCGTCCATTCTGTCACTTTTCCATGGCCTTTCATAAAATGGGGATGGACATAGTCAGCCCTTTGCCTGCAGGACGAGGAAATATACGTTTTCTTTTGTTTTTAACTGACTATTTCTCTAAATGGGTGGAAGCAGGTGCGTACAATCAGGTACGCGAACATGAGGCAATAGCCTTTATATGAAAAAAATATTACATGTCGTTTCGTCATCCCCAAGGAAATCAGCTGTGACAATGGACCCCGGTTCATCAGAAAAAAGAACGACTGAGTTCTTCGAAAAATGGCACATCAAGCGAATACTCTCCGCACCAAATCATCCCGCTACCAACGGCCAAGCCGAGTCCTCTAACAAAGTGATACTGAACATATTTAAAAAGAAGCTCGAGAAAGCTAAAGGGCTATGGCCCGAACTACTACCTGAAGTACTATGGGCATACCGCACTATGCCAAAATCCAGCACAGAAGAAATTCCATACTCACTGGTCTACGGGATCGATGCAGTCATACCCGTTGAGGTCGGGGAACCCAGCCTGAGATACTCCAATGAAAGCGGGGCAGATAACGACAAAAATAGATTACACGACTTAGATGAAATCGAAGAACAAAAGACATGGCCCACGTAAGAATGGTAGCCCAGAAACAGCAAGTAGAAAGATACTACAACAAAAAATCTAAGGTACAATCATTCAAAGTCAGCGACTACGTCCTGAAGGCCAAAACACATGCATCAAAAGATCCAAATAAGAGAAAATTACGAATAAAATTGGAAGGACAATACAAAATCATAGCAGCAGCAAACAAAGGTGCATTCCTACTAGAAACGACGGAAGGAAAACTACTGCAAAATAACTAGAATGTCGCCCACCTCAAGTACTTTCATTTCTGAAAGGTATCACCTAGGTCGTGCTATTTTTTCCTCACCCAGATTTTGTCCCAATCGGGTTTTCCCAGGGATGTTTTTAACGAGGCAGCGAAGGGGATGCCCTGTGGATCGGAACGTTGTTCATCACCTCGGCCCGTCGACTCAATCTATGGGTCGAAGTAATAAAGGGCCTACACAAAAAATCCAATCTCCATTGTACGAACAGAACTCAATCTCCATTGTATGAACAAAATTCAATCTCCATTGTATGAAATGCAAATATCCTAATGGCTTAGGCCATCGACATTAGTTCGACCTCGTTCGAACCACGACGGGATACTACTTCGAATGCAAGCACGTGATTTTTACCCTACATGAAGATAAATCCTAAAAATAGATCAAAATAATTTTTATTGATTTTTTAGGAATTTTTCTATATTTAGTCACATTTCATACATTTTGATATTTTTAAATCATGAAAAAAATACCAAAATATCATGCATTGCATTTAGGTTTTATTTTTTATATTTTTAGGACTAATATAAAGTTAGTTTTATAATAATAGAAAATTACAAAAATACTTCATTTTTACACTTTTGCCTTTTATTTTTAGGTTGTTGATTTTTTTCTTTTCATTTAGGATTAAATAGCTTTTATAATTTTTATAATTAGTTAATTAGTTTAATTTCATATTTTTAAATAATCTAGAATTTTAATTTTAAAGAAAAGAAAAAAAGGAAAACAAGAAGAGAATTTGAAAGATGGGGTTTTAATTCAAACTTGGGTTATTCTTATACCCAAAATCTGGCCCAAACCACTCAAAGTCCAAAAATATTGGCCTGACCCACCTAGCCCATAACTTAATTCTTTCTCCATCAAAAGGATCCAAGGATCAGAGAAAGAGCACACGCCAAAAATCGGAGACACTTAGGGATCGTTTGGTATGAGGTATAAGTAAAAGTAACACTAGTATAAAAATTTAATATCAGCTTATACCTTGTTTGGTTACAAAGTCTGGTATAAGTTATCCGAATGTTAAAATTAATATCGGGATTAATTATACCTCTCATGAGGTGGGATAATTAATGCTGGACTTATTATCACCAGACAACAACAACCACAAATTCTCCAAAATAGCCCTAAAGTCCTCAAACCCTTTTTCTACTTCACTTTTCCTATTCTTTACCTAACATTGGTAAATCAACGTAGTCAAATTTCTCTGCTCTTGGGAAAGATTTCTTCTCTTCTTTGAATGCAGAAGCTATGCTTTCTTGTTAGCATTTGTGTGCTTTGATGAAAATTCTTCAATTTTTCTTTTTAGCTTAACTATATTTTTTTATGCCTCTAAATTCTATAGGTTTGGTTATGTTCTGGCCAACGTGTGGATCTTGGTTTGAGACTTTGATGCGGAGTTTTTTTTTTAAAATCACAATACATTCCATGAAAATTAAGAAGACCAAGAAATAAGTAATATTATACATGGCAATTAGCAATCTTACATCTGAAGGAAACATGAATTAAATTGGGAAGAAGATTTAGAAGAAGAAATCAGCATATATATATTTCATACAATTGTAGTCACAATCTGATATTATTGCATGCTATTTTATTTATGCTTCTTTTGTTTAGATAATTATTTACGCTATTTCTGCTGGAGTTACTAATGCTCTTTTGTTTTTGTTTTTGTTTTTGTTTTTCCTTTCCTTCACTGAGCCGAGGATCGACTGGAAACAACCTCTCTGCCCTTTCGGGTAGGGATAAGACCCGTTTACATATTACCCTCCCCAGACCTCACTTTGTGGGACTATACTGGGTAGTTGTTGTTGTTGTTGAAAACTAGAGCCTCAAAAAATTATTTAGTACTTGTTAGAATTGAAAATTGGCATAGGTTAGTTGGATAAAGGAGTAAGAAGATGGAGGCTAAAGAAGATGGAGGGTATTTTTGTAAACAAACAATTACTTCTTAAAAATTATGCAATGCATATCATTTTTAATACAACATACCAAATAATAGATAAAAAATAATACCAGCATAACTAATCTCACCATAACTAATCACAGCATAAATTTTCCCATTATAACTTATCTCAATACAAGGGGCATTCAATCCAAACGACCCTTAGAGAGAGAAACAACGCAACCCCCTCCCATTTTCTTCGACTCTCAACTTCAATCACGAGAGAGCTAAAAAGAGTTCAGAAATTGAAAAATCAAAAACTCTAGATCTGAAGCGCCAAGTATTCTTTAAAAAAAAAAATCAAAACTAAAAACAGAGAGAAGTCGACTTCAACTTCAATCCCCTGTTGCATAGTTTCTGGATCCTGAATTTTGTTTTAGTTGGAAGAAATAGCTATTTCCGGTTGTGTTACTCAGCTAAGTGACTTTTATTTGATCGAGTTCTACTGTTGAGTGATGTTGCTCCTTGTCCGGATCTGCTGATTTTGCTATGTCTGCTGGACTGAGCTTCGTGTTTAGTTTCCATTGCCGTTCATTTGGTCGGATTTTGTTGATTTCACTGCATTCAGATATGTAGACAGTCATCTATTTTTCTCTTTAAATCTATGAATGAAGATTTGAGTTACTCAAGCCATATTTCTGGATTAATTCCGAAGATGCATCGCCGAATCCGAACATATTTTTATCTATGTTAGTTTGTTGCTCACTTTGGCTTGAATGTTAAAATAGGAATCATTCTTTGTTCGAGTGTATTTTTGCTAGATGTTTATTACGCCTGGTTCCTCGTGAATTAATCGTCGGATTTGCATTGTCGTCCCTGTTTAGCTATTTCTCTGACTAATTACTTGAGCTGAAATTAGTAGTAATTGATTATTAAATCTGGATCGTAGGATTTTGATGCCAAACGATTTGTGCTTGTTTCAAACATTTGAGAAGCGAAAGTGGGGAAAACCAGAGGTTGTGGGCTAATCTTATTTGAGCTAATTTTGCATTTCATATACGGAAATCAGTTGCATTCAAAAGGCGTTGCTATTCTCAACTCGCTCGGCTGTTGTGTCAATGTTTGTTTTAGTTGGTCTCCGTTATTTGAATGCTTTATCTGTTCCTCTACTCAAATTCCTTGGGAGTATTCATTTCGTTTGTATTGAGATTTTTCCATTACATTTGTTATTAGTTTGATAAAGACTTAACTGGATAAGTTTTATGTTGATTTGTGTTACAATCTTTTGGCAGTAATTTGTAAAGTTTTTAGGTCCAATCAAACTTTAGTTTTGCCTAGTGCTAGCTTATTGGTTTTTAGTTTTAGTTCAAATATGTGCTTAAAAACGAATTGGAAATTCCTTTAGCCTTTTAATCAATTAGCTAGGTCCTTTAATTAGTTGAGGTGAGCCATATTAAATAATACCAATAGTTTATGGCCCTCAAAACTAAATTTAGAAATCTTTTCAATAGAACAATTCGAGACGTTCCGTGCCAAACAAAACATCAAATGCGTGGCCCTCATCTAATTATTCCATTAAAATGTTTAGAACTCAGGACGTGCCATTTAGCGAATTTTTATGACCTCCCGCGAAGTTAATAACATGTTAACTGCTTTAGGCGATTTCTTTAATAATATTACCTTCCTAAATTCGGGTGTACATTTCATGTGATCCAAATCCAAATTTCAAAACGTTGGATAAAAATGTGTCGAGGATCCGGATGCATTTCATGTGATGTGATCCAAAAACACATTTTTAAGCGATATTCACTTTCTTAAATTTTTTTCTTAAAAGCGGTAAACAACTTTTAACAATCGCACTATAAGATAACATGTATAAAATATCAGATTTTAGCCATTTATAATAGTTTAAGCGGCCATACTAGAACCACGGGATCCGGGGGTGCCTAACACCTTCCCTCGGGTCAACATAATTCCTTATTCATAATTTCTGGTTCGCAGACTCCAATTAGGAAGTCGAAAATTTTCCTCGATTTGGAATTCAAGTTAAATCGGTGATTTGGGACACCAAAAGTCAAACCTATCTCACGTGGCGGCTATAAATAAATAAATAATCCCATTTCGAATAATTTCACTTCAAATGGAAAAACTCTCTTATACATTATCCTTTAGGTAGGTGTATAAAAAAGGAGGTGTGACATTGCCGACAGTCAAAGCAACATCCTAATGGCTAAGGCCATCGACACTAGTTTGACCTCATTCAAATCACGATGGGATACTACTTCGACGACAGCCGAAGCAACATCCTAATGGCTGAGGCCATCAACATTAGTTCGACCTCGTCCGAACCACGATGGGATACTAATTCGACGACAGTCGAAACAACATCCTAATGGCTAAGGCCATCGACATTAGTTCGACCTCGTTCGAACCACGACGGGATATTACGTCGATGATAGTCGAAGCAACATCCTAATGTCTAAGGCCATTCGACATTAGTTCGACCTCGTTCGAACCACGATGGGATACTACTTCGACGACAGTCGAAGCAACATCCTAGTGGCTAAGGCCATCGACATTAGTTCGACCTCGTTCGAAAAACGATGGGATACTACTTCGACGATAGTCGAAGCAACATCCTAATGGCTAGGGCCATCGCCATTAGTTCGACCTCGTTCGAACCACGACGGGATATTACTTCGACGACAGTTGAAGCAACATCCAAATGGCTAAGGCCATCGGCATTAGTTCGACCTCGTTCGAACCACGACAGAATACTACTTCGGCAATAATCGAAGCAACATCCTAATGTCTAAGGCCATTCGACATTAGTTCGACCTCGTTTGAACCACGATGGGATACTACTTCGACGACGATCGAAGCAACATCCTAATGGCTAAGGCCATCGACATTTGTTCGGCCTCGTTCGAACCACGATGGGATACTACTTCGACGACAATTGAAGCAACATCCTAATGGATAAGGCCATCAACATTAGTTCGACCTCGTTCGAACCATGATGGGATACTAATTCAACGACAGTCAAAGCAAGATTCTAATGGCTAAGGCCATCGACATTAGTTCGGCCTCGTTCGAACCACGATATGATACTACTTCGAGGACAATCTAAGCAACACCCTAATGGCTAAGGCCATCGACATTAGTTTGACCTCGTTCGAACCACGATGGGATACTACTTCGACGACAGTCGAAGCAACATCGTAATGGCCAAGGCGTTCTCCGCCGTTACCCCCTGACTCAACTCAAGCTCATCCTCCTTCGCCTTATGAAGGGCCTCTAATTTGCTATTACATGAGATGGCCCTCACAAGCTCCTCTTCTCTCTCATTCAGCTCCCTAACCCTATGCTCCAATTGGTCCTCCCGCTGCTTAAGCCCCTCGCGGAACACCTAGAACTCGAGATCCTGATGATAGATGTCAGACATCGCCTAGTGCTTAGCACGGTACCGATGGTATTTCGACGACATCTTTTTGTAGAGGCACCGTCCTTTTTCGTTCACGGCGATCTCTCTCCACCTCCAGGACGAGGGTCAGACAAAAGAAAAACAGAGTTAGAAAAAATACGCCATTGCTACACCACTCCCACGGCACAAAAAAAGAAAAAGGAACCTACCTGTAAGGCCATACCAGCGACCTTCCAAGATAACTTCGCATCACTCATCGCCCCAAGCGTGTCGCTCTCAAGAGCGGCACAAAAAGGAGCTAGGGCCAACGCAACCTGCTCAATATTCAGTAGCAAGTTGTAACTCCCCGAAATTATCACGTGACGGTCGGACTCATCCGTCCTCACTTCCACACGGGTATGTCAACCCAAAAACTCATTGACGTCTTCCGAGGCGATATCAAAACCCGACCCATCCTCCTCCACACGAGGTCCTCCGACATTGGACGACGTTCCCCCTTCAGCAGAACATGCTAAACTTGCTCCCCGGCCAACTCTCTCCACTCGGGTTGATCTCCCCGACAAAATGGCATTAGCCATAAACACGGGCATCGGGGACGTCCGAGATGCTACACTTCCATAAGCTTCAGTGGTCACACCCTTTCCCAGTTCCAACCTTCTTCTTTTCCTCTCTCACAGCTCGTCACCATTAAAACAGTCATCAACGGGATGTGGGGCCGGTGCCAATGAGGCCGTTTCTCTCATGGTCGTAGTTCGAGATGTGTCTCCCTGTTGAAATAGTAGAGGACGACCCTCCCAAACAGACTCGCACAAAATGTAACAAGTGTTAGTGGTAGCAGCGGTTTGCCTAAAAGCAGGGACTGGCACCCTCCGCCTAGAAGCTCCTCGACCTGTCGTCGCAGAGAATCGTACAGCTAAGCAGGGTCGCACGACCGACGAGGTAGTAAAGCAGAAGTTTACCTGAGGAAACTTTAGGGCCATAATGTTGTACGAAGGCAGACCAAGTCTAAGTCTCCTCTGCATGGGGCAGTGGACCGGCGACCCAGTTCCTGAGACCTGTAATAGGCTGGGGCGGACGACCCATAGCTGCAACACAACAAGTGACCAAAAATTATAATAATTGTGGAACGGGGGGGGGGGGGGGGGACCAAATGAACTACGATACATACGAGTTTTATTCCACCGCTCTGGAAATCCTGCGGGGTTAAAGACGACGTGCTCGGTCTTGATGAAAAAGTACTTATGCCAAAACTTACGTCTCGCTCGGTCATTCGTCTCGACCACCAGCCCCTTTGTTCCACGAAGTATTAGGTGCACCCTGGTTCCCCTAAGAAAACCAAGCGAAAATAAGTACAAGAGATGATGAACGGAGACGTCGCACTCTGCCAATTCCGTGTACTTACCCAGCAGCAGAAGCACCTTGAGTGTGCACGGCGTAAGCTGAGCCAGGCAAACATGATAAAATATGCAGAACTCGTCCGCTAGAGAAAAGAGATGAAGGGTGTAGCCGATCACCAAAGGCTATTCGTAGAAGGCACAGTACCCAGGCCTATGAACGTCAACGTAATCTCCCTCCGCCGGAGTCATCTCTACATGGGCAGGAATACCATATTTTATGCGGAGGGCATCGAGGTGAGTGTGATTTATCTCAGAAAGCACAGGGTTCGGAGTAGGGGGCGGGTCCTTGAGGAAATCACTCCGAGACAGAGGATGCCTCAGTAGTAACGCCTCCACTGTGAGAGGACTATCACCCTCTTCTACCTCCACCTCTCCATTGTCGGAAAGATGTGTTGCGTTTGACATAGCGGCCTCAGGAACCTCTTTATTAGTGCAACGAGACCACGGCATGATTTTGTTTAAAGGAAGTAAGCCACACAAATGGAGTGAAAGAGAAGAGAACTTCCAGCGAGGAATGGGAACGAAGAAATATGAAAGCAGAAGAAGATGACCGAAGAATTATCAAGAATGGCCAAAGTTTTCAAAGGAATCGAACCCTTCACCTATTTATAGAGTTGGGTAGTGCCAGAATCGAGGTGGCAAGTATCAAATCAGCGCAAGAAACCAAGTGCCAAATTGTAAGTCTTTTACCTCGAAAATCTGCATAATGATGACGCATGTGAAAGCTGATATCACCCAGGGTGGCGTGTACTCTTAGACATCCCGCCAAACATGACTACCACCCTTCACTGGTCACGTCGTAATATCTCGATGAGTCAAATTCCTCCTAAAGAAGGCATCAAGTTCGCTCACCAAGGGCGCATCCTGTTGCAACCTCGACGAGCGGAGGAAGTAACTATATGGGTCCGAGTTTGATCGATTACGGCCTATAGCGAGTATGACAAGTGACGAAAATCCACAAGTCGACATAGGGGTACGATCCAGAGGCGGAAGAAGAGATGTCATCGCATCAGTATTAGATTTGGCATGGTAGATATTTCTTTATTCGTTGTCCCCACGATTAAGGGAAACCTCTCGGTATATCACAAGGATTTAAGTCTTGTAATAGGTACAGAGTTTTGGGCATACAGAATTATTATCCTCTCTCTCACTACTATCATCTCTCTCTACTATTGTTATCTCCCTACTATTGTCATTCTAGAGATTATTATCTTCGTCTACGATTTACCCCTTCATCTTTGATTGATTTGCTTAAAAAGAATTTAAATCTTTTGAGTGAAACAGCAACTAAAAAATAATTGGACACTACTAGAATATATATAAATTAAACCCTTTCAAATTGACCAATTTAGGCATAGGAGTATTACCTCCATCAAGTTACCAGTTATCAATAAACAACCTCCTGACAATTGTATATGTTGGTACGGTCACCAAAACAAATGACACAAGCTTGAAGTAAACTTCAGATTATTTGTAAAGCATGAGCATGCATGCATAGATCTCCTCGCTTTCAATCTTAGCTTTACGCTTTCTCTTCATTTTTCTGTAATTAGACATCTGAAAGATGTTAATAATACCACTACAAAACGCATTGAAACAGGCCATCAAGTATTAAGTTGACTGCAAAATTTGGAATAAAAATAATTTGAAATGAGCTGCCGGCAAACCTAAGCCACTTGTCAGTCAACAGAAAGTCCATCACATCCCATTATTACAACACAAACATTGAGTAGTCTTTTATGACACGCTCAATTTTAGCCCAATCCACTCATTTGACACCCCTACTGATATCAGTAAGATCCCGGCATCTGCATAAGCTTAGGCTAATCATATGGCGTGCACAGAAAACATGCATATTTCATTTCAGGATCACGGCTTCTACATACGACAATCATCGTACAGTATATCCTTTTTCTGCATATTACAGTAGGTACATGAAATCACAAAAAGCCTCCACTTTGAGTGATAAGTTTAAAAGGAAAAGGAAAAAAAGTTGATACTATTTTGCACCAACTTTCCAAGAAAATTTTCCAAACATCACCTAGACCTCTAGTTTTATATTTTTACATTCCCCGGAGTTCTGATGCTCTGATTGACTGAGCGAATGAATTTTTTTATGCCCAGCACCTGCCTCCATCATAACCAAGATACGCCCCAAATTATCTCTTTGATCTTGGAAAATCAGTAAATGAGAAGAATCCCCATGAATGATGAATGATGATTGCAAAAAATCTGCAGTCATTTTGAATAAGACTAAAACCTCCTCCGCCTCTCACCTCAATCCCTCAACAGTGAAAAAGAAAAGAACAGCAGAAAATCCCTCAATGCCTTCTCCAGACATTTCTAAAAGAAGATCCACTGTGTCGTCTTACCCAGTCAGTGTATATAGGTAAACCTGCTACTTCCTCAATCTCATCTAACAAGATATCCTCTGTAAGATTGCCTTCTATGATGTGCTTTGCCTGTCCATTAGATGTTTCATCGGTCAAAAATAGTTGTAAATGCTGTTAAAACGAGGGATGATATTGCTATAAGACAAACCTCCTCATAGACACTAATACGATCTGGGTTTGATTTCTCTGTTTGGATCCGCACAAAGATCCAAGCATTTTCATGAGCACTCCAAGAACACTCTATTATCCTGCCCGAGTACAAAGACTCAGGCCCGTCTGCAGGAGAAAGTACCAATCAGAAACTTGGCTAAGAAAACTTGAGGAGGCAGTCATATTATTACCACCTTATTTTTTGAAGACCAAAAGAAAAGGAATTGCTAACATTTCCTAATAGAATTCAAGGGATTGATCTTCAAATTCTCAGTGCCAGCTGGCACAGAAGAGCGTTGCAAACAAAGGGAAGGAAAGGAGAGATCTTTTTGCCACTGGAAACTTCTAAAAGGGAATATGAGCTCAAAGAAAGGAGAAAAAGAAGTGATCATCAAACCTTTAAACATGACTCTGCAACCTTCAATTAGTTTCTTGTTTCCGTGTTCTTGCAGATAAAGCAAATTGCTACCGTCAACTCCCACCTACCAATGCCAACTTGTTAATCAGATTATCCTAGTAGTAAAGTGATCACAGCCACTACAATGTGACGTTATCTACTACTGTTAATGTACACACAGGAAAAAGCTCCGCATATAAACACTACAAATTAAATTGCAGTTTGAGAGCCAAAGATGAAAGAAATTATAACCACCTCAAAAAGAAAATCAACAGTACTCATTCCAGGATATTTCCATTTCAGGCGCCCATCGTGTTCACAAGGCACATAAGTTGCATTCCAGGCCTGTATTATAAATTATCAAGAGCCAGATAGGCAAAGTTACAAGCAATTTGCTATCTAAAGCAGAAATTAGCTTCAGAATGTACCAACCATAACAAAGTGACTTGCAGGTCCCAGCAGCTTTACGTTGAAAGACAAAACACGCATGCAGACACATCAAGAGTGCACAACAAGCATGTAAGTGAAGGTAATTACACTTAATTGGGGTGGACAAATTGTCTCAAGTCAGATCTACGAGAGTGCATCACTTGGGTGCATTTGCAGATGAAATCATTTCATCCAATTTCTCTTCAAAATTTCGTTCTCTCTCAATTTTCAGTAAGATGAACTGAAAATTGTAAACATGCAATGATAGGATAGAGTATCGAAAGGTACAGTAGAGCAAAGTCTCGTACTTTTAGGTGTCTTTTTGGTATTAGAAAGCAGATATCAATTCAGAACTTTGTTACCAAAAATGTTCTTTTTACTCTAAATGGAAAAGCTAGGTCTGAATAAATTGTTTTAGAAAATTCAGAGTATATTTACTTTAGGATTAAGATACTGAATCTAAGTTCCAAGCTTATTTTGCTTTCCATCTACAGGTTTATTCTTCTTTCTTTTCTTTTATCATATATTCTGTTTATTTTCTCTATTATAGTCTGAATGTTCGTGTTGCTTTTACTTCTGTTCCTTTTTCTTTAGCTCCAGATCCTATCGTGTTCCTATTCAGATCTTGATTCTCTTTCAATTTCTCCATTCATTATTTCATTAAAGACCACAACCGGGTCTCTCTTTTTTTCCTCTTCTTTTCTTTGCTACCTTAGTATTTCCATGTAATCCAAATTCAACTTCTTTGCATAAAAGTTTTCCAGCTTCTGTCCTTGAAAATTTGTTTCAAATAACATCCCTATATATATATAGAGAGAGAGAGAGAGAGAGCAGTTCTAATGAGCTATATCTCTGTTAATGAAATTGCTTGATCTCCAATGTTACTAACTCTACTCAGTTCATTAAATTTGATAAAATTAGCTTAAGGAACAAAATGCTGCAGGTAAACAGATCATCCCAGGCCAAATGACGAGCTTGATCAATCCAATTCCAGCCTAATGTCCCTATGTCTCTCACTGTCCTCATTCCAGGATGAATGAAATTGCAGACTTCACTAGCACAAGTTTAAATGTATTGGTATCTAAATGAGATACAAAGAAGCTTGGTAAACTAAGGACACTACTATAAAGGTTGGGCCAGAATTTCCTTAAGCTCTTTTAGGTGTACTGAACATCATAATTTAAATTGTATCTAAATGATCTTGATATGAAAAATTACTTGTTAATGTTAAAGCAGATAAGAGTAGCTCCCATAGCACCTGAAAGATAAGACCATCAGTTGAATGTGGAAGACTTGGCGTTATATCTTTGATCAGCTTAGAAGCTGCAGACAGCAAATAGAAATCCTTCCTCCTCACCTGGCATGTGCAAAACAATCATCAGGACAGAAGGGATCATAAAATAACATGTAGGGAGCCTTTATTGAGATCATACATACTTCAAATGGTTCCAGGTCATATTGGTAGTATGGATTTACAGATGTGAATAAGAATTCACGTTCGAAATTTCGGGGTCGGATCACCTCGTCTTCAATTAGCATTAACCTATGGTGGAAAGGTAGCTGCAAAAGTATTTGGATGCACAAATCATAATAAGCAACTTTTCATGAAAACCCAACCAAATTAAAAATTTACTATGCCAAAATGATGATTGTTGAAAGAAAATGATAAAGTGCTTGCCACAGAAAGCAAATCTGTCACATAATGAAAGAGAAAGATGAAAATGCCCGTGAAAGAATAGTCCACATATCTAATACCAAAAAACTACTCCTGAAGTCTGAGGATTAATCATCCTTATGACATTCTTAGTACAAATTGTTAGAATATGTAAATAGTAGTAAAATAACCCTAATTCAATATGTATTAGGAGTAAGATAAGTTATGTATATGTATAGGGCTCATTGTATTATGTTTAATATCAATATATATATCTCTCCCGTGCTTTCTCACATGGTATCATTCAATATGTATTAGGAGTAAGATTTATCGCTGTGCATAAATTCCAGCGATTCCGGGAGGTAAAATCAGTCATCGGAACCCTTTTCCGGCGACTTTTTCAAGGTTGTTTTACGTTTACTATGTCTCGGTCAGTGCTGTGCAAAATCCAGCAATACCAAAAGACTCGCCTCTGTCCGGCGACAAAACCCCAGAAACTTCTCCGGCCAAATCAGCCCCACACGCCTCCAGAACCTTAGGCGTGTGAGCCCCTGCACCGGGGCGTGACCCCCTTTCCGGCCAGTTTTTCGGGTGACTCCTTCAGGACAGTTGGGTCGGATACTAATTCCGACCCTACCCATCCTATTTTCGTTCGATTCCGACAACTTTGAGTTTTTTCCGGCGACTACACTGACTTTTCCGGCAGCTACAGTACTTTTCCGGCACAAAACAAAACAACAAAGTTCCTTCATCTGTTTCAGCAAGTTTTCATGATGTCTTTGGGAGTCGATGCTTTCGGGCCTAAAAACTCGGCTTCTGGCAATTCCGGTGTTATAATTACCCAGAACCTTTAATGGGAGGTTCCAACTACTTAGCTTGGGTTTTGTCTATCGAGTTGTGGTGTAAAGGTCAAGGTGTTCAAGATCATCTAATGAAGAAGTATAGTGAAGGAGATGAAAAAGCCAAAGCACATTAGGAGAAGATCGATGCTCAATTATGCAGTATTTTGTGGCAATCTATTGATTCCAAGTTGATGTCCTTGTTTCGTCCATTCCAGACATGTTATTTGGTTTGGGAAAAGGCTCGTACTTTATACACTAATGACATATCTCGTTTCTATGATGTGATATCGTGGATGACAAATTTAAAGAAATAGGAATTAGATATGTCTACTTACTTGGGACAAGTACAGGCAGTTATGGAGGAATTTGAGACGTTGATGCCAGTTTCTGTTAGCGTTGCAAAGCAGCAAGAGCAACGACAAAAGCTGTTTCTAATTCTTACTCTTGCTGGGCTTCCTAATGATCTCGACTCAGTACGCGATCAGATTTTGGCTAGTCCGACTGTTCCCACAGTTGATGAATTATTCTCTCGATAACTTCGCCTTGTTGCAGAACCAAGTCACCTAGCTCATCACAGACACTTGATTCATTTATCCTCGTATCCCAATCAGTGGACAATCGAGCATCTCATACTATGGAGAATAGACGAGGAGGAGGTCGTTTTGGAAGATCTAGACCCAAGTGTTCTTATTGTCATAAACTTGGTCACACTCGTGACGTGTGCTATCATTTACATGGTCAACCACCCAAAAATGCTTATGTTGCTCAGACCGAGAGTATAGGTAACCAGGAATTTTTTGTATCTGAAGGGGAGTATAATGAGTTCCTTAAATATCGAGCAAGTAAGCAGACATCTCCACAAGTAGCCTCTGTTGCTGGTAATTCTTTTGCTAGTGCTTCCCAGTCTAGTCCTCTTGAACGATGGGTTGTGGACTCAACTGCTTCTGATCATATCTTTGGTAATAAATCCCTTTTGTCAAATATTGCGTATTCACAGTTTCTTCCCAACGTTACTTTAGCCAATGCGTCTCAAACTAAAGCAAAAGGAGTTGGACAAGCGAATCCCCTACCCTCTGTCACTCTAGATTCCGTTCTTTATGTCCCTAGCTGTCCTTTTAATCTTGCATCCGTTAGTCGTTTGACTCGTGCCCTCCATTGCGGTATATATTTTATTGATGATTCTTTTATTATGCAGGACCGCAGTACGGGACAGACGATTGGAACATGACTTGAATCAGAAGGACTCTACTACCTTACCTCACTAAAATCCTCCAAGGCCTGTCTAGTTGCAGATCCTCCAGACCTACTTCACCGTTGTTTAGGGCATCCTAACTTGTCCAAGCTTCAGAAGATGGTGCCTAGTTTGTCTAATTTATCCACATTAGAGTGTGAGTCATGTCAGCTCGGAAAACATACCCGAGCTTCCTTTCCTCGCAGCATTGAGAGTCGTGCAGAGTCTGTTTTTTCTTTAGTTCATTCGGATATATGGGGTCCTAGTAGAGTCAGTTCAACCTTGGGATTTTGTTATTTTGTTAGTTTCATTGATGATCATTCAAAATGTACTTGGATTTTCTTAATGAAAGATCGTTCTGAGTTATTTTCTATATTCCAGAATTTTTGTGCTGAAATTAAAAATCAATTTGGTGTTTCCATTCACACTTTTCGCAGTAATAATGCCTAAGAATATTTATCCTCTCAATTTCAGCAGGTTATGACTTCTCATGGAATTATTCATCAGACTTCTTGTCCTTATACCCCTCAGCAAAATGGGGTTGCAGAGAGAAAAAATAGGCACATTATTGAGACTGCTCGCACACTTCTCATTGAATCTCATGTTCCGCTGCGTTTTTGGGGTGATGCAGTTCTCACATCTTGTTATTTGGTTAATCGGATGCCTTCATCTCCCATCCAGAATCAGATTCCGTATGAGGTATTGTTTCCCCAGTCACCCTTATACTCTGTTCCTCCTCGTGTTTTTGGGAGCACTTGTTTTGTTCATAACTTAGCCCCTGGGAAAGCTAAGTTAGCTCCTCGTGCTCTCAAGTGTGTCTTCCTTGGTTATTCTCGTGTCCAGAAGGGCTATCGTTGTTATTCACCTGATCTTCGTAGGTACCTTATGTCAGCTGATGTCACATTTTTTGAGTCTAAACCTTTCTTTACCTCTTCTGACCATTCTGACCATCTTGATATATCTGAGGTTTTACCTATACCAGCCTTTAGGGAGTCTACTATAACTCCTCCTTCACCTTCCGCTACAGAAGTCTTACCCATTCCAACCATTGGAGAGTTTAGTGTAGCTCCTCCTAGACTCCCTGCCACAGAAACTCCACTCTTGACATATCATCGTCGTCCTCGCCCAGCATCAGGCCCGGTTGATTCACGTCCTGCACCTGACCCTGCTCCTACTGCGGACTTGTCTCTTCCGATTGCACTTCGGAAAGGTATACGGACCACCCTTAATCCTAATCCCCATTATATCGGTTTAAGTTATCATTGTTTGTCATTACCCTATTCTGCTTTTCTATCTTCTTTGTTCTCTGTTTCCATCCCTAAGTCTACAGGTGAAGCATTGTCTCATCCAGGGTGGGGACAGGCTATGATTGACGAGATGTCTGCTTTACATACGAGTGGTACTTGGGAGCTCGTCCCTCTTCCTTCAGGTAAATCTACTATTGGTTGTCGTTGGGTGTATGCAATCAAGGTTGGTCAACATGGTAAGGTTGATCGTCTTAAGGCTCGTCTTGTTTCCAAGGGATATACTCAGATATTTGGGCTTGATTACAGTGATATCTTCTCTCTCGTGGCTAAGATAGCATCAGTCAGCCTTTTTCTATCCATGGCTGCTGTTCGCCATTGGCCCCTGTATCAGCTGGACATTAAAAATGTGTTTTTACATGGTGACCTTGAGGATGAAGTTTATATAGAGCAACCACCTGGGTTTGTTGCTCAGGGGGCGTCTCGTGGCCTTGTATGTCGCTTGCGCCGGTCACTTTATGGTCTAAAGCAGTCTCCTCGAGTCTGGTTTGTAAGATTAGTACTGTTATCCAGGACTTTGGCATGACTCTGAGTGAAGCTGATCACTCTGTATTCTATCGGCATTCTGATTCGAGTCTCTGTATTTATCTGGTGGTCTATGTTGACGACATTGTTATTACCGGCAATGACCAGGATGGTATTACTAAATTGAAGCAACATCTCTTTCAACACTTTCAGACTAAGGATCTGGGCACACTAAAATATTTTCTGGGTATTGATGTCGCGCAGTCTAGCTCAGGTATTGTGATCTCACAACGGAAGTATGCCTTAGATATTCTTGAGGAGACAGGAATGACAGGTTGTAGACCTGTTGACACTCCGATGGATCCGAACTCTAAACTTCTTCCAGGACAGGGGGAGCCTCTTAACGATCCTGCAATACATAGGCGGTTAGTTGGTAAATTAAATTATCTTACAGTGACAAGACCTGACATTTCCTTTCCTGTGAGTGTTGTGAGCCAATTTATGGGTTCTCCGTGTGATAGTCATTAGGATGCAGTTGTTCGCATTCTTCGGTATATAAATCAACTCCAGGTAAAGGTTTATTGTTTGAGGATCGAGGCCATGAGCAGATCGTTGGATACTTCGATGCTGATTGGGCAGGATCGCCTTCTGACAGACGTTCTACTTCTGGATATTGTGTCTTAGTAGGAGGAAATTCGGTATCTTGGAAAAGCAAGAAACAGACTGTGGTTGCTCGGTCTAGTACAGAAGCAGAATATCGAGTAATGACTATGGCGACATATGAGCTAGCTTCGATCAAACAGTTGCTCAAAGAGCAGAAATTTGGTGATGTTAGTCATATGGGACTTGTGTGTGATAATCAAACTGCTCTTCATATTGCGTCAAATCCAGTGTTCATGAGAGAACTAAGCACATTGAGATTGACTGTCACTTTGTCAGAGAAAAGATACTCTCACTTTGTCAGAGAAAAGATACTCTCACATTGAGATTGACTGTCACTTTGTTAGAGAAAAATATCTCCCGAGATATTGCTACAAAGTTTGTAAAGTCAAATGATCAGCTTGCAGACATTTTCACCAAGTCCCTCACTGGTCCTCGTATTAACTACATATGTAACAAGCTCGGTGCATATGATTTATATGCACCAGCTTGAGGGGGAGTGTTAGAATACGTAAATAGTAGTAAAATAACCCTAATCCAATATGTATTTGGAGTAGGATAAGTTATGTGTATATATAGAGCTCATTATATCATGTTTAATATCAATATATATATTTCTCCCGTGCTTTCTCACACAGATAAAACACAACTTAAGAAGCAACTACTCCCTCATTCCAATTTACCAATTTATATGACAGACTTTTCTTATTAGTATGTTCCAAAAAGGATGACACCTTTCTATATTTGGAAACAATTTAACTTTAAACTTTCCATTTAACCCACTTACCCTTACCCTTATCCTTACCCTTAATAAGAAGCTTTTATAGTCACACAATGTTATGCAGGATACCTACATAATATTAGCCAAAATGAAATGGTGGACAATTGGCCTTGGAAGCTCATCTGGAAAACAAAATTACTCCCCAAAGTTATATGTCATAGCTGGACTGCATTGAAGGAAGCGTGCCTCACTCAAGATAATCTTTGCAAAAGGAGTATTCCAATAGTTAATAGATGCTACATGTGCCAGCAGGATTTTGAAACAAACAGACATCTATTTTTGCATTGTCCAGTTGCTACTGATATTTGGAATATGTTCCTTGCAGTTTTAGGACACAACTGGTTGACGCCAGAGAGTACTAAAGATGCTTATAGTAGCTGGAGTCAATGGAAAGTTGGTAAATCCATCAGCAAGATCTGGAAAATGATTCCTCGATGTATTTTTTGGGCTATTTGGACAGAAAGGAATAGAAGATGTTTTGAGGGTTTAGCAACTCCTAATTACTCCTTGAAAGTTAATTGTATAGTTTTGTTATATAGCTGGAGTAACCTCTCCCCTATTAGCTCCCCTGAATTATTTTTGGATTTTGTTAGCTCCCTAACACTAGCATAGGACCATCTGTTCAGAGCTAACATATCATCTTTTGTCTTAGCACCTGGTCAGTGCTCTTTTGCATCTTCTTGATGCTTTTTATAATATCTCTTACTTCATCAAAAAAAATGTTATGCAAATGTTTAAGACCACAAGTTTCAAATGTCTTATAGCCACACAAATATTATGGCATGTTTAAGACCACAAATTTCAAAAGTTTTCTTTTTCTTAAACTCCATGATGAGTCAAACTACGTCACATATATTGAAGCAAAGGTAGTAGTATTCTACACTCTTTTGGAAAAGTTGATTGTCGCCACAGTAATATTGATATCCGCATCTCTCATCCTTGTTACGATAAAAGGTATGCAGAACATAGATCGCAAAAGATTCGCTCGAGTCATTTTGGCCGATAAATATGTACACGAAGACATACCTCTGTAACAGAGGATTCATCAATTGCTATCATATCATAGATGAGGTAAATAGTCCTCTTCACTTGTGTCTCTGGCTCAGTGTCAGTAATCAATTCACCATCAAGTAACGTGTAGCGATGAGTAACGTCAGCTCTACCCTAACAGACAGGAAATTTGTGAATCTTCTACAGCAGAAAAAGACCAAAATCGTAAAGCTGCAGAACCAGTATTCCTGATGATGAAGCACAAGAGGTCCTAAATGGATGAAATACCTGATAGATATATTTGCAAGGAAACCGCAACTGAACCTTCCTGAAATAGAACTGTGTATCAATCAAATAACAACCCTCCCTATCTATTAGCATCATGTATCGTGGCCCCTCGGCACTCCAGGTGACATGGTAGAGTTTCTGGCTCAGAAGATGCAATTTGTCCCTACAATTTGACGCAAAACATCAAAGTTCCAGAAAATGAAATCAAGATATGTTGACACATATTTAAAATTATTCTTTCAGTAACCTGGAAATCTAATAATATACTTCAGACATAAAAGAAAATTAATTTGTTAACAAGCAATAAATGTTAATCATGTCCAAAGGCCAAAACTACAATACTACAACACCCACCCTTTGCCACTTAAAATCTTAAATAAATTATGAGAACAAAGAAGCAAACATGAAAAATAATTCTTAATTAGCGCCATAACCATGCTCAAAATATCCCTTCCCGAGTGCAATTAGAAAAATCCCTGATCTATGCTTCAATATTATATAAAGCATGCACATTTTTTGTGAAACGCGCATGCAACTGAAATTACTTGTCAATCCTAAAGCGTACACAGAACAGCTAAAGATCACTCATCCAGCCAATGGAAGACCCAGATCTTTGGCACCACGTGCATCTTTTTGGAATACAATGTTTGGCCATTCAAGCTGGTGTAAAATATTGCCTAAATATTGTAGAAGTCGGGTATAAGAGAATTTTTTTGCCAAATTAGTGCCTGTGTAAAGATATATCCAAAGAGAAGAATTTATAGTTCAACCTGCTGAGAGAGACCGAGTGTGATCCTGGACTTCGGGTATTACTCTTTGCCTAAGGACCAAAAGATTTGGTTATGTACCAAAAGAAATCAAAAGAAATAATAATAAACATTATATCAAGCGCATAGCAAGCACCTAAAGCAAACAGGAAAATACTTGTACATGCATAGCAAGAACATGACTATCATTCAGGAACTATATGTAATTTGTTTCATCTGAGACTTGGGTAAGTATCTGGAAGAATATTCAAAATTAAAAACAATGCTACTTGCAAGCAACTCTTCCATGAGAAGAGATCTCCATATCATATAAGATATAGTAAAAGAAAGTAAAATACACATGTTGTGATGTGAAAAATGATAAAACTTTTGCATAACTGGAACCTGTACATGCAAATTAAGCACTTGATAGCAGAAGTTCTTCATCCTCTGAACCTCTGCAAATGGGATAGGTTCGCCCCCAAAATCTGCATCTGACATAGCTCCTGATTTTGTAAGATTCCCCTGCAATAACGAGGTTCTGGCATGTTGAATAAAGATGAGGAACAAAAAGGGAAGAATACATGAATCCTGATTGATGAGCAAATAGCGTGCTGTTCAATAGGCAACTTATATTTAGCTAACCAGATCAAACTAGAAGAGTACTATCAGCAGAACAATGAGAAAACCAATCCAAGTCATACAATCATCATTACAAGGTCAATGATACTATCCTTACTAGAGCAAGTTTTCTTCAAGGAAGCAACAAAAGTTGCCACAAAACCAAAGACATGATTGTTTTGAAGCATCAGCTTTACAACAATTCATCGGCAAGTTTTAGGTTTTCATCAAATCCAAAACTAAACTTTTACTCCATAATCTGCCTAAGCAAATTAAGCAGTGGAGATACTTGTGCCATTATAACACAGCCTTTGTTGAGAATATAGTGTATAGTAGTTAGAACCAATTAGGAAGATATTTATTTGTAAGCAAGTTGACTTAATTTCTTTCCCAGTTTAGAACTAAGCCGCTCTGACATGGCAGTTTAGGTGCCGCACCCGTGTCGACATGACACTAGCATGGGTGTAGGTATGGGATCCGTACCGGATATGGTCAAGCAATTTTGGGTACTTTGACCATGACAAAAGGAAATATTCGAGACGATATACAATTTAATTCCCGAAATCAAAACCAAAACTAGGGTAAAGAAAGTAGCATACCTTATCAAGGAAATCAATCATTTACTTATCTACAACTTGACAATAAAAAAGATATCCACAATTTACAAACTATACATAAGTATTCCACAAAATTTCTCATAATTTAGAGACATTTTTATATTTTTAATTTTTTGAATTATCTTTAGCCGGATCCCCGCATCCTTATCCGTACTAGGATCCATATTCCTGAATCTTAGAATTTACATCACGAAGGATCCGACCTCTAGATATGCACCTGTGTCCGAGCAACTTAGGTTTAGAATAAGTGTATTTACTATTTAAACACCCAATAGCTTGGGAGAATAAACAAGAACTACAATCTTCAGTTCTTCCTTTTGTGTTATATTTCTCATAGCCTTATCCTAAATGTTGGGAAGCATACAGTTCAACAACAACAACAACAATCCAGTATAATCCCACTAAGTGGGGTCTGGGGAGGGTAGTGTGTAAGCAGACCTTACCCCTACCCTTGGATAGAGAGGTTGTTTCCAAATAGATTCCCGGCATCCTTCCCTCCAAGAACTTCCCACCTTGCTCTTGGGGAGACTCGAACTCATAACCTCTCGGTTGGAAGTGGGGGTTGCTTACCATCAGAGCAACCCCTCTTGTCTTGGGAAGCATACAATTCACGCTCCTTTAAAACTTGGCAGAAACGGAGTGAAGATAAATAGTGATGCTAGCTTGCTGTCAACAACTTCTTGTTGTCTTTAAAGAAAATACGCAATATTTTAAGGAGTCAGTTCTTTAGGTAATCAGCAAACTTATAGAACGGTAGAAACATATGAAAAGTAAATCGAATCTCTGCAAGTGAATGCAGAATAAATGTGGCACTTCCCTAGTTAACCTGCAGCACTAGAAAAGACGGCTCAAGTAAAACCTCAAACAACAAACTTCATTGGTTCATGGAGTTTTATATGTCACACAGGCCAACAACGTGACTTTGTAACTTCACACAGTGATTAACTTCATACAGTGTGATTGTGATGTGGTACGCATCTAAGTACAATATTCACATCTATAATCAGAGCGCTCCTCATAGTAACTAATAATTGCTTCATGCATGATCTTTCACCAATTCAATAATAGTGGCACTAATTGCTCCAGGGTTGAACCCGTGAGAATCTTCTGATATATCAAAGCAGCAATTGTTCGCCAAATAATCTCAAAGGAGCTACTTACAGAAGGAGCAACAGCATCATTATCTTGATTAGCATCTCTCTTCCATTCTGGAGTTTGGGGACAAACGAGAGGTTCAGGCTTCGCTTGCAAATAAAAGTCATATAATGCTTCAACATACTTCTGTCTGTAAATTCCAGGAGGGCGTGCTCGGGAAAATATTGCTATTGCCTGAAGATAAGACAGAGAGATATTCTAAATTATGTTGGAATACTAAGAAGAATAAAACAATTTTAAAAAAAAAGAATAGATCACTAACCTCACTAACACTAACTGACTGATTACGTACGAGAAAGTGTACAATCATATATCCTGTTCGGTTGTGACCGTGAGTGCAGTGGACAACAGCATACTTTCTTTCTTGAGATTCTTGAGATGTAAATTGCACGATCTGCAATCAAATATAAGTTCTGAAGATGAGACACTCAGCAAGGTGAAAAGTAATTATCACACAGCCATAGGCGCCCTTCCCAGACATGCAGACATGCGACAGCAGAAGAAGAATTACCTCAGAAACAAATCTATCTACAGATTCAGCATCAGGTACAGAGTCCTGTCCCGGGCATCGAATCTGGATAAACCGAACATAGTATACCACTGGCCAGTTAACCATGAGATCAAATAGGATAAATAAAATTGCCCATATTTACCTTAACATGTCTAATATCATGACTGGTCCAATCTGATTCTGGATAGTAACGGTCAGTGTTTGTTAAATCAACCACCAGTCCTATCTGCAATTGATTGTTAGTAATGCAAGACATGGATGATGGATATTGGGCTAAAGATAAGATTAAATATAATGCAATATATATATATATATATGTTGAACAGACACTAAAAATCCAACTAGTAAGAAGATTAGCAGTAAGCAAGATTAACAGACAATGACACAAATAAAATCTGATGTAGATGCATATCTTATGTAAGACTTCTACAAGGTATCAACTCACACACAAACACTTCATATTCTAGCTTCGGTGCTTCACTACCAGAACTACAAATAAATAAGCAGAAGTCTCAGCGGCCACCATCTTTGAGCCACATCTCTCTCTAAATTACGATACTGAACACATGTCTACTTGTCCTATAAACTCAGAAGACATTAGATACCAAATCTTGTTGTATAAGAGAGCACACATCCTCATACGCGCAGATAACTTTCTTTCAATTTCTTTCTTTTACTCTTTTCTTATACAACAACCAACTTCTTTTATGCACATACTAGTATCAAAACTCACAGGACTTAAAACTCACAAGACTTGGCCTTAAAAATTACTGGATCCAGCCAAAAGTTTTACTTTTTGATAAAAAGGATGTTTAATGATGAAAAGGTTTTTCTTGTTTCCTTCGGATAATTCTGTTTAATAAAAATATTTGGATAATTACTTAACTTCAATAGATAAGTCAGATGAGACTACTGCCCATCTGTTGGATTTTGCATTTGTTATTGTTGATATTTGATTTACCAGAATAATAAGTAGTTCAGTCGAAAGATGAGTCTTTGTTTAAATTTAAATTTAATAGGATAAGTTAGTTGAGATAGTTTAGATTTTTGAATTTGAATATTTTCAATCAATACTTTTAATCTTTTTGCTGCCCCATCTTTTAAAAAAACAACAGTAGTATCAGAGCTTCATTGATCTTACGGGATCTGTGAGTGACCAAAGAACCATTTCAAATCATTTTTAACCAATATCAAATTTTAAAATCATTTTCAAACATGGCAAGCAGCAGTCTCTCGTTGAATGCCCCACAAACTTTCACTGACGAAAATTATCAGATTTGGTAAGCGAAAATAAAATCATATTTTAAAAATTATGATTTATGGAATGTTGTAATAGAAGAAAGATCTTTACAACCACTTCCGGCAAATCTTATCATTACCCAAATTAAAACTCCTTTAGAAGAACCTTCAGACAAGACAAAGTTGTTCAGATTTTTTTTATGCGCAAAACCCCCAAAAAAGAAGTCATATTGCAGAAGGATGCAAGTTCAAAAACACGTGAAAGAATGCAAGTACAAATTGCCAAAGCGGATATTGAGGAGGATCAACCTATTGCAGCAACAAAAGCAAGGAGGAGTGTTGGATTTTGCATTTGTTAATGCTGATATTTGATTTACCAGAATACTAAGTAGTTCAGTCGAAAGATGAGTCTTTGTTTAAATTTAAATTTAAATTTAATAGGATAAGTTAGTTGAGATTGTTTAGATTTTTGTATTTGAATATTTATTTTCCTGATTTTCTGCATATTCTGTTCTTAATTTGGCTATTTAAAGCCTTGTTATACCAGACAAAATTATTGAGAGATATTTTCAATCAATACTTTTAATCTTTTTGTTGCCCTATCTTTTAGAAAACCAACACAATCCCTGTAGGAAATAGTGAGTTGGCAAACATATAAGCTCCCTCTACTCCTGCCCCAAAAAAACAAAGAGAAGATACACATTAAACGTACAATCATACACTGACTTCCTTCTCAAAGCAGATCAAAATAAAATCAGGTGGAATTTCTCAGGAATTAACCAACTAAGAAACAAAAGCCCACCTAAATAAAACATGACTAAAACAAGAAACAACAACATTGGGAGAATGTACAAGATAGGAGTGACGGAAAAGAGAACTACAATGCAATGGTTCTTCAGATGGCAATTAAGGAGAGAAATTGGTGCAGAAAGATATCGGGTATATATCCAATAAATCAGCACGGCGAGTATCAAGATAATAATCACCAAGTTAACCTTAATTTTAAGTGGCAAGGGTGGGGAGGAATAGATTAAGCAAATAGTAAATGATAACTAGAAGAAAATACTGGTCATTGCACCACTTACTTCTCTTCCTAAACATCTTTGCTTGTCGATTAATTCTTTTGGGGTGTATCTTTCTCCAAGAGGGATGTTCTTGTCAAATGATTCACTTAAAGGCACTTTTGATGGGATAATAAAACCTATATTATCACCATATGGAGGGCAATATAACCAACCTGTAAAAAGACACAGGATAACGTTAAAGAGAGGCTTATGTGAATGGAAAATATGTTTCTCTTTTAAAAGTAAAAACTTAGTAAACGCAACAGTTCGTGGAACAAAACAAGATGAGAGCTTATGAACATCAGGACATCCAGCTTATCACACAATAACAAAATCTTGGACATGCATGCTTGTGGAAACAATCAGATGAGATGAAATTGAAGAACCTAGTACACCCCTTCAGGTCTTAAGACCAAAACAGCTGAAATAAAATGACAATGGAAGGAAAAGGGGACAAAATTATCATATAGGTGTTTAATTTTTACACGCTAACAGTGGAACTATCTTCTGAATTATCATGTTAGTTACAACTATGTATACCATAAACCTAGAAAGAAGGTAAATAACCTACTATAATCAGTTAAACAATACTAATAAGTAATAAAGAAATTACATGTTACTTCAATAATAAGAACAACTAAGCCTTAGTCCCAAACAAATTGGGGTCGGCTACATAAATTCTCCCTTCTCCATTTAAGTGCAACTCATGTCATCACCATACCAAATAAAATTAAAGTGAATAAGATAGATAGATAGATATATATAAATACTAGTAATAATAACAATAATAATAGAAGCAGTGTTATCAAAGGCGAAAAGCGCAAAAGAGCTCTAAGGTCCATTGGGGTTTTAACACAAAGCGCAAATAAAGTGTGTGCTTTAATGAAAAAAGGTAATCTGAGAAAAAGTAAAAATATGTATATGTAATCCAAGACCATGTACTGGAGGTCTAGTATCAGTGTTGTAGGATAGGGGCTCCTAAGTTTTTCATACTCCTCACCCGGGGTTGGGTGAGGCTTGGCAGGGCTATCCATAGATGATTTGTTTGGATTGTGTCTCCCTTATGGTAGTTACTTTCTGATATTATTGCATGCTATTTTATTTATGGTTCTTATGTTTAGATAATTATTAACGCTATTTCTGCTGGAGTTACTAATGCTCTTTTGTTTTTAATTTTCTTTTTGTTTTTCCTTTCCTTCACTGAGCCGAGGGTCGACTGGAAACAGCCACTCTGCCCTTTCGGGTAGGGGTAAGGCCTATCTACACATTACCCTCCCCAGATCCCACTTTGTGGGACTATACTGGGTAGTTGTTGTTGTTGTAGTCCAAGACCGATAATTATAAGCATAAATAACAAATATATGGACAAAAAAATTTGAAAAAAATTACGATAAAATGAAATAGCAATGGTCTAGTGTCGTCTTTTCAGGATCACTCATTAGTAGGGAAAAATATACCTTAGAGCCTTGATGTGATACTGAAGCGCCCATAAAACGAAGCAAAGCGCTCAACATATTTTGAGCCTTGTTTCAGGGCTTAAGCGCGCCTTTGAAAACACTGAACAGAAATTCTTTAAAGACTAAAACCTATTGCCAACTAGTAGATATCACCTTTATGAATCGTATTGTTTTATTGTGCCATATCTTTAGCTAAGTCCATATTGATTCCAAGTATTTGTAGGTCTTTCAAGGCAATTCCCTACCATGTAATTTTAGGTCTATCTGCCCTCCTTTTAACACCTTCATGTATCACAGTTTCAAGGACCTCTCATTTTGTCTTCAATGCGTGCTACTTGCATCTTATGATGGATGCGGTCATTTATAATTCTATCGAATATTGTATAAACGCATATCCATCTTAGCATCTGCATCTCTGCACACTCATCTTGTGGATATATTGGACTTTAGTAACCCAAACATTCACTACCATATAACATTGTCGGTCTTAGAGTATTCTTTAGAACTTATCTTTCACTTTGCTAGGCATCCTTCTATCACATAACACCCTGACAGCACTTCTCCAATTCAACCATCTAGTTTTAATACTATGAGTAACATCTCACCTATCATTCAATTCTCTTGAAACAACGAGCCTAGATATCCAAATTATCTGTCAATCCCTTTAGTCTCACCTCAATTCTTATCATGGATGTGTAATCAAAGGCTCATTTAAGACACACTTAAACCCCGCAGCTCAGAAAAGCTAGGGGAGGGCGCTTCACCTACTTAAGTTGCGGTTCAGTGTAGGGCTGTAGGCAAGGCACTAAGGCGTGCGCACTAATTACCCATGTGTTCTATCTTGAATCGAGTGGTACTAAACAACCAATATAATCAGCAAAAACGTGTATTACTTGTTAAGGAAAACATAAATGAATTTTGTTATTATTTTTCTTAAATTACATATGTATTTTTATCTTTTTACTTCATTGCGCCTTTATATACTAAAGCCGACACTTAACATGAGCTTTGCGCTTAAAGCCCTTGTAGACCTGGAGCACTTTCCAGAGCTTTTCGCCTTTGACAATATTATATCATGCTGACTAAATTTGTTGTGCATGTATTCAGTCTTACTTCTACTTATCACAAAACCTTTACTCTCTAAAGTGCTTCTCCATAGTTCAAGCTTTTGGTTGACACCACTGCTAATTTCATCAATTAGCACAATATCGTCAGCAAATAATATACACCATCAACCTCGTTTTGTGTTATGTTGGTTAATTCATCCATAACTAGGGCAAACTAAGCAGAAGCCCAATGCTAATCCCCGGTTTAGATCTATTGTTATAGGAAACTCCTATGTATCTCCTGCTATTATTCTCATGCAAGTGACAGCTCCTTCATACATGTCCTTTATGGCATATGAATTTAATATGAATTACTTTCTTCTCCATCACCCATCACAGGACATTGGTACTCTATAATATGCATTCTCTAGGTCAGTGAATACCACGTGTATATATTTCTTCCTTTCATGATAAATTTTCATCAATCTTCTTAGCAAGAATATAATCGAGCATAAAAAAAGTTACATGTTAATTAAAAAGAAAAACCTATACTTTAAAGCTTTTTAATGTTAATAGAAAAAACCTATACTGTCAAAAACTTTCAGAGGTACCATTAACAGTTAACTTATAGTAGCAAATTTTAAGTTGAGGGTTAACACGCAAACTAAATGTGATCAGAAATAAACTAAACGGATATGTCTTCAGCACTTCCAACAAAAGCAGAGAACATAAGCATCGGGAGTTCACCGAATTGAGCATCTTAATTTATCAGTTATAGCAAAGCAGAGCTTAAGTTTTTTACCTTGTTGCACTGGACATGTATAAAATGACAATTTTCAATATCTAATTATGCTCGTCCAGTGTGGCACTTAAGTTATATACCCTGCCAGTGTAAAGTCTCTTTAGTTTAACCAGTTGTAACATGTAAATTCACTTTCTTTTATAGTTGTATACACCAATACACTATTTCCAGTAGTTTTTAAGTAACCTAATCATAATAATTAAACCTGGTAATTAGTCAACGGATTGACGGTTCACTGAGTGCTTAAAATAGGAACACAAAATTGACAAAATTTTCCGAAGGTAAACGGGAGCTGAACATAAATCTAAGAACTAAGATGATAATTTAGTACCATAAAGTGAAGTTAAGAACAAGTACCTGAGGGTAGGCTGTAACGGTCGAAAAACTTGCGAGGTTTATTATAGCGAGATCGCCAATTATTATGCGTCGAAGAGGAAGAGGCGTGCATTGAATACTCGCCATATTGCTTCCTTTTCTTCAATTGTTCTCCTTCTACTACTTCCATCAACGCCTTTCACGGAAAATATGCCAAAGTCTCCGGCTATGCGCCGCCGTCAAGGACAACTGCAGACCTTGCTGGTTTTTGTTGCAAAGGAGGGAGGGAAAGGGAAATAAAATAGTCCGCAGGAGAAAAGGCGTTGAATTTGTATTGGGAGTAATTTATTACCTCTTGGTTTACTGCCTTTTTTTACTTTATGTCGAGTCTTATAATTGTAAAATAATATTAATATTAATATTTTTTTAAACAAAGCTTTGAATAAGTAATTATACATGAAAGAATAAAGTAAGTTCATATAAATAATTAATGTCGATTGTTATAAGATAATTTATTTGTCTAGGTCAAAACCAATTGGATCTTGTTTGAATCTACGAAGATGAATAATTAGGGGTCGTTTAGTTGAGAAATAATTATCCTAAGATTATAATGGGTCGTTTAGTTGAGAAATAATTATCCTAAGATTATAATGTGAAAATTAAATAATGATGAATTAGTTAGTTGATATATTTTTATTAGTATATATTTGGTTTATTGGACTAATAAAAAAAATATACAGTGTATCATATAAAATATGTGTTTGGTATATACAAAATAAGTTGGAATAAATTTTTAAATTTAATTTTAACCTTGAATTTTATAAAGGACTTTAGGGTAAGAGCATTGGATAATGACATATTTGTCATTTTAGTATTTTATCTGAAACGAGTAATTTCATAATTGCTATCTTACCTTCAATGTGAGATAGAATAATTAATTATAATATTAATTAATTCAGGAATTGCTAATTTTAGGTTCGAAGATTGAACTAAATACAGAATAAATAATATCGCATCTAATTCAAAAATTATTATCCCTTATTTTACCAACTAAAGGATCCTTTAAAGTTTAAATATTGGGAGAAAGAGATCATTTTAATAGTATTATTTTCTACTTGGTTCACTCATATACTATGTAGTTGTATTAGTATATAATCAACTAAGTTGGTATAATTTTTTCTCGCTCGGTTAAAATTCATTTTTTGAATTACAGTTATGTGTTGTTATGTATACTAATATACATATCGGCGCGATAGTACAAATCGTTTCAAAAAGGAAAAAAATAGAGAGATGTACATGAATCATGTGTGACATATGCAGATTTTATGTTCTTGTTTTTTTTTGTGTTATTACATAATATTTTTTATGGTACGTGTAACTGCTGTTGCTTCATTACGAACGCTTCAAATAAATACAGTATTTTATACTCTAGGGGCCAATGTCATAATAAGAGGACGCATCACAAACTTCATGATTCTTGTGGATATACTCTAAAATAGAAGGAACCTACGAAAAGCAATATTGTTTGTTGCCTTGCTTTCAAAGGAAATAATATACTCCCGTTTTATATTTGCAAAGCCGTAATATGCAAAAATGATATTGCTAAAAGATCCAGCCACGAATAAGAACATAAAAACTGCATATGTCACACATGATTTCGCATATCACATTTGATTAAAATGTCATTTCATGCGAATAACATAATCGAGAAAATCACACATTATTTGTTTTGAATAAAAAACTTGGCATACCATAGTATTTCTTTTGCTTTTTTGGCTTGTGACTACTCTGACAAGCTTGAATTAAACTACTAAAAAGTAAATCATCGTTTTATGAATATCTCTTTCAGTATCTTAACAGCAATAATTAGCTGCATGCACCTTAAATAACTATAACACAAGTAGAAAAGAATAAAAAGAGAACACAAATAAAAATGATGATAGATAAGAAATACTTTTAGATTTTCTTGTTGTGTGATTATCACATCAAGGAAAAGGAGATGTTGAATCCTATAAATGTTTGGAATTTCTCAACCTATTTCCACCTGAGTAAACTTGGTTACTCCTTCATGTTGGAATCAATCTTGCTGAAGAAACCTCCGCTATGAGGATTCAACTAATCAATCTGTTCAAGACAATATCTTCATCTACACTGAAATACCAAGGGGCAGCCTGGGTTAAAGTAGAACAGTAACCGAAGAGAGGAAAGCCATTAGGCATTTCTTGTACCCAGAAAGCTAATTCATAAAGGAAGGGGATCCACACCAGGCAAGGAGTTTACGGCCAGTTTTCATATAGATGCTTTTAACTCACATTGTTTTGGACAATACCGCTATTACTAAAAAGACTTGACAGTCATATAACTAAAGGAAGACATATAGCAGCAATTGATGTGGAGCAATAGAACATTCCACATGAAATACAGTAGTGGAAAGGGCTCAAGAAATGGTGTCGACAAACCACCCTAATCACAACAATAACTTAAGGCTTGAGAAGGAATGTGAAACTGCAGATCTGAATGTTGCGCATAAATTTATCCAGATACTACCTAGTGCCTATTGACTCTTTTTGAAGACTATATGTTATTATGTCATCTTTGTCACTATTCAATGGTTAGTAATATATGTCATATTTAGGACAAACGTAACTCTGGTTCATTTACTTCCCATCTTTCACTTCATAGCTTTTATAACAAGAATTTATTACAATTGTTCACTTCCTTCGCAATTTTAATAACAAAAATGACAACACGGTCATGCTTGACTCGGGCGCATAGGTATCTGTCACCATATCTATACACCGACTCCACATAGCACATAACAATTAACAACCTAATCATATTCCCTCGAGCCAAATTTCGATTGAACACTTACCTCGAAGGCTTCCAACTCAACTCACGCTTCTAAGATAGCTTTACCAAAATCGGGTTATCCATTCCTCCATGAGTTCATATATGCAATTTGTTTTGAAATCGGACCCCAAATTGAGGTCCAAATCCCCAATTTTATGAAAACCTAGGTTCTACCCCAGATCCTCATTTTTAACCATGGAAAGCTTTGATTTAATGATGAAATCATGTTACAAGATGATAAAGATTGAAGAAAACCAGTAAAAATTGACTTACATTTGGTTTGGGGACGAAAGGGCTCGAGAGAAATCGCCTATGGAGGTTTTGGGTTTTGAAAATATAAAAAGTGAGGTTTAAACTCACTTAAGTATCAGTTGCACAGGTGCAGATGTCGCAAATGTGATATTAACTTCGCATTTGCGAAACTGGGCAGAAATAAAGGGACCTCGCAATTGCGAGAAACATGTTCGCAATTGCGAATTGGGCAGGAACAAGGGGGGACTCGCATTTGCGAGATAATGTTCGCAAATGCGAACTAGGCAGAGGAAGTGGGGAACTCATATTTGCGAGATTGGACTTCGCATTTGCGAAGTACGGCTTCCATGAGGGAATATCGCATTTGCGATGACAGGGCCAAACGGGGGATGTTCGAATTTGCGAAGAAGTCTTCGCAAATTGCGAAGACTGCGGACAACAGCAGTAGAAATGCAACAAAATGAGCCTAACACCTATCCAAAACTCACCCGAGCCCTCGGGGCTCCAACCCATGCATGCACCCAACCTCAAAAACATCATACGGACTTACCCATGCGATCAAATCGCCAAAATAACATCTACATCAAAGAATCAACCTCCAAAAACTCATGATTTTCATTTCAAGTTCAAAACTTTCAAAGTTTTCCACTTTTAGTCCGAAACATGTCAAACGACGTCCGCTTTCAACCAAACTTTACAGATAGCGCTTAACGCCCATTTAAGACTTGTACGGGGCGTCGAAACCAAAATACGAGCCAGATACCATCACTTTTGATCAAATTTTCATTTTCATTTTTCCTTAAGCACTTTCAAAAACAATTTCATAAAAAAGCTCCGTACCCGGGACTGGGACCTCGGATTCTGATTCTGGGGATATGACTGGGTCCCAAATTTCATTACGGACCCTCTGGGACCGTGACATCACGAGTCCGGGTCCGTTTCCCAAAACGTTGACCAAAATCAACCATTGCAATATTAGTATCAAAATTCATAGTTTTTAACACAGAATTCAAATATTTTCACATAAAAATCTTCTGGCTTGGCGCCGAGACTGCGCACGCAAATCGAGGCAACCAAATAAGAGGTTTTCAAGGCCTCAGAAGTTCAAAGAAAGAGAGAATTACGGTGATGACCCTTTGGGTCGTCACAGAGTAAAACCCTTATCAAGCAATTCCTGTAACTGATCCTTCAACTCGGGATGAGCCATACGGTAAGGAGGAATAGATATGGGCTGAGTGCCCGGCAACAAATCAATACTAAGATCAATGTCCATATCGGGTGGCATGCTCGGAATATCTGCTGGGAACACATCGCGGAAATCCCATACTACTGGAACAGAGTCAATAGAAGGGGTATCAGCACTGATATCTCTCACATAGGCTAAATACGCGGCGCACCCCTTCTCAACCATATGCTGAACTTTAAGAAAAGATATAACTCTACTGGGAGTGTGATTAAAAAGTACCACTCCACTCAATACAATGAATACCTGGCATAGCCAGTGTCACGGTCTTAGCGTGACAATCAAGAATAGCATAATGGAGCAACAACCGGTCCATGCCCAAGATAATATCAAAACCAACCATATCAAGTAATAAATGATCTGCCCTGGTCTCAAAACCACGAATAGTGCCCAAACACGACTGATATACGAGGTCCACAACAAGGGAATCTCCCACGGGAGTAGAAACATAAACAAGAGAGTTCAAGATCTCTCGGAATGTACTCAAATGCGGAGCAAAATAAGATGACACATAAGAATAAGTAGAGCTTGAATCGAATAGACCCGATGCCTCTCTATGACGAACCAAAATAATACCTGTGATAACAGAATCGGAGGCAACAACCTCAGCACGACCAGGAATGGCATAAAATCTGGCTCGGACCCTACCTCAAGGGCGACCTCTACTCCCCGATCCCCGCCTCTGGCTAGCTGGGCAGGTGGGGTGGCAACTGGAGCTGGAACAATGGCCTGCTGACCCTGTGGAGCATGCTGAGGCTGTGGAGCCTGAGAAGGCACACCTCTCCCACGTCTAGGGCACTCTCTAACAAAGTGGCGGGTATCCCCGCACTCATAACAAGCTCTGGGAGGGTGCGATGGCTGTGACTGACTGGATCCACCCCTCTTAGACTAACCTCTGGAGGTACCCTGTGCAGGAGGTGCGCTAGAAACCGGAGGTGCATAATAAGGCTCCTGAAATCTGGGAGGAGCTGGAGTACTGCTGGATGAAGAAATAGTTGAGTGAACTGGGCGACCCGTATAGCCCCTACCCTGACGTCCTGCGCCTGAAGTACGGGTACCAGAGAAATGACAAGACTCCCGAGACCTCTTGGCCTCCCTCTCCTCCCGCTCTCTAGTATGCATACCCTCTATCCTCCTAGCTATACTCGCCACCTGCTGATAGGGTATATCTATAAGACCCTCTATAAACCTATGAACCTCTCACGAATAGCAGCCACCAAAGCAGGCACATGCCTGGACAACCTAGTATAACGGATGGCATACTTAGAGACAGTCATAGGGCCCTGGCGCAAGTGCTCAAACTCCGCGTGCCATGCATCTCGAAGGCTCTGGGGACAAACTCCCTCTGAAACATATATGAAAACTGAGTCCAACTCAAGGAGGCAGCCTCGTCTGGACTGTCTAGCTCAAAAGTGCGCCACCAGTCATTGGCGGCTCCCCGAAGCTGGAAAGCTGCAAAGGAAACCCCACTCGAAGCAGTAATACCCATGGTGCAAAAAATGCGATGGCAATCCTCCAAAAACCCCAAAGCATCGTCTGTAGCTAGTCCGTTGAAAATAGGAGGGTCATACTTCTTGAACCGCTCCAATCAACTGCTCATCCTTCGAAGCAGGTGTCCCATCCACAGGCTGAACCGGCACTATAGGCTGGACAAGAATAATATCCGGAATCGGCCTCATATGCACCCTCTGCTATGGAGTGCGGGCAGCGGGATTCTAGGCTCCTCCCCCGGCCTGGGACGTAGCTGCAGGAGGTGGAAGCAACCCTGCCTGTGACAACGTGGTATACATACTCATAAACTGCGCCAATGCCTCCTGAACGGCTGGAGTAGTGGTGGTTATGGGCGTCTCTAGTGCCTGAGTCCTGACTGGGTCCGCTGGTGGCACCTCGGCTGCTCGGGTAGGTGCTCTAGCTGTACCCCGTGCACGTCCACGACCCCTTCCCCTAGCTGCTGGAGGAGGGGTGCGGGTACCTGATCGTCCCGGGTCGTGTGTGTCCTCACCATCTGTGAGAGAATAGAAGACAGAAGTATAGAATTGGTATAAAAAACAGAGCACGACAGGAATTTAATGAAGTGAAGATTTTTCCTAAACAGTTACATAGCCTCTCGTAGATAAGCACAAACGTCTCCGTATCGATCAACGAGACTCTAATAAATCGGCTTGTTCCTCGTGACTCCTATGAACCTAGAGCTCTGATACCAACTTGTCACGACCCTAGTTCACCAATCGTGAACCTTTCATGACGGCACCCAGTCTTCGCGACTAGGTAAGCCTGACACGTTGCGAAAATTCAACAATCTTTACGAAAACGATAAATAAAATTGAATAACATAAAAATGTATAGGGTGCCGCTTGGCTAAGAGTAAAATATAATGTATAGCCAGTCAGTAACACAGGCTAAGAGTAAAATATAATGTCCGGCTCTAGCATCCAGAAGTGTCTATAATAAGTGAATACATTAATGAAACCACTAGCTAACGGTAGAAAAGAAGGAGACTCTTCGGCTCTACGGACGCGGCAGATGCATACCTCGAATCTCCAAGTGTAGCTCCTAAAATCACTAATAGCGCACCTGACTAGAGGTACATGGATCTGCACAACAAAAGTGTGCAGAAGAGTAGCATGAATACACCACAGCGGTACTTAGTAAGTGCAAGCCTAACCTCGATGGAGTATGACGAGGAAGGTCGAGGCCCTACTGAGTCGAACATAAGAAATAATGTAAGAATAAATAAACAGTAGATAATGAAGTAAATCCCGAATATCTAACAAGACAGTAATTAAAACAGAACAGCTACAAGTACATACTACGAACACAAGGCAAATCACTCAAAAGTTAGGATTTCCACATGGAGCTCCGGGAGACGAACCCGCAGTCCATTTATATCAATATCGGAGGATCTCCCGGGAATCGAACCCGTAGTCCATCATATCTCTAACAGTGGATCTCCGGGAATTGAACCCGCAGTCTTTTATACCAATAACAGAGGAATCTCCGGGAATTGAACCCGCAGTCATTTATACCAATAATAGAGGATCTCCAGGAATTGAATCCGGAGTCCGTCATATCAATATTAGAGGATCTCCCGAGAATCGAACCCGTAGTCCAACATACGGGTAACAGAGGATCTCCCAGGAATTGAACCCGTAGTCCCAAAAGTAAATACACCACAGTAAATCAAAATTTAATGGAAAGGAAGCCAAATGTGAACAATAAGTAAAGTCGAGAATCTAATATGCTTCGCAAGAAAAGACAAATATGGCAATATAGTCAAATAGAGCAAATAAATCACTAGTATGCTTTTCAAGGAAAAATAGATATTTCAATTTAGACAAAACAGAGCAAATAAGTTACTAACATGCTTTCCCTAAGTCAAAACAGGCGAAATTTCATTTTTAACAATTAAATATGGGAAGAAAGCACAGTTTAAATAAGCCAAGTAAGGTGAATTTCCAACAACTAGCACAAGTACATGTCCGTCACCTTGCGCACCAGGCTCTTAAACAATGACAAAGATATCCTAAGGGGAGAGGTCACCCATGCAAGGTTAGACAAGTCACTTACCTCGAATTGGTACAAAACCTCTAAGAAACAATGCCCTTGCCACGAATATTCGACTCCGAGTGTCCCAAATCTGTTCAAACCAATTACGTATTGTAAGTAACATCGCAAGTAACTAATTACACTATTAAAATTAAAGCTAAGGCGCAAAAATAGGTAAAATAACCAAAATACCCCTTAGGCCGACGTCTCGGAATTGAATAATTTTTACATTTTCAGAAACATCGTACTCTCATGAGTCTAACCATATAAAAATCTCCCAAATCGGAGGTCAAATACCCCTTCAAATCATCAAAGTTATGTCTAAGAACTTTCATTCAAAATATGAAATTAAAACTTGAATTCGAGATTAGATTAGCGGGTAATAATTATAAAGGAGTAAGAAATCGTTACCCAAAGTTTGCCTCTGAAAATCCCTTGAAAAATCTCCTAAAACCGAGCTCTCTAGCTTGAGTTTGATGAAACTGGAAGAAACCTCGTCTTTGAAAAGTTTATAACTGTTCTGGGACTTTGTTCATTGCGATCGCATGAAGCCATATGCGATCGCGGAGAAGAAAATCATAAGGCCCTGAAAATAATCTATGCGATTGAAGGAAGGGGCTTGAGATCGCGTAAGGATGGAAGCTGGTCTTATGCGATCGCATCAAGGGCTATGCGATCGCGTATAAGGAAAAGGAACATGGGACTCCAGGCCAGTTAACTCAATGCGAACTCATGGGGAAGTTTGCAATCGCGAAACGAGGGAGTTCAGAAGCTATGTGATCGCAAGATGGAAGTTGTGATTGCATTGAAGAAAAAGAAGGCCTCCCCAAGAAGCACTACGCGATCACATGATCACTTATGCGATCGCAGAGAAGGAGTTTCTGCAACAGGTCTGAAGGATTTTTCTGCAATCTTTTTCAACACAAACATGCCCCGTTGGGC
The DNA here is from genome assembly GCA_034376525.1 of Nicotiana benthamiana. Taxonomy (NCBI): domain Eukaryota; kingdom Viridiplantae; phylum Streptophyta; class Magnoliopsida; order Solanales; family Solanaceae; genus Nicotiana; species Nicotiana benthamiana. The sequence goes on along the minus strand of CM067323.1, from coordinate 94,683,297 downwards.
ATCCGAAACATACCTGAGGCCCCCGAGACCTCAACCAAACCTACGAACATATCTCATAATATCATTCAAACTTGTACCAATCCTTAAACCACCTAAAACAACGTCGGATACTCGAACTAATCAATGATTTGAACTTAAAAACTTTAAAACTTAACCAAACTTGCTTTCGATTCAAAACCTAACCAAAACACGTTCGATTGACCTAAAATTTTGCACGCACATCCCAAATGACATGACGGTGCTACAGCAACTTCCGGAATCCCGTTCCGACCCTCGGATCAAAAATTCACTATCGGACCGGAAAATTCAAAATTCTAACTTTCGGCATTTATAGGCTAAATGAGCTACGGACATCCAAATACATTTCGAACACGCTCCCAACCCCGAAAGCACCTAACGGAGCTAACAGAACCATCAATTTTCCATTCCAAGGTCGTCTTAATACTGTTCTAATTACGGACCGTTTTCCAACACTTAATATTTAGGGACTAAGTGTCCCAAAACACTCCGAATTCTATTACCGAACATCCCGGCAAACCACAATAGCAGAAATGAACTTAGGGGAAGCAGTTAATGGGAAGACGGGGCATAAATTCCAAAAACGACCGGCAGGATCGTCACAAATATTCTATGGTTGATTTTTACTTCATATTTTTTTCAAAGTTATTTAACAATGAATTTATTGGTTGATATTTAAAATATAAACAATCTTACATCTCTTCAATTGCTGGCTGATGAAATAATTTTTTGACATAGAGTATGGATTCAGCGTAAAAATTAAAAGTTAATGGATAAAATATTTACCAGGGCATAATAATATTCCTTCAATTGATTAGGCTTCAACTGATCTTTATAAACAATAGTCCTGCATTAAGCACATAAAATATTAAAAATTAGCCACAACATTACAACAAAAGTGATGTATTCTGCATCTCAGGAACAAACTTTGAATAAAGTACTGGATCAAGGCAAATATATTTCAATATAAAGAGGTAAGAGGAGATGAATGGGAAGACACTATTTTTAGTAACAACGAGGAAAATAGTTGCGGACACCTATGGTTCGGCTTCATCCCTCTTGCCTTACTTTCGTATAGTGATAGGCAGAATCAAGAAGATGTAATCCAACAATATCGCTCTTAACACCCTGAAGCCCAAAGCGAATGCATCATTCCTCACTCTTTCGATTTCGTATTGATAACCTTTGAGTTTGGTGACCAACATATTAAAAATTCATAGTATCGATATTTTGAATTCACCACAATCGTTAGTATCAGTAATTCCCACAAGTAGCTCAAAAGATGATAAAAATCAAGTAAACATTCAAAAAGAAAAAAATTAAAAAAATTAAAAAATAAAGCTCCGCAGAGCTGAACTATAATTTGATCAAAATGTCTTGAAAAATGACATGTAGCTCCAACAGAATGCTATATCAATAGGGTCAAATGATTTGCTCCTTGAAAAACAAATAGAACTTTCAAGCATATGTTTTTGTAGGCAATTTAGTATAAATCTAATAGTAAAGTGTACAATTGTATAAATTCACTTTATCAAATGTAGTTCCGAATGCGTGAGCTCTAAGATAAAAAAAATTAAACTTGCAAAAGTCTTCAATTAAAAAGCGCTAGTAATATGCCAAAGTATCATTAACAAAAAAAAAAAGCAAAATGCAGTTACCTCTAGTTTACTTCTTCACGAAGAAGCAGCAGTTGTGACAGCGTCGAAGTTCATTTCTCTAAATCTTTTTACTCTATATCAAAGAAGAACCAAAATTTAAAATATTAGAGATTAGCTTGGCCTAATTGCTGATTAGATTTGGTCATATTTACAAAAAAGTAGAGAAAAGGTAGACCTATCAAAGAAATAAATTATTACTTACAATAATCATATTGAACTGCACTGTAAGTCGAACTATAATTTTAAAGCTATGATTGTTCTTAAAGATCAGTTTTAAAATATGCAGAACTTATTTAAAATTTGTTTTACATTATGTACTTATTCAAATATCATTTGGTGATTAACTCAGGCATATAATCAAACATCTTGGGTGCATAGTCCACTTTAATAATTATCATTAAGACTACTTAATAAGCGCACGATTAAAAGAAAGAGGCAGAGAAAGTAGAAAACTTAACTGAAAAAATTCGGTGCATCTTTGTTCATCTTCTGCTTTCTCTTCAGAAAAGAAGAGATTGTCACACAAGCAGTTGTGGAGATCATTCATCCTCATCTTTCCTTGTTCATGTCTTCCTTTTTGGAATTGTATCTATAGATAAAGTTATTCTTACAGAAATAAATAATAATATAGCACAAATTAAGAGACCTAATCTGTAGAAATTTTGATACCTTACAATCAGGTACGATCACTCAAGAAATTATTCAAAACAATCAAATACTAACACCCAAGAAATTACCAACAGAAGAAGTTCAAGTTTTACATATCATCAAAAACATGTTGGGTGCATTGTCCATTTCAACGGAAATTTGGAAATTACTAATAGAAGAAGTTCAAGTTTGGCATGTAAAGCAGATTATTTTGAGAAATTAGAGAAAAAAATGAAGTGATATTCCATTATATTTTGAAATCCTACGTTAGAGCCCACGTTCCAGCAATCCTGCCTTATCCCGCCAGCTTTGTACAATTTTTTAGGTCAAATACGCGCAAGTAGGAGTTATATTATGTGTGGGTTTCAGAATATAATTTATTTTATTATTTTGAAATTCAAATTCAAAAAATAAATTAACTTTACCTATCTTAACTGATGTTGCCTTTAAACCGCCACATGACATTTTCTTAACGTTACACTTGTCAAAATTTCAAGGCAGACTTTTTCACTTTTAATAATAGATAAATTTTGTTATGAAATAGAAGATTCTTACACTTCTATTTAAGGTGAATGTCTTTAATGTACTTAATTAGAGAGATTTTAGAGTCCTATTATTGGTAGCAAGATCTTCCTCCTCCCTATAAATAGAGGTGCTCTCTACCATTGTAATACACCCCTCTCAACTCAATAAGAAGAACTCTCTCTACTCTTCTCTCTATTGCTATTGTTCTTGTTCTATTGTTCTTGTCTTTTGCTTTAGTTTATAACACGTTATCAGCACGAGACTCTACCGTCTCAAGTATCATTCTCGAAAATCCAAGGTATTTTCCCTCTTCCTAATTTAATTTTCGAGTATGTCTGACATTATGAAAAGAAAGTTCGTTGCCCTTGAAATTTCGGGCAAGAACTATATGACATGGGTGTTGGATGCTGAAATCCACCTAGATGCTATGGGTCTCGGAGACACCCTCAAAGATAAAGAAAAAGCATCCACCCAAGATTGTGCGAAGGCCTTGATTTTCTTGCGCCACCACCTTGACGAAGGTTTGAAGATTGAATATCTCACTGTCAAGGATCCACTCGTTTTGTGGAACAGCTTAAAGGAGAGATATGACAACCTGAAGTTGGTCACTCTGCCACAAGCACGATATGATTGGGCCCATCTGAGGCTACAGGACTTTAAGTCCGTTTCTGAATATAATTCTGCTATGTTCAGAATTACTTCTAAACTGAAGCTATGTGGAGATAACATCTCCGATTACGATATGCTTGAGAAAACGTTTACAACGTTTCATGCCTCCAATATGGTACTGCAGCAACAGTACCGAGAGAAAGGCTTTACGAAGTACTCTGAACTGATTTCTCTCTTACTAGTGGCTGAGCGAAATAATGACCTGCTCATGAGAAATCACGAAAATAGACCAACTGGGTCTACACCACTGCCTGAAGCAGATATGGTGCACTCTCATTATGCCAAACATAAAAGGGACCATGATCACGGTCATAAACGGGGTCAAAGCCAAGGACGTGGACAAGGAAGAAATTCCAAAGAAGTCCGTCACCCCCCAAAGAGAGATAACCACCGAAAGCAGAAACGGGATCACGAAGATCCTAAGGCAAATAGTTCAGAAACTATATGTTATCGTTGCGGTGGGAAAGGGCACTGGTCAAAGATTTGCCGTATACCAAGACACTTGGTTGACCTTTATCAAGCATCTCGAAAGAGAAAAGGCCCTGAAACAAACTTTGTCTATGACGACAATGAGGACATCACCCACCTGGATGTGGCAGACTTCTTTGAGCAACCCGAGGGGAAAATAGACCACCTAATCGGCGATGGGACCATGATGAAAGAAGATGGAGTTATTTGATTTTGTTCTACTTATTTGTATTAGTTAGTGAATAAACTAATAGTCATTAGCATTAGCTCGTATTAGTTAGTTCATAAAGCAATGTTAGCAGTAGTTCTTTAGAATATCTTCAATATGTTCAAATATCAATAAAACTTTTATTTTCCAGTGGGGGTAATCGACTAGCCTGAAAAACTAGTCGATTATCAACTATTTTCGCATTAAAGTTGAAAAACAATTGATCAACAATCGATTGTCTTTGGCTAACAATCGATTGTCTTGAAACAGTGTGTTCTGGAATTTTTCAAAAATAGCCAACAATCGATTGTCTTTGTCTAACAATCGATTGTTTTGAAACAGTGTGTTCTGGAATTTTTCAAAAATAGCCAACAATCGATTGTCTTGAAACAGTGTGTTCTGGAATTTTTCAAAAATAGCCAACAATCGATTGTCTTTGTCTAACAATCGATTGTCTTGAAACAGTGAGGTCCGGAATTTTTCAAAAATCATCCACAATCGATTGTCTATATCGAACAATCGATTGTCTTAAGACAGTGTGATCTGAAGTTTTTCAAAAATAACAAATAATCGATTGTGTGTGTTTAACAATCGATTGTCTATGTTCCAACAATCGATTGTGTGTTTAATAATCGATTGTCTTATGAAAAACGCTGAAATTTTCAAACTGCATAGTAATTGATTATGGACAACATATCTGATTTTGTTAGTCAACTGTTAGTAGCAGATTTTGAAAATATTATGTGACACAAAAAGAATTGAACTTGCTTATTCTTATGTTCCTGTATTTCTTTTGTATGTCATACCATGGAAAGTAAATTGATCGAAGGCTCCGGAAGAGCCATTGTAACTCTGCCCAAGGGCACGACGTTAATCATAGAGAATGCTATGTTCTCCTCCAAGTCTATAAGAAACTTGTTGAGTTTTAAAGATGTACGCCGGAATGGCTACAATATTGAGACAATGGATGAAGATAATCTCGAATATCTCGTCCTCACTTCAAAGAATGTCTCCGGCCAAAAAGAGGGTTATTGAGAAATTCCCGTCTTTATCTTGTGGCCTGTATTGGACAAGAATTAGTGCAATTGAGGCACATTCAACAGTAAATCTAAAGAATACTGAGTCCAATACATTTGTACTTTGGCATGATCGACTGGGTCACCCAGGATCAACCATGATGAGACGGATTATAGAAAGCTCATATGGGCATCCGTTAAAGAATTTCAAAATTCTTTCAAGTAATGAATATCCTTGCACTTCGTGTTATCAAGGCAAGCTGATTATCAGACCATCCCCAACAAAGGTTGGGACTGAGTCACCCCAGTTTCTGGAACGTATACAAGGGGACATTTGTGGACCTATTCACCCACCTAATGGGTAGTTTAGGTATTTCATGGTCTTGATAGACGCATCCTGTAGATGGTCTAATGTGTGCTTGTTGCTATCACGCAACCTTGCGTTTGCAAAGTTAATGGATAATAGATGAGAATAATCTTGAATTCTTCATGAAAACGAGGCTGCCCATTTCGGTTTGGGTTCACGCCATTTTGCATGCAGCAATGCTACTTTGTCGGCTGCCCGCCTCGGCTTAGGGTCACGCCATTTCGCTTGCAGCAATGCTAGTTCGTCTCTGACTGACGAATTATCACAAATATTCCCTATTGCAATTGGTTTTGGGTCATGAACCCAATATATCCCATTTAAGAAGCTTTGGATGCGCAGTATATGTGCCTGTAGCACCGCCATCCCGCACCAAAATGGGTTTGCAAAGGAGGTTAGGAATATATGTTGAGTTTGACGCGTCCTCCATTATTCGCTACCTCGAAACATTGACAGGAGATTTGTTCACTACACTATTTGCAGACTGTCAATTGGATGAGACACTTTTCCCAAAATTAGGGGGAGAAGTTGGTGAAACCAAACGGGAAATTTTGTGGAAAAATGCATCATTATCTCATCTTGATCCACATACCTCTATTTGAAAGAAAGAGGTACAAAAGATTATCCATTTGCAAAGAATAGCAAATCAAATGCCTGACGCATTTACGGACTTGAAGAGGATAACGAAATCACACATCCACGCGGGAAAATGTTCCGATCCGTATTGAAGTCCCTATTGGACAAATATCTAGTGTCATATCCAATGAGTCAAATGCACGCCAGAAGCGTGGCAGACCATTAGGTTCCAAAAATCGAAATCCTAGAAAGAGGAAAAAGAACGATCTAAATGACACTATGAAAGAATCACATGAGGACGCTCATGATTTGATTAATTCCGAGATTCACGAAGAATCTATTGAGCCTGAGACTCTTGAAAATACGGAATGCAAGAATGTGAGGATCTCGAACCTCAGTCTGTGGTAGTACAAAATTAATTGAGAGCTCTCGAAGAGCCAATTATTACTATGTTGGAGAAACACAATTGAGTATTGTGCTGTAGTAAGTCTCAAAGAAACTTATTCAGTTTCCAAAAGTACACGCGAAGGCGATTGATGATATTGAGACTATAAATAAAGGAAGGCTTTGATTCTCCTATTACTACAACTTGTAGCGGGGTAATTTGTATATGAAAAGCTACCCGCTTTGTTCTCCAGTTTGTACTACACAAACGAAAGAATGCCACAATAAAGTGGATATCTATTGGTATAAAACCCATGTCATAATAAACCCGAAGTTTATTGATAAGTGCACATGTCATGGTGTAAATTTGAAATTTACCAATATTGATAATTTATTCAGTTGACATTCGTGTTAGCCATCTCATTTGAAGTATGATGTGCAAATTCACATAGGTGAATATCAAAGAACTAGAAGTTCTTGTTCTCAGTAATGAACTGACCAACTAAAGAGTTCGGGTTGAAGCCCCTTGATTCTGGAAATATCAAAGGTGAATATGGGCCCATTCACCTGCCATGTATACCACATATGATGCATCTATGATATGGTTACATGCGCCATTGTTATTAACCCGCAGCCTGGCAGTGCTTGCGAGGTAAATCACTCAGTAATCTAACTTCGAGCATAGTTTCCAGATTCTCTACTCAAGACAGTTCATCTTGATAAGTTGGTTTATATCAAAGTTGGTTTAGCAAGATAATTATTGAGTGCTTCCACTTAATAGCTAAACTGTTCATTATGAGAACGAAGTTGTATATATCAGTTTGATATAAGTTGTATACGAGAGTATATTCTCCCCTCACAAGTGGTTCAAGGTCAGGAACCAAATAATTTCATCTTATTACTAAGGTGCTGTGTATATTGACATAATGCACAAAGATGATTTCCCAAAGTTGAGGAAACATGTTAGCTTTACTAACATGAGGGGGAGACATGATAAACATTTGAGAAAGTGTTACATGGGATGAATTTTCATTTGTATATGTATATCCCCGAATATCATGATATGAACCTGTAGTTCATAAAAAGGAAATGCAATTGCAACATATTGCAAAGCATGCTATACGCATTTGCTGACTCAAAGAAAGCAACTAAATGGAAGAGATACAATTCAAGAAGAATTGATTCCATATGAAAGACATGTAGCTTTGAACCTATAGTTCATATGCTTGAAAGTATAAAGGCAAAGGTATGTATAGTCAATTTTCGATATCTTATTTGTTTAGCATGACATGAAACTTTGATATGCAGCTAAAGTCTATTATGTGACTTACATGACTTATCTTGAAAGATTTAAGTTGCTTGAAGCATATGCAATTCTTGGTCCTGAAGTACCACATCCTAAGTACAATTTGTGTACATATGTATCTTGCTATAACTATAAGCATGATGGCATTAAGAATGCATCTATGGAGATATTGAAGAGCTATTCCACGACATTATATGAAGATGTTCATATCTATCAAGAGTGATGATTTCAAGGTGCGGAATATTTATTCAAGTCAACATGGTTGATTTATTTATCAAATATCTACCAAAGATCGTTTTGAAGATGATGCACAAGATTGGAATGCAAATGCTCAAGGATATAAATTGATGTACTCATTAGGGGGAGTCAATGCGCGTTGCACTCTTTTTCCCTTACAAGGTTTTGTCCCACTGGGTTTTCCTTGCAAGGTTTTTAACGAGGCAACCAATAGGCGCATATTCAAACATGTGTACTCTTTCCTTACTTTAATTTTTCCCATTGGGTTTTGTTTTAAGGTTTTAACGAGGCACATCATTGAATAGACATTCAAGGGGGAGTGTTATGAAATAGAAGATTCTTACACTTCTATTTAAGGTGAATGTCTTTAATGTACTTAATTAGAGAGATTTTAGAGTCCTATTATTGGTAGCAAGATCTTCCTCCTCCCTATAAATAGAGGTGCTCTCTACCATTGTAATACACCCCTCTCAACTCAATAAGAAGAACTCTCTCTACTCTTCTCTCTATTGCTATTGTTCTTGTTCTATTGTTCTTGTCTTTTGCTTTAGTTTATAACAAATTTGATGAATTGTTATCATTTGTGTGTCACTTTTCCATTGGGTTTATCTTCAACGCTTGTTACTATTCCATTTCTTTATTGTATGTTATATTTTATTGATGGCCAAAATGGTGCTACTTTTTCGTTCTACCGGTCTCTCCATCATGAAACTTTACCATCATTTAATCACAAAATGCTATTTAATAAAAAAATACCAATAAAAGTTACCAATAAATGGGAAAAAATATTCTTTCAATAAGTATGATTGAAATTGTTGAAAAACATAGAACTAGATACTATAGTTTGAGAAAGACCGGAAGTTATTTGGATAAATTTGGAGTCAAAATTTATAATTGAAAATATTTTACACATATATATACACACACAAATATACATAGGATATATAAAGATACACAAGGGATACTCAAGGAATACACGTGTGAATGCATACTTCTTCAATGGTCCTCGTTCACTTTGAATTTGAGTTGAACTTCAATTGAAACTACCACAAATTTCTATCAAATCGTTCCAAAAATAAGATTCAATCTTCTTAAAATATACATGATATATTTCAATAATACTCATTCAAAATAAGTTTCAGTATTGGAAACTCGAATTTTCAAACTCAAGCTTAAGCGAGGTTAAAAAAGATTCAACAATTAAATAAAAATAACATAAAAATTATAGGTTTCGATATTTTTTGTAGACACCACCACGTCCCAAGAGTGTCATCATGGAATCATAAATGACCATAACTCTATTGAATATTTCTTAAAGGGCATGAATAGAAAATGAAAGAGACACCTTTTAAACTACACTTCTTCATCTTATATTTTATTGCTTATAATTACAATGACATTATTTTAGATTAGTGACTACCAAATTTCCAATAAATTTCTGCATATTTGTAAAATGAAATGGAGGATGCATTGTATGATTCGCTCTGCCATCTGAGTTCGTCGAAGTTTTATAGTTTGTATTGCCCCTATTACATAATAGTTTTTCATTAAGAATTAATTTAAATACCTTAGGCAACAATAAGGGGATTAAATTCATTAAGGACACACACTAAAATCGGTCACGAAATATTTTTGCATTTTCAGTTTTAATCTTCTATTTTCTGATTTTCTGTTTATGAACATTATTTTATTAACAAACTCTTTATTAATGTTGGAAAACTTCCTTACAAATACATTAATCTGCCCATACAATATTAAAGATGTATTCAGAACTGATGTTATGAGCCTATAAGTGTTCATATGGTTTAGAACAGTTATAAGAATGGTTAGGAGGAGCCATAGAAGAAGGTGAGGTTGAGAATTATAGGAAATGGACGTAATTAGCATTTAGCAGCAACTACTAAATTTACAACAGTGGATTCGAACCTTAACGTGGCTAATTGCTATACTAAAACCAACATAATGAATTGATTATATTATATGAAGAAGCAAGATGAGAGACAGAGTAATTGATTGAAGTATCCTTGAGTTGGAAAAGGAACTATAACCACAGTAATTTGGTCATAGTTTACAAAATAATTAGCAGAGAAGCAAAGAAGGAAGCTTAGCCACTTTGTTATAAAAAAAATATTAATGGCCAATATTGGTAGCACTTTATAAATTTGGACAATATTGATTTTTTTTTCTTTTTGCATGTTTGCTCTGGACTGCAAACAATAGTTTCTTATTTCAAAGCTCTCTCTTTCCCATATTAGAATAGTCACCCCATGTTATAAATCCTTTATTTATTTTGGTCCATGACGATCTCTATGTAACGACCCGGTCGGTCATTTTTGGAATTTACGCCTCGTTTTCTCATTAACTGTGTTCCCTAAGTTCATTTCTGCTATTTTGATTTACGGGGACGTTCGGTGTTAGAATTCGGAGTATTTTGGGACACTTCTTCCCTAGATGAGAGCTTAAGTATTAGAAAGTAGTCTGTAATCGGAACTCTGGGAAGACGGTCTCGGAAGGGAAATCCGACGGTTCTGTTGGGTGATTTCGGGGTTGGGAGCGTGTTCGTAGAGTATTTTGGGAGCACATAGCTCATTTAGGCTTGAAATGCCGAAAGTTAGAATTTTGAAGTTCTCGGTCCGATAGTGAATTTTTGATCCGAGGTTCATAACAGAATTTCGGAAGTTGCTATAGCACCATCTTGTCATTTGGGACGTACATGCAAAATTTCAGGTTAATCGGACGAGTTTTGGTTAGATTTTTTATCGAAAGCGTATTTTGGATGAACTTGAAGTTCTTAGGCTTGAATCTTTGATTTAATCAGGTTTCTGGTATTGTTTTAAATGTTTTGAGGATTGGTGCAGGTTTGAATAAGGTGGTATGGCGCTTTTTGTTGAGGTCCCGGGGACCTCGGGTGTGTTTCGGATGCTCAACGGGTAAATTTTTGGAGTTAGAGCTCTTCTGGTATTTTCACTTATGCGGTTTGGGAATTACAGAAGCGGCCTGGTCCACCGCAGAAGCGAGTTTGGCACCCTCCTCAAAGACCGCAGAAGCGGTCTGGCCTCCGCAAAAGCAGAACCGCAGAAGCGGTTTTTGTGTCCAAAAAAGTGGAAAGCTGAGTTTAATAAGAAGTCACAGAAGCGGCTCGTGGTCCGCAGGTGCGGGACCCCAGAAGAGGTCCCTTGTCCGCAGAAGCGGAGATGTCTGTTTTGAAATAGTAGAATTATCAAAATTTAGCTCGGGAGAAGGCGATTTTGGGTGGATTTTGAAGAGAAGATCAGTGGGTAATGTTTCCTTAACCTTATTTAGTTATATTCCATCAATATCTAGTTAAATCTACCATTTGAATTCGAATTTGAGATCAAAATGGGGGAAAATTGGATTAAACTTCTTAGACCTAATTATTGAGTTTTTGGTTGGTCATTTGACCTCCGATTTGGGAAATTTTTATATGGTTAGACTCGTGAGAGTACTGGGGTTTTGGAAACATAAAAATTATTTGATTCCGAGACGTTGGCTTGAGGGGAATTTTGGTCATTTTACCTATTTTCGCGCCTTAGCTTTAATTTTAATAATGAAATCAGTTGCTTGTGATGTTATTTATGTTATGTAATTGAATTGAATAGATTTGGACCATCCGGGGTCGGATACTCGTGGAAAGGGCATTGTTTCGTAGTTGATTTTGTACCGATCGAGGTAAGTGACCTATCTAACCTTGTGTTGGGGACCTTTCCCTTTAGGACATGATTCTTGGTATTTGAATGCCTCGTACATGAGGTGACGAGCGCGTACTTGAGCTAATTGTTGTAAACTCGTTTCTACTTGAAATATTTAAGTTGATATTTCTTATTACTTGTTTATTTTAGACTATTAGTTCAACCTGTGCTAGCTTAGAGAACCATGTTTAGCTGACTTACTTGTTTAATTGATTAACTGTATTATTTGCACTCTGCGAAGTATGTTTGGCTAGAATTTATCATTACTATTTTTGATTCAGCAATTATTCTTAGAATATGAGTTGTCGTTGTTGTGTGTTTATTTGGGACTACGGGACGGTCTCTCGGAGATTCCCATGTATTTAGTATGTTCTGGATTAAGAGTGCGGGATACCAAGAGATTCCTGACACATGTATTCTATATATTGGGATACCAAGAGATCCCCGACTTACTTATTGAGGATACCAAGAGATCCTCGAGATACCAAGAGATCCCCCGCGTATATGATGAGGATACCAAGAGATCCTCAGGATACCAAGAGATCCCTGGTGTGCATGATGAGGATACCACGAGATCCTTGGGATATCGAGAGATCCCCGACTACTATTCCTTGTATTGTTACCATTATTTTCTATTAATGTTTACGTATTTATTTGTTTTAGATTTTCATTGCAGACGTTATTTACACTGTTTCCGTTATCTTATTAATTACTATGTTTAATCTTAGTAGGGCCCTGACCTTCCTCGTCACTACCCGACCGAGGTTAGGCTTGGCACTTACTGAGTACTGTTGTGGTGTACTCACGTCTCTTCTGCGCATATTTTTCATGTGCAGATCCAGGTACCTCCGTTCAGGCACACTAACAGTGATTCCGGAGAGTTCTCGGAGAATTGAGGTATATCTATCGTGTCCTCAGACCGAAGAGTCTCCCTGTTATTCTATCATGTAGCTTACTGATCATGTTTTTCGTTAATGTATACATTTTTGGATGTTAGAGCCGTATTATGTACTTTATTATAGCCTTGTTGTCCGTGAGTTTCCGGGTTTTGGGATTCTATTTTATAATTCGTAGTGTTGAAGTGTATGTGCCACGCGGCAAATTATATACATTCCTTAAGTTATTTTAGTTTCAAATTATTATTCCGCAAATGTTGTTATTTCTGCACTGTTAGGCTTACCTAGTCATGGTGACTGGATGACGTCATGACGTGTTCACGATTGGTGGACTAGGATCGTGACAAGTTGGTATTAGAGCTCTAGGTTCATAAGAGTCACGAAACACAAGTTGGTATTAGAGCTATAGGTTCATAGACGTCTGTACTTATCTACGAGAGGCTATGTAACTTTTTAGGAAAAATCTTCATTTCATTGAATTCCTTGTCATGCTATATTTTGACATCGATTCTAAGACTTCTATCTTCTATTCTCTCACAGATGGTGAGGACACGTGCTACTCAGGATGATTAGGCATCCGCACCCCCTCCTGCAGCCGCTAGAGGTAGGTGCCGGGGAAGAAGTCGTGGACGTGCACGTGGTGCAGCCATAGCACCTGCGTGAGCTGCCGCTGTGTTACCGTCAACAGATCCAGTCGGGGCTTAGGCACCTGACATGCCCACAGCCACTACTACTTCAACAGTTCAGGAGACATTGGACAGTTTATGAGCATGTATACTATGTTGTCACAGGCAGGGTTGCTTCCCATTTCTGTAGCCACATCCCAGGCTGGGGGGGGGAGCACAGACTCTCGCCGCCCGCACTCTTGAGCAGCGAGTGAAGGTCTGGATATCATCCCTGTCCTGTCTGGAGTACCAGTTCAGCCCGATGATCGGGCACCTGCTTCTAAGGATGAGCAGTAGAGATCGGAGAGGTTCAAGAAGTATGACTCTCCGATTTTCAGCGGATTAGCTTTAGATGATGCCTTGGGATTTCTGGAGGATTGTCACTGTATCTTTTGCACCATGGGTATTACTGCCTCGAGTGGGGTTTCTTTCACAGCTTTCCAGCTTCGTGGAGCCGCCTACGATTGGTGGCGCACTTTCCAATTAGACAGTCCGGACGAGGCTGGCTCTCTGACCTGGGCACGATTTTCAGATATGTTTCAGAGAGAGTTTGTTCCCCAGTGCCTGAGAGATGTATGGCGCGTGGATTTTGAGTATTTACGCCAGGCTGCTATGACCGTTTCAAAGTATGCCATATGTTATAGTAGGTTGGTCAGACATGCACTGGCCTTGGTTGCTACCGACCGCAAGAGAGTTCGTCGGTTTATTGAGGGTCTTATTCCATCCATCAGATCTAGCATGGCTCGAGATTTGGAGGCGGATATACCTTATCAATAGGTAGTGAGCATAGCTAGGAAGATCGAGGGTTTGCACGCCAGAGAGCGAGAGGAGAGAGAGGCCAAGAGGTCTCGAGAGTCGGGTCACTACTCTGGTACTCGTACCCCAGCAGCAGGGCATCATGATAGGGGATGTATGGGTCGCCCAATTCATTCAGCTCTTCCTTCATCCAGCAGTTCTCCAGCTCTTCCAAGATCTCAGGAGCCTTACTATGCACCTCCAGTTTCTAGTGCGCCTCCTGCGCGGGGTACTTTCTGAGGTCAGTCCAGCTGGGGTGGATCCAGTCAGTCACAGCCACCGCTCCCTCCCAGAGCTTGTTTTGAGTGCGGGGATACCCGCCATGTAGTGAGGGATTGCTCTAGGCTTGGGAGGAGTGCACCTCCACAACATCCTCAGTTGCAGCGTGCCCAGCAGGATTCTCAGGCTATTGTTCCAGCTCAAGCTGCCACCTCACCTGCCCAGCCAGCCAGGGGAAGAGATCAGGGAGATAGAGGCCACCCTCGAGGGAGGGGACGTGCCAGATATTATGCTATTCATGCTCGCACCGAGGCTGTTGCCTCAGATTTTGTTATCACATGTATTATATTGGTTCGTCACAGAGAGGCATTTGTTCTATTTGATCCAGGCTCTACCTATTCTTACGTGTCTTCTTATTTTTCTCCGCATTTAGGTATAACCCGTGAGTCATTGAGCTCTTCTATTTATGTTTCTACTCTAATGGGAGATTCTCTTGTTGTGGACCGCATTTATTGGTTGTGTTTTGTTACTATTTTGTGGTTTTGAGACCAGGGCAGATCTTTTATTACTCGATATTGTTGATTTCGATATTATCTTTGGCATGGACTGGTTGTGACCCCATTATACTATTCTTGATTGTCACGCTAAGTCCGTGACACTGGCTATGCCAGGTGTTGCGCGTATTGAGTGGAGTGGTACTTTTGATCACACTCCCAATAGAGTTATCTCTTTTCTTAAAGCTCAACGTATGATTGAGAAATGGTGTATCACGTATTTAGCTTATGAGAGAGATTTCAGTGCTGATACCCCGTCTGTTGATTGTGTCCCAGTGGTACGGGATTATCCTGATTTGTTTTCAGCTAATCTTCCGGGTATGCCACCGGATAGAGACATTGTTTTTGGTATTGATTTATTGTCGAGAACTCAGCTCATTTCCATTCCTCCGTACCATATGGCTCCTCTTGAGGTGAAGGAGTTAAAGGATCAGTTAAATAATTTTCCTGATAAGGGTTTTATTCGACCTAGTGTTTCACCGTGGGGTGATCCTTTCTTGTTTTAGAAGAAAAAGGATGATTCTATGTGCATGTGTATCAATTATTATTAGTTGAACAAGGTTATTGTGAAGAACCGATATCCTTTGACTCCTATTGATGATCTATTTGACCAGCTTCAGGGCGCGCATGTATTTTCTAAGATTGATTTGTGCTCAGGTTATTACCAGTTGAAAATTCGGGAGCTAGATACCCTGAAAACTACTTTCAAGATTCGGTATCATCATTACGAGTTCCTTGATATGTCATTTGAGCTGGCCAATGTCCCAACACTTTTATGCATTTGATGCACAGTGTATTCAGGCCCTACCTCGGCTCTTTCGTCATTGTTTTCGTAGATGATATTCTTGTATACTCCCGGAGTCTGGAAGATCATGATCAGCACCTGAGGACAGTGCTTCAGACCCTGAGAGAGAAGAAATTATATGCAAAGTTCTCAAAATGTAAGTTTTGGTTGAGTTCTATGGAATTCCTAGGCCACATGGTATTGAGTAAGGGTATTCGGGTGGATCTGAATAAAGTGGAGGCCGTGCAGAGTTGGCCCAGGCCCTCCTCAGCTACAGAGATTTGTAGTTTTCTTAGCCTCGCGAGTTATTAGAGGAATTTTCATCGATTGCAGCCCCTATGACTAGATTGACCCAAAGGGGTGCTAATTTTAGTGGACAGATGAGTGTGAGGAGAGCTTTCAGAAGCTCAAGACAGCTTTGACTTCAGCCCCTATTCTGATATTACCTATTAGTTATGGGTCCTATACAGTTTATTGTTATGCCTCACGGGTCGGACTTGGAGAGGTGTTGATGCAGGATGGTAGGGTGATTACCTACGTGTCCAGACAACTAAAGATACATGAGAAGAACTACCATGTCCATGACCTTGAGTTAGCTGCTATTGTTCATGCCTTGAAGATATGGCGTCATTATTTGTACGGCGTGCCCTGTGAGATTTACATGGATCATTGGAGTTTACAGCACTTTTTCAAGCAAAAGGATCTAAACTTGCACCTGAGGAGATGGTTGCAGTTACTAAAGGATTATGATATTACTATTGTTTATCAGGCGGGCAAGGCCAATGTGGTAGCTGATGCCTTGAGTCACCGTGCAGAGAGTTTGGGGAGTTTGGCATATTTACTAGCTTCAGAGAGACCCATGGCAATGGATGTTCAGGCCTTAGCCAGTCAATTCATGACATTGGATCTTTCAGAGCCTAGTCGGGTTCTTGCCTGTGTGGTTTGTCGGTCTTCATTGTTCAATCGTATCAGGGAGCGGTAGTATGATGACCCTCATTTTCTTGTCTTCAGGGATACAGTTCAGCATGGCAATGTTAGGGATGTGACTATTGGAGATGACAGTGTATTGAGGATGCATAGTAAGATTTATGTACCTAATGTCTATGAATTCAGGAGTTGATATTGACAGAGGCTCATAGTTCGTGGTACTCCATCCATCCGGGTGCCGCGAAGATGTATCAGGTTTTGAGGCAACATTACTGGTGGAGGTTTATGAAGAAGGACATAGTGGGGTTTGTAGCTAGATGCCTCAATTGTCAGCAGGTGAAGGCTGAGCACCAGAAGTCGGGAGGGTTACTTCAGTAGATGGAGATTCCAGAATGGAAATGGGAGAAGATAACTATTGATTTTGTAGTTGTTCTCCCTCTGACTCCAAAGAAATTCGATTCTATTTGGGTTGTTGTGGATCGGCTGACCAAGTCCTCTCATTTCATATCGGTGTGTACTACTTACTCAGCGAAGTGGTTAGTAGGGATTTACATCAGAGAGATTGTCCGTCTGCACGGTATTCCAGTTTCTGTCATCTACGACAGGGGTAATCCGTTTACATCATGGTTCTGGAGAGCTGTTTAGCAGGAGTTGGGTACCAAGTGACTATGAGTACAACATTTCTCAGACGGACGGACAATCCGAGCGGATCATTCAGATTCTTGAGGATATGCTCCGTGCGTGCGTGATTGAGTTTAGAGGGTCTTAGGATCAGTTCTTGCCATTGGCTGAGTTTGCTTACAAAAATAGTTAGCAGTCCAGCATTCATATGGTGCCGTATGAGGCTTTATATGGTAGGAGATGCAGATCTCCGGTGGGTTGGTTTGAGCCAGGTGAGGCCAGACTGCTGGGCATTGATTTGGTCCAGAATGCGATAGAGAAGGTTAAGGTGATTCAGGACGGACTCCGTACAACCCAGTCCAGAGAGAAGAGTTACGCGGATTGGAAGGTTCGCTATGTTTCCTTTATGGTTGGTGAGCGATTTCTACTTCGGTTCTCGCATATGAAAGGCGTCATGAGGTTTGGGAAGAAAGGGAAGCTGAGTCTGATGTTCATTGGCCCTTTTGAGATTTCGAAGCGAGTTGGAGAGGTTGCTTATGAGCTTGCTTTACCTCCCAGTTTGGCCGGGGTTCATATGGTATTTCATGTCTCGATGCTTTCGAGGTATCACGGTGATCTGTCTCATGTTTGAAGTTCACTTTAGTCTAGTTGGACAAGTATATGTCCTACAGTGATGAGCCAGTGGCAATATTGGACAGGCAGGTTTGAAAGCTCAGGTCAAAGGATATAGCTTTAGTAAAGGTTCAGTGGCGGGGTTAGCCAGCCGAGGAGGCGAGTTGGGAGACCGAGCAGGATATGCGTAGCTGATACCCTCCTCTTTTCACTACTTCAGGTATGTTCTCTATGCTCGTTCGAGGATGAACAAATGTTTAAGTGTAGGAGGATGTAACGACCCGGCCGGTTGTTTTTGGAATTTATGCCGTGTTCCCCCATTAACTGCTTTCCCTAATAAATTTCTACTATTTTGATTTGTTGGGACATTCAGTGTTGGAATTCAGAGTGTTTTGGGACACTTAGTCCCTAAATAAGAGCTTAAGTGTTGAAAAGTGGTCCGTAATCGGAACACTGGGAAGACGGCCTCAAAAGGGAAATCTGACGGTTCCGTTAGCTACATTATGTGATTTCGGTGTTAGGAGTGTGTTCGAAGAGTATTTTAGGAGCATGTAGCTCATTTAGGCTTAAAATGCCGAAAGTTAGAATTTTGATGTTTACGGTCCGATAGTGAATTTTTTATCTGAGGGTCGGAACGGGATTATGGAAGTTGCTGTAGCATCGACATATCATTTGGGACGTGCGTGCAAAATTTCAGGTCAGTCAGACGATTGTTGGTTATATTTTCGATCGAAAGCGTATTTTGGATGAACTTGAAGTTCTTAGACTTGAATCTTTGTTTAATCAAGTTTCTGGTGTTGTTTTAGATGTTTTAAGGATTTCTGCAGATTCGAATAAGGTATTAGGTGGTATTGGTGCTTTTGGTTGAGGTCCCGGGGGCCTCGGGTGTGTTTCGGATGCTTAACGGGCAAGTTTTGGAGTTAGAAGAAAATTGCAGCAGCTCTTCTGGTATTTTTTCTTCTGCGGTTTGGGAACCATAGAAGCGGCCTGGCCCACCGCAGAAGCGAGTTTGGCACCCTCTTCAGAGACCGTAGAGGCGGTCTAGCCTCCGCAAAAGAAGAACCGCAGAAGCGGTTTTTGTGTCCGCAGAAGCGGAAAGCTGAGTTTAATGAGAAGTTGCAGAAGCGGCGCATGGTCCGCAGATGTGGGACCGCATAAGCGGTCCCTTTTCCGCAGAAGCAGAAATGTCTTTTTGAAATAGTAGAATTCGTGGTTTAATTCAAAAGTTGGAAAAATCAAAATTTAGCTCGGGAGAAGGAGATTTTGGGTGGATTTTGAAGAGATGATCAGTGGGTAATGTTTCCTTAACCTTATTTAGTTGTATTCCATCAATATTGTTGTCCCAAGTTCAGTTGAAGTTTGACAAATGAACTAAGGGATGGACCTGGTCCTTCTTTGGAGACACAATTTTATGGCCTATACACATGAGACGCATATGAAGAAAATCCTTGAGGATCATGCAGCAATATCTTCTTAACTGATCGAAAAGATTGCATATGGGATACGGAGAATATGTCTCTTTATTTGAAGAGAAATCATCCGGATAAGGCTTGGAGTTT
Organism: Nicotiana benthamiana; assembly: GCA_034376525.1. Classification (NCBI taxonomy): domain Eukaryota; kingdom Viridiplantae; phylum Streptophyta; class Magnoliopsida; order Solanales; family Solanaceae; genus Nicotiana; species Nicotiana benthamiana. The sequence continues at coordinate 94,663,878 of CM067323.1, read as the reverse complement.
GGATTGGTCTAGGACTCAAACTCGATGGAGAATCAAAAATTGAGTTACAATCCAACTCTAACTGCTAATCAATTAAATAACTGAGTTGTTCTCTTTTACAGGTAATGCACATACGTAGAAGTAAAACATAATTGAGAGCAAAAGAGCAAGTCTTTTTTGCAAGCAATATATGTGAGATATAAGTGTGCACACCTCAAGCTACTTAAACGAGATAGAAGAACCTGTTCCATTATGTTTATTCTTATTCTAGTTCAATTGTAGTAGTTGTTTCATATTATACCTTTCAGCTTATTTAGAAGCAATTGTATTAGGTACTTTGAGTATTCAAGTTAGAGTTAACTTAAAGGTATCGCAACAGCTGAGGTTGTGTGCCGCACTGGGATTAGAGTTAATCCTTAAGTTTACAAAGAGTTTTGTAAATGCTGTTTTTGGCTCAATAATTTTAGTGGAGTCTGGAAAGATCCTACTGAGTAGTAGGTCGTGGTTTTTTAACCTTTTGAGCCAGGTGCTTTCCACGTAAAAATCTCTTTGCACTTCACTTTCAGTATTTCATTATTTCACAAACTGCGGTAGTTAGAACACTTAGAAGAACCTGGTTCTTCTAAGGTGAAAATTGGGTACCACACAAATCACCTCCCCCCTCTTGTGTGGTGTTGACATTTATAACATCAATTGGTATCAGAGCATGTTATCCTTAAAGAGTTTAACGCCTTAGGAAAGATCAACATGAGTGCACCGCCTGGTAACTGGGAAGGACAATCCATTGCTAGGCCTCCACTTTTCAATTGTCTCTACTACTCCTGGTGGAAGAATAGAATGAGAGACCACATCATGGGTGAAGACTATGAGCTTTGGGACATCATCACTGATGGTGTTTTAGCCACAATAAAGAAGACTGCTGAAGGGTTGGATGTTCCACAGACAAGAGCTTATTGCACTGCTGAAGACTTAAAAAAGTGGGAAAAGAATGCAAAGGCCAAGAAATGGCTAATATGTGGACTTGGCCCAGATGAGTACAACAGGATTCAAAGTTGTAATACTGCCAAGGAAATTTGGGACACATTACAATTGGCCCATGAGGGAACATCTCAAGTGAAGAGATCAAGAGGAACATTGTTGTATTCTCAATATGAGAATTTCACTATGAATGATGGAGAAACCATCCAAGAGATGTAAACTAGGTTCACTACACTGACGAATGAACTTGAGTCGTTTGGAAGAATTATCCTGGAAGAAGACAAGGTTGAGAAGGCAGACTATGAAGATGGATGCTCCAAAGAAAGAAAGAAGTTTGGCTCTCAGAAACCTCAGAAGCATCAGATTTTGAAGATGATGAAATGGCTATGATTACCAGAGATTTCAAAAAGTATCTTATGAGAGGAAAGGGTCCTTCTAGAGGAACAACATTCAATGGTTGCTATAAATGTGGTAAGATAGAACACATGATCAAGTACTGCCCCCAATGGGAGATTGAGTGGAAAAAAGAAAGAGCTAAACGGAGAAACATGAAGAAGGAACAGGTCCAACATAGAAGAAACAAAGGTTCGACTAAAGCCATGGTTGCTGCACGGGGAGAAACCTCAGATGAGGACTCAGAAGATGAAGCTGAAAATCAGAAAGCTCTTATGGCCATCGGAGAATTAGAGGATGAACAGGAGATAAGTATACTACATCTTAAAGAAAAGATTAATTTTTTGTCTAAAGAAAGGTTGGCTGAGCTATTATTGGACTTTATTGATGAGTCTGAAATAATAAACAGTAAGAAGCATGTTATGTCTAGGGAATGAGTTATCCTAGAAGCTAAATGCAAGAGATTAGAATCTAGGGAGGATGAGAGTGACAACACAAATACTGAGTTTAAGAACCAGGTCCTTCAACTTAACTAGAACTTAGATCTGAAGATATTAAAGTGAGATTAGGAACAGGAAAGAAAATGGTTGATTAATCATTTCTCACTCTAGAAGAAAATCTAGGAAAAATGGAAGATGAACTGTATAAGAAAGATGAATTGATTAAGGACCTAAAAGAAGATTTAGGAAAGGTGAACCATGAACTAGTCAGAACATGCAAATGGAACAATGCTTCTGATGCACTCTCCTGGCTGCAAGAACATCATAGCAGCAACAAGAGAGGACTTGGATTTGGGACACAAGCTCCAAAATGGGATCCCAAAAACAAGTACCTCACTTTTCCTGAAAATAAGATTTGCACACATTGTGGTAAGACTGGCCATTAAAAAATAAATGTAATGCAAAAGAAAAGGCTAGTCAAAAGAACAAAGCGTTTCTTCAAGAAAATCATAAACTGCCAGGTTGGACAAAGAAAAATTTAATTCATCCTTTTGCCCATAGAAAGGGACCCAAACTAGTTTGGGTTTCTAAGACTAATCCATGATTTCATTTTGCAGGTCCAAGTGAAGGGGAGTATCCAAATATGGTACATGGATAGTGGCTGCTCAAAACATATGACTGGGAACAAGGACCAGTTCCTTTCACTTGAGAACCTAAAAGGAGGTAATGCCTCCTTTTGAAGTAGAAAGAAATGTGAGATCATTGGAGTTGGAAAGGTAGGAAAGACAGACTCTCATTCCATTGAGAATGTCTATTTAATAAATGGCTTGAAATATAGCCGAATAAGTATGTCACAACTGTGTGGAAGAGGTAATCTTGCGGCTTTCACTTCCACCAAATGTTTTGTGATTAGCCTTACTACTGACAAGATTGTTTTTCAGGGAAAGAGAGTTAACAATATTTACATTGCAAATTTATCAACTCTCTCTGAAAATGAACTCACTTGTTTAAGTGTGTTAATTAATGATCCTCTCATTTGGCACAAAAGACTTGGTCATGCCAGTCTAAATCAATTGAACAAATTAGTCTCCAAAGACTTGGTGATTGGGTTACCTAATATCAAGTTTAAGGAAGACAAAGTTTGTGAGGCATGTGTAAGGGAGAAGCAGGTAAGGTCATCCTTCAAACCCAAGAAAATGGTAAGTACGTCCAAGATGTTGGAACTGGTTCATATGGATCTTTATAGTCAAATGAAAACCGCGAGTAGAGGTGGTAAAAGATATGTAATGGTGCTTGTTGATGATTATTCTAGATTTACCTAGGTGTTGTTTCTAACCTCTAAAGATGAAGCATTTGAAATGTTCACTGCTTTTGTTTGAAAAACCCATAAACAATTAGGAAATCACCTTGCATACATTAGGTCTGATCATAGAACTAATTTGAAAATGTAAAGTTTGGTGAATTTTGTGATGAAAATGGAATAGATTATAATTTCTCTACTCCTAGTACTCCTCAGCAAAATGGGATAGTTGAAAGGAAGAACATGACCCTTGAGGATATGGCAAGGACCATGCTTCTTTCCAGTAAACTACCTCACAGCTTCTGGGCAGAGGCTATAAACACTGCATGTTATATAATCAATAGATACATAACTAGACCTCTTGTAGAGAAAACTCCCTATGAGTTACTTAAAGGGAGAAAACCAAACATATCCCATCTTAGGGATTTTGGTTGCAAGTTCTATGTGCACAATAATGGCAAAGACTCCCTAGGTAAGTTTGATCCTAGAAGAGATGAGGGAGTGTTCTTGGGATATTCCTCACATAGCAAAGCATATAAAGCGTTTAATAAAAGAACTCTGTGTGTAGAAGAAAGTGTACATGTTGTATTTGATGAATTTAACATACTTTCTAAGAGACAGGAACATGATGATGAAGCCATTGGACTGGTGAAACAATTGAATGAAGCCACAACACAAGTTAAGGTGGCAACAATGGAAGGAACATGTCCTTCCACTCAGGGCAACCTGACAGGGGGAACCAATCTGAGAGAAACAGAACAAAACTCTCTAAAGGAATCTGTACCTGAACCTGTTCCTCTACAGCATAACAATGAAGAAGCATCTAGCAGGGTGAAACTGGTGGGGTCTTACAAGTACCTGAGTTCTCATCCCATTGAGAACATCATCAATGATCCAACATCTGCAGTCAAAACTAGATCTCAACTGAAGAATCTGTGTGCATTTGATGCCTTTCTATCCATCATTGAACCCAAAAATGTTGTTGAGACTTTGCAGGATGCATATTGGGTCAATGCTATGCAGGATGAACTAAATCAATTTGAGAGAAGTCAAGTCTGTTATTTGGTTCCAAGACCCAAGGACAAATCAGTCATTAGGACAAAGTGGGTCTTCAGGAACAAACTAGTTGAAGATGGAACAATTATAAAAACAAGGCAAGGCTGGTGGTTCAAGGTTACAGTCAAGAGGAAGGTATTGACTATGATGAGACTTTTGCTCCAGTTGTTAGACTTGAAGCAGTTATACTCCTCATCGCCTTTGCAGCACATATGTAATTCACTCTTCATCATATGGATGTCAAAAGTGTGTTCTTAAATGGCTACCTCAAGGAAGAAATGTTTGTTAAACAACCTCCAGGATTTGAAAGCAAGGAGTGTCCCTAACATGTATACAAGCTAGATAAATCTCTATATGGCCTCAAGCAGGCCCAAAGAGCTTGGTATGAAAGATTGTCAAAATTCCTACTGGAGCATGGGTACAAAAGAGGTAAAATTGACAGCACTTTGTTCGTAAGGGAAAAAGGTAAAGATCTTCTTATTGTACAAATTTGTGTTGATGACATAATATTTGGGGCCACTACAGATAAGTTGAGCTAGGACTTTGCAAAATAATGGGAAGTGAGTTTGAAATGAGTATGATGGGTGAACTCTATTTCTTCCTAGGATTGCAAATCAAACAAAGTCCAAATGGAACAATGATCCATCAGCAGAAGTACACAAAAGAAATAATCAAAAAGCTTAAAATGGAAGAATCCAAAGAAATAGATACTCCTATTGCCACAACAACTAAATTAGATATTTAGGAATCTGGTTCATCAGTTGATCAGAAGTTGTATAGGGGTATGATTGGTTCACTTTTGTATCTTACTGCCAGCATACCTGACATTGTTTTTAGTGTAGGACTTTGTGCTCGTTTCCTGGCGAATCCGAAGGAGTCACACTTGACAGGTGTTAAAAGGATATTGAGATATTTGAAAGGCACCACTGATTTGTGTCTTTGGTATCCCAAAGGTAGTAATTTTGATTTAATTGAATACACTGATGCTGATTATACGAGTTTTCTTGTGGATAGGAAGAGCACCTCAGGTATGGCACACATCCTGGGTTCTTGTCTTTTATCATGGGCTACCAAAAAGCAGAATTCAGTAGCTCTCTCTACTTTTGAAGTTGAATATGTTTCTGGTGCTTCATGTTGTGCTCAATTGCTGTGGATTAAGCAACAACCGGTAGATTTTGGAATTGAACTGGGATGCATACCAATGTTCTGTAATAATACTAGTGCTATAGGTATGACAAAGAACTGTGTTCATCATAAAAGGACTAAGCACATAGATGTTAGACACCACTTCTTAAGAGACAACTATGAGAAAGGGTTAATTTGCATCAAATTTTGTGCTACTGACAAGCAAATAACTGATATCTTCACTAAGGCACTAAGTAGAGAAAACTTTGAAAGGAACAAGTTGGAATTAAGGATGATTAGGATCACCTAGAGGTTCAGTTCAGATTGCACAGTGAAAAAAATTAAAAAAATGAAATTAATTGTTTTTGGTTAGAAGTTCTTAATTCATGTAAATATCTAGACTAACTCTTACTCGGTCTCATACTTTAACTAGTATACTCTTATGACATGTGTTTATATGACTCATTGATCTCTTACAATTTTTTCTATTCTGACATTTGAGGCATAATCAAGAGAAGTTTTACTTGAATAACCTGCTTCATTAATATATGCTCAAAGTTTAGGAATGTTTCTATATTTTGTACAATTAGAAAGATAAAATTATCAATTATGAGCAGAAGTCCTAGATACATCAAATGTCCAATTTTATCCGTTGAGCAAATTGTACCAGTTTCATTAAAACTAGGAGTCTAAGTATAACGTGTCTCTTCCCTAAATATCAACAATTCTCATTAACACTAAGGAGTCTGGAACTCTCAACTGATTAGACTCCTAATGACTTCTGAAAAGCCTGCCATCACTAATATAATCATGACCCCTATTAAAAAACCCCAAATCAATCATAACCGTCACTCTATTCTCAAAACCTCTGATCATCTACCTTCTTCTCCAAAAATACCCGAAATCTCCAGAAAATTCTCCGCCATGACTAATCCCCAAGATAATCCTGGAAGTCCACCACCAGTTTCCCCCAACACCTCATCTTTCACATCTCCTAGTGAACCCCCGTAACCTAGATTCCATCGCCATAAAATGTTAGCCAGAAAAACAGTTGCATCTGGTGCTTTGAGGAGGGTTTTGAACGAAAGACTACAAGCTAGTCAGAAAAAAGAAGTCCAAGCCAAACAAACTGACTCAAGTTCTGAGTCTGAAAATTTCATCTCTACCAGTGATGGAGAAGAACCTGGGTCTTCTGACAATGACAAGAGTCAAGAAAACCCAAGAGAGGTAAACACATGTTACGTGTCTTCTGATGTAGTTGAAAAGGAGGAAACTAGGTTTGTTCTGATAGGGGATGTTAAAAATATTGGAGGGGCTGAATCTAGTAAAAGGAGGAAGAAAAGAAAGGGGGAGGTTTTAGCTATCTCTGGTAGTGGAGAAGAAGAAGGCTTGAAGTCAGGGGGAAGTGGGTCAAGGGAAGCTGCTGAGGGACTGGTGAACTCGAGTGAACAACCATATGAACCCGGTTCATCTGTGGATGAGACTTTGGCAGACATGCTGAAGAAAGTTGACGCTAGTTATGACCCTAAGAAACATAATGATTCCTCACAAAGTACCCTTGTTGCATCCAAACCAACAAAGAAGAGTAAAGTATCATCACCTAAGTCTGCTCCTAGGGTTAGAGCAACAAGAAGTAGAGTTAGAGAGAGTGAAGCATAACTGAAAAAGGCTCTAGAGGAGAGCAAGAAAAAGAAAAAAGAAAAAGGGAAAGCTAAAATGGTTGAAAGTTCTGAGGTTGTTGTTGAAGAAGAGTAGGAAGAGATGGAAATGGTCCATCAAAAACGGAGTACTACTGTGGATGTTCCTACTGGCAAATCAAAGGGAACCAGGTCTTTTGCTAAGAAGCCCTCCAAATATGTACCTGTAGAAGCCTCTCTTGCCAAGAGAACTAGGTCAGTTGTGAAAGGCAAACGAGTGAAAATAACTGAAGAAGAGGATGAAGAGTGGAGTGAAGAAGAAGGAGAAGATGAGTCAGAACAGGAACAAGACAGGTATGCCATATTTGGAAAAAGAAAAATTCTGAAGGGAAGGTTGCTCAAAGACCTGGAGGAGCCAGGCATGGTGAGATTTCTGAATACATTGGAGTCACAAGGATGGAAGGATATGGTCCTTTAGATGGATGGTAGATTGTCCAGAAATAATCTCGTTGAATTCATGGCCAATGGAAATGTGAAAAATGGACTGGTAACTAGCATAGTGAAGGGGGTGAAGATGAAGTTTGATGCACCCAAGCTGGGTGAAATTCTGGATATTCCTAGTGAGGGATATGATGATTATACATGGAAAAGATGGCCTTGTCTAGATGGATTGCCTACAGATCTTGAAATCACTAGGAACCTTTTTGATACCCAAGCTGATGAGGAGGTGCCTGAAGCAAGGGCTGTACAAAAGAGTGAGATGAGGCCAGAGCATAAAATGCTCTTTTAATTTGTGAACAAATGCCTACTACCTAGACAGAAGAGAAGGCATACAACAAACTACATGGACCCGGTCCTCATGCAGCGCTTGGTGGAATGAAAGTAGATTAACTGGACTGCTTTTATTGTGAAGTGCTAGACAGGGTGCTCAATGGTTAAAAGACTCATGCCACTCCTTATGGATATATTCTGACTGCTGTGCTGGACAAGCTGAAAGTTCCCTTGAAGAAATGGGAAAACGCATCCAGCAAAGAGCACTTTGGCATCAATACCCTCCAAGCCTGTGATTATCTGCTCAGTTTAGGCCTAGTTGAACCTGGTTCATCAGTGAAGACTCCTATGAATAGCAAGGTCAGAGCCTTGGTTCAGGAGGTTGGGACAAAGAATGCTGAGATTTCAAGGCTTCAACCTCAAGTAGTTGAATTGGAGGAAGAAAGGAATGGGTTGAGAGCTGAACTTGCAAAAGAAAAAGAGAAGAATGAAGGGATAATCTAGAAAATGCTAAATCTTCTACAAACCCAACCCTCCAGCTTCTCAAGTCTTAGGTTTCCTTGTCCTGTAGTGAACCCGTCTTGAAAACCCCCAGTGACCCAGATTAGGGACTTTTATTTATTCTGTTCCCTTTTATCCTTGCTCAGTGTTGGTAGTTTTTCTTTCTTTTTGTTAACTTCTATGTAGAAGCATCACTTATCAATGAAAATATGAAGTTCTCTTGCTTTATGTTAATTATGATCTTAATAGTTCTTTTTGTCAAGTTGAATTTTGACTAACTAAAGCATGCTTTCACTTACAGTTGCCCCAGTGGCCATGAGTAATTATTGATTTCTGGGATTCAGATTACTTATGCAACTTTTCGATGATGCCAAAAGGGGAAGATATTGTGATTAAATTCTATTATCTGAACAGTGATGTTTATGACCTAATTAAATCTGGCCTTAATGATGATTAAAATTTTAAGTGTTTCAACTGAGTTCCACATGCTATCTGATCAGTAAAAGCACAGAGTTTTTCATCATCAAAATGGGGGAATTTGTTGGCCCAAATTCAGTTGAAATTTTGAAGATTGACAAATGAACTCAGGGATGGACCTGGTCCATCTTGGGAGACACAGTTGTTATGGCCCATACACATGAGACACACGTGAAGAAGATAAATCCATAGGGATCAAACAACAATATCTTCTTAACTGATCGGAAAGATTGCATATGGGATAAGGAAAGGATGTCTCCTTATTAGAAAAGAACACATCCGGGTAAGGCTTGGAGTTTGAATTGGACTAGGACTCAAACTCAATGGAGAATCAGAAATTGAGTTACAATCTAACTCTAATTGCTAATCTATTAAATAACTGAGTTGTTCTTTTTTACATGTAATGCACATATGCAGAAGTAAAACATAATTGAGAGCAAAAGAGACAATCTATTTTTCAAGCAATATATGTAAGATATAATTTTGCACACTTGAAGCTACTTGAACAAGATAGAAGAACCAGTTCCATTGTGTTTATTCTTATTCTAGTTCAATTGTAGTAGGTGTTTCATATTGTACCTTTTAGATTATTTAGAAGCAATTGTATTAGGTGCATTGCGTATTCAAGTTAGAGTTAACTTGAAGGTGTCGCAACAGTTGAGGTTGTGTGCCACACTGGGATTACAGTTAATCATTAGGTTTACAAAGAGTTTCGTAAATGCTGTTTTTGGCTAAGTGATATTAGTGGAGTTTGGGAAAATCCTACTGAGTAGTAGGTCGTGGTTTTTCACCTTTTGAGCCAGGTTTTTTCCACGTAAAAATCTCTGTGCACTTTACTTTTAGTATTTATTATTCCGCAAACTGCAGCAGTTAGAACACTTAGAAGAATATGATTTTTCTAAAGCGAAAATTGGGTACCACGCAAATCACCCCCTCTTGTGTGGTGTTGACGTTTATAACATCAAATATCTTGTTAAATCAACCATTTGAATTCAAAATTGAGATCAAAATTGGGAAAAATTGGATGAAACTTCTTAGACCTAAGTATTGATTTTTGGGTGGTCATTTGACCTCCGATTTGAATTTTTTTTTATATGGTTAGACTTGTGAGAGTACGAGGATTTTAGAATTGTAAGATTATTCAACTCCGAGACGTTGGACTGAGGGGCATTTTGGTTATTTTATCTATTTTCGCACCTTAGCTTTAATTTTAATAATGAAATCAGTTGCTTGCGATGTTATTTACGTTATGTAATTCAATTAAATAGATTTGAGCCACTCAGAGTCGGATACTTATGGCAAGGACATTGTTTCGTAGTTGATTTTGTCCCAGGTTCGAGGTAAGTGACATGTTTAGCCTTGTGTGGGGACCTTTCCCCTTAGGACATGATTCTGTGTATTTGAATGCCTCGTATGTGAGGAGAAGAGCGTGTACTTGAGCTAATTGTTGTAAACCCGTTTCTACTTGAAATATTTAAATTGAGATTTCTGATTACTTGCTCATTTTAGATTGTTAGTTCAACCTGTGCTAGCTTAGAGAAGCATGTTTAGCTGACTTACTTATTTAATTGATTAACTATATTATTTCACTCTGTGAAGCATGTTAGGCTAGAATTTATCATTACTTGTTCCGATTCAGAAATTATTCTTAGAAAAAGAGTTGTCATTGTTGTGTGTTTAATTTAGGACTACGAGACGGTCTCCCGGGAGTTCCTCATGTACTTGGTATGTTCTGGATTGAGAGTGCGGGATACCAAGAGATCCCTAGCACATGTATTCTACATATTGGGATACCAAGAGATCTCCGACTTACTTATTGAGGATACCAAGATATCCTCGGGATCCCAAGAGATACCCCGCTTTATGATGAGGATACCACGAGATCTTCGGGATACTGAGAGATCCCCGACTACTATTCCTTGTATTGTTACCATTGTTTTCTATCACTATTTTCGTATTTATTTGGTTTAGATTCTCGCTGCAAACTTTATTTATACTGTTTCTGTTATCTTATTAATTACTATGTTTAATCTCAATAGGGCCCTGACCTTCCTCGTCACTACCCGACCGAGGTTAGGCTTGGCACTTACTGAGTACCGTTGTGGTATACTCACGTCTCTTCTGCACATGTTTTTCTTGTGCAGATCCAAGCACCTCCGTTCAAGCACACTACCAGTGATTCCGGAGAGTTTTTGGAGACTTAAGGTATATCTTCCGCGTCCGCAGACCGAAGATTCTCCTTCTTATTCTATCTTGTAGCTTAGCTAGTACCTATCATGTTTTTCATTGATGTAGACATTTTGGATGTTAGAGCCGTATTATGTACTTTATTATAGCTTGTGTTGCCCGTGAGTTTTCGGGTCTTGGGATTCTGTTTTATAATTCGTGGTGTTAAAGTGTATGTTTCACGCGTCAAATTATATACATTCCTTAAGTTATTTTAGTTTCAAATTATTATTCCGCAAATATTATTATTTCTGCACTGTTAAACTTACCTAGTCATGATGGCTGAGTGTCGTCATAACGTGTTCACGATTGATGGACTAGGGTCGTGACACCTTGGGAATTTGTTATTGGATCCCTAGGAGACTTACAAGCTCGGTTGAGCTGAAAAAATAGGTAAAAGCTATAACATACCACACACCTCCGTTCAAGCACACTACTAGTGATTCCGGAGAGTTTTCGGAGACTTGCAAAGTCGACAACAATTGCAAGAGTACTAACGTAGGAGAATCAGTAGCTTTCAATGTAGTTACTACTCCAAAAGATACTCCATCTGAGTCAGTGGATAATGTAACAGTTCTAAGCTACTGTGACACTTCCCATATTGCTGAACTACAATATTGTAGTCAATGGACTAATCCACCAGCTATGCTCACTGTAAACATGGCCAATGTGAATGAGGTTAATGTGCTAAAAACTGAACATTTAGCTGCAATTGACCACAATGCAGAAAGGAATGGTTTTACTGGATCTGGTTCTGCAGAAAGGGCAATGCAGTTAATAACACACCACAATTCTTCTTCTGCACAGACTGAGCATTGTTTGCTCCTGAAGGCCAACTTAGCAGATGCAACAAGCAGATGGTAGGAGGTCAAAAAACTAATTCTGATCCTGCACAAACCATTAATAGTCCAAAAGGGGAGCCAGCACAATGTAATTATGACAATGCAAAAGAAAATCAACTGAAGCAGATTGACCAGCATTTCAGCACACTGGTCGAACCACTGGATGCATCATTACATCTGGAAAATCATTTGCAAGTTTCATCTGATCGAGCTAAATCTGTGAACGCTAATGTTGAGGCTGAAAAACAGTTAACAAGCATTACAAAAGAAGAGGCTGCTCAGAATCGTCAACATACCTCTACAGTTCCAGCAGCTTCACTGTCTGTTGAACTGTTAAATCAAAATGAATTGCAATCACTAATGAAGAGGTATCTCAACAAACTCTTCAAGTCGTCCAACATAAAACAAATACATGCCCATCCATATCCAAAACAAATCCAAATTCACAACTCCGTAACCGAATGCATACCAATGAAAACTTCTCAGATAAACTTTCAAATGCAGGCAAGGCTGCTGTTTTCTCTAATCTGCCCAGTGATTTGTCTGGACAGAAGCCGACAATAATCAAATGTTATGGAGATCCATCATCATCATCTGCAATTAACAAACAAAGTCCTATGAGGGACATGGTCGTAAATTCTAAATTGTGGAAGACCACTGAGAGTATGACGATGAAGAGAGCTGGGGAGAAGGTTTTGCTGCTTTTTCCTCTTCAGATGATGAACAAGATTGTGAAGTTGACAATGCTGGAGAAGAGTATGAGAATCAGTACAAAACACAAAGGAAGATAGCGTCAGTCCAGTACACTGCCATTATAACACTTTCCTTTTAGAATTGAATTCTTAACGACCCGTTTTGGTTTCAAATTTCGTTTTGACATTGAATTTTTGGAATTAAATTTTTAACATTTCTTTCATGGAAGATGTATCTTCTTTGGGCTATATATAAAGCTATACCTTTTATTCTTCATAGTCATTCAATTTTTTTCAATATTCTTAAGAATATTCCTATGATGTTATGGAGAATAATAATTTTTGAATCTCAAAAGTAATAGATGACATGTGAGCAAATATTATTATTATTATTATATTGATATCATATATCGTTGTTGCTTGTTCTACTTTTGTATGTACTTTTGAAAAGTTGTTGTTTGTCGCGATAATATGACTGGTATTCTTTGTGGACGAAGAGTCCATGATTGTACACCACTAATGAGTTGTCAAGATCATTTTTTCAATTTTTACTTGGAAGTTTAAAGATTTTTCATCCATCTATTTTTTTCCATAGAAAGTAAAGATATGATCCTCGGTTAAGCAATTTGAAAATCTTGAGAACCATGAGATAATGTTTTTAAATTTATTTGTACTAAAAATAAAAAAATTAATTAAATCTTGAAGTGTTTTCATTCTCTTTAAAATTATATAAAAAAATGTTTATTCAACCTTTATCAAGATACACGTGCTTCGAAAAAAACATATTCTTAGATAAATTTTATATCACTTGGAGGTTAATTATATTCCTGTAATTAGGGATTTGGGTGAAGGAGAATTGAAAAAGCACATAAGTCAAATGATTTGATTTTTCTTGTGATGATGTATCGAATTTAAATATTTATTTTTAATTCATTAATTAATTGCATGCTTATTAATCTATATGATAATCTATGAGGTGAATTATATTATTAGCTTGTCATTTATAAAGTAGAACTCTTTATGAGTTGTGAAACGGTTATTTCCTTAATCTAAAATTTCAAAAATATGGGGGACCATGGTGTCCAAAGTTACATAGCCTGATCCTAAGAAGGAAAAAAATGAGAAAACTTATATATTAATATTATAAAATTAAGAGTTTTTTGTGGAAAAAAAAATTGTATTAGAAGATAAAAAAAGTTGTATTTCTAGCTTTGAAAAATTATGTTGCTTCAAGTCTCTTAGTCATTTGGGGTGAAGAAATCATTGAATTATGACCCATTCCTTACTGATTTGAGATATTTCTATAGAAGTTAAAGTTGCTTCCATATTTAGAAAATTTTATTTTGGTATTTGAATATGGAAAATATCAGAAGAAAGTAAAACCTTATCTGTATTGAAATATGTTTTTAAAAGGCATTTTTATGGAAGTCAAGTTCCATTTCATTTTAGACGATTTTATGCCTTACTTGAGAAATACTATGAGTCAGTATTTTGTATTTGAATTTTTTACTGTATTAGAAGGATATAGTGATAATATTGAATCTCTGATTTAGATGAGAAAAGCTCAATAGTAATTGTGTGATAACCTTTTGGTGGATGTTGCGGTATTAAAATTGCCTAGAAGTGAGGTTTGATTAAGCAACCTTGGTGAGTTAAACCGACAATAATTATATCGATGAATTGTGATTGCCAAGACGCAATAACCATGTTATAAAATAAATTTTTTAATGGGAAGAGTCGACACATTCTCTTAAGACATAATGTGATAAAGCAATTGCGTAGAGATAATTTTTTTATACATATTATGTGTAGTCAAAAGAGGATTTGGCCAATCCTTTGACTTATAAGTAAAACTTCGAGGGTTGAGTCTTTTTGCCAATTTCAGATGTATCAACAATGATGGTAACTCAATCCACGTGATTGAAGATCCCATGAAGTAGACTCGTATGGGTAATAATAAGTCATTAGTTGATCAAATGTGCACTATTAAAATATGTCTCTTCCTATGGTGTATGTGTACATAGTGTACAACTGCAAAGAATATGAGGTTGAGTTGTTAAACTCTTAATCCAATAATCCATAGCCTTTTGTAGGTGGTACATTGTGCTGCAGAATACACTTGATGGATGGACCTATATGAGGATGGAGTAAGGCCGCTCCTATGATTTTTGTGGAAAAATTTCTAGAGCACTCATGAAAACTAGGCGCGGACATGACCTATTAGCGCAAAACTGCGATAACATCAGAAATCGTGGGGGTGTAATTGTTTAACCAAAAAAATTGAATTTAAGTCAAAGCTCGAATTTAGAAGAACACGGGTTACCAATAATCAAAAGAATATAAGTAAAAGAGATTTAGATGGAAGTAGTATATTCAGAAAAGTAAATAGACCAAAGTATATTCAGATGGTATTTTTCTGTGTGTTTACAATTAATCATATGTCTCCCTTTTATAGATACCCTTGAGATATGCATTTTTTACATACCATAATAAGGTAATTATGAGTACATAAAGACATTGAATGCTACGTTACATAATCATGACATTCAATATAAATTCTTTAACGTATTCTCTATTTATTGCCTATTAAATGTTGTATATATACATCTTCCTATTGTCAGATTCATTCCTTCCAATCCCCTGGTATAACTGATTTAAACAGATATGAGCACTGAACTTCTTGACTGGTTGCATGTGCCTGCTTCTCTACCTTTGCTCGTATATGTTATCACTCGTGCCTCTTGGTTAATTGTACTTCTTTGATCATTTGACCAATCCATGTGTCATGACACGTCACTTATATATAAAAATATAATTTTTTTCAATACAGATAGTCCCTCCACTTTTCATATATTCATCAGTTGAATATTTGGGAAGTGAATTTCATTAAAGGAGAATTTGTTTCACCATTAATGCTACGACAAGACTAACGGTTCAATAGTCACTTCTATTTAATGCTCTTCACATGTGTCACTTCCTTATGGACTCTGCAATTTGTACCCTATTCAAGGTTTTTTGACGGCTCCACTATTCACGAAGTACCAGTTACCATTATTATGATTCTTCTATACTTTTCACTTTTGGCGGTTGCCCATCAGTATAAATATAATTTCTCCTTTTGTTTTTTACCACATAAAACTTTATCGAATATTATAACTTTGCAAGTCTCTATTGTGAGCACGTGATTTTTGCCCAATATATGAATTATTCCCATAAAATTCAAACAAGAATGATTTTTCTTTATTCTTATAATTTTTATTGAATTTTGTGTTGATTGTTTGCATGTTAATTCATATAAAAATATAAAAATATGCATTTTTATGTAGGATATAGTTTTATATTTTTTTAGGGATTAAATTTTTTTAGAACAAAACGTGAAAATCACAAAAATAGTTCATTTTTTGCATTTTTATTGATTAATTGTTGACTTTGTCGCGAAATAGATTTTTAAACAATTTTAGAAATTAATTAGTTTAATTTTGAAATATATTAGAACTTTACTTTAATTGTTGCCTTTTTATCAAATCAAATTTTTTTTAGAACAAAACATGAAAATCACAAAAATAGTTCATTTTTTGCATTTTTATTGATTTATTGTTGACTTTGTCGCGAAATAGATTTTTAAACAATTTTAGAAATTAATTAGTTTAATTTTAAAATATATTAGAACTTTACTTTAATTGTTGCCTTTTTATCAAATCAAAATTACAAGAGAATATATAAAAAAGAAATACCAAAATAGTTAAAGGAAATACATAAAAGAAGAAGGCTGCTCACATTTGGGCCTTATTAAATAATTGTATCCCAGCCTACTTGAATTACCCTCAAATGCACCCAGTCCAGGCCCAAATCGCGTTTGACCCAGTCCGGTCCAAATGCCAAAAGACGTCGTTTCTGGTCGTTGATCATGACCGTTAATTCTTGATCCAACGGACGGAACTATCCTAGGATGTTCCATATATAAGTTTCCGAACAGTTCCCCCCCCCCCCCATTTCTCATTGTCTTCCTCACCCCTCACAAACCCTAGCTGCGCCGCCATGAAACTCCCAGGCCGCCGCTGGCGGCGCCGATGCCAAACAGCACCAAACTTACACCCCTTGTTCTCCTTACCTTGCTCTTTCCAGCCATGGCCTCGATTTCCTTCGAATCTAACTCGAATCCCTCGAATATTGATTTGCAGCCTTGAACCCTAGCGCCGCCACAAGTTCTCCAGTGGTGGCGCCACCACCAAACCACCAAAAAATCATCCTCTATAACCTGCTTGACCCCCTCACCTCAAAGCCCGAACTAAAACCTCCCGAATTCGCTTGTCATTCTTCGTATCTTAAATCCAGTTTCAAATTGCATTTGTTTTCATGAGGTTCCAAATAATGTTACATGTTTGTTTTGTCAAAAATAGACATATAATATTATTTAGAAGCCGTATTTGAAGTCAATCGAGCGGATATCAAGTCCAAGTTCAAAAGTATGGAGTCGAGTTAATAGGTGAGTTCTTCGTCTTCTGTCCATTTTCTTCTTCTCCTTCTTGCGTTAGTTAGGATCCCATACTGATTCCGGGATAATTTATTGAGAATTGTTCGTTGTTCTTGTTGGCTTTTTTTGTCGATATAGATTTTAGGTTTTAATTTGTTGTCCGTTCAATTGTTTAATCTAATACGTTTAATTTAATGAGGTGATTATGTTTCTGTTTCTTCCTAGTTCTATCTTTTATCAAGGTTCGATTTGTTTCATTTTAATTTTGTTCTTGTCGTTCATAGATAATTATAGTTATTAGTCTGGAATTGGTTAGTCTGAGTATTAGTTTAATCCTTGTTAGTTAATCTGTTTGGATAGGGTTTTAATCGATATGGTTTGAGTTTTGTTTAGTTATCAGTACCCTTTCATGGTTATTATTAACTGGCTAGTTCAGTTTAGCTAGTTCAGTTTAGTTATTAAATGGTTTTAGTACTGCTGTAATTCACTGCCTGGTCTAGTTAACTATTATAATTAACTAAAGTTGGTTATAGCTGATTAATATACTGATAGATAACTTTAGTTAGTTTTAACAGGGGTAAGGGTTTGGTGTAGTTAACTAAGGAGGTAATTTTAGGGATTGGTCAAAGGCATTTTAGGGATAGAAAAGGGTAAGATCTTTAGGATAGTAATTTTGAAACATGGAAAGGGTAACTTAGGAATTGTATAACCAAAAGAGCATCCTAGATGCTTCAAGATTAGGGTGAAACTGTAGCTTTCAGCTTTTGGGGTAGTATTTTCTTGGGGAGCAAGTCAGAAATATGAGGACTAATCTGAAATAAGTGAGGGACTATAGTGAAAACATAATTTTGGAGGGCTGCCCTCATTTCTATCCTATAAAAAGGCATCAATTGTTTGAGAAAGCGGTCTAGGATTTTTCAGACCAAAAACCTCACCAAGAACAAATCTGACTTTTGATTCCATTTTCAATTTCATTTTAAATTTAGCATTCAAATACAGAAAACCCAAAAATATACATATAGAAAAATAGAAAACAACAAAAACAAGTCATTGTTTGATTGGAATTGTGGGCTCACTTGATACTTTAGTTTATAATTTGCATCTCTGGTGTCTCTCGTGGGTTATTGAGGTTTGGGTAACTCACAGTGGATTGTAAGCAAATTTTTGGGTGCATGCAAGCTTGTTTGGGTGGTTTATTTTGCTGCTGAGTTTTTCAACTCTGTTTTGGATCTTGGTTCGAGTGGATTTCTGGATTAAAATCAAGTTTGCTATTGATTTGGCTCTCACGGCTACATTCACTGCTGCTGACCTTCAATTTTTCTGTTGATTTGCACTCCCAGGTACACCATCTTTGATTGACTATAAATTGTACATGTGCAGAAATGAATCCATATGAAATGGAAGCCTGACTTTGCTGTCATCATTGTTCTCCTTATTCTATTTTTGCTTGAACTAGGCTATAAAATTGATTCTTAGCCTGAATTTATATTTGGAGGTTAAGTTTTGTAATTAAGCTTGGACTATTCTGGAGTTTTCTCTTAAAATTTGGTAAATTGTTGGTCATGAGCGCATGTTTATTTATTTTACCAGTCACTCTAGTATCACTAGTATAGCTTAATAAGCTCGCCTATGTTAGTGTTAGTATAATGTAGTGTTGTATAGGTATGATTATTCCAAGTAGTTTTATATGTTTAAAAACAAAAACTGGTTTGAACAATAAGTAGCAGTTCATGGTTCACTCTATTTGACTCCTTGGTTTTAAAAAAAATAAATTTTAGTCAATTATCTAAGTGCTGAACTCGCCAATAGGTCTTGGGATAGTTTCTGTTTTATGAGTAGTTGAAGGGATCTTAAATGTCATTGTTGGGACTTGACCAAGACTTGGCATGAGGCTGTGCTGCCTGCATGGAGGCACGTTCCTCATATCAGCCCCAAATGGGCCGCCTCCACTTATCACTTTGGGCCAGATGCAAGCCCAATGTTGCTAACGCCATTTGTTGTTGAAGCCCTCTGTTTGGCTATTGGTTATAATGTCTGGGTGTTGCAAATAATATGATTGTTTATGGCTTCATTATTTGGGGGCAAGTTAATTAGTCACATTAGGATTGACCTTAAATAAAATGTTGAGGCGAGCCTCGCCAAACAAAACAATTGCGGGGCCATCGATACTGGTTATATAAAAATGACATTAGAATTTGGGAAGACCGCTTAGAGAATTTCACGGTCTTTCCAAAATAATAGTACACTAGAATCTTTAAGCGCGATCTAATTAAATTACTTTCCTAAATTTGGGTGTGCATTGATGCGACCCAAATCCAAATCTCGATGAAGTCGAAACGTGTTGACGATCATGTGTACACTGGTGGTGACGTGGTTAGAAATAAGTTTTCACGACGTCGCAAGTCTTTTTAAAGTAAATAATGGCAAAAGATTATACAAATAAAAGCACATACGTTAGAATGTATTAAAATCAGATAAAATCAAATACATCTATTGAGCGACCACGGAACTCGGGAATGCCTAACACCTTCTCCTGGGTTAACAGAATTCCTTACCAGGATTTCTGGTTCGCAGACTATAACAAAGTCATAATCTTCCTCGGTTCGGACTCAAATCGGTGAGTTGGGACACCATAAATCTCCCAAGTGGTGACTTTGAATAAATAATAACCAAATCCCGTTCTGATTGTCCTTTAAGTAGAAAAACTCCTTTGCGCCCCTTTGTGGGGGTGTACAGCGTGAAAAAGAAGGTGTGAGAGCTCTGGCGACTCTGCTAGGGACCGAACCCTGAATCTCTGGTTTAGGGTTCAGAATTCGAGCTTTGATAAATTGTTGTATTTTGTTATATTTGATTTTCCTACATGCTTTGTGCTTAATGTGTTAATTGTTGCCGCTTTGATATTATTTGAACTGTATATAAATTGTGCCGACACGCTTCTCTCTTTTCCTCCGGGGATGTGCTTATTGGTTGAGACTCCCTATTCTGTTAGTGTCATACCCTGAAATAAGAAAGAGGCTCGGACAAGTTACGATGCCGGATGGCCTTTTTGTTCCGGGTAAGTTGCCCCATGACTCGAGTTGTCCGCTCGGGCACACAGTCTAGAACACCGACCCAAGTATTGAACATAGAATAACTTGACTTCATGCTGGATCCCTAGTAGGAACGCTTATTTGCATCATGCTGTATTTGGCGTAGGGGACTCAACACAGGGGTTGGATCCGTCTAGGGCTAGCAACCTGAAATGAAAAAGACCATACTGGTGCATTCTACTTGTTCTGTGAATTTATTTGTTCGAACCCACATGTTGACCGGTTTTGAATCTCGGAATGTCGGAATTTGAGAAAAGATAAAATAAAGAGAAAATGCGAGATAACAGTTAGGGAGTTAATGTTTGGATAAAATTCGATGCCTAAGTAATGTCGAAACTCTGCCACAATTTTGAAAATGAAAGAAAAAAAAGAAAATCTTTTTTTTAGTTTGTTTTATTAAAAGCAAAAGAAAAAAGAGAGACTTTTATTTTGAAAAAAAAAATTTGTTTGAAAAATAGAGAAAAATGGTCCTTTTTATTTGATTTGATTTCAAAAAAATGAAAATGGAGAAAAGATTGGGAAAAGTTTTGTTTTAAAATTTTAGTTACTTTATTTACCCGTACTACGCCGGTTTGATTCTCACAGGGTGTGGGATTCGTAGGCAACCCTCATCGGGTCCAACATCTCTTTTGCAAAAATAGCCAAAATATCAACAAATGTTAATTTGCGTAATGAATAAGTCGGGTGATGCCGTTTTTGCAACAATAGCCAAGTGTTCCCAAACGGGACGCCGGAAGGTTGACCTTGCATAAACAGCCACCCTTGGTCATGTTTTGGTTTTTGACGTCACATCCTTAAATCTCGTCCTCGAGGCGTTAAAAGGTCGTGTTTGCAATACAGGGTCCTTTATTTTAATTTAAAAATATGAAAAAGAGTCATCAAGTCGGGTAATTTCGTTTTTCAAAAATAGCCAAATGTTCCCAAACGGGACGCCGGAAGGTTGACCTTGCATAAATGGCCACTTTTGGTTATGTTTGATTTTTGACATTTACAGCCTTAAATTCTTGTCCCCGGGGCGTCGAGAGGCTGTGTTTACCAAATTGGGTCTCTTATTTTATTTAGAGGAGTAACACGAGTCGTAAATAAGTTGAGTAGGGCCGTTTTGTCATAAATAGCCGAACGTTCCCGAAAGGGACGCCAGAAGGTTGGCATTACAAATACGCCCATCTTTGAGTCTGATTTTGATATTGAGTACTTTATGTTTAATATCTAGAAAGAATGTAGATAGTTTCATTTTGAGTTGAATAAAGGTTTTTCTTTTGCTTAATCACCTTAATAAATATGCAGGACGAGCACGATGCTAAACGAACCTTTTTCAATATTAACCAAGATCCCTTTTGAGTTGCGATTATGGTGAAATGACTTAGGCAAAGAAGGGCAGGACGAAGTGAAGAAGTATCTAAAAGATCTCCCGGATTTATTAGATATCCAGCCTTGGGGGGATATTATCAAGGCATTGGTCGCTTGTTGGGATCCAGCACATAATGTATTTTATTTTTCAGACTTTGAGCTCACCCCGACATTGGAAGAAATAGCGGGGTACATTGGAAGTAATCAAGCCCCATTGAGGTTCGGATACTTAATTGCTCCCAGGGCCATCACCATACACCGGTTTTTGGATGCCTTCAAAATACCCGAACAATCCACCAGCCAGATTTTGCAAAGGGCTACTGCAGTTTCCGTTTCATATATGATAGATACAGACACGTGGGAGGATTCAATAGGCCAGACTTCAAACTTGTAGTAGAAGTAACCGACAAAAATGGGAGGAACACAGGCGGGTGACTTATATGATAGCTTTTTTGGGCCTCAGAATGTTCCTAATGAAATATGGAAATGTTGATTTGAAAGTGGCTAGGGTCGTCAGTACCTTGCAAACCATGGAAAAAAGTGCTTTGGCACCTATGATTGTGGCTGACATCATTCGGGCTCTCACTGCTCGCAAAGCCGAGGGCGATTTCTTTGAGGGATGTGACTTGCTATTGCAAATGTGGATGATCGATCATTTTAACCATCACTCCCCACTCTTGAGTTATAGTTCATCTAAGAAAAAATGCATAGGAGAATTTCACACAAGAATCAAAGGGGTTAACCTCCATGAAGGAGTCACAGCTTGGGCATCATTATTTCGGACCCTCACTGCCAGCCAGATACAATGGGCACTTGGATGGTTGCCTATCGAAGAAGTCATATTTATGCCAGCAGCCAAGCCTCATTTTCTGCTGATGGGACTCAAGAGCATCCAACCTTATCGGGTTCTTAGGCAAATTGGAAGATATCAAGCGGTACCGAAAGATGAAGATCTGATCACCCAAGTGGTCGAATTTGGTCCTGATGGTCGGTTTCCCGAGGATGAAGTTCGCCAGATTTGGAGCGAATGTCAACATTTGAAGGCCAACACTTGTGTGTCAGATAGGGTTAAAGGGGAGGTTGCCCCTGGGTATCATGATTGGTTCAAGGGTGGTGTGGCATACAGTAGACCTGCTATAAGACCTCATCTCGAATACTTTGCCGAGTCATCCCAAGAGCAGTGTGATTGGTTAGCCAAGGAAGAAAGTTACAAGGCTGAGATCGGGACGTTGAAGCAGCAAGTAGAGAGTTTGAAATTCGGAAACAGTGTTCAAGTCGCTGTAGATCAAGGTGAAAAGAATAAATTGGCCCAAGAAAATATAGAGCTTAATGCCCAAATCAAACAGTTGAAAGCAGCCATCAATAGACAACCGAGGAACCAATCTGACGAACGATTGGTAAAGGATTAAGAAGTGAGGTTAGGGAGTGCCGGGAGGAGCTAGAAAAATCTGGGAGTATCATGGCGGGGCTCAAAGCACAATGGGCTACAAAAATGGCGGAGCGTCTCCAATACTTGAATCAACTAAAAAGGGACCACGAGAAAGTTGTTGACAATCTAAAGAGAAAAGTGGCTTCCCTTGAAGGTAAAGCAATCAAGCAGGCCAGGCGAGAATAAAAGAAAGAAAAGAAGAAGCAGAAAAACAGAGGTAGGAATAAGAGTGAAAAAACAACAACAACAAATGCGAAAAAACAAAGGTGAGAATAAGAAAGAGAAAGAAAAGAGCGGGATAGATTGGAAAAAGAAACAAAAAATGCTTAAATGATACATGTGGTCGAGCAAATGCATAATAGAAATAATTAACTGTATAGGTGCATTCATGCCAACGTGCGGTTTTCAAATCTGTTAAAACTAATCATTAACCAAGTCGTTGCTTAAATGTGTAAGCCCAGGCAGGTGGTTAGTTGATCTGCAGTTCTGGCAACTCACCCATACAACACCCGATCGAAAGATAATATGACAGGATAGGAATCCGACTCCAGTATTGTGGACCCTACAAAAGAGGTTGAGGTGAATGACGTGGTTGCCATGAAAGAAGATATGAGGAAGTTGAAAGCACAGATGGCTGAAATGTACCAAGCTTGGTCTCAAGGACACCAGGCACCTTTGTACCCCGCCAAATCGTCCTATATCCCACCTTTAGTGCAAGCCCAGGAGCCTCCTACTTCTAACACATCTCCATCCTTCCCATATCATACCCAGGGCTATGCTACCATTTCACGCGCTCCTACAGCTCCACCACCCAAACAGAATCCTCCTCAACCTTTGGCTCCAGTCTTTGTGGCACCTCCTCCAGCCATATTACAAAGATCATCTAGTGAGCCATTGTTCCAAGCCCACGACGCTCAATATTACCCTCATGAAGCCACTTTTAAAACTCCCGAGTTATACACATATACCCCTCATTTTGAGATCCCCGAAGAAGTTAAGAAACCATTGAAGAATGCAGAACAAGAGGAAGTAATTCGTAAAGTCAAAAGCCTGGAGCAATCCTTCAGGAACATGCATGGTTCAGGCATCTAGGTCAGCGTGGCATAAAAAGACCTATGTCCATTTACCGATGTTCAATTTCCTGGGGGGTTTTAAATGCCTAAATTTGACTTGTATGAGGGACAAGGTGACCTGAGCGCTCACCTCCGAGGATTTTGTAGTAAGATGAGAGGTGCTGGAGAAAAAGATGAATTGTTGATTGCCTACTTCGGACAGAGCTTGAGAGGGTCTGCACTGGAATGGTACACCAGATAGGACCCTAGCCAATGGTACACTTGGGATGAACTGGCACATGCATTCATTGGCCACTTTCAATATAAAAAAGAGATAGCCCTGATCGGCTGTCATTGCTGAAGTTTGAAAAGAAGCGAGGGAAAGTTTTAAATAGTTTGGTTTTCGATGGAGAGAGCAAGCTGCAAGAGTGGATCCCCCAATGAGGGAAAACGAGATGGTAGATTATTTTCTGCAAATGTTGGAACCACATACTTCGGTCACTTAGTGACTTCTGTGGGTAAATCATTCAATGAGGTAGTGAAGATGGGCGTTATGATTGAGGAAGGTTTAAAGCCAAAAAAATTTTGAGTTATTCAGCGCTGAAAGCAACCACGCAGGCCATACAAAGCGGTACTGGTGCTGAGATAGGTAAGAAGAAGAAGGAAGAAGTGGCCACAGTGAAAGCTAGCACCCGGTGCAGGCCCAGCATTCCTCCACCCTACTATAGCCAACCAAGACCCCACCACCCAAATTACCCATACACCCCATACGGCCCACCATAACACTATTACCCACCACCAGAGCTCCACTTCTCTGTCTACCAAGCCCATACATACACGCAGCCCCCGGCACATCCACAATGGTGTGCACCGGCTCCCCAAAACACATATACACATCCATAAAACACCTATCCACAACTCTTGGCTAACAGACACCAGGACCCGGCTTCCGCCCGAACCAAAATTTTCGGAATGAGAGGGCCCAAAACAAAAGAACTTTTACCCCATGGGGAGAATCTTATACCGCTTTATCCATAGACTGAAACAGTTGGGAATGTCCAACCCAATTAAGCCCAAAATACCAAATCCACCTCCCAAAAACCTGGACCGGTCCGTCAGTTGTGAGTATTGCTCGGGAATGCCAGGGCATGAAATTGAAAAATGATGGAAGTTGAAGAATGCAGTACAAGAGCTTATTGACAACTGCCGAATTGAAGTACATGCCCCGGAGCCGAATATCAATCAGAATCTGCTGCTAGCACATCACAAGACTAACATGATTGAGTTAGTACACAAAGATGGGGAAGTGAAGAAGCCCTCACAAACTGTGATGATGGTTCGCGTTGTTGAGACCAGTTTAAGAGAAAAGCCGACAGGGGAACAAACAGGGATAAAGTTGAAAGGTTCAAGTGACAAGCCATTAGTAGTGATGGGGAAAGAATGATATGTTTTTGGAAAGAAACCAGAACCAGTTAAGTTGGTGGTACCAGGGGCGTCACCCGCGCCCATGGTTGTTGTGAATAGTGCTTACATAGAGCCAGTGATCATCAAGCCAGTAGTCCAGCTACCCATGGTTGACAGTAAAGCTGTGCCATGGTATGAGAAGGTGATAGTAACGTACAAAAGGAAATAGATTGAGGAGGATAGCTGTGAGGCGCAAGGGTTGACTCGATCGGGGCGTTGCTTCGCTCCCGATGAGTTAATAAAGTCTAGGGCTACTAAAGACAGTCCAACCTCAGTCAAAAAGGCTATTACAGAGGAAGAAGCAGAGGAGTTCCTAAAAAAGATGAAGGTACATGACTATTCTATTGTCGAGCAGTTGAAGAAAATAACGGCCGAGATTTTGATGTTGTCATTATTGATACACTCCAATAAACATCGTCAAGCTTTGATGAAAATACTAAATAAAACTCATGTGCCTGATAAGATTTCAGTGAACCACTTGGAAACAATTGCTAATAAGATCTTCGAGGTAAACAAGATAACGTTCTCGGATGATGAGTTGCATGTAGAAGGAACCAAGCACAATAAAGCCCTTTACTTAACAGTTAAATGTGAAGACTATGTGGTGACCAGGTCATTGGTAGATAATGGGTCTATTGCCAACATTTGCCCGGTGTCGACACTGAACAAGTTAAAGATCGATAATGACAGAATTCGCAGAAACAGTGTGTGTGTTCGAGGTGTTGACGAGGGCGGAACCGACACAGTGGTGGACATTATCCTTGAGTTAATCATTGGCCCAGTTGAGTTCACCATGGAGTTTCAGGTGTTGGACGCGGCAGTGTCATACAATCTTTTGTTGGGAAGGCCATGGATCCATGCAGCTAAAGCAGTGCCTTCTTCACTGCATCAAATGGTCAAATTTGAATGGGATAGGCAAAAGGTGGTACTACACGGAGAAGACCCCACTAGCACTACAAGTTGTGATATTGTGCCCTTTGCGGAAACTGATAACGATAAAGGGCCATGGGTCTATCAGGTTTTTGACACGATCAATGTGAACAAGGTCCCAGAGGGGAAAATCATCCCAGATACCCGAGTAGCAACCGCAACTGTCATGGTGGTTTTAGAAATGATGGGTAATGGGTTTGTCTCGGGAAAAGGTTTGGGTACCAAGCTTCAGGGCATTGTTCAACCCGTGTCCTTGCCCAAGAATTTAGATACCTTTGGGTTGGGGTTTGAGCCCACAACAACAGATATCAGAAGGGATCGCAAGTTGAATAAGAAAGCTTGGGTTCTGCCTAAACGAATTATGCATATGTCCAAGTCCTTTGTCAGGCCAAGGGTCAAAAAGCAGTTAGCAACACAGGCGTTAAGTTCATAGATGGGAGCAGATGGTAATTTGTATGAAGTGTTTGAAAGGGTATTCACAGAGGTAAACATGGTTCAGGCTGGTGAAGGTTCCAGTAGTGCAGACATTCAGTACATTGGGCCACATGCTAGGATTAATAATTGGGAAGCCACTCCCTCCCAGTTCGGAGGGAGGCGCGGTAGATGGACTTTTTTTCCTTTTGTTTTCACTTGGATTATTCCAGGGTTTGTAATCCTTGTGACTATGTTCCGTCCATTTGGATGAGCTAAGCCCTGTTATCTTTACGTTTTAATGAAATGAAATTTTCTTTTTCTTTCCTAATTTTGTTTCCATTTTTCTTTCTTTTTTGTACAATTCTTTTTATGCTGATATCAATGACATGACATGCATGAGGACTTCCCGGCACGGTCTTATAAGCCAACCTAACTCAGAAATAATAATACAAGAAATTGAATGTGATGATGAAGAGAAATATGATGATGAAGCATATGAGGAAATTAGTAAGCAATTAAAACACTTTGAGGAAAAACCCAAACCAAACTTAAATGATACAGAAGCATTTAACTTAGGGGATCAAGATAATGTTCGAAAAAAATAAGTGTTCATCTGGAGCCGCAGCCCAAGGAAGAAATAATCGCGACATTGTTGGAATATAAAGACACTTTTGCTTGGTCCTATGATGATATGCCGGGTTTGAGTACTGATTTGGTGGCCCACAAATTGCCTACCGATCCATCTCTCCCACCTGTTAAGCAGAAATTGAGAAAGTTCAAAACAGACATAAGTGTGAAGATCAAAGAAGAAATTACTAAACCGTTCGATGCAAAGGTCATTCGGGTCACATGGTATCCCACCTGGTTAGCTAATGTTGTGCCTGTACCAAAGAAAGATGGCAAAATCAGGGTGTGCGTTGATTATCTCGACCTCAACAAGGCAGGTCCAAAAGACAACTTTCCATTGCCAAACATCCACATATTGATTGCCAATTGTGCAAAACATGAGATTTTTTCTTTTGTGGATTGTTATGCAGGTTACCATCAGATCTTAATGGACGAGGGGGATGCAGAGAAGACGACATTCATCACGCTGTGGGGAACATACTGCTATCGGGTCATGCCATTTGGTTTGAAGAATGCTGGAGCAACTTACATGAGGGCTATGACAACGATCTTCCTTGATATGATACATAAAGAGATTGAGGTGTACATAGATGATGTAATTGTGAAATCAAGGAAGCAGTCTGACCATGTCAGGGATTTGAGGAAATTCTTTCAAAGGCTACGCAGGTACAATCTCAAGCTCAATCCTGCGAAGTGTGCTTTTGGTGTGCCATCGGGAAAGTGCTGGGCTTTATAGTCAGTCGCCAGGGTGTTGAATTGGATCCATCGAAGACTATGGCCATTCAGGAATTGCCGCCTCCGAAAAACAAAACCGATGTGATGAGTTTGTTGGGAAGGTTGAATTACATTAGCAGGTTCATTGCTCAACTCACAACTACTTGTGAACCCATTTTCAAGTTACTGAAGAAAGATGCTACGGTTAAATGGACGGATGAATGTCAGAAATCTTTTGATAAGATAAAGGAGTATTTGTCGAATCCGCCCGTGTTGGTTCCGCCAGAACCAGGGAGGCCTTTGATTCTGTATTTGGCCGTCTTGGATAATTTATTTGGCTGCGTACTGGTGCAGCATGATGTCACAGACAGAAAAGAGCAGGGGTTTACATCTTACGAGGTTATGTATACTCATCTAGAAAGGACATGTTGCGCCCTAACTTGGGTGGCACAAAAGTTAAAGCATTATTTGTCGTCCTACACTACATACCTCATATCTCGGTTAGATCTACTGAAGTATATTTTCCAGAAGCCTATGCCCAGGGGAAGGCTTGCAAAGTGGCAGATCTTGCTTACAGAGTTTGATATTATCTATGTAACACGGACGGCAGTGAAAGCACATGCCTTAGCTGATCATTTAGCTGAGAACCCAGTTGACGATGACTATGAGCCTTTGAAAACTTACTTCCCTGATGAAGAGGTAATGCATATGGATGAGTTGGAGCAAGAAGAGAAATCCGGATGGAAATTGTTCTTTGATGGAGCGGCAAATATGAAAAGCGTAGGAATAGGAAGCCGTACTTATTTCCGAAACAGGTCAGCACTATCCTGTTACGGCACAACTTCGTTTCTATTGTACAAACAACATGGCGGAATATGAAGCATGCATTATGGGGTGGAGACTAGCAGTGGATATGGGTGTCCGAAAAGTCTTGGTCATGGGTGACTTGGACTTACTGGTACACCAAATTCAAAGAGACCGGGAAACACATGATTTGAAATTGATACCATACAGACAATGCTTGCATGAGCTTTGTCAACGGTATCAGTCAATAGAGTTCAGACACATCCCAAGGATTCATAATGAGGTTGCCGACGCTTTGACTACTTTGGCGCCTATGTTGCATCATCCAGATAAGGCTTACATAGATCCATTGCAGATTCAGGTCTACGATCAAAATGATTATTGGAATGTGATAGAAGAGGAACTTGACGGTGAGCCGTGGTTCCATGACATCATGGAGTATATCAGGATGGGAGTATTCCCGGCACAGGCCACCGGTGATCAGAAAAGGGCTATTCGTCGATTAGCAAGCGGATTTTTCTTGAGTGGAGGAGTACTGTAAAAAAGAACACCAGACCTTGAACCTTTGAGGTGTATGGATGCGAGGCAAGACACCACTATCATCACTGAGGTACATTTTGGAGTCTGTGGACCGCACATGAGCGGATATGTTTTGGCGAAAAAGATTTTACGAGCAGGATATTATTGGCTCACAATGGAACGGGATTGTATCAGCTTTGTAGGCAAATGTCATCAGTGCCAAACACATGGATATTTGATTCATTCTCCACCGTCAGAATTGCATGCGATGTCAGTGCCATGGCCTTTTGTTGCTTGGGGAATGGACGTTATGGGGACAATTGATCCTGCGGCATCAAATGGGCACAGGTTTATCCTGGTAGCAATTGATTATTTTACCAAGTGGGTGGAAGCGAAGACGTTCAAGTCTGTGACTAAGAAAGCTATGGTGGATTTTGTGCATGCAAACATTATTTGTCGGTTTGGCATACCAAAGATGATTATCACAGACAATGGGGCTAATCTACATAGTCATTTGATGAAGGAAACATGTGAGCAGTTCAAGATTACTCATCGTCATTCTACTCCATACTGCCCTAAAGCAAATGGAGCGGTTGAAGCGGCCAACAAGAACATAAAGAAAATACTGCGGAAAATGGTTGAAGGGTCTAGACTGTGGCTTGAGAAGTTGCCTTTTGCATTGTTAGGATACCGCACCACCGTTCATGCTTCGGTAGGGGCAACTCCTTATTCATTGGTGTATGGCACCGAGGTAGTAATACCCGCAGAAGTGGAGATTCCGTCACTTCGAATCATTGCGGAGGGTGAGATCGACAATGATGAATGGGTAAAGGCCCATATGGAATAATTGAGTTTGATCAATGAGAAAAGATTGGCATCAGTTTGCCATGGTCAACTATACCAACGAAAAATGGCAAGAGCATATAACAAGACAGTGCACCCGAGGAAATTCGAGGTCGGACAGTTGGTACTGAGGTGCATTTTTCCCCATTGGGCGGAAGCAAAAGGAAAGTTCGGCCCGAATTGGCAGGGGACATTTGTAGTAACCAAGGTGTTGTCTAATGGTGCATTGTATTTGACAGATGTAGAAGGAAAATGCGTAGAAATGGCCATCAATTCCGATGTCGTAAAAAGATATTATGTGTGATTCCTTTATTCTGAATGTGCTTGCTTGTATTTGGCATATTTTAAAGATTGAAATGAAGAAGGCATTTTGTTCGGCTATCCAAACACTTTTATCCTATGTTCCTCTTTGAGCCTTAATTATTTTCGTTCATACCCCTCTTCAGAATCAACGGCACAATTAAGCAACACAAGTGCCGAGCATATAGTAAAGGAAAAGGAAAATGAAAAAGAATGAATGAAAGAAAAAAGAAAAGAAAAGAAAGGAAAATGAAAAGAAAAGGAAGGAAAATAAAAAAATGAAAAGAAAAGAAAATGAAAAGAAAAAAAATGAAAGAAAGAAAATGAAAGAAAAACAGAAGAAAAAGAGAAGAAATTCGCAACAGAAGTAATTATGATACGTGAAATACGTTTGACTTGATCCCGAAATGGTACGTAGGCAGCCTCTCTATGATGTTCAGTCTCATCAAAACAAAATCTGAAAGTCCCCAAGCAAGAAGCAGGGGCAGAAGTTGTGATTATTTAAAGAAATCGGATTCCGAAAGTTGTTGTGTCAACCCAGTTTGAAATTTTTTTGAGCCTTTTATACCATTCTTTCTAACCCATCCAAAAACCTACATTACGGTCCAAAGAAAGACCTTCTGACCAATTTTTGAGAAATGCCAAGCCAAGCAGGAAAAGGTAATTTGCCACGGGGGCAACACTCTGGTGCAAACAAGAAACATGAACAATAAAAATGAGAGAGTCTTATTGGTGAAAACCCGCATGGGCACCGTAAAGCGACGGGAGCTGAGAGAAAATGAAAAGAGAGAGTCTTAGTGGAGAAAACCTTCACGGGCACCCTAGGGCGAAAGTGAATTTAAGAAATGGCAAGTTGAGAAAGTTTGTTGATGAAAACTGTGTCGTGGCATAGCAGGTTAAATGAGATCAAGTGATGGAAGTTCTGGGAAATGAAGTGTAACAATGGAAGAGTTGGGTAGCTGGATTGGTCGGGCCGGTTAGTCCAAAATACATGTCATGTCTATCCGTGTCAGCTGCTTCAGTCAGATAAGTTTCTTTTCTGTTTCTTCTTCAACAGTCATCCGGTTTTGGATTCTTCTTATCCTTAACTCATAAAATTATTGCATTTCATTCTCTTTCGGGGATTCTGTTTGTCTAAAATGTTTCAATGTCAATTTTGTTCAATAAAAGGGGAAAAAGGATTTCAAAGCCCACTACCAGCTTCCGAAGATGGTAAAGCATAAAGTGGCCAGAGCTTGTCAGCAACAATGGGGTGTAAAGTGAGATAGGGGAAATCGCTGGAAGTTTCATCGGTAGAATACTTGGGAAATGTTGGGAAAATGAGGAAATACATGCAAAAGAAAGTTACGAAGATGGAACAACATTGGAAGTACAAAAGTATACAGGTTATCAGAGTTGGGATTGTGAAAGTTGGTCAGAAAGTTAGGCAGCTCAGAGGAAGTCAGGCAACACAAAGCAAGGCAATATAAGGCTGATGCAGTGAAGAATGCCATCAACTAACCACCATTTTTAAGCTAAAAAATTTTCGATGATTGATACAGGGCGCAGAAAAATTGTTTGGCAGGAGGAATTCTCCATGAAAGACAAGTAGGCAGTAATCAAGGTCAGTCGCAAGTGTGGCATAATGTTGAAGTCAGGAGACTGCCAGAAAAACAGAGGATTAAATTTCAGTAGTTAAATGTTAAACGTTACGCTTCAGTTTCATCGCAATTCAAGTTTTAATTTCAATTCAAGTCTAAGTTTCATCACAATTCAAGTTTTTAGTTTTAGTAGGTGGTAACAATCCCCAGTTTTCCCAAACTGGGGCAGAAAATTTTCGTTGTCTTGTCTATTTTGTGCAATCAGGAGCCCGCCTGTAGAACAGAGGTCTATATTTAAATTTAAGCAGTCAGGAGTCCGCCTGGAGAATAGAGACATATATTCCAATTTCCATAGTCAGGATCCCGCCTGAAGAATAGAGGTGATACAAGTCAAGTTGTTAGCTTTAAATCAACTCCCTTGTTTATTTTGGTAGTCAGTTGCCCGCCTGGAGAAAAGAGGTTCGCGCTTCAAATTTCAGAAATCAGGAGTCCACCTGGAGAATAGAGACGCACATTTAGAATTGTGGAAGTTAGGAGTC
Source organism: Nicotiana benthamiana (assembly GCA_034376525.1). Taxonomy (NCBI): domain Eukaryota; kingdom Viridiplantae; phylum Streptophyta; class Magnoliopsida; order Solanales; family Solanaceae; genus Nicotiana; species Nicotiana benthamiana. The sequence goes on along the minus strand of CM067323.1, from coordinate 94,631,333 downwards.
CGCCTGGAGAACAGAGACATTTGCTTCAAATTTTAGCATTCAGGAGTCCGCCTGAAGAACAAAGACATGCATTTCAAGTTTCGGAAGCCAGGAGCCCGCCTGAAGAACAGAGGTGATATAATTCATTTTTTAGTTTCCCATAAATTTATTTTTATTTTGAAGTCAGGAGTCCGCTTGGAGAACAGAGACATACAATTCAAAAATCAGTGATAAGAAGCCCGCCTGGATAATAGAGGAATTCTTTTCAATTCAAGTTCAGAAATCATGAGCCCGCCTGAAGAATAGAGGAATACATTTGATTGCAAGTCCAGTAGTCAGGAGTCCGCCTGGAGAATAGAGACATCCAATCCAAGTTTCAGCAATCAGGAGCCCTCCTGAAGAACAGATGTGATACAATTCAAGTTGTTAGTTTTAAATCAATTCCTTCATTTATTTTGGTAGTCAGGTACCCGCTTGGAGAACAGAGGTCCACAGTTCAAATTTTAGCAATCAGGAGCCCGCCTGGAGAATGGAGGTGTTAAATTTCAAGTTGCAGCTAAAGTCAAGAGTTCGCTTGGAGAACAGAGACATGCATTTAGAACTTTTGAAGTCTTGAGCCCACCTGAAGAACGGAGGTGATACAATTCAAATTTTAGTTTTCAATTAATTTCTTTGTTATTTGTGAAGTCAGGAGTCCGCATGGAGAATAGAGACATACATTTTGAATTTCAATAGTCAGAGTCCGGCTGGAGAATAGAGAAGTTTCAGCAATCAGGAGTCCGCCTGAAGAACAGAGGTGATACAATTCAAATTTTAATCGATTTCTTTGTCTTTCTGAAGTCAGGAGCCTGCCTGAAGAATAGAGGTATACAATTCAAGTTTCGAAAATCAGGAGCCCGCCTGTATAATAGATGTACTTCGAGTCAAGTTTTAGTCAAAATTCTTATTAATATCCAGTAACGGTGCCCAGTTTCCAAACTGGGGCAGAAAGTTTTCTTTATTTTGTCTATTTTTATGAAGTCACGAGCCCGCCTGGATAACAGAGGAATACAATCAAGTACAAATTCAGTAGTCAGGAGTACGCATGGAGAACAGAGACATACAAATTCAAGTTCAGTAGTCAGAAGCCCGCCTGGAGAACAGAGGAATGCATTCCAGTTTTGAAGTCAGGGGCCCGCCTGAAGAACAGAGAGGAATACATTCAAGTTCATCAATTTGGAGGAAAGGAAAAACATCTCGATGCACTATTCGAAGTAAAAACAATGGGTTTCACCAAAGAAAACACAAGCTAACAAGGCACCAAGAGAAAATACAAGACAACAAGACAACAAGGAAGTACAAGAACAAGTTGAAGAATTTAGATAGGATTATTTGCAATTTGTACTTTATAGCTTAGGCTAGCTTCTTTTATTCTTGATTGGTGTAATAAGGAAGGTTAGCGAGCAGTAGCAGCAGGAGCAATCGCAGTGAAATCACAGCTCCTGGTAGTCCTAGCTATCAGATATTGATTTTTTGCCCTATATATTGATTATTCCCATAAAATTCGAATAAGAATGATTTTTCTTTATTCTTATAATGTTTTGTGAATTTTGTGTTGATTTTTTACTTGTTAATTCATATAAAAAATAAAAAAATATGCATTTTCATGTAGGATATAGTTTTATATTTTTTTGGGATTAATTTTTTTAGAACAAAACTTGAAAATCACAAAAATAGTTCATTTTTTGCATTTTTATTGATTAATTGTTGACTTTGTCGCGAAATAAATATTTAAACAATTTTAGAAATTAATTAGTTTAATTTTGAAATATATTAGGTCTTTACTTTAGTTGTTGCCTTTTAATAAAATCAAAATTACAAAAAAATATATAAAAACAAAATACAAAAATAGATAAAGCAAATACATAAAAGAAGAAGGCTGCTCAAATTTGGGCCTTATTAAATAATTGAGTCCCAGCCTACTTAAATTACCCTCAAATGCACCTAGTCCAGGCCCAAATCGCGTCTGACTTAGTCCGGTCCAAATGCCAAAAGACGTCGTTTCTAGTCGTTGATCATGGTCGTTAATTCTTGATCCGACGGACGAGACTATCCTAGGATGTTCCATATATAAGTGTCCGAACAGTTTCCCGCCCACCCCATTTCTCATCGTCTTCATCACCCCTGACAAACCTAGCCGCGCCGCCATGAAACTCCCAGGCTGCCGGTCGCGGCGCCGAAGCCAAACACCACCAAACTTACACCATTTGTTCTCTTTACCTTCCTCTTTCCAGCTATGGCCTTGATTTCCTTCGAATATAACTCGAATCCCTCGAATATTGATTTGCAGTCTCGAACCCCAGCGCCGCCACAAGTTCTCCAGTGGTGGCGCCACCACCAAACCACCAAAAAATCATCCTCTATAACCTCATTGACCCCCTCACCTCAAAGCCCGAACTAAAACCTTTCGAATCCGATTGTAACTCTTCGTATCTTAGATCCAGTTTCAAATTGAATCTGATTTCATTCGGTTCCAAATAATGTTACATGTTTGTTTGTCAATAATAGACATATAATATTATTTAGAAGCCGTATTTGAATTCAACCGAGCAGATATCAAGTCCGAGTTCAAAAGTAAGGAGTCGAGTTAATTGGTGAGTTCTTCGTCTTTTGTGCATTTTCTTCTTCTCCTTCTTGCGTTAGTTAGGATCCCAGACTGATTCCGGGATAATTTATTGAGAATTGTTCGTCGTTCTTGTAGGGTTTTTTGGTCGATATAGATTTTAGGTTTTAATTTGTTGTCCGTTCAATTGTTTAATCTGATTCGTTTAGTTTAATGAAGTGATTATGTTTCTGTTTCTGCCTAGTTCTATCTTTTATCAAGGTTAGATTTCACATTTTAATTCTGTTCTGGTCGTTCATAGATAATTATAGTTATTAGTCTGGAATTGGTTAGTCTGAGTATTAGTTTAATCCTTGTTGGTTAATCTGTTTGGATAGGGTTTTAATAGATATGGTTTGAGTTTCGTTTAGTTATCTGTACCCTTTCATGGTTATTATTAACTGGCTAGTTCATTTTAGCTAGTTCAGTTTAATTATTAATTGGTTTTAGTACTGCTTTAATTCACTGCCTGGTCTAGTTAACTGTTATAATTAACTAGAGTTGGTTATAGCTGATTAATTTACTGATAGATAACTTTAGTTAGTTTTAACAGGGGTAAGGGTTTGGTGTAGTTAACTAAGGCAGTAATATTAGGGGCTAGTCAAGGGCATTTTAGGGATAAAAAAGGGTAAGATCTTTAGGAATAGTAATTTTGAAACAGGGAAAGGGTAACTTAGGATTTGTATAACCAAAAGAACATCCTAGATGCTTCTAGATTAGGGTGAAACTGTAGCTTTCAGCTTTTAGAGTACTATTTTCTTGGGGAGCAAGTCAGAAATATGAGGACTAATCTAAAATAAGTGAGGGACTATAGTGAAAACAGAATTTTGGAGGGCTGCCCTCATTTCTATCCTATAAAAAGGCATCAGTTGTTTGAGAGATGGGTCTGGGATTTTTTAGCCCAAAAACCTCACCATGAACAAATTAGACTTTTGATTGCATTTTCAATTTCATTTTAGATTTAGCATTCAAATAAATAAAACCCAAATACATGTAGAAAAAATAGAAAACAACAAAAAAAGTCACTATTTGATTGGAATTGTGGCTCACTTGATACTTTAATTTATAATTTGCATTTCTTGTTTCTCTCGTGGGTTTTTGAGGTTTGCGTAACTCACAATGTATTGTAAGCAAATTTTTGGGTGCATTCAAGTTTTTTTGGGTGGTTTATTTTGTTGCTGAGTTTTTCAACTCTGTTTTGGATCTTGGTTCGAGTGGATTTCTGGATTAAAATCAAGTTTGCTGTTGATTTGGCTCTCACGGCTACATTCACTACTGTTGATGTTCAATTTTTCTGTTGATTTGCACTCCCAGGTACATCATCTTTGATTGACTGTAAATTGAACGTGTGCAGAAATGAATCCATATAAAATGGAAGCCTGGCTTTGCTGTCATCATTGTTCTCTTTATTTTAGTTTTGCTTGAACTAGGCTATAAAATTGATTCTTAGCCTGAATTTATGTTTGGAGGTTAAGTGTTGTAACTAAGATTGGACTATTCTTGAGTTTCTCTTAAAATTTGGTAAATTGTTGGTCATGAGCACATGTTTATTTATTTTACCAGTCAATCTAGTATCACTAGTATAGCTTAATAATCTCGCATATGTTAGTGTTAGTATAATGTAGTGTAGTATAGGTATGACTATTCCAAGTAGTTTTATATGTTTAAAAACAAAAACAGGTTCGAACAATAAGTAGTAGTTCATGTTTCACTCTATTTGACTCCTTGGTTTTTAAAATAAAATAAATTTCAGTCAATTATCTAAGTGTTGAACTCGCCAATAGGTCTTGGGATAGTTTCTGTTTTATGAGTTATTGAAGGGATCTCAAATGTCATTGCTGGGACTCGACATAGACTTGGCGTGAGACTGTGCTGCCTGCATGGAGGCACGTTCCTCATATCAACCCCAAATGTGCCGCCTCCACTTATCACTTTGGGCCAGATGCAAGCCCAATGTTGCTAACGCCATTTGTTGAAGCCTTCCGTTTGGCTATTGGACATAAAGTCTGGCTGTTGCAAATAATATGATTGTTTAGGGCTTCATTATTTGAGGGCAAGTTAATTAGTCACTTTAGGATTGACCTTAAATAAAATGTTGAGGCGAGCCTCGCCAAACTAAACAATTGCGGGGCCCTCGATACTGGTTATGTAAAAATGACTTAGAATTCGGGAAGACCGCTTAGCAAATTTCACGGTCTTTCCAAAATAGTTGTACGCTAGAATCTTTAAGCGCGATCTAATTAAATTACTTTCTTAAATTCGGGTGTGCATTGATGCGACCGAAATTCAAATCTCGATGAAGTCGAAACGTGTTGACGATCACGTGTACACTGGTGGTGACGTGGTTAGAAATACGTTTTAACGACGTTGTAAGTCATTTTAAAAATAAATAATGACAAAAGCGGTTTACAAATAAAAGCACATAAGTTAGCATGTATTAAAATCAGATAAATAAAATACAACAGTTGAGCGACCGTGCTAGAACCACGGACCCCGGAAATGCCTAACACTTTCTTCCGGGTTAACAGAATTCCTTAACTGGATTTCTGGTTTGCAGACTATAATAGAGTCATAATCTTCCTCGGTTCAGGATTCAAATCGGTCACTTGGGACACCATTAATCTCCCAAGTGGTAACTCTGAATAAATAATAACCAAATCCCGTTTCGATTGTCCTTTAAGTGGAAAAACTCCTTTGCGCCCCTTTGCGGAGGTGTACAACGCGAAAAAGGAGGTGTGACATCTATTCACTTCTTCTTATTCTTCATGTATTCACAAAACCATAACCTTAGGAGAGTTCTGAATTTGGATAGCTTTCCCAATGCCCCGTTAGAAATCAAAGGGATGGCAGGCTCCGTAGTTTAGGGTCTACCCATAGTGGTAGTTCATCAGTGTCTTCCTCTAGTTCTGGTCCTTCCTCTAGAACTAGAGGTTCCTTTACTCAAAAATATTATTCTAAGGGTAAAGAACCCTCTGAACCATTACATGAGCCTTCAGTAGAAGAGATAGTCCCTAATGACCTTTTTTCACCATGATAAGAAATCTCTTAGAAACCCTGTTTCTGGTTTAGATCCTGCCGATGCTTACCGCACTCAAATTACAAAAAATTTTAATTCCTATAGTCCGTAAAGATTTCCACTTGAGTGATGATTTCCCCATATTAATCCCTAATTCAAACCAGAGAATCACTTCATATATGATTGGGTTTTTCTTTTGTTTATACATATCCTTTTACTCTTGGATTTAAACCAGCCATTGACCCAGTGATTCTTGATATTTGCCGCTTTTTCAACGTCTTCTTGGGTCAAATTGGCCATATTATATGGAGGGTTGTTGCCTGTTTGAGGCACCTGACCAACATGGCAGATGTTTTCTTTACTTTCCCTCACTTAATTCACCTCTACTCCCTTAGGCTTTTTCGTAACGATATTTTTACCCTAGTAGCCAGGAGTAAAAGGGTGTTGGTGAGCCCAGAAGATGACAAGGACCGTGGATGGTATGCTTGGTTTGTTTTTGCCCCCGCTGCTGGTTTAGTGGGTGAAGATAATGTTCCCTTCCCTGAGAAGTGGAATTTTATGCATAAGTTTTTTATTCTTTTCGTGCCTTTTCTTTTCAAAATTTTCAATTTGTCTAAGTTTGCTTTCCTCTTCTTTTAGCAACCATGGGAGTTGTAGAGAACGTTCTCAATTTTCGTGTTTGGGTAGATAAGTTGCTGAAGACTGCACCAATGAAGGGTCGGTCTTGGAAAAACCTTTCTAGCCGTTACGGTTGGAAAGTAAAAACTCATTGTAAATTTTTTTTACCTTCTCGTATGTAAATGTTTCCTTTTACAGTTTTACCTTTCATCCTTCTTTTTATCAAGATTTTCTATTCGAGGTGTTACTGCTGAAGCAGTCATGACCTTTCGTGCCTCTTCGGTACGCATATTTCTTTAGAAAGAGCTCGAAACATAGTCTTGGCTTCTTCTTATGCGAAAAAACAACTATTGTAGAAGAAAACTCCGAGGAAGAAGATGAAGGTGGCTCCCTGGTGACGAGGCCACGAGTTAGAAGACGTATCGTCTTCGATGATGAAGCTGAGGTTTCACCTCGTCTTTCTCCTACCGAGCCTGTTGATACCTGGTGAGAATTCCTTATGATAATGATGTCACCCCTCATGACACCTGTGAGTCTATTAATCAATTTTTTGTTAGCGGTTTTGGTAGTGGAAATTTTAGGCATGTTTTAGATGAACTTACTCAATCTTCCTTTTCAACTCCCGTGTCTGTAATTCCTTCCTTATATTCTCCTCCCGTGCCTACGATTCTTTCATTACCTGCTCCAATTGTTTATTATGTTCCCCTCTATTGTTTTTACTTCTTCCACTGCTCCTTGTTTGGCAATTCCCCCACCTATCGTTCATCATATGGAGGTGGGTTCTACGAGCAGAAGTGTTGCTATGAGGAGCGTGACCATTGAGGTTCCACCTAGCAGCACTCTTTTGAGGAAATCTGGTCAGGCAGACGTTTGGCTCGAGCCTTTAATTGGCCTAATAGAGAAAGAAAATTGGAAAGCATAGCTGTCTGACTTTAATGAATGACATTCTGCATGCCACTCTGAAGGTACTTTCATTTTTTCTTTGCTTTACAAGAATTTCTATCTCTGGGATTCTCATTTTCCTTGCTTTTTTGTTTTTAGGCCAATCTTATTGGTACTCAGATGATGACCAGAATCCCCTTGTTGGAGAAGGTGGAACGTGACTCGGAGAAGGTTGTTCGTTAATCAGAGAAAGTTGCTTTTGATTCCCAGTTAGAAGCAAACAATTAGAAGGAACAATTTGACAGTGCTCAAATTGAAATGGAAGACTTACAAGAGAGGAGAAGTACTTTGTAGCAACATGTGTGGGCTTTAACCTCAGAGTTAGTGATCATACGAGCTTTCTCAAGCCAGGTAGAAAAAGAAAAAGAACGCCTTGAATCCTCCTTCACAGAAAAACTGTCTAAGGCTAGTGAGAAAAATAGAGATTTGAAGGTTCTTTTATATCAAAAAGAAGTTTATGCTGGGGAACTCATACAGATCTTAACTGAAGCATGAGAAGACCTTCAAATCTCTGTTGATAAGGTGCTTGATTTAGAGAACTCCCATGCCTCTCTTCAAGCTTCTTATGATTCTACCTTGGCCGAAAACGAGGAGCTAAAGAATGAGATTGCTGCGTGGGAGAAAGATTATGAGACTCTTGAGGAGCAATCTGTTGTTGAGGTGTGTTGGACATTTTTAAATTCTCGTAGTGATACCTTAATTGAAGCTAGCCATGAAAACTTTAACATAGAATCTGAGTTGGCTAAAGTTAATGAAAACCATGGAGAGAGCTCAGCAACCACAATATTTTTCTTATCCCGTGGCTGAGGTTTCCATGAACATTGAAGTTGATTCTGGAATCACGCCTCTTCCAAGCCCAATTGAACCTGTGCTTGCAAGCAAAATGAGCTCGCAATTGTTGATGCACGTGCCCCAGCTAAGCCCGAGTTTGTTGATGCTTCTGCCAAAGTTGAGCCCGAGTCTGTCGAAGCTCCTGCTTCAATTCCACAAACTTCTCAGTAAAAGTTTTAATCATTTGAATGATTTGTTTTTGTTTTTGTTTTGGAATATTGTAATCAAAGCCCTTAGTTTTGTTTGAGGGTTGATTTTTGTAACGCAAGTCCCCAAGTCTTTTATGGGGAAATTTGTATAAATAACTTTATAATTTTATGACTAAGTTCGTACTTAGTCTTTAGTTTTTTTTAAGTATTAAGAATTTTTTTAAAGTTATTATCTTAAACTTCTGTTTGTTTTATTCTTGTCTTTACTTTTGAGGACTTATAGAATAATTTACGTTTTTGTTCTTTTGAATATGCTTCTGTTATTGTCATGACTAAATAATTTAAATATGAGTTTTATAAATGAGGGTCCTTTTATATTTCAACACTTAATGAAGAATACGTCTCAGCTTCATAATGATGTTATCATACTATAAAAGAAATAGGAACATACATGTTTCTTTGAAATAACTTTGACAAGTTTTTTATTTCTGAACCTTGACAAATTTTGAATAATACTTTACATGTATTTGAATTACATCTATAACTTTCTCGTAACTGTTTTTCTTGTAACCGATTTTTACAAAGGAAGAATAATAGATACAGGGTTTTTCCTTATGATTTATTTTAGTACATAGCTTTTACCCTAAGTTCTCAATGAAGTGCGTTGGATCCACTCAGCTTCAAAACATTAGGAAGGGTTTGAGAGGTAACTCCATTGTTCTGATTGGAAAGAACACTATGATGAATGTTGTGGCTTCATTACATGACTTCATAACTTTAACTCTTTTAGGCTTGATTTTTACTCAATCTTTTTTGCCTTCTTTATACACATGTTTTTGTATATTATGTAGTCCCCAAAGTGTTTGAGTGTTAAAGTATAAAGCCTCGAGCACTTGATAGTTTCTCTCTTTTGGTCCTTTTCCTGAAAACGAAAAAAATACGGGACTCGGAGGTTCGATTATAATAAAGAATGCTTAACATGTTTGTATTTCTATCAAAATAGTTGTAACCCTAGGCCAGTAATTTTAGTTTATTACATTTTTCCGTACAAGTCATGACTAATCATTTAGTACGGATTAGCGTTTTGCCTATCATCTAAAATCGTTAGTAAAATTTTTGACAGTTCAATAAATAAAATTTAAAACATTGATACCTGACCATGGGTATTTCTTAAAAATAGTGTCTCTTTAGATGAGCAACATTTCAATGTGAAGGCAATACTTTCCCATCCATTGTCTCCTGTTCATATGCTCCCTTTCCTGCAATATCACGATTTCTAGAGGGTCCCTCCCATGTTAGACTTAATTTACCTGAGTTAGCAAACTTTTTAGATTGAAAAACCTTTTTAAGCACGAAATCCCCAACTTTGAAGAATCGGAGGCGAGCTTTCCGGTTGTAATATCTTTATATGACTTGATTTTGCACTGCCATTCTTATCAATACAGCTTCTCTCCTTCCTTCGAGTAAATCAAGATTGACTCGCATCTCTTCGTCATTATATTCTTGTGTCGCCTGTGTGAATCGTGTGCTTGGTTCTCATATCTCATTTGGAATTAAAGCCTCATCTCCATAAACCAATGAAAATGGCGTTTCTCATGTGCTCGTTTGCAGTTGTGCGATATTCCCATAAAACTCCAAGTTACACCTCGGGCCAGTTACCTTTTGATTCCTCTAATCGCTTCTTTAAGTTATTGATAATGACCTTATTTTTTTATTCTGCTTGCCCATTACCCACGGGATGATAAGGTGTAGACGTAATCTTTTTAATTTGCCAACTTTGAAGAAATTCTGCGATTTGAGCTCCAATAAATTGAGGGCCCTTATCACACACTGTCACGACCCAAACCTCACTCCGGTCGTGATGGATCCTCTCGTGAAGACAAGTTTAGCCAACCAACCGAAATAACCTTTTTAACAATAGTTAAAACATGAATGAACACTTTAATTATGATTCTAAAATAACAAATAGTGGAAATACAACCCAAACACAGCCCAAACCGGGGTGTCACAAAGTCACGAGCATCAAAAAGCGTCTAACTACATCTACAAGGCCAATAGTATACAGTATGGGATTTAACATCAAAAGGTAGAAAATGTGGTGCCGCGGACGCTGGCAATCACCTGGCTTAGCTATGATAGCAACTCTTCAATCAAATCAAAACACTCTACCGGGCGAACAATACCTACATCTGCACACGAGGTGCAAGGAGTGAAACGAGTACTCCAACTCAGTGAGTAATGAAAGTAAATAATAACTGAGCAGTAAGAAATCACATATAACAAATCATCATGCCGCATAAAAGCAGTGAAAAGCCCTTCAATTGAGAAAAAATCAAGTGAAACTATGAAATCTTTATAAATATCCTAGCTCAGTTTTAAACCTCTTTTGAAAATTATCCTTTCAAGAGTTGCAAAAATAATTTTTCAACAATTAGTGAAACTATGCACAGAAACCAGCCCCTCCAGCAATATTCCTATTCCTGGTCAGCCATTGTTACCTGACCAAATGCATCATACAGTGTCATTGTTACCACTGTGTAAAATTTATCCTCTTAAGGAGCGATCAGATAATACCAGAATGACAGAGAAATACCTCAAGAAAAATCACAAACGACAAATAATAAGTAAATGCATGAATGCAATGTAATGCATATGATGGCAAAATCTAGTACCCGCTGCGGAATGTAGCCGCTCCATTTATTTTATCATCGACGACGCCCATTGGGGTGTGTACAGACTTTGGAGGGGCTCCTACAGCCCAAGCACAATATCAGCCATCTCGTGGCATCAAATAGGCTCTCGGCCTCATATCAATATCAATGTAATCGACCAGTCTCTCGGCCTCAATATCAATGTAATACTGTTGCGGCGCGCAACCCGATCCATGCTCAGTGCAGAAATCATCAAAAGCCCCTAGGGCATTTATAAAACAGTAATTCTCAGCCCGAAATATCATTTAAAATATCATTTGAGTTTTCACAACTTAGAAGTATAGCTGAGTTTGCAAAATAATATTTAAAACCTTGGACTGAACACAAATGATATGAAAAATATGCTAAAACGGTAATGTCAATCCGCGAAGGATTCTACATGTCGGCACGATGCCTCAAACATGGCAATAAGCCCAATTTACAGTAATATAGTATGTGTCTCAACACCAATATAGTAGAATTATCACTCGGTATGGACCAAGTCACGATCCCCAATTCTCAAACTGAACTATGACTATCCAACTAGAGGAATAACATAGCAAACGACCCCACACTCACCATAGAATGCATGTCATGCCTCAATATAGCGTTACAATGTGAAATTCGGGGTTTCAAACCCTCAGGATATCATTTACAAGCATTACTCACCTCGAATCGGCAAAATCTCTAGCCCGCGATGCCTTTGCTCCAAACATCAGCCTCCACGCACGTTGAATCTATCCAAATCAGAGTGAATACAGCACAATATTCTAAGGGAACAAAGCCCAAGCGAAAACAATCAAGAACTGGCACAAATCCCGAAATTACCAAAACCCGAAACCTGGGCCCACTTCTCGAAGCTGAAAAATTTCTACATATTTAGATTCCTCATCTCATACCAAGTTCATACATATTAAGAATGCCAAAATCGGAGTTCAAATGACCCCTCAAATCATCAATGCAAAATCTCAAAACTCAAGCCCTAGCTCTTCCCCTTTTCGCTAAGTTTCCATAAATTTCAAGGTAAATTTCACAATTAAATAATGGTTTTAGGCCATAGGACTTATCTCCAATTGATTCCCAGTCAAAACCCTCTTAATTCCTCACCATAAGCTCCCAAGGTCGCTTAACAATGGTGGAAAAATAACCCCAACTAGCGGATGAAATGTTTTTAAACATTCTGCCCCAGGTGACATTTCCTTCTTCGCGAACGCGATGGCCTTCTCGCGTTAGCAATGGACAAAAATTCCACTGGCCACTTTACTCTTCATGAACAGGGTGTCCCCACCACGATCATGAAGAACACGGACCACAAACCTACGCGAACGCGGCCACGCCTCGCGAACGTGAATACCAAATTGATCTGTAACTGCTGTGCAAAAATCTGCACTCATGTACTTCCCAAAACTCTCTGTTAGCTATCGGAATTCATCTCAAGGACCCCGGGACCTCAACCAAAAGCTTCAACACATCCTAATACATCATACGGACTTGTTCCAATCATAAAAACACATCCAACAACACAAAAATCACAATTTCACAACGGATTCAAGCCTAAGTTCAAACAAAACTTTTGAAACTCGCATTCAATTAAAAACCAGACCTATACACCTCCGAATCAACTGAAATTTTTCACACACATCCCAAATCACCTAACACATTTGGTGCAACTCTCAGAATTCCATTCCGACCCTCAGATCAAAATCTTACCTATCAAACGAAAATTACCAAAATACTAGTTTCGCTAATTCAAGCCAAATTTCACACCAGGCCTTCAATACCAATTCTGATTGCGCTCCTAAGTCATAAATCACCTTACAGAGCTAGAAAAATGATAAAAACTCCAATCCTATCTCGTATACACATAAGTAAACTCTTGGTCAAATCTTTCAAATTCAAAGTTTTAACTACAACTATTCTTCCAAATTCATCCCGATTTTCCTGAAACTCAAAACCAACGATCCATATTGGTCATAATGCACACCACGGGGCAAGTCATGCCCGAGAACTAGCAATAAAAATGCAAAATCAAGGTTCTTACCATTTTAGCCACAAAACTTTCTTCTTTTTCTTCCATTTTATGCCAGTAATAACTTGCCCTAATCAAGGTTCTTACCAGTGACCTTACTCCTGCGTGATTTCCGCAATGACCCTCATGTATTTCACTTATTAAATACTCCTTTTATGAGGGTCCGAGACATCTTGCTAAGGGACCAACGAGCATTTTACGATATAAATTACTCTACTTTAAGCAGTACCGAGCAGCCTTTTTTCGAAGCACATGGGCTTTTCTATTATCATCAGGGACGGTACCATGCTGCAAAAAAGCAACAATCTTATTCCTCCAATCCCAAGTTAAATTATTAAAATTTACCTCGTTCTTATCAGGTTCGAGAACTGAGTGAAATAAATGTATAACTGGGGCGTTTGCATCACTTGCCACATCGGCTGCAAATGCGAAATTATATAGGGTGTCCGCTTCAATATTTTCATCCCTTGGTATTTGTATGACTTTACGGGTTTCAAATTGTATTATCAGTTCTCGTACCTTTTCCAAGTACTGTTACATCCTTGCTTCCCTAGTTGTGTAAGTCCCCAGCATTTAATAAACCACGAGTTGTGAATCACTTTTGATTACGACCTGATTTATACCAAGTTCTCGTGCCAATTCTAGACCTGCAATCACAGTCTCATACTCTGCTTCATTGTTACATGGAGTGACATTTAATTGTTTATCTAATGGTCTCACCCGTAGGTGGCACTAAAACAATACCTAAACATGCACCTTTTACGTTAGATGAACCATCAGTAAATAAAGTCCAAGTCCTTGGATTTGCACCATTGAAAACCTCTAACTCTTTTTCTGCTTCTAATTGTATCCCCTGGCTAAAATCAACCACGAAATCAGCTAATACTTGTGATTTTATAGCAGTTCTAGGTTGGTATATGATTTCATAATTCTATAGCCCATTTAGCCAACCTTCCTGATAACTCATGCTTATGCAATATATTATGCAACGGGTAAGCAGTTACAACATCAATATGATGACAGTGAAAGTAAGGTCTTAACTTCCTAGATGTCATGATTAATGCAAGTGCAAGTTATTCCAATTGAGGATATTGTGTCTCAGTGTCTAACAAAGATTTACTAACATAATAGATAGGGGATTGTTTACCTTGTTCTTCTTGGATCAAAACAGTGCTTACAGCTACATCTAAAATAGCAAGGTAAATGAGTAGTTTCTCCCTAACCTTTGGTTTTGCTAGTAAAGGTGGATTTGATAAGTACGCTTTCAAGTTTCTTAATGTCTGGTGACATTTCCTGTTCCATTCAAAATGATCCTGCTTCTTAAGGGCTGAGAAGAATTTAAAACACTTCTATGATGATTTAGAAATGAATCTGCCTAAAGCTGCAATTCTCCCTGTTAATCTTTGAACTTCTTTATTGTTCGAAAGTACATAAGGGATTTCTTAAATAGCTTTTATTTGTGCAGCATTCACTTCAATTCCATTGTTAAAAACAAGAAAATCCAAAAACTTACCTGACGCAACTCCAAATGCACATTTTTTGAGATTTAATTTCATATTAAATTTGTGCAAAATTGAAAATGTGTCAGATAAACGAGATATGTGATCTTTTGAATTCTGAGTCTTAACAAGCATATCGTATATGTGTACCTCCATAGTCTTACCTAAATGCTCTTGAAACATTTTAGTAACTAACCTTTGATATGTTGCAACTGTATTTTTTAAACCAAAGGGCATTACTTTATAACAGTAAGTCCCCATGTTCGTTATGAATGAAGCTTTTTCTTCATCTCCTGGATCCATTTTGCTCTAATTTTAACCTGAATATGCATCTAAAAAACTTAATAATTCATGACCTGCATTTGCATCAATCAATTGATCTATATGCGGCAATGGAAAAAAATCTTTAGGGTAGGCTTTATTAAGATCAGTGTAATCTACACAAACCCGCCACTTACCGTTCTTCTTTAAAACCACAACAATGTTATCTAACCAGTTAGGATATTTTACCTCACGAATGGAACCTAGTTTTAACAACTTCTGAACTTCTTCTTGAATCACCTGATCTTGAAAGTTCCTTGCTTTCTTTTCTTTTTCTTGACAGGGGGTATGATGGATCTTCATTTAGTTTATGAGTCATCACCTCCGATGGTATCCCTGTCATGTCAGAATGGGACTAGGCAAAATAATCCATGTTAGATTTGAAAAATTCAATTAACTTACCTTTCAAACCTTGGCTGAGATTGGCTCATACATAAACCTTTTTATCAGGCCTCTGAGAAAATAATATTACAGGCTCTAATTCTTCTATTGTTGTTTGATATTTTCATTTTCTTCTAGCTCTTGACTTCTATCAGGCCTTGACTCTACATCTGTCCGTCCTTTTTCAGTTGAGGTTTGTACTGTGATATCCTCAACTGGTCTTATGTGATTGCTATTTTTCTTCATTTTTCGTGCTCGTATCTATCACAGAATTAATATCCCTGGATATATGCCGATCTCCATGAATTTGGAAAATTTCCCAAGGTGATGGGAATTTAATAAATTGATGCAGAGTTGATGGAACAACATCTATTTCGTGGATCCATGGTATTCCAAGAATCATGTTGTAAGCCATCTCCATATCGACTACCTTAAGTTTTGTATCTCCAGATAGAGTATGCGCCTTTGGTATTACTTTATATTAAGCTTGCATTTCACGTAATACTCTTAATAGAATAATATTTACAAAAATACCTGGATCAGTCAAAACTCGTTTCACATTGGTATCATGTACAATTGAAGATATTACTAGCACATCGTTATTTGGAGTTAATACGCCATCTGCATCTGCATCATTAAATGTGATATTGTCTTCCACTAAGACATGCTGCACTCATTTCCCTTGGGTAATCGTCACTTTGTAAATTTTGTTAGCTGCGGTATATGATATACCATTGATATCTTCACCCCCGCTTATAACATTGACGGTTCCTTTGAGGGAAGGTGGTTTTGGGGGTACCAGCCTAATAGATGATCAACTTCGCTTTGCAAAAATCTACAGTTAGCGGTTTTATGGTCGTGGTCATTATGAAACTCGCACCAATGATCAAGGTTACGCTGGTTTGGATTCAACCTCATTTACTTTGGCCCACGAACCTTATCTCTCATGCTTCTTAAAATAGCTACGAGCTCGGAGGTGGTGACGTTGAAATTGTAACCTCCGAATCTTGCTTTTTAAACTTCTATTATCATCTCGCGACTCATAATTGTTTTGTTCATTCCTGAATCTTGAAGAGTCTGATTCCCTGTTTCTAGATTTGTGATCATACCTTTGATTATCTTGCCTTAACTGCGAGTCCTTTCCCGCAGGTCCCATGTAAGGTTCCTACCTATTTTTATTGCATCTCCTTTCTGTTTCTGCTTGTCTCGAACCTACCATTTCCTCTTTTTGCAATATTAGAACAGTATCTTCCTCAATTCTCAGCTTCGTGTTGTACTTGTTATAAACATCATTCCACATTGTAGCTGGGAATTCTCTAAGGATTTCCTTGAGTCTCCTTGTAGATTCCGAGATTTTTTCATTCAAATTATTTGTGAAAGCTATAGCTGGACAGTTGTCAGGTACACGTGGCAAGGTCATTCTTTCATGTTGAAATCTGTCCATGAATTCTCTAAGCAATTCTGAATCCCCTTGCTTGATTTTGATGATATCCTTCATTATTTTCTCTACTTTTTGAGCTCCCAAGTGTGCTTTTATGAAAGAATCTGCAAGCTCAGCAAAAGAATTTATAGAATACCATCTTAGCGCCTCACCAAATATTTTTGACTAATAATGATTCAATCTCCTTCTTAGTCAAATCATTTCCTTTTACACCAGTTGTGAATGCAGTCACGTGGTCCCATGGGTATGTTTTTCCATTGTATATTAGGATATCAGGCATCTTGAACTTCTTCGGAATTGGGAGAGGAGCAACACTTGGATTCCAGGGTTACTGTGAATATTTATCCATTTCCACCCCTTTGATTATAGGTGGCACCCCAGGTATTTGTTCTATGCGGTCATTTTGCTGCTTGAGTTGTTCCTGCAATGTTAGTTTTAAATTTTGCAAATGGGAATTAACTAAATTACCTGGTTCTTTTTCTGTGATTCACTGGGGGTTCCACCATTTCCTGAATTAACAAGCTCAAAACGAGGGTTCTCTAATGTGTTGTCATTTGGTGTAGGTGTGGGTTGTGTAGCAGGTAACTGATTAACTAGAGCCTGAAGATCTATATTGACATGTGCAACAGTAGCTTTTTGTAAATCCTCGTCCACAACTTCTACATTTTCAGATTGACCATGTCCATCTGCGTGAGATCTCTCAGGGGAGCTTTCACGAGATTGCCGAGGATGAATAAGGTTCCTAACTTACAACAATAATTTTTGGGTTCATAGAAGTTATCAACTTTACCAATTATTCTGTAAGTTAAATCTTATTTTATCTATATCTGGTTCTAGTCTATAAGACACCGGATAAATTTTATTATACCCGAATCCCAGCAAAATATACCATATTTATTTATTTATTATTCCTATTTATATTTATCCCTTTTGAGATATGTGGAGGATTGTTGGAAAAATTAATGGTATCTCAAAATGGAATATCCAATATTTTGATTTGGAAAAACTTTTCTTCTATGAAATATTATAATTCTATTTACTTGTTATTGAGTAAATTATTTTACATTTACTAAAGTCAAACTAGCCGTTAGAATAACACCTATATAAACATGATCTTTGGAGAACTAAAGACATACTTTCTAATACAACTTTCTGAATTATTTTTTTCTCATATATATGCTGGGTTTTCTTCTTGAGTTTTCTGCTAGTTCTGTTCTCAGATTAATTACTGGAAGAGCTTACTGAATCCTGTGGGATACGCCTAATTTTATTCATTAATGTGTAGGCAAAATATTGTTAACGACAAAGTCCTTGATACGCCTCAAACTAAATCTTATTCTCCATAATCTAATATTTTTCCAACATAACTGATAAGAAGCTTAATTGGAGAATATTTTTGTCCAACTAATTACTAAAATAGTTAAGTTTCAATTAGTTTTGTAATTTGCTTACAAGTTACACATTTAGTTAATCGGCCAAAAATATTTATTTTTGCCAGCCAAGTATAAAAGAACTATACTCTCTCTTTTTGTGTGTGTGTATATATATATATATATATATGAGTCTAAGTGTACTTGTTTTGTACGTGTGCCGTATTTCAATAAGTAAAACATTATTTAAATTTTATGTTTGTATTATAAAATAAAAGAATAAGTTCTTAAAAATGATGAAAGTTGGCCGCATATAGTTAACTCTATAATGAATAAAATTGTCCAACATAAGTACTCAATTATCAGTCAATAATTCAACCTAAATTTCATTTCAATGACTAGAATTATAATTGAAGTGTGTATTTGATTGTGAAGTGTCATTATTCAAATCAAATTAGTATTTCAATATGTCACGACCCGGATTTTTTATCCGCGAGAGTCATGATAGCACCTACTAATGTGAGCTAGGCAGGTCAATTATTGAACAAATTACTCTTTTATCAATTTTATTCTCTTTAATATTATATAAAGCAATAACGTGTACGCAACAAAAATTTAGAATAAGCGGAAGTAAGCAACAAACTATCTGAACATGTGTCTATTACAACAGTTTAAGCCTTAATCACACAGAACTTATGTCATAGTACCACAGACGGGCTAAGATTGCTAAATACAAGGTCTATAAATAAAAGACACATTGTTTCTGAAGCAAAGAGATGAAACAGGAAATAAAGGATAGAGGAGACGCCAGGGCCTGCAGACGCCTGCAGGTCTGTCTTGGATCTCCGCGTTGACTGAAGGTATCCTCCAAACTATGGTCCAAGAGCTACTCCGGGATCTGCACATAGTGCAGAATGTAGTATCAGCACAACCGACCCCATGTGCTGGTAAGTGCCTAGCCTAACCTCGACGAAGTAGTGACGAAGCTAGGACCAGACTACCAAATTAACATGTGTAGTTATATAATATACATCGAAAAGTAAAGCAGAATAAACAAGTAAATATGGGAGAGGAAAGCATGCTTCAGGGAATAACAGGTAAAAACAGAATATCAAGAGAATTATAGAGGAACCAAAATCCAACTACTAACAAGGATAAGGGAAACAAAGGCATAATTCACTTTCATTTCACATCTTGTTGCAGACATGCAACCCACTCCCATTTCATGTATCTCATTGCAGGTGTGCAACCCGCTCCCATTTCATATATCTCGTGGTAGGCGTGCCACCCGCTCTCATTTCATATATCTTGTGTCAGGCGTGCCACCGGCTCCCATTTCATTTATCTCGTGGCAGGCGTGCCACCCACTCCCATTTCATACATCTCGTGGCATGCTTGGCACCGATCCCAGTTACAAATAAACAACAATCAGAAAAAATCCTGGCAAGGAAACAAGAGCAATACGAAAACATCTCGGCAAGGGATCAAGAGCAATATAACAACATTACGGTAAGGGAACAATAATATTTCAATAACTTCCCAGCAAGGGAATAATAATATTTCAATAATATCCCGGTAAAGGAACAATAATATTTCAATAACATGTGAAGTGCAATAATTCATAATAGACACACAACAATTGCAATACAAGACTCATGGGCATGCTTAACACTGACGAGTAGATACTCGTCACCATGCCTATACGTCGTACTCCGCAATTAACACGTAGCAAATAAGATACAACTCTTAATCCCTCAAGCTAAAGTTAGACCAAACACTTACCTAGATACCACGGACACAATTCACATTTAAATTAAAGCTTTATTACTTGATTCTACCACCAATTCGCTCATATATAGTCACACGTTACTTAATTACATCAATAAATGCTAAATAAATCAACCTCAATGCATGAAAATAAGTTTTCCAAAGTTTTACCCAAAAAATCAAAAATTGCCGCAGGCCCACATGGTCAAACCCAAGGTTCGAACCAAAATCCAATTACCCATTCCCCCATGAACCCAAATATATAATTTGTTTTTAAATCGGGCCTCAAATCGAGGTCCAAATCCCTATTTTTTTAAAAACCTAGGTTCTACCCAAAATACCCAATTTCCCCCATGAAAATCATTGATTTTAAGTTGAAATAATTTTAAAATATGTTAATGGTTGAAGGAAATGAGTTAAAATTAACATACAATCCATTTGGAAGAAGAGTCTTTCTTGAAAAATTGCCGTAGGAAGTTTGTGTTTTGAAAATATGTGAAAAATGGTTAATTTTCGGCTAAGTATAAAGGTTGCAGGTCGCAAATGTGGGAATTGCGAATTGGGGTTCGCAATTGCGAACCTCGACCCATGCTAAGTTGGGAAATGAGAAAGGATTCGCGCAATTGCGAGATTGGAATTGCGATGATAGGGTCGTATTTGCAACCTCAAGCATCAAATGAGAACTTTGCAATTGTGAAGCAGGCGTTGCATTTGCGACTGGTGCCTTCTGCATTTGTGAGCCAAGTGGTCGCATTTGCTATCAGGTCTGCCTAGGTCTTTGTTCGCATTTGCGATGGAATCGCACTTGTGAAGCCTGCAGACATGTGCACTTCAGCTGAAACCTACAATTTTCTAAGTCTAAATACTCTCTGTGGCCTATCCAAAACTTGTCGAGCCCTTGGGCTCCAAACCAAACATGCACACCAACTTAAAACCATCATACGGACTCGCTTGTTCATTCAATCACTAAAATAACGTCAACAACAATGAATTTAGCATCAAAAACCTTAAAAAATCAAATTTCCCATTTTTCTCAAAAACGATCTGATTTACATTATTTCAAGTCTGTTTCTTACCAAATTTCAAGAACTATCTTAAATCACATATAAGACCTGTGCCGGGCGCCAGAACCAAAATACAAGCCCGATACCATCAAGTTTTAATCACATTTCACTACAATAACTCATAAATAATTTCAAAAAATAATTTTCTTTAATAATTTGTTTCTCGGGCTTGGGACTCGGAATTCGATTCCAAGCATACCCGCAAGTCCCATACTTTTTCTACGGGCCCTTCGAGACCGTCAAATCACAAGTCTGGTTCTGTTTACCCAAAATATTGACCGAAGTCAAATTAATTCATTTTATAGTAAAAAATTATACTTTTTCATAGATTTTCACATAATAGCTTTCCGGCTACGCGCTTGGACTTCACACACAAATTGAGGTGATGCTAAAAGAGGTTTTAAGGCCTTAGAACGCAGAATTCATTTTGACAACAAATGATGACCTTTTGGGTCATCACATTCTCCACCTCTAAAACAATCGTTTGTCCTCGAACGGACAGAAGAAAGAAGTACCTGAGTAGGGGAAATGATGGGGATAAATGCTCCGCATATTAGACTTAGACTCCCAAGTCGATGCCTCAGTAGGATGACCTCTCCACTGAACATGAACAGAATGAAAACACTTCCATCTCAACTAGCGAATCTGGAGGTCTAGAATAGCCATCGGCTCCTCATAAGACAAGTCCTTGGCCAACTGGACAGTGCTGAAATCTAACACGTGGGATGTATCGTCGTGATACTTCAGAAGCATGGACACATGAAATACTGGATGCATGACTGATAAGCTCGGCAGCAATGCAAGTCTATATGCCACCTCTCCCACTCGATCAAGAATCTCAAATGGCCCAATGAACCTAGGGCTAAGCTTGCCATTCTTCCTAAATCTCATTACCCTCTTCATAGGCGACACTCAAAAGTACACCCGCTCATCGACCATGAATGCTACGTCATGATCCTTGCGGTCGACATAACTCTTTTGCCTGGACTGACCTGTATGAAACCTATCCTGAATGATCCTGACCTTGTCCAAGGTTTCCTGAACCAGATCCATACCTAATAACCGAGCCTCTCCCGGCTCAAATATCTAACCGTAGATCGACACCGTCTACCATACAAGGCCTAATACGGAGCCATATAAATACTCGACTGGTAGTTGTTGTTGTAGGCAAACTTCATTAAAGGCAAAAATAGATCCCACGACCCTCCAAATTCAATGACACAAGCTCAGAGCATATCCTCTAAAATCTGAATGGTCACCTCGGACTGCTCGTCTGTCTGAGGATGAAAGGCTATGCTCAACTCGACCCGTCTACCAACTCTCGCTAAACTTCTCTCCGCAAATTTTAGGTGAACTTCATATCTCGGTTTAAAATGATAGACACATGCACACCATGAAGATCAACAATCTCCTGTATATATATCTCAAATAATCTCTCAGAAGAATAAGAGACTGCCACAAGAATGAAATGTGTTGACTTGTTCAGCCTATCAACAATAACCCACACTGCCTGAGTCTGTGGGAGTCCAATAACAAAGTCCATAGTGATATGCTCCCGCTTCCACTCAGGAATATTAATCCCCTGAAATAAACCACCGGGCCTCTGATGCTCGTACTTAACCTTGCTGACAATTCAAACATTGAGCCACATATGCAACGATATCTTTCATCATTCTCTACCACCAATAATGCTTCTGCAAATCCTGATACATCTTAGCGGTGCCCGGATGAATAGAATAGCAGGATATACGAGCCTCCTATAAAATCAACTCTTGGAGTCCATGCATAGTAGGCACACAAAATCGACCCTACAATCTCAAAACTCGATTACCACCTAAGGTAACCTGCTTGGCACCTCCATGCTGCACCATGTCTCTAAGCACATACAAATGTTGATCATCATACTGCCGATCACGAATACGCTCTAATAAAGAAGAACGAGCGACCATGCAAGCAAACACATGACAGGGCTCAGAAACATCCAACTTTACGAACTGATTGGCCTAGGCCTGAACATCCAAAGAAAGCAGTATCTCACCAATCAAAAAATAAGCAAGACTGCCCATACTGGCTGACTTCTTACTCAAAGAATCGGCTACCACATTGGCCTTTCTCCGATGATATAAGATGGTGATATCATAGTCCTTCAAAATCTCCAACCACCTTCTCTGCCTCAAATTCAACTCCTTTTACTTGAACAATTACTGAAGACTTGTGATCCGTGAACACCTCACATGCCACGCCATACAGATAATGCCTTCAAATCTTCAACGCATGAACAATGGCTGCCAACTCCAAATCATGAACCGGATAGTTCTTCTCATGAATCTTTAACTGCCGAGTCACAGTCTTGGCATGATAGTCCAAGATAGCGTGGGAAGGTGATGACAAATCCATCCCTAATATGACATCAAAATTGACCATGTCCATAAGAAGTAAATCTACACGAGTCTCAATGTAAGGCCCCAAAAAATTTTGCTAAGTAACATAGGATTTCGTAGTGCCACGTAAGCTTATTATAATATTTTATGTGCAATTAACATTCTGTATAACTATTGGATTTGGTAAATATGTGTATAAGTGTTAGGGTAAGTAATTTAGGGTCCAAGGAAAGGCCTAAGTCTAAGGAAAATTGGAAAAGTTCATAATAGGGTATGATTCCAAAGGTACTCGCACTATTCCATACTTTGAACGAGCATAAATTACCAAAGTTATGATCAAATTACCAAAGGCTAGAAAATGCGATCATGTGTCAAAACTGCGATCGTAAATCCTGTAGCATTTCTAACTTTGCGGTCCTATTTCTGTTGCAAACTGGGCTAGTGTTGCCCAGTTTTGGGCGCCAATTTTGTGATACATTATGCGGCCATCATTCTTGTTTTGCGGTCCATTTTGCGATAGCAAATCCGACTTCTGAGGGTTAATTTTCCTATTTTTATAACCCGACCCCATTTTAATATATAGGCTTTGGGGTTCATTTTGGGATCATTTATTACTGATTTTAGAGAGAGATGAGAGCATATAGAGAGATAGAGGAGAGATCTAGCTTCATAATCATCGAAACCTTACATCAACCTTCAAGAATCAAAGAGCCCATCATGAGTTCTTCATCTAAGAGATTGGAATTGCTAGAACTTCCGAAACATCTAAGAGATTGGAATTGCTAGAATTTCCGAAACATTGTAGAAACTTAAGGAAAGTTTAATCGAGGTATGTATGGATAACTTTAACCTTTTTATGGTCCCCTTGTTTGGTGTCGAGTAATTGGTATGCGATTACTTATGTGGACTATTGGTGAATTCTTCTGATTAATGTGCCTTGAACGTTGTTGGTTAAGTCTTTCGATATGATGGTGCAAGTAAATGGCAACAAACCAAATATGTGGTTGTGAATGTGTTTGTGTGGAAGATCTGTGTAACAAATTATGGAAAGAAATCGTAACTGATACAATTGAAATAACTGTGGTAATATCATATCTGGCTTGTCGTGGGCAATTATCGTTGTGACCTTAAATGTACATTGGGATATTGTATATGATGGAAATGGTATTGATGTTTTTGAAAATTCTTGTGAATTGTTGTTGCTGTGTGAATTGTGATTTGTCCGGTGGGATCGGGTTGCGTGCCATAACACGCAGTAATAAGGTGTGTGTTGTGGTGATAAGGGTGGCCGAGGTAATAAGGGTGAAAAAGTGATTGAAATCTCTATTGAAATGAAACTATGTGAATGTTGTGAAATCAATGATGTCATGAAATGATGTTGAAAAAGGAAAAAGGAGAGATTGTGAACTTGTTTGGCTTTGGTTGTTCCTTTAATGTGTATTTAATTTGTTGATTCTATTACTACTTGTTATCTGTGTATTTATTGATTTATTTTGGGTAAAGTTTGTTGGAAACACGTTCTCAAAGCATTATACTAAAACGGGTGTTCATATGTGTAGGTTTTGATAAATGACAAACGATGCGCAAATTGATATATGACGAAGTTCAAGTACAAGCGCACAATTGATATATAACGAGATTCAAGCACAAGACCAAGTTTTATAGTTTTACATGAGTCGTTCTTAACTGTGATCTTGATCCGACAACTTGACTCATGACATGGCTTCTCTCGTAAAATTATTTTTACAAAATCATGCATATTTAATTTAATGCTAAATGATTTTAAATCAGGCATATTTACTTTAGTCAAAATGATTTTTAAACATGCCTCTAAAATCTGGACTAAGATAATCGATTATGTACTTATGATAATCGATTATGTTAAGCCAAGACTGCATGACAATCGATTGTGAACTAATGACAATCGATTGTGTTAAGGCAGTGAGCATCAGGTTTTTCAAACCTGCATGACAATCGATTGTGAACCTTATGACAATCGATTGTGATAAGGCAGTGTCCATCAAAGTTTTTCAACGCTCAAAATAATCGATTGTGAAGTTAATGATAATCGATTGTGATGAAGCAGTGTCCATCAAAGTTTTTCAACGCTCAAAATAATCGATTGTGAAGTTAATGACAATTGATTGTGAAGAGACAGTGTCCATCAGATTTTTCAAAGTCACAAAATAATCGATTGTGAACATATGACAATCGATTGCGTTGAGACAGCGTCTTCCAGACTTTTTCAAAGTTATTAAATAATCGATTGTTAGTATATAACAATCAATTGTCACAAGGCAGTGTCTAAATTGATTTTTCAAGACTGATATATAATCGATTGTTAACTTAGTATAATCGATTGTATAACTAACCGTTGCCAAAATATTTTCAAATACCGTCAGGTAATCGATTGTTGATTTTGTACAATCGATTGTTGAAATTAAAATCTGGAAAAGATTTTTTGAACGTTGCTGAATAATCGATTGTTGATTTTGTACAATCGATTGTTGAAATTAAAATCTGAAAAGGATTTTTTGAACGTTTCTAAATAATCGATTATTGATTTTGTATAATCGATTGTTTTTCGTAAAATCTGGAAATGATTTTTTGAACGTTGCCAATAATCGATTGTTGATCTTAGATAATCGATTGTGAAGCGTAAAATCTGGGATTGATTTTTGGAACGATTGGCAAACAATCGATTGTGGCTTCTTGACAATCGATTGTCACAGAGTAAAATCAGCAGTTCTTAATTGGCAATTAGGCAACGGTAATGCCAACTTTTTCAACTATAAATACAGCTTAAATTCAGTCTTTTGAGCACACAATAACACATAACAACTGATCATTCAATTGCTAAAGCTTGCATACTCTATTGCTTATTATTTTATATGCATTACATAAGTTTTTGAGACCAAAATATTGTTCAAAGTTGTTGTGATCTTGAGCGTATTCTTTTACTCATCTCTACTCATTAAGGAGTGTCTTGTTTGAGTACTTAGTGTTTTGTACACTTGAAGAGAATTGTTATTCTCTTGTTGTAAAAAGGAACTTGTGTTTCCTTGGTTGAAGTCTTGGAGTGTTATATCTCCGAGAAAAGGTAGTTGAGGCTTGTGTCCTCAAGTTGTGAAGGAACTTGTGTTTCCTTTGGTTGAAGTCTTGGAGTGTTGTATCTCCGAGTAAAGGTAGTTGAGGCTTGTGTCCTCAAGTTGTGAAGGAACTTGTGTTTCCTTTGGTTGATGTCTTGGAGTGTTGTATCTCCGAGCAAAGGTGTTGAGGCTTGTGTCCTCAAGTTGTAAAGGTTTGTTAAGCACCCGGAAGCTTGACAAGTTAGTGGAAATCTCGAGAGAGTCTCTCGGGGACTGGACTAGCCACGGGTTGTGGTGAACCAGAATACTTCGGTGTGTTCTTTCTTATTTATCACACTTATTTATTTCCTGCAAATTTTAAATTCCGCAAGTTTACGCTAATTTTTATTATAACGCTATTCACCCCCCCCCCCCCTCTAGCGTTAAGCGTATTATCTAACAAAGTTTGGTATCAGAGCCCAACTCTCTGAAGACTTAACAGTTTGAGAGAAACATCCATGGCTTCTACTCGTGATTATTTTGCAGGAATAGATGAAGGATAGTGCTCCACCCGACCTCCACTATTTGACGGGATAAACTATACATATTGGAAAGAGCGGATGAGCATCTTCATCAAAGCAAACAATTTTCGATTGTGGCAAGTCATCACGCACGGTGAACAAATGACGGCAAAAATTGGGAAAGCCAAGGTAAGTGACTATAATACCAAAGCAATCAAAATGTTATATAGTACTTTGAATCAGAAAGAATATCAGAAAATCTCCCACTGCAAAACTGCAAAAGAAATATGGGATAAGCTTGAGGACAACTATAGTATGCCTCAACAAGCGAACAGCTCAAGTGAGGAACCAACTGCCCGATGCCTCATGGCCAACAAAGAAGAGGAGGTAAGTAATTCTAACTCTCATTCATTTGAGGAATTACAAAATGCTTACAATGAATTATACAGTGAGTTTGTTAATGTTTCCAAAACTATTATGGAATTGAAGAAAACAATCTCTTTGCAAGAAACAGATTTTCAGAAAACACTTTCTTTGCAGAAAACACTTTCTTTGCAAGAAAAAGATTTTGAAAAATTGACTAGTGTAAATAAGGAGCTAAAAGAAAAAATGAGCTCTCTTGAAAATGACAATGGTGTTCTTAAAAATAAAATTGATATTTTGGAAAAAGAAAATAATTTTTTGGAAAATGACATTGTTGATTTCAAAAATAAAATCAAGGAATTGAATGAAGCTTCTCCTATTGATAAATGTTCTAATTGTTCCTCTTGTAGTTCTTTAAAATTAGAGAACATAGAACTTAGGAACGCACTAGAAAAACGTAATGTTAATAGTCCTAAAATTGAAGAGAATAAAAAGGATATAAGTAATGAGATCGGACCATCTAGAAAGAATTCTAGGAACCTCACTAATGAGTCTAAGATTAATTGTTTTAGACCACCTAGAAACGACTCTAGAAATTTTGTTAATAAGTCTAAAACTAATAATTTTAGACCACCTAGACACAACTCTAGGACTTTTGTTAATGAGTCTAGAATGAATAATTTTAGACCACCTAGACACAATTCTAGGAATTTTGTAAATGAGTCTAGAATGAATAATTTTAGACCACCTAGACATGACTATAGGAAATTCAACGGTTCTAGGGGGAACAACTTTAGATCACCTAGAACGCATTTGGTTCAACCTAGACATATGCATAATCCTAATGTTATATGTCACTATTGTAATCGGGTAGGACACATTGCACCCGCTTGTTTTGCTAGACATAAAGATTTATGCGTTAATTATGATTACTATTTGCCTAACCCCCAAGGACCCAAAATGGCATGGGTACCAAGAATTCGTTAATCTGTCTTGTAGGTGTGCTTGAAGGCTACAATATTGTAGTAGATGCACCAAGCACAATACCTTATTGCATCAAGGGGAATGTTGGTTAGTTATCATACCTTTGATACATACGGAATACTTGATATGTTGTAACAATTGATACATCCTTGCAAATATTCGATATCAACTATTTTTGTTAATTGGAGTCTTGTTTTTCAAATAACAATCAGGATCAATTATGTTCTGATTATCTGTTTTAATCAACAATTAGTACCTGTTTTCGGATAAAAATACTTCCTGAAATATTTGTTAGTATTTATTAACAGTCAGCATGCTTGTGCCAAAAACAGTCCATTCATATCTTGATAAATGAAAATCCTCGTGTGTTGAATAACTGTTGATACATTCTTGAACAGTAATTGATTCATGCTCTCAACAGCTGATAATAGTGAGTAATGTTTACCACTCTTGAGTGTCATCAGTTGATATATGCTAACTAAGTGGTATACTGCTGTTAGAAAATTGATTCCCGTTTTAATAAATATATTCTTTGATTGATAACAGTTGGTATATTTTTCAAAGAGTTGATTCGTAATGTTTGATCTATCAAGATGCTAACTGTTGACAAATTTCTCAATATGCTTTGTTAAAAACAACAATTAGCATTACAGTCAATCAAATCAAAATTGATACACTTGTTGCGTTTTCCAACTAATGATTTTATCATGCCTTATCTTGTTGGAAATATATTGATATATCATGACATGTTCGACAATGTTTGGCAATTGGCATCTCATTTTAGAGTATTCGGTTGTAAAGTCTTTATTCATAACAGTGGAAAAGATCAATTGGGAAAATTTGATGCTAAGTCCGATGAGGGAATTTTCATTGGTTATTCTTCACGTAGCAAAGCATATAGAGTTTTTAATAAAAGAACCGAAACTGTGGAGGAATCCCCTCATGTTGTATTTTTCGAAAATAATGCTCGCTTGGCGAGAAAGGATTTCGGTTTTGATCTTGCAGGTATTTTAAATAGCTTGAAAGACAAAATACAAGAGGAAACGCCTAAGGAAAATCAAGATGAATTATTGAAACAACCAACGGAGGAAGCGCCACAATTGGAGAAAGAAACGAAAATGCCTAACGGATGGAGGACAATCAAAGATCACCCTCTCGAACAGGTAATTGGCGACGTCGGAGAAAAGGTAAGTACCCGAAACACTCATAAGAACACCCTAGGACACACTTCTTAAGAGATCACGCTCTCACTTGGCCACACTAGTTTAAGTTACTATTTCTTTACAAATTACTGACTTGAGCGTCGGAGACGTCTAATTCTATTTTGCAGGTATCGCCCTAAAGGTAGGGGGAATTATAAAGAAATGGCATAGAACAATCGATTGTTACAGCAAATAATCGATTACTTTACTGTGCAGAAAATCGATTAGCAAGTATCACTAATCGATTATTTATGGTTTATGCTTATTATGCAGTTTTGTCTAACAATCGATTTTTTAGCTGATTAATCAATTACCGTCTCAACCATTCAGTACTGCTTTTCTACAACAATCGATTGTTTCATATATATAATCGATTATTTTCCGAGTCAGAAAATCACCGTGCACACTATGGCACAACAATCGATTACCATAATTTGACAATCGATTATTTCATGTTAGTAATTCAAAAATCTGTTACCGTTTGGTTCTGCAATCGATTTATGTCAGTTCCGAGATTCAGTCAAATCTCCATAACAATCGATTATTTCATTCCAACAATCGATTGTCTAACGGTCAGTGCAATTTATTTTTACCGTTTTTGACCGTTTTGGCTTTCAATTTTCTACAGATTTTCACCATCAGTGGAAAGCCACTATCCCCACTATAAATAGGCACCTCATATCTTTATTTTATTCACTCAAGCATCAATTTTAGCTCTCAAACTATCAAAATTCTCTTAAGTTTCTTGCAAAGCTCATTACTTCCTATTGAAAATGTCGGGCCGTCACTCTAAACGTTCCCGTTCAGCTAGGCATGGTGCATCCTCCTCTGCTGCCCCACCTCCTCCAAATTACCCTTATCAAGATGGGTCCATTTTACAATTTAATTCTGACACCGAGCTTATTCGGTTTTTGACAAAATTTGAAAAGTGCGACATTCTTCCTCCCCGCTTTTCAACAAGCAAGTATCTTGAATCATACGCCCCTGCTGCCAACATGCTCAAAGAATGTCAACTTCTTGACTTTTTATATCTTACCTACCCTTATATTAATCCTCCATTGATTCAAGCGTTTTATTCAAACCTTCATGAGGATGATGATGGTGAGCTTGTGACAAATATTAATGGTGTTCAAATTCTTTTATCCGATGAAAACCTTCATTCCATTGCCCGTCTTCCTCGAAGTGGCGAAAACATTACTCGCTACATTAGAGAGGCCGACGCCTTATTTGATGAAAAAGCTCTCCTAAACCAAATAGGTATTACATCTTATGATCCTAATCTATCCACTCGGCGTCCTACTATCACGGGAATGCTCCCCGAGTATCGTTTGATTTTCTATTTCATCACCCGAGTCCTCAAACCTCGGAAGCATAATCACACCACTCTTTCCCAAGAAGACGCTAAGCTCGTGCATGCAATTATAACCGGAGCTCACATCAATTGGTGTAAGTTCGTCAAGATTCACATGCGTGACGCCATCGGAGATGATAAACCTCTTCCATATGCCCTCCTTATTATGAATCTTCTTGAAGCTTACGGATTCAACACTTCCATCGGTCCTCTCAAAAAGAACACCAAGAAGTGGGAAATTTCAGAATCCTCCTTTCCCCATGACGGAGATCATGTAGCTCCTACTCCTCTTCCAACTCGTCGGTCGCGTCAGCCTCAAGAACCTACTCTTCAATCCATTTCCGACCAAATTGCTTCATTGACCACCTCTGTCGGTCAATTGACACATGAGATCCATGGATATTTTGACCATGTTCATTATCCATATGCCGGTCTTGTTCCCTTTGAAGCAGTGCCGGACGATGAGGCGGAAAATGATGATGAATAATTTCTTTATTTGTCTTTCCATTGTTCTATGTTTGTATTGTTCCCATTATGTACCCATTTTATTTTCAATAAATCAACAAGTTTTTTAATCCTTGCCATCTTATCACATTTTTTTTTGCTAATGGCAAAAGGGGGAAGATAACGGGTATGCACTCAATACTTATCGGCATAAATTGAGGGGGAATTCATATATTGAGGGGGAACAAATTGCATATCCATATACTTGTTGCATATCTTTACTTGTCTTGAATCATCATTATGAATTGTTTAATTTGCATATCCCGGTTAAAGTTTGCCATTATCAAAAAGGGGGAAATTGTTGGAAATACGTTCTCAAAGCATTATACTAAAACGTGTGATCATAAGTGTAGGTTCTGATGAATGACAAACGATGCGCAAATTGATATATGACGAAGTTCAAGTACAAGCACACAATTGATATATAACGAGATTCAAGCACAAGACTCAAGTTTTATAGTTTTACATGAGTCGTTCTTAACTGTGATCTTGATCCGACAATTTGACTCATGACATGGCTTCTCTCGTAAAATTATTTTTACAAAATCATGCATATTTAATTTAATGCTAAATAATTTTAAATCAGGCATATTTACTTTAGTCAAAATGATTTTTAAATATGCCTCTAAAATCTGGACTAAGATAATCGATTATGTACTTATGATAATCGATAATGTTAAGCCAAGACTGCATGACAATCGATTGTGAACTAATGACAATCGATTGTGTTAAGGCAGTGAGCATCAGGTTTTTCAAACCTGCATGACAATCGATTGTGAACCTTATGACAATCGATTGTGATGAGGCAGTGTCCATCAAAGTTTTTCAACGCTCAAAATAATCAATTGTGAAGTTAATGATAATCGATTGTGATGAGGCAGTGTACATCAATGTTTTTCAACGCTCAAAATAATCGATTGTGAAGTTAATGACAATCGATTGTGAAGAGACAGTGTCCATCAGATTTTTCAAAGTCACAAAATAATCGATTGTGAACATATGACAATCGATTGGGTTGAGACAGTGTCTTCCAGACTTTTTCAAAGTTATTAAATAATCGATTGTCACGAGGTAGTGTCTAAATTGATTTTCAAGACTGATATATAATCGATTGTTAACTTAGTATAATCGATTGTATAACTAACCGTTGCCAAAATATTTTCAAATACCGTCAGGTAATCGATTGTTGATTTTGTACAATCGATTGTTGAAATTAAAATCTGGAAAAGATTTTTTGAACGTTGCTGAATAATCGATTGTTGATTTTGTACAATCGATTGTTGAAATTAAAATCTGAAAAGGATTTTTTGAACGTTGATGAATGATCGATTATTGATTTTGTATAATCGATTATTTTTCGTAAAATCTGGAAATGATTTTTTGAACGTTGCCAATAATCGATTGTTGATCTTAGATAATCGATTGTGAAGCGTAAAATCTGGGATTGATTTTTAGAACGATTGGCAAACAATCGATTGTGGCTTCTTGACAATCGATTGTCACAGAGTAAAATCAGCAGTTCTTAATTGGCAATTAGGCAACGGTAATGCCAAGTTTTTCAACTATAAATACAGCTTAAATTCAGTCTTTTGAGCACACAATAACACATAACAACTGATCATTCAATTGCTAAAGCTTTCATACTCTATTGCTTATTATTTTATATTCATTACATAAGTTTTTGAGAGCCAAAATATTGTTCAAAGTTGTTGTGATCTTGAGCATATTCTTTTACTCATCTCTACTCATTAAGAAGTGTCTTGTTTGAGTACTTAGTGTTTTGTACACTTGAAGAGAATTGTTATTCTCTTGTTGTAAAAAGGAACTTGTGTTTCCTTGGTTGAAGTCTTGGAGTGTTGTATCTCCGAGCAAAGGTAGTTGAGGCTTGTGTCCTCAAGTTGTGAAGGAACTTGTGTTTCCTTTGGTTGAAGTCTTGGAGTGTTGTATCTCCGAGCAAAGGTAGTTGAGGCTTGTGTCCTCAAGTTGTGAAGGAACTTGTGTTTCCTTTGGTTGAAGTCTTGGAGTGTTGTATCTCCGAGCAAAGGTGTTGAGGCTTGTGTCCTCAAGTTGTAAAGGTTTGTTAAGCACCCGGAAGCTTGACAAGTTAGTGGAAATCTCGAGAGAGTCTCTCGGGGACTGGACTTTCCATGGGTTGTGGTGAACCAGAATACTTCGGTGTGTTCTTTCTTATTTATCGCACTTATTTATTTCCTGCAAATTTTAAATTCCGCAAGTTTACACTAATTTTTATTATAACGCTATTCACCCCCCTCTAGCGTTAAGCGTATTATCTAACAAAGTTTGTTCATATACACCACTAAAATTCAAATGTAATGACGTCCCTTTTACCGGGGGTGCTACATTCGTGTTATGATTGTAGGTGGTTCTATAGCAGGTACTCCAGTCCACCGACAGTAGTACTCCTTCCCTTCCCGTCAGCTGAATTGGTGAGCCCCTTTCCTCTCGGGGCCCTGCGTGGCTCATACCGCCTTTCTTTGGGAGTCTATTTTGGTATTTGTGTAAGGTATAGCCGGAGCCTTGTTGCCGACATTTTCATATTATTCTTCAGTTGTATTTAGAGGCTCCGCAGATAGGTTATGGGTAGCGGCGGGTATTGGAATTTAAAATAGAAATATTGATATTTGGCGATGATGTATAAAACTTGTAATACCTTTAAAATGGCTATTAAAATTGCTAATGAAAATGAAATGAAAACTCTTAATGATATATTTATAGAATTTGATTAATGGAGTCCATCTCCTATTTATTCATGAATTAATTTGGGTAGAATGGGACCTAATAGGCTTGATCGATCTGGTTTACTCGGTTTAGCGTCGGTCATGCTCCTCGGATTTTGAGGTGTGACAAACTTCATATCAGAGCCTAAGGTTTTAAAGTGTTCTAGGATGTCTTGGAGCCGTGTCTAGTAGAGTACTTCTTATCGGTGTGTAGTCGACCTCATCTATAAGTTGGAGGCTAATCGGACAATTAGGAATTTCACCCTTCTTTGATACTCCAGATCGTGAGATATAGCTCAAGATAGGGAGCTGATTTTCTCTCTAAGTCTTATTCTCAAGATTGGTAATTTTGATACCATAATCCGTGAATTTGAAGCATGTAAGGAGGGATTGATCCCACCATTTAGTCCAAGTGGATTTCCTAAGGACTTATTAGGAGAATATATTGAGTTGTGAAGGGATTGGTAGAACCTATAGCTAAGAGGGTAGTGCCCTTGTTCCTAGCACCACCATATCATGTAGTATGTCAGTATGTTACCTACGTACATTAGGATGTGGAGTAGAGGGGTATCA
Organism: Nicotiana benthamiana; assembly: GCA_034376525.1. Lineage (NCBI taxonomy): Eukaryota > Viridiplantae > Streptophyta > Magnoliopsida > Solanales > Solanaceae > Nicotiana > Nicotiana benthamiana. Next base: position 94,596,910 of record CM067323.1, on the reverse strand, counting down.
AATAAGCTATTGCCCTTTCAACCTAATGTCATTAAAGGAGTCAAATGAAAATTTCTACTCATTATATATGTACATATATATTGAAGAGTTCTCATAAACTTGGTCTTAATAAGGTGTTCAATAACAAAACATTGCGTGTATTGATTCTTTGAATGAGATGCACTATCCATGAATCCACTCTATTATAAATTCTCTTATTTACATTCTTGTGGAATTAAGTTCTATAATGATGCCCTTGAATTGAGTTATAACTCTATGATTGATACTTCCCACTTGCTTTCCTAAATTCTCACCAAGGGACAATATCCGATGAATTTCTTATAGAATATTTTTAATTAAATGGACAAAATCTACTCGCATGTGCCTATACATGCACCGTTATAACGTTTACCTACGTGGTGTCAAGTTCCATGCAAAGCATCCAAGCGTTGTGATCCTTCTCGAGTCACTCTTTTACTTAGTTTTGTATATGGCTTATATGGTTTGAACACTCAATCTACACTCTTGTGAATATCATCATGAAATCTTCTCACTCCCTAGTAGCATAAGAGCATACCTTAACACCTCACATGGGTGCATGTCCATCGAAATGGTCACCGTGTGCATAAAGTCCCTCTGAAAATTGAGATCCTCACATCCACATCATAGGGAGATCATTAGTCGCCATAACATTGGTATCCACTTGGGACATCCCGCATTAAGTATCTCACTTTGTCCTAGTATTGTGGTCGCTCCTGGCATGGTCGTTTTATATTGCAGTTGGGAGTTAATATAGCAGAAGCATGTCCAGCTCATAATAAATGTTTACTTTCTCTTTACACCTTCATAATATGTGTTCTTTAGTTAGTGAATTCATTGTGCTAGTTTCCCCACACTTGTTCGATAACCATGAGAGAGCAAATCCTTCAATGAGTTATTGTAAAAGTTTCAATCTCGTAAGGACCCTTACTAGGCTCTCCATCAAGACCAAGCACACCTTAGGGGTTATTATGGCACAACACCCATTTTCATATTCTTCTGTATTTCATTAGCATCTGGGTAGTTCAAAAGTTAAAATCCATGAAGAACTCATTATGAACATATGCAAACCCTCCATGATTATTCTATACTATCTCATTGGGTTCTCATATCACTTCAAGTTCATCAAGGGTTGGTAGCATACCGCAATTACTTAAATTGAATGATCTCTTTCCGATAATGGATTATCTTCACTTATGCTAGTCTAACGATCTGCTTATCAGTCTAACTCTCGCCTTTAGGCTTTAGGTTGACAAGGGATTAATGCACCTAGTAATACATTCATATGTCAAAGCCTTTCTCTCCTTTAAGTCTTATAGCATCTTCCAATGTGGTTTGCAATAGCTGGTTGTGTAGAAGTGTGATGTAGTGCTTCATTATGAAGTACAATCGCTAAACATAATTGGGTTTTAGAATTCTAGACCTATACATCACGTGACTTCATACATATATCTTCTTTCAAAAAATAAAGCTTCTCGTAATTGTTTTATATTACCACCCTTCCTAGTGGATACAATGTAAAAGGCTACTTCCATAAGGCTTAATCACTTTCTTTAGACTTATCTTGAATGGTTGTTCTTTACCCGTAATCTTCAATGGGATATTATCTCGATGTCTTAACTAGTCATCCAACTATACGATTTGACTAAATTCACATCATTTTTATACTCTAGAAGTACCCTTTTCTAAAAGGACACTGAAAGTGGGTAAATCCTCCTTTACTATGGACTTCTAATAGCTTCAACTTAGTTTAAGCTTGTTGGTTCCAAATAGTGCTCATTAGTTTTGCTATACTACTATCTATTTCATCTGATAACTCTCATTGAAAAATCCATTTATATTTCATGGCATTAAAGAGGAAGTCTTGTAGCATTAAGGAAGGGGACATACTCCTTTAGTTGGAATAAATAAATATTGTTGGTAATCTTTGTCGGTGTTCTTCTAACAACCATTTACCTGCTCTTCTTATCCATGTGACTAGATAACCCAGGTTACTTCTCCTCGATAAATGCATTAAGACGTCTGATTCTTTCGAACTTATCCATGTGGGCACTTTGAGGTCTTGTTTTATACCAACTCGTAATAGTTTTATGTACCTTCTCGTCATTATTATTGATTTTCTAGGACTACGAGGGCTTGTCTTATGGGTTTCAAAAGTAATGATTGTCTTTTGAGCTCAGGCTGAAATTGCCCTGATTTCAAACCAAAGTGCATCCCCTTTTTTTCCAATGTCTTAAATGGGTGTGATTGGATGGGTTACGTGGCTTTCTTCTCACTCGGTTCCAGAATAATTGACTATATCATTGTCATGTGAGGGGAGTTTTTATACCCTTTGTATTCCACATCCTTTGGTGGATAAGTGTGTTATTTGTCTTTCTCCCCGGAGCATCATGTTAACCATTAGAAAGCCTCTAACCAATACATAATTTTGTCCCAACATTTAGTTGTCCTAGCTATGTGGTTTACTCGTGAAAGGGTGAGATTAGATGCCTTCAGATTTTTGCACATATCATGAGAATATTGATTTGAAATACAAGTTGTCATACCTTTAGTTCTCTTATATAGGGTCAATTGTCGGGGTGGGGGGGTTAAGCTCTTTGAGTTATGATAATCTCATACGTGTTTTAGTTTTAACTTCATTTAATCCTCATGGGCTTATGACATAGATTCCTTGTGTCAACTAACATTATAAGTGCAAATCCACTTCATGTATTTTGAATCCCATATCGTATTCAAGGTACTAGGGCATGAATTGGTTTTCCATTCACCCTAGGAAACGACTAGGTCATATAGTTGAATATTCCTCCTTACTAATTTTTATTGCCAATGTACTACTTACCCCTATGCCTCATTTGTGTAATAATTGGCGTCGTCACAATGATTAACCATGTCAGCATTATTAGTTGTAACTTTCATGTCCCTTAGCATATAACCTCAAAAAGTACTCTACTCAGCGCATAAATGGATTCTTGAATAACTCCAGCCTGATCTTGAACTTTGTTGTTCTCATTGTATTAGATCCATTGGGCATTTTAAATTCAGATGAGTCAAAGATGAAGCTTCACAGTGTGATCACATATATCTTTGATAGGTAAGTTTACGGTCAGTTTATGATAGCACATCCTAGAGTAATTGTTGAAGATCATCAAGGGTTTAGTGTGAGTGTTCGCCTAGAGATTTAGAGTTAGGAGGGTGATCAGGATATTCTCAATATTTTCCCCTAAATATGTTATGTAAGTTGATAATAAAAGGTTGCATAAGTGTATTCCACATTAGGCCACACTAGGAGTACGAAGTATCCCCATAGTTGTTTGCCATGTATGTCACGACCCAATTCTCGAACCCGGTCGTGATGGCGCCTCTCGTGAAGATAAGTCCAGAAAAGCCCAAATCGGGGTGTCACAAAGAAACTAAGGAGAATCCAGTACGAATTTATGAAGTACGGAATCCGATACAAAAAAATCTAAAAGAAAACATAAAGGACAAGATATGGGAGGCTCGGGGATGTGGACGCTGACAGCTACCTCAAAGTCTCCAATCACCACCTGAACCGGGAAGATAAGTGCTCAGGAACAGACTCTACTATGCATGTATCTGCACACACGGTGCAGGAAGTAATGTGAGTACTCCGACCCAGTGAGTAATAATTATGAATAATGACTGAAAGCTCGAAATCACATAAGGCACAAGATAATAATATATTAAGGCAGTAAAAATCATTAAAACAGTAAGACAATGAAGAATCGAATAAAATCTCTTTTAAAACAGTTGAACAGAAATTTCCAACAAGTGAGTAATAAACAGAAATCTGCCCCTCAGGCTCAATATCTACCTCTCAGTATAGTACCAGCCCATCGGGCTCATTGTCAGTCACTCGGCATAATATCAGCCCCTCGGGCTCACTCTCAGTCACTCAACGTAATATCAGCCCCTCGGGCTCACTCACAATATCATATGGGTACCCGCACTCATTGTGGGGGTATAGATGTCGGAGGGGCCCCTTACGGCCAAAGCGCTATATGAAGCCATCTTGTGGCATATCAAATAACTCAGGCCCTCGTCCTCATATAACTCAGCACATCCTCGCATATGGCCCTCGGCCTCACTCAGTCTAGAAAATCATCACAAGCCCCTCGAGCAAAAACAATAGTGCTCAGATAAACAACAGTTTTAAATATTATTTAGGTCTCAAATTCGAGTAAAAACAGTTGAGTTTGTAAAATGGTGTAATTCAATGGGACTGAGTTCAAGTAATATATCACAATAGTGAGGAAACAGTGACAAAAGTCCACAAAGGATTCAAATAATCGGAAGCCCAAATATGGCAATAAGCCTAAGTCATAGTGAAAACAAACAAAGCATTAGTCAAATACGCGGTAAAACATCAATCGGGACGGACCAAGTCACAATGCCTAATAGTAAATGACCCTCGCTCTTCATTTAGCACGTGTCTCACTTCAATATAGCACTACGTTGTGCAGTCCAGGGTTTCAAACCCTCAGGACATCATTTACAATCACTACTTACCTCAAGCTGGCCAAAATTCTAGCTTGCTATGCCCTTGCCTCTTGAATCGACCTCCTCGTGCATTGAATCTGACCAAAACCACAACGAATATGTCACAATATGCTAAATGAACAATATCCTATCGAAAATAAATGAAAAACATCAAAAAGTCCAAAATTGGCAAAACCCGAGCCCTGGGCCTACTTCTCAAAACTCAGAAATTTAACATCAACGGATTCCTTATCTCGCTACGAGTATATACATATCAAGAACTCCTAACTCTGAGCTCAAATGACCCATCAAAAAAATTGAAATATCAAAACTCAAGCCCTAGTACTTCCACTTTTTGCTCAATTTTCATGAATTTCTAGGTTGATTCTACAATTAAATCATGTTTTTAGATCATATGACTCACCTCCAATAAATCCCAGTCAAAACCCTCTTCAATTCCCGTCCAAAAGCTCTCAAAGATGTCCAATAATGGTTGAAATTAACTTAGACTCTGCCCAGTGACATTTTACTCTATGCGAACGAAGAGATTCCTCGCGTTCGCGGTGAACACTTTTCCTTCTGACCAAATTAACCCTTCGCAAACGCGGTGCCCATCCCCCGAACGCGAAGATTTAGCTGGCTGTACTATGCCAACGCGTCCCATTGACCGCGAATGCGAAGAACAAATGATAAGGGTCCTCAATTCCTCTTATGTGAACATGAGACACACCCCGCGAACGTGATGCACCCGAACTCGAACCTATGCGAATGTGTCCCCATTGCCGCAAATGCAAAGAGTAAAAAATCCATGCACCCAAATCCTTCTATACGATCGTGAGAGTCCTCCGCAATCGCGAAGACCAAAAATACCTTGCACAGCTCCTACATTTTTCTGGTACATTTCTAAGTCCGAATCTTCCCGCTTAGCCATCCGAAATCACCCCCGAGACCCCTGGGACCTAAACCAAAAGTTCCAACCCTAACTTGTTCCAATCATCAAAACACATCAAACACACTAAAATCACCAATTCTTATCGAATCCAAGCCTAAGTTCTTCAAAATCTTTCGAAACACGCATTCGATCAAAAACCCAACCAAATCACCTCTGAATGACCTGATATGTTGCACACACCTCCCAAATCACCTAACGGAGCTACTGAAAATCACAAAATTCCATTCCGACCCTCGGATCAAAATCTCACCTACCAACCGAAAATCACCAAAATATTAACTTCGCCAAAACAAGATAACTGCTACACCAGACCACCAAAACCACTTCCAATCACGCTCCTAAGTCACAAATCATCCCCGAAGCAAACCAAATCATCGTAAATCACATCTAAGCTCTCTAACTCATAAGTTAACATCCAGTTGACGTTTCCAAACCAAACCTTCCTTAAAGAGACTAAGTATCTCATTTCCTACCAAAACCAATCTGAATTGAGTTAATCACACCAAACGCCTATAATGAAACATGAAGAAGCATAAAATGGGGGAAACGGAGCGGTGACTCATGAGACAATGGGTCGGGTCATCACATCCTTGCCAACTAAGACAAACGCTCATCCTCGAGCGAGTTAAGAAATATACCTAAACCTCAAACATGTGAGGATATCTGCTCCTCTCGCTCGGCCTCCCAGGTAGCCTCCTCCACGAGCCGACCTCTCCACTGCACCTTCATTGAAGCTATGTCCTTTGACCTCAATTTTCGAACATGATGACCCAAAATAGCTATTGGCTCCACATCATAGGTCAGGTCATCATCCAACTAAACTGTGTTGAAATCCAAAACATGGGACGGGTCCCCAACATGCTTCTGGAGCATAGAAATATGGAATATCGGATGCACGCTCGACAAGATGAGTGGCAAAGCAAGCATATAAGCCACCTCCCCAATCCCCCAAAGCACCTCAAAGGGCCCAATGAACCGCGGACTCAACTTTCCCTTCTTTCCAAATCTCATAACACCGTTCATGGGATAAACCTTTAGCAAGATCTTCTCACCAACCATGTAAGACACATCCCGAACCTTCTGGTCTGCATAACTCTTCTCACTCGACTGAGATGTACGAAGTCTCTCCTGAATCAAGTTCACCTTCTCTAAGACATCATTATCCAACTTTGTCCCCAATAGTCTAGCCTTACCGGGTTCGAACTAACCAATTGGAGATCTACACTGTCTCCCATACAAGGCCTATTACGGTGCCATCTGGATACTGGACTAATAGTTGTTGTTGTAGGTGAACTCTGCAAGCGGCAAAAACTCAACCCAAGAATCTTCGAAATCAATAACACGGGAATGCAACATGTCCTCCAATATCTGAATGGTACGCTCGGACTGTCCGTCCATCTAAGGATGAAATATTGTGCTCAACTCCACCTGAGTACCCAACTCTCGCTGAAAAGTCCTCCAAAACTGGGAAGTAAATTGAGTACCTCTATCTGAGATAATAGACACCGGAACACCATGCAACTGAACAATTTCCCGGATAAAGATCCCTGCCAGCCGCTCCGAGAAATAGGTAGTACACACCGGAATGAAGTGTGCGAACTTGGTTAGCCAATCCACAATCACCCAAATAGAATCGAACTTCTTCAAAGTCTGAGGAAGACCACTCACAATATCCATTGACTCTCTCCCACTTCCACTCGGGAATAATCATTTGCTGAGGCAAACCACCCGATCTCTGATACTCATATTTCACTTGCTGAAAATTGAGACACCGAGCTACATAACCCATAATATATTTTCTTCATTCTCCTCCACCAATAGTGTTGCCTCAAATCATGATACATCTTCGCGGCACCTAGATAAATAGAATACTGCGGGCTATGGGCCTCCTCAAGAATCAACTCTCTAAGCCTATCCACATTGGTCACACAGATCCGGCCTTGCATCTTCAATACACCATCATCACCTATAGTCACATCTCTGGCATCATCATGCTGGACTCTATTCTTAAGGACAAGCAAATGTGGCTCATAATACAGGCACTCTCTAATGCGATCATATGAGGAAGACCGAGAAAACACACAAGCCAACACTCAGCTAGGCTCCGAAATATCTAATCTTACGAACCGATTGGTCAAAGAATATCAACTGCAAAGGGTCTCTCCCCAACTGGAATATACGCCAAACTCCCCATACTCACTGCCTTTCGGCTCAAGGCATCGACCACCACATTGGCCTTACCCGGATGATACAGAACAATAATATCATAGTCCTTAAGAACCTCAAGCCATCTCTGATGCCTCAAATTAAGATCCTTTTGCTTGAACAAATGCTGAAGACTGCGATGATCGGTGAATACCTCACAAGATATGCCATACATGTACTGCCTCCAAATATCCAAAGCTTGAACTATGGCAGCCAACTCTAAACTATGAACATGGTAGTTCTTCTCATGGGGCTTCAACTGACGAGAAGCATAAGCAATCCCTCTACTCTCCTACATCAACAAACAACCAATCCCAACTCTCGAAGCATCACAATAGACGGTATAAGAACCTGAAGTTGATGGCAAAACCAATACTAGAGTTGTGGTCAAAGCAGTAATGAGCATTTGAAAGCTCTCCCCCCACTCGTCTGACCATACAAATAGAGCATCCTTCTGAGTCAACTTGGTCAAGGGCGAGGTAATAGATGAAAAACCCTGAACAAACCGGCGATAATAACCCGCCAAACAGAGGAAACTGTGAATCTCTGTGGCTGAGGACGGTCTAGGCCAACTCTGAACCGCCTCTATCTTCTTTGGATTAACCTGAATACCCTCGTTGTACACCACGTGCCCTAAGAAAGCCACTAAACCGAGCCAAAACTCACACTTGGAGACTTTTGAATAAAGCTTCTCCTCCCTCGATCTCTGCAATACAACTCGCAAATGCTCCGCGTGCTCCTCCTGGCTATGCAAGTACATCAGAATATCATCAATGAATACTATAACGAACGAATAAAGATAAGGTTGAAATACATGTTCATCAAATGCATGAACGCTGCTGGGGCATTGGACAGCCTGAAAGGCATAACAAAAAACTCATATTGACCATATCTAGTCCTGAAAGTAGTCTTAGGAATATTTAAATCCCTAATTTTCAACTGGTGATAATCGAACAGATATCAATCTTAGAGAACACCTTCGCTCTGTGAAAGTGGTCGAATAAATTATCAATAGGGGATACTTTTTCTTCATTGTTACTTTGTTCAGTTGTCAGTAATCAATGCACATACTCATTGTTCCATCATTCTTCTTCACAAATAGAATCGGTGCACCCCATGGTGACACACTAAGCCGAATGAACCCCTTATCTAGGAGTTCCTAAAGATGCTCCTTCAATTCTTTCAACTCCGCTAGTGCCATACGATACGACGGAATGGAAATGGGTTGAGTGGCTAGCACCAGATCAATACCGAAATCAATATTGTTGTCTGGTGGCATGCCTGATAGATCTGCAGTAAATACATCAGGAAACTCCCTCACAACTGAAACAAAATCAATGCTAGGAGCATCAGCTCAAACGTTTCTCACAAATGCTTGACAGACAACCCTTCCCAACCACACGCTAAGACTTTAAGAAAGAAATCACTCTGCTAGGTACATAATCAGTCACACCAACTCCACCTGATCCTCAAAACACCCCGCATAGCTAAAGTAACTGTCTTAGCATGACAGTATAGAATAGCATGACAAGAAGATAGCCTATCCATGCCCAGAATCACATCAAAGTCCACCATTCTCAATAGTAATAAATCAACTCGGGTCTCCAGACCCCCAATAGTAACAACACACGATCGTTACACATAGTCTACTATAATAGTATCGCCCACCGGGGTAGATACATGAATAACATCCTCATGTTGTACCCAAACTATAAGTAAAATATGAGGACACATAGGAATAGGTGGAACCAGGATCAAATAAGACAGAGGCATCTCTATGATAGACTGAAATAATACCTGTAATGACAGCATCTGAAGCAATAACATCTGTCCTGCCTGGAATAGCATAAAAGCGAGCATGGACACCGCCTGATCGACCTCCACCTCTAGGGAGACCCCTGGCTGCCTGACCTCCACCCCTAGCTGGTTGGGCAAGTGCTGAAGTAACTGGAGCAGAAGACGAAGGCTGACCCCTCTGCTGAGATGAACTACCAGCATGACGAGGACATTGCCTCCACATATATCCAAACTCTCCACACTCAAAACAGCTCCCAAATGCTGGAGAATGGGACTGAAGGGAACCCCTCGCACCGAAGTGACTACCTGATGCACTCAGCATGGAAGAACCCTGAATAGACGGGGCACGAGATGAAATCTGAGCTAGAAGGGCGCTGAGTGAGGGCTGAACATGCTGAGAAACATGATAACCATGGCCTGAAGATGCCCCACGATACTCGGGACGGGCCGACTAAGCGGGTCTGAAAGAAAGACTTCTACCATGCTGGAACTGACACCTAGACGGAGCACCATTGAAACTGCTCGAACCTCGAGGCCTCTTGGCCTACCTCTCCTCTCTATCCTGACGGTAAGCCGTCTCAATCTCTCGAGCGGTATCAACCGAATCCTCAAATGAAATACCCAGAACTCTCTATCTAGTCATCAGAGTACGGAGATGATAATTAAGACCATTCATAAACCTCTTGATCCTCTCACGATCTGTCAAAACCATCCAGGAGGCATGACGAGCCAACTCATAAAACCTCGCCTCATATTGGGATACAGTCATATCTCCCGTACAAAGCCACTCAAGCTGCTTGCGCAGCTCCTCCCTGTGGAACTGCGGTACATACTTCTCCAAAAAGAGAGTGAAGAACTCCTGCCAAGTCAAAGGCGCTGCACCTGCTAGCCAACGCCTCTCATACGCCTCCCACCAGGTGAAGGCAGCCCCAGGGAACTGAAAGGTGGTGAATGTCGTACCAGTAGACTCAAGAATCCTTGTTGTTCGAAGCACATGCTAACACTTGTCGAGAAAACCCTGGGCATCCTCGCCCTGAGCACCAATAAATGAAGGAGGTTGGAGCCTACCAAACCTCTCAAGACGACGCTACTCATCATATGGCATAGCTGGAACCACGAAGTCCTAAACTGGTGGAATCGGCTGAGCGGGAGGTGCTCCCGGTGTCTGCAATCCCTACACTACCTGCTTAGGTATGCGAGCAACGGGGGTCTAATTGCCTCCCCCAGCCTATGAAGTTGCTGCTGCGGTAGTGGCTGAAACTGCCTAAGCCAGGCCAGTACAAACTAATAAGATCTGAGCTAGGGCCTCTACCACGACCGCGACCTCAGTGGGTGGTACTGGTGGTCGTCCGCCTCATCCGGTAGCGTGAATCCTCGCCATCTATGAGATAATAGAATATAGAAGTTTAGTTCTCGGATCAACAAAGTCGCATGATAAGAATTTCAAGAATATGAAAAAGAATTTCCTAAATGTTCCGCACCCTCTCGAGGATTAATATCGACGTCTCCGTACCGATCCACGAGACTCTACTAAAACTGCTCATGACTCGTGAGACCTATGTAACCTACGCTCTGATACCAACTTGTCACAACCCAATTCCTGAACCCGTCATAATGGCGCCTCTCATGAAGACAAGGCCAGCTAACAGAATAAAACACCTCTTTTAATAGTTAATTGATATATATAAGCCTAAAACATGAATATTATAATCACAAATGCAGAAGAAAGTGATAAAACATAGAAAACCATCCCGACACAGCCCAAACCGGTGTGTCACAAGTCACGAGCAACTAAGGAGAATCCAGTACAAATCTATGAAGTACGAAATTCGGTATAACATAATTTAAAAGAAAACATAAAGGACAAGATAGGGGAGGCTCAGGGCTGTGGACGCTGACATCTACCTCGAAGTCTCCAATCACCGCCTGAACTCAGAAGATCAATGCTCAGGAACGGACTCTGCAATGCATGTATCTGCACATACGGTGCAGGGGGTAATGCGAGTACTTCGACCCAGTGAGTAATAATATAAATAATGACTGAAAGCTCGAAATCACATATGGCACAAGATAATACTATATTAAGGAAGTAAAAAATCATTAAAACCGTAAGACAATGAAGAATCGAATAAAATCTCTTTTATAACAATTAAAAATGGGTATTTCCAAGAAGTGAGTAATAAACAGAAATTTGCCCCTCGGGCTCAATATCAACCTCTCAGTACAGTATCAGTTCCTCGGGCTCACTCTCAGTCACTCAGTATAATATCAGCCCCTCGGGCTCACTCACAATATCATATGGGTATCTGTGCTCACTGTGGAGGTGTAGACTCCGGAGGGTCCCCTTACAGCCCAAGCGTTATATCAAGCCATCTCGTGGCATATCAAACAACTCAGGCTCCCGGCCTCATATCACTTGGCATATTCTCACATATGGCCCTCGGCCTCACTCATTCAATAAAATCATCACAAGCCCCTCGGGTATCAGTAAAATAATAGTGCTCAGCTCAAACAACATTTGTACATATTATTTAAGTCTCAAATTCGAGTAAAAACAGCTGAGTTTGTAAAATAGTGTAATTTAATGGGACTGAGTTCAGGTAATATATCACAATAGTGAGGAAACAGTGATAAAAGTCCACAAAGGATTCAAATAATCGGCATTAAGCCCAAATATAGCAATAAGCCCAAGTCATAGTGAAAACAAACAAAGTATTAGTCAAATACGCGGTAAAACATCAATCGGGACGGACCAGGTCACAATTCAAAATATTAAATGACCCCCCGCTCGTCATTAAGCACGTGTCTTACCTCAATATAGCACTATATTGTGCAATCCAGAGTTTCAAACCCTCAGGACATCATTACAATCACTACTCAGCTCAAACCGGCCAAAACTCTAGCTTGCTATGCCCTTGTCTCTCGAAACGACCTCTTCGCGCGTTGAATCTGACAAAAATCACAACGAGTATGTCACAATATGCTAAAGGAACAATACCCAATTAAAAAATTCGAAAAACATCAAGAAATCAAAAATTGGCAAAACTCGAGCTTCGGGCCCACTTCTCGATACTCAGAAATTATTACATAAACGGATTCCTTATCTCGCTACGAGTCTATACATATCAAGAACTCTCAACTCCGAGCTCAAATGACCCATCAAAACCCAATTTGAAATATCAAAACTCAAGCCCTATTTCTTCTACTTTTTGCTCAATTTTCATGAATTTCTAGGTTGATTCTACAATTAAATCATGTTTTTAGATCATAGAACTCACGTCCAATCAATCCCAGTCGAAACCCTCTTCGATTCCCGTCCAAAAGCTCTCAAAGATGTCTAACAATGGTGGAAATTAACTTAGACTCGCGGAGATAATGTCATTAAAAACTATTCTGCCTAGTGACACATTACTCTATGCGAACGAGAAAGCTTCCTCGCGTACGCGATGAAAATTTTTCCTTCTGACCAAATTAACCCTTCACGAATGCGGTGCCCATCCTGCGAGCATGAAGCTTCAGCTGGCTCTACTACGCGAACGTGTCCTATTGACCACGAACGCGAAGAACAAATGATAAGGGTCCTCAATTCCTCTTATGCGAACCCGAGACACACCCCACGAACACGATGTACTAGAACTCGAACCTATGCGAACACGTCCCCATGGCTGCGAACGCGAAGAGTAAAAAACACAGGCACCCAAATCCTTCTATGCGATTGCGAGAATCCTCCGCGATCGAGAAGATCAAAAATACCCTGCACGGGTGCTGCATTTTTCTACTACATTTATGAGTCCAAATCTTCCTGTTTAGCCAATTGAAATCAACCCAAGACCTCAATTAGAAGTATCAAGCCATCCTAAAACATCACCAAAACTCGTTCCAATCATCAAAACACACCAAACACACTAAATCACAAATTCTCATCGAATCCAAGCTTAAGTTCTTCAAAATCTTTCGAAACTCGCATTCGATCAAAAATCTTACCAAATCACCTCCGAATGACCTGAAATTTTGTACACACCTCTCAAATTACCTAACGGAGCTACTGAAACTCTTAAAATTCCATTCCGACCCTCATATCAAAATATCACCTACCAACTGAAAATCACCAAAATACTAACTTCGCGAAAACAAGCTAACTTCTACACCGGACCACCAAAATCACTTCCAATCACGCTCCTAAGTCACAAATCTTCCCCCGAAGCTAACTGAATCACCGAAAATCACATCCGAGCTCTTTAACTCATAAGTAACCCACTTTCTTTTACCTACAACCTGTTAGGATTTATGCCCGTCACTAGACGGGGGTGAATAGTGCGGCACGAGAATATTGATAAATATAGCGGAATTAAAATTGCAGGAATAAAATAAATTCGGTAATTAAAATATTAAGGAAAGAACACACCGAATTTATCCTGGTTCACCACAACTTGTGGTTAGTCCAGTCCCCGAGAGACTCTCTCGAGATTCCACTAACTCCGTTAAGCTTACGGGTGCCAAACAAACCGTTACACTTGCTCGTAGATGTACACTCTTCAAGACTTCAACTTGCTCGAGGATACCGCACCTCAAGACTTCACCTTGCTCATGGATACCGCACCACAAGACTTCACACACTAAGATTGAGGGTACTTAGCAAACCCGACAATCAATGAGAAGATATGGTCTTCTCAAACACCTTTCTCTTTTACAACAAGAACTCTCTCAAAAGAGTAGATAAAGAGATACAATATTAGCTCTATGAACAACTCAAAGTTGTCTCTCAAATGGCTCAACAAAAGCTCTATAATGATGCACAAATGATATCAATATATATATGAATAATGAGAGGTGTTGTGTGTTTCAATTCAGCTCAAAAGACCTCTATTTATAGGTGGTAGAAGTAGTATGTCCGTTGCTTAATTGGCAATCAATTATGCTGATTTTATGCCAAGATAATCGATTATCAGATTTGGATAATTGATTATCAGCTTACCGTTACAAAATCGGAAGCTGATTTTATGCAGGATAATCGATTATTGTGATATGCATAATCGATTATGTTGTTACAGCGTTCAAAAACTGGCAACGGACACAAGATAATCGATTATGCAATTCTGATAATCGATTATCCTACTCTGCGGAAATTTCCAATAAATGGAATTTCCCAGAATAATCGATTATGACTTTGCATAATCGATTATTCTATTATGCTGTCCATAATTGACAACTTACTTCAAAAACCAAAAATGAAAACGTTAAAAACATTTTGTTTGAAGTATTTAAAATATGTTTATGATAAATATGATTTGATAAAATGATTTTATGCATATTTATGATGACCTATGTTGAGCCAAAAGACGAGATAACTTAAGCGTTGCTCTTACATTGGTTCTACCTAACGACCTACGCCTTGGGTCTTCGGTCTTGAACATTTGAGCTCGTCTTTGGCTTGTCTATGCAATTCCGTCATCAATATGCTTCTCGGCATTCAATCTTGATTGTTTGTCATATAATAACGTTGTTTGACACTTGACTTCATTGTTTGTCATTCATCAAAACTTATACCTGAAAATCATGCTAATACAACCAAAGCGCACATATCATAGATAGAATGATTTTCTACAATTTCCCCCTTTTTGATAATGACAAACAACAGGAGATATGCATATCGGATTCCCCCTAAATTCATGCTATATCTCAACATACAATTCATGCAAACAATTCCCCTCAATGATAATTCCCCCTCAAATAAGGCGTACTATAATGTAGATACATTCCCCCTTATTTGATGCATATCGCCTAAACTCTTCCCCCTTTTGGCATTAGCAAAAAGAGAGTATACAAAGGCTATTTTCCCCTTTCGACACTTCCCCCTTTTGGGTATATCAATTGTTAGTGTCAAGAATAAAATGGGAAATACAATGAGGAATATACATTGACGATATTTTAAAAAGTCATACCAACATGAAATAATACCAAATGTTAGTAAAAACATAACAACCATAATAACGGTTATTTTTCGCAAATCATATTACTTAAGAACATATCAACAGTTATTCAAACCAAAAATAATATTCATCGAAACATGAATCAATTATCATTTTTAACAGAAATAATTGATACCAATTGTTATTCAAGATAAGAGTTATCAAAACATGAATCAACAAAAATAATTAATATCAATTGTTAACAATGATATATTAATTGTTAACACATATCAACTATTATGTTTTTATCAAAAATATGATAACTAACCGAAATTCCCCCTCGATGCAATAAGGTTTCGTGCTTGGTGCATCTACTACGATATTGTAGTCTTCAAGCACACCTGCAAACGTACCTAAAAATAGGTTTTCGGTACCCAACTGCTTTTGGGTCCTTGGGGGTTAGGCAAATAATAATCATAGCCAAAAGATAAATCTCTATGTTTTGCAAAACATACGGGTGCTATGTGTCCTACCCGGTTGCAATAGTTACATATAACATTCGGGTTGTGCATATGTCTTGGTTGAGCTAAAAACGTTCTAGGTGATCTAAAGTCGTTATTCCTAGACGTATTGCGATTCCTAGAGTTATTTCTAGGTGGTCTAAAATGATTCATTTTAGACTCATTACCAAAATTCCTAGAGTTGTTTCTAGGTGGTCTAAAATGATTAATTTTAGACTCATTAGTGAAGTTCCTAGAATTATTTCTAGGTGGTCTAACTTCATTTCTATCATCCTTTCTAATATTCTTCTTAATTTCTTCAATTGTTTTAGGATCATCAACACTACGTTTTTCTAGTGTGTTCCTAAGTTCTATGTTCTCTATTTTCAAGGAACTACAAGAAGAACAATTGGAACTTTGATCAATTGAAGAAGTTTCATTCATCTCCTTAATTTTATTTCTAAGATCAATATTGTCATTTTCCAAAAAATTATTTTTCTCTTCTAAAACTTTAATTTTAGCCTTGGCCTCTTTGGAGATTTTTGAAGACTTTTTCAATTCATCATATAATTCTTGAAAAGCTTCTTGTAATTCTTCATAAGAATAAGAGTTAGAATTACTTACCTTCTTCTTCGTTGGCCATGAGGCATAGTGCGGCAGTTTCATCGCCCGAGCTGTCCGAATCCCATGTCACACGCCTTTGGTGTTTGTTCTTCTTCTTGTCCTTGGATTTTGGACAGTGTGATTTGGTGTGGCCAAGTTTTCCACAATTTTGGCATGAATGACTTTGTTCTTCCTTCTTTATTTCCTTCTTCATAAACTTATAAAGCTTTTCAGTTATATCATTGGAAATAATATTATCATCGCTTTCCGAATCACTTACCTCTACTCTTTTAGAAGATGAGGCTTTGAAGGCAATATTCGAACTTTTACTTCTAAGATAGGGATTAAGAATTGTGCTTTCATAAGTTTCGAGGTTACCTCTTAGTCCATCAATTGTGACATCCGTGATTCCTATCGACTCTTGGATGGCATTGGCTTTGGAACGCCATTCGGGAGTGAGACTCCGTAGGATTTTTCAAACAAGATCTTTGTTCGTGTACACTTTCCCGAGAGCATGAAGATCGTTGACGATTTTTGAGAATCGTTCGAACATAATACCGATGGGTTCTTTCTCCCTCATTTTAAAGAGTTCATATTCATGTGTTAGAAAATCAACTTTAGATTCTCGGACTTGAGACGTACCTTCATAAGTGATCTCGAGTTTATCCCACATCTCCTTGGTGGTTGTGCAGCAAGAAATCTTCCGATAGTCATCCGGATTCACCGCACAATATAATAAGTTGACGGCCTTTGCGTTATTTTCAATTTTCTTGACGTCCTCGGCATCATATTCATCTTCCTCCTTTGGAACCGTGGTTTCCCCAACTTTCTTTGTTGGCATTTGTTCACCGTTCTTGACGATTTGCCACAAGCGAAAGTTATTTGATTAGATGAAGATTCTCATCCGCTCTTTCCAATATGTGTAATTTGTTCCATCAAGTAGTGGAAGCCTATAGGTGGAGTGTCCTTCGCTCATCATTCCTGCGTTCAATATTCTCAACAAAAAAAAATATATATCGTTCTCTCAACCGGTTAAGGCTTTAAGAGAGTTAGGCTCTGATACCAATTGTTAGGATTTATGCCCGTCACTAGGGGGATGAATAGTGCGGCACGAGAATATTGATAAATATTGCGGAATTAAAATTGCAGGAATAAAATAAATTCGGTAATTAAAATAGTAAGGAAAGAACACACCGAATTTATCCTGGTTCACCACAACTTGTGGTTAGTCCAGTCCCCGAGAGACTCTCTCGAGATTCCACTAACTCTGTTAAGCTTACGGGTGCCTAACAAACCGTTACACGTGCTCGTAGATGTACACTCTACAAGACTTCAACTTGCTCGAGGATACCGCACCTCAAGACTTCACCTTCCTCGTGGATACCGCACCACAAGACTTCACACACTAAGATTGAGGGTACTTAGCAAACCCGACAATCAATGAGAAGATATGGTCTTCTCAAACACCTTTCTCTTTTACAACAAGAACTCTCTCAAAAGAGTAGATAAAGAGATACAATATTAGCTCTATGAACAACTCAAAGTTGTCTCTCAAATGGCTCAATAAAAGCTCTATAATGATGCACAAATGATATCAATATGTATATGAATAATGAGAGGTGTTGTGTGTTTCAATTCAGCTCAAACGACCTCTATTTATAGGTGGTAGAAGTAGTATGTCCGTTGCTTAATTGGCAATCAATTATGCTGATTTTATGCCAAGATAATCGATTATCAGATTTGGATAATCGATTATCAGCTTACTGTTACAAAATCGGAAGCTGATTTTATGCAGGATAATCGATTATTGTGATATGCATAATCGATTATGTTGTTACAGTGTTCAAAAACTGGCAACGGACACAAGATAATCGATTATGCAATTCTGATAATTGATTATCCTACTCTGCGGAAATTTCCAATAAATGGAATTTCCCAGAATAATCGATTATCACTTTGCATAATCGATTATTCTATTATGCTGTCCATAATTGACAACTTACTTCAAAAACCAAAAATGAAAACGTTAAAAACATTTTGTTTGAAGTATTTAAAATATGTTTATGATAAATATGATTTGATAAAATAATTTTATGCATATTTATGATGACCTATGTTGAGCCAAAAGACGAGATAACTTAAGCGTTGCTCTTATATTGGTCTACCTAACGACCTACGCCTTGGGTCTTCGGTCTTGAACATTTGAGCTCGTCTTTGGCTTGTCTATGCAATTCCGTCATCAATATGCTTCTCGGCATTCAATCTTGATTGTTTGTCATATAATAACGTTGTTTGACACTTGACTTCATTGTTTGTCATTCATCAAAACTTATACCTGAAAATCATGCTAATACAACCAAAGCGCACATATCATAGATAGAATGATTTTCTACACAACCGAAGGGTATAAGGGAGTTTTTTCGATAAAAGTGACAATCGAAATGGGATTATTTGTTTAAAATCCGAGTCGCCACTTAACATAATTTATGGTGTCCCAAGTCACCGATTTAAAATTTTGAATCGAGGAAATTGACTCTAATTACGGTCTGTGAACACAGAAATTCGGGTAAGGAATTCTGTTAATCCGGGAGAAGTTGTTAGGCATTCCTGAGTTTCGTGGTTCTAACACGATCGCTTTGATTATACTTGGCTTATTAAAATTGCTTAATTACTAATTTTAGAATCTATGTGCATTTATCTTTCACCGCTTTTTAATTAAGAAAATTATTTTGAAATGGTTCACGCGTACGTGTACCCATTTGTTTGGCGCGTCAAAAATCATGTCCCGCGAACGTGTACACAATTAATAACGCTTTATTATTATTAAGAAAGTTTGGACGAGTTGCGCCAACGCATACCCCAATTTAATTTTAAAATCGTAATTATGTTACGCGAACGTATACACAATTACAATAATTGCTAATTCAATTGCAATAACTAACTAAATTACAGAAACTACATATCCTCCCGTCCAAGTAATTATCAAAACATAAATCGTGGAAGATTATTATAGAGTTCCTTTTGTGAAGATGGAACAGTGTAAAAATCACATATTGCACATCTTAAAGCACTTGAAGGATGGAAAGATGCTAAACATTGTATAGAAAAGAAAGAGCTTTCTGTTGGAAAAAGCTCTTGTTTCCTGCGAATGTCATTAATCAAAAAGGTCACAAATAAGTGTCACTACAATATGTATACATCTTCCAAATGACACTTATTACAATATTACAATATGTATACATTAACAATTACTTTATATCAATTAATGAATATAATCATTAACTAAAAATTGGATGTTTTTCTATTATCAAAATGACGGGCACTAACATTTTCATTCTCCTTATAACCAAATTAGTCATGTTTCCTTACTTTGTTGTAAATCAAACAGAAAATAATACTTGCAAAATAAACTCAAAATGAATCCACACCATTACCATTAGAGAAACATAAGAAGAAGTAAGAATTGCACCTGAAAAATGAAGTTTCAATTCCTCAAAGCATTCAACAATTACACAAACAAAATCGATACCGCAGCCATGACAGGAACTCAACAGACGGAAGCTCGGACCTCGACGGAACCTCGTCGGGAATTTTAAAAGAAAAACAGCCGGATCTGATATTGTAGAACAAAGACACTAATAACTGAAAAATGATAGGAGAACAGTGGGGAGAGACAAAAATGCGATTTCGTCGGCGTTAATGGAGGTCGCCGGAGTTTTTCGAGCTAACTGAAGTCCACAAATTCCTATTCTTTCCTTTGTTCCTTTGTTGTGCGCGCGCGCGCGTTTTCTGCTGCCGTGACACCTCCTTTTGTGCAAAGAAAATGTTCCTTCCGTTGTTCTAACCTTCTAATGTCTAAAATGCTCTCCGCATTTTTTTATCCTTGCTTTTTGCTCTTTTCCCGATTTCCCATTTTCTCTGTATTTGTGTGATGAGTGTCCTCTTAATTGTATTGTAACGTCGGGATCCTTTTTGTGGGGAGGGTGCCGCTGCTCTTGTTCTCTAAAAGATGATCCAATTTTTTTTTTTTTGGGGTTTGCGGCTCTCTCCCCTTTCTAGAGTATAAGGTGTAGCTATATAGGGAAGGTTTTAGGTATAGGGGTATGAATTTGGTGTTATTGAGCTTTGAAATTGGCCAAAGACTAGAAGGAAATAACTACAAAATTTATAAAGGCAGGATAAACCAATCCGATACTAATTCCTCCTTCTAAACTTATATATAATTATAATATAAAAATATGAAGCTAATTTTATGATTAAACTAAATTATATTAAGTCATGAAACTATTTTTGGTGTTTTCAAAATGATATAAAAATAAAAATAATGTGCTATTTTTGTATATTTTTATTTAAATTTATGAAAGATACGTAAACTAAAATAATTTTTATAATTTTTATTTTTTTTGTGACGAAATAAAGTAAAAGAGTCAAAATTAGTTGAAATAGCAATATTAGGCATGAATTAAATACTTACGCGCTAAAAATATGAAAAATCTTGGGGAGGGTTAAAAATCACATGTCTACGATAAGTCAACATCCGGTTGACTTTTTCAAACCAAACTTTCCTAAAAGAGACTAAGTGTCTCATTTCTTACCAAAACCAATCTGAATTGACTCAATCACACCAAATATCGATAACGAAACATAAAGAAGCATAAAATGGGAGAAACAGTGTGGTGACTCATAAGACGGCGGGTCAGGTCGTCACAATACATTTTTTGGATTCACATGTCTATGTCTAAGAAAGTAGGTGGAGATCAACTGTGTATTATTCCAGTGGAAATTATTGAAGGTGAAGTTAGTCGATAGTTAGCTTATGCGGGATATCTACTTGTTATCCTTGTTAAGTAAGTTTAGGAGTCGAAATTGCTCCCGTGAATGTGTTATGGCGAAGTCTGTAGATATAAGGGGCTATTGAAGGCTGAGAGTGTTGTGGAAATGAATATTTTCTCTTGATTGCATAGCAGTTGGTTTTTATTTGAAAGGTACCTTTTAGGTGATATAATTTAAAATGTGCAGTCCATTCCCAAGTAACATCATGATAAAGTAGTGTTTGTAATGTTGAGGTTCTTGTCATTAATATATAAATATTGTGGTGCTTTATCGAGTTGAATGCCACATGGGAAGCGAAAGATGAACTGAAAGAAAAATATCTCCATCTATTTGAACAAGTCCAGTAGTGATCGTCCGAACTCTTATCTCTAAGCAAATTGGGGTTGTGTTCCATTTGGTGCAAAGACACCCCATATCTCCCTAACTGCTTTACTATTGTAACTTCTCAAGTTGTGCAAGAATTGTATGTGTTATGACTATTTGAGTCATGTGTAAACCCTTTTTGGTAAATAAAAGTTTTGTAAGAACTCTTGTGATAAGTGAATGATTAATGGTAGTATAGATTACAACAACAACAACTACCCAGTAATGTCCCACAAAGTGCGGTCTGGGGATAATGGTAGTATAGATTGGTAACGATTAATTGAAATGCATATAGTGTATTGGTTGAACTGTATGAGACTCACTAAAGTGACTAAACTATGTGTAAAAATGTATCAAGTGATTGAATATGTGCAAATATCGAGGAAATAAATTGTATACTAGTTGTAGGGATAATAGGAGTTATCTAATGCTTCTTGGAAATATGTTTCGGTGGCTATCTGACAGGTGGATATGTCCAAATTACAAAGAGAACTCTGGCAAAATTTTCTAAAAATAGGGGAGTTAGTGAAAAATTTGGTATCTTGCATATCATTTATTTCAAAATCAACTGATTTTCAAATCCTCATTCGAGGATGAAAGATCCTAGGAGGGGGAGAATGTAAGGCCCCGGAAACTTTTGCTAATTAACCTAGGATTTCGTGGTGCCACATAGGCTTATTATAATATTTTTTGTGCTATTAACATGGTGTACATCAATTTGATTTGGTAAATATGTGTATAAGTCTTAGAGTAAGTAATTTGAGGTCCAAGTAAAGGCATAAGTTTAAGGAAAATTAGAAAAGTTCATAATATGCTAAGATTCCAAATGTACTTGCATTAGTTCATATTTTGAACGAGCATAACTAAATACGTATGAGGTTTTATGTGATGAACAACCTATCATATGAATGTTCTTCGAGTCTAGTTTCCAACAATCCAAACCGTTCGTATTTTGGACATTCCTACACAAAGTTATGATCAAATTACCAAAGGCTGGAAAATGCGATCCTGTGTCAAAACTGTGATCGCAAAACCTGTCGCATTTCTGACTTTGCGATCACATTTCTGTCGCAACCTGGGCCAGTGTAGCCTAGTTTTAGGCATCGATTTTTTGGCTAGCATTATGGTTTTGTGGTCCATTTTGCGATAGCAAACCCGATTTCGGAGGGTTAATTTTCCTATTTTTATAAGCTGACCCCATTTCAATATATAGGATTTGGGGTTCATTTTGGGGTCATTTCTTACTGATTTTAGAGAGAGATGAGAGCATATATGGAGAGAAATGAGAGATATAGCTTTATAATCATCCAAACCTTACATCAACCTTCAAGAATCAAAGAGACCAATCATGAGTTTTTCATCTAACAGATTGGAATTGCTAGAATTTCCGGAACGTTGTAGTAACTTAAGTAAAGCTTAATCGAGGTATGTATGACTAATCTTAACCTTTGTAAGGTCCCTTTGTTTGGTGTACAAGTAATTGTTATGTGATTACTTATGTGGACTATTCGTGAATTCTTGTGATTAATGTGCCTTGAACATTATTGGTTAAGTCTTCTGATATGATGGTGCAAGTAAATGGCAACAAACCAAATGTGTGGTTGTGAATGTGTTTGTGCGGTAAGAGCTGTGTAACAAATGATGGAAAGAAATCGTAATTGATACAATTGAAACAATTGTGGTAATATCATGTGTGGCTTGTCATGTGCAATTATCGTTGTGACTTAAATTGTACATTGGGCTATTGTATATGATGGAAATAGTATTGATGTTTATGAAAATTCTTGTGAATTGTTGTTGTTGTTGTTGTTGTTGTTGTTGTGTGAATTATGATTTGTCTGGTAGAATCAAGTTGCACGCCACAATATGAAATAATAAGGTGTGGGTCGTGGTGATAAGGGTGGCCGAGGTAATAAGTGTGGGAAAGTGATCGAAATCACTATTGAAATGAAAATATGTGAAAGTTGTGAAATCAATAATGTTGAAAAGGGAAAAAGAGATATTGTGAACTTGTTTGGCTTTCGTTGTTCCTTTCATATGCGCTTAATTTGTTGATTCTATTTCTACTTGCTATCTGTGTATTTATTCACTACTTTGGGTAAAGTTTGTTCATACATATCAGTACAATTCAAATGTACTGACGTCCCTTTTACCGGGGGCACTACATTCATGTTATGATTGTAGGTGGTTCTATAGCAGGTACTCCAGTCCACCAACAGTACCACTCCTTCACTTCCCGTCAGCTGAATTGGTGAGCCCCTTTCCTCTCGGGGCCATGTGTGGCTCATGCCGCCTTTTTTCCAAAGTCTATTTTGGTATTCGTATAAGGTATAGCCGGAGCCTTATTGCTGGCATTTTCATACTATTCTTCAGTTGTATTTAGAGGCTCCGTAGACAGATTGTGGGTAGTGTCAGGTATTAAAATTTAAAATAGAAATATTGATGTTTGACAATGATGTATAAAGCTTGTAATACCTTTAAAATGGCGAATGAAGTTGCTAATGGAAATCGTTAATGATATGTTTATAGAACGTCACGACCCCAGCCCCGGTCGTGATGGTGCCCTACACACTGCTAGGCAAGTCCAACCAATTTAACAACCTTAACCTTTTTATGTAGTTCACAATAATTATCATAGATAAATTACAAAATTGAAAACACTGGAAGTCTGAAATAGAGTTAAAATATGTGGAATCCAAGATGATAATACTACAATATAGCCCCCAACAGAATCTGGTGTCGCAAATCTGAGCCTCTATTACAGAATTAGCACCCTAATACATATCAGCTAGGAAATACTGAATTAAACAGGAGATGGAGGGGAGAGATCAGGGCTGCGATCGCCAGTGCAGCTACCTCGATGCTCTCGAATAAGTGCTGCCAAGCTGGAAGTCCTCAATGATAGTAGAATCACCTGGATCTGATGTGCAGGGAGTAATGTGAGTACTCTGATCCAGCGTTAATAAATATAAGTAAAGACTGAGAATCAGAAATCATGGAATAAAACAAAGTGAACTATAACTGGCAGTACAATACATATAATAGTGAAGCAATAAGCCGATGAAATCAAAGTACAGATGCTGAGGCAGGTATAACAGATAAGGTACAAATGTATGAATGCAATTCAATGCATATGATTGTATATTCCAGTACCCACTACAGCATGGAACCCGAGCCATCCATATTTATTTATCGTCGACGGCGCTTACAAGGGGTATGTACAGACTCCGGAGGGGCTCCTACAGCCCAAGCCCAATATCAATATAATCAACTGGCCCTCGACCTCAATAACAATGTAATACTGCTGCGTATTGCAGCCCGAGCCATCCATATGTCCAGAAATTCACATAAGCCTCTCGGGCACATAAAAAATAACAGTTGTTAGCTAAAATATCGTTTAAAATTTATTTAAGTTTTCAAAGTTTAGAAATGTGGCTGAGTTTGCAAACAGTATTTAAAACCTTGGACCGAGATCAAATAATATACAAAGTATGTGAAAACTGTGATATCAATCTCTGAAGGATTCAAATAATTGGCATGAAGCCCAAATATAATAATTAAATCCCAACTAGGATGATTATAAAACAATTTCAACTCAAAAAATACAATAGAAACAACTCTCGAGACGGACCAAGTCACAATCCCCAATAACAAACGACCCCGCACTCGCTGTAGAGTGCGTGTCTCGCCTCAATATATCGCTACGATGTGAAATTCCGGAGTTTCAAACCCTTAGGACATCATTTACATCTATTACTCACCTCTAGCTGGCCAAAGTCTAGCTCGCTATGCCTTTGCCTCTCGAATCGACCTCCTCACGTATCAAATTTGATTAAAATCAAACGAATCCGTCATAATATGCCAAGGGAACAAAACCCAATCAAAATAATCAAAAAATAGCAAGAATTCTCGAAATTAGCAAAACCCGAGCACTGGGCCCACTTCTCAAAACTCAGAAACTTTTACACCAATGGATTCATTATCTCTCCACGAGTCTACAAATCAAAATCACAAGAATCGGAGTCCGTTTGACCCATCAATTCCCTAGTTTACACTTTCTTAAGTTCAAGCCCTAAACCACCATTTTTGACCTTTAGTTCCTTGATTGTTCAGTCTAAATCCATAATATTTGGACCATAAAATTGTATTATAAATCCAAGAAGCCATACCTGATTAAATCCCTCGAAACCCTCTTCAAAATCACCAATAAGCTCTCCAAGTTCGAAGTCCAAAATGTTGTTCTTTCAAAAATTCCCGAAGAAGACTTAATTAAATGCTCTGCCCAGTCATTTTTCTCTTGCAATCCCGTTTCCCCTTATGCGGGACTGATTATGCGTCCATTACACCGCATCTGCAATATTCCACTTATGGGCCACGACCGCTTATACGATCCAGATCTCGCACCAGCGAGACCGCTTCTGCAGTCCAGGATTCTGCGGTCCAGGATTCTGCTTCTACGGAACCTGCTCAAATCTATTTTCGCTTCTGCGACCTTCCCGTTTGCTTTTGCGAGACCGCACCTGCGGTCCCATAACCACAGGTGCGAAAACACCAGATACCAGCAAACTTAAATATGCAACAACGTCAAAACTCTCTGTTTACCCACCCGACCTCACCCCGAGGCCCCCTGTACCTCAACCAAAAACACAGACATGGTCCAATACCCTATTCCAACTTGTTCCAATCGAAAAAACACGTCTAACAATACAAAAATCCTCAAATCTCATCAAATTCAAGCCTAAGTTCTTCAAATTCCTCCGAAACTCGCATTCGATCAGAAACCCAACTAAATCACCTCCGAATCATCTAAAATTTTGTACACATATCCCAAATCACTTAAAGAAGCTACTACAACTCTCAGAATTTCATTCCGACACTTGGATCAAAATCTCACCTATCAACCGGATATCGCCAAAATGCAAACTTCGCCAATTCAAGCCTAGTTCTATACTGGACCTCCAAAATCAATTCCGATCACACTCCTTATTCACAAATCACTCCCCGAAGCTAATCGAATCACCAAAAATCACATCCAAGCCTTCTAGCCCATGAGTCAACATACGGTTGACTTTTTTAAACCAAACCTTTCTTAAAGAGACTAAGTGTCTCATTTCCTACCAAAACCAATCCAATTCAACTCTAACACATTGAACGTCAGTAATGAAACATGAAGAAACATATAATATGGGAAATGGGGTTGTAACACATGAGACGACGGGTCGGGTCATCACATCCTCCCCAACTTAAACAAACGTGCGTACTCGAGCAGGTCAAGAAACATACCTGAAGCCTCAAACATGTGAGGATATCTGCTCCGCATCTCTTGCTCGGTCTCCTAGGTAGCCTTCTCCACAGGCCAACCTCTCCACTGCACCTTCACCAAAGCTATGTCCTTTGATCTCAACTTCCGAACCTGACGACCCAAGATAGCCACTAGCTCCATATCCTATGTCAAATCCTCATCCTATTGTACCTTGCTCAAGTCCAAAATATGAGATGCATCCCCAACATACTTCCAGAGCATAGAAACATGGAATATCGGATGAACACCCGACAAGTTGGGTGGAAAAGCAAGCATATATGCCACATTTCCAATCCTTCTAAGTACCTCAAAAGGCCCAATAAATCGCGGACTCAACTTCCCTTTCTTTTCAAATCTCATAACGCCATTCATGGGCAAAACCTTCAGCAAGACCTTCTCACCCACCATGTAAGATACATCCCAACCTTATGATCCGCATAACTCTTCTGACGCGACTCAGCTGTACGAAGTCTCTCTTGGATCACTTCACCTTCTCTATGGCGTCTTGGACCAACTCTGTCCCCAATAACCTAGCTGTCGGGCTCAAACCAATCGGCCGGATATCTACACCACCTCCCATATAAAGCCTCATACGGTGCCATCTGAATATTGGAATGATAGCTATTATTGTAGGCAAACTCTGCGAGCGGCAAAAACACATCCCAACAACCTCCGAAATCAATCACACAGGCATGCAACATGTCCTCTAATATATGAATGGTACGCTTGGACTGCCCGTTCGTTTGAGGATGAAACACTGTGCTCGACTCTACCTGTGTACCCAACTCTCGCTGAAAGGTCCTCCAAAACTAGGAAGTAAACTGAGTACCCCTATCTGAGATAATAGAAATTGCGACCCCATGCAGAACAATCTCCCGGATGAAAATCCCCTCCAGCCGCTCTGAAGAATAAATTGTACATACCGGAATGAAGTGCATGGACTTGGTCAGCCGATCCACAATCACCCAAATCAAATCAAACTTCCTCGAGGTCCGATGAAGGCCACTCACAAAATCCATAGTGACTCTCTCCCACTTCCACTCGGAAATAACCATCTGCTGAAGTAGACTAACCGGTCTCTGATGCTCGTATTTCACCTACTGACAATTGAGAGACCAAGCTACATAACCCATAATATATTTCTTCATTCTCCTCCACCAATAGTGCTGCCTCAAATCCTGATACATCTTCATGACAACCGGATGGATGGAATACCGCGAGCTGTGAGCCTCCTCAAGAACCAGCTCTCTAAGACCATCTACATTGGGCACATAAATCCGGCCCCGCATCTTCAACACACAATCATCACCAATGTTCACATCTCGGGCATCGCCATGCTGAACTCTGTATTTGAGGATAAGCAAATGCGGATCATCATACTGGCGCTCTCTTGCGATCATATCAAGAAAAACGAGAAACCATGCAAGCAAAGACCCGACTGGGCTCTGAAATGTCTAATCTCACCAACCGATTGGCCAAAGCCTGAACATCAACTGTAAAGGGCCTCTCCCCAACTAGAATATACACCAAACTCCCCATACTGACTGCCTTTCGGCCCAAAGCATCAGCCACTACATTGGCCTTTCCGGGATGATACAGAATGGTAATATCATAATCTTTTAGCAACTCAAGCCACCTCCGCTTTCTCAAATTAAGATCTATTTGCTTGAACAAATGCTGAAGACTACGATGATCAGTGAACACCTGACAAGATACGCCATATAAATAGTGCCTCCAAATCTTCAAAACATGAACTATAGTAGCCAACTCTAAGTCGTGAATAAGGTAGTTCTCATGGGACTTCAACTGAGCAGAGGCATAAGCAATCACTCTACCCTCCTACATCAACACACAACCAATCCCAACTATCGAAGCATCACAATAAATGGTATAAAAGCCTGAAGCTGATGGCAAGACCAATACTGGAGCTGTGGTCAAAGCGGTCTTGAGCCTCTAAAAGCTCTCCTCACACTCGTCCGACCATACAGACGGAGCACCATTCTGCGTCAACTTGGTCAAGGGTGAGGCAATAGATGAAAAACCCGGAATGAATCGGCGATAATAACCTTCCAAACCGAGGAAACTATGAAACTCTACTGAGGACGGTATAGCCAACTCTGAACAACCTCTATCTTTTTTGGATCAACCTGAATACCATCGCTGGATATCACGTTCCCCAAGGAATACACTAAACTAAGCCAAAACTCACACTTGGAGAACTTTGCATAAAGCTTCACCTTCCTCAATCTCTGTAATACCACCCGTAAATGCTCCACTTGCTCCTTCTGGCTACACGAGTACACCGGAATATCATCAATGAACACGATAACAAAAGAATCCAAATACGAATGAAATACATTGTTCATCAAATGCAAGACGCTGATGGGGCATTGGTTAGCCCAAAAGACATAACCAGAAACTCATAGTGACCATATCTAGTCTGAAAGCAGTCTTAAAAATATCTGACTCCCTGATCTTCAACTGGTGATAATCTGAACGGATATGGATCTTAGAGAACACCCTCGTTCCCTAAAGATGGTCGAATAAATCATCCATACGAGGCAGGGGATACTTGTTATTCACTGTTACTTTGTTCAACTGCATGTAGTCATTGCACATTCTCATTGTGACATCCTTCTTCTTCACAAATAAATAGGTGCACCCCACGATGACGCACTAGGCCGAATAAACCACTTTTATAGGAGTTCCTGAAGCTGCTCTTTCAATTCTTTCAACTCCGATGGTGCCATCTGATACGGTGGAATGGAAATAGGCTGAGTGCCCGGCACCAGGTCAATACCAAAATTAATATCCCTGTCTGATGGCATGCCCGACAGGTCTGCATGAAATACATCTGGGAAATCCCTCACAATGGGAATAGAATCAAGGCTAGGAGCTTCAGCTCCAACATCTCTAGCAAACTCCAAATACAAGAGACAACCCTTCCCAAACATACGTTGGGCCTTCAAGAAAGAAATAAATCTACTAGGAACATAGTCAATCATACCACGCCACTCGATCCTCGGAACACCCGGTGCCAAAGTGACTGTCTTTGAATGACAATCTAGAATAGCATGAAATGGAGATAGCCAATCCATGCCCAGAATAACATCGAAGTCTACCATGCTCAAAAGCAATAAATCAACTTGGGTCTCCAGACCCCCAATTGTCACAAGACAAGACCGATACATATGGTCTACAATAATAGTATTGCCCACTGAGATAGACACGTGCACCGATAAAGCAAGACACCCTCAGATCGTACCCAAATAATGAGCAAAATATGATGACACATAAGAATAGGTAGAACCACATCAAATAAGACAGGGGCATCTCTGTGGAAGACTAAAATAATACATGTGATAACAACATCTGATGCAAGGGTACTTGTCTTGTCTGGAATAGCATAAATCAAGCCTGACCGCCACCTGATTGGCTTCTACCTCTAGGTGTCCCCTAGCTGCCTGACCCCCACCCCTATCTGACTGGGCGGGTGCTGAAGAAACTGAAGCAGAAGATGAGGGTTGATCCCTCTGCTGGAGCTGACTGGCTGCCTGACCCCCACCCCTATCTTACTGGGCGGGTCCTGAAGAAACTGGAGCAGAAGGCGAGGGTTGATCCCTCTGCTGGAACTGACCACCACGACGTTGAGGACACTACCTCTTTATATGGACAAACTCACCGCACTCGTAGTAACTACCAAGTTCTGGAGAAGGGGACTGAAGGGAACTCCTCGTACCAAAATGACAGCCGATGCACTTGATGTAGAAGAACCTTGAGCTGAAGCGGCATATGATAAGCTCTGAGCTGGAAGGGACCAAAATGAAGGCTGACCCTACTGGAACTCCTAATGACCACAGCCTGAAGACCTTCCACTATACTCTGGATAAGTCGACTGAGGAGGTTTAAAGAAATGACCTCTACCATGCTGGAACTGGCTCCTAGAAGAAGCACCACTAATCTACCTAACCTCGAGGCCTCTTGTCCCCCCTTTCTCACTTTCTGCGGAGAACTGTCTCAATATCCCAAGCAATGTCAACCACCTCCTCAAACGAAGTACCCAATACTCTCTCTTTAGTCATCAAATTGCAGTGGGAGTAGCTGAGGCCATCCATAAATCTCTGGATCCTCTCATGGTATGTCGAAATCATCCAAGTAGCATGACGGGCCAACTGTGAGAACCTCATTTCGTACTGAGTCATAGACATTTCCCCTTGAGTCAACCACTCAAACTGACGTCGCAGTTCCTCTTTGCGGGCTGCAGTACATACTTCTCTAAAAAGAGAATGGAGAACTGCTGCCAAATAAGGGGTGCTGCACCAAAAGACCTATGCCTCTCAAAATACTACCACCAGATAAATGCAGCCCCTGAGAACTGGAAGGTAGTAAAAGCCACACCGCTCAACTCCAAAATCCCTGCGGTGTGAAGCATGCGCTGACACTTGTCAAGAAAACCCTGGGAATCCTCTCCCTTTGCGCCACTAAATGTCAGAGGCTGGAGCCTACCAAATCTCTCGAGACGATGCTGATCATTGTCTGGCATAGCTGGAACCACAAAATTCTGAACTGGGGCAGCCAGCTGAACTAGAGCTACTCCTGGTGTCTGCAATCCCTGCATAACCTGCTCTGGTGTGCGAGTAGCGGGGGTCTGATTACCTCCCCTGGCCTGCGAAGTAGCTGCTGTAGTATTGACTTAGACTGCTTGAGCCAGGCCAGTGCGAACTGATAGTATATGAGCCAAGGCCTCCTGGAGACCTGGAATCGCAATAGGCACTGTTGGTGCCTGCACAGGTGTTGTTCGAGCATCCGCAGCTGGGGTCTGGTTCTGAGCTGGGGCAATTGGTGGATCAATAGGTGTTGCCCTTGCTCTACTCTGCCTCGCCCCCTAGTGGCCTTAGTGGGTGGTACTAGTGGTCACCCGTCACGTCCGGTAGTACGGGTCCTCGCCATTTACGAGAGAATAGAATACATAAGTTTAGTTTGCGGATCAACAAAGACGCACGACAAGAATTTCAAGAATATGAAGTTTTCCTAAAGGTTTTAAAACCTCTCGAGGATAAATACAGACCTCTCTATACCGATCCATGAGACGCTACTAAACTGGCTCATGAATCGCGAGACCAAGCAACCTAGGCTCTAATACCAACTTGACACGACCCCTGTCCCGGTCGTGATAGTGCCCAACACGCTACTAGGCAAGTCCGATCAATCTATCAACCTTAACCCTTTTATGTAGTTCAAAACAATTATCATAGATAAATTACTAAGTTGAAAACACTGGAAGACTTAAATAGAGTTAAAATATGCGGAATCTAAGATAACAATACTATTATATAGCACCCAATAGAATCCAGAGTCGTAGATCTAAGCCTCTATTATAGAGTTAGCACCTAAATACATATCAACTAGGAAATACTGAATAAAATAGGAGATTCAGAGGAGAGATCAAGGCTGCGATCGCCAATGCAGCTACCTCGATACTCCCGGATAAGTGCTGCCAAGCTGGAAGTCCTCAACGATAGCAAAAGCACCTGGATCTACACGCAAGGTGCATGGAGTAATGTAAGTACTCTGACGGAGTGAGTAATAAACATAAATAGAGACTGAGAATAAGAAATCATGGAATAAAACAAAGTAAACTATAACTAACAGTCCAGAACATATAACAGTGAAGCAATAAACTGATGAAATCAAAGTACAGATGCTGAGGCAGGTATTAAAAATAAGGTACAAATGCATGAATGCAATACAATGCATATAGTGGTACATTCCAGTACCCACTGCGGCGTGTAGCCCAAGCCATCCATATCTATTTATTATCGAGGACGCTTACTGGGGTGTGTACAAACTCCAGAGGGACTCCTACACCTCAAGCGCAATATCAATATACTCAACTGGCCCTCGGCCTCAATAATTATGTAATACTACTTCGGCGTGCAGCCCAAGCCATCCATATGTCCACAAATTCACATAGGCCTCTCGGGCACTTTAAAAATAACAATTCTCAGTCCAAAATATTGTTCAGAATATCATTTAAGTTTTCAGAGTTTAGAAATTTGGCTGAGTTTGGAAATAGTATTTAAAACCTTGGACCGAGATCAAACAATATGCAAAGTATGCGGAAATTGTGATATCAATCTCTGAGGGATTCAAATAATTGGTACGAATCCCAAATATAACAATTTAATCCCAAGTAGGACGATTATCAAAAAGGTTCTAGTCGAGAGCACAATAGAAATAACTCTCAGGATGGTCCAAGTCAAAATCCCCAATAACAACGATCCCGCACTCGTCATAGAGCGCGTGTATCGCCTCAATATAGCGCTACGATATGAAATTTCGAGGATTCAAACCCTCAGGATCTCATTTACATCTATTACTCACCTCAAGCCGGCCAAATTCTAGCTTGTTCTGCCTTTGCCTCTCGAATCTACCTCCTCGAACGTTGAATCCGATTAAAACCACAACGAATCCGTAAAAATATGCCAAGGGAACAAAACCCAATCAAAATAATCGAAAAACAACAAGAATTCTTGAAATTAGCAAAATCCGAGCCCCGTGCCCACTTCTCGAAACTCAAAAACTTTTACACCAACAGATTCCTTATCTCCCCACGAGTCTATGCATATCAAAATCACAAGAATCGGAGTCCATTTGATCCCTCAAATCCCTAGTTTATACTCTCCTAAGTTCAAGCCCTATACCACCATTTTTTACCTTTGATTCCTTGATTATTTGGTCTAAATCCATATTTGTTTGCACCATAAAATCGTATTCTAAGTCCATGAATCCATACCTGATTAATGCCCTCGAAACCCTCTTCAAAATCGCCAAAAAGCTTTACAAGTTCGAAGTCCAAAATGTTGTTCTTTCAAAAACTCGGAAAAAGACTTAATTAAATGCTCTGCCCAGTCATTTCACTCCTGCAGTCCCATTTTCACTTATGTGGGACCACTTCTGCATCCTTTACACGAAATCTGTGATTTTCCACTTAAGGCCATGACCGCTTCTGCGATCCAGAACTCGCACCAGCAAGACCGCTTCTGCGGTCCGGGCTTCTGCTTTTGCGGAACCTGTTCAAATCCATTTCCACTTCTGCAAGACCGCACCTGCGGTCCCATAACCGCGGGTGCGTAAACACTAGATACCAACAAACTTAAACATGAAACAATTCCAAACCTCTCCGTTTAACCACCCGAACTCACCCCAAGGCCCCCGAGACCTCAACCAAAAACACAGACATGGTGCAATACCCTATCCCAACTTGTTCCAATCATAAAAACACGTCTAACAACACAAAAATCCTCAATTCTCATCAAATTCAAACCTAAGTTCTTCAAGTTCCTCTGAAACTCGCATTCGATCAAGAATCCAACCAAATCACCTCTGAATCATCTGAAATTATGCACACACATCCTAAATAACCTAATGAAGCTATTGCAACTCTCGAAATTCCGTTCCGACCCTTTGATCAAAATATCACCTATCAACCGGATATTGCAAAAATGCAAACTTCGCCAATTCAAGCCTAGTTCTATATTGGACCTCCAAAATTAATTTCGATCACAGTCCTAAGTCACAAATCACTCCCCGAAGCTAACTAAATCGCCAAAATCATATCCAAGCCTTTTATCTCATAAGTCAACATCCGGTTGACTTTTCCAATCCAAACCTTCCTTAAAGAGACTAAGTATTTCATTTCCTACCAAAACCAATCTAATTCAACTCTAACACACCAAACGCCAATAATGAAATAGAAAGAATCATAGAATGGGGGAAACGGGACTGTAACACATAAGACGACGGGTCGGATCGTCACATAGAATTTGATTAATGGAGTCCATCTCCTATTTATTCATGAGTTAGTTGGGTAGAACGAGACCTAACAGGCTTGCTCGGTTAGGGTTAATCGGTTGAGCACCGGTCGTGCTCCTCGAGTTTTGGGGTGTGATACTCAAGACCTCCAATCACAAATATATGAACGATGGACTCGATCTAACACAATAGAATCGCCTACCGTAGTAAACACATAAATATGAGAACTCAAATAATCACTAGGCATGACCAGATACAGTGCAAAACAAGATGATACATATGAGTATGTAGACCTTGGATCAAATAACACTGAAGTATCTGTGACGATCCGGTCGGTCGTCTTTGAAAATTATGCCTTGTTCTCCCATTAACTATTTCCCCTAAGTTCGTTTCCGCTATTTTTGTTTTCCGGGACATTTGGTGATAAAATTCAGAGAGTTTTGGGACACTTAGTCCCTAAATGAGAGCTTAAGTGCTGGAAAATGGTCTGTAATCGGAATAGGGAAAGACAACCTCGAAATGGAAATCTGATGGTTCTGTTAGCTCCGTTAGGTGATTTCGAGGTTGAGAGCGTGTTCAGAATATATTTTGGATGTCCGTAGCTCATTTAGGCTAGAAATACCGAAAGTTAAAATTTGGAAGTTTTCCGGTCCGATAGTGAATTTTTGATCTGAGGGACAGAATGGGGTTCTAGAAGTGCTGAAGCACCGTCATGTCATTTGGGAAGTACGTGCAATGTTTTAGGTCAATCGGACAAGTGTTGATTAGGTTTTGGATCGAAAGCGTGTTTTAGATGAACTTGAAGTTCTTAGGCTTGAATCTTTGATTTAATCGAGGTTTCTATGTTGTTTTAGATGTTTTAAGGATTGGTATGAGTTTGGCTAGGGTATTCTATGGTATTGGTGTTTTTGGATGAGGTCCCGGGGTCCTCGGGTATGTTTCGAATGCTCGACGGGTTACTTTTGTAAGTTAGAAGGAAATAGCAGCAGGCCTTCTGTTGTTTTCGCTTCTGCAGCTTTGGAACTGCAGAAGCGGTGCCGTATTAGCAACCCTCATACTGTACAAGTGAGTTGGTCCCTTCTCCTCTAAGACCGCAGAAGCAGTCAGCTATCCGCAAAGGCGGTTATAAGTCCACAGAAGCGGACTCAGGCCCTTTAAGTTAAAACCGCAAAAGCGGTGGTTTGTCCACATAAGTGTGACCACAGAAGTGGCCCGTAGTCCACAAAAGCAAAAATCACTATTATGATAAGGGTTTATCGAGGCTTAATTTCAAAAGTTGAAATTCGATTTTGAGCTCGGGCAAGGGCGATTTTAAGAGGATTTCGAAGATGAGGTTACTGGTAACGTATCTATGATCCTTTCTAGTTATATTCCATAGTTTAGTAGTTAAATCCATCATTTAAATTTGAATTAAGGATAAAAAATGGAAGAATTTGGGTGAAAGTTCATTGACTAAACTATTGGGTTTTGAGGGGGCATTCGAGCTCCGATTTATGAGATTGTTATATGGTTAGACTCGTGAGAGTAAGAGGTTTCTAAAAATGTGAAAATTATTCGATTTTGAGACATTGTCCTGAAGGGCGTTTTAGTCATTTTACCTATTTTCGCGCCCTAGCTTTAATTTTTATAGTGGAATTTGTTACTTGCGATGTTATTTATAATATGTAATTGGTTTTAATAGATTTGGGCCACTCTTTGCTTACTGATTTTGCACTGATTCGAGGTAAGTGGCTTGTCTAACCTTGTGTGGGGGACTTTGTCCCTTAGGATATGATATTTGGTATTTGAATGCCTGTACGTGAGGTGACAAGCACGTACTTGAGCTAATTAATGAAAACCCAAATTTTAACTTAATATACTTGAACTAAGTTTTCTTTCGTATTTACTTTATTATACTTGCTACTATTGCATGTGCTATTATAGAAAAGCATGTTTAGATTATCCAAAACTTGCCTATTTGTTTAATTTGCCTTAACTAATATTACATGAAGCATGTTCGGTAAGAATTATTTGTTACCTTGTATTGTTGTACTTCAATTTCTGAATATTTCTCTGATATTGGTTGCGCATTTACATTGGGACTACTGATGTGGGATTCCTATAGCTCCCCCTTGTTTGTCTACTTTGGGACAGTGGGTTCGATTCCCGATAAATCCCCCCTGCATGGTTATATGGAACTACGGCAATGCAGCCGGTAGATTCCCCGAGTACTGGGTATTTATATTTGATGGACTACGGGTCAGATTCCTGGGAGATCCTTCAGATACATTCATACGGTGGAGTACGGGTTAGATTCCCGGGATATCCTTCAGAAATATTCATACGATGGACTATGGGTTAGATTCCCAAGAGATCCTTTAGATATATTCATATGGTGGACTACGGTACGGTATCCTAGGAGCTCCTTGTACAGATTGACAAAAAGGACTACAGGATGGTATCCTGGAAGGTCCTCATTAGTTTGAGTAGATTTGGGCCACTCGGAGTCGGATACTCATGGCAAGGGCATCGTTCTTTACTAATTTTGCACTGGTTCGAGGTAAGTGGCTTGTCTAACCATGTAGGAGGGACTTTGTCCCTTAAGATATGATATTAGGTATTTGAATGCCTTTACGTGAGGTGACAAGCACGTACTTGAGCTAATTAATGAAAACCCAAGTTTTTACTTAATATACTTGAACTGAGTTTTCTTTCGTATTTGCTTTATTCTACTTGTTACTATAGCCTGTGCTAGTAAAGAAAAGCATGTTTAGATGATCCAAAACTTGCCTATTTGTTTAATTTGCCTTAATTGAAATTACGTGAATCATGTTAGGCTAGAATTATTTGTTACCTCGTATTGTTGTACTTCAATTTTTGAATATTTCTCTAATTTTGG
The DNA here is from genome assembly GCA_034376525.1 of Nicotiana benthamiana. Classification (NCBI taxonomy): domain Eukaryota; kingdom Viridiplantae; phylum Streptophyta; class Magnoliopsida; order Solanales; family Solanaceae; genus Nicotiana; species Nicotiana benthamiana. Next base: position 94,559,238 of record CM067323.1, on the reverse strand, counting down.
TTGTGCATTTACATTGGGACTATGGATGTGGGATTCCGGTAGCTCCCCCTTGTTTGTTTACTTTGTGACTGCGGGTTCGATTCCCGATAAATCCCCATGCACGGTTATATGAAACTACGACAATGCAGCCGATAATTCCCCCAATACTGGGTATTTATATGCGATGGACTACGGGTTAGATTCTCGGGAGATCCTTCAGATTCATTCATACGGTGTAATATGGGTTAGATTCCCCGGAGATCCTTCAGATATATTCATACGGTGGACTACAGGATGCTATCCCGGGTGCTCCTCGTACAGATTGACAAAAAGGACTACAAGACGGCATCCTGGAAGGTCCTCATTAATGGTGTTGGTATTGAGTTGTTTACTCCATGTTATCTTATTATTCTGCGGGTTAATTGTTGTTGTGTAGTCCGATTTATTTAATAGTGGTATATCATTATTCTGCTTATTTCATGCTGTTGTCAATCTTATCATTATAATTTATCTTAGTACGGCCCTGACCTTCCTCGTCACTACTCAACCGAGGTTAGGCCCACTTACTGAGTACCGCTATGGTATACTCATGCCTCTTCTGCGCATGTTTTTCATGTGCAGATCCTGGTACTTCCGACCAGGAAAATTATCACTAGCTTCAGGGAGCTTACGGAGACTTGAGGTATATCTGCTACATCCGCAGATCCGAAGTCTCTATTCTATTCCAGCTGTAGTCGATAGCCTTTCTCCTTCTATCGATGTTTGTTTTTTATACTGTAGAGTAGAGCGTATTATGACACCCATTTAGCCTGCATTGCCCGTGGGTTTCCGGGTCTTTGGGATAGTTTCAGAATGTTAAGTGCTAAAGTGTGTGTGCCAGGCGGAAAATATATACATTATTCACGATATTTCGCTTTTAGATTATCAAAATTTCGTAAATGTTGTTACTTTCGCAATGTGTTAGGTTTCTTAGTGATGAAGAATGGGTGCCGTCATGACATGTTCACAATCAATGAACTAGGGTTGCGACAAGTTTGTATTAGAGCTCTAGGTTCATAGGAGTCACGGGACGCATGCCGGTATATTATAGTCTCGCTAATCGGTACAAAGATGTCTGTACATATTTATGAGAGGCTATGTAAATGTTTAGGAAAAATTGTCACTTCATTAAATTGCTTGTCGTGCTATATTTTTGACATTGACTCTAAACTTCTTTTTTCTATTCACTCACAGATGGTGAGGACACGCACGACCCAGGACGACCAGGCACCCGCACCCCCTCCTATTGTCATTAGAGGCAGGGGCCTGGGTAGGGGTCGTGGACGCGGGCGTAGTGCAGCCAAAGCGCGTGAGCGAGCTGCCGCCGAGGTACCGCCCGCAGATCCAATTAGGGCGCAGGCACCTGACACGCCGATAGCCACCACTACTCCAACTGTTCAGGAGGCATTGTCATAGTTTATGAGTATGTATACTACGCTATCGCAGGCAGGGTTTCTTCCCTTTCCTTCAGCTACATCTCAGGCCGGGGGAGGAGCCCAGACTCCTGTAGCCCGCACTCTGGAGTAGAGGGTGCATATGGGGCAGGTTCCAGATATTATCCCTATCCAGCCTGCAATACAGATTCAGCCCGAGGATGGGGCACCTGCTTTTGAGGATGAGCAGGGTATATTGGAGAGGTTCAAGAAGTATGACCCTCCTGTTTTCAGCGAACTATCTACAGATGATGCTTTGGGGTTACTGGAGTATTGTCACCACATCTTTCACACCATGGGTATTACTGCCTCAAGCGGGGTTTCTTTTGCAGCTTTCCAGCTTTGGGGAGCCGCCTATGACTGGTGGCGCACCTTTGAGTTAGACAGTCCGAACAAGGCTTCCTCCCTGGCTTGGACTCAGTTTCTATACATGTTTCAGAGGGAGTTTGTCCCCCAGAGCATCCGAGATACATGGCGCGTAGAGTTTGAGAATTTGTACTAGGGCCCTATGACTGTCTCTGAGTATGCCATCTGTTATACTAGGTTGGCCAGAGATGCATCGGCTTTGGTGGCTACTGTTTGTGAGAGGGTTCACCAATTTATTGAGGGACTTATTCCTCCTATCATGTCTGGCATGGCTCAAGAGTTGGAGATGGATATACCCTATCAGCGGGTAGTGAGCACAGCCAGGAGGATATAGGGTATGCACGCCAGAGAGCGAGAGGAGAGAGAGGCCAAGAGGTTTCGAGAGTCGGGTTACTACTCTGGTACCCGTACATTGGCAGCAAGACGTCATGGTAGGGGCTATACGGGTCGCCCAGTTCACTCAGCTGTTCCTTCATCCATCAGTACCCCAGCTCCCCAAGATCTTAGGAGCCTTATTATGCACCTCCAGTTTCTAGTGTGCCTCCTGCGCGAGGTACTTCTAGAGGTCACTCTAGCATGGGTGGGCCCAAACAATCAGTGCCACCGCGCCCTCCTTGAGCTTGTTTTGAGCGCGAGGATACCTGCCACATGGTTAGGGAGTGCCCCAGATTTGGGCGGGGTGCGCCTTCTCAGACTCCACAGCATCAGCATGCTCCACAGGGTCAGCAGGTTATTGTTCCAGCTCCAGCTGCCACCCCACCTGCCCAGCCACCCAAGGGCGGGGATCGGGGAGATAGAGGTCGCCCTCGAGGGAGGAGTCGGACCAGATTTTATGCTATTCCTGCTTGTGCCGAGGCTATTGCCTCTGATTCTGTTATCACAGGTATTATATCGGTTCTATTCGATCCAGGCTCTACCTATTCTTACATGTCATCTTATTTTGCTCCGCATTTGGGTATAGCCCGAGAGACGTTGTGCTCTCTTATTTATGCTTCTACTCCCGCAGGAGATTCCCTAATTGTGGACCACGTATATCGGTCATGTTTGGTTATTATTCATGGTATTGAGACCAGAGCAGATCTTTTATTACTCGATATGGTTGATTTTGATGTTATCTTGGGCATGGACTGGTTGTTGCCCCAGTTGTTATTCTTGATTGTCTTGCTAAGATTGTGATGCTAGCTATGCCAAGTATTCCGCGTATTGAGTGAAGTGGTACTTTTGATCACACTTCCAGTAGAGTTATATTTTTTCTTAAAGCTCAGCGTATGGTTGAGAAGGGGTGCGCCGCGTATTTAGTTATCTGAGAGATGTCAGTACTGATACCTCTTCTATTGACTCTGTCTCAATGATACAGGATTACCTCGATGTGTTTCCAGCCGATCTTCCGGGCATGCCGCCCGATTGGGACTTTTATATTAATTGATTTGTTGCCGGGCACTCAAACCATATCCATTCCTCCTTACCGTATGGCTCCTCGATGTGTTTCCAGCCGATCTTCTGGCATGCCGCCCGATTGGGACATTGATTTTAATTGATTTATTGCCGGGCACTCAACCCATATCCATTCCTCCTTAACGTATGGCTCCTCCTAGGTTGAAAGAGTTGAAGGATCAATTACATGAACTTCTTGATAATGGTTTCATTCAACCTAGTGTTTCACCGTGGAGTGCTCCTGTCTTGTCTGTAAAGAAAAAGGATGGTTCTAAGCGCATGTGTATCGATTATCGCTAGATGAACAAGTTTACAGTGAAGAACTGATATCCTTTGCCTTGCATCGATGATCTATTTGACCACCTTCAGGGCGCACATGTGTTTTCTAAGATTGATTTGCGCTCAGGTTATCACCAGCTAAAGATTCGGGAGTCAGATATCCTAAAGACTGCTTTCAGGACTCGGTATGGTCATTACGAGTTCCTTGTCATGTCATTTGGGCTGACCAACGCCCCGGCAGCTTTGATGTATTTGATGCACAGTGTATTCAGGCCCTACCTCGACTCGTTTGTTATTGTTTTCATAGATGATATTCTTGTATACTCCCAGAGTTGGGAAGATCATGAGCAGCACCTGAGGACAGTGCTTCAGACCCTGAAAGAAAAGAAATTATATGCAAAGTTTTTAAAATGTGAGTTTTTCTTGAGTTCTGCTGCATTCCTAGGACACGTGGTATCGAGTGAGGGCATTTGGGTAGATCCAAAGAAGGTGGAGGCCGTGTAGAGTTGGCCCAGGTCCTCCTCAGCTACAGAGATCTGTAGTTTCCTTAACCTGGAGGGGTATTACTGTCGTTTTGTGGAGAGTTCTCATTGATTGCAGCCCCTATGACTAGATTGACCCAGAAGGGTGCTCTCTTTTAGTGGACAGACGAGTGGGAGGCGAGCTTCCAGAAGCTCAAGACGGCCTTGAATTCAGCCCCTATTCTGATATTGCCTACGGGTTCAGGGTCCTATGCAGTTTGTTGTGATGCCTCATGAGTCATACTTGGAGCGGTGTTGACGCAGGACGGTAGGGTGATTGCCTACACGTCCAGACAGTTGAAGGTACATGAAAAGAACTGTCTTGTCCATGACCTTGAGTTAGCTGCTATTGTTCATGCCTTGAAGATCTAGCATCATTATTTGTACCGCGTGCCTTGTGAGATTTACACGGATCATCGGAGTTACAGTACTTGTTCAAGAAGAAGGATCTAAACTTGCGCCATGGGAGATGGTTGGAGCTACTGAAGGATTATGACATTACTATTCTTTATCACCCGGGCAAGGCCAAGGTGGTAGCCGATGCCTTGAGTCGCCGGGCGGAGAGTTTGGGAGTTTGGGATATTTACCAGCTTCAGAGAGGCCTATGGCGATGGATGTTCAGGCCTTAGCCAGTTAGTTCGTGAGATTGGACCTTTCGGAGCCTAGCCAGGTTCTAGCCTGTGTGGTTTCTCGGTCTTCATTGTTTGATCGTATCAGGGAGCGGCAGTATTAGGGGTTTGCATTCAAATCGGTTTATCAATAAATCGAATCAATTATTTGTTATCGCTTCATCGTCGAATAGAAAAAATCGAAACCATGTTGAAAAAATAACGATACACATATGTACAAATCGATAATCGATAAGCAATTATCGATACATGTCAAAATTGAATCGATAAATCGAATGCACACCCCTAATTATTTCATCTATTACATTTAAGGAATGATCATATTTAAAGCTCAAGGGAATGAAGTTCAAATTAATGAAAAATAATATTAGCAATGATGATTTATTTTTATTTTTTTAATATCATTGGAGTGTTGATAGCATACATTTGATCCCTTACTTTAGTTTCGTTTCATGTGCCTATTGACATAATTTTTATGTTATAAACAGTGTTCGTCTTATTTTAGATTCTTTTTGTCCATATTAGTTAGGCATGTTGATAGCGATATACTTTTCGTGGAATCCCGTAAATTTTCTTATTGGTGTAATCGATAACCGAATCGATAAGCCCCAAAAATCAATAAATTGAAATAAAAAAATTGATATATTATTGAAACGATAACGATAAGCATATGTACAAATCGATAATCAATAAGTAAGTATCGATAAGTGTCAAAATCGAATCGATTAATCGAATGCACATCCCTAGGCAATATGATAACCCCCGTTTGCTTGTCCTCAGGGATACAGTTCAGCATGGCAATTCTAGGGATATGACTATTGGAGATGATGGGGTATTGAGATGCAGGGTAGGATCTGTGTACCCGATGTTGATGGTATTCGTGAGATGATATTAACGGAGGCCAATAGCTCGCGGTACTCCATCCATCCTTGTGCCGCAAAGATGTATCAAGATCTGAGGCAGCATTACTGGTGGAGGCAGATGAAGAAGGACATAGCAGAGTTTGTAGCTAGATGCCTCAACTGTCAGCAGGTAAAAGCTGAGCACCAAAGACCGGGAGGGTTACTCTAGTTGATAGAGATTCCGGAGTGGAAATGGAAGAAGATCACTATGCATTTTTGTAACTGGTCTCCCTCTGACAGCTAAGAAATTTGATTCTATTTGGGTTGTTTTGGATCGGCTGACTAAGTCCGCTCATTTTATTCCAGTGTGTACTAGTTACTCAGCGGAGCGGTTAGCGGGGATTTATAACAGGGAGATTGCCCGTCTGCACGGCATTCCAGTTTCTATCATCTCAAACAGGGGTTCAGTGTTTACATCATAGTTCTGGAGAGCCGTCCAACAAGAGTTGGGTACCCAGGTGACTATGAGTACAGCTTTTCACTGTTAGACGGACGGACAATCCGAGTGCACCATTCGAATTCTTGAGGATATGCTCCATGCGTGCATGATTGAGTTTAGAGGGTCATGGGATCAGTTCTTGCCATTGGCTGAGTTTGCGTACAACAACAATTATCAGTCCAGCATTCAGATGGCGCCGTATGAGGACTTATATGGTAGGAGATGCAGATCCCTGGTGGTTTTGTTTGAGCCCGGTGAGGCCAGGCTATTGGACACTGAGTTGGTCCAGGATGCGGTAGAGAAGGTTAAGGTAATTCAGGATAGACTCTGTATGATCCAGTCCAGACAAAAGAGTTACGCGGACCAGAAGGTTCGTGATGTTTCCTTTATGGTTGGTGAGCGGGTTTTGCTTCGGGTCTCACCTATGAAAGGCGTGATGTGGTTTGGGAAGAAAGGAAAGTTGGGCCCTTTGAGATCTTGAAGCAAGTTGGGGAGGTTGTTTATGAGCTTGCTTTACCTCCCAGTTTGGCTGGGGTTCATCCGGTATTTCATGTCTCGATGCTTTGGAGGTATCACAGTGACTCGTATTACGTGTTGGAGTTCACTTCAGTCTAGTTGGAAAATGACTTGTCCTATGTTGAGGAGCCAGTGGCGATATTGGATAGGCAGGTCCAAAAGCTCAGGTTAAAGGACATAGCTTCAGTAAGGTTCAATGGCGGGGTTAGCCGGCCAAGGAGGCGACTTGGGAGATCGAGCGGGATATGTGCAGCTGATAACCTCATCTTTTTGCTACTTCAGGTATGTTCTTTATGCTCGTTTGAGGACAAATGAATGTTTAAGTGTAGGAGGATGTGATGACCCGACCGGTCATCTTTGCAATATATGCCCCGTTTCCCTATTAACTATTTTCCCTAAGTTCATTTCTACTATTTTGGTTTGCAGAACGTTCGGTGATAGAATTCAAAGTGTTTTGGGACACTTAGTCCCAAAATGAGAGCTTAAGTGTTGGAAATGGTTCGTAATCAGAACAGTGTGAAGACGACCTCGGAACGAAAATTTGATGGTTCTGTTAGCTCCATTATGTGATTTCAGGATTAGGAGCGTGTTCGGAATGTATTTTGGATGTCTGTAGCTCATTTAGGCTAGAAATACCGATAGTTAAAATTTGGAAGGTTTCGGTCCGATAGTGAATTTTTGACCGAGGGTCGAAACGGGGTTTCGGAAGTTGTTGTAGCACCGTCATTTCATTTGGGACGTGCATGAAAAGTTTCAGGTCAATCGGACGAGTGTTGATTAGGTTTTGGATCGAAAGCATGTATTGGATGAACTTGAAGTTTTTATGCTTGAATCATTGATTTAATCGAGGTTTTGGTATTGTTTTAGGTGTTTTAAGGATTGGTATGAGTTTGAATAAGGTATTCGGTGGTATTGGTATTTTTTGTTGAGGTCGCGGGGGCCTCGGGTATGTTTCGGATGCTTGATGGGTTAGTTTTGGAAGTTAGAAGGAAATTGCAGCAGGCCTTCTGTTGTTTTCGTTTTTGCGGATTGGAAACCGCAGAAGCGGTGCCGCATAAGCGGCCCTCGCACTTCAGAAGCGAGTTCGTCCCTTCTCTTCTGAGACCGCAAAAGCGGTCAGCTATCCGCAAAGCGGAGTTGTATAAGCGATTATAAGTTCGCAGAAGCAGACTCCGGTCCTTTATGTGAAAACCGCAAAAGCGTTGGTTTGTCCGCATAAGAGGACCGCATAAGCGGTCCCTGGACCGCAAAAACGAATATCACTGTTATGATAAGGGTTTATCTGAGGTTAATTTCAAAAGTTGGAAAATCAATTTTGAGCTTGGGCAAGGACAATTTTGAGAGGATTTCGAATAGGAGGTTACTGGTAACGTTTCTATGATCCTTTCTAGTTATATTCCATCATTTAGTAGTTACATCCATCATTTAAATTCGAACAAAGGATCAAAAATAGAAGAATTTGGGTGAAAGTTCATTGACTAATTATTGGATTTTGAGGGGGCGTTCGACTCGTGAGGGTACGAGGTTTCTGAAAATATGAAAATTATTTGATTCCGAGACGTTGATTCAAGGGGCATTTGGGTTATTTTACATATTTTTGCGCCCTAGCTTTAAATTTAATAGTGGAATTAGTTGCTTGTGATGTTATTTATAATATGTAATTGGTTTGAATAGATTTGGGCCACTCAGAGTTGGATACTCATGGCAAGGGCATCGTTCCTTATTGATTTTCCACCGGTTTGAGGTAAGTGGCTTGTCTAACCTTGTGTGGGGGACTTTGTCCCTTATGACATGATATTTGGTATTTGAATGCCTGGTACGTGAGGTGACGAGCGCGTACTTGAGCTAATTTTTGAAAACCCGAATTTTTACTTAAAATACTTTAACTGAGTTTTCTTTCGTATTTGCTTTATTCTACTTGCTACTATAGCCTGTTCTAGTATAGAAAAGCATGTTTAGATGATCCAAAACTTTCCTATTTGTTTAATTCGCCTCAATTGAAATTACGTGAAGCATGTTAGGCCAGAATTATTTGTTACCTTGTATTGTTGTACTTCAATTTCTGAATATTTCTCTAATTTTGGTTGCGCGTTACATTGGGACTACGGATGTGGGATTCCGGTATCTCCCCCTTGTTTGTTTACATTGGGACTACGGGTTCGATTCCCAATAGATCCCCTGCATGGTTAAATGGAACTACGACAATGCAACCGGTAGATTCCCATAGTACTGGGTATTGATATGCGATGGACTACGGGTTAGATCCCGGGAGATCCTTCAGATATATTCATACGGTGGACTACGGATTAGATTCCTGGGAGATCCTTTAGATATATATTCATACGGTGGACTACGGGGCGGAATCCCGGGAGCTCCTCGTACAGATTGACAAAAAGGACTACAGGACGATATCATGGAAGGTCCTCATTAATGGTGTTGGTATTGAGATGTTTACTCCGTGTTATCTTATTTTTCTGCGGGTTAATTGATGTTGTGTAATTCGATTTATTTCATAGTTGTATATCATTATTCTGATTATTTCATACTGTTGTCAGTCTTATCATTATATTTTATCTCAGCAGTGCCCTGACCTTCTTCGACACTACTCTACCGAGGTTAGGCTTGGCACTTACTGAGTACCGCTGTGGTGTACTCACGCCTCTTCTGCGCATGTTTTTCATGTGCAGATCCAGGTACTTCCGGCAAGGTGCATTATCAGTAGCGTCAGGGAGCTTATGGGGACTCGAGGTATATCTGCTACGTCCGCAGATCCGAAGTCTCTATTCCATTACAGCTGTAGTCGACAGCTTTTCTCCTTCTATCTATGTTTGTTTTGGATACTCTGGTGTAAAGCGTATTATGATACTCGTTTAGCCTGTGTTGCCCGTGGGTTTCTGGGTCTTTGGGATAGTTTCAGAATGTTAAGCGCCAAAGTGTGTGTGTCAGGCTGCAACACTTTGCTTTTAGATTAGTAAATTTCATAAATGTTTCTACTTCTGCAATGTGTTAGGCTTACTTAGTGATGAAGACTGGGTGCCGTCATGACATGTTCACAATCAGTGAACTAGGGTCGTGACAGTATTTCTATCACGAACCAGAACTGTACTTGTGATCACTACATCGGAAGCCTCAGCATCGGGCATGGCTGGAAGAACATAACATCAGGGATGGGCCCCACCACCCTGAACTACATCTCTAGGATGGCCAGCTGCTAGTTGGTCTCCACTTCTAGAGGACCGAGCTCCACCTCTAATACCTCTACCTCCACCTCTATCACATCTACCCCCACCTCTAGCTGGCTGGGTGGTATGTGGAACACTCGGTGCCTGAACCATGGCATGGGAACCCTAATGCTGAGAGCTGCTCGAGGGACAAACCTAGCAATATGCCTCATGTCACTGCAAGTAAAACAAGCCCTCGACTGGTGGGGCTGACGATCCGGGAAACTCTGAAGCGGTGGTGCACTGATAGGAATCGGTGGTGCACTGTAGGACTGCTGATCAGAATACTGCATCTGAGAACCACGACCACCTGAAGAACTGTGAGAAACCTAAAGTGCTGACTAAAAAGGCCTAGGAGTATTACCTCTACCATACGAATCTTTGCCTTCAGACGAGGCACCACTGAATATTCTTGAATAACGAGGCCTCTTGTCAGACCCTTGACCACCTCCCTATGACAGAACCATCTCCATTCTCTTGGACACATTGGTTGCCTCCTATAAGGAAATCTCACTCCCTGTCTCCCTAGCCATCTGAAGACGAATCAGCATAATAAGTCCCTCAATAAACCTCATCACCCTCTTTCTCTCGGTGAAGTATGATAAGATTATGACAAGACAAGTCTATGAATTTGGTCTCATACTGGGTAACAATCATATAACCTCGCTGGAGACGCTCAAACTGCCTCCGATATGCCTCTTTGTGACTGATGGGGAGAAACTTCTCCAGAATTAGCTGAGTAAGCTACTCCTAGGTCAAAGCTGGAAATACGGTTGGTCTAGCCAAATAGTAGTCTCTCCACCAAGTCTTGGAGGATCTAGACAAGCAAAAAGTAGCAAAATCGACCCCATTGGTCTCAACTAGCCCCATGTTCTTGAGAACCTCATGACAACTGTCTAGACAATACCGGGGATCCTTAGAAGATGCATTGCTGAAAGTGGTAGTGAAGAGCTTGGTGAACCTATCCAACCTCCACAAAGCTTCGGCAGACATAGCTACTCCATCACCGGTCCGAGCTACCACACCTGGCTGAACTGCTCTAACTGACTGAACTGTTGGAGTCTGAAACTGGGGAGCTACTTGCTCCCGAGTGCGAGTAGCAGGAGTCTGGGATCCTCCTCCAACCTGAGAGACGGTTGGTGCTACAGGAAGCAAGCCTGCCTTGGTGACACTCTCCATAAGTCCTACTAGACGGACCAGAGCATCCTGGAGTACTAGGGTAGCAATAAACCCCTCTAGGACATGAGGTGGGCCCACCGGAACTGCTGGGGCCAGAACCTCATCATCAAAGTCAACCTGAAGCTCCGTTGCTGGTGCTGCTGCTTTGGGCTGAGCTCTGCCCCTACCTCGGCCTCTAACACGGTCTCGACCTCACCCTCTTCCTCTCGTAGGAGCTGTTGCAGGGGGCTCGGGCTGCTGGTCAGTGGATAAGAAAGCGCGTGTTCTCTCCATATGCGAAAGAACATAATAGAATTTCAATTAGCATTGAGAAACCAAACCGCACGATAGGAAAGAATAAATGTGAAGTGTTTCCTACTATGTAGCCTCTTGGTGATAAATAGAGACGTCTTCAACCGATCCCTCAGACTCTACTAAGCTTGTATGTGAATTGTGAGATCTATGTAACCTAAAGCTCTGATACCAACTTGTTATGATCCGGATTTTCCACCCTGATGAGTCATAATGGCGCCTACTAATGTGAGCTAGGCAAGCAAATTATTGAACAAATTACTGTTTTGCCAATTTTATTCTCCTTAACATTATATAAAACAATAACGTGTAAACAACAAAATTTAGAATAAGTGGAAGAAAGCAACAAATTATTTGAACATGTGTCTATTACAACAGTTTAAGCCTTAATCACCCAGCACTAGTGTTACAGTTCCACAAACGGTCTAAGACTGCTAAAAATAAGGTCTGAAAATAAAACACACACTGTTTCTGAAGCAAAGAGATGAAACATGTAATAAAGGATAGATGAGATGCAGGGCATGCGGATGCATGTAGATCTACCTTGGATCTCCGCGTGGACTGAAGGTAGTATCCAAACTACGATCGAAGAGCTGCTCTAGGATCTACACATAGTGCATAGTCTAGTATCAGCACAATTGACCTTATGTGCTAGTAAATGCGTAGCTTAACCTCGACGAAGTAGTGATGAGGCTAGGACCAAACTACCAAATAAATCTGTGTAGTTATATAAAATACAACAGAAAGTAAACCAGGAATAAATAAGTAAAGATGGTAGGGTAAAAGCATAATTCGGGGAATAACAGGTAAGAACAAAATATCAAGAGAATTACAAAGGAACAAATCCAACTACTAACAAGGATAAGGGAAACATAGGCATAATTCACTTTCATTTCGCATCTTGTTGAAGGCGTGCAACTCGCTTCCATTTCATGTATTTCGATGCAGGCGCAACCCGCTCCCATTTCATATATCTCATGGAAGGCGTGCCACCCGCTCCCATTTCATGCATCTAACAACATAACAGGAGCAATACAACAACATCCCAGCAAGGGATCAAGAGCAATATAACAACATCCCGGCAAGGGAACAATAATATTTCAATAACATCCTGGTAAGCATTTCAATAACATCCCGGCAAGGGAAGAATAATATTTCAATAACATGTGAAGTGCAATAATTCACAATGGAGGCATAACAATACAATACAAGACTCATAAGTACGTCACAAGTTATTTAATTACATAAATAAACGCTAAATGAATCAACCCCAATGCATGAAAATGAGTTTTTCAAAATTTTACCCAAAAAGTAAAAAATTATCCTCGGGCCTACATAGTCAAAATCCGAGGTTAGAACCAAAACTCGATTATCCATTCCCCCCACGAACCTAAATATATAATTTGTTTTGAAATTGGACCTCAAATCGAGGTCCAAATCCCCAACTTTTGAAAAATCTAGGTTCTACCCAAAACACCCAATTTTCCCCATGAAAATCATTGATTTTGAGTTAAAATCATGTTAAAAGATATAAATGATTGAAGGAAATGAGTTAAAATTAACTTACAATCGATCTAGAAGAAGTGTTGTTCTTGAAAAATCGCCCTAGGGAGTTTGTGTTTTGAAAAGATGTGAAAAATGGTTGATTTTCGGCTAAGTATAAGAGTTGCAGGTCGCAGAAGTGGGAATTACAAATGACCCCAGCTAAGCTGGGAAATGCAAAAGGATTCTCGCAATTACGAGATGGGAATTGCGAAGATAGGGTCGCATTTGTGACCTCAGGCATCAAATGAGAACTTCGCATTTACGAGCCAAGTGGTGTCATTTGCGATCATGCCAGCCCAGGTCTTTGTTCGCATTTGCGATAGAGATCTCGCATTTGCGAAGCTTGTAGACCTGTGCAGATCAGCTGAAATCTGCAATTTTCTAAGTCCAAAATACACCCCGTAACCTATCCATAACTCACCCGAGCCTTCGGGGCTCCAAACCAAATATGCACACCAACCATATAATATCATACGAACTCGCTCGTGCATTCAAATCACTAAAATAAGATTAAAAAGTATGAATTTAACATCAAAATTGTGAAATTTCCTTAAAACTTCAAATTTTTCATTTTTCTCAATAACAATCCGATTCATGTCATTTCAAGTCCGTTTCTTACCAAATTTTATAGAACTATCTTAAATCACATATAAGACATGTAACAAACAATGAAACCAAAATACGGCCCTATACCATCAAGTTTTAATCACATTTTACTTCCAAAACTCATAAATAATTCCAGAAAATAATTTTTAAAAAAAATTTATTTCTCGGGCTTGGGACCTCGGATTTCGATTTCGGGTATACGTCCAAGTCCCATATTTTCCTACGGACCATATGGAACCGTCAAATTACGGTTCTAGGTCCATTTATTCAAAATATTAACCGAAGTCAAATTAATTCATTTTATAGTCAAAATTTATCAATGTTTTACATATTTCCACATAATAGCTTTCTTGCTACGCCCCCGGACTGCGCTGATGCTAAAAGAGATTTTTAAAGTCTCGAAATGCAGAATTTATTTTAAAAAATAAATAACGACCTTTTGGGTCATCACACAATAGTATTACCTGATACTGGGTTTTAAATATTTAACTATAGTTATATTCTTATTCAGTAAGAATTCTTTTTCATTTAGTAAACAATCCATTACGTAAAAAATTATCCATGAATGACATGTTTTCGAAAAAAAAACAACAAATAAAAATACTTTGTAAATCTCAAATAATTAAGAATCACTATATACCGTAAACAAATTTTAAATAAAAAATGCAAAGCCATAATTGTAGTCATGAAACCTATATTCAGCTAAATTTAATCTCATTTAAAAATGCTAAAATATCTCATACATTATTTTGTTGGAATAATTGGTAATTGTTTCATATAAATCAGATGTGTAAAAGTTTATAAAAAGGCCTTAACCACCTCCGTTATTATTCAAAACCTCATACTTCCTCTTTTTTTGATCTTTCTAATTATTATTTTTTATTTTGTTTATTATATATATACATTGTTTAATGTAAGATTTTTATAAGGTAAAACATAAGGACTTTAGATAAAGTTCAAACAAGGAATGATTTAATATATAAAATTTTCCTTGATTTTAAATTCCTAAATATTTAATAATTATAATTGAATGATTGTTCCTATAATAAATTATTATTTTTTTCAATGTGAACTGTATTTTTAAAGAATAAAAAATGTGAAGAATATTTTGCTGTGGGATTTCGTACTTTTAGTATAATACAAAATATTAGATAATAACTATTTAAAAATAACATAAAATTATTTTCAAAGTTTTTTTTATATTATAAAATAAAAATTGACAAACAATTATATGCTCAAAAATTGATAAGTACTAATCATGAATGGGGAATTGTATCCATTTTAAAGGATATTAAGAGGATCAACTAACTGACAAAATACATCTCCTTTTATTTTTACAGCAACGAAAATGCAAATTGTTCAATTTATTTAATCAAGAAGAAATAATATAGAAATTATTTTCAACGGATTAGAAAAGAAAAGATCTCTATTTTTTCGTCTTGGAAAAAACTTTCTTTTATTATCCAATTATATAACCACGTGTTTATCTTGGATGCATATATTATCTTTTTATGTAGTAAACATTAATACTTAAAATTAAATTACTTGCAGTTGGCGGGTTCTGAATTTATCAAATATTCGCATTATTAATTTTCTTATAATTTTTTTAAACATAGAAAATATTCCTAAGATAACCTTCACATCAATAATATATTTTTTTGTAATGTCAATTATAATATAAATATAATCATTATCAAATAAAAAAGTAATTTCTTTCTCCTCTTGGAAAAGAAAGGAGAGGAGCATTCAAAGATTGTAATTTCAAGTTACCAAATAAGACGTCTTTGTTATAAAATAATATAAAAACAAGAATAATAATACAAGAACAAGAACAATATAGAGAGAATAGGGAGAGGAGTATTCTTATTGATACTTTGGGATGATTTACAATGGGGTAAGACCCCTCTATTTATAGGAAGAGAAATGAGTTAGCCTCAAAGTAAAACTCTTCTATAAGATAGACATTCACTCTAATTAGAGTTCTATTTATAACAGTCCCCCTTGAATGTCTATTCAATAATGTGCCTCGTTAAAACCTTAACTAAAACAAAACCCAATGGGAAAAAAATTATAGAAAAGGAAAAAGAGTACACATGTTTGAATATGCGCCTATTGGTTGCCTCGTTAAAAACCTTGCAAGGAAAACCCAGTTGGGACAAAACCTTGTAAGGGAAAAAGAGTGCAACGCGCATTAACTCCCCCTGAATAGAGCATCAATTCACATCCTTGAGCATTTGCATTCCAATCTTGTGCACCATCTTCAAAACGATATTTGGTAGAGATTTGATAAATAAATCAACCATATTGACTTGAATAAATATTCCGCACCTTGAAATTATCATTCTTGATAGATATGAACATCTTCATATAATGTCGTGGAATGACTCTTCAATATCTCCATAGATGTATTCTCGATGCCATCATGCTTATAGTTATAGCAAGATACATATGTACACACTATGGTACTTCAGGACCAAGAACTGTATATGCTTCAAGCAACTTAAATCTTTCAAGTTAAGTCATATAAGCCATATAATAGACTTTAGATGCATATCAAGTTTTCATGTCATGCCAGACAAATCGATATCGAAAACTAATTACACATACCTTTGACTTTACACTTTCAAGTATTTGAACTACATGTCCAAAACTACATGTCTTTCATATGGAATCATTTCTTCTTGAATTGTATCTCTTCCATTTGGCCAATAGTTTTGTTTGTATTCGACAAACATAAGATCCTCATCGATATTTAGCGCTATCATAGATGTCATCGATAATCATTTTATATCGGTTTTAGTCAATTTTCATAAAGACATAACATGGAGATCTCTTCATTCATATATTCAGGTACCTGAATCTCTCACGAGATATTATGAAGTGTTATGTCATGTGATCTTCTGGATCACTTGCCTCCTTACTATGATCACTTTGATCATTTGCTCATCTTCTTTATTAAGAAGTTCCTTTTGAAACCGAGTTGTCTATACGCTTCAAGCGTATCCAAGACTTTATCCTTCTAGGACTTAATATGAGCATTTGCAGTGAGAATATAGTTACTTTCTTTGGGTCAGCAAATGCGCATGGCATGCTTTGCAATATGTTGCAATTGAATTATCCTTTTATGAACTTCAGGTTCATATCATGATATTCGAGGATCTATATATACAAATGATAATTCATCTCATGTAACCTTTTCTCAAGTGTTTATCATGTCTCCCCCTCATGTTAGAAAAGCTAACTTGTTTCCTCAACTCTGGAAAATCATCTTTGTGCATTATCATGTCAATATACACAGCACATTAATAATAATAAGATGAGATTATTTGGCTCCTGACCCTGAACCATTTGTGAGGGGAGAATAGAATATACTCTCGTATACAACGTATATCAAACTGATATATATAACTTTGTTCTCATAAGCAATAGTTTAGCTATTAAGTGGAGGCACTCAATAAATCATTTTGCTAAACCAACTTTGATATAAACGAACTTATCAAGATGAACTATCTTGAGTAGAAAATCTGGAAATTATGCTCGAAGTTAGATTACTGAGCAATTTACCTCGCAAGCACCGACCAGGCTGCGGGTTAATAACAATCGCGCATGTAACCTTTTCATAGATGCATCATATGTGGTATACATGGCAGGTGAATGGGCCCATATTCACCTTTGATATTTCCAGAATTTATGGGCTTCAACCCGAACTCTTTAGTTGGTCAGTTCATTAATGAGAACAAGTGATACAAGAGAATTCGTAAAGAACTTTCTAGTTCTTTAATATTCACCCATGTGAATTCTGTATTATTGCACGTCATACTTAAAATGAGATGGCTAACCCGAATGCCAACTGAATAAATTATCAATATTGGTAAACTTCAAATTTACACCATGACATGTGCACTTATCAATAAACTTCAGGTTTATTATGACATGGGTTTTTATACCAATAGATATCCACTTTATTGTGGCATTCTTTTGTTTGTGTAGTACAAACTGGAGAATAAAGCGGGTAGCTTTTCGTATACAAATTATCCCGCTACAAGTTGTAGTAATAGAAGATATCAAATCTTTCCTTTATTTATAGTCTCAATATAATCAGCGCTTTCGCGTGTACTTTGGAAACTGAATAAGTTTCTTTGAGACTTACTACAGCACAATACTCAATTGTGTTTCTCCAACATAGTAATAATTGGCTTTTCTAGAGCTCTCAATTAATTTTGTACTACCACAAATTCATCAACATCCATGTGGTGAATATCTTTCTTAAAGAGAAAGTTATACCATTATGGTCATGTCAAACTTATATGCAAGATACGTTTCTTGCATTATCGTTGTCCTTTAATAGTCATATTTCCAAAATACTTTGGCGTACATTAGGTACGTGACCAACGATCATTCATGCCATATATCATCTCAAACCTCCTTCTAGGGGTGAGTGTGGTATCATCTCAAACCTCCTTCTAGGAGTGAGTGTGGTATATTCTATACCAATTTCATGTTCATATTCTTCCAATAATGAATATGTATTCGTGAATCAGATGTTGTCACATTCACTGCGGGGATATGTGATTTTGTTATCCTTTTCAAATCTGTAAATGCGTCTGGCATTTGATTTGTTATTCTTTGCAAATGGATAATCTTTTGCACCTCATTTTCACAAATGGAGGTATGTGGATCAAGATGAGATAATGATGCATTTTTCCACAAAATTTCCCGTTTGGTTTCACCAACTTCTCCCCCTAATTTTGGGAAAAGTGTCTCATCAAATTGACAGTCTGCAAATCGTGCAGTGTACAAATCCCCTGTCAATGTTTCGAGGTAGCGAATAATGGAGGACGATTCAAACTCAACATATATTCCTAACCTTCTTTGCGGACCCATTTTGGTGCGGTATGGCGGTGCTACAGGCACATATACTGCGCATCCAACAATTCTTAAATGGGATATATTAGGTTCATGACCCAAAACTAATTGCAACGGGGAATATTTGTGATAATTCGTCAGTCAGAGACGAACTAGCATTGCTGCATGCAAAATGGCGTGACCCCAAACCGAAGTGGGCAGCCTCGTTTTCATGAGTAAATGAGTTATTCAAGATTATACTCATGTATTGTCTCAATCTGATATCCATTTTGAATGATATCTCTAAAACTCAACAAGTTCCTTTTAGACTTGGAGGGGAGCACTGCTTTCTCTAAAATATTGTTCCTTTAGGCAGAGTTATAGTTGCTCTTCAGGAGCCTTCAATCAATTTAATTCCCATGGTTTGACATACAAAAGAAAATATACGAACATGAGAATAAACAAATTCAATCCGTTTGTTTCATATTTAAAAAATATTTTCGAAATCTGCTGAGGTTATTCGACTAACTTAGTTGATAGTCGACTATCTTGGGAAGCAGTTATTAGGATAGTCGACTAACTAAGTTGGATAGTCGACTATCTTGCCTTGCGGAAAAATCCAGTTTTAATGCGAAATATTAGATAGTCGAATAACTAAGTTGATTGTCGACTATCATAGTAAACAGTCATCATAGTCGACTATCTAAATCAGATAGTCGACTATCTTAGCTTGCGGAAATTCCAGTTTTTAATACGAAATATTAGATAGTCGACTAACTTATTAGTTAATCGACTAACTTTGCTGGAAAATAAAAAATTTCTTCGAAATTTAAGCATATTGAAACATTCTAAAGAATTAATACTCACATTATATCATAAACTAACTAATACGAGCAGATACTAATTACTATTAGTTTATTCACTAACTATTACAAATAAGTGAAATAAAATCAAACAATTCCATCTTCCTTCATCACAGATCCATCACAATTTAGGTGGTCAATTTTCCCCTCAGGGTGCTCAAAGAAGTCTGCCACATCCAAGTGGGTGATGTCAAAATTGTCGTCAGAGACAAAATTTGTTTCAGGGCATTTACTCTTTAGAGATGCTTGACAAGGCTCAACCAAATATCTTGGTACACGGCAAAATTTCGCCCAGTGCCCTTTTTCCACTGCAACGATAACATATAGTTTATGAATTCTTTGCCTTTGGATTCTCATCATATCGTGCTTGTGGCAGAGTGACCAACTTTAGGTTGTCATATCTCTCCTTTAAGCCATTCCACAAGATAGGTGGATCTTTGACTGTGATATATTCAATTTTCAAACCTTCATCAAGGTGATGTCGTAAGTAAATCAAGGCCTTAGCACAGTTTCAAACCTTCATCAAGGTGATGGCGCAAGAAAATCAAGGCCTTAGCATAGTCTTGGGTGGATGCATTATTTCTGTCTTTAATGGCGTCTCCAAGACCCATAGCATCTAAGTGGATTTCATCCAACACCCATGCCATATAGTTCTTGCCCGAAATTTCAAGGGCAACGAACTTTCTTTTCATAATGTCAGACATAAGACACAATTACATCAAGAGCGTGTTCATACTTACAGGCTTTATTACAATTATCACATTCACTTCAGGGAATGGATCATAATGATGACGATTATAATTTCGTCTATTGCCACGTCCACATCCATTGATACCTTCACGGTAATAATTTCGTCTTCTTTCAGACTTATCACATACTGCTACCACATTCTCTAAAGGGAATGGAGCAAATTCAATTGGACGGATTTTTAATTCTTTGCCCACAATCATACATGAATTTGATCATGGCAAGGCATAGAAACTTTACCGCTTCATGTGAGTGTAATTTCTTACAAACTCCATTAGAGTTATAATCAAACTTTGTTGTCTATGTTTGTATATGAAATCAAATCGTAGAATTTCAAGAATGAAAGGGAAAAGTAAATTACTTACCTTTAAGGTATACCAATAAATGTTGTGATATCAAATATACCTCTTCTATTTTTCCGGATAGAAATTTTTGGAAGCATTTAAGCCGACGCGATTCCACCGCGAAGCCGCCGTTTCCGGTTTCAAATAATTGAAGAAAGAAACAGTACTGTGATTTAACCGTGCATAATCTCTTGCTGGCCACTTCATACACATAATACAATTAGCACAATGCTACAGTAGGATCAGACTTGTATTTACAAATAACAACACATAATTATATATTTTAATCGAACATAAAATCGATACTTATCTCTTGAAGCGTGACCCGGATAATGCCCGGAATTAGCGAAATTCGTGTGGGCGAATTTCTCCTTAATCTTCTCAAAGTGCTTCTTGAGACGGTAGAGTCTCGTGCTGATAACGTGTTATGAAATAATATAAGAACAAGAACAATAATATAAGAACAAGAACAATATAGAGAGAATAGGGAGAGGAGTATTCTTATTGATACTTTGGGATGATTTACAATGGGGTAAAACCCCTCTATTTATAGGAAGAGAAATGAGTTAGCCTCAAAGTAAAACTCTTCTATAAGATAGACATTCACTCTAATTAGAGTTCTATTTATAACAGTCTTTTTGTATTTAGATAGCTAAAAGAGACAAGTTTTTCTCCTGCAGGAAAAAAGGACTCCTAAATTTTTTAAAAAAAAGAAAAACTGAAAGTGGGCGAAAAATTTACATGTAATAAGTTAAAAAAAAAAGAAGAAGGAATGCGTAAACAATTTAAAGTATGTGAGAAAAACGAGGACTTCAAAACCTAAAAGGAAAGGAATCATAATATTAGAGAAGTAATTAATTATCTATTCGTAAATATAAAAATAATAATTAAATATTGACTCCTAAATATTTGGAATTATTAAATGACTATTCTGTCTAATATGATCTCAAATGTTAAAGGGTAAAACATGCTAATGATATTTTGCTAAGACTCTTCGTGCTCTTAATATAGTATGTATATATATACACACTAGCTTTTATGTACGTGCATTGCACGTAAATTTTTAGTCTATCATTTATATAAAGGAACAATATATTAAATTTACGGAAAAATTATATACAAGAATAATGAGTAAAGCCATTAATGTGGGGAAAATATAATAGTAACGTCAACAAGAATTTTATGTCAACAGTTATCTTTGTAGAAAAATAACACATTTAATTTTATACTCTCGTTAATAATATGAATACACTTGTTTGATCTTTAAAATAGAAACTAATAAAGAGCACGAAAAGTTACTGCTAGCCATTAAATTTTGTTATGGACATTGACTTTATTCTAGTTCCAGAATAATTCAAGAAGAATTTTAAGTATAATATTGAAAGATGCTCTTTAATTTTTAATAGTATAAGCCGATGTCTCTTATCAGATCACAAGACCAAAAGAACTATAATGCCCATACAAGTCCCTACTCATGTTTACAATTTGCTTTGTGTGTGTAAACATTAGAACTTTTCATACCTCTTGAGAGAAAACTCTTGCTGGATACTCTTCTTTTAGAGCTTCACAATTATAAGTTATCAATTATCTACTGAAAGCCAATTATTTCTTGTTTTCAGTTAATTCGACAAAATAGAACAAAAACCATTGCTGCTGGTTCTCAGACGTTAAAACCAAAGTAACTCTTTTTTGCCAACACCAATGTATAATGTAAGTAAGCTAAAAGGCAATTTTCTTTTTTATATTTTAGGCAAAAGCCTTTCTGTAAACAAACATTTAAGCCGTGGTTTTGGCATTGGAGTTCTACTACATATAGAACAGTTTGTTTAGTACTTTAGTTTACAAAGACTTGAATTCTACAACTAATGAACCGTTTTTACGTTTTTTGGACATTAATGTTGAAGACATAATTTAAATATGATGGGTAAAAAAGTCTGTCAATATTTCGGGGTTATTTTTGTGGTTCAATATTTAGCGTGAAATATTCGTATATATATATATATATATATATATAGAGAGAGATGGAGATAGATAAATATAGATATAAATAAATAGGTAGATACATATATAACATTAATATATATAAAATATTTATTTTGTCATCTATTATTTTGGGAGCGGGTGATCGAGGCGAGGGTGAGGGAGATGACATCTATATCTGTGAACCAGTTCGGTTTCATGCCGTGTCGCTCCACTACAGAAGCTATCCACCTTGTCAGGAGGCTGGTGGAGCAGTTCAGGGATAAGAAGAAGGACCTGCACATGGTGCTTATCGACTTGGAGAAAGCGTATGACAAGGTCTCAAGGGAGGTGCTATGGAGGTGCTTGGAGGCGAAGAGCGTGCCGGAAGCCTACATCAGAGTAATCAAGGACATGTACGATGGAGCTAAAACTAGGGTTAGGACGGTGGGTGGCGACTCAGACCATTTTCAAGTGGTTACGGGGCTCCATCAAGGATCGACATTTAGCCCTCTCTTGTTTGCCTTGGTGATGGATGCTCTAACCCGACATATTCAAAGGGATGTGCCTTGGTGTACGCTATTTGCTGATGACATAGTCTTGATAGACGAGACGAGGGTAGGTGTTATTGAGAGGTTAGAGGTATGGAGACAGACTCTCGAGTCTAAGGGTTTCAAAATAAGCAGATCTAAGACAAAATACCTGGAGAGCAAGTTTAGCGCCGAGCCGAGCGAAGTAGGCAGGGACGTGATGATTGGATCTTAGGCCATCGCCAAGAGGGACAGGGTCAGATATCTTGGGTCGGTGATTCAGGGGAGCGGAGAGATTGACGGGGACGTCACTCATCGTATAGGAGCGGGGTGATCAAAGTGAAGGCTTATATCAGGAGTCCTGTGTGACAAGAAAGTCCCACAGAAACTCAAGGAAAAATTTTATAGAGATGTGGTTAGACCTGCCATGTTGTATGGGGCAGAGTGCTGGCCAGTGAAGAACTCTCATGTTCAGAGAATGAAGGTTGCGAAGATGAGGATGCTTAGGTGGATGTGCGGGCTCACCAGGTTAGATAAGATTAAGAACGAAGTTATTCTTGAGAAGGTACGGGTGGCCCCGGTGGATGAGAAGATGCGAGAAGCGAGGCTGAGGTGGTTCGGGCATGTGCGGAGGAGAAGTCCTGATACCCCGGTGAGGAGTTGTGAGCGGCTGGCGATGGTCGCCGTACGACGAGGCAGAGAGAGGCCCAAGAGGTATTGGGGAGAGGTGATTAGGCATGACATGGTTAGAATGCGGGTTTCCGAGGACATGGCCCTTGATAGGAAAGTCTGGAGGTCTAGTATCAGGGTCGTAGGATAGGGGCTCCTAGAATTTTTCGTACTTCTCACCCGGGGTTGGATGGGGCTTGGCAGGGCTATCCATGGATGATTTGTGTATTGGATTGTGTCTCCCTTATGGTAGTTATTTATGGTAGTTACTGTCTGATATTATTGCATGCTATTTTATTTATGGTTCTTATGTTTAAATAATTATTTACGCTATTTCTGCTGGAGTTACTAATGCTCTTTTGTCTTTGTTTTTGTTTTTTTTTTCCTTCACTGAGCCAAGGGTCGATTGGAAACAGTCTCTGTGCCCTTTCGGATAGAGGTAAGGCTCGTCTATATATTACCCTCCCCATACCCCACTTTGTGGGACTATACTAGGTAGTCGTTGTTTTTTTTAATTTTTGTGGGTGGCTATATTGTGTTATTTTTCCTTTTTTAATTAGCAATAGTAAAAATGGCTACCTGTGAAATTGTCCTTGGAAAACTCTATTTGGGCCTTGCAAATTGCAATGCATAGCGGCCCAAGGAAAATGAGGACGACGTCGTTGAGATTGGGAAGAGCATCGTTTATTATTTAGAAGTTTAACCCCTGCCCTAAAACCCACAATTGGAAAGAAAGCAATTTGCTCTCTGCTTCTGTAAAACCCTAAGCGTCTTTACATCTTCGTCGACGACAATGAAGCTAGTGAGGTACATTTTCAATCTTCGAATTTTGTTCCATGGAGTTAATTTTTCCGTTAAATTTGCTTATGTCTCTGCAGATTCCTAATGAAGTTGAATAATGAGACGGTCTCCATTGAGCTCAAGAACGGCACCGTTGTTCATGGAACTATTACAGGTATCTCTTTTTTATCTTCTCCCTCTCAGTCTCTTCACTGAGCTTAACGGCATCGTTTTTTCAAGTTTTAGTTATTGTACGGTTTCACTTCGTTACTAGGGTTTTATTTGATGCTTTCCATACTTTAGTTACTTGACAATGTTAGCAGCTGACATATACGATTGGCTTTTCAGATACAATTGCTAATTGTTGTATTTATTTACGGAGGTGCCCAATAGGTCTCTAGGTAATAATATTCTTTTTCTTTTCTACGATGTGTACATAGTAATGCTTCTTGGAATTTCTAGTGATTTCAGTTGAATTAATATATGCACACCACTGAAATTATGTTTGTTCTACACATGTGAATGGAGTGCTTAAGTGGTTTGAGTTGAATTGATGTTACTTCTTATTTTCGATGTGGAATACAGAGTACGGTAATCTTCACCGTATTGCTCTAGATGTGCACAAGTTTATTGTTCCCCTAGAATATTTTGTGGGTCTGAATCTTCTGAGGATCAGAATTAAACTAGTGCAAATTCATACGATCATTAAAAACAGCATGTTCAAGATAATCAGCAATATCTTTTATACCTTTCTTGATATTTCAGTATCTTCTGTACCTAAGTGCTTGGATGTGGAATGATTTTATTATAAATAATATGTGTTACGCGTTGACCAATGGTAATCTTGACCTTTTCCAAACATTGAGTTCTTTCCTAATCTCAAGCTTAAAGTGTTAGGCTCGGTCGCTTAGAAATTGCATTCAATAATAATCCTATCATGAACTTGGATCCTGGAAGTTGAAGTTTAGATAGGTACATCAAATTAGCATTAAGTAATCTTAGTACATCAAACTGGCATTAAGTACTCTTAGTATGGTAATGTCATGTACTGGGTGTTCTTTCTGGAATCTGATGTTTACGAAGCTTGGTTGGATGTCGACCATGAGCTGAAGTCTATCAATTTGTGAGCTTAATAAGTGGATATGGAAGTTTTTCTTACTAGTTGTTCAGTGTATGCAGGTTGTGATATTTAAAGAGTACTTTTCACTGTTGCATCTCCATCCGTTCCAATTTATGTGGACTTATTTGGCTGGGCACGGAGTTCAAGAAATAAATGAAGACTTTTGAAATTTGTGGTCCTAAACAAGTTCAAATGGGGCCCAGAGTATTTGTGTGGTTATAAAAGCTTTTTATTAAGGGTAAAGTTGTAATCTTAAGCTAAATTGTTACCAAATTTAGAAAGAGTTCATTCTTTTTTGGACGGACCAAAAATGAAATAGGTTCACATAAACTGGAACAGAGGGAGTATTATTTATGCTGTTGTCGGCCATCAGCGTGTTGTATTTGCTATGCAAGTGCATTGTAACTTTTTTGACTAGCAGTTGAGAACTGATCTCATTTTCATGGACCAAACCTTGCGAAGAAAAGAAAAGTGTGGAATTAATTTTGGACCAAACCTTGGAGTATTATTTATGCTGTTGTCAAATTCTTTTTCCCTCTGTTTAGTCTAGTCTACGATTTTTAATCAAATTATGCCTTATATTCAATCTCAAATTCACTTATTTATGTTAGGCTGAAGTTGTGCCTTTATGGGATTCATTGCAAGTGGCATTTGGCAACACCAAGGACCGAGAGGTAGTGTCAGTGCAACACCCTTAATAAATCTCACAAAGGCAGAACACATATATTGAGTTTTTTTCAAAGCAAGTCTTAGACCTTGGTGCCAAGTTATAGGAGCCTAGACCTAAGATAGACATTAGCACTAGTGGACTGGACTGCTACATATTGTATTAGAGGTGCTCCACGTGCAACCTCAGGCAATGGCAATGATGAGACAAACTTCAGCAAGGACACTAAGCTTTAAGGGAAGAGTTTGTAACATTTTAAGCAAATCCCACACCGGAACTACACGAGAGAGATGTTAGGTATCTACAAAATCAAGTTTTAGACCCTAGTAACGAATTTTAAAGTTGTACAAAATCTAGGCCCAAAATGTATAATAACACGAGTGTACTGTGTTCTTACATTTAGCATAAAGGAAACAAGGATAGGGCAGTTTAGAAAGAGTCGGGATGTTTTATCATGAACCCTTACATTATGAAGCTGACTATAGGCAACATTCAGAAGCATGAAAAGGCAATATAGAGCACCAAGGTGCCAGAGAAAGTTGCTCTAGTCACCTAATGCGCAGCACGGACTGCAATTATTAAAGCTGATGTTTGCGGAATAGGAGGAGACTTATGGTGATTGGTGTATGTGTGCAAAAGAGAGCGAGGAGGATTAGGATTTTCTGTAGTATCTCGTTTAGGTGTTTCCACGAATGTTGGGGGAAGCAGTTTCAAGTTGGAGAGTTTGATAGAATTTGGAGGGAAAGAAACTGCTTGGAAACGAAACCACTACGTCTTTTTTGGACAATATACAAAGAATTGAGAAAGGAACGGAAGGTTAGTTTCACTCGGAGCAGGATGTGGGAATATAGGATTCTTTTCCTGTTCCATCTAAACTTTTGATAGGATGATAGGAGAAGGGAGATAGGCAATAATTCCACATTTCTAGTTTTATCCTCAATGAAATAATCTGTTTTGTCGTTTGAAGGAGACTAAATAGGAACAAGAGGGTCTTTATAAGTCTGAATGACTAACTAATTGTAATAATACTCTAGTAGTGTAGTATGATTCGTTTGGTCGTTGAAATTTGTTAGGTCATCTTGTTCTTTGAGTTCGGTTCTCTTCCGCTTATTCTAACTTAGGAAAGTAAGCTCCGGCCAAATGTGGTTCTTTGGCTGTCTCTAGATCCTAAGTGCAAAGTTGCAGTTTCTTGAGTCAGCTTCTCATCTACTATAAGAATTTACCCCCGTCACTTTTTGTGCAACATCCAACTTCCTTTGGTTGCATAATTTCAATGGGAACAATGTGAATAGGCTACACAGTTACTGTTCTTTTTCTCAATCAGCATTTACTTTGAATAGAATGCAATTTACAGAGGCGGAAGAGGAGAGCCTGAGCCATGATGTAATACCAGCAGTTGGGGGGCAAGGGCTATATCTATAGTAGAGAACTCTCTGCTGCAGGCTACGAACTGTTTGTGTTGTTTTCCTAAGGTGTACTAGAAGACCTTTCTGCTTTCTGCTCTTGCTCAGTATGTGGATCAGTTTACCTTTTTTCTTGTCGTGTACGACTGTTGATGAATATTGCTAGGTCTGATATGCATATACAAACTGTTTCTAAGCACATCTTGTCTTATTAGCTAAGAGCAGTGGCTACTTAGGCAATTCGATTAGTACATCTTTGGATTTGTTTATGGCTGAGAGTGCGATGCTGAAGGTACTTTTGAATTTTACAGGTGTGGATGTAAGCATGAACACACACTTGAAAGCTGTCAAAATTACGCTAAAAGGAAAGAATCCAGTGACATTGGATCACCTGAGTGTGAGGGGTAACAACATCCGCTATTATATCCTCCCTGACAGCTTGAATCTTGAGACGCTGCTGGTGGAAGAAACACCTAGGGTCAAGCCTAAGAAACCAACTGCTGGTATAATTATTATCTTATTCTGCATTTAGAAACCTTTATCATCTTTTGTGGCTCCATGGCATATTCTTCTTTTTTGTTGGTACATGCCTTTGCTGACTTTTTAACTACCAATCTCCTCCCTCAGGAAAACCTTTGGGACGTGGTCGCGGACGTGGCCGTGGACGTGGTCGTGGTCGAGGCCGCTAAATGCATTCTAGCTCTTCTAATTTTTTGTGATGTTGTCTATGTAAACATGTGTGTACGGATGAAGATATTTACTGTTAGTCTCGTGCAACAAGTTGTCTCTGAGCGCTTAACATGAGACTTAGAGGTGTTATTCTAATGCAACTGTGGTGGTTACTTGTAGCTCTTTCTACTACATTCAGTCTTGATCCTCCTGGTCGAGTCACTCAACGATCTTAGCTTCGCATCCATTTTTTTCAACTACTTGGTTTAAGCTTTTGATTCATTTAGCATTTTAATCGGGCGGTGCTGTCAAACCTCTGTTAGCGCGATTAAAGGGAAAAGGTTGCTGATTGGTGTTATGTCAATGTCATAGATAATTCCTTGAAAAGAATGCTAGTCCATAGAAGTGTTCTAAGATCAACGCGCAGCTACTGGGTGAAAGCCCTAAAAATCAAGAATTTTTTTATCTATACTGTTGCGATTATCATGTTCTGCGAGATTTTCCTCTCAGTGGATGCAGCTACTAGGTGGTAGCAAGGATTGTTCATAAAAATACAAAGAAGTTGGCAAATTTAAGATATTAGAAATACATAGTTCTGGAACGAAAAAGGAAGAAGGAATTTAACTCACCTAAATTTGTTATTGTGAAATTAGACTAGCGGTTCAACTACGGCATATACAAGTTGGTGTTTCAGAAGATTGTGACCCTTCTCGTGACCCCGATGATGCTGATGATCAGACTTCTCACTCCGAAAAGTCTCCCTTCAAGTTAGACCCTTCTTGTTGAAATTGGCAAGTCCCACATCGGTGGGATAGCCATTTTGATTAAGATTTTTTCTTATAAAAGGAGGCTTAATGTTTAGAAATTCAAATACACTTCTCATTTGCATTTTTATCTGTGTAAGACATTTATATCTTCTCTCTTTAGTATTATTGCACTTGTATTTTTGGAGTGGAATAAAATGTTGGTTGTGTCCGAGGAGTAGGCAAAGTTGATCGAACCTCGTAAATTTTGGTATTCCTTTTATTATTGCTTTGTTATCTTATTTATTATTTAGTGGCTGCCATAAGTTTTGGTATAGTAGTTGTAACTCATTTACACTATACATTTGGCTTCCGCAATAATTGGTATCAAAGCCAATGTACTGTCTAAGTATGCTCTGTGGATTGCAGTTAGTCTGATCTTCCACATCACAAAAGATTTATCTTGGTAAATGAGTCAAGGTTCTGCCTGAGTATGCTCTGTGGTTGCAGCCCGGTCTGATCTTCTACATCAGAAAGGTAATAATCTTGATTTGTGCCGTCAGGTATTGAATAATATTTCTGTCAAAATGGGAGACAATAAACAAGAAGAATCTACATCAAGTGTCAGCAATACGTCATCATTGGCATCTTCGCTTATGACAAGAATTGTGTCAAATGCGAAATTTGCGATATAAATTTTTGACTGGTCCGAATATTTTAGGATGTGGCAAGACGAGGTTCTAGATGTCCCTTTTCAACAAGGGCTAGATCTGGCCATTGAAGAAAAGAAACCAGATATTATTGGAGAAGAAGATTGGAAGATTCTCAAGGTAGAGAGTAGAAATATCCGTACACAAAGGAAACTTCTGCAAGTAAATTATGGAAAGCACTGGAGGATATATTTTTGAAGAAAAATAGTCAAAATAAATTGTACATGAAGAAGAGACTGTTTCAATAAGTTGGTCACATATTTGCAAAATATAGATACAATTTATGACGATGGTGACTTGGCCTTAATGTTGTTGGCGTCACTTCCTGATGAGTACAAACACCTTGAAACTACTCTACTCCATGGAAATGACGAAGTTTCTCTCAGAGAAGTTTGTTCGGCTTTGTACAGCTATGAACAAAGAAAGCGAGAAAAACAGAAGGACGGAGAAGGAGAAGCACTATTTGTGAGGGGTCGTCCTCAAACGATCACAAAGAAGGGGAGATCCAAGTCAAGATCTAGACTCAACAAAGATGAATGTGCCTTTTGTCGAGAAAAGGGGCACTAGAAGAAAGACTGTCTGAAGTTGAAGAATAAGGCCAAACATAATAATGGAAATGCCGTTATGGATTCAAATGTAGCTGATGTGATGATTCAGACTTCTCATTAGTTACAACAGAGTCATCACTATCAACATACATATGGTTGATGGACTCGGCTTGTAGCTATCATATGTGTCCCAATAGATAGTTCGTGGAATTTCAAGACGGAGAATATGGAGTCATCCACACAGCGGACAACAGCCCTCTTACCTCATATGAAATTGGTTCAATACGATTAAGGAACCATGATAGAATGATCAGAACATTAACATGTGTTCTATATGTACCGGATTTAAAGAAGAATCTCATCTCTGTGGGAGCCCTAGAATCAAAAGAGTTCAAAATCGTTGCAGAAAATAGAGTGATGAGAGTATGCTCTGGTGCACTAGTGGTAATGAAGGCAAATCGGAAGAACGATAACATGTACCGCTATCATGGTAGTACAATTATTGTGACAGCGACAGTAACGTCCAGTGACGACAAAGAGGCAAAAGCAACCAGGCTATGGCACATGCACTTGGGACATGCTGGAGGAAAATCCTTGAAGACTCTATCAGATCAAGGATTGTTGAAAGGAGTAAAGACTTGCAACTTGGAGTTTTACGAGCATTGTTCAATGGAAAACAGACAAGGGTTAAATTTGGTACAGCAATCCATAATACGAAAGGCATTTTGGATTATGTACACTCTTATGTTTGGGGTCCTTCCAAAACACCTTCATTATTTTGTAACGTTTGTTGATGATATTTCCCGAAGAGTATGGGTGTATACAATGAAGAGCAAAGATGAAGTGCTGGGAATTTTTCTCAAATGGAAGACAATGGTGGAGAATCAAACAGGCAGGAAGATCAAGTGTATTCACACAGACAATGGAGGTGAATACAAAAATGATCATTTCAACAAGATCTGTGAAAATGATGGCATCGTCCGACATTTCACTATCAGACATACACCACAACAAAATGGAGTGGCAGAACGCATAAACCATACCTTGCTGTAGAAGGTACGGGGTATGTTGTCCAATGCTGGTTTGGGCAAAATTATTTTGGACTGAGGCAATTACATATACATGCCACCTTATTAATCGATTACCATATGTTGCTATTGATGGCAAGACACCATTTGAAAAATGGTATGGAAAGCCTGCTGTAGATTATGACTCTTTGCATGTGTTTGGCTAAACTGCATTTTATCATGTGACAGAGTTAAAATTAGATCCAAGGGCAAAGAATGCTATTGTTATGGGGATTACTTCTGGAGTCAAAGGATATAGCTTATGGTGTCCTATGACAAAGAAAGTAATATTCAGCAGGGTTGTTACCTTTCGATGAATCTGCAATGGTAAATAAAGTAACAAGTGAAGATACCAAACAAGATGATGGTGCTTATAAGCAGGTGGAGTTTGACGAAAAATTTATTTTTCCTACACAATAAGCAGAGGTTGAAACAAATGAAGATTACCCTATGGATGGAGAGCCAGTAGAGGAGATTCCTACTCAGGAATCTCAACAACAACTTGAATCAATAGCAACCAGCATGCCAAAAAGGACAATAACGAAACCTGTTCGTCTCATAGAGACAATTGCTTGTACAGCAACAATTGTAGCTGATGATGTTCCTACCACTTATAAAGATGCAGTCCAAAGTTCAGAAGAAGATAAGTGGAGGATTTCCATGAATGATGAAATACAGTCCCTTCATCAGAATCATACATGGAGATTGGCCAATCTCCCGAAGGAAAGAAAGCAATTGGGTGCAAATGAGTATTTTCAAAGAAGGAAGGATTTCCTAACCAAGTAGATGTTTGCTACAAAGCAAGATTGATTGCCAAAGGATATGCTCAAAAGGAGGGAATTGATTATAATGAAGCATTTTCTCCAGTTGTAAAACATTCCTCCATTCGAATTATGTTGGCTTTGGTAGCACAATTGGATTTGGAACTAGTTCAGATGGATGTAAAAAATGCGTTTTTACAAGGAAACTTGGAGGAGGAAATCTACAAGACTCAGCCAGAAGGATTTAAAGTTTCTGGAAAAGAAAATATGGTGTGCAAACTTGGAAAATCGTTGTACGGTTTGAAACAATCTTCTAGACAATGGTACTAGAGATTTGACAAGTTTATGTTACAGCAAGGGTACAAGAGAAGCAAATACAATCATTGTGTGTATTTGCGCAAGCTTAAAGATAGTTCCTTTATATATCTTCTCCCATATGTTGATAATATGTTGATAGCTTCCAAGAATGCAGAAGAAATTGATATGTTGAAGATTCAACTTAAGAAGGAGTTCGAGATGAAGGATCTGGGTGAGGCAAAGAAAATTATTGGCATGGAGATAATAAGAGATAGACGTTCAAAGAAACTCTGTTTATCTCAAAAGGAATATTTGAAGAGAGTACTACAATATTTTGGCATAGATGACAAGACTAAGCCAGTTAGTACTCCACTTGCTCCCCATTTTAAGCTAAGTACTACTTTATCGCCAAAGGATGAAGCTGAACAAAAGTATATGTCAAAGGTACCATACGGAAATGCTGTTGGTAGCTTGATGTATGCAATGATATGTACGAGACCTGACATTTCACAAGCTATTGGAGTTATTATTAGATATATGCATAATCCAGGGAAGGAGCATTGGCAAACTGTAAAGTGGATTTCACTGTATATTCATAATACTGTAGATGTCGGGTTAGTTTTTGAGCAGGAAGATATTAGTCTATAGTTGGATATTGTGACTCAGATTTTGCGGGTGATATGGACAAACGAAGATCAACTACTGTTTATGTGTTTACTTTCGCAAAGGCACTAGTTAGTTGGAAGTCTACTTTACAGTCAACAGTTTCTTTGTCTACAACAGAGGCAGAGTACATGGCTATTACAGAGGCTTTAAAGGAGGTAATTTGACTTTAAGGATTGCTAAAAGAGCTGGTGTTGAACAAAAGGGTATCACAACTTTTTGTGATAGTCAAAGTGCTGTTCAATTAGCGAAGAACCAAGTCTATCATGCAAGGATGAAGCACATTGATGTTCGGTATCATTTCGTACAATAAATCATTGAAGAAGGTGGAGTCACGGTGAAGAAAATTCATACTACAGAGAATCCTGCTGATATGCTGACAAAAGTGGTGATTGCAGTCAAGTTTCAACATTATTTGGATTTGATCAACATTGTTGAAAACTGAAGACTGAAGATGAAGACACAATCAAAATTTGTTATAGAGAGAAAATTGAAGATGTGGAATCTTGCCAAGGTGGAGATTTGTTGAAATTGACAAGTCCCACATCGGTGGGATAGCCATTTTGATTAAGATTTTTTCTTATAAAAGGAGACCTAATGTTTAGGATTTAAATACACCTCTCATTTGTCTTCTCATATGTTTAAGGCATTTGTATCTTCTCTCTTTAGTATTATTTCACTTGTATTTTTGGAGTGAAATAAAATATTGGTTGTGTCCGAGGAGTAGGCAAAGTTGGACGAACCTCGTAAATTTTGGTGTTCCTTTTATTATTGCTTTATTGTCTTATTTATTATTTAGTGGCTGCCATAATTTTTGGTATAGTAGTTGTGACTCATTCACACTATATATATCTTGCTTCCGCAACACTTCCGAAGAAAGCCGCTGAATTTTTATATCCCCTTTTTAATTAATTTTGGTTGTTGATAGAGAAATTCTTATGAATTAGATATTCTGGTGATTACTTACTAGGATGGGTGTACATAGGCCGGATTGGTTCGAATTTTACAATTACCAAACCAAACTAATTGTGTCGAGTTATTAAATCTAAATACCAAACCAAACCAAACTCAGGTTTTTCGCTCTCAAATGTTTTCGGATATTCTCGGATTTTCGGGTTATTCGATTTTTTTCTAAATTTTTTCCAATAAAATCTTCATAGAACAAAACATATAAACTATGCTCAAAATATTTCTTTAATCCTAGTAAGATACAACTATATAAAGTATTGTCCAAGAAAATAATACAAAATATAAGATGTGTCATAGAATTATCCTAAAATATTCAACAACAAAGAAAATAAAATTGTGTAATATCAATATTGTAAATTAAAAAGCCATAATAAAAATAAACATAATCTAAAAATACTAAGTCAATGCTAAAATAAGTAGACTAATAAGGGAATATTAATTACATGACTAAACGCTAAAGAAAAAATAAAAATAGGTTGTGCATATATCTAAATTATTGCAAAACAAAAATAGATATTCAATACATTCCCGTTCATAGTATTGAATTGAATGTCTTTTGTTAGCATTAATATTGATTTATTTTGGTTTTAATTTGGCTTTTGTTAGCATCATAATGTTAATGGCTATAAAACTTATTGGAACATTCAAAAAGTTCTAAGTCCAACCTTGAAATAATACCTTAAAAGATAAAATTATGATTTTTTAAGGAAATATTTATAAATTACATCACAATAAGTATATATTAAATATATATAAAAGTTCTATATATGTAATGTCGGGTTGGTTTTGTTTCTATTTGACTTTCTTTAGTTAAAACCAAACCAAACTAATTATGGTCAGATTTTTTTTCCAACACCAAACCAAATCATGGTCGGATTTTTTTTCTTGGTTTGACTCGAATTATCGAGTTGGTGCAATTTGTCGGTTTCTTTTGTATTCCCCTACTTACTAGATTTCGAAGTCGTTCAATCAATTGTCATAGTAATAAATTTCATACATTGATGCGTCAAAAAGTTTACGCAAATTTTAATTAAATTGCGTGTCAAAGTAGGATATGGAGCAGAAGGGGCGTTTTAGCGATGTTTTAACTGCTTAATTGTAATTCTTGTTATCATCGTAGTAATTTGGTCACCTAAACTCAGTTGTGGACTTGTTTTCATTTTTATGTGGCTTAGGGCATCTCTAAGGGTCACTATTTTTTGTACCAAATTTAAATTTGGTTTAAAATTGGTAATTTTTTGCTCCAATAAAATGTCAAATTTTGCATCATTATAGCGTGTGAATAGTGTCCCACCAAATTTGGCTCGACACTATCATCAACATCAAATTTAATTTATTATTATTTTATTCATCTTTTTGTCTTTTTGGATTTTTAGTTTATTATATATTGTGTATATAATTAATTTTTATATTAAGATACTTATAACTTTAGTTTTATATTCTTTTGATATATCAATTTTTGTATATATTACATTTATATAAAATTATAAGTTAATTTTATTGTTATCATTATTATTATAATTTTATAAAAAGAAATATAACCATTATTTAAAAATAAAACTTTCAAATGTAAAAAATCTAATGTTACTAAAATTTAAAAAGGAAATCTAAAATTTTAAAAAGAAAATTAACAATATAAAAATAAAAATACATTATAATTAAAAGTACATTAAAGGAGGATACATTAAAATTGAAATAACATTTAAAAAACATAAAACATAAGTATAGTAATGAATGTCAAAATTGGAGAATCAACTACAATTGAAAGCATGAAGAGATTTTATCGAGCTGTCTTAGAGGTTTTTGGTGATCAGTATTTGAGATCACCAACAGCTAACAGTGTTGCAAGGCTTCTGTACCTCGGTGAACATCGTATTTTTTCAAGAATGCTAGGCAATTTAGATTTCATGCATTGGAGATGAAAAAATTGCCCAAAAGCGTAAGCTGAAAAATATGCAGGCCGTAGTGGATCCCCAACAATTATTCTTGAAGTTGTAGCTGATTATGATCTTTGGATATGGCATGCATATTTTGGTATGTCCGGTACCAATAATGACATTAATATATTAGAATCATTACATTTATTCTCCAATGCTAATGGTATTGCTCCTCTAACGCATTATATTGTCCAAAGAAAATAATATGACATCGGTTATTATTTAGTTGACAATATATATCCAAAATGGTCTACTATTGTGCAAACTATTCGAGAACCACGTTCAGCAAAGAAGAAATATTTCACAATGAACCAAGAATCATGTCGAAAAGATGTTGAACGTGCATTCGGAGTTTTGCAATCTCGTTTTGCAATTGTTGCAGGTCCGTCAGGTTTTTGGAGAAAAGCGGTGCTACGTGATATAATGACCACATGTATTATATTGCACATGATAATTAAGGACGAGCGTGATCTTAATGCACCAATTGAAGATGCACGTGAATGTCCAGCTCCTACGGTAGAAATGACAATAGATGAAGATCGATTTGAATAATTTTTAGCCCGACACAATAAAAGTAAGGATAACGATGCGCATTTCGCACTTCATAATGCATTAATCGAGCATTTATGAGAGAATACAATTAAGAGTTGAATATTTATGTGGTACTTAAATTAAATTTGAATATGATGTAATATTTATTTAATTATTTTTTATCAATGATTTCACTTTTAGTTGATTTATCCTTTAAAAGAATTTGTTTAAAGGAAATAAAAAATAATATTTAAATAGAAAATAATAATATAATATAGAAGGGAGAGAAGAAATATTTATTTTAATATATAAAATGGTATAATTGCTGGAGTAAATTTGATATTATATTATTTTAATATAAAATTTGGTGTTATGGTTGGAGATGATGTTAGACACATAAGTACTTTCAAACAATAGTTTAGTCGTTGATGGGCCAGCTAGCTTTTATTATATTTCTTCCCTCGTTTCTCACATTGTTCGTACAATATGAATACACTATTATTTATTAGCTTATAATCCTAGAAAATAAACAATTTGAGCTACTTATTTTGTGTACTGAAACAAAAAATTGATTAACAGGTGAAGTGGGTATACATACTAAGGTATAACGTTACAGACGCACAATACATAAAAACCCACGAGGGTGTAGTCAGAATGATGTAAATTTCAGGGAAAATATGTTGGGGATAAAAAATTGATTGCTTGACAGAGTAATTTTTGTTTCGTCATGCAAAACATTTTTTAGTGTATGATTATCTTAGATTGTTGAAAACATAGCCTCCAAGAATAAAATTTTATGTCACAGTGAGATTTTTCTCCTCCATTTCACTAATTTCAGTCAACATACTAGATTTTGTTACAGCGATTAACGGGAAATGTTATTGTAAAAATTAGGGGTGTCACCGGGTCGATCCGACTGATTATTTTAAAAAAATTAAAACCATACCACTTTCGGTTAATCTATTTTGTATAACCA
This sequence comes from Nicotiana benthamiana, assembly GCA_034376525.1. Taxonomy (NCBI): domain Eukaryota; kingdom Viridiplantae; phylum Streptophyta; class Magnoliopsida; order Solanales; family Solanaceae; genus Nicotiana; species Nicotiana benthamiana. Next base: position 94,522,061 of record CM067323.1, on the reverse strand, counting down.
AAAGTAGATTTTTCGAAACCTTCCCAATGATTTTGCTTTTCCTTCGATATCGGTACGATTCTGTAGACAATAAATTTGCGTTGAGAAAAAAAAAATCAAGACCGAAAAATATTGCAACAATTGCAGTATTTTATTTCAAGTAATATGAGTGTTACAATCTCTATGATTCCTCTAGTTCTACATTTCCAATGTATATTCAAGGGCCTTTGAGCTTGATCTAGAATATGAATTTGCTTTATCCGTCACGAACACTTTGATTGTTGCCATAAATTTTATCACGAACAGGTAGCCTTGATCTTGAACACCTTGTATTTGATTTGAATTTATTCTTGATCTTGAATACTTGAAATTTGTGTTGAAGTGTTTGAATGCTTAAACACTTGCAATTTGCAGAGAATTGTGGCCTTTGATCCATGAGCTCCCTTGTGTCTTCTTGTTATAACTTCTGATCTCTTTTCTGAGTTATGGAGATTCCTATTTATAGTTGTGTGAGGCAAGAGTTGTGATGAGAACAAACTCTTTCCGATCAATCAGATTGAAGAGTGATAAAGCCGTATTTGATTGGCCAGTACATGTCACTTGCACATGTGACGCAATTTCATTGGACTTTTAATTTGAATTGGCATGCTTTGTCATTTTGACACGTAGCACGATCCTATTGGCTCTTCCGCTTCACTTGGCGCGCCACGTTTCACGACCTAGAATTCCCACCTTCGAGATCACGATAGTGTCTAATATTTTACTTGCTAGAAAAGCCAACATTAGAGAACTGTTAAGTCAATTTCTTTCAATTTCAATAGATAAAATAAAAATGAAATAAAAATCAAGTGCGAAATGACATAAAAGCCAATATCTACTACAATGCGGATCTGGAGTCACAACTCACGAGCTTATAGAATTTACTACATATAGAGTGTGAAAGAAATACAACTGTATTGAAGAAAAGGAACAATGAAACAAGAAAAAATAGAAGGGAATTTCAAGGTTTGCGGACGCCAGTAGATCTACGTCGAGTCTCCAAAGCTAGTCCAAGCTGCTCCAACTCACGGACAGCTAGGGCCGGTACCAAAATCTGCACAAGAAATGCAGAATATAGTATGAGTACAACCAACTCCGTGTACTCGTAAGTGTCGAGCCTAACCTCGATGAAGTAGTGACGAGGCTATGACAAGACACTTACATAATAAACCTGTGCAATTAATAGTATATATATATATAAGAAAGATAATAAAAAATAGAGGCTATGCATGTATTGTTGGGAGGGGACATGCTAAGGGGATACCAGATACGAGAGATACAACAAAAATGATAACCAGAACAATCAATATGCGTTTAACCAATAACAACAATTAAGCACAATGAAAAATATTGCACGATACTACCCTTCGTACTTTTACTCTCAACCTCACAAAGAAACAATGATACTGAACGACATCATCCTTCGTGCTTTTACTCACTCGCAGTATAAATCAATAGATACGACACGACATCACTCTTCGTACATTAACTCTCATAACATGGCACGACATCACCCTTCATGCATTAACACTCACATACGGTACGGCATCACCCTTCGTGCATTAATACGCTCCCTTAGCATATAAAAAAGAACAAGTAATAACAGGGAGATAAGATCAACAAGTACAAGAGTTACTTCATCAACGGTTCCACAATACCAATATCAACTTGGAATCAATATTCAATTATCAAAAAATCACACAAACGCGATAAGAACAATCAATCTAACAATTTTACTAGTCTAAGCATGGATAAAATGATCAAATAAGCAATAAATGCAAGACACAAGTCCCACCTGCATGCTTTAACCCGACAACAATATATAGGTACTCGTCACCTCATATATACGTCATATCCAACATCTAAACATGTAGAAAATAAACAAATAAGTCATAATCCCTCAAGGCAAGATTAAGCACGTTACCTCGCTCCAAAGAATCTTCAAAGCTCAACCATACCTTTGCCTTTCAAACAAGCCCTCGAACTAATAGAATCTAAAAAATTACCAACCAAACGATCCAAATTAAGCATTAGGAACTACCCACAGTTGCAGAGGATTCAATTTAGGCCATTATTGAAAAATTCAACAAAAGTCAACTTCCGGTCACGCTTGGTACAAACCCGAAATTCAGACCAAAACCTGATTACCCATTCACCCCTGAGCCTGATTATGTAGTTTATATTGGAATCCGACTTTAATTTAAGGTCTAATCCCCAATTCTACCCAAACCCCAATTTTCACCATAAAAAATCTAGATTTTAAGTTGCAATCTTAGGAAAAGTAGTGAAAACTTGAAAGAAAATGGATTAGAATGACTTACCAATGATTCGGGGGAAGAAGAGCTCTTTGAAAATCGCCTTTAGGGTTTCTATTTTTGAAACTTTGAGAGAATGAACAAAAATTCAGTCTAACTCCCATTTTGATCAGTTGCAGATGTCTCATTTGCGCCCTAGAGTTCGCACATGTAAACCCCACAAATGCGAAGCCCTTCACACCTCTGCTTTCATTGAATTTGTGATGAACTAATTGCAAATGCGAATTGGCCTAATCACAAATGTGACCCTTTGATTGCAAATGTGAAGTAACTCTTCCCCAGTCCCCATCACAAAAGCGAAGACCTGATCGCAATTGCGCAGCTGTGTCTTTTCGCGAATGCGAAGATCATGGTCACAAATGCAAAACTGACAGGTTTGCTGCTATATTGCAAATGCGAGGCAGAACTGAGACTAGCACTAGAAACTGACACACCAATTGAGTTTTTTTTCTAAGTCCAAACCACTCTGTGGCCTATCTGAAACTCACCCAAGCCCTCAGGGATCTAAACCAAATATGCACACAAGTCTGAAAATATAATACGAACTTACTCGCATGATAAAATTTCCAAAATAACACCTTGAACTATGAATCAGAAGCCAAAATCAAATGAAAATTTCAAGAAACTTTAGAATTGCTATATTAACAATCAGACATCCGAATCACGTCAAACCAACTCTGTTTCTCACCAAATTTGACAGATAATCCGTAAATATGGTATTGGACCTATACCAGATTCCAAAATCAAAATACTCAATATCTAAAAATTCAAACATTTCAAACTCATTAAGCTTTTAGCTTTCAAATTTCAATAAAGTACGATAACTCGGTCTAGGGACTTCTGAATTTGATTTCGGCATACGCCCAAGCCCCAAATAATGATATAGACATATCAAGACTGCCAAAATACGAATCCAAGTCCTTTTTCTCAAAAGTTAACCAAAGTCAACTCAAATGGATTAAGGTAAAAATTTCATATTTTCTTAGTTTTTAACATAAAAGCTTTTCGTAAATATGCCTGAATTGCACACATAAATCGAGGAGGGCTAAAATGAGGTTTTAAAGCTTTAATGCATACAATTAGGTTCTAAAACATAAATGACCTATCGGTCATCATATTCTCCACCTCTAAAACAACTGTTCGTCCTCGAACGGACATAAAAAATACCTGGACTGGTAAAAAGGTGGGGATATCTACTCCGCATGTCTGAATCAAACTCCCAAGTAGCTGGATCGACGGGCTAACCTCTCCACTACATTTGAACTAAAGTATAACTCTTTGGCCTCAACTGATGAACCTACTGTGGCGACCCGACCGATCGTCTTAAAAATTTAATGCCCCGATCCCCTATTAACTGATTTCGCCAGGTTTATTTCTGCTTCTTTGATTTGCTGGAATGTTCGATTATGAGTTTCGGAGAGTTTTGGGACACTTAGATCCTAAATGAGAGCTTACGTGTTGGAAAATTGATAGTAGTCAATACAGCTTTAATACAATCTCGGAATGAAAATCCAAAGGTTTTGTTAGTTTCTTTGGGGTATTTTGGGGTTGGGAGCGTGTTTGGATTGTGTTTTGGAGTTTCGTAGCTAATTTAGGCTCGAAATGCCGAAGTTTGAATATTGGAATTTTCCGGTCCGATAATGAAATTTTGATCCGATGGGCAGAATAAAATTCCGGAAGTTGTAGTAGCTCCGTAGTGTCTAATTTGATGTGAGTGCAAAGTTTTAGGTCATTCAGAAGAGGTTTGATAGGCTTTTTAATCGAAAATGTGTACTTATAGTTTTTGAAATTCTTAAGGTCGAATTCAATGAAAAGTAGGTGTTTTGTTGTTGTTTATGCAATTCCGAAGGTTGGAACAAGTTTGAATGATATTATGGGATATGTTCGTAGGTTTGGTTGAGGTCCCGGAGGCCTCGGGTGTGTTTCGGATGCTCAACGGGTCATTTTGAGTTGTTAAAAAGTTGCAGAAATTCAGGTTCTGGTGTTGCAGACATTTCTTCATCGCAATCGCAACCTCCTTCTCACGTTCGCATAGAGAAATTCCTGAGGGGTCCCAATTCCTTATTCATGATCGTATGACTTGTCTCACGATCGTATACCACTGCCCCTTCCTTTTTCGTGTTCGCAGTTGCACCTTCGCGTTCGCGTAGTAGAAACTGAGCCAGTGGCTTAGTTGCCCATTTCCTCTTTGCGTTCGCGTGCCTTCAGATACTTCCTCTCGTGTTCGCGTAGGCCATTTCCTGGAGCCTTCATTTTTACTCTTCACGATCGCATGCCTTCTTTCGCTGTCATAATTCAGAATACACCGGGCATATATAAGATTTCAAAATCGAGGGTTTTAGCTATTTTTATCAAAAAGTAAGCTTGGGAGCTCAGATTTAAGCGAGTTTTTGAGGTATTTCTGGAGATATCGATTGGGTAGCGATTCTAAACTCCTTTTTGCTTGTAACCCACTAATTTAAGCATGAATTCTTCCTTTAATTTCGGATTTTGAATGAAAATTTGATAGAACTTTATAGGTCAAATTATTTAGTTTCGATTGGGTTTTTGACATCCGATTTGAGATATTTTTATATGGTTAGACTCGTGGGAGTATGAGATTTCTGAAAATGTTAATTTCACCCGATTCTGAGACGTTGGCCTGAGGGGCTTTTGGTCATTTTACATGATTTCGCGTATTAGTTTAGAACTTAATTGTGGAATCAATTACTTGAAGTGTTATTTATATTATGAAATGGAATTGAATGGATTTGGTCCATTTGGAGTCGAATACTCGTGGCAAAAACGTGGTTTCTAGTTGATTTTGAGCTAGTTCGAGGTAAGTGGCTTGTCTAACCTTGTGCGAGGGACCTTTCCCCTTAGGATAGGATGTTTGCTATTTAAATGCCTTGTATGTGAGGTGACGAGCACGTACTTGAGCTAATTGTTGAAAATCCAATTTTACTTTAAGTATTATAACTGAGTTCTTATCTTACCTGTTTATTTCCACTTGCAAAAATAACTTGTGTTAGTTTAGAAAAGCATGCTTAGTTGACTTAATTGCCTATTTGCTTAAACAAACTTAATTGTTTTTCGTGAAGCATGCTAGGCTAGAATTAACTGTTACTTGTTACGAGTTTAGCATTTATTCTAATGTTCTTGAGCTTGTATTGTGTGTTTAAATTTGGGACTACGGGACGGCATCATGGGAGATCCCCTGCACGTGTTTACGATCTGAATGAGGTGCGGGATACCAAGAGATCCCTAGTATATTTATTGAGGATACCAAGAGATCCCTAGTGTATATGATGAGGAAACTAAGAGATCCTCGGGATAACAAGATATTCCTGACCTATTTATTGAGGATACCAAGAGATCCTCGGGATACCAAGAGATCCCCGATTATCATCCTTGTCGGAGCGGTATTTCGTTGTGTTTGCCTTATTTCTGTTTTCCATTACTGTATCCTTATTATCCTGTTAGATTCTTACTGTAGATTCTCATTTATACTGCTTATTTATCCGGTCATTTATTATTTATTTATCTCAGTAGGGCTTGACCTTCCTCGTCACTACTCGAACGAGGTTAGGCTTTACACTTAGTGAGTACCGCTATGGTGTACTCATGCCCTTTTTGCGCATGTTTTTCATGTGCAGATCTAGGTACCTCTTTACAAGCTTAGCATCCTTGAGGCAGGGAGAGCTTTGCAGACTTCAAGGTACATCTGCCGCCTCCGTAGAGCGAAGAGTCTCTTTCTTTACTCTATTTTGTTGTGTTAGCCCTTCTGTTTTACTATTATTGTAGACCTTTCTGGAGATTAAAGCACATTACTATATTCCTTCTAGATTGTGTTCCCGTGAGTTTCCGGGTTTTGGGATATTTTTGTGGAAGTTTGAGCTATTGTGTTGTATACGCCGAGTGGCATCTTATATTTCGCTTTCATTTATTAAATTTTGGTTTTAAGTTATATTTCCACAAAGTCTCAATTATTTTTCAGCATTGTTAGGCTTACCTAGTCGTAGATGACTAGGTTCCATCACGACAGTTCACGGAGGGAGAATTGGGGTCGTGATAAGTTGGTATCAGAGCTCTAGGTTCATAAGAGTCACATAACACATGCCAGTTTATTAGAGTCTTGCTGATCGGTACGAAGTCGTCTTCACTTATCTACGAGAGGCTATATAACTGTTAGGAAAATCTTCATTTCATTTTAGTTCCTTGTCGTTCAGTATTTTGATATCATAATTCTAAACTCTGTCTTATATTCTCTCACATATGGTGAGGACACGTGCTACTCGGGATGATCAGGCACCCGCGCCCCCTACTACCGCCGTTAGAGGTCGGGGCAGGGGGTTAAGGCCGAGAACGCGCACATAGAGCAGTGAGAGCACCTGCGCGGCTATCGCCGATGTACCACCAGCAGATTCAGCTGGAGTCCAGGCACCTGACACGCCTACTGCTACTACTACTTAATCCCTTCAGGATACTTTGTCATAGTTCATCAGCATGTACACTACTTTGGCTCAGGCAGGGTTGTTTCCCCTTGCTGTAGCCACATCCCACGCCGGTGGAGGAGCAAAGACTCCTGCCACCCGCACTTCTGAGCAGTGATTGCATGATGAGCAGGTCATTAAGATTATTCTTGTACCGCGTGCAGTGCCAGTTCAGCCCGAGGGCATGGCAGTGGCTTTCGAGCAAGAGCAGTTGAGGCTGGAGAGGTTCAAAAGGTACAAGCCTCCCGAGTTCAGTGGTCTAGCATCGGAGGATGCTCTGGGATTTCTTGATGAGTGTTACAACATTCTCCGTACTATGCCTATTTCTGGATCGAGTGGGGTTTCTATCACTACTTTCTAGATTCGAGGTGCCGTCTATGATTGGTGGCGCACCTATGAGTTAGACAGCCCAGATGCGGCTGCTTCACTAACTTGGGTTCAGTTTTCGGATTTGTTCCTAAGAGAGTATGTTCCTCAGAGTGTCAGGGATGCATGTCACACAGAGTTTGAGCATTTCCACCAGGGTTCTATGGTCGTTTCAGAGTATGCTATCCGTTACACCAGTTTGCTAGGCATGCACCAGCCTTGGTTGCTATTGTTCGCGAGAGGGTTCGATGGATTATTGAGGGAATTATTCCTCCCATCAGACCTAGCATGGCTCGCGAGTTGGAGATTGATATATCTTATCTGCAGGTGGTGAGCATTGCCGGAAGTATTGAGGGTATGCATGCCGGGGAGAGAAAAGAGAGGGAAGCTAAGAGGTCTCAAGAGTCGGGCCATTTCTCAGGTGCCCGTGCTCCAGCTTTAGGTCGACATAGTAGGGGTTATATGAGTTGCCCCATTCATTCAGCTCTTCCAGCAGCCAGCACTGCTCCAGCTCCTCCTAGGTCTCAGGAGCCTTATTATGCACCTCCTGTTTCTAGCGCATCTCCTGCGCGGGGTGTTTTTAGAGGTCAGTCCAACATACCTGGCCTGAGCCAGTCACAACCACAATGTCCTCTGAGAGCTATTTTGAGTGTGATGACACCCTCCATATGGTGAGAGATTGCCCTAGACTTGGGAGGAGTGCACCTCTATAGACTTCTCCACCACAACGTGCCTCGCAGAGTGCTCAGGCTATGATCACAGCTCCAGATGCTACCCCATCTGCCCAGCCAGCTAGGGGTGGAGGCCGGGGAGGTATAGGTCGCCCTAGAGGGGAAGGCCAGGCTAGATACTATGCCATTACTGCCCGTACCGAGGTTGTTGCCTCCGATTCTATCATCATAGGTATTATACTGGTTTGTCACAGAGATGCATCGGTTCTATTCGATCCAGGCTCCACTTATTCTTATGTATCTTCTTATTTTGCTCCCATTTGGGTGTACCCCGATATTCTTTGAGTTCCCCTATTTATGTTTCTACTCATGTGGGAGATTCTCTTATTATGGACCACGTTTATCGGTCGTGTTTGGTTACTGTTCATGGTTTTGAGACCAGAGCCAATTTATTACTACTTAACATGGTTGATTTTGACATTATTTTGGTCATGGACTAGTTGTTACCCCATTATGCTATTCTTGATTGTCACGCCAAGACCGTGACGTTGGCTATGCCAGGTGTACCGCATGTCGAGTGGAGTGGTACTTTAGATCATACTCCTAGCAGAGTTTTCTCTTTTCTTAAAGCTCAGCATATGGTTGGGAAGGGGTGTGATGCGTATCTAGCGTATGTGAGAGATATCAGTATTGATACCCTTTAGTTGATTCAGTCCTAGTAGAACAGGATTTTCTCGATGTGATCTTAGCTGATCTTCCGAGCATGCCGCCTGATAGAGATATTGATTTTGACATTGATATGTTGCTGGGCACTCAGCCCATTTCTATTCCTCCGTATCGTATTACTCCCCCTGAGTTGAAGGTATTGAAGGATCAGTTACAGGAATTGCTTGATAAGGGTTTTACTCGACCCAGTGTTTCATCTTGGGGTGCTGCTATCTTGTTTGTGAAGAAAAAGAATGGTTCTATGCGTATGTGTATCGATTATCGCAAGTTGAATAAGGTTAATGTGAAGAACCATTATCCTTTGCCTCGCATCGATGATCTGTTTGACCAACTTCAGGGCGCATAGGTGTTTTCTAAGATTGACTTGTGTTCAGGTTACCATCAGTTGGATATTCGGGAGCCAGATATCCTAAAGACTGCCTTCAGGACTCGGTATGGTCATTATGAGTTCCTTGTTATGTCATTTGGGCTAACAAATTCCCAACAGCTTTTATGCATTCGATGAATAGTGTGTTCCGGCCCTACCTTGACTCGTTCGTCGTTGTCTTTATTGTTCATATTATGGTGTATTCCTAGAGTCGGGAAGGTCATGAGCAGCACCTGAGGACCGTGCTTCAGACTTTGAGAGAGAAGGTCAATTCTCTTTAATAATTTGAGAAAAAAAAGCTTAGGTCTTTCTTTTTGAAATCCATTTATAAATATAATATGATTTAAGCAATTCAAGCCATCAATAGGTTCACAATTAATCCAAGTATAAGATGCTTTTGGGTCCTAGATTACCCTGACAATAGCATAATAGTATTTACGCATGGACTTTCGTCATCTCATGCATATGTAGCCCCCCCCACAAATTGGAGCACATAATTAATTTAACTCACCTATGGGATGAATTTCCCCTCAAAAGATTAGAAAGGAGACTCACCGCGCTCCGAAGAGTTCCTTCAATAACAAGATAGGATTCAACCTTAATTCAAAGCCGAACGAGCACCAAGTAGTTAAATAAAGTAAGAACTAGTCAATAGCCGATCACAAAGTTAAATTTCCAACTAATTAAATGATTTCCCAACATTTCCCGCAAGTTTTCTAAATTCCGACCCCGGCCAACATGCCCGGATTTCAAAAATTTTCAAAGGAAAATTTTCGCATTGACCAGTCAACCCATAAATCTTTCTTCACATTCGCGGAACCTTTCTCGCGTTCGCAAAGAACAAATCTTCACACCAGAAACCAGCAATTTTTTCTGACACAGAAATGTGTATAACTCCATCATACAATGTCTAAATTCGACGATTCTCTTTCCTCTGGATCTGAAATTTCGATACGGATCTAATGGTTCAATAAAAATTTAATTTGGATCTCATTTTCATAATGTGGTACCCCTTTATGTCCAAAGAAAAGACATTGAAACAATAAATAAGAGCTCGATTACAACCTGAAACACACCTGAGGCCCCCGGGACCCCGACCAATCACACCAACTACTCGCAAAATACATTACGGATTTTCTTGAGGCCTCAAATCAGATAAAACAATGCTAAAATCATGAATCAAACTCCGGTCCAATCTTTATGAACTTTAGAACTTCCAACTTCTACTTTCGATGTTTAAACCTATCAAATCACATCGATTGACCTCAAATTTTGCACACAAGTCATATTCAACATTACGGACCTACCCTAACTTCCAGAATCAAATTCTGACCCCGATATCAAAAAGTCCACTTCCGCTGAAACTTCTCTAAACCTTCAAATTTCTAGCTTTAGCCAAATGGCTTCAAAATGACCTACGGACCTTCGAATTCACTTTCGATCTGGCTCCCAACTGCAGAATTACCATACAAAGCTACTCCCGGTCTTGGAATCCCAAATGGACATCGATAGCAATGAAATGCACTTCAAACCAAACTTAAGAAATTTCTTCCAAAATGCTAACTTCCACAATAGGCGCCAAAATGCTCCCGGGTTACTCAAAACCCGAACCGGGCATATGCCCAAGTCCGAAATCATCATACGAACCGGCTTGAACCTTCAGATCTTGATTCCGAGGTTGTTTACTCAAAATTCAAATATTAGCCATTTTCTCCAACTTAAGGCTTCTGAAATGAGAATTATCATGTAAATTTAACACAAAACTTCCTTAATTTCAATTCCGACCATACAAACAAGTCAATATACCTGAAATGATACTGCTCATGGCCTCAAATCCTGAACGACGCTCTAGAGCTCAAAACGACAAGTTGGGTTGTTACATTCTCTCCCACTTAAACATACGTTCATCCTCGAACGTGCTAAGAACTACACTAAAGTAGTCTGAAATCACTGTATAACACCTCATGCACCGACCCGTGCTACTACAACTCAGTTGAGTACATTAGCTCGATAATTTTGCAGATACACTCTTTTATTCAAGAAAATAAGCCTTAAATCCCAATTCCAACACTCGAAATTCTCTGCCCGACCTGTTGCCAACATAAGACCGCTATATCAATCACTACGCACTGTACCCAAACATGGCTGCATAACTTTGCTGAATTCACACCTAGCATCACTTTACTCACCGGACCCCAATGACACTTTCTGATCAATTTAGTCAAAATTCCATGAATCATATGCTCCTATTGCACCCCATGACATATACAGGTCTTACTCTAACTCTTACAAGGCCGTCACAACAGAAAAGATGTGCAGAAATCCATAATCAACTACCGAGTCAACCAATCAATGAGTCTATGCTTCTGACAAGAAACATCGCCTCATTCTGAACCAAATGATGATCTTTGTTCCTTAATATATTTCATGTAATCAGATTGCACTGATCCTAATCCAACTATCTCGACTCACCCAGTACAATTTGCTCAGGAAATATGCCACCCCGACATGACCAAAAGTCTCATATGACGCCACAATGTGCCAATAAGCTACCAATTAAAATGTTCTACAAAAAGAAAACAAACACCGAAACTGAGATCTAATTACCCGACTCGCGAATCATACATGCGACGCGGGATACATACTAAACGGACACCTCGCTCGCGAATCATACATGTGACATGGGCTCATAGCTAGAACGAGCTTCCCTCGGAAAATGGGAAACAAATCACATAAAAGAAAATAGGGAAGATGTACTGATCATTACACTGTTGCGGCGTGCAAATTAATCCAAATAGCATACCTATGGCGCCGTGCCACCCAATCCACATATAGATATCATATAAGGAGATTGCAATTTGAGATAAATATTCTCATTACAATAGAAATGTCTAACTCCAATTGCAAGCACGCTAAGTGTATAATACCATCCCAGAGAAAACACATAGCACTATAGGCTATAAAACTCAAGCACAACTGAGGTGCGATATAAGATCTCAATCTTAAGAGCCGTTCTGCTCCTATATCATCATCGCCACGCGAAACCTCAATACATAGGAATTTACCAAGCCGTCTCACAACTCATACGGCACAATACAGAATTACCTGGAATAGCTGATAACAAAATAACACCACGACTGTTCCTCCATAAGGAACGCTCACTAAGACGTACACAACTGGTCTGATGTAAAGCCCTGCTCACATGTAAATCAATCAACTAATCTCAAGCCGATTTCTGATCGCACCAACTTGGCTAATAACCTTTCAGAGGTCGATAGTAACTCACTTTTCCTCATAACACATAAGAACAACCATCATCACCGAAGCAACCTCCTCAGTTCATAACCCAATAAACAGAGTGCCCTTCAGGTATAAATTCTCAAATTAATGATATTACCACAATCCCCTTACTTGGTTCAAATATTTAGGCAATCAACTGAGTACATGTTACGAGGGACATGCTCCAATAATTTTCCGAAATAAATAACGGGTTCGCCCATATAATCCACCAGACGCACTAACGCTGAAAACCGATCAAGAATCCTTAACCAGGATGCAAAGCCTCTTTCACAACACATTGATCTTAGGTGACGCTGAAGACAATACTAATTTACTTTAATCATTCAACCCTTTCCTTGATCATCAAAGCCCGTGACATCCTTGTCAACACCGAACTGCAACCTTGACCCTCACTTATATTTTCCATACCTCTCACTGCACCCAACGTGCCAATATACGATATAAAACGGTTTTCATCATAACTACGAAATCATTGATATTTTAATACTTCATTATATAAGAACTTTGCACTTCACTCAGTTCAGGAGAATCATAGCAACACACAGGTAAATTCCCATAACCGTAGAATATGCAAATCTGCAAGTAGTGGTCCAAGCCACCATTTTCCTTCCAGAATCCGCTTCCACTTAACAAGCCATATCAGAAGAATGCTTCTGAATAATATCAATTACAGCAGTCGACAAACCTCACACGTACCTTCGCAAATCATACGCATAACTCGATCATGCTGAAAGAACTGATCACAGGCCTCAACATGCCAAATTCAACTATGGTTAATCAATCTACCTCCTTCCCATTTCTCCTTGATTGCCTTAGAAATAATACTTCTCCATTAAACATATAACATACTCCATCATCACTCATCTTGAGTGACCTTGAATCACGAGACCATGCTGACTCAAATCCCACGAACCATTTCATACCTTCCAAAGTACTAGTCAAATCATCATAGAAATTTATTTGCCTTTCCTTATAAGCTACTACAAAGCTTGATTCTTAATAGTACCTATAAGTTCGACATTATTAGGCACCACACTTTAGCTCTTGAATTCACTAGGACTGTTATTGAGAGCCACCCGCTCTGACTTGGTCTCGAATGTAACCAAATCCACCAAATTTTATATCACATGAATACCCTCTCGATGGAACCCGGCGAAATCACTTCCTTTGAAGCCTGCATCTATACAAGGCATAAATCATGAATCCTTCCTCAAGTCTGAGCATGAGCCAATAAGGCCAACCATGGCATGCTTTCAACAATTCATCTACTCGAATTACACATTATGGTCTTTTCTCATAACTGAAATAACCCATCAATATGCTAATAACCATAAATCACGCAATGTAGTTAACCATGCAACCCAATCGTAAGCGGTGGGACTCTCCCATTTAGGTTAAAGCCACTATTGCACAACTCTTGAATTCACTAGAATTCCTTATCTCTTACTAACATAACCTTGCGCAATTAGCCGCCAAAATTCTTGAAATCATTCTGTAAACATACCCTTTTTATACTCTGGATCATCAACCACATTCGCACGACCTATCATTTTGTTGTATAACCAATAGAATTCTTCGCAGAAGCCTCGCCAACCACGGGACCACTAACCTGCTCACAGGAAATAAACCACCTGTGGAAATCGCTTCCCTACATCTTCAAATGCTGCTGCACGGGATACAATCACTATGACATCAATAACCCATCCTGAGCCGAAGCTCACTCTCTGGCTGCACCAGTCCATTTACCCCTCGTGTAGATCAATTAAATGTGCGGCAATATCATTCCAATTCAAAGTTATGTTGTATCCTTCTTCATTTCAAGTAGCTCCTTCTCGTTATATCAAATCTCCTACCACATAATGTCCCATGCTTCAAGTTAACTCTGTAGGCCCTAATCACTAATCTCTGATATTCTCAAATCATTCCAAACTGTCCTTAATGCGCACAGTCGTCCTACTACCACGCCCATATGCAACACCTACCACTCTCCCACTTTGGTGGAACTCATCCCTTTAATCGACCACTCGACCTTGCTCCTCATATTTGGCCTTCTAGAAGTTTTAAACACCACCTGATACTTCCCACATGTCCTTCCTCATACTTTGCTGCTCAATTGTTGTCTTAACTAAAATCTATCTTTATAGAACTTGAACCCATAAGTCGATACTAATTTTAAACCTTTTTTAAGATCATCTTTCCTGAGTAATCAACATTAGGGAAACCGATTCCATCCTGGACCACCGCATCCCGCGATCTCTGATCGTCGTTTCTTCATTACTGACCCGTAATATCCTACTCTAAAGGCAAATTTAAAAAAAACTAGCACGTCGGCCACTTTGCACTTTCAATCGAGGACGACGATACGACATTGCCGATGAAGACTCCACCACACTTCAAATCACCAAGTCTCATCCTCTTATCATCCCAAACATGAACATCCTCCACCTGATTTCCTTTCCCATGCCGGGAATATAATACCAAATCTCTAGATCATGCACTGAGTAAACATCCCTTCAAGTCATTCACTGCCCCCGGCATGTTGGCAAAAACCCTACCATCATAACAATACTGCGGAACCATTGTTCATAAGCATTATGGCAGAAGTGCCTAACCTCAGAACTATCAGAAGTACCGCTACTGAGCCAAAACAATAAGATATACTTCCATAAAGAGACTATATAGTCCAATCAACTATACCAGGAGAAACTTCTTGCACCACATCTGTAGTACCATTTACAATTCTTCAATTCTCGATTTATAGCTAGAAATTCCCATCATGTAAGATTAGTAGGAAAGAAAAAAAGGCATAAGCCTCAGAGGAATCAAATCGCCAATATGGAAATCAAGAAGGGAGGTACTCCTAACAGCCCTGTGGCCTCCCGAATATAAGTACAGACGTCTCCGTACCGATCCGCGAGACTTTACTAGACTTGCTCATGACTTGTAAGACCTAAGGGAACCTAGTGCTCTGATACCATGTTGTCACGACCCAAAATCCACTAAGGGTCGTGGTGGCGGCAGACACTAATGTCAGGCAAGCCAACCAAATTACTTAATAAAAATCTCATTTTTAACACTTTTGAAATTCTAGGATTTTCCTTCTATAAATATAAATTTTAAAGAATAAACTCTTAAATGAATTTAAATTTTAAACAGTTAATACAATACTTCAAATCATACCAAAGTGCATGAGCATCTACTGATAAGAAAAAAAATACAATATCTTTTCGGAATACAGTGGACAGGAAGTAAATACAGTACACTGGAAGGGACTGCTCTAGCTACGGCCGTCTCGAATGATACAACTCACCTAGTCCCAGAATCATCCGTGCAGAGTTACAAATACCTGTGCAACAAAATTCACAACAAGTGTAGTATGAGTACGAAAGTAACGTGTATCGAATGAGTATTCCTCCTAATCCCGACGGAGTACAGACGAAATGGTCAACTTTGACACTCTCTAGTGTCCAGCAATGACTCATCTTTAATATATATATTAAACAATGGATTTATTTTATAAATATTATTTTTTAAAATCCAAGATAGAGGAAACAAGTAAACACATAACTCTTTCATAGGACATTTCCAAAATTCCTCTTTATTTTTAAAAAATTAATCTCGAGTCAGGGTGAGTCAGTTACCACTTTAATAAGTTCAAGGTAACAACATAAACATGCAAAAATTATGCCGAGGCGATGGTCCGCTCCAACAGAAATGTAAATTGTACACTGCCGAGGGTCGAACGGCTTGTACCATATATACATCTATTTAATCTGTCGAGGCATTCAGCCTGTTCCAAAATTGAACATATACCCTGCTTGCAAATCATGCATGCGACGCAGGTACACATAAGGAATACATGCTCAACCAATCAATTAGGAACTTACGGGGAAATATTTATTTAGATAAAATCAATTCTCCTTTAACAATTTTTAAGAAATGAAGCTTAGTCATTTTGAAATTCATTTACTAATTTAATGTGATTTAGGCAAGTCAAGCCATCAATGGATTCACAAATAATCCAAGTACAACATGCTTTTGGGTCCTAGACTACACGGACAATAGTATAATAGTAGCTACACACAGACCATCATCACCTCATGTGACGTAGCCCTCATAAATAGGAGCACATACCAATTTAACTCTCATATGAGGTAAATTCCCCCTTACAAGATTAGAAAGGAGACACTCGCTCCGAAGGTTCATAACCGGCATTCTACATCTTCCTAAGACTCAAATCGATGCACGATGCTCCAAAACTAGCCAAAATTATGTAAACCCATTACTATATGCTCAAACACTCATAACAATTCAATTTATATCAATTTTCAACTCCGCTCTAAAAGTCGATAAAAATTACCCCTCGGGCACACGTGTCCTGATTCTGAAAATTATTCAAAATAAATATTACCCATAACTCATATAGTCTATATACAGAAATTCATCCAGTTTCGTCCATGAATCGATCCTCAAATCAAGGATTTATTATTTTTCAACTTTGGGGCTCAAAATCCCAATTTCTACCATCCAAACACGGATAAAAATGGAAACCAACCGAAATAATCACGGAATAAAGGTAAGATATTTACCCCCTTGTTGATACAAGAGAAACTCCACAAAAATCACCTCAAACGGAGCTCTACAACTCAAGATATGCCCAAAATACTAAAATTCTCTGTTTAAAACACTGTCCATGCGATTTTCCTTCATCGCGTTCGCGGGAGACATCCGTGTTCGCGAAGGGAAATTTTTTGCTTTGACCGGTTAAGCCATAAATCCTTTTTCATGTTCGCGGAACCTCTCTTATGTTTGTGAGGAACAAATCTTCACACTAGAAACCAGTAATTTTTCCGACACGAAATGAGCCTAACTCCGTCATACGATGTCCAAATTCGACGATTCTTTTTCCTATGACTCCAAAATTTTGATACGGATCTAATGGTTCAATAAATACTTAATTTGGATCTCATTTTCTTATACTACCCCTTTATGTCTAAAGAAACGACATTGCAATATCAAATAAGAGCGCGATTGCAACCCGAAACACACCCGAGGCCCCCGGGACCCCGACCAATCACAACAACCAATCCTAATATAATTACGGACTTTATCAAGGACTCAAATCACATAAAAAAATGCTAAAATCATGAATCAACCTCCAATCCAAGCTTTATGAACTTTAAAATTTCGAACTTCTACTTTTGATGCTTAAACCTATCAAATCACGTCTGATTGACCTCAAATTTTGCACACAAGTCATATTCGGTTTTACGTACCTACTCCAACTTCTGAAATTGAATTCCGACCCTGATATCAAAACACCACTTCCGGTCAAACTTCTCAAAACCTTCAAATTTCTATCTTTAGCCAAATGACTTCAAAATGAGCTACGGGCTGCCGAATTCACTTCTGATCGCGCTCCCAACTCCAGAATCACCATACGGAGCTACTCCCATTCTGGGAATCCAAAAGATACATCAATAGAACTGAAATGCAATTCAAACCAAACTTATGAAATTTCATCCAAAATGCTAACTTCCACAATAGGCGCCAAAATGCTCCTGGGTTACTCAAAATCCAAACCGGGCATACGCCCAAGTCTGAAATTGTCGTACGAACCTGCTGGAACCTGTAGTTCTTTATTATAAGGTTGTTTACTCAAAATTCTAATCTTAGGCATTTTCTCCAACTTAAGGCTTCTTAAATGTGAATTTCATTTAAATTTAACTCTGAACTTCCTGAATTTCAATTCCGACCATAAACACAAGTCAATATACCTGAAATGAAGCTGCTCATATCCTCAGACCTCTAAATGATGTGCTAGAGCATAATACAACAGGTCGGGTCATTTTATTCTGTCCCACTTAAACATACGTTCATCCTCGAGCGTGCTGACAACTACAGTAAAGTAGAATGAATTTACTATTTAACACCTCATGCATTGACCCGTGCTAACACAACTCTGTTGAGTATGTTAGCTTGATAATTCTACAGATACACTCTTTTATTCAAGCAAATAAGCCTTAAAGCTCAATTCAACCGGATATCAATGAACATACGAGCAAATATACCACAATCAACACTGCAAAAAATACATGAAAAAGAAATTTAATAATATTTAACACAAGGGCAAAAATAATAAACATAAGATGAATGGTAAAACATATATGAAACACGTATTCCATAGGACTGTCCCCATAAAATTAATTATTTTCCCCAAAATTCAAGCCTTTGAGACAATGTGGAATCAACCAAGTATAAATTTTGACATGTTCAAGTGCACGATCGCATGTTGATTTGTCCATGGAATCATACACAAATATAATTTTGTCTTTGAAGTCCAGAATTCCAAAACAGTGGTGCGTAGATATCTGGCCCTCTATTGGCTTATGTCGAAATGTAAAGAATACTCTTTTAGTAGATGCCCATGAGATACCACACGAAATGTCATTGCCTTTTACGTAGTTGGCCACCTTTTCATTTGTTGATTTTTCCTCAAACCAACATAATTCCGTAAGTGGACTAAAAAATGCTTCTTCTTCTTTTTCAATCCGTTCTTTGGATATCTTCTTTTTCTTTGATTTGCTCAAAAGAACCGCCATTCTCTGTTGCTTCCTTTTCTCAATCATCTTCAACTTTTCTTCCGAAGGATGAATACCATCCAGGATAGTCATATACCGATTGAAAAGTAAATTTGTTATTGCACATCTTGATTTTGTATAACGTGGAAGGTGATAGCAATATGTTTTGTGCAAATAATATATGCCCACATCAATATGCTGCAAAATGGACAACGGCAAATGATAACATGTGAAATTACCACTATGAAGTTTAGAAAAAATACATTGCACAACTACAAACATCATGACAAAAACTTAAGCATATTCAGTTTTAGCAAATAAGCTTAAAAACTTTAGCAGTTACTATGAATAAAGCTATACTACAAAAAATAAGCTGAACTTTTGGGAAATATAGTTGAAAATAAATTTTAAAAAAAGTTTAATAACTTACTTCATCTGCAAGATCAGAATCAGGATCCATAGCCTCGGTAAAGAATAATTTTTTAATATCAATTCCAGGTAATATAAATGTATTTGAATCATATTCACTGCCATCCATCTTCAACCACTCTTGAAATATTTGCATCAATCCACTATCTTGATTAACATAACGGAAGGGGAACCTTATTTTATGCTTTCCTACTATCCATCTTGTTCCCTTTTCTTTTTCTTATAAACTACATATCAACCAAATACTCTCCATACGCATCTTTTTTTATCTTGTTTTCCTTTTGCTTGATCTTCCCGCTGTTCCGTCACAACTAACTGCTGCTGTTCAGAAGAAGAGGTAGAAACTACAGCCATCATGGCAGTTGATTGACCAATTCTCCGCTGTTCACGATGTTCTTCTGTCTCTTCACGAACAACAATAGCATCCGAATTACCTTCTGAATCAGCCCCTTGTGTACTACCAAGTGAAAGTGAATATATATTGAAGTTGGGGATATCACTGGTGTCACACATTGGAGAACTAGAAATCTTCCTTCTCTTAGCATTTGGAAGCATTTCTGATACATCGGATGAGATATGCAAAAGCAAGGAAAATATAAACATAAATAAAACTAATAGAGAGCACATATTAGGCAAAAAAATAGCCACTAATTGAATTGCAAAAAATAATTACGTAGTCTAAGTGTTGCGACACAGATGGTGTTTGAATTGCAAAAGATCATATATCTTCATGCAAAAAAGAATAATGCTGACTAAATTTTATAAAATAATACCAACACACTTCACACCTGTCTGTGACTCAATAGCTTTGAATATATGGATTTTTCCTTTTTCATATTATTACAAAAATCTCACTCAATTCTTTTCGACCTGCCTCCAATGTTTCTGAAAAATCATTCAAAAACATAAAAAAAAATGAAATATGTAAAATTTCAAAATATAAAAAATATTCTTCGATCAAATATAATAAACTCATGATCTATAGAATACCCTAACGTTTGTCTTTCGTTGTTGTTTCACCAGGCTGCATACCTTTCTCAATATCAACATTTCCAGCATTATTCAATAGTGAACCAACATCGACGACCATTGCAATATTCTCTGGAAGGTTTTTCTCAACTCTATCATCATTCAATTGAGCATCATCAGAGATTTTTTGAGTTGTGGAAATTGAACCACGACTACTTTCCACTTCCGCTGCATATTCATAATAGAGGGGGAATAGATGAACTAGTTTTGTTACATATGAAACATAGAAAAATTTATACATGTAGTGAAAATTGCACTACAAGATATTATAAAAAAAAGTAGTTAAAACTTTAACTCTAAGAAGGATGAAGTTAGCCAGTCACAAATAAAAACTTTGACAGTTATAAAAATATTTCAGCTCTAGAGCTATGGCTGTCCAACGGGACGGGACGGCCCGTCCTGCGTCCCGTCCCCGCCCCATCCTGTCCCATCCCGTCCCGTCCCGCTTCAAGTCAAATGGAATGGGCCAATGTTTAATGGGACACGGGATAGAGCGGGACGACTATTTCCTCCCGTTTGTCCCGTCCCGCGTCTTTTTTTTTTTTATAAAAAAAACAAGCTATTGGGAAACAGCCAAAATTGAAACAATATCCGTTGCCAACGATTTGGACAGCCCCCCAAACGTTTAATATAACCCCTAAGTTTTTTAAATTATACTTTGGCCCTATTTTCTACTATAAATACCTCTCTTCTTCGTTTTTTCCCACAAAAAATCAATCTTCTTTCTCAAATCTCTTACCATCTAATATTCTATCTATATTCTATATTATCCTCTCAGGTTTTGTTTCTATAAAGTATCAAGTTTCAACTTTCAAGTATTTGGGCAATTTCTTTTGGAGTATCCTTCAAACTTCAAATTAAATTCATGAAGTATTTGGGCAATTTCTTCAAGTTTCAATATTTAATCACAGTGCACTGTTCCATCTGCTAATTTTAATATATAATTTTTGTGTATCATGTTAGTACTTAATTTTTGTGTTTACTTTATGTCTTATATTTTTGTATTTCATTTGTGTGTTTAATATTTGTGTTAGTTTTTTAATTTAGTTTTGTATTTAAATCGTGACGGCCCGACCCGTTGTCACGTGAGTTACCGCCCTGTTTCCCTCATATTATGCATCACTATGATTCGATATCAGTATTTGAGTTGGTCGGATAGAATTGGATTGGTCTTAGTTGGAAATGAGACATTTAGTCTCTTAAAGGGGAGCTTGTTTTGGAAAGGTCAACTAGAAGTTGACTATTTATTTAGAGGGACCGGATGTGAATTTTGATGATTTGGTTAGATTCGGCACGAAGAGTAATTGATCAAATTCGCGGACGTTCCTATGAGGAAACGCTTATGATACTAGAACTCAGTTACAGGATCTAATCCTCCACGAAAAGTAAGAAATTCCGCATATTTTGACCAATTCAAGGTGAAAAATGGGGTTGCTCCCTCGGCAAACTGGGATAAAGTTGAGCCAAAAGATCTCGATTCAGGGGATAATTTATGACTTAGGAGTGCAATCGGAGTTGAATTTGGAGGTCCATTGTAGAATTAGGATTGAATTGGATAAGTTTGAATTTTGGCAAAGTTAGGAAATTGGTAAAGTCTGGTTGGTAGGCGAGAATTTAATCCGAGGCTCAAAATAAAATTTCGAGAGTTGCAGTAGCTTCATTAGGTGATTTTGGACTTGTGTGCAATTTTTTAGTTGATTCGGAGGTGTTTAGTTCGGGTTTTTTATTGAATGAGAATTGTGGAAGTTTTAGTTTAACTTAATCCTTGAAATGATGAAACTTGACGATTTTGATGTTAATGATAGTGTTTTATGGTTTGAATAAGTTTGAATAAGGTAATAGGTCGTATATGTGCTTTTGGTTGAGGTCTCGAGGGCCCCGGGGTGATTTCGGATGGCTAACGGGGAATTTGGAGTCGAAAAAATGCAGCAGAAATTGCAGAGCAAAATTTGCTCATTGCGATCACGAGCCTGTGGCTGTGATCGCATAGAAGGATTTGGAGGGGGCTCAGATTTGCTCTATGTGATCGCGTAAAGGAGTCTACGATCGCATAGGTTTGGGTGATTGGCCAGTGCGATCGTGTGAGGCTGTTTGCGATCACGTAGGGTCGAGTGGCAGTGTTCTCCGGTCGCGTGTGAAGGCGTGCGAGCTAGAGATTTCACCGGTTCGAGGTGAGTAATACTTGTAAATGATATCCTGAGGGTTTGAAACCCTGTATTGGCACATCATAGTGCTGTATTGAGGTGACTTATACGCCGGATAGGAGCGTGGGGTAGAGCACCGTTGGGGATTGTGACTTGGTCCATCCCGGTAGTTGATTTTACCGCGCTTTTTGACTGAAATTATTTGTTACCATCATTGTTTGGGCTGATGGACATGTTTGGGATCTGTGCCAACTATGTGAACCCTTCGGGGATTGATTTTACTGTTTTCTTTTCATTACCTGCATATTATTTGGTCTCAGTCCAAGGTTTTAATACTGTATTGCAAACTTAGTCATTTTTCTAATATTTGAAAACCTAAATAATATTTTATTGACGTTTTGAGATGAGTATTATCATGCTAATATTCCCCAAGGGGCTTACGTGCATTTCTGGACTGAGCATGGACCGGGCTGCGCACTGCAGCAGTGTCATAGTGATTTTTAAATATATGGGTGGCTCGGGCTACACGCCGCAGCGATAATATATATATATTGATATTGAGGCCGAGAGCCTGATTTATGCCAATAACTGGCTGATATTGCGCTTGGGCTGTAGGAGCCCCTTCAGAGTCTGTACACACCCCTAGTAGCACCGTCGACGTTAAATGGATGAGACAGCATGTTGCATTGGGTACCGGAGTGTACCATCACATGCATTGCATTGCATTCATTCATTTGTGCACTATTTGTTGTGTCATTTCTTGAGGTATTTATTTGATGTTCTTATATTGTATGATCACTTTCAAAGTGGATAAATTTGGGACAGTGGTAACAGTGACAGTGTATGATGTAAATGGGTCAGGTAACAGTGGCTGAGCAGAGATAGGAATATGGCCTGAAGGGCGAGTTGTGAGTTCAATTGTGCATTTCGTTCGTGCTCGAGGGGCCGATTTGCAGTACCTATCCTGCATTTACTTGCTTAAATTGTTAGAAAATGATAATTCGAAAATGATTTTAATCTGAGGCAGATATTTTCTAAAGGATTTTCCCGGACTTACTGTTTTTCTCAAATGGTTATGTTGTCCCGTATTGCACGATGGAGTGCTCTTATGTGTTTTGTTGCCTTAAGTTATTATTACTCTTATTACCACTAAGTTGGAAGTACTCACTTTAATTCCTACACCTCGCGTGCAGTAGCAGGTATTGTTCGCTCGGTAGTGGGTTATTAGTGGATTGAAGATCTATTATCGTAGCTAAGCCAGGTGACCGCTAGAGTCCACGACACCGGATCTTCTCCCTTATTTTATGATGTTCATTTATATTCAGGCTTTATTCCCATTATTGGACTTGTAGTACTTTAGTGAACTCTGTAGTAGCTAATGACTAGTGACACCCCAATGTCGGGCTGTGACGGGATGGTTCTCTGTTGCTATCATGGTTTTCCGCACTTTTGATTATTCTAATCATGAAATGTTAAATAATTGTTTAAAGGAATTGTTTGTTTTGTTGGCTGGCCTTGTCTTCACGAGAGGTGCCATCACGACTGGGTTTGGGATTTGGGTCGTGACAAGTTGGTATCAGAGCCTAGGTTACTAGGTCTCACAAGTCAAGAGTAGGCTTAGTAGAGTCTCGCGGATCGGTACGGAGATGTCTGTATTTATCCTCAAGAGGCTGCAGAGCCTTTTGGAAATACTTTACATTTTTGAACTCTTATCGTGCGCCCTTGATTCAGCTTTAAAAGAAAACTCTTGAAATTCCTTCCACGCGATTGTATGTGCACGCGAGTGCTCAATATCAGATGTTCCTTAACGGCTTGTGATTCCCCGATAAAGGGGCAAGATGTGAATTCTATCAGCTGATGTTGGGCCATTCTGGAGGACTTGAGGCTGAATCTTTGCTTGTGGAATGAGCACCGAGATGCTGATTTTGCGAGTTGGTGTTATGAATTTATATGTTCAGTAATGTCCCTAATTATGGTAATGGCGGTTGGATAGCTATGTGGTAAGTATGTTGGTACTGCGAGATATTCCTATATGACTTGGAGATGTCGAAGAAGGTCTGCTGGATGATAGATGAACCATTAAGTGTTTGATTTCCATTGTGATTGGATGTCTTGCCCCAAGTTATGGGTGCGTGAAGAATATTTCCAAGTCTCCTAGTTGGGAGTGAAGTAAATAGCGTGTTGGGGTTTGAGTTCAGACTCAGAAAGACTAGTCGACTATGCAAGGTGTATGACGGTGGAAGGTATATTGATATGTTATGTTGAGGCGAAGCAGGTGGGCTATCTCCTATGGAGTGTTCTAGCGTGGTATGGTGCTTGTGTGCATGTTAAAAGACCTGTCTTTCACAACTTATAAACGATTGAGGTTTTATTCTCACTATGTTATTGTGGCATCAATGGAGTAAAAGTGTTATGAGCTATTGAAATATTTTGGTCTATGGCATCGAGCCAAGTTGGGGAGGTTGCTGTTGATTAGTTGATTGCACGATTATGTGCAATGTTGGTTCAGTTTTAAGATATGTTGGTGGATCAGTTCTAGTTGTAGAAATTGAGCCGAGGATAGCACGAGTGAAGCAAAATTTTGACAAAGGTGTTATATGGTACTTCGTCGATGTGTGGAAATAATAGGATGTCCTGAGCTGTTGTCGGTAAAGAATGTTTAGTGTAAAATGAAGGAAGTTGTTTGGTTGTATCAGAATGAGATCTTGTTTTGCGGGATTAGAGTGCTAATGAGGCACGAGTGGTTTTGTATGTTCAATCAGGTAAATTGCAGTTGATCAAGATTGAATGACTTGCGAGAACGGTTCTAATGGGTTCAAGAGTCTGCATACGTCAATTGAGAGTTCTAAAGTTGCATATGGGGTTATAGACTGAGTTTCATTGGAAAAGGTCAATACTTGTGGCGTTTTTTTGTCGATTTTGGGATTCTATGTATCAGTATCAAGAAAGTTATGGTAACAAATTCAGATTCGCAGGAAGTTCTTCATAGTAAAGTATTCGTGAATGTGGTATTCTAGGAACATTTAAGAGACCATTCAGTGGCCTATGGGTCTTAAACAATGTGGTCTTATGTTCGGATCTTGTGTGGTAAGTCTGAATTGAGGACTTGTGGTGCTACAACAAGAGGGAATATCGAGTTGATCATGAATCAGGAGGAAAACAAATTTAATAGATGGAATAGCTTGATAGTAGGCTGAGTCAGTATGGTAAGGGCATGATTAATTAGTCGTATGTGTTTGAGGTAATGAGCCTTACAGGCATTTTGCAGTAATGCTCTTGAGTTTTGGCAGCTTGCTTAGCATGGCTTGGGTAGAAGGATTCAGTCCTGGTAGTTTAGCCTGTGTAAATGGAACTGGGAAAGAGTTCTTGTTGAGCTTCACCGTGGTTCGGATATATATATATATATATATATATATATATATATATATATATATATATATATATATATATATATATATATATATATATATATATATATATATATATATATATATATATATATATATATATATATATAATTGAGGCATGCGAAGCATGGAATGTGTAATATCCTTCTTCTAGATGGGATTGACGGAAGGTCTTGGCTAGATGAGCTACAGTTCAGTTCTGCAAAGAAGTTCATAAAATTCTTAGAAAACGGGTAGCCTCAGGTAATCAAGAAAATGGTGCTGCTAATTGGAAGTTATTTGGCGAGAGTATATATCTCGGTTGAGAAGGGTAATGTGATTAGTCTGATGATATTTTGGTAGTATTGCGGCACTTCCTTATTAGATCGACGGGTGATCGTCAGGATTGCTTGGTGGCACAGGAAGATCATTCGATATTTAGTTGTGGCATGTGCTCGGATGGCAAAAAATGGGATCAAGTATGACGATTCATATGTTATTTGGAATTGAAGGCGGAAGTCCTCGTATTTGGGCTATCTGTGATGGTGGATCGTGTGTATCGGCACCGTTTGGCGACTATTGGGATGCGGAGGCTCGAGTGAATTTTTCGTTACTGGTATGTTGGATTTTGGATGTGATGTTGAATTTCAGACGGGTTGTCTCAGTGATAGATTATTTCCAGATTATTGCGTTATGGCCTATGCCGAAAGCGCCACGGTTTGAGTGGCGAGGTGCATGGGGTTATGTTCTTGGGGAGCAATTTATCTTTTAAAAACCCAGCGGATGGCTGGGAAGGATTGTTTTTCCTAATTGAGCCTTCGTGATGGATGTCAGTATAGAGGTTGCTATTATTGAGTAAGTTCTAGCTTTAAGGGGCTTTTCAGATGCGTGTTCCAGTTTGAGTGGACTCATTTGGCTCCGAATTGTATTGTAGAGGGATAAGCTGACTCGGTCATTGTGGAGCTTATCAACGATCTGGAGAGATCTAGGAGTTGATTTGTGCATTGCGGGACGTTATGATTTGTGGACTATGTGCACATATGGTGCGGTGCTATTGATATTCATAGTGGAAGTTGAGGTGGAAACCTCAGTTGTGCTTGCATGTTTTAGCATATAACCCTATATGTAGATATTATATGCACTCAGTATGCTTACAACTGGTACTCAGTATTTTGTTGTAATGAGAAAATTTGGCTCGATGCATATCTCTTTATGTGAGATATATATTTGGATCAGATTGCACGCCGCGATGAGTATGTGTGGATTGGATGGCATGCCGCCATGAGTATGTGTGGATCAAATGGTACGCCTCCATGAGTATTTGTGGATTGGATGGCACGCCTCCATGAGTATATGTTGACCGGGTGGCACGCTGCCATGGGTATAATGATTTGCTTGGGTTCTAGACACCAATCGTACGTGGTTGCAATTTCGAGTATAGAGACTTGATGTGCTTTATGTGTAATAGTGTTCGAATAAGATCGCTCATTATAGCGAGGCTACGTGGAGATTAGACCGTTCGGGGAAGACTCAGGTATTCTATTTCTATGATGTGGGACGGGGTCCCAGCCTTTTGTTGTAATGGTATTGATGAGCTTAAAGTGCAGCTCTTTCATTTGAGTCATTTTCATGATTGGAGCATGTTCAGACCGTCGCTTAATGGTACGTGTATTATGAAAGTTGTGGCTTAGGCCGTATTGGATTGTCATGTCACCAGGGTGGTGTGTTTGGTCATAAGAGATCTTTGGGATCATTAATGGATGCTAACAAATTTGAGTTTAGCTTGTTGAAAGTATGATATCAAGGTTCGGCTCCGAATCTGTTGTGGTGTTAGTCAAAAAGGAAGAAATGTCTTCGTGTATGGTTGATCTGAGAAATGGTTATAGTATACTGCGTATTCATTATCTTTGGTAGAGTATTGGAGTTTGGAATAAGACTCCAGCTGATAAGTGGTTTCTATCGGTACATGGTTGTTGTGGATAGCTACTGTGGATATGAGTTAGCGTTTCAAGTATTTGGATTATGCGGTATATCATATGATTGCACCTGAGGTTGCAGGTATAGATTATTACACCCGGTTCAGGATTATTTTGAATATAGAGGTGAGGTTGTGATCTTGTGTATGATTTTGGAAAGTGAAATGTGGTTCTACGGTTACGATCTAGATGGACTGTGAAATTTCAGCTTTGTTGTATTATCGGGCCTATGCGAGTTAGGGCGAGTGGGATCACCCTGGGTATATGTTTGGTAAGGTCATTCAGCTATTGGTTGGCTTCTAGTACGCCTCTGAGTACGCTCGAGGACGAGCGATTGTTTAAGTTGGGGAGGATGTGACGACTCGGCCCGTCATCACGTGAGTTACCGCCCCTTTTCCCTCATATTATTCTTCACTATGATTCGATATCAGTATTTGAGTAGGTCGGATAGAATTGGATTGGTCTTAGTTGGAAATGAGACATTTAGTCTCTTAAAGGGGAGCTTTTTTTGGAAAGGTCAACTGGAAGTTGACTATTTAGTTAGAGGGCTCGGATGTGAATTCTGATGATTCGGTTAGCTTCGGGGGATGATTTGTGACTTAGGAGTGCAATCAGAATTGAATTTGGAGGTCCAGTGTCGAATTAGGCTTAAATTGGCTAAGTTGAATTTTGGCGAAGTTAAGAAATTTGTCAAGTATGGTTGGTAGGCGAGAAATTGTTTCGAGGGTCGGAATGGAATTTCGAAAGTTGTAGTAGCTTCGAAGGTGATTTGGACTTGTGTGCAAATTTTCAGTTGATTCAGAGGTGTTTAGGTCGAATTTTTTGTTGAATGAGAATTTTGAAAGTTTTAGTTTAACTTAAGCATTGAATTGATGAAACTTTTCGATTTGATGTTAACGATAGTGGTTTTATGGTTTGACCAAGTTTAAATAAGGTAATAGGTCGTATCTGTGCTTTTGGTTAAAGTTCCGAGGGCCTCGGGTTGATTTCGGATGGCTAACGGGGATTTTGAGTTGCAAAATGCAGCAGAAATTGCAGAGCAAAATTTGCTCATCGCGATCGCGAGCCTGTGGCTGCGATCGCATAGAAGGATTTGGAGGGGGCTCAGATTTCCTCTATGCGATCGCGTAAAGGGGTCTGCGATCGCATAGGTTTGGTTGATTGGCCAGTGTGATCGCGTGAGATTGTTTGCGATTGCGTAGGGTCGAGTGGCAGTGTTCTGCGGTCTTTTGTGAAGGCGTGCGATTGCGCAGAGGAGGAAGGAAATTCTCTGCGATCCCGTGGGCTGTGCTGCGATTGCGTAAGAGGAAATTTGCCTGGGGAGAATGCCTTTAAGGGTTATTTCATCCGCGGCCTATTCATTATTTCCTCCAGTTTTACACCACCTCAAGAGCTTTTGGGTAGAAATTGAAGAGAGTTTTGACAGGAATCAAGTGGAGGTAAGTCTCATGACCTAGAAACGCTACTTTATTGAAGAATCTACCTTTGATTGTTGGAAAATTGGGTGAAATATTGAAGAACTAGGCCTTGAGTTTTAATATTTCAAAGTTGGGATTTGATAGGTCATTTGAGCTCGGATTTGGAAGTTCTTGGTATGTATGGTCTCGTGGCGAGACGAGGAATCCAGTAATGTAAGTTTTGTAATTTTTTTAGAAGCAGGCCCGGGGCTCGGGTTTTGCTAGTTTCGATATTTTTGCTATTTCTCGATTGTTTTCGATTGGGTATAGTCCCCTTTGAATGTTGTGATGTATTGGCTCTGAATTTGGATAGATTCGACGTGCGTGGAGGCCAAGTTGAGGAGAAGAGGCCTCGCAGGCTAGAGATTTCGTCGGTTCGAGGTGAGTAATACTTGTAAATGATATCCTGAGGGTTTGAAACCTCATATTTGCACATCATAGTGTTGTATTGAGGTGACTTGCACACCGGATAAGAGCCTGGGGTAGAGCACCATTGGGGACTGTGACTTGGTCTGTCCCGGTTTTTGATTTTACCGCGTTTTTGACTAAATTTATTTGTTACCATCATTGTTTGGGTTGATATGTTTGGCCTCTGTGCCAACAATGTGAACCCTTCGGGGATTGATATTACTATTTTCTTTTCATTATCTTCATATTATTTGGTCTCGGTCCAAGGTTTTAATACTGTATTGCAAAGTCAACCATTTTTCTAATATTTGAAAACTTAAATATTACTTTAATGACGTTTTGAGCTGAGGATTATCATGTTAATATTGACCAAGTGGCTTACGTGCATTTCTCGACTGAGCATGGATCGGGCTGCGCACTGCAGGAGTGTCATAGTGATTTCTGAATATATGGGTGGCTCGGGCTGCACGCCGCAGCGATGATATATATATTGATGTTGAGGCCGAGAGCCTGTTTTATGTCAATGCCTCACTGATATTGTGCTTGGGCTGTAGGAGCCCCTCCGGAGTCTGTACACACCCCCAGTGAGCGTCGTCGACGTTAAATGGATCGGAGTGCACGTCGTAGTAGGTACCGAACTGTACCATCATATGCATTGCAGTGCTTTCATTCATTTGTATATTATTTTTTGTGTCATTTCTTGAGGTATTTATTTGTTGTTCTGATACTGTATGATCAATTTCAAAGTGGATAAATTTGGGACAGTGGTAACAGTGACACTGTATGATGTAAATAGGTCAGGTAACAGTGCCTGATCAGAGATAGGAATATGGCCTGAAGGGCGAGTTGTGAGTTCAATTGTGCATTTCGTTCGTGCCCGAGGGGCTGACTTTTGTGCTGACTTGCACTACATGTCCTGCATTTACTTGCTTAAATTGTTGGAAAGTGATAATTTCAAAAATGATTTTAAACTGAGGCAGATATTTTCTACAGGATTTTCCCGGACTTACTATTTTTCTCAAATGGTTGTGTTGTCCCATATTGCACGCTGGAGTGCTCTTACATGTTTTCTTGCCTTCAGTTACTATTTACTCCTACTACCATTGAGTTGGAAGTTAGCACTTTACTCCATGTACCTCGCGTGCAGTTGTAGGTATTGTTCGCCCGGTCATGGGTTATTAGTGGATTGAAGATCTGTTATTGTAGCTGAGCCGGGTGACTGCTAGCGTCCGCGGCACCGGATCTTCTCCCTTATTTTATGATGTTCATGTTATATTCAGGCTTTGTTCCTGTTTCCGGGCTTGTAGTGCTTTAGTGAACTCTGTAGTAGCTTATGACTAGTGACACCCCGATGTCGGGCTATGATGGGATAGTTCTCTGTTGCTGTCGTGGTTTTCCGCACTTTTGATCATGCTAATCATGTTTTTACTTTATAAATGTTAAATAATTATTTAGAAGAAGCATTTGTTTTGTTGGCTGTCCTTGTCTTCACGAGAGGCATCATCACGACCGGGTTTGGGATTTGGGTCGTGGCATAAATTAAAAATGTATTTGGTATGTTTAAAAAAAGTAGTCAAAAAGTAGTAAAGGTGAAAGTAGTAGTAATCCTAGTCCTAATCCTATCAATTCTACTAGACCTAGAGTTAGAAAGAATATTGATGAAATGCCTCATGTTGATGAAACTTCATTTTCCCAACCCCCATATTTTATGATGTTTATGTCGGAGAACAATTAGATCATGAAACCTTACAAAAACAATTTGGCAATGATATTTTGTTTGAGGATGGAGAAAATGAGGATGAAGAAAATGAGGAAGAAGAATTAGATGAAACATCCACTAGTCCCGCAATACAAGCTCTAACTCAGAGTCAATCTCAGTCTAGAGCTTTACCCCTGTACCCCCTGTAAGGGGTAAGCCTAAGGCTGAACGTCCCAAAACATCACTTGTATGAAAATTTTTTAAACATGATAAAGTCAATAACCGTGCTATATGTGAAAAATGTAAGCAACAATTTGCACACATAAGTGGGACGGGGGTTTAACTAGACACTTAAGAAAGGATCACAATGCTTTATGGATACAAGCTAACATAGAAGCTGGAAAAACAATAGATCCTACTAACAGTTCCTGCGCTCCTAGTGGATCTGGTTCTAATCATGTTCAACGACAACTTGACCCTGCTTCTGGTCTTGTTTTACGCAAATATAACAAAGATAGAGTTTGTGAGAACTTAGCAAAAATGGTGGCTGTCTGTGACTTACCTTTTACTTTTCCTTCTCAGCCTGCTTTTGTACATTATATAAAAGAAACCTATAACCCTTCTTTTCAAGTTTTTCCTATGACAACGGTTAGAAATGATGTTTTTAAATATCAAACAGAATATCTTCAGTATATTCGTTGTGTATTTTTTCACTTAGATTGTAAAGTGTCTATCACATCTGATATAGGTAATAGTCCATCACATTTGTACTAGGTGGAATTCTGCTTATGAAATTCTTAAAGTTGTTTTTAATTATCGGGTGCCTATCCAAAAGGTATTTAGTATGCATAATGCTTATCCTATTGATAAAATTGTTGATTCTAATAGGGATGCGATTAGAGAGCGCACTAGATTTTTAGAAAATTTTTATTATGGTACAAAATAATTTTCTGGTATATATTATCCTACTGTTAGCCAAATATTATGGTACATTTTTGAAATTTCTGTTGTATTTTCTAAGTATAAAACAAATCCAACTTATGCACCAACCATTAAAGAAATGGTTTTAAAATGTAAAAAGTAATTTTTCCCTATTTTTGAAGTTTATTTAATATCTACTGTACTTAACCCATCTTTAAAACTAAGAGGTGCAAATGGACTTGTTCGTAAAATTAATGGGAATTTAGAAATTCAAGAAAATTAATAATCATCTCTCAAAAACTGCCAAGCTAGCATAAATATAAATCTATGGATACAACTAGTACTTAAACTGCTCCTTCTACTTCTAAATCTAGAGCATAAGTTTTATGGGAAGATATGGATGACATAATAGGTTTGGATTCCTCTATTGATGATGAAGTTGATTCTTATCTTAATCAAGAATTGAAAAATATTAAAGACGAAGAATGCAAGGAACAATTTATTTCATGGTGGAGGGAGCGTGGCAAGGGATTTCCAACACTTTCAATTATGGCACGAGATATCCTGGCTATTCAAGCATCATCAGTAGCATCGGAGAGTGCTTTCAGCGCGGCAAGATTTCAAATTGGAGATCATAGACATTCATTAGCGGAGGGCAGTCTAGAGATTTTCGTATTATTCAGAGATTGGATTATTTCAGAAAAAAGAAATCTTTGTTTTGAAAAATTAACCAATAGGGAAGAAGAAGAATATAATGAGATACTAATCACTGGGAGAGATGACTACATGGAGCTCATGGAACATCAATCAATATTGCCAATTCCATTAGAATGTCCGAGATATATTATTGATAATTTACAAAGAAGCTATATAGGAGCTTACAGATATTAGTATGATAATTTGTAATTGGCTACTAAGAGGCCTAGTTCAAACAGAACCCTTCCTAGAAAGTGAAAAGAATTATATTTGTATTTGAGATTTGAAAGTTCTATTAATAAAATAAAAGGCTCTAGGCATTGAATTATTTTTATGAATTGTCTTAAATAAATTGTAATTCTATTATAAATTTATATTTACTAAAATATTTCATTACAAGTCTTTTGTTTAATATTTTATATTTCTTTACTTAGTTTTGTAATTTTTGTTTTAACATTTAAATTTGTTAAATAAGTCAAAAAACTAGTCGCTGAAAACTTAAAAACTTAGTCATTTTCAAAAACTAGACACTTTTAAAAAAAAGAAACTACACTTAAGGCCCACGAACCCGCCTTGTCCCGTTTCGTCCCGTCCCATCCCGTCCCATTCCGTTTGTTAGTGGGACGGGATGGGACGACTGTTTTGTCCCGTCCTACTCCCATCCCGCTTAAATGTTGTCTCGTCCCGTCCCTTTGGACATCTATATCTAGAGCTGAAGTTCGACGAATATAAAAACAAAACTTCAGCTCTAGAGCTGAAAGTTCACCAGTTACAGAGCAAAACATTCACCAAATAACATGCTTTAGTTTTTACAACAAACACAAACACATGAAAATAAAACTTCAGCTCTATCTAAGGTATAATTGAAATATTATAAACTTCACACTTTGTACATGTAGTAACAATTTCCTATGTAAGTTCATTGCAAATAACTATTACTGGTGCAAAACAATCATTTTTCACATCTAAAGTGCCAGCAGGTGCTTGATCTTCATCGTCAATATCACGTTCCAAAGCACAACTCGGTGCACATTTTTCAGGGCCAACAACTTGATCATCTGCACCTTTCTCTCCACCTTCACTCTATCTACAGGAATTGGATTGTTCTTCTCCACCTTGTTGTTGAACATGTTTAACAGCCGCTTTATTATATGTAGCAGTATATTCTTCAATCTCAACACCTTGATTATGTGCACGTTCCTTGCTTGCAATATTCTCAATTGATAAATGTGCATCATTATTTACATCTCTGCTCAATCTATCTGCACTGGAGTGCTCAGTAACTTGTTCTTTAACATCTTGATTGCCTTCAAAAGCCGATGGAAGTTTGTCACAATCATTCATCCTGCCATATTCTCGATGCTTACTCAAATCAAAATTGGCATCGTCCATTCGATTTGATTTGTTGACAATCGTAAACAACTGTTCCAACTTCGAATCGAAATATTCCTACAAAAAAATTACTAACAATGATTAATCTGAAATAAAATCAGCACAAATAAAATTATTTCTCTATAAATTAGCTTACCTTCACTTTTCCAAAAACTGCATCCACAATAGCAGTTCACTCCTCCTTTTTCAACTTATCAAAAACTTTGTTCACGATCGTGCTTCTTTCTTTTTCATTTCGCCGTTGAACCTCTGTCGTTAACCTCTACAATAGATACAAAACAAAAATTCAGATATAGAAGAAAAATTCAGCTAAAACATGTTGTAAATTTACAAAAATAAACCCAAAAAACATCAGATCAAAACTTACAGAGCATATTATATCAAGTCATTCATCGTCATCAAATTCAGATGAAGATGAGGCAGAATGACTCTTGGTATTAGATGCTTCGCCAATAAAAGGAGTTCGATTCGGTTCTTTTGGTTCATTCCTACTACGCGGTGATTCACCAATGTCAATAGTTTGATTCGCTTATTTGGATCGACTCTTTGAAGGTGGTGATTTACCAACGACAAAATTTTGATTAAATTCTTTTGATCGACTCAGAGTACATGGTGATTTACCAGTTGAAGGAACTGCATTAACTACATTTGAATGAATCCGACTACATGGTAATTTCCCAATTAAAGGCATTAGCTTCAATTCCTCTTTTGTAGGAATTATATCCAATATCCTATATTGAAGATAATTATGTTTAATTAAAAAAAAGTATATTATGAGGAGAAAATAACTATACATCAGCATATTAACACAAATACAAAAATAAAAAAAAGTAACTTACAGAATGAGTTATGAACATAAGAAAAAGTTTGGAAAATTTAGGCTCTCCCACGCATACTAAACGTAACATCCTGGGAACCCGAGGCTGATCAAGGTACTCATCCATTGCTACATACTTCTCCCGAGCATCTGGGAAGCGCTCATAGAACCAAATGCATAACGGATATGAAAATCAAGTAAATGTATACTCAGATGCATGCGATTTGTTGTTCTTGTCCAATATATGTTTCAGTGAATGAATGAGCTTCTCATAAGCCACATTACCCCAAGGATATTCAACACAAATCTTCTCGTCTTCAATGATAGATGCATACTTGTGACGACCCAAATTTCCCACCATCGGGAGTTGTGATGACGCTTTCTATAAGGAACTAGACAAGCCAACGTTTATACATTTTAATTAACATTTGCGATAATATAATAAACCGAAACATTTAAATAAAGCGAAAGTCTTTAAACTTATACAACTGGAAACAAAATGCGGAAAAGTCGGAATACACTTCTACCTAGGGTCTGGTGTCCCTACTCACGAACTACTATAGAGTACTAAAAGAAAATTCTAAATGAAATACATAAGTGTTTGTCTCGATACAAAGAAAACAAACTAATAAAGAGAAAGGGACTCCGACTTGCGGACGTCGGCTAGGCTACCTCGCAAGTCCCTGGACTGAAGTCAGCTCCCTGATCAATAATGCTGCTGTGGTCCAAAAGCTGCTTCTAGATTGTGCAAAAAGATGCACCGAGTGTAGCATGAGTAAAACCGACCCCATGTGCTTGTAAGTGCCCGGCCTAACCCCAGCGAAGTAGTGACGAGGCTAGACCAGACTACCAGATAAACTTGTACATATATGAAATATACTTTGCAGAAAGTAAACAGAAAAACAGTTTATACAAGGAGGGGAAACATGCTAGGGAGACAACAGTTATAAACAAGGAGTCAAAATAAAGGTAGATCAGCCAACAAAGCTCAAATCTGGAAATAACACATTAATCCCATACTCTGTTGCGGCACGCAACCCGATCCAATAACTTAACAACATTGTTGCGGCATGCAACCCGATCCGTGTGGATATTATTTCTCCTTGTTGCGGTGCGCAACTCGATCCATATCATTTAACATTGTTGCGTTGTGCAACCTGACCCACTAATATAATACCTTCTCATCCAACCAACAGCCAAAACTACGGAGCAAGAGAAGAATAACCAGTGAAGAAATCCCTGCAAGGGAACATAAGAACACAAATAAATCCCGTCAAGGGAGTAAATTAACATGCTCAAAACAATCACGACAAGGGATTATTCAAATCTCTTTCTATTTCTTTCGTTTCTTACTCTTAGTTCTCTTATCGTTCGAACCAAGGCTCCAAAGGGTTTACGATTCATAACTATTCCTCAAACTCTTCACATTAAATGAAACTTATCAATTAAACAAGGAAGTGGTATCACAAAGGTTCGAATAAACACAATTAAGACTCACAGTCATTCTAGACTCCGGTGCATAGATACTCGTCACCATGCCTATACACCGTACTCCGCAATTAGCAAATAATATCCTAAATCGATTCTCTCAAGCCAAAGATAGAACAAAAACTTACCTCAAATGCTCCTAATCCATCTCAAGCCTCTAGTATAGCTTTACCCCTCAGATTCACCACAAAACCACTCAAATCTAGTCACAAAGTACTTGAATGTGTTAACAAATGCTACTCGAATCAATTTGAAAGCACGAAAATGATTTTCCCAAGGTTTTACTCAAAAAATTACAAAATACCCCGGGCCCACATGGTCAAAACCCGAGATTCGAACCAAAACCCGATTACCCATTCCCCATGAGCTTAGATATATAAGTTATTTTGGAATCGATCCTCGAATTGAGGTAAAAAACCCCCAGTTTTGGAAACCTTAGGCTCTATCCTAAATTCCCAAATTTCCCCGTTAAAATCTTAGTTTTGAAAATTAAATTATGTATAAATATGTTAAGGAGTGAAGAAAATAAGTTAGAAATCACTTACCACTCGTTTTGAAGAAAGAGAATTGTTTGGAAAATCGCCTCTTATGTTTTGGGTTTTTAAAAAGTTGAAAATGACTGAAAATCCGGACTTTATATAGTTTATTGAAAGCTGGCGCGGACCGCACAAAAATGTACCACGACCACGCCGAGGAAGGGAAGAAAAAATGACTCTATGAACCTACCCAGTGCAGACCGCACTGATTTGGTGCACGGCCGCGCTGGTCGACTTGGAATACACTGGCCCTCTGAACCTAGCCACGTGGACCGAGAAGAAAGGCACCACGGCCGCACGGAATGACCGGCCGACTGGGGGCCTGCATCACCTGGACCTGCAATATTTGATATTTTTAAGTCTAAGACCTCGGGGGACCTACTCAAAACTCACCCGAGCCCTCAGGGCTAAAAACCAAACATACATATAATCCCAAAAACATCCGACTTCCTCGTGCGATCACATCGCCAAAATAACATCATATATGAGGGATCAACCTCAAAATCACCACTTTTCACTTAAACTTCTTAAACTTTCAAACTTGGAGATTTAGACCCGAAACACGTCAAATGACGTCCGAATTTAACCAATTACACAAAAATGTCTTAATATATATATAAAGTCTGTCCTGATGATTTTGACCTTTATCCAAGGCCTCCTGAACTAGATCTGTACCAAATAACCGAGCCTCTCCTGGCTCAAACAATCCAACTGGAGACCAGCGCCTTCCATACAACGCCTCATATGGAGCCATCTGAATGCTGGACTAGTTGCTATTGTTGTAGGTGAACTCAGCTAAAGGGAAAATCTGATCCCACGAGCCTCCAAAATAAATGACACAGGCTCGGAGAATATCCTCCAATATTTGAATCGTCCTCTCAGTATGACCGTCCATATGAGAATGGAATGTTGTGCTCAACTGAACCTGGCTGCTCAACTCATGCTGAACTGCTCTCAAGAAGCGTGAGGTAAACTGCGTACCCTGGTCCGAAATGATATATGCTTGCACCCCATGAAGGCGACCAATATTTTGTATGTAGACCTCGGCTAACCTCTCTAATGAATAAGTGGCTGCAACAGGAATAAAATGTGCTGACTTAATCAGCCTATCAACAATGACCCAAATCGCATCAAACTTCTTCCGGGTCATCGGAAGTCCAGTAACAAAATCCATAGTAATCCTCTCCCACTTCCACTCGGGATGCTCAATCCTCTGAAACAAACTACCGGGCCTTTAATGCTCGTACTTAACCTGCTGGCAGTTCAAACATCAAGCCACATATGCAACAATATCTCTCTTCATCATGCGCCACCGATAGTGCTGCCTCATATCCTGATACATCTTCGCGGCACCCGGATGAATAAAATACCAAGAACTATGGGCCTCCGCTAAGATCAACTCTCGAATCCCATCAACATTGGGCACACAAACTCGCCTCTGCAATCGCAAAACACCATCTCCATCTAAGGTTACCTTCTTGACACCTCCACGTTGTACCGTCTCTCTAAGGACACACAAATGGGGATCATCAAACAACCGCTCATGGATACGCTCCAACAACGACAAACGAGCGACCATGCAAGCTAACACCCTACTAGGATCAGAAATATCCAACCTCAAAAACTGATTGGCTAAGGCCTGAACATCCAAAGCAAACGGCCTCTGGCTGACCAAAATATAAGCAAGAGTACCCATGCTGGAGGACTTCCTACTCAATGCATCGGTCACCACATTGGCCTTCCCCGGGTGGTATAAGATTGAAACATCATGGTCCTTCAACAACTCTAATCACCTCCTCTGCCTCAAATTCAACTCTTTTTGCTTGAACAAGTACTGAAGGCTCTTGTGATCCGTGTACACCTCACACGTCACACCATATAGATATTGCC
The DNA here is from genome assembly GCA_034376525.1 of Nicotiana benthamiana. NCBI lineage: Eukaryota > Viridiplantae > Streptophyta > Magnoliopsida > Solanales > Solanaceae > Nicotiana > Nicotiana benthamiana. The sequence goes on along the minus strand of CM067323.1, from coordinate 94,482,977 downwards.
TCCAAATCTTTAAAGCGTGAACAATGGCTCTCAACTATAGATCATTAACCGGATAATTCTTCTCGTGGATCTTCAACTATCTCGAAGCATAGGTAATAACTCTGCCATTCTACATCAATACTGCTCCAAGCCCGATACGGGAAGAGTCACAATAAACTGCATAAGGTCTTGATCCCGTTGGCGAAACCAATACTGGTGCTATAGTCAGGGCTCTCTTGAGCTTCTAAAAGCTAGCGTCACACTCATCCGACCACCTGAACTAGGTACCCTTCTAGGTCAATCTGGTCATCGGGGCTGCAATAAATGAAAACCCCTCCACAAACCGATGGTAGTAACCTACTAACCCCAAGAAACTCTGGATCTCTATATCTGATATTGGCCGAGGCTAGTTCTTAACTGCCTCAATCTTCTTCGAGTCCACCTGAATACCCTCTGGTGAAATAACGTGACCCAGAAATGCAATCGAACTCAACCAGAACTCGCACTTCGAAAACTTGGCATATAACTAACTATCCTTTAGAGTTTGAAGAACCACTCTAAGCTACTACTCATGCTCTTCCTGACTGCGGGAGTATATAAGAATATCGTCAATGAAAACAATCACGAACAAATCCAAATAGGGCATGAACACTCGGTTCATCAACTCCATAAATGCTTGGTCAACCCAAATGAGATGACTAAAAACTTATAATGCCCATACCGAGTGCAGAATATTTTCTTAGAGACATCAAACACCGCAATCCTTAGCTGGTGATAGCCAGATCTTAAATCTATCTTTGAAAACACCCTTGCACCCTGAAGCTGGTTGAATAAATCATCGATCCTCGGTAGTTGATACTTGTTCTTTATCGTCACCTTGTTCAACTACCGATAATCAATGCACATCCTCATTGAGCCATCCTTTTTCTTCACAAATAACACCGGCGCAACCCAAGGCTATACAATAGGTCTAATGAAAACCTTATCAAGCAAATCCTGCAATTGATCCTTCAACTCTTTCAACTCTGGCAAGGCCATGCGATACGGAGGAATGGAAATGGGCTGCGTGACCGGAGCCAAATCAATACAAATATCAATGTCCCTTTTAGGCGGCATGCATGGCCGGTCTAAAAGAAAAACCTCAGGGAACTCCGGAACAATAGGAACAAAATCGATAGAAAGAACCTCTGCGCTGGAGTCGCGAACATACACCAGAAAATCTAGACACCCCTTCTCGACCATGCGTCAAGCCTTAACATATGAAATAATACTACGGGTGGCATGATATGGGGTCCCTCTCCACTCTAGTCGGGGAAAATCAGGCAATGCCAAGGTCACGGTCTTGGCGTGACAATCCATGATAGCATGATACAGGGACAACCAATCCATCTGCAATATAAGGTCAAAATCCACCATATCTAAGAGAAATAAGTCAACACGGGTCTCAAGACCCTCAAATACTACCACACAGGAACGATGGACTCGGTCGACCACTATAGAATCACCCACCGGGTAGATACATAAACAAGGATGCCCAAGGCATCGCTAGGCATAATCAAGTATGGTGCAAAATAGGATGACACATATGAATACATAGATCCAGGGTCAGATAGCCCGTAAGCATCTCTATCACAAACTATAATAGTACCTGTAATAATAGCATCGGTAGACTCACCTTCTAGCCTGGCTAGCAAAGCATAACATCGGGGCTGGGCCCTACCTCCTTGAACCGTGTCTCTGGGACAATCGGCTGCTGGCTGATCCCTACCTCTAGCGGTTTGAGCTCTACCTCTATGCTCTCTACCACCAACCTCTATGAACTCTACCCCCACCTTTAGCTGGCTTGGGGGCCTGTGAAGCCTCTGGCACCTGAATCATAGCTCGAGAACTCTGCTGCTGTGACTGTGTCCCCCTCAACCTTGGGCAAGCTCTCTTGATGTGGACATACTTACCACACTCATAGCACCCGCCTCAATGCTACAACTGAGAGGGCTGAGACTGGCCCTTTCGACCTGGATAACCATCTAGATAGCTATGAAGCGGTGGTGCACTAATAGGCTGTTGATCAGAATAATGCTGCTAAGAACCACCACCACCTGAAGTACTATGAGAGACCTGGAGTGCTAACTGAAAGGGTCTTAGTGGATGGCTTCTACCATAAGAATCCCTACCTCCAGACGAGGTGCCACTGAACCTACCAGAATGACGAGGCCTCTTAATTGACCCATGACCACCTCCCCGTGCAAGAGACATCTCAACTCTATGGGGCGCATTGGCCGCCTCTTGAAAAGAAATATCACTCCTGGCTCCCATAGTCATCTGGAGATGGATCGGCTGAATCAACCCATTAATAAACATCCGCACCCTCTCTCTCTCGGTGGGGAGTATAACAATAGCATGGCATGCCAGATCAATAAAACGGGTCTCATACTGCATGATTGTCATAGTACTCTAATTGAGGCGCTCAAGCAGCCTGTGTACAGCCTCTCGCTCAGTCACTGGGAGAAACTTCTCGAAAAACAACTCGACAAACTGGTTCCATGTCAATGATGGCGACCATGCTGGCCTGGATAAACAATAGTCCCTCTACCAACTCTTGGTGGATCCTTCCAGTCGAAAGGTGGCAAAGTCGACCCCATTGGTATCCACAATAACCATTGTTCGGAGAACCTCATGGCCACTGAATAAGAAATCCTGGGGGTCCTCTGTTGAAGCGCCGCTGAATTTGGTGGTAAAGAGCTTGGTGAACCTATCAAGCCTCCACAAAGCATCTGTGGACAATTTCACACCATCACCAATCAGAGCCGCAATACCTGGCTAAGCTACGACAGCTGGCTGAGCCGTTGGAACCTGAGCCTGAGGAGCTACCTGCTCCGGAGTTTGTGTCGCGGGAGTTTGAACTCCTCCCCCAGACTGAGATGTGGCTGGTGCTACAGGAAGTAAACCCGCTCTAGAGATGCTCTCCATAAAACCTACTAGTCGGACCAAGGCATCCTGAAGTACTGGAGTGGCTATGAACCCCTCTAGGACCTGAGCTGGGCTTACCAAAGCTGCAGGGGCTGGACCCTCCTTATTATAATCAACATGAGGCTCCACCACTGGGACTGCTACTCACTGCTGAGCTCTACCCCGGCCTCGGCCTCTAGCACAGCCTCGCCCTCTGCCCCTGATAGGAGCTGCTGCTGGGGGCTCGAGCTGCTGTGCAGTAGAAAAGGAAGCACATGTTCTCGCCATCTGCGAAAGAACATGGTAGAAAGACAATCAGTACTTGAGAAACAGAGTCGCATGACAAGAATGAATGAAGTAAAATTTTTCCTAACTTTGCAGCCTCTAGGGATAAATACAGACGTCTCGGTACCAATCTCTCAGACTCTATCGAGTTTGTCCGTGAGTTGTGAGACCTATGTAACCTAATTCTCTAATACCAACTTATCACGACCCGGATTTCCCATCATCAGGAGTCGTGATGGCGCCTACCATTAAGAGATAGGCAAGCGAATGTTTATCCATTTTTAATTTACATTTTTGATAATATAGATAAATCGAAACATTTCAATAAATCAAAAGTCTTTACACTTATACAACTGGAAACAAAATGAGGAAAAGTCGGAATACACCTCTACCTAGAGTCTGGTGTCACTACTCACAAACTACTATAGAGTAAAAAAACAAAAGTCTGAATGGAATACATCAGTGTTTGTCTAAATATAAAGAAAGAAAACTAATAAATAGAAAGGAACTCCGGCCTGCGGACGTCAGCTAGGCTACCTCACAAGTCCCTAGACTTAAGTCAACTCCCAATCAATACTATTGCTGTGGTCCAAACGCTACTCCTGGATCAGTGCAAAAATATGCGCAGAGTGTAGCATTAGCAAAATCGATCCCATGTGTTGGTAAGTGGCCGGTCTAACCCCGACGAAGTAGTAAGGAGGCTAGACCAGAATACCAGATAAACATGTACAGATAAGAAATATACTTTACGGAAAGTAAACAGAGATGAGCAACTTATACAAGGATGGGGAAACATGCTGGGGAGACAACAGTTATAAATTATGAGTCTAAATAAAGGTAGATCAGCCAACAAAGCTCAAATCCAGAAATAACACATTTATCCCATACTTTGTTGCGTCGCGCAATCCGATCCAAACACACAATAACATTGTTGTGGCCTGCAACCCAATCCGCCTATTCTTAATATTGTTGCGGCGTGCAACCCGATCCACGTGGATATTATTCATCCTTGTTGCGGTGCGCAACCTCATCCATATCATTTAACATTGTTGCGGCATGCAACCCGACCGTTGATACAATACCTTCTCATCCAAACAACACTCACAACTACGGAGCAAGAGAAGAATAACCAATGAAGAAATACCGGCAAGGGAACGTAACAACATAAATGAATCTCGGCAAGGGAGTAATTCAACATACTCAAAACAATCCCGACAAGGGATTATTCAAATCTCTTTCTATTTTTTTCATGTCTTACTCATTAGTTCTCTTATCTTCGAGCCAACGCTCCCAAGGGTTTACAATTTGTAACTATTCCTCAAACTCTTCACATTATTTGAAACTTATCAATTAAACAAGGAAGTGGTATCACAAAGGTCCGAATAAACACAATTAAGACTCACGGTCATGCTAGATTCCGGTGTATAGATACTCATTACCATGCATACACACCGTACTCCACATTTAGCAATTAGAAAATAATATCCTAAACCTATTCCCTCAAGCCAAAGTTAGAACAAACACTTACCTCGAATGCTCCTAACCCTAGTCAAGCCTCTAGTATAGCTTTACCCCGTGGATTCACCACAAAATCATTCGAATCTAGTCAGAAAATACTTGGTGTTGACAAATGCTACTTGAATCAATTTGAATGCATTAAAATGATTTTCCCAAGGTTTTACTCAAAAATTCCCAAAATGCACCCGGGCCTACGTGGTCAAAACCCGAGGTTCAAGGATTACCCATTCCCCCATGAGCTCAGATATATAAGTTATTTTAGAATTGGACCTCGAATTGAGTTCTAAACCCCCAGTTTTGGAAACCCTAGTCTCTACCCAAAATTCCCAAATTTCCTATTAAAATCTTAGTTTTGAAGTTGAAATTATGTTTAAAGATGCTAATGAGCGAAGAAAATAAATTAAAAATCACTTACCACTTGTTTTAGAGAAAGAGAATCATTTGGAAAATATCCTCTTATGTTTTGGGTTTTGAAAAAGTAGAAAATGACTAAAAATCCCGACTTTATATACATTAATGAAAGCTGGCACGGATCGCACAAAAATGTACAGCGGCTGCGCCGAGGAATGGAAGAAAAAAATGACTCTGAAACTACCCAGCGCAGACAACACTCATTTGGTGTGCGACAGCGCTGGTCGACTTGGAATTCACACGCCCTCTAAACTTAGCCACGCGGACCATGCAGAAAGGCACCGCGGCCGCGCGGCTCTAGCGCAGACCTCGCGGAAATGATCGCGGCCGCACTGAGGGCCTGCAACACCTGGACCTGCAACATCTGATACTTTTAAGTCTATGACCTCCCGAGACCTACTCAAAACTCTCACGAGCCCTCGGGCTCCAAAACAAACATACATATATTCCCAAAAACATCCTACGGACTTCCTCGTGTGATCATATCGCCAAAATAACATCACAAATGAGGGATCAACCTCAAAATCATCACTTTTCATTCAAACTTCTTAAACTTTCAAACTTATAGATTTAGGCTTGAAACACGTCAAATGTCGTCCGAATTCTACCAAATTACACAGAAATATCTTAATATGTATATAAAGCTACCAGGAGCCGGAACCAGAATACGGGCATGATACCAGTACTTTCTAATCTGATTTCATTTCAAATTTCTCATATTCATTTCAGAAAACAATTTCTTTCAAATATTCATTTCTCGGGCTCGGGACCTCGAATTTTGATTCCGGGAATACGCCCGAGTTCCATATTTTCATATGGACCCTCTGGGACCGTCACATCAAGGGTCCGAGCCCGTTTACCCAAAATATTTTACCAAAGTCAACCTTAACCATTTTTAAGTCACAATTTATCATATTTTAACAAATAAGCTTTCTGGCTACGCGCCCGAAGTGCGCACACAAATTGAGGCAACTTAAAGTGAGGTTTTCAAGGCCTCGAAAGTGTAAAAAAGAGAGAAAAATAAGCGATGACCCTTTGGGTCGTCACAATACTCCTCACTCACACATGACTCGATATTTTTCCCAAACAAAATAGACTCTACAATATGAATTTTTATAAGCTTAACTGCATCATCATCAATCTCGCATACGTGTGCCTGATTCACAGCATTCTTTGGAATTTCATTGCTAGTAATAGAACTTTGAATTTCCTTTAAATTCACACCTATGGACTTATCAAAATAGCGATTCAGAATAGTGCTTTCTTGATTAAATGGTTTTTCAATATTATATGCTGTGATCCACAAACCACACATAATGTGAAAGTCATCAAGGGTGAAGGAAACATCATGTCCAAAAATCTTGAAACTAACGGTGTCTCGATCATTTGTGATTATTCGAGAAAGACACAGACAATGAACCAACTTCATGTTGCTTTTGAAATTCTTCATAGCAATAATGTATCTAAATGCACCATTTGTAAGCTTATCCCTTTGTGTAGGAGTCAAGAAAGTTGCAATTAAAGTCTTCAAATCATGGTTCCCCTTCCAGTAACCATTAGAGTTAAACCATTCTGTATACTCATAATATTTTTCTCCTGGAGGAGGAGAGACATAAGGACCTGGTGCTACTATAGGTAGTCTAGGTTTTTTAGGTGCTCTGCCTTCTTTAGCTACTTTAATATCTTCAAGTGCTTTAGGAGCCATCTGTCCAAAAAAGTAAAATATACAAATAATAACATCAGGACATTATTAAAAAAAAATCATTTCAAACTTCAACACCTAAGATGGCTTAAGTCAACAAATATAAACAAAAACTTTAGCTTGACAGGTATAAAACAGAAACTTCAGCTCTAGAGCTGAAGTTCGACAGGTATAAAACAAAATTTTCAGCTCTACCAGTAACAAGCACAAAACTTCATCTCCTAAAGCTGGAATTCACCATTTACAAACACAAAAAACTTCAGCTCATAAAGAAGGAATTCACCAGTTACAAACACAAAAACTTAATTCTGGTACATCTATACAAGCACAAAACATTCAGTAGAAAAATAAAAACACAAATTCAAATCCAAAAATAATGCCAAAACATGAAAAACACTTCAGCTCCTATCGCGGTTTAACTCTGAAAATCTTTAAAAATTTGAACTTCTAATCACAGAATAATTTATAGAATTTTCATTAACAATATAAACACTCGTTCAAAAAACCTAAAAATACAAACGTAAAAGTAAAACTAATGAACTTATCAAACTAAACTCTATCATAAATACATGACTATCAAACCCAAAACCAGAAATTAAATCGTGAAATAAAATCCAAAAAGTTAATGCAATGTACCTGTGATTAAATCGTAATGTGTGAACAACGATGACTAGCAGCTGAAATTCGAAACAACGACGAAAACCCTTTGATTTCAGAGAAGAGCAAATAAAAAAAACACGAATAACAGGAGACAGAGAGACAAAGAGAGTAGAGGACTAGCGTGTGTATACTTGGAGAGAAAGTAGTCTTTTAATAAAGAAGGGCAAAATAGCCTTTTCAAATGGCTTTGAACAAAAATTGATACGTGTGCAAATAGAAAGACAAAGCAGCTACATATGCTTTTGCACAAATTACAGAAGAAGAAATATAAATAATGGCTCAAGCTCATCTGACACTTAATGTAGGAAGCGTTGTTTTCCGAGAGGTTTGAACACATGAATAATTTCAGTATATTTGGAATACAATATATATATAGAACCAAGATATAAACATATTCACAAATTAAGTTCTCTTTGCCATTATGCCTCAAGTTTTTCTAAATTTAGGAGGCCATATCTTGACATTATTACATACTCAACTTTTAATGAACATTAAATTCATACAACGAACCATCACAAAGTTGGATCAAATTAGCATCTTTAAACCATAAACCAAAAAAAGGGGTCACAACCTCCAGTAAGAGTAACTCTAAGGAGAAGAAACTCAAACAAAGTTATTATGATTGTCAATGAAACTATTTCATTGCAATTCTCGTGAATATGTAAAGAACTTTCAAAAAATAAAACTCTCATTGAAACATTTAAAGCAAAAAGCACTTATGCCATAGCTAATATCCGAACATGACCGCATAAAGTTATCATTCATGAAAATAATCCAAAACCGGAAAGAAAGAAATCGATCGAAGCAAAATTTTTCTTTTTCGCCCAAGAAAGAATTCTTTTTCTTTTTTGCTCTTAACTTTATGCTCTCTTTGTTGTGTTTACTTATAGTGAAAGATGACTTCTAAGTGTGATAAACTGTGTAAAAGATGTTCTAAGCGACTAAACTAACACCTTCTGCAAAAATCAGCCAGCGACTTACTAAAAAGGTTGATTTAATGATAAATTAAAATAACTAAACTCAAGAGTATATTAATAGAACGAATCACAAATTAATCCAAATAAGAAGAGAGGGATTAGACTTATACCAAACGAGGGAATTTGATGTAACTCGAGCAATAAGGAGTCGCCGGGCACGACGAGCAATGACGAATTATAACAAGCGACCTCGCAAAGAACTTTTTCGGATGACAAATGTTGAAATTACCAATTCCAAAAAATTGAGCGACAATTTCAAACCCATGTCTTCGGGTAAAGGTCGTCGTTAGGCCGCATACATGGAAAACATTGAGGCTCGGAAGTGGTAAAGGGCGGCACGACTGCGATCAAGGTCGCCGACGACTGGCAAGAAAGTGGCTGCTGGATTCGAGGTCCAAACCAATTGAAAAGATAGAGCGGGAAGAGCTATATCCATCCATGTATGCATTGTAGGGTGGTAGTGGCCGGAGCTTCACGAATTTGGGAAAAAAGGTGGCAGCCAGGGTTTCCTAGATCTAAAATTCGTGGAGTTTAGAGATATTTTAGGGGATACAGTGGGGAGGGGCGGCGGTGGCGGATAAGAGAAGGAGAGAAGAGAAGAGGCTTTGGGTTTGGTCTTTTAGGAAAATGGGAAAAAAATTGATTTTGGAGTCTTTTACATGACAAATAAATTTATTATGGGCCATTTGACCAAGGATAATGAAAGGATGAGATTTGATCTTGAATACTTAACCAAAACGACGTATTTCTATATAAAACTACGTCGTTTTGATCCTCCTATGGCAACCCCATTTGGACCGGATCTGAACTCTTTGGGCTTCTAGTTTTGGTTCAATTTCGGCTCAATTTGAAATTAAAGACATTAGCCCAATCCCTTAACCCCTAAGTCCTAAAGAAATATCCAAGTAGAAAGAAAATCTTTTTGGTATGTATAAAAGATGCAAATTAAAATATAAATAGAAGGTAAAAATATTTTTGGTACTTTTTAATTAAGTAATTCTCATAAAAATATACAAATAAATTCAAATAGCTAAAACCATCCAAAAGTTAGTTTTTTTTAAAGCATGCAAAAATTAGGTGTTCACACCCGTCAATAGTTCCTCTACTTGAAGACATATTTGGCTCCTTCGCTGGAGGGGGAGTTTGTTGGGCACGTGCCCATGTTGTACAGCCCAAGGCCCAATGGCCTAATCCTATTCTCTTTTGGTTTTCATAACTATTCGGAATTAGATTCAATTTTTTCCTATTTTGAGTGAGTTTTGGCTTTAAGAGAAAGCATCACTCGTGATCAATAAATAGGATAACCTTGAAGAATTATTGTATGCTCATTGATACAAGTCTTTAACAGACTTAAGCACATAATAGTGGGTTTTGAGAGAACTTTCGTCAAGAGCAAAGAGAGAAGAAAAATATTTAGTTTACTGCAGATTTTTATTCCGACTAGACAACATTCAAATCATGTTTTCCGATTAGTTAACCATTGGACCGGACTGAAATTTTGACTATGTTCGTAAAATTTTGATCTTGAATTTGAACGTTGGAGATTGGATTTGGAGGCTTTTAGCATATGATTTTTACACTCAAACAACAGCTTCGTTTTTGTGGATAATAATCTTTCTTCAATTGATTAGTTATTGCTCTTGTTGCTATTGTTGCTACGTGTTTGGCACTTGTTGTGTAGCTAATTTGGAGAACTTTGTAACCCTCTTAATGTTATAGTGGAGCTTTTTGGATCTTTATGATCCCATGATTTTTACCTTCGATTTGAATAATTTTTCACGTTAAAATTTGGTGTTCTTTATCTTTTTTATTTTCGGATTTGCCTCTTCCTTGACACAACAGTTTTAGCACTTGTGTTTGTTTTATCAAAGTTCAACACTCAGAGCTATGGATATCGGCCTTGTGGTGGTAATATTTTTTAGTTTTTCTAAAAATTCAATGAGTATTCCTTTCATACCGCAGGAAAATTCAACTATTTTACCAGTTTAAATATCGTTTAACTCATAAACACGTCGCAATTCCATTTTCAAATGAAACCACTTGACCGATCTAAGATGTAGGATAATTTGATGTATGAAATTCCTATGAGAGACAAAGTGCTATCCTTCTACGCACTTGTATCAACCATGTCAAACATTAATGATAACAACCAAGAGAACCAGGGAAACCATCAACTCCAAGGGAATCCACAGGATGATCTCACCCCGATCCCTTCTCAACAAATCTCCCCTCGGTGGTCTCGAGAAGGCACTCCTGATGGATCTCATTCGAATGCAAATTCTCAATTTGAAAATGATGAAGCTATCAATGAAGCTTTTCAAAAGCTAATCGCTTAACATGTCAATAAAGGTCTTGAGGCCTTTGTCAGCCAATTACATGTTGCACCACAAATACCAATTCCAAATAAAAATTCTTTAGAGAACCCTCATTCTGGGCTAGGTAATTCAGGGAGTGGTAGAATCCCTAACGACTCACGAGATGGAGAACCAGGTAACTTAGTCAATTCTAATTTACAAAATTTAGTAATAACATTACAGAAATAGCCCAAGGAGCAAAAAACAACATAGAGCAAATACCTGGAGTACCGTCCGTAATCAAATTAAGGAATAGATATGGATAAATATTTACAACAACCTTGGAAGCCAAGTGTTTTCCCCTCCCAATTGCAAAGAAATTCAAATGCCCAATATTCCCAAATACGATGGAACAACTGATCCACGAGACCACGTGACTGCATTCACAACAGGCATAACAGGCAATGACTTGACCAAACAATAAATTGAATCACTATTGTTCAAAACATTTGGTGAAACACTCACTAAAGGAGCACTAACATGGTATTCTCTTTTACCCAAAAATTCCATAGATTGTTTTGTTGAGCTTGCAGATTCATTTATCAAAGCTCATTCAGGAGCTTAAAAAGTTTTAAAAAAAGAATGGAAGACATTTTCAAAATCAAGCAAGGGGACTCAGAGTTGCTTGCAGAGTTTTTGGATAGGTTCCAGCGTCAAAGAATGACGTTACCGCGTGTACCAGACAATTGGGAAGCCTAGACACGAAAGGTATGTTGATTAAATTTTTGAAAACAAACGTGGATTGCTTTGCTTGGTCCCATTCTTATATGACAAGAATGCCACCGGAGGTAATGATTCACAAAATAATGAAGACCCATCATATCCACTTGTCAAACAAAAGAAGAGAAAGTAAGGAACTTTCAATAATCAGATGATTCAAGATGAAATAAAAAATTACTAAAACTTGGATCTATCCGCGAGGTAAAGTATCCTAATTTGTTAGCCAATATTGTTTTGGTACCGAAAAAGAATGGTAAATGGCTAGTTTGTGTAGATTACAAAGACCTTAATAAAGCTTGTCCTAAAGATTCTTTTCCATTACCACATATAGATCCACTAATTGAATCTATTGAAGGACATGAGTTTCTAAGATATTTAGATGCGTATTCAGGATATAACCAGATCAAAATGGATCCAATAGATGAACAAAAAACATCATTTATAACAAACAGGGGGACTCACTGTTATAAAGTAATACCTTTTGGTCTAAAAAAACGCCGGTGCAACATATAAAACACTAGTGAACAAAATGTTCTTGGAAAAACTATGGAGGTCTATATAGATGATATGCTCGTTAAAACTCAACATTCAGGGGGATCATATATCACACTTTTCTGATACGTTTCAGATCTTGCAAAAATTCAATATGAAATTAAATCATGAGAAATGTGCATTCAGTGTTACATCAGGTAAGTTTTTGGGTTTTCTTGTTTTCTTGTTTCTAACTGTGGTATTGAAGTAAATCCCGCTCAAATTAAAGCCATTGAAGAAATCCATGACATGCTTACAAGTAAAAAAGAAGTGCAGAGGTTGACAGGAAGAATTGTAGCCTTGGGGAGATTTATTTCCAAATCATCAGGAAAATGCTTTAAATTCTATTCAACTCTTAAAAAGAAAGATCTGTTTGAATGGACTGAGGAATGCCAACAAGCACTCAAAAATTTGAAGACATACCTATCAAATTTGCCATTGCTCGCAAAACAAAAGGTTGGGGAAAGATTGCTCATCTATTTTGCTGTCTTCGAAGTAGCGCTAAGTTCTGTGTTAGTTCATGAAGACCAAGGTAAACAATCTCTAATTTATTATGCCATCAAACCATTATTAGCGGAGACGCGGTATCCTCAATTAGAAAATCTTGCACTTGCACTAATCATGGCATCTAGAAAACTAAGGCCTTATTTGCAATATCACCCTATTGTTGTAGTAACTATTTACCCATTATGAGATATATTACACAAGCATGAATTGTCAGGTAGGTTTTCCAAATGGGCTACAGAATTAAGTGAATATGACATTACATACCAGCCTAGAACCGCGATAAAATCTCAAGTGCTAGCTTATTTTGTGGCTGATTTTAGCCAAGGAATGCAATTAGAAGCAAAAAAAGAATTATAGGTGTTCAACGGATCTAATCTAGGAATTTGGACCTTATTTACTAATGGTTCATCTAATGTGAAGGAAGCATGCTTAGGAATTGTTTTGGTACCACCTACGGGTGAAACCATTCGACAAGACATTAAATGTCATTCTATGACTAACAATGAGGTAGAGTATGAAGCTGTGATTGCAGGTTTAGAACTGGCACATGAACTCGGCATTAATTAGATTGTAATCAAAAGCGATTCACAGCTTGTAGTTAACCAAATGTTGGGGAGTTATACATCAAGGGAAGCACGAATGCAATAGTATTTAGAGAATGTACAGGATTTTATTAGGAAATTTCAAACCTGGAAGGTCACACAGATACCAAGAGATGAAAATATCGAGGCAGATGCCCTAGCCAATCCCGCTTTCTGCAGCAAACGTGACAAGCAATGAAAATGCTTCTGTAATTTATTTGTTTCATTCAGTACTCGATCCAGACAAAAATGAGATAACTTTTAATAACTTAACCTGGGATTGGAGGAACGAGATTGTTGCTTTTTTGAAGTATGGTACCGTCCATGAAGATAAGAAAAAGCTCACGCGCTTCAAAAAAAGACTGCTCGATATTATTTAAAGCAAGGCAATTTTTATCGGAAAATGTTTGGTAATCCCTTAGCAAGATGCCTCAGGACTTCTCGACGGAATATATAATGAGTGAAATAGACGAGGGGCATTGTGGGAATCACTCCGGAGAAAGATCACTAGTAAGAACCATGATTAGGGCAGGTTATTATTGGCCTAAAATGGAAGAAAAAACGGAAATTTCGTGGCTAAATGTGATAAATGCCAAAGGTACGGTAATAACATGTATAGACCTGTAGAGTTTCACCATGGCCTTTTATGAAATGGGCGATGGATATCGTGGGTCCGCTACCACAAGCAAAAGGACATGTAAAATTCTTGCTCGTTCTTACTTAGTACTTTACTAAATGGGTAGAAGCAGAAGCATGTAAACATGTACGAGAAAAGGAAGTCAGAGATTTCATTTATTGAAATATCATATGTCTATTGCGTGTTCCAAAGGAAATCGTGTGTGATAATGGCCCACAATTTGTAGGCGCAGAAATCACAGAGTTTTTTCAAAGTTGGCAGATCAAAAGGATTACATCCAGACCTTATCATCCGGTAGGTAACAGACAAGTTGAGCCGACAAACAAAGTCATTATCAATAATTTAGAGAAGCGTTTAGAGGCATCCAAAGGTAATTGGCTAGAATTGCTACCTGGTGTTTTATGGGCATATCGCACGACAGCAAAAACAAGTATGGGAGAAACAGCATTCTCAATAGCGTATGGAGCTGAAGCCTTAGTTCCAGTTGAGATAGGAGATCTAAGCACGAGGTTTACACAAGCTTCAGAAGAATCCTATGAAAAATAAATGCGCATAAACCTTGATCTACTTGAAGGAAAAAGGGAAGCTACATTAATATGAATGACATCACAAAAGCAGGTCATGGAATGACACTACAATTGAAAAGAGCGCCTAAGATACTTCAAGGTTGAGACTTCGTGCTCAAAATTGTTTTCAATCTATGAAGGCGGTCAATGTGGGAAAATTAAGTCCAACTTGGGAAGGACCCTATAAGATTCATAGTATCGCAAGGAAATGAGCATACGAGCTGGAAACGATGGATGGAAAGATACTACCTTCAAATTGGAATGTCGTTCACCTAACGAGATACTATTTCTAAGGAATACCCTTGGTCAGGTATCCATATTTTAAAATTTTATTTTTGAATTGTTAAAATTTTACTAACAACTTTAGACAATAGGAAAAAAGCTAGCCCGTACTAAATGATGAATCACGACTTGCAAGGCACGCGGAATAAACAAAAATTTCCGGTCTAGAGTTACAACTATTCTTATAGAAATTCAGACGGGTTAAGTAGTCTTTATCAATAATTTCACCTTTGAGTCCCATTTTTTTTTCTTTTCAGGGAAAGGACCAAATTAGAGGAACAATCAAGTGCTCGAGACTTCATACTTCAATGCTAAAACACTTGGGGGACTATATAATGTGCATAGACGTATGTATAAAGAAGGCAGAGAAGATTGGGAAATAATCAATGTTCAAGACTGAGAAGTTTACTCATTGAATGAGTAAAGTGCAGAGCAAAGTCATAAGCTAAGGCCAAAGAAAAACCTTATCATATTTAGGGTAAAGGCAATGAACTGAAACGGGTTATAAGTAAAAACCTTGTGTTCATTTTCTATTTTGAAATCAATTATAAGGAAAGAAGTTACGAGAAAATTATAGAAGTAATTTAAATACATGTAAAGTGTTATTTAAAACTTGACAAAGTTCAAATAAAAACTTGTCGAAGTTATTCCAAGAAAATATGTATATTGCTATTTCTTTTATCGTACATTAACACCATTATGAAATTGAGACATCTTCTTCATTAAGTGTTGAATATAAAAGGGTCCTCTTTTATAAAATTCATGATTAATTAATGTATTCATGAAGTTAAAAAAATGCATTTTTGAAAAATAAAAATGCAAGTTATTCAATAATTCCTAAAAAATAAAGGCAAGAATAAACAAAACACGAGTTCGAACAACAATGAAAACATCTTAATATTAAAAAGTTTAGACTAAATATGAACTTAACCATAAACCAAAAGTTGTTTATACAAATCACCCCATGAAAGGTCTGGGGACTTAACATTTCCAACAAACCCTTAGAAAAGACTAAAGGTTACAACCACATTCCACGAAAAAGAAAAAAAAACAAAGGAAGTCAAACATCATAAACTTTTTACTGAGAAGTTGAAGAATTGAAGGAGGGTCATCAGTAGCAGAAGGCTCAACTAGACTTGAAGAAGTGGGGATACCCGTATCATCTTCAACTTTTCCAGAAGCTTCAGCCACAGGAGAAGAAAAATTTTGGTTCTGTTTGAGTCTTCTTAATAGTCTCTTTGATCTTGGCTAACTCAGATTCCAAGTTAAGATTCTCCTGGCTAACTTCAACAAGGGTATCATGGCAAGAATTTAAAACGGCCAACTCACTTCAATGGCAGTTTTATCTTCGAGAATCTCGTAATCTCTTTCCAGTCAGCAATTTCATTTTTTAGCTTCTCATTTTCAGCCAAGGCAGATTCATAAGAAGTTTGAAGAGAAGCATGGGAATTTTCTAAGGAGCAAACTTTATCAGAAGATACCTGGAGGTCTTCTTGAGTTTGAATTAGAGTCTGCACGAGTTCACCAGCATATGCTTCCCTCTTATCTAAAAGAGCCTTAAACTCTCTAATCTCTTCACTTGCCTTGGAGAGTTGCTCAGAGAAAGAAGTTTTCGAGACGATTCTTTCCTTTACCTGCTTGATTTTATGAAGCCTTTCAACCTTCAACTCTGAAATCAAAGCCCTTACCTGATGCTCTAAGGTACATTTACTCTCTTCTAATATTTCCATGTCGTTTTGAAAACTTTCAAACTGTTCCTTCCAATTATCCACCTCCACTTGGTAGTCACGCGCTAATTGCTCTGAGAGGGAAACACTCATCATCATCTCTGTGATAATTAGGTTGACCTAAAAAATAAGGCGTGGGGCGGGGGGTAGATAAGAACACTGAAAACAGAAAAAGGTAAAGTAAAGTTTGAAAAAAGGCATACCATTAAAGAAGCATGTACTATGTCGTTCATCGAAGTCAAGGAAATATGACCATCAATTTAAGACCTTTCAACTAGACCAGTAAATTGCTTCAACCACACGTAAGCTCGACCTGAACTCCTCAAAAGGTTGCCCTCAGTAGGAACTTTAATGGTAACTTGCCTCATGGCATCACTTCTACTTGAGGAACCAACCTCAGTGTAATGAATAGTTATATGAGGAGTAGTCGAAGGACGAACTGTAGAAATAGTCAAAATAACCTGGGGAGGAACAGTAACAGCCACGACTGGCAAAAGAGGTATCACAAGAAAGGGAGTAGAAAAAGAAGCAAGAGGTGTTTCATCAGAAATCAGATCTAATTTTTCACTACCAAACCCATGGCTAAAAAGTTGCTCAACTAAATCATGAGCAGCAGCGGGAACAACATCACCGGGAATCATCATCGGGGTTTCAATAGACTCGGTAAGAGGAATGAAACGAGGGGAAGAAGCTTCATCATTCTGCCCCCTTTTTCTAAGGCGAGTTCATGATATTTGGGAGGACAACTCGTTCCTTTTTGGGAATTGGGTTTTTTTAATTGAGGTTCGCCACCTAATAATTAAAGTGTATTTGGACACTAAAGAAGGTTTTGAGTTGGAAAACAAGAGTTCAGGTAAGAGCTAGAAATTATCTCGAGGGAAAAGGTGTTAGGCACTCCCCAAGATCTACCAGTGTGGTTCCCGGCCATGGTACAATTGTGACTTTAACTAACAAGTAAGCAAATAGAGATCTCAAATAGAAAGGGATGTACGCTAATATTGCAAGTGAATTGAAAGTTTGAAATAAAGAAAGAAGAAATTTTGAGGAAATGGTTTAAATAATTCTGAAAATAAACATAAACAAGTAAAGGGAAAGGGGGTCCTAGGTTTATAAATAATATGGATCACATCAATGCAATACCCAGCAATCACTCCTCTGAAGAGGAGTTGCACGTGATATTAGCCCATCGGTCATCATGTATATATCTACCCTTCCCACCCTGTTAAAGTATTAAAATGCAAAATAGCATCGTTACTTATTGCATGCTATTACCCATGCCAATCATATCAGTCCCGGGGGCATTTAGGACTACTTGTCCTAAAGGGGAAGGAAATTGGGGCTTTTCAGAGTTTAAAAGGATAAAATTCTAATGCGACAAACAAAAAGACATAAAGCAGTTAAGGGGAAATACATAGCAGTTTAAAGGCTCAAACAAGCCTCCTCACATAAAAAGCAGATCGTCTAGCATGTCTTCGGATATTGGTTATAGTCTGAATTAAATTAAAATGTTAGGACTGGCTGCTTTATCACATATTTCTGAGATGAGAAGTTCGAATTAGGCCTTGTCTGGTTGTAGTTTATCAAGGACTGACACAGTTAAGCAATTACCTACTGCTTGCCTAGGTGAAGGTATACTGATTCCGAAGAAGGGTTACTGATTTTAGAACCAATTAATCTATGCATATGTTAAACAATATTACTACTGATTTTACACTTATAGATAAAATAGACGAATCAGATTCAAATGGATGCTTCGATCGGCATGATTTCTAAGTGATATTGATTTCTAAATGATTATCGGGATGCAAGAATCCTATAGGCATGGTATCTAGGATGCAACTTGTTATTATTTTGACCTATGATTGTTTGCCTAACGACAAATGTATATGTATAAGTGTATAAAAACTTATAAGCAGGATTTCTAATGAAATAAATGCATAACTTATAGGCAGTATATCTACATGAAATGTATAACTTATAGGTAGTATTTCTACATGTAATAAATTCATAACTTATAGACAGGATTTCTAAATGTAAAGCATAAGCGAAAAAGCAGGTTGTTATTGCAGCAGTAAATTCCTAAGGCGTGATGTCTACCCATATGCATGAGTGACCCTCCCCTTTCACTAGAACCCCATAGTTATTACAAATTATTACAGACCCGAATGAATCAACCAAACAGCCTAAGTCAGAAATTCAAGCTACAACCAAACAGCCTAAGTCAGACTCAAAGTCTAACAATATGAGATAAACCAACTTCCAGGATCAGTTTTTCCAAAAGTCTTTCTCTTGTTTGGGATGTATTAAAGTTCCCTAAGAGCTTCATGGGGCTCCAGGCAATGCTTTCACCCCAAATACATTGCAGAAATAGATTATAGTACAGTATCTAAGGGCCAGCCCTCAAATGTCCAAGTTCAGAGGGAACTCGAGGTCCCCAAA
This sequence comes from Nicotiana benthamiana, assembly GCA_034376525.1. Lineage (NCBI taxonomy): Eukaryota > Viridiplantae > Streptophyta > Magnoliopsida > Solanales > Solanaceae > Nicotiana > Nicotiana benthamiana. The sequence continues at coordinate 94,464,155 of CM067323.1, read as the reverse complement.
GCAAGGCTCATAGGAGGGGGAAGAACTTAGAGTCTAAGAGTAAGTGTAAGTGCATAGAGGGGAATTAGGGAAGGCAATGGCAGGCGGGTGGTCATGCCCATCATAGGAGTGTTGGCACACCCTTGACCAGCGTGTCAGCCAAATCATAGGAGTTAGGATCCATTGAGGATCAGGTTCTAGCCTGAGCAATAATATGGATACTGCCAGGCCAAGAACCTTAACTCACACACATAGAAGGGAAAAGGGGTAGGGATTCACAACAGAAACAAATGAAAAGAAAGAATATACATAGTTAACATTAATCACTGGACATGCTCAGCAAAGTAAACAGGATAGCAGAAACTGTAAATAAACAAGTAAAATTGTTCTAAAAGATCTCAGAAAGAGCAGAGTGTGGTGGGAGTATTGAACTCAAAGCAGTACTGAAGTGGGTAAGTAATGTAAATTAAGAGTGTTGAATAGAGGGTTCAAGGTATTGAACTCGAAGTGGTCTCTAAAGTGCAGAAGGGTAGTCCCTTTTATAGTGCAGAGAAGCAAGAAAGGCGAGAAAATAGTTTGCAATCAATCACATAGAATTTCCCTTCAGTTAAGGAATTTGATTTCAAACGGGTAGAAGAAATTTAAGGAAAGAATTTGATTAAAACTTTTCCCAAAGTAATACAAGAAGGGGTAAATAGGCTGGAGTTATTTAAGGCAAAAGTCCAACGGTACACGATTTGTGAAAAATAAGGAAAGGGAATCAATCAAACAACCAGGGAAACAAAAATTACATGCTTTTACTCTAATGAACCAAGCCAGGAAAGGGGTAAAGAGAGTTCTGATTTAAAGGCAATCAATAACAATCAATTAAACCCCATTAAAGGATTTTAGAATCAATCAATTAGTTGGTAGAACTATGATGACCCGACCCGTCGTCTCATGTGTTTCCGCCCTGTTTTCCCCGTTTTATGCTTCTACATATTTCATTGTATGTGTTTAGTGAATTTGAAGTAATTTGAATAGAGTTTGGTTGGATATGAGACAATTAGTCTCTTTAGGGAAAGTTTGGTTTGGAATCGTCAATCGAATGTTGACTTGTGAGTTAGAGGGCTCGGAATGGATTTTTGATGATTCGGTCAGTTTTGGGGGATGATTTAAGGCTTACGAGAGCAATCGAAAGTAATTTTGGAGGCTAGGTATAGAATTAGGCTTGAATTGGCTAAGTTTGAATTTTAGCGAATTCCGGTTGATAGGTAAGAGTAGTAACATTATTAAGTGATTTGGGATGTGTGTGAAGAATTTCAGTTGAATCGGAGGTATTTAGGTCGGGTTTTTGATCGAATGTGAGTTTTGGAAGAATTTAGTAAACTTAGGCTTTTATTTGGTGCAAAATGAGGATTTTGGTGTTAACGATAGTGTTTTGGTAATTCGAGCAAGTTTGGATAGGGTAAAAGATCATGTCTCTGCTTTTGGTTGAGGTTCGGGGGGCCTATGGGTGAATTCAGGTGGTTAAACATAGAGTTTGGAGTTTATTGCATGAATTAAGTTTGCTGGTCCTATCATTTCCACATCTGTGGAAAAGGGACCACATAGGAGGTTCCACAAATGCTACTAGGAGATCGTAGAAGCAGTCATGAGGGCCTGGGTAACTTTCGTAAAAGCGGCGCAAAAGCGGAGACCGCAAATGCAAACTTGGAGTGCAGAAGCGGTCTAGGCAGTTTTGGGAGAAACCGCAGAAGTGGTTGGAGAACCGCAAAAGCGGTGACCACATAAGTGGAAATTGGAGAGCAGAAGCGAAAAGACCTGGAAAGATTTAAGTTATTCTTCTTCGCGAATTTTGAAAGAACAAATATTTTGGACTTCGAACCAATAGGGATTTGGGAGATGTTTGAGGAGGGTTTCAAAGGCTATCATCAACTATGGATTCTTGGAATTAAATTATGATATTATGGTGTATAAACGTGGATTTACACTGAAAACCCATGGAATTAAAGGTTAAAAATAGATGTTAGGGCTTGAAAGTTAAGAGAGCTTAAATTGACGATTTGAAGGGTCAAATGGACCCCGATTCTTGTGACCTTGATATGTATAGACTCGTGGAGAGATAAGGATCATTTTAAAGTAAAGTTTTCTTGATTTCAAGAAGCGGGCCCGGAGCTCGGGTTTTGCAAATTTTGTGGTTTTCGATATTTTTCGTGTCTTTTCGATTGGGTTATACTCCTTGAGCTTATTGTAATGTATTTGTTGTGGTTTTGGACAGATTCGACGTGCGAGGAGGTCGATTCGATAGTCAAGGGAATTGCTAGCTAGTTTTCGGCAAGGTAGAGGTGTGTAATGGATGTAAATGTTGTTCTGAGGGTTTGAAACCCTAGGCTTTCACATCGTAAAGCTATATTGAGGTGCGACACACATTCCACGATGAGTGCGGGGTCGTTTACTGTTGGGGATTGAGACTTATTCCATCCCGAATGTTGATTTCTACTGTACTGGCGATTGAGACGCATACTTTATTATCGTGAATTGGGTTTATTGCTGTGTTTGGGGCCTTGTGCCGACCTGTAGAATCCTTAGGGGATCCTTATGTGTTTTCCGCACTTGTGTGAATAATATATACTCTCAGTCATGTTTTCCAACTGTTAAAAACAATATAATAACTGTATTTTATACATGAAAAGGATGCTGAGATCCCTATAGTATGTCACGCCTGATTGGCTTGTGGACTTATTTGACTGAGATGGGTTGAGGACCCAGTGGTAAGGATGTTCCCTTGATATGGATCGGGCTACACGCCGTAGCGATTATATATATTGGTATTGAGGCTGAGAGCCTGTTTTATGCCAATACCTGGCTAATATTTCATTTGGGCTGTAGGAGCCCCTCCGGAGTCTGTACACACCCCTAGTTAGTTTCGTCGACGTTAAATAGGTGGAACGGGTTGCACGCTGTAGCGGGTACTAGTGTGTACTGCTATATGTGTTGTATGTATTCATGCATTATTTCTTATTGTACTACTTTTTATATACTGTTTCCACTATTTTGTATATGAACTACTAGATATAGAGTACTTTGTGCATTTTCTGCGTTTTCTTACCTCCAGAGTGTAGTTATGTTTATTACTCACTGGGTCGGAGTACTCGCTTTACTCCCTATACCTTGCATGTAGACCCGGGCAGTCTCAGGCTGAGTAGATCCTGCTGATCCAGAGTTCTTATCTTCGGGAGTATTTGAGGTAGCTGCAGGGCATTCGCAGCCGATGATTCTCCCCTCTATCTCTATCCTTTATTTCCGTATTATCAGTAGACAGGCTTTGTAGTAGAATTTTACTCTGTATTTAGAGGCTCATGTTCGTGACACCGGGTCCTAATTGGACTGTATTGGTATTTTGTTAGATTTTCCACATTATTATCAGTATTTCAGACTTTGACTTAAATGGCTTTATCTCTATCTGTTTAATAAATTGGGGTTATTGTTATATATGGCCGGGCATGCCTAGTAGTGTGCTGGGCGTCATCACGACTGGGTTGGGTCATGACAAAAACCTTTTAATATAAGAGTTCTTATATATAAATCACACAAATATGTAAATCAAGAAAGGAATGTCAAGTTATTTAGAAGAGAGTTTAACCAAAGAGAGGTTCAAAATAATAAGCAAGAAGGAGTACAAGTCTAGTTTATAGACTCGCAATGAGTTTAAGAGTCTAGGGTCCCAAAGTGGAACCTAACTCGAACAAAAAATCAAAATTTCCAAGAAACCTCCAAATGCTAGGGTTTCGAGTCAAGTCACACATAGAGATGAGAAGGCAAGCTAATGAAACAGACTCAGACGTCTGTTTTAGAGCCTTATGTGAACCAAAACAGATATGATAGCAGGTTTGAAACACAAAGAAATATAGTCAATTTAAGAGCATAAAAGAACACGTCTTAGAAAAGTCAGGACTTAAGCAAGTTCAAAAGAAAAGAGAGGTAATGAAAACTTAAGCAATAATGGATGAAACACGCTTAGCAAGAATAAAAACGAAGTCCAGTAAAGCAAAAATCAAAGAACTCAATTGTAATCACATATAGTAAAAGAGTAAGAAAAACATAATACGTATTAACATGTGAGTACATGAGTAACAAGTGTAGAAGAAAAGAAAGTAGAAGAATAGTGAATGCGTAGTAAACTAACACAGACAACAAACATAAAGAAAGAACAGAAGAATCAGAAAGATTCTTGTGAAAAACCTTTCAGAAACCCTAAATCAAAGATAAACGATTTTGAAAAGCAAATTTGAGAAAAACCTTTTAAATTTCAAGTAAAGCATAGATACAACATAGATATAAGCAAACAAATAGAGAAAGAACCTTAAATAGCTTAGGGTTTCGGAAAACCCCCCTAGAAATGAGAAACGCTTGGAAGAAAGATCAGATCCTGAGTCGAATAGGTCAATAATCAAGCTTCTAGTGCTTGAATACGCTGGAGCATGGTCGGAGAGGCCATAGAACTACAGATCTGAGAAGATTTGAAAAGTGAACCATCAAAGTCAACCTTCAAAACCTCGAACACCCAAGGTCTAATGGTGGAGAGGGGTGGGTATAGACCATCCATGGCTTGAGAAGCCATGGATTCCGGTGAAAACACGGTGAAATAAGCTAGGAGGAGGCTAGGGTTTTGAAGATCAATTGAGAGAATTTGAGAGAGATTGGGATTCACAGGTGGGAATGAGGGATTAGGGTAGGTCATTTGGATTAAAAAAGGTAACGGCCTGGATCAACAATGGTAACCAGGTGGGTCTTTAAATTAGGTCGGGGCCGGGTTAAAATTGGAATTGGGCTGATTTAATTGGGGCATAATTGGGTCAATATAAGGGATACATTTGAAAATGGGGCTGTAATTGAAATACGATGGGGCTAACTATTAAATAACCATTTTCCCTTTTCATTTTATAAAAATAGCAATAATAATTTTAAACGTAAATTAAAAGTACTAATCTAACAAATATTATATAAATATTAGTTTAAAAATATTGAAATTGATTTCACGATTATAAAATATCATTAATCTTAAAATATGCTAAAATTACAATTATATGAAATTTTAGCTTTAAATATGCCGAAAAAATTTGTAAAAATATAAAAAAATTTACTTTAACTATATTTCACTATGAATATGAGAATAAAATAAATTATTCATCAAAATTAAGAGTTTTGGGAATTATCATTAATTTTGTGCTGATAAAATTGAACAATAAATTGGTTTTAAAATCTTTAAAAATTAGAAAAAATAATAAAATACTTGGGCATGCTTATATATGCATATACATGTTATTTTGAAAGTATTTTTTGTATAGAAATACATAAGAAAAAATTGGCCATCAACAATTATTAGAAATGATTTGTCTATGAGCTCGTGGCCTTTCTACCAAGGAACCCCCATCTTCTTCTTCCTCAGAGTCTTGGTCAACAGAAACTTTTCTTTTCGATGAAGAGCCCAAAATTATCTCTTGGGCCCCTTCCAAAGAAATTTGAGAAGCTACCACCTCCTCAGCACTAATACCTCGAACGATAAATCCTGATAAAAAGAAGGATTAAAATAAGTTCTGGAGGAAGCAATAAATAAAAAAGTTATAAAAAAATTCTTACCATGATTTTTCACTTTCCAACAAAACCGTTGGGAGAGAGCTTTCCAAGATCTACCCTCCATTGGGGCAGTATTCAACAATTTCCTACTCAACCACGGAAATTGGAAATTTCATCAACAATTCCCATAGTTGCTGGAAAAGAAAAAGGAAAATTAGGATAATGATCATCAAAATTGAGGAAAAATGTACGAGAAAGTTATTAAAAAGAAAATTCACTTGCAAAATTCCACTTCTCAGGGAAGAGAACATTTTCATCACCCACTAAACCAATAGTGGGGGAAGCAATAAACCTGGCATACCAGCCACAATCTCTGTCATCTTCTGGACTGACAGAACTCTTTTGCTCCTTGCCACTAAAGTAAAAACACCTTGGCGAAAGAGTCTGGGAGAGTGAAGGTTAATTAAATTGGCAAAAGTGAAAAGAAAACTAGTAATGTCAGTCAAATGCCTCAAACATGCAATAAATTTCCACACTATGGGATCAATTTGACCTAAACAAACATAAAAAAAAGAAGACAGAATTCAAGGATAATAGGGTTAACAACAGGTTTGAAACCTAATGTGAAATGTTTGTGTAAACAATAGAAAACCTAATTAAATAGGAGGTGATTCTTTGATTCGCAATGAGAATTATAATAGGGAAGTCATGACTCCAATGGCAGTCTTTACGAACTAAAGAAATCAAGCCTTTGGTGGTCTCAGTTGGATAGATATCAGCACGATCCAAAGAGGACACTTGGTTTCTAAGGGACTCTCTATCATTGTAGAAAGATAGTTCCGCAGGAACTATTTCCTCTATTGAAGGTTCATGAAGAGGTTTAGAGGGTTCCTTACCTCTAGAATAAAACTTTTGAAAAAAAGAACCTCCGATTATAGAAAAAGCAATGGAACTAGATGAAGGAAGAGAAGAACTATGTATGGATGAAGACCTTAAGTTATGTAGTCTACCTCCTCTTCTGCTCCTAATAGGGGAAAGAGGAAATTTATCAACTATGGGGACTCTTCTAGGGTTAGGGTTTGATGAAAACATGATAGTACGAGGAAGAAGCAAACAAAAATTTAAGAATTGAATATTCAAAGAACTTTATGTGAGAAAGACAAAGGTAAAAACCATATTTATACTAAGAAGCAACCGACAAAGGAAAATGTGCAATGACAGAAATGTCATAATGAGAATTGTTGCTTCGTAATTGGTGAAGCTATAAAAAGGCCTATAAAATGTTGCACAGTTGCAGAACCAATGCCACGTGTAATAAATATTAAATGGAAGTAAAAATTGAATCGTCGATTCTACAATAGTATTACTGGCGATAAATATTCCCGCTTTAATAAAATTCACTTCCCAAATATTCAATTGATGAATAAATGGCAACTAGGGGACTAATATATTGGGAAAATTGAGTCTATGTATATCGAAGTCATTGAAAGATGACGTGTGATGTTGTAATCGTAAATACCACACAAGAGGAGGGTGATTTGTGTGGTACCTAATTTTCGCTTTAGAAGAACCAGGTTCTTCTAGGTGTTCTAACTACAACAGTTTGCGGAATAGTCAATACTTAAAGTAAAGTACACAGAGATTTTTACATGGAAAACACTTGGCTCAAAAAGTGAAAAAAATCATAACCTACTACTCAGTAGGATTTTTCCAAACTACACTAAAACCACTGAGCCAAAAGCAACATTTACAAAATACTTTTTAAACCTAAGGATTAACTCTATGCCTAGTGTGGCACACGACTTCAACCGTTGCGACACTTTCAAGTTATTGAATACTCAAAATACCTAATATAATTGCTTATAAATAAGCTGAAAGGTACAATATGAAACACCTACTACAATTGAAATAGAATAAAAATAAACACAATGGAACTGATTTTCTATCTCATTCAAGTAGCTTCAGGCGTGCACACTTATATCTCACATATATTTCTTGCAAAACAAACTTGCTTTTTTGCTCTCAATTATGCTTTACTTTTGCATATGTGCATTACCTGTAAAGGAGAACAACTTGGTTATTTAATATATTAGCAGTTAAGTTTGATCGAGACTCCAATGCTTATCCTTAGTCTATTTTGAGTCCTTAACCAATACAAACTCCAACATTTATCCTAGCTTAGGATTGTCTTCTCTTCTCGTAGGAGACTGTCCTCCTTAGAACTTAATGTAATCTTTTCGATTAGTTCAGAAGATATTTGCTGCGTGATCTTCAATGCATATCTTCCTCACGTGCCTCCCATGTGCAATGGTCATAACAAACTATGTCTCCCAAGATTGACCAGGTCCACCCCTGAGTTCATTTGTCAATCTTCAAAACTTCAACTGAACTTGGGCCAATAAATTCCCCCTTTTTGATGATGAAAAACTCTATGCTTTTTCAAATTAGAGAACCTATGGAACTCAGTTGAAATATCAACAAATAAAATCTTTAGCTTATCATTAAGGTCCAGATTTGATTAGGTCATAAATATCACATGTTCAGATAATAGATTTAATCACAATATCTTCCCCCTTTTGGCATCATTGAAAAGTTGCATAAATAATGTGAATCCCAGAAAGTTAATTAGTACTCATGGCCACTGGGGCAACTGCAAGTGAAAGCATGCTTTAGTTAATTAAAAATCAACTTATCAAAAATAACTATTAAGAGCATAATTAACAAAAAGCAAGGAAGTTGCATTCATTGATAAGTGATGCTTCTATATTGCATTCCACAAAAATAAAAAGAGAACTACCAACCATGAGCAAAAAAGGAAATAGAACAGATAAAGTCCCTAATCTGGGTCACTGAGGGGGGGGGGGGGGTTCTAGACTGGTTCACAACAGGAAAGGACACCTAAGGCTTAGAAGATCTTGAAGGTTGGGTTTTTAGCAGATTGAGCATTTGTTGGAGCATTCCTTCATTTTTCTCCTTCTCCTTTGTAAGTTTAGCTCTCAACCCATTTCTTTCTTCCTTCAATTCAGCAATTCTGGCTTGAAGCCTTGCTATCTCAGCATCCTTTGTCCCAACCTCCTAAGCCAAGGCTTTGACCTTGCTATTCATAGGAGTCTTCACTGATGAACCAGGTTCAACTGGGCCAGTATTGAGCACATAATCACAAGCTTGGAGGGTTTTGATGCCAATGTGCTCTTAGCTGGAAGCCACTTCCCACTTCTTCAAGGGAACATTTAGCCTTTCAAGCACAGTTATCAGAATAAATCCATAGGGAATGGCATGAGCCTTTGAGCCATTGATCATACTTTCCAGCAACTTCACAATGAAGGCATCCCAGTTAATCTGCTTTCCTTCATTCAGGCACTGTATGAGAACCAGATCCATGTAGTTAGATGTATGCCTCCTCTCCTCTCTGGGCAGAAGACATTTGTTTACAAACTCAAAGAGCACTTTGTGCTCTGGCCTCATTTCACTTTTCTGAACATTCCTTGCCTCAGGCACTTCCGCATCATATTTGGTGTCACAGAAGTTCCTAGTAATTTGAAGATCAGTAGGAAATCCATCCAGACAAGGCCATCTTTTTCTTGTATAGTCATCATATCCCTTACTAGGGATGTCCAAAATTTTGCTCAGCTTGGCAGCATTAAACTTCACCTTCACTCCTTTCACCGTGCTAGTTAACAGTCAATTTTTCACTTTCCCATTTGCCATGAACTCAACAAGTTCTTTCCTGGCCAATTTACCATCCATCTGAAGGACCATGTCCTTCCACCCCTGTGCTTCTAGTGCAGTCACAAGTCCCATCATGCCCGGATCCTCCAGGTCTTTGAGTAGTCTTCCCTTCAAGATTTCCTCTTGACAAACATGGCATATCTATCTTGTTCTTGATTAGACTCATCAAATTCGTCTTCTCCACTCCACTCATCATCCTCTTCTTCAGTTATCTTTACTTGTTTACCCTTTTTAGCTGACCTAGTCCTCTTGGCTAGAGAGGCTTCAGCAGGTACAGATTTAGAAGGCTTCTTGGTAGAAGACCTGGTTCCCTTTGATTTGACAGTGGGAACTTCCACAATAGTAGCCCTCTTTTGATGGACCAGTTCCATCTCTTCCTCCTCCTCTTCAACAACAACCTCAAAACTTTCGCCTATTTTTGCTTTCCCTTTTTCTTTCCTCTTTCTCTTACTCTCCTCTGGAGCTTTCTATAATTCTGCTTCACCCTCCCTAACTCTACTTCTTGTGGTTCTAACCCTAGGTGTAGTCTTGGGTGATGAAGTTTTACATGATTGGTTTTGAAACAGTAGGGGTCCTTTATGAGGATGTCTTGCGTTTTTTTGGGTCATAACTGGCTCCAACTTTCTTCAGCATATCCACCAAAGTTTCTTATGTAGATGAATTGGGTTCATCTTTTTGTTCACTCAGACTAACCAAACCCGTAGCAGCTTCTCCTGAGACACTTCCCCCTGAGTTCGAGCCTCCCTCTTCCTCACTACCATATATAGCTAACACTTCCTTCTTCTTTTCCTTCCTCATTTTCGCAGACTCAGCCCTATCAACATCTTTAGCAGCCCCTATCAGAACAAACCTATTTTCCTCCCTCTGAACTACTTCATAAAATTCAAAACATGATTTTAACTCTCCTTGGGTTTCTTGAGCTTTGGCATTTTCCGAAGACCCAGGTTCATCTCCTTCACTAGCAGAGATGTAGTCATCAGATTCAGATTTTGAGTCAGCCTCTTTGGTTGGTGATTCTTTTCTTTGACTGGCCTTCAATATCTCATTTAGAGCTTTCCCCAAAGGAGCAAAAGCAACAGTTTTTCTTGCTAGCATTTTCTGACGACTGAATCTAGGTTTTGGGGTTTCAACAGGCGGTGTGAATGATGAGGTGGTGTTGGGTAAAGCTGGTGACAGAGTTCCACGATTGTCTTAAGGAATTGTCATGGTAAAGAATTTCTAGGAGTTTTAGAATAATTTTGGAGAATTCTGGAGAAGAGAATGGATGATCAGAGGTCTAAGTGAAGAGTGACGGTTATAAGTGATTTGGGGTTTTTAATAAGGGGTTATGATTAGATCAATAACAGTAGCTTTTTCAGAGGTCTATTAGAAGTCTAATAAATTAAGAATTCCGGTCTCCCTAGTGATTAATGAGGATCGCTAATTTAGGGAAAAGACTCATTATTTTTAGACTTCTAGTTTCAATGAAACTGGTTCAATTTGCCCAACGGATAGAGTTCTTTTTGGACGTTTGGCATACCTAGGACTGTTGCTCATGAGTGGTAATTTAAGTTTTCTAATTGTGCAAAGTATAGAAATATACCTGAACTTTTTCATGAGCGTATATTAATGAACCAGGTTCTTCAAGTGAAACTTCTCTTGATTATGCCTCAAATGTCAGAATAGAAAATTTATAAGAGATTAGTGAGTCATATAAACACATATCACAAGAGTATACTATTTAAAGTATGAGACTGAGTAAGAATTAGTCTAGATATTTACATGAATTAAGAACTCCTAACTAATAAAAATGTTTTTTCATTTTTTTTCCATTGTGCAATCTGAACTGGACTTTTTCGGTGATCTTAATCATCCCTAATTCCAACCTGTTCCTTTCAAAGTTGTCTCTACTTAGTGCCTTAGTGAAGATATCAACTATTTGCTTGTCACTGGCACAAAATTCTATGGATATTAATCCTTTCTCATAGTTATCTCTTAAGAAGTGGTGTCTAACATCTATGTGCTTAGTCCTTTTATGATGAACATGGTTCTTTGTCATACCAATTACACTAGTGTTATCACACAACATTGGTATGCACCACAGTTCAATTCTAAAATCTACCAGTTGTTGCTTAATCCATAGTAATTGAGCACAATATGAAGCAGCAGAAACATATTCAGCTTCAGCAGTAGGGAGAGCCACTGAATTATGTTTTTTAGTATCCCATGATACAAGACAAGAACCCGGGAAGTGTACCATACCTGAAGTGCTCTTCCTACCCACTAGGAAACCTGCATAATCAGCTTCAGCATATCCAATTAAGCCAAAATTACTAACTTTGGGATACCACAGACACAGATCAGTTGTGGCTATCAAGTATCTCAATATTCTTTTGACAGTTGTCAAATGAGACTCTTTTGGATTTGCCTGGAAATGAGCACAAAGTCCTACACTGAAAACAATGTCAGGTCTGCTGGCAGTAAGATACAAAAGTGAACCAATCATACCCCTATACAACTTTTGATCAACTGATGAACCAGGTTCATCAACATCTAAGTTTATGGAGCCGGTGGAGAATATGAAGTAGTTGCATACCCTTGGGTTTTATACTGGAAGGGTGGAGATGTTTTGGGAGTGGAAGACTCATGAGCCTGCGCTAGGTGCAGGATATAAGAGGGGTTGGTGGGGTATAATGGTGCTGGGTGCCCCTAGGACCAAGTCCGGTGCATGGCCTCCATTTGGGCTTTCAACTTCTTCATCTCTTCTTTCATAGCCCCCACATCAATCACCTCGACCTCTTTCGTAACGTCCACAATACTAGTATCTGAATCCTGTTTAGTCATTTATTTATCCTTCGACCATGTGTTGTAATGGTGAGTTGCCAGAATTGCCAATCAACTAACCACCTGCCTATACTCACACATTTAAACCAACCACTTCGTTAACGATTTGGCCTTAACAGATTTGATAACCGCACGTTGGCATGAATGCACCTATACTGTTAATCATTTCTATTATGCATTTGTTTGTCCACATGTATCATCCCGGCATTCCTTTTTGTTTCATTTCTCATTCTATCCCGCTCTTTTTTTCCTTTCTTATTCTCACCTTTGTTTTTCCGCTCTTACTCTTATTCCGCTCTTATTCTTACCTTTTGTTTTTCCTCTCTTCTTTTCTTTCATTTTATTTTATTTTCGCCTCTGTTTTTCCACTCTTCTCTTCCTTTCTTTTCTTTTACCTCCATTTCTTTTCTTTTTCTTTCTATATAAGACTATAGTCGAATCCTATGGAGATTGCCTAAGTATCGTGACCTCGTACAAATCATACCAAGCGTAGTTCGTGAAAATAAATACAAAAATAAAATGAAAACAATTTTTGGGAATTTTCAATTTTAGTTACTAACACAAATTATTACAAGCTAAACATTTTTTGCGAAAGGAAACGACAGACACAAACTAAGACCAAATACCAACTTCAAACTACAGACTCGTTTTGAAATGAAAAACAACGAACGAACAAACTTGAAATAGAAAAAGATACAGACACAACCTACGCATACTCTAACGACTCAAATCTAGGTGCCCGCGGGTCGTCGTTCGGCCTCGCCGCGGGCCTAGGTCCCAAGTTCCTTTCGAGGCGCTCTAAATCATTCATTGTTAGATGAATATAGATCCACACTGCTTGGGCGAAAGTTGTATGAGTCAAATCCTCACAAACCCGGCATTTTCTGAAAATATCGCAAGCAATAGCTCTAATCCGGTCCCTTGTTTACCTCTTTTCCGTAAGCAAGCGTTCTATCTGGTCGCTAAACGTCCTTAATGCCCGGGAATTTTGTAGGTGCTGATTTTAAAATTATTGCACCTCTACCTCCATTTGGGCCAATCAATCGTAACACTGCCCACTTTCGATTTCGAAATCCCTGGCCTGCCTGATTTCTTTACCCTCAAGGGACGCCATTTTTCTCTTCAGATTATCAACAACTTTCTCGTGGTCCCTTTTCAGTTGATTCAAGAATTGGCGATGTTCCGCTGCTCTTGTGGCCCATTGTGCTTTGAGCCCTGCCATGACACTCTCAGATTTTTCTAACTTATCCCAGCACTCCCTAAACTCATTCTTTAACCCTTTTATCAATCGTTCGTCTGAATGGATCCTCGGTTTTTTATCAAAGGCTACTCTTAATTGTTGGATTTGGGCCTTAAGCTTTGCGGTTTCTTGGGCTAATTTATTCTTTTCACCCTGATCCGCAGCGATTTGCACACTGGTTTAAAATTTCAAATTTCTACTTGTTTCTTCAGCTTCCCGATCTCAGCCTTGTAACCTTCTTCCTTTGCTAACCAATCCCATTGCTCTTGGGACAACTCGGAATTTTTTTTGAGATGAAGTCTTTTAGTAGGTCTACTGTACACCGCACCACCCTTGAACCAATCATGATACCCGGGGGCAACCTCCCCTTTAACCCTATCTGACACACAAGTGTCGGCCTTCAGATGTTGACACTCACTAAAAATTTGGCGAACTTTGTCTTCGGGAAACCGACCGTCAGGCCCAATTTCGACCACTTGGGTCCTCAGATCTTCATCTCTTGGTACCACTTGATACCTCCCGAGTTGCCTAAGAACTCGATACGGTGCGTAGGGTTGGATGATTTTGAGTCCCATCAACAGAAAATGAGGCCTGGCTGCTGGCATATATATGACTTCCTCGACAAGCAACCATCGATTGCCCACTATATCTGGCTGGTAGTGAGGGTCCGAAATAATGATGCACAAGTTGCGACTCCTTCAGGTAAGTTAGCCCCTTTGATTCTTGTGTAAAATTCTCCTATAAAAGTTTTCTCATATGAACCGTAACTCAAGAATGGGGAGCGGTGGCATAAATGTTCGATCATCCACATTTTCAACAGCAAGTTACATCCATCAAAGAAGTTACCCCTGGCTTTGCAAGCAGTGAGATCCCGGAATATGTCAGCCACAATCATCGGCGCCAAAGTGCTTTTTTCCATGTTTTGCAAGGTACTGACGACCCCAGCCACTTTCAAATCAATATTTCCATCTTTCCTTGGGAATACTATGAGACCCAAAAAAGCTATCATAAAAGCCAGCTGCCTGTGTTCCTCCCATTTTTGTTGGTTACTTCTACTATATAGTTTGAAGTCCGGCTTATTAAATCCTCCCACGTGTCTGTATCTATCATATACGAAACGAAGACTACAGTAGCCTTTTACAAAATCTGGGTGGCGGATTGTTCGGGGTATTTTCAAGGAATCCAAAAACAGGTGTATAGTGATGGCCCTGGGAGCAATTAAGTATCTGAACCTCAATGGAGCTTGATCACTTCCGATGTACCCCGCTATTTCTTCCAATGTCGGGGTGAGCTCAAAGTCCGAGAAATGAAATACATTATGTGTCAGATCCTAACAAGCAACCAATGTCCTGATAATATCCCCCGAGGCTGGATGTCCAATAAATCCGAGAGATCTTTTAAATACTTCTTCACTTCGTCCTACCCTTCTTTGCCTAAGTCATTCCACCATAATCGCAACTCAAGGGGCGATCTTGGTTAATATTGAATAGGGTCCGTTTAGCATCGTGCTCATCCAGCACATTTATTAAGGTGATAAAGCAAAACAAAAATCATCATTTAACTCAAAATAAAACTATCCACATTCTTTTCTAGATTTTAAACATGAAGGACTCGATATAAAAATCAAAATTAGACTAAAAATGGCCGTATTTTCGGGAACGTTCGGCTATTTATGACAAAACGGCCTACTCAACTTATTTACGAATCTTCTTGCTTCTCAAACTAAAATAAGGACTCAATATTGCAAACACGGCCTTTCAATGCCCCGGGACGAGAATTTAAGGCTGTGAAGGTCAAAGCCAAAACATGACCGAAGGTGGGTATTTATGCAAGGTCAGCCTTCCGGCGTCCCGTTTAGGAACATTTGGCGATTTTTGTAAAAACGGCATCACCCGATTTTTTTTACTCTTTTCCTATTTCCAATATTAAAATAAATGACTCGGCATTGCAAAACACAGCCTTTCATCGCCTCGAGTACGAAAGATTTAAGGTTGTGGGGGTCAAAAATCAAAACATGACCAAAGGTGGCCGTTTACGCAGACTCAGCCCTCCGACATCTAGTTTACGACATCTAGCTATTTTTGCAAAAAAGGCATCACCCAACTTATTGAAATTTTTTGAAATTTTGGCTATTTTTTTCGAAAGGAAGGTTGGACTAGATGAGGGTTGCCTACGTATCCCACACCCTGTGAGAATCAAACCGGCCTAGTTCGGGCAAATAAACTAACTAAACAAATTTTAAAACAAAACTTTTTTTTCTAAGATTTTCTCCATTTCTATTTTTGAAATCAAATCAAAATGACCATTTTTTATACTTTTTCAAACAATTTTTCCCAAAGTAAAAAGACTCTTCTTTCTTTTTTATTTATTTTTCTTTTTCAAAATTTCAGCAGAGTTTAGACAGTACTTGGGCATCGAATTTTATTAAAATATTAACTCCCTAGCGGCTATTTCTCTCATTTTCTCTATTTTTGACCTTTCTCACATTCCGACATTCAGAAATTCAAAACCGGTCAACATGCAGGTTCGAACAAATAAATACACAGAACAAGTAGGATGCACCAGGATGGTCTTTTCATTTCAGGTTGCTAGCCCTAGACGGACCCAACCCCTCTGTTGAGTCCCCTAAGTCAAATGAAGCATGATGCAAATAAGAGTTCCTACTAGGGATCCGGCATGAAGTCAAGTTATTATATGTTCAAAACCTTGGTCGGTGTTCTAGACAAGTGTACCCAAGCGGACAACTCGAGTCGATGAGGGGGAAACTTACCGGGAACCAAAAGGCCATCTGGCATCGTAACTTGTCCGCGCCTCTTTCTTATTTCAGGGTATGACACTAACAAAATAGAGAGTCTTAACCAGTAAGCATATCCCAAGAGGTAAAGAGACAAGGGTGTCGGCACAATTTATATACAGTTCAGATAATTTCAAAGCGGTAACATTTAGCACACACAGCATGTAAGAAAATCAGATATAACCTAAAACAACAACCTATCTTAGCTCGAATTCTGAACCCTAAACAAAACATTCTAGATTCTTGTCCCCAGCAGAGTTGCCAGAGCTGTCACACCTCTTTTTTTAGCTATACACCCCGCAAAAGGGGCGTAAAGGAGTTTCTCCACTTAAATAACAATCAAAACGGGATTTAGTTTATTAATTATTCAGAGTCTCCACTTGGGAGATTAATGGTGTCCTATGTCACCGATTAAATCCTGAACCGAGGAAAAAGATGACTCTGTTCACAGTCTGCGAACCAGAAATCCAGATAAGGAATTTTGTTAACCCGGGAAAAGGTGTTAGGCATTCCCGGGTTCCGTGGTTCTAGCAAGGTCGCTTAACTGTTGTATTTGATTTTATCTGATTTTAATACATGCTAGCTTATGTTCCTTTTATTTATATACCGCTTTTACCATTATTTATTTTAAAAGACTTGCGACGTCGTGAAAACACGTCTCCGACCATGTCGCCATCAATGCACCCGTGGTCGTCAACACATTTCGACTTCGTTGAGATTTGGATTTGAGTCGTATCAATGCGCAATCGATTTTAAGAAAGTAATTTAATTAAATTGCACCTAAAGGTTCTAACGTAATATTGTTTTGGGAAAGGCCGTTGAAATTTGCTAAATGGCCCATCCGAATTCTAATCATTTTTAATAATCAATTATTGAGGGCCCCACATTTATTTTTGTTCGGCGAGGCTCATATCCATATTATTACCATTTTTAAGTCATTACATATGTTGTAAGATTTACGACGTCATGAAAACGCATTTTTAACCACGTCACCATCAAGGCACCCATGGTTGTCAACACATTTCGACTTCGTCAAGATTTGGATTTGGGTTGCATCAATGCACACCCGAGTCTAAGAAGGTATTTTTAATTAAATGCGTCTAAATATTCTAACATGTTATTATTTTGGGGAAGGACATGAAATTCACTAAGCGACCCTCCCATATTCTAATTAATTCTTATAATATCTATCGAGGGCCCCGCATTTGTTTTTGTTTGGCGAGGCTCGTCTCAACAACTATTAAAAATCCAACTTAAAGTGACTATTGTTTTTCTATCTAAACCCATATCTAAATAAAAGAAAAATTCTAATTGATTAGCGTTATGAACTCTAGACCCACATTCAAACGGAAGTTTAAGAAGGAAATTCTAGCTTTGGATACAACGAGCCCAAGAGGCGTCATGTCCTTTAGATTAGGTATCACAAGATCAAAGCTATTGGGCCTGAAATTAGCCCAGACCAAGTGAACTCCATCAGCTGGAATCGATGGAGGATCGAGGTAGGGAATAGCAAACCAAGGGGCTATTCAGACGTAATTAGCCGAAATCAACTAGAGATTGACCTGTTGAACTCCTATTTCCAAATAACGTCGATGCTGGAAATTAGAACAAAGTTTGAATTACAGTATTCCAAATACGCTATAACGATTTTGGTTCAAACTCCATATCCAATCATGCTCAACCCATAATCCTAAAAAAAAATTCACTTGATTGCATATCATACTTAAATCCAAATACTTAAGACTGGGCCCATCATTAAGCTACCTTTCAAACCTATTTATGAACACAGTATAATTAAAATGAGCTGAAACTCAGCCTGGTTAACACTCAAAACTCACATAAACAGTTCACGGCCATTTGTAACAAGGTGGCTGTTGGCCCAAACTGTATAAGAATGATTACATATCATAATTACACTACTAGCTCCCATTCAGTTAGATAATATTCAAATACAAATTTAACTATTACTAACAAACTACATATTCGAACACATAGATTCAAACTGAATCCAATTGCTTTTCATGCTTCAACTACGAATTTACACCTCACTTCATCTCATAGCTATCAAAGTCAAGCGGAGTACCTGGAAATTGAAGGAGAAAAGTCAGCAGTAGGTAGCAGCAGCATAGTCACAGCAGCAATTTTAGTGATTTAATTCGACTGATGCTCGGAATAATTTGAAATATCACACAAATATCCCGGAATACACTTCAAAATAACTCAAACCCAAGATAAACCCAGTAAATTAGGATTGTACGCCACCCACTATATACCCAAAGCTCAGTATTAACCTTATGAAACTCACAAGTATCTTGTGATTATCAATGGAACAGTACTATACTATCCTACTGCATTTTTTTGTGTTGTTTTCATTTTTCGTTTTTGGAATTTAGTTTCTGAATTTGGAAGCTGCTAGAAACTAAAAGTTTGCATGAAAAAATATTTTGGGGAGCTAATAATGGCTGAAAAAGAAGACTGAAGGAAAAGTACTTGTTTTTGGATTTTTGGAGAGCTTTTCTTTATTTTTTTTATTTTTTATTTTGTTTTCTATCAACAAAATTAAAATCTAGAAGAAGAAATTTTAGTTTTCTACTGATTTGAGATTCCAAATTAAGATTAGATTTGATAGAGAAATTTTGGGGAATTTTTGGGCTAAAAAAAAAATCACCTACCTCAAGGCATTTGGTGCCTTTATATAAGCCAAGAAGTAAGAAAAATCAGCAAAATGGTTTTCAAATCATTTCCTCTTTTCTTTTTATTTTAAACCTTCTAATTCTAATTTGCTACCCAAGTAAGTACTATTAAAAGGCTGAAAGCTACACTTTTACCCCATTCTAGAAGCATCTAAGATTCTCTTTTGGCTAAGCAATTCCTAAACTACCCCTCCCTTGTCTTGAATTTACTATTTTTCAAGAAACTGCCATTTTCCCTCCCCAAAACACCATTCTACCAGATTGAAATTTACCACTCTTCCTCAATCAACCTCAGCCCTTTTACTCTTAGTTAAACCTTACTAAATTCAATTCAACTAAACTAATCAACTGTATCCAATCACTAAACCTAACTCAAAATCAATACCAAATGACACTATTATTGAATTAATAGCTAATAAATTAACTTATGAACTATAATCAACTCAAACCAATTTCAGACGAACAAAACAGAAATCAGGTCCAAATTCCAAGTTAATACCTCATGAAATGACCAAGGAGAAACCTAATTAAACTAACGACAAAATAACATTTGAGCATTCAGACTAAAAAAATTAAAACCGGATCAGAATTTAAACAAAGAAATGTCAACTAACCTAAAACAAATTAACCTAGACGGTTATAACAAATATAGAAATGAACTTAAGCTAATTAAAAATTAAAATTATGCTCAATTTTAAACCAAGCAAAAACAATGAATCAAACTAAAGAGACAAAAGAAAAGAAAACTTACTGTTAATACAATCTTCAAACGAAACTCTGAAAACAACTTCGAGTTAATATTATAGACTCATTTCATAAGCAACGGACCTATGATATTAACCCGGAGTTACTTGTCTTTGACAAATCACAACTGTTCGAACATGCACAAACCCTAGATGTGGGATTGAAGTCGGCCTGGTGAGATTCGAAGGAAAATAGTCACAGGCTCGAGATGGGGAAGGTCTATTGACTATCAAGTATTAATTTGAGCTTGTTTGGATGAAGTTAATGTTTGGACGAAAAATAAAATAAAAGATTCGAGGAGTTGAACTATGATTCGAGGGATTTCAAGTGTGGATTAGTGATAAGGGAGAGGAGGGGGAGCTGAGGTGTCATTTTTGGTGTGGTTGGAGGCGGCACCGCCACCCTCAGGAGGTGGGGTTTGGTGGCGGCTTAGATTAGTGTTGAGAGAAGGGCATGTGAAGAAGACGAGAATGGGGGATGGGGTTAATTTTCGGACACTAATATAAAAAACAACCTCGGCAGTTCGGAGCCGTTGGATCAATAAGATCAAAGGCTGAGATTAGCTCAACATAAAATGGCGTCGTTTCGTGAGGCAGGCAACTGCACCGGGCGGGTATGGGGTGTGGGCTGGACGGGGCTGGGGTATTTAATTTAGGCCAATTCAATTTGTAACAGCCCACTCTTGGGCAGCCTTTTTACTATCTTTTGTATTCTCAATTAATCTCTTTTATCTCTCTTTCTTTGTATTTTTAATTATATTAAATTAATTTTTATTTTTTATGATTTTATAAAATTGGAACTGTACTAAATCTTAATACATTTAAACGAAACTAATTAATTCCTAAAATTATTGTAAAAATCTAATTTGTGACAATTTCCAAATAAAAATAATTAAAATGCGAAATGAACTAATTTTTTGTGAATTTTCATATTTTGAGCCAAAATAATTTAACCACTAATTAATCCTAAAACATGAAATTAAATCCTAAATGCAAATGCGTATTTTTGTATTTTTATAAATTAACATGCACAAATAAAAATACAACAATTATATGAAAATGTCACAAAATGCACAAAAATTGTAAAAATAAAGAAAAATAATTTTTTTTGATTTTTATGGGAATAATTCATATATAGGATAAAAATCACGTCCTCACACCATGTACCATATTTGGCTATTCCCATTCACTTGGAACTGCAAATGAAATCATGGGTTAGTGTTAGGAACCCAAACTAGTTTGGGTCCCTTTCTATGGGCAAAAGGATGAATTAAAATTTTCTTTTCCCACCAGGCAATTTGTATTTTTCTTAGACAAAAGCTTTGTTCTTTTGACTGGCATTCTCTTTTTCATTACATTCATTTTTGTAATGGCCAGTCTTGCCACAACGTGTGCAGATCTTATTTTCAGGAAGTGTTAGGTGTTGATACCTAATTTTTTTCTATGTATTTTGTACCCAAAATATTTTTAAAATAGCTAGTGAATGCATATATAAGCACCCACAAAAAGTTTGGCGTTTTTTTCTATATTTTTCCAAGTATTTTAAAACAACTTACAACTTATTTTTGTACTAGAAACTACAAAATGTAGTATCAAATATTGTTGTTTTAATAAATAATTTATTTTATTCTCTCACCTACATAAAAATATAATTTATATAAGTTTTATAGAATATTTACAAAGCCATTAGGTATTTTTAAACTAAAATTGCATTAAATTTCAATTTTAGCCTGTTTCTCAATTTAATAAGTATTTCAAGTATAAAATTGTTCCAAATATTTTTAATTAATTCCTAAACGTATTTTATTATCTCATTATTTTTATTGGATTTTTATAAAATAATTTGCTATTTTACAAAATTAAATTAGGGGAAATTTGGGCGTTTAATTTATAGCCCTTTAACCTTCCAATTTTGGCCACATTTTTAACCCAAATTCACCCCCCAAATCATGACCCAATTACAAAATCACCCTACCCAAATCTATTTGGACCAACCTATCTGGATCCCCGTTTAAAATCGTGGTCGTTGATCATTTTGATCAACGGTCCACGATCAATCTTACCATAATTAAACCCATAACCCCCCTTACCCTAATTCATTTTCTAAATCCTCCGCCCTTGTATCCCCTTTCACTCCCAAATACTCTCTATACCCTTCGTCTCTAAAGAACCATCTGGTTTTCTCATGGCCTTCATCGCCATACCAGCCACACCTCACTCACTCCTCTCGACTTCTAGCAACCATGGAGTCCCTATATCGTGGTTTCCTCTCTCAAGCTTGAAGCCTAGCAGCTTCCTCCATGGAAGACAGTCAATGAAGCTTTATTTGGGGTCTGTTTCCGGCTTTTCTCCGGTGGCCTTTGAATGATGACGACTTCTATGGCATTGTATACGAGTTTCACAGCCAGGTTCTTCGTTTTCCCTAATCTGCTTGAAAACCCTAATTTTTTCTCTTTAATCTCTACTCTTTTAAAATAACTCTTAGTTTGATTTCTTATTTTCTACTCTATTTCTACTTAGCTTTTTCGATTATTTCAAATTTTTTTTCTATGATTACCACTCTTTCAAGTTAGGGTTTCTAACCCCTTCTTCAAAGTTGTTCCGTATACTCTTTCTGAGTGCTATATATCCATTTGTATTTGTTTATTTCACTTGTTTGTTTGTTCTCCTTGTTAACCTGGGTTTCATACTATAATTTCTATTACAAGGGTTTCTTAACCCCCATCGAAAATACTTTACTTTTCTTATTTTTAGCACTGATTTGTGGCTCTCAGTACTACTCCCAAAGTATTTTGTTAAAATATGATAAAAAAGCCTAACCCTAAATATTTGTATATGTATTTTCCTATTTGCATGTTCTTCTGGTTTCTTCTATGTGCTCTGTGCCCTTTACTTCGATTTTTTGTTGCAAATGTTTCATTCACATACCATGTTGTTGTTCTTCTCTTAAGGTTTTTGGTTGTTTATGTGGTGATTTTTTTATACTGACTTCAACAATCTCTTTAAGGCTATGATTACTAGCTTTGAAATTGTGATTTTTGTATTCTCTTTACAGTTTGATATTGATTTTCCTCAATTAGTGGGATACGTTCCCCAATTAATAGTTGATTTCCTAGGTTTTCAATCTCGAAAATTATTTTTCAAAATTAAAGTCGTACTTTCCTTATATATGTGTACAGGTATGTCTACTTATTTGCTTTACATATTACCCCGGTCAAAGTCTCATGTACCTAGTCTTTATTGTATACCTTACACTATTTTGTTTCCTTATGTGATCATACTATACTTTGTGATTCTTTTTCTTTTAAAAATGACTGCTTATTACCGTTTGACTATGATTCCTTAATTAAAGGGGAGTCCATGTACTTATTTGATTATGATTGATATCAGTTCCTTAAATATGGACTGATACCTTATTTTTTCACTCGTTTTTAATACTCTAAATACCCCTCGCCTTTCTTTTTGAAAAAAAAACAGACAGATAGACTGCTTGCACAATCTAAAACTCTTTGAATTCTCTCTTTCTCTTCTATTACTATTCTCTCTCCTTCTCTTTTTTGAACACTAAATGGCTAACAGCCAAGATTGAGCAATAGGGGTTGATTACTTTACACTATTGGGTTCTATTGGTTTGTCTGCATTGGGTCTGCTGCTGCTATTCTCATATTGCTGATATTGTTCTCCTACTGTTGTTACTCACACTGCTGCTCATTCTTTGCACACTTTGCCTTCCTCTGTGCACTATTACATTGCTATTGTATCTTATTACCTGCAACTGGTATGTCACCTATTTAAGATATAGCCTCCAAAATAACATGCTCCTTTTAGTTTTGCAATTCATACTATTTCTTGTGTGCTTTTACCTATGGTTGAGTTGCTCGTATTGCCACTAGCATGCAATGGTTAGTCTACTAGTTTAACTTGGCATGTCCTCCCTTATCCCCCTTACCCTTGTCTAAACGCATGTATTTTCAATTCCATGTGCACTATAGCTTGGCTACTTAACAGCCCTGAAACCTCTCCCAGAGGTTGATTATATTTGGGGTTTGGTATAGTAAGAACTAAACCCTTGTCTTTAACCATGTCTAATTACTTTTATCCAACATGTTGTCTGTTCCCTTTACTTATTTGCACTTTACTTTTTTGTCCCCTTATCCCCTCCCCGTCTTAATGAATGTTTTCCCTGTGTGTTACTACCATGCGTTCATGACTGCTTGGCCACTTGTTTAACTCAAAATATTTGTTTGAAGCTAAATGTATTAGAGTTTGGTGCAGTAAGAAATTGAACCCTTATTTTACAATCATGCTTGATTGTTTTCCTCCAATATGTTGTCTGTATGTGAGTAGTTCACTTCACTTATTTGTCCCCTTTTCCCTTTGCCCCCTGTTTGTGTGATGCTCTGCTGTTCTAAAACTTGTCAGTCTGAAATAATTTCTTAAATTCTCTCAATTCTTTCAACTATTTTTTTATTGGCTCTTTCAACTGTTTTCTTAAACACTCTCAGTTCTTTCAATTGTTTTTCTCGAAAAGTCGCTCAAATGTTTTCAACTTACTCAATTACAATCTCATTCTTAGAGCTTTAGGGCCTGCCCCTTAGTGTAAGCACTGCCATGGGAGCCTTGAGCACCCATGGAACTCTGATGCACAAGGCTGGCGCTTCTGATGTTTGCACTTGTCTAATTGGGACATTTTTGGGTGCTTGGTATTGGCCAGGGGTTCAAACGAACCTTTAGGGAACTTTGTCGCACCCAAGCCTTGGTAATGGCTGTGAAACTCGAAAGGAGTGAGGTTGAAGATGCTTGGGCCTGGCTGAAGGCTCTCTATAGAATAACTTCTTATTTTCCCTTTATCGCTATTGTATTTTAAATTACTTGGCTGTAATAATTTGTAAAGAACAATGGGGATTAAAGTGAAATTGAGGAGGGTTATGCATGATTATTAAAGATATGGGTAGAAATCATGTTAAAGAGTTTTAGTTATTTATTTGCATAATAGAAACCATGTATTGGACACGCATCTCATACATAGAAATCCTGTTGTTAGTTCTTTTACTTTCAGCTTGTTATTTTTCAGTTAATAATCAAAATTACTGCCTTGCATTTAGATACCATGCTTTAGGGCCTCTATATGCATTTGATATCATGTGCTTAGGGTCTTCCTTTTGCAACTGTTGAATGCCTCACTAATCTTGCTAAACAAAAAGTGTAAAACTGGTTAACAAACTCCTTGTTAAAATCAGAAATCATTGCATGCTCTCCATTTTTAATAACGCCTAGGCAAATTTTAGGCCGGATAAAAGGATCAAATGGGCTGATCACTTTCAAGTCTTGTTCAAGTTAATTTTCCTCTGTCTGAATCCGTTTGTTTCTGAAAGCCCTCTATATTTTTTTACAAACTTCTGTCACATTCTCTAAAATCATCTATGCAAAAAGGTTTTGTTGCATTTCCTGTCCAGATTAGACTACTATTTAACATGTATGCGTACTAATTTTCAAAAGCTCAAAAGTCTTGTATGTTTACTGTTCTGTAATTTCAAAATGCTTTCACGCATATTCTTTTACTCTGCCTGACTAAAATTTTTGGCCTTCCAAATGTTTCAAGATGACTTCTGCAGATTTCAAAAAATTAAACTTATACTACCTCTCTTAAGTTCTGAATGTTATTCTCTTACGTTTCAATGGAAACTCCCCCACTTCTGTTTCAATTCATACTCCAATTTTTGTTTTAAAAAAAGACTATCTTTTCCTTAGACCTTACATGTGTTTGAGACCTTTACATGTCTTATACGATTCCTTTATATGCAAATCTTATCTGCTTTTTGTATGTCACCTAATATTTCAACCTTTAAACTTAAGGGTTCGGCTTAGTTTTAATCTTATAGGAATAGTGATCCTAAATGCCCTCTAGGATCTATAGGACGGGATGGGTAATAGCACGCAATAAGCATTCGTGACCGATTCACACGCTTAAATAACCTCAAAGGGGTGGGAAAGGTAGAATATGGAGATGATGACGATGCAATAATATCATAAAGCGGCCCCTTTTTGGGAATATGTGCGGGATATTGCATCGAATGATCCATAACATAGTTAAACCTAGGACCTTTCTCCCTTTTGCTTGTTTTATTCAAATGTTGTTTCATTGTAATGCTTTTCAAATAAACTTTCTTTTATTTTCAATTTTCGTCCTTCTTCTTCAAAGCTTTTCAAGTTATATCAATGCTATATTTGTGAGCCTTACTTGTTTAATTGCTTCATATTTCATAAAGTCACGATTAACACGGCCGGGAACCACACTAGTGGATCTTGATGGGTTCCTAACATCTTCCCCCCCCCCCAGATAATCTCAAACTAAGGCTGTATCCGGTTCCGGTTCTGGGTCTATTTGGGTCTGCGGTTCCGGTTCTGGCGGTTCCCGGTTTTGACGGTTCCGATTCTGGCGGTTCCCGGTTCTGGCGGTTCCGGAACCTCCCGGTTCCGGTTCTGGCGGTTCCGGAACCGCGGGTCTGGCGGTTCCGACCTTTTTTTTTTAAATTAATATCTTGTATAGTAGTGATTAGTATATTGTAGAGTATATTTTTATATGGTGTACTATGTTTTTACTATAGCATATATTGTGCTTGGAAATTAGTATATATTCAAAATAAGTAGTGTATATTTTGTATATAAGTAGCATATGTTGTAGTGAAGTAGTATATATTGTATATAAATAGTGTATATTGTGTAGTAGTTACTATAAATAGTATCATGTGTTGTATGTTATATATTATATGTTATATAAATATTTTATATTCAAGGATTGATATAGAAGTAAAGACAAAGAAATATTGGGACAAATATATTCAAGTATATGATAAAAAGCATATTTATTGACCAAAATGGCATATCTTTCTTAGTCTTCCTTCCCCCAATGGAATGAGCACAACATGGTACTAATACCACCATTAAAAGGAAAAAAAACTAAAAGAAGACATGCCAATGTACAAGTTACATCATAATTTATGTATTATTTCTAACAAATCTCATAAAACCTTCAAGGTTTGGAGGTGGTTGTGTTGTGAAGCTTGTTCATCACCACTTCCAGGTGAAGATGATTCTTGAGCAAGTTCTGCTAGCATTTCTTCATAGCACTCATCTATTTTGGGTTGAGATTCAGCTAGCCCAAAGTTCCTTCTTTCAGAGCGGATCCAATCTCGGAAGAGCACTGATTTTTCCAATCTGTCCCGCATCGACGCTCTATGATCTCCTATTTGTAGTCTGGCTTGACTAAATACGCTCTCCGATGCAACAGTTGACGCTTGAATGGATAGAACATCCCGAGCCATCCTTGCAAGAACGGGAAAATGCTTTTCCCTTGTCTTCCACCAATCCAAAAGGTCGAAAGATCCGTCTGGATTATCATTCTCTAGCCCCTGCGACAAATAAACTTGAAGTTCGTTTAGATGGGAAATATCATCTAAATTCTCACCTTGAGTACCCCTGAACTCCGTCCACGATTTAAGAGCTGTTAAGCCAGCAACTCTTTTAGACGATTGTGACGTGGACGAAGTAGGAGTTGGAATATTAGGCCTAGCATGCTCTAAGGCCTGTTTATAAGCATTATAAACAGTTTGAGCATTCATTGTAATTAATGCTTTCGCATCAGATAGTGTAGCCATTTCTTCTGGTGAAAGATCAAAAGATTGATAAATACTATTATACCAAAAGTTAGGACCTCCTGCTTTCATAGTAGGGTTTAACATAGCAGCCACACCAAAAATAGAAGGGATTGGAAAAAAATATTTTTTAAATTTCTTTTTCATTTCAAATATTGCATGTTCATAAATTTCCCCTCCATCGTTAAAATCAGCAAATAAATTAGCAAGTGCGGCAATATATACTAAACAGTTTGAAATTGTAGGATAATATTGGCCAGATAAAGCAGTTGTAGTCACACTAAAATGTTCTAAAAAATCTAAAAGAATCTTAACGTTATTCCAATCTTGATTAGTTAGCATATCATTATCTTCATCCTCACAATCCCTAGAATTATAAGTAGCGGTTATTGGGTTTCTATATTCGTACGCCACTACTAAGCTTTCATACATGTAGTTCCACCTAGTGGGGCAAGGTTTAGGAACCTTTCTTTCTCTAAGGCCACTTTCGTCACTTTTTTTATAATATTCTCTAAGTCTACTTCTACGGTTAGAACCAGTACTTTGGTTTATTGTAGTATCAGGACTTGACCTCCCCTCTTGTTCCGCTTTCATTTGAAGATATCTAGCCTTATCGCTAGGATGTATTAGTATATGTTTAACTAAACTACCTGTTCCGCTACGATCACCCTTATACCTATGAACAAGTTCTTTACCACAAGTTTTATATTTAGCCTTATCTTTATCTCTTATTTGAATAAAAAAATGCCAAACTAATGAAGTTTCTGAACGTTTCCGAGGTTGTCTACTAAAATTGGGAGTTTGTACGGGT
This sequence comes from Nicotiana benthamiana, assembly GCA_034376525.1. Classification (NCBI taxonomy): domain Eukaryota; kingdom Viridiplantae; phylum Streptophyta; class Magnoliopsida; order Solanales; family Solanaceae; genus Nicotiana; species Nicotiana benthamiana. Next base: position 94,436,129 of record CM067323.1, on the reverse strand, counting down.
GGGTGTTCTGGGTCATTAGGAGCAGGACTAGTAGGTGTATCATCTAAGTCTACCGGAGGTTGGGTTTCGTCATCATCATCACCATCATTTCCCTCTGATATTGGTGCATTAGGATAAAGCAAATTCATAATATCATCATCTATTCTATCACCGACTGCTATATCATGTAGAAAATAAACATCGCTAAATTGAAAACACGGGTGATCACTATCAAGTATTCCTAAGTTTTCATTAGTATTTCTAGGTTGGCTACTAGTTTGAACTTGTTTATCTTTTCTAAGGGGGGGAGCCGGGGGAGGGGTAGGATTTTGGCGACTACTTTCACCGGATTTAGATGTACCTTTTCCGAACATTTTTTTCAATGAAAATGCCATACTAATTATAATTAAGCAAAATAACAACACACAACAAATATTCTTAGCACGTAAGAGTTGAAATAAGTTTACCGAATTGACGAACAACTTCTTGAAAATTGAAAATCGTTGTAATTGAACACTTGAAAACTTCAATTCAACAACTTCACAATGTTTCACGAATTTGCAGCAAAAATTAAGCACTTGCACTAGAAAGATTGAAAGAGAGATTGAGAGAGATTGAGAGAGATTGATGAATTGGTGAATTAAAATGAAAGAATGAGGGGGTATTTATAGTTGAGAAATGGGAAATTGTGTAATTATATAAAGTTTGGGGTTAAATTAAATTTGAGGGGTCAAATGGCTAAATTTTAAAAATGCCAAACGGCTATTTCTGCAAGACCAACGTTCTGATTTCAGAATTTAAAAAAAAAATTTTTTTTAAAAAAATCTGTCCGTTGGGAACTGGATAGAACCGGAACCGCGGAACCGGAACCGCCGGAACCGCGGAACCGCCAGAACCGCGGTTCCGGTCCAGAACCGTTACATGGTACAGCCTTATCTCAAACCCTTACCCGAACTCTGGTTTTCTTTTCGAAATAATCTCTCTTTAGTGTCCTAATGCACTATAATCATTAGGTGGCAACTCTTCCAATTCCATAACCCAATTCCCAAACGGAAAATAGAGTTGTTTTGCCATAATGTTGTAAAACCCGATTTCGCTTTCTTTTAAAGAGGGAAAAAAGGGGGCATCGATAGCATGGCGACTCTGCTGGGGATTTTCTTTTAGGCTTTTACCTTTACGTGTTTTGTGACTTTATTGCTTTATTTATTTTTTCACAATTACTAACTTGTTTCTTCGTGTCTTTCTTTTTTCTTTAAATGTTTTACTACTTTATTGTCTTTACTTCATTTCAATTCCGTCTTTAATTTCGAGCATTCATTGTAACCATCATTGTATGAACGTGAAAATACATGTACTTATTTCCTTATTGTAATTGCATCCTTCAACATCATTTTCCACTCGTGCCAAACAAATCCTATAGCAACGCTTATAATGAGTGGTTGCGCTCTTCCATATAATAAATCCCCTAATTTTGGTAAAGGCACATTTGTGGTAAAACTAGTCAATCAACGGTGTAGTCGACAGTTCCGTGCCTTACCCTCTTGAGTTGTCCGCTCAAGGGTACCTTGTCTAGCACTTCAAAAGTAGAAACCTTACTCTGTTTAAATGTTCATGCATCATGGTCGAACTTAGACGAGTCAGTTATGTTGTCCGCATAATGACTCATTAGGATAGCCTAAACCAAAGTCCATCGGGTTTCCTCGAAACCCAAACGGACAATCACGTTATGTGCATCGATTTGGAGAATTAAATACCTTTGCTAATTATTGATTTAAATAGCCGAGTCTGGTGAGGTTGAGGGCCTAACTCTCCATTTTGCAGGAAAATGAGGCACGAGGTCCCCAGATTGGGTATAGTATCAAACATTCATCCAAAGTTGCTAAGCTGGTGGGATGATTTACATGGTAGTGATCGGGTTCTTGTCCGCAAGCACTTAGGAAACCTTCCTTCACTTCTGGAAGTTAGGCCAGATAACAAGATTGTGGAAGCTGCTACTATGTTTTGGGATAGTGAACGGTTCGTCTTCCGCTTTAGGGGTATTGAAATGATGCCGCTGTTGGAAGAAATTGGGGGTATAGCTGGAATACCTTGGGATAGCCCGGGGTTGCTTATGCCGGAAAACCACAAAGGTAGAGGGTTCTCGAAAATGATGGGGCTCAAGAAGAATCCTAATCTGACCAGTCTGAAGGACTCCTACATATACTTCGACTTCATGTATGAAAGGTCCGGACATAGCAAATCATACCGTAATCACATGGACGAGTTCGCCCTCACCTCTTTGGGGAACATACATAGGAGGGCCTTTGTATTCATGTTCTCTTTTCTGGGCATGATAGTTTTTCCAATGGAGAAGGCTAGAATCCATACAATACTAGCCATGGTAACCAAAGGCGTAATGGAGGGTGTCGACAGGTAGACATTCAGCATAACACCCATCATCCTCGCCGAACTGTACCGAGCCTTAGAAAAATGTCAACAATTGGCACTGCACTTTGAAGGGTGCAATGGGCACTGCACTTTGAAGGGTGCAATTTGCTACAACAACTCTAGCTCATTGAGCATCTTCAGAAAGAAGAGTATAGACAGGAGATCATACGACGAGATTGGGATGACCATATTTCTTTCCATCATCCAAAACGGATGCACTTCATGCCGGATATGTTCGCTTACTTGGAAGACGCCATTGGATGGGTGGAACTATTAAGGAATCCTAGAGAAGAGCATGTACAATGGATGTACAAATGGTTTCCAACTGGAGATTTTATCATTCGGTCTAGGGATGCACCATTCCTTGTTCTCATCGGCTTAAAGGAACTTACCCTTATGTCCCTCTCCGAGTCATGAGGCAAGCGGGAAGGAAGCAAATTATACCAAGGGTGGAAAAGATGAGTCACTACAGAGCAGATTTCCACGATGACAATAGCCCACACAGGTGTCGGGCTCAGCATATGTGGCACTCCAAAATCATTTTTGAAAAGGAATCTATGGAACCAGAACGGTATCAGGCAGGGCATGCACTGCTTTATCCAGGGTGGTTAGAAGATGATCACATTGGCTTGGGAAAAATGGGTTTCGTCCATGGTCACAGGGTTATTGATGAGGAAGTTGCACAGAAGGTCAAGTATAATCAGCTGCGCAAGCGGATGCGAGAGTGTGAAAGTGAACATCGAGAAATGCTGGAGGCTCAAAAGAAAGTAATCAATGAATGGAAGGACAAGGTTGTCCGCGCAAACAATTGTTTAGGATACTTGGAACGGGGTCTAGTGGAGCTGGAAGGCAAGTTTCTGAAAAGGATCAATGACTGCCATGAAGCTGAAGGTAACGAAGGTTGGCACTTGGCTCGAGCTTACTTGTTGCTGGGACTGTGCGAGCTGATGAAACTGTACAAGGGAGGCAAAGATACCAAATCTGGGAAGGTCCTTCTAGGACCAAGTAGTTAGGATTTTACTGCTTTCCTGATGTAATAAGGCCTTCGCCCCTTAGTGACAATTTTTCTTTATGTCAGTTTTGTTTTGACTCGTTCTATTTTATGTCAATAAAATGAGGCATTTGGTATTACGAGTTCTCCAAATCATATTTGTGGCTAGGCCTATCTCGGGAACAACAAGGAACCCAATAGGAAACGACTTATATTCCTGCAACAATGTGTTTATATACCGTTCCCTTACTCATAATCCGCACTAACTTTTTACCTTTTATTTTTCTTTTGTTTTTATTCCCCTCCCCAAAGGTTAGTTCGTGCATTCTAACACCATCAACATACTCAACAAGATCAAAGGTTACTCCTCCTCCTCCTCTGAGTCCTCCCAGAAACAGGAACAAAAGAAAGATGGGAGATAAAGAAGCAAGGAAGGAAATTGAAGGAACTTCTCAGGGTACCCCGATCACCAAAGAAACGGTTGCTCACTTGGAGCAAGTTTTGCTAAGTTTCGAGAGGAATTGGGCAAGGTTCGGAGTTTGGCAAGCTTGTCCATCTCCCTTGCTGCTGTAGATGTCAACAACCAGGTCCATGCACCACCTCAGAAGATTCCAACCCACGTTCACAACAATGCTCCATCGCTCATCCCTGAGCCTCAAAAAGCCCCGAACCACTAGGATACCCCTATTTTTGTGGATACTGTGTCATACTATACACAGCCCATATCAGATGTGTCGGAATCAGATTCACTGGTTCAGAACTTGGCTGCTGAACGCAAGAAACTCACTAGCAGGTTTCAAGGCGTGGAAGGTAACAAAGGTGTAGAAGGTCTGAATTATGAAGACATGTGTGTTCAGCCTGATGTTGAGCTCCTGGAGGGATACAAACCTCCTAAGTTCGCAATGTTCGACGGTATGAGTGATCCCAGGGTTCACCTCAGGATGTACTGTGACAAGTTGGTGGGAGTTGGTAGAGATGAAAAGATCCGCATGAAACTGTTCATGAGGAGCTTGAAAGGTGATGCGTTATCTTGGTATATTAGTCAAGATGCGAAGAAGTGGACTAGTTGGGTAAACATGGCATCCGATTTCATGGATCGTTTCAGGGTCAACACTGAGAACGCGCCAGATGTGTTCTATATTTATATTTTGAAGAAAAAGCCTACTGAAACCTTTCGCGAGTATGCTAGTCGTTGGAGGTCGAAAGCTGCCACAGTCCGGCCGGCTTTGGAAGAAGAATAAATGAACATATTTTTCGTTCGTGCTCAGGACCTGCAGTATTACTAGAGATTGATGCTGATAGAGGGGCAGAAGTTCGCTGATATCATCAAACTGGGAGAAAGAATTGAATAGGGGATCAAAAATGGTATGGTTACTAACCTTGAGGCACTGCAGGCCACCAACAAAGCCTTGCAATTTGGTGGTTCATCCAAGAAAAAGGATGTAAACTCCGTAATGGCTGCACAAAGGAACCCCTCTCCTATGAAATACCAACCCTACCCTCCAACTCCACTCACATACCAACCCTCTCTAAATTACCAAGCACCTTCACCTACCTATCATAATACACATCCCGTCTACCAAACAACTCCATCACCAACATATCAGCCCACCTCGTCAGTATATTCCCAACCCGCACCCAAATACCAAGAATATAACTCCCAACATCCTCACTATCCATCACCTCCTATCCACCAAAACTTCCCACGACCAAGACCAAACTTTGATCGCAAACAGCCCTGACAGTACACTGCTATTGCTGAACCCATTGACCAATTATATGAGAAGCTTAAAGCCGCCGGATATGTTGCACCCATCCCAGCCGTAACCCCAGAAAACCCCTCCCAATGGATCAACCCAAATAAAACCTACGCATACCATTCGGGGATGAAGGGTCATACCATTGACGAGTGTCGCTCATTGAAGGACAAAATTCATACCTTAATTGACAACAAGGTCATCATAGCTAAGGAGCATGCTCCTAATGTTCGTAAAAACCCTTGGCCATACCATAAAAGTGGAGGCATCTACATGATTGAGGTAGAAGACGACTGGGACCATGAAGGGTCGATTGGTTTGATATCTTAGGGAGATGAGCCCACGAAACCGGCGGTCACTCTTAATCCTATTATCGTGCAAATCCAGCCATTTGATGGCAGCATGGTGAATATATCTGTACCATTTGAGTTTGAGTCACCTCCTGCAAAAGTGCCCAAACCAATTGAGGTGGAGTTCGGGACTCCAAAGACACCCGCACCAATTGAAGTTGCTATATTGCCTCCAAGGGTGCCCATCCCGATCACCATGTCAGACATAACCCCATTTCAGTCAAATGCTATGCCCTGGGACTACACAGTCGAGGTGAGAAGGAAAGGAAAGGCACGCACAGGTGAAGCAATCGTCGCAAAAGGTATGACTAGAACAGGTAGGGTATACACACCAGAGCACCTAGCTGAGTCCAGCAAGCGGGCCTCTAGGCGTCCCATTGAAACTGGACCTTATGATCTCTAGAGAAAGGTACAGGCTAAGGAATTTTCAGTTGTTGAACAGCTAAAAAAGACTCCGGCGCAGATTTTTATCTTAGCATTGCTGCAGAGTTCCGAGGCGCACAAAAACGCCTTGATGAAGATATTGAGTGAGGCTTATGTCCCGAGCAACATAATAGGAGGAGAAATGGCGAACATGATAGGGCAGGTATTGGAAAGTCACAAAATCACTTTCCACGAGGATGAATTGCTACCTGAAGGGCTCAATCATAACAAAGCACTGGACATCACTGTGCAATGCGAGGATCATTTCATCACTAGAATCTTAGTCGATGGAGGTTCTAGTCTCAATATTTGTCCATTGATCACCCTCAAGAAGTTAGGCAAAGGATTGCACGAGATAAAAGACGGGCTATTAATGTTAATGCTATTGACGGTTCTCAAAGGTCCACTCTCGGGGAGATTAGCCTGTGTTTGAAAATGAGGCCCACTTGGTTTGATGTTTATTTCTAAGTCATCGACGTACCAGCATCTTAAAACTTACTGCTGGGACGTCCCTGGATCCATGCCATTGGGGCTGTAGCATCCACCCTGCATCAGGCTGTGAAGTTCGAATGGAACCAGCAGGAAGTAATCATCCATGGCGGCGGCAACGACCCCATATACATTCGCTAGACCACTCCAAGGGTCGGAGGCAGAAGAAGAATATGGGGAGAAACATCTCATCATATTGAGCGGGTCAACGCAGTGGACAAGGACAAATGTTAGAGCGACAAGGTTGATAGCATACTTAATTGGAGTGGGTATGAACCAGGGAAAGGACTTGGTAAGAATCTTCAAGGTATCACCAAATCTATCCAGCTGAAGAAACATGGTACTACCTTCGGACTGGGATACGAGTACACTTGGCAAGAATTCAAGAACTGGTCACCACCATGGCGCGGCCCATATAACCCATTGGAGCGCCCCATACCTCACTTAGAACATACATTTTAGCCAGACGACACTCTCTACGGGTCAGAAGAAGACGAGGCTCTTGCGGCGATGAAAAACCTGTTTTTGGAGGACATGGACTGTTGTGTGATCTTTGAAGAGGAAGGGGGAAGGCCCTTCCATTCAGGCTTTGAATCGAGGGGAGCGCCTCACCAATTGGTCAATCAGGACCACCATCGCCCGGAAACCTTCGGGGTAGCAAGGCTGAACAAGCATCATGCATCTTTGTTTTTAGTTGTTTTCTTTATTTTCCGCATTTGTCATTACTTTCCCAAAAAGAGCTCTGATGTTTTGAACATTTATGGATTTAATCAAAAGCATTTTTAGTTTTATCACGTATCTCGCTATTCACTACTTTTCGTTTCTATTCACTTTATTTTAACACAGCATATTATTAGGTATCTTGATGATAAACCAATAACTGTAACTTGCAATGAGGCTATGCAACAAACGAACGTAGACTCAAAGGAGGATGATATACCAGAAGAGGTTGTCATAGAGGCCGAGAATTTTGAGAATAAACCTAAATCTAACTTGGATGAAACCGAAGTCGTCAATTTAGGAGATACAGAGAATGTCAAAGAAACGGGCATCAACGTGCACTTATCACAGACGGAAAAAGAGAAATATACAGAGTTCTTAAGGGAATATGAGGATATCTTCGCATGGACTTACGATGATACGACTGGTCTCAGCACATCCATCGTCGCTCACAAGTTGCTGACGGATCCTGCATATATGCCGGTAAAGCAGAAACTCAGAAAATTCAAGCCAGATATGAGTTTATAAATCAAAGAAGAGGTCACCAAACACGTCAAGGCCAGAGTTCTTCAAGTGGTAGAATATCCAACTTGGTTTGCTAACATTGTGTCGGTACCAAAGAAGGACGGGAAAGTTAGAGTCTGTGTCGACTATCGGGATCTCAACCGGGCCAGTCTGAAAGACAATTTCCCCTTGCCAAACATACACATTCTGATGGACAACTGCGCCAAGCATGAGTTGCAGTCATTCATCGATTGTTTTTCATGATACCATCAGATATGGATGGATAAGGAGGATGCAGAGATAAAGTTGTTTATCACGCCTTGGGGAATGTACTACTTTAGAATGATGTCGTTCGGATATAACAATGCGGGAGCTACTTACATGAGGGCCATGACTACCCTCTTTCATGACATGATACACAAGGAGATTGAGGTATATGTGGGCGACGTCATCATTAAGTCCAAGAAGGCTACAGATCACATGGAGGACCTCCGAAAGTTTTTCAACAAACTAAGGAGGTATAACTTAAAACTGAATCCCGCCAAGTGTGCATTTGGGGTCCCTGCAGGAAAGTTATTTGGTTTCATCGTGAGTCGCCGAGGAAAAGAGCTGGATCCATCAAAGGTCAAATCTATTAAGGAGTTGCCACCGCCGAAGAGCAAGAAAGAGGTAATGACTTTCCGGGGGAGACTCAACTATAGCAGCCTGTTCATAGCTCAATCTACCGTCATCTGCGAACTTATCTTCAAGATGCTGAAAAAGGATGCCACCACAAAATGGGCCGATAAATGTCAAAAGGCTTTTGACAGGATCAAGGAATACTTATCTACACCTCCAGTCTTAGTTCCACCTGAGCCTGGGAGGCCCTATTGCTCTATCTCGCAGCTTTGGATGGATTGGTTGTGTCTTGGGACAACATGATAAGATGGGGAGAAAGGAGCAAGCTATTTACTACCTCAGCAAGAAATTTACCCCGTACGAGGCCCGGTATTCCTTGCTAGAACGCACCTGTTGTATTTTGACTTGGATAGCTCAAAAGTTGAGGCATTATTTCTGTGCTTACTACCTACCTTATATCAAGAACGGACCCACTAAAGTATATTTTTGAGAAGCCCATGCCCACTAGCAAGCTCGCTAAGTGGCAAATTTTGTTGAGTGAATTCGACATTGTCTATGTCACCCAGAAGGCAGTTAAAGGACAGGCTTCGGCAGATCATCTCGCAAAAAGTCCTGTGGAAGGAGAGTACAAACCATTGGAGACGTATTTTCCCAATGAGGAAGTAGCTTTCATAGGAGAAGATATTGCAGAATCCTATGACGGTTGGAGGATGTTTTCGACGGGGCCGCAAATTTCAAAGGAGTTGGTATTGGAGCATTCCTGGTATCGGAAACCGATCAACATTACACGGTATCTGCGAAGCTCGGGTTCCCGTGCACCAATAACATGGCCGAGTATGAACCTTGCATCTTGGGGCTTAAACTGGCCATTGATATGAACATTCAAGAGCTGCTAGTGATTGGGGATACCTACTCATACACCAAGTTCGAGAAGAATGGGCAGCTAATAATTCCAAGATACTCCCTTATCTGCACCACATACAGGAGTTGAGAAAGAGGTTCAGAAAAATGGAATTCTAGCATGTTCCAAGAATACAGAATGAGTTTGCAGATGCGCTTGCCACTTTATCATCCATGATTCAGCATCCAGACACAAATTTCATCGACCCTATCTAGGTCAGGATTCGGGATCAATCGGCATATTATGCACATGTTGAGGAAGAAGCCGACAGAAAGCCCTGGTTCCATGATATCAAAGAGTACCTGACAACAGGGGAATATACAGAGCTTGATAATGTTACTCAGAAGCGCATGCTTCGAAGGTTGTCAAACAATTTCTTTTATAGCGGAGGAATCCTGTATAGAAGAACTCCCAATTTGGGACTATTAAGGTGTGTCGATGCGACAGAAGCAACCAAGTTACTGGAAGAAGTGCACTCAGGGACTTGTGGACCACACATGAACGGTTTTGTTCTAGGAAAGAAGATACTCAGGGTAGGATATTTCTGGACGACCATGAAAACAGTCTGCATTCAGTATGTCCGAAAGTGTCACCGCTGTTACATACATGCGGATATAATAAAGGTACCTCCAAACAAGTTCACTGCAACGAGCTCACCATGGTCATTCACCGCTTGGGGAATGGATGTTATTGGACCAATCGATCCTGCCGCATCAAACAAACACAGACTTTGTCCAAGATCGTGTTGTCTGTCAGTTTGGTGTTCCGGAGTCAATCACCACTGATAACGGTTCCAATCTCAACAGCGACTTGATGAAAGCGATGTGTGAGACATTCAAGATCAAACACACAAACTCTTCAGCTTATAGACCTCAGATGAATGGAGCTGTGGAAGCAGCCAACAAGAACATCAAGAAAATACTAAGGAAAATGATCGAAAGGCATAAGTAGTGGCATGGGAAGTTGTCATTTGCTTTATTGGGTTATCGCACTACAGTTCCCACATCAACTGGGGAAACTCCCTACATGCTGGTTTATGGCACAGAAGCGGTAATTCTTGCCGAGGTAGAAATTCTGTCCCTGAGAATTATACAGGAAGCTGAGCTAGAGGACACAGAATGGGCCAAGGTTTGCTACGAGCAGCAAGCCCTTATAGATGGAAAGAGAATGAATGATGTCTGTCACGGTCAGTTATATCATAAAAGAATGTCCAGATCCTTCAACAAGAGAGTTCGACCAAGGAAGTTTACACCAGGGCAGCTGGTGTTGAAGAAGTTCCACATCAAGATGAGGCCAAAGGGAAGTTCTCTCCCAACTGGCAGGGTCCGTACATGGTTCACCGGGTTCTAATTGGAGGAGCCCTTATTCTTGCAGAAATGGATGGAGAAATATGGCCACAACCGATCAACTAAGATGCAGTGAAGAGATATTATATTTAATCAGCATGCTTTTCCTTATGATGTAATTTAAACTACGTCTGACCTGATTCCTGTTTAAAAGGCGATACGTAGGTAGCCCTATGGGTTCGGTCACATCTCAAATAAAATTCTATTTTCCCCGCATTTGGAATTGGGGTAGAATTTTGAGGAGGACCCTCAAAATTCCGAAGTCATCTTGTCAATTTTCATCAGCATCGACCCAGTAAACTGGGGCAGAATTTTGAGAAGGACCCTCAAAATTCTAAGGTCAATCCGCTTTCAGTCATTCAGCACTCCCATCAACAGCGCCAGCCTAGTAAACTAGGGAAAAAGTTTGAGGAGGACGCTCAAAATTCCGGAGCCAGCAAGGTTGCCGTGCTTCGAGCCACGCTGCAGTTGTGGTTCATCATAAAACAAAATTATCTTTTCTTTACTTATTATTATACATTTGCATCACGATTGCCAAAATTTGCATAAAATCATTTGGATCACTATCGTTCAGCAACGCTACCCCAGATGGTACAAGATGCCACGAGACGAGGGATGCGAACTGACCTCCCCCTTTTACAGAAGTCACGATTTTTCTTTGGATGCAAATCCCGGGTACAAATAAGGGATGCAGGAGCTTTACAAAATCGAAGTCCCCCAAAACCACTGCTTACCTCGCAAAGGCTCACTATCTACATTCAACGCTTCCCCAGCAGTCATGATATCGCAATCATCTACCAGCTAAGAAAATCACCACCACCCTCTCCTTTATATTTCTAAATTTTCCGAGGCTAAGCTCTGCCTCCATCCTACATAAGGCTATTTTCTGCCTTTCGAGACTAAGCTCTATCTCCATCTGCATCTTGCATAAGGATACTCTCTACCTTCCGAGGTTAAGCTCTACCTCCATCCTACATAAGGCTATACTCTGCCTTGCGAGGTTAAGCTCTACCTCAATCTTACATAAGGCTATCTTCTGCCTTTCGAGACTAAGCTTTGTCTCCATCTGCATTTTTGCATAGCATAAGGCTATCTTCTGCCTTTCGAGACTAATCTCTGTCTCCATCTATATCTTGCATAAGGCTACTCTTTGCCTTCCGAGGTTAAGCTCTGCCTCCATCCTACATAAGGCTATCTTCTTCCTTTCGAGACTAAGCTCTGTCTCCATCTGCATCTTGCATAAGGCTAATATCTGCCTTCCGAGGTTAAGCTCTACCTCCATCCTGCATAAGGCTATTCTTTGCTTTCCGAGGTTAAGCTCTACCTCCGTCTTGCATAAGGCTATCTTATTCCTTTCGAGACTATGCTTTGTCTCCATCTGCATTTTTTGCATTGCATAAGGCTAATCTCTACCTTCCGAGGCTAAGCTCTGCCTCTATCCTGCATAACGCTATCTTCTGCCTTCCGAGACTAAAACCATGTCTCCATTCTGCATTGCACAAGGCTATTCTATGCCATTCGAGGTTAAGCTCTACCTCATTTATTTTGCATTTGGCTGAAAAATGGCCACCTTGTTTCATTTGGCTGAAATATCACCGCCTCGCATTTTAAATTCTTGCTCTAGCTGAAATATCGCCACCCTTGCATTCATCCGTCTGAAAGAATGCCACCTTTTCATGGGCTGAAATATTGCCAACTTATTCAAAGGCATCATAGTTCGGAGGCACCATATGCATAGCCCAAGAACGCCATTTCATGGCCTGCGAATCTTTACTTTTATGCCCTTCATAGCCCAGGACGTCATAGTCTGTGAACGCCATCTTAATGACCGAACACATCATTCATGGTCCAAAGGAAACTTGCATCACGTTTAAATTATGCAAAATATCCGCACATCGTTCATTTGCAGGTACACCGGCTGGCATGGTCGTCTCACCAGGAGCGATCCTGCTCGAGTTTTTTGTAACTGTCGATCTCCGAACCCTTGACAAAGTTTCAAACCTTGTTGTGTTCGCCTCTTCCAAAATGTCCATTGGCATATTCCACCAATGGCTCCTAAACTACACACGACCTGATTCCTGTAAAACCAGGGATATGTAGGCAGCTCAGAATCTAGAGCGCGGTCGAAATTCTCTCACAATCGTCATTTCCAGTCAAAATTGGCAATCTTATCTTTACCCAACACTCTTTCATCCTCCTCGGGCAAAGAGGGGTAGCTGTTCATACCCAATTTTTCCCTATGTATTTTGTACCCAAAATATTTTCAAAATATCTTGTGAATGAATATATAAGCACCCACAAAAAGTTTGGTATTTTTTCTATATTTTTTCAAGTATTTTAAAACCAATTTACAACTTATTTTTGTGCTATAAAATCCAAAATTTAGTATCAAATATTGTTATTCTAATAAATAATTTATTTTATTCTCTCACCTACACAAAAATATAATTTATGTAATTTTTATAGAATTTTTACAAAGCCATTAGGTATTTTTAAACTAAAATTACATTAAATTGCAATTTAAGCTATTTCTCAATTTAATAAGTATTTCAAGTATAGATATGTTCCTAATATTTTTAATTAATTCCTAAACATATTTTATTATCTCAGTATTTTTATTGGATTTTTATAAAATCATTTGCTATTTTACAAAATTAAATTAGGGGAAATTTGGCATTTAAATTATAGCCCTTTAACCTTTCAATTTTGGCCCCATTTTTAACCCAAATTCACCCCCCAAATCATGACCCAATTACAAATCACCCGACCCAAATCTATTTGGACCAACCTATCTGGATCCCCGTTTAAAATCGTGGTCGTTGATCATTTTGATCAACGGTCCACGATCAATCTTACCATAATTAAACCCATAACCCCCCTTACCCTACTTCAATTTCTAAATTCTCCGCCCTTGTATCCCCTTTCACTCCCAAATGCTCTCTAAACCCTTCGTCTCTAAAGAACCATCTGGTTCTCTCATGGCCTTCATCACCATACCAGCCACACCTCAGTCACTCCTCTCGACTTCCAGCAACCATGGAGTCCCTATATCGTGGTTTCCTCTCTCAAACTTGAAGCCTAGCAGGTTCCTCCACGGAAGACAGTCAATGAAGCTTTATTTGGGGTCTGTTTCCGGCTTTTCTCCGGTGGCCTTTGAACGATGATGACTTCTATGGCATTGTATACGAGTTTCACAGCCAGGTTCTTCGTTTTCCCTAATCTGTTTGAAAACCCTAATTTTTTCTCTTTAATCTCTACTCTTTTAAAATAACTCATAGTTTTATTTCTTGTTTTATACTATATTTCTACTTAGCTTTTCCGATTATTTCAAATTTTTTTCGATGATTACCACTCTTTCAAGTTAGGGTTTCTGACCCGTTCTTCAAAGTTGTTCCTTCTACTCTTTCTGAGTGCTATATATCCATTTGTGTTTGTTTATTTCACTTGTTTGTTTTTTCTCCTTGTTAACCTGGGTTTCATACTGTAATTTCTATTAAAAGGGTTTCTTAACCCCCATCGAAAATACTTTACTTTTCTGATTTTTAGCACTAATCTGTGGCTCTCAGTACTACTCCCAAAGTATTTTGTTAAAATCTGGGAAAAAAAGCCTAACCCTAAATATTTGTATCTGTATTTTCCTATTTGCATGTTCTTCTGGTTTCTTCTATGAGCTCTGTGCCCTTCACTTTGATTTTTTGTTGCTAATGTTTCATTCCCATACCATGATGTTGTTCTTCTTTTGAGGTTTTTGGTTGTTTATATGGTGATTTTTTATACTGACTCCTACAATCTCATTAAGGCTGTGATTACTGGCTTTAATATTGTGATTTTTGTATTCTCTTAACAGTTTGGTATTGATTTTCCTCAATCAGTGGGATACATTCCCCTATTAATAGTTGATTTCCTAGGTTTTCAATCTCAAAAATTATTTTCCAGAATTAATGTGGTACTTTTCCTTATATATGTGTACGAGTATGTCTACTTATTTGCTTGACATATTTCCCTGGTCAAAGTCTCATGTACCTAGTCTGCATTGTATACCTTATACTATTTTGTTTCCTTATGTGACAATATCATACTTTGTGATTCTTTTACTGTTAAAAATGAGTGCTTATTACCATTTGACTATGATTCCTTAATTAATGGGGAATCCCTGTACTTATTTGAATATGATTGATATCAGTTCCTTAAATATGGACTGATACCTTGTTTATTCACTCGTTTTTAATACTATAAATACTCCAGACCTTTCTCTTTAAAAAAACAGGCAGATACTGCTCTCACAATCTAAAACTCTCTGAATTCTCTCTTTCTCTGCTATTACTATACTCTCTCATTCTCTTCTTTGAACACTCAATCGGCTAACAACCAAGATTGAGTAATTGTGGTTGATTACTTTACACTATTGGGTTCTATTGGTTTGTCTGCATTGGGTCTATTGCTGCTGCTATTCTCATGTTGTTGTTGTTGTTGTTGTTCTCCTACTACTGTTACTCACATTGTTGCTCATTCTTTGCACACTTTGCCTTCCTCTGTGCACTATTACATTGCTATTGTATCTTATTACCTGCAACTGGTATGTCACCTATTTAAGATATAGCCTCCAAAACAACATGCTCTTTTTGGTTTTGTAATTCATACTATTTCTTGTGTGCTTTTACCTATGGTTCAGTTGCTCTTATTGCCACTAGCATGCAATGGTTAGTCTACTAGTTTAACTTCGCATGTCCTCCCTTATCCCCCTTCCCCTTGACTCAACGCATGTTTTTTCACTTCCATGTGCACTACTGCTTGGCTACTTAACAGCCTTGAAACCTCTCCCTGAGATTGATTATATTTGGGGTTTGGTACAGTAAGAACTAAACCCTTGTATTTAACCGTGTGTGATTACTTTTATCCAACATGCTGTCTGTTACCTTGACTTATTTGCACTTTACTTATTTGCCTCCTTATCCCCTCCCTGTCTTAATGAATTTTTTTCCTTGTGTGTTACTACCATGCATTCATGATTGCTTGGCCACTTGTTTAACCTAAAATCTCTGTTTGAAGATAAGTGTATTAGAGTCTAGTGCAGTAAGAAATTGAACCCTTGTTTTACAACCATGCCTGATTGTTTTCCTCCAATATGTTGTCTGTGTGTGAGTAGTGCACTTCACTTATTTGTCCCCTTTCCCCTTTGCCCCCTGTTTGTGTGATGCCCTGCTGTTCTAAAACTTGTCAATCTGAAATAATTTCTTAAATTCTCTCAATTATTTCAACTATTTTTTTACTGGCTCTTTCAACTATTTTCTGAAACTCTCTCAGTTCTTTCAACTGTTTTTTTCGAAATGTCGCTCAACTGTTTTCAACTCCCTCAATTACAATCTCATTCTTAGAGCATTAGGGTCTGCCCCTTAGTGTAAGCACTGCTATGGGAGCCTTGAGCACCCATGGAACTCTGATGCACAATGTTGGCACTTCCGATGTTTTCACTTGTCTAATTGGGACATTTTTGGGTGCTTGGTATTGGCTAGGCATTCAAACGAACTCTTAGGGAACTTTGCCGCACCCAAGCCTTGGTAGTTGCTGTGAAACTCAAAAGGAGTGAGGTTGGAGATGCTTGGGCCTGGCTGAAGGCTCTCTATAGAATAACTTCTTATTTTCCTTTTATCGCTGTTGTATTTTTAATTACTTGGTTGTAATCATTTGTAAAGAACAATGGGGATTATAGTGAAATTGGGGAGGGTTATGCATAATTATTAAATATATGGCTAGAAAGCATGTAATAGGGTTTTACTTATTTATTTGCGTAGAAGAAACCATGTATAGGACACGCATCTCACACATAGAAATCCTGTTTTTAGGTCTTTTACTTTCAGCTTGTTATTTTTCAGTTAATAATCAAAATTACTGACTTGCATTTAGATATCATGCTTTAGGGCCTCTATATGCATTAGATATCATGTACTTAGGGTCTTTCTTTTGCAAATGTTGAATGCCTCACTAATCTTGCCAAACAAAAAATGTAAAACTGGTTAACAAACTCCTTGTTAAAATCAGAAACCATTGCATGCTCACCATTTTTAATAACGCCTGGGCAAACATTAGGCCGGATAAAAGGATAAAATGGGCTAATCACTTTCAAGTCTTGTTCAAGTTAATTCGCCTCAGTCTGAATCTGTTTGTTTCTGAAAGCCCTCTCTATTTTTTTACAAACTTCTGTCACATTTTTTAAAATCATCTATGCAAAAAGGTTTTGCTACATTTCCTGTCCATATTAGACTACTATTCCAACTGTCTGCGTACTAATTTTCAAAAGCTCAAAAGGCATGTATGTTTACTGTTCTGTAACTTCAAAATGCTTTTACGCTCATTCTTTTACTATGCCTGACTAAAACTGCTTTACTAGGCCTTCCAAATGTTTCTAGATGACTTCTGCAGATTTCTAAAAAATAAACTTATACTGCCTCTCTTAAGTTCTGAACGTTATTCTCTTACGTTTTTCTGCAAACTCCCCCCACTTCTGTTTCAATTCATACTCTATTTTTTTAAAAAAAAAAACTATCTTTTCCTTAGACCTTTCAGACGTGCTAATTACGTATTCTCTTATAGAGGGTTATTTGAGCCTTTACATGTCTTATGCGATTCCTTTATATGCAAGTCTTATCTACTTTTTGTAGGTCGCCTACTATTTTAATCTTTAAACTTAAGGGTTCGGCTTAGTTTCAACCTTATAGGAATAGTGATCCTAAATGCCCTCTAGGATCTATAGGACGGGATGGGTAATAGCACGCAATAAGCATTCGTGACTGATTCACACGCTTAAATAACCTCAAAGGGGTGGGAAGGGTAGAAAATGGAGATGATGACGATGCGATAATATCATAAAGCGACCCCTCTTTGGGAATATGTGTGGGATATTGCATCGAATGATCCATATTGTAGTTAAACCTAGGAGCTTTCTCTCTTTTGCTTGTTTTATTCAAATGTTCTTTCATAGTAATGCTTTTCAAATCAACTTTCTTTTATTTTAAATTTGCGTCCTTCTTCTTCAAAGCTTTTCAAGTTATATGAATGCTATATTTGTGAGCCTTACTTGTTTAATTGCTTCATCTTTCATAAAGTCACGATTAACACGGGCGGGAACCACACTAATGGGTCTTGAGGGGTGTCTAACACCTTCCCCCGAGATAATCTCAAGCCCTTACCTGAACTCTGGTTTTCTTTTCGAAATAATCTCTCTTTAGTGTCCTAATGCACTATAATCATTAGGTGGCGACTCTTCCAATTCCATAACCCAATTCCCAAATGGTAATAGAGTTGTTTTGCCCATAATGTCGTAAAACCCGATTTCGCTTTCTTTTAAAGAGAGAAAAAGGGGCACATCGACATGAGGTACTTGTTTTTGGGATCCCATTTTGGAGCTTGTGTCCCAAATCCAAGTCCTCTCTTATTGCTGCTGTGATATTCTTGCAGCCAGAAGAGCGCATCAGAAGCCTTGTTCTATTTGCATGTTCTGTCTAGTTCATGCTTCACCTTTCTTAAATCATCTTTTAGGACCTTAATCAATTCATCTTTCTTGTACAGTTCATCATTCATTTTTCCTTGATTTTCTTCTAGGGTGAGAAATGATTGATCAGCCCTTTTCTTTCCTGTCCCTAATTTTAATTTAATATTTTCATATCTAAGATCTAGGACATTATTTTCAAGTTGATGAACCTGGTTCTTCATCTCAGTATTTATGTTGTCACTCTCATCAACCCTAGATTCTAACCTTTTGCATTTTGCTTCTAGGATGACACATTCCCTAGAGAGAACATTCTTCTCGCTGTTTATTATTTCAAACTCATCAATGAAGTCCAATAATAGCTCAGCCAACTTATCTTTAGAAAGAAATTCAATCCTTTCTTTGAGATGTAGGATACTTACCTCCTGCTCATCCTCTGATTCTC
Source organism: Nicotiana benthamiana (assembly GCA_034376525.1). NCBI lineage: Eukaryota > Viridiplantae > Streptophyta > Magnoliopsida > Solanales > Solanaceae > Nicotiana > Nicotiana benthamiana. Next base: position 94,417,693 of record CM067323.1, on the reverse strand, counting down.
CAATGGTCATAAGAGCTTTCTCATTTCCAGCTTCATCTTCTGAGCCCTCATCTGAAGTTTCTCCCCATACAGTTACCATGGCTTTAGTTGAACCTTTATTTCTTCTTGGTTGGACCTGTTCCTTCTTCCTATTTCTCCGTTCAGCTCTTTCTTTCTTCCACTCAATCTCCCATTGAGGGCAGGTCTTGATCATGTGGTCTGTCTTACCACACTTATAGCAACCATCATTTGTCTGCATCTCATGAGCCCTAGGTTTGTTGAATGTTGTTTCTTTAGATCGACCCTTTCCTCTCATAAAATACTTTTTGAAATCTCTTGTAATCATAGCCATTTCATCATCTTCAAGATCTGATCCTTCTAAGATTTTGAAAGCCAAACTTCTTTTTTTCTTTGGATCATCCATCTTCATAGTCTTCCTTCTCAATAGATAAGCATCCATCTTCATAGTCTTCCTTCTCAATTGATAGGCAGTAAGATTTCCATTCAGTTCATCCAATTTTAGGGTAGCAGTATTCTTGGATTCCTGAATAGCTGTGATTTTACTTTCCCAGGCAATTGGTAGAACTCTAGTTAAGATCTTCTCAACCTTGTCTTCTTTCAGGATAATCCTTCCAAGAGACTCAAGTTCATTTGTCAGTGTACTGAACCTAGTGCACATCTCTTGGATGGTTTCTCCATCCTTCATAGTGAAATTCTCATATTGAAAATATAGCAATGTATCTCTTGATCTCACTTGAGGTGTTCCCTCATGGGCCACTTGTAATGTGTCCCAAATTTCCTTGGCATTGTTACAGCTTTGAATCCTGTTGTACTCATCTGGGCCAAGTCCATATACTAGCCATTTCTTTGCCTTTGCATTCTTTTCCCACTTCTTTATGTCTTCAGTGGTGCAATCATCTCTTGTCTTTGGAACATTCAACCCTTCAGAAGTCTTCTTTGTTGTGGCTAACGGACCATCAGTGATGATGTCTCAAAGCTCGTAGTCATCTCTCGTGATGCGGTCTCTCATTCTATTCTTCCACCAGGAGTAGTAGAGACAATTGAAAAGTAGAGGCCTAGCAATGGATTGTCCTTCACAGTTACCAGGTGGTGCACCCATGTTGATATTTCCTAAGGTGTTAACTTCTTCAAGGATAACCTGCTCTGAATAAATTGGTGTTGTAAACATCAATACAACACAAAAGGGGTTTGATTTGTGTGGTACCTAATTTTTTTCTTTAGAAGATCCAGGTTCTTCTAAGTGTTCTAACTACAGCAGTTTGCAGAATAATAAATACTTAAAGTAAAGTGCACAGAGATTTTTAAGTGGAAAACACCTGGCTCAAAAGGTGAAAAAAACCACGGCCTACTACGCAGTAGGATTTTCCCAAACTTTACTAAAATCACTGAGCCAAAAACAACATTTACAAAATACTTTGTAAACCTAAGGATTAACTCTAATCCCAGTGTGGCACACAGCTTCAATTGTTGCGACACTTTCAAGTTATCTCTAACTTGAATACCTAAAGTAGCTAATAAAATTCCTTCTAGATAAGCTGAAAGTTATAATATGAACACCTACTACAATTAAACTGGAATAAGAATAAACACAATAGAACTAGTTCTTCTATCTCGTTCAAGTAGCTTCAGGCGTGCACACTTATATCTCACATATATTGCTTGCAAAACAGACTTGCTCTTTTGCTCTCAATTATGTTTTACTTCTGTGTATATGCATTACCTGTAAAAGAGAACAACTTGATTATTTAATAGATTAGCAGTTAGAGTTTGATCGAGACTCTAATGTGTATCCTTAGTCGATTTGAGTCCTTAACCAATATAAACTCCAACCCTTATCCTAGCTTAGGATTGTGTTCTCTTCTCATAAGAAGATTGTCCTCCTAAGAACTCAATGCAATCCTTTCGATCAGCTCAGAAGATATTTTTTGCGTGATCTTCAGTGCATATCTTCCTCACGTGCCTCCAATGTGCAATGGTCATAACAAATGTGTCTCCCAAGATGGACCAAGTCCAACCCTGAGTTCATTTGTCAATCTTCAAAACTTCAACTGAACTTAGGCCAACAACATGTCATGACACAAAGGCTGGTCAAAGAATGATGATTAGCAAAGAGGCACAAGTCGCAACAGATACGAGAAGAGGCACAAGCAGAGGCACGAGCAAATATTCAAAAGACTCGACGCTCGTACCTATTTAAATTCAAAAATTAAGGAGAATGAATCTGACAGTACAAGAGTGTACAAAACAGTATTTAATAAGCATTAAATACTAAAAACATTAGAGAATCTGTATTGAATTACAAGGATTATCATTGTAACGTAGCTTTAAATGTCTTTAATTGTTATTATGACAAAGGCAAAATATATATCTTAGAAATAACTATAAAAAGGAGAAGACTAATCATTTGTAAACATATAAAAGATCAATGAAAAATACTGAATTACTTTGTTTCCTTCTATTGATCTTATTATTATCAAAGTCAATTTCTTTTATTCATTTTACATATTAATTATCAGTAATCCAAATTCTTATAAAATAAAGTTTTAACCGAAATTTCACTTTTTGATTAAAACTAACACTCCCCTTTCTAATTTAGTGAGAGCAATATGATATCCTTGACAACTGAGAGTTAATGTGGTGCGCCTCTTAACTAGGGGTGTGCATTCGATTTATCGATTCGATTTTGACTCTTATCGATAATTGCTTATCGATTATCGATTTGTATATATGCTTATCGTTATCGTTTCAATAAGGTTTCGATTTTTTCGATTTCGATTTATCGATTTTGGGGGCTTATCGATTCGGTTATCGATAACATCAATAAGCCAAGAGGCGTTTCCAATTTCGTTCGTCTCTTATAATTCGAATTGATTAGGGGAAAGCAAAAGAAAAGAAATTATGCAGCAGCAAGACAACAGTAACACCAACGGCAGATCACCAACAGCAATAGAAACTATTATCAATACAGCAACACCACATATCAAATCAAAAATACACTCAAACCAAAGATCAAACTTATTTGTAAAACCTGACAGCAAGTGAAGATTGAAGATTGAGTCAACGGCGAGTCGGCGACAGCGGTGAGTGGCGATGGAACAACAACGACAACGACGATTGGAGAGTGGCGATAGAACAGAGAGGCGGCCGGCGCTAAAGAGAATGGTAGTTGGTGACGGAAGTTCAGTCACTGAACTGAAGAGTGAAGAGTGAAGAGAAGTGGCGCTGGATTGAAAAATAAAAATAGGGTTAACTTAAGTATGATATCAGTACTATATTTATATGCAAGCAGCAAAGCAACGAAGGGAATAGGGATAGGGTAGTAATAGTATTATAAAATAAGGGTATATTTGTCTTTTAAATTTATCTTATCGATTTATCGATAAACCGATAAACCGATAAACCGAATGGCCAAAATCGAAATCGAATCGATAAACCGATAAGGAAAATTTTTGAAATCGAAATCGAATCGATAAACCGATAAACCGATATCGAATCGATAAACCGATAAACCGATATCGATAAACCGATAAGAAAATAATCGATTCGATTTATCGATAAACCGATTCGAATGCACACCCCTACTCTTAACATATATCTTATTTCATCATTTATTATATGCTTGATCCTTTTTCGGGCAATTATGGGTAAAAGAATAATAGGATCAAAACACAGAAAAAAGATTTGTAATAAAACGAGGCATATGTGGTCCAGCGTGGGCAATGCGTGGATTAGGCAAAACTTACGAAATCGACCCTAATTGCGGACTAGTGACGGATTTAAGTGGGGTATCTTTTATAAGCTCCTTCTAGCGTTTTAATCAAGTACCTTTTCTTTTTCTTTATTTTCTTATTTTTATTTCATAAAGTAGTCCATCCAATTTAATATTAGCTATGCAATATTCAGGGAATCCTTTTTCTCCAACCATATTTGTTTTTGCGGATTTTGTTCTTTCAAAATTCACAAGTCCGACACATTGAAATGTTTTATTCAACTTTTTTGTCATCGTAAAATTCTATATATTTAAATTAGATGTGTATATTAAAATCAGTAGCTCTTTGTTTAACCAAAAATTATGTAACTCGGTCAAAACTTATTTTAAGAAGTACTCGGGCTACTGATAATCAAGAAATTCTTTATTTACTCAGTGGTAAGAAAGAAAATAAGAATATGAGATAGCAAAATAGTCAATAGTAAGCAAAAGAAAGTAATTGTATTCTAATACTAATCAGAATGTGTCCTTACAAATGATATTTCTTTCCCTTATATAGGAATCTATAAATATAATGCATTTCTCCTTTTATGACCGAATTATTATGAGCATTAATGATTAATGAGACGTTATAATTGGTAATCATGACTGTTCATGAGGATTCTGTAACTTTTGAGATCATTCACGCTCATTAATTGATGATTCATAAATCTTTCATTTTTACTGTCTTGATCATTCCACCGTACCTTTTCATAAAACCATTTAGACTTGAGCAATCATATCTTTTCCTCTCGTGGGTGATTTGCCCGTATCTGTTATGACTCGGGTTTCTTTCAATGCATCTTTCCTATTGTCACTTTTCTAGTAGTCCACGTGTCTTGCCATATCAGCCACATATTTGATTCCACGTATAATATTTATTTTTACCAATACAAATAGTCTCCCCACTTGCCAATTATTTAACAATTGAAAAGTGATATGTATTTATGGCGGGAATTTTTGCTGCAATTTCCCATGTATCATTATGTCTTCTTCAGAACCAATGTATCATATGTCAAATCTATTTAATGCATGTGCCATGTGACTTCGTCAATTGGGTTTATGACTCTTCATAGTTTTTAGGGTTCTTTTACGCATGCGTTTGTCATGAACTGACTACTTCAGTATGACATTTCCATCATATGTGACAGTTACTTCTTCATATAAATACCTCCTCTGCCTTTTCTTTTACGTAAAACTTTCCACAGTATTCTTCGTTCACAATAGTTCTCGTTCTTCATCACGTATTACTTTCTCATACAACTATGTCTTATTCAAATCCTGATCCTCGTAAGTTTTTATAGGGGATGAACTTCCCCTAACAGGTTCAGATGGAAAGTGCAGACTCATGGTATCTTCCTCTTCCACTTTCTGCATTGCTTCCATACTTACTTTGGCACTTACCAACCCCATTATTCACTAGGGTTTCCCATTCGGGGTGTGAGTGCTGCATCTATTACTGCTTCGAGACTCTCTCTGTCGATGGCTCAAGAGATAATCTTGAGTTCTTTACCAAAAAGAAAAGTTGATAGAGCACACAGCTCCAAGAGTGAAGAGGAGCGGGATGAGGGCTCGTTTGTTCGTAAATCTCGATCTAAGAGACGTATCATTTCAGATGACGAAGCTACTCCCCCTCCAATTCTATTCTCATGCACGGGCCTGAAGTCTCAATCTTGATTTGTTCTTCGTTCTTGAGCTTGAACTTGATTGCTCGAAGCTTGAAACTTATGGAATAATTTGCAGTGTTTGATCCACGAGTTCTTTCTTGCTTCTTGTTGTAACTTCTGGTGTCTTTTCTGGGTTATGAAGACCCCTATTTATAATTATGGAAGGGAGGAGTTGTGATAAGAACAAGCTCTTTCCGACCAATCAAATCAAAGTGTGACATGGCCGCATCTGATTGACCAGAACATGTCACTTGCACATGTGGCGCGGTTCTATTGGCCCTCTAATTTGATTTGGCATGTCTTTTCATTTTGACACCTGACACGATCCCATTAGCTCTTCCATTTGACTTGGCGTGCCACGTCATATGACACATGGCACAAAACTGGGCCTCTAGGAAGATTCATCTTGGGCTAAATGAAGTGGGCTCATCACTTTATCCCAATTAAACGAGCTAGTCCAATGAATTAAGACTTATTTATTTAAGGAATTTTTACCTTCTATAGCAAAAGTTGATACCTTATTTATTTTGAATAAATATCCTTTTAAAAAATTATATTCAATAGATACCTTTTGATTTTTATAGCCAAATATCTATTTATGGTTACTTCTTACTCTTAAGCCATAAAATACTCTTTGAATTATTTTTCTCTCTCATTCTTCAGATTTTTCTCTACCCTCTCTCTCTCTCAACGCCATCTCTCCCTCAACCGACATGGAAATCCATATCAAAACTTCAATCATAGACACCATGTTCTTCCTTCTTCATCCAAAAACCATATCAAAACACTGAAATTTTTGAATAATTTATCTAAACTGGAGATGATGCCGAAAAAAGGAATGAGAACTCTTAAATGGTTTTCTCCTAAACATTCAACAACTAGTACTTCTCCAACTACTTCTCAATTTTCTTCTCCTTCACGTTTCGTATTTTCACCTTCTCCCGAGTTTTTCAGAAGCGGTGATCGATCGAACTCTGGAAATGGCGAGGAGACCCATTTTAGCCGCTTTACTGCATGTTGCTTGAATAGATTTATTAGGATTTTTCATTGTAATTCAATGTATCTCGTTGTATTCACTGTCTTTTATTGTATTTCAATGTATCATGTTGTATTATATGTATTTCATTATATTCACTATTTCACTATATGCCATGAATGTATTCATATGTTTTTTTAATTAATATAATTTATATATTAACATATATTATATAATTTTTCTGAAGATTACTATATTTTTTGGTATTTTTCTGTTGAGAATTTTTTATAACTGATAATACAAAATTTATGTTTTATAATAGAGTCTCTTGAGTTATATTAGGAGTCTATTATGTTAATTGATTCTCTTTCCGTTTTAAAAACAGCATAATCCCCTATTTCACGCTGCAAATACAGTCGAATACTGTTAAATACAATAATCTGTCCAGCTGAAATCCCATGTTTCACTTCATGAATACAGTCAAATACAATAACTGATTAGCCGGATTTTTTGATTCACACCCATTTTTGCTACTATATTCATGAATACAATAGCTTAAATATATCAAATACATCTTATAACCACACAAAAAGTATCTATAATCTGTAATATAACAAATGGTATCTATAAATATCTAATTACTACCAAAAGATAATGCTTTATGAAAATTTCTTTTTATTTAATCCATATATATTGGACTAATCTAACTAATCCGATTATATTACCCCAATAATTTGTACGAACTAATATATCTTGAATTTAAAAAAAAATCCCAATTATTTTACGAATTTATTTCCAATAAAATTTATATGCCTACACCCATGTTTAATGATATACTAAACTTTTAAAAATAACATAAATAATATTTAAATGAGGTGTTTGCGTTAAAAATATAAAGCTAAAAAAATTACAAGTTCTTGAAAAATAAATACTAATCATGTAAACAAATTTATAGCAGTTGTTCCCCCCGTTCATTCTAGTACTTAAACTTAATTGTAAAAAAAAAAAAAGCGTTATTGAAATTATATTTGATTCAGAGAAAAGAGATTGCTCTAACTTAATATGAAAATTGTTTGTTTGCTCACATAAATTTTGGAGTAATATTAGTTTTGTCCTAAACGTTGGAGTCTATTTTTCTATTTCAGTAAAAAAGATCTAGAAAAAGTTCTAAATGGTGGGAGTTACTATCAAATAAGAGAAGATTTAATAATTAAATTTTAGTTGATTTCAAAATTCTAAATATTCGGAATATAATTTAAATTATAATTTTAAGTAAAATATATTTTAAATAGTAAAAACAACAAACGATATTTCACTAAAGAGCTTTGTGATTTTAATATGTGCAGTTACATATGCACCTCGTTTCATGGAGATAAGATTTTTAAAATTGTGTTTTTGAGTTAAATAATAAGAATTAACGATGAAAATAAGATTGTCAATTCTTTTTAACTAACTTAATAAAAGAAGCTCTGCGTCGTAGAAATATAATCCTCACCATTTTTTTTAGAATTTCAAGCTTTTATAATACTGTAGATATAATTAGAACGATAGATTAACTCATTATTAAAAAGTTTTAGTGCAGGTGTAGGTCTTAAATAACATCATGTCAAAATTATGGTAAATTTTAATTAGTTGAGTTTAAAGTTATAAATATTAGACAAAATCTAAAATATTGATATGACTTTTTAGCATAAATTTATTTGTTGAAGGAATAATTTAGTTTATTAGTAACAAATAGTATTGAACTTCAAAGCCGATCAATCACAGTCCATTCAGAAATAAAATATTGTAAAAATGGCGTGTAGTAGCCATTAATTAAGGGTGTCTTTCATTTTTATCCACTAATTATAATGCTCAGCGAAAATAGCCACTACTAATAAAAAAAAGATAATTTTACCCTTCCTTCTTCTCTTTCGCTTGTTTTGATGCCTACTGCTCATACCCCTACCGTATTATGAGATGCGGTTCCCATGAATAGTCTTTGCTCCTACATTAACTGATTACATTTGTCCCAATACTTGTAAATCAGCTTTGTAGGTTTTCTTTTCACTGCAAGCCCTACTTTTTTAAGATGATGCTTTAGAGTTTGCAAATTCATTCTGAGGGAGATCAGAATTTGTGACCTTTACATCACCAAAATCGGTGGTCTTCCCTTCTGCAAAAGCTTATTTTTTCTACGAGACATAAGATAAAAGCTAAACATGTTCAGGCCTTCTCCATGCTTGGTCAATAGGACTTTCTGTCATTAACTTTGAGTTTCAGGTTCAAAAGTTAAGGATAGGCAGTCCTTAACTTATAATTTCAAGTTCAAAACTTAAGGACAGACAGTCCTTAAGTTATTGTTTCAAGTTCAAAACTTAAGGACAGGCAGTCCTTAACTTTGAGTTTAAAGTTCAAAACTTAAGGACATGCAATCCTTAACTTTGAGTTTAAAGTTTAAAAGTTAAGGACAGACAGTCCTTAACTTACAGTTACACATTCTAAAGTTAAGGACAAGCAGTATTTAACTTACAGTTACAAGTTCAAAAGTTAAGGACAATAGGTCCTTAACTTTGACTTACAAGTTCAAAAGTTAAGGACGCTTGGTCTTGAAGTTTGAGTTCCAAGTTCAAAAGTTAAGAACATGTAAGCTTGAAGTCCTTAACTTAGAGTTCCAAGTTCAAAAGTTAAGGCCATGTAGTACTGAAGTCCTGAACTTAGAGTTTCAGGTTCAAAAGTTAAGGACATGTAGTCCTCAAGTCTTGAAGTTTAGGACATGAGCAGAAGGTATTTTCGTCGGTCCAGTTAAAGTTTATTAAAAGAGTGGCTATAGTCTAAATAAATTGAAAACAGTGGCTTTAAAATAAAAGCCACTGCATTTAATGGCTATTTGTGTTGTTCGCCCTAAAATATTCCCTACTTTTTTTTTGGGCCTTAATAAATGGTAATAATATGTAAGTCTTACTTAAGTTATTAATTAACTTTTAAAGTGTTCTGGGACATGCCTATTTAGAGCACATACGTAAATATTAGATATTGTAATATGATTAATTCAATAGAATTTAATTAAATTTAAAATCCAAAATATTAGTATTTCATATTTAATTCAATAAGGAAATATTTAATGACAAATCGATTAGTTAATTTTAGTGTCCTAAATATTAGAAAAATAATAAAATGATAAATTTAGTAAGCAAAGACGTAAAACTCCTAAATATTAGGGGATGTTATAAATAGAATCCTATTTAAGGTGAATGTCTATATTTAGAGAGATTCTAGAGTTTTACTTTGAGGCTAAGTCTTTCCTATGCCTATAAATAGAGGGGTCTTACCCCATTGTAAATCATCCCTAAGTATCAATAAGAATACTCCCCTCTCTACTTTTCTCTCTATTATTCTTGTTCTTGTTCTTGTATTATTGTTCTTGTTCTTATATTATTTCATAGCACGTTATCAGCACGAGACTCTACCGTCTCAAGAATCCTCTTGAGAAAATTAAGGTATTTCCCTCTTTCCGAATTTGGTTTTAATTATGTCTGATATTATGAAAAGAAAGTTTGTTGCCTTTGAAATTTCGGGCAAGAACTATATGACATGGGTGTTGGATGCTGAAATCCACTTAGATGCTATGGGTCTTGGAGACGCCATTAAAGACAGAGATAAAGCATCCACCCAAGACTGTGCTAAGGCCTTGATTTTCTTGCGCCATCACCTTGATGAAGGTTTGAAAATTGAATATCTCACAGTCAAATATCCACTCATCTTGTGGAACGGCTTAAAGGAGAGATATGACAACCTGAAGTTGGTCACTCTGCCACAAGCACGACATGATTGGGCTCATCTGAGGCTCCAAGACTTTAAGTCTGTTTCTGAATATAATTCTGCAATGTTCAGAATTACTTCTAAATTGAAACTCTGTGGAGATAATATCTCTGATTATGATATGCTTGAGAAAACGTTTACAACGTTTCATGCCTCCAATATGGTACTGCAACAACAGTACAGAGAGAAAGGTTTCAAAAAGTACTCTGAACTGATTTCTCTTCTCCTTGTGGCTGAGCGAAACAATGACCTGCTCATGAGAAATCACGAAAATCGACCCACTGGGTCTACACCTTGGCCTGAAGCAGATAAGGTGTATTCTCATTATGCCAAGCATGAAAAAGGCCATGGATCTAGTCATGGTCGTGGTCGTAATCGGGGTCATAGCCGTGGACGAAGACAAGGAAGAAATTTCCCTGATGTCCGTCACCCCCCGAAGAGAAATAACTACCAAAAGGAGAAACGGGATTATGAGAATCCAAAGGCAAATAGTTCAGAAACTATATGTTATCGTTGCGGTGGAAAAGGGCACTGGTTAAAAGCTTGCCGTGTACCAAGACATTTGGTTGACCTTTATCAAGCATCTCTAAAGAATAAAGGCCCTGAAACAAATTTTGTTTCTGATGACAATTTTGACATCACCCACCTGGATGTGGCAGACTTCTTTGAGCAACCTGAGGGGAAAATAGACCACTTAATCGGTGATGGATCTGTGATGAAGGAAGATGGAATTATTTGATTTTACTTATTTGTATTAGTTAGTGAATAAACTAATAGTCATTAGTATCTGCTCGTATTAGTTAGTTTATGATATAATGTTAGTATTACTTCTTTAGAATGTTTTAATATGCTTAAATTTCAAAGATATTTTTATTTTTCAGTAGAGTTAATCGAATAACCTAACAGTTAGTCGATTATCTAATATTTCGCATTAAAACTGCAAAACAATCGATTATATACTTGTTAACAATCGATTATATTAAGACATAATCGATTATGTATATTTAACAATCGATTATATTAAGACAGTGTGATCTGAAGTTTTTCAAAATAGCAAATAATCGATTATTTATGTTTAACAACCGATTATATTAAGACAGTGTGATCTGAAGTTTTTCAAAATAGCAAATAATCGATTATGTATGTTTAACAATCGATTTCATTGAGACAAACGGATTGGATTTGTTTATTCTCATGTTCGTGTATTTTTCCTTTGTATGTCAAACCAAGGGAAAGCAAATATGGATATCTTACAAAGCAATCTTGGATCAAATATTTGTTTAGTTGATTCATGTACTACACATACGATACTCAAAGAAAAGAAATATTTCTCTCAACTAAGTATGTGTAAGGCAGATGTTACTACAATCTCTCGTAGTAGTAAATTGATTGAAGGCTCCGGAAGAGCAACTATAACTCTGCCTAGAGGAACAATGTTTATCATAGAGAATGCAATGTTCTCCTCCAAGTCTAAGAGAAACTTGTTGAGTTTTAAAGATATACGCCGGAATGGCTATCATGTTGAGACAATAGATGAGAATAATCTTGAATATCTCATCATTACAAAGAATGTCTCTGGCCAAAAGAGGGTTATTGAGAAATTCCCGTCTTTATCTTGTGGCCTGTATTGGACAAAAATTAGTGCAATTGAGGCACATTCAACAGTAAACCAAAAGGTTACTGATTCCAATACTTTTGTACTTTGGCATGATCGATTGGGACACCCTGGATCAATCATGATGAGACGGATTATAGAAATCTCATATGGGCATCCGTTAAAGAATTTCAAGATTCTTTTAAATAATGAATTTTCTTGCACTTTTTGTTATCAAGGCAAGTTAATTACAAGACCATCACCAACAAAGGTTGGGACCGAGTCACCTACGTTTTTGGAACGTATACAAGGGGACATTTGTGGACCTATTCACCCACCTAGTGGGTCTTTTAGATATTTTATGGTCCTAATAGACGCATCCTGTAGATGGTCTCATGTGTGCCTGTTGTCATCACGCAACCTTGCGTTTGCAAAACTAATGGCACAAATAATTCGACTACGAGCACATTTTCCTGATAATCCAATCAAGTCTATTAGACTGGATAATGCTGCTGAGTTTTCATTCCAAGCATTTAATGATTATTGTTTATCGATTGGGATAAAAGTGGAACATTCTGTAGCTCATGTTCACACTCAAAAAGGTCTTGCAGAATCTTTAATTAAACGCCTGCAGTTGATTGCAAGACCATTACTCATGAAAACGAGGCTACCCACTTCGGTATGGGGTCACGCCATTTTGCATGCAGCAATGCTAATTCGTCTCAGACCGACGAATTATCACAAATATTCCCCGTTGCAATTGGTTTTGGGTCATGAACCCAATATATCCCATTTAAGAATCTTTGGATGCGCAGTATATGTGCCTGTAGCACCGCCATACCGCACCAAAATGGGTTCGCAAAGAAGGTTAGGAATATATGCTGGGTTTGAATCGCCCTCCATTATTCGCTACCTCGAAACATTGACAGGGGATTTGTTCACTGCACGATTTGCAGACTGTCAATTTGATGAGACACTTTTCCCAAAATTAGGGGGAGAAGTTGGTGAAACCAAACGGGAAATTTTGTGGAAAAATGCATCATTATCTCATCTTGATCCACGTACCTCTATTTGTGAAAAAGAGGTGCAAAAGATTATCCATTTGCAAAGAATAGCAAATCAAATGCCTGACGCATTTACGGACTTGAAAAGGATAACAAAATCCCACATCCCCGCGGAGAATGTTCCAATCCGTATTGATGTCCCTGTTGGACAATCATCTAGTGTCATATCCAATGAGTCGAATGCACGCCTGAAGCGTGGCAGGCCATTGGTTCCAAAGATCGAAATCCTAGAAAGAGGAAAGCAAACAATCAAAATGACACTACGAAAGAATCTCATGAGGAAATTCATGATTTAATAAACTCTGAGATTCATGAAGAATCCTTTGAGCCCGAGACTCAGGAAAATAAGGAACTATCCATAAATCCAATCGATATTGAGGCAAATATTAATCGAGTGGATATAGTGGTGGATTATGTCTTTGCTTTTAATGTCACATCTAGCATTATGCAAGAAAGTGAGGATCTTGAACCTCAATCTGTAGGAGAATGTCGAAAAAGACATGATTGGCCAAAATGGCAAGAAGCAATTCAATCAGAATTGAATTCGCTGGCAAAACGTGAAGTTTTTGGCCCTATAGTTGAAACACCTAATGGTGTTAAGCCTGTTGGCTATAAATGGGTCTTTGTACACAAGAGAAATGAGAAAAATGAGGTACAAAGATATAAGGAACACCTTGTTGCACAAGAATTTTCTCAAAGGCCTGGTGTCGATTATGAAGAGACATATTCGCCTGTAATGGATGCCATAACTTTTCGTTATCTCGTTAGCTTTGTTGTCCTTGAAAAGCTTGACATGCATTTAATGGATGTGGTTACTGCCTATCTTTATGGCTCACTTGATAATGAGATATACATGAAAATTCCCGAGGGACTCAAAATGCCAAACGCTCATAATTCAAAGTCCCGGGAAATGTTTTCAATCAAATTGCAAAGATCCTTGTATGGTCTAAAGCAATCAGGACGAATGTGGTATAATCGTCTTAGTGAGTATTTGTTAAAAGAAGGCTATATAAATGATGCCATTTGCCCGTGTGTTTTTATAAAGAAAACAATATCGGAATTTGTTGTACTTGCCGTATATGTCGATGACATAAACCTTATTGGAACCCCCATAGAACTCCAAAAGGCAATTGATTATCTAAAGAATGAATTCGAGATGAAAGATCTCGGAAAGACAAAATTATGTCTTGGTTTGCAAATTGAATATTTGGCAAACGTAATTTTTGTTCATCAATCTACCTATATAGAAAAGGTACTGAAACGGTTTTACATGGATGGAGCACATCCCTTAAGTACTCCGATGGTTGTTCGATCACTTGATGTGAATAAAGATCCATTCCGACAGCAAGAAATGAATGAAGAGCTACTTGGTCCTGAAGTACCATATCTAGTGCAATTAGCGCACTAATGTACCTTGCAAATACTACAAGGCCTGACATAACCTTTTCAGTTAATGTCTTAGCAAGGTATAGCTCGGCTCCTACAAGGAGACATTGGAATGGGATCAAACATATATTGAGGTACCTAAAGGGGACTACCGATATGGGCTTATTTTATGGCAATAATTGCAGTCCTGATCTTGTTGGTTATGCTGATGCTGGATATTTATCTGACCCACACAAGGCTCGATCTTAAACAGGTTATGTGTTTACTTGTGGAGGCACCGCCATATCTTGGCGATCGACTAAGCAATCAATTGTGGCTACTTCATCTAATCATGCCGAGATAATCACTATTCATGAAGCAAGTCGGGAGTGTGTGTGGTTGAGGTCTATCATACATCATATTCAAGACAAATGTGGTTTGAAGTGTAACAAACTACCCACGACTTTGTATGAAGACAATGCAGCATGTATAGCTCAATTGAAGGGAGGATTCATAAAAGGAGATAGTGTTAGATAATACGCTTAACGCTAGAGGGGGGGTGAATAGCGTTATAATAAAAATTAGCGTAAACTTTGCGGAATTAAAAAATTGCAGGAAGTAAATAAGTGCGATAAATAATAAAGTATGCACCGATGTATTTTGGTTCACCACAACACGTGGCTAGTCCAGTCCCCGAGAGACTCTCTCGAGATTTTCCACTAACTTGTCAAGCTTACGGGTGCTCAACAAAGCTTTACAACTTAAGGACACAAGCCTTAATACTTTTGCTCGGAGATACAACACTCCAAGACTTCGCTGTTAAACTTACGGGTGCCTAACCAACATTTACAACTTAAGGACACAAGCCTTAACACCTTTGCTCAGAGATACAACACTCCAAGACTTCATTGTTAAGCTTACGGGTGCCTAACCAACCTTTACAATCTGAGGACACAAGCCTCAACAATCTTGCTCGGAGATACAACACTCCAAGACTTCGACCAAGGAAACACAAGTTCCTTACAACAAGAGAATCACAATTCTCTTCAAGTGTACAAAACACTAAACACTCAAACAATACACTCCTTTATGAGTAGATATGAGTAAAAGAAGTAAGCTCAAGATCACAACAACTTTGAACGATAATATGGCTCTCAAAATTTATGTAATGAATATAAAATGATAAGTAATAGAGAATGCAAGCTTATAGCAATTGTATGATCAGTTGTTGTATGTTGTTGTGTTTAAAACACTGAAATGAAGCTGTATTTATAGTTGAAAAACTTTGCATTACCGTTGCCTAATTGCCAATTAGGAGTTGCTGATTTTACTGTGTGACAATCGATTGTCAAGAAGCCACAATCGATTGTTTGCCAATCGTTCCAAAAATCAATCCCAGATTTTACGCTTAACAATCGATTGTCCAAGATCAACAATCGATTATTGGCAACGTTCAAAAAATCATTTCCAGATTTTACGTAAAACAATCGATTATACAGAATCAATAATCGATTATTCAGCAACGTTCAAAAAATCTTTTTCAGATTTTAATATCAACAATCGATTGTACAAAATCAACAATCGATTACCTGACGGTATTTGAAAACTTTACGACAACGGTCAGCTTCACAATCGATTGTGCAAAGTTAACAATCGATTATTTATCAGATTTTGAAAATTATTTTAGACACTGCCTCTTGCCAATCGATTGTTTTATACTCACAATCGATTATTTAATAATTTTGAAAAAGTCTGGAAGACACTGCCTCAACACAATCGATTGTCATATGTTCACAATCGATTATTTTGTGACTTTTAAAAATCTGATGGACACTGTCTCTTCACAATCGATTGTCATTAACTTCACAATCGATTATTTTGAGCGTTGAAAAACTTTGATGGATACTGCCTCATCACAATCGATTGTCATTAGCTTCACAACCGATTATTCTGAGTTTTGAAAAACATTGATGGACACTGCCTCATCACAATCGATTGTCATAAGGTTCACAATCGATTGTCATGCAGATTTGAAAAGACCTGATGCTCACTGCCTTAACACAATCGATTTCATTTAGTTCACAATCGATTGTCATGCAGTCTTGGCTTAACATAATCGATTATCATAAGTTCATAATCGATTATCTTAGTCCTGATTTTAGAGGCATGTTTAAAAATCATTTTGACTAAAGTAAATATGCATGATTTAAAATCATTTAGCATTAAATTAAATATGCATGATTTTGTAAAAATAATTTTACGAGAGAAGCCATGTCATGAGTCAAGTTGTCGGATCAAGATCACGATTAAGAACGACTCATTTAAACTATAAAACTTTGTCTTGTGCTTGAATCTCGTTATCCACCAATTGTGCGCTTGTACTTGAACTTCGCATATATCAATTTGCGCTTGTTTGTCATTCATCAAAACCTACACATAAGAACACATGTTTTAGTATAAAGCCTTGAGAACGTGTTTCCAACAGATAGAACAAAGCATATTTCACCAAAGTTATTTTTCACACATGATCTTCAAAAGAATGGTGATATCAATGTGCAACAGATTCGTTCATGCGATGATATAGCTGATTTGTTCACAAAATCTCTACCAACGTCAACCTTCAAGAAGCTGGTTCACAAGATCGGAATGCGAAAACTCAAGGATATGAATTGATGCTCTTTTCAGGGGGAGTTAATGCGCGTTACACTCTTTTTCCCTTACAATGTTTTGTCCCACTGGGTTTTCCTTGCAAGGTTTTTAACGAGGCAACCAATAGGCCCATATTCAAACATGTGTACTCTTTTTCCTTTTCTTTAAATTTTTTTCCATTGGGTTTTGTTTTAGTTAAGGTTTTAACGAGGCACATTATTGAATAGACATTCAAGGGGGAGTGTTATAAATAGAATCCTATTTAAGGTGAATATCTATATTTAGAGAGATTCTAGAGTTTTACTTTGAGGCTAAGTCTTTTCTATGCCTATAAATAGAGGGGTCTTACCCCCATTGTAAATCATCCCTAAGTATCAATAAGAATACTCCTCTCGCTACTTTTCTCTCTATTGTTCTTGTTCTTGTTCTTGTTCTTATGTTATTGTTCTTGTTCTTATATTATTTCATAACAGGGGAAACTTAAATGACGATTAGTTCAGTGTAAAATTTTAGATAGAAGTAAATCTAGAAGTTACTTAATGTAATCAGCTCCCTAATTTGTTAATTGGCATAAATTATTCAAAAAGGAGAAAAGACTGATATTCCTAAATATTAGGAGTTTAAACATAGTTCAAATAAGGAAATGTTTGATAGTTAAGAAGTTCAGTTAATTTTAATATTCTAAATATTAGGAAAATAACTAAATGATTATTTTATCTTGTGTGAACTATATTTTAAAAGGTAAAAAAAGTCGAACGATATTTTGTTAAAGGTTTTCGTGCTCTTAATATAGTGTAGATTAGTAATAATTAAACAACTCTTTAATATAAAAAAAAAGCTCAATTTTTAATACCCCAAAAGAAATTGACAACACTAGAAAATTTCATGAATGTTAAAAAAATTTATGAATTATAATGATGAAATCAACAAATGAGGTTAAACCTAATTTAAAAAATCACATCATATAAACTTCTTGAAGCAATTCTTGAACCTAAAAAGTTGTAAGAAAAGTATTAAAACAAAATTCATGTAATATTAAAAAAATAAAAAAGAGCTAGAGACATATACAATTTGCATTGCAATTATGAGATTCCTTATCAAATATCAAGCTTCTTGTATGCTCTAAGCAAAAAGAAGTTATTCGCATGATTAAGAGACTATGTCACGTAAAAATGTTTTAAAACTTGAAGAATTTATTTTTCTAAAAAATATGAAGGGCCGGCTATGGCTAGGCTGGGCTAGCAATTTTAAGGTTTATTCAGATGGTGGGCCACCCAGTCTTAGCCCATCAAATTTAAAAGCTCGGGAAGCCCAAGCTGGATTGGGTTGGGTTGAACCGTTTGACGGCTCTAAATTTTTAATTAAAAATGGGGGAAATTACCAGCCATGTCAATTTATAGGTAGCTCATTACAAAAATTGGCGAATTGATAAAATATTACTAATATTACTCAAATTAGCCAATTAGCTATTTGTAGCAAAAAATATCAAACATTTATTTTATTTTGAGTGTGTGTTATTAGAATAGATTGGGCACAACTTAAGGAGCTTGAATATCAGTTTTGAGATGATTTGGTGAAGTTTTGAGGTTGTTTGAATTGAAAATTCGGTAAAAATTGAACGGGAAAAAAAACTGATATGTGTATCACACCGTGTATCATTTGTGTATTACATATATATCATATTTGTATCTATTATGTATTATATGTATACCATGTATACGTGGTGTGGGATACATGCGTGATAAATATGTTGCAGAAGACTTTTTTGAACTCGATTTAATTACAAATTTTGATATAAAACCAGTCCAAATCACCTCCATTCTTCCTCAAATTTTGTACATTGGCTAATCTATATATTTTCAACGAATTCCAACTATACTCATTGAAAAAGTTCCTTTTTTGTTTAGATTTTTAAACTATTATATATATTTTTTGTATTTCATCACCTAATTTGGTACCTTATCCATTAAAATTTCATTTCCATCTTGTATATAGTGTTTCTAATCACACTTAAAAATATGAAAGGTAATTTTTGCATGTGATTCCTTAAGAGAAAAAATCTTATTATTTATTTTTTAATTTTTATTAGGTAATTTTGGTGAATTTATAATTAATAACTAAATTTTGATAAGTTAAAATTTGTTTGGGACATTTATATAAGTTATCTTAAAATGGTACTGCTTAGAAGGACAGATCTATTTATCGATGGTGTTTCAAACCGTGCAACAGTTTACACCATAGATGGGAGAAAGCACAAACAGGCACATTGAGCGGTGGGTGCGTCTGCATGTGTTATCATGTAAGTCACTAACTTTGGGGTTTTGTCCAGTTTTTCTCAATAGGACTTTAGATGGTTGCCACGTGTACTAAGAAATTTTAATAGTATTGATTAATTTAACTTACTCAAGAACTAACCAGGGTATAAGACCGATCATCCCTTGCATCATTACCATTGTATGTCCCCTAGCTTCTTTTTTTCATTCCATTACGGGTACTCATCAAATTACACTCACTATCGCATAAGAATATACTAATAAGAAATTATAAACGATCTAATTATCGAGAAGACGCATTTTCCTTGAACTTTTGTATAGTGATAGCATATAATAAAGGAGAAACTTTGTAGTGAAAAAGGACAAGTGGTTTGAAAAAAAAGTGGAATTAACTGAAATTTTTATGATATGTATGATATATTAGGAAAACAAACTAATAAAAAAAAAAAAAAAGTAAATAACATTTTGGGATATATTGACGAAACACTTTTGAATCGATAAAATAATTTAAAAGAAAAGGATATGCAATAAGAGAGGTAGTAGCAGGGGTGGATTTAGGGGGCGCAAGGGGATTCACCCGAACTCTCTTTGTCGAAATATTATATTGTATATATAAGGCAAAATCTATTTTTTACCTCTATATATAAAGTTTTGAACCCCTTTAACACAATCCAAAAGTTTAGTTTAGTGAGCAAGGGGGTTTAAAATCTGCGTAAGGTCATGAGTTCAATTCCCACTAACTACAATATTTTTTTTTGAACCCCCTTCGTGGGGATCCTGCCTCCGCCACTGGGTAGTAGGTGATCAAAAGTACACAATTATCAAGCTCTGAACAATATTTTTGAGTGTTGATTCTATAATTACATGCTTTAATAGAAGTGCCGAGACGGAGAACGGTTGTTATTGGTAAAAAGTTTATTTGTTTGATTCAAAAGTTGTTAAACACTTTCTAAGCAAATCAATCAAACGAGATGAAAGGATAAATCATAATCAATCATAATTAATACTGGATCAAAAGACAGAGTAGCTGCAATAATATATTGAGCAAATAAAATATAAGAAAGTTTTATTGATAATAGAAATTTGCCCTGCCTCTCCTTAAAAAGGGTCAGGAAATTAAATCATTATTGCCCCCTTCTTAGATGATCAAAATGGAGTTTCTCTCCTTTCCCGTAAGTCAAGGATTCAGTTATTAGAGTTCTGCTGCCCTTTTTTGGGCTATTGACTTCTTTCATAAGATGATTACAGCGGGGTTATTGCTACCGCGGCCGTGTGGTCAGATTTTGACCAATACATTTAGTCCCTCTGTTCATTGGGATCATGTCTCAAAGACTTCGACGGATAAACCATGTGCGTGGCGTAGTCGGAAGGAATCTGATCCACGTCCTGTTATTTAGTCGCGTTTTGAAATTGTCCGTGGACGTTTTTTCAGTACTCATGTACCGTTATGACGGTTTCAAAACTGAAGCACCGGTTGATAAACAAAGCATCGCTTCGTGCAGGCAGTCATTATGACACACCGAGGATCTGAACGTTTCGCGTCCTGTCATGTTCTAATGATGACTGTTGGGTTTCACGCTTGGGGAATTCGTGTCTTTATAAATTGGGAAATCCTGTTATTTGCTTTTCACACTTCATCGTTCATCTTTGTGAAAACTCTCAGGATATCTCCCTTTCTATAAATTTGAGTTCTTTCTTACTCATTGCTCATAGCAATTATTAATTTCTTCACTTCTCTTGCCAAGTTCTTTCTCTCTCTTCTTTTTTACATGGGCTAAAGATGGCAGGTACTTCGTTTTTTTGATAATCTTTCTATTGTCCTCCAGTATGTGAGAACCCTGCTCTGGCTGCCGTAGACGTAGAGTTGGTGGAATGAGATGTAGTCACATCGGTATAGGAAAGTGTATCCCGTCCAGGAAAAGATGTGGTGGATTTCGGCATTGACGGTGGTGAGGAGCCAGTAGATATTCCCTCTCATAAAGGAGGTAGGGATAGAGGATTTACGTGAACGATGGAGCATTCCTGAATATGTCGAGATGGTACCGGCGGGGAGGGACGACCAGGTTCAAATTGACCATCGTGGATTCTGTATGTTCTATGCTTACCCCTTCCTCGCAGGGTACACTCTCCCACTTCTTATGTTGATGGTCGACTTCTGCCGCTATTATGAGGTATGCCCCGCCCAACTTTCTCCTTACCTGTACAAATTGTTCCTCATGTTCATCAAATATGCGGAGCTGGCCGGTAGCGAGGTTACTCTGGGACACGTGCTCAGCCTATTTGCTTCTCCTAAGATTCGTGGCACGATGCTCTATGCGCGCCCTCGAGGGTCAAAAAGACTAGTGGTAAAAATGGATGACAAGACCAATCGTCGATTTTTTGAGAATTTTTTCTATGTGCGGACCGAGCACCTCGTGGCGGACCCATATGGATTTCCTAACGTGTGGAATTTCGCCCGTAAGTCTTCGCCCCATATTAGTGAAGTACCCGGTTGTCTTTGTCCTCTCGCCTTTCTTGTTGCATGAACTGATCTACTTCGTTGCTTTGCAGCCGAGAAGCTACTCTCGCCACCTTTGGAGTGGATTCGAGAATGGGTCGAGGCCGTTCTTCCCCATACAGCGGGGGTTCGCACGTGGTCGACCTTTCATGAGAGATTTTGGCATAAGCCCCCTACAAGTGAGATAATGCCCTTATTTTCTATCTGTCCTCTTTTTTTTTTTTGTTTCAATCTTTACCTCTTGAACATCGTTTGTCATTGCTAGGGAGAGTTCGTAGAGTTAGGGCTCCTCAGCTAGCCATTCGTCAGTCGGTTGTGTCTACTTGTCTCGGTGCTGTAGATATGTGATTTTTGATCATCCCCAAAATTTTTCATATTTTAGCATGTAAATATTTAATTTAGGTCTAATAGCGCTATTTCAATTTGTTTTGACGCTTTTACTTTATTTTAGTACAAGAAAAATAAAAATTTTAAAAATTATATTAGTTTATGCAGTTTTCATAAATTCAAAAAATAAAATACAAAAAGTAATACCTTATTTTTATCTTTATATAACTTCAAAAATAAAAATATATAATTTCATTAATTAGGATTAACTTTGACATTGTATAATATTTCTATCTTATTAAAAAATAATACAAAATAAGAACAAAGAGTTATTGTGTAGTCTAAGCACCATTCGAAACTCTTTTTTAGGATAAAATAAAATAGATAAAAAAAAACCCTAAGAACTTAACACCAAAGAATCTAAGGATCAATGGGCAAAATATACAAATATACCTAAACCTACACTTTACCTATAAATATCAGGTAAACAAATTTGAAAACAACAAGAAAAAGAACGCCCAAAAGGGGCTGAGAACAGTAGTGCCGCAATTCAAGGACCCACCCCCTGAACCATCGTCTTCAACCTTTCCCCTCCGCGTTCTTCTGATTTTGTTTTCTTCAACAGCAATACAACAACGACCCCTTCAACCAGCAGGCCGATTTCAACAAACCGCTTCAGTCGTTTTGACGCACAACCACAAAGCCAAACACCCCTCCGCTAACGTCCATCGACTCGCCTTCTCATCTTTTAGCCTCAAAACAGAGGTCGTCGGCGACCTGAAGTTCCTCGTTTAAAGTTAGAGTTTGAGTCGATTGAGGTTCAAGGCTTTCCGGGTAGTTTGAGGTCCCATCGTTGGTCCCGTCGACTACTCGTTCGTTGTTCTTTAGTCGAGTTTGTGTAGTTGCCGACGAGTCCTTTGTTTCCCGATGAATTCTTTCCGAACTTCTGCATGTGTTAAAGAGATTTTCATATATAGAAGGTTCTGTGTAAATCATGGTCCATTTGCAATTTAAATCCAGGTATTACCTTGTTACTGGTGTTCTTCTAGTTGTCCATGGTGCAGATTTTTTTTTATTTTTTATAGAAATAAAATGCTTTATCGTTAGTATTTTGCTTCAGCTTTATGCTATCTGCTTTATAAGTAATTCTCGGTTTGAATTTATATGTTTACTCATTAATGTGTTTAAATTGTACTTAATACATAGAAATGATATACAGTAGCACCAGAATCGATCTCTTTGGGACATGTTCAATAACATGTTTGCACCATGGATATGATATATATATATATGTTAATTGTTCAATAATCTTTACTTATTAACCTTTGCGAAGATTGAAATGATATCTCGGTTAAGTGTTAGGTTTCATTAGTTTTTTTGGGTTAAATGTGTTACTTTCCTGTTGGTTGAGTTAATGATTAGAGGTGTGACATGCCAAATAAAAAATTACAATTGCATGGTCCTCAATTTAATTAATTTTGTATTGATCCTTAGAATTCCAGCCATGTCTTATAACAAATTTCTATGGCCCTCGCAAAGCTAAGACGCGTAGTTACTTTAGGCGCATACGTTAATAATATTACCTTCCTAAATACGGGTAGGTATTTTATGCGGCCCAAATCCAAATCCTAAAACGTTGATTAGAGTGTGCCAAGGATTGCGGGTTCGTTTGATGCGGTGCAAACAGAAAACACACTTTAAACGACGTTCATTTTCTCTTAAATAAATATTATATTAAATAAAAATGGTTAACCATAAAATTGGCACATATGCTCTTCATGTAATAAAATCAGTTAAAAGCTAAATGCAACAATTGAGCGACCGTGCTAGAACTACGGAACTCGGGAATACCTAACACCTTCTCCCGGGTTAACAGAATTCCTTATCCGGATTTCTGGTTCGCGGACTGTGAACAGAGTCATCTTTTTTCTCGGTTCGGGATTCAATTGGTGACTTGGGACACCATTAATCTCTCAAGTGGAGGCTCTGAATAAATAATAAATAAATCTCGTTCCGATTGTCCTTTAATTGGAAAAACTTCTTTACGCCTTTTTGCGGGGGTGTATAGCGAAAAAAGAGGTGTGACAGCTCTGGCGACTCTGCTGGGGATAAGGACCCAGAACGTTTTGTTCAGGGTTCAAAATTCGAGATTAGAATAATTGTGGTGTTTGGCTTTATCTGATTTTGTTACATGATATGTGCCTAATGTGCTAATTAACTGCTTTTACCGCTTTGATATTATGTGAACTGCATATAAACTATGCCGAAAAAGGGGGTTAAGTGTGAAAATAAAGCAATGAGGGCCCAGTTATAATTTTCTTTCACACTTTGTCAAGAAAAATGAAAATGAAAATTCAAAAAAAGAGTTTGCGCTTTTTCATTTTTTTTCCATAAATCAGAAAATTAAAAAAAGGAAAAAAAATGAAAATCCCAAAAGATTTTGCATGTTTCATCATTTTTCAAAAAGAAAAAAGACAAAAAATGTGTTTTCTATAAATTAGTTTTTTTTAAAAATATTTTCGCCCATATCCAAACAGCCCTATTACGCATGGTTTGATTCTCACGGGCGTGATATACGTAGGCAACCCTTATCGGGCCCAACCTCCTCTTTACAAAAATAACCAAATAATGTCAAAATGTTAATTTTTGTCATATATAAACCAGGTGACGCCGTTTTTGTTTAAAGTAGCCAAATGTTCCCAAACGGGGAGCCGGAAGGCCGGCTTTGCGTAAATAGCCAACTTTGGTCATGTTTTGATTTTTGACCCGCACAACCTTAAAATCTTCGTCCCCGAGACACTGAAAGGCCGTGTTTGCATCACTGGGTCATTTATTTTAAATTTTAAAAAAATAAACAAGAAAAGAATTTTAAATGAGTCGGGTTACGCCGTTTTTCCATAAATAGACGTTTGTTCAAAATTGGTATATAGGGAAAGGAATCTGTCAGTTTGTTTTTAAGTTTGTATTTCTTTCGATTAGAGTATGTGGTCGTTTGCTTTTGAGTCTGTATTTCGTTTTGTCGGAGGCTGTTAGTTTATGTTTGTCGATTTTTAAAACATTTGTAGTCAGAGTTAGTTTTATTATGAAAAAAACTGAAATTCCAAAAAAAATGTTTTATTGTTGTTTATCTTCTATCGGCAAGAACTACGCACGGTCTGATTCATGCGGGGTCATGATACGTAGGCAATCTCCATATGATTCGACCACAGCTAAAAAAAGAAGAAAAGCAAAGGAAAAATGAAAAATGAAAAGAAGAATTGAATAAAAGGGAAAAGATGTTGTTGATAATGAGGACCGGCTCAATCAATTCTAACATGTTTTGTTTTGAATTGTGAAGAAAGTTGAGGTGGTTGGTTTGTGGTAACTCATCCATACGACACAAGGTCGAATAGCAAGGCAGTCATGGTAGACAAAGGGTTGAACACATGTATTACTGATCCGTCTAGGGGCATTGTTGAGTCAGAGTCAAAGTTGAAAGAAGAGGTTTTGAGGTTGAAAAGACATAGTTGGAATGCAAAATGCTTGGGCCAGTGGGTGTCCTCCGCCATCAGTCTCAGATGCCCAACATTACATTCCAGAACCAATTTTTGAGGCCTCGAGTCCATACCATCACACTCTTCATTTTGAGTCTCCCGGTGAGACTACGAAGCTTGCTAAAACAGTGGAGCGGAACGAGATATCAAAAAAGCTGGAAGGGTTTAAGATGATGAAGTTTAATTTGTATGATAGGCTCGGAGATCCAGTGGACCATTTGAGGGATTATTGCAATAAAACGAGGAATGTCGGCAAGGAAGATGAGTTGTTGATGTCGCAATTCAGTGAAAGCCAGACTGGGGCAGCCTTGGAATGGAATGATAGTCAATATATCGGGAAGTGGCACACGCTGGGCGACATGGCTCGAGATTTTGTGCGACATTTTCAGTATGATAAAGACATTGTCCCAAACTGTTCCTCCCTATCTAGTATGGAAAGGAAACCAGGGGGAGAGCTTTAGAGAGTTTGGGCTCAGATGGAAGGAGCAAGCTGCTCGAGTCAATACCCCGATTGGTGAAGAAGAGATGGTTGAAATTTTCATACAGGCCCAGGGGCCCACTTACTTCAATCATTTGATCCCGGCCATGGGCAGACCTTTCGATGATGCGTTAAGAATGGGGGAGTTCGTAGAACAGGGAATCAAGTAGGGCAAAATAATGAGTTGCTCAAAAAACATTCAGGACACCTCGTTAAGATCGGAAGGGAGAAAGAGAAACAAAAAAGATGATCCAATTAACTCTCCTGATCAACATTTCCAACCTCGACATCGTACCCGTGAATATCCTCGTGCACTAGATGACCCTCCCAACGTTACTTTTCTCCACATGACTCCCAAAGACATACCTCACTCTCCAAGTACCCAGCTCCACAAAATGTCTATCCACACACACACGAGCATACCGGAAACCCCCTGGGTTTCAGGTTTTAGGCCAAATCAGGTGTGTAAGAACGAGAGGTTGCTGAAACGAGAAAAGGCTCTCACCCCTATTGGAGAATCATATGCAAGTGTGTTCCGGAAGTTGAAGCAAGTGGGCATGCTGAGGCAATTCAGATAAAAATGCCAAACCCTCTGAAATGTGATTTTTCTCTAAAGTGTGCATACTGCTCAGATGCTCCGGAGCATGACACGAAAAAGTGCTGGAAGCTGAAAAAAGCGATTCAGGAGATTATTTACGCGGGTAACAACGTCGTACAAAGTTCGTACGAATCGGACACCAGCAAAAAGCCATCGCCTGCACGTAATGGGGTAGACATGGTGGGTATGATTTGTTTTGAAAAGGAATGTGAGAACTCTGTAAGAGCCCTGCAGACCCAAAAACAATTTGTTAAGGATGATGTGACGAAAGTTTGTAAAGTTCCTAATGTTGGTGATGCAGAATTCAATGGCTAAGATGTCGTATTTGGTAATTGGAAAGACGCTCCATTCCTAGGTCAGCTGGGTAGGAGCTTTGGTGGTCTATTTTGTTGTCATTTCTGTTGTCCAGGTTATTTTCAGGGTTATAATTCGGATACTGTCTTGTAATTCAAACCCTTCTATCTTTTTATGTGTTTAGTTCCTTTAGTCGTCATATCTTATGTAGTGTTATCTAGGCTTGTTTTAGTATTATACCCCAGTTGTGTTGCTTGTTTTGTTGTTAAACCTTTCCACTGTGTGTTTAATACAATTCTCTATTTTCTGCCACTACTAGTCATTTTTGTTTATTTCTCTTTTCTTTCTACAATTTGTTTTCTGTTAGCTCTAGTGAAATGACTTGCACGCATAATTCTTGGTCTGATCTTTAAAACCATTTTTGAAGATGATGAGGGCATTTGAGGAAACACAAATAGATTTGGGTGTTTTGAGATTGTTTGACGCCTGAACCGTGAAAAATGGGTTAAAAAGGACAAGTCGGCCAAATTGACAGCGGGCCGGTCGTGGTAACAAGAGTAAGAGTGTTGCCCAATGGTACAAACGTGTGGAAAGGGCCGTTAATTCTGATGCGGTCAAGAGATACTATGTATGGTTTCCTTTGTTCTGATTATATTCGTTTGCATTTGGCATATTTTGAGGTTTGAAATGACGAAGGCATTTTCTTCTGCTATCCAAACATTTTGTTTTCTCCCCTTGTCACCCCTTTTGAGCCGTATTTGTTTTCTTTCATACCCATCTTTTGGAATCAACGGCACAATGGAGAAGCTCAAGTGCCGCAAGTTAGTAAAAAATGAGAGAAAAAAAGGAAAGAAAAGGAAAGAAGAGAAAGGGAAAGAAAAGAAAAGAAAGAAAGAGAAGAAAGAAAAGAAAAATGAAGAAAAGAATGAAAAAGCAAGAAAAATAGAAAGAAAAGAAGAGAAAGAAAATCACAACAACGTAGTTTCTATGACGTGAACTACGATTGACTTGATCCCGAAAGGGTACGTAGGCAGCCTTCCTCTGAGGTTCAGTCTCATCAAAATAAAAATCCAAAAGTCTCCAAGCATGAAACTGGGGCAGAAGTTGTGGTTGTTGTGAGAAATCTGATTCCGAAAGTTGTAGTTTTTAACCCATTTGAATTGTTTTGAGCCTTTTATACCCCTTATTTCTAACCCTGTCCAAAAATCCACATTACGGTCCAAAGAAAGACCTTTTGATCAGTCTTCAAGAGATGCCAAGTCAAGCAAGTAGAGGTGATTCATGTCAGGGGCAACATTCTGGTCCAAGCGGGAAAGATAAATTAAGAATGAGAAAGTCTTACTGATGAAAATACCCACGGGTTCCGCAAGGCGATGAAAGCTGAGAGAAATGAAAAATGAGAGAGTCTTATTGTTGAAAACCTTCACGGGCACTTTGAGGCGATGATAAGTTTATAGAAAGAACAAAATGAGAGATGCTTGATGGTGAAAACCCTTCGGGCACTACAAGTCGAATAAGGATTGCGAATCAGATTGGATAAGAGGAAGCATTGAAGCCTGTTTCACGGTGAAAAGGTACAACAAGAGCTGAACATCAGATTTGCTTAACAGAATAGGCCCCAGGTGCATGTCAAGGTCATTAGAGTCGGTATCCACATCCGATAGGTTTCTACTTTGTAATTTTCTTGTTAGGAATCATCTCTTTCTATTGTCCTTTACTCTGTTCCTTTTGTCTTGGTTACTTCCTCTTCCTGAGTCTGTTTGGATCAAAACAAGTGAGAAATGACTTCAAAATTTTCCATCAACCTTCTAATTGCACAAGACAAGATCTGGCTACTACATCAAAGTGTTATAAGTCAAGAAAGAGCGACAAGTGCAGTGAGTTGGTAACAAACAACATGCTGGGATTTGTGTGAAATACAAAGTCTTGGTATATATCAATTTGTGAACAATGCAACAGATGAAGGGTTAGGGTGAACGAATCAATATTCTTTGAGATTCATGTGAAACACAAAGTTTTGGCAGAGATCGGTTCTTGAGCAATGCAACAGATGGAGGATATTGGGTTTGAACAGAGCAACAGTATTTTATGATAAGGGTGACAGAGAAAGAGGTTAGTCAAGGAACAAGCAAGGCCTTTCAAGGTGAAATCAAAGTTATCATGGCAAGTGAAGGAGCAATCGCAGCACAGTCAAGGCCACAAACCAACCACTATGTTTAAACTCACAAGTTTTCTTTGTCTGAAACATGGAGGGGAGCTATGTTCATGTCAAAGCTTGGAAGGTTGAAATTTTCAGGTGTAATGCCCCAATTCTGCTTACGCAAATGCTATTGAAAAGATCACGCATCACTACTAAGAGAAACACTTCCTAGTCTGGTTTTTCAAGTTATATTTTGTTGTAGGAGACACACTTCCTAAACTGAGATTCTACCCTTAAGAGATGCACTTCCTAAATTGACAGTTCATTCATAGGAGATGCACATCTTAGTTTGAGTTATTGAGTTTTACCCCTAGGAGACGCATTTCCCAGTCTAAGTTTTCCAAATTATATTTTTGCTTAGGAGACACACTTCCTAAATTGAGAGTTCATTCATAGGAGACGCACATCCTAAATTGAGAGTTCATTCATAGGAGACACACTTCTTAGTTTGAATCATGAAAGTTCCACCCCTAGGAGACGCACTGCCCGGTCTGGGTTTTTCAAGTTATATTTTATTTTAGGAGACGTACTTCCTAAATTTAAATTCACCCCTAGGAGTCGCACTTCGTAGTTTGGGTCATTTAAGTTCAGCCCTAGGAGATGCACTTCCAAGTTTGAGCCATTTAAGTTCGACCCTAGGAGACTCACTTCCTAGTCTGATTCATTGAAGTTTTATGTGTAGGAGACGCACTCCCTAAATTTATATTCACCCCTAGGAGACGCACTTCCTAATTTGAGTCAAAGTTCGGCCCTAGGAGACACATTTCCTAGTCTGATTCATTGAAGTTTTACCCATAGGAGACGCACTTCCTAAATTGAGAAGTTCATTAGTAGGAGATGCACTTCCTAGTTTGAATCATGAAAGTTCCACCCCTAGGAGACGCACTTCGTAGTCTGGATTTTTCAGGTTATATTTTATTGTCGGAGACGCACTTCCTAAATTGAGGTTTCATCCCTAGGAGATGCACTTCCTAGTTTGAGTCATTTAAGTTCGACCCTAGAAGACGCACTTCCTAGTCTGATTCATTGAAGTTTACATGTAGGAGACGCACTTCCTAATCAAGGTCTTTCAAGTTATTCTTTAAGGAGACGCACTTCCTAAATTGATAGTTCATTCATAGGAGACGCACTTCCTAGTTTGAGTCATTAAGATTTTACCCACAGGAGACGCACTTCCTAAATTGAAAGTTCATTCGCAGGAGACGCACTTCCTAGTTTGAGTCATTGAGTTTTACCCATAAGAGATGCACTTCCTAAGTTGAGTTACACCCATAGGAGACACATTTCCTAAATTGATAGTTCATTCATAGGAGACACACTTCCTAGTTTAAATCATTAAAATTTCACCCCTAAGAGATGCACTTCCTTGTCTGGTTCATTGAAGTTTTACCTGTAGGAGAGGCATTTCCTAATCAAAGTCTTTCAAGTTATTCTTATTAGAGACGCACTTCCTAAATCGAGAATTCATTCATAGGAGACGCACTTCCTAGTTTTAGTCACTGAAGTTTTCATCCCTAGGAGATGCACTTCCCAGTTTTGGTCATTTAAATTCATCTTTAGGAGATGCACTTTCTAAGTTTGGTTCAATCAAGTTTTATTTTAGCAGACGCATTTTCTAGTCAAAGGTTCTTGATTTTACTCCTAGGATACGCACTTCTTAGTCTTGGTCATTTAAAATTTTCTTTAGGAGTGCACTTCCTAGTTTTGATTAATTCAGGTTTTATTTTCGCAGACACATTTATTAGTCAATTTTTGGTTTTACTCATACGAAACGGGAATCCGATTCTTGTTTGTGGTTTACTCTTTGCATCAATATTATAAGTGGTTTACAATTTCGGTAACAACTCACAAACCTTCCTAGTGCGAACTGGGGCAGAAAATTTTGTTTGTTTTATTTATTTTGGTTGCAGGAATCCAACTGGAGAACAAGGGAAAATAGTTCAAGTTTCAAGGGAAAAACAGTGTAAATGTTGGTAATCAGAAAAAAAAGGCACCCGAAGAATCAACGGAAAGCAATTCAAGTTTCAAAGGAAGATAGCATAGATTTCAAGGGGGTAAGAGAATTCACTTCAGAGCACAATTCAAGTTAGCAACAAAAGAAGCTCGCAGAAAGAATGCGAGTCAATAGTCCGAGATGATCAACAGAAGTTAGTCACAATAAAGAAAAACGAAAAAAGAAAGACAAGAAGTTAATCCAAATGCAGAAATTGATGAAAGATATGGGTTGCTCAAGACATGGCCGAGATCACAAGCACTGCATACCTGCTTTTGGTCTGAAAAGCTGAGGAACAATGAATTAGCACTTGCAACTAGCTAGCGTCAAGGTTCAGATCCAAAGTCTGCATGAAGAACCGTTCAAGACTTAGATCAAGCTTTAGAAGACTTATAGATAGGAATCGTGTAACTCGTAATTGACAGTCTTAGCTAGTCTTTTTCATGTTTTGAATTTTGATGTAATAACAGGACCACGGACCGGAACCTCTGCGGAACGGCACCTGACTGGCTCTCCACCTCGGCATACTCTGTCACCTCACTTACATCTGAACTACACGTGGTCTGATTCCTTTATAGCCAAGGATATGTAGACAGCTCAGATACCAGGGCTTGGTCACATTCCCCTTTTCTCTTAGTTTTAGTCTCTCCAAATAAGGGTCGGCTCAAAAAATGTCTAGTCGTTCTTTGTATGCAAACTCTTCGCATTTTCAGTCAAAGATGGGCTGCTGTAGAAATGTGATTTTTGACCATCCCCAAGATTTTTCATATTTTAACATGTAAACATTTAATTTAGGTCTAATAGAGCTATTTCAATTAGTTTTGACGCTTTTACTTTATTTTAGCACAAGAAAAATGAAAATTACAAAAAATATTATAGTTTATGCAGTCTTCATAAAAAAAATACAAAAAGTAATACCTTATTTTTATCTTTATATAATTTAAAATATAAAAAAATATATAGTTTCATTAATTAGGATTAGTTTTGGCATTATGTAATATTTCTATCTTATTAAAAAAAATAATACAAAATAAGAACAAAAAGTTATTGTGTAGTCTAAGAACACTTCTAGACTCTTTTTTAGGATAAAACAAAATAGATTAAAAAAAAACCCTAAGAACTTAACACCAAAGGATCTAGGGACCAACGGGCAAAATATACAAAATATACCTAAACCTACACTTTACCTATAAATAACAGTTAAACAATTTGAAAACAACAAGAAAAAGAACGCCCAAAAGGGGCTGAGAACAGTAGTGCCGCAATTCAAGGACCCACCCCCTGAACCATCGTCTTCAACCTTTCCCCTCCGCGTTCTTCTGATTTTGTTTTCTTCAACAGCAATACAACAACGACCCCTTCAACCAGCAGGCCGATTTCAACAAACCGCTTCAGTCGTTTTGACGCACAACCACAAAGCCAAACACCCCTCCGCTAACGTCCATCGACTCGCCTTCTCATCTTTTAGCCTCAAAACAGAGGTCGTCGGCGACCTGAAGTTCCTCGTTTAAAGTTAGAGTTTGAGTCGATTGAGGTTCAAGGCTTTCCGGGTAGTTTGAGGTCCCATCGTTGGTCCCGTCGACTACTCGTTCGTTGTTCTTTAGTCGAGTTTGTGTAGTTGCCGACGAGTCCTTTGTTTCCCGATGAATTCTTTCCGAACTTCTGCATGTGTTAAAGAGATTTTCATATATAGAAGGTTCTGTGTAAATCATGGTCCATTTGCAATTTAAATCCAGGTATTACCTTGTTACTGGTGTTCTTCTAGTTGTCCATGGTGCAGATTTTTTTTTATTTTTTATAGAAATAAAATGCTTTATCGTTAGTATTTTGCTTCAGCTTTATGCTATCTGCTTTATAAGTAATTCTCGGTTTGAATTTATATGTTTACTCATTAATGTGTTTAAATTGTACTTAATACATAGAAATGATATACAGTAGCACCAGAATCGATCTCTTTTGGACATGTTCAATAACATGTTTGCACCATGGATATGATATATATATGTTAATTGTTCAATAATCTTTACTTATTAACCTTTGCGAAGATTGAAATGATATCTCGGTTAAGTGTTAGGTTTCATTAGTTTTTTTGGGTTAAATGTGTTACTTTCGTGTTGGTTGAGTTAATGATTAGAGGTGTGCCATGCCAAATAAAAAATCACAATTGCATGGCCCTCAATTTAATTAATTTTGTATTGATCCTTAGAATTCGAGGCGTGCCATCTAGCAAATTTCTATGGCCCTCGCAAAGCTAAAACGCGTAGTTGCTTTAGGCACATACGTTAATAATATTATCTTCCTAAATACGGGTGGACATTTTATGCGGTCCAAATTCAAATTCTAAAATGTTGAATAGAGTGTGCCCAGGAATGCGGGTTCATTTGATGCGGCTCAATCCGAAAACACACTTTAAACGACGTTCATTTTCTTTTTAATAAATATTATATTAAATAAAAGCGGTTAAGCATAAAATTGGCACATATGATCTTCATGTAATAAAATCAGTTAAAAGTTAATTGCAACAGTTGAGCGACCGTGCTAGAACCACGGAACCCGGAAATGCCTAACATTTTCTCTCAGGTTAACAGAATTCCTTATCCGTATTTCTGTTTCGCGGACTGTGAACAGAGTCATATTTTTTCTCGGTTCGAGATTCAATCGCTGACTTGGGACACCATTAATCTCCCAGGTGGCGACTATGAATAAATAATAAATAAATCCCGTTCCGATTGTCCTTTATTTGAAAAAACTCATTTACGCCCTTTTGCGAGGGTGTATAGCGAAAAAGGAGGTGTGACAAGTGCAGTACCTGCTGCTCGTCCTTCTTCGACGACTACATCAGCCGAGTGTATGGCCTTGGTTACTTCGATTCGGGTAGCCTCTCAAGACGAGGTCCCATCTGGTGCTATCTGCCCTCAGAATGATTCGTCGTCGACCGGGGAGTAAAAAGGGTCGCCGAAGAGACGAAGGGTGGAGTTCGAGATGGTGCCTCCAACTGTGATCAATTTGGATTCTCCTCCGTCAATCCCAGAGGAAAATATTGTCGCAACGTCCACCACAGGGTAGAGCGAGTGGCTGAAGTTGGTGCTGGCAGTTAGAGCCAGGAAAATGTGGATCTCGCGATAGTTAAGATTGGGGTTCTCGTTACTGATGATGCATGACGTGCCACCGGATCAGAGAATCGGACCCCTAGCGCGGCCATGTTGACCTAGGGCACGCCTTCTTCACCTATGGCGGGTCACATTCCACCTTCGGCTGTAGAGAGAGGAAAGAGTGTAGTTGTCAATGAGTATGAAACCGAGTCTGACTTGGACCCTAATGATGTTTGAATGTTCGAGGAGGGTATTACTCACTTGGTGGTGCATGCAGAGGGGTCGGCCAATTTTCTCGAGATCCCCTCCGATGTGAACGTTTTGGCGCAAGGTGATAACTTGGTGCCGCAGTTCAGTTTGCTGTGTTCGGAAGGTAAGAACGAGTCCCTGCGAAATATTTTGGATGCCGAAGTGATAGACGAAGTGGCTATTATGGGTTTGCGGGTATGTTATCTTTGACTTCGGTTTGTTTTTCCTTTGTTGCGAACGAGCATTGGTTTAACTACTTTCGTAATTTTCAGACGTACCTGTTGGAGGTGGAGAATATCCGTAGGGCCAGTATTCGGTCAAGGATTTTTTATAGATGTTGGGGAAATATCGTCGCTATCGTAACATGTGTCGTGAGTTGCAAGAGTGGATGAGGACGGACCCTCGTAACCGGGATCTAGGTGAGGAAATGGAGAGAATGGATCAAGAGTTGTTGCAGACGATTCCTAGCAGGAGCGAGCTTATAGAGCATCTTCACATCAAGGATGGGGAGCTTGAGCTGAGTAAAGGGGTTGCTGCCGAGGGTGAATACCTTGAGGGCAAGTTGGGAGAGATACAGTTGTAGATAGATCATCCTCGGGCTTAGATGGAGGAGGCGAGCACCAAATGGATAGGAAAACTTTCTGTAATGGAGAGCAAGGTTTTTGGTTTGGAGCGCGTTGAGAGAGCCTGGTCTGAGGCCCTAGCGAAGGCGGCGGCTCTGAAAGAGACTATTCGCGTGCTCGTCCCAGCAAGAATCAGAGAGTGCGATGAGGCGAGGCTCGAGGAGTGGATCGGATCGGAAAAATCGATCAGGAGGCTATGGTTCTAGTAGAGAAAGTCGCGACCATGGAAGCAGAGAACTAGCGGCTGAGGGCCCAGGCTGGACCGTCCGGTGCTGCCGTACCTTGCAAGACTTATGCACTTTAGGTCTATGCCGAAGCCTAGTGGGATATATTCAAGAACTTGTGGGAAGCAGGCACCGTGTCAGAGGCAGCCTATGAAGAGGCGCGAGCGAAGGCTCGTGAGGCCTGTGTCAATTGTGGATTTGACGTGGTGACACCCGAAGCTGATGGGGGTACATGCAATGATGATGGTAAGCCCTATGGGGATGATGATGATGACAACGGTGGTAATGCCGAGTAAAGAAAAAACCATACTTTGTTTCTCATTTCGTTCTCCGGTTGGCATTTATTCACTTCTTCTTGTCGTCTTCCTCTTTTTTCTTAATTTTTCTTTTAGTTGACTGGTCTGGGCTGGGTGTAAGCGGCGATAGCCTGCATTTCTGACCATGAATAAAGAACTCTTTTTCGCTACTTGTCTTGCGTTTCAGCTTTCTTTCAATTGATTTATGATCTTGTCACGAGGTGAGGGCTCATTAGACGAGTCCTGGTTTTGCTTTTTCTCGTGTCAAAGGCTTCTACCCTTATGTGCGTTATTTTGAACTTATCAAAATAATTGCCCGTCTTGAGTTTAAACGAGGTTTATCCTCTCAATCTTTGATGGTGAAGGCCCGTAGCCTTAAGGGTGTTATTTCGAACTTATAGAAATAACAGGCCGTCTTGGGTTCGAACGAGGTTGAAACTGTCGATCTTTGATGGTGAAGGCCCTTAACCTTAAGGGTTTTATTTTGAACTTATCGAAATAACATCCCGTCTTAAGTTCGAATGAGATTGAACCTGTCAATCTTTGATGGCGAAGGCTCTTAGCCTTAAGAGTGTAATTTAGAACTTATCGAAATAATAAACCGTCTTGAGTTCGAACGAGATCGAACCTGTCGATCTTTGATGGCGAAGGCCCTTAGCCTTAAGGGTGTTATTTTGAACTTATCGAAATAATAGCCCATCTTGAGTTCGAACAAGGTCGAAGCTATCGATCTTTGTTGGCGAAGGCCCTTAGCCTTAAGAGTGCTATTTTGAACTTATCGAAATAACAGCCCGTCTTGAGTTCGAACGAGGTCGAACCTGTTGATTTATTATTGCGAAGGCCCTTAGCCTTAAGAGTGTTATTTTGAACTTATCAATAAACAACCCTTCTTGAGTTCAGACGAGACCAAACCCGTCGATCTTTGATGGCGAAGGCCCTTATCCTTAAGGGTGTTATTTCGAACTTATCTAAATAATAACCCATCTTGAGTTAGAACGAGGTCGAACCTGTCGATCTTAGATGGAGAAGGCCCTTAGCCTTAAGGTTGTTATTTCGAACTTATCGAAATAACATACCGTCTCGAGTTCGAACGAGGTCAAACCTGTCAACTTTTTGATGGCGAAGACCTTTAGCCTTAAGGTGTTATTTCGAGATTATTGAAATAACAACCCGTCTTGAGTTAGAACGAGGTCAAGTCTGTCGATCTTTGATGGCGAAAGCCCTTAGCCTTAAGGGTGTTATTTTGAACTTATAGAAATAACAACCCATCTTGAGTTCGAACGAGGTCGAACCTATCGATCTTTGATGGAGAAGGCCTTTAACATTAAGGGTATTTCGAACTTCTCAAAATAACAGCCCTTCTTGAATTCAAACGAGGTCGAACCTGTCGATCTTTGATGGCGAAGGCCCTTAGCCTTAAGGGTGTTTCTTCAAACTTTTCGATATAACAACCCATCTTGAGTTCAAACGAGGTCGAACTTGTCGATTTGATGGCGAAGGCCCTTATCCTTAAGGGTGTTATTTCTAACTTATCGAAATAACAGCCCGTCTTGAGTTCAAACAAGGTCAAACCTGTCGATCTTTGATGGCGAAGGTCCTTAGCCTTATGGTGTTATTTCGAACTTATCGAACAAAACCGACGATGACGCGAGGATATTTCTCCTCGTCCCTGGGTCATCCTCCTTGGATATTTAGCGGTTGGTCGCATTGACTTAGGGACGTAATCGTTCAAATTCAACCCCAACAATCCCTCCGCTCGTCGGGGTCGCAGCAAGATGCGTCTTCGATGGGCAAAATCGGTGCCTCTGTTCAGGGAGAGTTTGACTTGTCGAAATGTTACGATGTGACCGGTGGGAGACAATAATAATATCTGTTAGAACGTCGAAATAAACACTTTTCTCTAGATGACGTCAGTGCTCGCATGCGTCATCATTACGCGCATTCTCGAGGTAGAAAAACTAAATTGTTGGGTTTCCCGCGCTGATTTAAAGTCTTCCGCCTCGATTCCGGCTCCACCCAACCCTATAAATAGGGGAAGGGTTCAATTTAGCTTGAATTTTGGTCTTTCTTAGGATTTTTCTAGCCCTTCAATCTTGATTTTCATATTCCTCTACTTCCATTTTTGATTGAGGGTTTTCTTCGTCTTCATTCCGATGTGTGCAACTTTCTCTGAACAAAATCATGCATAAACCTCTCTGTAAAATTGAAAGGGTTCCAGCAGTTGTTCCGTCGAACGCACCACCTTCTTCCAATGGCGGAGAGGTGGAGATGGAAGAGAATGTCAGTCCTTTTTCCGTAGAAGCATTATTATCGAGGCATTCTTCGTCTCGATGTAATTTCAATAAGGATTCTCCCATTCCGATTCCAGTGCTTTTTGAGAAGGAGCAGAATCACTTGGATGACCTCCGCGCTAAATACAGTGTCCCTGCCCATGTAGAGATGGACCTAGCGGGGGGAGACTACGTTGACGTTCATAGGCCAGGGTATGTGCCTTCCATGAATACCCCTTTCTGATAGGATACAACCTTCCTTTCTTCCTTAGGGAAGAGTTTTGTAGATTCTATAACATCTGCCCAACGCAACTCACACCATAAACACTTAAGGTTCTTTTACTGCTGGCCAAGTACGCGGAATTGGCCGAATGTGATATCTCGGTTCATCATCTCTTACACTTGTTTACCGCCGGTTTCCTTATAGGGACATTTGCATCAAACAATTTCTAAGCAAATCAATCAAAAGAGATGAATGGGTAAATCGTAATCGAAGATAATAAACCCTAGGATAACTTGAATAATCAAAATATTAGTAATAGAAGTAGAGAACAAGAGAGAGACAAAGAGAAGTTGTAGAGAGATGAGAGAGCAAGAGAGTTTGTATATTAAAAATTGTCTGCCTATTACAAGGCTCAGATCCCCTATATATAATAGAGGATCCATATTCAATTATTGGAATGGAAAAATTAAACTACGTCCTACAACAGAACCAACGATGACGCAAGGTTGTTTCTCCTTGGGATACCGTATTTAGCTCAGAGGTCATCCAAGTGATTCTGCTCCGTCTCGGAAAGCACTGGAATCGGAATGGGAGAATCTTTATTGAAATCACATCGAGATGAAGAATGCCTCATTAATAATGCTTCCACCGTAAGAGCACTGACATTCTCTTCCACCTCCACTTCTTCACCATCGGAAGAGGGTGGTGGTTTCAACGGAACAACAGCTGGAACCCTTTCATTGTTACGACGAGGTTTAGGCATGATTCTGATTGAGGGTTTTCTTCTTCTTCATTCCATTGTGTGCAACTTTCTCTAGACCCTCTTCCAATGGCGGAGAGGTGGAGGTGGAAGAAGATGTCAGTCCTCTTACAGTGGAAGCATTATTACCAAGGCATTCTTCGTCTCGTATCTGATTTCAATAAGGATTCTCCCTTCCCGATTCTAGTACTTTCCGGTACGGAGCAGAATCACTTGAATGACCTCCGCGCTAAATACGGTGTCCCTGTCCACGTAAAGATGGCCCTAGCGGGGGAGACTACATTGACGTTCATAGGCCAGGGTATTGTGCCTTCTATGAATACCCCTTTCTGATAGGTTACAACTTTCCTCTTTTTCCCTTAGCGGAAGTGTTCTGTAGATTTTATAACATCTGCCCGACTCAATTCACACCATATTTGCCTTGCTGCTTGTAACGAATGTAACGATGATGAGATGAAATCAACTTTTTAGACTTCTTTCGTAAGATGATTAAGGCGGGTTATTTCCACCGCGGTCGTGTGGTCAGATTTTGACCAATACATTATTAATAATCATTTTTACTATTGAAATGATTGACATATCCTTAAAAACAATTTAGAAGAAATATAACTTTACATTATATTAAACTGGCGAATGACAAAAATGGAATAGACAAATAGTTATAATTTTGATTTAGGAAGAGTATTCCGAGACATAAAAAAATTAAGAATGAAATAGTACATAATTGGTCAAATCAAAATATTTATAAGCGGAATAATTGGTAGGTTGGAGATGACCAACCTATACCTTCAGATTGATTTTGGCTAAACCACATAGTGTTTAACATTATCAGTAATGAAATAAAGCCTTCCTATAACAGAAAAGAAAAACAATAATACTTCTATTTTCACCAAAGTAATTGTGTTAATATTAAATTGGTCATCTGGCCTTAAAAGTTGTACAAATTTAAATTATATCTATACAAAAAAAGAATGTTCGAAAGACCTGTATACTATAGAGAGTGAAAAATACAACACCATATGTTCTATAGTACTATACAACAAACTCCTATTTGAGAAAGAAAACACAAGGGACACAAACATAATTTGTGGATGCCAAATTTTGATAAAACTCCATTAACGATGAGATCGGAGAAAGAGTAATAGAGAGGAAGAATGGAGGAAACTTTCAGATATTTTTCATTAGAGAGATAGTGAAAAAATCAACTGTGTGTTACAAAATGTAATCCCCTTTGTACAATGGATTGGGCTGGTCCACTACATACAGATATAAATAAATACAATCTAGACCCAATAGGAAATGTAGAGAAAAAATGATCCAAAACTAAGTAACAACCCAATTAAAACTAACTAAGTAACAACACTTTCTTCTTGTATCTCAATACCCCCCGGCAAGTTGGAGGGTGAGATAACTCCCAACTTCCGAAGATGCAAGTGATGAAGAGCACCTCCGAAGGGCTTAGTAAACATGTTAGCAAGCTGGTCTACACTTGAAGTGTGAAGCAACTGAAGCAATCCTTCATTTATCTTTGTGCGAACAAAATGACAATCCAGTTCAATGTGCTTGGTGCGTTCATGAAAGACGGGGTTCTTGCCAATATGGATGGCAACCTGGTTATCACAAAACGAAGTAACAGAAGAAGAAGAAACAACAACAAAATCAGATAAAAGTTGGTAAAACCAACTTATTTCAGCAGTGGCTTTACTCATGGATCTTTATTCAGATTCAGCGGATGATAAAGAAACGACAGATTGTTCCTTGAATTTTCAACCAATTAAACAACCCCCTAACAAGAGGCAGAACCCACTGATGGACTTCCTACTATCTGGGCATGAACCCCAATCACTGCCACAGTATACACTAAGAGAAAGATCAGGAGAATTGTGTAGAAAACTCCAAAATCAAGAGTACCCTTAAGATACCCGAGCAATCACAAGAAAACTTTCATATGAGGGAGACAAGGCCTTTGCATGAATTGGCTCAAGTGCTGGACTGCAAAGCAAATATCAGGTCTTGTATGGGTCAGATAACTTATCTTACCCACAAGGCACCTATAAGTCTAAGGATTACGCAGAGGATCACCCTGATCAGCCAGTAACTTTTCAAACATTTCAAGGGGGGGGGGGGATACAACTGATGAGC
This sequence comes from Nicotiana benthamiana, assembly GCA_034376525.1. NCBI lineage: Eukaryota > Viridiplantae > Streptophyta > Magnoliopsida > Solanales > Solanaceae > Nicotiana > Nicotiana benthamiana. Next base: position 94,376,757 of record CM067323.1, on the reverse strand, counting down.
AATCGAAAGAATGAAACTCCTTGAGAAGATCTTTCAGAAATTTCTTCTGATGTAACAACACCCACGCTTTGAGTACAACTCTTAAATACCCAAGAAGCAGTTAAGATGGCCTAGATCTTTAATCTTAAATTGATCATGAAGAAAATGTTTTAACACATCAATTTCAACCATATTTGTCCCGATGATGATAATATCGTCAACATAGACAACTAAGAATACCATGTTATCACCAGAACCCTTTATAAAAAGGGAATAATCATTGAATGAATGTGAATAACCTCTAGATGCCAAGGACTGAGACAAATTTGCATACCATTGCCTTGAAGCTTGGCGTAGGCCATATAAATATTTTTTCAATCGACACACCAAATTGTGGGAAAAAGAATCATCAGATGCATTGGAAATAGAAAGACCATGTGGAAATTTCATATAAACTTCCTCATCTAAATCCCCATGCAAAAAGGTATTATTAAAATCTAATTGAAATAGTGACCAATTTCGTTTAACAGCTACAAAAATTAAAGCTTTAACAGTGGAAAGTTTGACCACTGAAGAGAAAGTTTCATGAAAATCTATTCCCTCAACATGTATATCCCTCTAATTACAAACCTAGCCTTATATCTTTCTATATTCTCATCAGTTTTGTACTTAATTTTTTATACCCTTTTGCTGCCAATTGGCCTTTTGCCTTTGGGTAACTCAACTATATCCCAACTACAATTAGTCTACAATGCCTCAAACTCCTTTCTCATAGCAGCCTGCCACTCAGGGATAGCTGCTACCTAAGAGTAAATATTAGGCTCAAAAACATGTTCACTAGAAGTAGACATAACTGTTGAATTAGCAGACCTGGAACCAGAAGTTGGCAAGTTACAAACATAATTCTGCAAATAAGAGGGAGGATTGTGAGGTCTAGATGACCTCCTTATAGATGGAAAATAAGATTCAAAGAAGAGAGGAGGAGAATTAGATTCAGAGTGAAGAGGAAGTGGGAGACTAGGGGGAGCAGAAGGATCATTGTGAGAAGGAAATTCAGAAGTAGAAAGAGATAGATTAGAAGAAGAAGGATATGCTGAAATATGAAAAAATAAATCATGATACATTAAAGAATGTTGTGGAACAGAATGATCGAATCATGTAGAAAAAGAAAAAATTGACATAATAGGGGAAGAAGATCCAGACTTGACAAAGGAAACATTTTTATGAAATACAACATCTCTAGAGGTAAGACATGTTTTATTTTGTAAGTCATACAGCTTGTAACCCTTCTTTCCAAACGGATAACTGATTAATACACAAGGAGTAGCCCTAGGCTGAAGTTTGTTCCTATGAGGTTTTGGAATAGTAGAGTAGCACAAACATCTAAAAGCTCTAAGATTGGAGTAGGTGGGGGTGTTTATTGTACAAGATCTCATACGGGATTTTGTGGTTTAAGACACTAGAAGGAAATATGTTAATCAAGTAGGTGGCTGTGAATATGCAGTCTCCCCAAAATCTAACAGGGAGACCAGATTGGAAAAGTAAGGCCCTAGCGATTTCCAAAAGATGCCTACGTTTTCTTTCTACAACTCTATTTTGTTGTGGAGTATGAGGACATGTTATCTGATGCAAATTCCTTTTTGAGAAAAGAACTTGGAACCAAGCATACTGGACCCTAATTCTAAAGCATTGTCACTTCTGACTACTTTGACTTTCAGCTGGAATTGAGTTTCATTCATAGCAATAAAAGCTTTTTAGGATGTCAAAAGCATTGCTTTTGGCTCCCATAAGGTGTGTCCAAGTGGCTCTTGAATAGTCATAAAATATTTTGAGCCAGAATAAGTGGGAGAATGATATGGATCCCAAGTGTCAACATGGATCAATTGAAGAGGTTTTGTGGAATGTATGCTACTGTCAGGGAGTGGTAATCTAGTTTGTCTGGCTAAAAGACATATTGGACAAGAAAAAAATCATTTGGAAGATAAATGTGACCCAAGTGTATATATATATATATATATATATATATATATATATATATATATATATATTCTTCATTTTAGAAAAAAGGAATATGTCCAAGTCTATTATGCCAAACAACATCCATTTTATTGATATTATTCAGATTTGCATCGGTACTAACATGTGTTACACCAGCATCAGCAGCATTTACATTTTTTGCATCATTTTGTATCCCAGGAAAAACACAAGCAGGAGAATTAACAGGAAAGGAAACAGAGAAATAACACTAGAAGAATAGCTAGAGGCAGTACTAGAAGAAACAACAGGTGGAAGAAGTAGCTTGTAGAGATTGAAAAATACAACACCATATGTTCTACAGTACTATACGACAAACTCCTATTTGAGAAAGAAAACACAAGGGACACAAACATAATTTGTGGATGCCAAATTTTGATAAAACTCCATTAACGATGAGATCGGAGAAAGAGTAATAGAGAGGAAGAATGGAGGAAACTTTTAGATATTTTTCATTAGAGAGATAGTGAAAAAATCAACTGTGTGTTACAAAATGTAATCCCCTTTGTACAATGGATTGGGATGGTCCACTACATACAGATATAAATAAATACAATCTAGACCCAATAGGAAATGTAGAGAAAAAATGATCCAAAACTAAGTAACAACCCAATTAAAACTAACTAAGTAACAACACTTTCTTCTTGTATCTCAATACCCCCCGGCAAGTTGGAGGGTGAGATAACTCCCAACTTCCGAAGATGCAAGTGATGAAGAGCACCTCCTAAGGGCTTAGTAAACATGTTAGCAAGCTGGTCTACACTTGAAGTGTGAAGCAACTGAAGCAATCCTTCATTTATCTTTGTGCGAACAAAATGACAATCCAGTTCAATGTGCTTGGTGCGTTCATGAAAGACGGGGTTCTTGCCAATATGGATGGCAACTTGGTTATCACAAAACGAAGTAATAGAAGAAGAAGAAACAACAACAAAATCAGATAAAAGTTGGTAAACCCAACTTATTTCAGCAGTGGCTTTACTCATGGATCTTTATTCAGCTTCAGCGGATGATAAAGAAACGACAGATTGTTCCTTGAATTTTCAACCAATTAAACAACCCCCTAACAAGAGGCAGAACCCACTGATGGACTTCCTACTATCTGGGCATGAACCCCAATCACTGCCACAGTATACACTAAGAGAAAGATCAGGAGAATTGTGTAGAAAACTCCAAAATCAAGAGTACCCTTAAGATACCCGAGCATTCACAAGAAAACTTTCATATGAGGGAGACAAGGCCTTTGCATGAATTGGCTCAAGTGCTGGACTGCAAAGCAAATATCAGGTCTTGTATGGGTCAGATAACTTATCTTACCCACAAGGCACCTATAAGTCTAAGGATTACGCAGAGGATCACCCTGATCAGCCAGTAACTTTTCATACATTTCAAGGGGGGGGGGGGGGGGGGGGAACAACTGATGAGCAATCAAAAGAATGAAACTCCTTGAGAAGATCTTTCAGAAATTTCTTCTGATGTAACAACACCCCACGCTTTGAGTACAACTCTTAAATACCCAAGAAGTAGTTAAGATGGCCTAGATCTTTAATCTTAAATTGATCATGAAGAAAATGTTTTGACACATCAATTTCAACCATATTTGTCCCAATGATGTTAATATCGTCAACATAGACAACTAAGAATACCATGTTATCACCAGAACCCTTTATAAAAAGGGAATAATCATTGAATGAATGTGAATAACCTCTAGATGCCAAGGACTGAGACAAATTTGCATACCATTGCCTTGAAGCTTGGCGTAGGCCATATAAATATTTTTTCAATCCACACACCAAATTGTGGGAAAAAGAATCATCAGATGCATTGGAAATAGAAAGACCATGTTGAAATTTCATATAAACTTCCTCATCTAAATCCCCATGCAAAAAGGTATTATTAACATCTAATTGAAATAGTGACCAATTTCGTTTAACAGCTACAAAAATTAAAGCTTTAACAGTGGAAAGTTTCACCATTGAAGAGAAAGTTTCATGAAAATATATTCCCTCAACATGTATATCACCTCTAATTACAAATCTAGCCTTATATCTTTCTATATTCCCATCAGTTTTGTACTTAATTTTTTATACCCTTTTGCTGCCAATTGGCCTTTTGCCTTTGGGTAACTCAACTATATCCCAACTACCATTAGTCTATAATGCCTCAAACTCCTTTCTCATAGCAGCCTGCCACTCAGGGATAGCTGCTGCCTAAGAGTAAATATTAGGCTCAAAAACATGTTCACTAGAAGTAGACATAACTGTTGAATTAGCAGACCTGGAGCCAGAAGTTGGCAAGTTACAAACATAATTCTGCTAATAAGAGGGAGGATTATGAGGTCTAGAGGACCTCCTTAAAGATGGAAAATCAGATTCAAGAAGAGAGGAGGAGAATTAGATTCAGAGTGAAGAGGAAGTAGGAGACTAGGGGAAGCAGAAGGATCATTGTGAGAAGGAAATTCAGAAGTAGAAAGAGATAGATTAGAAGAAGAAGGATATGATGAAATATGAAAAAATAAATCATGATACATTGAAGAATGTTGTGGAACAGAATGATCGAATCATGTAGAAAAAGAAAAAATTGACATAATAGGGGAAGAAGATCCAGACTTGACAAAGGAAAAAACATTTTTATGAAATACAACATCTCTAGAGGTAAGACATGTTTTATTTTGTAAGTCATACAGCTTGTAACCCTTCTTTCCAAACGGATAACTGATTAATACACAAGGAGTAGCCCTAGGCTGAAGTTTGTTCCTATGAGGTTTTGGAATAGTAGAGTAGCACAAACATCTAAAAGCTCTAAGATTGGAGTAGGTAGGGGTGTTTATTGTACAAGATCTCAGAAGGGATTTTGTTGTTTAAGACACTTGAAGGAAATATGTTAATCAAGTAGGTGGCTGTGAGTATGTAGTCTCCCCAAAATCTAACAGGGAGACCAGATTGGAAAAGTAAGGCCCTAGCAATTTCCAAAAGATGCCTACGTTTTCTTTCTACAACTCTATTTTGTTGTGGAGTGTGAGGACATGTTATCTGATGCAATATTCCTTTTTCAGAAAAGAACTTGGAACCAAGCATACTGGACCCCAATTCTAAAGCATTGTCACTTCTGACTACTTGGACTTTCAGCTGGAATTGAGTTTCATTCATAGCAATAAAGCTTTTTAGGAGGTCAAAAGCATTGCCTTTGGCTCCCATAAGGTGTGTCCAAGTGGCTCTTGAATAGTCATCAACAATAGTCATAAAATATTTTGAGCCAGAATAAGTAGGAGAATGATATGGATCCCAAGTGTCAACGTGGATCAATTGAAGAGGTTTTGTGGAATGTATGCTACTGTCAGGAAGTGGTAATCTAGTTTGTCTGGCTAAAAGACATATTGGACAAGAAAAAAATTATTTGGAAGATAAATGTGACCCAAGTATATATATATATATATATATATATATATATATATATATATATATATATAGAGAGAGAGAGAGAGAGAGAGAGAGAGAGAGAGCACAAAGAGTCTAGTAAATAAGACAATTCCATTGTATTGTTCTAACAACTTATGAACAAAAATAAGATTGTATTGAAAAGAAAGAACATACAAAACATGATGAATTGTGAAATTTGGAAATAAATTAAAGGATCCTATTAAATGGACTTTTACTTTGTAACCATTTGGAAGAGAAACCAGACAAGGTTAGGCAGTGTCCTTAGATTGAATAGAAGTTCTTTATGAGAAGTCATATGATAAGAAGCTCTAGAATCCATTATCCAAACAAAACTATCTACTTGTGAAAGCATGCATGAGTTGAGAGAAATACTTTCTGACAATAGCTTACCAGCAAAGTTGGCAGAAGCCATAAGAGTAGGAGTGGAGGAGGAATCAACACATATATGAGAATGTTGCAATAACATTATCAGTTGGGAAACTTGATCTTGTGTTAAACCAGAAATCATTGGAGCATTATTAGACTCAGATGGCTTGTTAGAATCAGAAATCACATTAATAGGAGAAGAGGAAGAATTTAGTTCAACATGAGCTGTAACATTCCTACTGGTAGTCCCTTTTGTGAACTTGAAATTTGAAGGGTATTCATATAACTTGTAGCACTTGGCAATAGTGTGACCAGGCTACATAAATAAGTTGATCATCCCATAGGATGAGACGTAGTTTGTCTCTTTTAACAAAATTCACATTAAGGTCCAACCTTTACATGTAACAAAACCCCCAAAGTTTTGGTATAAGTAATTACTTCAACAGATAGAGGTTTCCCAACATATTGTAAAAAACAGGTTTGAAGCAACGAACCGAAGACATCCAATGCCACAGTATATCAATTGTGACATTGGTATGAAGCATAGACGAAGTTAAAATTTTAAGTTTATGGGTTATGAATTAATTCAAGATTTAACTTTTCTTAGTAACTGAATTCGTAATTAAATATTTATATATTTACTAAATTTTTTAATACAAATATAAAATATAAGTAAAAGTTATTGGGTTCATCCGAATCCGTACCGCTCCATGTATGAAGTATGTCTTCTTTGGTGCTTGGCAGCGTGATAATCTCAATTATGGTCCATGAAAAGAGGAGCCCTAAATTACATTAATTTTATAATTACTAAAATCAATCAACTGCTCGATCGTTGACTGCAACATTCTTCTTAATCGAATCTTTGGTCTTCATTATTGTTTCCAATTAAGCCTTCAAGAAAAATAATAGTAATGTAGTACAGACCTGTCAGAAAACGCTACGTTTTGTTCTCAATTTCTTTAATTTGCACTATTTTAAAATGTATTAGTAGATATAAAAAAGAAAAATACAAGAATCTTTAGTATTATTGTTTAATCAAGTCAACTCAACTTTATAATTATGGATATTCTATAGGTTCTAGGATTCTAAAATTCAGAGACAACTCACCTCTTTTTATAGTTTATACACATATAGTCACAACGTAAAGATTTTTTATATTAAAAAAAAATAGTTTATCTTTTCAGATTAAATGTTTTTAATTTTATTTTTGGAGATGATTGAATAATAATATAATATTAAATTTCTTTCGCACTTCGCGCATATTCGACTGACTTGTTGCCACGACCCCACGTAGGGCTACACGTTCTCCTCGTTACCACCCTTGTGCTTTCTGCTTTTCCGCTGTCACTTCTAGAATCACAAAACTAATTACTAAAATCGTTTTGAGTTAGTTTGAAAATTTTTTTTAAAAAAAGATTTTTTTTGTTGAAATTCATGGTTTTAAGTAGGGGTGTTCAAAACCGATCCGAAACCGAAAACCGATCCAAACCGATGCTTAACGGCTTATTGGTAATGGCTTAACGGCTTAATGGATGGGGAACGGATTGAATTTTTTTTATTAACGGCTTATCGGTTTGGGGATGGATTATTCAATTTTCTTAACGGCTAATCCGTTAACCCGTTAAGAATATAAAATATATATATATATATATATATATATATATATATATATATATATATATAATTTAGTGATAGAATTGAGTTGTCTAATACATATATGGTTCTATGTGTGTCATGGAAAAAGAAGAATTGAAAGGTTGGTTATGACTAGAGGAACGACACCCCATGAAATAAATTTGTGCATTTTGGATGATTGCTTGTGGAAAATGGAGAACGATAGTTATTTATAGAAGAGGAGTGTAGAGAGTAGAATTTACCAGAGCACTTCAATTTTTAAAAGTTCATTGTGGGAGCTGAATGGAAATTTGTGCGATAGATTTTTTTGGTTATATCCGAAGCTTATGAGTACACATGTAGTGTGGCCTCTAACAGAAGATAAGTTCTATTTTATTTTTTTCGATACTGAACTAGTAGTGAATTTATCTATTTTATAATCTACATGTTGATGGCGATTGTTTCATTAGCTACATCATATTGCGTTTAAAATATTATTTTTTATGGCAATTCATTATTTCTGAGACGAGGAGAATAAGAGATATTTAGTGAACATGTATGTTAGGCCGATAAACCGCCCATTAACCGCCCTATAAGAGCTAACCCGATACCAATCCGCCCGATATCCTATCGGGTGGCTAACGGATTAATACATTTAAAAGCCGATAACCATTAAGCCAAACCGTTAAGAGTAAAAGCCGCCCAATCCGCCCGATGAACACCCCTAGTTTTAAGAGTTTAAGGGATAAATTCGTGGGACTATAATATTTGTGCGATTATAAAAATTTTTCATTAATTGTAAATTGAGAAATGAATAAAATGAAGAGTTTAAAGTTGAATTATTTCCAAATTTTAAAATATATTATTTATTTGGTATTAGACTAAAAAGGAGAGTAACTCGTTTACTTTGAGGTGAAGGAGTTGGAGTAGTATTTGAAAAGAAAAAAAAGACAAAACTCACTTATTTCGTTTTAATTTAGGTGAAATGGTTTCTTAGCCATCGAAATTTGTACCGAATTTTAAAAACCGATATATAAATTTTTGGTTTTTCCATTTTAGCACCCCAACTCGATAAATTACTTATAAGTGAACACCTTTAATCTTTGACTATGCTTATATGGCAGCAGCATAGGTGACGCGGTCAAAGTGCGTGTTAATCACGTAAAAATAGAGCGTCACTAGAAATACTGAACTTACAAATATTATAACTGAAAATAAATTTCTTTCTCGTCATAATTTCTTCCCGACCCCTTCCCCCCCCCCCCACACACACCTTTGCTCACTGCCATTTACACAGCTAAATCTACGGCCTCCAAAACACCAGATTTACACATCAGGTCATAGAAAATGAACTACTATTCCATCTCATTTTATATATATATATATATATATATAAAAGTTACAAGAAGCAAATCCCTATTTAAGTAATTAAATGATGATATGGGGGCGTTATTTTTCATAGAAAAAATAGATGAGAGACAAGAGATAAGCACATCAGCAAAATAATGATCTCCTACAAACAAATGTTACGAAATGCACCACCTTTAAAGGTCCTATCTCCAAGTTTTCTTCAATTTCTCTTAGATGACAGAAGTTTGAAAGAATTTCTAAGTCATATTTGAATTTTTACCATTGGAAATAGTGGCGGGGAAGGGAAGGTTTGGAGGAGCTATGGTGAAGGAAAAAAAAAAGAACAAAAATTAAAAAACCAATAAATTAATTTTAGCAGGGACGGGACCCAAATTTTACAAATATCAAACAATAAATGGTGTTAATATCTCCCCTGGTATTCACATTAGGCAATTGACATACACGCTCTTAGGGATGAGTTTATTATATATATTTTTATCGAGTTGGGGTACTAAAATGGAAAAACCGAAAGTTAATGTATCGGCTTTAAAATCCGTTACAAGTTTAGGTGATCAAGAAGCCACCATTTCGCGTTTAATTTTTGTAACGTCACTTAAATTAACAGAGTTTGTTTTTTATACTTATAATTACAATACAACATATTATTTACATGACAATTAAAATATTACAGTATTTTTAGATAAAAAAAATATGTCAGAATTTCTTGAACGAACTAGTAACGAAATAGTGTCACATAAAATCAGTGAAGAAGCTGGTGTGTTAGTTAAAGTTTTGGGCGAACTAGTAACTTTGATCAAAATTTAATATTTATCTTAAAAAAATTACATTAAATATATACTATCAAATAACTTGAAATGTTAGAATTTTGAACAAGTAAATTTTAAATTCTGATTCTACCATGTAATAAAGGGAATATTACATGTTTCTTAAAATCAGAAATAAAAAGAATTTAACATTTAAGCATTAAATCTTGCTTTCATTCCATATTCATTTTGTCGGATTTTGTAAACCTTGACAAAGATGATGAGAGTGAAAATATACGAAACAAAAACACTTACGAAATTAAGCAAATAGCCAAAGAGAGGTTTTTATTTGGCCAATGAGGGAGTAAAATGCGGGTTTTCTGCATAAATACACGTTTCTTCCCTTTGTCCAAACCCTACCTCATCATTATCAAAATTTTCCTCAACTTCTGTCCCCTCTCTCTCTCTCTCTTTATCCCCACATTTCTGTGCTCAACTCAAAAGCTTTTGCATGTACACATCACCATTTTAAACATTAATTAATAATAAAATATTTAATATATCAAGTTCGTGTCTATTTGTGTAGTGGTGGCTGTAATTAGACTCTAGAGTTCTTTAGTAGTTTGCTTCTAAAACTGTAGTTTTCTGTTTTGTGATTTGCATATCCCCATATTCCCTGGTTGTATTTTAATTTAGAGATACTTGAATTGTATGTTTCCTATATGTAATTAAAAAGGGACCATTTTTATGATTTTGCAATGAAATAAAGAGGTTAAGGTGCAAGTCATTAAAAAAAGGTGCAAATCATAAAAGACCAAATACATTAGGAGTGGAAAACGCAAAGAACTCTCCTAAAGTGAGCAATACGTTCGAGATCCAAATCATTTAATTTGAGCTTCAGTCTGGAAATAGAAATTGCTTTTGGTTCATCATACATTCGAGATCTCTATCAAAATCAGTACATGCATGCTATTAATAACTTGAGCACATATGCGTAAATTAAGAAAGATTACAATCGACTTGAATCTGGAAGCTTTTACATAATATATGGTGTCATCATATACGTATTTTAGTTTAAGATGAAATGAAATGAATATGAAAATTGTAGTGGTACAACGTTGTTGAGGTTCTGGGAATCCCTCGTTTTTGATAATCAACGTGGTACTTCTTGGGGCGAAGATCACTTTTACCCTGCGGCCGAAAATATTTATATCTGGTAGCGGCAAGAGAGTATATATATATATATATTAACGGCTATAAAATATTATTTTTTCGTTGTTTGTTTATTCGTATGTCTTCTCTTGTTGGATGATAGCACAGTACTGAGCACTGGTTCTCACTTTCGTGGGCCCTCTTTTTTTGTTACCTGGTTTGGTCTCAATGACTCTTCTTTAGTAAATATTATTAGTAACAGAAATGAGAAGGCGGTGATTTTTGGATAAGCCCAAGAGCAAGGTGGGAAGTTATTGGAGGGAAGGATGCCGGTATCTATTCGGAAACAACCTCTCTAATCAAGGATAGGGTTAAGGTCTGCGTACACGCTATCCTTCCCAGACCCCAATAACTGAGATTATACTGGGTTGTTATTGTGGCGGTGGTGATGGTTGTGATATTTTTTATGGGAATTGGGTATGGGATGAGAACTATCCACTTTATCAATCAAAAGATTGTAGGTTTTTGGATGAAGGATTTCGTTGTTCTGAAAATGGTACGCCTGATAGTTTCTATACTAAATGGCGTTGGCAGCCTAAAGATTGCAACTTGCCCAGGTTGGTTTATGTTTTTATTTTCTTGTTTCCATCAATGAAATACTATTACTCGTATTGCTCTGTCTTATGTATTTATGTTCTGCTGCTAATATCTTTTTGGACAGAATTTTTTGTTTTTCTTGCATAGCTTGACACACTATCGCTCTATTTCATTTTATGTGATACTTCTTTTCTCTTTAATCTGCCCAAACAGAATGATATGTATACATATTTAGAAACAATTTAACAAACTTATGATTATACCTTGATGAGATGATTTACAGCAACAAAAATGTTTACCACAACTACAACTATTAGTACAATTAGGCTTCAGTCCCAAGTCAGTTGGGATCCACTATATGAATTAGGACGGGGAAGTATTGTACGTCTTCATTGTGCTGTATTTTGAGAGGATTATTGTGATTATCTGTAGAAGGTTTTTCATAATCATTTGATTGAGCCTGGAAAACAAAAATTTAATGTTAATTACTACTTTGGGAACAGATTTGATGCAAAATATATGCTAGAAAAGCTGAGGAACCGACGTGTGGTGTTCGTTGGAGATTCAATAGGCAGAAACCAGTGGGAGTCTCTTCTCTGCTTGTTGTGTTCAGCAGTTTCTGATAACAGCTCGATATATGAAGTTAACGGTAGTCCAATCACGAAGCACATGGAATTATGAGAAAACCATTAGAGGGTAAACTCTTATGTTTCAATCACAGCCTTTATTTCCCTCGACCGATGAATAGAATATGATACATCACTTGGACTATTTCTTAAGTAAAATAGGAAAATCTACTAGAGTGGCTAGAAATAGAGCTGATATCGGCTAGAAAAGCTATACCAAGTACTCTTTTGTTTTTTTGGTTATTATTATCTATACCAGAAATAGGAATTAGGGCCACTTAATAATTATTCGACTGCTAAAGGAATATGTTATAATAAAAGAGCTGCTAAAGATTGGTATCCAAATTAGTGGATCTCTTCCTGTTCTTTCTTTGCACAATGTTGAAGGATTAATTGAACTGATGTAGGGGTCAAGTACTGAAAAGGTTGAGTTCCAATTTCTTTCTAAATTGTCCCAATGCATTAATTATACCTTGAACCTATGACACTTTGTTTATATGCATGACTCGAAAGGGAATAAGCATGTATCCATGTGCATGATTTGGCAAGATTCAGCTAATTGATCTGATACAGAAATATTCTTAGTTCAGCTCTACTTGGTTCATAGGGCATACTTAATGCTCCAATTTTAAATTTGATCAATGCAATTGACAGTAGAAAGATGTGCGATGATTCGCAAAATAGACACGATAATCTGCCATGGAAAATTAGATTTTGAGTTTCTAGGCTTCATTCAGGTGGCAAAAAGAAACAAAGGAGATAGAATGAATGTGAAGGTGGTTAGTAATTCAATCTCCACAAATATCAATAAAAGAGCTGATTGGATATGTTTCGCCCCTTCATTTTCCTTTATTGTCTCATCCTTTAGATCGGCCTACTTATTGAAATGAAATGGGTCAGATGAGGTTAGGTTGATACAAACCTGTTGACTTGTTGTGGACAAACTGTATGAGCATACAAGTGCTTCTAGTTCTATTATTTAGTGAAAATGATACTTTTGTTAGGATCAAACAACGATAATTCTTTTTAAGAAATGCTAAGTAGCTTAACAAGTCTGTGTACTGGAGTTTAGTCCTCTTTTCATCCCGATGAAGGTCAAGTTATTTGGATATCTTGCACTAAATGGTGTATGAATGTCAAAGCACTTTAAATGTGTATTGCTTTAGTAGAGCTGAAATACTTGATATATGTGAAGATTTACGGCTCTTGATTTCCTTTTCCTTGACAGCGGATGCTACTTCCAAGAAGGCGGAAAGGTCAACATGACGATGAGTGTGGAGACAGCATTTCAGAAGTCAATTCTGACATTGATTGATTGGATAGCTCGTGAAATTAACATGTCCAAGACCAAAATCTTCTTTCGTACTTATGCTCCTGTACACTTCAGGTAGATCTTCTCTCCTTTACTTATTTGGATAAGTTACACTTCACGTAATTTTCACACTTGATCCATCAGATGTAGTTGACTTCCATAACAAAAACAATCGATCATTGCCTCAACAAACACAGCTTGAATAAATCTTTTGAGGTCTTTTTTGTAGTATATCATATTAGAAATGTGAAGCGGAGATTAGCTGAGACTCATCTAATGTCACAGTTTCCATAATTATCTGTTTGTTGTATTACATGAGCCTTGAGAGGGTGAATGTAATTTTAGCGGCTGTGATTACGCTTCATTGATCTTGTATAGAGATGGAATGTGTTTATTCTTGAATTGGGGAAAGGAACTAATCTAATAAAGAAAGGACGTGTATTTTGTTTTATCATCTTTAGATTTGGCTCTATATTTGGGAACCTTGATCGCTATTACTAAATTTTTGGTAAAATTTGTTCGATCAATAAGGTGCGCGTAATATTGAATTTGTCTTGGTAATGGAAATAATATTTAAAACAACTTAGAAACTGATCAAATTTTTATAGAATCAAAATAGTGGGCAGTAGTCGAATCTATATATACTTTGAAATAGCTGGTTCAATAACTTAATTTCAATGATCAAACTAATTGTTGCCTACAGAAGGGTGCATTTGTAGCAGAACACTGAACTAAAATACCAATTGTCATGGGGGGATGGTCCTCTACATTTTGGCTTGAGGGAGGTCAGGATAATTTCCCCATCCCCACCCTCCCTCAAAAACCAAAAAAGGAAAAAAGAAAAAAATATTCAGTTTTGTGGTTTAAAACTAATATCTTGTTGGAGAAATTTTTCCTCTGTTCATTTCTTTTAGAGGAAAAATATTTTGTCTAATACATTATCCTTCAAAGAAGAGACAGTACTTCAAAGAAGAGACAGTACTTTAAATGAGCGGCCACACTGCCTTTTAATCAGGAAAAGATATCTTTTGCCACTGCCACTTGCTGGATTCACTAACTTGGAATGTTGATTAAGTTGGTTTAGTACCTGGTGTGATTTCTTGATTATTATTGTTTTTTTTGATTTGCACCGGATGTCCGAGTCTCTTCGAGCCCCGACTAATCCGGGGGTGCACAGGCCCTCGGCAAGAAGTTTCCCGCAAGTGCACCACGGTTAATTAAGGTTTTACCCAGTCCGATGGCCCTCAGAAGTTGTTTACACCCAATGGGTTTCGAACTTGAGACCTTGAAAGGGAGCAAACCCCAAGACTCAAGTCAATTGCCACCAGGCCAACCCCTGAGGGTTATTTCTTGATTATATTTTAGCTGCGAATTATTGGTATTTTGATTAATAATATATAACGAGCCATGCAAACTAGTCTAATGTGTTCATTAGATATTTAGTTTTGGTTGTCTCACTCGATATGCAATCAATGAATCACTGTGATGAACAGAGGTGGAGATTGGAGGACCGGTGGTAGCTGTCACTTGGAGACACTACCTGACTTAGGATCATCGGAAGAGCAGTGAATAACTCATTTGAATATAAGACGGTCCTAAATGAGCTATCACAGTTTGCTAACAAATCAAATTCTTGGACTATGGGTTTATTGAATGTAACGGGGAAGACATCTCGGAGAAGAGATGGTCACTTGTCTTTATATTATTTAGGGCCTAATGTGGGACCAGTTCCTCTTCACAAGCAAGACTGCAGCCACTGGTGTCTCCCCGGTGTCCCTGATTCATGGAACGAGCTTCTCTATGCAGTCCTCCTCAAACAGGAGTTATCTGGGGAACAAAACTCCGAATACACTTCTTCTCAGTTCCCGGAATGACAGCAGAGATGTCATCTCTCAAGCAGTTCACCTTGTTACAGCTCATAATTATCAGACGTGTAACATTGGAAAGGGAACTTGAGCTGGAGAAATCAATATGCCAATACCATCAGGTCAAATGACTGTGGCCTTCTTCGAGAATCAATGTGAAATTACGAAGAAAAGGGCGTCCTCACTTGAGCGGATGAGATACCTCCTCGGGTTCCAATTGCAGTTTGTGTGTACATTTGATTTTTTCCTGAATCCTTTAGTAGATCAGGAGTGAAATTTAGGTATTTAGTTTGCAATATTGTATAGTGTAAAGAGCATTGTGAACTGTATAGATGAAGAGACATTATCCATTTTGACAACACTGGAAAACAGTGATCCTTTTGATAGTTCATAGAACAACAATAGCTATGCCTCTAACTCAAGCAAGTCAGGGTCGGCTATATGTAGGGTGAGGAAAAATGTGGCACTGATGCCAGCCATTCGGTTCACTGCTGTAAAATTCTTCTTCAAATTGCAATGGTAATTGTATAAGTATGTTTTAAAGTTTAACTCTATTATTTCTGAAGTCAACATCTTTCGCACCTCCTTCTATATCCTTTTCTCAGTAAGAAAGATCTGAGCTAATAAACTGTTCCCAGCTGTGCTTTAGTTGGACAAACTAATGCTAGAGCTGACCTCAAATTTGGTGAAATCGTATTCGTTCAAGTTGACTCTTCAAATAATCTTTATTTGAAACCTTTTACGAAGGAGATATATTAGTTACATCTATACATGAAAATTAACATCTGGTGATATGAAATACGTCTACCAATATTGAGGTTCTATTTTATCATGGTATTAGATCCTAAGTTATTTACAAAGAATTCAAAGTAATAATTCTTTTAGTGGTAAATCAGTAAAAATAGATAAAAATTGTTAAAGAAAACAAATAATTACTCATTAAGGACACGAATCCTCCCTATATATAAGGGAAATGTCAAAAGGCACAAGAAAATGTTGTTATGTAGCACCAAGGTAGACAAGAATACATGTATTATCCCAGTTTTTCAAGACAGCTTAATTCTGAGATTAATCGTCAAAAGGGTATTGTTCATACCTTATTGTACAATCAACAAGCAAAACACGACCTCCAATTCTAGCATCACAACTAATAAGCAAACTATCTTTAGCTGAAGCCAAACAAGTTTTACAATCTTGTTTGGTTAGAGTAGTAGTGTTGTTATTGTTGCAAGCAGCATGTCCATATGCAAAAGCGTTTGGATAGGGAGAAATGTTGTGGTAGCCATATCCGTGGCGCGACGGTGTGGTACTCACTAGTTCT
Source organism: Nicotiana benthamiana (assembly GCA_034376525.1). Classification (NCBI taxonomy): domain Eukaryota; kingdom Viridiplantae; phylum Streptophyta; class Magnoliopsida; order Solanales; family Solanaceae; genus Nicotiana; species Nicotiana benthamiana. Next base: position 94,360,340 of record CM067323.1, on the reverse strand, counting down.
GCAAGAACATAGGCTAGACTTGCGGCAAAAGGATCATCTTTGAAATATTGTCCGCTGTTGCACTGGACCGTTGTCAAGTTGGTGTTGGGAATGGCCGCTTTTGCTACTTCAAAATTCAGTCCCAGAATGAGAATTGCCACAACTAGTATTAAGTTTGTCATCACTTTTATTATCTTTGGAGAAAACAGGTTTAACCCTTTTCTTCTGCATATGTTTCTGTTTTTCTAAGTATTTGAGATGATAATTGTGTCCTCCGCCTGTATGGGGGCAGGACAAGATGTAGCTTTCTTGCCTTTGTTGTCATTTTGTTTGTTTCCGTTTTGGTTTAGCGAAGCTTTGGTCCTTAGCAATTGTCTTTAGCTTTGGTTTGGTCTTTGGTGGTTGAGATTCGTCAATATGTGCTTAGTGACATAGTGTGATTAACATGTATATATTCATCTACATTCAATGACCGTATAAAGAGATTTTACATAACCAGTTAGTTAATTTCATCAAGTTATTTATCTTCTTTTTGTTTTGAGTTCTTCATCTTGTCTATTGTAAATAGTAGCTTATACTTTGTTTTTAAGTAGTTTATGTTAGGTGTTCTAATTTTACAATAATTGTTTTTCCTATCTCTTGAAGGAAAGAGCAATATGTTAATTGTAATTGTCTTGAAGTAGGAAATTATAAATCTCTCATATTCGGCTAGCCCATTTTCTTATAGGAAAATGTTTGAACTTCTGTAAATTGAGGATTTTTCCTTCTCATTCAGTAGCATCCACAATGTAGCCATATGAGGTTTGAGAGTCTTGTTTAGGGGGAGGGAGAATTTAAGGGACAAGTGTTAGTGTATCACTTATGTTTGTCTCTTCATGAGGTTGTTCTCTCGATATTTTGTACTCTCTTTTCTATATAGTGGATTGCTCATCTCCACATGTGGTTGTAAGTCAAATTGACTGAACTACATTAAATATTTATGTCTCTTTAGGTATATCTCTTTTGTTGTATGATTTGTCGTTGTTCAAGTATTATTTTACTAGATTTCGCACGACTGATTATTTTCGGTAATAACAATTTAATTCTATAAGAAATCTTTTATATTGTCGGTAAATAAAAATAACGATTGCTTGTAGCATCCTAAAGTTGTATAGAATTAATAAAAGACAAGAAGATAGATTTGAATAACATGTTTTTTCTAGGGGTGGCAAATGGATGGATAGGGCTGAATTTGAGCAGGTCAAGACGGATTAGGTCAATAAATGGATCATTATCCAACCCAGCTCAAAGTATACTTGAACTAAGATGGACTATGTCAAGATGAGCTAAACATTGGGTCATAACTTAACAAGCCTAACTTGACCCATGTTTTAGAACCATACTGATTTTGCATAAACAAAACTTTTTACCTTTTATATACCTCTGTATAAAAGATAAATAAATATTATTAGTATTTTGAGAATCAAAATATATTTTCTTAAGTAACAAATTAATATTAAAATGTGTAAGCTGAAAATTATTTTGCGAGGTGGGGTAGGGGAATTGGTGTGTGGATGGTGCAGAAAAAATAGAAAACAAAAATTTGAAAATACAAAAAATAAAAGTAAAAAAAAATCAAGGGGGTTTTGGGGGGGGGGGGGGGTTGTTAGGGGTAGGGTGGGTGGGTGGTGCCGAAAAATAAAAAAAAATTGAAAAACTTAAAAATATAAAAAGATAAAATAAAATTGGAGCAATTAAGTAAATTTCTAGATAAGTTGTGTTGAGATCCCTTTTTTTTTTGTGAGCTTCATGGATTGTATTTGGGCTAATTCATGAGTCAGAATGAGCTATAAAATATAAAAAAAATTTCAAAAACCACTATTGTTTAGTGACTATTAACTTTGTATAGTTATCATATACATAATTACTTCTTATAACTACTGTTCAGTTGCTACGCTGGTGTACTTGCGCTGCTGTATTTATGAATACATCAGGAAAAAGAGCCAAAATATCAAGGTAGTCCATCTGTACGTACATGTATTCGCGCCATGTATTCATGAGTACAACAGCAAAAAGCGCCTAAAATAAGGGCAGTCCAGTTGTACACGCATGTATTCACATGTATTCGCGCTGCTGTATTCATGAATGCATCAATAAAAAATGCCTAAAATGAGCGCAATCCAGCTGCATGCACATGTATTCACATATATTTGCGCTATGTATTCATGAATAGAGTAACGACAATCACCTTAAAAATATGTATATCTAGTTGTCTAAGAGAGAGGAAAAACATAAATAAAGTATTTCATGTCTTATTTCATGCCTAAATGGTAGTATATGTCACAATACGTATTTTGCTATAAAATATAAAAGGTAGCTATAGAAAATAATATTTTAAAATAATTTTTATTATAATAAATAGGGTGCATACCTTTGCTATAGAAGGCAAAATTTCCTATAAAATAGTTGATTCACTTGGGCTCAACCTAAATAGACCCATGAGCTAAAATATTTATAGTCCAACCCATTAATCTCTAGGCAGATTGGACAAATTGGATGGCTTTGAGCTCAATTTGTAAAAATTGCACGGGGCGCCCTATTTGGGCGCCCCCTTTTAACCTATAGCCGCTTAATCTTTTTGTTTGCATTCGTACCTACTTTTTCACATAACTTCAGCCCGCGGGCTGAATTATTTATTTTATAACTGGACAACTTAAGCCTGAACAACTTAAGCTTAACATCCTAAATATTTATTTTATAACTGGACAACCTAAGCCTAACAGCCTAAGTGTTTATTTTATAAATGGACAACTTATAATATATATATATATTACGTGGGCAAGATGTAGTAGTTTTGATCCAATTTTTATATTTGTGTTAAAAAATAAATTTAATATGTATAAATAATTTATTTAGAATGGCCTGTAAGCTGCCTATTCTCGAACCCAGAACCCATGTTTGCTCGGCTGGATCATAATCTTCCCAACTAATGGAGTAGCTCTTGTCTCTTTATCCATATTTCTATAATATAGGGGCACTAGTACTTTATAGCCGAGTAGATTAAAGTCAGACTTCAGCTTTTTTGTTGTGAAACCCAGCAATTTCACCAAGTTCTTCCACTTTTGTAGCCACCATTTCTACCTTTTCCACCAGCTCTAACAAATGAAATATAAAGCTTGCCAACCCAAGATTTTCAGTCGAATTCTCCGCAGTTTTTACAAGGAGACTTAGCTCTTGTATCATGCATTGTGTTCTTGGACTTATCAAAACTTTAGCACGACATATTTTCATGTCCCTTATGCTCTCTCCAGCCTCCTTCAGTATCCATGCAATTGACAATCCTATTGTTTCACATGGCTCCTTTATGCTGTTTCTTTGTGTTGGAGATGGCTGCTCATCAGTAACAAAGAGAAAATAATTATACGTAGTAATTTAAAAAAAGAAAAAAAAAGAACGAAGAGGAAGTAAACAGTAGTAATATCTTGAGAGGAAAAGAAATTCCGTCTTGAAGTAATATTTTTTTACCTCTCTGACTGATTGAATACATCCTTTGAATGAGAGAACTGAAGCTGAAAGCTCCCTCAGAACCTCTCCAATTTGCAAGTACTTCTCCCAGGGATAATAGAATCCAAATTTCCCATGCCAAGGTTCCCACTTCGCAAAATTTGACTGAAATAGTTCTCATATTATTAAATATTTATATCCAACATAATGGCTTTCCTAGTAAGAATTGTTAAAAGAATAATATACCAGTGACTCATCACTGGACTTTGAATGCAGCACTGATTTGCATCCACTGACGTCAATAGTTGGTTGTTTTTCTTTATCATCGGCTATCTTAAAATATTCCTCTAAGCACCCTGAAAATTAACGAGAAACACGTTAAACATCAGAATCAATGAGTAAGATATATACGTTAGGGAAATTTTCAAAAGTAGTATATTAGTTCTAAGTTTAAGTTTAATTTTATGCACGGGCGGTGCAAAATCAAGTCATTTGTAAAGGTAACAATTAAGTTTGGATGATAAGTATTAATACTATTTACTAATCCGGTAAAAATGTTAATTAACGTGGTATCACATGTTAAACTACACTAATAATAAGATAAATCTTTAAATAGTCAATCCATTATTTCAAGACTATTACTAAGACAAACATTAAGATGGCAATAGATTAATTATATGGTTCATGGTCATTTACCTTGGATAGAATAAGCAAGTTTATCAAACTTAGAAGCAGTGGAGGAATGAAGTTCATCACTAGCCCAGATGGGGTACATGAAACTTGTAAATATGCAGACAGCAAAACCCATACCAATGGTGGAAAGTCTCTCTCCAGCCAATTTCATGATTTTGTCAGCTCTTACTCCACACACTACTACCAAATTGAATGTCAATATGAAGATCATAACTCCATAGTCATATCTCTTCTTCACGCTCGGTATCATCCTTGAGTACGTTGCACCAGCACCTGTTCATCATATAATTACCATTAATGTTATATATACCTTTATTATTAGATTATATATATATATATATATATATATATATATATATATATATATATTCTGACAGTGTAAGGAAGGTTTTCACTTTAACTGATATAGCAGGTTATCTGTTTTATTTTTCAAATTTTAGTATGGCTAGTTACGTGTAGTTTTTTGTAGGCGACCTCATATTTAAGTATAATATAATGTCCAAATTAAGTGAAAGTTGTAGCTTGAAATAAGTGAACTAGTAATCTAAAAATAAATTAGACAATATGTTATCTTAGATTAAATTACACTGTTAATGTATAGTTAGAAGTGAAACTCTTATTATTTAGCTTCATTTTAGTAACTTTATTGTGACAATATTCACCAATGACAATCACAGAGATGCCAACAACCAAGGCTCCGCCAATTTCTCCACTTTTGTCAGCTAAAATTGCAGCCATACATCCCAATCCTCCGCCCAATACTGTACCAATCGCTCGGTTTATGCCTTTGCTTAGTGTAGCACCTGATAGGAGATACATTATCATTGGAATTAATTTATTTATTCTAATAGGGAAAACACAAATATATGATAGAAATCTTTACACTATTAAAAATAGTTGTATGTGTTTATTGACAGGAAAAAAAACGGATGAATGATTAAATGATATACCTGCGTAGAACTCGAACACAACCACAACAGTCATAATAGCCCACATGGCATTTTGTCCAACTTTCTGGAACAGAGGATCCAAAAGATATAAAAGCGACACCAATACCAAAGCCAGCCCAACTTTAACACTATGTATTATTTTCCTCATATCACACTTGCTTGTTTTTTCCTTGAGAGATGAAACAATATCAATAAAGGAAAGTTTAGGTTTCTGCTTCTTTTGGTCATGTTGAGAAATAATTTCTCCATTTGGAACAGGTACAACGTTGGAGCTCATAATTCCTTAATATTTCTTCAAAAAACATGTAAGTATGTATTATGCAGAAAAGGACGAGGGAATCAAAGAAGGGAATATGGTCTATATATAGGACTTATAATGCAGCTCAGATATTGTGGATACAGCACTACCTTTTGCACGCTCGGCCCCCATTGGTTTGGCCAAAAGAGGTGTGACAAACGAAATTTCCATGGCATTTTACATGTTTTGCTCTTTCTGGTAAGATCAGTTTAAATTATGTATTCGAATGATAATATGATGTATACAAGTAATTAAGCCTCATTTAAATGTAATATCATAATCTTCAAAATAAAACAGGTTGCCTGCTACAAAATATAAAGACAACTCGATAATATAAAAATTTCTAGCATTCAAAGTATATAAAACTTAAACTCTTTTTATAACTGTACAATTTAAAGTCCCATGCTGATTGAGGTAATCTACTATTTTCTTTTATATGATCTTGAACAATTTCACTTTATGAGTTAGTTTTGTTGGGTTGAACTAGGCATAATTTCCATTTTCTTATTTTGGTACACAACCAAACTCCTTTATATCTTTGATGGATTTAAGTTATGTGGAATGACAAAGTTGTTTAGCTCAAAGTTATTACATACTTTGCAAGAATAAAATAATAAAAATAAATTGAGGGTCAATCATAGCAGATTGTAATAATCGAGAGACCAAATGAAAAAATGCAAGAGACAAATGTCATTCATTCGGGAGAGAAAGTTAGAGATCTTTGATTGATGATATTGATTTGGTCTGCCTCTCCATGGAGAGATTCAGAGCCTTACAATGATATTCTCTCTTCTCTCGAGAATCGTGATGAAGAAAAAGAAGCAGCCCCCTTTCCAGGGCTCCTTCTCTTAGTATTTATAGATGTAAGATATATGAGCTGGCAGTGATAGCCGTGACTACGCCGAGGCTTCGTCCCTATGATGGTGAACAGACCGTAGCCTTAATAAGTGAGTCAGCCGATGATCGGGTATGACGATTAATAAGCGGTCATACCGTTAATTAATTACGAATTAACTTGGGATATAATTTATCTTGCTAATTATTTCGAGGTCATATTTTGACCCATACAGTTAGCCCCTCCGCTTATCAAGGTCGTGCCTTGACCGAGCTCGATGAGCGGACTTCTCCGGACGCGGTTCCGATTGTTGACAACCCCTTTTTCGCTCGAGGGAAAGAAATCGGGTTTGCAACATTATGGGTGGAGTGACTCTTTTATCCCCTTTTTCGGGAATTTGGGATATGGAGTTTGAAGAGTCGCCACCAAATGATTATAGTGCATTAGGACACTTTTTGAGAAAAGAAGAAGGATTCGGAGGAAAACCAGAGTTTGGGTAAGGACTTGAGATTATCTCGAGATATTTGGACTTCTAATCCTAGAAGGGGAGAAAAGGGGATGAGGGCATATATGGAGTTTAAAGGTAAAAATGCTAAGGCATCAAACAAAACAAATAGAACATAAGGGAAATAAACATACATACAAAGGCTGCACATAAAACCCCTTAAGCTATACAACAATTAGCTTAACATGACTTGCAATTACTGATTTGGTCTTAAGATTAAAACTGACAGTGGACAGATTAGTTTAACACATAGAGTTGGATAATAAGTCTACTTTGATCCCCTCGGGTCCGGTTTGTTAGAAATTAAAGTATTTTAGGCAGATGATTTAGAAAATACCGATTTTAGAAAAGGTAGTCAGACATAGAAGAACTTTAAAGGAAAGATTGCAGTAAGTTTATCAGCCGGTTTTGAAAGAATCGGATGGTTTGAGTGAAAAAATGCAGACGAGTTATGCAAAAGTTTCAAAGACAAGAGTATTTTGAGAAAAGAGTTGGTTGCAGGACTGTTTTAAAGGCAGTTTCAGAGGCTAATTAAAATGCTTAGGCAGAACTATTTTAAAAAGATTGTTCATGGAAAAGAATGCAGATTTGTAGAGTTTGAAAGCACACATGATTTACAAAAAGGTTTGTTGAAAACATTACTAAAAAATGTTAAGAAACTGCTGTTACTTAAAACGGCTCAGGCGAGTTGAAATTAATCCTATAGGCATGACATCTTGGTTTCGTCTTTTAAAGGGGGTTGTTAAAGCATTGATAAAAGATGATCGTAATTGTCCTACAGTTTGCCTAACGCATATGCAGTTCCTATAGACATGATCTCTATTATGATTGCAATACAAAATCCGATAGGCATGATTTCTGAATGGTATGCAATATTAACGTCCTATAGGCATGTTTTTTAAGTGATTTGCAATGTTGAAATCCTATTGGCATGATTTCTAGATGATTTGAAATATTGAAATCCTATAGGCATGATTTTTACCCCTTGACTAATGCAAACAACATAAACCCTCCCACACTCTTTTACTAATATTCCCCAAGTCTTTTTACATAGTTATTACAAAAGTGAAAGGGAAAGACTAAAATAAGTACATCGAAGCTAAAACGGACCCGAGGAAGCCTAAAGCAACCTTAATGTCCAACACATGTATTTTACCAAATTCGGGCTCCAGATTCCAAGGCCTTATCTTAGAGTGTTTCAATGTTCCAAGGGCTTTCAGGAAGCGCAGGCAATACTTACACCCTAAAGATTGAATAGAGTAGTGCAATGTGTGAAATTACCAGCCCTACGGCATCCAAGTTCAGAGGGAACTCTAGGGTCCCTAAGCATGGTTTACCATAGGGGGATAGGACTTAAACAACTAAGAATAAGTGTAAAGTGAGGGGATTAGAGGAAGACCAAAGCAAAGGATGGTCATACCCAGTCATGGGTGGGATTGACACACCCCTGATCCTTTACTTGATTTAAACAAATAAAAGAGCAGACTTTCAGAAGTCAGACAGGGGTCTGAGTGGTGAATAGGACACTACTAGACCCTAGTCAAGGCTCAACACACAAAAGGATTAAAGGAATGGGATTGATTTGAGTGGAGGTTCCAAAATAACCTGATCCTAGGTCAAGGATAGCAATAGGATGCTACCTTAACTTTGGAGATACTCACATACAAAGGGGGATTAAAGGGAAGGGGATCACACGAAAGCATTTATGCAAGCATAACAAAATTAAAGCCGTAGGGACATGGGGGAGGGATATAACATGGTGAAATTTAATTGCATAATATAAGAAAGTCAGGCGCAAACATGCATGTGAAACATATGAAAGGGATAGGTAAACACATAGTTTTGGAGATGGTATTTAAATAGTGGAGACCTACCAGTTGCAATTCTCAAATAGCAGAACAAGAAAATAGAACCCTATAGTTTAGCCTTGGCTTTCATCCGGATAATAACAAGCAACAACACAAGTAGCAGAAAAGAGAAGAGAGAGTCTAGTGTGTGTGTGTGTGTTGAACTGAATTGTTCGTGTTTGAAGTAAAAGGGGTGAGGGTTTTTATAGTTTGATAGTAAGCAGTAAGTAAGGCAAGAAAATAACTAGTATCAAGTCATAATCAATTAGGGAAAGTACTCCCTTTAATTAAAGAACCAGACATTAGGTAAATAAAATAGAGTTCCATTTATGGAAAGAAAATCGAGAATAAGTTGTAAAATAAAGGGTAAATACATATAATGTTTTGAAAGATACACAATTTTAAGGAAATAAGGCAAGAACAGAATCACCAATCACATAGTAAATCAAGGAAAGAGGGATTCGAACCCAGTATTGCATTTAGTTCGAAAATAAGTCCCAGTCAGAGAATCAAATAAGTTCATAAAAATCAACCCCCAAAATTAGGGTTATTCGAAAGGGAAAATATGACTACAAAAGAAATGCACAAATTCAAACATGCAAGGCTAAGATTAGCAGAATAGTCATGCAATCAGAGAGTAGAATAACATAGGCATGAAATGGAATTAGAAGTTCTCGCAGAGCTTAGCAAGAAATCAGAAGCACGAAAGGAGTTTAGACAGTTAGGGTTTTGAAATTAAACAAGAAGCAGACAATCACACACAAAACTCAGAAAACCCTGAAGTCTAGGGTTTTCACCAAACTTCGAATTCAAAGAAAAAAGAACCGCGAATCAGACAAGCATAAACTCCGAAAACACTCGTGAGAAAGCAGAAAATGTAGTAAAAACTCACTAGAAACCCCAGGTAAAGAAAATATATAGAATCATGGTTAAAACACTTAAGAGTCTACAACAAAGTAAGATAATATAAGAAACCACAGTAGAGCAAAATAAAAAAAAAAGAAGGATCTGAGATACCCTAATTTTTTGGAAGATAAATAGTTTAGAAAAAAAAATCGGCAAAACATGGAAAACACTTAGAGATCTTAGAGAATAACATAGATCTGAAGCAGATCCTAAAGAGAAACGGAGAAGAAAAACCTCAGAACTTAGGGTTTCAGAGAAAATCCTAGAAAAATGAGAAAGGCCTGGAACTGATTAGTCTTGAGTCCAAGTTGGACTCACAAAGCTAAGACTCGCCAGAGAGAGACCGAAAATGGCCAGTCAGAGGACCTCTGAGTCGGTGGTCTTCAAGATTGGACTTCGATCTTTGAACAAAGGGGCCATAAAAGGGAGTGGAGGGTGAGTATAGGTTGCACGAAGCCTGAAAAGCCATGGTTTCTAGCGACGCAAGGTCGGAAAATGGTCAGAGAAGGGCTAGGGTTTCAGGGGTGGTTGAGAGCATTTGTGGACGGAGAGTGTTCAAAGTCGGCTGCTGGTGTAAAATGACTAGGGTTAGAGGGCATTGTTGGTTTAATTAAGGAAAGGGAAACGTGGGCCGTTGATTATAACAATCAACGTTTAAAGATGGGGATCCGGGCGGGTAGATTAATAGGGTATGGGTCGGGTAATAAATGAAATTAGGTCGGAATTGGGTTGGATTGGGGTTGAAATTTAGGGTGCAATTTGGGCTACAATTTAAATAAAAAGGGGCTGCAATTTAAATAGCCAATTTTCCCGTTTTTATTTTATAAAAATAGTAAATGGTGTGTAGAATCAAATTAAAAATACTGAGCTAATAAGAAATGCATAAGTACTAATTTAAAAATATTAGGAATAATTTTATGATTATAAATGCTATTAAATCGAGAAATAGACTAAACTTTTCAAATTTCATGCAGTTTTAATTTAAAAAATACCAAATGGACTTGTAAAATTATGTTAAATTATGTAAATTATATTTTTGTGTAAACGTGAGAGTAAAATAAATAATTCACCAAAATGACAAGTGTTGGGAACAATTATTGGATTTTATAGTGCAAAATAGACAATAAATTGGTTTTAAAAATCCTTAAAAAATGTGGAAAAAGTACCAAAACCCTTTTGGGTGCTTATATATGCATATACATGCTATTTTTAAAGTATTTTTAGTATATAAATACATAGAGAAAAATTGGGTATCAACAGTTGCCCCTCTTTACCCGAGGATGATGAAAGAGTTATCGGGTAAAGATAAGATGGCCAATTTTGATCGGAGATGGCGATTGTAAAAGGATATTAACCGCGCTCTTGTTTTCGAGCTTCCTACATATTCTTGGTTTTACAGGAATCAGTCCATATGTAGTTCAGGAACCATTGACGGAACATGCCAATGGGAATTCGAAAAAATGGACGTGATGGTTAGATATGAGAGGGTGCTTGGAATCGGACGAACTGCGGAGAACTGGAGAGGGATCGCTCCTGCTGAGACGGCCATGAGCCAGTCGGAATACCTGCAAATGCGTGATGTGCTTATATATTTGTGTAATTTAAACATGATGCAAGTTCCCATTGGACCATGAATGTTTGTCTTTGGACGGTTAGGGTATTGTCGTCAGACTATGATGTCCTGGGCCATGAAAAGTATAGAAGTAAGTGTTCACAGGCCATGAAATGATGTTCTTCGGCTATTATATGGTGCCTTCGAACTATGACGCCTTTGAACGAGTTGGCGATATTTCAGCCCATGAGAAGGTGGTAATCTTCCAGCGAAATAAATGCAAAAGGTGGTGATCTTTAAGCCAAAGTGGGAATTTAAAAGCTGGTGGTGATATTTCAATCGGATGATAATTTAAAATACAGGTGGCTGTGTTTCAACCCTTCAAAAAATAAAGCAGCGATATTTCAACCATGCAGGGCGGAGACAATACTTTGTCTCGAAAGGAATATAAAAGCCTTATGCAATATGGAGGTAGAGCTTCACCTCGGAATGCAGAGAGTAGCCTTATGCAGAAAATGCAGATGGAGACAGAGCTTGGTCTTGAAAGGCAGATAGTAGCCTTATGCAATGTGGAGGTAGAGCTTAACCTCGAAAGCCAGAGAATAGCCTAATGCGAAAATGCAGATGGAGATAGAGCTTAGTCTTGAAAGGCAGATAGTAGCCTTATGCAATGTGGAGGTAGAGCTTAACCTCAGAAGGTAGAGAATAGCCTTATGCGAAAATGCAGATGGAGACAGAGCTTAGTCTCGAAAGGCAGATAGTAGCCTTATGCAATGTGGATGTAGAACTTAAACTCAGAAGGCAGAGAATATCCTTATGCAAAAATGCAGATGGAAACAGCTTAGTCTCGAAAGAAAGATAGTAGCCTTATGTAGGATGGAGGAAGAGCTTAACCTCGGAAGGCAAAGATTAGCCTTATGCGAAAATGCAGATGGAGACAGAGCTTAGTCTCGAAAGGTAGATAATAGCCTTATACAATGCATGAATGTAAAAAGCTAATAGTAGTAGGTTTCTTAGCTGATAGACGATTTGCGAGATTAGGACTGCTGGGGTGTCCGGATAGTGACCCTATGAGGGTTTCGATCCTGAAGAGCGAGTGTTCTTTGATACGTAACTTGAGTTCCTGCAACCAAAGAAAAGTCGTGAGTTCTGTATGGGAGGGGGGGAGGTTAGTTCGCATCCTCCACCTTTTGGCGTCGTGTACTATGGGGGGTAGCATTGTTAACGATGGTGGTGCAAATGATATTTATGCATGACTTAGTAAATATAATGCAATTACGTACATAAAAAATGATTTTATTTTTGATGAACAGACGACTACAACGTGGTTCAAGACGCGACAACCTCACTTGTTCAGGAATTTTGAGGGTCCTTCCCAAAATTCTGCCCCAGTTTACTGGGCTGGTGCTGCTGGCGAATGTGCTGAATAACCGAATGCGGATCTATTTTAGAATTTTGAGGGTCCTTATCAAAATTCTGCCCCAGTTTACTGGGTCGTCGCTTATGAAGAGACTGTCAAACTGACTTGAGAATTTTGAGGGTCCTCGTCAAAATTCTGCCCTAGTTCCAATAGCGGGGGAAAATGGAATTTTTATTAAAATGTGACCGAACCCATAGGGATGCCTATGTATCCCCTTTTAAACGGGAATTAGGTCAGGCGTAGTTCAAATAACATCACAAAAGAAAAGCATATGATCAAATGTATTATCTTTTCACTTCCTCTGAGTTGATAGGTTTCGGCCAGACTTCTCCGTCCATTTTTGCAAGAATAAAGGCTCATCCAGTTAGAACCCGATGGACCATGTACGAAACCTACCAATTGGGAGAGAATTTCCCTTTGGCTTAATCTTGATGCAGAAATAATTTCTTTAATACCAACTATCCTGGCGTGAAGTTCCTTGGATTGACTCTCTTGTTGAAGGCTCTGGACATTCTATTCCGATATAATTGATTGCGACAGACAACATTCATTCTCCTTCCGTCTATGAGGGCTAACTGATCGTAGTGACTCTTAGCCCATTCTGCATCCTCTAATTCTGCTTCTTCTATGACCCTTAAGGAGAGAATTTCTACCTTGAGGGGAATGACCGTATCTGTACCATAAACCAGGTTGTAGGGAGTGTCCCCGATTGATGTGCGGACCGTGGTACGATAATCCAATAAGGCAAACGACAAATTCTCATGCCACGCTTGTGCCTTCCAATCATTTTCCTTAGTATCTTCTTGAAGTTCTTATTGGCTGCTTCTACAGCTCCATTCATTTGAGGTCTGTAAGCTGTAGAGTTCTTGTGTCTAATCTTGAATGTTCCGCACATCGCCTTCATCAGGTCACTGTTGAGATTAGAACCGTTGTTGATGATGATTGATTCCGGAACCCCGAACTGACAAACCATACGATCTTGGACAAAATCTGCTACTACTTTCTTGGTGACTGCCTTGTAGGATGATGCTTCAACCCATTTGGTATAGTAATCAATTGCCACTAGGATGAACCTGTGCCCATTTGATGCGGCTGGTTCAATTGGTCCAATGACATCCATCCCTCAAGCGGCGAACGACCATGGTAAGCTTGTTGCAGTAAGCTCGTTTGGCGGCACCTTTATCATATCTGCCTAAATTTGACAATGGTGGCATTTTTGGACGTACTAAATGCAGTCCGTTTCCATAGTCATCCAAAAATACCTTGCTCGGAGTATATTCTTTGCCAAAACAAAACCATATATATGCGGTCCACAAGTCCCAGCGTGCACTTCCTCCAATAGCCTGGTTGCTTCATTTGCCTCAACACATCTAAATAATCCCAAATCACGATTCCACCTATACAGGATTCCTCCGCTGTGAAAGAAATTGTTGGAAAATCTCAGAAGTGTTCGTTTCTGAGTAGCATTAGCGAGCTCTAGGTACTCTCATATTGTCAAGTATTCTCTAATATCATGGAACCAAGGTTTCCCATCTGCTTCTTCATCGACGTGAGCACAATAAGATGGTTGGTCATGAATCTTGACTTGGATGGGATCAATGAAGCTTGTATCTGGATGCTGGATCATAGATGATAAAGTGGCTAAGGCATCGACGAACTCATTCTGTGTTCTGGGAACATGCTGGAATTCCGTCTTTCTGAATCTGTTCCTCGACTCCTATCCGTGGTGTAGATAGGGGAGTATATTGGAATTCTTGGTTGTCCATTCTTCTCGAACCTGATGTATGAGTAGGTCCGAGTCTCGATCACTAATAGTTCCTAAATGTTCATGTCAACGGCTAGTTTGAGCCCTAAGATGCAGGTTTTGTACTCGGCCATGTTGTTGGTGCATAGGAATATGAGCTTAGTGGATACTGGGTAATGCTGACCGGTTTCTGATACCAAGACCGCTCCAATACCAACTCCTTTGAAATTTGCGGCTCCGTCGGAAAAAATCCTCCAACCGTCATAAGATTCTGCAATGTCTTCTCCTATGAAGGCTATCTCGTCATTAGGAAAATACGTCTTTAGGGGTTAATATTCTCCTCCTACAGGATTCTCGGCGAGGTGATCTGCCAAGGCTTTCCCTTTGACCGCCTTCTGGGTAACATAAACGATGTCGAATTCACTTATCAGTATCTGCCACTTGGCGGGCTTGCCTGTAGGCATAGGCTTCTGAAAGATATACTTCAATGGGTCCATCCTAGATATGAGATGAGTGGTGTAAGCGTAAAAATAGTGGCTCAATTTCTGAGCTACCCAGGTTAAAGCACAACAAGTGCGCTCTAATAAGAATACCGAGCCTCGTACGGGGTAAACTTCTTGCTGAGGTAGTAGATGGCTTGCTCCTTTCTTCCTGTTTCGTTATGTTGACCCAAAATACAACCAAATGCTCCATTCAATACTACAAGATAAAGCAATAGAGGTCTCCATGGCTCAGGTGGAACCAAGATTGGCGGCGTTGACAAGTATTCCCTTATTCTTTCAAAAGCCTTTTGGTAGTCCTCAGTCCATTTAATGTCGGCATCCTTCTTTAGAATCTTGAGGATGGGTTCACAAATGACGGTGGACTAAGCTATGAATCGGCTGACATAGTTGAGCCTTCCTAGAAAACTCATTACATCTTTCTTGTTCTTTGGTGATGGCAACTCTTGATGGCTTTGACCTTTGACAGGTCCAACTCTATACCCCGGTGGCTCACAATGAAACCTTATAACTTTCCGGCTGGGACCCCGAATGCACACTTGGCAGGTTTTAGTTTCAAGTTGTATCTCTTCAGTCTGTTGAAGAATTTTCTCAAATCTCCCATGTGATCTCCATCTTTCCTGGATTTAATGATGATGTTGTCCACATACACCTCGATCTCTTTGTGTATCATATCATGAAAGATTGTGGTCATGGCTCTCATATAGGTAGCACCAACATTCCTCAAACCGAATGGCATCATTCTGTAACAGTATATTCCCCATGGCGTGATGAATTCCATTTTCTCTGCATCCTCTTCGTCTATCCATATATGATGGTATCCAGCAAAATAATTGACGAACAACTGCAGCTCATGTTTGGCGCAGTTGTCGATCAATATGTGCATATTTGGAAAAGGGAAGTCGTCTGTAGGACAAGCCTGGTTGAGATCCCGGTAGTCGACACAGACTCTAACCTTTCCATTCTTCTTTGGCATTGTCATAGCGTTGGCTAACCATGTCGGATATTCCACTACTTCAAGAACCCTAGCTTTGACTTGCTTGATGACTTCTTCTTTGCATTTCAAACTCATGTCTAGTTTGAACTTTCTGAGTTTCTGTTTGATCGGTGGGCATGCCGGATCTGTCGGCTGTTTGTGAGCCACAATGGATGTGCTGAGACCAGTCATATCATCATACGACCAAGCGAATATATCCTCATATTCTTTCAAAAACTTTGTGTATTGTTACTTTTCTGATGGTGACAAGTGTACGTCGATTCGTGTTTCCTTGACATTTTCTGCGTCTCCAAAATTAATGACCTCAGTTTCGTCTAAGTTAGACTTAGGCGTGTTATCAAAACTCTCAACCTCCCTGAAAACCTCTTCTGGTATTTTGTCCTATTCTGAATCTATGTCCGTTTGTCGCACTGTCTCGTTGCAAGTTACAGTCGTTGGTTCATCATCAAGATATCTAACAGTAATGCTGTGTAAAATAAATTAAATGGTAGAGGAAATAAATGAGAGCGAAATAAAAAGATAAACTTGAAAATGATTTTAATTAAATTCATAATTGTCTGAAACATAGGAGCTTTTTTCGAAAGTAAAGACAATGCTGAAAAGTAAATTCAACTAAAAGTAAAGTGCGATGCATATGCGTCGTTTAGCCTTACTTCCTCGAGGCTCTGCGGGCAATGGTGGTCCTGATTGACCAATTGGTGAGGTGCTCTCCCCGGTTTACAACGTTAATGGAAGGGCCTTCCTCCCCTTCCTCCTCGAAGATAACACAACAATCCATATCATCCTCCAGAAATAGGTTCTTCGTTGCTGCCAGTGTCTTGTCATCCTCTAATCCATATATGACATCAGCAGGCTGAAAGATCTGCTCTAACTGAGGTAGAGGGTGCTCCAGTGGGTAGTTGGGGCCGCGCCATAGTGGCGACCAGTGATTGAACTCCTCCCAAGTGTATTCATAACCCAGGGAAAAAGTGGTTCCATGCTTCTTCAACTGGATAGGCTTGGTAATACCCTGGAGTTTCTTGCCAAGCCCCTTTCCGGGCTCGTATCCACTCCAATTCAGAATGCTCTCAATTTTGTAACCCACCACTTGTCTTTGTCTATGGCGTTGACTCGCTCGATATGATGGTATGTTTCTCCACCAATTTTGCTCCTACCTCCGATCATTGGGATGGACTGGCGACTATATATGGGGTTGCTACTGTCGCCATGAATGATTACTTCCTGATAATTCCATTTAAATTATACAGCTTGATGCAAAGTTGACGCCACAGCCTCAGCGGCATGGATCCAGGGTTTTCGCAGCAACAAATTGTAGGATGCTGGTACGTCAATGACTTGGAACTCAACGTCGAACTAGGTGGGTCCCATCTGCAGGCATAGGCTAATTTCTCCAATGGTGGACCTTTGAGATCCATCAAAAGCTTTGACACTGATATCCCTGTCTTTATTCTCGTGCAATCATTTGTCCAATGTCCTGAGAGTCACCAACAGACAAATTTTGAGGCTGGATCCCTCGTCGGCTAGAATCCTGGTGATAAAGTGATCCTCGCATTGCACAGTAATGTGCAACGCTTTGTTGTGACCAAGCCCTTCTGGTGTTAATTCATCTTTGTGGAAGGTGATCTTATGGCTTTCCAGTACCTGTCCCACCATGTTTTCCATTTCGCCTCCTGTTATGTTGCTGGTAACATAAGCTTCACTCACTATTTTCATTAAGGTGTTTTTATGTTCCTCAGAGCTTTGTAGGAGAGCCAGAATAGAAATCTGTGCTGGTGTCTTGTTCAGTTTCTCGATGACCGAGTACTCTTTGGCCTATACCTTTCTCAAGAGGTCATCAATTCTAGTTTCAACAGCTCGCCCCGAAGCCTGATTGCTAGACTCAGCTAAATACTCTGGGGTGTATACTCTGCCTGTCCTGGTCATGCCCTGTGCGAAAATTGCTTCTTCAGT
The DNA here is from genome assembly GCA_034376525.1 of Nicotiana benthamiana. Taxonomy (NCBI): domain Eukaryota; kingdom Viridiplantae; phylum Streptophyta; class Magnoliopsida; order Solanales; family Solanaceae; genus Nicotiana; species Nicotiana benthamiana. The sequence goes on along the minus strand of CM067323.1, from coordinate 94,342,681 downwards.
ATATGTCTTTCCCTTCCTTCTAGCCTCAACGGTGTAATCCCAAGGTATAACATTTGTTTGGAACGGGGTTACGTCTGTCATGGAGACTGGAATTGGTGCCTTAGGAGGAAACACAGTAACTTCAAACAGTGTAGGTGCCTTTGGAACCTCGAACTCAACCTCAATTGGTTTTGGCACCTTTGCAGAATGTGCATCAAACTCGAGTGGCATGGATACATTTACCACGTCGCCCTCAGAGGGTTGAATCTGGACAACAATGGCATTGAGAGTAACTGTTGGCTTCTTAGGCTCGTCTCCTTCAGCTATTAAGCTAATTGACCCCTTGGGGTCATAATCATCTTTGATCTCGATCATGTGGATACCTCCACCCTTGTGGTCATGCAGAGGGTTTTTGTAGACATTAGGAGGGAGTTCCTTTGCTACAATGACCTTTATGTCAATCAAATTCTGAATTTTGTCTTTTTACGAGCGACACTCGTCAAAGGTATGGCCTTTCATCCCGGAATGGTATGCGCAAGTCTTGTTTGGGTTGATCCACTGGGAAGGGTTTTCTGGAGTTACGGATGGGATATGGGTAACTTAACCGGCTGCCTTGAGCTTTTCATATAATTGGTCAATTGGCTCGGCTATGGCGGTATATTATCTAGGAGGTTTACGGTCAAAGTTTGTTTAGGGCGAGGGAAATTTTGGCGGGTAGGTGGTGATGGGTAGTGAGAATGTTGCGCGCTATATGCTTGGTATACGGGTGCGGCTTGGGAATATCTGGGTGAAGTGGGTTGATATGTAGGTAGTGGAGGTGATTGGTTATCAAGTGGTGGAATTTTTTAAGTGGGTTATGATGCTTGGTAAATTAGGATAGGCTGATATGTGAGTGGAGCTGAGGGATAGGTCTGGTATTTCATGGGGGAGTTGTTCCTTTACAGAGCCATTACGGAATTTACATCCTTTTTCTTTGACGAGCTACAAGACTATAAAGCCTTGTTGGTAGCTTGCAATGCCTCGACGTTAGTGACCTTACCGTTTTTGATGCCTTCTTCAATCCTTTCTCCCAATTTGATGATGTCCGAGAACTTTTGACCCTCAATTAGCATCAATCTCTCATAGTACTGTGGATCTTGAGCACGGACGAAGAACCTGTTCATTTGTTCTTCCTCCAAGGCTGGCCTGACCTTAGCAGCTTCTGACCTCCAACGAGTAGCATACTCGCGAAAGGTCTCTGTGGGATTCTTCTTGAGATTCTGGATATAGAACACATCTGGTGCATTCTCAGTGTTGAACCTAAGCCAATCCATAAAGTCAGACGCTATGTTCACCCAACTAGTCCATTTCTTCGGATCTTGGCTACTATACCAGGATAAAACATCACCCTTCAAACTCCTCATGAACAAATTCATGTGGATTTTCTCATTCCTTCTGACTCCTACTAACTTGTCACAATACATTATCAAGTGGATCCTGGGGTCACCTGTGCCATCGAATAGTTCTAACTTGGGAGGTTTGTACCCCTCCGGAAGCTAAATGTCTGGTTGAACAAAGAGATCTTCGTAATTCAGCCTTTCAACACCTTTGTTACCTTCAAAACCTTGGACCCGGCTAGTCAACTTCTTGTTCTCAGCGGCCAAGTTTTGAATGAGGGAGCTCTTGTCATTTGACTCGACTGCACTGGTGATTGGCTGACTGTAATGTGGTATAATGTCCAAAAATATTGGAATGTTATGGTCATTTGTGGTGTTTTGTGTTTCAGAAATGTGCAGTGGAGTGTTATGAGTGGGTTTCTTTGGAGGTTGTGGGATGTTTCGTGGTGGTGTGGGGCTCTGGATGTTAACATCAGGTGTGGCAAGAGTGATTGACAGGCTTGCCAGGTTTCTAACTTGGTCCAATTCCTCTCGGAATCTTAGCAAAGTTTGCTCTAGATGAGCAGCTGTCTCCTTGGTGATTGCAACATTCTGAGAAGTTTCTTCAAGTTCCTTTCTAGTGCTTGTATCTCTCATTTTGCCTTTGTTCCTGTTTCTGGTAGGACTTGGAGGAGGAGGAGGAGGTGGTGGAGGACCTTTGGATCTTGTGGAGTACGCTGATGGTGCCAGAATGCACGAACTAACCTTTGGGGAGGGGTATATAAATAAAAGAAAAACAAAAAAGGTAAAAAGTTAGTGCGGGTTCTGATAAATAATATTTCCATATTTAAACACGTTATGCAATAATATAAGTCGTTTCCTATTTTGGGTGCCTCGTTGTGCCCGAGGTAGGCCTAGTGACAAATAAAATTTGGAGAACTTATAACACTAAATGCCTTATTTTATTGATGAAAACAAAATGAGTCTAAAACAACTAAATGATAAAGACGTTACTAATGGTTAGCGACCTTATTACCAAAAAGCAGAAGAGTAAAAATCCTTTCTTTCCTCCATTGTATAGCTGGATCAATTCGCACATTCCTAACAATAGGTAGGCTCGAGCCAGATGTCCGCCTGTGCTCCTCTCAGCATTTTGGAAGTTTTCAATCCTTTTTAAGAACTTCTCTTCCAACTCCACTAGACCCTGCACCTGATACCCCAAACGATTGTTGGTGTTGACAGCCATATCCTTCCACTCGTTGATCAGCTTCTGTGGGCTTCCTGTATTTGCCGATGTTCATTCTCACATTTTCTCATTCTCTTGCGCAATTGATTGTATTTCACTTGCACTTCAGTTTTCTCGTCAATAATCCTGTTACTGTGGAAAAACCTTGGACGACCCAAACCAATGTGATCATCTTCCAACCAACTTGTGTAGTGTAGGACACACCCGACATGAGACCTATCTGGTTCAATAGACTCCTTCCCTAGAACAAGCTTGAAGTGCCACATATGTTGAGCATGATACCTGTGCGGGCTATCATCATCTTGAATGTCAGCCTTGAAATGGCTTATTTTCTCTATCCTGGGTATGATTTGCTTCCTTTCAGCTTGCCTTATGGTTCGGAAAGGGACATAAGGATGAGTTCCCCTCAGACCAATGAGTATTAGGAATGGTGCGTCACGAGAACGGACAATGAACTCCCCTGTTCCCAACCACTCGAACATCTACTGAATTTGCTATTCTTTTAGATTCTCTAATAACTCTACTCATCCACTGGCGTCCTCCAGTTGAGCGAACATGTTGGGCATGAAGTTCATTCGCTTTGGGTGACGAAAAGTGATATGGTCATCCCAATCCCTGTCTATGATTTCCTGTCTGTAGTAGCCTTTCTGAAGGTGTTCCATGAGGCATAGTTGAAGTAGCAAATCACAACCGTCAAAATGTGGAGCCCCTTGTTGACACTTGCCCAAAGTTCGATAGATTTCAGCGAGGATCATAGGTACTATGCGGAAGGACTACCCGTCGATCCCTTCATTAAGGTCTTGGTAACCATGGCTAGTCTGGTGTGGATCCTAGCCTTCTTTATTAAGATAACGACTATGCCCTAAAAGCAAAACATACACACAAACACCTTTCTATGTTTGTGTCCCAAAGAGGTGAGGGCGAATTCATCCATGTAGGTGCGATAGGACTTACTGTGGCCATATCTCTCGTACAAGAAGTAGAATGGTATGTAGGAATCCTTCAAGCAAGAAAGGTCGGGATTTTTCTTGAGTCCCATCATTTTAAGAAAGCCTCTACTTTTGTGATTCTCCGACATAAGCAAACCCGGAGTCTCCAAAGGGATGCCAGCTAGGCCCCCTATTTCTTCTAGCAAATGGGTCATTTCCAAATCCTTGAAATGCAACACTGGTTGATCACCATCCCAAAACAAAGTGGCAGCCTCAATGATTTTGTTGTTGGGTTGGATTTCCAGAAGTGAGGCAAAATTTCCTAAGTACTTGCGGACGAGGGTTTGATCACTTCCATGAAGATCTTCCCACCAGCTTAGCAACCTTGGGTGGATGTTGGATACCATACAGAATCTGGGGACCTCGTGCCCTATTTTGTGCAAAACAAAGCGTTAGTCCCTTAACCCCACCGGACTCGACTATTTAAATCAATAATTAGCAGAAAGCGTTTAGTTCTCCAAATAAATGCACATAACGGGAAGGGGTCTGTTTGGGTTTCAGGAAACCCGATGGACTTTGGCTTAGGCTTGTCTTAATGAGTCATTATGCGGACAACATAAGTGACTCGGCTAGGCTGACCATGATGCATGAACAGCTTAAAGGAATAAGGTTTCTACTTTTGGAGTGCTAGACAAGGTACCCTTGAGCGGACAACTCAAGAGGGAAAGGCGCGGGACCGTCGACTACACCGTTGATCAATTGGTTTTACAGAAAATATTCCTTTGCCACATTTAGGGGGTTTATAATATTGGAAGGGCGCAACCACTGATTATATGCGTTGCTATAGGATTTGTTTTGGCATGAGTGGAATATGATGTTGAGAGATGCAATTACAATAATGAAACAAATTACATGTATTTTCACGTTCATGCGATAAATGATTACAATGATTGCTCGAAATTACAACAACATTGAAATAATAAGGCAGTAAAGAAAGTAGGTAAAGGAAAGAAAAGACATGAAGAGCCAAGTTAGTAGTTGTGATGAAATAATCAAGGACATGAAGTAAATGCGATTAAGTAAGTAATAAAGTCAGAAAAGCAAGTAATGGTAAAAGCCTAGAAGAATCCCCAACAGAGTCGCCATGCTGTTGACTGCCCCCCTTTTTCTCCCGAGGGAAAGAAATCGGGTTTGCGACATTATGGGTGGAATGACTCTTTTATCCCCTTTTTGGGAATTCGGGCTACGGAGTTTGAAGAGTCTCCACATAATGATTATTGTGCATTAGGACACTTTTTGAGAAAAGAAGAACGATTTGGAGGAAAACCAGAGTTAGGGTAAGGGCTTGAGATTATCTCGAGGGGAAGGTGTTAGGCACCCCCCAAGATCCACTTGTGTGGTTCCCGGCCTTGCTTAGATGTGACTTTAAGAAGAATAGAAGTTGACAAGCAAAGTTTGCACATAAGAAATACAAGCAAGTTGATAATTTTGAAAGAAGGACGGCACAAGTAAAAGAGAATTTTAGTTTAAAGAAAACATTTAAATGAAGGTAAAGTAAAAAGAGGGTCCTGGGTTTAACTAAAATATGGATCATTCGATGCAATATTCCGCGCATGTTCCCAAAGAGGGGTCGCTTTATGATATTAGCGTATCGTCATCATCTCCATATTGTACTCTTCCCACCCCGTTAAGTTATTTAAGAGCGTTTAGTCTCGTTTAATTAATGCATGCTAATAACCTTTCCGACCTATCAGTCCCGGGTTATTTGGACTTCTAATGCAAGAAGGGGAGAAAAGGGGTTGAGGGCATATAAGTGTAAAGGTAAAAATGCTAAGGTTTCTAACAAAACAAATAGCACATAAGGGAAATAAACAAACATACAAAGGTTGCACATAAAACCCCTTAAGCTATATTACAATTAGTATAGCATGACTTGCAATTACTGATTTGGTCTTAGGATTAAAACTAACAGTGGACAGATTACTTTAACACAAAGAGTTGGATAATAAGTGTACTTTGTGCTCCTCAGTTCCGGTTTGTTAGAAATCAAAGTATTTTAGGCGGATGATTTAGAAAATACCGATTATAGAATAGGTAGTCAGATGCAGAAGAACTTTAAAGGAAAGATTGCAGTAAGTTTATCAGCCGGTTTTGTAAGCATCAGATGGTTTGAGTGAAAAAAAGCAGACGAATTATGCAAAAGTATCAAAGACAAGAGTATTTTGAGAAAAGAGTTGGTTGCAGGACTGTTTTAAAGGGAGTTTCAGAGACAAATTAAAATGCTTAGGCAGAACTATTTTAAAAAGACTGTTCATGGAAAAGAATGCAGATTTGTAGAGTTTGAAAGCACGCATGGTTTACAAAAAGGTATGTTGAAAACATTACTAAAAAAAACGTTAAGAAATTTATGTTACTTAAAACGGCTAAGGCAAGTTGAAATTAATCCTATAGGTATGACATCTACGTTTCGATTTTTATAGGCGGTCGTTAAAGCATTGATAAAAGATGAACGTAATTGTCCTACAGTTTGCCTAACGCATATGCAGTTCCTATAGACATGATCTCTATTATGCTTGCAATAAAAAATCATATAGGTATGATTTCTGAATGGTATGTAATATTAATGTCCTATAGGCATGGTTTGTAAGTTATTTGCGATGTTGCAATCCTACAGGCATGATTTCTAGATGATTTGCAATATTGAAATCCTATAGGCATGATTTCTACCACTTGACTGATGCAAACAACATAAACCCCTCCCACACTCTTTTACTAATATTCCCCAAGTCTTTTTATAAAATTATTAAACAGTGGAAGGGAAAGACTAAAAATAAATACATCAAAGCTAAATCGGACCCGAGGAAGCCCAAAGTAACCTTAATGTCCAACACATGTGTTTTACCAAATCCGGGCTCTAGATTCCAAGGCCTTATCTTAGAGTGTTTCAAAGTTCCAAGGGCTTTCAGGAAGCCCAGGCAATGCTTACACCCTAAAGATTGAATAAAGTAGTGAAATGTGTGGAATTACCAGCCCTTAGGCATCCAAGTTCAGAGGAAAATCTAGGTACCCTAAGCATGGCTTACCATGGGGAGGGGGGGGGGGTAGGACTTGAAGTACTAAGAATAATTGTAGAGTGAGGGGATTAGAGGAAGACCAAAGCAAATGATGGTCATACCCAATGATCGGTGGGACTGGCACACCCCTGATCCTTTACTTGATTTAAAAAAATAAAAGAGCAGACTTTCAGAAGTCATACAGGGGTCTGAGTGGTGATTAGGACACTACCCGACCCTAGTCAAGGCTCAACAAATAAAAGGGTTAAGGGAATGAGATTGATTTGAGGGAAGGTTCCAAAAGAACCTGATCCTAGGTCAAGGATAGCAATAGGCTGCTACCTTGACATACTCACATACAAAGGGGGATTAAAGGGAAGGGGATCACATGAAAGCACTTATGCAAGAATAACATAATTAAAGCCGTAGGGACATGGGGGAGGGATATAATATGCTGAAGTTTAATTGCATAATATAAGAAAGTCAGGAACAAACATGAATGTGAAACATATGAAATGGATAGGTAAACACATAGTTTTGGAGATTGTATTGAAATAGTGGAGACCTACCGGTTGCAATTGTCAAACAACAGAACAAGCAAATAGAATCCTATAGTTTAGCCTTGGCTTTCAGCCGGCTAAGCACAAGCAGCAGTGAAGAGAAGAGAGAGTTTAGTGTGTGTGTGTGTGTGTTGAACTGAATTGTTCGTGTTTTAAGTAAAAGGGGTGGGGTTTCTTATAGTTTGAAAGTAAGCAGTAAGTAAGGCAAGAAAATAACTTAGTATCAAGTTATAATTAATTAGGGAAATGACTCCATTTAATTAAGGAATAAGACTTAAGGAATTAAAACAGAGTTCCATTTATGGAAAGAAAATTAAGAATAAGTTGTAAAATAAAGGGTAAATGCATATAAAGTTTTGAAAGATACACGGGTTAAGCAAATAAGGTATGAACAAAATCACCAATCACATAGTAAATCAAGGAAACAAGGATTTGAACTCAATATTGAATTTAGTCCGAAAATAAGTCCCCGTCAGAGAATCAAATAAGTTCATAACCCCCAAAATTAGGGTTATTTGAAAGGGAAAATATGACAATAAAATATATGACAAATTCGAACATGCGAGGAAAAAATTAGCAGAATATTCATGTAATTTGAGAGCAGAAGAACATAGGCATGAGATGGAATTAGAAATTCTCGGAGAGCTTAGCAAAAAATCAGAAGCACGAAAAGAGATTAGACAGTTAGCGTTTTGAAATTAAACAGGCAACAGACAATCACACACAAAACTCGAAAAACCCCAAAGTCTAGGGTTTTCACCATACCTCGAATGCAAAGAAAATAGCACCGGGAATCAGAAAAGTATAAACTCAGAAAACACTAGTGAGAAAGCAGAAAATACAGTAAGAAATCACTAGAAACCCAAGGCAAAGAAAATGCATGGAATCATGGGTAAAACACTCAAGAGTATACAGCAAAGTAAGATAACATAAGAAACCACAATAGAGCAAAATAAAAAAAAAAAGAAAGATCGGAGAAACCCTAATTTTTAGGAAGATAAATAGTTTTGAAACAAAAATCGGCAAAACGTGGAAAACACTTAGCGATCTTAGAGAATAAAATAGATCTGAAGCAGATCTTAGAGAGAATCAAAGAAGATAAACCTCGAAACTTTGGGTTTTATAGAAAACCGTAGAAAAATGAGAAAGGCGTGGAATGGACTGGTCTTGAATCGAAGACGGACTCACAAAGCTAAGACTCGCAGGAGAGAGACCGAAAATGGCTAGTCGGAGGACCTCTGAGCCGGTGGTCTTCAAGATCGGACTTCGATCTTTGAACAAAGGGGTCCTTTAAGGGTGTGGGGTGAGAATAGGTTGCACGAAGCCTACGAGGCCATGGTTTTCGGTGACACAATGTTGGAAAACGGTCGGAGAAGGTGTAGGGTGTCAGGGGTGGTTGAGAGCATTTGGGACAGAGAGGGTTCAAATGCGGCTGCTGGTGTAAAATGACTAGGGTTAGGGGCGTCGTTGGTTTAATTGAGGAAAGGGAAACATGGGCCGTTGATTAAAACAATCAACAACCCTAATTTATAGATGGGGATCCGAGCGGGTAGAAAATAGGACATAGGTCGGGTAATAAATGAAATTGGGTCAGAATTGGGTTGGATTGGGGTTGAAATTGAGGGTGCAATTTGGGATACAATAGAAATAAAGAGGGGCTGCAATTTAAATAGCCAATTTTCTCCGTTTTGATTTTATAAAAATAGTAAATGCTTTTTAAAATCAAATTGAAAATACCGAGTTAATAAGAAATGCATACGTACTAATTCTAAAATATTAGGAATGATTTTGTAATTACAAATGCTATTAAATCGAGAAATAGGCTAAAATTGTAATTTCATGAAGTTTTAATTTAAAAAATACCAAATGGACTTGTAAAATTATATAAAAATCATGTCAATTATATTTGTTTGTAAATGTGAGAGTAAAATAAATTATTCATCAAAATGACAAGTTTTGGGAACAATTATTGGATTTTATAGTACAAAATAGGCTATAAATTGGTTTTAAAAATCCTTAAAAAATGTGGAAAAGTAGAAAAACCTTTGTGGATGCTTATATATGCATATACATGCTATTTTGAAAGTGTTTTGAGTATAATAATAAATAGGAAAAATTTGGGTATCAACACCGGTCGGGTCGATAAATGGCCTTAGCCGTTTTTTATGTGGGAGGTTATACCGTCGAAATGAATGGACTTTGCCTGTTTGTGTCGATAACCTTGAATATCCAAGCGACTTCGACCATAGTCGAATAGCATGCATGCACACTGGGGATGGCCGTAGCCAGTTATTCATTGGGAATGGCCACAACCTTAATACTGTGGACGGTCTTAACCGTTCACATACTAGGATGGCCATAGCCTCAATCGTGTAGACGACCTTAACCGTTTATATACCGGAGATGGCCATAGCCTCAATACCGTGGACGGCCTCAACCGTTTACATACTGAAGATGGTCATAGCCTAAATACTATGGACGACCTTAGCCGTTTATATACTGGAGATGGCCATAGCCTAAATATTGTGGATAGCCTTAACCGTAATGGAGTCAAGCTGGTGATCTTGGTTATATTTTGTTTAGGGTCTTATCTGTTCGTTCATGGGAGAAGGCCGTAGCCGTGAATTCGTGAGGAATGGCCATAGCCGTACATATATATATATGGCCGTAACCATTTTCAACCGAGGCAGTATATTTATACCGACAAACTTCGGCCTTGTAAGGTGTTTACCTTATCTTAGGTGGTCGAGTCGTATGCCGTGTGGTCGAAAGGAATATGAGTGCTTCTGGCACGCAACTTGGCGGCGTTCGAAGTTCGAAGGCGTATGAAACGTCTTTTCAATAACCTCAGGTCGCTGTAATAGTTTCAAAGGTAAAGCATTCGTTTGCAACTGAAAAACCGTTTCGTGGTGCTCGTCATAATGACGCACGTTTCTGTAGAACTGAACCCCTTTGCAGTTGTCAAGTAGTTAATGACAGTTATTGGAATTCGTAAAAGTCACTTGTGTTACCTATATATATGGGGTTCTGTCATTCACCTCTTACGTTTCCATCTTTTGTTTAAATGAGATTTCTGAAGAAGCTTCCTGTTTATCAGTTTATCTTCTTTCTTGTTCGTCGTTGTTCTTCGTTCGATACCATCTTCACTTTCTTTTTTCGTGAATCTTATTCTGTTGCCGTTTATCTATCGATAAATGGCAAGCAGTTCTCGTGCCACCCTTGCTCTGGAGACTATTTTGGTGGCCGAATGATCATTTACCATAGCGAGAGCCACTGAATTGGTAGAAATCGGGAGGGGGTGTCCCATTGGTGGCCGATATCCTATCCTTACCCGGAGGCCCGGCGACTGATTTCACCACCGATGAGAGGAAAGATCAAGTGAATGAAGCCCCACTGAGGGGGGAAGTGGGTATTGGCCGGGTACGGGTGCATTGGGGTATCCTCTGATTTGCCTATATATCAGTTGCTAGGTGTGAGGAGAGGGTCCACATCAACCGTAGGGAGTATTGAATTTTCTACGCTTATCCTATTAGATTGGGGTTTAGGATCCCCTTTCGATGTTGGTGGTGGACTTTTGCAATCACTACAGAGTACGTCCTAGCCAACTCATTCATTCCTTTTACAAATTTTTTGCCATGCTCATAAAATATGCCGAGTTGGCTCGGAGAGAGATCACGTTACGGAACGTGCTGACCTTCTACGCCCCTTAGAGGGTCCGTGGTACGATGATTCAGGCCGTCCCTGCTGGGGCGGGGGGCTTGACCGTGGAGTTGGATGATGCGCTCGAGCTCCACACTTATGAAAATTTCTTCTACATCAGGACTGAACATCTGGTGGCGTGTGCCATTGGATTCCTAGTGTTGTGGAATCATGCACGTAAGTCTTTTTCTTCATCAGTTTCTTCATTCCGTCTTTTTTGCTCTTTTTTTATAAGTGCTAACCTTACCTCTTGTTCATAGCTAAACGACTGCCGCTGTCTCCACTGCCTGGAATTCATGAATGGGTCGAAGCCGTGCTCCCTCACACAGCAGGGATTCGCACGTGGCCGTCTTTCTGGGAAAGGTATGATAGTAGACCTACTTCTGGTGATAATTCTAGCTTCATTTAGTCTTCTTTTTATTACTGTTTGATTCTTCTTAGATTTTGTTCTTCGTTTGATTGGGAAGCGCACGCCACATGAGGTGCGCCTCAATTAGCCTTTCGCAGACCGGGCACAGATGTGCGACTTGTAACAATGCCAGCTTCACTTCCAGTGCCGAGGGCGACTTCGGTTGAATCCTCGATGGCCCATTCCCCAACATGATCTGCACCTCGGGTAGAGGAGCCTTCGGGGACCTTATGCCTCATGGAGGAGTTGGCTCTGAGCGAGGAGGAGGAGGAAGAGGAGAGGCTACTGGTCAGGCGTAGGGTCGTATTTACGCCAGCTCCGATGGTGATAAACTTGGATTTGCCACCATCCGATGTGGAGGAGAATCAAGCGGTGGTGCTTGCCCTTGAGGGCGGGCATTCGGTGGGAGTTTCCCCAGTTGGCTCAGGCCGAGGTGACACTACCGCTTTGGCAGTTCAATTATCAGTTCCGGTTGCTGAGAGGGGAGGCAGTTCCTCAGCAACTGCATTGGTTGGAGAATCGGGCGCCATGGTGTTGGAGGGGGCGAGAGCCTCAACTTCCTGATCAGCGAGCGGAGGTAAGGGAACCGTAGGCGGAGGGTTTGACTCTGAGTTTAACCTGGGCCCTGACGACGTCCGCAGGCTTCAGGACGACCACACCTGCACAAAGGTGCATGTAGAAGGGCAATTCCGTTATGTTGAGATCCCTACGAAGCAGAACTTGCTGCTTCAATTGGAGAATCTAGTGCCGTCGTTCAAGGTGCTGTGTTCAGAGGCGGAGAGTACGTCGTTGAGGGGTATCTCAAACGTTGGGTTGATGGGTGAGGCGGCCGCGTAGGGCCTAAAGATATGTGTAATGACTTTCAGTTCGTCTTTGTCTTTGTTTTACTTGGTCTGTTTTTCTGTTCTGATTATTGTTTCGTTTTTGTAGCTCTTTTTGTTTGATGTGGAGAGCATCCGACGAGCTAACGCCCGTTCGGGGATTTGCTCGTAGATGCTGAAAAAGTACCGTTGCTACCGGGACCGGTGCCACGATATGCGTGAGCGCATGAGGAATGACCCCCAGAACCGGGACCTTATTAAAGAGCTGGCGAGCGAGAACTTCAAATGCTGCAGGCCCTGGGCAGGGCCAACACTCTTGACGAGCAACTTCGTCGTAAAGACGAGGAGACGGAGGCTGAGAGGGCTGTTGCAGCTGAGAGGGTGGTCGCTTTGGAGACCGAGGTCGCTGCCTTGAGTCTGCAGGCGAGGGACGCCGTAGCGAGGGTCGGAACATTGGAGATAGTGGACCGTGTTTGTGAACGAGAGCGAGAGCTGGAGAGGGCCGCTGCGGCCTTTCGAGAGGGTGCACTGGAGGAACACAATGGCATTTATGAACGGGATGGCCAGACTGCGGCGGACAAAATTATGGCCTTAGAAGCCGAGAATCAGCGCTTGAGGGATCTGGCTTCTTCTTTTGGCCCGGCTCACGATCTTTGTACGTTTGCTGTGACTCAGCTCGATGTGTACAAAAAGACTGTGGGAGGCCGGCAATGTGCCTGAAACCTCTTATGAAGAAGCATGTCAAAAGGCTCATGAGACTCGTGTTGATTGGGGCTTTGACCCGTATACTCCAGGAGCTGATGATGGTGCCGAGGGTGCTAGTGGTGTTGATGGTGGCACGGATGGCGCCGAATGAAAAAGTTTTGTATTGTTTATTTTGTTTTGTTTTCCTAGTTTTTGTTGCCATTTCGCTATCTTTTTCTTTGTTCGCCGGCCTTGACCGCTTGTAAGCGGGGGTGACCCATATTAAATAAAGATGTACATATATATATGCAGCTTTACTTTCCTTTCCCTGTTTTGAGTTTATTTTATATCTTTTCCCATGTTTTTGACCGTAATGGTGTCGATGGCCTCGACCACGACATTGTTGGCTGCCTAGACTAGGTGTGTGTATGAGTCGTTTGCTTGCCTTAGTCGTAGATTAGGTTGGCCGTTTAGCAGTGACAGCCTTGTCCGTGATTAAGCGCTCTTATTTTATCGCTTCTCTTTTATTTGGTGTAAACAAGTTGTGGCCAATATTTGGCGATTGTGGCATTCAGCCTCACTCCCAGTTCGGGCATGGTCGAGCTAATGGACGTGCATGGCATCGTACTTCGACTAGGTTCGAACTTTATGTGGCTCGATTTTTAGTTCAATTTGGGTGTACTTACTTGAATGGCAGGGGAGCTTAACCCGTTTCTCCGTCCATGGCTCATTAGGCTTGAGAACGAAGGCGTTCTGCCTTGTTGTTTCACCAAGATTGGGATTGGAATGGTAGAGGCATATGGCCTGAGTCGTTGTTTCACCGTAGTTGAATCTTGCAATTCGGACTAGCGAAGGCAGGCAGCCTGAGCCCCAGTCTAACTTATAGTTGAACTTTTTTGGTGAAGGCACGTAACCTGGATCGTTATTGAACCGCAGTTGAACATTGTAATTTTTTTTGTCGGCGAAGGCGCATAGCCTGAGTCCCAGTTCAACTTGTAGTTGAACTTTTTGGCGAAGACACGTAGCCTGAGTTGTTGTTCAACCTTAGTTGAACTTTGTAAAAGTTTTTGTTGGCGAAGGCGTATAGCCCGAGTCCCAGTTCAATTTGTAGTTGAACGTTTTGGCGAAGGCACGTAGACTGAGTCCTAGTTCAACTTGTAGTTCAACTTTTTTGGCGAAGATACGTAGCCTGAGTTGTTGTTCAACCTAAGTTGAACTTTGTAAATAAAATTTTTGTTGGCAAAGGCGCATAACCTGAGTCCCAGTTTAATTTGTAGTTGAACTTTTTGGCGAAGGCATGTAGCCTGAGTCCCAGTTAATCTTGTAGTTAAACGTTTTTTGGCGAAGGCACGTAGCCTGAGTTGTTGTTCAACCTTAGGTAAACTTTATAAATAAAATTTTTGTTGGCAAAGGCGCATAGCCTGAGCCCCAGTTCAACTTGTAGTTGTTTTTTTTTTGGTGAAGGCACGTAGCCTGAATTGTTGTTCAACCTTAGTTGAACTTTGCAAATAAAATTTTTTGTTGGCGAAGGCACATAGCCTGAGTCCCTGTTCAACTTGTAGTTGAACTTTTTTGGCAAAGGCACATAGCCTGAGTTGTTGTTCAACCTCAGTTGAACTTTGTAAATAAATTTTTTTGTTGTCGAAGGCGCAAAGCCTGAGTCCCAGTTCAACTTGTAGTTAAACTTTTTTGGCGAAGACACGTATCCTGAGTTGTTGTTCAACCTTAGTTGAACTTTGTAAATAAAATTTTTTGTTAGCGAAGGTTCATAGCCTGAGTCCCAGTTCAACTTGTTGTTGAACGTTTTTGGCGAAGCTGCGTGTCCTGAGTTGTTGTTCAACCTTAGTTGAAATTTGTAAATAAAATTCTTGTTGGCGAAGGCGCATAGCTTGAGCCCCAGTTCAACTTGTAGTTGATCTTTTTTGGCGAAAGCACGTAGCCTGAGTCGTTGTTCAAACTTAGTTGAACTTTGTAAATAAATTTTTTTGTTAGCGAAGACGAATAGCGTGAGTCCCAGTTCAACTTGTAGTTGAACTTTTTTGGTGGAGTTGCGCAGCCTGAGTTGTTATTCAACCTTAGTTGAACTTTGTGAATAAAATTGTTGTTAGCGAAGGCGCATAGCTTGAGTCCCAGTTCAACTTGTAGTTAAACATTTTTGGCAAAGGCGCGTAGCCTGAGTTGTTGTTCAACCTTAATTGAACTTTGTAAATAAAAAATTTGTTGGTGAAGGCGCATAGCCTGAGTCTTAGTTCAACTTGTAGTTGAACTTTTTCGGCGAGGGCAATTAGCCTGAGTTTTTGTTCAACCTTAGTTGTACTTTGTAATTAAAATTTTTGTTGGCGAAGGCGCATAGCCTGAGTCCCAATTCAACTTGTAGTTGAACTTTATTGGCGAAAGCTCTTAGCCTGAGTTGTTGTTGAACTTTGTAAATAAATTTTTTTTGTAAGGAAAGGCGCATAGCCTGAGTCCCAGTTGAACTTGTAGTTAAACTTTTTTAGCGAAGGTGCGTAGCCTGAGTTGTTGTTCAACCTTAGTTGAACTTTGTAAATAATTTTTTTTTGCGAAGGCGCATAGCTTGAGTACCAGTTCAACTTGTAGTTAAACGTTTTTGGCAAAGGCGCGTAGCCAGAGTTGTTGTTCAACATTAGTTGAAGTTTGTTAATAAAATTTTTTTTGGCGTCCCAATAAAACTTGTAATTGAACTTTTTGGCGAATGCACGTAGCCTGAGTCCCAGTTCAACTTGTAGTTGAACTTTCTTGGCGAAGGCACGTGGCTTGAGTTGTTGTTCAACCTCAGTTGAACTTTATAAAATAAATTTTTGTTGGCGAAGGCGCATAGCTTGAGCCCCAGTTCAACTTGTAGTTGATCTTTTTTGGCGAAGGCACGTAGCCTGAGTTGTTGTTCAACCTTAGTTGAACTTTGTAAATAAAATTTTTTATTGGCGAAGGCACATAGCCTGAGTCCCAGTGCAACTTGTAGTTGAACTTTTTTGGCAAAGGCACGTAGCCTGAGTTGTTGTTAAACTTTAGTTAAACTTTGTAAATAAAATCTTTTGTTGGCGAAAGCGCATAGCCTGAGTCCCAGTTCAACTTGTAGTTGAACTTATTTGGCTAAGGCACAAAGCCTGAGTTGTTGTTCAACCTTAGTTGAACTTTGTAAATAAAATTTTTTGTTAGCGAAGGCGCATTGCGTGAGTCCCAGTTCAACTTGTAGTTTAACATTTTTGGCGAAGTTGCGTAGCCTGAGTTGTTATTCAACCTTAGTTGAACATTGTCAATAAAATTTTTGTTAGCGAAGGCGCGCAGCTTGAGTCCTAGTTCAACTTGTAGTTAAACATTTTTGGCAATGGAGCGTAGCCTGAGTTGTTGTTCAACCTTAATTGAACTTTGTAAATAAAATATTTGTTGGCGAAGGCGCATAGCCTGAGTCCTAGTTCAACTTGTAGTTGAACTTTTTCGGCGAAGACAATTAGCCTGAGTTTTTGTTCAACCTTAGTTGTACTTTGTAGTTAAAATATTTGTTGGCGAAGGCACATAGCCTGAGTCCCAGTTCAACTTGTAGTTGAACTTTATTGGCGAAGGCTCTTAGCCTGAGTTGTTGTTCAACCTTAGTTGAACTTTGTAAATATTTTTTTTTTTGGCGAAGGCGCATATCTTGAGTACCAGTTCAACTTGTAGTTAAACTTTTTTGGCAAAGGCGCGTAGCCAGAGTTGTTGTTCAACCTTAGTTGAAGTTTGTAAATAAAAATTTTGTTGGCGAAGGCGCTTAGCGTGACTCCCAGTTCAAATTGTAGTTGAACTTTTCTGGGGAATGCACTTAGCCTGAGTTTTTGTTCAACCTTAGTTGAACTTTGTAATTAAAATTTTTGTTGGCGAAGGCGCATAGTCTGAGTCTCAGTTCAACTTGTAGTTGAACTTTTTTGGCGAAGGCACATAGCCTGAGTTGTTGTTCAACCTTAGCTGAACTTTGTAAATAAAATTTTTTGTTGGCGAAGGCGCATATCCTGAGTCCCAGTTCAACTTGTAGTTTAAATTTTTTGGCGAAGGCGCGTAGCTGAGTTGTTGTTCAACCTTAGTTGACCTATGTAAATAAAGTTTTTGTTGGCGAAAGAGAATAGCCTGAGTCCCAGTTCAAGTTGTAGTTGAATTTTTTGTATGAAATTTTTCTCCTGCATGACCCATCATCATGTGTATGAGGCGGGGCTTAGCGGTCTATTTTGGTTTTAGCCTTCGAACAATTTATGTGCTGTCTTCTAAATTAGTTTGCGTAGGTTACTCCACCGTGGATCTCGGTTTTGAGATGCCTTCGTGCCTTTTCCCGGCGGGTTGTTGCATCGGGAACACGGGAGTACCTTTGATGCTTTTTCTCTCTGGGGGAGGGGGACTGCTTCTTCTTCTTGCTTATACTATCCGCGAGGGGAGTGACAGAAGAGTTGGATCTCGACTCGAGATCTTCAAGTTTTCTTTGTCCGATATGTCGCTTCAGCTTGTTTTGAGCTAGGTTGTTCTTTGGCGTTTCTTTCCTTTTGGTCCCGGAAAGAACTATGCGATTCGGCTATGAAATCCCAACAGACGGCGCCAAATTATTTAGCTCAAAGTTGTCACATACTTTGCAAGCATAAAACAATTAAAATAAATTGAGGGCCAATCATAGTAGATCATAATAATCGAGAGACTAAATGAAAAATGCAAGAGACAAATATCATTTATTAGGGAGAGAAAGGTAGAGATCTTTTATTGATGATATTAATTTGGTCTGTCTCTCCATTTAGAGGTTCAGTACCTTACAATGATATTCTTTCTTCTCTCGAGAATCGTGAAGAAGAAGAAGAAGCCCCCTTTGTAGGGCTCTTTCTCTTAGTATTTATAGATGTAAGATATATGAGCTGACAGTGATAGCCGTGACTACGCTAAGGCTCCGTCCCTATGATGGTGAACATGCCGTAGCCTTAATAAGTGAGTCAGCCGATGATTGGGTATAGCAATTAATAAGCGCTCATACCATTTATTAATTACGAATTAGCTTGGGACATAATTAATCTTGCTAGTTATTTCGAGGTCATATTTTGACCCATACAAAAGTAAAAATAATTTGTACCATCAATGTTATTTAACTTATTGTATTAGGTTATTTATCACTTATTTTATGTTATCAATCAATGATTATTAAATAGAATGACCTGCAACTATTTTTTAAGTGATTGGATGGTGTAAACCGCTTTTACACAATCAATATATATATAACTTAAATTAATATTGTCGAAATGGTTTCCTGGCCACTTAAACTTGTCGGGTTTTTTAAAACCGATGCATAAACTTATAACTTTCTTATTTGAACATTCGAATTCGTTTTTTCCATAACTAATAAACACATTTGACCATCCATGTGGCGTCAGTTGGTACTAGTCAGCAGCCCATGTGAGTAACATGACTCACACTGAGCGTGAAAACCCCCTTCCCAACGCCCAACAGTACAAAATACCCCCTTCCCCATTATTAAAAATGTGAAGCTCCATATTCAATTTTTTTTTCATTTTTCAGACCTTGAAATGCTAGAAAGTTGTATATTTGTCATTGTAGAGTTGAAGCTAAGTTTGAACTTCTCCATTACTTCCCTTCCAAGTTCGTTTTTTGACATACTTCAAAAGCTTTCCGTACTCCTTCCGGGTGTTCAAGGTGACGTTAACAGCCATGTGGAGGAACTCGACAATCTGCGTGAAGTCCGTCTCAACAAATTCCCTTGATGTCATTGCAAGAGTACCTACAAATGAGAACTTCAGTTAGTTAAAAATATCTAATGAAGGACCTTAACATTATGCATAAAAGAAGAGATTCTGGGGGATTTCAAGTTTCAATAAGGACAGTCTTCGGATTCTCTCTGTAATTCCAACAAAGCTTGGTTTCTGCTTTTATATAGAAATAGATTTATTGAACTAAAACATTTAAAAATTTACGAAACTGAACCACGACAGACCTCCAAAAATCAACCTCGGCTTTTGATCGAGGAAGAAAATTGATCAGATATAGTGTTGTATGGTGAAGGGAAGAAAAAGGAGCAGAGATAGGCGTAGCAGAGACAGGCGTTCTTCTGTTGCTAGGGGTATTGGAATTAGCTTGAATTTCCTTTCTTGGAAAAAAGAGAATAAACAATAATGTTCTTATATCTTAACCAAATGTAGAAAAATCACCTGACGACGAGGATAAGATTCTGAATATCAGGCCCAAAAACTGAAGAATTGTTGATGAGCAAAAAGTGAATTAGCAGAGGAATATAAGGTCGTAGATGTGATTGAGTAACCATAGCCAACTTGGTTTTGAGCTTCTTGCTCTTTAATGGATGTTGCAGAATGGAGCTAAAAGATTGATAACTATAGCAATAGAAAGACTAAAAAGAAAGCGTTTCTGAATAAAGATGGAAATTGTGTTGTTTTGATTTTCTCAACCGAGAAAGAAGAGCACAATCCTTCTGTCTTTGAGAAAGTGGTCATCTTATGTTTGGTTTGGTGGAAAAAACTAAACGTCACTTTCCAGAAGAATGCTAAAGCAGTCAAAGAGAAGGAGTTGCTGCTTGATTTTTCGCGCCCTTACGTGTAAGACATCCATTGGTCATTTGATGACTGGATGGACACGTATGTGTACGTATAATACACGTGCACCTGGTCAATGGTCAGGTGCGTTTATTAGTTATAGAAAAAATGAGTTCGAGTGTTCAAATAGGAAAGTTATAAGTTTATGTATCGGCTTTAAAAAATACGCCAAGTTTAAGTGGCCAGGAAACCATTTTGCCATTAATATTTGATTTCACAAATGTTATATTATTCACGCTCTAAATATTTAGATCTAATTGAGCAGAGGATATTAAAGTGTCCCGCATTGATTAATCGAGAGAATAGATTGTTGTTTGAATTTGGACAATTTTCTAACTCGTCAACTACCGTTTTGAAGTTTAGTTAGAAGTAATGTTGATTAATTTTCTTAACAAGTACTCCCTAATTAAAAGTTGTGGGTATACGTGTCTTTTAACTTTTATATATGAGCTACAGTGACTTGTTGTTCATGGTGAAAATTAGATGCAAACTAAATCTTTTGGAAATCATCTTACAAGTTGTATCTAAGGGTTTATAATTACTAAGTATATGTTTTGTTTGATGAATTTGGTGAGGATGGTTTTTGACCTCTGAAATTCCTACTTTCTTGTGCATAACTTTTGGAATTCAATTTCAGTTTTATGCGTTTATTTTCTCGATTAGCATATTACAAAACCTATATATAGTTCAACCTAGGATTAATTGCTTTTAATTCTATAAGAAAAGATAAGGACAATAAGGTTCATCAATCATCAAGAGTTTCAATAGACGTAGGAAACATACCGACATGATACCAATAACCTGTCTAAATCAACTAAGAGCATTATATTTTTATGGAAAAAGGAAGAAATCGATCATATATAGCACGTACGTGTAGTTGATTATAAAGGAAGTTCAATTTTGTTGAGTGTGAATATTTTGTCAATTATGCTGATCAAATATCCAATGGTATTATAGCAAAGACGGATTTAAGAGATAAACTTAATAGGTTATTTGTCCTTTGAAAATATTTCGAGATCAATATCTATAAAATGAAAGGTCGAATTATCCTGAAATATTTTTTGAGATTTTGTTATAACCATTTGTAGAAAGCAACATGGAGGTTCCCTAAATTGAGAAGCAAGCTGTATATGATGTAATGAAGAGTATCACGCTTTCAACTCTTTACAAAAAGATAAAAGAAAAAAAAAATACCCAATGTTTTTCTTTCAATTTTATTTTTATATCATTAGATCTCATGATAAGTATAAACATAACACTCGTACTTGAATCTTTTGATGCCAGTGAGGAAAATAGAGACAATAAAAGAAGAATAGATATATTGGTGGAGAATGATTATGATTGATAGACAAAGTTAGACATACCCCTTTGAAAGCCAGGCTAACTAATTGCAAAAAGGACTTCATCTCCAAGCGTAAACCTACTAATATCCTGTCTTTTAATGTTAGAACCACTACATATTGTCCATTTTCTTTCTGTTTATTGTCTTCTTCTGAATGATGACAGCCTTGTTTCTTTCCTCGTGGGGTAATAGATGTGTAAAATGGGCGGCTAATTAGATCGATTTTGGACTGGTCAAAATAGGCTGAGTCGATAAATGGCGGGTCTATAACCTGCTCAAGTTGTTTGGGCTGAGATGGACTGGGTCAAAATAGGCTAAAATTTGGGTCGTAGCCTAACCTACCTAACTCTTACCGAGCTTTAATTAATATGTGTTGTTTTCTTATGAATTGTATAATTAGTAGCTTACTTTATGGTCATATACAACATATCAAACAAAAAAGAATTATTTTTAAGATATTTTGGCAAAGTTATTCATGGATCAATTTGACCTAAAAATCAGTTCAATTTTAATGAATTGAGACAAATTGGGTCAAGATATACTAAGTTCAATAAATAGACGGATCATTTGAACTAGGGCCAAATTTGACAGTGCTATTTTACAAAATTATAGTTTTGAAGATAAAACCATGACATTTTAACAGCTGAGGTCAGCTTGGGGAAAA
The DNA here is from genome assembly GCA_034376525.1 of Nicotiana benthamiana. Taxonomy (NCBI): domain Eukaryota; kingdom Viridiplantae; phylum Streptophyta; class Magnoliopsida; order Solanales; family Solanaceae; genus Nicotiana; species Nicotiana benthamiana. The sequence goes on along the minus strand of CM067323.1, from coordinate 94,321,353 downwards.
CTCAAAATGATAAAAGACATTTATGCGGAAATATGTGATCACCTTTTATCTGAAATTTTGAACAAGTAGAGATGGTATAATTTTTTTTTACATAATTATCTTCAAAAAGTCCTTCAAAATGCGAACGTGATGCATTTTCATGGGCAAAGAACCTCATACCACTGAAACAAAATTATCACTCTCCAAACCCAAAAAATTTACTAATTCCTCTTCTTCACTTAACACAATTCCTTATAATGAATCACTTGACACTCAACTTCCAACCGGAGAACACGTTCCTTTACCAAGACCAACCTATTTCAACACCTCATCTTCCTCAATTCCATCCCCATGTAACCATCACAAGAACCCCCTCTACCACAAACTCCAATATACATCATACAGTTCCCACCAACACAAGCATATCTACAATCATGGATGGAAATGTGTATGAAGGAGCATGTACTAACTCTTACAATGAAGATCGACAATTAGGATGTCATTTTGATGATACAGAATCCAGCGGACATAGCTCAGATTGTCACAGAAGGAATGAGACTGGATGTAACTCTATAAAACCAATTCAACTCGGCCATGCATCCCCCAACTTCTACATCAACACAACGTACCAACCCATACTCCATTTCCACTACCATATTCTTACCCCCACACCAACAACGACCAACATGGATCTGCCATTCTATCCACCACAACAACCTCTATAAGCACTAGGTCCTTAGATCCAACCACGCAAACCCATCACACCCATAATACCCCTCCATGCACAAGCCTCCCCATACCAGTCAATGACCCCACCCACTAGCCCAATACCATCTCCCAGTCCATTGCCACATGAACTCGATGAAATAGCAAGTCTGAAGGTAGCAGCAACAATGGCAGAAATAAGAGAGACCCTCCATATTCTGAGCTATCTAAGTGGGAACAAAACCTACATCCTCAAAGAACAATACAAAAGAAAGGTCATCATCACCTGTCCCCCAGAACTCCAAAGTGCTTCAATCAACATACGACCACCCAGTAACCCAGAGATGGGGAATAGTGCAGATCCCAGCTCTAAGGAACAGCTCCTCCATGATGGAAGGGAAGTCTGCACCACCTCACCATTAATCAATCAATGCAGTTTGTCATTTGGAATTGCCGTGGAGCTCAATAACCGGAATTTCGAAGGAATTTTCGCTCTATGCTCAACTACCACAAGCCAACCCTAGTGGAACTGGTCGAAACTCATAGGCAAGACCATGCATATCTTAAGGATAAATTTGGCTTCTCCAACTTGGATCAGTCCCCTGCTCAAGGAATCTCTGGAGGACTAGCACTACTATGGAATGAGGAGAAAATCAAGTTGCAACAAGTAGCATTCACAAACCAATAGATCCACTCCATTGTCCAGGTACATGCTCATTCTCCCTCTTGGTTACTCTCTATCATATACGCAAAAAATGACTTGCATGCACGTTCTATACTCTGGGAGAATCTTAGATCAATATCCGACCAAATAAACCTACCTTGGTTAATATGACGGGATTTTAACGCAATAACCATTGCTAATGAAAAATATGGGGGCTTTGTATTTACAATAAAGGTACTGATCTTTTTATTAAATGACTTAATTACTGTAAATTAGTGGACCTTGGCTATGTGGGTAGTAAGTTTACCTGGTCTAATAACCATCGCTTAGTTACTAGAATCCTTGAATGTTTATATAGATGCCTTGCTGATTACGAGTAGTTAAGCTTATACACGGAAGCCATAGTATTACACTTACCTAGAACCCATTTGGACCACAGTCCGTTAATATTAAAATTAAAAAATAACTATAGTCCACAAGGAAAAGTTTTTCGTTTTGAATAATTTGAACGACTCGCCCAGATTTTATATCCATAATAAAACAAAAATGGACCCTTAATAAACCAACATTACAAGCCATCAACGATTTTCAAGAACATATTGCTGATTGGAATAAAAATACCTTTGGGTATATTTTTTTAAAAAAAGAACACCTTACTAGCTAGGCTTACAGGAAATCAAATATCTCATAGTTATCCGACTAGTTCCTACAAAATCTTGAAAATGACCTAATTGATCAATTTAATGATATTCTCAAGTTACAAGAAGAATTCCGAAATAAAGTCTATGATTAATTGGATTCAAAACAGTGATGCCAATACCAAATCCTTCAATCTAACAACACTCCAAAGATGTGGACGAAACCGTATAACGACTCTAATAGACCACGTTGAAAACTGGTTAGCCGACCAATCCACTATTAACACTTATGTCCAAAGTTACAATTAAAATAGTTTTACTACTACTCATACACACCATTCCCTACTAAGACAAAATACAAAGCCCCAAATTTCCACGTCCTGCATACCACATGACCAACATATTGTGGAGCCACTACATTCTTTCCAACCTCTCAAAGCTCCAACACCGGATGGTCTTCATCCGTATTTCTATCAAAAATACCGAACCCATGTAAAATCACAAGTCATATGCTTTTGCAAAGATATCTTTATTACTTGTCAAATTCCGTCCAAACTTAATAAAACATACCTTTGTCTTATTCCAAAAACTAAACAACCATCTCAACTAACTCAATACCGCCCAATCAGTCTTTGCAACACCCTTTATAAATTAATCACTAAAATTATAGGCAAAAGAATCAAGAGTATTACTCTCCTTAATCAGCCCGGAACAATCAACATTCCTCCCTAATAGACGTGATTATGACAGTTCAATCATTGTGCAAGAAATTACGCGCTACTTTAAAAATAAAAAAGGGAAGCAATCTACCTTCCTACTCAAGCTGGACTTGGAAAAAGCTTTTGACAAACTCGAATGGGCTTTCATTCATGATACTCTCACCTACTTTCAATTTCCACCCACCTTAATAAAACTTATTATGTCATGTGTCATTACTACTACCATCTCCATCCTAATCAATTGACAACCATTCCAGGTTTTTTCACCTTCAAGAGGTATTCACCAAGAGGATCCTCTATCTCCGTATTTCTTTATACTGTGTATGAAAATGCTAACTAGGAAAATACAGATGGAGGTAGACCACCTTAGATGGCACCCTATCAGTATCTCCAAAGCAGGACCTCCCATATCAAGCCTGCTTTTTGTTGATGACATTACCATCACTTCGAAACTAACTACCAAAAGCATGCACTCCATAATTGAAACTCTTAATCTCCTCACCACTACCACTGGATTAACTATTAACTTCAGTAAATCCAAAATTTTCTTTACTAAAAACACTACAATAGAAGATACACATAAGGTAATACACCTTTTTAATATGAAGGAAGGCCATTCTTTTGGAAAATACCTTGGCTGCCCTATTTTTAATATGAAACCTACTTCTCAGCATTTCCAATTCTTATTTGATATTTTAAAACAAAACTATCTGGTTGGAAAATACATCTCCTTACAATGGCAGGACGTACTACTCTAATCAACGCAACACTCAATAGCCTGCCTAATCACGTCATGCAGCTCATCAAAAATCCCTCTAATATTATAACTAAACTCAAGCGTTATCAAAAGAATTCCCTTTGGGGTACTAAACCTCAGAAACGCAAACTACACCTTATAAAATGGGCAACAATACAACTCCCTAAGACACAAGGTAGGCTGGGCATACAAAACCTTCACCATAAAAATAATGCCTTATTTGGATCCCTAGATTCGTGTCTATTCTAATCTCCTTCATCCCAATGGGAAAAAGTTATACTCACTAAATACACTACACTTACTCACTCCAGAACTGCTTCCTCTAACTGGAAAGCTATTACACTAAGCTGTTCCCATTGCCAATTTGGTATAAGGTGGCTTCCAACCAATGTATCACACATCAACTGTTGGAATGACCTTTGGCTGGACAAAAATCTCATTCTTCTCTATTCACTTATAGGGCCTCTACCACGATCACATTATATGGCACCACTTGCCCAATACATCACTAACAACTCTATTAACACTACCACCATTCCTTTTGAAATACCTCCTCATATACTCCATCAACTCCAGACCTACTACATACCTTCCATTACTAATAATTTAACGTATGACCAACTATACTGGGGCCTTACTAGCAGAGGATATTTCACAGTTAAGTCACTCTACAACAAACAAAGTGCCAATACTATCACAGACTCCTACCGGTGGATTTGGAAACTCAATCTCCCTGCCAAAATCAAGCACTTCCTTTGGCTTATAACACACTACCATTTACCCACCCTAAGCCATCTTCATAATACCAAAGTTACACCAAATGTATTATGCCCTCTATGCCACACTCATGATGAAACCATCAACAATTTATTCCTCCTCTGCATCCACACAAAATATATATGGGATACTTTATCAATTGACATATCCCATATAACCCTGATACAACCTACTCACAACACTACACATCCCCTATTGCAATTCCTCCGCCAAAGCCCTAACCCTAGACAACCGATCCCATCCAACATAATCATCCCCTTCGCCATTTGGAACCTATGGAAAACTAGGAATATAACTCTCTTTGATGGTAAACATATACCTCCTAACCCCTCACACATAATTAAGTCAAGCTACTGAATTCTACTACTTAGGTATTAACCATAAAACAACAAGTAAAGCTTAAACACACATGCATGCTAAATGGCATCCACCTAGCAATTCTTTCTTCAAACCCAATACGGATGGGGCTTGTCACATTACTAAAAAAATATGGGTTTCGAGGGGTTATACGAGACCACAATGGGGAATGAATACTGGGCTATATAGGTTCTCGTCCTATGGGAAGTATGCTTTGTATGGAACTCACTGCACTACAGGAAGAACTAGGACTGGCCCCGAACATAATTACACCCCGCTGGATATTAATGTTGACTCAACAGAGGTAATTTCAGCCCTTGTTTTTAATAATTACCACTAATCATCTCTTATTAATGAGTGAAGATTCCTTCTACATCTACTAGATAGTCCTCGTGTTACTCATGTATACAGGGAGCAAAAAAAACTTGCAGCTCTACTTTCTAAACATAGAACAAATGCCCCCATGCAGCATCCAAGTACCACCTTTTGGAACCACCATATTTTGTAAGGAATCAACATATGCAAGACCACTGTGGCACCTGATACAAACGAAGACACACTGATATGAAACTAATGGAACACACCTCTTTTTGTTTACATATGCTACAACCACCTTTGTTTTTAGATAGCATGGGAACTCAGCGATGTTTTTGTACTAATGTAATTCCTACTGCTCCTTGTATTACTGCTTAATTTATAAAAGTTGCTTTTTCGACAAAAAAGGTTACTCTATCTTATTTGAAATTATGTGTTCATCTTGTCCATATACAACTCGTTTAACATGAACTCCAGCATACCACTAGGAGAAAAATCAGCCAAAAAATTATTTATTTTTGAATCCGGATATTATCAGATAGGCTAAGTTAGATGTAGCGGCCTCTCCCTCTCTGCTTTTTTCTTGAACTATCAAGCTGTACCTTTTTCTGAGTTTAAATTTTGTTAATGTGTACACAATAGATCTTTTAAAAAAGTGGATGTCTACACTAAACATTGGTACATAATAATTTGAAAGATATAGTCACTAACATACTACAACATATTGGTTAAAGCATGCACATTAGCTACTTATATAGTCTAACCTCTTTAAAACAACCCTCATTTGTTTTAGATTGTTTTGGCTGTTATAGCAAAGTACCGTTATATAGAACATAATTATAATATAGTATGCAAATTGGTTCCATAAGAAACTTAATTGGCTTTTATAGAAAATGGATAATATAGCAATGATATTATAGAGAGGTCTGACTGTAATATATATACACCTTCAATTCTTTCCCCTCATGTTCGATCTATGAGTAATATTCATAATAATGGATCCAACTTATTCCTAACAGTTTTATAGTTTTTTTGACCCAATAAACTTGGTATATACTTCCTCCGGTCCATAATAAGTGACGGATTTACTTTTGGCACGCCAACAACAACAATAACCACAACCGAGTAAAATGCCACCAGTGGGGTCTGGGGAGGGTCGAATATACGCAGGCCTTACCCTACCCAGAGGAGATAGAGAGGCTGTTTCCGGGATACCCTCGGCTCAGAGACAATAGATCTTTGACAACAAAATCTGAAAAATAATATCAGCAACGTGAGAGATAGCAAATAAATAATAAAACAGTAACACAAATATTATGCAAAAGTGTAAAACACAACATAAATCGCTAGCATGACTAGAAAAAATACTATATACTCATTGGTACAAAGAGGGAAACCAGGAAAAAGGGGAAAATCGCTCAATTACCCTTAACCTATAACCAAAATGCTCGACCATCACACTTTTTATCAAGAGTCATGTCCTCGGGAAATCTGAAACCGCGCCATGTCTTGTCTGACAGACCAATACTTCTTAGGCTGCCCTCTACCTGTTCTCGTACCTGCCAAAGCCAACCGCTAGTACCTCCTAACCGGTGAATGTTGAGTTCTCCTCTGCACGTGTCCAAACCATCTAAGCCACGCGTCCCGCATCTTATCGTCCACCAGAGCAAAGCCCACCCCTTCCGATTATCTTCATTCCTAATCTTATCCAGCCTAGTGTGCCCTTCCATCCATTTCAACATTCTCATTTCCGCTACTTTCATCTTCTAGATATGTGAATTCTTGACTGGCCAACACTCAACCCCTTACAACATGGCCGGTCTAACCATAGCTCTATAGAACTTACCTTTGAGTTTTAGTGGCACATTCTTGTCATACAGGACTCCAGACGCTAACCTCCATTTCATCCACCCACCCCAATACGGTGCGTAAAATCCCCGTCGATCTCTCCATCTCCCTTGATAACTGAGCCTAAGTACTAAAAACTTTCTCTCTTGAGGATGACTTTTGAGTCAAGTCTGACTTCCGCATCCGCTTCCCCCGTCACGTTGCTGAACTTATATTCTACATATTTCGTCTTAGTTCTACTTAAATTGGAACCTTTAGACTCCAGTCCATGCCTCCATACCTCTAGTCTCCCTTTAGTGCCACATCGTGTTTCATCAATCAAAACTATATCATCAACGAACAACATACACCATGGCACCTATCCTTGGATATGGTGTGTCCGTGCATCCAATGTCTGGGAAAATAAGAATAGGCTCAATGCGAATCCTTTGTGTAACTCCATAACCATCGGAAAAGTCTATGAGTCACCTCCCACAATCATATCCCGAGTTATATCTCTATCATGCATATCCTTTATTGCCCTAGTGTAAACCACCGGCACACCTTTCACCTCTAAACATCTCCAAAGGATATCCCTGGAGACCTTGTCATACGCCTTCTCTAGGTCAATAAAAACCATATGCAAATCCCTCTTCTATCCCTATATTGTTCCACCAACCTCCTGATAAGGTGGATAGCTTCTGTAGTAGAACGAGCGAACATAAACCCGAACTGATTTTCCGATATAGACACCGCCCTCCTTATCTTCCCTTCCACCACCCTCTCTTAAACTTTCATGGTATGACTTAGGAACTTGATACCCCTATAGTTGTCACAATTCTGGATACCACCTTTGTTCTTGTACACCAGAACAATTATACTCCACCGCCACTCATCAGGCATCCTCTTCTTTCTCAAGATAACATTAAATAACCGAGTCAACCACTCCAAGCCTGCTCTACTCGCATATCTCCCAAAACTCTATTGGAATCTCATCTGGTCCGGTCACTTTGTCCCGATGCATCTTGCCCATTGCACCTACAACCTCCTCAACCTTAAAGAATCTATAATACCGAAAGTCGTGATAGCTCTCGGAGTGCCCTAATTTCCCTAACACGATGTTTCCATCCCCCTCTTCATTCAGAAGTTTATATGAATTCTTGATTGGCAAATATTCTTGTCATACAGGACTCCAGACACAAACCTCCATTTCATGCACCCCACCCCAATACGGTGTGTAACATCCCCGTCGATCTCCCTATCACCCTGGATAATTGACCCTAAGTACTTAAAACTTTCTCTCTTGAGGATGACAAGTGAGTCAAGACTGACTTTCGCATCTGCTTGCCCCATCACATTACTAAACTTAAATTCCATATATTTCATCTTACTCCTACTCAACTGTCACGATCCAAAACTAAACCCGATCGTGATGGAGCCTATCATGGTACTAGGCAAATTGGCACACTTCCAGAACAATCTCATACTTCATTAAAAGATAAAATAAAGCCCTTTCATACTGGAATTTCATAAGAGAGTTTAACTTGAAAATAAATGTAGAAAAATGAATAGCCCGATATCGGGGGTGTCACTAAGTCATGAGCAGGTACTACGACTGCTCTGACAATACAAGAACAACATTGTTTGGGAAAAATCCAAAATAAAAATATGAGGAAGATAGAGAGGAAGGAAGCAGGACTGTGGTCGCCAGGCAGCTACTTTGCTAACTCCAATGATCAGCAATAGAAATATCAGCAGCCGCTACCGCGACCAGAGATACCTAGATCTGCACACAATGTGAATACACCAACTCAGTAAGTAACAAGTCCAAACTGTGGACTGAAAGGTAGTGACGAACTCAACCTCACTAGATATAATAGAAATACCGTATAGAAATATAGGCATGTTATCAGATAATAGACAGTTCGAAATAGTAATATCGAGCATGTATGAACATGGTAAAGAAATATAACTGTGCTACATCTATATGCTATTGCACATGCTATATGTAATGCATCATGTTGAGTGCCTCATGTGCCCACACTCTCATATGCTTGTCCACTTAGCACTATATATAGCCCATACAACTCAGGAAAGATCCATCTCGAAATATATACATCTTTGACAGCAGTCACTTAGTACCGAGGAAGGGTAATCCAACCCTATGTAGAAGATCCATCTCCAGATAACGATAATAACCTCATAACCACTCGGTATTGGATATGGCTCACATGGCACAGGGAAGATCCATCCTGGAATATACATCACTGACTAGCAGTCTTTAGTATCGAGGAAAAATAGGCCAATCCAGCTTCATGGAGAAGATCCATCTCCATATCAAGGGAAGATCCATTTCCATACGAAGGGAAGATCCATTTCCATACCAAGGGAAAATCTATCCCTGAATATAATCAACCGCGCCCACTGTGGGTGTTCAGACTCCGGAGGGGCTCCTATGTCCCAAATGCTATAACAAGCCAATGAAGGCATAATCAATAATATGATGCGGCATGCAGCCCCACCCATAACTGTCACTCATAATCAGACTCTCGGCCTGTCTCAGTCATCACTCTCCAGTCTCACCCACAGACTCACAATGCCATGAAAACTAACCCAGAACAATAAAATGATGTGCAAATAATAAATAACCATTGAGACTGAGATGTGATATGAAACGCATGAACATGACCGAGTATAAAATATCTATGAAATCAGTGAGATGACAGTGCGAAACGACCACTAGGGGTCTCAACAGTATCGGCGTAAACCCCTAGCATGATTTACAGACCATCTACTTCAGCACGTGAAGAAAACATTGTTATCAACTAGATAGAATCACTACTCGGTGCCTTGGGATGAACCAGGCCACCATTCTCACGGTGCATACCGCACAGCCGTCACTTGGGAACATGTGTGTTACCTCAATACTAATTACATACCACATAGTTCGGGGTTTCGACCCTCAGAACCAAGTTTGAAAGCGTTACTTACCTTAGACCGAGCAAACTCCTACTCCTCTCTTCCCTCTTATATCGAACTCCGGATGCTCTGAATCTAGCAATAAAAAATTCGATACAATCAACACGATCTAAAGGAATCAATCCCATAACAAAATGCTAAGCTTTAGGTCAAAAGTAAAAAAATCAACTAAAAAATTGGGCCCCGGGTCCACGTCTCGAAATCCGACCAAAGTCACAAAGTCTGACAACTCATTTAGTTACGATACTAACCATACTAGATTCACTCAATTTTGACATCGAATCGGCTTTTAGAACACAAAAGTTCATTTTATGAAACTCCACAAATTTTCTCCAAATTCCATGCCAAATTACTAATCAAATGATGAAATCAATGATATATTTATAATTATTAGCCAAAACCGAGTTAGAATTACTTAGCCCAATGATTTTCTTGAAATACTCCTGAAAATTTGCCTCAAACCAAGATTCGAAATATAAGATTTAAAATAAAACCCTAAACCTTGCGTATATAGTGCTCTCTGAACTTCCATTCCGCGGTCCGCATATTTTCCATCGCGACTGCAAGTCTTGAACCCTACCTTTCACGGTTCACGAAATATCCACCACGACCGCATTCCTTCTGTCGCGGTTCGTGAATTGTTGCCCATAATACCTCTGTGGTCTCCGAAATTCATGTTGCGGCCGTGCTTCCCATAATCCGAGACCTGAAATTTTCCAACACCAGCTATCGGGTACTTTCCAACTTCCAAAGCCAAATAGTGGCACGATAACCACCCAAAACTCAGCCGAGGCCCTTAGGACCTCGACCAAACATACCAACTCTTCTCATAGAATCATTCGAACTTAGTCGAACCTTCGAATCACTAAAAACAACATCAAGATACCAAATTACACTCGGATTCAAGCCTAAGAACTTCTAACTTTCCAAATTTCACAAACGATGCCGAGACCTATCAAATCATGCCCGAATGACCTCAATTTTTGCACACAAGTCCCAAATGATACTAAGAACCTACTACAACTGTCGAAATTTCATTCCGACCCCGATATCAAATTTTCCACTATCGGCCAAAATCGCCGAATTTCAAACTTCCGCCAATTCAAGCCTAATTCTATTATGGACATCCAAACCACATTTCAGATGCTCTCCTAAGTCCAAAATCACCTAACAAAACCATTAAAAATCTCATCCAAGATCGTTTATACATAAGTCAACATCCAGTTGACGTTTTCCATCATAAGCTTCTAGATAGGAGGCTAGGTGTCTCACTCCACTCCAAAACCACTCCGGACCTGATCAACCAATGCTATATGATAAAACACAGTTGAAGAACACTAAAGAAAGCAGAAGTGTGGAATTGGGGCTATAACTCATGGAACGACCGACCGGATCGTTATATCAACTTGAAACTTTAGACTCGAAAATACTAAATTCTACACAAAAATACTTTGTATGACTAAACTACCCTTAATTAAATATTTAGTGTGAGGAGTAAGAATTCTTTTTAGGGATATGTACATAAAGGTAATTTTGTAAAAACAAATTGAATTCTTTCTTGATTATATAAATGAACACTTATTTTGAACTAAAATAATAAAGTAAATTGATCATTTATTGTGAATCGGAAGGAATAACAATCATACAGGGTTATTAACCGTTTATAATGCACATGAATGGATAATTTGACAAAACAAGTATGTAACGTAGTGGTGGACCTTATCAAACCATATTGTACTTAGAAAAATTCGATACATTTAATTAAATTCTTATAAAAACTAAGTATTAAAAGGACAGAAAGGACGTACTTTTAATTCGACAATATATCACACGCATCGAACACGGAATGCCAATTGAATAAACTGAATAAGGTAGGATGAAGATAAAAGTAATTTGTGTTTGTGACTTGCCAATGTCAATAAAACACTAAATTCATTTGGTTAGTGTGTAATGATACCCACTCTTTTTTATTAAATATATTTATTAAAGCTTTCTGGTTTGATATCCTTCATAATGGCAACTTTTCATCTTAGCACTATTTTCTTTATGTATATTCTTGTAGTTTACTAGTATGTCCACCTGGTGAAGTTGGAGACAATCGTTCAATTGATTTTGATCGAAACCTGCCTTTATTTTGTCTCTTCTAGGAATAATTATAATAATTTACACAAATTAGGGTGTTTATGTCTCAGGTGCTCACCTGAATAACCAAATCTCGTCTCACATTTTGTTTCCAACTTCTTATCCGTGTAATCACTATCTCTCGAAAGTTTGGATTACATGCCCCCTTCTTTGGATGGCACGCGGAGTCGGAAATTTTAATTAAAGAATTCAAAAAGTTTGAAAATGTCACGTCAGATATTCAAACTTTCTATCGAACCAAATAATTGGAGTCGTACGTGTTGTAGGGAGTAAAATTGGTTAATAACTAGCCGATTGACGGAATGATGCGTGGAATTAAAAATATATAGTGTGTGAGTCAGCAAATAACTAGCACCACATGCAATTAATGTTGAACAAGCCCGGAAGATAAAGCAGCCAGTAGCAAAGATTCAAATCATTGTCATAGGGTGACATTCAATAAGCAGCCATTACGGAAATATTTGCATTTATAGCCAGCTGTTATGCACCCATCAATGAAGATTTTATTTTCATTAAAGAGAAGCTTGATTTGAGGATGTTGTCTCCCTGAGTAGAGCTATAAATTGAAGGATTAACATTCATTGTAGACACGAAATATTCTATACACAAAAAGCTATAATCTATTGTCATATTATGCTCAATTTTAACAATTGAACCTTGTATTCACTCTTCTCGTTAGAAAGGCTAAGTTCTGAGTCAGGCTTGTGATCTTTAATTTCCATTGGCAATCTTACTTTTGTTCTCATTTACTTATTATTTCTGGGTCAAATCGATTCGCTTGTCTGTAAATTGCGCTATGAATTCTATTATACCATTTTATGGATAAACAATTTGGCGCCAACAATAGGGCATAGACAGTTGCATAATTTCTTTGATCCATTCAGTTGACTAACAAAGTTTCGAACCTTTCCTTAGAAAAACTCAGATATGGCGGCTAATAATGTCAAAAATGCTTACAATGTTGGAGAACACGATGAACGAGAAGATGTGTTCCAATGTGATGATTCAACTAGCGAACTATAATGAAAGGGACGAAGTAACCCTGGTTCACGAAGGACAATATGCTTGGCATGTGCCGGCCCGACTCCTGATGATGTGGAGGATGAACATATTAGCGAAGCAGTCAAAATATTGAAAGAACAATAAAAGGCGATTATGGATCAACTCTCGAGGCAAGATCGTGTGATGACAGGATTAAAGCTAGTGTTATGGGATGCTTCTAATAATGCTAATAGAAGGGCTCCAGTTCCTCCCATTCCTGCAAACCAGGCAAATCAAAGAATCGATAACAACGTGCTAATGGATGAAGTCAGTTTCGACGAAGCCAGAGGGACCGATAGTGGATATGAGAACAACAACATGAATGATCCTTTCAAAATTGAGCTCATGAGATTCATGAGAGAAATGATTGATCTAATGGACCAGAACATGAAGGATTTTTATGCTCGGATGGATTAGATCTCAGGTGCGTTGCCGGTGTTAAAAGGACCAGATTCGAGAAAGTATGCACAGTTACCGTTTAAAACCAAGCGCGACATAGGAGCTGATCCCAAAGAGGTTTAAGATGCCAGATATTTCAAAGTATGATGGGACGTTGGACCCAGAGGAGCACATCACGACCTACACCATGACAGTAAAAGGAAACGACTTGGCTCAACATGAGATCAAGTCGGTTTTATTGAAAAGGTTTGGCGAAACTCTCATGAAAGGTCTCTTGACATGGTATTCTCTCTTAGCTGAGAATACAATTGATTCTCTTGAAATGCATGTAGATTCATTCACCAAAGATCATGCTAGAGCAAGAAAGGTCCAGGCCTAGAAGGAAGATATATTTAGAATTTAGCAAGGAGAATTCAAGCTGCTGTGATAATTCCTGATCCAGTTGCAGAAAAAAAAAAGGATGCTTTTACCAATGATTCCGGACGAGTGGGTAGGAGGCGTTTACAAACGGTCTCAATCCATTGAGTTTCATTGCCTTCCGTAAATTGAAGGAGTGGTTGCTCAAGTTTAGGCAACCACATGGACAGATGTTCACAGTCGCTGCAGGTCGAAGATAGTGGTAGAAGACGACTTACTTGGTTCCTCGGCATCCTTTAAATGACAGTTTCACGATCGAAATCCAGATAAAATTTAAAATGATTTTGATATGGACTGAAGACCCTCTAGGATTCGTTTTCATCCTTATGAAAGAGCCGACATGTGTGGTAATAAAGGACTCCATTCATCGGATATGTTCATTTACTATAGAAGGACGGACCGTGGTCGGAATAGCAGATCAATTTAGGAGAAAGAGGCGTTGGGGTCCCGATATTCATCGTCCCTGAGGCTATCCAATTACAACTTCAATATCATCCTAGTAGAATTGGTGTTGGCAATAAGGTATATTAACTAAGCTTGGTTCCCATATTCAATCTGGTCGGATCCTAGCCAAAGGGATCCAAATCTATGGTTTGATTCCATGAGAGTCAGATCCATAGGACCGGAGGCTGCCGACATCTTCCTAAAAAAGTGGTGACATTGTTAAATAATGGTCACCCTAGAGAGTTTTTAAGTGATCGCGCTAAAAATAATTGTGGAAGAGACCAGGACAATGCTGGGACAGCAAAGCTGACAATAGGGTTGCCTCGAATAACAATCAACATGATCTTCAGAGTGGAGGAGGTTAATGGAGTAACATTTTCCGCGGCAAAGAAGACGAAGACATCAGTGACTCATGGAAAGAGAGCCTGATAAGGCTCAGAAGACGAAGCCACCTTCATAGAGGAGGATGCAGATGGACTTCTTCTATTGCACAATGATGCATTAGTAATCTCACTAAATGTTTTAGATTTGAAACTTAATAGTGTTTTATTTTAAAGAAACAAAACCTCTAGTCGGCTTCAACCTAATGAGTGTGATGACCCGAGGAGAAATTTTGTTGCACACGTATGTCGAAGGTGTAACATAGACCACCCTATTTGAAGTAGTAGATGAAGACATGGGCTATAATGTAATCCTAAGAAGGCTGTGGGTACATGAAATGAAGGTCGTACTTTTGATTACTATTAATTGCTAAATTTTCTGAAGCAAGAAGGAGTCAAGCAGATCAGAGGAGATCAACCGACTGTAAGTGAGATGAATGTAGTAACCGTTTCCACCAGCAAGGGCCAAGAAAACAACAAATAGCAATTACAGAAACTGGTGCCTTCTCCCATCCCGATCGAAGATGATAAAAAAGAGGAGCCATCAGAATTGTATCAGGTACTGAGATCTATTCGAGTATCAGAGGAGACAGATGCGACCAAAGAGTTCGAAAAATGGCTTTTTTTGAAGAATTTTCTGAAAGGAAATTCCATTTAGCAACGGGGTTGAGACCCGAACGCAAGTTAAAACTTACAGATTTTCTTAACTCTAATGTTGACTGCTTCGTGTGGTCGTGTTGATACCCTATTTTTTACTGTATATTTTTAATATGTAAAACACTTTCAAAATAGAATATGTATGCATATGCAAGTATGTCCAAAGGTTTATTATTTTTTTTAATTTTTAAAAGATTTCTAAATTAATTTATTGCCATATTTTATTAAGATGGACCCAATAATTATCCTCAAAATTATTATTTTTTGGCTATTTATTTATTAGATTCCCATATTTATACTAAAATATAGCTAACATAATTTTTGCATATCTTTATAAATTTATCTGGTATTTTTAAAGCTGCATTGCATATTTGCAATGTTGGCCACTTTAAGATATAATTGTAATTATATCTTTAAAATTGACTCCAGTATTTTTAATTTGATAATTATATCTTATTAATCTTTTTAGTGCCTTTAATTTATTTTCAAAAATTATTTTACTATTTTTAGAAAATTAAACAAGGGAAAAATGACTTTTTGAATACTAGCCCCGTTTATTTCAATTATAGCCATAAATAAACCCCAAATTAAGCCCAATATCAAACCCAATTACACAGCCCAAATCCTAATCTACCGGACCGACGGCCCTTCTAAATAACCCGCCCGAATCCCCTTTTTAATCTCAACCACTGATCACTTAGATGAACGGCTCACAACTGCCCCTTCCTTTTTTAACCCGACCTAACCCCTAAACCTAATCATTTCTCACATGTACTCGCACTTGAATTCCCATTCTCCCAATTCTATCTCAAGCTCCTCTCAAAAACCCTACCTTCCACCCTAAAATTGCTTGAATCTATGGCTTCCGAAGCCATTAAAGGTATGTACCGGCTTCGTATGACTCATATGCGCCTGATTACCATGGTTTCAAGGTGAGACCTTGAAAAAGCTTAGCCCAGACTTCGTTTCATTCGAGTTCTATAGTTGTCTCCAACCTTGATCTGGCCAGCCATTCGTTTCCTGCTTAGATCAATGACTTTCCAAGCCTTTCTCGCCATTTGGGTTTTTCTGAATTCCTAACCTTTGGGGTTCTTTAGATTCTTGTTAGATCCGTTGTAGATCTGTATTTTCTTTAAGCTTTTAAACGTTTTCTCAAGATTTCCTTCAAAACTCTGATTTCAAAACCTTTATCTTTTTCGATCTAGGGTTTTGTTAAGCTATTTCAAAGCTTTTATGATTTTTAACATGTTCTCCCGTGTTTCTTATATTGTTCTTCTACTGTGTTTCTTATGTTGTTCTTCTACTATGCTTCTTATGTGTTTCTCGTACTGTGTTTCTTTATGTCGTTCTATTACTAGAATTTGCATGTAAATAATCTTATCTTCTTTTGAGGTTTCGAAATATTTTGTGTTAATATTTGCTTAATTACTTGTCTTTCATCTCTTCAATCGATTGATGACAAAAACCCTAAAATTTTGGGTTCATTTGAGTTCTGAGGTTATTTGCTATGTGATTTGCCTGGTCCTCATCTCTAAATTTGTTTGATTTCAAAGCCCTAATTCTTTTGGACCTATTCGTGGTTTTGAAAACTGTTTCGTCTAATTGAAGTTGCTTGACCGGATTCAAAGTCCTTCTTGTTTCAACTTTTGTGTTATTTGGTTTGCAATCTTTGAACTAACATATACTTTTCAGAAAGGTCATTTACTTGTCTCTTTTGCACGCTTCTAATACCCTCTTCTTCCTATAACTATGTCGACTTATGTGACTACCATGTTTCACTATCTGAAGACTTCGTAGTTATTATTGTTGCTTCTCTTTGCCATGGTTTAACCTCGCATTCCTAATGTTTGTGCACTCTTTATATATGCTGAATGTCCCTCTACTATAACTTTCAATTTCCTACTGATTTCAGACCTTTGTGTGTATGTCTGATTGATTCTTTCCTCATTTTCCCTGTTTGTTATGTTGATTTGGAAACTTTCCTTAGCCTTTCGATTCTCCTATTTGTGACTTGGTTTATTTGTAATTTCGAATCCCTGACTCCTTGATCCATTATGAACTAATTGATTTATTGTGTTTCTTACCGTATATGGCTAACCGTGTATTTCAAAGATTCTTCATTAATGCTTCCCTTAGTTAAACCCCTATGTATTTACCCCTAATTGCCTATTTTACACAAGATGTTTACTTGATTTATTTCCTTAAGTGATTTTTGTCCATTACTCTTTAAGTTTAAACTCCTTAATTAAAGGAAGTTCTTATATTAATAGATTGTAATTGGTACATAGTTTCATAATTACTATGGTTCTTGCCTTACTTTTTGCCTATTTTCAAACTATCAATACTTGTCTTCTTCATTAACACAGAAACAGGAACATTCTCAGTTTGCTGAACTCACACTCACATTCAAAAATCATTCTCTCTTGTTAATTGTAGTGTGGCCTGCTTCTCAAGTCTTGCTACCTGCTTTTACTACTTTTTTCTTGTGTGAACTGGTATGTTATGGTTAAGATTCTAGCATCGCCCTAATGTGTTTACTTAATACGTTTACTCTCTTGTTTATCTGTTGGTTGCGTTTAGTTCAGTTCATATTTTAGCATTTCCTTCTATCTTTTCTGGATTTGCTCTGAACCCTAAACCCCTACCGCTATGTGTTCATTTTATGTTTGAGGCATGGCTGTACTGAAAATCACTCAAACTTGATCCCCTGGGATCCTAGCCTATGATATTGTGTGTTCTGGCAGGCATATAGGTATGCCATCATCCTCCATTACTGGGCATGCCTAAAGTTTTCCCTTGCCTAAGCAATAGAATCTTTGAAAATTTCCTATTACCTTAAACCCCTTTTGTGTACCTGTTTGTGGATGTTTCCCTCTCATTTATTCCTTAAAACTCTGTTCTTCACTTGCACCCTCTCTTAGAATTTAAGTTACGTCCCCCTCTTGCGAGCCTTGGCTCTGGACCTCTTGAGCCTCTCTGAACTTAGATACTTGAGGGCTGGCTCTTCCACACCGCACTTATCCCCATTCCGATAATACAATTTGGGTGTGAGAATTTCCCTAAGTTCCATTGAGCCTCTTAGGAAACTTTGACACACTCAGATTGGATAAAGGCTTTGGATCAATGGTCTTGGAGTTGGTTTACCTCACAACTCAGTGAAGAAGTGAGAATCATGCTTCCTGTAGTTGTACTTTTATTTGTATCTTCTAATATAATTTTATTTATTCTAGTTTGTAATAAGCTGTAATAAACGCTTGGGGAAAAAAGGGTGGGTAACTATGCATGCAAAGGGTAGCAATTATGCCTATAGGTTATTTTAATTCTGCATACTTAATACATATAGAAATTATGCCTATAGGATGTTCTGATTTTTCATATTCAACCTCATATAGAAATCATGCCTATAGGATGTTATGATTCTACATATTAAGCCTCATATAGAAATCATGCCTATAGGATGTTGTGATTCTGCATATTCAACCTCATATAGAAACCATGTCTATAGGATTGTGCATATTCAATTACATATAGAAACCATGTTTATAGAACTTTGCATATTCAACCCCATATAGAAATCATGCCTATTGAAATGTTCAATTTTTCATGTTCAACTACATTTAGATACCACGTCTATAAGGCTCCTGCATTTCGGCACCGCTTCTATAAAAAAATCTACAACATGTAGAAAACATGGCTATATGAGTTTCTAAATGAATCTGATTCGCTTCACTAAGTGTTAGACATAAAACCAGTAATAATGGATACTTTTAGTTGCAGAACTTATAATTTATTCGTTTAAATCCCGCCTCTTTATTAATAACCTGATTCCTCCACTTAGCAAATTTAACAAGTATGCATTCAAACAGTTTATTTCAAGACTTACTATTTCATTACTTTCTGAATCCAGTAGATACCATGCCTATAGGATCTTTGTCCAAGAACTTAGGCAAACCTTAGGGTAATCTATAAACTGAATTTGCTTCTGTTAATTATTACAACAAGCAGGCAGGCCTGATTCTGAGTTCTTATCTGAGTTATGTATTAAACTAAAGCTTTCTCAGCAATTTTCTCTCCTTGGTCTTTAAATTTTAAGCAAACCTAAAATAATATGTGTAAGTCATGCTAATTATGTGCTTTTTTTTGTTCAAGAAGGTATAATTGAGCCTCTGTGTTTATATGCTTCCCCCTAAAATATGCAATATGTTCTTTTGTATATCGCCTTAAATTTTTACCTTTGAAACTCCAAAAATCCCAATATCTCTACCCTTTTAGGATTAGTAGTCCTAAGTGCCTCCTGGACTGATAGGATTAGGAGGGATAATACTATGCAATAAGTAATTGAGATCATTTCGGACTTTAATACCTTAACTGGGTGAGAAGGGTACATATGGATATGATGACCACACGATAATGTCACATGTAACCCCTCATTGAGGAGTGATCGCCGGACATTATGTGGGGTGATCCATATTTTTAATAAACCTAGGACCCCCTCTCCTTTATTATTGATTTTTTTTAGCATATTAGCTCTTTCTTTCAAAAATCAACTTTTCTAATTGTTCTTTCAAACTTTGTTTACTTCAAATCATTTTGTGTGAAAATTCCCTATTATTTGACCCTTTATCTGCTTGTATGTTAATTGCACTCAATTCACAATGATTGTCTGGCCGGGAACCACACTAGTGGATTCTGAGGGGCGCCTAACACCTTCCCTTTAGAATAATTTCAAGCCCTTATCCTATCTCTGGTTACTCAAATCAAATCCTTTTGGTATCCTAATGTACCCTAATCATTAGGTGGCGACTCTTCAAATGCAAACCCAATTCTAAATAGGAATGAGCTGTCCTTCCAAATGTCATAAACCCGATTTCGCGAGAAAAAGGGGGCGCGACAGGTCGCATTCAGATATGAAAGATATTCCATTGGAGGTGGAGGTCTACAAATTGAGTCTGGATCCAAACACCCCTAGTAAGGAAAAAGAAACGCCCGATAGAAGAAGTCAGAAACTAGTTTATTAAGGTAGAGGTAGCTGATTACTTACCATCGGTTGGATTCGAGGAGTAAAGTATCCAGAGTAGCTAGCTAATGTAGTAGTAGTGCCTAAAAGGAAAAATAAATTTAGGATGTGTGTATTGTATAAGAATTTAAATAATGTGCGCCCTAAAGACTCATTACTCTTGCAAAACATCGATCAAATGATTTATGCTATATCCGGACATGAGTTAATGAGTTTTCGTGATTCTTACTCTGGGTATAATCAAATTAAGATGAACCTTGAAAATCAAGAGAAGACTTCTTTCATCACAAACTTGTGACACATATTTGCTATAATTTGATGCCTTTCTGGCTTAAAATGCCAGATCCACTTATAAGAGGCTCGCTAATAAGATGTTTGAAAAATAGATAGGTAAGATGATGGAAGTCTGTATTGACGACATGTTAGTTTAATCTCTCAAAGTAGGAGACCATCTGGAACATCTCCAAGAGACATTTGAAATCTGGAGGAAGTACCACATGAAGCACAACCCGAAGAAGTGTGCCTTTTGGATTGACTTACGGTAAATTCTTGGGTTTCCAGTTTCATAAAGAGGGATCGAAGTAAAACCTGAAAAAATAAAAGTACCTATCCAGCCCTTTGTTATTATCAAAATCGGGGGAGGGTGAGCAACTGTTAATTTATGTGGTAGTCTCGAAAGAAGCGGTAAGCGCCATTTTGGTTCTGGAAGAAGAAGGTGCGCAATTTCCCGTTTATTATGTTAGTAAAATACTATTAGGAGTAGATACACGATATCCGCACCTAGAAAAACTGGCCTTAGCTCTCGTAGTTGCTTCTTGAAAGCTTAGGCCTTATTTTCAATGTCATCCAATAGCTGTTCTGATAACACTTTCCATAAGGAATGTTGTCACGACCCCAATTCCCCTTCCGTGAATATGTTGTGACAACACCTAGTCCCAACGACTAGGTCAGCCTAACAATGCAGAAGATAACCATGAATTGAGGAAGAATAATTAAAACGATTTAGTAAAATAAACATGTGTTTAAGGTGCTGCTCGGCACATACAATAACAACTCTCAAAGCTAACAAAAATTCCCAAAACCCGGAATCTCACAAATCACAAGCTAAGGGATACATAGGCTCTGACTCAAGAATGTCTACACAAGGAAAAAATACTCAATGAGCTATACTTATTACAAAAAGCTGGAAAGGGACTCCTCGGCCTGCGGACGTAGCAGATATACCTCGAAGTCTCTATCGATAAGCCTCCTTCCAAGGATGATAGAATTGAGTGGGAGAACCTGTATCTGCACAACTAAAATGTGGAGAAGAGTAGCATGAGCACACCACGGCGGTGCCCAGTAAGTATCAAGACTGAACTCGGTGGGTAGTGACGAGGAACAGTCAAGACACCTACCAGTCAAATAAACAGTATAATCATAGGAATAATGGAAACGATACATAAATATGTAAATACTACATGAGTCACCAAAAATGCTACAATCACAATAAGGGAAAAGAACAACAAGTAACAACGAGAATATAATAAATGATGATATGAAAAGACGGCAAAATCACAATCCAAATCCTAAGGTCACAACACAACAAGGGGAAAATAAGTCAACAACTCATATCCTACAATGATTTTCTCATAAGGTCTTATTCAACTCTTTCCATAATTTTACCATGTCTTGGACAAACCACAACTCACGAAAACCCAGCATCTGAAATCTAAACCTTTGTATCTTGTGCCCCATCAATCTCACGGTCATGCTGACTACTAGCCGGCTAACTAGGGCCACTCTCACATATATAATGGATAAACGAGGGCATATCTCCATCCTTAGCAAAATAAGAAGGAGTTCACCTCTAATGGTGGTGTCCGACTACGTGTATGCTTGTGCAAGTGTTTTTAACTAGAATTCTACCAACTAGTAAACATGAAATGGAGAACGGACCGCAAGTACGATGTTTCCTCACAACTTCCAAGCGGTAAAGGTCATATAGGTAAGCAACCAACAATCATAATACTAAACAAATAGGAATAGCTCCATAGGCCATCACAATTCTTTACAATCAACCCCTAACATAACCCACCTTATTTCGCCACGAGTGCAGATACTAATATAATGATTGCCCTCTTATTTTGCCACACATGCATCATAATGTTCCCACCTTATTCCACCACATGCGCAACCCACATATAAACACATAACATATCCCGCCTTATTACGCCACATTTGAAAAACATCAATAACAACAATACACGGCAAAGACCATGTGCAACCCTTCAACAACAACCGCACAACAGAGACCTCGTGCATCACAATATCAACAGCTGCATGACAGTTACCTCATGCATCACAGTATCAACAACCGCACGGCAGAAACCTCGTGCCCCATTATCACAAGTACAACACAACTAAAGGCAATATTTACAAGAACAAGGCAAGTAAATCAACTCAAGTACTTTCGTTTACCAGAAGACGGTACAACTAGCTAACAAGGAATAACCGTAGCAGGGAAAACGTAATAAGAACAACTCAATAGGAAGAAAATAATACGAAACAAAGATTCCATAATACTTAGTTCAACAACAAGGAAGTTAACATGAATCAAATAATTACAACTAAGGAAATTTCAACTAAACTTAGGATATCTAACTTCTTTCCAATTAAGACCAATTTATTTCATGAGAGATAAAAATAATAATTTCCAAATAAGTCAAGCAATTAGGAAGGATAATGTGGCTATAGAAGGGTAAATGCCTTCAATGAAACAAACAAAAGTCATTAGGCAACAAAAATAAAACAAAAAGGGTAAATGAATCCCAAGTAAGACATGTAGAGGTGAAACTATTAACAGGGAACTCAATCGTATCAAGAACAACTTCATACTTAGTGATTACAAGGATCTAAGAGGCTAAAATGGAAAATTTTCCACAAATAAATTTGAGCGCGCACTCGTCACCTCGCGTACAAGGAATACAATCAAAAAATAAGACTCAGATCCTAAGGTGAGGTCCCCCACACAAGGTTAGGCAAGATACTTACCTCGAACTGAACAAAATCAACTAGAACCCACATTCTTGCCACGAGTACTCGACTCCAAATGGACGAAATCTATTCAATTCAATTACACATGATAAATAACATCTTAAGCAGTTGATTCTACTATATAATTCAAAATTAAAATGCGAAAATAGTTAAAATGGCCAAATGGCCCTCAGGCCAACGTCACAGAATTGGATGAATTTAATATTTTCAGAACCCTCGTATTCTGACGAGTCTAACCATATAAAAATCTCTCAAATCAGAGGTCAAACACCACCTCATAACTCAATAATTTGGTCTATAAATTTTTACCCATTTTTCATTAAAAATATGAAATTAAAGGATTATATTAAGATGTGATTCATGAAAATAGGCTAAATCGAGTGAGAAGCACTTACCAAGACGCCCAGGTGAAAATCCCTTAAAAATTGCCCAGAACCGAGCTCTAAAAGTTAAAATGTGATGAAAATAGTGAAAACCTAAAATTTTGGATTTAAATCTGTCTGTCGAGTGATTTGTTCATCGTGATCGCGAAACAATGGTTGCGATAGCGTAGAGGAAATTCGCAAAGTCCTTGAAATGTACATCGCGCTCGCGTGAAGAGTGATGCAAACAAGAAGCGCGATGGGATGGTGGCTTATGCAATCGCGTAGAAGCTCATGTGAACGTAAAGAAGAAAGGTGACAACTGCCCCCAAGTCCTAATTTTCACTATGCGAACACGGGACGAAAGATGCGATCGCGAAGTAAAGAACAATAGACCTTCGTGATCGCGAAAGGCCTATCACGAATGAGATGAAGAAATATATAGAACTTCGTGAATGCGAGGAGACGCCTGCGAACGTGAAGAAGAATTTTGAGGTGGTCTTCAGCAAGGCATCGCGATCGCGGGAGAAGCCTCGCGATCGCATAGAAGGATATCAGAAGCAGTAGTTTCAGCAGTTCAAAATTAGGGAAAATTTCCCATAGCCCATCCGAAACACACCCGAGGCCCCCGGGACCCCCTCTAACACACACACAAAAATCATATAACCTACGCGGACTCGCTCGAATTTTCCAATCACATAAATAACATCGAAACGACAAATCAAACCTAAAATCAAGCTTATGAGATTCCTGTCGACACCCCCTTTCTTCCCTCCTAAAAGAAGCGAAATTGGGTTTACGACATTATGGACAAAATAACTCTTATTCCCTTTGGGAATTGGGTTATGGAGTTTGAAGAGTCTCCACCTAATGATTATAGTGCATTAGGAAACTTTTAAGAAGATTTTGAATGAAAATCAGAGTTCGGGTAAGGGCTTGAAATTATCTCGAGGGGAAAGTGTTGGACACCCTTCAAGATCCACTAGTGTGGTTCCCGGCCTTGCTTAGATGTGACTTTAAGAATCATAGAAATAGACAAGCAAATGTGCATATAAAGAATACAAAACTAATGGGCAAATTTTTTGAAAGAAGGATAGAATAAGTAAAACGGAAATTTTAAAGAAAGTACTTAGACAAAAGTAAAGGTAAGGGGGTCTTAGGTTTAATTATAATATGGATTATTCGATATAATATCCCACACATATTCCCAAAGAGGGGTCGCTTTATGATATTATCGCATCATCATCATCTCCATATTCTACCCTTCCCACCCAGTGGAGGTTGTTTAAGCGTGTGAATTGGTCACGAATGCTTATTGTGTGCTATTACCCCTCCCGTCCTATAGATCCTAGAGTGGCATTTAGGATCACTATTTCTATAAGGTAGGAGCTAGGTGGAACCCTTAAGTTTAAAGGTTAAAATGCTAAGCCACATACAAAACAAATAGGACTACACATAATGTAATAGCGTAAATAATATAAAGGCTCAAATATCCCTCTGCGAACAAACACGTAATTAGAACGTCTGAAACCCATTTAAGGTCTAAGGAAGGGAGAATTTCTAGAAGCTGGAGCATAAGTTTAAAATAGAAGCTGGAGAATTTACAGAAAAGAGCGGTAAGAAAACGTTCAGAAAAAACGGCAGTAGCAGTTTTAGGAATCTACAGAAAACATTAAAAAACAAGTCATGGAACACGTGGTAAAGGCAGTTTTCAGACAGGAGGAATAGCAGAACGGATATGATAATATTGTAGAAGTGTAAAGAAAAAACAGTTAAAATTACAAAATATACAATACTCAGATAGTTCTTTAGGAAAATAGTAGTCCAGTTATGGGATAGGGGAAGAAAATTAATTCAGTAAAAGTATTTGTCCAGGTGGTAAATAAATAGGCAGAAGTTTTTGTATAAAAATCAGGGGAGCTTCAGGGTCAAGCAAATTCAGGTAGAGGTGGATTCATTTAAACACAAGTCAAGGCGATTAATCCATTTTTATCCGTTTTAAGGCTTGCCTAGGCGTTATTTAAACCATAAAAGAAGGTGGACATGCATATAAGTTTCAAATTTTAAAAGGAGTTTGTTCACCAGTTTTACCAAATTAGC
The DNA here is from genome assembly GCA_034376525.1 of Nicotiana benthamiana. Taxonomy (NCBI): domain Eukaryota; kingdom Viridiplantae; phylum Streptophyta; class Magnoliopsida; order Solanales; family Solanaceae; genus Nicotiana; species Nicotiana benthamiana. Next base: position 94,295,641 of record CM067323.1, on the reverse strand, counting down.
GAAGCATTCGACATTTGCAAACAAAAAAGCCCTACGTAAAGGATATCTAATGCATACAAAGGTCCTAAAATATGGTATCTAAATGCAATGGTAATAACATTGATTATTAACTCATTGTGATTATGACAATGTACAGAGTAACAGACTGAGGGAGAGAGACCTAGGAACATGATTTCTACATGCGAGATGCATGTCTTAAACATGGTGTCTATTGCACAAATAAGTAAGTAAAGCCTTATGAGCATGTTTTCTACCCATTCCCTTAACTAAGCATGCATAACCCTCGAAATTCACTACATACCCCATTATTCTTTTCAAATTTTTACATCCCAAATAATTAAAAATAAAACAGTGGAAAAAATAAGAAGCTATTCTATAGGGAGCCTACAACTTGGCCCAAAATCTCCAACCTCACTTCGTTCGAGTTTCACAACCTTTACCAAGGTTTGGGGTACAGCAAAGTTCCGCAAGGGTTCGTTTGAACCCCTGGCCAATACCAGGCACCCAGAATATATCATTATTGGCAAGTGCAAATGTGGAAGTGTCATCCTTATGCATCAAAGTGCAATGAGTGCTTAAGGCTTCCAAGGAAATGCTTACGCTAAGGGGGGGGGGGGGGAACCTGAGTTCTAAGAGTAGTGGATTGTGATAGAGTTGAGAGATAGTTTGAGTGGAAAACAGTATGAAGAGTTGAAAGAGTTCCTTTGAAATTCATTTGGACTGAGCAGTTTCAAAACAAGAGGACCACACAAGCAGGGGCAAAGGGGAAGGGAACAAACAAGCAAGGAAACTACTAATATATGTACAACTTATCCAAGAAAGTGCAGACATGGTAGATAAGGAGTCCAGCTCTTACAGCACCAAACTACCAAACAGAAACAACCTCAGGAAGAGGTTTCAGGCTTATCAAGCAGCCAAGTAGGTCCTAGATACATGCAAATAGCGCGCAAGGATAAGAAAAACATACATTGAGACAGGGAAGGGGATAGGGGAACATGCTGAGTCAAATTAGGAAGACTAATAGGTACATGCTAGTGTAAATAAGAGCAACAAGACCATAGGTAGAAGAACACAAGAAACAAGATGAAGTGCAAGACTAGTAGAAACATGTTATTTTAAAAGATGTATCTTAAATAGGTAACATACTAGGTGCAGGTAATAGAGCACAATAGCAATGAGCAATAGTGCTAAAAGGAGAGCAAAGTGTGTAGAGAGTGAGAGCAACAATGTGCAGAGAAGTAAGCAGCAGGCAAACCCAAGTAAACAATGCAGTAGATCCCAAGTAGGAGAAATAAACAGCCAAGATTACTCAATCTTGGCTTTTAGCCGATTGAGTTTTGAATAGAAACAATAGAGAAACAGAGAGAACTGAGTGTTTTTGAAAGAGAGTTCAGAGAAATTGAACTTGTGTCTGTATGTGTGTGAGATATACATTGTGTTGGTGTCCTATGCAAAGAGAACGGGGGGGGGGGGGGTACTAATAGTATTGAAAGCGAGTAAACAAACAAGGTAGCAATCTATAATTAAGCAAATGGGTATCAATCATAATCAAATCAGCATAAGGACTCCCCTTTAATTAAGGAATCAAATTCAAACGGTGGCAAGGAGTTGTTTTAAAAGGAAAGGAATCAATTAGAGTACTGCATCTACCATAGTAGGAGTAGTAAAGCATGCAATATGTAATAAGGGCTAAATACATAGTATTTCAAGTAAGGAAGATATATACCGAATATTCGAAAGCATGTCCATTCACATAGATATGATGAAATATAAATTAAATCAAAGAATCACGGATGAGACTAAAATCACAAGGGAATTAGTTCTAAGTAAGGAAAGCATATAAAAAAATAAGGACGCAAATAAAAAATCAGCGTAAAACTTCTAAGTATTAAAATATACAGATCAAGGATTCATAGAGATGCAAAAAATCAGGAGGATATTAGGTAAACGATGAAATGTCATGAAAATCAGAGAACCCTAACTAAGAAAGTTAGACTCGATAGCAGACAGACTCTAGTAGAATACTTAAAGCATGGAACTTGGAGTAACTAGAAGATAACACAAAAAACATATAACACAAACATAAGCACATAATACTCAAGAAAAATCAGAAAGTATAGCAATTTTGCAAAAGGGGTCAGAAACCCTAGTTTTAAAAAAGAGAAAAATTGCAGGAGAAAATCGGAGATACTGAGCGAGAAGTAGTGTAGAACACTAAAAATCATTCGAAAAAGCATAGATTAAAGAGATTTAGGCAAAAAATTATGGTTTGAAAAATAAATTAGGGAAATGAGAAACCTGGCTGTGAAACTTGTTAGTAATGCCATGTAAGGCATCATCGGACAAAAACCCACCAGAGAAACGCCGGCAGCAGACCAGGCAAAGCTTCAGCGACCGTCTTTCATGGTGGAAGCTCCTGGGCTTCAAACTTTAGAGAGAAACAACGAGATGGGGGTTCCATAGTGACTGGAGATCGAGAGAAGTAAGGTAGGAGTATGGACGGAGAGGCGACGAACATCATCGGAGAAGGAGTAGAGAAGCAGAAGTTTCTAGAAAGAAGGGAGAGTGTTAGTTAGAGAGAGAGGGACCGTCTATGTGAATGAGGGTTTGGGAGGGGATCATTTGATTTAATTAAGGAAAAAGAATCAGGGCCGTTGATCTTATTTGATCAACGACTCAGATTAAACCAAAGGCGAACCGAGTTAAAATCAAAAGGGTATTGGTAAGGGCTTAGACAATTGGGTTTAAAATTGGGCTGAATAGGTGCAATTTGGGCTATATTTTAAATGAAATATGGCCAACTTTTAAATAGCTAATTTCTCCCAATTTATTTTATAAAATAGATAATATAATTTAAAAAGCAAAATTAAAAATATAGAACTAATTAATAACATATAAGTATTGATCTAAAATATAAAACATGGTTAATTACAAAATAGACTATAATTGTAATTCATGCAATTAGCTTTAGAAATTTCAAATAATTTTTTAAAAAATATGCAAGACATTACATTAGTTATAACTTGTTGTAAATACGAGAGTGAAATACATTATTCACTAAAAATAATAATTTGGAAATAATTTTGACTTTGTACTGTAAAAAATAAGCAGTAAATTGATTTAAAAGATCTTAAAAATTAAAGAAAAATACCAAAATTTTCAGGCATGCTTACATATACTATTTTGAAGGTATTTTGGATGCAAAAAATACATAAGGAAAAATTGGGTATCAACCGCTGCTCCTCTTTACACGAGGAGGATGGAAGAGTTGTCGGGTAAAGATAAGAATTTTGACCGGGATTGCGATTGTAAACGGATTTTGACTGCACCCTGGTTTCAGAGCTGCCTAGATATCCCTAGTTTTATAGGAATCAGGCCATATGTAGTTTGGGAACCATTGGTGGAATATGCTGATGGAAATTCAAAATAACGGATGCGATGGTTAGATTTGAAAGGGGTTTGTAGATCAGATGGACTGCGGAGAATCGAAGCGGGATCACTTCTGGTGAGATGACCGTGAGCCAACCAGAACACCTGCAAATGGGCAATGTGCATCCATATTGCATAATTTAAACATGATGCGAGTTTCCATTGGACTATGAATGTTTGTCCTTAGATGGTTAGGATGATGTCCTCAGACTGTGATGTCCTGGGACATGAAAAGCATAAAAGTAAAGGTTCGCAGGCCATGAAATTATGTTCTTGGGCTATGCAGATTGTGCCTTTGAACTACGATGCCTTTGAATGAGTTGGCGATCTTTCAGTCCATGAGAAGGTGGCAATTTTTCAGCCAAATGGATGCAAAGGGTGGCGATATTTCTGCCATAGCGAGAAATTAAAATAAATGGCGATATTTCAGCCAGATGAGAATTTCAAATGCAGGTGGCTATGTTTCAGCAAGTCGGAAAATAAAGCGACGATATTTCAGCCATGCAGGGTAGAGACAATGCTTAGTCTCGAAAGGCATATGATAGACTCATGCTATGTGGATGTAGATCTTAACCTATGAAGGCAGAGAGTAGTCTTATGCGAAGTGCAGATGGAGACAGAGCTTAGTCTCGAGAGGCAGATAGGGGCCGTATGCAATATGGAGGTAGAGCTTAACCTCGAAAGGAAGAGATTAGCCTTATGCAAAATGTAGATGGAGACAGTGCTTAGCCTCGAAAGGCAGATAAGAGACTTATGAAATATGGAGGTAGAGCTTAACCTCGGAAGGTAGAGATTAGCCTTATGCAAATTGCAGAATGAGACAGAGCTCAGTCTTGAAAGGCAGACAATAGCCTCGTGCAATGTGGAGATAGAGCTTAACCTCGGAAGGCAGAAAGTAGCCTTATGCAAAAAAATAGATGGAGACAGAGCTTAGTCTTGAAAGGCAGATAATAGCATTATGAAATACGACATGCAAAAGAGTGAATAGTAGTAGGTTTTTTAGCTGATAGACGACTTTGCGAGATTAAGACTGCTGGAGAGTGCAGATAGTGACCATATGAGCATTTCGATTCTAAAAAACGAATGTGCTTTGATCCATAACCTGAATTCCTGCATCCAAAGAAAAATTGTGAGTTCTGTAGGGGGGAGGTTAGTTCGTGTCCTTCATTTTTGGCATCGTGTGTCATAGGGGTAGTGTTGCTAAACGATGGTGGTGCAAGTGACGTTTATGCATGACTTAGTAAATATAATGAAAGTACGTATATATATAAAAGCTGCTTTTATTTTGGATGAACCAACGATCTGCAACGTGGTTCAAAGCACGGCGACCTTGATTGCTTCGCAATTTTGAGGGTCATCCTCAAAATTCTGCCCAAATTTACCGGGTTGGCACTGCTGACGGCTGTGATGAAAAACTTAACACGGAACAATTCAAGAATTTTATGGGTCCTCCTCAAAATTCTGCCCCAGTTTACTAGGTCGGTGATGATGAAGAGACTGAGAAATTGACTTCGGTATTTTGAGAGTCCTTTGCAAAAATCTCCCCTAGTTCGAATAGCTGGGAAAAATGGAATTTTTATTAAAATATGACCGAACACATAAGGCTGCCTACGTATCCCCTCTTAAACAGGAATCAGGTTAGGCGTAGTTCAAATTACATCAAGAAAGAAAGAAAATGATCGACTGTAGTATCTTTTCACCGCGTCTGAGTTGATAGGCTTTGGCCAGATTTTCTCCGTCCATTTTTGCGAGAATAAGGGCTCATCCAGTTAGAACCCGGTGAACCATGTATGGACCCTGGCAGTTGGGAGAGAATTTCCCTTTGGCTTCATCTTGATGTGGGAATATTTTCTTCAACACCAGCTGCCCTGCTGTAAACTTCCTTGGTCTACTCTCTTGTTGAAGGCTCTAGACTTTTTATTCTGATATAATTGACCGTGTCAGACAACATTCATTCTCTTCCCGTCGATGAGGGCTAACTGCTCGTAGCCACTTATGACCCATTCCGCACCATCTAATTCTGCTTCTTGGATGTAATTTCTACCTCGTCAGGAATTACCGCCTCTGTACCATACACTAGCATGCAAGGAGTGTCCCCGGTTGATATGCGAACCGTGGTACGTAACCCAATAAAGCGAACGATAATTTCTCATAACACTTCTTGTGCTTTTCAATCATTTTCCTTAGTTTCGTCTTGATGTTCTTATTGGCTGTTTCTACAGCTGCATTCATCTGAGGTTTGTAAACTGTAGAGTTCTTATGTCTGATCTTGAATGTTTCACACATTTCTTTCATAAGGTCGATGTTTAGGTTAGAGCCGTTATTGGTGATGATTGATTCTGTAACCCCGAAGCGACAAACCATAAGATCTCGGACGCAATCTACAAGTACTTTCTTGGCGACTCCCTTGTATGATGCTTCTTCAACCCATTTGGCAAAGTAATCAACTGCCACTAGTATGAACCTATGCACATTTGACGCAGCTGGTTCGATTGGTCCGATGACACCCATGCCCCAAGCAGTGAATGGCCATGGTGAGCTTGTCATAGTAAGCTCATTTGGAGGCACCTTTATCATATCTTTGTTCACTTGACATCGGCGGCGTTTTCGGAAGCACTGAATGCAGTCCGTTTCCATATTCATCCAAAAATAACCTGCTCGAAGTATCTTCTTTGCCAAAACAAAACCATTCATATGTGGTCCACAAGTCCTAGCTTACACTTCCTCCAATAGTCTGGCTGCTTCTTTTTCCTCAACACACCCTAATAATCTCAAATCAGGAGTCCTCATATACAGGATTGCTCTGTTGTGAAAGAAATTGTTGGAAAATCTCCGAAGTGTTCATTTCTGAGTTGCATTGCTGAGCTCTGGGTATTCTCCTATTGTCAAATATTTCTTGATATCATAGAACCAAGGTTTCCCGTCGGCTTCTTACTCGACGTGAGAATAATAAGCTGGTTGGTTGTGAATCTCGACCGGGATATGATCAAAAAGTTTGTATTTGGATGCTGGATAATAGAGGATAAAGTGGCTAAGGCATCGGCGAACTCATTCTGTATTCTGGGAACATGCTGGAATTCCATATTTCTAAATCTTTTCCTTAACTCCTGTACATGGTGTTGATAGGGGAGTCTCTTGGAATTCGTGGTTGCCCTTCTTCTCCTTGATGTATGAGTAGGTCCGAATCTCCGATCACTAGTAGTTCCAGAATATTCATGTCAATGGCCAGCTTGCGCCCTATGATGCATGCTTTATACTCGGCCATATTGTTGGTGCAGGGGAATCTGAGCTTGGCGGATACCAGGTAATGCTGACCCGTTTCTGATACCAAAACCGCTCCTATACCCACTCCTTTGAAGTTTGCGGCTCCTTCAAAAACATCCTCCAACCATCATAGGATTCTGCAATGTCTTCTCCTATGAAGGCTATTTATTCATCAAGGAAATATGTCTTTAGGTGTTCGTATTCTCCTCTTACAGGATTCTCGGCGGGGTGATCTGCCAAGGCTTGTCCATTGATCGCCTGCTTGGTAACATAAATGATGTCAAACTCACTTAACAGTATCTGGCACTTGGCGAGCTTACCTGTAGGCATGGGTTTCTGAAAGATGCACTTCAATGGATCCATCCTGGATATGAAATGAGTGGTGTAAGCGCTGAAATAGTTCCTTAATTTATGAGCTACCCAGGTTAAAGCACAACAAGTGCGCTCTAATAAGGAAACCGAGCCTCATAAGGGGTAAACTTCTTGCTGAGGTAGTAGATGGCCTGCTCCTTCCTTCCTGTTTCATCATATTGTCCCAATACACGACCAAATTCCCCATATAATACTTCAAGGTAAAGTAAGAGAGGTCTCCCTGGCTCAGGGGAAACAAAGATTGGCGGCATTGACAAGTATTCCGTGATTCTATCAAAAGACTTTTGACAATCATCATTCCACTTAGTGGCGGAATCTTTCTTTAGCATTTTGAGGATGGGTTCACAAATGAAAGTGGACTGAGGTATGAATCGGTTGATATAGTTGAGCCTCCCCAGAAAACTCATTACATCTTTTTTGTTCTTTAGCAGTGGCAACTCTTGAATGGCTTTGACTTTTGATGGGTCTAACTCTATCCCCCAGCGACTCACAATGAAACCCAATAACTTTATGGCTAGGAGCCCGAATGCACACTTGGCGGGGTTCAATTTCAAGTTGTCTCCTCAGTCTGTTGATGAATTTTCTCAAATCTGCTATGTGATCTGTAGCCTTTCTAGAATTAATGATGACGCCGTCCACACACACCTTGATCTCTTTATGTATCATATCATGAAAGATTGTGGTCATGGCTCTCATGTAGGTAGCACCTGCATTATTTAAACCGAACGGCATAATTCTGTAACATTACATTGCCCATGGCGTGATGATTGCCATTTTCTTTGCGTCTTCTTCGTCCACCCATATCTGGTGGTTCCAGCGAAATAATCCACGAAGGACTGGAGCTCATGTTTGGCGCAGTTATCAATCAACATGTGTATTTTTGGCAAAGGGAAGTCATCTTTAGGATTGGCCCGGTTGAGATCCCGGTAGTCGACACATATTTTAACCTTCCCATCCTTCTTTGGCACTAGCACAACGTTGGCTAACCATGTTGGATACTCTACCACTCTGAGAACTCTGGCTTTGACTTGCTTGGTGACTTATTCTTTGATTTTCTAACTCATGTCTGGTTTGAACTTTCTGATTTTCTATTTTACTGGCGGGCATGCTGGATCGGTCATGCTGAGGCCGGTCATATCATCATATGACCCGGCGGATATGTCCTCATATTCTTTCAAAAACTCTGTGTATTCTTTCACATTTTCTGTGTCTCCCAAATTAATAACCTCGGTTTCGTCTACATTAGACTTGGGTCTGTTCTCAAAATTCTCGACCTCTCTAACAACCTCTTTTGGGATTTCATTCTCTTCTGAATCATTGTCTGTTTGTCGCATTGTCTCGTTGCAAGTTACAGTCGTTGGTTCATCATCAAGATACGTAATGGTAATGCTATGTAAAATAAAGTAAATGGTAGAGAAAATAAATGAGAGCAAATATAAAGATAAACTTGGAAAATGCTTTTGACTAAATTCATAATTATCAGAAACATTGAAGTGCTTTTCAAAAGTAAAGACAATGCTAAAAAGTAAAAATCAACTAAAGGTAAAGTGTGATGCATATGTATTGTTTAGCCTTGCTACCCCGAGGCTCTTCGGGAAATAGTGGTCCTGATTGACCACTTGGTGAGGTGTTCTCCCCGATTCACAACTTGAATGGAAGGGCCTTCTTCCCCTTCCTCCTCGAAGGTAACTCAATAATCCATATCATCCTCATGAAACAGGTTCTTCATGGCCTCTAGCGTCTCAACTTCATATGAAATGACATCAGCGAGTTGAAAGGTCTACTCTATGTGGGGTAGAGGGTGCTCCAGTGGGTAGTAGGGACCGCGCCATGGTGGCCACTAGTGGTGGAGCTCCTCCCAAGTGTATTCATAACCTAGGCCGAAAGTGGTTCCATGCTTCTTCAACTGGATGTGCTTGGTGATACCCTAGAGATTCTTGCAAAGCCCCTTTCCGGGCTTGTATTCGCTCCAATTCAGAATGCTCTCGATTTTTTTATCCCACCACTTAACCTTGTCAATGGCATTGACTTGCTCGATTTGATGGTATATTTCTCTACCGATTCTCTTCCTCTGATCATCGGGATAGCCTATCGACAGTATATGGGGTTGCTACCATCACAATGAATGATTACTTCTTGATGATTCCACACAAATTTCACAATTTGATGCAATGTTGATGCCACAGGCCCAACGGCGTGGATCCAGGGTCGTCCTACAAAGAAGTTGTAGGATGCTGGTACGTTAATGACTTCAAACTCGACGTCGAACAAGGTGGGTCCCATCTGTAGGCATAAGCTAATCTCTCCAATAGTGGACCTCTAAGATCAATCAAAAGCTTTGATACTGATAGCTCCGTCTTTGATCTCGTGCAATCCCTTGCCCAATGTCCTGAGATTGACCAATGGACAAATGTTAAGGCTGGATGCCCCGTTGACTAGAATCCTGATGATAAAGTGATCCTCGCATTGCACAGTGATGTGCAATTCTTTGTTGTGACCAAGCCCTTCCAGTGGTAATTCATCTTCGTGGAAGGTGACCTTATGGCTTTACAGTATCTGTCCCACCATGTTTGTCATTTCGCCTCCTGTTATGTTGTTGGGAACATAAGCTTCACTTAGTATTTTCATCAAGGCATTTTTATATGTCTCAGACCTTTGTAGGAGGTCCGGAATAGAAATCTGTGTTTTGTTTAGTTGCTTAACAACCGAGCACTCTTTGGCCTGTACCTTTCTCCAGAGGTCATCGGGTCCAGTTTTAATAGCTCGCCGGAAGCCTGCTTGCTAGACTCAGCCAAATGTTCCGGGGTGTTTACCTTGCCTGTCCTAGTCATGCCTTGTGTGGCAGTTGCTTCTCCAGTATACATCTTTCCCTTCCTTCTAGCCTCAGTAGTTTTATCCCAAGGTATAACATCGTTTGGAACGGGATCATGTACGTCATGGAGACCGGAATAGGTCCCTTCGGAGGCAACACAGTTTAGGTGGTTTTGGAACTCCAAATTCAACCTCAATTGGTTTTGGTGCCTTTGCAGAAGCTACTTGAAACTCGAGTGGCATGGATACATTTACCACATCGCCCTCAGAGTGCTGAATGTGGACAACAATGTGATTGAGAGTAACCGTTGGCTTCTTAGACTCATTTCCTTCAGCTATCAAAACGATTTACCCGTTAAGGTCCCAATCATCTTCGATATCAATAATGTGGATGCCTCCACCATTGTGGTCAGGTAGAGAGGGCTCCTTTGCTATAATGATCCCGTTGTCAATGGGATTATGAATCTTGTCTTTTAACGAGCGACACTCCTCAATGGTATGACCCTTCAATCTGGAATAGAATACGCAAGTCTTGTTTGTGTTGATCCATTAGGAAAGGTTTTTCTGGAGTTACGGCTGGGATAGGGGTAATGTCACCGACTGCTTTAAGTTTTTCATATAATTGGTCAATTGGTTCGGCTATGGCGGTGTATTGTCTAGGAGGTTTACGGTCAAAATTTAATTTAGGCCGAGGGAAATTTTGGGGTTAGGAGGTGATGGATAGTGAGAAGGTTGTGAGCTATATGCTTGGTATAAGGGTGCAGGTTGGGAATACCTGGGTGAAGTGGGTTGATATGTGGGTGGTGGAGGTGATTGCTAAGTAGTTGGTGTTATTTGTATAGTGGGTGATGGTGCTTGGTTTTTTAGGGTAGGCTGATACGTGAGTGGAGCTGAGGCATAGGCTTGGTACTTCATAGAAGAGTTGATTCTTTGCGCAGCCATTAAGGAATTTACATCCTTCTTCTTTGTTGAGCCACCAGACGGTAGAGCCTTGTTGGTGGCTTGCAATGCGTCAAGGTTGGTGACCATACTGTTTTTGATCCCTTCTTCAATACTTTCTCCCAATTTGATGATATGAGAGAACTTTTGACCCTCAATTAGCATCAATCTTGCATAGTACTGTGGATCTTGAGCACGGAGAAAGAATATGTTCATGTGTTCTTCCTCCAAGGCCGGTCTGACCTTAGCAGTTTTCGACCTCCAATGAGTAGCATACTCGTGAAAGGTCTCTGTGGGATTCTTCTTAAGATTCTAAATGTAGAACACATCCGGTGCGTTCTCAGTGTTGAACCTAAATCGATCCATAAAATCAGATGCCATGTTTACCCAACTAGTCCATTTCTTCGCATCCTGGCTAATATACCAGGAAAAGGCATCACCCTTCTAGCTTCTCATGAATAGCTTCATATGGATCTTCTCGTCCCTACTGACTCTTACCTGCTTGTCACAATATACTCTTAAGTGAACCCTTGGGTCACCTGTGCCATCAAACATTTAGAACTTGGGAGGTTTGTACCCCACCGGGAGTTCAACATCCAGCTGAACACAAAGATCTTATTAATTCAACCCTTCGACTCTTTTGTTACCTTCAAAACCTTGAACCCGACTAGTCAACTTCTTAATCTCAGTAGCCAAATTCTGCATGACGGAGCATTTGTCATTTGACTCGGCTACATTGGTGATTGGCTAATCGTAATGTTGTACAACATCAACAAAGACATGAGTGTTATAGTTATCTGTGGTGTTTTTGGGCTACGGGATAAGTTGTGGAGCGTTGTTGCATGTGTTGCGGACTTGGGTCTGAGCAAGCTGGGCTAGCGGCGGCGGTGATGATTTGTTGCCAAGTTTCTGACTTGTTCCAACTCTTCTCGAAACCTCAACAAAGATTTCTCAAGATGAGAAGCTGTTTCTTTGGTGATTGAAGCCTCTCCGACTTCCTTTCTAGCATTGGTATCCTCCATTTTGTTCTTGTTTCTGTTTCTGGAACGACTCGGAGGAGGTGGAGAACCCTTTGATCTTGTGGAGTATGCTGATGGTGCCAGAATGCATGAACTAAAATTTGGGGAGGGGAATACAAATAAAACAAAAATAAAAAAGTAAAAAGTTAGTGCAGATTCTGATAAATAATATTCCTATATTTAAACACATTGTGCGGGAATATAAATCGCTTCCTAATTTGGATTCCTCGTTGTGCCCGAGGTAGGCCTAGTGACAAATAAAATTACGGAGAACTTATAATGCTAATTGCCTCATTTTATTGATAAAAATAAGACGAAGCCCAAAGCGAGACTAAATAAAATATCACTAATGGCCATTGGCCTTATTAGATTATTAAAGCAAAAGAAAAGACTCCTAACTACTTGGTCCCAGAAGGACCTTCCCCAGATTCGATATTCTAGCCTTCCTCGTATAGCTGCATCAACTTGCGCATCCCTAACAGTAGGTAGGCTCGAGCCAAATGTCCGCCTGCGCTTCCCTCAGCATTCTGACAGTCTTCGATCCTTTGCAAGAACTTTCCTTCCAACTCTACCAAACCTCGTTCTATATACCCCGGACGGTTGTTGGCGTTGACGGCCATATACTTCCACTAGTAGATCAGCTTCTCATGGGCTTCCTGTATTTCCCGATGTTCATTCTCACACTCTCTCATTCTCTTGCACAGTTGATTGTACTTGACTTGCGCTTCAGCTTTCTTGTCAAAATTCTATGACCATGGATGAAACCTTGACGATCCAAACCAATGTGATCATCTTCTAACCAACATGTGTAGTGCGGCACACACCCGGCATGATACCTGTCTGGTTCAATAGAATCCTTCCCTTGAACGATCTTGCAGTGCCACATATGCTGAGCGTGACACCTGTGCGGGCTATCGTCATTTTGAAAGTCGGCCTTAAAATGACTCATTTTCTCTATTTTGGGTATGATTTGTTTCCTTCCGGCTTGCCTCATGACTCGGAGGGGAATGTAAGGGTGAGTTCCCGTCAGGCCAACGAGTATGAGGAACGGTGCATCTCGAAAACGGATAATGAACTCCCCTATTGGGAACCACTCGAACATCTACTGAATTCCTCTTCTTTCAGATTATCGAATAACTTTACCCACCCATTGGCGTCCTCAGGGTGAGCGAACATATATGGCATGAAGTTCATTCGCTTTGGATGATGAAAAATGATATGGTCATCCCAATCTGTGCGTATGATTTCCTGTCAGTAGTGGCCCTTCTGAAGGTGTTCTAGGAGCCATAGTTGAATTAGTAAGTTACAACCCTCAATATGTGGAGCCCCTTGTTGGCACTATCCCAAGGCTCGATAGATATCCGCGAGGATCATTGGTACTATGCTGAATGACTGCTCGTTGACTCCTTCCATCAAAGTCTGGGAACCGTGGCTAGTCTGGTATGGATCCTAGCATTCTTCATAGGTAAAATTACCATGACCAAGAAGCAAAACATAAACACAAACACCTTTCTATGTATGTGCCCCAAAGAGGTGAGGGAGAATTCATCCATGTACGTGCAATAGGACTTGCTGTGGCCATATATCCCGTATAAGAAGTCGAATGGTATGTAAGAGTCCTACAAGCAGGAAAGGTTGGGATTTTTCTTGAGTCCCATCATTTTTAGGAAACCTCTACTTTTGCGATTCTCCGGCATGAGTAAACCCGGCGTTTCCCAAGGGATGCCAGCTAGGCTCCCTATTTCTTGTAGCAAAGGGGTCATTTCCAAATCCACGAAACGGAACACTGATCGGTCACCATCCCAAAAGAAAGTGGTGGCCTCAATGATTTTGTTGTTGGGTTGGATTTCCAAAAGCGAAGGCAAATTCCCTAAGTTTTTATGGATGAGTGTTTGATCACTGCTATGAAGATCCTCCCACCAGCTCAGCAACTTTGGGTGGATGTTGGATACCATATCGAATCTGGGGGACCTCGTGCGTCATTTCTGCAAAATAAAGTTTTAGGCCTTAACCCCACCATACTCGACTATTTAAATCAATAATTAGCAAAAACCATTCAACAACAACAACAACAACTACCCAGTATATTCCCACAAAGTGGGGTCTGGAGCAAAAAGCATTCAGTTCTCCAAATAAATTCATATAACATGAAGGTGTCCGTTTGGGTTTCAGGAAACCCGATGGACTTTGGTTTAGGCTATCCTAATGAGTCATTAGGCGGATAACATACCTGACTCGGCTAGCATTGACCATGATGCATGAACAATTCAATAGAGTAAGGTTTTTATTTTTTAAGTGCTAGACAAGGTACTCTTGAGCGGACAACTCAATAGGGAAAGGCGCGAAACCATCGACTACACCGCTGATCGACTGGTTTTACCGCAAATATGCCTTTGCCACATTTAGGGGGTTTATAATATTGGAAGGGTACAACCACTCATTGTAAGTGTTGCTATAGGATTTGTTTTGGCACGAGTGGAACATGATGTTGAGAAATGCAATTACAATAATGAAACAAGTTACATATATTTTCACATTCATAAGATAAATGATTACAATGGTTTCTCAAAATTAAAATAGTATTGAAATAATAAAGTTGTAAAGAAAATAGTTAAAGGAAAGAGAAAACATGAAGAGTCAAGTTAGTAATTGTGATGGAATAATCAAAACAGGAAATAAATGCGATTAAAGTAAGCAAGTAAAGTCACAAAAGCAAGTAATGGTAAAAGACTTGAAGGAAATCCCCAGCAGAGTCGCCATGCAGTCGACACCCCCTTTCTTCCCTCCTAATAGAAGCGAAATCGGGTTTATGACATTATGGACAAAACAACTCTAATTCCCTATTGGGAATTGGGTTATGGAGTTTGAAGAGTCGCCACCTAATGATAATAGTGCATTAGGACACTTTTAACAAGATTTTGAATGAAAACCAGAGTTCGTCTAAGGGCTTGAAATTATCTTGAGGGGAAGGTGTTTGGCACCCATCAAGATCCACTAGTGTGGTTCCCGGCCTTGATTAGATGTGACTTGAAGAAGCATAGAAATAGACAAGAAAATGTGCATATAACGAATACAAGACTAATAAGAACTTTTTTTTGAAAGAAGGATAGTATAAGTAAAAGGAAAATTTTAGAGAAAGTACTTAGACGAAATTAAATGTAAGGGTGTCCTAAGTTTAACTATAATATGGATCATTCGATACAATATCCCGCACATATTCCCAAAGAGGGGCCGCGTTATGATATTATCGCATCGTCATCATATCCATATTCTACCATTCCCACCCCGTGGAGGTTATTTAAGCGTGTGAATTGGTCACAAATGCTTATTGCGTGCTATTACCTGTCCCGTCTTATAGATCCTAGAGGGCATTTAGGATCACTATTCCTATAAGGTGGGAACTAGGTGGAACCCTTAAGTTTAAAGGTAAAAATGCTAAGCGACATACAAAACAAATAGAACTACATATAATGCAATCGCGTAAAGCATATAAAGGCTCAAATATACCTCTTTGAACAAACACATAATTAGCACGTCTCAAACCCATTTAAGGTATAAGGAAGGGAGAGTTTTTAAAAGCTGGAGCCGATGTTTAAAACAAAAGCTAGAGAATTTACAGAAAAGAGCGGTATGAAAACGTTCAGAAAAAAGGCAATAGCAGTTGTAGGAATCTACAGAAAACATTAAAAAAAATTGTGGAACTCATAGGAAAGGAAGTTTTCGGACAGGAGGAATAGCAAAATGGATATGATAGCATTTTTAAGATTGCAGAAGTTTAAAGAAAAAAAGTAAAATATATTAGCTTAGAACTACAGTTTCGAAAATTACAAAATATACAGTACTTAGATAGTTCTTTAGGAAAATAGTAGTCCAGTTATGGGCTAGGGGAAGAAAAGTAATTCAGTAAAAGTATTTGTCTAGGTGGTAAAAAAATTGGCTGAAGTTTTTGTATAAAAATCAGAGGAGCTTCAGGGACAAGCGAATTCTGGCAGAGGTGGATTAATTTAAACACAACTCAAGGCGATTCACCCATTTTTATCCGGCCTAAGGCTTTCCTAGGCGTTATTTAAACCGTAAAAGAAGGTGGACATGCACATTAGTTTCCAGTTTTAAAAGGAGTTTGTCTACCAATTTTACCAAATTAGCGAAGCATTCGACAGTTGCAAACAAAAAAGCCCTAAGTACAGGTTATCTAATGCATACAAAGGTCCTAAAATATGGTATCTAAATGCAATGGTAGTGACATTGATTATTAACTCATTGTGATTATGACAATGTACAGAGTAACAGACTGAGGGAGAGAGACCTAGGAACATGATTTCTACATGCGAGATGCATGTCTTAAACATGGTGTCTATTGCACAAATAAGTAAGTAAAGCCTTATGAGCATGTTTTCTACCCATTCCCCTAACTATGCATGCATAACCCTCGAAATTCACTACATACCCCATTATTCTTTACAAATTTTTACATCCCAAATAATTAAAAATAAAACAATGGTAAAAATAAGAAGCTATTCTATAGGGAGCCTACAACATGGCCCAAAATCTCCAACCTCACTTCGTTCGAGTTTCACAACCTTTACAAAGATTTGGGGTGCAGCAAAGTTCCGTAAGGGTTCGTTTGAACCCCTGGCCAATACCAGACACCCAGAATATATCATTATTGGCAAGTGCAAATGTGGAAGTTTCATCCTTATGCATCAAAGTTTAATGGGTGCTCAAGGCTTCCAAGGCAATGCATACACTAAGGGGGCAGAGCCTGAGTTCTATGAGTAGTGAGATTGCGATAGAGTTGAAAACAGCGGAGATAATTTGAGAGGAAAAAAGTAAGAAGAGTTGAAAGAGTTCCTTTGAAATTCATTTGTACTGACCAGTTTCAAAACAAGAGGCTCACACAAGCAGGGGCAAAGGGAAGGGAACAAACATGAAGGAAACTACTCATATATGTATAACATATCCAAGTAAGGGAATCAGACATGGAAGATAAGGAGTCTAGCTCTTACTGCACCAAATTCCCAAACAGAAACAACCTCAAAAAGAGGTTACATGCTTATCAAGTAGCCAATCAGGTCCTAGATACATGCTAATAGCGCACAAGTAAAAGGGAAACATACATTGAGATAGGGAAGGGGGTAGAGAAACATGCTGAGTCAAATTAGGCAGACTAATAGGTACATGCTAGTGGCAATAAGACCAACAGAACCATAGGTAGAAGCATACAAGAAACAAGATGAAGTGCAAAACTAGTAGAAGCATGTTGTCTTAGAAGCTGTATCTTAAATAGGTGACATACTAGTTGCAGGTAATAGAACAAAATAGCAACGAGCCATAGTGCACAAAGGAGAGCAAAGTCTGCAGAGAGTGAGAGCAGCAATGTGAAGAGAAGTAAGCTGCAGGCAAACCCAAGTAAAAAATGCAGTAGAACCCTTCTAGTAGAAATAAACAGCCAAGATTACTCAATCTTGGCTTTTAGCCGATTGAGTGTTGAATAGAAACAATAGAGAAAGAAAGAGAGCACCGAGTGTTTTTGAAAGAGAGTTCAGAGAGATTGAACTTGTGTCTGTATGTGTGTGAGATATGCAATGTGTTGGTGTCCTATGCAAAGAGAATGGGGGGGGGGGGGGTACTTATTGTATTGAAAACGAGTAAACAAACAAGGCAGCAATCCATAAGTAAGGAACTGGGTATCAACCATAATTAAATCAGCATAAGGACTCCCCTTTAATTAAGGAATCAAAGTCAAACTGTGACAAGCAGTTGATTTAAAAAGAAAGGAATCAATTAGAGTAACGCATCTACCATAGTAGGAGTAGTAAAGCATGTAATATGTAATAAGGGCTAAATACATAGTATTTCAAGTAAGGAAGATATATATTGAATATTTGAAAGCATGTCCATACACATAGATATGGTAAAATATAAATTAACTCAAAGAATCACTGATGCGACAAAAATCACAAGGGAATTAGTTCTAAGTAAGGAAAACATATCACAAATAAGGAAGTAATTAAGAAAATCAGTATATAACTTCTAAGGAAAAACACATACAGATCAAGGATTCGCAGAGATGCACAAAATCAGGAGGATATTAGGTAAACGATGAACAATCATGAAAATCAGAGAACCCTAAGCAAGAAATTTAGACTCGACAGCAGATAGAACCCTAGTAAAAAACATAAAGCATGGAACTCAGAGTAACCAGAAGATAACACAAACAACACATAACACAAACATAACCACATAATACTCAAGAAAAATCAGAAAGTATAGCGATTTTGCAAAAGGGGTGAGAAACCCTAGTTTTGAAAAAGAGAAATATTGTTGGAATACTTGAATCAATCGGAGATACTGAGCGAGAAGTAGTACAGAACACTAAAAATCATTCGAAAAAGCAGATACTAAAGAGATTTATTCAAAAACTTAAGGTTTGCAAAATAAATTAGGGAAAGGAGAAATCGGGCAGTGAAACTTGTTAATAATGCCATATAAGGCATCATCGGACAAAACCCCACTGGAGAAAGGCCGGCAAAAGACCCAGGAAAAGCCTTAGCGACCGTTTTCATGGCGGAAGCTCCTAGGCTTCAAACATTAGAGAGAAACAACGAGATAAGGGTTCCATGGTTACTAGAGATCGAGAGAAGTGAGGGAGGAGTATGGACGGAGAGGCGACGAACTTCATTTGAAAGGAGGAGAGAACAAGAAGGTTCTAGAGTGAAGGGATACCTTTTGTTAGAGAGAGAGAGAGAGAGGGACCGTCTGTGTGAATGAGGGTTTGGGAGGGGGTCGTTTGATTTAATTAAGGAAAGAGAATCCGGGCCGTTGATCTTATTTGATCAACGAATCAGATTAAACCAAAGACGGAACGGGTTTAAATAAATTGGGTATGGGTCAGGGCTTAGATAATTGGGTCATTCAAATTGGGTTTAAAATTGGGCTGAATAGGGTGTAATTTGGGCTATATTTTAAATAAAATCTGGCCAACTTTTTAACAGCCAATTTCATTTATTTTATAAAATAGCTAAAATAATTTAAAAAGCAAAATTGAAAATATACAACTAATTAATAATATATAAGTATTGATCTAAAAATATAAAACATGGTTAATTACAAAATATGCTATAATTGCAATTTCATGCAATTAGCTTCAGAAATTCCAAATTAATTTGTAAAACATATGCAAAAAATTACATTAATTATACCTTGTTGTAAATACGAGAGTACAATACATTATTCACTAAAAATAATAATTTAGAAATAATTTTGGACTTTGTACTGTAAAAAATAAGCTGTAACTTTATTTTAAAAATCTTAAAAATAAAAAAAATACCAAAATTTCCAAGCATTCTTATATATGCTTACATATACTATTTTGAAGGTATTTTGGGTGAAAAAAATACATAGGGAAATATTTAATATCAACACTTCCAAATTTTGAAATATCGAATCTCATGCCGAAACCTACCAATTCAACTTGGAATGACGCCAAATTTTGCAGACAAGTCCAGAATGACATAACGGAGCTACTCCAACTCTCGAAATTGTGTTCTGACCCCGATATCACAAAAGTCAACTGTGGGCCAAACTTCTTCATTTTGCAACTTCAACTTTCGCCGAAATGCCTCAATTCACTCTACGGACCTCAAAATCTGAATCCGGATGCGTGCCTAAGTCTAAAGTCATCATACAAAGCTATTGAGATCATCCACGACCCATTCCGGGGTCGTTTACTCAAGGTCCAATTCAGGTCAACTTTTCACCGTTCAAAATTCCAAAACTAGATTTCTTCTTCCAATATGACTCTAAACCATCCAAGAATCAAATTCCAACATGCACGCAAGTCGATACTCATATTTTGAAGTTGTTCCAGACCTTATGCTACTGAACGAAGCTTAATTTCTCAAAACGACCAGTCGGGTCGTTACATCCTCCCCCTCTTAAAACCAACGTTCGTCCTTGAAGGTACTAAGATTCACCTCGAAGTCCTCAAGCCACTAAGTCCTCCAGCCACTCAGTGCCACTAAGCATGAATCATCTAAACTGAAATTTAGCCTTTCTAGCAATACCAATAAGCCTTCATGCCATTATTCTCACCTTCCATCCGTTTCTAAAAGACACGATCCAAAATCTATATCTGGTATCAGTCTCAACCAGCTGCTTCAATTCACGCCAACACGCAGGGTACAACCACATAACATGACACACCACACATAGGCCCACAATAACATTTCTGATAGCAATACTTGCCTGAGATCAAATCCGTACAGTTCATAAGCCTCATATTTGATAGGAACTCTTCTCAAACCTTGAAAACACTGGCGATGATACGATCACCACAAAATCACATAACAAAACATCCGATATCAAAGTATAAGCTAATACCAACGGGTACACACCCGAAGAACTAAAACTCAAGAAGCATAGAACGTAAATGACATAATATGGGAAAGTAAAACACATTTGGGAACTATCAAACAATTCAAACTAGCACAAGTTCTTCTAAAATACAAATCCACCAAACATCTAACAAGAAAGAATGAAAGCATATAAAAGGCTCACAAGGATCTTATACTGATATCACCTTCACCGCGGTACACAACCTGGTCTCAACATATCAAATCACCTGAAACCTCGAGGGGTATTGCCCTCAACACTGAATCATAAGAAGGTCACATATCAACCCATCTAGAGACTCTCACTAGATCAATTCCATCTATAAATTACAACACAGACTGGCTCCCACACTGGTGGAGCATAGAAATCATAGTTCGTAACTAATAATTCTCAAAAATCACATCAAACCTATCGAAACGGACAACAGGAATTTACGGCTAGCTCATAACTCTCAGCAACAGCTAGAAACAGATGATAATCACGTCTATCACTCATAGAACCTCCTAACAGTATAATCACATAAACAGAGTACAAATCATGAAACACACTCATAATTTGAACAACAAATAAGGGGACTCACCCCAATTAACAAAACTGTGATGAACTGTAGATAGTGCCCCTCTATAACAAATCGAATCCACACCTGAATGACAATAGCTGCCGCACCGGCCTCAAGTCTACTATATGAAACATATCAATGAGTCGCGCCTCCCCTTTTTGGTGCCCTCTACCTGCCTGAATACCTCGTTATGACACATTAGTCCAAAGTCTGGGACAATCTCTCACTATATGGATAGTATCTCCACTCAAAGCACCCTCTCTGCTGTGCGGTACATGTACTTCGAGACCCATGAACACCCAAGTGACCATGCAAAGCCTTAAGCGCAAACTGAATTGGATGACCTGCACAACCTCTACCATGACGCACCCTACCTCTAACGTAAAGATGAGTATATCTCACCGGTATAAGAGGCCTCCTCGCCTCCTCAAACTCTCTCCCTTTCTCTCGTCTGCCCTCTCTCTGATGACCATGTCTGCCCTCTATCTCTCTAGCATGCATACCCTATATCCTCTTAGAAATGTTCGCCACCTGCTGATATGGAATATCCATCTCCAACTCACGGGCCATACTGGACCTGATGCTAGGAATAAACCCCTCAATAAACCGGTGAACCTTCTCGCGAACAGTAGAAACCAAGCCTATGGCATGTCTAGCCAAACGGGTGTAACAGAGAGCATACTCCGAGACAGTCATAACACCCTAGCGCGAATGCTGAAACTCGGCGCGCCCTACATCCCTGAGGCTCTGAGGATCAAACTCTCTCAGAAACATATTTGAAAATTGGGTTCAAGTCAGTGAAGCTATAAAGTAGTGAAAGAAACCCCGCTCGATCAAGAGATACCCATAGTACGGAGAATGTGCTAACACTCATCAAGAAAACCCAAGGCATCATCTAATTCTAATCCACTAAATACAGGAGGATCCTACTTTTTGAACCTCTCTAGCCTCATCTTCTCCTGCTCAGAAGCCGCTGCCATGCCCTTGGGCTGACGTGGTGCTGCAAGCAACATAGGAATAATCTCAGGGACCTTCTAAACATGCACTCACTGCTCACGAGTGCGGGCGGTGAGAGTAAGTGCTCCTCCCCCGGCCCGGGATGTGGCTGCAACAAAGGGAAGCAATCCTGCCTAAGCCAAAGTGGTGTACATACTCATGAACTGTGCCTAAGTCCCTTGAAGGGCTTGAGTAGTAGTAGTTGTAGGCGTGTCAGGGGCCTAGACTCCGACTGGATCTGCTGGTGGTACCTCGGCGGCCTTCGTGCAGGTTCTCTCGCTGCACCACGTGCGCATCCTCAAACCTTACCCCGGCCCCAACCTATAACGACAACAGCAGGGCGAGCGGGTGCCTGATCCACTCGGGTAGTACATGTCCTCACCATCTGTGAGAGAGTAGAAGATAGAGGTTTAGGATTGTGAATGTAATAAAACTGGCACGACAGGGAAATCAAATGAAGTGGAATTTTTCTAACCTTTACATAACCTCTCGTAGATAAGTACAGACGTCTCCATAGAGATCCACAAGACTCTAATAAATCGTCTTGTGATTCGTGACTCCTATGAACCTAGAGCTCTGATACCAACTTGTCATGATCCCAGTTTGCCCTCTGTGAAGATGTCGTGACGACACCTAATCCCTACGAATAGGTAAGCCTAAAAATGTGGAAGATAACGATAAATTACGTAGGAATGATAAAACTGATTTAGTAAAATAAACATGTATTTAAGGTGACGCTTAACTCATACAGTACTGATGGAGCTATACTTATAACAGATAGCTGGAAAGGGATTCCTTGTTCTGCAAACGCAACAGATATACCTCAAAGTCTCTACCAATACGCCTCCTTCCACGGCTGACAGAACTGAGTGGGAGAACCTGTATCTGCACAACAAAAATGTACAAAAGAGTAACATGAATACACCATGGTGGTGCCCAGTAAGTATCAAGACTAACCTCAGTGGGGTAGTGACAAGGAACAACCAAGACACGGTCAAATAAACATTATAATCATAGGAATAATGGAAACAATACATAAATATGTAAAGACTGCATGAATGACCAAAAATTCTACAATCCACAATAAGGGAAATGGACAACAAGTAACAATGAGAATATAATAAATGATGATACAAAAAGAAAGCACAATTACAATCCAAATCCTAAGGTAACAACAAATCAAGGGTAAAACAAGTCAATAACTAATATCCTACAATGATGTTCACATAAGGTCTTATTCAACTCTTCCCATAATTTTGCCAAGTCTCGAACAAACCACAACTCACGAAAACCTAGCATCTGAAATCTAACACTTGGCATCTTGTGCCCCATCATTCTCACGGTCATGCTGACAACTAACTGGCTAACATGGGCCACTCTCACACATATAATGGATAAACCAGGGCGTATCTCTACCCTTAGCAAAATTAGAAAATATTCACCTCAAATGGGAGTGTCCAATTACGTGTATGCTTGTGCAAGTATTTTTAACAAGAATTCTACCAACTAGTAAATATGAAATATTTCCTCACAACTTCTAAGCGGTAAAGATCTTGCAGGTAAGCAACCCACACTCACAATATTAAACAAATAGGAATGCCTCCACAGGCCATCACAATTCTTTACAATCAACACCTAACATAGCCCACCATTTTTCTCCACGTGTGCAAATAATTATATAATAAGCGCCGCCTTATTTTGCCACACATGCATCATTACGTTCCCACCTTATTCTGCCACATGCGCAACCCACATATAATCACATAATATCCCGCCTTATTACGCCACATGTGCAAAACATCAATAGCAACAATAGCACGACAAAGACCATGTGCAACCTTTCAACAACAACCGCACAATAGAGACCTCGTGTATCACAGTATCAACAGCTGCACGGCAGAAACCTCATGCATTACAATATCAACAAACGCACGGCACAAACCTCGTGCCGCACCATCACAAGTACAACACAACTAAAGGCAATATTTACAAAAACAAGGCAAGTAAATAACCTCAAGTACTTTCGTTTACTAGGAGACGATACAACTAGCTAACAAGGAATAATCGTAGCAACGAAATACTAAATGTAATAATAACAACTCAACAAGAAGAAAATAATACGAAACAACGATTCCATAATACTTAGTTCAACAACAAGGAAGTTAACATGAATCAAATAATTACAACTATGGAAATATCAACTAAACATATGACATCTAACTTCTTTCCAATTAAGACCAATTAATTTCATCAGAGATAGAAATAATAATTTCCAAATAAGTCAAGTAGTTAGGAAGGACAATGTGACTATAGAAGGGTAATGTCTTAAATTAAATAAGTAAAAGTGCATTAGGCAACAAGAATAAACCAAAAAGGAGAAATAAATTCCAAGTAAGACATGTAGAGGTGAAACTAATAATAGGGAACTCAATCGTATCAAGAGAAACTTCATACTCAATGATTTCAAGGATCTAAAATATAAAAGGAACAATTTTCTAGAAATAAATCCGAGAACGCACTCGTCTTGCGTACAATGAATACAATCAACAGATAATACTCAAATCCTAAGGGGAAGTCCCCCACAAAAGGTTAGGCAAGATACTTACCTTGAACCGACTAAAATCAACTAGCAACCATGTTCTTAACATGATTACTCGACTCCAAATGGCTCAAATCTATTTAATTCAATTACAAATTTTAAATAACATATCAAGCAACTAATTCTACTCTTTAATTCAAATCTAAAGCAAGAAATTAGGAAAATAACTAAAATGCCCCTCTGGTCTACATCTAGGAATTGGATGAATTTAACATTTTCAGTACCCTTGTACTCTCACGAGTCTAACCATATAAAAATCTCTCAAATCGGAGGTCAAGCACACCCTCAAAATTCAATAATTTAGTCTATTAATTTTTACCCATATTAAACATATGAAATTAAAGGATGAAATTAAGAAGAGATTCATGAAAATTGGTGTAAATCGAGTGAGAAGCACTTACCCCAGACGCCCAGGTGAAGATCCCTTCAAAAATCTCCAAGAACTGAGCTCTAGAAGTCAAAATGTGATAAAAACAGTGAAACCTCGAATTTGGGATTTAAATCTGTCTGCCCAGTGATTTTTTCATCGCGATCGCGAAACAATGTTCGTGATCGCATTGAGGAAATTTGAGAAGGCCTAGAAAAGTACATCACGTTGGCGTGAAGAGGGATGCGAACACGAAGGGCGAAGAGAAGGTGGCTTATGCGATTGCGTAGGAGCTCAGGCGAATGTGAAGAGGAAAGGTGACAATTGCCCCCAAGTCCTAATTTCCACTGTTCAAACGCGAGATAAAAGATCGATCGCAAAGTAAAGAAAAATAGACATTTGCGATCGTGGAAGGTTTAATGCGAACAGGATGAAGAAATACACAAAACTTCATGAACACGAGGAGACAGCTGCAAACGCGAGGAAGCATTTTGAGATGGTCTTCAGCAAGGCATCGCGATCGCAGGAGAAGCCTTGCGATCGCGTAGAAGAATATCAGAAGCAGCAGGTTTAGAAGTTCAAAACAAGGGAAAATGGCCCGTAGCCCATCCGAAACACACCCGAGGCCCCCAGGACCCCGTCTAATCAAACACACAAGTCATATAACCTAACAAGGACTCGCTCAAAGTTTCAAATCACATAAAATAATAGCGAAACAACGAATCAAACAGACAATCAAGATAATGAACTTCCAAATCTATTAATATTGAATCTCATGCCGAAACCTATCAATTCAACTTGGAAAGATGCCACATTTTGCAGATAATTCCAAAATGATATAACGGAGCTGCTCCAACTCTCGGAATCGCATTCCGACCTTGATATCACAAAAGTCGACTGTGGGGCAAACTTTTTCATTTTCCAACTTCAACTTTCGTCGAAATGCCTCAATTCACTCTACGGACCTCCAAATCGGAATTCGGAAATGTGCCTAAGTCCAAAATAACCATACAAAGCTGTCGAGATTATTCACAACCCATTCCGGGGTTGTTTACTCAAAGGTCCAATTCCGGTCAACTTTTCTTGAAGAGCACCGCGATTTGGAATATGTGAGGATGGTGGCAAAAAAGCAAATAATGGAAAGGTATTACAATCATAGGGAAAACCTTTGATATTTCAAAGTTGGGGATTTGGTTCTAAGGAATGTTACTCAAGGGACTCGGGAAATCAATGCCGGGAAACTGGTATCGACATGGGAAGGAACTTAACAAATTTTTGCTATAACTTATAAAGGCTCAAACGAATTGGAAAATACAGCTGGAGTCAAATTTACAAGAAATTGGAACGTGGCTCACCTCAAAAGGTATTATTGCTGAAGATCCTTGCTACTGCTGAAAGTATGTGATACACTCTTTTTCTATTTAACTAGTTTTTGTTCTAACCGGGGTTTTGTGAAAGGTTTTCAATGAGGAAGCGATGTAAATCATGCTACAAAGGATGGATCCTCGGCAAGCTGGTGAATCTACAATCAAAAGCTCGGTTTGGATCATCTTGTATGGCAATCAACGTGTGGATGGTTAAATAGTTTTTGGCCCGATAGCTTATGTCATCTCCCAAGACTCTTGTCGATCTCCGATAACAGATTTTTTATCCATCCACAAGATGTTTCCATTAATGAGGAAGCAACACAAAGGTTCGCTGTGAAGGGAGTGTCGTCGGCTAATGCAAGACCTCCAATGATTAAATTATCATGTGAAGCATCCGAACACTTGGGGGAATAATACATTACAAGACACTAAAAGTGTTACAAAAATAAGGGATTGTTATAATCAGAATCAATGTCTTATCAGGACTGGGGACTACATGATCAGACTCGAAAAAATAAGTTGTACAAGTTAGCCATATGTGTTGGCAGCTTTATTTATTTAAGAAAATAAATGTTTATATAAATATACTTTAACAGATAATGCGAATAAATTTAAGTCCTTTTATTTTATTCTCATTTCTTGTCGAAATGATAAGTTAATTTATTTATAGTTTAAAAGTTATTAAAAACTTCAAATGATTGTGTTGGAGTGAACATGAGACGTCATCTTCAAGATCACCATAAATATAAGTAGATTGTATTATGAAACTCTCATTGTAAATGGTAAGTTCTGGAAGTGTTTATGCTCGAAATCAAAAGATATCGGATGTGAAAATATTCTTGAAGCTTTGTCAATTAAATGGAAAAAGAATATCTTTTGCACACCACTTAAGCAAAATGTTTCTTTTATTTGTCAAAGAGCTAAACTTAGTAAAAACTTTTTGCATAATTACAAACGGTAAAGAAAACAATATATACATTAGTGTTGGAAACACGTTCTCAAGGCTTTATACTAAAACGTGTGTTCTTATATGTAGGTTTTGATGAATGACAAACAAGCGCAAATTGATATATGACGAAGTTCAAGTACAAGCGCACAATTGGTGGATTACGAGATTCAAGCACAATACAAAGTTTTATAGCTTAAATGAGTCGTTCTTAATTGTGATCTTGATCCGACAACTTGACTCATGACATGGCTTCTCTCGTAAAATTATTTTTACAAAATCATGCATATTTAATTTAATGCTAAATGATTTTAAATCATGCATATTTACTTTAGTCAAAATGATTTTTAAACATGCCTCTAAAAAATCTGGACTAAGATAATCAATTATGTACTTATGATAATCGATTATGTTAAGCCAAGACTGCATGACAATCGATTGTGAACTAATGACAATCGATTGTGTTAAGGCAGTGAGCATCAGGTTTTTCAAACCTGCATGACAATCGCTTGTGAACCTTATGACAATCGATTGTGATGAGGCAGTGTACATCAAAGTTTTTCAAAACTCAGAAAAATCGATTGTGAAGCTAATGACAATCGATTGTGAAGAGACAGTGTCCATCAGATTTTTCAAAGTCACAAAATAATCGATTGTGAACATATGACAATCGATTGTGTTGAGGCAGTGTCTTCCAGACTTTTTCAAAGTTATTAAATAATCGATTGTGAGTATATAACAATGGATTGTCACGAGGCAGTGTCTAAAATGATTTTCAAAGTCTGATAAATAATCGATTGTTAACATTGCACAATTGATTGTGAAGCTGACCGTTGTCGTAAAGTTTTCAAATACCGGCAGGTAATCGATTGTTGATTTTGTACAATCGATTGTTGAAATTAAAATCTGGAAAAGATTTTTTGAACGTTGCTGAATAATCGATTATTGATTTTGTATAATCGATTGTTTTGCGTAAAATCTGAAAATAATTTTTTGAACGTTACCAATAATCGATTGTTGATCTTGGACAATCGATTGTTAAGCGTAAAATCTGGGATTGATTTCTGGAACGATTGGCAAACAATCGATTGTGACTTCTTGACAATCGATTGTCACACAGTAAAATCAGCAACTCTTAATTGGCAATTAGGCAACGGTAATGCCAAGTTTTTCAACTATCAATACAGCTTCATTTCAGTGTTTTAAACACAATAACATACAACAACTGATCATTCTATTGCTATAAGCTTGCATACTATTGTTTATCATTTTATATTCATTTCATAAAGCTTTTGAGAGCCAAAGTCTTGTCCATAGTTGTTGTGATCTTGAGCTTACTTCTTTTACTCATATCTACTCATTAAGGAGTGTATTGTTTGAGTGTTTAGTGTTTTGTACACTTGTAAGAGAATTGTGATTCTCTTGTTGTAAGGAACTTGTGTTTCCTTGGTTGAAGTCTTGGAGTGTTGTATCTCCGAGCAAAAGTGTTAAGGCGTGTGTCCTTAAGTTGTAAAGGTTTGTTGAGCACCCGTAAGCTTGACAAGTTAGTGGAAAATCTCGAGAGAGTCTCTCGGGGACTGGACTAGCCACGTGTTGTGGTGAACCAGAATACATCGGTGCATACTTTATTATTTATCGCACTTATTTACTTCCTGCAATTTTTAAGTTCCGCAAGTTTACGCTAATTTCTATTATAGCGCTATTCACCCCCCCCTCTAGCGTTAAGCGTATTATCTAACAATTAGTTCTTGCTACCAAAACCCGAAGGGAAAGAAGAGTCTTCAATGT
Source organism: Nicotiana benthamiana (assembly GCA_034376525.1). Lineage (NCBI taxonomy): Eukaryota > Viridiplantae > Streptophyta > Magnoliopsida > Solanales > Solanaceae > Nicotiana > Nicotiana benthamiana. The sequence continues at coordinate 94,266,791 of CM067323.1, read as the reverse complement.
TGGCAATGTATTCTTTGGCCTCTTCTAATGTCTCCCTCTTCGTATGATATATGACATAGGTTTTCTTGAAGATGAGTGAATCTTCTTGGTCCTGGAGTTTTTCTTGGAGCTTAAAAATCTTGGAATGGAGCTTTTATTTTCAGCTTTCACTATGCTAATTTTTGAATCAAGCTCAACGTTAGTAGTTGAGTGAAAATGATTCTGCTGCATGACTCTTTTAAGTCTTTCTTCCATTTTTTATCTTCTCTCCTTGACAACATTGGCCTTCTGGGTTTTGGACCATAATGTCTTTTTCAGACTACTGTAGATGCGTCTTTAGCTCATCCATTTGAGTGATTTTTGTCTATAACATCGGGAGGCGCTCGACAAGCTTATTCCTTTTAGCCAAATGTTGATCTCATTCTGAAGAAAGATCTTTCTTGTCCAAGATCAACCTTTGCAGGCCCTCACAGGCAAGAAGGTCTGCCTGAAGAAGGGATAAAACCAAAGTTCTTACTTCAAAATACAAATTGAAAGAAGATTTAAGGAAGTGAGATTATTACCTATGATGAACAATGCTTACAATTATTTATTGGGCACTCCCCAGAAAATAAGTCCATGTTTTTCCAATCCTTTGCTTAGGCCAACGACTTTAGATAGTTGCCAAGCTCCATCGGCTTGGAAAGAAAATGGAACCCTCTTGAAACCTATAAAACAACACCTCTTCTTCTTCTTCTTCTTCTTCTTCTTCTTCTTCTTCTTCTTCTTCTTCTTCTTCTTCTTCTTCTTCTTCTTCTTCTTCTTCTTCTTCTTCTCCTTCTTATTCTATAAGGCTCCTGATGGGTGCCAAATAAGAACTTCCTAGATTCCCATGATGGAGAGACCTCGAGGAAGAAGGGATTCTTATTTGTTCGGCCTAGGCTAGGAGAAGAAGCAGAAGGTAAAGGTGCGGTGACAGTTGTTGTTGGCTCAAAAGTTGGCGGTAGAGGAAGGTTAAGGGCTAAACCCCTTTGACCGAAGGTGTTGACAAGGATCAATAAAATCCAATCGACATTCTCAACAAAATTCATCTCCTCCTAGTGTCCCTGAACCTCATCTGGTGCTGGAGTTTGAAGTCCGGCATCTAGTCAAGCTAATGAAGAACTTCTCCTTCATTAAAGGGAGGCCTCCCCACCATGAACCTCTTTTTCATCGTCAAGGACCACTATGGTCGTCTCGATTGGCGTTTCTTTCATTCTCTTCTCATGAGTTCAAGCCGAGGAGGTATGCTTCCTCTTTGGCTTCTTATTTTTATACAGTGGACTCCGAGAAGAGGCCCCTTTACTAGTGGTGTGAGTAGATCCACGAGCCCTGCTCCAATTAAGGGAATTCTGCAATACCTGTTTAGTTAGCCACCTCGGGGTCATCGAGAGCCTCGATGTCGAGGCAAATGACGGAACCCTTTGGAAGTCGTCTGTGAAGCAAAAGGAAAGCTAATAGATTCTTCCTAAGATATTGATGTTGAAAGAAAGAAGAATTTTTTCTTATTGTGATTCTTGGGTTTCCACCCATATTTGGGATCCATCTCTTTCCACCAAACAAGATTCTAGTTTAGTGATATCTAGAATTTTCTATACCCATTGGTCCAAGCCTTGAACCCGTGGTAGTTCCTAGTGAGTAGATGGAACGAAGGAAATAAAAAGTCAGCAAAGAAGAATGTTTTTTCTTTATACGTAGAAAGAAACAAAATACCTGAAGCTTTGTAGCGGGATAATGTCCACGGTAGTAATGACAACATGCTATCCATCCATCCATGATCTTTGTCGTCATCAATGCTGGTAAGAAGGGTGTGATGAACATGTTTGCTAAGATTTAGCACTCCCTATGAGAAATCTTCGGGTAGTAGAGTTTCATCATATGTGTGAGAGTTAGGTTTTTCCCGGTTTCAACGTAAAATTGACGGAGGTAGGCCACCGTATGCCATATGAATGGACCTACTTGAGCCAAGATTACTTGGTGGCGGTGGCAAAACTCTATTATTGTTGAGTCAATTCCTTCACCCAGTCCCAAGGTGAAAGTACCCTAAGTGAAGGGGTACGTATAACTATATATGAACCCCCGGCTTTGAGTAGGTAACTCGCTTTATCGCATCGGGGGTGAGGATTTTGATGTTACCCCAATCACATTCCTCTTTTACAACAGGTATGCTATGAGGACGAATGGAAGAAGGGTGTCTATGAACAGGCTATAACATGTCACTTTTAGAGAATGAAGGTGGTTTGTGATCTTGAAGGTCGGATGTCGTGCAGTAAGGTGAAGCAGTGTGATGGTGTTTATGGTTGGAGGTTCAAACTCGACGCCAACCTCTTTGGTGTTGTTCTTCTTTGGACCACCATCGAAGATAAGGCTGTCGTTTTTTGAGATAGCAGTATTAGAAGACTTTTTTATGAGGAAATGTTTTGACTTAGAAAGTTGAATATTACGGAAGAACTCTAAGAAGATATAGATAAGAAGAAGTTGTGAAAATGATAAGTAGTAAAAAAGTTTTAGATAACAAAAACCATGATCATTATTACCTTAAACTGGTGAAAATATTTTCTAGATCCCGGGGAAACAAGTGTTCGGGCCATTAATTGCGAGAAGGCTTCCATTCTTTCAAATGTCAAAGACTGTTTAGAAACTTTCCTGCCAAGAATGGAATTCTTGTTTGCTTCCCCGTAATACTAAGTTCTGTCCCTCGAAAGTAGGGGGACTATCTGTATGAGATAAAATTGGTTAATGACAGTTGGGTGAATGACAGAGTGACATGTGGAACTAAAGACATGTGGTATGTGAGTCAGGAAATAGCTGGCACCGGATACATGCGTGTAATCACTGTTGAACGAGCCTTGAAGATAGAGCAGTCGGTAGCAAAGATTCAAAGCATTGCCATCAGGTGACATTCAATCGCATCGATTATGAAGAATATTTGCATTTATCGATAAACATTATGCACCCATCAATGATATTTTATTCTCATTCAAGAGGATCTTGATTTAAGGATCTTGTCTCCCCAAATAGGGTTATAAATAGAAGGATTAACATCCATTGCAGACGCAAAATATTCTATATACAAAAAACTATAATCTATTATCATATTACACTCAATTTGAATACTTGAACATTGGGTTCACTCTTGTCATCGGAAAGGCAAAGTTCTGACTCGTGCTTGTTATCTTCTTTAATATAATTTGGCAATCTTACTTTTGTTCTCATTTATCATTACTTCTGGGTCAAATCGATTTGCTAGTCTATAAACCACCCTATAAATACAACGATATCGTTTTATAGGTGAACACTAGGGTGTTCATAAAAACCCGAAAATTGAACCAAACCGACCAAAAAAACCGATACTTTTTGGTTTAGTTTGGTTTTGGTTTTGAATTTTAAAAACCGATCCAATTTAGTTTGATTTTGGTATTAATCAGAGAAAAATCGACCCAAACCGATTATAGGAGTAGCTATTTCGAATTTATTATTGCACCTATATAAATGTATATTGTTATACAAAGTTTCAAAAAATTTATAGTAAATGTTAATAGTTTGCACTTTTAATATAGTTCTTTACCTTTACATACTAGTTTGATAGGTAGTTTTCTTTTGTTTATTTTAAGAATTCATTTCGTGTTAAAAATAACATATTTTTAATCGAGTCCTTAAATTATTTATCACTATTTAATTCAATTATGATCAATATATATTGGTAAATAGTAGATTTCTCAAAGAGCAATTGATTTGATAGTGTTACATTGAAAATGTTGTCGCCGGAATATGTGTTTGGTAGTATATGTCTTATATTTAAGAAAAAACTGACATAAATCGAATCGAAATAAACCGACTTAATTGATTTTATTTGGTTCTAATATTTGAAAAACCCACTTACCTAATTTATTATTTTTGAAAAAACCGATCCAAACCGAACCATGAACAACCCTAGTGAACACCTATTACGATACTAGAATTTTCTGTTTGTCAAAGGATTCTAACAATTCTTATTAATATAAAAGAAGTGTTTCTATTTTGGTCCTCTTTGTACAGTAAAAAGTTTTCCGATGGAAGATATTGATTCAGTTTACGTCTTACAACCAAGAAGTTGCGCCCCTGGAGTTTATGTTATTTCTTCTAGGATAAGTATTTGTTAATATAAAGACAGATTGAGATTTTGAATAGGCAATTATAAATTAAAGTACCATTAAGAATATATGACCCTTCAATTTGCATAGCATGTACTCAATAATTGATTCATCACACTACTTTAGGTCAAGTTGTCAGAATTTTCCGTTGAATTTTGGTATTAATAAAACATCTGGTGGAGTCTTAGAGAGACAATAATTCCACTTTATAAGTGAGGTGCATCTGATAAATAAATGCTTTTAGAATACAAAATAGTTGCTCGATGCGTTTTCAATTGTTCCATAACGTAATTTTAGAGAATTCTTGTCAAACCATAAGACTGAATAACCTGATATGTCTGCAACCATAAGCAAGTCGATGGAATAATTCCGTAGATATATTACTGCGTCCCCAGACCCCAAGGGCGCAACAAAAAAAATTGACTTCATAGGCTATCTTTAAAGTATTCAGCTATTTTTATTGGAAATTTTTTATTCTACAGCTAAATAATGCACTCTATTTATTATAAATCAAAATACTTTCATTTTTACTATCATTTATAGCTATTTTTATATTTTATAGCAAAGTGCAAATATATATTGATCCCTTAACTTTTCACTCAACTATTTCTCTCTTCCCCCTCAACTCTCCGTATTTTTTCCTTTCTCTTCGCCCTCGACAAAGCTGCCGTCCAGTCGGTCATCTTTTCTGGCAGAGTTCTATTGGAGCCCAATGAAACAACTGCCTCTCTATTTCCCTTCCCTTTTCTCATTTTCATCGTTAGATCCAGATCTGAAACCACGAATTCATGATAGGTCCATTACCGGCAGCGAAAGCAGTGGAGGAGGAAGATCGGTGCCGTCACTAGATCTGGATCCAGGAAACATGCCGGAATCCATGACTTTTTCTCCTTCTTTCTATCTCATATCTGAATATATTTGTCTGGCCAAATTTTGGTAGATACAATGTGAAACTGTATTCTCATATATGGTTGGAGTTTTATTTGTCTCCTTTTTATTTTTAATATACTGTATACAATATTTTTCTTGGCCGGAAGACGCCATCTCCGATGAAATTTTTTCGTTCTTAGCTCTTGAGTCACATGCAATGATACAAATGCATTATATTACATACAAATATATTGTATTATGTATAAATACCCTCAAATTTGATTGTATTCTGTAAATCTCAATGCAAATATAGTTTTTTTTGTTGTACTTTTTTCTATATTTATGTATTTCAAAGATTATTTTTGTCACGATCTAATTTTATTATAGGTTGTGATGGCACCCAACGCCGCTGCTAGGCAAGCCAAAAGTGAATTAACTACGTGATTTTCCTTTTTAATAGATTTTCAAGTAATTCAACTTTCGTTAACTTAAAGGATTTAAGAAAATAACAAATTTAAAGCAAATTAAATGATAGTAATTGAGTGCAATCATAACCTTTGAAATAAACCAAAACCACAACTCTAATAATGTTGGCAAAACCTGCTGCCACAAGTGTATGCGCATCTATAGAATACATAAAAAAGTACTAGTTTATTGCCCTAAGTGAAAAAGACAGAAAAAATACAAGCCTCGAACCAGTAATCGAGTGTGCGCGCCTGAATAATATCTAAATGCACCTGCCTCAGATCCTGCACATTAAATGTATAAGTGTAATGTGAGTATATAAACAATATGTACACAGTAAGTATCTAGTCTAACCTCGAGTAAGTAGTGACGATGGGTCGACTTCGACACTTATTATGGGCCAACAATATACTAATGTGAAATTCTAATTAAACATGAATATATATATATGTATATATATATATATATATATATATGTATATATATATATATGTATATATATATATGTATATATATATATGTATATATATGTATATGTATATATATGTATATATATATTGTTATGAACATATTATATTATGGATGTTTTTAGTACTCCGCTGTAAATAAGCTTCCTGAAGAAACTTATCCATATGGAACTCCGCCGTAAATGTGTTTATCTATTTAATACTCTATTGAAAATAAGCCTTCGGAAAAAGCTTATTACTTCAGTACTCGATTATGGATAAATATTAAATCCGGTAGAAGATTATCCATACAGAGTATAATAAGCTTATCCTTTTAGTACTCCGTTATGGATAAACATTACCCCAAGTAGAAGATTTTCATATCCGGTACAATGAGCTTATTCTTTTAGTACTCCGTTATGAATAAATAATACCCCAGTAGAAGATTATCTATAACTGGTACACTGAGCTTATACTTTCAGTACTCCTTTATGGATAACCATTACCCCGAGTAGAAGATTATCTATACTTGGTTAAATGAGCTTATCCATTCAGTATTCCGTTATGGATAAATATTGCTCTCAGTAAATATTATCCATATCTGGTGTAGTAGCAACTTGCAGTAGGAGCTTACACAACAACTTCATTTCTTCTATAAATAGAAGAGATTCAGTTCATTATGTACATCAGTTTGTGTTCAAATAATATATCAGTTTCTCTCTATACTTGTCTTCACTTTACAGTCTTTATTTTATAACACGTTATCAGCACGAGACTCGGCCATCTCGAGCAAATATTTCAAAACTATTTGAGGTAAGAACATTCTTTTCCTAAATAATGTCAAATATTTCTCAACTTGAATTTGTTACTATGGATATATCGGGCAAAAGCTACATGCCTTGGGTGCTTGATGCTGAAATTCATCTTCGTGCGCTGGGTCTGACAGACACCATCAAAGACAAAAATCAGGCATCAAACCAAGACCGTGCCAAAGCAATTATATTCCTATGCCATCACCTTGATGAGGGCCTGAATATGGAATATTTTACCGGTAAAGTCATACTGTGGAATAATTTAATAGATAGATATGACCAACTGAAGATGGTCGTTCTTCCACATGGACTATTTGATTGGACTCATCTAAGGCTACAATATTTTAAATCTATAAGTGAGTATAATTCTGCTATGTTCAGAATTATTTTTTAATTGAAATTATGTGGTGATAATATTACTTATCATGATATGTTGGAGAAACCTTTCACCACTTTGCATGCCTCGAATATGCTCCTGCAACAGTAGTATCGAGAGATAAGATTTAATAAGTATTCTGAACTTATCTCACATCTTCTTATAGCCGAGCATCATATGAGCTATTAATAAAAAATCATGAAAGCCAACCTATTGGTTCTTGTCCATTCCCTAAAGTGAATGAGACGAAATTCCACCAAGCTAGACGTGGAAGAGGTCGTGGCCTCAGTCGTGGTCATGGCCATAGCCCGGGAAGAAATTTTAATCATGGTAATAATAATGCACCAAAGAATCATCTTCACTACCAGTAGTGGAAAGGAATAAACAAAAGCATGAAGAGGTGCAAGCACCAAATGCATAAAATGCATGCTATAGATGTGGAGGAAAAGGATAATGGTCACGTACCTACCGTATGCCAAAGAAGCTGGTTGAGCTTTATCAAGCCTCCTTAAAGAAGATAGATAAAAATACTGAAGCAAATTTTATTTCTGAAGCTAATTTAGACTTCATACATTGGAAGTAGCTGATTACCTTGCACTCCCAGAAGGAAACAAGTCATGTAACTGGTGGTGAATCTGTAGCAATATAAATATTTTAATTTTTGTTGTTTGTAGTAGATAGTATGTTTATGTAATTATTGTACATAAAGAAAACTTATCATTTGATAATGATGTTTACTATAATATATCTTATTTATGTCATATGGATAACGTTAATAGATCAACTTAAACTCTAGCAGAGTTTGTAAGAAATATACAACCACCAGAAGTGGTTATATTTCATATATCTCATTGTAATTATATTTTGTTAACCACCAGAAGTGGTATATGCCTATAATCACCAGAAGTGATAATTTAGACTTTCTATGGTTACGATTAAAGATAAGCTACATAAATATTCTCTATATTAAATCCACGCCTCGATTTTCTCCTGAAGTAGTAAATATTTTAAAAGAGGTTGAGGCATGACTATTTGATATGATTATGCACATTCAAATAATTATGTTCGTTTTCCTGAAGAATGAGAACTTTTGATAATATTATTCCATTCCCCGAATTGAATGTGATAATATTAATAAATCTGGTAAATATGAACACGCTCTTGATATGAATATATTACAATTCACCTCTAGAAGAGGTAGTATAATTGAGAGAATATACACTAAATAATTCGTATATTAAATTTTCTCCTTAAGAAGTAACATAATTGGAATTGCCTCCTAAAGTAGGAAAAATTATGAAGAAGAGTTTTCTTGTCCCTAAACAATTGTTTTACATTGTTTATTTGATTGTGATTTTCTCTCATGATACCAGAAGTGTATGAGCAATATTTGATAGTACAAATTGTATCAAGAACTCCTGAAGAGCTAACTGTTTGCCTAGAAGACACATGACACCAGTAGTGTTCGAAAAATATTAGATTGTGGATAATAAATGAAGGCTCTTGACGTGCTTTTATACAAATATGTCATTGATATTATATGATTATGGTCAAAACATATGTTGAAGTAAACCTGAAGTTTACTAGTACAAGCGGCTATCATGTTGATATTACAAAATGATTGGAAGATTGAAAATCTTTATATTTCCACAATCATAGAGGGTAAAATAATATGTATGTGAGAGGTTACCCGTTTTATTCTTAAATTTGTACTACATCATGTATCATAGTAAATCAGAAGTTTACTAATGCAAAAGTTTATACCATAGAAAACTAGAAGTTTACTAGGAGATAACACATGCCATAATAAACTTGAAGTTTTCATTTGCTATTTTTAAATGAGATATTTAAGAATTCATATAAGCATATACTAAAGAACTAAAAGATTTTTCAGGAATTGTTATGTGTTGCTTATTCTCATAATAAATTGATTATACCAGCTAAAGTTAGGACTAAGAACCCTAATTCTGAAAAATATAGAAGGTGAATATGGGCCCGTTCACCTATCATGTGAATCACTTATAGATTCATATATTACATGTGTAATAATTATCAACCTACAGTTTGACATTTGGAATTGCTTTTTTCGATTAAAAACATAATTTTCAGATTATGAAATCAAGACAGTTAATCTTGATAATGTTAGTTTATATCCAAACAGGTTTAGCATTAAATACCTCTATTAATAGCTAAACAATTTCTTATGAGAACAAAACGTCATGTGTTGGTCTAAGATTTTATAAATTGCATATAGCAGCACTTGTATGCATTAGACCAATCATATATGATTAGTCCTTCATTCACAATTGGTTTAGGACCACCAAATATTTTTATTATCTTTTATTGCGTGGTATATGATTAATTTCTCTACCATAATACAAAAACATATGTTTCCCAAAGATGATTGAGGATATATGTTACTTTTTCTACCATTTGGGGGATGGAATAAACAGTTAAAAAATATGCTATATGATTCAAATTATCATTAATATGATCTTCAATTAGAAGAAAATTCAAGTCGAATGCCAGAATCATTTGCTGGTCCAAAATTAAATATCATATTTCAGCTGCAAATGCTCCTATTAAAATTAAAGTCCATAAAAGATAAAGTTTATTACACGCATGAAGCGTAGAAAATTGATCGCTGCCAAAGGAAACAATCCTTGAAAAATAATAGGAGAAAATGATCATAATGAGGAGGAAATGAGCTCTAGAAGAGCCCATGACATAACATTTCATGAAACTCCAGAAAAAGTTTAGGTACCTGAAAATAAAGAAAGTGATGAGATCTCAGCCAGTTATGTCGATTCAGAACTGACACAAAATGATCGTCGATGATATATTTGATACAATATAATGCACAATATTGTAAAATATTGTGAGGATCGGACCATCAGTCCAGACACTTGAAGATGTCATACCATTTAGATACAAGTCTTAACCTATATGACTTATTTTATTAAATCTACATGAAGATCCTTGAAGGATTAAAAATGCCTGAAGCATATAATTCAAAGTCTTGAGAAATTTACTCATTCAAATTATAAATATCTTTGTACGGTTTAAAGCAATATAGGCGCATGTGGTATATTTTCCTTAGAGAATATTTGCCGAAAGAAAGTTACATAAATTATGTTATTTGTTCATATATTTTTATAAAGAAAATGTCATCAAAATTTTATACACTTGCTGTTTAAGTTGGTGACATAAATCTTATTGGAACTCCTGAAGAGCTTCAAAAGGGTCTTAAAATGCTCTTACATGGACAAAGTGTACCCATTAAGTAAATAAATGGATATTCAATCTTTTGAAGTTAATAAGGATACATTCCAATATCTAGAAGAGGATGAGGAACTCCTTGGTCCTAAAATACTCTATCTCGGTGTAGATGGTGCACGTATTTATCTTGTTAATTCTAAGTAAAGTGGTGCAGATTGTATTGGTAATACAGATGTAGGTTAGTTATCCGATCCCCATAAAGCTCGATCTCAAACAAGCAAGCAGGGAGTGCATATGATTGAGATCAGTGATTCACTCAAAAAATATGTGGGTTGGAATGTGATAAAAGATCCACAATATTATACGGAGACAATGTTTCATGCATAACCTAATTAAAGGGAGGATTTATAAAAAGGAGATAGAACGAAGAAAATTTCACCAGAATTATTCTATATACAAAACCTTCAGAAGTTGATGTGCAACAAATCCGTTCAAGTGATAATCCAGCAGATTTATTCGCTAAATCTTTGCAAACTTCAACTTTTAAGAAGATGGTATACAATATTGGAATGCAGACACTCAAATATTTGAAACAAAGTTTTCATCAGGGGGAGTAAAATACGCGATGCACTCTTTTTCCCTTACTAAGATTTTTCCCAATGGGGTTTCCTTATAAGGTTTTTAATAAGGCACATTATAATACGTATTACTAAATATGTACTTGTTTTCCTTCGATAAGATTTTTTCCACGTGTTTTTTCCTAGTAAGATTTTAATGAGGCATATTATCTTTTATTGAACTTACAAGGGGAAGTGTTATAAATATAATATATTATGGATGTTATTTAGTACTCCATTGTAAATAAGCTTCCTAAAGAAGTGTAACGACCTGACCAGTTGTCTTGAGCTCTAATGTTTCATTCAACAGTCTGAGTCCATGAGCAGCTTCATTTTAGGTACAATAACTTGTACGTTTGGTTGAAATTGAATTCCGGAATGTTCGGAGTTGATTTGGAATGAGAACTCTCATTTCGGAAGCTTAATGTTGAAAGAATTGACTAAGAATGAATTTGGGAGTAAACGACCTCGAAATTAGGATTTGAAGGTTCCAACAGGTTCGTATGATGATTTTGAACTTGGGCGTATGTCCGAATCGGGGTTTTGAAGACCCGAGAATATTTTTGCTCCTATTGTGGAAGTTAGCACTTTGAAAGAAATTTCATAAGTTTTGCTAGAAGTACATTTTGGTGTTATCGATGTCTGTTTGGGATTCCGAGTCTGGGAGCACTCCGCATGGTGATTCGGGAATTGGGAGTGCAGTCGGAAGTGAATTCGGAGATTCGTAGGTCATTTTAGAGTCATTTGGCTAAAGATAGAAATTTGAAGGTTTTTGAGAAGTTTGATCAGAAGTGAAATTTTTGATATCGGAGTCGGAATTCAATTTCAAAAGTTGGAGTAGGTCCGTAAAGTTGAATATGACTTGTGTGCAAAATTTGAGGTCAATCGGACGTGATTTGATAGGTTTAAGATCGAAAGCTGAAGTTGGAAGTTCTAAAGTTCATAAAGCTATAATTGGGGTGTAATTCATGATTTTAGCGTTGTTTGATTTGATTTAGGCATTGAGTAAGTCCGCAATGTTTGTTAGGACTGGTTGGTGGATTTGGTTGAGGCACCGGGGGCCTCGGACGCGTTTCGGGTGCTCAACGGATCGATTTTCGCCTTGTGAGGATTGCTGATTTTTTGGTATAAGTGCAACAGGTTTTTACTCTATGTTATCATGAGAGTGGGTCTACGATCGGATAGAGCAAAGGTTGAGGGAGCTGGAATTTTTCCTATGTGATCGAAGGAAGTGCAAAGCGATCGCAGAGGAGGGAGGCTGTAGCTTATGCGAACGTAGGGGTTGTGTTGCGATCGCACAGTATGCGTTTGGAGGCTGTGATGCGTTTGACCTGTGTGAACGTGCGATATTTCATGAAAACATAAAGGAGGCATTTGGGAGGCAGCACAGTTGGCCTGTGCGATCGCGAAGTGTTCGTTGCGATCGTATAGAAGGGTCGCCAGGGCAGTGCTCTTTTAAAATCGGGTTTTGGCTCATTTTCACTTCATATCTTCCATGGGAGCTGATTTTAGAGCAACTTTGGAGTGGCGTTTTCATTACCAAGCATGAGGTAATTGATTTCTACTGGTTTTTGAGTATTTACAAGGTTTATATATGGATTTAGACAGGAAATTTGTAGAAAATTTGGGGTTTTGAGGAAGACCTAGAAAATTAATATTCTTGGAATTTGACCACGATTTTGGCTATGGAATTGAAAAAAATCATATGTTTGAGTTTGTGAGTTCATGGGTAAACTTTATCTTCGAAACATTTTGGATTACGGGCACGCGGGCCCGAGGGCGTTTTTGTCTACTTTTTTACCAGGATTAGGAATTGTTATAAATTGGATTATAATGAGTACCTTAGCATATATTAATGGGATTACATAATTATTGGCTAGGTTTGGAGCGTTGTGCATCGATTCGAGGCTTCGGAAGGGCGTGTAATGATGGTTATGGATCTTCAGAGCGAGCCGACTCTCCTTTCTAACCTTGTAAGAGGGAATTGTCCCATAGGTGAGTTAAATGGCTATGTGCTCCTATTTGTGGGGGGGGGGGGTACGTACAAACGAGGTGACTAGAGTCCGTGCGTAGCTATTATCATGCTATTGTCCGGGTAATCTAGGACCCAAAAACCTACTATACTTGGATTAATTATAAACTTATTGACAGCTTGAATTGCTTAAATCACATAGAATTAGTAAATGAATTTATAAAATGATTAAATTTCTTTTTCTAAAATTGTTAAAACATAATTAGATTTTATTTGGATAAATATTCCCGATAAATTTTTAATTGACTGTTTGAGCATGTATCTTTATGTGTGTACATGCGTCGTATGTATGATTCGTGAGTAGGGTGTTTGTTTATTTTATGTTGACCATGTCGCATGATAGTTCGCGAGCGGGGTAATTGATGCATCTATGATTTGAACCTTTCGACCCTTGGCAGTGCAAAATTTACATTTCTGTTGGAGCGGGCTGTCGACCTCGGCATGATATGCGCATGCTTACATTACTTGCCTGAGAATTCTAAATGTTGATATTGTCTTTCATGGCCAGACATAAATTGATAAAGATAATGAAAAAGATAAATTTTAAAATTCTTTATTATTTGCTAAAGGTGTTTACCCGTTTTCCGGGTTTGTGAGTTAGAACTACTATATAATTCCATGATTTCCTCACATCTTTTATTATATTAATATTTGACCACAATCAAGTGTCGAATTTGACCATCTCGTCTCTACTTCTTCGATATTATACGGGATACACATTGGGTACACGTTGTTTTCATACTCATACTATACTTCCGTGTATTTTAATTGCACATGCACATGCATCTCTAACGGCCTACTGGGTATAACAACATGGTTGACGCGGAGATTAGGTGAGATGTATTTCCTCGAGGCGACCCGCAACTAGTATAGTCTCTCAAGATTCTATTTATTTTCCGTCCAATCGTATTCCGGACAATTGTTGTACTTTATTTGGTCTTCCTTATAAATTGTTGATGCACTTATGACACCGGGTTTTGGGGGGATTTTTGATTATTAAATGTTAAGTTTTGTTAAAGAATTCACAGTTATTTTTTGTAAATTTTATTATTTGTTATTTAATGTATAAGAAAAATTATTTTAGACAATACAAGATATGAAATTTAATTGAGTTTATTAATTGGCTTGCCTAATAGTGGTGTCCGGCGCCACCACGACCCTTAGTGGATTTTGGGTCGTGACAAGAAGCTTATCCATATGGGACTCCACCGTAAATATATTTTTTCTATTTAGTACTCTATTGGAAATAAGCCTTTTGAAGAAGCTCATCTCTTCGGTACCCGGTTATGGAACAAATCATCCGGTAAAAGATTATTCATACGGAGTATTATAAGTTTATCCTTTCAGTACTCCGTTATGGATAAACATTACCTCCGGTAGGAGATTTTCATACCGATACAATGAGTTTATTATTTCACTACTCCGTTATGGATAAATTTTACCCCTAGTAGAATATTATCTATAACTGGTACGATGAACTTATCCTTTCAATACTCCGTTTTGAATAATCATTACCCCTAGTATAAGATTATCTATACTGGGTACAATGAGCTTATCTATTCAGTACTCCATTATGAATAAACATTGCTCTCGGTAGATGATTATTCGTATCTAGTATAATAGCAGAAGCTTGCAATAGAAGCTTACACAACAACTTGCTTTCTTCTATAAATAGAATAGATTTCAGTTCATTATGTACTTCAGTTTGAATTCAAATAGTATATCAGTTTCTCTCTATACTTGTCTTTACTTTACAACCTTTATTTTACATCCAAGTTCTATATATATATATATATATATATATATATATATGAATGACAATAGAACTCAGATCAAGAAATAAATAAACAATCATTTCACTTAGTAAGAACCAAATAATTTCCCTCATTTAACCATTTAAGCCCTCAAGCCAATGAAACAATATTAATATAGTAGGGCTTCCAGTATATTACACACGAATTATGCCGAGGACGTACGACCCGATTCAGATATACATATACATATACATATACTGTGCGCAATGCTGAGGGTCCAACCACACGAACCATATATGCATTGATTAAGCTGCATAGGCGAATGACTCGCTCCCATGAGAGTAGTGGAAGTTTACCCCGCTCGCAGAATTTACTTACGCCGCGGTTGAGCAAAGATTACTCAAGTTACCATAATATCCCTCAATTCTTCTCAAAATAAGAAACTCCATTAGTAACTTTCAAAATTTTCAAAGTCTGAACTTCCGCTCTATTCAACGCAATTAATAAGCATAACCAAATAATGGTGTCAATAAAGCATGATGTAATCCTAAAACTACCTGGACATAAGCATAAATAGTAGCTACGTACGAACTATCGTCACCTTGTTCGTACGTTGCCCTCAAAAATAGAAGCAAATAATTATTAATTTTACCTATGGGGTTAATTTCCTCTTACAACGTTACAAAAGAGACTTACCTCGTCTCAAAGCCTACTTTCCGGTCCAAGATTGTGTTAAAACCCTCAATTCGGTTCCGATAAACTCGAAACTAGTCAAATGTTATATAAAATAGTCAATATATACTCAAAATTTCACATCCTAACTACTAATGTGATTTCCCCAACCCCAATTGAAGAATCTCCAAAATTCATCATCGAGCTCACGTGCCCGGATTTCAATAGTTTTTGACGAAAGTTGTTACTCATAACCTCATGAAGTCAAATATATAATTTTCATAACCATTTTTGTGGTCAAATCCAATTTTTATAAAGAACCTAGGTTTTTCATTTAAACCCTTGATTTCACAAATTTTTACATATCAATCTACCCATAATCAATGTAGTTAACTCGTCTTGTATAGAAATTACTTACCTAAAAGTTCCAGGCGAAAACTCTCTTCCAAGAGCTCCAAAAGTCGCCCAAGAGATGAAAGAAAATGAGCTAAATGGCCTAAGTCCCGTATTTAAAAATGTTTTGACAGGTCGCATTTGCGACACCTGGTTCGCAAATGCGACAAATTCATCACAAATGCGAACATAGGGTCCCACTGCCAAGTTCGCAAATGTGACAAAGTGTCGCTCCCCCTTTTTCCTCGCGGAGTCTGGGTTTCGACATTGTGGGACAACTACTTTCCTTTTGGAAATTGGGTAAGATATTTGAATAGTCACCACTTAATAGATTTAGGTGCGTTAGGGCACCTAGAGTAAATGACTCATGAACTAGTTTACATTACCAGAGATTCGGTAAGGGCTCAAAATTACCTTGAGGGGAAGGTTTTACGCACTCCTCGAGGTCCACAACGGTCGGTCCCTGTTGATACCCATTTTTTTTCATATATTTATTAATGTGCCAAATACTTTAAAAATAGAATATGAATGCATGTATAAGTATGCCCAAATATTTTGCTATTTTTCCTTAATTTTAAAAACTTTTAATCCAATTTATTTCCCTATTTTATTCATAAAAAACACAATTATAATTCCCAAAATAACAATTTTGGTTATTAATTTATCGGATTCTCATATTTATGCCAAAATATAGCTAAGATATGTTTTTCATATTTTTTCAAATTTATTTAGTATTTTTAAAGCTAAATTCCATATAATAGCAATATTATCCCCCTTTTAAGATTTAATTGCGTTTATATTTGTAAAAATTAAGTCAAGTATTTTAAATTAATTATTTTATGCTATAAATCATTTTAGTACTATCAATTTATTTCCATAATTTACTTTGCTATTCTTTATAAAATAAATGGGGAAAAATGACTATTTAAAATCTAGGTAGATTTTATTTCAATTTCAGTCTAATTTGAACCCCAATTGGAACCTAATTTACCCTAACCTAATTGCAATTTAAACCGACCCAAAACCGTATCCCCACCTAACCTTTTAAATCCTAGCTGTTGATCATTTAGATAAACAGCCACCGATCGCCTTTTCATTTTTTAACATAAACTAACCCCTAAACCTAAATCATTTCTCAACTACTGCCGCCCTTGAATCCCCTTCTCTCTCAATTCTCTCTAGAAATCTCATGAATCCTAGCCACTGTCCTCTATCCCAACCCTGATATCTTCCTTATCCATGGCCTTCCATGGTCATTTGAGACATGTAATAGCCTTCCATGGCTTCTATATGTTTGTTCTTGCGGTTTCACAGCCAGATCTTGAAGGAGCCTAGTCCAGTCCTTGTTCGATTCCAGTTCATGGCTCTTCTATGGTAACCCTTGACCTTTCTCCGGCCAGGAATGGCCGTTCGAGTCAGAACGTTGAATCTCCTGGTTAGATCGATAACTTTGAGGGCCTTTCTTACTTTTTCAATGTTTTTCGACACCCTAATCTCTATGATCTTTTCAACTTTCTTTCAGATGTGCTTTAGATATGTGTTTGCCTTGAACTTTTAACCATCTTCTCGAAGTTTCTTCAATTTTTCTTTCAAAAACGACTCTTTATCTTTTACGATTAGGGTTTTCTTATTAAGTAATTTCAAAATCTCTTCTCTGATTTTTAACATGTTTAAGATGTGTGCTTGTTTGTTTAAATTCTTGCTTGACTTGTCTACTACCATCTTTTAAACTCGTGTGTTATTGATATCACGACCCTAGTTCGACCTCCATGAACATGTCGTGATGGCATCTAGTCCCCACGACTAGGTAAGCCTATTATAGGAACAATGGAAACAATATATAATTATGTAAAGACTACATGAACGACTAAAAATTTTACGGTTCAAAATACGGAAAAAGGGCAGCAAGTAACAATGAGAAAATAACAAATTATGTTGCGAATGACGGTAGAATCACAATCTGAATCATAAGGTCACAATACAGCAAAGACCAAGAAGTCACTAACTCATATTCTACAATTATGCTTACATAAGGTCTTATTCAACTCTTTCCACAATTTTACTAAAACTTTCGGACAAGCCACAACTCATGAAAATCTTACATCTGAAGTCTAACACTTGGCATCTTGTGCCCCATCAATCTCACGGTCATGCTAACAACTAACTTGTCAACTGGGGCCACTCTCACATATATAATGGGTAAACGAGGGCGTATCTCCACCCCTAGCGAAATCAGGAGGAATTTATCACTAACAGGAGGGTCCAACTACGTGTATGCTTGTGCAAGTGTGTTAACAAGTACTCTACCAACTGTAAGCATAAGAAATGGAACGACCATCACCCGAATTACTCAAACCCGGATAGAATCAATGAAAATATTTGTTCAGAACACAATGAGCTAAATGGGAATCTCCCATGATATCGTCCTGTAATCTCAAACATAAATATTTGCGCTAGGGATATCTTGGTATCCGAAGTATCTCTTGGTATCCTCAATAGATGTACGGGGGATCTCTTGCTATCCTCAATATGTATACTAGGGATCTCCTATTATCCCGAGGATCTCTTGGTATCCTCAATATATGTGGGGGGGATATCTTGGTATCCCGAGGATCTCTTGGTATCCTAAATATATGTGTTTGGGATCTTTTGGTATCCTCAATATATGTGCTGGGGATCTCTTGGTATCCCGGGAATCTCTTGATATCCTTAAGATATGTGCTGGGGATCTCCTAGTATCCCGCACTACAACACAATCAACATAGATGTACAGCCCAAATAATAGAATAGCAATATCCCGGCAAGGGAGTCAGCAATAGAAGACAATAACATCCCGGCAAGGGAGTCAACAACATAAACCATAACATCCCGGCAAGGGAATCAAATACACAAACAATAACGTCCCTGCAATGGAATCAACAATACATAATAAGGTCACGGAACACCTAGGAAAAACAATAATCTCAACGACATAACAAGACATAGTAAGTGTGTAATAGCTCCACTGGTAACCACACCGCTGGACATGTAATATATTTGCATGAAATCGCATATGAACTTACCATCAAGGACTATCCCAACAGTAAGGAATTTATCATGAATCAAGTAATTATCATGAAGCAAATAATTACAATTAAGGAAATATCGACTAATCATAAGATATTTATCTTCTTTCCAATTAAGACCAATTAATTACATGAGATATAACATTTATGATTTATAAATAAAAGCGAGCAGTTAGGACGGATAATATGACTATAAAAGGTTAATTGTCTTATGTTAACACGTAAAAGTCTGTTAAGCAACAAGAATAAATCAATAAGAGCAAACAAATACACAGTAAGACATGTAGAGGTTAAACTAATAACAGAGAACTCAATCGTATCAATATCATCTTCACGCTCATGGATTTCTTGGGTCTACGATCCTAAAAGGGGCAATTTATGATAAATAAATCCGAGCACGCACTCATCACCTCGCGTACACGTAATACAATCAACAGAGAAGACTCAATTCATAAGAGGAAGTCCCCCATACAAAGTTAGGCAATATACTTACATCAAACCGACTAAAATCAACTAGCAACCACATTCTTGCCACGAGTTCTCGACTCCAAATGGCCCAAAACTATTCAATTAAATCATACATTGTAATTAACACCTCAAGCAACTGATTTTATTATTTAATTCAAAGCTAAAGCGCGAAATTAGCTAAAAAGACCAAAAAACCCCTCATGCCAACGTCTCGGAACCAGATGAATTTAACATTAACCCTCTTAATCTCACGAGTCTAACCATGTAAAAATCTCTCAAATCAAAGGTCAAACACCCCCTCAAAACTCAATAATTCGATTTATGAAGTTCTACCCATTTTACATTCAAAATGTGGAATTAAAAGATGAAATTATGAGAAGATTCACGGAAATTTGGTTTAAATCGAGTGAGAATCACATACCCAAGTTGCCCTGGTGAAAAACCTTTCAAAAATTGCCAAGACCCGAGCTCTAGAAGTCAAAATGTGATAAAATGATGAAACCCTCGTATTTGCGATTAAATTATATCTGCTCAGTTATTTGGATCAGGTGGCTCAGGGACTTCCATACGTGAATGCATGGGCCTATACGGGAATGCGAATAGTGAAATGGCCAAACTATTCGAATGCGGGAATGGAAACGCGAACGCGTTGGAGGGAAAGGCAGAGCTTCACGAACGCGAGGCTCTTAATGCGAACACGAAGAAGAATTTTCAGGTAACCAGAAAGAAAGCTTCGCGAACGCTAGATGATGACCACGACGCAAAAGAGGATAATAGAAGACAGCAGTTCAAAAACAAGGGAAAATGACCCGTAGCCCATCCGAAATACATCCGAGGCTCACGGAACCCCGTCTAATCACAAACACAAGTCATATAACCTAATGCGTACCCGATCGAAGTTCCAAATCACATAACACAACATCGAAAGGACGAATCAAACCAAATATCAAGCTTTTGAACTTTCAAATCTTTAAATAACGAATCTCGTGCCGAAACCTATCAATTCAACTTGGAATGATGCCAAAATTTTCAGACAAGCCCAAAATGACATAACAGAGCTGCTTCAACTCTCGAAATCGCATTCCGACCCCGATATCCCAAAAGCCAACAATGGATCAAACTTCTTTATTTTCCAACTTCAACTTTCGCCAAAACGCCTAAACGTACTCTACGGACCTCCAAATCTGAATCTGGATGCTCTCCTAAGTTCCAATTCACCATACGAAGCTGTTGAGATCATCCACGACCTATTCTGGGATTATTTACCCAAAATTCCAATTCCGATCAACTTTTCACCGTTCTAACTTCTTAAACAAGGTTTCTTCTCCAAATTGACTTTAAACCATCCGAAAAACGAATTCCACCATGAACATATGTCGATACACATATTCCGAAGCTATTCCAGACCTTATGCCGCTGAATGGAGCTTAATTTCTCAAAACGATCGGTTGGGTCGTTACATCCTCCCCTTCTTAAAACACACATTCGTCCTCGAATGTGCTAATATTCTCCTCCATGTCCTCACGTCACTGAGTGCGCACTTCCAACATACACCCGTGAGTTATCCCATGGAACCCCAATTCATTTAGGCATGACGACACCATCTCAACTCAAATTTAGCCTCGCTAGCAATACCAATAAACCATCAAGCCAGAATTCTCACCTTTCATCCGTTCCTAAAAGACCCGACTTTAAATCCATGTCTGGTATCCATCTCAACCAGCTATTTCAATATAAGCCAACAAACACAAGGTACAGCCAGACAAGATGACACACTACACATAGGCCCACAATAACATTTTTATAGCAATACTTGCCTGAGATCAAATCTATACCGGCCATAAGCCTCATAATCAATAGGAGCTCCTTTCAAACCTCCACAAGACTGGCGATGGCACAATAACCACGAAAACCACATGATAAAACACCTGAATAACCAAATCTCAGCTAACACCAATGGGTACACACCCCACAAACTAAAACTCAAGAAGCATAAAACAAAAATGAATGAATATAGGAAAGGAAAGCACATATGAGAAACTAACAAACAAATCAAACTAGCATGAATTCTTCTAAAACACAATTCAACAAAGATATCTAACAAGAAATAATGAACGAATATAAAGGACTCACAAGGATCTTATGCTAATATAACTCTTATCGCAATATAGAGCCCGACCTCAACATATCAAATCACCTGAAATCACGAGCGTCCGCCCTCAACACCTAACCACAACTAGGGCATGCATCAACCCATCTAGAGACTCTCACTAGATCAATTCCATTTACAATTTACAACACAGACTGGCTCCCACACCGGTAGAGAATAGAAATCACAGCTCGTAACCAATAATACTGAGAGCTCACATCAAACCTACCAAAACATACAATAGGAAAATACTACTTGCCTCATAACTCTCGACAATGGCTAGAAACCGATGATAGACACGACTATCACTCATAAAACCTCCCAACATGATAGTCACATAGACATAGTGCAAATCATGAAGCACTCCCATAAATGTAAAACAAAGAAACTCGCCCTGATAAGCAGAATTGTGATAAACTATAGATAGTGGCCTCTATGACAAACTAAACTCGTACCTAAATGACATTATCTGGTGCACCAGCCTCAAACCAACTATATGAAACACATCAACGAGTCGGTCCTCCCCCTCTTAGGTGCCCTCTACCTACCTGAAGGCCTCGCTGTGACACATCGATCTAAAGTTTGGGGCAATCTCTCACTATGTGGCTACTATCTCCACACTCAAGTCACCCTATCTCCTAACGAGGCGGTGGCAAATGTGCGGTATGGGTACTGCTAGACCCCTGAACACCTGAATTACCATGCATACTCTGAAGCGTGAACTGAACTGGCTGACCCACAAAACCTCTACCATGACGCACCCTGCCTCCAAAATAAGAACCAGTATATCTCACCGGTCTACAAGGCCTCCTCTCCTTCTTAAACTCTCTCTCTTATTCTCGTCTGCTCTCTCTCTCTCATGACCATGCCTGCCCTCTCTCTCTTTAGCATGCATACCATGTATCCTCCTAACAATGCTTACCACCTGTTGATATGGAATACCCATCTCCAACTCATGGGCCATACTGGACCTGGTGCTAGGAATAAGCCCCTCAATAAACCGGCGAGCCTTCTCGCGAACGGTAGAAACCAAGGCTGAGGCATGTCTAGCCAAACTGGTGTAACAAACAACATACTCCGAGACAGTCATAGCACCCTAACGCCAATTCTCAAACTCCGCATGCCATGCATCCCTGAGGCCTTGAGGAACAAACTCTCGTAGAAACATATCTAAAAAATTGTGTCTAAGTTAATGAAGCTGCCTCGTCTGGGCTGTCTAACTCATAGGTGCGCTAATAATAATAGGCGGCTCCTTGAAGATGGAAGGAAGTGAAAGAAACCTCGCTTGATCCAGATATACGCATAGTCTGGAGAATGCGATGACACTCATCAAGGAACTCTAAGGCATCCTCCGACGCTAAACCACTAAACTCAGAAGGCTTATACCTCTTAAACCTTTTAAGTCTCATCTACTCCTCCTCGAAAGCCGCTTCCATGCCCTCTGGCTGAACTAGAGCTGCATGCGTTGCAGGAATAATCTCAGAGATCTACTCAACATGCGCTCGCTGCTCAAGAGTGTGGGTGGCAGGGTCTGTGCTTCTCCTCAAAAGTGGCATGTGGCTGCGGCAAGGGTAAGCAATCCTGTCTAAGTAAAAGTGGTGTACGCACTCATGAACTTTGCCAAAGTCTCATAAAGGGCCGGAGTACTAGTACCTATAGGCGTGTCACATGCTCAGACATGGACTAAATCTGCTGGTGGTACCTCGGCGGTCGTTTGCGCAGCTGCTCTTGCTGCACCATATGTGCATCTTTGAACTCTAGCCCCGGCCCGACCTCCAACGACTACAACAAGGGGCGTGGGTGCTTGATCACCTCGGGTAGTACGTGTCCTAACCATAGGTGAGAGAGTGGAAGGAATAGGTTCATGATTGTGAATGCCAAAATCTCGCTCGATAGGGAAATCATATGAAGTGCAAATTTTCCTAACAGTTACATAGCCTTTTGCAGATAAGTACAAACATCTCCCTACTGTTCCACGAGACTGTAAAAAACTAGCTTGTGATTTGTGACTCCGATGAACCTAGAGCTCTGATACCAACTTGTCACGATCCCAGTTCGCCCTTCATGAACATGTCGTGATGGCACCTAGTCCCTATGACTAGGTAAGCCTAACAATGCGAAATAAAAACCAATTTGTAGAAGATAATAATTAAACTGAATTAGTAAAATAAATAAGTGTTTAAGGTGTTGCCTGGCATATACAACAACAAGTCTCAAAGCTAAAAAATATTCTCAAAACCCACAATCTCAAAAAATCACAAGCTAAGGGATACATAAGAGGCTCTGAATCAAGAATATCCATACAAAGGAAAAGTACTGAGCGCGTTATAGTAATTACAGAAAATCTGGAAAGGGACTCATCGGCCTACGGACATAGAAGATATACCTCGAAGTCTTTACCGATACGCCTCCTTCCAAGGGTGACAGAACTGAATGGGGGTACATCTATCTGCACAACAAAAATATGCAGAAGAGTAGCATGAGCACACCACGGCGGTGCCCAGTAAGTACCAAGACTAACCTTGGTGGGGTAGTGATGAGGAACGATCGAGACACCTACCGGTCAATAAATAGTATAATCATAGGAATAATGTAAATGATATATAATTATGTAAAGACTGTATGAATGTCTAAAAAATGCTACATTTCAAAATACGGAAAAAGGGCAACAAATAACAACTAGAAAATAACAAATGATGTTACGAATAACGGCAGAATCACAATCCGAATCCTAAGGTCACAACACAGAAAGGACCAACAAGTCACTAACTCATATTCTAAAATGATGCTTACATAAGATGTTATTCAACTCTTTCCACAATTTTACAAAAACACTCAACCAGCCACAACTCATGAAAACCTAGCACCTGAAGTCTAACATTTGGCATCCTCTGCCCCATCAATCTCACGGTCATGCTCACAACTAACTAGTCAACTAGGGCCACTCTCACTATATAATGGGTAAGCGAGGGAGTATCTCCACCCCTAGCCAAATCAAGAGGAATTTATCTCTAATAGAAGGGTCCAATTATGTGTATGCTTGCGCAAGTATATTAACAAGAATTCTAAAACCTAGTATGCATAAGAAATGGAACGACCAGCACCCGAATTACTCGGACCTGGATATAATCAATGAAAATATCAGTTCAGAACACAATGAGCTTAACGAGCATCTCCCATGATATCGTCCTGTAGTCTCAAACATAAATATGTGTGCTTGGTCTCTTGGTATCTCGAGGATCTCTTAGTATCCTCAATAGATGTACTGGGGATCTCTTGGTTATCCCGAGGATCTCCTAGAATCATTAATATGTATACTAGGGATCTCCTGATATCCCGAGTATCTCTTGGTATCCTCAATATATGTGCGGGGGATCTCTTGGTATCCCACGGATCTTTTGGTATCCTCAATATATATACTGGGATCTCTTGGTATCTAGAGGATCTCTTGGTATCCTAAATATATGTGCTGGGGATCTTCTGGTATCTTGTACTAAAAAAATCCACATAGATGTTCAACCCAAATAATAGAATAGCAATATCCCAGCAAGGGAGTCAGCAACAGAAGAAAATAACACCCCGGCAAGGGAGTCAACAATAGAAACCATAACATCCCGGCAAGGGACTCAACAACACAAACAATAACGTACCAACAAGGAAATCAAAAATACATAATAAGGTCATGGAACACCAAGTACAAACACAATAGCCTCTACGACATAAAAAACATAATAAGTGCGTAATAGCTACACAGGTAATCACACCGCTGGACATGTAATATATATTTGCACAAAATCGCAGGTGAAATTACAATCAAGGAGTATCCCAACAGTAAGGAAGTTAACAGGAATCAAATAATTACTATTAAGGAATATCGACTAATCATAATATATTTTTTTTCTTTCCAATTAAGACCAATTAATTACATGAAATATAATATTTATGATTTCCAAATAAAGGCGAGCATTTAGGACGTATAATATGACTATAGAAGGTTAATTGTCTTCAGTTAAACACGTAAAAGTCAGTTAAGTAGCAAGAATAAATCAAGAAGATCAAACAAATACCAAGTAAGACATGTAGAGCTAAAACTAATAACAGGGAACTCAATCGTATCAATATCATCTTCACACTCAGGGATTTCAAGGGTCTAAGAGCCTAAAAGGGGAAATTTACCACAAATAAATTCTATCACGCACTCGTCACCTCACGCACATGGAATACAATCAATAGAGAAGTTTCATATCCTAAGGCAAAAGTCCCCCCCTCAAAGTTAGGCAAGATACTTACATCAAACCGGCTAAAACCAAATGGCCCTAATCTATTCAATTAAATCGCACATTGTAAATAACATCTCAAGAAATTGATTATATTATTTAATCCAAATATAAAGCGCGAAATTAGGTAACATGACCAAAACACCCCTCAGGCCACCGTCTCGGAACCGTATAACTTTAACATTTTTAGAGACCTCGTACTGTCATGAGTCTAACCATGTAAACATCTTTTAAATTGGAGGACAAACACCCCATCAAAACTCAATAATTCAATCTATGAAGTTCTACCCATTTTTCATTCAATATCTGAAATTAAGAGAAGATTCATGGAGATTGGTCTAAATCGAGTGAGCATCACTTACCCAACTTTCCCAGGTGAAAATCCCTTCAAACATTGCCAAGAACTGAGCTCTAGAATTTAAAATGTGATAAAATAATGAAACCCTCGAATTTGGGATAAAATTATGTCAACCCAGATATTTGGCCACCGCGAACGCGGAAGAAGCATCACACTCGCGAAGAAGATAAAGTGAATAGCTCTATTACTCATTGCAAATGCGACGATGCATCCACAAATGCAATGACGAATAATCAGGTGGCCCAGGGGCTGCCCTTCGTGAACGCATGGGCCTGTACGCGAATGCGAAGAGTGAAATGGCCAAACTACGCAAACGCGGGAGTGGGAACGCGAACGCGATGGAGGGAGCAGAAGAGCTTAGCGAACGCGAGGCTCTTAACGCGAACACAAAGAAGGATTTTAAGGTGAACAGAAATATTTCTTCGCCAATGCGAGATGATGCTCCTGAATGCGAAAAAGGATATCATATGCAAAAGACAGCAGTTCAAAAACAAGGGAAAATGACCCGTAGCCCATATGAAATATACCCGAGGCTCCCAAAACCCCGTCTAATCACACACTCAAGTCATACAACCTAACACACACTCGCTCAAAGTTCCAAATTATATAACACAACATAGAAACGATGAATCAAACCAAAAATCAAGCTTATGAACTTTCATATCTTCAAATAACGAATCTCGTACCGAAATCTATCAATTGAACTCGGAATGATGCCAAATTTTGCAGACAAGTCCAAAATGACAAAACGGAGCTCCTCCAGCTCTCTAAATTACATTCTGCCCCCGATATCTCAAAAGTCAACTATCAGTGAAACTTCTTCATTTTCCAACATCAACTTTTGCCCAAATGCAATTTACTCTACGGACCTCCAAATCTGAATCTGGATGGGTGCCTAAGTTCAAATTCACCATATGAAGCTATTGAGATCATCCACGACCCATTCCGGGATCGTTTACCTAAAAGTCCAATTCCGGTCAACTTTTTACCATTCTAACTTCCAAAACAAGGTTTCTTCTCTAAATTGACTCTAAACCACCCGAAAGAAGAATTCCACCATGCACGCAAGTCGATACTCATATTAAGCTGTTCCAGACCTTATTCCACTTATTAGAGCCTATGCTACTATTGTATGCTGGTTCTTTTGCCACTAGGTTTGACCTCGCATGTCTGATGTATTGTTCACTATATTTATATGCTGAAGTTTCTTCCTTGATTGATCTTCATCTTATGATTGATTTATAAAGATTTTCCTTTATGAAACGTAATTTTACTCTCTTGTTCAAAGTGATTGATTCTTTACCTTTACTGCAATATTTACCTTGCTGTTTTCTTTCCCAAAAAAAAGCATACCTCTATACTTAGATTTGATTGATTTCTTAATGGTTTTATAACTCCTTTTATGGTAACAATCAGTCTGCTTACAAATTGATCTTCATACCTTTTTTTGAATTTGTCACTACCATTAAACAATGATACCTTAATTAAAGAGAGTCACTTGTGTAATTGACTAGGAATTATGATTGTTTCCATGTTTGTATCTTATTATTTTTCCTTAACTCATTTTAAAAAATACTATAAATACCTTGTACTCCTCTTCTTTCAAGGAAACGAACCAATTGAGTTTAGAACACACACTTCACTTAAACTCTCTCTTTCTTTTCTCTGTTACTACTTGTGTTACAGCCTTGTCTAGTCGGCTGAAAGCCAAGGCTAGGCTGTGAGAAACTTGCCTATCTTCTTTCTGCATTTGCTTCTTTAGTGATATGGTATAATTAATTTTCTAGCGTCAATAACATGTTCCTTTACTATGTCCTTCACTCTTTCCCATTTTAGTTCGTGTTTTAATTAAGATACATTATTAAGCATGATGTAATCTGCCCATTCCTTTTCTGAATTCATGTTTCCCTTATGTATGAACTTTGTCAATCACTTATGAACCCCAAACCCCATATTCCCTATGTGTTTGTATTCCTTGGTTGGTTTGACGGCATGACATATACTTCATGTCCTCCTTATGAGAGTGTCCTCTGATTGGTTACGAGCATGCCAGCATCACTTATTGCTATTCATGTCCAGATTTGACCTCCCCCCCTAGGGTCATGTGCTACTTGCAATGAATTCCCAAACCTCTGCCCTCTTTGAGTAATTACTGATGCTATCTAATTTTATCTTTACTACTATTGTTTCTCCAAGCTCCTTTATCCCCTTACTTTTCTCAACCCAGTTTTAAATAAATCTCTATTTCCGCACTTCCACTATACT
Organism: Nicotiana benthamiana; assembly: GCA_034376525.1. Classification (NCBI taxonomy): domain Eukaryota; kingdom Viridiplantae; phylum Streptophyta; class Magnoliopsida; order Solanales; family Solanaceae; genus Nicotiana; species Nicotiana benthamiana. Next base: position 94,238,423 of record CM067323.1, on the reverse strand, counting down.
CTTAGAACTTAGGTTGTGCCCCTTTTTTGTGAGCCTTGCCTTGGGACCCATGATCTCCCTCTGAACTTTGACACATAAGGGTTGGCCCTTCCACACTACACTCACCTCTATTTGGTTATGCAAGCTTGGGTGTGAGCATTGCTCGGGGTCCCCTTGAAACCCTTAGGGAACTTTGACACACTCAAGTCTAAGAAAGGCTTTGAAACAATGACATTTGATGTGGTTTATTCCATAAGTCATAAAGGAAGTCACGAATCAGGCTTCCTCTCGTTGTAACTTCTTCTTTTACACTTTTCTGTTCATTATTTGGTCTGTAATTGGTTGTAATAAACACCGGGGTTGGCTAGTGAAAAAGGATAGGTAATTATGCATGTTTAGATGTAGAAGGGTAGAAGACATGCCTATAAGACTTGTTTAAATTTTTTCATGTTTATTACCACTCTAAGATGCCATGCCTAGAGGACCTGTTTTCTGTATGTTTAACACCACATTTAGAGAACCTGCCTATAAGACTTGTTAAATTCTACATGTCTAATTAAGCATTTAGGTAACATGTCTATATGACTATGTTTAAAATTCTGCATGTTATGTCCACGCTTAGACACCATATTCTTAAGATCTAAATGGCTAAAATAAGACACTATGTCCATAAGGTTAAGAAGCAGTACCTCTTTTTGTAGAGATCATGCCTATATGAAGTAAATCCTGCTTGTTTCATTTCAAAATCAGGCAAGATATCATGTCTATAGGAATAAAGATGAGGAATACTAGATATCCTGCCTATAGGATTCGAAATCAATTTAAAATCAGCTTGACTCTAAACCAGTTTTAAACAACCTTACTCCTTTATTTCACGTGGTTTAGAAAGAATGCCTATAACATTTCCAAATCATTCATTTAAAAAACTATTATTGCTTTTCCACATTTTGAATAAGTAGTAGATACCATGTTCATAGGATCTCACCCAAATACTTAGGCAAGACTTCGGTGACAAAAACAGTAAAAAATAAAATCCGTTTTTGTTAAGTAGTAATCTCTACAACAAGCAGGCATGTCTGATTCAGACTTCTTATCTGAATTATGTAATAAACTAGTCTGCCTTAACAATTAAAACTCCTCTCTCCTTAGTATTATAAAATTCAGACCCTGATTGTGTTTAAGTCATGCTATTTATATGTTGTGTTTGAGGAGGTATACATAAGCCTCTTATTTGTTTACATGTTTCCCCTAATGTGGAGTCGTATATGTTTTGTATGTTGCCCTAGCTTTTTTACCTTTTAAAACCTAAAGTCAGCCTAATATCCATCCCTTTTAGGAATAGTAGTCCAAAAATCCTCCGGGACTAATAGGAAGGGACAGGTAATAACATGTAATGGAGATCATGACCATTCCGTGCTTTAATACCCTAACGAGGTGGAAAGGGCAGATATAGATATGATGACCGGAATGCTAATACCACGTGCATCCCCTCTTCTAAGGAGTGTCATACCTGGTATCGCATTGATGTGATCCATATTAAATATAAACCCACGACCACTTTCCCTTTTATTTGCAAATTTCTTTTTTTTTCAAAACTCGTATTTTTAAATTTTTCTTTCAAACTCATATTGTTTAAATTAAAATTCTATAATATTTGAGCATATACTTGTCTATTTGCTAAATTGCACAAATTCACAAAAATGTCTGGTTGGGAACCACACTAGTGGATTCTGAAAGGTGCCTAAAACCTTCCCCTTAGGATAATTACAAGCCATTACCCTATCTCTGATTACCAAAAGAACTTAGAAGTAAACTCTTATAGGTGTCCTAATGTACCTTAAAGGTATGAGTTGTTAAAAGGAATGAGTTGTCCTAAAATGTCATGAACCCAACTTCCGATTGCATTAGATGGTAAAAGGGGGAGCGATAGTCCAGGCCAAACTCAATTTAAGTGAGTTAGTCTTATAAGGAAATAAATCAATTCAAACAAATAGATATTTCTTTTAAAACAAGGAGTAAATGAGTTCCTAGGTTTATTAGACTATAGGATTGCTTCTGTGCAATACTTAGTAATCGTCCCCTAGTTGGGATGCTAAACATAGCTTTAGCGCACACGTCATGATTTCCTTTACTATCCCATTACCTTCCCCTTTTCAATTATTACCTATGCATTATAATAACATCCATTATGTGCCTTACGTGTGCACTAGCAGTCCCTTACCTCTAATTAAGGAAGTTCAACACTCACCTAGATTGTTTAAATGGAGAAAACTAAGCAACAGACAAAAGTCAAGTAAGACTGTCACATAATAAACCATTAAGTAAGCTCATATTAAGCTCCACAAGTAAACAAACAAATGCATGTTGTTGAAAAAACAACTTTAAATGATTTTAGGATCCTATAGGCTGGATATCTAAATAAGCAAAAACAGAATATACAACAATTTATTAAACCGAGCAGACGAGTACCTACCGTTGCCTTCTAATTTTTGTTGATAATCTAAATCCGGACAGGCATCAAACAAGCAATCATAGTTTTCAGGCCCAGAATTTAATTAACCTACAAGCTTTCCTAAGTGATAGTCGGTAGAACCCTATAGACATGGTATCTAAGCTGTAACCAGTTACCGATTTTAGTAGGCTAATTTTATCTTAAATCCTATAGGCATGTTTTCTAAATATAGAAACTGATTCCTTATTTCCTATAGGCATGATTTCTAAGTGCAGAAATTGATTTTTAACACTTACTTCCAATAGGCATGATTTCTAAGTGTCAAGACTGGTTTTATGCTATTTCCCCATAGGCATGATATCTAAGTTGCAGAAAACTGATTTTAAAACCATATAGGTAGGATTTCTAAATGTGAAAACTAATTTTTTGAATCCTATAAGCATGATATCTACAATTGTATACCTATAGGCATGATTTCTATTAATCACATGTGGGCAGAATTCCTAAGCACATTGCTAGGAATTTTCTTTAATCAAACAGACAAAACACTATGGACATGGTCACTAGTGCTTGTTCAATTGGAAATACATGTAGATCCTATAAGTAGGATTTCCAATGCGTAGAAGTAAACATAAAGTCCTATAAGCAGAGTTTCTAATATGCAGATGTGCATCATATAATCAAACGATCATAAAAATCCTATAGGCAGGATCACATATAGTATCCACATAGTGCAATTAGCATAGTTAAATCCAATAGACAGGATTTCTACCCAATTTCAACAAAAGATATGAGAATAGACCCCCCAACTTTTACTAATAACCGATATATGTTTATCACAAAGAATATTACAGGCCAATATGAATAAAGTACACAATAAGAATCATTATATTATAGGGAGCCTTAGCAGGCCTAATATAAACTTGAGAGCAGGGCCTTCAGTACAACAGCCTGGAAACAGTAGAAGGGATCCATTCATAGCACATTAAACCAAGCTTCTAGTGTGTCAAAGTTCCCAAAGAGCATAAGAGACCCCACCCCGGGCAATGCCCACACTAGAACCATGTATTCAACACAGAATTCATGATCAGTGTTGATACCCAATTTTTTTTTCATATATTTCTTGCACCCAAAATGTTTTTAATATAGTATATGCATGCATATATAAGCATCTCTGGGAATTTGGGTATTTTTCCTTCATTTCTAATGATTTTTAAAATCAATTTAATGACTATGGTGCTTAAAGCCGGTCATACGACTGTTTTTTGTGAGAGATGAGCGAGAGTTCATTCACCTCAATTTGCATGCAATTATTCTAAAAGGTGAGGTCAACTTAGGGAAAGTAGAGGATGCGTGACTCTAGGTTCTACAATGATTGAAGTATTTGAGAAAGGTTCCTTGATGAGTTGTGTCAATCAAAGGTTCCTTGATGAGTTGTATCAACCCTTGATGCTCTTGTATCGCACTTGATCCACAAGTGTTCAATGTTTTAAATGTGTTAATGATGCATATGCATTGAGGGAAATTGTTAGTCCCAACTGAGGCTCGTTGAGGTAACCTTAGGAAGAACAGGAATTATTGGGATGTTTTTCATTGAGGGATAGGTCTCATTTTTATTTGCTTGAAGACAAGCAAAGGTTTAAGTTTGGGGGAGTTGATATCTTTGAATGATACATGGTTTATACCCCTTCTTACCTGAGCTTTGTGCAAAACTACTTAAAATTAGTCTTAAATTGCTTACAAAGTGTGTTTGATTGCAGGTTTGAGCAATGAAATGATATATATCACAAATCATCTTAAAAGATGAGTGAAACCTGCCAAGCGCCAACAGATAACTCAAGTGGGAAGAAGGTCATCTCTGCGGACCGCACTGTTCTGATGTGCGGCCGCACATAATAGTTCTGCAAGAAGCCAAGTCAAGGTTGACCTGCGCGGATCACACTGTTTTGGTGTACAGCCGCGCAGGATAGTTAATATAGTGACCAAAATAGAGGAAAACGAACCCAGACCGCATCCATTTCAACGTGGTCCGCACTGACATGAGAATAGATGTTCGGAAACTCAAGGAAATAGGCCCACACTACCGCACACCAAAATAGTGTAGTCTTCGTGGGTGATGTTCAGAGAACCAGCAAGTTGGGAAAACCTCTTGTGCGGCCGCATGCCATTTCCACGTGGACCACATTACAATAGTTGTGCGGCCACGTGTCATTTCCATGCGGTCCATGTAAGATGACCTATGCAGCCACATGTCATTTCTATGCGGTCCGCATCCTCAAGTCCAGAAGCCTGATCTGAAGACCACAAGCCCTATGCGGCCGCATGACATTTCTATGCGGTCCGCACGGACCCTCAGGGGCATTTTTATCCGAATTTTCCTTTCTAGTAAAAATAGAACACTTTACTTTTTTATGTTAAGTTTTATCATTCTTAGTAGCAGCTGCTCGTGACTCTTGATATTAGCCTATTTTAGGCAATTTTATCTTGTAATTAGCGTGAATTCAAGTAGATTAATCTTGTAGTTAATAAATATGTTGCTTTCTTCTAGTATTTCTTCTTTTTCTGCTTGTTCCATGTCTAGATAAATACATTAGCTAGGGTTGTGTCTCAACCCTAGTGTGGGTCATTAATCGGTATTCTTGATTAATACTTGAATGATTGGGTGTTTGTTATTTGGTTTTTTTGTATGATTTTACTTAGATTTGGTGGTTGCAAACACTAAGTCAAGATTAGTGGGTTTTGACTATTCTTGAGAAAGAGAGTCTATGACCTCACATTCAACCCAACAAGGATTTGCGATGGACCCATGAGAATGGTAGTCCCAAGTAACGGGCTAAACCTCGAGAGAGTAATCACCCTACTTGAACCTTAAATTGCTTGGGCAAATTGGCCTACCCAATTGGTCTCGAGAGAGTAAATTTGGCAAAATCAGTTTCTGTACCGAGAGGTGTGAGAGCGCGTGCTAAAGTGCAACGATTATTCATATTTCCCATAATTATCATCCTTCTGTTAAAATTTTTTACCCGGTAGTTAGCCACCTAGGTGAGTGTCATGAGCCTAGTGCTTTTCTCTTATTGCATAAATCTAGCACTATAAATTCGCATAAGTTTAGTGTACAATAGTAGTGATAACTTTAGTTGATAACAAAAAGAAAACCCAAAAATATAAGAAGACGAATTAGAAGCCAAAATGTATTTCTAGGCTAGCAAATACATCAACTCCAAATTGAAGCTCTCTGTTGAATTATTGACCCTGATAAACTATTAGGTTATTAGCAGTTGCACTCACTCATTCATAGATTTGAATCCACACCGATCAGCTGTAAGAAGAAGACAATGTATATAAAAAAGAAGAAGAATTGGCAGAAAGGTAGGGTAGAAGAATGGTAGAGAAATCCTTTAATATAGATATGGCTTTTGACTTAAAGCCATCCAACGTTCAATCCGAGAGTTGTCTAACATTACATTAATTAGTTTCTTCTCCAATTGCCACCAAATCAAAGTAATTCAATAGTAACATTGATATATCACATATTATTTCCACGTAATGTATTTATTCCAGCCATTTTAAACAATTACTAATTTACCCGTATAATTAAAAATTATCGCAAATTACATAAAATACCGTCCGTTTTATAATACACTTTACGTACCCTACTAATATGGTCATGTAGTATCATATAAAATAAAGGCCATGTAGTACTTTGTATGGCACTAGTCCATAAATACCGGGTATTTTAGCTCGGGCCGTATTTTACCTCAACATACCAAACTTCGATAAAAATTCATTTTCTTCAATATTACTTAACCTCGTGCCTTCAATTTACTCATCACTTATAATCCGTATAATTAGCAAATAATATTTTCCTTGGGCTAATGTGAACTATCTTACAACAAATTCAACGTACATTACTGCAGGGTGCAGTATCGTCGTAACTTATCACTACAGAACGTAATATCAATGTAATATTTGGGGGCGTAATACTTCTGTTCGGCCTTTATGTAGGCTTAATCTATCTTCAATATGTGGATCAAAATATTAGTTATTACCTTATCCTTTTATGGGCGATCTTCTAACAATTCAAGCTTCAGTCTTTGCTCTGGGCTCAATTCTTTCTTTTAACGTATACCACAATCTTCTATGAATGTATGATTGTGAACAAATATGTTGCATGGATAATGCTCAAAAATATTGATGGTATCCACAACGTATTAACTTTTGATCATTGATCGAATAATTCATTTCGTTCCGTCTCAGCTTTCTTAAAAGTGTGCAATTACTTTTCCTGGTCTTTCTGTCCCTTGTTGCATGCATACTTAACTCATCCTAGTTCCCACATATTTTATAATTTTTGTGCAACTCATATAGTCTCGAATATTACCTACGATATTTCTCTCTGTTCAATAGCCACGGTAGGTGCCACTTTTTTCTGAGGGCATAAAATTTTTGTTGCGAGACTACTTTTACATGAACATTTCTCCTTCGAGTTACTATAATTAGGTTTAAACCTTCTTCCTTATTTCCACAACTAGTCCTCCATTGTAGTACTTAGGGAGGACCCTCTAACTCTTGTAAAGCTATGGGCTTATTACATTATATACTCAATGAACCTCCTGATGTCCTTTCTTGCCTATACTTATCCGTAGTTACTTACCTCCACGCCCTGGAGCTTGTGGATTGCTTCTGAACTAATATTTTGACAGTCTTCTTAGCGGTACTCTCTTTTATTTCCTTAGCACACGCACGATACCTTTTTAACATCCCCATATTAATATATCTCAAGTATTATAATGTCATACTATGAGACTAAATTTCCCATGTTGGGGTTTACTATATTTATCTTTTATGATCTACATATTTGTCTGTAATCTCTTGTCTGGTCATGACTAGGGTTTTCCTGAATCAACTACTAACTATTTGTTGACCTATTCTCATATCCATATTCCACGTATTCTTTTTTTGGTTATTTTCTTGTCTTTACTTAACTTACGTATTGGCTCATTATCTATCAATAACATCCCGTGCATGAACCCTTACTTCCTTTTGGATAAGTGCAACCTCATTCCTTTCTCATTTTTATATCGCATTCTTCCTTTATTATTCCATATTCCCCCCTTTAGGGGAGTACTAAGACATCGAGCTGTGACGACCTGATTATAAATGTTTTTTTCCTCTTCATATTTGGCGTTCTTTTGCATTATCAATGACCCATAATCTCGTTACAGTAATCCTTCTGGACCAAAGATAACAAAATCCCTCGCTAGCGATGGGGACACTTAGTGTAACAAGCACATACAATCTCTTAAGCTTAACTTTGCTCACCTTGCTTGCTTTAGGGAAGCGTTTCACTAAATGACCATTCTCTGAATTCATCATGGATCTTCGTCTATTGTCCATTCTATTATTGCCGGAATGCAACCTGAAATTCTTATGATGCTGACTATTATTAAATCACTCAGTTCCTTGCTTGTGTTTAATTTATCTTATTCTTGAGTCCATACTGATTTCTATTACTCTATGGTCTAACTTTTCCTTTTATTAATCATATTAGTGTCGCGAACTTATTTCTCGAAATCGGGATGTTAATTTATGGCCTATATTGATTTGTTGTCTTAAGGCCCATCACCTTTCGTCTCTTTCTTCATTTAACTATATGTTCTGTAACTCTCTACCGTTATCATCCATGTATCACACCTTATTCATGATGCTTCCTTATCTCTCTTCTCATTACTCTGCTATAATTTCTGCATATTCCTTGTCATGCGAAAACTTCAACACGACATTGTTTTACTTTTTGCTCTCCTTTCTTCATTGTTGGGCTCTTCGGGTTGCTCAACGTCCTCGCTCTACTAGGGATGATAGTAACACTAAGATAATATTTATCCCTCCCAGGCATTCAGTGCCCGTCATCTGAATTTTTTTTTTATCATGCTAGTACTCCATCTAATTGTAAAATTTTAGAGTGCACCATCTGGGTGACTCACAAGGAGGTCTATTAGCAAATTTGCAATATTCTTCGGCAATGTCAATTAACAAAAGCAATCCATTCACCAATTTGGGTTACCCTAATCCTAGACGGATCTTGATATCTCGCCCTTCTCTTAACTATACCGTTAACCCCCATAGGGCATAACTGAAATGGGTGTGACCAATTATACATACCTCTGTTACTATTGAATATAACTCACAAAGCTTATGTTCCTCTGCCTGAATTATTAACACTGTTAACCTTCATTAACTGGGTGCCTCGTACCTTTCTTTATCTTGCTTCTTTTGCCGGTTGAAACTTGTATTTATCTTTTTAATCTCTCATTGTCTTTCACCGTAAAGGTGGATATGCATTGTTTCCATAAGGCTTCTTATCAGGAACCTAACACCTTTCAGTACACCTATAATTTGCTAAAGACCTCACATTTACTTATTGTAGGCATCAGACAGAAATCAAATTCCTCGACTCAGCTCTTCCACAACTATCTCTCTTTCCAACCGCCTTTCCGGATATAGGTATCGGTGTACTATGAATAAGATAGAGTTTAGGAATTTGAAGTCAAACAACTGAGCTCTAGCCTAAATGTCCTGTAGCCTCCTGCTTATAAGTGTGGTGCACGACACACCCACAAGCAAGACTCTACAAAACTCGACTTGTAGACTCCCTATGAAAGAACTACCTGATACACTTTTGCCACGACCCAAACTGATGGACCGCGATGGGCACCTGGGACCTTACTCAACCGAGTTTTTACATAATGTATCTTTTCATGTCATACTATCATAAACAACTGAGCTAGAGAGGCTATCATGAAATAGGTAAGATACAACAAGTAATACCAATCTATACATAAGACATGCGGACCGACAAGCCCAAACTAACCACTCGTACCGTGATTATAGGCCGACAAGGCCATACAATATCTTACATACATGACATCTGTCTACAAGCCTCTAAGAATATGAAATTTTCATAAAGGAAAGGATAGAGTCCCGCACATACATATATATATATATATATATATATATATATATATATATATATATATATATATATATATATATATATATATATATATCTTTCGGAATGCAATGCATGAAAAGTACGTTAATAAAATCTTTCGGAATGTCATAAGACCATTTCTCCTTTGAGTAATATCATAAAGTAAAGTCTTTTCAACTTCTTGTGCGATCGAAAAACATATGATTAAATGTTATGACACATGGAAATTGAAAAACATAGATATCTCTAATACTTCTATGAATAGAGTCATTGATAGAATTTGTCCATTTGCATGTTTTGTTCGTATCGTATGGATTATGCCAAAATAAACAAGGGATAGTCTTAACATACCTGGGATAGGAAAAAATCCGTATGATACTCTTGGAAAAGGTTGCATCGTGCCCCTTTAGAACCGCAAAATTCATTTTCTTTGGTTTTCTAACCCTCTCACCTTTACGAATTTACTCGTCACTTCTTTGAAATACATAATACTTATAATATCCTAATAATATTGTCCTTAAACTGGTGTCAATTATCTTACAACAAATTCAACGTACATTATTACAGGGCATATCATAGGTAGTAGAAAAATGATGCACTTGATAGTTCTTTGAAAGTAAATACGAAAATAAGAAGAGAATGAGGCTTGTGAACAGTCAGTTGTTTGATGAGGAGGATTTGCCTCCTACTGAGGTAGTAGAGGTGGATGATGAGGAGTTTGTTAAGGAACCCCCTCCTCTTTTTAAGAAAAGGTAAAAGAAATCCACTACTACCAAGCAGAAGAATGTAGTATCTCAAAAAGAACTTATGAGTGACAAGGATGATGAAGATGAGAAGGAAGGAGAAATGGATAAATGGGGAAAGAGAAAGAGAAAAAAGAGAAGAAAAAGCCTCTCAAAAATAGGTAGAGTACTAATGAGGAAATTGCTTACTCCAAAAGACCAAGAGTATAATTATTTGAGTTAGAAACGAGGGAAAATCTTAAAAAACAAAAGGTTCTATGGGGTAAGGTGTTTCCTGAAGTTCTTAAACAATCAGGCATGAGACAACTGGTAAAAATCGTTCCAGAAGTCGACCAATCTCTTTAAGGTCCAAAGTCCAAAAGTTTATGAAGATGAGGCGAGAAGCTTCTATGCTAACCTGTTTGTGGTAGATACTGACACAATTTGCTTAAAGGTGAATAGGAAGGACTTTGTTATGGATGAGCACCTGCTGGGTGAGATTCTAGAGGTACCTACTGTTGGGCATAAGGCCATGGAGGAAACTTGTTCCCCTGACTTTAAGACCTTAATCATCAAAAAGTGAGTTGTTCAGACGGGGGAAAGAGTGCACAACAATGCACTTCTACCACAATACCTGCTGTTGTTTGAGTTGGTAAATAAGGTACTACTACCGACGGATGAGAGGAGGTCTATTTCTTCTATTGTGTGCCTGGTTCTTCTGGAAGTACTAGATTTTCTTTTCTATCAACCAGCTTGTGATTATGAATGAACACATATGGAAGGTGGCATATTTCAAGGATGGGAATCATAGTTCCCATATGCGTTTCTCCTTACCAAAGTCTTTGAACGCTTTGAAATTTCTTTTGGAAAAGCATCCGTGGAAACCAGAAAGCAAATATTCACTATGACTACTTAGGAAGAGTGTGCACGTGTGGTGAAAAATGGAGGAAAAGGAAACAACTCCACTATCTCTTATTTGATCAACGCTCAGGATGCTACAAATGAAGTGATTACGCGTTTGAAAGCACAAAATACTATTCTGGAGTCTAAGCTTACTCGGGTCACCAAGGAACCTGGTTCCAACATTGCGCAAGGTGAAGAGATTTCCCATTTAAAGGCTGAAAACGCTGAGTTGAGGAAATATGTGGAAGAACTGAAGGAGCAACTGATCAATTATCAAAGGGCTGCTAATGTTCGAATGGATAACCTTATCAAGGCTCTTTCTCCCTGATCTTTCTTTATTCCCATCTAGTTTTCCCTATTTTTGCACCTTTCCTAGTCCTCTCCTAGTCTTGTCCTTTTGTTGACTGTAGCTATTAACTGTGGTACTTTTAATTTTTATTTGAATTCTAGTATTTGTGTGATTATGGTAGTGTGACTTCTATTTTTTCCTTATTTCATATAACTAATGAGAAGGGCTGCCTATTTTATGCAATTTTATACTCTTGTATTCTGGTTTAAGACTTAATGTGTGCGAATAAGTGCCATGATTTAATGTTGCTGGACATCTTTTCACATATGTGTGTCTAGTTATATTAATGATGCCAAAAGGGGGAAGAAAATTGGAGGGGACGAAACTGGTTCCCAGAGCTTCACCGGAAGGTTGTCAGATTTGTAGGGGGAACATGTGGACATCTCATTCTCAAAAGGAGAATATAAATTCAAAGTTTTTAATCATCTAAAACGGAGAAATTGATAAGTTATGCGAATCTAATTTTGATGATTTGTCAAACTTCTTAAAAGAACTAGCTCGGAACCTCGTGCTCACTATAACATACCCTGTTTTTGCTGTATTCTCAAGGAAAAAAAATGAGAGAGCTGCATAAGGAACATATAGAATCAGGTCATTGCGCATGTCAACTCTATAGTTGTTAAAGCTGCTACACTATGGTTCCAATAGTACAACAATACAATTGCAATTTGCTAGAGACCAAAAATGCCCATGTAACAACTCTCATGATCTTTCATACATATATATACATGTTACAAGGCTTTGACATGACACTTGAACATATAAAATCAATTATTCTTTCAAGTGTGCAGCCGCTCTGTTTCCTCGGGTGCATTAAAGAACAATGCGGCTATAAAATAAAGTACTAGACCCCAACATTGAATGTGTTTGTCCTTTTGTATTGTTGTGTCTTGGTCTCACTACTGGAAAATGTCAATATTTCGACCACTATTTTTTGTAGGAAAACGGTCGGAATCAATTATTTTCGACGGAAACGAAGTGGTCGGAATATTAATGGTCGCAAATCTTTTTGACCAAAATGTTCAGAAATTTGCAACCAAAACAGCCGCAAAAAAATAAAAAAACTAGTGACCGAATAATTTCAGCTTTTGAAACCGATTTGATCCGTAAATTTACGACCGAATCTACTGCACATTTAAAATAAATATTAATATTTTTTACCGTTTCCGATCGATTTGGTCATTACATTTAATAATTAATGTAAATTAAATTCATCATTTTTGACCAAATCGACCTAAAATATTAAAATTAGATTAATAAATATTTAAACTTACTGAACACATCAGTCGTCAATTTGATAATTTCCAGCTGAGTTGTCCGACTAAAGTGATCAGAAATCAGTAGTAAAATGTTAAACTTTTCAGCAGAATACTGCTGCATTTTGAGCTACATACCTGCAATTCAGAACTAATCAATTATCCAATCATTCAACCTAATATATTTCATAATTGCTCAACTAATTGAACACAAAACATTAAATATCAAACTAATAAACTATACAACACTTTCAAACTAGTTTAAAAACATCTATGAAAACACATTAAAGGATAAAAACTTCAAAGAAATGATATTCAAGTCTAAAATACATAATCCAAGTGTAAAAGGAACCAAGTCAAAACTAATAAAGTGAATACCATATTACATTCAAAATTACAACCGATCTTTATCAGTTTCATTGTCCTCATTGTTAGATTTTTCCATTGCACGTTGGTTTCCATGGTTTGCCATGAATGCCCGCATCATACTTATTATTTCTTGAGCATTATTTCATTGCTGAGACAATTCATTGATTTGTATCTGCGTTGTCTCAATTTCTTCTAGTGAAGTAGAAGCACCACTAAATAATACGATTGGACCACTGAATGATAGTTGTACTCCAAATATGTAGACTCTACCTTTATTTATTTTCATGAGAAATAAAAAAAATATGTTTATTAAGCAAGAGAAGAAACGTACAACTTGAGCCAAATAATATTAAAATATTTCATACCTTTTTTTACTCCATCGGCTGCTTATGTCCATATCGAAGTAATATCTTCGGGTGTCGGCGGAGATACTTTTCCTACAAGGTTGTTGACAAACATTATATAAGCGAATTAATCTAAATCAAGAATAAAGTGTGACGGCCTAACCTGTCATCTTATGTGTTTCCGTCTTGTTTTTTCCGTTTATTGCTTCTTCATGATTAACTATATGTGTTTGGTGAATTTGAAGTGAGTCGGATAAAGTTTGATAAGAAATGAGATAATTAGTGTCTTAAGGAGGGTTTGGTTTGGAATAGTCAAGCGAAAGTTGACTTGTGAGTTACAGGGCTCGGATGTGATTTTCGATGATTCAGTTAGCTTCGGGGAGGATTTAAGGATAAGGAGCGCAAACGGAAGTAATTTTAGAGGCTCGGTGTAGAATTAGGCTTGAATTGGCTGAAATAGCATTTTGATGATATCCGGTTGATAGGAGATTTTGATCCGAGGGTCAAAATAGAATTTCGAGAGTTGCAGTAATTTCAGGTGATTTGTGATGTGTGCGCAAAATTTCAGTTGAATCGGAGGTAGGTCGGGTTTTTGATCGAATGTGAGTTTAAAAGTATTTGATAAAATTAGGATTTAATTTGGTTAAATTTGATAATTTTGATATTAAAAATAGTATTTTGGATGATTCGAGCAAGTTTGTATAATGTAAAAGATCACGTATGTGCTTTTCTTTTAGGTCCCGGGGGCCTCGGGGTAAATTCGGGTGGTTAAACAGAGAGTACAAAGTTTATTGCATGTTTGAAGCGTTCTGGTTCTGTCATTTCTACATCTGCAGAAAAGGGACCGCATAGGCGGTTTCGCAGATGCGGCTAGGTGGTCGCTAAACTGGAATTACTGGAGCTGCGCATTTCCGCAAAAGCAGAGGGGTTTCCGTAAAAGCGGTCATCACTGATGCGATTTTGGACCGCAAAAGGTGTCTTGGGAATTTTTGATGAAACCGCAGAAGCTGTGGGAGAACCTCATAAATGGTAACCGCAGAAGCGGCAATTGGGGGGAAGAAGCGAAAAGGCCTGGGTAGATATTAAGTTAAGTCTTCTTCGCGAATTTTGAAAGAACAAACTTTTTGGACTTCGAACCAAAAGGGTTTTGGGTGATTTTTTAGGAGGGTTTCAAGGGCTATCATCAGGTATGGATTCGTGGACGTAAATTATGATATTATGGTGTATAAACATGGATTAAAACTGTAAATCCAATGAATTCAAGGTTAATAATAGAGGTTAGCGCTTAGAAACTGAAGAGAGTTTAAACTTGTGATTTGAGGGGTTAAATGGACCCTGATCCTTGTGAACTTGATATGTACAGACTTATATGAGATAAGGATCGTACTAATATAAAATTTCTAGATTTCGAGAAGTGGGCCCGGGGCTCGGGTTTTGCCAACTTCGTGATTTTCTATATTTTTCGAGTCCTTTCAATTGGATTATATTCCCTTAGCCTATTGTAATGTATTCATTGTGGTTTTGTCCAGATTCGACGCGCGAGGAGGTCGAGTTGCGAGGAAAGGACATTGCGAGCTAGTCTTTGGCCGGCTAGAGGTGAGTAATGGATGTAAATGCTGCTCTAAGTGTTAGAAACCATAGACTTTCACATTGTAACACTATATTGAGGCATGACAGGCATTCCACAACGAGTGCGGGGTCGTTTACTATAGGGGATTGAGACTTGGTCCATCTCGAGTGTTAATTTTGTTATGTTGGCGATTGAGAAGCATACTTTATTACTGTAAGTTGGGCTTATTGCCGTGTTTGGGCCTTGTGCCAACTTGTAGATTCCTTAGGGGATCCTTATGTGTTTTCCTCGCTTGTGGGCATAACATATATTCTCATTCATATTTTCGAATGTTAAAAAAACAATATAATAATTGTGTTTTATACATGAATATTAAATGGAAAAAGGATATGAGGGTAAAGGTCCCTATCGTATGTCACGCCCGATTGGCTGTGAACTTATTTAACTGAGATGGGTCGGGGACCCTATAGTAAGGATGTTTCCTTTGATATGGATCGGGTTGCATGTCGCAGCGACGGTATATATTGATATTGAGGCCGAGATCCTGTTTTATGTCAATAGCTGGCTGATATTGTGCTTGGGCTATCGAAGCCCCTCCGGAGTCTATACACACCCCTAGTGAGAACTGTCGACGTTAAATATGTGGAGCGGGTTGCATGACACAGCGGGTACTGGAGTGTACCGTTATATGTGTTTCATCCTTTCATGCATTACTTCTTGACTCTATTGCTTTTTGATTACTATTTCACTGTTTTGGATTTAAACTGTTAGATATAGAGTACTTTGTGCATTCTCTACTTTTTTTTACATACAAACTGTAGATATGTTTATTACTCACTGGGTCGGAGTACTCATTTTACTCCCTGCACCTTGCGTGTAGATCCTGGGCGGTCTCAAGCTGAGTAGATCCGGTTGATCAGCAGATTTAGCTTCCAGGAATATCGAGGTAGCCACACGACATTCACAGCCATTGATTTTCACCCCTCTACCCCTATCTATTATTTCCGCATTATTAGTTTAGACAGATTTTGTAGTAGGATGTTACTCTGTATTTTAGAGGCTAATGTTCGTGACATCGAGTCCTAATTGGGGCTATATTGGTATTTTGTTGGATTTCCACAATGTTATTAGTATTTTAAACCTTTGAATTAAATGGCATTTATCTTCATCTGTATACTAAATTGGGTTGGCTTGCCTAGTGGTGTGCTGGGCGCCATCCCGACTAGGTGGGGGTTGTGACAAGTTTGTATCAGAGCCTAGGTTACTTGGTTCCGCGAGTAATGAGGCGATTTAGCAGAGTCTCGTGGATCAGTACGCAAACGTCTGTACTTATCCTCGGGAGGTTGCAGAACCTTTAAGAAAAACATCATATTCTTGGAATTCTTATCATGCGACTTTGTCGACCCGGAGATCTTTGGACCGCCTTTACCAAGTTGACTGAATATGGAAAATTGTGGTGCCAATGGATCAGTATTATCACTATCATCATGTCGATCAGGTCTATTTCATAAATACTGCACATTATATTAATATAATATGAACACAAATACGATGATTCTATAGCTAGATATGCCTCACATATCGATCTCTTAATCCTTGATCTATTTTTCACGGTCTGCTTACGTTTGCCAATCATCCTGCATAGTACGATTTGAAGATTAAATGATGTTAAACTAAAATACGCTAGGATAATTTCTTCAATATAACTACCCCTCGAAGGGGTACATCCATCTATATCGAATTCGTCCTCTTAGAAATGCCTCTTACGCAAGGTGAATTGGAAGATGTTCCAACAACAACAACAACAACAACCCAGTATAATCCCACTAAATTGGGTCTGGGGAGGGTAGTGTGTACGCAGACCTTACCTTTACCCAAGAGTAGAGAGCCTGTTTCCAAATAGACCCCCAGCATCCTTCGCTTAAAGAACTTCCCACCCTTGCTCTTGGGGAGACTCTAACTCACAACCTCTCGGTTGGAAGTGGGGGATTGCTTACCATCAGGGCAACCCCTCTTGTCTAATTGGAAGATGTTCTATGACATCAAAAAAACCAAGCGGCAAAATTTTCACAAACTTGTTTAAAGTTAAGCGAATGTTACTGTCCAAATAATCTAGGTTCCCCGCCCTTAATGTGTTAAAGCACAACTTCTTAAAATATAAGTATATCTTTGTGATGGGCTTCCATATTCGATCAGGCAAAGCATTGAATTCAATAGGCATCAAAGATTCCATGAAAATTTGACAACATGGCTTTTTATAGGCATCGACTTTACTTCTTTCGTATCAACACACCTAGATAGGTTTGATGCATACCCATCAGGCATCCTCAAATTATTAGCCCAGTCAAAAATCTCTTTTTTTCATCCAAAGTGAATATATTATTGCCCTTAGGCTTCTGAATCTTGTTGTTCAAGTATTTCAAGTACAACTTTGCTTGCCTACAATATTCTTTCAAATCCATCATGACCTTCAATATATCTTTTGTCTTGTTTCTTACATCCATCACAATATTAAATAAGTAATCAAAAAAAATGTTTTTGATATGCATGACATCAAGATTATGCTGAAGAAGATTGTGCTCCCAATGAGGTAACTCCAAAAAATGCTCTGTTTTATCCAGTTGTGTGTTATACCATCCCCCGTATCTTATTAGGAAATGGATATTATGTTACCTTAGGTAGATTCATAATCAGTTTTCTTCTTCATAAAAGCACTAGTATTTCTCCTAAACTCGTGATCCATTGGCAAGAAGTGGCGATGAAAGTCAAACCATGCGTTCTTGCCTCCATATTTCAAAGTGAATGCCATTGTGCCTTCCAAATAAGTCGGGCAAGTTAACATTCCGGTAGTTGACTACCCCGACATCATTCTATATGCAAGAAAATTATTTATAGTCCACATCAAAGCAACACGTAGTCTAAAGTTTTTCCTAAGATACATCATATGTTTCCAAACCTTAATTGTACAATAACTTTGACTCATAATTAGGTGTTGCATGTATACATCAATCAATTTTTTTTTGAATTTCATGGAACTTAAACAATACAAAGTTAGAAATAAATATTGACATATCATACATAATTCATCGGGCAGATTATACAGCACAACAAATACTGGCCAAAATTAATATGGTGCAGAAGACACTACAAATGGAGTGAATTCATCAGCACATAATCCCAGCCTAATATTTGTCAATTCACCAACAAAGTCAGGAACACCCTATCAAATGCTTCCATGCTTCTCCGTCTCACGTATAACATCGCACACCATCTGGCCTTCTATGTTCATAATGCCAACTCATAAGGAGTGGAACTCGTTGATGCATACAACTTCTTTAACCTTGGTATAAGGGGCAAGTAGTTCATCGACTTCACTAGAAGCTTCTCCTGCATAGCATTTGTGACATCTTTCTGACGCGGGTAGTTACAAAATTTACAATTTTCTAATGTTGCATCATCCTTATAGATTAACATGCAGCATTCCTCACAACAATCAATCCTCTCTAATGAAAGACCAAACTTGAAAACTAATTTCTTTGTTGTATAAAAATCTTTTGGCAACTTAATCTTGGTCTGATTTAGTTCATTTATAAGGCCAATGATATAGTTCATGCCCGCTTGAGAAATAGAATTATCCGATTTAATACTTACTAATCTAACTGCAACAGACAACTTGGAATATGTTACGCATTCCTAAAGCGGACAACTAGCTTCCTCTAACTTTTTGAAGAAGCTCTTAGCCTCATCATTGCTTTTGGATTGAGCCCCAGGGAACATCTCAAAAGTATCCCTCATAATTTTATTAAATTTAGTTTTTAACGTTAATATTCTCCGCTATGGGGCAACCTTCTCCACCACCATAAGAGTTGTGAAAATCAATATCATCTACACTAGCCTGACTCTCCCCATGAATACTCCGCACATAATAATTTTTCATAAACCCCTTCTTATACAGATGCACAGTAATAATATCGGGACCCAATAACTTAAACACACTTGCTTTTCACACAGGGGCACATAATCCTACCTTCAATAAGAAAACCATCGAGTGTCTTTGTTTTAGCAATAAAGCAAGCACCCCTTCAATAAATTCATCCCGCAACCCCGTATCATTCGGATGATTCTTATTATACATCCCTCTACGATACCAAAATTCCTTCTATACAAAAATGTTAAATATTATTTTATTTAAAGTTTCTTATTTTGGAAGGTTAAATAGCAATACACAATAAGTTAATTTCTAAGGATCTAATTTTAAAGAATTTAATTTCATCGGCTTGAAATATTTGCTTAGTGTTACCTATCCTTTTGTCATATTCTCATAAATCTATTTTACTAAGTGATTACAATTCATTAGATCGTGCTTCATCAAATTTCACAAAACTATATACTATTTTTTTAATACTATCATTTATGTCACGATCCCAGTTCGCCATCCGTGAACATGTCGTGAAGGCACCTAGTCCCTATTACTAGGTAAGACTAGCATCGCAAAAAATAACATAATTTGCGAAATTTAAATGATTAAAACTAAACAACTAGAAGAACAGAATGTATATAGGTGCCGCATGGCATATACAACTCAATATTGTGGAAGTCTAAAAATTTACCCCAAAACCTGAAATCTCACGTGCAATACATGTTAACGGAAAATACAATAAGAACTCTAAACTCCAGAATAGTCTATATCTAAGTACGACAGAAGTCTAAACTCTACAAGATAGAATAGTAAAGAGACTCTTCGGTCTGCGGACGAGGAAGATATACCTCAAGTCTCTGTAGCTCTCCCTTTGTCAGTAATAGTGCGCCTGAGTGGAGGTACGTGGATATGTACATAAAAAACATTCACAAACGAGGCATGAGTACATCACAACTGTACTCAGTAAGTGCCAAGCCTAACGTCGGTCGGGTAGTGACGAGGAAAGTCAGGGCCCTACTGAGATAAAATATAATAATAAGGCTGACAACATTGTGAAATAAGCAGAAATATTGAGTTACAACTATGAAGTAAGTAAGCTTATACAAACAACAATTTACACATAGAGAATAAGATAGCACAGAGTAAAAACAGCTCAATTTCAGTACCAATAATGAGGATCTCCGAGGATACCGTCATGTAGTCCATTTGCACAATATGTCCAAGGAGCTCCCGAGATAACGTCCCGTACACCATAATATGAGTATATCCAAAGGATTTCCCGGGATACCGTCTCGTAGCCTAACTATCAATGTACAGGGGGGTCTAGGAGGAATCTAACCTGTAGTCCCAAAATAAATGTGTAGGAGGATCTACCAGGAATCTAACCTGTATTCCCAAAGTAAACAAATAACGGGGGTGCAGCTACCGGAATCCCACATTCGTAATACCAATGTAAATGCCCAACAAAAATCAGAGAATATTCATAAATGAATTACAATAATACAAAAGCAACATAAAATTCTAACCTAACATGGATTGCGTAGTGCAATTAAGGTAAATTAAGTAATTTGGCAACTTGGGTCAACTGAAAATGCTTTTCTAAGCTAGCACGGGCTATAATGGCAAGTTAGATAAAGAAAATACGAAAGAAACTCAGTTTAAATATTTTAAGTAAAAAACAGGATTTCAACAATTAGCTCAAGTACGAGCTCGTCACCTCACGTACAAGGCATTCAGTAGCCAAATGTCACATCCTAAGGGGACAGGTCCCCCACACAAGGCTAGACAAGCCACTTACCTCAAACCGGCACAAAATCAACTAGAAGACATGCCTTTGCCTCGAGTATCCGAATCCAAATGGCCCAAATCTATCCAATTCAATTACATATCGTAAATAACATTGTAAGCAACAAATTTCTTTATTAAATTTAATGCTAAGGCGCGAAAATTGGTAAAATGACCATATAAAATTTCTACATTTCAGAGCCTTCGTACTCTCACGAGTCTAACCATATAAAAATCTCACTAAGGGGAGATCAAATGCCCACTCATAACTCAATAGTTTTGTCTAAGAAGTTTCCCCCAAATTTTATCCTACATTCAAAATTGATTGATTGATTTAACTATATAATGATGAAATACAACTAAGAAGGATAAAGAAAACATTACACAATGATCTTCTTTTCAAAATCGCACTTTCTCTAGCTCAAATTTGATTTTTCAATGTTTTGAAACTTAACCCTCGAATACCGTATTTCTGACCAATGATTACCTCTTATTGGGTCAAGGTACCGCTTCTACGGTCCCACTTATGTTGAAATTAAGCTACTTCTACAACTTTCTCTCATGGCCCAAATTTCTGCTTCTGCGGACACATAATCGCTTCTGTGATTCTACTTTGGTGGGTCTCAGACAGCTTCCGCGGTCACTAGATGATCGACAAAAAATATCTTATACGAAGCCAAGGCTACTTCTGTTGCTCCGCTTTTGCGGTTCCCAAGCCGCAAAAGCAATGATACCAGAACCAGAGATGTTCAGCTGTTGCAACACTTTTTCAACGCCAAAAATGCCCCGTTGAGCATCTGAAGCACACCCCGAGGCCTTCGAAACCTTAATCAAACCCACATACACGACCCACAACATCATTAAAACGTGCACCAATTCATAAAACACCTAAAACAACACCATAAACTCGAATTCATCCATGATTTATGCCTAAGAACTTCAAATTTTATCAAAATACGCTTTCGATCAAAAACCTATCTAAAACATGCCCGAATGATCTGAAAGTTTGCACACACATCCCAAATGACATGAAAGAGTTACTTCAACTTCCGAAATTTTATTCTGACCCTCGCATAAAAAAACTCACTATCAGACCGGAAACTTCAAAAATTCAAACTTCGTCATTTCAAGCCTAAATGAGCTACATACTTTCATCGAACATGCTCCCAACCCAAAAAATACCTAATGGAGCTAACGGAACCGTCAGATTTCCATTCCGAGGTCGTCTTAACAGTGTTCCGACTACGGACCACTTCCCAATACTTATGCTCACATTTAGGGACTAAGTGTTCCAAAACTCTTTGAAACCCAACACCGAATGTCCCGGCAAACCAAAATAGCAGAAATGAACTTAGGTGAAGTAGTAAATGGGGGATCGGGGTGTATATTCTAAAATGACCGACCGGATTGTCACATCTTCCGACACTTAAAAATTAATTCGTACTCGAATGAGCATAAAGAACATACCTGAAGAAGTTTACAGATGAGGGTATCAGCTGCACATATCCTGCTCGGTGTCCCAAGTCGCCTCCTCGGCCAGGTAAACCCGCCACTAAACCTGAAATGAAGAAATATTCTTTGACCTTAACTTTCTGACTTGCCTATCCATTATAGCCACTGGCTCCTCAACATAGGGCAGATCCTTGTCCTACTATACTGAAGTTAAATGCAATACGTGTGACGGATCAGTGTGATACCTTCGAATCATTGAAACATGAAATATCGGTTGAACCGGGGCCAAACTGGGAGGTAAGGCAAGCTCATAAGCAACCTCCCTAACACGCCTCAAAATCTCAAAAGGTCCAATAAATCTCGGACTCAACTTCCCTTTATTCCCAAATCTAATGACACCTTTCATAGGCGAAACCCGAAGCAGAAGCCGCTCACCAACCATATAGGAAACCTTCTGGTCCGCGTAATTATTCTGTCTGGACAGGGCTGCATGGAGTCTGTCCTAAATCTCCTTTACCTTCTCCACCGCATCCTGAACCAAATTTGTGCCCAATAGTCTGGCCTCACCCGGCTCAAATCATCCCATCGGGGATCTGCATCTCCTACCATATAGAGCCTCATATGGCAAAATCTGAATGCTGGACTGATAATTGTTTTTATAAGAAAACTCCGCCAATGGCAAGAACTGATCTCAAGACCCTCCAAACTCAATCACACATAGACGAATCATATCCTCTAAAGTCTGAATAGTGCGCTCGGACTGTCCATCCGTCTAGGGATGAAATGATTTACTCATCATCGCCCGAGTACCCAACTCATGCGCTCGGACTATACCCATAGTGCGAAGAATATGAGGCATATATTTCTTAAACCTTGCAAGCCTCAATTGCTCATCCTCTGATACATCTGACCATCCTCGGGCTGAACTGGCGTTGTAGTCGGTACATGAATGATCTCTAGGACCTGCTCCATATGCACTCTTTGATCAGGAGTGCGCACTACCTGATTCTGGGCTCCTCCCTTAGCCTAGGAAGTGGCTGCAGCGAGGGGAAGCAACTCCGCCGGAGCCAAGGTAGTGTACATAGACATGAACTGAGCTAATGTCTCCAGAAGGGCTGCAGTAGTAATAGTAGAAGCTGTAGGCGTGTCAGGTGCCTGAATCTCTGGTTGGATATGCTGGCGGTACCTCAGTGGCAGCTTGCGCAGGTGCTCTGGCTGCACCACATTGACGTCCATGACCTCTACCCCGTCCTGGCCCCGGTCCCGACCTCTGACAGTAGTAGCAGGGGGCGCGGGTGCCTGATCATCCAGCGTAGCACGTGTCCTCACCATCTCTGAGAGAATAGAAGACAGAAGTTTTAGAATTGATGTCAAAATATAGCACAACAAGGAATTCAACAAAGTGAAAGTTTTTCCTAAACAGTTACATAGCCTCTCATAGATAAGCACAGACATCTCTGTACCAATCAACGAGACTATAATAAACTGGCTTGTGTTCCGTGACTCCTATGAAACAAGAGCTCTGATACCAATATGTCACAGCCCCAATTCGCCCTCCGTGAACATGTCGTGATGGAACCTAGTCCATATGACTATGTAATCCTATCATCGAAAAAACAAATAATTTTCGAAAATAAAATTATTGAAACAAAACAACTAGAAGAACAAAATGTATATATGTGTCACTTGGCATATACAACTCAATATTGCGGAAGTCTACATATTTACCCCAAAACCTGGAAAGTCATGGGCAACATAGGCTAACGGAAAATATAATAAGAACACTAAACTCCAGAATAGTCTATATCAAAGTACGACAGAAGTCTTAACGCTACAAGATAGAATAGGAAGGAGACTCTTCGGTCTGCGGATTTAGCAGATATACCTCAAGTCTCTGTAGCTCTCCCTGTCTCACTGATAGTGTGCCTGAGTGGAGGTATCTGGATCTGCATATGAAAAACATACGTAGAAGAGCCATGAGTACACCACAAAGGTACTCAGTATGTGCCAACACTAACCTCGGTTGATGAGGAAAGTCAGGGCCTTACTAAGATAAAATATAATAATAAGGTTGAAAATAGTATGAAATAAGCAGAAATAATGAATTACATCTATGAAGTAAGTTTGGTTATACAAACAACAATTTACACAAAGAGAATAAGATAGCATAGAGTAAAAATAGCTCAATTTCAGTACCAATAACGAGGATCTCCCATGATATCGTCATGTAGTCTATTTTATCAATCTGTCAGAAGAGCTACCGGGATACCGTCCCGTAGTCCACATATGGGTATATCCAAAGGATCTCCCGGGATAATGTTCCGTAGTCCAACTATCAATGTACATTGGAATCTACCGAGAATCTAACCCATAGTTCCAAAGTAAATGTGCAGGGGGAATCTACCGAGAATCTAACTCGTAGTGCCAAAGTAAACAAACAAGGGGCCGGAATCCCACATCCTTAGTCCCAATGTAAATGCGCAACCAAAATTTGGGAATATTCATAAATAAAGTACAATATTACAAAAGCAATAGATAGTTCTAGTGTAACATGCTTCATGTAGTTCTATTAAGGCAAATTAAGCAATTTGGCAATTTGGTTCAACTAAATGGGCTTTTCTAAACTAGCACAGGCTATAATAACAAGTAGGAGAAAGCAAATATGAAAGATACTCGGTTCAAATATTTTAAGTAAAATATTGGTTTTTTAAAAATTAGTTCAAGTACGTGCTCGTCACTTCATGTACAAGGAATTCAATTACCAAATGTCACATCCTAAGGGAAAAGGTCCCCCACACAAGGTTAGACAAGTCACTTACCTCGAACCGACACAAAATCAACTAGAAACCACGCCTATGCCATGAGTATCCGACTCCAAATGGCCCATATCTTTCAGATTCAATTACATATCGTAAATAATATTGCAAACAACTGATTCCACTATTAAATTTAAAGCTAAGGCGCGAATATAGGTAAAATAACCAAACCACCCCTCAGGCCAATATCATGGAATCAAATAATTTCTATATTTTCAGAACTCTCGTACTCTCACGAGTTTAAGGATATAAAAATCTCACAAATCAGAGGTCAAATGGCCACTCAAAACTCAATAGTTTAGTCTAAGAAGTTTCCCCAAATTTGATCCTAAGTTCAAAATTAAATAATGGACTTAGCTATATATTGATGGAATACAACTAAGAAGGATTGAGAAAATATTACCCAACGATCTTCTCTTTGAAATCCACTCAGAATCGGCCTCTCCAGAACTCAAATTTAATTTTTCTAACTTCTTAAACTTAACCCTCGAATAACTATGTCTAACCAGTGATTACCACTTCTGCGCTCCTGCTTATGCATAAATTATGCCGCTTCTATGACTTCCATTCAAGGCAAAAATTTCCGCTTCTGCGGACACATAATTGCTTTTGATGTTCTGCTTTTGCGTGTCTCAGACGCTTATGCGGTGTTTGAAGGATCAACAAAAAATCACTTTTGTGAAGCCAAGGCTGCTTCTACGGTTCCCAAGCCGCATAAGTGAAAACACCAGAACTAGAGATGTTCAACTGTTGCTACACTTTTTCAACACGAAAAATGACCCGTTGAGCATTCGAAACACACCTGAGGCCCCCAGAACAAACCAAACCCATAGACACGACCCACAACATCATTAAAACGTGCACCAATTCTTAAAACACCTAAAACAACACCATAAACTCGAATTCATCCATGATTTATGCCCAAGAACTTCAAATTTTATCAAAACACCCTTTCGATCAAAAACCTATCCAGAACATGACCGAATGATCTGAAATTTTACACACATATCTCCAATATCTTGAGGGAGCTACTGCAACTTCAAAAATTCCATTTCGTTCCACGGATAAAAAATTTTCTATCAGACCGGAAACTTAAAAAATTCAGACTTCGGTATTTCAAGCCTAAATGAGATACGGTCTTCTGAAATTCATTCTGAACACGCTCCCCAACCTTGAAATCACCTAAAAGAGTTAATGGAACCATCAGATTTCCCTTCCGAGATCGTCTTCACACTATTCTGACTACGTACGACTTTCCAATACTGAAGCTCACATTAAGAGACTAAGTATCCCAAAACTCTCCGAACCCCAACACTTAACTCGACAAACCAAAATAGCAGAAATGAACTTAGGGGAAACAATAAATGGGGAATTGGAGCATAAATTCTAAAAAATACCAGTCGGGTCATAACAATTTATGAATGTTATTACTAAAAGGAAGAGAGGTAAAAGGAAAACTGTATATCAAAGCAATATTAGTGGCTTCCCAATTCAAAATGCAATAAATCATGTGTGTTTACCGAACAGTACTACAGAAGTATCGAAGCAATTTTCATTATCAAGTGGAACTCCACATGAAAATTTTTTCCAAAAGATTATGAATAATCAGTTACAATAAAATTACTCCACTCAAAAATACACATGGGGCGTAAGGCTCAGTATCAAGTCATTCATGAGGAGACTCTTCAAGCACACAAAATTTTACAAAATTAAGAATCAATTTATTTTCTAGTATTGCGGAAGTCTACAAATTTACCCCAAAACCTGGAAACTCACGGGCAACATAGGCTAACGGAAAATATAATAAGAACACTAAACTCCAGAATAGTCTATATCAAAGTACGACAGAAGTCTAAACGCTACAAGATAGAATAGGAAGGAGACTCTTCGGTTTGCGGATTTGGCAGATATACCTCAAGTCTCTGTATCTCTCCCTGTCTCACTGATAGTGTGCCTGAGTGGAGGTATCTTGATCTGCATATGAAAAACATACGTAGAAGAGCCGTGAGTACACCACAAAGGTCCTCAGTATGTGCCAACACTAACCTCGGTCAGGTAGTGACGAGGAAAGTCAGGGCCTTACTAAGATAAAATATAATAATAATGTTGAAAATAGTATGAAATAAGCAGAAATAATGAATTACATCTATGAAGTAAGTTTGGTTATACAAACAACAATTTACACAAAGAGAATAAGATAGCATAGAGTAAAAATAGCTCAATTTCAGTACCAATAACGAGGATCTCCCATGATATCGTCAAGTAGTCTATTTTATCAATCTGTCAGAGGAGCTACCGTGATACCGTCCCGTAGTCCACATATGAGTATATCCAAAGGATCTCCCGGGATAATGTTCCGTAGTCCAACTATCAATGTACATTGGAATCTACCGAGAATCTAACCCATAGTTCCAAAATAAATGTACAGGGGGAATCTACCAGGAATCTAACTCGTAGTCCCAAAGTAAACAAACAAGGGGGGAAAACTACCGGAATCCCACATCCTCAGTCCCAATGTAAATGCGCAACCAAAATTTGGGAATATTAATAATTCTAGTACAATATTGCAAAAGCAATAGATAGTTCTAGTGTAACATGCTTCATGTAGTTCTATTAAGGCAAATTAAGCAATTTGGCAATTTGGTTCAACTAAACAGGCTTTTCTAAACTAGCACAGGCTATAAGAACAAGTAGGAGAAAGAAAATATGAAAGATACTCGATTCAAATATTTTAAGTAAAAAATAAGTTTTTTAACAACTAGTTCAAGTACGTGCTCGTCACTGCATGTACAAGGCATTCAATTACCAAATATCACATCTTAAGGGGAAAGGTCCCCCACACAAGGTTAGACAAGTCACTTACCTCGAACCGACACAAAATCAACTAGAAACCACGCTTATGCCATGAGTATCCGACTCCAAATGGCCCATATCTTTCCAATTCAATTATATATCGTAAATAATATTGCAAACAACTGATTCCACTATTAAATTTAAAGATAAGTCGCGAAAATAGGTATAATAACCAAACCACCCCTCAGGCCAATGTCATGGAATCAAATAATTTCAATATTTTCAGAACTCTCGTACTCTCACAGGTTTAACCATATAAAACTCTCACAAATCGGAGGTCAAATGGCCACTCAAAACTCCATAGTTTAGTCTAAGAAGTTTCCCCTAAATTTGATCCTAAATTCAAAATTAGATAATGGACTTAACTATATATTGATGGAATACAACTAAGAAGGATTGAGAAAATATTACCCAACGATATTCTCTTTAAAATCCATTAAAAATTAGCCTCTCCCGAACTCAAATTTAATTTTTCTAACTTTTGAAACTTAACCGACGAATTACTATGTCTAACCAGTGATTACCACTTATGCGCTCCTGCTTATGCAGAAATTATGCCGCTTCCATGACTTCCATTCAAGGCCCAAATTTCCGCTTATGCGGACACATAATTGCTTTTGATGTTCCGCTTTAGCGTTTCTCAGACGCTTCTGCGCTATTTGAAGGATCAACTAAAAATCACTTTTGTGAAGCCAAGGACGCTTCTACGGTTCCCAAGCCGCATAAGTGAAAACACCAGAACTAGAGATGTTCGACTGTTGCTACACTTTTTCAACACGAAAAAAGACCCGTTGAGCATTCGAAACACACCTGAGGCCCCCAGAACAAACCAATCCCATAGACACGACCCACAACATCATTAAAACTTGCACCAATTCTTAAAACACCTAAAACAACACCAGAAACTCGAATTCATCCATGATTTAAGCCTAAGAACTTCAAATTTTATCAAAACACGCTTTCGATCAAAATCCTATCCAGAACATGACCGAATGATCTGAAATTTTACACACACATCTCCAATGACATGAGGGAGCTACTGGAACTTCCAAAATTCCATTTTCGTTCCACGGATAAAAAAATTCTATCGGACCGGAAACTTTAAAAATTCAGACTTCGGTATTTCAAGCCTAAATGAGCTACGGACATCCGAAATTCATTCTGAACATGCTCCCAACCTCGAAATCACCTAAAAGAGTTAATGGAACCATCAGATTTCCCTTCAGAGATCATCTTCACACTATTCTGACTACGTACGACTTTCCAATACTGAAGCTCACATTAAGAGACTAAGTATCCCAAAACTCTCCGAACCCCAACACTTAACTCGACAAACCAAAATAGCAGAAATGAACTTAGGGGAAACAGTAAATGGGGAATTGGATAAAAAATACCAGCCGGGTCATAAGGAGACTCTTCAAGCACACAAAATTTTACAAAATTAAGAATCAATTTATTTTCTACTAACCATGGAATCGGACCACTGCAATACCGCCACTTAGTGTAGAGGAAGAAAACGTCTCCGGAGTCTGTCGACGTCGACGCTGCTGCTATACACTACTTGTAATGATCTGGCCGGTCGCATTAAAAGTTGCATCCCTGTTTCAACATTTACTTTTCATTCCCTACTTGATCGTTGATATGTGACATTTCGAGGTATTTGGTGCGGGTCTGGAGAAGTTTCGATATGAGTTGAGATACTTAGTCCTAAGGGTTGAAAGCTAAAGTTAAAAAGGTTGACCAGATGTTGACTTCTGTGAAAATGACTTCGGAATGGAGTATTGATGGTTCTGTTAATTCTGTTGGGTTATTTTGGTGTAGAATTAGGCTCGAAACGGATAAAGTTGGAAATTTAAAAGTTTGACTGAGAGTGGACTTTATAGTTACTAGAATTAGATTGGGATTCTGGGAGTTGGAGTAGGTCCGTGGTGACATTTGTAACTTGTGTAAAAAAATGAGGTCAATCGGGCATGATTTGATAGGTTTCAGCATCGCTTGTAGAGGTTTGAATTCCTTCGATTTATTAGGCTTGAATTGGGGTGTAAATCGTGTTTTTATATTGTTGGATGCGATTTGAGGGCTCGACTAAGTTTTTATCATATTTTAGGACTTGTTGGTATGTTTTGATTAAGTCACGGGGGCCTTGGGTTAATTTCGGATGCTTAATGGATAAAAAATGAGACTTAAAGCATTGCTGAACATGGGAGCCTTCTGGTGTTGTTGCACCTGCGAGGGGATTGGCCGCAGGTGCGGCTAGAGTGGTGCAAAAATGAGATTGGTATGTCCTTGGGTGTATCACAAGTGTAGAAGGAGGAGCGCACTTGCGGATCAACAGAAATGAAACTGTGGTCGCAGTTGCGGAATATAGGACTTGGCTCTGGGCGTGCGGAAGTGGACACAGGGCCGCAGGTGCTGTCTCGTAGGTGCGAGACCTTTGCCGCAGAACCGGAGCCACTGGTAGTGCATATTAATTCAAGGTTTCGCGATTTCTATCATTTTTTGACATTTCAAGCTCGGATTAATGTGATTTTCGAGAGGTTCCTTGAGGTAAGTCACTTGTGGTTAATTTTATGCAATAACTATGTTTCCCCATTGATTTTCCCACCTAGATTGTGTTGTTTTGAGGTATAAATTTTAGGTGTTAAGGATAGGAATTTGGAAAGTTTTAATTTGGGGATTTGTGTGATTTGGCGTTGGATTTTTGTGAATTTGGTATGGTTGAATGGGCTTCCTGATTTTTGTGAATTTTATTGAATTGCAAGATGTGGGACCAAGGGACAACTTTTGAGTCGACTTTTCAACTTTTGATTAATAACTTAGTATTTTTCTTATGGAGTTAATTTCTTTAGCTCGTGTTGATTGTATCGAACTATTTGTTGCTAGATTCGAGGCATTTGGAATCCGATTCGCGAGGCAAGGGCGTGTTAGATTAGGGATTTTCACGGTTTGAGATAAGTAACAGTTCCAATCTTGGTTCTAAGAGTATAAAAACCTAAATTACATGTCATGTGATTAGTGTTGAGGTGATGCACATGTGAGGTGACGGTTGTGTGGACGTGCACCATAGGAATTGTGACTTGGTAAATTCCCTAGAATTGTAAATTTGAATAATTTGTTATTATCTGTATATTTTTCATGTCTTATAGAAATTAAGCTACAAATCATGTTTGAAATCATGAAAAGGCTATGTGTTGGTACTGTAGGGGCTCAAAGAAGTCGTGTTACATATTGAATTATCTGGTAAATTGCCATTTTGTACTCAACCATAGTTTTTACTTTCATATTATATCTTAGTCTATGTAGTTATTTATTCATACATTATATCATCGATATTTGGGTTAATTATCATGATTATTGACGGCCCAAGAGATTGGAGAGATTAATGACTTAGTGATACCGAGAGCCTGATTGTGATGATATTTACGGGATCGGGCTGCACATCGCAACATATTTTATTGATTAATGCCATGATTAGCTTATTATAGCGCTTCGGTTGAAGGAGCCCCTCCGGAGTCTATATACCAATACTGAGGATAGGTACCTACTGAGTGCGAGTGACGAGTTATTTGGAGAAATAAGGAACTAAGAGGAATGAGTGACTGTAAGGTTGGAGTGAATAGGAGGATTGTGTGATTGTTACTCTGAAAATATACACTTGATTTCGTTACTGTAGGGTTTCAGCTGCCATATATCAATGTAATATACTTACTGAGAGATATGATATCCTATTTCAATTAAACATGACATGAATTAACTGTTTTTGGATTTAACTATCGAACTTAAGAGCATGCCTACTTTACTTTTTTTTCTAATCTAACTGCATATGTGAAGCTCATAAATACTTTCAGTCCAACAGATAGTCTTGCTACTTACTCAGTTAGTCGTACTCAAGCTACACCCTGCACTTTGTGTGCATATCCAGGTATTTATTGATACGGTGGGTGTTGATTTGTCTGAGCAGCTTGATCGCTCGGAGATTTTGAGGTAGCTGCCCGACGTTCCCAGGCCTTGATTCTCTTCCCTATCTTTCAGCTTTATGTATTTAGTTTTTTTTATAGACATTATTTTAAGGCTAATATTGTATAGATGCTCATTTACTCAGTGACACCCTAGTTTTGGGAACTTCCATTTTAAGTTTTTATTTTCAATTTAGTTTATGAGAGATTCAGTTATTAAACCTGTTTTAGTCTATTTTTTCAGTTAAAAGTGTTGGAAATATTTTGGGGTGTCGGCTTTCCTAGTTCTACGTTTGGCGCTATCAGGACATGCTAGGTTTTTGGTCGTGAAAAGTTGGTATCAGAGCCTAGGTTACATATGTCTCATGAGTCATGGTCACGTTTAGTAGAGTCTTGCAGATCGGTACGGCGATGTCTATTCTATTCTTCAAGAGGCTGTCGAACCCTATGGAAACTTCACATCCTTATATTCTTGTCCTGCAGATTTTTTTGTTTCCGGCAACCAAAAACTTCTGTAATTCTATTCTCTCATAAATGGTGAGGACATGTGCTACCAGGCAGGACGGTCAAAATAACAAGCTAGGGCCACGAGAGGATCTTGATACTAGCGATGCCGTGTTTTCTAAGGATCGAGTGGAGAGGTTCTCTAGATTATGCTCCCAACGTGGTGATTTCTTACTTGAAGTCCCAACAAATGATTGTGAAGGGGTGTATGTCGTTTTGGCCTTTGTGAAGGATGTGGATGCTGATACCCCAACTATTGATTCTGTTCTGGTGGTGTGAGACTCTCCGTATGTGTTTTTTGCAGACCTTCCAGGCATGCCGCCCGACAAGAATTATGACTTTGTATTGACTTCGTATCGGGCATTCATCCCATTTCTACTCCTCTGTATTGTATGGCACCGGCCGAGTTGAAGGAACTAAAAGAGCAACTTTAGGAACTTCATGGTAAGGGGTTTATTAGGCCTAGTGTGTCTCCTTGGTGTGTACCGATTCGGTTTGAAAAGAAGAAGGATGGTACTATTTGGTTGTCCATCGACAATAGGCAGTTGAATAAAGTTACAATCAAGAATAAGTATCCTTTGTCACGTATTGATTATCTATTTGACCAGCTTCAGGGAGCGACATTTTTCTCTAAGATTGATTTGGGGTCTGGGTATCACCAGTAAAAGGTTCAAACTCGAATATTCTAGGGACAACATTCAGGACCCGTTATGATCATTATGAGTTCCTTGTGAGTCTTTTGGGCTGACCAACGCCCCAAAAGAATTCATGCACTTGATGAACAGTGTATTTTATCCATATCTCGACTTGTTTTTCATAGTATTCATTGATGATATCCTTGTATACTCGCATAGTCAAGAGAAGTATGCACATCATTTGAGGATTGTATCATAGCTACTGAGGGAGGAAATGCTTTATACCAAGTTATCCTAGTGTGAGTTTTGGCATAGTTCAGTGGCGTAGTTGGTGAACTTGTGTCTAGTGAGGGGATCAATGTGCATCCAAAGAATATAGGGGTTGTTCGGAGTTGGCTCAAGTCGTCCACAACTATAAAGATTCAAAGTTTTCTCAACTTGGCCGGTTATTATCGTTGCTTCGTGGAGTGTTTCTCTTCTATTTCATCGCCCTTGACCAAATTGACCCGAAAGGGTGCTCCTTTCTGGTGGTCAGATGAGTGTGAGGAGAGCTTTCAGAAGCTCAAGACTACCCTGACCACAACTCCAGTTCTAGATTTGCCTTCACCTTTAGTCTCGTATACATTGTATTGTGGTATTTCTGGGATTATTATTGGGTGTTTCTTGATTCAGGAGGGTAGAGTAATAGCTTATTCTTTGCATTAGTTGAAGCCCCATGAGAAGAATTACTCTATTCATGAGTTTGAGTTGACTGTCACCGTTCATGCATTGAAGATTTGGAGGCATTATCTCTACGGTGTGTCTTGCAAGTTATTTACAGATCATCGGAGTCTCCATTAGTTGCTCAAACAAAATAATCTAAATTTGAGGCAGCGGAGATGGTTAGAGCTGCTAAAGGACTATGATATAACTATTTTGTATCATCCTGGGAAGGCCAATGTGGTGGCCAATGCCTTGAGTAGGAAGGCTTTGAGTATGGGTGGCCTTGCATTCATTCCTATTAGTGAGAGACCGCTTGCAGTCGATGTTCAGTCTTTGGCCAACCGGTTCGTGAGATTAGATTTTTTGGAACCCATCTGAGTTCTTGCTTGTGTGGTTTCTTAGTATTTCATATATGATCGTATCAGATAGCACACATATGATGATCTATGTTTGCTTGTCCTTAAGGACACAGTTCAACACGGTGATCCAAGGATGTTACTATCAGGGATGATAGGGTGTTGAGGATGTGGGGCCATATATGTGTGCCCAATATTGATGAGTTACGTGAGTTGATTCTTGATGAGGCCCATAGTTTGCAGTATTCCATTCATCCGGGTGTTGCAAAGATGTACCTGGACTTGAGGTTGCCCTATTGGTGGAGGAAAGTGGAGAAAGGTATAGTGGAGTTTGTTGCTCGGTGCCTAAATTATCATTAGGTTAAGTATGAGCATCAGAGGCCGAGAAGATTGCTTCAAAGGCTTGAGATGTCGGAGTAGAAATGGGAGTGTATCACTATGAATTTGGTAGTTGGACTCTTACGGACTTCGAAGAAGTTTGGTGCTATTTAGGAAATTTTGGATTGGTTGACCAAGTCTGCGTACTTTATTCCAATTGGGACTACTTATTATTCGGAGCGATTGGCTAAGATCTACACCCGCGAGATTGTTCGCCTACACGGTGTGCCAATATCCATCATTTCAGATCAGGGCACGCAGTTTACATCGTAGTCTTAAAGAGCTGTACAGTAGGAGTTCGGCATATACGTTGAGCTGATTACAACATTTCAACGTCAGATGGACGGGCAGTCCAAGCATACTATTCAGATATTGAAGGATATTATATGTGCTTGTGTCATTGATTTTGGGGGTTCATGGGATTAGTTTTTACTACTCACTGTGTTTTCTTACAACAATAACTGCCAGACGAGCATTCACATGGCTCTGTATCAGGCTTTGTAAGGGAGATGGTGTCGGTTTCCTATGGGAAGGTTTAAGCCAGGTAAGACTAGGCTATTGGGTAATGCGTTGGATTAAGATGGTTTGAACTAGGTTAAATTGATTTAGGATCAGCTTCGCACGACACTATCTAGACTGAAGAGATACATAAATAGGAAGGTTCATGGTGTCACTTAAGTGACTAAGGAGAAAGTACTACTTCAAGGTTTCACCCATGAAGGGTGTTATGAGATTTGGGAAGAAGGGCAAGTTGAGCCCTTGGTATATTTGGCTATTTGAGGTTCTTCAAAGGATTGGAGAGGTGGATTACAAGATTGCCTTGTCACCTAGTCTGGCATGTGTGCATCCAGTATTTTATGTTTCTATGCGTTGGAAGTATGTTAGCGATCTATCTCATGTTTTGGATTTCTGCATGGTTCAGTAGGATGGTGATTTGACTTATGATGTGGAGCCAGTGGCTAATTTGAATTGGCATGTTAGAAAATTGATGTCAAAGGACATAGCTCCAGTGAAGGTGCAGTGGAGAGGTCAACCAGTTGAGGTGGCTACTTGGGAGACCTAGCAGGAGATATAGAGCAGATATCTATGCCTATTTGAGAATCCAAGTACATTTCAAGAGCCGTTCGAGGACGAACATTTATTTAAGATGGGGAGGATGCAGTGACCCGGCCTGTCGTTTTGAGAGTTGTAGCTCTGTTCCCCACTTACTGTTCATTCCCTGCTTAATTTTTGTCACCTGACTTGTCGGGGTAGTTGGTTCGGGTCCAGAGAGGATTCGGAATGAGAAGAGACACTTAGTCTCAAGGGTTGAAAGCTTGAGTTAAAATGGTTGACCGGATGTTTACTTATTTTGAAAATGACTTTGGATTGGAGCTTTACTGATTCCGTTAACTCTGCTGGGTGATTTTGGAGTTAGGTGTGTGTCTTAATTGTGATTTGGAGGTTCGTAGTGGAATAAAGCTTGAAACAGCAAAAATTGGAAATTTTGAAGTTTTACCAAGAGTGTCCTTTGTGGTTATCAGGGTCAGAGTGGGGTTCTCAGGAGTTGGAGTAGGTCTGTGGTGTAATTTTTGACTTGTGAAACATTGAGGTCAATCAAATGTGATTTGATATGTTTCGGCGGCATTTGTAGAAATTGGAATTCTTTAGTTTCATTAGGCTTGAATTGGGGTGTGATTCATATTTTAGATGTTGTTGGATGTAATTTAAGGGATCGACTAAATTCATATCGTGTTTTAGGACTTGTTGGTGTGTTTGTTAAGGTCTCGGGGGCCTCCAGTTGATTTCGGATGGTTAATTGATCGAAAATGGATTTGGAGCATTACTAAAGATCGGAGCCTTCTGGTGTGGTCGCACATGTGAGGGGATTGGCCTTAGGTGCGACTAGAGTGGCGTAGAAGCAAAATTGGTCTTGACTTAGGTGTATTGCAGGTTCGAAAGTAGGAATGCACTTGTGAGTCCACATAAGAGAAATTGTAGTAGCTATGCGGAATTTGGGACTTTGCTCTGGATGCGTAGAATCGAACTCGGGGCCGCAGGTGCGGTCTGGCAAGTGCGACACCTTGGTTGGGGAAGCGGCAGGTTAGGGGTTGAGTGTAAGTCCGCAGGCGTGTATTTTTAACCCCAAAAGCGATGCCGCAGAAGCGGCTAAATGGACCGCAGAAGTGGGTCACAAGGAGTGCATATTAATTCAATGGTTTGTGATTTCTATGATTTTTTTGACATTTCAAGCTTAAATTAAGGCTATTTTTGAGAGGATTTTCGAGGGGTTTCTTGAGGTAATTCACTTATGTTAGATTTGTTCAATAATTATGTTTTCCCGTTGATTTTTCCACCTAGATCGTGTGGTTTTGAGATGTAATTTTGGGAGTTGAGGCTAGGGATTTGGAGAGTTTAAATTGGGGATTTGGGTATTGATTTGGTGCCGGATTTTGGTAAATTTGGTATAGTTGATCTCATGGTGGAATGGGCTTTCGGATTTTGTGACTTTTATTGGATTATGAGACGCAGACCCAGGGGCCAGCTTTCGAGTCGACTTTTTGACTTTTGATTAACAACTTAATACTTTCTTATGTATTTGATTCCTTTAGTTCGTGTTGATTATATCAAACCTTTTTTTGCCTAGATTACAGGCACTTAGGGGTCAATTCGCGAGGAAAAGGCGTGTTGGAATATGGATTTGTGCGATTTGAGGTAAGTAATAGTTCTAAACTTTGTTCTAAGGGTATACATCCCCGAATTACATGTCATGTCATTGGTGTTGAGCTGACGCAGTTGCTAGGTGACGGGCGTACACCGTAAGAATTGTTACTTGGTCAATTCCAAGGAATTGTATAGTTGAATAATCTGTTGTTATCTGTATATTCTCCATGTGTTGTAGAAATTGAGCTGCAAATCATGTTAGAAATCGTATTTAGGCTATGTATTGATAATATAGGGACCCACTGAGCTTGTGTTACATGTTAAATTATCCGGTATATTTCTATTTTGTACATACTCATAGTTTTTACTTGCATAATATATCTCAATCTCTGTTGTTCTTTATTGATACATTATATCATTGTTGTTTGGGTTGATTATCACGATTATTGAGAGCCCGAGAGACAAGAGAGATTGATGACTAAGTGGCGGTGAGGGCTTGATGGTAAGGATATTTATGGGACATGTTTCATTGATTAATGTCATTGGCTTATTATAGCGCTTAGGAAGAACGAGCCCATCCGGAGTGTGCACACCTACAGTGAGTGCAAGTACCTACTGAGTGCGAGTGCCAAGCAACTGAGAGAAA
The DNA here is from genome assembly GCA_034376525.1 of Nicotiana benthamiana. NCBI lineage: Eukaryota > Viridiplantae > Streptophyta > Magnoliopsida > Solanales > Solanaceae > Nicotiana > Nicotiana benthamiana. Next base: position 94,200,843 of record CM067323.1, on the reverse strand, counting down.
TGAGGGACTGAGATGAATGAGTCACTATGAGCTTGTAGTGAATGGGAGGACAGCGTGACCATCACTGTGAGAATATGCACTTGATTTCATTACTGTTGTACTTCAGCTGGAATATATCGCTATTATGTAGTTACTGAGAGATACTATATCATGTTTCAGTTGAACTTGACACAAATTAACTATTTTTGGCTTTAACTTTCTAACTTGAGAGCATGCCTACTTTCCTTCACTATATTTTCTGTCATTGAACTACACCCGTGAAGCTCGTCACTACTTTCCGTCCAATAGTTAGTCTTGTTACTTACTGAGTTAGTTTTAGTTACGCTACAACTTGCACTTCATGTGCAGATCCAGACATTTTCGGATATGGTGGGTGTTGATTTGTCTGAGCAGCTTGATCGTTCGGAGATTTCGAGGTAGTTTCCCAGCGTTCGCAAACATTGACTCGTCTTCCTTATTTTTCATCTTTATATATTTAGTTTCAATTTTTCACGCATAGTATTTTCATACTTGTGTTGCATAGATTGCTTATGTACTCAGTGACACACTAGTTTTGGGAACTTCCGTATTGATTATTCATTGTCTATCTAGTTTATGAGAGCTTTATTTATTTAAACCTATTTTAATCAATTTTTAATTTAATGGTGCTGGAAATATTTTGAGGTGTCGGTTTTTCTATTTCCACGTTAGATGCCATCATGACAGGCTAAGTTTTGGGTCATGACATCACTGCTGCCCGGCCGCCGCTCCAAAACAAAATTGTAAAAGGAAAATGAGATGAAGAGGAGGGGGGATTGAGAGAAGGAGAGAACGAATTACATTACCTTTGACTTCAATAGCACCTGCCATGAAGGGCTCTGCCGTGGGGGAGGGAAGGAGAGGGGAAAAGAAATAGTGATGAAAGAGGCAAAAAAAATATTTTCGAGGGAAAGTAGGTATTTTGAAGGGATTTGTGACTGAATCAGTCGCAAATATTAATTTACTATTTAATTTTTCCGGCCAAATCAGTCGCATAAGTGGTCAACAAAGTCAAAGGTATCAGGAGGCAATTAATTTCACTTTCCGACCGGTTCAATTGCAGTTTTTTTATTTTGCATTTGAAAGTACAAGAGAGGGAAGTGAATTGTAAGTGATTAAAATCAATTTCTTATTAGTTGACTTATAACTAGAGTAGTCTACTGAATATGGTAATATAGCATATTTGATAACTGAAAGTAAAGTGTAGAAAATAATTGGAGGAGTTAAAGACACCACGATTTTTATGCCGATTTGGATTTAATGTGAATCCAAATTCAATCCCCTTGGGTTGCAAGAGAGTTCTCTTCAACTAAATGAGTTTTCTTCGAGTACATATGTGATGCATATCGCTCAAGTTCTCTATCACTCGTTTGATACAATGACTCACCAGTTGTGTACCCTCTTTCTATCCCTGACTTGTTACACATCATATTTAAGGAAGCTAATATGCTTGTTTGCAATAGAATAAAGAGAGTGATTTGGTTCTATCAATGTATGTTTAAACTGGGGTTTACAAAGGAGAATACATACTATGATGAACGGTGGAGGCTTGTCAACCAAATGGTGTTGATCCTTGAAAGAATTGATTATTTCTAAGAATAAGGAGTGAGTCGTTGCTTCTCTTGATATCTTTCCTTGGGTAGACGATTGTTTTTATGAGCTTTCTCCTTGATTGTTGGATCTTCAAAACGCGGTCACTTCCGAGATCTTCTCGAATCTTTTATTCTTCCGTGATTATGCCTTGATTGTTCCAGCTCAACTAATCACAGACCTTGCCGTGCCTGGATTATTCCCGCTCTGTTATTCACTGATACTGCTGATTTGGTGCTGCTTTGATTTTCCAGCTTTACCGAGCTAATCCTAATTTGCTGATACAGATTTGTTGTTTTCCTTGTACATCATGAATTATTCAAGTAGTTTCATTTGCATGTGAATTCTTCCTTTGTTCGTCACAAGAAATTCTAGTAGTTTTTCTTTACTGACTTGAGTTCCTGCACATGTATATTAGTTGCATCATTAAAACATGATCTAACAATCTCCCTTTTTTTTATGATGACAAAATAATATACTATATGTAAAGAAGTAAACAACAGTTGACTTCCCTGTGTGTTACTAGTCGACTTCACTCTCCCTCAATGGATGCAGTTGACTTGACTTGTCCCCTCTCAATGTGTGCAATCAACTCGTACCTGTACAGTATATAGAGTACTACCTATGCATATATAAAATATGTGCAGTGACGTCCCGCACATAGTCGACTTGGACATTTACAAATACACATAATAACATACTACACAGATATATTTTCTCCCTCTTTTTGACATCAGCAAAGAGGGTTTAAAACCATAGATACCAAATTAAGCATAGAGCAAAAAATAGAAGCATCCAACGGCAGATGGAACAACCCACAGTAGCAAGCAACAAAAAATATCCAAGGGCAGAGCCCACAATACCACAAAACAAGTATCAAAAGAAAATAGTTTGGATGTCACCCACAGTGGACTGAGTAGAGGAAAGCAGACTCTTGATGTCTGAGATTTTGGAGTCAATGGAGCAAAGCTTCTCACTCAGCTCAGAACTAACAAGAGTAGGAGGAGGAACAACAGATGAAGTCTTGGTTTCCATAGGTGCCTGTTTTTCTTCAATCTCACTTTTCGTAACCCAGGAAATCTTGAAACTCACATATCCCATACTGGCGAAAGCTATAGAATTTTAGAACTTGGAGATGGTAATGAAGGGATAATCAGACAGTGAAATTTGATGGGCTTACAGAATGTGGGTGATTGTCATACCATAGGGTAAACAAGTGGGATCTTCTACACTCTCTATCTTGAAATTTATGACCCAGGACGATAGCTTGAGTTTGAGTTTGATGATGAGGAAATAAATAAATAATGTATTCTTTTGAGGGAGGGTGGATAATAAATAAGTACGGGGATGAAGGGTGGTTGCAACAATATTTGCTAGAACCCACGTTTCTATACTCACATCACCAGGACTCAATTCGTTGGGAAAGTTTTCAGTAGGACATTTAACAGTGCATTGCTCGGCTTGGTCAAAGAGATTTCAAAGTTCTCAAGCCATACATTTTTAAAAACAGAGGGGAAACCTGAGCAGCGACATTGAAAAAGAGAGTCAAACAAGGCACAATCAAGAACAATGTGTTTACCTAGTACTAGAGATTCTAGCCTATCTGGTTTACTCCAGCGGAGATTGGCATAAAACATACGAACCAAGCGTTCATGAACCTTAGGCGGAGAATTAGAGAGAAATTTTTCCCACCCTTGATAGACAAAGAGATATTTTACCTTACAGTTGAGGGCTTCCATATCATCAAGATCAACAACTCTTCCATGGACGATGGGCTTATCCTTGAAAAAATAAAAAGATCCCTATTTGGGGTATCCCAAAAATTGTTGTCAGAATCGAGTGAGGTAGAGAAATCAACCTTCAATTTCTTTGGAGTGGATGAGATGGGAGAATCTTCCATGGGTCGTTTGCCTAAAGCTTTTTTCTCCTAGAAGTTGTTAACATTCAGAGAACTCACCCTGAGAGAAAGCGAAGCCTTTAGAGTGATCATACCCTAGGTCTACCTGTTCAGGAGGCGCAAAAACAGGTTTTGCCTTAGGGCGGGTGCTTTTTCTGGTAGATGTAGAGGTGTTCTTGGAATGTTTCGCCTTGGAATAAGGGATGATTTGCACACGGTTGGAGAGAAGATGGGGATGAGAGTGACAGAAAGGGTTTTTAGCTTAAATAGAGGATTTCGACGGTAGAGTACAGAAAAGGAAAGGGTGTCAGTTGAGAAGACATGATGATTGGTTTTCCATCTTCGAACTACGAACTGATGCGGAAAAAAGTAAAAAGAGAGGGAAGAATCAGGGGCGTAATTAATGCGTGGGAAAAGGACAATTATACCACGTTTTGACTAAAAAGAGCACATAGGTCCTAAGACTTATTAAGTAAATAAGTTTTCTTTCGAGTACAGATGTGATGTATAATGCTCAAGTTCTCTAGCACTCATTTGATATAATGCCTCACAAGTTGTGTACCCTCTTTCTATCCCTAACTTTTTACGCAACAGATTTAAGTAAGCTAATATGCTTGTTTGCAATATAATAAAGAGAGTGATTTGGTTTGATTAATGTATGTCTAAACTGGGATTTACAAAGGAGAATATATATTATGATGAACGGTGGAGGCTTTTCAACCCAAGGGTTTTGATCCTTTGAAAGAATTGATTCTTTCAAAGAATAAGGAGTGAGTAGTTGCTTCTCTTGATATCTTTCCTTCGGCACATGATTGTTTTTAAGAGATTTCTCCTAGAATGTTGGATTTTCCAAACGCGATAACTTCCTAGATCTTCTCGCATCTTTTATTTTTCCGTGATTCTGCCTTGATTGTTCTAGCTCCGCTAATCACTGATCTTCTCGTGCCTTGTTTATTCCTGCTCTGTTACTCAGTGATACTGCTGATTTGATGCTGATTTTATTTCCCAACTTTACGGAGCTAATCCTGATTTGCTGATGCAGAATTATTGCTTTCCTTGTACATCATAAATTATTTAAGTAGTTTCCTTTGAATGTGAATTCTTTCCTTGTTCGTCACAAGCTATTCCAGTAGTTCTTCTTTACTTCCTTGAGTTTATGCACATGTATATTAGTTGCATTATTAAAACATGATCTAACATTATCTTCTAACTAAAACGGTCGACAACTCTCGCAAAAATTTTTTACGGTTTTATCCGCTAATTTTTTTAACGGACCCATTCAAACTATAACATTATAAAAAAAATATGTTTTTAGCTAATTCTTGTTCGTTTCGGTCGGAAACTCCGACTGAATTTTTCCAGTAGTGAAGTGGCAGGAAAACTGTCATTTTTTAGTTGTGGATCTTATGCTATTTACTTGTAATTCCTACACTACTTTTTAAAAGAATTAAGTAGGACATCATTGAAACCACTATTGCTTTTGGTTGTTTTGGTAGAGTTTGTTAAGTGTGTGACTTTTGCAATAGAGTTATTATAAAGAGCTTATAATAGAGATAATATAAGAGGTGCGGGATTTAATTCATAGATTGCAATAGGTTATACTTTAAAGTTTGCTCATTTAGTGAAGTTGAAAATCTACTAGGGTAGCTCGTGGTTTTTAATCCCGTGAGCCTGAAGTTTTTCACGTAAATCTTACGTGTTCTTTATCTATTATTGTCTTCTGTAGGAACTGATAGAGAACCTGGTTCTGTATACAATTTGGTGGAACTTAGTTTTTATCACTCATCGAAAAAAAATTAAAAAAGTTTTTTCTAGAATTACCAATAAAGCGCAACATTGCTTCGGCAAAAGATATCGCACTCTCGGATGGGGCGCACTTAGTGCCGGGATCAAAAAGTGTAATAATGGAACCTTATGTTTCAAGTACATAAAATATTGAACAAAGACTAAATTTCTTAAAATACTGTAATTAATGGAGCCATACGTAATCGAATTGGTCGTGTCTTCCCCAAATTCAAATTTAATAATATGAATGAGAATAAAAAAGCAAACTGGAAGCCATTGGAAACGTCATTGAAGCATAAACAGAATATGGTGAGAAGGAAGTGCAACGAGGAAAAGGGAGTCCGTGCAACGGAGTATATCATTGGTACAATGTAAATTTTGGTAGATATATAACCATCTTAACTATATAGAGATAATCACTTCTTATTTCCTTCCTAATAAAAAATTAACTTTAATATCAGGCGTAATGCAGTCGTATTAATAAGATAGAACAAAAATATTAAGATTAAATCATTTTCCATTTTCGAAGTCTGTCATTTTTGACAAATTAAATTATAAAAAGTGTTATAAAATGATGCAAATGAAATATTTATCAAGTCTTTAAATGGCGTTGTACGGTAGACGTAAATAATTGGCAAGTTTAGAGGTAATTAAGACCACAAATAATTTAAGGCTGTAACTAATAATTCGTGTCAAATTTAAAGAGATTTTAATGTACTTTGCCTAAATATTTTTTTAATGGTGGAACCTTATGTAATCGAATTTGTAACATCTTTCCAAAATTTAGTGGGCGTTTGGATTTGTAAAGTTCCGAAAAAAGTGAAATTTTAGTACAAGTGAAAATAATATTTGAAAATTAAAGTTTTGTTCGGATATAAATATACTTTTAGGATGTTTTTAAATTTTTTGAGTGATTCGAGTAAATTTTGCAAAACAGTTTTTGGAGTTCCTTAAATTTTCGAAAATTTTTAAAATTTATCTTCAAATAAAAATTGAAAATTTTAAGGTCAAATATTAATTTTAAAAAAAAATAATAAAAATTGGATGAAAAAAGTGAATATATTTTCGTGGCCAATTAAAATAATTAATTTTAAGGAAGAATAAAAATAGCAAACTGGAACCAGTGGAAACGTCATTGAAGCATAAAGAGATTTATGGCGTGGAAGAAGTGCAAGGAATGACGAAAAGGTGTCCGTGCAATTGAGAAAAGCAACCGTACAATGTCAATTTCTGGTAGAAAGTAGAAACCGCCCTTTTTTTTTTTGTTGGTAAAAACCACCTCCGCAGCTGTTTGATGTCATCTTTAAATTTAGTCAAATATGGCTGTATATATTCATCTTCCACGTTCAGCAGTAGCAACCAGGGGCGAATCCAATGTTAGAGGTAGCAGGTTGAACTCAGTATTTTTAATATAGAGCATATTATAGGTAAATAGTTCCAATTGTGTAAATATGACTCATCACTTTAAAAATATAATAAAAGCAGTTCTAAAAATTTTAAAAATTAAACTCACGGAGTTTAAATCATGTGGTAACAACCAGTATACTCCCTGTGCTCATTTCCACGCTTGATTCCCATTTTAAATCCTAGTTTGTAGGTCCTTCTACTGAACTCATGTTAAGACCTATATATATATATGTTTTGCTCAAAAGATCTATGCATTTTATAAGCTAAAGAACAATTAAAAAAATATGAGGGTAAATTATAATCAAGTATAATAAGTTCTAAAATGGTTATAAAATAATAGAGAGTTCTTGTTGTTAGAAAGAGATAAAGAAATGTAAAGATGTTTGCTTGATAACGAGAGAGAGAGAGAGAGAGAGAGAGAGAGATGGTATATTCAAAGTAATCAACATTCCCTATTACAAGGTTAAGCTCCCCTTTATATACTAGGAGACTTTTTCTCGAAATACGCGAAAAGTAAAGTACAAGGTTTGGTGGATTTTTTTACGGTAGAAGCTGAGCTCAAAACGGTGTTGTTCCTCTCCTTAATGGATCAGGACGTGCTTGGTCGGGTCGTCCTCATCTGATTGACAAGGCTCCGAGGGGGGCCTCATTGTATGGAGTGTACTCACTTAGGCAGCAGCGAGGTGAACCATATTTTTACCTCATACAGTTAGTCCCTCCGTCTGTTGGAGGCGTCCTCGAGGAGCGTCTTCAATGGACGAACATGTTTGCTTATGCGACAATACGGGGCCGTTGACACTCGACTACTTCTTTGGGGTGACGTTACCAATCACGTGCATCATCATTATTTTTACTCCCGAGGCGATTCAGATCCTGACATGGCTTTTGGGTTTCCCGGGCCAGCATTTGAAAAATGTCGCTTCGATTTTCGTGCATCCTAGTCCTATAAAAAACTGAGTGATTCAAAAATAGTTCATCATTTGAAGCTTTGAAGGATATTTCCCTCTTTTTCTTGTTCTATTTTCTGGTGATTATTGCTTTCTTCAAGAACCGTAGATTTCACGAATTGAGCTTTGCATCTACTCGAAACATTATTTTTTGGTAAGCTTTAACCACGGTGAAACAATCTCAAGGTAGCAAGAGGCCCAGAAACAATGCTCTTACAAGGATACACCTCCTTCTGACGGTGATGCGGAGGTGGCCGAAGAGGTTCTAGTTCCTTTATCGATGGAGAATGTTCTTCTGAAGAACAAGAGAAAGAAGAATGATTTAAAGAATAAAGGTTCATCTCCACACTGGGAACGTAGCGAGTTGACGCCTTCCCACCTGGATGATCTTAGGATGACATATAGGTTTCAAGCCCATGTTGACATAGCGCCTGCCGGAGAAAATTATGCCAACGTGCACAGGCCTGGATTCTGCACATTCTATGAGTATGCATTCCGGATCGGCTACAGTTTTCCGCACAACCCTCTAGTAGAGGAACTTTGCCATTTCTTCAGGGCGTGCCTGGCTCAACTTACTCCCTATACGCTGAAAGGGTGCGGAATACTTACCACTCACGCGGAGAAAGTCGGGTGCGCGATCACAATATACCATCTTCTGCAGATGTTCAATGTGAGTTATCTGCGGGGTTGAATGCTGCACCTGACACGTCGTGGCAAGAAAAGCATTGTGGTGCAATCTGATGACTAGGCCAACCATGGCTACTGGAAGAAGTTTTTCTACGTCCAGACGAAGCATCTGGTGGCCAACCCAGAAGGGTTCCTCGAGGTGTGGAACCCGGAGTGTAAGTATTCCCTCGTATCTTATTCGGCGCCCTTTGTGTGACAATTTAACTTATCACGGTTCTTTCTTACCGTTATTTTCCGTGGCGCCCATATGCCCAAGGACTCCCTGTCTCTCTCTTGTGCGAACGTCAGCCGCGGGTAGATAGGATGATTCCGCATATGGAGGAGTGTCATACATGGGCTCAATTTTATAGCACTTACGGCCCGACTCGTAACGGTCTTTTCCCTGCTCTTTTTATTTTTTCCTTGTCTTAGCTCGGGAGTCCTTCAGTTTGACATACCTTTTCTTTGGCAGGCCGGGGCGTCTCCAAGAAGGCCAAGAGAAGGAGAACTGATGCTGGCCCTTCTAGAGCGGAGCCGGACTCTAAGGAGGAATGCGTGCACGTGGAGTGCTCGCCTAAGAGTAGTGCGCTCATGGCTTCTCAGCAGGAGGTTTTGCTGGGGGAATCACCTCATGCGACGGCTGAGAGGATGGAGGAAGAGGAGGTTATGGTGGTTCTCGAGGCTGTGCCTGAGAGGGGGGCCGAAGTTGTATCCGGCAATGAAGTGCTTCCCTCGGGGCCGTCTTCACAGCCATCGGAGGCAGCTCCCGAAGATGAGGAGTCCCATGCAAGTAGGAGGCGGAGGTTGATCAACGACAAAGGGGTGGCCGTCAAAGGGGAGAGGTTGGAGTTTCCTCGTCGCGAGCTGGGACTGTCCTTTATGGCCAACGCGATTCGCTCGTGGAGGGCCGCTACTCGGAGGAGGGCTGATGTTGATGCTGGTTTGTCTCCTACTAGGGAGGACGGTTGGTCGGTTGCAACGGCGGGGGCAAGTTCAACTTTGAAGAGGGTGGTCGAAGGAAAGGACTCTCTAGCTCGTGTGGAGATGACAGCCGGTAGGTCAACACGCTGTATTGTGATCCCCAGCTACTACAACCTTTTGGAGAATTGCGAGAAGGCGGCCGCGGACATGACCATTCTCTGTGCGGGCACCTAGGGTGAAGAACTGGTAGAAATTAGTGACAGGGGCCTGTCTAGAATGGTAGCGGGCGCCACCTTGCAGGTAGCATTGGCTTTCCTCCCTTTGAAGTTGTAGGGTCACTTTGTTTGTATACGAACTCTCCCTTTGATATTTTTCAAGTTCTCGTTTTGGAGGTGGAGCCTGGCGAAGAGGGCGGATTCCCATAAGAAATTGTGGCAGAGGTACAAGCGGTTCCGCGATGCGCACCAAACCTTAGCAGACATGTACAAGCAGGACCCCCGAGTTCAGGCTGTTCCGCGAGGGTCTTACCCAGTCGGAGGAGCAGCTGAAGAAGCGATTTGACGAGTTGGAGGAGGCGGACGAGCAGCTCGTAGCCGTGGTGGCCCGGAACACTGAGTTGGAGGCTCTTCTTCGAGCGAAGGATGATTAGTTTGAGCCTGGTAGTGCCGCAGCGGCAGAGGCTGCTGAGCTTCGAGCCCGGGTTGCGGCCTTGACCGCTGAGCTCAAAGCCAAGGGGGAAGAGATTGAGGCCCTTGATTGGGCTGCTTCATAGGAAGCCGAGCGCCGGGATGCTCATGCTATGTGGGTGTACCATGATGCCCGGCTAGTCGTGCTTGAAGAATTCTTAACAGCCGGTCTAGTACCCGAGAAGGACGTTGATAGGCAGCGGAGTCTGACCCGGGTTGCTCGTGAGGCGGCCGGTTACCTTTCTGATTCGCCCGCTAGGGAAGGTTATAACTCAAAAGATCTTTACCGCCTGACATGTGCTTCTTGGATTTTTAGGGAATACCCGCTATGAGGCGGTAAAGGTCTAGGTGTTGATTGTGCTGGCAAGGGTGATGGAATCCCTAAGGTTCTTTTGTACCCTTTTGTTGTAAATGACCCCTTTTATAAGGCCAATCATGTATATACCTTTTTGGATATAACAGTACATACCTTTTTCCGTTGTTAACCTTCTTTGTTCCTTAGAACTTCTGTTGTGTGTTAAACTCGTTGTTTTAGCCTAACTCGCCCTTCCTGAAGTCCTTTGTTTTGCCGTGGTCGATGTTATGTCGACTGTTATAAGGGATGGCCTTAGCCATGTTTGGATTAAATGGCCTTAGCCGTGCTAGTTTACTTTGACTGTTGTCGATTCTCTCGTTCTACCGCAGTCAACATTAGGTCGACTGTTCAGCAGTGATGGCCTTAGACTTTTTAAATCGATGGCCTTGGCCATGTAGAATCGTGTGTCCTTAGCCATGTGGTTGACTTGGACTGTCGTCGAGTATTTCGTTTTGCCGTAGTCGACATTTGGTCGACTGTTTGCGGCGATCACCTTAGCCATTTTAAATCAATGGCCTTAGACATGTAAAATTGAATGGCCTTAGCCATATGGTTGACTTCTACTGTCGTCGAGTCTTTCATTTTTCCGTAGTCGACGTTGGGTCGACTATTTGCGGCGATGGCCTTAGCCATTATAAGTCGATGGCCTAAGCCATGTAGAATTGAATGGTCTTAGCCTTATCATTCGTTGGGGACGGCCGTAGCCTTTTCATTCATTGGAGACGGCCATAGCCTTTTTACATGTTGGAGATGGTCGTAGCCTTTTCATTCATTGGAGACTGCCGTAGCCTTTTCATTCATTGGAGACGGCCGTAGCCTTTTCATTCATTGGAGACGGCCGTAACCTTTTCACACGTTGGAGATGGCCGTAGCTTTTAACATATTGGAGATAACCGTAGCCTTTTACATATTAGAGATGTCGCTGGTCAAGTCCTTGTATCAGGTCCGGCTGGAGAGCGCTTGGAGAGGCGGGCGTGATACACTTGTCCTGCAAACATCCCCAGGTGTCCCCTTCGTTGCCTCGTTAAAAACCTCCCCGAGAAAACCCAATCGGGACAAATCTCGGGTGAGGGAAAAAGAGTGCGACTTGGGGGACGCCTTTTAGAAATGGAAATATTTGAGGTGGGAAACATTCCAATTGTTCTGGAGTGTTTTTCCTTCCATTGTTTCCAGCTGAAATTCCCCTTTGTTTGCTATTCCTGTGATTTTGTAGCCGTCCCAGTTTGTGCGCAATTTTCCTTCACTTGGGTATTTGGAGGCTAATGTCTTGGCTTTGAGGACGTAGTCTCATACTTTGAGCGGCCTTATTTTTTCCCATTCGTTGTAGTACCTTTCGACTAGCTGCTTTTGGGCCACAATTCTTATGTTGAACATTTCCCTTATTTCCTCGGCTTCATCAAGTTCTTGGAGCCTATTTACGTCATTTTCTGTTCCGCTGGTGTGTGTATATTTAAGGCTTGGTTCGCCTACTTCGATGGGTATGACCGCGTCGGTTCTGTAGACCAATTAGTATGGGGTTTACCTTGTGCTGGACTTGGATGTCGTCATGTGTGCCGACAGCACTTCGGGCAACAGTTCAGGCCACAGCCCTTTGGTGTCATCAAGCTTTTTCTTCAGTATGTTTAGTATGGTTTTGTTGGAGGATTCTGCTTGACCATTGGCAGCGGGGTGGAACGGCATGGAGAGGATTCTCGTGATGTGCCATTTCTCGAAGAATTCGGTCAATTTTTGATCGACGAACTATCCTCCGTTGTCGCAGGTGATTTTTTTGGGGATGGCGAAGCGGCATATAATGTTCTTTCATATGAAGGCGATGACCTCCTGTTCGCGTGACTATGCATACGAACCTGCTTCCACCCACATGGAAAAATAGTCAGTAAACACAAGAAAAAATTGTACCTTTCCTAGTCCTGTGTGTAAAGGCCGACTATGTCCATTCCCCATTTGATGAAGGTCCATGGACTGAGTGTAGGGGCTCCCTTGGATGGTGGATCATTAAGGCATACTTTTTTCATTGTTCGCATTGGCGGACGTATTCTGCTGCTTCTTTCTTCATGGTGGGTCAGAAGTATCAGGCGCGGATGATGCACCGTACGAGGAAGCGGTTACCTGTATCGGTGCCGCAGTGACCCTTATGTACCTATTCAAGTACTGGCCTTTTTTGGTGTGGACCTAGGCACTTGGCCAAAGGTCCACCAAAAGTTCTCTTGTAGAGGTCGTTGTTGATCAAGCAGTATCGGGCGGCTTGCACGGGGAGTTTCTTTGCCTCTTTTTTGTCACACGGAAGCGTTCCGTCCTGTAGATAGGATATGAATTGGTTGCGCCAGTCCCAAGTTAGATTTAAAGAAAATACCTCGGTGTGATCGATAGCTGAATGGAGGAGGGTGACCACGCTTTCCTTGTCGATGTTTTTTGGTGGCTGCAGCCAATTTTGCCAGACCGTTCGCTTCGATGTTCCGTGCTCTTGGAATTTTTTCGAAGCGGCACTCGTCGTACTCAGCCATTAGCCTGTGGATTTCTGCCTGCTATTTTTGTAGCCTCTGTTCTTTGATCTGGTAAGTCCCAGCGATCTGGTTTACCACGAGTTACGAGTCGCAATGTAGAAGGACCCGTCGATCGTATTTGATTTCTAACCTCATAACTGTAATAACAGCCTCATACTCGGCCTCATTGTTAGTCATTTTGGGGCACCGTATGGACAAGCAAATCGTTTCACCCGTAGGGACCTCGTGGACAAGTCCCAGTCCTGAACCCGAAGAATTGGCGGCACCATCAGTGTGGAGGACCCACAGGTCGTTAGAGGGAGGTCATGTCGGGCCTCTAGTTCTGCTTTCGGCAGGATATCTGTGCTAAAGTCGGATGTGAAGTCGGCTAGGACTTGTGAGTTGATGGCGTTTCTCGGAAGGTACGAGATTTCGTGCTCGCTGAAATTGATAGCCCATTTTGCGAGTCAGCCTGATAGCTCAGGCCTATGTAGGATGCTCCTCAGAGGGAAGGTCGTCACTACTCTTGTGGGATGGCATTGAAAATAAGGTCGCAGCTTTCATGAAGCTACAACTAGGGCTAATGCTAGCTTTTCAAGGTGCGGGTAACGAGTTTTGGCGTCCACTAGTGTTTTGCTAACGTAATAAATAGGAGATTGCATACCTTTATTCTCATGCACAAGGATAGCGCTAACGGCGACCTCAGACACAGCTAGATACACCAGAAGTGGTTCTCCTGGCTTGCTATGGATAGTAGGGGCGGCTAAGATAGGTACGCCTTCAGATTTTTTAGGACTTTGACGCATTCTTCGTTCCACTTGAGCCTCTGATCTTTCTTCAACATGCTGAAGAACTTATCGCACCTATCGGAGGATTGTGAAATAAACCTGGAAAGGGCGACTATTCGACCATTCAGATTTTGCACCTCTTTTTTACTTCTTAGAAATTGCGGGATCGTGTCGATCGCTTTGATATGGTCCAGATTGACTTTGATATCCCTCTGAGTTACGAGGAATCCCAAGAACATTCCCTAGGCCACGCCGAAGGCACATTTTTTGGGGTTTAGTTTCATCCCGTATCTTCTTAGTATTTCGAAGGCCTACTTCATATGGTCGAGGTGATCCTCTTTTCTAGACGACTTTACCAGCATGTAGTCTATGTAGACTTCCATTGTTTTGCCAAATTGTTCCTTGAAAATCTCGGTCACCAATCTTTGGTACGTTGCTCCCGCAATTTTTAGTCCGAAAGGCATCACTTTGTAGCAGTACGTCCCTCGGTGAGTGATGAAGGTCGTCTTCTCCTGGTCTTCTTCGACCATAATGATCTGATTGTAGCTGGAATATGCATATAGGAACCTTAAGAGTTCGTGCCTGACAGTCGCGTCTATCAGCTGATCGATGTGGGGGAGTTGGAATAAATCTTTTGGGCATGCTTTGTTCAAGTCCGTGAAATCCACGCACATCCGCCACTTCCCATTTTTCTTCTTGACCATGACAATGTTGGCGACCCACTCAAGGTTTTTGGATTCTCTGATGGAACCATTCGCCAATAGTTTGTCTACTTTTTCACTTGCAGCTTGGTTGATGGCGGCATTGAATTTTCTCCTCATCTGCCTCACAGGCGGGTGTAGTGGGTCGACGTTAAACTTGTGAGTGGCTATGTCCCGTGGTATCCCTGGAATGTCTGAATGGGAAAAAGTGAACAAGTCCACATGGTTAGATAAAAATTCACGATACTTACTTGGTGTCGAAAGGTCGTGCTGGATGTAGACCTACTTTGTGGGGTCGTGGTCCGCTTGTTGTAAGGGAACAAGATCTTCGACCGTAGCTTTACTGGCTTCTGTGATATCCGGATCTTTGATGGCGTCTTATGTCGGAAGAACCTTAGTCCCTGACAGAGCTAATTGCTATGCTTCCACGTTCGCCCCTTGGAGTTGTTTGGTGTAGGTATAGTCTTGAACTATTTTGTAACATTCTTGGGCGGTGTGGTGTTCACCCCGTATGCTGAATATCCCCCATGGTGTAGGGAATTTGATCATCTGATAGATGCTGGAGGGGACTGCTCACATGGAATGTATCCATAGCCGTCAAATGATATCGTTGTACGTTGTTTCCTGGTTCATCACGTGGAAGGTGGTTTCCAACGTGACTCCTCCCGCCAAGACATGCAGCGTTATCTCTCCGGAGGTTCTTTCTAGTGCATTGATAAAACTAGTCAATGTTATACAGCACGGTATTATCTTGTCCTCAAGTACCATAAGTGCAAGGACCCTTGGGTGGATAATACAAGTGCAACTTCCGTCATCAATCATAATTCTCCCTACATTTGTATCTATTATGCGTAAAGTAATAGCTAGAGCGTTGTAGTGAGGAAAAGACAAACCGTCGGTCAAACTTATTGAAGGTGATACTGTCTTTGATGTCATCATACCGTTCGTGGGCGATAGTTCACTTCAACTTGTGATAGGTGGTAAATTTGACATGATTGATCACCGATTCATTTCCGTCGCCGATGATCATATTGATCGTGCGTGTTGGCGAGGGAAGCCTTAGTGGCCCGTTGGGTTGATCTCGCCCTCGTGCGAAGTTGAGCTTCCCCTTATCACTGAGTAGTTCCTTGAGGAATCCTTCGTTCAGCATCCTGACCACCTCCTGCCGTAGGCATATGCAGTCCTCGGTATTATGCCCTCGCTCCTGGTCTAACTCGTACAGGGCATTTGATTTCTGGGTGGTAGGGTCCGACTTCAATTTTGCTAGCCATTTTACCTTATTGCCCAGCATTTCTAGTGTGTACAATACCTATTAAAGGGAAACACAAATGTTATGTGCAGATAGTAAAGGAGGCATACCTCATTCGTCTCGTAGAGGGAGACATGGCGCTGTAGTGCATCCGCGTGCCTGGGTGGTGGCGGATGGGATAATCTTATATACGGTTGATGCCTTTCCCTGTTTGGATGCGAGATTTTCTCTCGTCGCCCCTCATTGCGTCGGTCCCTCCTAGTCTCCGTAAGTATTGTTGTTAACCATCGGGTAGGGCTGTTAAGATCGTCCTCATCTGCACGTACCTCGGCATATGTTGTGAATTTCTTCCCTTGTGGTAGGGGGATATTTCATAAGGCGACTTAGCAACTTCTTGGTTGCCCTCGAGCCGTCCCTGTTTAGCCCATTCTGGCAAGAGACTACTGCCATGCCCTCCAATACGTTTGAAGGCTCATCCTGACCCTGTTGAATCTGGCCAGGAAGTCCCTGAGCCCTTCTCCCACAGTTTGCCGAATGGTGAAGATGTCGTTGACCCTTGCCATCGCTTTCTTCGCTCCTGCATGTGTTGTGATGAACTTGTCCACTATTTCCTCCAACGTGAGATACCTTTCGTCGATAGTTGGGAGTAACATAACAACGCCCCACCAGTCAGCGTCTCGCCGAACTTCTTTAGAAGTATACGGTGCCTGTTATATCACCAAATCGTTTCTTTTCACAGTTGTGACGTAGTAGATCAGATGGTCCTCAGGATCAGTATTCCCGTCGTTTACCCTTAGATATGGAGGCATTTTGAATGTCTTTGGGATGGGGTATGGTGCGGCGTCCTCTGTGTAAGGTTGTTCCACGAACCTCCCTACGTCGCGTTTTGGTAGTAGCTTAGGAGCGCCCGGGATCTTGTCCACTCTTTCTTGATGCTCCTTCATTTGATCACGGAGGGACTTGTTTTCTTGCTCCATTTCTTCCATTTTCTAAGGATGGCTGTGAGCGCATCGTTGCTGGTCTGAGTGTCGGTGAGCACATTGTTTGCTCGCACGACCTCGGGTTCATCTTCTATCAGGGTGAGATCCATCACTTGCGTGCGTCTTAGGCCACGTTGTGGTGGCTATTCGACCAAATTTTTTAGACTGCTTGCAAGCCATTCTCTCACTAGCTCCTTGACTTCCAGGGGTGCTTCCTTAGATGTAGATGTAGAAGCTCCCCTTTCTCGTGGTTTCGTCAGGTCTTCGGGTGTAGGAGGTGGGGTTCCTCCGCTCATCATGGTGCTGGGGGTTGCGTTGCTGAGATTATTTTCACCTACCTCGTTGAGCAAATCCATGAGGTTGACCCCAACCCCAACTATCGCTTTCATTTTTGTGCAGTTGTCAGCCATACTTGTTTGTGTGATGTAATGGATGGTTGTCGGTAGTTTTCTAGGCACAAACTATAGCTTTGATTCACGAAATCCCCACAGACGGTGCCAAATTATTTTCTCAAACGACCTATGCACTTTTTAAGCTAAAAATCAATAAAACAAATATAGGGTTAAATCGTAATCAAGTGTAATAAGACCTAGAAATGGTTATTATACCGGGATCGTGGTAGATCTTTAATGTATATAAGATAATAGAGAGTTTTTGCTGTTAGAGTGAGATAAAGAAATGTGATGATGTTTGCTTGATGACAATAGAGAGAGAGAGAGAGAGAGAGAGAGAGAGTTGGTATATTCAGAGTAATCAACCTGTCCTGCTACAAGGTTAATGTCCCCTTTATATACTAGGAGACCTTTTCTTGAAATACACGAAAATTAAAGTACGAGGGTTGGTGGATTTTTGCACGGTATAAGCTTAGCTCAAAACGGTGTCGTTCCTATGCTTAATGGACCAGGACGTCCTTGATCGGTCTGTCCTCATCTGATTGGCAAGGCTCTGAGGGAGGCCTCATTGTGTGGAGCGTACTCACTTAGGCGGCGGTGAGGTGAACCACATTTTTACCCATATATATATATATATATATATATATATATATATATATATATATATATATATATATATATATATATATATATATGTATGTATGTATAGAATTAGAAATAGAATTCAATAATCTCCCAACCTCTATTTTCATTAGCAATAGTAAAAGGGAAAGAAAGAAAAAGGACACGGTGAGTATCTTAGCTAACTTTGTAGACTTAGAACCAAAGAAGTAAAATAATATGGCAGTGTATAAGTGGAGAGTCATCCAATTAGATACCGTACTTACCAAGAAAAATATGTCACTAACTGGAAATATAATTATAATGATGATCTATTTCAAGGAATTAAGTTAGGTTTTTGTTTCCACTACTTGCTTTAGTGACAACCGCATATGTTTTGGATATAAGTGAACTTTTCTTATTTGCAACTCAATTAGACCGTACTTATTAAGTTCATATTCAATGTCTATAAAGGAGCCCTCCACTCATTCTCCACTTATCTAATAAGTAGGTTGCTGGGTGTTTATTCAAAAAAAAAAAAACGAACTCAATTTTTAGAAAATTAACCTAAATAGTCACTAACCCAGCTGCTTAATGTAAAAATACTTAACGAATATATAATATTGTAACTATAATTTATGTTTATGTGTATACAATTATGCATAATTAGTAGATAATTTATCTGGTTTGTTGTAACGACCGACCGGTCATTTTGAGAATCAACATCTCGTCTGGTGGCTTAAGGTCTCGAGTAGCTTCGTATCATGTATTATGACTTGTGTGTGTGGTCGAGCTTGGTTTTTGGCTAATTCAGGGTTGATTTACAAGGATGATTCTTGCTTTAGGAGCTTTAATGGTAAAGTTGATCGAAGTTTGACTTTTGTGCAAACGGCTCCGGAATGATATTTTGATGATTCCTATATCTCTACATGGTTATTTTGGACTTATGTATGATTCCAATAGATCTGCATAATTTATCGTGTTTGTTGTAACGACCGACGGGTCAGTTTGAGAATTAGCGTCTCGTGTGGTGGCTTAAGGTCACGAGTAGCTTCGTATCATGTATTATGACTTGCGTGTGTGGTGGTCGAGCTCGATTTTTGGCTTATTCGGGGTTGATTTAGAAGGATGATTCTTGCATTAGGAGCTTAAGTGGTAAATGTGAACGAAGTTTGACTTTTGTGCAAACGACTCCGCAATGATATTTTGACGATTCCAATAGCTCTATATGGTTATTTTGGACTTAAGTATGTGTCCGGATTTGGATTTGGTGATCCATAAGTTTGCTTGATGCATTTTGGCAAAAATTGAAAAGTTAAAGGGTTGGAACATTAAGAGGTTTGACCGGGAGTTGACTTTTTTGATATCGAGTTTGATTATAATTTTGGCAGTTGAAATAGCTTTGTTGTATTATTTAGAAGTTGCATGCAAAATTTGACGTCATTATAGGTTGATTTGGTATGATTCAGCGCGAGTTGTAGAAGTTGAATGTTTATAAGTTCATTTAGTTCGATTTGAGATGCGGTTCATAGTTTTGATATTGTCTGATGTGATTTGAGGCCTGGGGCTGGTCCGTGTGATATTATAGAACTGATTTGTATAATTGAACAGGTCCTGGGAGCATCAGGTGTATTCTCGATGAGCTACGAGCCATTTTCTCCTATTTTTTGACTATTGATTTTTGTTATCTGGTGTTCTTCATCGTCATCGCGATGAAGCAATAGCGCTCGCGTAGTTTCCTGAAGAAGTTGGTATTTTGTTCTTAGCGATGACAAAGCGGTGACCGCATTCGCGATGATTTGAGAATTTTGTCATTGCGTTCACATTAGGATATGCGATCGCGTATGTCCTGCCCCATTGTTTCCCTCCGCGGAGAAAAGTTCGGGTTTCGACATTTCATGGGGCGTAATAACTCCTTTCCTTTTTGGAAAAAGGGTATTTGAAGAGTCTCCACCTATCGAATTATGGCGCGTTAGGGCACCAAGAGCAATTAACTCTTGGATTTGTTTTCATTACAAGAGATATAAGGTAAGGACTCAAAATAACCTCGAGTGGAAGGTGTTAGCTAGGCACCCCTCTTGGTCCAAGATTGCAGGTCCCGGACGTATTTATATTCAGAAAAGTAGTCCATTACAAATAAACAGTAGAATCAAATAGATTGCAAGTAAAGCACGTTGGATAACTGAAGTAATAAGATAATGATTGTTGATCAAATTATATAAAACAAAAGTTTTAAATAGAAGAAGGAACTTTGGAATAGGAGGAGTCCTAGGTTGGTTAGCCTATAGGATCACCCCACACAATATCCGGTAAACACTCCTCGATGAGGGGCTACACGTGACATTAGCGCGTAGTCGTCATATACTCATATCTACCTTTCCCATCCCCTTATTGATCATTCCAAGTGAGTGTTTGGTAAGCAATCTCTATTAAGTGTTGTTACCCGTCACTTCTTAATGGTTCTGGAGGGATTTAGGACCTCTACCAATAAGTGGTTCTAGACAGACCCCTAAGGTTTTAATAGTGAAAATACTAAGGCGACATGCAAAATCAATTAGGACTCTTTGAAAATAAGGACAAAAGGGAACAATTAGAGTATCAAATTTTACTCCTCAAAGAAGGCACACAAACTGCACGACTCAAGAAAAAATAAGGGCCGTTAAACAATATCCTACGACATGGTGTCTAAGTGAATGTACGGAAAACGAGCAGTTTTTTCTGTTAACTCAGAAGTAATATACTTATTAGTGGCCTGCTGATTTTAAAGCTTGTTTAAAGCAAGACAACATTAAGTCATAGAAACAGTTTAACAGTTGCATATTTTGAAAATGCCCTACAGGCTTGCCTATACGCGGAATACTGATGACTACATTTTATATAGTGAAAGAAAGCAGATTTTGAAACAATCTCTTTAATCCCTATAGGCATTTTGTCTGATAGTAGATTAAAGCGGTTTTAAACAACTCGTTTCAAGGAAATATAAACCACTCAATTAAATCAATTTAGGAGCGAGCTAATCGTTAACCAGATTAATTTATTTAAAACAAAACTAGTTTGATCTATAGGCGGAATCTAATGTTGTTCCCTATAGGCATGATATCTAATTTTTAATATATTTTAAAGACATGCAGGCATGATGACACATAGAAACATATATAAACACTTGTTATAACAGAAGTCGGATTTGGATTATATCCTATATATATGGCACCTACTTGTGAAACTGATTTTAAGATTTGTAAACATGATTTCTATTGTAGAATCACTTGAAAACTTATAGGCATGATTTTAAACATGACAAGATGTAAAAGTGCTATGGGCATGGTTTCTACTTATAGAGGCAAACAGATCAAATAGTAAAGTACTATAGGCATGGTTTCTACCAATATTATCCCACAAACACATAACTACCCAACATTTTTACAAATTACCCCAATATTCGTTTACAAGTTGTTACATACCATATGAATGAATTACATAAGTAGATAACAAAATAAGATGTTATTCTATGGGGAGCCTTCAATTAGGCCTAGGTTTCTAATAGCCTCAAATGCCTCAATTCCATAGACAAAGTCGTAGTCTAGGTGCATCAGAGTCCCCTAAGGATCTCAAAGATCCCGGGTTAGGGCTGCCAAATTTGGCCTAAGCCCAAATAACTTGCCCAAGGTTGGGTTGGTTATTGACCCGCCTATTTATTGAGCTTAGCTCATCTTGACCCAACCCATCTCAACTCATTTAAAGTTAGGCTAATTTTTAGCCCAAATTGATCCATGAGTAAGTTTGTCAAAATATCTTAGAAAATATTTTATTTTTTATTTAATATTTAAATATGACCATAAAAAAAGCAAAAAGCTTTGTTTAGTAATTATATAATTTATACGAAAATAACACATATTAGTTAAAGTTTAATAAGAGTTGCGGGGGGGGGGGGGGGGGGGTGTGTAATGACCCGAATTTTAACCCATGTTAACCCAACCTGTCTTAGCCCAAGTAAGTTTTGGGCGGGTCAAATTATTGACTCAACCATTTTGACCCGCCCATAATTGAACCAACCTACTGTTTACACCCCATCTTTCGTCGCGGACGAGAGTTCTAAATCGGGTATACGACATTATGGGAAGACAACTCGTATTCCCCTGCGAGAATTGAGTTTTGGAATTTTGGAGAGTCGCCACCTAATGATTATAGAGCATTAGGACACTTTTAATGGGATGAAGAAATTGAGAAGAAGAACCCACAGTTTGTGTAAGGGCTTAGAGATTATCTCGAGGGGAAGGTGTTAGGCACCCCTCATATTTCACTAGTGTGGTTCCTGGCCATGTTTTGATTGTAACTTTAGAAGATAGAAGAGTCAAATAAAGTTTGCACATACTAATCACAAATCGGTTTTAAAATTTTAAAAGAGGAAAGGAACAGACAACTTTATAGAAAAAAGAGTTAACTGAAAGGAAACCTGATTTAAAGAAAATATTGTAGATAAAAAGGAAAAGGAAAAGGGGTCTTAGATTTAAACATAATATGGATCACATCAATGCAATATCCAGCAATCACTCCTCAGAAGAGGAGTTACATGTGATATTAGCGCATCGGTCATCACATCCATATTCTACCCTTCCCACCCCATTAAGGTATTAAAACACATTTAGTCTCGATTACTTATTGAATGCTTGTACCCGTCCCAACCTATCAGTCCCGAGGTATTAGGACTTGTAATCCTAATTGGAAAGAAGGGATGGGGACTTTTATGGAGTTTAAAGATAAAATTATGATTTCGACATACAAAACGCGTACCGAATAGAGGGAAAACAAAACAGGAAAACAAGGCACAAATAAACCCCTTAAATCAGACAAATATATAGTTTAGCATGACTTGGCACATACTGGTTTGGTCTTAAATTAAAATGAAGTAGTGAGCGGGCTGGTTTAACACATATATTTAGATAGAAATTCCGCATTAGGGAACTCGGATACAACTGTTAGAGATCAAGGCATTTTAATGCGAGTTGTTTATTGATTTTAGGAGATAAGCTAATGCATAAAGGTTTTTTGAAAGAAAGAACAGACTGCAGACTTAGTAAACTTTTTAGAGATGAATTTTCGAAACCGAAAAGCAAAGAAGTAGTTGTAAACGAATTTTAGAGAAAATATAGAATTATCTAAGGGAAGAGCAAGTTGCAGAACTGATAAAAAATCTGGCTAAGGAATTTTGAGTTAGAAACAAATACGTTCAAGTAGAACATTTGAAAATGCCGTTCAGAAAGGGTATGCGACTTTTAAATAAACGTATATGCTCTTTTGAGAAATTTGTCGAAGGTTAAAGTTTTATAAGAACATTACTGATTTATGTGTTTTAAGAACTGGTTAGCCAATTATTACTGTTTTAAAACGGGCAAACAAATTTTGATGCAAATCCTATAGGCATAATATCTACATTATTGAATTTGAGAACTTGTTTAATATACTTGTGAAAAGATTCTTGTTTAATTAATCTGAGAGTTTTGCCTAATAAATATGCATATCATATAGGCTTGATCTCCATATGCGTTAATTATAGAATATGAACGTTAAACCCTATCGGCATGGTCTCTATATGATCTGAAGTATAGTTAAACGTTAAACCCTATAGGCATTTCCTCTATGTGATTGAATCAGAAATATTATACAAACCTATAGGCAGGATTTCTAATAAAAAAAAGTCCTAAATCATGAAATCTACCCTCCTTGATTCAAGAAAGTAAAACCCCTCCCACACCCTTTTACTATGCTCCCCGAGTTTTTATACAAGTTATAACAAACCACAAAAGAAATAAAAAATATATCAAAAGCTAACAGCTATATCCAAGAAGCCTAATTCAATCTTAATGTCCAACAATATGTGATTAACCGATTCCGTAATCTAGATTTCCAGAGCCTTCTCTTTATCAAAAGTTTTTCAAAGTTCCAAGGAGCCTCAGGGATTCCCGGCATTGCTTACACTCAGGATACCAATTAGAATTAGAATAGTGCAGTGTGGAAGATTCATCCCTCAGGCATCCAAGTTCAGAGGGAGCTCAGGGGTCCCAAGCATGGCTTGCATTAGAGGGGCAGAACTTATGGCTAAGAGTAAGGGAAAAGTGAAAAGAAAATTGGAGAGCCATAACGCGTGGTGGTCAGGAAAAGGGGAAGGGAAGGTTCAATTAGAGAAATTAATAATCGATTAGTCAGGAATCATTAAAATGAATTTGAAATCAATTAATTAGCTGGAAAAGACCTTTTGAAGGAAGAGCTCTCATATATAAAGCATGCATGCAAGAGAGAGTTGTTGTGTTAACCAGAAAAGAAATCAAAGTCATAACAAAGAGGGTTTAGTTCATAGAATCAGAATGAGTCTGAGAGAGTTAGGGTTCTGAATAGAACCCTAGTCCAAGCATAAAATAAAGCCTGCCAAAAACCTCAAATACTAGGGTTTCTAACTCAAATCAGATGCATAGAGGAGAAGACAATAACTAGAACAGGCTCAGTAGTCTTTTCAGAGGCTTATGAGAAAACAAACCAATTGCATAGCAAGCTCAAGGCAACTGTAATGTAGAAACCAATTTGAAGAACAGTAATGCAGGTGTAAGAATATAACATAGGCAAATACACTCAAAAAAAGAAGAAGAAGGAGAATCATGCTTAAGTTGAATGAACAGTAGGAGATCAAATACATGCGTAGTAGAGAAGAATACATACGAGAAAAACACAGAAAGACACACATAAAGAAAATAGTTGAAAGAATCAAAAAATAGTTTTTCAGAAACCCTAGATTGAAAATCAAACAATTTTAAAAAGAAAAATTGGGAAAAAGCTTAAAACTTCGAATATAGCATAGATGTGGCATAGATCTAAGAAAGAAACAAGAGAAAAATCTCGAATAGCTTTAGGGTTTCAGAGAAACCCTACAAATAAGAAAGCTTGGAAGAAAGTCTCGTCTCGAGTCGGAGATGGCCAAAGATAAGCTCCTAAAGCTTGAACACGTCGGAGCAAGGTCAGAGAGGCCATAGAACCATGGATCTGTAGAGGATTTGAATGGACACTATCGAGGTCAGACCTCGAAATCTCGAATACCCATGGTTTAGTGGTGAAGGGAGGTGAGTACAGATCGTCCATGGCCTGAGAATTCATGGACTCCGGTGAGATTATGGTCGGAGAGGGTGAGAGGTGATTAGGGTTTGAGAGCATTTGAGCGAGAAAAAGGTTTGAGGGTGGCATGTATTAGAGAGATATGGAGGGCTTAGGGTTCGTTATCGATTAATTAAGGAAATGGGAGATCTGGGCCGTTGATCCAAATGATCAACGATTCAAATTTTTCAAAGAAAGAGTGGTTTTAATTACGGGGTCTGGGTCAGGTTAAAACAGAAAATGGGTTGGGATAATTTAGGATTGATTTGGGCAGAGCTGGGGTCCAATTAGGGTACCAATTTTTGCTAAAATTTAAATAAAAATTGGGTTTGCATTTAAATAGTCAATATTCCCTATTTGGTTTATAAAAAATAGTAATAACAATTTTAAAAGTACATTAAAAGTGCTCACTGGATAATTATTATATAAATATTAATTTTGAAAATACTGGAAGCAATTTTATAATTGTAAAATACTATATATTATAAGATAGACTATAATTGCAATTGTGTGCAATTTAGCTTTGAAATGCCAAATGAAATTGTAAAAAATGTGCAAAAATCACTCTAATTATTTTTTGGTATAAATATGAGAATAATATAGGTTATTCACCAAAATGATAATTTTGGGGATAATGTTTGAGATTTTTGTAGTACAAAATCAGCGATAAACTAGTTTAAAAATCATTAAAAATACCAGAAGTCATGGGTGTGCTTGTATATGCACATATATGCTAGTTCAAGTTATTTTGGATACAAAAATTTATAGGAAACAATTTGGTATCAACAGCTGCCCCTCTTTACCCGAGGAGGATGAAAGATTTGTCGGGTGAAGATAAGCTGGCCAATTTTGACCGGAACGGCGATTGAAAAGAACTTTGACTGAGCTATGGCTTCTGAGCTACCTACATTTCCCTGGTTTTACAAGAATCAGGCCATATGTAGTTCGGGAACCATTGACAAAGTGTGTCGATGGATATTTCAAAAAGACGGATGCTATGATTAGATTTCAAAGGGTGTTTGAAGTCGGATAGGCTGCGGAAACTGGAGCGAGATAGGTCCTGCTGAGATGACCGTATGCTAGCCGGTGTACCTACAAATAAGTAATGTGGTGTATATTGTGAATAATTTAAACATAATGCAAGTTCCCACTGGATCGTGAGTGATGTCTTCAAACGGTTGGGATGGCGTCCTCAGACTATGATGTCCTGGGCCATGATGAGCATAAATAAGGATTTGCAGGTCATGAAATGATGCTCTCGGGCTATGCAGATTGTGTCTTCGAACTATGACGCCTTTGAATAAGTTGGCGATCTTTCAAGCCATGAGAAGTGGCAAGTTTTCAGCCCATGAATGCAAAGGGTGGCTATCTTTTAGCCAAAGTGAGGATTTAAATATAGGTGGCGATATTGCAGCCGTTCAAAGAAATAAAGTTGCGATATTCCATCCGTTCAGAAAGGAGACAACTCTTACTCCTAAAAGGCAGACAATTAGCCTTATGCGGGTGGAGATAGGGCTTAGTCTTGAAAGATTGATAATTAGCCTTATGCAAATGAAGGTAGAGCTTAACCTCGAAAGGCAGATAGGAAACCATATGCATATGGAGATAGAGCTTAGTCTCGGAAGACAGATAGGTAGACATATGCAGATGCAGATGAAGACAATGCTTAGTCTTAATAGGCAGATAGGTAGTCTTGTGCAGATGCACATGAAGACAATGCTCAGCCTCGATAGGCATATAGGTACCGTAATGTAGAATGGAGGTACAGCTTAACCCTGGAAGGAAGATAAGTAGTTTTATGAAGGAAATCCAGATGGAGACAATGCTTAGTCTCGAAAGGTAGATAGGTATCCGTATGCAGAATGGAGGTAGAGTTTAACCTCGGAAGGCAGATAAGTAGCCTTATGCAGGAAATGCAGATGTAGACAGTGCTTAGTCTCGAAAGAAAGATGATAGCCTTATGCAATGCAAGAATATAAAGGTGGACAGTGGTAATACTTTCTTAGTTGGTAGCTCATATCTTGACTGCAGAGGCAATGGTGCGCGGATTGTGACATTCTGAATAAGCGATTGTTGTGAAACTTTCATTCCTTAAAAGTACAAGTGAGTGAATTTATTCAATGATTTGTGACATGCACCAAAAGAAAAGTCGTGAGTTCTGTAGAGAGGGAAAGGTTAGTTCACCTTCCCGTGTCTTCTAACATCACGTATCACTGGGGTAGCGTTGCTAAAAAACAGCGATTCAAATGATAGTTATGCGTGATTTGGTAAATATGGCGTAAGTATATGTTTAAAAAAATGAATTTATTTTGAATGAATCAACGACTGCAACGTGGCTCAAGACATTGCAATCTCGCTTGCTCTGGAATTTTGAGGGTTCTCCTCAAAATTCTGCCCCAGTTTACTGGACTGCGCTTCTGACAGCTGTGCTAAGTGACTGAAAACGATCAACCTTACAATTTTGAGGTTCTTTCTCAAAATTCTACCCCAGTTTACTGGGTTGGTGCTTCTGGCGATGAAAGGACTGAAAAATTGACTTCAGGATTTTGAGGGTCCTCTTCAAGATAGACTCTAATTGCAATTGTGTGCAATTTAGCTTTAAAATGCCAAATGAAATTATAAAAAATGTGCAAAAATGACTCTAATTATTTTTTGGTATAAATATGAGTATAAAATAGGTTATTCACCAAAATAATAATTTTGGGGATAATGTTTAGGATTTTTGTAGTACAATATCAGTGATAAACTAGTTTAAAAATCATTAAAAATACTAGAACTCATGGGTGTGCTTGTATATTCACATATATTCTAGTTCAAGTTATTTTGGATACAAAAAGATATAGGCAAAAATTTGGTATCAACAGCTGCCCCTCTTTACCTGAGGAGGATAAAATATTTGTCGGGTAAAGATAAGATGGCCAATTTTGACCAGAACGGCGATTAAAAAGAACTTTGACTGAGCTATGGCTTCTGAGCTACCTACATTTCCCTGGTTTTACAAGAACCAGGCTATATGTAGTTCGGGAACGATTGACAAAGTGTGTCAATGGATATTTCAAAAAGACGGATGCTATGATTAGATTTGAAAAAGTGTTTGAAGTCGGATAGGCTGCGGAAACTGGAGCGAGATCCGTCCTGCTGAGATGACAATATGCTGGCCGGTGTACCTGCAAATAAGTAATGTGGTGTATATTGTGCATAACTTAAACATAGTGCAAGTTCCCACTGGATCATGAGTGATGTCTTTAGACGGTTGGGATGGCGTACTCAGACTATGATGTCCTGGGCCATGATGAGCATAAATAAGGATTTGCAGGTCATGAAATGATGTTCTCGGGCTATGCAGATTGTGCCTTCGAACTATGGCGCCTTTGAATAAGTTGGCGATCTTTCAAGCCATGAGAAGTGGCAAGTTTTCAGCCCATGAATGCAAAGGGTGGCTATCTTTTAGCCAAAGTGAGGATTTAAATATAGGTTGCGATATTGCAGCCGTTCAAAGAAATAAAGTTGCGATATTCCATCCGTTCAGGAAGGAGACAACTCTTAGTCCTGAAAGGCAGACAATTAGCCTTATGCGGGATAGAGATAGGGCTTAGTCTCGAAAGATAGATAATTAGCCTTATGAAAATGAAGGTAAGGTTAACCTCGAGAGGCAGATAGGTAGCCTTATGCATATGGAGATAGAGCTTAGTCTCGGAAGGCAGATAGGTAGACTTATGCAGATGCAGATGAAGACAATGCTTAGTCTTAAAAGGCAGATAGGTAGTCTTATGCTTATGCACATGAAGACAATGCTTAGTCTCAAAAGGCATATAGGTAGCGTTATGTAAAATAGAGGTAGAGCTTAACACTGGAAGGAAGAAAAGTAGTCTTATGAAGGAAATCCAGATGGAGACAGTGCTTAGTCTCGAAAGGTAGATAGGTATCCTTATGCAGAATGGAGGTAGATTTTAACCTAGGAAGGCAGATAAGTAGCCTTATGCAGGAAATGCAGATGTAGACAGTGCTTAGTCTCGAAAGGAAGATGATAGCCTAATGCAATGCATGAATATAAAGGTGGATAGTGGTAATACTTTCTTAGTTGGTAGCTCATATCGTGACTGCTGAGGCAATGGTGCGCGGATAGCGATATTCTGAATAAGCGATTGTTCTCACAGTTTCATTCCTGAAAAGTACAAGTGAGTGAATTTATTCAATTATTTGTGACATGCACCCAAAGAAAAGTCATGAGTTCTGCAGAAAGGGAAAGGTTAGTTCATCTTCCCGTGGCTTCTAATGTCACGTATCACTGGGGTAGCGTTGCTAAAAAACAGCGATTCAAATGATAGTTATGCATGATTTGGTAAATATGGCATAAGTATATGTTTAAAACAATGTATTTTGAATGAATCAATGACTGCAACGTGGCTCAAGACATTGCAACCTTGCTTGCTTCGGAATTTTGAGGGTTCTCCTCAAAATTCTGCCCCAGTTTACTGGGCTGGCGCTTCTAAGGGCTGTGCTAAATGACTGAAAACGATGAACCTTACAATTTTGAGGGTCTTCCTCAAACTTCTACCCCAGTTTACTGGGTTGGTGCTTCTGGCGATGAAAGGACTAAAAAATTGACTTCAAAATTTTGAGGGTCCTCCTCAAAATTCTGCCCCAGCTCCAATAGAGGGGAAAGAATAGAATTTTATTTAGTTCTGACCGAACCCATAGGGCTGCCTATGTATCCCCTCTTAAAGAGGACTCAAGTTAGGCGTAGTTCAAATTACATCACGAATAAAACATATCATATTATGTAGTTTTGTTTCACTTCATCAGAATTGATTGGCTTCGGCCAGACATCTCCATCCATTTATACAAGAATAAGGGCTCCTCCAGTCATAACCCGGTGAACCATATACGGGCCCTGCCAATTGGTAGAGAATTTCCCCTTGGCTTCATCTTAATGTGGAAATAGTTTCTTCAACACCAGCCGCTCGGTGTGAACTTTATTGGTTTATTTCTTTTGTTGAAGGCTCTCGACATTCTGTTCTAATACAACTGACAATGGAAATAACATTCATCCTTTTCCCGTCTATGAGGGCTAATTGCTCATATCGACCTTTTACCCATTCTGCACCATCTAACTCTGCTTCTTGTATAATCCTTAAAGAGGGAATGTCTTCCTCAGTGGGAATGACCGCCTCATTATCATAAACCAACGTGTAGCGAGTTGCCTCGGTTAATGTGCAAACTATGTTGTGGTATCCTAATAAGGAGAATGATAACTTCTTGTGCCAGTGTTTGTGCCTTTCGATCATCTTCATTAATATCTTCTTGATATTCTTGTTGGCTGCTTCCATAGCTCCATTCATCTTAGTTATGTAAGCTATAGAGTTCTTGTGTTTGATCTTGAATATTTCACACATTGCGTTCATCAAGTCGCTATTGAGATTGGAACCATTGTCAGTGATGCTTGATTCCGGAATTCCGAACCGACAGATGATACGGTCACGGATGAAATCTACCACAACTCTCTGTGTCGCTGCTTTGTATGAAGCTACTTCGACCTATTTGGTAAAGTAATTAATTGCCACTAAGATGAACCTATGCACGTTTGATGCGGCAGGCTTGATTGGTCCGATAGTATCCATTCCCGACATGGCGAACGACCACAACGATCTTGTTGCAGTAAGCTCATTTGGAGGCACCTTTATCATACTTGCATGTATCTGACATCGACGGCACCTTCGGACATACTTGATGCAGTCTGTTTCCATAGTCATCCAAAGGTATCCTGCTCGGAGTATCTTTTTTGCTAAAACAAAAGCATTCATTTGTGGTCTACAAGTCCCTGCGTGCACTTCATCCAATAGTCTAGTTGCTTCTCTTAGAAATCCCAAATCAAGGGTCCTCCTATATAGGATTCCTCCGATGTGAAATAAATTGATAAATATCCTCCGGAATGTGCGCTTTTGAGTGGCATTGGCGAGTTCTGGATATTCTCCTGTTGTTATGTATTCCTTGATGTCATGGAACCACTGTTTCCCATCTGCTTCTTCCTCAACATGAGCACAATAAGCTGGTTGGTCATAAGTATTGACCTGGATGTGATCAACGAAATTTGTATCTGGATGCTGAATCATAGATGAAAAAGTGGTTAGTGCATCAACGAACTAATTCTTGTATTCTAGGATCATGCTGCAATTCGGTCTTTGTGAATCTCTTCCTCAACTCTTGTATGTGATGAAAATAAGGGAGTATCTTAGAATTCTTGGTTGACCATTCTTCTCGAACCTAATATAGGAGTAGGTCCGAGTCTCCAATCACTAGTAACTCCTGAATATTCATGTCGATAGCCAGTTTGAGCCCCAACATGCAGGCTTCGTACTCGGCCATATTGTTAGTGCATGGGAACCTGAGTTTGGCGGATACCGGGTAATGCTAACCGATCTCTGATACCAGGACAGCTCCTATTCAAACTCCTTTGAAATTCGCGGCTCTGTCGAAAAACATCTTCCAACCATCATAGCACTCTGTAATATCTTCTCCTATGAAAGATACCTCTTCGTTAGAAAAATACGTCTTTAGAGGTTCGTATTCTCCCCTCATAGGATTCTCGCTGAGGTGATCTGCCAAGTCTTGTCCTTGGACTGCCTTCTAAGTGATGTAAACAATGTCGAATTCACTTAGCAGGATTTGTCAATTGGCGAGCTTGCCAGTAGGCATAGGCTTCTAGCAGATGTACTTCAGCGGGTCCATTCTGGATAGAAGATAAGTGGTATAGGCACATAAATAATGCCTCAGTTTCTAAGCTACCCAAGTCAAAGCACATCAGGTGCATTCTAATAAGGAATACAGTGGCTCGTATGGGGTAAATTTCTTGCTGAGATAATAGATGGCTTGAACCTTTCTCCCTGTTTCATCATGTTGTCCCAAAACACAACCAAATGCTCCATCCAATAGTGTGAGATCAAATTGTAGTGGTCTTTCTAGTTCAGACAGAACCAATACAGGCTGTGTAGACAAGTATTCCTTAATTCTGTCGAAAGCTTTCTGAAATTGTTAGTCCATTTGGTGGAGGCATCCTTTTGCAGCATCTTGAAGATAGGTTCACAAATAATAGTGGAATGAGCTATGAGTCTGCTGATATCGTTGAGTCTTCCTAGAAAACTCGTCACGTCCTTCTTGTTCTTTGGCGGTGGCAACTCTTGAATGGAAATGACCTTTGAAGGATCCAATTCTACCCCCCCCCCCAGCACCTCACAATGAAACCTAGTAGCTTTCCAGCAGGAACTTTGAATGCACACTTGACGTGATACAGTTTCAGATTGTATCTCTTCAACATGTTGAAGAATTTTCTCAATTCTTCCATGTGATCTACTACATTCTTGGATTTGATGCTGACGTCATCCGCATACAACTCGATTTCTTTATGTATCATGTCATGGAAAATGGTATTCATAGCCCTCATGTAGGTGTCACCACCATTCTTCAACCGAACGACATCATTCTGTAACAATACATCGCCTACGGTGTGATAAAAGTTGTTTTCTCTGCATCTTCTTCATCCATCCATATTTGATGCAACGAAACAATCAACAAATGACTGCATTTAATGCTTGATATAGTTGTCGATTAGGATGTGTATGTTTGGCAAGGGAAAGTCGTCTTTGGGACTGGCACGGTTGAGATCTCGGTAGTCGACACAGACTCTAACCTTTCCATTTTCCTTCAGTACTGGCACGATGTTGGCTAACCACGTCGAATACTCCACTACCGTGAGAACCATGGATTTGAATTTCTTGGTAACTTCTTCTTTTAGTTTCAAACTCATGTCGGGTTTGAACTTTCTGAGGTTCTGTTTCACCGGCGGACATGGAAAATCTGTCGGTAATTTGTGAGCTACAATAGAGGGGCTGAGACCAGTCATATCATCATAAGACCAGGAAAAGATGTCCTCATATTCTCTTAGGAACTCTGTGCACCCTTTCTTTTCTGATGGCGACAAATGCACGCTGATGCGTGTTTTCTTAGAATTCTTGGTATCTCCCAAATTAACAATCTTAGTTTCGTCCAAGTTGGATTTAGGACTATTCTCAAAGTTCTCGACCTCTCTAACAACTTCTTCTGGTATATCATCCTCTTCTGAATCTATATCCGTTGGTTGAATTATCTCCTTGCAAGTTACAGTCATTGGTTCATCATCAAGATAGGTAATAGTAATGCTATGTAAATAAAGTAAATGATAGAGAAAATAATGAGAGAGAGATATATAAAAAAAATTGGAAATGCTTTTGATTAAATTCATAATTTTTCGAAACATCGGAGCTCTTTTCAAAAGTAAAGACAATGCGGAAAGGAAAAATCAACTAGTAAAAAGTACAGATACGATGCATGGCTCTTTTTTTAGCCTTGCTACCCCGAAGCTTTCTGGGCCCTGGTGGTTCTGATCGACCAATTAATGAGGCACTCCCCTTGATATATATATATATATATATTGTATGGAAGGGTCTTCCTCCCATTCCTCATCGAAGATAACACAACAATCCATATCATCTCCCAGAAACAAGTTCTTCATCGGTGCTAATGCTTCATCCTCCTTTGGTCCACATATGATGTCAACTAGCTACACAGTCTGCTATACACGAGGTAAAAGGTGCTCCAGTGGATAGTATTGGCCGCCATGGTGGTGACCAATAGTTGAAATCCAACCAGGTGTATTCATATCCCAGACCAAAGGTAGTGCCGTGTTTCTTCAACTTGACAGTTTTGGCGATCCCTTGGAGGTTTTTGCCAAGTACTTTTTCGGTTCATACTCGTACTAGTTGAGGATACTTTCAATCTTGTTGTCCCACCATTTGTATTTGTCCACATTTTTTACTCGCTCGATATGGTGGTACGTCTCTCTTCCTATACTCCTTTTACCTCCAATCATTGGGATGGTCAGGCGACTGTATATGGGGTTGCTACCGTTGCCATGAATGATTACCTCTTGCTGATTCCATTCAAACTTCACTGCCTGATGCAGGGTTGATGCCACATCTCTAGCGGGATGGATCCTGGGTCGCCCCAATAACAGATTGTAGGATACCGGGACATATATTACTTGAAAGTCAACATCGAACCACGTTGGTCTCATATGCAAGCACAGACTGATTTCCCCAATGGTGGATCTTTGGGACCCATAAAAGGAATTGACATTGATAACCCCATCCTTGATCTTATGTTAACCTTTCCCCAATGTTCTGAGAGTTATCAGTGGACAAATGTTAAGGCTGGATCCTCCGTCGACCAAGATAAAGTAATCTTCGCATTGGGCAATGATGTGCAACGCTTTTTTGTGACTTAGTCCTTTTGGTGGTAGCTCTTTCTCGTGGAGGGTGATCTTGTGACTCTCCAACACTTTTCTTACCATATTTTCCACTTCGCCTCCAGTTATGTTGCTGGTAGCATAAGCATCACCCAATATTTTCATTAGAGCATGATTGTGCCTCAGAACTTTGCAGAAGATCCAGGATGGAAATCTGCCATGGTGTTTAGTTCAATTGCTCCACGATCGAGTATTCGTTAGCCTGTATCTTTCTCCAAAGATCATCGGGCCCAGTTTGAAAAGGCCGTCCAGAGGTTTGTTTGTTGGACTTAGCTAAGTGTTCTAAAGTGTATACCTTGCCTGTTCTGGTCATGCCCTGTGCGGATTCTCCAGTTTTTGTTTTCTCTTTTCTCCTAACCGTAGCTATGTAATCCCAAGGTATGGAGATTGAGTTGAATGGGGTCACATCTGTCATCATGACTGAAGTGGGAACCCTTGGAGGTAACGCAACAACTATAAATAGTGTAGGTGCCTTTGGAATTCCTAACTCGACCTAAATTGGTCCTGGTGCCTTTGCAAGAGGCACTGTGAACTCAAGAAATATGAACATATTCACCTCATCACTCTCAGAGTCTGGACGACAATAGAGTTCACGGTGACTTTTGGCTTCTTCGATTCATCAATTTTGGTAATTAATCTAATTGAAACTTTGGGATCACAATCATCCTCAATCTCAATCATGTGAATGCCTCCACCCTTGTGGTCAAGTAGAGGATTGTTGTTAATATTTAGAGCGGGCTCCTTTGCAATAATAACCTTGTTATCAATAAAGGTATGAATCTTATCTTTCAACGAGCGACACTTGTCGATGGTATGGCATTTGATTCTATAATAGTATGCGCAGGTTTTATTGGGGTATATCCATTGGGAAGGATTTTCTGGAGTTATGGCAGGGATAGGAGTGATGTCGTCGGTTGCGTTGAGTATTTCATATAGTTGGTCAA
The DNA here is from genome assembly GCA_034376525.1 of Nicotiana benthamiana. Lineage (NCBI taxonomy): Eukaryota > Viridiplantae > Streptophyta > Magnoliopsida > Solanales > Solanaceae > Nicotiana > Nicotiana benthamiana. Next base: position 94,165,954 of record CM067323.1, on the reverse strand, counting down.
TAGGCTCGGTGATGGTTGTATAATATCTGGGCAATCTATGGTCGAAGTTTAATCTAGGTCGAGGAAAGTTTTGGCGAGTGGGTGGTGACTAATAGTGAGAAGGTTGGGCATTATAGCCTTGGTACATGGGTACGGGTTGAGAATATCTTGGTGAAGTGGGTTGATTAGAAGGTGGGTGGTGGAATTTGGTATATGGGTGGTGCTTTGTAATTTAGGAAAGGCTGATATGTATTCATTGGGGACTTGGTTCACTGCACATCCATTATGGAGTTCACATCCTTCTTCTTTGACGTGCCACCAGACTGTAAAGCCTTTTTAGTGTCCTGTAATGCTTCAAGATTTGTGAACATACCATTTTTAATGACCTCTTCAATTCTTTCTCCCAACTTGATGATATCAGAGATTTTTTATCCTCTATCAGCATCTACCTTTCATAATATTGTGGATCCTGAGCCCGGGAAAAGAACATGTTCATCTGTTCTTCTTCTAAGGCCAGCCTGACTTTCGCAGCTTCCGACCTCCAACGAGTAGCATACGTGTAGAATGTTTCTGTAGGTTTCTTTGTCAGATTCTGGATATAAAACACATTTGGTGTGTTCTCTGTGCTAAACCTAAACCGGTCCATAAAGTCGGATGCCATACCTACCCAACTTGTCCATTTCCTTGTGTCCTGGATGATATACCAAGATAAGGTGTATTCTTTCATACTCCTCATGAACAACTTCATGCAGATTTTCTGATCTCTTCCAACTCCGACCAACTTATCGCAATATGTCCTTAGATGGACTATGGGATCACCTGTACCATCAAACATTTCAAACTTGGGAGGTTTGTACCGCTATGGGAGTTCAACATCTGGCTGAACGTAGAGGTCCTCATAATTCAATCCTTTTATACCTTTGCTACTTTCAACACCTTGGACTAGGTTAGTTAACTTCTGGAGTTCCATGGCCAAGTTCCTGATGAGGGAGTTGTTGTCTGATTCAGAAGCACTTGAGATTGGTTGACTGTAGTGGGGTATAGTGTCCACAAAGATAGAAGCATTGTGGAGGAATTCATTTGTAGTGTTTGGTGCTTCAAGAATGAGCAGTGGAGTTTTCTTGGGAACATGGCGTGTGTAGCAGGTTTGAGCGTGAGTTGGTTGAATTTGTTGTTGTGGGTTGTCTTGCGGAGGTACAAGGTTTTGGGTGTTGGTATCAAGAGCAGCAAGAGAAAATGATAGTCTTGCAAAATTTCGAACTTGGTCCAATTCCTCCTGAATTTTAGAAGTTTCTGTTCAATCTTAGCAGCAGTTCCCTTGGCAATTGTGGTACCCTGAGAAGTTTCCTCCATATCAATTTCCTTTCTAGCACTGGTGTCTCCCATTCTGCCTTTGCTCTAGTTTCTGATAGAACTCGGAAGAGGAGGAGGTGGAGGGCCCTTGGATCTTGTAGAGTATGTTGATGGTGCCAGAATGTATGAACCAACCTTTGGAGAGGGGAATACAAATAAAAGAAAAACAAAAGGTAAGAACTTAGTGCGCATTTTGAAGAAAAAGTATTGCGATATATAAATAGATTGTTCAAGAATACATGTTGCGTCCTAATTTTGGTGCCTCGTTAATGCCCGAGGCAGGACTAGCGACAAATTAACTTTGGAGAACTTATAATGCTAAATGCCTCATTTTATTGATAAAAATAAGACGAGTCTAAAAAACATAATATAAAACAACGGAAATAAAGATGTCATTAATGGCCAGTGGCCTTATTATATTTTGAAAGCAGGAAAAGATCCTAACTACTTGGTCCCAGAAGGATCTTCCCCAGATTCGGTATTCTCGCCTCACCCGTACAGCTGCAGCAACTCGCGTAGTCCTAGTAGCAGATAGGATCGGACCAGATGTCCACATGCACTTCCCTCCGCATTTTGGCAGTTTTAAAGAACATTCCTTCAAGCTCTACTAGACCTCATTCTTGATACCCTAAGCGCTTGTTGGCATTCGCATCCATATCCTTCCACTCGTCGATCAATTTCTGGTGAGATTCTTGTATTTCCCGGTGTTCATTTTCACACTCTCGAATCCTTTTGCACATTTTGTTGTACTTAACTTCTGCTTCAACCTTTTCGTCAATAAGTTTGTGACCTTGGATGAACCCAGGATGACCCAAACTAGTGTGATTGTCTTCTAACCAACCTGAGTAATACGGCACACACCCTGCATCATACCTGTCTGGCTCAATAGATTCTCTCCCACTAATGAGTTTACAATGCCACATGTGCTGAGCGTGACACCTATGAGGGATGTCTTCATCCTGAAAGTCATCCCTGAAGTGACTCATTTTGTCTACCTTGGTATGATTTGTTTCCTCCCAGATTGCCTCATGGCTCGGAGAGGGACATAAGGATAAGTTCCCTTCAGACCGATAAGTATGAGGAATGGTGCATCCCAAGAATGAACAATGAAGTCCCCTGTTGGGAACCACTAGTACATCCACTGCACTTGATTTTCCTTTAGATTCTGAAATATCTCTACCCATCCTCCAGCGTCCTCTGGTTTAGCAAACATGTTAGGCATGAAGTTCATTTTCTTTGGGTGGTGAAAAGCGATATGATAATCCCAGTCCCTCCATAAAATCTTCTGTCGGTAGTCACAATTCTGAATGTATTCTATAAACTAGAGTTGAAGTAACATATTAAATCCCTCAAAGTGTTTGGCCTCTTGCTAATTCTTTCCCAGGGCCTGATATATCTCGGCGACGATCACAAGCACTATGCTGAAAAACTATCCGTCAATCCCTTCAATCAAGGTCATAGTTACCATGGCTAGTCAGGTGTAGATCCTAGCCTTCTTTATAGGAAAGACTATCATCCCCAGGAAACAGAACATGAAGACGAAAACCCTTCTGTGGATGTTCCCTAAAGAGGTAAGGGAAAATTCATCGGTGTAGGTGTTGTAGGACTTGGTTGTAGGATAGGGCCCCTAGGGTTTTTAAAAATACTCTTCCGGGATTGGGTGAGGCTTGGTAGGGCTATCCATAGTTGATTTGTGTTTTGGATTGTGTCTCCCTTATTGTAGTTATTTATGGTAGTTAGTGTATGATATTATTGCATGCTATTTTATTTATGGTTCTTATGTTTAGATAATTATTTACGCTATTTCTGCTGGACTTGCTAATGCTCTTTAGTTTTGTTTTTCATTTCCTTCACTGAGCCGAGGGTCGATTGGAAACAGCCTCTCTGCCCTTTCGGGTAGAGGTAAGGCTCGTCTACATATTACCCTCCCCAGACCCCACTTTGCGGGATTATACTGGGTAGTTGTTGTTGTTGTTGTTTAGGTGCTGTAGGACTTGCTATGGCCATACCTTTCGTTCAAGTAGTCCAATGATATGTAAGAGTCTTTCAAACAAGTCCGATCCGGGTTTTTCTTGAGTCCATCATCTTAAGAAAGCCTCTACCTTTGCGATTTTCCCGCATAAGCAGACCCAGAGTCTCCCAAGGAATACCAGCTAGACCCCCTATTTCTTCCAGTAATGGGGTCATTTCCAAATCATCAAAGCAAAACACTAACCGATCATTATCCCAATACAAAGAGGTCATTTGACCATGATGCATGACCAGTTTAATGGAGTAAGGTTTCTACTTTTGAAGTGCTAGACTGGTACCCTTGAGCGGACAACTCAAGAGGGAAAGGCGCGAAACCGTCGACTATACCGTTGATCGACTCTTTTTACCGCAAATATGTCTTTGCCAAATTTAAGGGTGATAATATCGGAAGAGCGCAACCACTCATTATAAGCGTTGCTATAGGATTTGTTTTGGCACGAGTGGAGCATGATGTTGAAGATGCAATTTACAAGAATGCAACAAAGTGACATGTATTTTCACGCATATAAGATAAATGATTACCATAAATGCTTAAAATTACAACGGTATTGAAATAAAACAGTAAAGGAAAGTAGTTAAAGGAAACAAACGACATGAAGAGAAAAGTTATTTCAGGATGAAGTAATTAAATTCAAGAAGTAAAGGCAATTAAAGAAATAATGAAGTCACAAATAAAATATAATGGTAGAAAGCCTAAAGAAGTCCCCAACAGAGTCGTCATGCCCGACGCCCCCACTTTCGTCGTGGACGGTAGTCCGAAATTGGGTATATAACATTATGGGAAGACAACTCTTATTCCCTTGCGAGAATTGAATTTTAGAATTTTTAAGAATCGCCACTTAATGATTATAGTGCATTAGGACACTTTTAAAGGAATAAAGAAATTGAGAAGAAGAATCTAGAGTTTGGGTAAGGGCTTAGACATTATCTCGAGTGAAAGGTGTTAGGCACCCCTCAAGATCCACTAGTGTGGTTCCCGGCCATGCTATTACTTTGATTTTAGAAGATAGAAGAAACAAACAAGGTTTGCACATAGTAATCACAAATAGGTTTGAAGCTTTTAAAAGAGGAAAGGAATAGACAGTTTTTTATTAATTGAAAGGAAACAGGATTTAAAGAAAACATTGTAGATAAAAAGTATAAGGAAAGGGGGTCGTAGAATTAAACATAATATGGATCACATCAATGCAATACCCAGCAATCACTCCTCCGAAGAGGGATCGCACGTGATATTACCGCACCGGTCATCATATCCATATTTTACCCTTTCCACCCTGTTAAGGTATTAAAGCGTGTTTAGTCTCAATTACTTATTGCATGCTAGTACCCGTCCCAACCTATCAGTCCCGGGGTATTAGGACTTCTAATCCTAAAAGGGAAGATGGGATGGGGGCTTTTATGGTGTTTAAAGGATAAAATACTAATTTCGACATACAAAACAAATACCAAATAGAGGGAAAAGAAAACAGGTAAACAGGGCTCAAATAAACTACTTAAATCATACAAACATATAGTTTAGCATGTCTTGGTACATACTAGTTTGGTCTTAAATTAAAATTAAGCGGTGAGAGAATTGGTTTACACATATACCTAGACAGAAAGTCCGGGTTAGGAAACTCGGATACAATTGTCAGAGACTAAGGCATTTTAGTGCGAGTTGTTTATTGATTTTAGAAGATAAGCTAATGTAGAAACGTTTTTTGAAAGAAAGAACAAACTGCAAACTTAGTAAGTTGTTTAGAGATGAATTTGCAAAAGAGGAAAACACAGAAGTAGTTCTGAAAGAATTACAGAATTATCTACGGGATGAGCAAGCTTCAGAACTAATTAAATGACGGGTTCAGGAATTTTGAGTTAGAAAAAAATAGGTTCAGGCAAAACATTTGAAAAAACCATTCAGAAAAGGTATGCAACTTTTAAAGAAATGTATATTGTTCTTAAGAGAAATTTATCAAAGGTTGAAGTTTCATAAAAATGTTGCTGAATTAAGTGTTTTAAGAAGTGATTAGCCAATTATTACATTTTTAAAATGGCAAAATAAATTTTGATACAAATCCTATTGGCATGATATCTACATTATTGATTTTCAGAACTTGTTTAATGAACTTGTGAAAAGATGCATGTTTAATTAATTCTAGAGTTTTGCCTAATGAATATGCATATCCTATAGGCATGATCTCGATACGCGTTAATTACAGAATATGAACGTTAAACCCTATAAGCATGGTCTCGATGTGATTCGAAGTATAGTCAAACGTTAAACCCTATAGGCATGACCTCTATGTGATTGAATCAGAAATATTAAATAGACTTATAAGTAGGATTTATAGTGAAAACAAAGTACTAAATCATGATATCTACCCTCCTTGATGCAAGAAAGTAAAATCCCTCCCACACCCTTTTACTATGCTCCCCTAGTTTTTATACAAGTTATTACAAACCAAAAAAATAAAATAATACATTAAAAGTTAATAGCTAGATTTGAGAAGCCTAATTAAATACAAATGTCCAACAATATCTGATTAACCAATTCCGGAATCCAGATTTACAAAGCCTTCTCTTTATCCTAAGTGTTTCAAAGTTCCAAGGAGTCTCAAGGATTCCCGCCATTGCTTACACTCAGGATACCATATAGAATTAGAATATTGTAGTGTGCAAGAGCCAGCCCTTAGGCATCCAAGTTCAGAGGGAGCTGAGGGGTCCCAAAGCATGGCTTTTAAGAGAGGGGCAGACCTTATAGCTATGAGTAAGTGCAAAGTGAAAAGGAAATTGGGGAGCCATAACAAGTGGTGGTCATGCCGAACCACAGGTGTAGGCTGGCACATCCCTAACCACTTTTTTGGTTAAACAAGTTAGGAGCAGACCCTTAAAGGCCAAACCTAAGTCTGGATAGTTATTAGGACACTATCAAACTCAAGTCCAAGGCTCAAACACATAGTAGGAAAATGTGAGTGGGAATTGGTTGAGTCAAGGGTTCAAAGAACCGAGTGCAGAGTCGTAGACAGCAATGTTAAAGTGATTCTATGTCTTGAACCATACTCACAAACAAAGGGGTAAATGATAGAGGGAATTCACATAAGTATAGCAATGACAGAGTTGCAGAAACACAGCAAATGATGCATGAAAGAACTTAGAATGTAAACACATAGTGGAGGAGCATTATTTAAAATAAGAGGAACATACCAGTTGCAAAATAAAAATAAACAGAATAATAGTGCAAGCAAACAGCATGAACAAACTCAAATTCTCAACAAAACACTTGAAGGATTGAAGAGAACTCAAAGGTATTTCTGAAGGTAAAAAGGGGAAGAAGAGAGAAAAAAAGAGAAAGAGTGCAATTCGAGAGTCTTCTCAATTGTGTCAAGTGCAGAAAAAGTGTGTTCAAGTGCAGAAGGGTAGCCCCCTTTTATAGTGCAGAAACTAGTAGGAAGAGGTAAGAAACTGAAAAATCAGTCTCAATGATTTCCCTTCAGTCAAGGGATTTGATTTCAAATGGGCATGAGGTAATTAAGGAAAGAAAATAACTAAAACCCTTTTCCAGAGTAACATAATAGGGGTAAATACATAGAGCCATTATTTAAGGAAATATTGTAGTAGTACACGCTTTGGGAAAAATAAGGAAAGGCAATCAATCAACAGCCAGTAAAAATCAAAGTGACAGGCTTCGTTTGAATGAACAAGGTCAGTAAAAGGGGAAGGGAAGGTTCAATTTGAGAAATCAATATTCGATTACTCAGGAATCATTAAAAAGAATTTGAGATCAATTAATTAGTTGGCAAAGAACTTTTGAAGGAAGAGTTCTCATATATACATCATACAAGTAAGAGAGAGTTGCCAAGTTAACCAGAAAAGAAATCATATTAAAGAGGTTTTAGTTAATAGAATCAGAATAAGTGTGAGAGAGTCAATGGTGCAAATTAGAACCCTAGTCCAAGCATAAAATCAAGCCTGCCAAAAACCCCAAATACTAGGGTTTCTTACTTGAATCAGATGCATACACGAGAAGACAATAACTAGAATAGGCTCAATAGTCTTTTCAGAGACTTATGAGAAAACAAAAAATAGCATAGCAGGCTAAAGGCAACTTCAATGTAGAAACCAATTTGAAGCACAATAATGCATGCATAAGAAAATAACATAAGCAAACACACTCGAAGAAAAGAAGAAGAAGAATCATGCTAAAATAGAAAGAGAAGCAGGAAATCAAATACCTGCGTAGTAGAGAAGAAGACATACGAGACAAACACAGACAGACACACATAAAGAAAAGAATGGAAAGAATCAAAAAAACATTTTTGAGAAACCCTAGTTTGAAAATCAAACGATTTTAAGAAGAAAGATTGGAGAAAGAGCTTAAAATGTCGAATATAGCACAGATGTGGCATAGATCTAAGAAAATAACCAAAGAAAATCCTTGAATAGCTTTAGGGTTTCAGAGAAACCCTAGAAATTAGAAGTCTTGGAAGAAAATCTGGTCTCGAGTCGGAGATGGCCAGAGATAAGCTCCTAAAGCTTGAACACGTCAGAGCAAGGATGGAGAGGCCATAGAACCGCTGATCTGTAGAGGATCTGAACGGACACCATCGATGTCAGACCTCAAAATCTCAAACACCCTAGGTTTAGGGGTGAAGGGTGGTGAGTAAAGACCGTCCATGGGCTGAGAAGCCATTGACTACGGTGAGATTATGGTCATATAAGGTGAGAGGCGATTAGAGTTTGAGAGAATTTGAGAGAGAATATGTGTTTGAGGGCATCGTGTTTGAGAGAAATGTGGAGGGTTTAGGGGTCGTTCTCAATTAATTAAGGAAAGGGGAGATTTGGGCAGTTGATCCAAATGATCAATGGCTCAAATTTTATAAAGAAACCGTGCGGGTTTGAATAGGGGTCTGGGTCGGGTTATATCGGAAATTGGGTTCGGATAATTTGGGTTTGATTTGGACTTAATTGGGGTGCAATTAGGATTCCTATTTTGGCTAAAATAGAAACAAAATTGGGCTTGCATTTAAATAGATAATATTCCCTGTTTGGTTTATCAAAAATAGTAATAACAATTTTAAAAGCAAATTAAAAATGCTGAGTGGATAAATATTATATAAATATTAATTGAAAATATACTTAAAGCAATTTTATAAATGTAAGATGCTGTAAATTACAAGATAGGCCATAATTGCAATTGTATGCAATTTAGCTTTAAAATACCAAATAAATTTGAATAAATTGAGAAAAAAATCACTCTAATCATATTTTGGTATAAATATGAGTATAAAATAGGTTTTTCACCAAAATGATAATTTTGGGGATAATTTTTGGGATTTATGGTACAAAATAAGCGATAAACTGGTTTAAAAATCATTAAAAATACCATAACTCATGGGTGTGCTTAGATATGAACCTATATTCTATTTGGATGTATTTTGGGTACAAAAACACATAGAAAAAAATTAGGTATCAATGCGCGCCCATTTGACACCCCTAATCTCGGGTAGTGCTTACACCTGAACTTGGCAGCCAAAATTGAATAAGTGCAGTGTAGAAGGGCCAACCTCAGTATGCCAGAGTTCAAAGTGTTCTCAAGAGGATCCCAAGGCAGTACACATACTAGAAGGGACATAACTTATTGACCTAGGAGTAGAGTGAAAGTGCTTGACACAAGCTGAAAAGGTTTTAGTGGGAAAACTGTATTAAAGGGAAGTTTGTTTTAAATAATTTAGTAAAACAACAGAGACAATTTGAAAAATGAGTGGTGTAGTAAACAACAGCCTAAACACAACACCCTTAAGAGAGATTTATACACATCCACGAGTTACAGAACCAAAGCAAGTTCAGTAGTCAAAAACAGGAGTCAAGGGATTAAGGGATATATAGAACATATGATTGTAAACACATAACAAGCAAAGGTCTTAGGAAGTGGTAAAGACATGCTCAGATACCACTGATCAGACATCTTAAAAGAACCAATAATTCTTAAGGGGGTTCAGTATAGACAACATAATTTAAGAATCAATCCCAGATTCACACAAGTTAGGAGTGTAGACTACTTAGAGCGGGGAGGGGAGGTAACATGCTCATACTGATTCTAAGGAAGGGGAGTTCATAATATGTTAATCATGCAACCATATTAATTGTAGGTTTCACAACAAAACCATAAGTAAAAGCAAATATGTTAATCATGCAGGCATATTAACGGCATGTTTCACAATAAAACAATAAGTAAAAGCAAACTAGAAACAGGATAAACTGAAGTAATAGAAGAACCATATTATTTTTGAAACTTGAACTGGAATTATAACATACCAGTAAAGAAGACAACAAACAAAAGTGAATGAGCAGGAGAACACAATAGTTAGCCTTGTCTTGCGGCCGGCTAACTCAGAAAAGTAGCAAGTAACACAAGAGAGAGAGAGAGAGAGAGAGAGAGAGAGAAGCTTAAGTGAGAGAGAGAGAGAGTTTTTTAACCAATAGTATTCGTGTGCTGTGTTAATGAAAAAGTGTGTATATATAGTTTGAAAATAGGTAGCAAATAAGGTAAAAGACAAACTTCATTAGTAATTATAGGGACTAAGAATCTATCAGTCCAAAATCAAGATAAGTAATCCCTTTAATTGAGGAGACAACTTCAAATGGTAATAAACATGTGGCAAATAAGGAAGGAAAATATATAAGGCTGAGCGTAACAAATAAGATAATATTTTCTGTATATTAGAAGTACAAAACATGTAATAAAGGCTAGGTTCAACATATTTCAATCAAGGAATAGACATAAGAAATCAAAAAATAGCATAATTGACCGTAGAATAAGGTCAGAAAATATTTTACAAGGTTAAAAATCAGTAGAGATATCATGTGAAATTAGTGAAAGATCAAACATAAGGACACAAGGATTCAAAAGTAGAAAATAGTACTAATTTAGCACAACTTTATAAGAACAAGCACATAGTAAGCGAAAACCAGAACTCTAAGAGGTCGAGTAGGACAAAAATCATATATAAATTATGGATTCATGTAGAGCATAGTCTGAATTAGTAGAATAAGCATGATACATGTAAGAGAAGTGAAGAATCAGAAACATTGACGAACAAAATAGGGTAAAATCGCACAATAGGCAGGGATAGACATAATTAGGAACCTTAACAAGCAATCATATCGTAAAATCACAGAAACATATAGATTAACTGAACATGTTATAAAAACAAAACTCAGAAACCCAAGATTAGAACTAAGAAATGATGGTTTTGAACATAGGCTAATAGAATCAATCAAAATATGCATGAGATAGAAATTTAAACTTAAAGAATTGGTTCAAACAAAATTTTAGAAGAAGTTCTGAAGACCCTAATTTGAGAAAAAGGTGAAAACACTTTGAAATCGATGATTCTTGTAAAGAGTTAAAAGGATAGTGTAAAACATCAAAGAAGCAGACTCAAATTAGTTAAAAATCGTACATATCTAGGAGATGTAAGCAAAAATTAGGGTTTCTGAAGAAACGCAAATAGGGATGAAAATACCTGTCTAAAATCTCAAGGATCGTAACAAGAACAACATGATTTCGCTTGAAATCATACTGAAGTGGCTATGTACAGACTAGATGGAAAATCCTAGATGCAATTCAACGTGGCTCAGGGCCCTTGAAGGCCTCAAAGAAAGCGAGCATGGCAATAGAGGACCCATTAGAGGCTTGGGAGTTGAAGAGGAATCACCGGAGAACACAGGAGAAGAGAGTCGGCGGTTGAAAAAGCTAGGGTTAGGCTGGGGGTTGAAATAGGACTGGAGATGAGAGAATACAGAGGCGTCGGATTTGGGAAATGAGATAGGGTTATGGGGTCATTTGGGACAAAATGGAATGAACGGATGAGGGCATTGGATCAATGGCTAGGATTTAATGGATCTTGATGTTAAAGGTTTGGGTCTGATGCTTTAAATATGAAGGTGGGCAAGGGTTGGGTTTAAATTGGGCCACAATTGAAAGGCAAATATGGCTATATATTAAATAGCCAATTTTTCCTATACGATTTATAATACATTATAAATAATTTTTGGAAAATAATTTTGTGTATTAAAATGTTTTAAAATAGATATTTAATATCTTAAATACATGGGAGATCAATTTAACACATATAAATGTAATTACATATTAATGGAGCTAATATTGTAATTAAATACAATTTAGCTTTAACAATAAAAATAGAATTATAAAAATGTATAAAAATATTTTAATCATATTTTGGCATGAATATAAAAAATTAAATGTCTAAGTTACCACAAAAATAACTTGGGAGATAATTTTGGGGATTTTATGAATAAAAGGGAAGGAAATAAATCAGTTTAAATACTTAAAATAATGGGAAAATTTATAAAAACCTTGTGCATTCTTATATATGAATATATAGGCTATGTTTAAGGTATTTATGCATATATAAAAAGAATAGGAAAAAATTAGGTATCAACAACTGCACCTCTTTACTCGGGAAGGATGAAAGAGTTTACAGTAAAGAAATTATGGCCAGTTTTGACCGAACAGGATGCTTTGAAAAATAGAGGTTGAACTCTGGTCTTTGAGTTGCCCACATATCCTTGGTTGTGCAGGAATTAGGCCATTTGTTGTTCTAGATTCATCCACGGAGTATGCCGATAAAATTGTTGCAAGAACGGACACGTGATGCGAAAGCGGCTATGGTGAGCGATTACAGCTCGGGACGGTTGGAAGAACTGGAGCGAGATTGATCCTACTAGGATAGCAGTTGCTTTCTGGTTACCTAGATGCAAAAAATGAAATGATACAAACATGCATTTGCAAAAAAATAAACATAATGCAAATTCCCTTTGGGCCATGAAGGGTGTCTTCGGATGGTTAAAGATGGTATCCTTGGGTCATGATGTCCTGGGACATGAATATTTTACTAAGGGATTCGCAGGCCATGGAATATTATCTTATCCCATGAAGATGGTGCCTCCGGACCATGACGTCTTTGAATAATGATATGCAAATTTGAGAGATCCTCAGGCCATGGCATGTAACTTCTGGATATGAGGATGATGCCTTTAGACTATGACGCCTTAGGATGGATTGGTAATATTTTATCCATGATGTGCAATTGTCATGATGTTATCAAGGCAATGATTAGTCTTGTGAAATGGAGGGCATATCTTAGCCCGATTGGAAAAGAAAATAGATAGTAAAATAGAGCAATATCTGTGCAAAAGGGACAGTGCTTAGTCCCATGCAAATATTGAGGCAAGGATTAGCCTCATGCAAGGAGGGAGGTACGGATTAGCCTCGTGTAGGTGGAGAGTCGGGGATTATAATCATGCAAAAAATGAGGCAAGGATTAGACTCATGCAAATGGAAACTCAGGGTTTAGACATATGCATATATAGAGGCAAAGATTAGCCTCAAACAAGTGTGGAGTTAGGGATTAAACTCATGCAAATAGGGAGGAAAGTATTAGCCTCATGTGGACTCAGGGATTAGTCTCATGCAAATAGGGAGGTAGGGACTAGCCTCATGCTAATATGGAGTCAAGGATTAGATTCGTGCAAGTAGGGAGTCAAGGATTAGACTCATGCAGGTGGGGAGTCATTGATTATACTCATGCAAATAGGGAGGCAGGGATTAGCCTCATGCAGGTGGAAAGTCAAGGATTAGACTCATGCAAATGAGGAGGCTTGGATTAGCCTCATACCAGTATGGAGTCTGAGATTAGACTCATGCAAATAGGGAGGCAAGGATTAGCCTCATGTGGACTCAGGGATTAGTCTCATGCAAATAGGGAGGTAAGGACTAGCCTCATGCTAATACGGAGTCAAGGATTAGGTTTGTGCAAGTAGGGAGTCAAGTATTAGACTCATGCAGGTAGGGAGTCAAGGATTAGACTCATACAAATAGGGAGGCAGGAATTAACCTCATGTAGGTGAGGAATCAAGGATTAGATTCATGCAAGTGGGGAGGCAGAGATTAGCCTCATACGGGTATGGATTCAAGGATTAGACTCATGCAAGTGGGGAGGTATGGATTAGCCTCATGCAACTATGGAGTCAAGGATTAGACTCATGCAAATAGGAGGCAAGGATTAGACTCATGCAAATGTGGAGAGGCAGGGATTATCCTCATGCAGATAGGGAGGCAGGGATTAGTCCCATGTAAAGAGCGAGTAGAAGATAAGAGTTGTGTATTTCTTAGCTGGAGATGTATTCGATGTCTAATGGCCCGATTGACAGTGAATTAACTTTGTGTATACATGTTTTAAGAGTTGTATCGTTACGTCGAATGTACCTGCATTCAAACAAAAATAGTGAGTTTAGTGTGCGTGTGTGGGGGGGGGGGGTTCTTTCTTCGTCTACCGACCTCGCTCTGCTCCGTTATGAAAGCCTTTCGAGTTCCCTTGGGTGACACCTAACTGTTACTAAAGTAAATTTTTCCGAATGTATGCATTTATATAAAAATCAATATAGCTATTCTAGGAACGTATTGTTGAATCAAGTAATTTTGATGAACTAGTGGCTGTGACACATCTCAAAGACATTGCAATTCTCTTATGGAATTTTAAGGGTCCTCCTCAAATTCCGCCCCAATTTGATAGATGATCCTTCGGCCGTTTGCGGATAATAGGTCTTGCTGAAGATTCTTTTGAATTTTAAGAATCCTTCTCAAAATTCTTTCCCAGCTTTTTAACTGGTTACTGACTGTGTGACATGCGATGGCATTCTCCTCAAAATTCTGCCCCAGCTTATGCTTTTGGGGGAAATAAAAATTTTATTATGATATAACCGAACCTATATGGCTGTCTACTTATCCCCTCTTAAATGGGAGTCAGGTCAAGCATAATTCTATTACATCAAATGAGAGAATTTAAATTATCTAAGCATAGTATCTCTTGACTAAATCTGAATTGACCGATTTTGGCCAGACTTCTTCATTCATTTCTGCAAGTATGAGTGCTCCTACTATTAGTACTATGTGAACCATGTACGGACCTTGCCAGTTGGGAGAGAATTTCCCTTTGGCCTCATCTTGATGTGGAATGATTTTTTGCAATATTAGTTGCCCTTGTGCGAGCTGTCTTGGTGTGACTCTTTCGTTCAAAGCTCTAGGCATTCTGCTTTGATAAAGTTAGCTGTGACAAACTGCATTCATCCTCTTTCCCTCGATAAGGGCCAATTGTTCATAGCGACTCCTTATCCAGTCTGCATCGCTAAGTTAAGCTTCTAGTATGGCTCTTAAAGAAGGAATTTCCATTTCGGCTGGGATAACAGCCTCGGCACGATAAACCAACATGTACGTAGTTTGCCACGGTTTATATGCGAACCGTAGTGTGGTACCCTAACAAAGAAAAGGGTAACTTCTCATGCCATTTCTTGTAGTTCTCTACCATTTTTCTTAGTATCCTTTTAATGTTTTATTGGTGGCTTATACGGCTCCATTCATCTGAGGTCTGTAGGCTGTGGAATTCTTGTGCTTGATTTTGAAAGCTTCACATATAGCTTTCATTATATCACTGCTGAGATTGGCGGAGTTGTCAGTAATAACGGACTCTCGAACTTCGAATCAACAGATAATACGATCCTTGAAAACATCAGCGATGACTTTCTTGGTTACAGCTTTGTAAGATGCAGCTTCTACCTATTTTATGAAGTAATCAATGGCTACCAAAATAAACATGTGTCAGTTTGAAGAAGTGGGCTCAATCAGACAAATAACATCCATTTCTCAAGCAGATAATGGCCAAGGTGAGCTTGTTGCATAGAGCTTATTTGGCAGCACTTTTATCATGTCAGCGTGCACTTAGAATTGAAAGCATTTGCGGAAAAACTAAATGCAATGCATCTCCATGGTCCTCCAGAAGTAACCTTCTCTGATTATCTTCTTAGCGAAGACGAAATATCTTAGTAGGACCAAATTAGAAGTTCTTCTGTACAAGTTCCCCCTGTTGTGGAAGAAGTGATTTGACAATCTCCGGAGCGTGAGTTTCTGAGTGTGATTTGTGTGTTCTGAGTATTCCCCTTTTGATGAGTATTCTTTGATGCCATGGAACCAAGGTTTCCATTTGCTTCTTCCTCGATATGAACACAATATGTTGGCTGATTATGGATCCTCACCGGAATGGGATCAATATAGTTCTTATCTGGATGTTGTATCATGGACGACAAAGTGGCAACAAACTCATTCTGAGTTTTGGTCACATCTCAGAATTCTATCTTTGTGAACCTCATTCTCTATTTCTGCACTTGGTGCAGATATGGAAATATCTTGGAATTCTTGGTGGCCCACTCTTCTTGCACCTAATGCACAAGCAAATCTGAATCCCCGATACCAGTAACTCCTGAACGTTCATGTTGACTGCCATGTTGAGCCCTAGTATGCAGGTTTCATTTTCCGCCATGTTGTTTGTGTAGGGAAATCAGAGTTTAGCAGATACCAGATAATGCTGACCCGTTTCTGATACCAAAATTGCTTCAATGCCTACTCCTTTGAAATTTGTGGCTCCGTCAAAGAAGATCCTCTAACTGTCATATGCTTCAGTAATGTCTTCTCCTACAAATGATACTTCTTTATCAAGAAAATACGTTTTTAGAGATTCGTATTCTCCTCCCACGGGATTTTCAACAAGGTGATCTGCCAATGTTTGTCCTTGTCCTTTGACTTCCTTTTGAGTTACATAGACGATATCGAACTCATTTAGTAGTATTTGCCACTTAGCTAACTTCTCAGTAGGCATGGGTTTCTGAAATATGTGCTTTAGAGAATCCAACCTGGATATGAGGTAAGTATTGTAGGAATAGAAGTAATGTCTCGATCTCTGGGATGTCCAGGTCAAAGCACAGCAAGTGTGTTCGAGCAAAAAATACATTGCTTCATAAGGTGTGAATTTCTTGCTCAACTAATATATGGCCTACTCCTTTCATCCTGTATTGTCATGTTTTCCCAAACCACATCCAAAGGCTCCATCCAATACAGATAGATAAAGTAGCAAAGGTCATCCTGGTTCTGGCAGAACATGAACTAGCGGTGTGGACAAGTATTGCTTGATCTTGTCAAAAGCTTTCTGACAATCCTCGGTCCAGCTTGTTTCAGCGTCCTATCTTAGCATCTTGAAGATGGGTTCACATACGACTGTGGACTGTGCTATGAAGCGACTAATATAGTTGAGATGTCCTAAGAAGCTCATCACATGCTTTTTGCTCTTAGGTGGTGGTAATTCCTGAATAGCTTTGACTTTAGTCAGATCCAGTTCGATCCCTCGATGACTGACGATGAATCCTAATAATTTTCCTATGGGAACCCCGAATGCACAATTTGAGGGGTTTAATTTTAAATTGTACCTCCTGAGCCTGTCAAAGAACTTTCTCAAGTCCGTTATGTGATCTTCGGCCCTCTTGGATTTGATAAAGCCACTGTCCACATACACCTCTATTTCCTTGTGTATCATATCATGGAAGATGGTTGTCATGGCTCTTATGTGAGTTGAAAGTCGTCCTTAGAACTTGCTCTGTTAAATCCCGATAATCAACACACACTATGACCTTCCCGTCTTTCTTCGGAACTGGCACAATGTTAGCTAACACGGTTGGGTACTCAACCTCCCTAAGAACTTTTGCTTTGATCTGCTTGGTAACTTCCTCCTTGATTTTCAGGCTCATGTCTGGTTTGAATTTTGTGAGTTTCTATTTTACTGGTGGACACATGGGATTAGTAGGAAACTTGTTAGCCATTATGGAAGTGCTCAAACCGGTCATGTCATTGTATGTCCATACGAATATGTCCTCATATTCCTATAGGAAACGGATGTACTCTTCTTTTTCTTTTGGTGACAAGTGAACGCTGATGCGGGTCTCCTTGACGGACTTGGCATCTCCCAAATTTACTACTTCTATTTCGTCTAGGTTGGAATTTGGTTTATTCTCAAAATTTTTAACCTCCTTGACAATTTCCTCGGGTATCTCATCTTCTTCCTCTAAGTCGCTATTCTCATGTTGTCTTGCCTTATTATATGTCATAGTCATTGGTTCATCCGGAAAAGTAGTAATAGCGATGTGGAAAGAAAACGTGCAAAGATAGTAGTGAATAATAAAAAGCAATTGCATTTGATTATAACTTCAGAAATTGTCCAGACAAAGCACGGCTCGATGATTGAAGCATTTGTTTTGAAACAAGTAAAGATTAAAACGAAACTACAGGAAACTTTAAATCCCTAAAACGGCAATAGAAGTTAATCATGCCTAGCTA
Organism: Nicotiana benthamiana; assembly: GCA_034376525.1. Lineage (NCBI taxonomy): Eukaryota > Viridiplantae > Streptophyta > Magnoliopsida > Solanales > Solanaceae > Nicotiana > Nicotiana benthamiana. The sequence goes on along the minus strand of CM067323.1, from coordinate 94,148,370 downwards.
TCTCGGGACTCCGCGGGCTCGGGATTGTGTGGCAGTCTGATATATTTGAATTACACATGTTTTATACCCCTTATTACTTGAGCTTTGTGCATAAACTGCTTAAAATTAATCTTAAATTTCTTACAAAGTGCGTCTGGTTGCGGGTTTGAGTAACTAGATGATCTATATCACAAATCAGCTCAAACGAGAAGTGAAACCTGCCAAGCGCCAACAGATAACTCAAGTGGGAAGAAGGTCACATGTGCGAACCGCACTGTTCTGATGTGCGGCCGCATAGAATAGTTCTTCAAAAAGCCAAATCAAGGTTGACCTGCACGGAACACACTTTTTTAAGTGTGCGTCCGCGCGAGATAGTTCAGAGAGTGACCAAAACAGTAAAAAACATATGTGGACTGTAACATGACCACGCATCACGGTAGTTATGCAGCCGCATGTCAATTCCACGCGGTACGCGTAACATGACATATGCGGCCCTATGTCATTTCTATGCGGTCCGCATCCTCAAGTCCAGAAGCCAGATCTTAACACCACAAGCCCTATGCGGCCGCATGACATTTATATGCGGTCCGCAACTGACCCTCAAGGGCATTTTTTATCGATTTGTCCTACATAGTATAAATAGAACACTTTACTTTTTTAGGTCAAGTTTTATCATTCTCTGTAGTAGCTAAGCTCGTGACTCTCGCGATTAGCCTATTTTAGGTGATTTTCTCTTCTAATTAGCGTGGATTCAGGAATATTAATCTTGTAGTTAATGAATATGTTGCTTTCTTCTTGTATATCTTCTTTTTCTCCTTGTTCCATGTCTAGCTAAACCGATTAGCTAGGGTTGTGGCTCAATCCTAGTATGGGTAATTAATGGGTATTCTTGATTAATGCTTGGATGATATTGGGTGTATGGTATTTGGGTTGTTTGTATGATTTTACTTAGATTTGGTGGTTGCAAGCACTAAGTCCCGCTTAGTGGGTTTTGACTCTTCTTGAGAAAGAGAGTCTGTGACCTCACATTCAACCCAACAAGGATTTGGGATGGACCCGTGAGAATGGTAGTCCCAAGTAACAGGTTAAACCTCGAGAAAGTAATCACCCTACTTGAACCTTAAATTGCTTGGGCAAATTAGCCTACCCAATTGGTCTCGAGAGAGTCAATTGGGAAAAATCACTCTCTCTATCGAGAGGTGTGAGAGTGAGTGCTAAAGTGCAACGGTAATCCATATTCCCCATAATTATCAGCCTTGTGTTAAAAGTTTATACCTCTTAGTTAGCCACCTAGGTGAGTGTCATTCCCTAGTGCGTTTCTCTTATTGCATAAATCTATCATTACAAATAAGCATAAATTTAGCTTACAATAGTAGTGATAACTTTAGTTGATAACAAAAATAAAATCCAAAAATGATAAGAAGAGCTATTAGAAGTCAAAACGCATTTCTAGGATAGCAAATACATCAACTGCAAATTGAAGCTCCCTGTGGAATTATCGACCTGGATACACTATTGGGTTATTAGTAGTCGCGCCCACACATTCTTAGGTTTGAGTCCGCACCTATTACTTTTTGGCGCCCTTGCTAGGGAGCTTTACGGTGTTTGACTATTTGTTGGCTAGTCTTGTGTTTTGCTTCTCTTTCCTTCTTTTTACTTATTTTATTTGTTCATTTCACTTAGGTACCAATGGATTTAAATGCTGATGATCCTATTAACGTTGGAGTAGAGGAGGTGGAAGATGTGGAACAAGATGAGATTTTACCCAAAGCACAAAGGACGGGTAGAAATGCTAATGCTAATGACAAAATACCAAACCCTTATCCACCTCCACTAACAGTTGCTCCACGAGTTCTACCCAATCAAGGGTACGCAAGGGCAATAGTTCCTCCCCGACACCGGGCGGGGAACTTCCAAATCACCAATGTCATGCTCACTTTGCTCGAACAACGAGGGTATTTCACAGGCACTTAGGACCAAACACCTACAAGAATTTGTAAGGGTTTATGGACACTTGTTGAGGGAGCAAGCAGACAAAAGTTTCGGAAGATGCACTGAGGCTAAGGCTTTTCCCCTTCTCACTTGGGGGGAAGGCATTGGATTGGTTGGAAAGATTTCCAAATCATTCCATCACTACTTGGGATGATTTGGCGGATAAATTCATTGCAAAGTTCTTCTCGCCTAGTCATATGGTGGCTCTTAGAGATGAGATACTAGCTTTATAGCAAGAGCCGATGGAGTCTTTATATGAGATATGGGAGATATTTCGGACAATGGTGAAAGAGTGCCCCAACAATGGTATGAATGATGTGATGATCCAACAGATGTTCTATCGGGGTATAAACTCAACAAACCAATGCATTGTTAATCAGTTGGCTGGTGGTAATTTTATGAAGCTTCAATACAACGAATCTTGTGATGTTCTTGATAAAATGGTCGATTTTTCTTCGGCATGGAAAAGCCGGGATAATGTTCCTCAAGGTGTTCCCAATGTTATACACTTGAATAAGGAGTTGCATGATCACTGTCAAGCCATCGTCGAACTCACAAAATCAATGAACCAGTTGGCTAAGGCGCAACTTCAACAAGTTCAAAATGCGCGTCAAGTCGATGCCATGGAGGGAGTGAGTATGATGAATAAAAGGCAAATGGGGCAACAACAACCTCCGGAAAATTTTGACAACTTTGATGATGGGAATGGTGGTTACTCGAATGAATGTTATGATTCCCAAAGTAAAGTGGTCCAATATGTCAATAACTATCAAGGTAATAGAGGAAATCAAGGGAATCAACAATGGCGTTCCCAAGGCAATTGGGGGAACCAACAAAATAGTGGAAATTGGAACAATAATTGGGGTAATCAAGGCAATCAAGGTAACAATTGGGGTAATCAAGGTAACAATTGGGGTAGTCAAGGCAATCAAGGTAATTGGGGCGGAAACAACAATAACTGGAACAATAACAACAATGGTGGGTGAAACAATAATCAAGGAGGCAATCAAGGAAATCGGGGGCAAGGCTTTCAAAGGCCCCCGATGTTCCAAAAACCGCAAAACCCACCCTCGTTCCAATCTCAAGGGCCGAATTCTTTGGGTCAAGATATGGGTAGAATTGAGAACATGTTCGAACAAATGATGAAGAGGAATCACGACTCGGATGCCTAGTTAGCCTCCCACAACACTTCGATCAAGAACTTAGAGGTGCAACTTGGACAAATATCACAATCTCTCAACACTCGCCTGAAGGGTGCACTAACAAGTGATACGGTGGTCAACCCCAAGGGTAGGCACAATAACCTGTCATGGTGGTGAAAACGCATAGCGGGAGAGGGGGTTGTGCAAGAAAGTCAAGTTAGGATCGATGATGATGTGTTGCGGTAAGATGATGTGCCATTAGTGATTGAAGATACTGGTGAACAAATTGTGAGGAATGAAGTGAGAATATATATTGATGAGGTTTAGGAGGAGACCCAAGAGGCCGTGAACCCGTCTAGGGAACACGTCATTGACATGCCGGAACCTACGGTGCCAAAAGACAAGGACCTTTACCTAAGACTCCTCTGCCATATCCTCAAAGATTGGCTAAGAAAAAGGGTGACAATCAGCTTAAAATGTTTATTGAGATGATGAAGAATTTTACCATCAATGTGCCTTTGGTGGAGGCACTTGAACAAATTCCCGGATATGCAAAGTTCATGAAGGACTTGGTTACTAAGAAGAGATCTATGAAGTGCGAAACTATCAAGATGATGCATCAAGTGAGTTCCATCGTGCACTCCATGGCTCCGAAGCTAGAGGATCCCGATGCATTCACAATACCGTGCACCATTGAAAGCACAGATTTTGCAAAGGCCCTATGTGACTTTGGGGCAAGTATCAATCTCGTCCCTTATTCGGTATTCAAACCTTTGGGGATCGGCTAACCTCGCACGACTTCCATGAGGCCTTAAATGGTGGACTGATCTATGAATCGGCTCTTGGGAATTATTGATGATGTCCTCGTTTGTGTTGAAAAGTTCATAATGCCGGAGGACTTCGTGATCTTGGATTTCGAGGTGGATTTCGAGGTGCCTATTATTCTTTGAAGGCCTTTCCTAACTACGGGGAAGGCCTTAGTTGATGTAGAGGTGGGAGAATTGACTTTCCGCATTGGTGATGAAAAAGTGGTTTTCCATGCATGCATGTCTATGCGCCAACCAAATAGCACCAAAATGTGTTCGTTTGTTGAAATTGTCACGGTGGTGATAGCGGATAACACAAACGCAATGGCAAATGTTAAAGACCCACTCGAGGACGTGATCTTGAACATGGAGATTGATGATATTCCAGAAATGGTGGAGTGTTTGAATACACTTCATGGCATGGGCTCATATTCTTATGAGCCGAGGAAGCTATCTCTTGATCTTGAAAATTGCAGAACTCCACCCACTAAACCATCCATTGAGGAGCCACCGGTGTTGGAGTTGAAACCACTTCCTCCTCACCTCAGGTATGAGTATCTTGGTCCTAATTTCACTTTTTCGGTTATTCTTTCTTCTTTCTTGACAAACGTGCAAGCGGACGCCACTTTGGAAGTTCTTCAAAAGAGCAAGAGGGCGATTGGATGGACTTTGGTGGATATTTTAGGTATTAGCCCCGCATTTTGCATGCACAAGATAATATTGGAGGAGGATGCGATACTGTCTCATAAACATCAAAGGAGACTCAATGAGACCATGCAAGAGGTGGTTAAGAAGGAAATCATCAAGTGGCTTGACGCCGGAGTGGTATATAAAATTTCTGATAGTTCGTGAACCTCTCCATTTCAGTGTATGCCAAAGAAGGGAGGAAAGACAGTAGCGACCAATGATAATAATGAGCTGATTCCCACTCGCACAGTGACGGGTTGGAGGGTTCGCATGAACTACCGAAAACTGAACAAGGTTACAAGAAAAGACCATTTTCCCTTGCCATTCTTGGATCAGATGCTTGACCGTCTGGCAGGCCGGGCATTCTATTATTTTCTAGATGGCCGTTCTGGCTATAACTAGATACTCTCCCTAGGACTAGGAAAATACAACCTTCACATGTCTGTATGTCACATTCGCATACTCGCGTATGCTATTTAGACTATGTAATGCTCCAGTGACCTTTCAAAGATGTATGGTTGCAATCTTCACCGATATGGTTGAGGACATATTAGAGGTCTTCATGAACGACTTTATTGTGCTCGGGGATTCATTTGGTGAATGTTTGAAAAATCTTGATCGTGTGTTGGCCCGTTATGAAGACACAAATTAAGTGCTCAATTGGGGGAAATGCCACTTTATGGTGGAGGAAGAAATTGTGTTGGGTCATAAAATTTCGAAAAGGGGGATCGAGGTTGACAAAACAAAAATTGAGGTGATCCCAACGCTTCCTCCCCCTAACTCTGTCAAAGGGGTGAGGGGTTTTCTAGGACACGCGGGTTCTTATTATAGATTCAATAAGAACTTTTCTAAGGTTGTGAATCCGTTGTAAAAGTTGTTGGAGAAGAATGCAAAATATGTGTTTGATGACAAGTGTATGGAGGCCTTCAAACTTCTAAAACAAAAGTTGATGACTACCCCCATCATATCCACACCCAATTAGAGCTTACCCTTTGAGCTCATGTGTGGCGCTAGTGAGTTGCAGTGGGGGCGGTCTTGGTCCAGAAAATCAGCAAATTATTCCATCCGGTGTATTATGCTAGCAAGACGATGGAGGTGCAAAGAAATTACACAGTCACCGAGAAAGAATTGTTTTCCATTGTATTTGCCATGGAGAATTTTCACCCATACCTTATGGGCGTCAAAGTGATAATCCATACCGATCAGGCCGCCCTTGGGTACTTGATGACTAAGAAGGTCTTAAAAGCAAGACTGATGAGATGAGTGCTTCTTCTACAAGAATTTTATTTTCAGATCCTTGATAGAAAAGGAAGTGAGAACCAAGTGGCGGACAACTTATTTATATTGGAGGAGGAAGAGAGGCCTTTGGATGGCCTTGAGATAAATTATTCTTTTTCGGACGAAAAACTCGTCTAAGTTTCTATGCTTGACATGCCATGGTTTGCCGACATTGCTAATTATTTGGTTACCTGTGTGGTCCCATGTGAGCTCTCTTCTAACCAAAGAAAGAAGCTTAAATGTGATTCTTTGGACTTATATTGGTATGAGCCATACCTTTTCAAAATTTGCATCGATGGTGTGATTCGCCGGTGTGTTCTCGAAGAAGAGCAATTGAGTATTGTGGAAGCTTGTCACTCTTCGCCCTATGGTGGTAATCATGGCGGGGCAAGGACGACGTCTAAAGTGTTGAGTTGTAGGTTCTACTGGCCTTCATTGTTCAAAGATACCGGTGATTATGTGAAAAGATGCGATGAGTGTCAACGTGCCGGAGGAATTTCAAAGAAAGATGAGATGCCCCTTAACACGATTCTTGAGGTTGACATTTTTTATGTTTAGGGGATCGACTTTATAGGACCATTCATGAGTTCTTGTGGCAACACTTACATTTTGGTAGAGGTGTATTACGTGTCAAAATGGGTCGAGGCCATCGCCTTACCAACAATGAAGCTCGTAGTGTGGTGGATTTCTTGAAAAAGAGCATTTTCACTAGGTTTGGCACACCCCGTGCCATAATTAGTGACAGTGGCTCTTATTTTTGCAATAAGGCTTTCGATTCTTTGCTTACCAAGTATGGGGTAAACCACAAAGTGACAACTCCCTATCATCCTCTCGCGAGTGGCCAAGTTGAAGTCTCAAATCGGGAAATCAAGAGTATTCTGTCCAAGACTGTCAATCACAATAGGACCAATTGGTCCAAGAAATTGGATGATGCTCTTTGGGCCTACCGTATAACATTCAAGACTCCGATTGGCATGTCACCATATCGGTTGGTTTTTGGAAAAGCATGCCATCTTCTAGTGGAATTAGAGCACAAGGCGATGTGGGCTTTGAAAAAGTCTAATTTAGAGTGGGATGTTGCAGCCAATCTCCCAGTTGAACAATTGAATGAGCTTGATTCTGGTTTCATGCATACTCCAGCTCATCCTTGTACAAGGATAAGATGAAGTATCTCCATGACAAGTATGCCCGGGGGAAAGAATTCAAAGTTGGTGATATGGTTCTTCTCTTAAGTTCCTGTTTAAGATTGTTTCCGGGAAAGCTTAAGTCCAAGTGGAATGGTCCTTTTGAAGTGGTTGGTGTTACTCCGTTCGGTGCCATTGATCTCAAAAACAAAAATTGTGAGGTATTCCGGGTCAATGGGCATTGAGTCAAGCATTATTTGGGCAAGTTTAATGATATCCACGTGGTGGCGGTGATTCATTTGAAGTTACTATGATGCTAACATGCATCATGTCACGACGTTAAATCAGGCGCTTCGTGGGAGGCAACCCATGTCTTTTGTTTTTCCTTATTTTTTTGTTGTAGAATAGGATTTTTGAGTTGATAGTTTGTGAAGTGTTGTAGGAATATTGTTGAACCAGTGCAATGAAAAATGTAAGAAATGAACAGTCTCTGAACAGCGCCCACGCGACTGCACCCCAAAATAGTGCGGTCTATGTGGGCTTGATAACTTGATTGTGCAAACTCAAAAGACACTACGCGGCCGTATACCACTTTTGTGCGGTCCGCATAGGAGGAATCAGAAATGGCCACTCTCTTGTAAATTTCCCATGCAGCCACAATCCAAATCAGTGCAGTCCGCGTGGGAATGGCCAAATTCATCAAGTTTTAGAAATTTCCCACGCGATCACATGTCAAATCAGTGCGGTCTGCGTGGGCTCTGTGCTTGACCTGAAGGGCAAAAATCCTGCACGGACCATGTGCCATTTTTGTGCGACCACGCAGGCAGGTGAGAACTGGGCCCCACGGCTATCTGTAAATAAACACTAGGGCCTCATTTTACTCTTTTCGCAAAATTTTATCAGAAATTACTCATCTACTATTCACTCGCTCAAATTAAGAAATCAACATCATTTTCACCAATTAACTAGTAACACCTTATCATCTAATTAAATTCTTAGTTCAATTTTTGTTATTTTCATTCAATCCCACTAGTAACTTCTTATTTTCTTTCTTCTTCTTCTTCTTAGTCGACTAATTAGATTAGGATTTGGGAAAGTTTGTTGTTCAATGGGCATATAAACTCCTGATAATAACTGAGTATGGACACTTAGGCTCTTTAATGTTGAATTTTTAACTAAAATGAACATTTGTGCCCGCCGGTTAATTTTCCATACGCGGCCGCACAACTTTCTTGTGCAGTCCGCATGTGTTTTAATAGGCAATGTGAGTACCCTCTCGTTGCGGACTGAGTCCACTTTTGTGCGGTCCGCGTGAATCCAACGCGATCGCGGTCCAAATCACTGTGGACCACGTGCCCAGATGTTCAGAGAGGGTGCTTTCTTTGAAATGTGATCTGTGCGGACCGCGTGCACTTTTGTGCGGTCCGCATGAACCCATTGCGGCCGCGGTCCAAATCAGTGTGGAACGCATGGCCAGTGGTTCAGAGAGTTAGAGTTTTTGGAGTTTGACATGTGCGGACCGCATCCTTTTTTGTGTGGTCCGTGTCACTGTATATGTGCGGCCGTGGTCCAAATCAATGCGGGCCGCATGACCAAAATTCAAAGAAGGTGAATCTTGATGCTCAACGTGTGCGGACCGCATCCATTTCTGGGTGGTCCATCTCCATCTTACGCGGCCGGAATCCAAAACATTGCGGTATGCGTAGGTACTTTCTGGGAATTATCTGTCAAACAATTTGGCTTGTGTGGACCGCATGACTTCTCTTTGCGGTCCGCGTGACCGCTGTCTGCAACATAAGTCTTGAAATTTTTATTTGATGCTATAACTGTGTGTTTCTCATTTTTTGCTTCTACTAACAACTTCGGACGTGTATGCTTTGCAGGCAATGGTGCAGAAACGGGGTGGTAAACAAATACAATGTGGGGGAACGGATAAACAACCCGGGAGGGGTGGTGCTTCCCGAGGGAAAACTGTGCGCAGAATAGTGAAACTCACTCCCAAAGATAAGGAGACACTGAAAAAGCAGAGAATGATCATTCGGGCAGCCGACAGGGCGGCTTCTCAAACTAGGAGTGAGTACGAACCCTCCAGGGACATCACTTCAGAGTCCATCCCCGACAATATGTCAATTGAGGTCCCCGTACCTGAGGCCTCTTCTTCGGAGGATGGAACCATGGCTACTTCCAAAAAACCAGTTAATGTACTCTTGAGCTCGTCAGATGAGTTCAGGACCGATGACGAAGAGGAGGGCCAATACACCACCTCTCCTATAAATTCAATATCATGGGAGAGTGCGGGGTATGCCGATGGAGGATAACCTAAGGTTGGGGGGATTGATAGAACAAGGAAGGCGGAGACTTGGGAGGACAAATTCATTAGTGAGGTGGCTTTCCACCGGTATAGCGAATGGCGGACAAAAAGAAAGCTTATTCTGGAGCGGTGTCTCATTGATGCCAACTTGCTCCCTTACAACCCTCACGTACAAGACCAATTCCATACGAGGGATGGCAGGGGCTTTTTTACGGAAAAGTTTGACAATGTAAACTAGCACATGGTGAAATAATTTTACAGCAATGTTCAGCATGTGGTTCGAGATACAAAAGCGACAAAGGTGAGGGACAAGACGGTAGTGTTTGACGGGAAATCATTGAATGATTTTCTGGGGTTTGGGGAAGAAGACGAGTCTCGGTACTTGGAATATCTTGCAATGAAAGAAGAAGTTCACCTGTGGTTAGTCGGGATTCTAGATGCTCCAGGTACAGTTCTTCTGTGGTTGAAGGCACAGGAGAAAATATATAGAAACACCCTCAACTATGAAGCCAAAGGATGGTTGACCTTCTTGTGCAATCAGCTAGACCCGACCACACATGATCATTCTGTTCCAGTTGATCGTGTTTTTCTTGTTACATCCATCATGGCAGAATTTCCGTTGAACTTCGGCAACATCATGTCTCGAGCGATCTCCCGTGTGGGGAACGAGACAAAGACCAACTACCCCTTCCCCAACATATTGATACCATACTTCCGGGAGATGAAAGTGAAAAAAAAAGAAATATGACATCATGGTGCCCCCGGTGAACCCGTATAGTTGGTATGATCAAAAGGGTCCGGATAACCCAAAGGGCTCCAAGAAGAGTCAAGCCTCTACATCCTCCGCAGCTGGCCAGTATGAAGAGCCAGTTGCCATTTGGTACACCTCTACTGAGATAGTGCCTCCAAGCCCATCCACGTTTCCTCTTACAGTCACAGATGACCCAGTGATTCCTGTGTCAAAGACTCACAGACTCACTGCCAATCAGCTCATGCACACACTTGCTAGTTTGAACAACCGGATGTCCGTTGTGACATCCAAGTTGTCCACACTAACCACTGCAGTTCAGGAAGAGAGACCCTGGTGACTGTTGAGGTGCCTGCCTCCATTTATGAGACTTTAAAGAAAATCCTGGACAACCAGGAAAAGATGATTTCGAAGCAGGAAAATTTGGAAAAGGCAGTTATAGAGCATAGCAAAGCTCTCAAAGACTTGGCTAAGGAGCACAGAAAGTTTAGAAAGACGAAGGCATCCAAGGAGTCGGTGGAAAAGTTGCAGGTAGAGGTAGACAAGTTGGTAGCGCATCAGCAACTACTTGACTTATTGTTTGCTGAGCCATCCGTAGAGCCATCGGATGTGCAGACACAGGAGGAGGAGAGGCCGAGGAAGAAGAAAAAGCTCCCCAACACTGAGGGAGTCGTGATAGCAGTGGCACTTGTTCAGGAGGGCTCATCCAGCAGTGCAGATACTGAGCCTCCTCCAGCCCAAGCAGCAGTTGAGCCAGATCAGGAGCAGGCACCGGATGTCCTAGTGGCACAGCAGTAGCAGGCTGAGGACCGGTCTGAGGTCCCGACCGGTATAGAGGACACGGGAGCCACTGACCAGCAGAGAGCAGCTCATGAGGCTTGAGGGGCTGCTTGTATATCCTTTGCTTGATTTTGATGATTTATTTGGTAGGTACCATTGGGGACAATCTCTTATTCGTGGGGGTATGGCCCCACTTTTTGTTTATATTTGGATGATTGTACATATTGACTACTTTCAGTACATTCGTAGTCTAGTTGATTTGTATATAACTTTTGACTCTGAACTCCCTTAGTTGTATATTCTACTTCCCCTTTGTACATATTCATTTGGCTTTCATTTGATCTTTCTTTTTATTTTCGTTATTTTCATTAAAAGTTTTCATTTAGCTGCAAAGTTACGGTCATAGCCTCTTTTTGTTTTGTTTTTGCATTGGCAATAAGCCATTGGTTTTCTTAATGCCATGGTTCTTTCCAAGGTAGAATGTTGTGCAAACTGGGTGTCTCTTCCTAATGATAGATAGCATGACAACTTTCTTAAGGGTTGAGTCATTTTTTATCTTTCTTTTGGATTTTCAAGTTTTTAGTAGTTAAGGGTACCTCAGGAAAGGCTTCAATTAGGCCTAGCACATTTGCCTTTGATCCTATAGTCAAAGCCACTAAGTTGTGTATAGAATGGTAATAGTTCTGAAATTGAGACTCTTGTATTGATCAAACAATCATTATATGGTCATGTTGGGCCATTGTGCGCTTAAATTGTATCTAAGTTCGTTACGGGCCCTCGACTCTGTTTTTGCTAATCCTTTAGTGCCTGTGGTAAGAACTCTATGTGTTGAGCCCAAGTACCGTGACGATGGCCTAGAACTTTACCCGAATGTTTGTTGAGGTGAAATAATTGGTAGAACTTGACTTGAGAAATGATCTTAAGCTCTCCCTAATCCAAAAGTACAAAATTGAACAATTCCATGACCTACCAATCAAATGATCCCTAGTTTACCCCTTTTGAGCCTCGAACCTTATTCCTTCATGAACCAAATTACAAGCCTATACCTGTTCTCAATTAGAACTTATCTTGGCACCCAAATCTTTCCTTGATTAGTGGCAAATGACTAAGTTTGGGGGAGGGAATCAAGAAAGGTATCAATGTGGTGGAAAGGCAAAAAAGCAAAAGAAAAGGTAGGCAATGAAAAAGAGAAAAGGACAAAAAGAAAGGTAAAAAGATAATAACAATCAAAAAGGGGATCAAAAGGACAACAAAAGTGAAAAAAAAGTGTGGAAAAGTATAAAAAAGGGAGAAAGGTGTTGAATTGCAAAAGAAAGAGCGATATTGCATTCCTCTAGCGTCGAAAGAAGTGAATTACTCAATTGAGTCAAGAAAGTGCCAAAATGAATCAAATGAAGTGCCTAAGGGAAGATTGAAACCATAGAAACAACATCATATCCTACCTATGCCGAATAGCCTTCATAATGACTCCGCAAATGCCCTCTGAGATCTTGAGTTGATAGAAGCCTACATTAGTGGATATAAACATGAAGGGGCAAGAATATGGTGTCTAAAGCATGTCTTAGAGGTGTTTCTTTGTGAGAGATAGAGAGAGTTTATTCACCTTGATTTGCGTGCAATTATTCTAAAAGGTGAGGTCACTTAAGAAAAGTCGAGGATGCGAGAGTCTAGGTTCCTCAATGACTAAAGTATTTGAGAAAGGTTCCTTGATGAGTTTTGTCAATCCTTGATGCTCTTGTGTCGCACTTGATCCACAAGTGTTCAAAGTGTTAAATATGTTAATGATACATATGCATTGAGGACAATTGTTAGTGCCAACTGAGGCTCGTTGAGGTAACCATAGGAAGAACAGGAATTACTGGGGTGTTTTTCATTGAGGGATAGGTCACATTTTTATTTGCTTGAGGACAAGCAAAGGTTTAGGTTTGGATGAGTTGATATCATTAATTTATACATGTTTGACACCCCTTCTTACCTGAGCTTTGTGCATAAACTGCTTTAAATTAGTCTTAAATTGCATACAAAGTGCGTTTGGTTACAGGTTTGAGCAACGAGATGATATATATCACAAATCAGCTCAAAATATGAGAGAAATATGCCAAGCGCCAACAGATAACTCAAGTGGGAAGAAGGTCACATGTGCGGACCACACTGTTCTGATGTGCGGCCGCACATTATTGTTCTGCAAGAAGAATTGTTAAGGTTGACCTGCGCAGACCGCACTATTTTTGTGTGATCAGAGAGTCACCAAAACAGAGGAAAACCCACGCGGACCACATTCATTTCCACGAGGTTCGCACTGATAAAAGACTAGATGTTCAGAAACTGAAGGCAACAGGCCTACGTGGCCGCACATCAAAATAGAACGGTCTACATGGTTGAAGTTAAGAGAACCAACAAGATTGGGATAACCTCTTATGCAGCCACATTCCATTTCCACGCGGACCGTATTACTATAGTTGTGCGGCCGCGTGTCATTTCCACGCGGTCCGTACAACATGACCTATGCGGCCGCATGTCATTTCTATGCGGTCTGCTTCCTCAAGTCCATAAGCCAGATTTGAAGACCACAAGCCCTATAAGGCTGCATGACATTTCTATACATTCCACAATAGATCCTCAGAGGCATTTTTGTCTAGTTTTTCCTATGTAGTATAAATAGAACACTTTAGTTTTATAGGTCAAGTTTTATCATTCTCTGTAGTAGCTGAGCTCGAGACTCTTGATATTAGCCTATTTTAGGCAATTTTCTCTTGTAATTAGCATGGATTCAAGTAGATTAATCTTGTAGTTAATGTTTATGTTGCTTTCTTCTAGTATTTCTTCTTTTTCTGCTTGTTCCATGTCTAGCTAAACCCATTATCTAGGGTTGTGGCTCAACCCTAGTATGGGTAATTAATGGTTATTCTTGATTAATGCTTGGATGATATTGGGTGTTTGGAATTGGGTTGTTTGTATGATTTTACTTAGATTTGGTGGTTGCAAACACTAAGTCAAGCTTAGGGATTTTGACTCTTCTTGATAAAGATAGTCTATGACCTCACATTCAACCTAAAAAGGATTTAGGATGGACCCGTGAGAATGGTAGTCCCAAGTAATGGGTTAAACCTCGAAAGAATAATCACCCTACTTAAACCTTAAATTTCTTGGAAAAATTAGCCTACCCAATTGGTCTCGAGAGGAGTCAATTGGGTAAAATCACTCTCACAACCGAGAGGTGTGAGAGTGAATGCTAAAGTACAACGGTTGTCCATATTACCCATAATTATCATCCTTGTGTTAAAATTTTATACCCGTTAGTTAGCCACCTGGGTGAGTGTCATGACCCTAATGCCTTTCTCTTATTTCATAAATCTAGCATTATAAAATAGAATAATTTTAGCTTACAATAGTAGTGATAACTTTAGTTGATAACAAAAAGAAAACCCAAAAATGATAAAAGACCAATTAGAAGTCAAAACGCATTTCTAGACTAGCAAATACATCAACTCCAAATTAAAGTTCCCTGTTGAATTATCGACCCCGATACACTATTGGGTTATTATTAGTCACACCCACTAATTCTTAGGTTTGAGTTCGCACCGATCATAGTCCAATTTCTGAGAACAACTCCCTTCTCCACAGTCTGACTAGTGAGGCCTTCTTCCTCCTCCTCCTCAATTATGGAACCATTGTCCATGTCCTCATCTTCCAAGAGCAAATTCTTCCACTTATCTAGTCTGTCTTCTTCTGCAATCCCCATATTTTGTCGGCCTAGTGGAAAGCTTGTTCGAAACATGGCACTGGTTGCTCAAGAGGGTAATATGGTCCACACCATTGAGGCGGCCAATCCATGTACTCTTTCCATGTGTACTGATATCCCAGTAGAAAAGTAGTACCATGATTTTTAGTTGTATTGGCTTGGTGACACCTTGGAGGTTCTTCCCAAACCTTTGCCGGGTTCATATTCGAACTATGCTAGGATGCTTTCTATCATTTTACCCCACCACTTATTCTTATCGATAGCATTGATCCGTTTGATGTGATAATAGGTTTCCCCTCCTAGCCTTCTTCTATGTCTAATGGCCAAGATGGCTTGAATAGTGTAGGTTCGGTTGCTTTCATCTCCATGAATGATTACTTCCTGATGGTTCCATTCAAACTTCATGGATTGATGTAGTGAGGAAGGCATGGCTCCAGCAGAATAGATCCATGGTCGGCCCATCAGAAGATTATATGACGCTGGTATGTCAAGAACCTGAAATTCAACGTCGAACCAAGTTGGCCACAACTACAAGAAAAGGTTGATTTCCCTGATTGTGGCCCTCTAGGACCCATCGAAAGCCTTCACATATATGCTTCCCGTCTGTATTACATTTTATAACCTTTTCGGGGTGTCCAATGGGCAAATATTTAGGCTCTAACCTCCATTAACAAAGACCCTGGAGATGAAATCGCCTTCAAATTGCATTATGATATGCAATGCCCGATTGTGATTCAAGCCATCGGGTGGTAGCTCATCTTCGTGGAAGATAATCTTATGGCTCTCCAGCACTTGTCCGACCATGTTGGTCGTTTCTCGACCAGTGATGTTATTGGGCACATAAGCCTCACTCAAAACTTTCATCAAGGCATTCTTGTGTGCCTCTAAATTCTACAATAGTGACAGGATAGATATTCGAGCAAGGACTTTATTCAGACGGTCAACAACAGAATATTCCTTTGCCTTTACTTTCCTCCACAGGTCATCTAGCCCGGTCTTAATGATAGACTGCCTATTAGTGGCATCCTTACTTGATCCTCCCAAATGTTCCTGTGTATAGACTATTCCAATTCAAGTCATTCTTTCTATGGCGTAAAATTCCTCTATCTTAGTATTTACTTTTCGCCGAACTTCAACAACATAATCCCAAGGTATTTTATTTGAGTTCAATGGGATTGTGGTAAGTGATGGTTGGTGGCTACAGAATTTGTTGATGATGACATTGTGGAGGAGTTGGTATTGGCAGCGGATTGATATTTTGGGGGTGGAGTTGCATATTGATTTGGTGCGGTAGGATTTTGTGGTTGTTGGTTTTGTGTGTTTTGTTGGTAGATATCAGGGACGTTAATGGTGAGTGACAAATTTGCAAAGTTTCGAACCTTCTCAAGTTCTCCTTGCAATTCAAATATCTTTTGTTACATTCTCAGATCCAGATCATTTGGGGTGGAGTACTACAACCGCCTAATGTTTTTAGCGTTCTTTAACATTTTCCTTTCGAATTCCACTTAAGTCGTCCATCTTTGTCTTTCATTTGCCCTCTATGTTGCTTGGAGTATGTCGTTGTGGAGGTCCTCGGAATCTGGTATGATATATTGATGAGGCCAATATGATTGAACCAAGCTAGGGGGATGGGAATAAACAAAAATAAGGAAAAACAAAAGGTAACAAGTTGGCGAGGATTCTGAAACTTTTTCAGTATTTAAAAAAATATTGCAAAATGTAAACTCGTGTCCTATTTTGGGAACCCCGTTTTGCACGAGGGAGGCCTAGCGATAAATAAACTTAGAGAACTTTTAATGCCAATAAGTGATTCATATCACAATATAAAAATAGTCGAATCTGAAAACCACACTAAGATAATAATAAACTCAGTCACTAATGGAACTTGGCCTTATTACATTTTAGGAAAAGCAAGTAAACCTAGCCTATTTTGTCCAAGAAGTACTTTCCCTAGATTGAATGCTCTCGTTTATCAAATCCTCCAGTTCGCGTAGGTTCACCAGTAGAAATACCTTTGTCAAATATTCTCCTTCATTTCCCCCAGTGTTTTGGAAATCAGTGACTCTTTTCCTCACTTTTCCTTCCAATTCAAACATGTTATATTCCAGATATTCCATCTTATCGCTGGATTTGGTGGCCCTCTCCTTCCATTCACCGATTAGGTCATCTGATGGAAGATTCCTCCACCAATCTAGAAAGATTGAGGGTATGCTAACAATACCGAATATGGGGACCTCGTCCCTTATTTTATGCAAAACAAAAGGGTTAGACCTTACCCCCACCAGACTCGACTATTTATACATTTATGATCAACATATCGGCATTTAATTTTCCAAATTAATGCATATAACATGGTTGTGTCCGTTGGGATTATGGAGAACCCGATGAACATTGGATAAGGCTTATCTTAATGGATCATTTTGTGGACAACATAATTGATCGGACTAGGTTTGACCATGATGCATGCACAATTTTAACTAGAGTAAGGCTAGTATGAGGTTTTAGACTAGTATCCTGTAGCGGACAACTCGAGGGGAAAGGCACGGAATTGTCGACTGCACCACTAATTGACTGGTTTACCGTAAATAAGTCTTTCCAAATTTTAGGGTACTAAATAGGAAGAGCACAACCACTCATTAAAGCGTTGCTATAGGATTTGACACGCACGAGCGGAATATGATGTGGAGCATGATTTATGCAGCAATTAATAACATGTAGTCAAGTATTTTCACGTAGGAAAAATAAATACGATATTTAAATAATTGAAAGACAGTTACAAGAAAAGGGAAACAAAGAGATAATCAGTTTCAGAACAATAAGGAAATCATAATTTCTTAAAAATGGACAGTTAGATTAAAATAAGGGAGAAGGGTACGTGATAAACCAGGCTTGATATAATTTGTAAAAGACAAGTTTGTTATGGTAAGAGCCTAAAGGTATCCCCAGTAGAGTCGTCATGCTTCCACGCCCCTTTTTTTTCCTGTGCGGAGAGTGGTCCGGGTTTTGACATTCCATGGGGTGTAATAACTCCTTTCCTTTTTGGAAATTGGGTATTTGAAGAGTCTTCACCTAACAGATTAAGGTTTGTTAGGGCAATAAAGTGATTAACTCTTGGATTTGTTTGTGTTACTAGAGTTCTAGGGTAAGGGCTCGAAATAACCTCAAGGAGAATGAGTTAGGCACCCCTCTTGGTCCACAATTGTGGGTCCTTTTCATATTTACATTCAAAAATTATACCATTAAAAATAAATAGTCGAATCAAATAGATTGCAAGTAAAACACGTTGGATAACTCATGTAATAAGATAAATATTTTTGAACAAGTTCTATAAAACAAAGGTTTTAAATAGAAGAAGGAAGTTTTGAAAAGGAGGGGTCCTAGGTTGGTTAGCCTATAGGATAACCTCCACACAATATCTGATAAACACTCCTCGATGAGGGGCTACAAGTGACATTAGCAACTAGTCATCATATCCCATATCTACCCTTCTCATCCCCTCAGTGGTCATTTAAATCGAGTGTTTGGTCTACAATTTCTATCGCGTGCAGTTACCCATCCTTCTTTATAATCCTGGAGGGATTTAGGACCTCTATCAATAGGTGGTACTAGACAGACCCCTAACGTTCTAAAGGTGAAAATACGAAGGTGACAGGCAAAAACAATTAGGACTTTTTGCAAATAAGGACAAAAGGGAGCAATTAGAGCTCAAAGTTTCCTCCTCAAACAAGGCACACAAACAACACGACTCAAGAACAAATAAGGGACTTTGTTAAACAATATCCTAAGGCATGGTGTCTAAGTGAATGTACAGAAAATAGGTAGTTTGTTTCTAAAACTTTGAAATAATGGCCTTATTAGTGGCCTACTGATTTTAAAGCTTGTTTAAGCCAAGAGAACATTAAGTCATAAAAATAGTTTCAGAATTGCAAGTTTTGAAAACGTCCTACAGGCTTGCCAATACGCGAAATACTAATGAGTACATTTTATAAAGTGAAACAAAGCATATTTTGAAACGGACTCTTTAATCCTTATAGACATGCTCTCTGATAGTAAATAAAAGAGGTTTTAAAGAACTCGTTTCAAGGAAATATAAAGCACTCAATTAAATCAATTTAGAAGCGAGCTAATCGTTAACCAGATTAATTTATTTAAAACCAAACTAGTTTAGATATATAGGAAGAATCTGATGTTGTTTTCTATTGGCATGATATCTAATTTTTATTACTGATTTTGAAGACTTCCGGGCATGATGATACATGGAAACATACATAAACACTTGTTATAACAGTATTCCGATTGGGATTATATCTAATAGGCATGAAACCTACTTGTGAACCTAATTTTAAGACTCGTAAACATGATTTCTACTATGGAATCACTTGAAAACCTGTAGACATGATTTCTTACATGACAAGATATAAAAGTCCTACAGGCATGGTTTCTACTTGTAAGGGCAAACACAGCAAATTATAAAGTCCTATAGGCATGGTTTCTAGCCGAGGTACCCCACAAATATGTAACTACCCACCTTTTTTACTAATTACCCCAAAATTTGTTTACAAGTTTTTATAGACCAAATGAATGAATTACATAAGTAGATAAGAAAATAAGAAGTTATTCCATAGGGGGGTTTTAATTAGGCCTAGGTTTCCAAAGCCTCCAACAACCTCAAATGCCTCAACTCCATAGACAAAGACATAGTCTAGGTTCATCAGAGTTGCCTAAGGATCTCAAGGATCCCGGACTGTGTTTACACCTAGATTTTGTAACAAAAATTGAATAATTGCAGTGTGGAAGGGACAACCTCTGTATGCCAGAGTACAAAGGGTACTCAAGAGGATCGCAAGGCAGTACACTTACTGGAGGTCTCAGAACTTATTGACTTAGGAGTAGAGTGAACATGCTTGACACAAGTTGAAAAGGTTTTAGTGGGTAAAATGTATTAATGGGAAGTTTTTTTGAAATAATTTAGTAACACAATAGAGACAGTTTGAAAATAGAGTGGAGTAGTACACAACAATCCAAACACAATACCTTTAAGATAGGTTCATACACAGGCAGAAGTCACAAAACCAAAGCAAGTTCAGTAGCCACAAACAAGGGTCAAGGGATTTGGGGATACATAGAACACATGATTGTAAATACATAACAAGAAACGATCTTAGGAATTGGTATAGACATGCTCACATACAACTGATCAGACATAGTCACAGAACCAGCAATTGTTATGGCGGTTCAGTATACATAACATGATTTAAGAATCAATCCCAAATTCACACAATTCAGAATCAATCAGTAATGAAATCAAGGTAAGTAGTACCTTTAATTGTGGAGTCAACTTTAAATAGTAATAAATATGTGTCAAATAAGGAAGAAAATCGCATAATGCTGAGCATAACGAATAAGGAAATATTTTCTGCATAGTACAAGTACACAACATGTAATGAAGGCTAGGTTTAACATATATTAATCAAGAAAAAGACTTAAGAAATTAATTAATAGCATAATTGACTGTAGAATAAGGTTAGAAAATATTCTACAAGGTTAGAAAATATTCTACAAGGTTAAAAATCAGTAGAGATATTATGTGAAATCAGTGAAAGATCAATCATGAGGACTCACGAATTCAAAAGAAGATAATACCACTGATTTAGCACAACTTTATAAGAACAAGCACATAGTAAGCAATAACCAGAACTCTAAGAGGTCGAGTAGGACAAAATCATATATAAATTAGGAATTCATTTAGAGCGTAGCCTGAATTAGCAGAATAAACATGATACAGGTAAGAAAAATGAAGAATCAGAAACATAGGTGAAAAATAGGGTATTATTACCTAATAGGTAGGGATAACCATAATTTGGAACCTTAACAAGCAATCATAGGGTAAAATCACATAATCACATAAACACACAGATTAATTGAACACGTTATAAAAACAAAACTCAAAAACCCTATATTAGAACTAAGAAATTAGGGTTTTCAACATAGGCAAGTTGAAGAGGCAGTAAAATCATAGAATCATTCAAAATATGCAAGATATAGAAGTTTAAACATAAAGAATCGGTTTAAACAAAGTTTTAGAAGAAGTTCCGAAAACTCTAATTTGAGAAAAAAGGTTAAAACACTATGAAACCAATGATTCTAGTAAAGAGTTATAAGTATAGTGCAAAACATCAAAGAAACATACTCAAGTCGTTTAAAATCATACAGATCTAGGAGTTGTAAGAAAAAATTATGGTTTCAGAAGAAACCCAAAAAGAGATGAAAGAACCAGTCTAAAATCTCAAGGATTGTAACAAGCACAACATGATTTCCCTTGAAATTATAGTGAAGTGGCCAAGAACAACATGGTGCCCGTATTTGTTCTACTATTCCGAGCTGCTGGGAGGAATTTTTCGGAGTTCTGAAGAGTTTTGGGACACTAAATCCCTAAATGAGAGCGTTAGTTTTGGAAATTTGAATGTGGTCGAAACAGTGTGAAGACCTCCTCAAATGTTAATTCTGGTGGTTCTATTAGCTACGTTGGGTGATTTTTGGTTTAGGAGCGTGTTGAGATTATGTTTTGGAGCTCCTTAGTAAATTAAGGCTTGAAATGCCAAAAGTCAAATTTTTGAAGTTTGCGGTTCTATAGTGAGATTTTGATCTGAGGGTCAGAATAGAGTTCCAGAAGTTGGATTAGCTCCGTAGTGTTGAATGTGACGTGTGTGTGAAATTTAATGTCATTCGTACGACATTTGATAGACTTTTTGATCGAAATTGTATTTTGAGTGTTTTTTGAAGTTCTTAGGCTGGAATCCATGGTTAATTCAATTTTTTGATGTTGTCTTAGGTATATTAAGGATTGCTATAAATTTGGCAAGTGGTATATAACTTGTTTGTACTTTTGATTGAGTTCCCGGGGGCCTCGGGGTGATTTCTGGTGGTTAACAAAAAGTTAAGAGTTAGAGTGTGCAGCTGAAGCTGCTAGTTTTCTATCATAGCTACACCTGCGGATTGGGGACCGCTTGTCTGGAGCTACAGAAATTGTTGGGAGACTGCACATGCGGCCTAGAGGAAAAGACTGAAAGCGTAGATGCAGATGTCTAACCGCACCTGCGAGCCTGCAGATGAAGTGACAGGACCGCAGATGCAGAAAAGGTGAATTAGTGAGAAACTGCAGAAGCAGTGATTTTGCGCAGGAGCAGCCCTGCATGTCCGAAAGTCTAGGCCACAGATGCGGTATCACTTGGTAGAACATATAAGTAGTTGCCTTCGCAAATTTGAGTTATTTTCATCTTTTTGCCAACGGGAAGAAGCCTTGGGGAGCATTTTTAAGGGGGATTTTTAGAGAAATTCATTGGGGTAAGGTCTTTGATCCCTAAACTCTTTATTGGGGGTGATTTTTATCATTATTAACATGAAAATTTAAGGTAAATTAGCGGTGATTTGGGGGTTAGGGATTAATTTATTAGAGACATTTGAATGATGGTTTGAGGGACCATTTGAGGTCCAATTTTGGTACTTTTGGTTTGATTGAACTCGTGAGAGTGTGACTATTCTGGAAATGTAAATTTTTCCCGATTTTGAGATGTGGGCCTGAGGGGCTTTTTGGTTATTTTACCTAATTTTACGTATTATCTTAGGATTTAATTGTAGAATTATTTAGTTGAAGTGTTATTTACGTTGTGCAATTGAATTTAATAGATTTAGGCCATTTGGAGTCGAGTACCCGTGGCAAGAACGTGGCTTTTTTTGTTGATTTGACCCGGTTCAAGATAAGTGGCTTGCCTAACCTTGTGTGGGGGACCTCCCCCTTAGGATTTGGTATTATTGATAATCGAAATGCCTTGTACGAGAGGTGACGAGTGCGTACTTGTGCTAATTGTTGAAAATCCGATTTTCATTAAGTACTCACTAGTATGTTTCCCTTCCTGTTTATATTACTTTCACTTTAAGCCTGTTGTTAGCTTAGGAAAGCATGTCTAATTTATTTAATTTCTTTATTTGCTCAAACTATTTTACCTGGATTCTGTACAGCATGCTAGGTTAGAATTATTTGTTTGCCTTAATATGAAATTGGCATTGCTGAATATTATTCCTGTTGCTACTGTGTATTTACATTTGGGACTACGGATGTGGAATTCTGGTAACTTCCCCTTTTCTGTTTATTTGGTACTACGGATATGAGATTCTAGTATATCTCCCTTATCTATTTATTTAGGTCTACGAATGTGGGATTCCGGTAGATCCCCCTGCACACTTATACGGAACTACTAGACTGTACCTGGTAGATTACCCTAGTATTGGGTATTTATATTTGGGACTACAGATCGGGATTCCGGTGGATTCCCACGCATTGATAGTTGGACTATGGGACGGGATCTCGAGATATCCTTCGAATATATATGATGGACTACGGGACGATATACAGGGAGATCTACTGGATAGTTGTAATTGGGACTACACAATGGAATCCTAGAAGGGGCCCCGGTTGTTACCACTGTGTTGAACTGTATTTCTTTCCCGTGATTTGTTGTGTCTATGTTCTAGTTGTTGTTCTATTAATTCTATGTTATTTCTTGTTATTGCACTTATTTATATTGTTTTATTCTAAACTGGTAACCCCTATGTTTTATTTAATCTCAGTAAGGCCCTGACCTTCTTCGTCACTGCCAGATCAAGATTAGGCTTGGCACATACTAAGTAGCACTATGGTGTACTCACACCCTTTTGCGCATGTTTTTCATGTACAGATCCAGGTACTTTCACTCAGTCTTATCATCCTTGAGGAATGACGCTTTTGTAGAGACTTCGAGTTATATCTTCCGCCTCTATAGACTGAGGAGTCCCTTTCTATCTTTTTGTAATAGCATAGTCGTTCAATATTTCCCTTTTGTTAGACATTTTTTGAGTTAGAGCTTCTTATGTATCTCATATCTTGTGATTCATGGGGTTCTGGATTTTGGGAGTGTTAGGTTGAGATTTGGTACTGTTAGTGTGCCAAATGGCATTAAACACATATTTCCCTTTGTCATTTCTGTTCTATATTTTTTTTTTTGCAAATTGTTTCTTTTCTGCATTATCCTAATGTTAGGCTTACATTAGGAAATTCCACTTCATTCGATTTCCCATTCGGCGAGTTTTTTGACATCACAATCCTAAAAATCTGTCTTCCATTATCTCATGGATGGTGAGGACACATACTACCAGAGATGATCAGACACCCGCTCCCCCTACTGCAACCTTCACAGGACGAGGCGGGGGTAGAGGCTGAGGACGTGCATGTTGTGCAGCCAGAGCACCCGTGAGAGCTGCCATGGAGGTACCACCAGCAGATCTAGTCAGAGTCCAGGTACCTTATATGCTTAATACTACTACTACTCCAGCACTTCAAGAGACTCTGGCAAAGTTCATGAGCATGTAAACCACTTAGGCTAAGGTAGGGTTTCTTCCCCGTGCTGCAGCTACATCTCAAGAAAGTGGAGGAACACAGACTCCCACATCCCACACTCTTGAGCAGTGAGTGCTTGTTGATCAGGTCCTAGAAAATATTCCTGTACAACTTGTAGTCCCATGTCAGCCTGAGGATGGGGCAGCGGCTTCAAATGATGAGCAGCGGAGACTTGAGAGGTTCAAGAAATATGATCCTCGTGTATTCAGTTGGTTAGCATCAGATGATTCCTTAGGATTTCTAGATACGCTCTACCATATTCTTCATACCATAGGTATATCAGGATCGAGCGGGGTTTGCTTCACTACTTTCCAGCTTCGAGGAGCTGACTATGAGTGCTGGCGTACCTATGAGTTAGACAATCCAGACGAAGCTGCTTCCATAACTTCGACCCAGTTTTCAGATATGTTCCTGAGGGAGTATGTCCCTTAGGTACTCAGGAACGCATGGTGCACGGAATTTGAGCATTTGTGCTAGGGTACTATGACTATCTCGGAGTATGTTGTCTGTTTCACCTGCTTGGCTAGACATGCAGCAGCCTTGGTTTCTACGATTCACGAAAGGGTTCACGGGTTTATTGAGGGCTTATTCCTAACATGAGGTCTAGCATGGCTCACGAGTTGAAGATGGATATTCATTATCATCGGGTGGTGATAATTGATATGAGAATTGAGGGTATGCATGCTAGGGATAGAGAGGAGAGGGAGGCCAAGAGGTCTCGAGAGTCGGGCCATTACTCTTGTGCCCGTGCCCCAGCTGCAGGTCGTCATGGTAGGGATTATATGTGTTGTCTCGTTCATTCAGCTCATCAAACAGCTAGTGGTGGTATTCCAACTCCTCGTAGGCATCGGGAGACTTATTACGCACCTCCGGGGTGCTTTCAGCGGTCTGTCCAGCAGACCTGGCCTAAGCGAGTCAAATCCGCCACTTCCTCCCAGAACTTGTTTTGACTGTGGTGACACACGTTGTGAGCACGTAATTTTTGTTCTATATGAATTACTCTCATAGTTTAAAAAAATAATTTTTTTCATTATTTGTAACTTTATGGATTTTCGGGGCATTTTCTGTTAATTGTTTGCATTTGTCTGTACATTTTTTATATTTGTTTAAAATTAATGAAAAATACAAAAAAAAAGGGTGTTGCATGTGCATTTAGAAGTTAATTTTGTAATTTTATAATTGTTCAGTAATTAACTCGTTTTAAATAAAATAAAATGACCAAAAAATAGTTTAATTTGCAGTTTTCATTCTAAATTTAAATTGTTTGGTTAATTCATTTTGATAATTATTATTTAGGCTTAATTAGTGTTTTTAGTTCAATTAGGTTCTAGGAATTAATTTAGATTTAATTATTATTTTGGAAAAAAAAGAGAAAAGAAGAACAACAAAAAGAATTAAGTTTGGAAAAGGGAAAAGATTTTGAAAAGAAAGAGAGATGAGATTCTATATTTGGGCCAAAGTTAATCAAAATTTTCATGCCCAGACCAAAATCACCCAAACCCACCCCAAACCCGTCCAATAAATGCCTCAACCCGGTCCAGCCCCGTTCTCCCAACCAAATGATGCCACTTCACCTAACAAAATCCCAGCCGTTGATCTTTTGTGATCCAACAATTGGGAACTAAATCCCTATCTCCCATTTATATGTCTGAAATCCTAAGAGACGTTTCAATATCCATCTCCAAACATCTCACGTTTCCATCTATGTTCCTCAACCATAATCGGCCATGGATGATGGTGTTTCATACTGAATCCATAAACCACTCTCCTCAAATCCACCTTAGGTCTCTCGAATCTGGAATCCAAAATCGGAATTTGTAGAGACCCAAGTTCTAGGTTATTGCACATGGATCTCTGCTCTACCTTTCTTGCGTTTTGGCCTGGATTCGTCCCTTAATAACGATGTTTGTGGTTTTTGGAAACAAAATCAAAGGTTCAAGTCTCGGGTTCGATTCTTTCTAAATGGGTAAATTCTCTTTCATCCCTTGTGATTTTCTTTCAACATCTTCATCTTCCTCTTTGTCCCTTCTCTTGAGAGGGTCAAAATTCATGTGGGTCTCTAGGGCAGAACTTGTTTTTTTCATATTCCTATGTTAATTGAACTAGTTAGTTTCTTAATCCACTATGTTTTCTTGTTATTTGTGTTTGTTTTAGTGATTGTATTGATAAACTTTAATGTTTCGGTATCAGTTTAGTGGCCTAGTCACTAAGTTTATGTCCGTAATTAATTTGCTGTTATAAATTTAGATTGGTTAATTAATTAATTTTGCCTTTGCTTCGGTTTTTATGTGAGAAATAACTTCAGGCCTCTTCATTTGGGAAAATTGGTTCTAGCCCTAATTTGGGTCCATATGGGTTGCAATTGGTTTGCAAGAAGCATCAAGCCCTGTTTTGAGATTCAATTTGGGGGTCTGTGAACCAACTAGCTTGACCAGTTGGCCCAGGGGGCGTTAAGGGGTAATAAACTAAGGTTTGAAGGGTAGTATAGGCAACACACTTAGGGAATCTTAGTGTAAATGCCTAGGAAGCTTCTAGTAGGGAGGTTCTTTTTCAATTTTCGGTTTTTGGTAGTAGAACTTGAGTAACAAGTCTGAATTTTAGCGTGTCCTAAGCTAAAACAAGAAATTAAAAAAGGACCTAAGGGGTAAGCTAAAATTAGCTGGGCTCCCCCAATTGCTTGCCTATTAAGTAATGTTGATCTTGTCTTGCAACAGGTCAGATTTGAATAGCTAAAATGTAGAGAAATATAGGTATCTGAAAACATCAAAAAAAATTCACTGTTCTATTAGAGAAAATCCCTTAAATTCCTGAGATATTCATTCTGAAATAATCCATTAGCAACAGAAGGTTTATAATGAGTTGAATCTGCTTGGTATTCAACTGTTTAGGTCATTTTGGGTTGCTTTTTAACTGATGTACTTTATTGAATACTATTGTTGGTTCGAAATTGCTTCAAAGTTGATCATTCCTTGTTTATTCTTGGGCTAGTACCTGTGTTGTGTTGCTTTTGTTGTGCATTAAGCTGAACCCACTGATTCTAAGCTATTCTTTATCTCTATCCTTTTCCAGGTATTCATCTCACCTTCAATGTATGAAAAATGGATGAAAGTGAAGATTAGTTCCTTTAAATAAAGATTTATCCCATAGTAGTTGTTATTCAATGTTTTTGCACCTTTACAGTTGTTTAGATTAGTTTGATCTTCTTATGCTTCTTTATACTTATTCTGAATATGAACTACTATGGTGGTATTAATTAGTTGTTCAAGCATTGCTTGGAAGTTGTATATGTCCATAAGATTGGAACACTAGTCTATCTGACAATCAGTGCATAGGCCAGTTTCTAGATACATATTATTGAAAGGAGTATGTCTAAAGTTATGTCGTCCATGTGATCATGTAAATAAGTGTTTCAGTGAATTATTTTTTCAGTTTTAATATATGAACAATCACCTTGAGAATGTCTTAAATCGGGATTAGAAAATTGTTGAACTGTTCTGTTTTGGAAACGAAGGTTTAGAAAAAATGAATGTGTTTCATTTAATCTCCACAATATCTTATTAATTAGTTCATCAGTATGTGTTTGGCTTGAATATGAACATGAATCTGGACTTCTTATTTGGACCTAAGTACTTTTGCAAAGTTGTTAAGTTTAATTAGAATTTGGTTTGTACATTGCATGGACAAAGGGCTGAATTTTGAGTCAATCATTTCAGTAACATGCTAGTTTGGTATTGCCGAATTTCTACCTGGGTTCTTGAGTGCTAAAGACTATGAATCAAACTGATTTAAAAATCAAAATCTTGAAAGTTCAGTGGTCTGCTTTGCACTCATTTTCTCAAGGGCTTGTGTCAATATTTTAATTTCATATACTATATGTGTGAATGGAGATTCGGACTTGAGTCGATTCAGATTTAGCTCTTAACGTTTTCAGCCATCCTATGGGCTTTGGACCACGAATCCATGTGAGTGAAAAGTGATTGGTCTTATTAGCAACAACAGGCTATTGGGCCTCATATCTAGCCCAATTTGGTTTTCAACTGTTGGCCATTTCATAAAAGTAATTGTCTCTTTATTTTGTTATATGATTAATAGCCCTTTAATTAATTAATTAGAACTTTAGTTATGGCTAGTGTTAATTATTTAAGTGCCTTCATTAGAATAGGAATTGAACCATAATGGACAATAATAACTCATGAATCTCTGAATTTTAGTTAGGACATCCTTTAAAATAAATTTGAGGTGCGCCGCGCCAAAATAAAACGACAAATGTGTTGCCCTCGTACATTTATTTCTTTAAAATACTTAGAACTCGGGGCGTTCCATTTAGTTAATTTCCATGGTTCTTCGCAAAATTAACAACGCGTTAGTTGCATTAGGCATGTTCTTTAATAATATTACATTCTTAAACTCGCGTGCACATTTATTTAACCCAAATCCAAATCTCAAATATCTTAAAATATGTCAAAGACCACGGGTGCATTTATGTGACGTTGTTTGAGAAGTATTTTAATAACGTTGCAATTTTCTCTATAAATGAATAAAAGCGGTTTTTAAAGTAAAATTTCACCTAGATTCAAAATGTTTAAAATCAGATAATTAAGCCAAATATGACGGTTGAGCAAGCGTGCTAGAAGCACTAAACTCGAGAATTCCTACCACCTTCTCCGGGGTTAACGAAATTCCTTACCCGTATTTTTAGTTTGCGGACTGTTAAATTAAGTCAATCTTTTCCTCAGTTCGGGATTCAGCCGATGACTTGGGACACTATAAATCTCCCAAGTGGCGACTCTGAATCTCTTAATAAACGGAACCCATTTCTATTGTCCTTTTATTGGAAAAAGTCCCTTATGCCCTTTCGGGGGTGTAAGAAAAAGGAGGTGTGACACACACCATATGGTGAGGGATTGACCCAAACGTGGGAGGAGTGCACCTCTATAGACTTCTTTGCCACAACGTACCCCACAGAGTTCTGAAACTATGGTTACATCTCTAGTTGCTAACCCACCTGCTCAACTAGCTAAAGGTGGAGGTAAGGGAGGTAGAGGTTGTTCTGGAGAAGGAGGCCAGACCAGATATTATGCCCTTCCTGCCCGCACCGAGGCTGTCACCTCCAATTATGTGATGACATGTATTGTCCTGGTTTGTCATAGAGATGCATCTGTTTTATTTGATCTAGGCTCCACCTATTCTTATGTTTCTTCTTGTTTTTCTTCGCATTGGGTGTGTCTCGGGATTATTGAGTCCCCTTGTTTATGTTTTTACTCATGTGGGAGATTCTCTTTTTGTGGACTGCGTTCATCGGTCGTATTTGGTTGCGCTTAGTGGTTTTGAGACCCGAGCCAATTTATTGTTGCGCAGCATGGTAGATTTGATATTATTTTGGGCATGTACTGATTTTCGCCCCATTATGCTATTGTTGATTATAATGCCAAAACCGTGACGTTGGCTGTGCCAGATGTACCGTGTGTTAAGTGGAGGGGTGCTTTAGATCACACCCCCAGCATAGTTATTTCTTTCCTTAAGGCTCAAAGGATGGTAGAGAAGGGGTGTGACGCATATCTAGCTTATGTGTGAGGTGTCAGTATTGATAACCCTTCAATTGATTCAGTCGCTTAAACGAACCAACTATCGTTATGAGCAATTGCATCCGGTTTGGCATTTTGAGGTCATGAGCGGCTTATATTATATATATATCGACTTGTGTGCGCGGTCCGGGCGTGACTGAAAAGCTTTTATGTGAAAATACAAAAAAATATAGTAATTTCTAGTGTTAAACTTTGATTTTTTTGTTGACTTTAGTCAATATTTTTGGTAAACAGATCCAGCTCTGTGTTCGATAATCCCGGGAGATCCGCGGTAAAACATAAGACTTGGATGTATGCCCGAAATTGAATTCCGAGGTCCCTAGACTTAGAAAATAATTTTTGAAGAAAATTATTGTGTTGGTTTATAAAGGAAATAAATAAATGAATGAATGAGTGAACTCATTTTTATCGGGCATGTATTTTAGTTCCAAAGTATGGTACAAGTATTTTGGGATATTTAAGTCCTATTTGTGAATTTTGGTGAAAATCGGAGCTACTCCAAGTCTGCGGACTAGCTGGAATAGACATGGTACTGAATCGGAGCTACTTCCAGCGTTATCGACGTCCGTTTGGGTTCTGAGGAAGTTATGCTCATTTTCGTGTCAGAAAAATTGCTCGTTTCTGGTGTGTTCACAAATGTGAACTTTTTCATCGCATTTCTGATACCCAGTTCGCAAATGCTAACTTTTGGTCGCAAATGCCACTTCTGTCAGCCTGGTTTTGTTCGCAATTTGCAAGGGTTCGTAATTACGAACCCTATGTCGCAAATGCAACATCTGTGGCCTGTTAAGTGAAGTTTTTGATGGGTTTTTCACCCATTTTTCATTTTTCTCAAATTATAAACCTCCACGCATGATTTTTCAAAGACGCAAACTTCTTCAAATCATTGGTTAAGTGTCTCTAATCAATTTCCAACTATATTTTGTAATTATTTCTTTGATTTAACATCAAATCCATGAGAAACTATAGTAAAATTTGGAAAAAAATTTGAAATCTTCTAAAAATATAAAATGATAATTTGAATGACCAAATAGTATCTAAATTAGATAATTTTTGTATGGTTGAACTCGTATCGGAATGGGTATTCGGTTTTTGTATATTTTATCGGGATCCGAGGTGTGGGCCTGAGGAGTTGACATTTTCTGACTTTTTGCTAATTGTCTAGGAATCATTGCTTTGTTAATTGGAATTATTTTCTCCTGCATTGTTAGATGTATTCATGTCATTTTTAGTTATATTTGAGCCGTTCGGAGTTCTTTTTATTCTAGAAGTGTATTTTAGAGTATCGGTTTGTCGTCTTCGAGGTATGTATCTTGCCTAACATTTTGTGTGGGCTTCCCCATTGGAATTGAGTCTTCTATGCTAATTGTAGTCCCTGTATGCAAGGTGACGAGTGTGTGCTTGGACTTATTTGTGGGAAATTTGCCTCTAGGGTTCTTAGGTCCTTATGTGGAAAGTATCCTGTTAAAATTGGGTTTCCTAATTGCTTAAATTGCCTCTATATGCTCCATATGACATTGCTAACTTTCCTCTAATTCTTACGTGTTACCTTGACCCTTAATTGCCTTAGTTGAAGTGATTGCCTTACTTATTGTTTTGATACTTCTTGATTGTGAGTTCCTCTATGACTTTCTGAAAATATGTTACATATCCAATTGTTGTGGTTACCATTGTAGTTATCACGTGCTGATTATGATTTGTTGTTTTGTTGAGGTTATCGTGCTTCTTGGTTTTCCATGACCCTTATTATATACTTGTTGATTCCCTTTTCAAGACGTTATTTCTTATGAATATTGTTTCCCTTGCCGGAATATTGTTGTTATACTATTGTCATGTTCTTGCTTATTATATTCTTTCTCATGCCGAGATATTTTTGTTATACTATTGTTCTCTTGTTGAGATGTTGTTGTTTACGATCTTTTCTCCCTTGCTGGGATGTAGTTGTTATTATCTTGTTCCCTTGCCAGGATTCTTTTATGATTGATGTTGATTTATAAATAGGATAGGGTGGCACCTTGCTACAGTGATATTTGAAATGGGAGCGAATTTCATGCCTACAACAAGATATATAAAATGGGAGCGGGTTGCACACCTGCAACAGGCTATATGAAATGGGAGCGGGTTGCACACCTGCAACAAGATATCTGAAATAGGGAGCGAGTTGCAGGCCTGCAACAATATATAGGAAATAGGATCGGGTTGCACGCCTCCAATAAGATATATGAAATGGGATCGGATGGATCGTCGCCACGGTGATATATGAAATGGGATCGGGTGGGACACCGTCACAATAATATTTGAAATGGGATCGGGTTGCATGCCTCCAACAAGAAAGAATAAAAGTGAATATTGATTCTTATGGTGAGAACAAGAGTAAAAGAACGAAGGGTGATGTCGTGCACTTTCTATTTGCTATGCTTATTTGTTGTTACCGATTCAAGTGTTCTTATTATTCAGATTCCTTTACCGCTATGATCCTTTGTGAAGGAACCCCATCGTATTTCAATACTTCACCGTATTTATATACATATTTTTCAATACTTTAAATATTCTATAATTATTTCATCTTCAATTCATTTAGTTACTCTATTAAATTTCCTTAAACCGTCTAAGGTTGTATTTTACTCAAAAATGGAATTTCTACTAAGTTAATTGATTAAATTCCTTGTTAAAGGTAATAATTCTTTCGATATTGTACTTTAATTGAAAATGGTACTTTCTCTATTCAAATGATTTCTAAAAATAACTTCATCTTTTCTTGCTGAGTTCCTAATTGGTTTAGAAGTTGTACTTTACTTTATGTTATGTAAATCAGACTCCTTGAACATTTTAATTGCATTAAATATGGACCCTATGAATTGAATTACATGAGAACATTGTTGTGCAAATTGAGATAGAAATATATGGGAACAAGGTGTTGGGTTGTGCAAAAAGTTTGGCAATTGAGGTTATGATATGAGACATCGAGTTTTAGATGGCTGTAAATTGTGCATCAGAAATGATATCATTTATTGAGCCGACATTGCCTTCTTTTGTTTGAGTACATTTTTACTTGTCTGTGTTCCAGCTATGTTAGTATTAATTTATTTGGCTATCTTTCGTTTCCACCCGTGTTTCTACATATTATTACTATTGATTGTAGTTTGTTCTTTCCCTGCTTTTGATATAACTATGTCATTTCTAGGTTGATAGTTTATTCTCAAATCCTGTTCAATATATTTGACCAGTAGGTGTCTGAACTGTTCCTCGTCACTACCCCATTGAGGTTAGTCTTGATATTTACTGGGCACCGCCGTGGTGTGCTCATACTACACATCTGTATATTTTGGTATACATATCCAGTATTTGATCGGTAGTAGTTGCGCGGGTCGTTGCGGTGGGGACTTAAGGTAGACCTACTACAACGTTCGCAGGCCTCGGAGTCACCTTCATTTGTACTTATTTTCATTTGTTCCTTTTGTTTCGGAGCAGTGATATATTTATTTTGGATAACTACTCTTAGAAAGGCTTGTGACTTGTACCACCAGTTTTGAAAATTGTAAATTGTTAAGAGTTATTTAAATTAATGTTAGCAAATATAAATTTTATCTTAGTCATGTTAGGCTTACCCAGTTAAGAGACTAGGGGCCATCACGATTCCTTTGGGGGGATTTTAGGGTTGTGACAGTCCCAGTAGTGCGGGATTTTCCATATGTGTTTCTAGCTGAC
Source organism: Nicotiana benthamiana (assembly GCA_034376525.1). Lineage (NCBI taxonomy): Eukaryota > Viridiplantae > Streptophyta > Magnoliopsida > Solanales > Solanaceae > Nicotiana > Nicotiana benthamiana. The sequence continues at coordinate 94,115,055 of CM067323.1, read as the reverse complement.
CTTCCAGGCATGCCACCCGATAGAAATATTGATTTTCTGGCATCGATCTGTTGCCGGGAACTCAGCCCATTTTTACTCCTCTGTATTGTATGGATACTCCAGAGTTAAGGGAGTTGATAGATCAGTTGCAGGAATTATTCGATAAGGGTTTTATTCGGACTAGTGTATCACATTGGGGTGCTCCTGTCTTATTTGTGAAGAAAAAAAATGGTTCTATGCGTATGTGTATTGATTATTGCCAGTTGAACGAAATTACAGTGAAGAACTGTTATCCTTTGCCTCGTATTGATGATCTATATGAGAAGCTTCAAGGTGCACGAGTGTTTCTAAGATTGACTTGCCCTCAGGTAACAATCAGTTAAAGATTTGGGAGCTAGATATCTTGAAGACTACTTTCAGGATTCGGTAAGGTCATTACGAGTTCCTTGTTATGTCATTTGGGCTGAACAATGCCCTAGCAGCCTCTATGCATTTGATGCACAGTGTGTTTCGGTCATATTTTTACTTGTTCTTCAATGTCTTTATTCTGATATTCTAGAGTATTCCCGGAGTCGAGGAGATCATGAGAAGTATCTGGGGACAGTGCCCCAGACATTGAGGGAGAAGAAATCATATGCGAGGTTCTCAAAATGTGAGTTTTGGTTGGATTCCGTGGCATTCTTGGGCCACGTGGTATCAGAAGGATCTTAATTTACGCCAGAGGAAATGGTTAGAGCTGATGAAGGACTATGATATTCACTATTTTGTATCACTCTGGCAAGGCCAATTTTGTTGTATATGCCTTGAGTTGCCAGATAGAGAATTTGGGAAGTTTTGCTTATCTACCAGCATTAGAGAGGCCCATGGCGATGGATGTCCAGGCCTTAGCCAGCCAGTTTGTGAGATTGGATATTTCGGCGCACAATCAAGTTCTAGCTTATGTGGTTTCTCGGTCTTCCTTATTAGATCGTATTAGGGAGCGTCAGTATGATGACCCTCATTTGATTGTGCTCAAGGTAAAGGTTCATCACGGTGCTTCCAGAGATGTGATTATTGGTGGAGGCGGATGAAGAAAGATATAGTTGGATTAGTAGCTCGATGCCTCAGCTATCACCATGTGAAGTATTAGCACTAGAGGCCGGGTGGGTTGCTTCAGCTGATAGAGAATCCATAATGGAAGTGGGAGCAGATCATCATGGACTTTGTGTTAGGTTACCACGGGCTTTGAGAAAGTTTAATGCTATTTGGGTGATTCTGGATCAGCTGACCAAGTCCGTGCACTTCATTCCTCTGTGTACTACTTATTCTCTAGATCGATTGGCAGAGATTTATATTCAGGAGATTGTTCGTCTACATTGTATTCCAGTTTTTATCATTTTGGATAGAGGTACTCAGTTCACATCACGGTTCTGGAGGGATGTTTAGCATGTGTTGGGTACTCGGGTAGAGTTGAATACAACATATTACCATCAGAAGGACGGACGGTCCGAGTGCACTATTTAGATTCTTGAGAATATGCTTCGTGCGTGTGTGATTTAGTTTGGAGGGTCTTGGGATCAGTTCTTTTTATTGGCGGAGTTTGTATATAACAACAGTCTTGGCAAGAGTTCATCCGGTATTTCATGTTTTGATGCTCCGGAGGTACCACGGTAATCTGTTGCACGTGTTGGATTTTAGTTCAGTTCAGTTGGACAAGGATCTCTCTTATGTTGACGAGCTAGTGGCAATATTGGAAAGACAGGTCAGAAAGCTGAGTTCAAAGAACATTGCATTGCTAAATGTTCAGTGGCGGGATTAGCCAGTCAAGGAGACGACCTGGGAGACCAAGAAGGATATGAGCAACCGTTACCCTCATCTTTTCACTACTTCAGGTATGTCTCTATGCTCATTCGAGGACGAATGAATGTTTAAGTATGGGAGGATGTAACGACCTGGCCAGTCGTTTTAAGAATTAATGCCCCGATCCCCTATTAACTTCTTTCCCTGTATTTGTTCTGCTATTATGAGTTTTCGGGAGGAATTTTTCGGAATTTTGGGGAGTTTTGGACACTTAGTCCCTAAATGAGAGCTTAAATTTTGAAAATTTAATCGTAGTCAAAACAGTATGAAGACGGCCTCGGTTCTGTTTCGTTGGTTCCATTAGCTCCATTGGGTGATTTCGGATTTAGGAGCGTTATTAGATTGTGTGCATATTGAATTTAGCCTTGAAATGCCGAAATTCGAATTTTGAAGTTTCCGGTTCTATTGTGAGATTATGATCTAAGGGTCAGAATGGAATTCTGAAAGTTGGAACAGCTCCGTAGTATTGAATGTGACATGTGTACAAAATTCCAGGTCATTCGAACGAGGGTTAATAGACTTTTTGATCGAAAGCGTATTTTGAGAGTTTTTTAAAGTTCTTATGCTTGAATTTATTGCTTATTCGATGTTTCGATGTTATTTTAGGTATTTTAAGAATTGGTATAAGTTTAGTTAGTGGTATATAACTTTTTGTAGTCTTGGTTGAGATCTCGGGGCCTCAGGATGATTTCGGGTGGTTAACGAAAAGTTGAGAGTTAGATTGTGCGGCTGAAGCTGCTGGTTTTCTGTCATAACCACACATGCGGATTGGTGACCGTAGGTGCAGAGCCGCAGAATTGGCTGGGAGACTGCAGATGCGGCCTAAAGGAAGAAGGTTGAAAGCACAGATGTGGATGCCTAACTGCACCTGCGAGCCTGTAGATGTGGTGACTAGACCGCATGTGTGGAAAGGTGAATTATCGAGAAACCGCAGAAGCGGTGGTTTTTCGCATGAGCGGCCCTGCAGGTGCGAAATTCTAGATCGCAGATGCGGTATCACTTGACTAAACATATAAATAGGTGCCTTCACAAATTTAAGTTATTTACATCTTTTTGAAAATGGGAAGAATCCTTGGGAAGCATTTTCAAGGGGGATTTTCAGAGGAATTCATTGGGGTAAAGTCTTTGATCTTTAAACTCGTTATTAGGGTGATTTTTATAGTTTTAAACATGAAATTTTAAGAAAACTCAGTGGTAATTTGGGGGTTAAGGCTTGATTAATTAGAGACCTTCGAGTGATGATTTGAGAGACCATTTGAGGTCCGATTTTATTACTTTTTGTATGACTGAACTCGTGAGCGTGTGAGGACTCTGGAAATGTAAGTTTTACCCGAATCTGAGATGTGGGCCCAAGGGGTATTTTGGTTATTTTACCTAATTTTACATATTAGCTTAGGATTTAATTGTAAAATCATTTAATTGAAGCGTTATTTACGTACTGCAATTGAATTGAATAGATTTGTGCCATTTGGAGTCGAGTACTCGTGGTAAGAACGTTGTTTCTGGTTATTTTGAGTCGGTTCGAGGTAAGTGGCTTGCCTTACCTTGTGTGGGGGATCTTCCTCCTTAGTATTTGGTATTATTTTTAATTGAAATGACTTATATGTGAGGTGACGAGTGCGTACTAGTGCTAATTGTTGGAAAATCCTATTTTCATTAAGTACTCACTAGTACGTTTCCCTTCCTGTTTATTTTACTTTCACATTAAGCCTTCTGTTAGCTTAGGAAAGCATGTCTAAGTGATTTAATTGCTTTATTTGGTCAAACTGTTTTACCTGGATTCTATGCAGCATGCTAGATTAGAATTACTTGTTTTCTTTAATATGAAATTTACATTGCTGAATATTTTTCCTATGGTTGCTGTGTAATTACATTTTAGACTCCGGTAGCTCCTCCTTGTCTGTTTTTTGGGATTACGGACGTGGGATTATGGTACATCCACCTTGACTGTTTATGTGGGACTATGGATGTGGGATTCCGGTAGATCCCCCTGCACCGTTATATGGAACTACGGGACTACACCCGAAAGATTTCCCGGTACGGGTATTTATATTTGGGACTATGGATCTGGATTCCGATAGATCCCTCCGCACTGATAGTTGGACTACGGGACAGGATCCCAGGAGGTCCTTTAGATATATATAATTTACTACAGGACGATATCCTGAGAGATCCACTAGATAGTGGTAATTAGGACTACAAGATGGTATCCTGGAAGGTGCCCCGGTTGTTATCTCTGTGTTGAGCTGTATTTTTTTCCCATGATTTATTTTGTCTCTGTTCTAGTTGTTGTTGTTCTTTCAATTCTATCTTATTTCTTATTATTGCACTTATTTATACTATTTTATTCCACATTGTTAACCCTAATATTTTATTTAATATCAGTAATGTCACACCCTAAACTTGGGGAGGCGTGGATGGCACCCGATGCCATACCAGCCCGAGCGAACTATTCTTTAACTCATTCTTTCTGTGATTATTGTTGACCAACATGGCAAGAACTCATAGTGCATAACTGTAAATGAGCAACACTGTATTAATAAGCTATCATCCTCAAGACATAAATACATATGGGCCGTCAAGGCCTCTGACATACTGTACAAAATGAACCTTTATCTACAAAGCCTTTAAGATTATATGACATCAAATAGGATAGGGTACCGGCCTACCCGTATTTCTGAATTAAAAATCTGACATGATGGCTCATAGATTCGATTGCACTGCGAATGAGGTTGAGTCTTACCGATCCGCTAAATGCAAATCTTTTCTACAATGAGGGTTCGGCAAATTAATTACTTATACCTGTAGGCATTAATGCAGTGTCCACAACAAAAGGACATCACTACGAAAAATGCACCGAGTATGTAAGGCGTGTAAATCGATATATAAAGGACATGAAAGAAACATGGAGTACATGACTCAATCTGTATGTCTGGATAACTATGTATATCATTTAATACTTATTGTGTCATGCATATGCGTATGAATGTCATGTCGTGCATAGGTACATGTACTTATGAAAACATCAAGCCTCTGAGGGCATCCATCATATCATCTCAGTCACTGTGGGCGAAATCATCATCGTATACCAACTTATCAGGTAGTGGTGCGTACATAACGCCACAACCTTTCACAAATCCCATATATATATATATATATATATATATATATATATATATATATATATATATATATATATATATATATATATATATATATATATATATATATATATATATATATCCATAACATCAACAAGCCTATAAGGGAATCCCATCATATCATTTTCACACCTCCTTTTTACACACCCGAAGGTAGTACAAGGGAGTTTTTCAATTTAAGTGACATTATTTGAAATGGAATTAATTATTTATTTTTATTTCAGAGTTGCCACTTGGAATAGTTTTTTTTCTGGTGTCGAAGTCATCGGTATATTTTAAAATCCCAAATCGAGATAAATTCGACTTTCCTTTTGAAGTCTGCGAACAAGAAATTTTGAATAAGGAATTCCATTAACTCGAGGGAAGGTGTTAGGCACCTACACATTCCGTGGTTCTAGCACGGTCGCTTAAACTATCATAATTAGCCTATTATTTTATTTTAATATATATTTTAGTGTATGGTTCAATTTTAACTTTATAACCGCTTTTATTTAATTGTTTTTAGGAAAGATTCAACGTCATTTAAAAAACATCTTGAACCACGTCACATAAATGCCACCCGCGGTCAATGACATATTTTATCTAACGTTGTTGAGATTTGAATTTGGGTCACATAAATGCACACCCGAGTTTAAGGAAGCTAATTTAAATTATGCACCTAAAGCAACTACACATTTTTAGATTTGCAAGGGCAATGGAAATTCAACTAATATCACTCCCTCTATTTCTAAGGATTTAAAATTAATTAAGTAAGAGAAATGCATTTGAAATTTTATTTGGCACGGCGCACCTATCATTTTTTAACGAAAAAGGGGTTTCTAAATTAACTTTTGAGGGCCATGAGTTGTATATTTTGCTAATATAGCACAAATCAAACTATTTAAGGATATATTAAATCAATGCCGGGCAGACGCGTCAAGAAAAGGTGATTTATCACTAATGCATACTAAAACAAGTAAGAAGCCTCGTGAAAGGGATAGAAGTTGGGACGGCAGGATGCTGGAAGACGTAAACATAAGAAGACCCCCAATGAGAAATGCAAAACAAAAACAGGTCACTCAAACTATTATTACAAAGGCCAATCGATCAAGGAACAAAGCATGATTATGGAAGTGGAAAAAAAGGGACCACCATGATGGTTTCTTCATCTTTTTATATTTTTCATTGTAATATTATCACATAGCATTATAAACTCTGGGATGATCATACTTTTCTTAATGTTTTCTCGAGGCTTTTATTGGCCTCAATAGGATTAATAAGGTAAGGTTTTCGCCGGTTATTCTTATATGGATAACAATAACGGTGTCCTCTCCCCTTATTTTATTTTTCCTATTTGCTGTAATTTTATTTTATGTTATTAATGAAAATTAGCCCAAGGCGTTTGCCTAGTGGTTTGCGTAAAAAAAAAAAAAAACTATTTAAGGGAGCTAAATAATTGGGCCATGGGAATTCAGAATTATTCCTTAAAAAGGGGTAATGTTCAAGCTGAAAGCATTAATCAAAAAGACTAGTGTTACGTTGAAGTTTAAAAAATTAGTGGGTTGGAATATCAGGCTCAATTCTTCTACTGAGTGCTCTAATGTCCATGCACAAAGAAACAAGGAAAATTGGGCTCACTTGAAGCCCAAAACTGTAAATTCCAACAAGCCGGACAGTATTTTCGAAAACAACAGGGCCACGCCATATCCCTATTGCATAATGCAAACACATAAAGTTGATTACAAAGTATATTATTTCATGGAAAATTAAAACAACATACTGATCATCTTCAAAATAGATACAAATACATTTTAGTGTCAAATTATCTTTATTATGAAGATACAATCCTATCAAAACTCATTCACTATCATCTTGTCATCTAACAATTTACGACTATCTCAACTTTTAAACAACACTACATGATTGCAGAAAACACCTAATGTAGACTGTAAATGAGATTTTTACATTCTAGCCTATGTTTGTCATTTTAGTAAGCTTAAAATTTGAAATCGTATCAAAAAATGCACTGACTTCAACTGAACTAACACAAATCTATCACATATAACTTGACTGAATATTTTGCTGTAAACATCCTTAATAGTCCCTTTTATACAAACACCAGACTCACACTTATGCAGACAAAATGGCTAAAACACATAATTTATCTAATATTATAAAGCCAAACTTAAAAGTGAAACAAAGATAAACAAAGACAACCAAAGGAAATCAAACTGACTACAGAATCTGATTCTTTGAGAATGCAGGAAAAACCACATTTTATAAACTGATATGTTCGATATTTCAATTCAACCAAATAGCCTTGTGATCCACCATTTCACATGTCAAGAAGGTGAGAAATACCTAGAAATAAAAGGGAAATAAAAGAAGTGAAGAATCAGTAGATAACAGTAGTAGAATAAAGCCCAGCAACAGGAAACAACCAGAAAAAACCAGCTCGAAACCAGTCAATGGAACAGTAGAAGAATAACAACACATAACTCAATCTTCAAGCCAAACTTAAACATTTTCTCAAACCAGAAATGTAACTACAGAGTTTTCAAGAGTTCTAACCAACAAAGGAGAATCAGAAATCCAAAACAAGCAGAACTTTGGTAGTTTTTAACAAACAAATGCAGGAAATTCAGTACTATTTTCAGAGCCAGCCATTTCAGTTTTTCAGGGTTTTTTATCTCTAACAATCTAAATTGCTACAAAAGAAAAAGTGCCTTTATAGGCAAGTCTTAGGGTTTCAAAAATGAGCTAAGTTTTTGCACCTAAAACCTTTTCAAATTTTTATTTTGCTTAGATATCCTTAGTGTAAAAATCTGATATTCTTGAAGTCCCAAAGCTATCATGATAAATCAGTTATTAGAGATTCTCCTAGCCTAAATACCTAAACCCCCACAACTTGAACCTCTGTGTTTTACTTCTGAAACCAGGCAGATATGGGTCATGGGTCAAATTGACCCAATAGTTCAAGCCAGCAAGAACTAGGCTAATCCCTTTTATTTGGACTCAAGTCCAAGTCAGAAATCCAATAGATAAATCGAGAAGGCAGAAAAATAAAGGGAAATTTGGAGTCAATTGGACTTGCTGAACTAAATGGTCTTAACAGCCCAAAACTAAAGGGAAAACCAAACGAAAACAAACCTAACGAATCCAAATAAAACTAACGAAGATAACAATTAACATTTAACCTAAGCTAAAAGAAACACATGCAAGGATGATTTTGAGAAAATAGAATAAAAAGAAGAAAATAGAAGAAGACAAGAAAAATGGAAATGAGAAAATACTAAAAATGCCTTTCAATGGGAACTTTGATTTCTGACTATAATAGACTTAATCGTGTGTTCTCAAATGAAAACACGCAAATAAAGTCTATTTCAATATCAAATCTTCAAATAGACTTGCTAATTTGGCATTTGGAATTTTGGGGTTCGAGCTTTCATTTAAGATTCGAAGGGTTATGGGGTAATTCGAGGGAAAAGGGTTAGGGATTGGGGAAGAGGAGGTGAAGGGGGTTTTGTGGTGTGGATTTTGGCCAATTTGGTAGTGGCGCCGCCACCGGAGAACACTAGGGTGGCGCTAGGGTTTTGTTCTATATCTGCAAAGGGGGTGAGATGAGAGAGATGAGTTTAAGAGAGGAGTAGGCTCTTAGGGCAGTTATATAGTGAAGAGGTCTTTAGTTACGGCCGTGCGATCAAATGAGATCTACGGTCTTGATCGCAACCATTAAAACGGCTTTGGGCATCGATGGGGCAGACCAGGTATAGGAGTGGATTTTGATCAGTTTTTTACGGGTATCTGGGGGATAAATCAATTGGGCTACAGATTTAATGAAATTAGCCCAAAATCTAATTCTTTCACTTCTTTTTTTTCCATCTATTTTAAAAACTCTTTTCTTTTCAAAATTAAAAATAAAATCTAAATTAATTCCTAATACAAATTATCCTACCAAATTAAATTAATTAAATTTAAATATAAATTACCACAAATAATTAAATAGCAAATTAAAGAAAAACTATCAAAATTCAAAACTCAAAATTCAAATGCAAAAAAGAGTTATTTTTGTGATTTTCCATTTTTTAAAAACACTAATTTACCAATTAATCAAGAAAATGTAAATTAGGTCCTAAATGAAAATGCAATGTAAGTTTTTGTATTTTATGATTTAAATAAAATTAAACATGCAGAAACAGCATGCAAATAATCATAAAAATTCTATAAGTATTCCTAAAACAACAAACAATTTAAAAGAAAACATCTAATTTTTGAATTTTTTAGGAGTATCCATGTGAGGCAAAAATCACGTGCTCATAGTTTCTCCTCTTTGCTCGAAGACACAAAGGATTTTCGGGCAAAGATAAAATGAGCAATTATGAGGGTTTTTTTCTCGTTCGACAATCCATGAGAAGCATTTTTGAAAAAAGAGTCTAACCGAACTTTGCTTCAAAGGTTTCCTACATATCCTTGGCTATAAAATAATAAGGTCAGTATAGTTTTGGAAGTTTTGGTAGCTGGGACTACAGGGAAGGTGTGATTTCACTGTTGCTGCTGCTGCTATTGCTTGTTGAACTCCTTATTACACCAAAATGGAAAATAAAAAGCTAAGCTAGCTAAGCCTATCAACTGCGAGTTACAAGATTATCATCTATAAATCTCTTGAAGCTTGATCTTGAGTCTTAGCTGATTCTTGTTACGGACTCCGATCTAAATCTTGATGCTCGTCATCTGTACGTGTTGGTTCTTTCGTCAGAGTTGGATCAAGGTGGGACACAATCTTCATCTTTCTCCGCTTCAACCTTTTGAATTCTCTTCATTTGTTCTTTTTCTTCTTTTCTTTATTTTGGACTGAGACTCATTCTTTTGATCATGTCGAATCCTCTGCCTCCAGGTCAAACCTGCTCAGATACCAAAACAAGCGAAGCAACGAAATCTTTCTGCCTAGTTTTTATTAGGAAAATTTGTGAGTGATGTGCAACAAAAATCTAAACTATTACTTCATTGAAAGAAATAAAAATCAGGCTTTTGTATCTTTGGGAGTAGGTAGTGAAGCCCAAAATTGGGAAGATTGCCAGGTTATGCTGGAAAGAGTTAGAGTTATGTCAAAAAAGAAAAAAGGGTCCTCGGGTTATGCTGGGGAAGTCATCGGGTTATGCTGGAATAAGAAAAAGGTCCTCAGGTTAAGTTGGAGAGGTCATCCGGCTATGCAAAAATATAGAAAGGATCCTCGAGTTATGCCGGGAAGGTCATCGGATTATGCCGGAAAGTAAAAAGATCATCGGGTTATGCCAGGGAGGTCATCGGGTTATGCCAAAAATGCATCCTCCAGTTGTACCGAGGAAATCATCGAGTTATGCCGGAAAAATAAGAAGGTCCTTGGAGTATGCCGGGAAAGAAAAGGTCATCGGATTATGCCGGAAAAGACATCGGTAATGCCGGAATAAGAAAAAGGTTCTCAGGTTATGCTGAAGAGGTTATCAGGTTATTACATGAAAGAAAAAGGTCCTTTGGTTATGCTGGGGATGTCATCGGTTTATGCCAGAAAAGACATCGGGTTATGCCGGAATAAGAAAAAGGTTCTCAGGTTATGCCGAAGAGGTTATCAGGTTATGACAGGAAAGAAAAAGGTCATCTGGCTATGCGGGGGATGTCAACGGGTTATGCCGGAATAAAGAAGACCCTCGGGTTATGCCGGAATGAGAAAAATACCCTCGGGTTATGTCGGAGAGGTAGTCGGATTATGCCAAAAAAGAAACGGTCCTTGGGTTATGCCAGAAAAGATAAAGGTCCTCAGGTTATGCCGAGGAGGTCATCGGTATATGGAGGAAAAGGGTCCTCGGGTTGTGACAGTGAGGTCATCGGTTTATGCTGAAAAAAATGTCATCGGGTTATGCTGGAAAAGAAAAATGTCCTCGGGTTATGCTGGGGAAGTTATCGCTTTATACTGGAATAAGAAAAGGGTTTTTAGGTTATGCCGAGGAGGTCATCGGTTTATTCCAGAAAAAGAGAAAGGTCCTCGGATTATACTGGAGAGGTCATTGGGTTATGCCGGAATACAAAAAAAGGGTCTCCAGGTTATGCTGGGAAAGTCATTGAGTTATGCCGAAAAAGAGAAAGGTCCTCGGGTTATGCCAGCGAGGTCATCGGGTTATGCCAGAATAAGAAAAAGGTCCTCGAGTTATGGCGAGGAGGTCATCGGGTTAACCTAAAAAAGAGAAAGGTCCTCGGGTTATTCCGTGGACAACTAGGGAATGGGACCATATGTTAGAAAGGACGCAGCTAGAGATTGATGGCCCTAGGCTCCCATTATTTTGGGATTTTTCTTCTTCTTCTCATTTACCTTTAATGATTTATTCAAGCGAATGCATGGAGAGTTTGCGAGGAACTTCCCCTTTTGGGTTAGTTTCTGTTGCAGGATCATTTTGGTCTCTGTGCGACCTGCTTTTATTGCACCTTCCCCTTGTGAGGTTAATTTGGATTGCACCTATATATAAATCAAAAAATAATTTGTCAGTTTGAAACGGTGGTTGATTTTATGGCCTTTATTTCTTCGATCACTTGATCTCGGCCCAACCCTTTTGCTGAAATCTTTTATTGCTTGCTGGCCTTATGGAGACTGATTTCTCTTCTAAAACCGGGTAACTTGACTTGTACCAGGATTTCACATGATGGCTCACTCGTGTTAGGCTTTGGCCTTTTCATCTTATTTTGCCTTTATGGGCACTTGACTTTGGATTTCTTTTTATTTTCAACAATTCTGATTCGGAATATCGGCTATCATGGCTAGTCAGGATCGACTTGATGCGCCCGATGAGGCTGGGGATTTTCTTTGTACTTGGCCTTTCTTAAGCGGAAACATGTAAAACCACTCTTGCCACATTGTCTTTGTATTAGTTTCAGAAGTATAGTTTGACCAAAAGGGATTCAAATAAAAATAAACTAAGGACAAGAAAATTAATTTAAGGAGAAGTGTCCCTTTCGGGGAGGAAAGAAGGACTTATCTGGAGTGCATGAAAACTTCAATAGACATGACATGCTCCTTCGACTGGATACCTGATCTGCACAACTCTCCAACTTCTCATAAAACCCATTGCGACCCGTGTTTTAAAAATTGAGAAACCATGCCAGGACTCATTCAATACCAATGGTGGTGCGGGGTTTTTTCTTTTCGATCAACGGTGCCCTTTGCGGGTTTTCACCAATCGACCACTCTCATTTCTCTTCTCACAATCGCCTTATAGTGATCTTATGCGAATTTTCACTAACAGGATTCCCTCATTTTTTAAATTCTCTGCTCATCTTCGACTTATGGTTCAATGGTTTTTCACCAATAAGACTCTCTCATTTTATTTCTATCATCTCGATTGCATTAGATCCAAACAACTGCGTTATAAGATTTCGAAAACCTTTCGCCTATTGATTGGAAGGACTTGAATAAGGTCTGGGTAAAAGGAACTTGGATAGAATTAAAACTTTGAAACTGTTCAAGCAGGATCATCGTCGAACCATTATAACATCTGCCCAGTTTCACTTTTGGGGGAAATTGATTTTTTGTTTTAGTGTGACTGAACCCTAGAGAGAGGCTTCCTACGTATCCTTTCAAAATCAAGTCAAACATAGTTCCGGAAAAATATTCTATTTTTGTTTTTGTTTTTGTTTTTGATTTATTTTGCTTTGTCTCTATTTTTTCATTTTTTCATTTATCTTTTGTTTCATTTTTTTTTTGTTCCAAGTATATTCGAGCTCCAAAGAGGGTAATGAAAGAAAGGTAACCAGCTCAAAGGGTTAGCAAAAGATTGGAATATTTGGTGTAGCGAGAATGAAAGACTTCATCATCCCAATCGGGTAATGTTATTGCAGCAGAAGTATTAGACATAGTACCTTTTGACTGCATCTGCATTTACAGCTGTTTCAGGGTCATTTCCTTCAATGTGTCCCAGATATAATGCCCATTTGGCAACAATTTTCTAATAATGTAGGGCCCTTTAAAGTTAGGAAAAAATTTTCCTTTTGCTTCCTGATGATGGGGAAGGATACACCTAAAAACTAGTTGCCCCACGTCATAGTTTATAGGCCGTACTTTCTTGTTGTAGGCACGGGCCATTCTTTGTTGATACAACTATCATGGCAGACTAAGGCTATTCGCTTGTCATCGATCAGGGTTAACTATTCCAAACGGGTTTTGACCCACTCGCTGTCTTCAATTTCAGCTTCAACAATGATTCAGAGAGAAGGGATTTCAACTTCTGCGGGTATTACGGCTTCAGTGCCATAAACCAAAAGGTGCGGGGTTGCTCCGACCGATGTGCGCATAGTAGTGCGATACCCCAACAATGCAAACAGAAATTATTGGCCCGAGAGTGGGTTTTTCTTTGGGTTTCACCTATGAAAGGTTTCATGAGGTTTGAAAAATAGGGAAGTTGAGCCCGAGATTTATTGTCCCTTTTGAGATTTTAAGGCAAGTTGGGGGGTTGATTATGAGCTTGCCTTACCTCCCAGCCTGGAAGGAGTTCATCCGGTATATCATGTCTCGATGCTCCGGAGATATCATGGTGACCCGTCGCACGTGTTGGATTTTAGCTCGGTTCAGTTGGACACGGATTTATCATACGTTGAGGATCCAGCGGCTATATTGGACAGGCAGATCAAAAAGTTGAGTTCAAAGATAATTGCTCCAGTAAACATTCAGTGGCTAGGTCAGCCGGCCAAGGAGGCGACTTGGGCGACCGAGCGGGATATGCGCAGCCGATACCCTCATCTTTTCACTAGTTCAGGTATGTTCTTTATGCCGGTTGTTTTTGGAATTTAAGTCCCCGATCCCGCATTTACTGATTCCCCTAAGAATATTTCAGCTATCTTGGTCTACTGGGACGTTCGATATTAATATTCGGAGTGTTTTGAGACACTTAGTCCCTAAATGAAAGCTTAAGTGTTGGAAAGTGGTCCGTAGCCGGAACAGTGTGAAGACAATCTAGGAATGCAAAAAATGATGGTTCTGTTAGATCTGTTAGGTGATTCCATCTTGGGAGCATGTCTGGAGCGTATTTTGGGAGCCTTTAGCTTATTTAGGCTTGAAATGCCGAAGGTTGTATCTTTTAAGTTTCCGGCCCGATAGCGAGTTTTTGATCCGAGGATCGGAATGGAATTCCGAAAATTTTTGTAGCACTGTCATGTCACTTGGGATGTGTGTGCAAAATTTCATGTCATTCGAACGTGTTTTTGGTAGTTTTTTTATCGAAAGTGTATTTGGAAAATAATTAGAAGTTATAAGGCTTGAATCATCAATTTAATCGGGTTTCCGGTGTTGTTTTAGGTATTTTAAGGATTTGTAAAAGTTCGAATGAGGTATTAGAGGGTATTGGTGCTTTTGGTTGAGGTCCCGGGGGCCTCTGGATAATTTCGGATAGTTAACGGAGAAAAATTGTTAAGTGTTGCAACAGCTGGTATTTTCTCTTCTGGTAGTTTTGCTTCTGCGGCTTGGGAACTAGGGAAGCAAAGGCGCAAAAGCGGCTTCGTCGTCGCAAAAGCGAGTTCAGGAATTTTCTCAGGAACCGCAGAAGCGGTCCCTTTTCCGTATAAGCGCCACCACAGGAGCGAGATTTGCACCGCAGAAGCGGACTCAGGTCTCTTAAGTGAAAATTTCAGAAGAGGTACCTCGTCTGTAGAAGCGGAAATGATTGTTCAGAAATACAAAAAATCGAGGGTTAAGTTTCATAAGTTGGAAAATAAATTGACTGCTCGGGTTATGGCAATTTTGAGTGAGTGTTGAAGAGAAGATCATTGGGTAACCTTGTTTTGATCCCTTCTAGTTAAATTTCATCATTATATAGTTAATTACACCATTAAAATTCGAATTCAGGATAAACAATTGGATAATTTGGGTAAAACTTCATCGGCTAAACTATTGAATTTTGAGGGGGGAATTTGACCTCCGATTTGGGAGATTTTTATTTGGTTATACTCGTGAGAGATTCCGAGACGTTGGCATGAGGGTGTTTTGGTCATTTTAGCTATATTCGCATCGTAGCTTTAAATTTATTAGTGGAATCAGTTGTTTGCAATATTATTTATGATATGTAATTGAATTGAATAGATTTGGGCCATTTGGAGTCGGATACTCGTGGCAAAGGCATGGTTTCTAGTTGACTATTGAGTCAGTTCAAGATAAGTGGTTGGTCTAACTTTGTGTGAGGGACCTTCTCACCTAGGACCTGTTGTTTGTTGATTGAGTGCCTTGTACGTTAGGTAACGAGCGCGTTCCTGAGCTAATTATTGACACACCCGGTTTTTACTTAAAATGATCAAGTTTCTATTCCTTCCTTGTTTTGTTTACTTGCCATATAGCTTGTGATAACCTAGAAAAGCATGTTTAGCTGACTTAATTGGTTTAGTTGCTTAATAATCCTTATTGCATCACGTGAAGCATGTTAGGCTAGACTCCCTGTTGCCTTAGTGTTTAATTCCATTTCCGATTGTTCTTTGGCTATTGTTGCGTATTTACATTAGGACTACGGATGTGGGATTCCGGTAGCTCCCCCTTCCCCCCCCCCCCCCCCTTGTTTGTTTATTTTGGGACTACATGTTAGATTCCTGGTAGATCTCCAGGCACATTTACTTTGAGACTACAGTTAGATTCCCGGTAGATCCCCAAGCACATTAATAGTTGGACTACGGGACGGTATCCCTGGAGATCTTTCGGGCATACTTACATGATGGACTACGGGCCGGTATCCCGGAAGATCCATTGGGCAGTTGAAAAAAGGACCACGGGACGGTATCCCGGGAGATCCTCATGACATCATTGATATTGAGTTGTACTTTTCCTGTGTTTATTCCTTATGTCGATTATTCGTTGTTGACTTGTAGATTCTGTCTTATCTCACTGCTATTTTCCATTATTTTACATGTTCTGATACTACACATTATTATTATGTTTCTCTATAGGGCCCTGACTTTTCTCTTCACTACCCGACCGAGATTAGGCTTGGCACTTACTGAGCACTGTTGTAGTGTACTCACGCCTCTTCTGTGCATGTTTTTCATGTGCAGACCTAGGTACTTCCTACCAGGCATATCATCCTCCTTGTGGAGAGACTTACTGGAGACTTGAGGTATATCTGCTACGTCCGCAGACCTGGAATCTCTATTCCACTCCGCCTTTAGCACATAGTTCTTTTCTTTTCCTTGATGTTATTTAGACGTTCTGGAGTAGAGCAGATTATTACATTTTATTAGCCTGTGTTGCTCGTGAGTTTTCGGTTTTTGGGATTTTTTTAGACTTGTGATATTGAGTTGTATATGCCGAGCGACATTCAGTACAATTTCCTTTATAGATATTTAATTTGCTCTTTCTCTATTTTTCCGAAATTATATTATTTTCTGCAAATGTTAGGTTACCTGGTCGTGGGGACTAGGTACCGTCATGACATGTTCACGGTTGGTGAACTAGGTTCGTGACATAGGGCCCTGACATTCCTTGTCATTACCCAATCGGGGTTAGGCTTGGCAATTACTGAGTACCGTTGTGGTGTACTCATGCCCTTTTTTGCGCATGTTTTTCATGCGCAGATCCAGGTACTTTCACTCATTCTTATTATCCTTGAGGCGAGGCGCTTCTGTAGAGACTTCGAGATATCTGCATGTCCGCAAAACGAGGAGTCCCTTTCTATCTTTGTGTTTTAGAATAGCCCTTCAGTTTTTCCCTTTTGTTAGACATTTATGGAGTTAGAGCTTCTTATGTATCTCTTAGCTTATGATTCATGGGGTTCCATATTTTGGGAGTGTTAGGTTGAGATTTTGTATTGTTATGTGCTAGACGGCATCTTAAATACTATTTCACTTTGTCATTTCGATTTTATATTAGTTTCTTTACACAAATTGTTTCTTTTCCGCATTTTTAGGCTTACCTTGTCGTAGAGACTATATGCCATCATGATAGTTCACGAAGGGCGAACTAGGGTCGTGACAAGACCAGATGGCAAACCCTAGTGTCACGACCCCAACCCGGTCGTGATGGCGCCCAACATGATGCTAGGCAAGCCCAACCAATTCATCACTCTCAATCCTTTATGTAGAATTTATTACCAATTAACGGGATTTAATGCCAAATTAAACATTATTATAGCTCTATAGAAGTAGATAAAAACAGTGCGGAAAAACCATAAAGTATTAATACAAATCCCACCGATATGGTGTCACGAGACAAGAGCCTCTAGTACAAGTCTGAATAGAAACCTATACATAGAGTTTTCTAGAATGTAGAAACTAAAGATGACAAGGGGAGAAATAGGGTCCTGCGGATGCCATGCAACTACCTCGATGACTCTGGTGATAATCTGGACAGCAGCAGAAAAATCAAAAGCCTCTGGGATACTTGTATCTACACACATGGTGCAGGGAGTAAAGTGAGTACCATGACTCAGTGAGTTATAGCAATAAATAATGACTGACAGAAAGAAAACTCGTAAGACACTACGCAGTTCTATATTAAAACAATAAAATCATTAAAAAATAACAATGGAATGAAGAAGTCAGTTAAAAATCCTTTAAGCCAGCATTCAACTCATTTACTTCTCTCGATAATCGAATTCATAACAAAACCGCTACGACATGCAGCCCGATATATATATATATATACACACACATAATGATGCGGCGTGCAGCCCGATCCAACAATAACAGTCGACTGCGCTCACTGGGTTTATGCAGACTTCGGAGGGGCTCCTACAGCCCAAGCGCTATGCTACTTCGGCGTGCATTCCCATCCATCTAGATATATACTGCTCTTGCGTGCAGCACGATTGTCAACTCACAATGGGGTTTTTGACCCCTCTCAGTCAATATATACTTGGCCTCTCGGGAACACTAAGATAAGACGGGGTTCCCAACCCATAAGTTACTTTCATTAGGATTTGCCAATTTCTAAAGCCGATTCATATTATATTTAACAATGAAGAACATGATTGAGGGTATGTTTCTATCAATTACCGTGAAGTAAACAAGTACAAATGTCCCTAAGGGTTCTATAGGGCACAAGGCTCCAAACATGGCAACTAGCCCAAACTACAATGATATTAATTAAGGCTCAGTCAAAAATACGAAAAACTCATCAATCGGGATGGACCAAGTCCGAATCCCCAACAATATCAAACCCCACGCTCATCATGCAGCGTGTGTCGCATTTCATATAGCACTACATTGTGCAAATCCGAGGTTTCAAACCCTCAGGACATCATTTATAACAATTACCCACCTCAAACAGGCCAAAATCCTAGTTCGCTACTCTCTTTTCTCGCAAATCAACCTCCTCGAGCATCGAATCTGATCAAAACCACAAGGAATACGTTACAATAGGCTAAGGGAATACAACCCATTCGAAAAGACTCGAACAATATCAAAAATTACAAAGTTGGAAAAACCCGAGCCCCGGACTCACTTCTTAAAAAATCAGAAAACTCACATCACCGGATTCTTTATCTAGCCACAAATCTATATATATCAAATTTACCAAAATCGGAGTTTATTTGACCCCTAAAATTCCACTTTGAAATACAAAATTCCCAAGCCCTAGCTTTACCCTCTTTTGATGAATTTCCATAATTTTCAATGTAAATTCCACCATTAAATCACGTATTTAGCCCAAGGAACTCAACTCCAAACACACCTAGTTAAAATCCCCTTCAAATTCCGTCCAAGTGCTCTCAATTTTGCTTAAAAATGATGGAAATGGACTTAAGCTCACAGAACAAAATAAGCATTAAAACCCTTCTGATAACCGGGATTTCCGCATCTGTGGATTCCATTTTTGCATCTGCGACTACCACTTTTATGGTCATTTTCCGCTTCTGTGGATCTTCATTTAAAAGCCACGTTCGCTTCTGCGATCCACCAACTGCATATGCGGTATCGCAGATGCAGCTCTAGGACCGCACCTGCGAAAACTGCCCCTTTTATATAAAACCCGTACCTGTGACCAATCACCCGCATCTGCGGAACCGCATAAGCGGCCCTTCTTCTGCAGATGCGGAAGCACCAGATACCAACAAAAACCAGCAATTTCACCAAGTCAGAAATCATCCCGATGGCCATCCAAATTAACCCCGAGGCCCCCGGGACCTCAACCAATAGCACAAATATGATCCAACACCTTATTCAAATTTCTTGAATCATCAAAACACCACAAATAACACCTAAACCATCAAATTACATCAAATCCAAGCCTATGTTCATCCAATTCTTCTGAAACTCGCCAAAAACCCAACCAAAACACCGCCGAATGATCTAAACTTTTGCACACACATCCAAAATCACCTAACGAAGCTATAGAAACACTTGAAATTCCTTTTCGACCCTCAGAACAAAATCTCACCTACCAACCGGATATTGCCAAAAGGTTAACTTTGCCAATTCAAGCCTAATTCTATACCAGTCCTCCAAAACCACTTCCGATCATGCTCCTAAGTCAAAAATCATCCCCCGAAACTAACCAAATAATCGGAAATTACATCCGAGCTCTCTAACTCATAAGTCAACATTCAGTTGACTTTTTTTCCAAAACAAGCCTTCTTTAAAAAGACTAAGTGTCTTATTTCCTATCAAAACCAATCGAATTTGACTCTAACACACCGAATACCAATAACAAAACCAGAAGACGCATAAGATGGGGGAAACAGGGTAATAAATCACGTGACAATGGGTCGGGTCGTCACATCCTCCCCAACTAAAACAAATGCTCGTCTTCGAGCGGGTCAAGAAATATACCTAGAACTTCAAACAGGTGAGGATATATGTTATGCATCTCCCGCTCAATCTCCCAAGTAGCCTCCTTCACGGGCCAACCTCTCCCTGCACCTTCACCGAAGACATATCCTTTGATCTCAATCTCCGAACATAACGATCCAAAATAGCCACCGGCTCCACATAGTAGGTCAAATCATCATCCAACTAGACCGTGTGGAAGTCTAAAACATGAGACGGGTCCCCAACATGCTTCCAGAGCATAGAAACATGGATTACTGGATGAACGCTCGACAAGCTGAGTGGCAACGCAAGCTCATAAGCCACCTCCCCAATCCTCCTAAGTACCTCAAAATGCCCAATGAACCATGGACTCAGCTTCCCTTTCTTCCCAAACCGCATAACACCCTTCATGGTCGAAACCTTAAGCAAGACCTTCTCACCGACCATATACGACACATCCCAAACCTTCTGGTTGCATAACTCTTCTTATGCGAATATGATGTACGAAACCTCTCCTGAATCAGCTTCACCTTCTCTAAGGCATCATGAACCATCTCTGCCCCTAATAACCTAGTCTCGTCGGGCTCGAAACATCAAATAGGAGATCTACACCGCCTCCCATACAACGCCTCATACGGAGCCATCTGAATGCTCAACTGATAAGTGTTGTTGTAGGAAAACTCGACAAACGGCAAAAACTCATCCAAAAAACCCCCAATATCAATAACACAGGAACATAACACTTCCTCCAAAATCTGAATAGTGCGCTCGGATTGCCCGTCCGTCTGAGGGTGGAATGATGTGCTCAACTCTACCTGTGTAACCAACTCTCGCCGAAATGTCCTCCAAAACTGAGAAGTGAACTAGGAAGACCACTCAAGAAATTCATAGTAACTCTCTCCCACTTCCAATCGGGAATAGTCATCCGCTGAAGTGCACCACCCAGTCTCCGATGCTCGTACATTACCTGCTGACAGTTGTGACACCGAGACACAAACCCCACTATATCCTTTTTCATCCTTCTCCATCAATAGTGCTGCCTCAAATCCTGATGCATCTTCATGGCACCCGGATGAATGGAATACCACGAGCTGTGGGCCTCCTCTAATATCAACTCCCGAAGCTCATCCATATTGGGCACACAAATCTGGTCCTGCATCCTCAACACGCCATCACCATCAATGGTCACATCCCTAGAATCGTCATGTTGAACATTGTCCTTAAGGACGAGCAAATGTGGGTTATCATACTGGCGCTCTCTGATGCGGTCAACCGAGAAACCACACAAGCCAACACCCAACTAGGTATTGAAATATCTAATCTTACCATCCAATTGGCCAAAGCCTGAACATCAACTGCAAAGGGCCTCTTCCCAACTACAATATACGCCAAACTCCCAATGCTAACCGTCTTCCGACTCAACGCATAGGCCACCACATTAGCCTTCCCCGAGTGATACAAAATGGTAATATCATAATCCTTGAGTAACTCTAGCCATCTCCACTGCCTAAATTAAGATCCTTTTGCTTGAACAAATGTTGAAGACTATAGGGAAATCTACCGGGTGCATTGCCATATTTTCATATAAGTGTGCAGGGAAATCTACCGGAATCCCACATCCATAGTCCCAAATGTAAACAAACAAGGGGAGAGCTACAAGAATCCCACATCCGTAGTCCTAATGTAAATGCACAGCAACAACAGGAGAATAATCAGAGATGTCAAATTTCATATTAAGGCAAACAAGTAATTCTAGCCCAGCTTGCTGAACAGAATTCAGGTAAGGTAGTTTGAGAAAATACAGCAATTAAATGAATAAGAAGTACCTTCGTAAGCTAACAACATGCTTATTAGTGCAAGTAATAAAAAAGGAAAGGACACAGACTAGTAAGGACTTTAATGAAAAACCGGATTTCCAACAATTAGCACAAGTACATACTCGTCACCTCACGTACAAGGCATCTCAATTGCCAAATATACCAAATCCTAAGTGGAAAGTCCCCCACACAAGGTTAGGCAGGCAACTTACCTTGTACCGGCTTAAAATCAACCAAAAACCACGTTCTTGCCACGAGTACTCGACTCCAAATGGTTCAAATATATTCAATCCAATTGCATAATGTAAATAACACTTCAAGTAACTGATTCTACAAACAAATTCTAAGCTAATATGTGAAATTAGGTAAAATAACCAAAACGTCCCTCAGGCCCACGTCTCAGAATCGGGTATAATTTATATTTTATGAATCCTCACACTCTCATGATTTCATGCATACCAAAATTATCCAAATCTAAGGTCAAATTCCCAACCAAAAGTTGACTTCGATGTCTAAGAACTTTCTTCCAACTTTTCCCCAATTTTCATCTCCAATCCGAAATTAAATGATGTATATATACTAAGATTAATGGGTTACAAGAAAAAAGGAGTAAGGAATCCTTACCCAATTGATATCTTTGAAAATCCATCAAAACGTCGTTCAAATCAGAGCTCCCAAGGTCTAGTTTTCATAAAAATGGCTAAACCCTCGATTTTGAACTTACACATTCTGCCCAGCTACTTCTTTCTTCGCGAACGTGGAAGGCCCCATGCGTTCGCGAAGCACAATTACACTTGGACCCAAATTTCTTCATCGCGAACGCGATGCCTGGGATGCGAACGCAATCCAAAACTTCCTCCTCCTAAATGAACACGAGAAAGCCATCACTAACGCGTGGTATAGAACTCCTAGCTTCGCGAATGCAGGAGACACTTCACGAACATGAAGCACAAATTCCTTGCCAGGCCCAACTACTCTTCACAAACGCGAGACCCCACTCACGAACGCGAAGAAGAAAATCAGAACTAACTGCTGCAACATTTTCTGCAATTTTTCTAAGTTCCAAAAATGACCCGTTGGGCATCCGAAACACACCCGAGCCCCCCGGGACCTCAACTAACCGACTAACATATCCCATAACTTAATTCAAACTTGATCTAACATTCGTAATGCTCAAAACAACATCAAAACACCTATTTTTCATCGGATTCAAGCCAAAGAATTCCAAAAACTCTAAAAATACACTTTCGATCGATATGTTTTAAACCTCGTCCGAATGACCTGAAATTTTGCACACGCGTCACATTAAATACTACGAAGCTACTCCAGCTTTCGAAATTCCATTTGGACCCTTGGATAAAAATTTCACTATTGGACCGGAAACTTCCAAAATTCAACTTTCGGCATTTCAAGCCTAAATTAGCTATGGACCTCCAAAATACAACCTGACACACCCCAAAGCCCGAGATCACCCAACGGAGCTAATGGAACCATTGGATTTCCATTCTGAGGTCATCTTCAAACTGTTGCGACTACGGTCAATTTTCCAACACTCAAGCTCTCTTTTTGGGACTATGTGTCCCAAAACTCTTTGAAACTCGAAACCGAACATCCCGGCAAATCAAAATAGTAGAAATAAACAGGGCGAAGGCAGTTAATAGGGGATTGGGGCGTACATTATTAAGACAACCGGTCAGGTCTTCACATCCTCCTACACTTAAACCTTCGTTCATCCTCGAAAGAGCATAGAGACATACCTGAAGTAGTGAAAAGATGAGGGTAATAACTGCACATATCATGCTCGGTCTCCCAGGTGGCCTCCTCGACCGGTTGACCCCGCCACTGAACATTTAATAATGCAATATTCTTTGACCTCAGCTTTCGGACCTACCTATCCAATATTGTCACTAGCTCCTCAATATAAGATAGATCCTTGTCCAACTGGACAGAATTGAAATCCAACACGTGTGCTGGATCACCGTGATACCTTCTGAGCATCGAAACATAAAATACCGGATGAACTCCTACCAAGTTGGGAGGTAAGGAAAGCTCATAAGTGATCTCCCCAACACGTCTCAATATCTCAAAAGGGTCAATAAACCTTGGACTCAACTTTTCTTTCTTCCAAAATCTCATAACGCCCTTCATAAGCGTAACACGAAGCAGAACCCGCTCTCCAACCATATAGGAAACATCATGAACCTTCCGGTCCGTGTAACTC
The DNA here is from genome assembly GCA_034376525.1 of Nicotiana benthamiana. Lineage (NCBI taxonomy): Eukaryota > Viridiplantae > Streptophyta > Magnoliopsida > Solanales > Solanaceae > Nicotiana > Nicotiana benthamiana. The sequence goes on along the minus strand of CM067323.1, from coordinate 94,091,317 downwards.
TTCTGCCTTAACTGAGCTGTAGAGAGTCTATCCTGAATCACATTAACCTTCTCTAAAACATCCTAAACCAAGTCTATGCCCAATAGTATAGCCTCACCCGGCTCAAACAAACCCACCGGGGATCTACACCGCCTACCATATAAAGCCTCATATGGTGCCATCTGAATGCTGGACTGCTAGACGTTGTTGTAGGAAAACTCCGCCAATGGCAAGAACTGATCCCAAGACCCTCCAAACTCAATCACACACGCAAGAAGCATATCCTAAAGAATTTGAATAGTGCGCTCGGACTATTCGTCCGTATGAGGATGAAATATTGTACTCAACTCTTCCTGAGTACCCAACTTATGTTAAACGGCCCTCCAGAACCATGAAGTGTACTGAGTACAATTCTATCTGAAATGATGGAAATTGGAATATCATGCAGACGAACAATCTCCCCAATATAAATCTCTGCCAGACTCTCCGAAGAATAGGTAGTACATACAGGAATGAAATGCGTAGACTTGGTCAGCCGATCCACAATCACCCAAATAGCATCGAACTTTCTCAAAGTCTGTGGGAGCCCAACTTCAAGTCCATAGTGATCCGCTCCCACTTCCACTCCGGAATCATTATCTGCTAAAGCAACCCACCCGGTCTCTGGTGCTCATACTTCACCTACTGACAGTTAAGGCACCGAGCTACAAACCCAACTATATCTTTCTTCATCCGCCTCCACCAATAGTGCTGCCTCAAATCCTGATACATCTTCGCGGCACCCGGATGAATGGAATACCGCAAACTATGGGCCTCCTCCAGAATCAACTCCCGAAACCCATCAACATTGGGTACACAGATCCGACCCTAAATCCTCAATACCTCATCATCTCCAATATTCACATCTCTAGCATCATCGTGCTAAACCTTGTCCTTGAGGACAAGAAAATGAGGGTCATCATACTGACGCTCCCTGATACGATCAAATAAGGAAGTCCGCGAAACCACTCAAGCTAGAACTTAACTTGGCTCCGAAAGATCCATTCTTACAAACTAGCTGGTTAAGGTTTAAATATTTATCGCCATAGTCCTCTCTGATGCTGGTAAATAAGCCAAACTCCCCAACTTTCTGCTCGACGCTCAAGGCATCGGCCACTACATTGGCTCGGGGTGATACCAAATAGTGATATCATAGTCCTTCAACAACTTTAACCACCTCATCTGGCGCAAATTTAGATCATTTAGCTTGAACGGGTGTTGCAAGCTCCAATGATAAGCATAAACCTCAGAAGGCACACTGTAGAAATATTAAGGCCAGATCCTCAAAGCGTGAACAATGGCAGTTAACTCAAGGTCATGGACCGGGTAATTCTTCTCGTGTACCTTCAACTGTTTGGACGCGTAGGCAATCACCCCGCCCTGCATCAATATCGCTCCAAGGCCGATCCTCGAGGCATCACAATAGACAATATAAGACCCCAAATTTGTAAGCAATATCAAAACTGGGGCTGTAGTAAAAGCTGTCTTCAGCTTCTGAAAACTCGCCTTACACTTTTCCATCCACTAGAATGGAGCAGCCTTCTGGGTCAACCTGGTCATAGGGGCTGCAATCGATGAAAACCCTTCCACAAAGGAATGGTTGACCCCCAAGCAAAGAAAACTGTAGATCTCTGTAGATGAAAATGGTCTAGGCCAACTCTACGCTGCCTCTACTTTCTTCGGATCCACCTGAATACCCTCACTCGACACCACGTGACCTAAGAATACCACGGAATCCAACCAAAACTCACATTTCGAGAACTTAGCATATAACTTCATTTCTCTCAAGGTATGAAGCACTGTCCTCAGGTGTTGTTCATGATCTTCCCGACTCCGGGAATACACCAGAATATCATTAATAAAGACAATGATGAATGAGTCAAGATACGCCCGAAACACACTGTGCATCATTTGCATAAAGGTTGTTGGGGTATTGGTCAGCCCAAATGACATAACAAGGAACTCCTAATGACCATATCGAGTCCTGAAAGTAGTCTTCGGGATATATGGCTCTCGAATTCAACTGATGGTAACCTAAGTGCAAGTCAATCTGAGAAAACACTCGTGCACCCTGTAGCTGGTCAAACAAATCATCAATACGAGGCAAAAGATAATAGTTCTTCATTGTAACTTTGTTCAACTGGCGATAATCAATACACATACGCATAGAACCAAGCTTTTTCTTCACAAACAAGACGAGAACACCCCCAAGGTGATACAATGGGCCGAATGAACCCTTATTAAGCAATTCTTGTAAGTGATATGCCAACTCCTTCAACTCAGGAGAATCCATATGATATGGAGGAATAAAAATGGGCTAAGTGCCTAGCAATATATCAATGCCAAAATCAATATCTCTATCAGGCGGCATGCCCGGAAGATCAGTTGGACACACATCAGTAAAATTTCGTATTACTGGGATTGAATCAACGGAAGGGATATCACTACTGACATCCCTCACATAAATTAAAAATCCATCACACCCTGTTCTCAACCATTCGCTGAGCATTAAGGAAAGAAATAACTCTAATGGGAGTGTGATCTAAGGTACCCCTCCACTCAACATGCGGCATACCTGGCATAGCCAATGTCACGATTTTGGCGTGACAATCATGAATAGAATAATGGGGAGACAACCAATCCATGCCTAAGATAATATCAAAATCTACCAATCTGAGCAATAATAAATCGACTCTGGTCTCAAAACTACTGAGTGCAACAAACAATGATCGATAAATATTGTCCACAATAAGAGAATGTCCCACAGGAGTAGAAACATAAACGGGGGAACTCAAGGAATCCTGAGTTACATCCAAATGTGGAGCAAAATAAGAAGACGCATAAGAGTAAGTGGAGCTTGGATCGAATAAAACTGATGCATCTCTGTGACAAACCAGTATAATACCTGTGCTAAAAGAATCTAAGGCAACAGACTCGGTACAGGAAGGAAGGGCATAGTATCGGGCCTGGCATCCCCCTATGCCTTCCCCAACCTCCACCTCTAGCTGGCTGAGCAGGTGAGGTAGCAACTGGAGCTGTAACCATAGACTCAGAACTCTGCGGGACGCGCCATGGATGAGAAGTCTGTGGAGGAGCACCCCTCCCAAGTATAATGAAATCCCTCACCATATTGCATGTGTCACCACACTCAAAAGCTCTAGGAGGACGTAGTAGTGGAAACTGTGCGGTACGGGTACTCCAAGACCCCTGAACACCAGAAACGCTGTGTGAAATCAGAGATACAAAGTGAGCTAGCTGGCCCACAAAACCTCTATCATGCCTTACTCTTCCTCCAAAATAAGGACCAGTGGGTCTCTCCAGTCTATGAGGTCTCCTCACTTCCCTATACTCTCTCTCCTGACCTCGTCTGTCCTCTCTCTCCTGCACCCATATGTCCTCTACTCAACGATAGGTCCTCACCACCCACTGAACTGGGACCACAGGCTATGTCGCCATGACACATAGAACTTGAAAAATGGGTACTTATTGCTCTGGAGTGGGGTGGTGGAAGTCTGGGTCCACTCCCCGATCTGTGAAGTAGTTGGTACAACCTGAATCAACCCCGCATAAGCCAATATACCAAACATGCTCAGTTATTGTGTTAAGGTCTCCTGAAGTGCTGGAGTAGTATTAGCAGTAGGCATATCCGGTGCCTCGGCTCTGGCTGGAACTGCAGGTGGCAGCTCGTACGGGTGCTCTGGCTGCACGGCGTGCGCATCCTCAGCCTCTACCCCGGCCTTGATTTTTGGTGACTCTGGCAGGGGCGCGGGTTCCTGATCATCTCTGGTAGCGCGTGTCCTCACCATCAGCAAGAGAATAGAAGATAGAAGTTTAGACACTACTAGAAATACTGCGATTTCCCACGAAAGAATCGGTGGAATATCCGTGGGAAATTTCAATATTTCCAAGGGAGACGCACGATGGGAAATTGGCTGGTGGGAAAATAGTTTCTCACGACCTTCATTGGTAATTCCCATGGAGTTTCCCACTGATGGTGTGGTGGGTTCACCCGTGTAATTTCCCACGATCGTCGTGGGAAAAGTAATTAAAAAATAATTTAATTTTCTTAAATTTCCTATCGAATCCGTGGGATATATTAAAAGTAATTTAAATATTTTTTTTATTTTACCCCTGGAAGCAGTGGGAAATATGCATTATTTGGAAAAAAACATATGAATATTCCCACTAAAATCAGTGGAAAATACTGAGAAAGAATGCACATAGTCGATGGGAAATCTGGAAAATATTTTAGTGGCCAAATCTGTTTTTAGAACTACACCTGCCAAACAGAAAGTACAACCAACAATACAAGACAAACAATTAAGCATTCAAATACCAAATTCAACATGCAATCCAATTCATTTCATAAACAACCAATCAATCAATTTCATAATTAATCCACCTAATCCAAAAGTAAAACAAAAACTCAAAAATCCAACATTCAACATCCAAATACCATCCAAGAAAGCTAATAAAAAACTACTCCTTAGTTATCATCAGATGCTGGAGAACATGGCACATGAAATGCACCAGATTCTAAGAGGGAGTTTATTTGAGGCTTGAAACTTTTAACATTACTAGTGACAAGTCTTAATGCATCATCCTTTCGCCTCAATTCTTCCTCTCTTAGCCTATCTTCTTCCTCTCTTTGCTTTGCCTCTTCTTCCCTTACAGCCCTTTCTTGAAGATACAACTCCTTCATTTCCGCTACCTTCCTATTCAATTGCTCAAAATCATCCAGATCAACCGAGCAATATGACGAAGAATAAGAAGCAGACAATCCAGAAGTGCGACGGCCGAGACTAAACTCTGATCCAAGGCCATAAACTCTCCCTTTATGCACGTCACCAGCTGCCTTAATCCACATGTCCATGATCTCCTCTTGGGTTGGTTGGATTGCCTACCTTGATCACGGCTGGCTTTGAATGAACTCCTCCAAGATTTGTTTGAAATTATCCTGTAAAAAAATTATAATTATTATAAAAGTAAAATTTTAAAGAAAATTTATGCAAGTATCTTTATTTCTCAAACTTTAAAGTGAAACACATAAAAAGATAATGTGTAGATAATGCATCGGTACTCCGACAAGTAGGATCAGAAAATACATATATACATTGAGAATAATATTCTGATGAGAATTAATGTCAAAGGTCCCCCGTTAAAGACTGAATTCATCTGCTCTGTTGATTATACTTGGGCATCGGTACTTGGGCAGATGCTTGGATCTACATGAAATCTGGACAGATCTCAACAGATCTACAGGAAATCTGGTGATACTGGTCATATTTGACTACTTTCTCACAAAACTTACTTGACATTTTAGATAAGAAAGAATCCGCTAAAATGGAGTGCAAGAAATTTTAATGGAAAATCGCTTTGCTTGATCTTTCAGCATTTATTCGTTTTACTGATACTTTCTCACAAACTTACTTGGCATTTTAGATAAGAAAGAATCCAGTAAAATGGAGTGCCTGAATGCAAGAAATTTTAATGGAAAATCGCTTTGCTTGATATTTAAGCATTTATTCTTTTAACTGGCTTAACTATAATGTGAAACGCCTAGTGGAAATGAAGATGACCATTCAATATCATTGAATGTACTACTAACAAGATAAATAAACAGAAAAAGGAAATGTAAAAGAAAGGAAACCAAATGCCATACACAACAAGTATATATTGTTCCTAATATGCATTAGCGCATAAAATAAAGCTCATTAATCTTACATTGGTTGTCTCAGCACGCGGCTCGATCCAAGTCGTTTTTGTTCCATCCTTCAACTTCTTCATGTGGGTTTCCTCAAATACCTCATCACGAGTAACTGGTCTTCCTTTAGCATTTTCCTGAAAAAATAAATAATATATGTTAATTCAGCTGTTATACTTCAGTTGAAAGGAAAAACACCAGCTGTTGATTCAGCTATTACTACTTCTGGGCAGAATCGTCAAGGGGCAGGACATGTTAATTCAGTGGCCAAAAAAGATGATGCTACACGGGTTCTGAAAGGGCTAGTTGTGGTAACTGAGCATGATGGAATATCTGAAGCTACTATTGTTGGTGGTGACTTTACTGATGCTTCGGGGCAATCAAATCGAGCTGATACTCATGATCAGCGAGCTGCTGTAGTTGATCAGGAAAAGACACCACAAGTTTCTCCTTTGTCATAGCAACCACAAGTTCTTACCTAACTAGTTTACGTAGTTGGGCTGTGAAATCATCTGGACCCTGCAATGCACTTTTTGTGCTTAGCTGCTAGTTTTTGTTGTCTTAAAAGGGTATAAGTCTCCTGCTTTGTTCCTAGAAAGGAATGCGCAAGGTGTAGTATTGGAAATGGACTTGTGTTCAGACATTAACCCTCCCTCTAATCTTTTAGGACTAATTTCCCTTCATGAAATCCATTATCCATATATGAGTGAAATACTCTTCTTTTTTCGCATCTTCTTCTGTGCTTATTAGTGCCTCTGTCATGTGTTGTGTGTGATATGTTGCAAAACATATCACGTGTCTTGATTTTCTTATCAGATCTGGGTAGACCTTTCAGTAAACATTTTGTTGTCCATTAAGTATCTTTCTGCGGGAATATAATCTTGCTTACCATCTATATCAAATGATAAGGTGAAAGACTTATGCCTTATCAAAGTTCAGATGATGCTGGAAGAGCTAAGGCCATTGAGGTTTCACCATTTTGGGTTGTACATTCTTAGAACTTATTCATGGGTTCCAAACTGGAATAATTCTTTGCTTTTTACCTCATTTTACCTCATTTCTTAGACAAGAGGGGTTGCTCTGATGGTAAGCAACCTCCACTTCCAACCGAGAGGTTGTGAGTTCGAGTCTCCCCAAGAGCGAGGTGGGAAGTTCTTGGAGGGAAGGATGTCGGGGGTCTATTTGGAAACAGCCTCTCTACCCAAGGCTAGGGGTAAGGTCTGCGTACATACTACCCTCCCCAGACTCCACTAAATGGGATTATACTGGGTAGTTGTTGTTGTTGTTTTTACCTCATTTCTTAACTTTCTAGATGCTGGCAACCATGCTAGTTGATAAGAAGGGACAAGAATCAAATTGTTACTATACTTTATTACAACAGTTACCCAGTATAGTCCCACAAAGTGGGTTGTGGGGATGGTCATACACAGATCCGAAAGGGCAGAGAGGCGGTTTCCAATCAATCATCGGCTCAGAAAAAGGAAAAGAAAAGAAAAACAATATTGAAACAGAAAACATTAGCAACCAGTCACTAGCATAAAAAGCAAATAACACAATTATCAAAATATGCACTATAAATTTCTCTATTTTATTCTGCTTTGTGAAGATTTTCATTGAATGGACTAGAAAAGAGAAATAGTTACAAAGCGTCGACGCTCAGGTTTTTACTATTGCACTTTCACCTACCAATGCAATTTGCAATCTATTGCTTCATTTTTTATTTTATTTTTTTTTTGTAAAAGCTTGATTTCATTAGTTTTATAGAATTAGGCTAAAGTAAAGGGAAAAACATGACTTATGCACCTCTTTAAGGTGGTCCACAGATCCAGAACCTTCACTTTTTTCATGCTTTCTAATGGCTGGGAAGAACGGAATATTTAAGACATCAAAAAGGATAGGGAAAATAAGTTTTCAGCCTCTCATTCTTCAAATTGTAACACCTTATTCCTTCATCTACCAAGCACGTATGCATTCTTCATTGCTGGGCAAATATGAAACATCAACTTACTAAAGGTTAATACCTTAGTCCATCTAAATCGGACATCCTACTTTTGAAAGCTTAGCGTGGTCATTATAATCATAAACTGCAGTCTGGTTGCGTAAGTATGAACCTACCACTGCTCTACAAAAGCTAATAAAGGTGAAACATCTTGTTACTACACTTTATTCTAATCAAGAAAAAAATAGTTATAAATCAAGAAAAATATAATAAATACGTTACCAATCTTCTTCGATGAGCCGCAACACTAATTGAGCCGCCCGTGTGCACCGAGCCACCCTTGTTAGATAAACGGGCTGCCTTTCCTTGTTCGCTCTTCTTCTTAAATTTCGGAGAATTCTAATACTCAAGAAGTTTAAGCCATAAATCATCAATAATCCAATTTGGCCTCGTATTCCTTTCTCGAGCAGTCCAAAACAGATCAGGCAACCTATCAGAACATTTCTTAAAGAAAACGGCTCGTACCTCAGCCTCAGAATCACGTGACCATGCGCACTTCAACTACAAATAAAACATATTAGAGACATCTAATATATGCTAAATGGTTCAAAAGATGCAAATTGGTGTGACGTTACGATGCCATAGTGCACCAAACACAAACATTATCATGAACTACAGTGTCTATTAATCATGGACTGCAGCGTGTATTGCAGCTACTTCAGATTACTTTCCTAATTAATAGTACTATTTTTCACATTTTAAGGTAGCAATTATCCATCAAATGTACTTCATGGATCCATCACGCAATATATTCCACCCTCAACTCTATAACTTCTTGTTAACCCATGAGCTTACTCCTACTACTCTTTTCTTCCTTTGTTAAGTGATGTTAAATCAAGTCATTTAATTGATGCATTACCACACGAGTTTCCTTAAAAAGAGAGAAAATGTATCTCTTAAGACCTGACACCAATTCAATTCACAGTTTTGTCCGCTGTAATTCTCTGTTTGGAAAATAAAGAGCAGATCAGTTTCATTTATGGCCCACTATTTCCTTTCCTAATTTTCATTCTTGTACTTTTCTCTGCTCTTCCCTATAGGGTATGAGCCTTCAGCCTAATAGTTACCATATAGCATATATTGTGAATCCTTTACTTTTTAAATGGTTTACTTGTTGATCAAAAATGGTTTGACAAAATCACTTTAGAAAATCCTTACATGCTGCTTTATGAGATGGCTAAAGACAATTGATATTTCTACAATAACTATTTGTAAATTTTCGTTCATTCCAACTTCTAACCATGGTGTATCCTCTTTTGCTGAGAAAACCTTGGGAATGCAAGCAATGTCAACAACAACGACTACCCAGTATAATCCCATAAAGTGGGGTCTAAGGAGGACTGCAGGCGCATTAGGGCGGAGGAGGTCATGGGGGCTTTGCGTAGGATGAGTAGGGGTCGAGCGACCGGACCTGACGAGATCCCAGTGGAGTTCTGAAAGTGCATGGGTAAGTCAGGAGTGGAGTGGCTCTCCAAGTTGTTCAATGCAATCTTCAGGACCAAAAGGATGTCGGATAAGTGGAGGTGGAGTACAGTGGTACCCTTGTACAAGAACAAAGGGGACATCAAGTGCTGCAACAACTATAGGGGTATCAAATTAATAAGTCACACCATGAAGGTCTGGGAGCGGGTGATTGAGGCGAGGATAAGGGAGATGACATCTATATCTGGGAACCAGTTCAGTTTCATGCCGGGTCGCAGCTACTACAGAAGCTATCTACCTTGTCAGGCGGCTGGTGGAGCAGTTCAGGGATAAGAAGAAGGACCTGCACATGGTGCTTATCGACTTGGAGAAGACGTATGACAAGGTCCCAAGGGAGGTGCTATGGAGGTGCTTGGAGGTGAAGAGCGTGCCGGAAGCCTACATCAGAGTAATCAAGGACATGTACTATGGAGCTAAGACTAGGGTTAGGACGGTGGGTGGCGACTCAGACCATTTTCCAGTGGTTATGGGGCTCCATCAAGGATCGGCGCTTAGCCCTCTCTTATTTGCCTTGGTGATGGATGCTCTAACCCGACATATTCAAGGGGATGTGCCTTGGTGTATGCTATTTGCTGACGACATAGTCTTGATAGATGAGACGAGGGTCGGTGTTATTGAGAGGTTAATGGTATGGAGACAGACTCTCCAGTCTAAAGGTTTCAAAATAAGCAGATCTAAGACAGAATACCTGGAGTGCAAGTTTAGCGCCGATCCGAGAGAAGTAGGCAGGGACGTGATGATTGGATCTCAGGTCATCGCCAAGAGAGTGTCAGATATCTTGGGTCGGTGATTCAGGGGGACGGAGAGATTGACGGGGACGTCACTCATCGAATAGGAGCAGGGTGGTCAAAGTGAAGGCTTGCATCAGGAGTCCTGTGTGACAAGAAAGTTTCACATAAACTCAAGGGAAAATTTTATAGAGCTGTGGTTAGACCTGCAATGTAGTATGGGGCGGAGTGTTGGCCCATGAAGAACTCTCATGTTCAGAGAATGAAGGTTGCGGAGATGAGGATGCTTAGATGGATGTGCGTGCTCACCAGGTGAGATAATATTAAGAATGAAGTTATTCGAGAGAAGGTGGGGGTGGCCCCTATGGATGAGAAGATGCGAGAAGCGAGGCTGAGGTGGTTCGGGCATGTGCGGAGGAGAAGTCCTGATGCCCCGGTGAGAAGTTGTGAGCGGCTGGCGATTGTCGGCGTTCGGCGAGGCAGAGGGAGGTCTAAGAAGTATTGGGGAGAGGTGATTAGGCATGACATGGCTAGAATGCGGGTTTCCGAGGACATGACCCTTGATAGGAATGTCTGAAGGTCTAGTATCAGGGTTGTAGGATAGGGGTTCCTAGAGTTTTTCGTACTCCTCACCCGGGTTGGGTGAGGCTTGGCAGGGCTATCCATAGATGATTTGTGTTTTGGCTTGTGTCTCCCTTATGGCAGTTATTTATGGTAGTTACTATATGATATTATTGCATGCTATTTTATTTATGTTTCTTATGTTTAGATAATTATTTACGTTATTTCTGCTATGGTTACTAATGCTCTTTTGTTTTTGTTTTTGTTTTTGTTTTTGTTTTCCTTCACTGAGCCGAGGGTCGATTGGAAACGGCCTTTCTGCCATTTCGGGTAGGGGTAAGGCTCGTCTACATATTACCCTCCCCAGACCCCACTTTGTGGGACTATACTGGGTAGTTGTTGTTGTTGTTGTTGTTGTTGGGGTCTAAGGAGGGTAATACGTACACAGGCCTTACCCCTATCCGAAAGGATAAATAAGTTGTTTCCTGTCAACCCTCGGCTCAGGACAGAGTGCAACTTCGAGCTTGACAAATATTGTAGATAACAGAACACCTCCTGTAATGCTCATACTCGTGATCAACGAAAAACTTTAGCACAGTTTGAGACAAAGTGGATAAGTAGCAACCAGAGATGCTCCGCACTAGTAGTATTTAAAGTGTGTGATCAAATGGAAAAACTTTTTCCCAGTAGCTTGACTCACTAGTTGAGAAAAGAACATGTAAAACAGATAAAGGCAATAGTGCTTTCATTGAGCACTGAGGTTATAGAATTCTAAAAGCGATGATTTTCTTTCTTTTTAATTTTGGTTTCTTATATATAATGGTTTTCAGACAGCTAAATAAGTTGGGATTAATCTTGAATGAATTTTAAAAGTAACTCTACAGATGAAAGATAGAACAATACCTTTTAGGACTTTCGTTCAACTATTAGTTTCAACTATTGAGAAAAAAATGAAGAATCCTAGCTACAGATCTAATTAATGCTTCAAATGGACCCAAAAAGATTTTGACAATGTTCTAAGTAATAGTGTATTCTTAATTAATACATGTTTAAGATAATGCATCGGGAAAATTTTTGTAGCAAACACAAAAAGGAGACTGGCCAGTGCCTAGTTCTTCCACCGCAGGGATTGTCTTATCCCAGTGTAAATAAGCCCCAATGATCTCCCTATCAAACAAACCAGAAAGACTGAGATTGCATCACTCACCTTATCGATAACAGTTTTCACCAATGTATTCCTCCCTATTATTGCAACGCTTTAAGTGCAGAACGGTTAATAATCTTGACTCAAAAATTAAGAGAACAACATTAATTTTTTTAACCTGGGGTTTAAAACAATATAAAATCCCTAAAATTCGAAGTCTTTTTGGGGAAATCAATACGAAAAAAGGAGAGACAAAGCGAGCGAGAGAGAGGTCAACCTTACTTGGAATCGAATCGGAACTCCTCTGCGGCGTGAAGCGAGAGAGACAAAGGGGTAAAATACTAAAAGATTCCCACTTGACCGGGGAAAGCTTTTTTGTAATTATAGGCTATTCAAAAAATTTGGTACACATTTTATTTATTGATTAAGTTCACACGACTTCTCTGGGAATTATTTTTAATTTTATATAATTATTTTTTAATAAATGTTTTCAGTAAATCAAAGAGAACCAAAAGGCGCGCATTTTCTCGCCAAAACCTTCCCATGAATAGTCAATGGGAAATGTTATTTATTTAGAAATTTTAATTTTCCCAGTGTATTTCGATGAAAATTGCCACTACTAATTTTTGGTGGGAAATTTCCGTGGAAAAATGCTATGTTTCTAGTAGTGTGAATTGTGATATCAAAAATCTCGCACGTCATGAAATTCAAATGAAACAGAATTTTCCTAACGGTTACATAGCCTCTCGTAGATAAGTACAGACGTTTCTATACCGATCAACGAGACTCTAATAAACCGGCTTATGATTCATGACTCATATGAACCTAGAGCTCTGATACAACTTGTCACGGTCCCAGTTCGCCGTAAACTATCTTGACGGCACCTAATCTCTACGACTAGGTAAGCCTAACAATTACGGAAAAGAAACAATTTGCATAAAGAAATAATATAAACCAAAATGTCAAAATGAAATAGTGTTTAAGATGTCGTCTAGCACATAACAATACAAAATCTCAACCTAACAGTCCCAAAATCCGAAAGTCCATGAATCACAAGCTAAGAGATACATAAGAAGCTGTAAATCCAGAAATGCCTAACAAAAGGAAAATACTGAAGGACTATACAATTACAGAAAGATAGAAAGGGACTCCTTGGTCAGCGGACGCGGCAGATATACCTCGAAGTCTCTACAGAAACGCCTCGCCTCAAGGATGATAATACTGAGTGAAAGTACCTAGATCTGCACATGAAAACATATGCAGAAAGGGCATGAGCAAACCACAGCGGTAATCAATAAGTGCCAAAGCCTAACCTTGGTCGGGTAGTGACGAGGAATGTTAGGACCCTACTAAGGTTAAATAAAATATAAGAGTTAATAATGTAAAATAAAATAGTATAAATAAGTGCAACAGTAAGAAATAACATAGAATTGAAATAACAACAACAACTAGAACAGAGACAAATAAATTACGGGAAAGAAATATAGCTCTACACAGAGATAACAACTGGGGCACCTTACAGGATACCGTCAGGTAGTCCCAATTACAACTATCCAGTGGATCTCCCGGATACCATCCCGTAGTCCATAATATACATCTGAAGGATCTCCTTGGAACTCGTCCCGTAGTCCAACTATCAGTGCGCAGGGATCTACCGAAATTCCGATCAGTAGTCTCTATGTAAACAGACAAGGGAGGAGCTACCGGAATTCCACATTCGTAGTCCCAATATAAATATACAGCAGCAACATGAGAATATTGAGAAATGTCAAAATTCATATTAAGGCAAACAATAATTCTAGTCTAGCATGTTACACAGAATTCAGGTAAGGTAGTTTGAGCAAATACAACAAATAAATTACTTAGACATACTTTCCTAAGCTAATAAAACGCTTATTAGTGCAAGTAATAAAAACAGGAAAGGAAACAAACTACAAATGACTTTAATAAAAAACTGAATTTCCAACAATTAGCACAAGTACGTACTCGTCACCTCATGTACAAGGCATCTCAATTACCAAATATACCAAATCTTAAGGGAAAAGTCCCCTACACAAGGTTATGCAAGCCACTTACCTCAAACCGGCTAAAAAGTCAACCAAAAACCATGTTCTTGCCACGAGTACTCGACTCCAAATTGCCCAAATCTATTCAATTCATTGAATAATGTAAATAGCACTTCAAGTAACTGATTGGACAAATAAATTCTAAGCTAATATGCGAAATTATGTAAAATTACCAAAATAGCCTTCGGCTCCACGTCTCGGAATCGGATAAAATTTATATTTTCAGAATCCTCACACTCTCACGGGTTCATGCATACCAAAATTATCCAAATCTAAGATCAAATTCCCAATCAAAAGTCGAATTCTAGGTCTAAGAACTTTCTTCCAACTTTTCTCCAATTTCATTTCCCATCTGAAATTAAATGATGGATTCATGTTTAGGTTAATGGGTTATAAGCAAAAAGGAGAAAGGAAGTATTACCCAATTGATATCTCTGAAAATTTCTCAAAACCTTGCTCAAATTCGAGCTCCCAAGCTCTAGTTTTCACTAAAATGGCCGAACCCTCGATTTTGAACTTAAACATTCTACGCAGCTACTTCCTTTCTGGCGAATGCGGGCTTAGCGTTCGCGAAGAACAATAACACTTGGACCCAGATTTCTTTATCGCGAACACAATGCCTGGGACGCGAACGCAATTCAAAACTTCCTCCTCCTATGCCAACGCGGGAAAACCATCGCGAATGCGTAGGTATAGAATTCCCAGCTTCACGAACGTGGGAGACACTTCGCGAAGGCGAAGCAGAAATTCTTTGACAGCCCCAGCTCCTCTTCGCAAACGCGAGACACCATTCGCGAACCTAAAGAAGGAAACTAGAACTAACTGCTGCAACATTTTCTGCAATTTTTCTAAGTTCCAAAAATGACCCATTGGGTATCTGAAACATATTCGAGGCACCCGGGATCTCAACCAAACCTACCAACTTATCCCATAACTTTATTCAAATTTTCTTTAACCTTCGGAATGCTCAAAACAATATCAAAACACCTATTTTTCATCGGATTCAAGCCTAAGATTTCCAAAAATTCTAAAATACGCTTTCGATCAAAAAGACTATCGCCTCGTCCGAATAGCCTGAAATTTTGCACACACGTCACATTAAAAACTAGAGAGCTACTCCAACTTTCTAAAATTCATTCCGACCCTCGGATCAAAATCTCATTACCGAACCGGAAACTCAAAAATTCAACTTTTGGCATTTCAAGCCTAAATTAGCTACGGACCTCCAAAATATAATCCAAACACGCCCCTAAGCCCGAAATCACCCAATGGAGCTAATGGAACCATCGGATTTCCATTCCGAGGCCGTTCACACTGTTCCGACTATGATTAACTTTCCAATACTCAAGCTTTAGGGAATAAGTGTCCCAAAACTCTCCGAAACTCGAAACCGAACATCCAGGCAAATAAAAATAGCAAAAATAAATACGGAGAAGGCAATTAATAGGGGATAGGTGCGTAAATTCTTAAGACGACCGGCCGGGTCGTCACGCATGACGATCACGCTCCTAAGTCTCAAATCACCTCTCGAAGCTATCCGAACTATCGAAACTCACATCTCAACCTTCTAACACATAAGTCAACATCCAGATGACTTTTCCAACTTAAGCTTCCTCCAAAGAGACTAAGGGTCTCAAACGTTACCAAAACATTTTCCAACCCGAGCCAACTAACCCGATCACACATAGAACTGACAGACAAAACAATAAAAAGAAAAAATAGGAAAAACGAAGCGGTGATTCACTAAACAATTGGCCGGGTCATTACAGTAATAAATTGTGCTCCTTGCTCTTTTACTTTTTACTATTCTTTATCATTTTAGCAGAAAAAATTGAAAAGCCTCTTTACGATGAAGCATCTAAATCTAGTACTTATCCAAAGTCTTACACCAAGAAATTTTGGAACCCACAATGGTAAATAAAAAACAAAACAAAACACTTTCCTTACACCTTTCAGAGTGATGAGTATGACTCTTAGGTACAAAGGGATAAGTTAAACAGAGAACGGGAAAGGGCTAAAGATATTACTATTATTTGGTAAATAGTTTATATTTATCCTACTGTTATAAATAGACTTCTATTTAAGGTGAATGTCTATAATTAGAGAGATTCTAGAGTTTTATTCTTGGTAGCTAAGTCACTACCTCCCTATAAATAAAGGGGTCTTCTACCATTGTAAATCATCCCTAACAATCCCTAAGTATCAATAAGAATACTTCTCTCTATTGTTCTTGTTCTTGTATTATTGTTCTTGTCTTTATATTATTTCATAACACGTTATCAGCACGAGACTCTACCGTCTCAAGAAACACTTTGAGAAGATTAAGGAGAAATTCGCCCCCACGAATTTCGCTAATTCCGGGCATTATCCGGGTCACGTTTCAAGAGATAAGTATCGATTTTATGTTCGATTAAAATATATAATATGTGTTGTTTCCTTGTCTGCAGCTTTCCATCAAAGACACACAACTTGTTCATAATTGGGGTCATTAAACTCTGGGAGCAAGCATTAGAAATATGGGTTTTGTAGGACTTAGTAATTTTGCGTACAGGAAACAAGTTGATTTTTTTTTTCTCATGTGCTGTAAAATCATCTCCTTATTTCGCGGGATAACGCGGTAGAATTTCTATACGGAAAATAGAAGAGATGGTATCATCATAAAGTAATGCAACGGGATGGAAACTCAAGAGGTATATTCGATATCACAACATTTATTGGTATACCTTAAAGGTAAGTAATTTATTTTTCCCTTTCAAATTCTTGAAATTCTACGATTTGATTTCATTTACAAACAAAGACAAAATCAGTCCAATTGAATTTTCTCCATTCCCTTTAGAGAATGTGGTAGCAGTATGTGATAAGTCTGAAAGAAGACAAAATCCGTCCAATTAAATTTGCTCCATTCCCTTTAGAGAATGTGGTAGCAGTATGTGATAAGTCTGAAAGAAGACAAAAATTATAACCATGAAGGTATCAATGGAAGTGGACGTGGCAACAGACGAAATTATAATCGTCATTATTGTAATGAGAACAATAAGGATTCTCAAAATAATCTTTCACTTTATGAAAGTAATATTTGACATGAGATTGTGTATAGCACATACAGATGATTATGATCCATTCCCTGAAGTGAATATGATAATTGTAATAGAGCCCGTAAGTATGAACACGCTCTTGATGTAATTTTGTTTCATGTCTGACATTATAATAGGAAAGTTCGTTGCCCTAGAAATTTCGGACAAGAACTATATGACATGGGTGTTGAATGCTGAAATCCATTTGGATGCAATGGGTCCTAGAGACGCCATCAAAGACAGAAATAATGCATCCACCCAAGATTATGCTAAGGCCTTGATTTTCTTGCGCCATCACCTTGATGAAGGTTTGAAACTATGCTAAGGCCTTGATTTTCTTGCGCCATCACCTTGATGAAGGTTTGAAACTATGCTAAGGCCTCGTTTTTCTTGCGCCATCACCTTAATGAAGGTTTGAAACTGTGCCAATGGCCTTGATTCTCTTGCACCATCACCTTGATGAAGGAAGATGGAATTGTTTGATTTTATTTCACTTATTTGTAATAGTTAGTGAATAGACTAATATTCATTAGTATCAGCTCGTATTAGTTAGTTCATGATATAATGTTAGTATTAGTTCGTTAGAATGTTTCTACATGCTCAAATTTCAATAATATTTTTATTTTCAAGTAGAGGTAATCGACTAACCTAACAGTCAGTCGATTATCTAATATTTCGCATTAAAACTGCAAAACAATCGATTGTCAATGTTCAACAATCGATTGTCAATGTCCAACAATCGATTGTCTATGTCTAACAATCGATTGTCGTGAGACAGTGATCTGGAATTTTTTCAAAATAGTCAACAATAGATTGTCTACGTTTAACAATCGATTGTCTTAAAACAGTGTGATATGGAATTTTTCAAAAATTGTCAACAATCGATTGTCTATGTTTAACAATCGATTGTCTTAAAACAGTCTGATCTGGAATTTTTCAAAAATAGTCAACAATCGATTGTCTATGTTTAAGAATCGATTGTCAATGCTCAACAATCGATTGTGTGTGTTTAACAATCGATTATTTTACGAAAATGCTTAAACTGAAATTTTCAAACTGCATAGTAATCAATTATGGAAAACATATAATCGACTATCTGATTTATTTAGTCAACTGACATCAGCAGATTTTGAAAATATTATGTGACACAAACGAATTGAACTTGTTTATTCTTATGTTCGTGTATTTCTTTTGTATGTCAAACCATGGGAATTAAATTGATTGAAGGCTCCTGAAGAGCAACTGTAACTATGCCCAAAGGCACGATGTTTATCATAGAGAATGCAATGTTCTCCTCCAAGTCTAAAGAGGAACTTGTTGAGTTTAAATGATATCAGTCAAAATGTTCTCCTCCAAGTCTAAAAGGAACTTGTTGAGTTTTAGAGATATCATTCAAAATGGATATCAGATCGAGACAATACATGAGTATAATCTTGAATACCTCATTTACTCATGAAAACGAGGCTGCCCACTTCGGTTTGGGGTCACGCCATTTTGCATGCAGCAATGCTAGTTCGTCGGCTGCCTACTTCGGTTTGGGGTCACGCCATTTTGCATACAGCAATGCTAGTTCGTCTCTGACTGACGAATTGACACAAATATTCCCCGTTGCAATTGGTTTTGGGTCATGAACCTAATATATCCCATTTAAGAATCTTTGGATGCGCAGTATATGTGCCTATAGCACCGCCATCCCGCACCAAAATGGGTCCGCAAAGAAGGTTAGGAATATATGTTGAGTTTGAATCGCCCTCCATTAATTCGCTACCTCGAAACATTGACAGGAGATTTGCACGATTTGCAGACTGTCAATTTGATGAGACATTTTTCCCAAAATTAGGGGGAGAAGTTGGTGAAACCAAACGGGAAATTTTGTGGAAAAATGCATCACTATCTCATCTTGATCCACATACCTCTATTTGTGAAAGAGAGGTACAAAAGATTATCCATTTGCAAAGAATAGCAAATCAAATGCCTGACGCATTTACGGACTTGAAGAGGATAACGAAATCCCACATTCCCGCGGAAAATGTTCCAATCCGTATTGATGTCCCTGTTGGACAATCATCTAGTGTCATATCCAATGAGTCAAATGCACGCCTGAAGCGTGGCAGACCGTTAGGTTCTAAAGATCGAAACCCTAGAAAGAGGAAAGCAAATGATCAAAATGACACTACGAAAGAATCTCATGAGGAAATTCATGATTTAACAAATTCTGAGATTCATGAAGAATCCATTGAGCCCGAGACTCTGGAAAATACGGAACTATCCATAAATCCAACTGATATTGAGGCAAATATTAATCGAGTGGATATAGTGGTGGATAATGTCTTTGCTTATAATGTCGCATCTAGCATTATGCAAGAATGTGAGGATCTCAAACCTCAATCTGTTGAAGAATGTCGAAAAAGACATGATTGGCCAAAGTGGCAAGAAGCAATTCAATCAGAATTGAATTCGCTGGCAAAACGTGAAGTTTTTGGCCCTATAGTTGAAACACCTAATGGTGTTAAGCCTGTTGGCTATATATATGGCATGAATGATCGTTGGTCACGTACCTATTGTACGCCAAAGTATTTTGGAAATATGATTATTAAAGGACAACGATAATGCAAGAAACATATCTTGCATATAAGTTTGACATGACCATAATGGTATTTCTCTTTAAGAAAGATATTCACCACATAGATGTTGATGAATCTGTGGTAGTACAAAATTAATTGAGAGCTCTAGAAGAGCCAATTATTACTATGTTGGAGAAACACAATTGAGTATTGTGCTGTAGTAAGTCTCAAAGAAACTTATTCAGTTTCCAAAGTACACGCGAAAGCGATTGATTATATTGAGACTATAAATAAAGGAAGGATTTGATATCTCCTATTACTACAACTTGTAGCGGTGTAATATGAAAAGCTACCCGCTTTGTCCTCCAGTTTGTACTACACAAACAAAAGAATGCCACAATAAAGTGGATATCTATTGGTATAAAAACCCATGTCGTAATAAACCTGAAGTTTATTGATAAGTGCACATGTCATGGTGTAAATTTGAAGTTTACCAATATTGATAATTTATTCAGTTGGCATTCGTGTTAGCCATCTCATTTTAAGTATGATGTGCAAATTCACATAGGTGAATATTAAAGAACTAGAAAGTTCTGTACGAATTCTCTTGTATCACTTGTTCTCATTAATGAACTGACCAACTAAAGAGTTCGGGTTGAAGCCCATAAATTCTGGAAATATCAAAGGTGAATATGGGCCCATTCACCTGCCATGTATACCACATATGATGCATCTATGAAATGGTTACATGCGCAATTGTTATTAACCCGCAGCCTGGCCGGTGCTTGCGAGGTAAATTGCTCAGTAATCTAACTTCGAGCATAATTTCCAGATTTTCTATTCAAGATAGTTCATCTTGATAAGTTGGTTTATATCATAGTTGGTTTAGCAAGATAATTATTGAGTGCCTCCACTTAATAGCTAAACTGTTTCTTATGAGAACAAAGTTATATATATCAGTTTGATATACGTTGTATACGAGAGTATATTCTCCCCTCACAAGTGGTTCAGGGTCAGGAACCAAATAATTTCATCTTATTATTAATATGCTGTGTATATTGACATGATAATGCACAAAGATGATTTCCCAAAGTTGAGGAAACAAGTTAGCTTTTCTAACATGAGGGGGAGACATGATAAACAATTGAGAAAAGGTTACATGGGAAGAATTATCATTTGTATATGTAGATCTCCGAATATCATGATATGAACCTGAAGTTCATAAAAGGGATAATTCAATTGCAACATATTGCAAAGCATGCTATACGCATTTGCTGACCCAAAGAAAGTAACTATATTCTCACTACAAATGCCCATATTAAGTCCCAGAAGGACAAAGTCTTTGATACGCTTAAAGCGTATAGACAAATACTTGATTCAATATGAAAGACATGTAGATTTGGACCTATAGTTCAAGTACTTGAAAGCATAAAGTCAAAGGTATGTATAATCAGTTTTCGATATATTATTTGTTTAGCATGACGTGAAAATTTGATATGCATCTAAAGTCTATTATGTGACTTACATGACTTAACTTGAAAGATTTAAGTTGCTTGAAGCATATGCAATTCTTGGTCCTGAAGTACCACATCCTAAGTACAGTTTGTGTATATATGTATCTTGCTATAACTGTAAGCATGATGGCATCGAGAATACATCTATGGAGATATTGAAGAGTCATTCCGCGACATTATATGAAGATGTTCATATCTATCAAGAATGATGATTTTAAGGTGCGGAATATTTGTTCAAGTCAATATGGTTGATTTATTTATCAAACATCTACCAAAGATCGTTTTGAAGATGATGCACAAAATTGGAATGCAAATGCTCAAGGATATAAATTGATGTTCTTATTAGGGGGAGTTAATGCGCGTTGCACTCTTTTTCCCTTACAAGGTTTTGTCCCACTGGGTTTTCCTTGCAAGGTTTTTAACGAGGCAACCATTAGGCGCATATTCAAACATGTGTACTCTTTTTCCTTCTCTTTAATTTTTCCCATTGGGTTTTGGTTTTAAGGTTTTAACGAAACACATTGTTGAATAGACATTCAAGGGGGAGTGTTATAAATAGACTTCTATTTAAGGTGAATATCTATAATTAGAAAGATTCTAGAGTTTTATTCTTGGTAGCTAAGTCACTACCTCCCTATAAATAAAGGGGTCTTCTACCATTGTAAATCATCCCTAACAATCCCTAAGTATCAATAAGAATACTTCTCTCTCTACTTTTCTCTCTATTGTTCTTGTTCTTGTATTATTGTTCTTGTCTTTATATTATTTCATAACACCTACGTTTATCTTTTGCTCTAAAATTGCATACAATATTATCTTTCTGCCTATAAATACTCTGCGTCTAACAAAATATTGTGCAGTTCCCTTTTTTAATGTGTTGGCATCATTTCAATGGATACATGATACCCGGTCCGGATTAAATTCTACTCACATCAAATCTTGGTATAAAGTGATAAATTAAATTAAAAAAGGCTAAAATATCTCATACACAGTCTGGACTAAGGTGCCATATGTCCCCCTAAAATGATGTCAGCATATTAAAAAAGGGCCACATAATATTCCATTAGTTGCGAGGGTATTTATTGATCGAAAGATAACGTTGTAGGCAACCAAAAAATGGACAGAAGGAAAATATTAATTATTTACCAAAAGAACACGGATATTTTTAACTCCTTTCCCAGTGAATTGATGAATTTCATAATTCGCCATTCTGTAAAATGACTTTCGCTCATGTGAATATTAAATCTTTATATCATTATTAGTCATGCAACTTATTAAATGTAAAGTTTAAAAATGAGATTCAAAGCTTAGCGCTATGTCTAAATATATATATATATAACACCTGTGAAGTAACATTTTTATCAACTAGGATTATCTGTTAATTATTATTCCATCTATTTTATTTTATGTGAGAATTTTACTATTTTGTGGAATCAAACGACGAAACTGCTTCTTTAACTATAAATGTTTAAATATTTCTAATTATCAATTAGTTTACTATATTTCTAGTGCACTTTTATTTACTTAGTTTCTAATTATTTTACTATTATTTTAAAAAAGAAACTGATGTCCAAATCAAAAATGAAACTAAAAAAGTGCTCAGAGTTCCGTCCTTCAGTCCTTTTAAAAGAAAGTATTTAATGATTTAGGAAAGATCAGTCTTCACATTGAGTGAGAGTTTCCCAGCGCAGGTGTTGACACAGGCTATATATAGAAAGCAACTTAGGGTAAAAGAATTTGTAGTTTAATATAATTCTAATAATAGTATAATAACCAATGGACCACTTCAAAATCCAACGATCGACTCGCTAGGAAACGTACCTTACAACATTAACAACAACAACAACCCAGTATAATCTCACTTAGTGAGCTCTGGGGAGGATAGCGTATATGCAGACCTTACCCCTACCTTTGGATAGAGAGGCTGTTTCCAAATAGACCCTCGGCATCCTTCCCTCCAAGAACTTCCCACCTTATTCTTAGGGAGACTCGAACTCACAACCTCACAGTTGAAAGTGGGGTTGCTAACCATAATAGCAACCCGCTTGTAAATAGTACCTTACAATGGTTACAAAATCTAATAGTAGTAAATAGCAGTATATGGTTAACTACAAAACATGATGTCATTCACAGAACTTTAATCCCTTAACCATCTGGTAGCTACTCACCAACCAGTCAAAAGCAACCACCGTCAAACCCTTGCTCCTCGTCTTTACAAATTATATTCCAAAAAATTATCTTTCTCTCTCTTGATCAGCTAGCTATTTTTTTTGTCTATGGTATGCATCCTTTGCATATACAATGACGGACATACCGCCTAACAGCCAAATGCAAATCATGTTGCAGAAGGCAGTGCAATCGGTTCAATGGACATATACTCTTTTCTGGCAATTATGTCCCCAACAAGGGTACGTTTTTCTTCCCATCATTTTGTTGAATAGTGACACATATCGAAAATACTGAATTTTGAAATATGTATATCTAATTCTATTTTATATTTATTATTAACCTATATTCTACTGAATCCGCCACTCATGTCGTGATTGAATAAAAAGATGTTCCTCTTGTCTAACTTGTATCGCCCTTTTCATTTCAATATTCGGGTGGAAAACAAATTAAGTCCTTAATTACAAGGGTATGTCTTTCTTTCATATAAAGTTCATCTTAATGAACATAAAGGAGGATTCGGAATTTAGATTTTTTTAAAGAAGGATAGTTGATTGTGATAAAATATACATCTAACTCTATTTTTACTTTACATTGCTAACTCGAGAACTCATGGCGGAATCGGCCACAATCATTGAATACAGATTATTTCCTTGCCATGTTTAAATTTTTATTGCACTTTCCATTTCATAACATGATAAGTACTTAATATAATATATTATACGGAATGTATTTTACTGTTTCACAGGGTGTTGGCGTGGAGAGATGGATATTACAATGGGGCTATAAAGACTAGAAAGACAGTGCAGCCAATGGAAGTTACCGCTGAAGAAGCTTCTCTTCACAGAAGCCAACAACTTAGAGAACTTTACGAATCACTTTCCGCCGGCGAGTCAAATCAGCCGGCGAGAAGGCCGTCGGCAGCTTTGTCACCGGAGGACTTGACGGAATCCGAGTGGTTTTATCTCATGTGTGTTTCTTTCTCTTTTCCTCCTGGCATCGGGTTAGTTCCTCAGCTCTATACCATATCATTCTTTTCTTTGTAAAATAATTAGTAATTACTAGTAGGATATATTTATCATGTTGTACGTTTTACCTATCTTATAATTTTCGTGTTACTAAACCTACTTATTAGCTAGGGACGTTTATTTTATCAGTAATTACTTTTTCAATTTAAGTTAGATATATATACTAATATGAAAACCAAAAGTTTGCAATTTAGCTGGTTATAATAAGTCTTACTTTACTTTTTGAGTTATTTTATTAGGATTATTATGCAAAATCAAAAGGTATTAATGTAGGTCAACTTAATCTAATAAATGCTGCTAAAAATTTATACACTACAAGTAAACAAAACTTAAACTCTTATCTTTTATGTAATTTGATAATGTAAAATTCTTTACCTTTGAGCATGTACCGAAGTTATACTCAAATGAAATTATGGGATAAATAATAATCCTATTCTTCCAAATTGCAAAGTGCAAACTACTCTCCATTTTCATCCCGACAACGAATTAGTATAACAACTTCCTAGCATTAGTAGACCTTTTTACTAGTGTGAGCACACGATATCCAATATTCACCATACAAAGTAGTAGTAGTAATTAATTGGAGAGAGTATCAAGGTTGTTACATCGAAATAAAAGCGAGAATACACAAAAGAAGCAACTTCTATTAGAATATATTGTGTATCTTTTTATTATTGGTAAAATATTCTCTCATTACTGTACAGTGCTAAAGTTGATAAAATTTGATTTCCTTCATTGTTGTATAATCCTACCAACTATAGGACTATACAATAATGAAGGAAATCAAATCCTACCAACTATAGGACTGTACAATAATGAGAGAATATTCTACCAATAATAAAAAGTTACACAATTAATTCTAATACGCCCCCTCAAGATGGAGGGCCGGAGGACACACCAATCTTGGACATCAGCAGAAGAAGCCGAGGACGAGATAAGTGCTTGGTGAGAGCATCAGCAAGCTGATCAGCAGAGGATACATGAGCAACACGAAGAGACCCATTTTGAACCAATTGACGAACAAAGTGATAATCAATAGAGAAGTGTTTCATGCGCGAATGAAACACAGGGTTAGCACAGAGGTAAGTAGCTCCAATATTGTCGCTGTAAATGACAGGAGCAGCCAGAAGAGGAACATGAAGCTCGCGACGCAGGGAATGAAGCCAACGAACTTCAGCGGCAGCAGAAGCAATGGCACGATACTCACCCTCAGTAGAAGATCGTGCAATGGAACGCTGCTTTTTGGAGCTCCAGGAAATAGGGTTCGGCCCTAGAAAGACAACATAGGCACCAGTTGAAGCGGTCATCACAGTCTCCACCCCAATCAGCATCAGAGAAACAATGCAGAGGTATAGCTGATAAAGGATGCAGCCAGACTCCAAAGTCACGCGTCCCATTCAGATACCGGAAGAGACGCTTAACTGCACCCCAATGAGTGATAGTAGGAGCGTGCATGAACTGTGAGAGTTTATTCACAGCAAAGGAGATATCAGGACGAGTGAAGGAGAGATACTGGAGGCCCCCAAGGGCTTATCGATAGGTGGATGCGTCGGCAGGGCCGAGCCGTCGGCCAGATGAAGGCAGGTTGACGCCGCTGTTGGCGTCTGAACATGGTTTGATTCCAGCATATTATGACGAGTCAAAAGATCAACAACATATTTACACTGAGAAAGAAAATACCCCTTGGAGCTGCGCAGAACTTCAACACCAAGAAAGTAGCTTAGATCACCCATGTCTTTAAGAGAAAACTGAGTCCCAAGAAAGTCAATCACATGGTTCAAGAAAGCAGAATCATTACCAGTCAATATGAGATCATCAACATATACCAAAAAATAGGCCGTAATACCAGAATGCTGAAAGACGAAGAGCGAAGTGTCAGAGGTAGTGTTGACGAAACCCATGGTCAGAAGGCACTGGCGAAGCGCACTGTACCATGCCCGGGGTGCATGTTTGAGACCATAAATATCTTTCTGTAACTTACAGACATAAGATGGATAGGTTTTGTCAACAAAACTCGGTGGTTGTGCCATACAAACATCCTCTGTAAGCTTCCCGTGGAGAAAGGCATTGTTCACATCCATTTGACGAAGAGGCCAGCCCTTGGATACAGCTGGACTGAGAACCAAACGCACAGTTACCGGCTTAATAACCGGACTGAAAGTCTCCTGAAAGTCTACACCTGGACGCTGATGAAAACCCTTCGCAACAAGCCAGGCTTTGAACTTATCCACAGTACCGTCAGGCTTTCGTTTGATACGATAAACCCACTTGCAACCCACAATATTCTGTGAAGAATCAGGCGGAACAAGATCCCAGGTGCCATTCCGTAGCAGAGCATCAAACTCTGATGACATAGCAGCGCGCCAGCGCTCATCAGACATAGCAGTAGACAAAGTCTGAGGTTCAATAACAGCTGGAGAGGTGACAGCAGACATACCAAACTTCTTGCTGGGCGTATAGATGTTATTTTTGCTGCGAGTTTGCATATGATGACTACCCTGAGAAGATGTAGGTGGCGGCAGAATGGGTGTAGCGGCGGCAGGGGCCGCTGGCGGTACCGGAAGGGGCGCTGGTGGCGCGGGCGTTGGCACCGCAGTGCGTCCGGTGAAGGATCGCTAGTGGGAGCGGCGGCAGGTACTGATGGCGGCAGCGGAAGGACTTCTAGGGAGACCGGAATGGGTACAGGGGGAGACGCGGGGTTAGACAATTTGGAGAACGGGAAGACATCTTCATGGAAGGTGACATGACGCGAGACAAAGATTTTAGTCGTTGAGGGATCAAAGCATAGATAGGCGCTTTGAGTAGTAGAGTAGCCGAAGAGGACACATGCACGCGATATGGGTTCCATTTTGTGTGAGGGGTAGGGCCGAAGCCAAGGGAAGCATTGACAGCCGAAGACACGTAGTTTGGCAAGGTTGGGGCGCTTATGGAAGAGAGACTCAAAGGAGGAGAGCATCGAGAGATTTGTCTTGGGAAGACGATTAATGAGATAGACTGCTGTAGTAAAGGCATAAGGCCAGTAAATGAGAGGTACAGAGGCATGATGAAGGAGAGTGAAACCAGTATCGACAATATATCGGTGACGGCGTTCAGCATAGCCATTGTGCTGAGGTGTATGAGGAGGTGAAGTGAGATGTGAGATGCCATTGGAGGCAAGAAAAAAACGTAAAGCGAGGTATTCACCCCCATTGTCAGTATACAGAGCAATAATTTTAGTAGAAAAATATTTTTCTATAATGGATTTAAATATTATGTCATCTTTGTTGATCATTTATTAGTGTGAGCACACGATATCCAATATTCACCATACAAAGTAGTAGTAGTAATTAATTGGAGAGAGTATGAGGGTTGTTACATCGAAATAAAAGCGAGAATACACAAAAGAAGCATCTTCAACTGTGACTTCCCTAAGTAATTAATAGATTGATGAGAAACCATATATTTTGATAGAAACTCTTTCAAATCTCTTTGCTAAAGATTAATAAATGATGTTTGGTAACTTTAATGCTTGCTCTTCTTCCTTGTTGAGGGAATAATTCAATTTTCTGTATTAATGGGTTGGTTGCCGCTTTAGGAATACTGGCAATAACAATTTTAAAAAATTGTTACTATTACTGAAGAGATTATTGTTTAACCGTGTCTTCTTTTTTTCTTTGTTTAATATTGTCTTTTGCAATACGTATATAGTAGGACAAAATAGTAACTGTATACGTATTATTTTTTTTGGCATTATTGTCAATGTGTCGCCGCCCCACCTAAACGAATCTCAAAAAGAAATTATGGAGGAAAAAAAATAAAAGAAAAAGAAAGAATAATTTAGGCACAAGGCCAATTCAGGATTTGAACTATTTTTACTCTATTCCTAGAGTATGCTTGCTTGATTTCTAAGCTTTAAGTATTGTGTTACTCCTACCATTCTAGTTTATATGCTTATATTTTATTTTTTTAGCCCGTTCAAAAAAGAATGATCAATTTTTAAATTTAAAAATAATTTAACTTAAAACTTTTGTTGTTGGTCTTAATAAAAAAACTTCTATAACCACATAAATGTATTTATTGTCTCAAGATTACAAATGTAAACGATATAATCTTAAAATCACTTATATTTCAGTATATTCATTTATTTCTTAAGTTTTATGCTCATCAAAGCATGATAAGAACTACTCCGAAATTTGATGCTTGTTAGTACCACGGGACAGTAATTCTCATTGCAAGAACTGATGGCTAGTAAATATCTAGCTAGGACATTCATTCACATAGTGTCATGTAATTGCACCTTTGGTGTAATTAAGGATCAGCATTTTCGTGCAGTAAATATAGTAGGGGTAGGGAAATTTTATTTTTTTCTTATACAACTGACATTAGTTATATGAGATATTTTTTTGTCTCATAATTTTGTGGATCCAAAAATATAAAATTTGGGCCCACAAATTTATGAGACAAGAATGAGCTACACACAACTAATATCAGTTATGTGAGACACATAATAAAACTTCTCGTAGGTGTATGTTCCTCAAATATTATTCCCTTTTCTACACATGCATAAGCACAGAATTTGCATGTACTACCGGTATAGGCGAGTACTCAAATTGTAGGAGTAATTGTAATGTGCAAATTTGGTTCTTTATTTTCTTAGGTTACCTACGCATGCCTTTGATGTAGAGAACAGCCTAATTGAGCCCAACTCGAATAAGGTCGGCTCCAATAAGCGGACGGACCAAACGACATGACTTAAGACGACGTCGCTTAAAGTTCTGACTTTCCCATACACTAAGACCACAACCCTTGTACTTTTCTTTGATTATTTCGAGTAAGGTCCCTTAATATATAAAGGGGACCTTCCCCTTGTAAAAGACTCGTGTGTATCTTATTATTAAGAATATGCAGCTCTCTCTCTATCTTTCTTTCTTGTAAAAAGATCATAGTTGCTTCATTGTTCTTACATCTTAAGCTACCTTCACTATTATCACATATCTTAACAAAACGGTTTTCATTAGTTCATATTACTCTTGGTGCCGATTAACCCATTTTATTTTTTATTGTTTTTGAGCTTGACAAGTACTTAACTTTTTAGCCAAGCAATAGTAAACATTATCTCTGAGCTCTCACCATTATTATTTCATGGAAAAAAAAAAGATTACCTGGCAAGGTTTATTCAAAGAAACATCACATATGGATCATGGGCGCAAACGAGGTTGATAGCAAAGTCTTCTGTAGAGCTATTCTTGCCAAGGTATATACACTGATGCTAAATTAATTGACGTTGCTTCTTAATTAACTTTTAGAGGTTACAGCTTAAGTTAATTACTTTAGGAATTGTGCCTCAAGATAATAAGCTAGTGGTATTTTTCTCTCTTCCAGCAATTTAATTAACTGGTTATTTTCTTGTTGTTTCTTGACGGTAACTGACATGCCTACTAGAGCGCCCGCATACAGGTAATAACAGACCCTTTCACATATTAATTTATTTGTTCACTTCGGTAATCAATAAAAATTATAATTTTTTTCCTTCTAATTTTACCTCTATCATTAAATAATTAACCATTTTCCAAACTAACTGGTGTATTGGTAATCAAATTTAGATTTTTAAAGTACCAATAATAAAGATAATTTAGTAAAATAAACACTTGATTAAAGTTTTCTTAAAGGGATTATAAAATAGAAACCGGACAAGTAAAAAAGAACAGAGGGAATATGCTTCATTTCCAAAAAAAAGAAAAATAGTCTGTATTCTTTTTCCTTTAAAACTTTATCATTGTTCACAATGTATGCAGACGGTCGTTGGTATTCCTCTCTTGGATGGTGTACTGGAACTAGGAACTACAGAAAGGGTAAAACAGAAAACAAAAACTCAATATATTTACGTTAATATAATTTGCAGTAATTTAATGTAAAGAATTTAGGTCCATATCAATGAAGTTTAACCTGTGAAATTTTTTTGTACATATCCATGACGTGATGAACAACATATATATAAATATATATATATATATATATAGGTTCAAGAAGAGATTGGATTCATAAACCATGTAAAGAGCTTTTTCACTGAGCAACAACAACCTCAGCTACCAAAGCCAGCCTTATCTGAGCACTCCACTTCCAATCCCACCACCTTTTCCGAGCCACATTTTTACTCCGGCAATACTTCGCCATCTGCTAATGTTGATATTGCGCATCAAGATGGCGGAGCTGCCGGCGAAGAAGATGAGGAGAAAGACGAGGAAGAAGAAGATCATGAAGCCGAGTTGGAGTCGGATACTATAGTGATTCAAAGGGCGGCTAATTATTCTATTGCCGTTGAGGCTAGTGAACTCATGCAGCTTGGTATGTCCGAGGCTATACAGCTCGGCTCGCCCTCTGATAATATGGACTCTGATTTTCATTTGGTTGGCGCTGAAAACACTGCTCATGACTACCAGCGCCAAGCTGACTGTTTCAAAGCCGAGACCGCCATTAGCTGGCCGCACTTCCAAGACCTTCAACAACTACCAGGTACTCCAATACGAATTTTAAATACATAAATTTTGAAAACATAATAAACTTTTAAAACTAACCGCATTAAACTCATGATGTAACATTGTGTTGCTATAAGACTTATAAAATTTATATTCTTAAACATACTATAACATTTATATAATTATAAAATTTTCGCACTTAGAATAATACTTATTGAAGCTTAACCGTAAAAATATGTCATTCTTTTATTAAACGGACTAATAAAGAATGGTGTCATAAAACCTGACGAGGGAGTACTATTGTGAGTAAATTACACTAAACACTCGTATTGATTTAATTAATTGTTCATACATCTTTTGTATTTTAAAATAAAATTTAAAACTTACACATTACGCCCTATATTACGGAATTACATATATTTGAGCTTAAATTATACTCCTTTCGTTTTAATTTATGTGATACCATTTGACTAGGCACGGAGTTTAAGAAAAGAGAGAATACTTTTAAACTTGTGGTGTAAAATGACGCACATATATTTTGTGTGGTTATAAATCATTGTATAAAGGTAAATTATTTCCAAATAAGTAAAGAGATCTTTCTTTTTGGTACAATCCAAAAAAAAAATAGGTTAACGTAAATTGAAACGGACGGAGTAATTAGTAACTCCAAGAAGAAGAAAAAAGTCTTCTTTTCAATGTAAAAATTGAAGATCCAATTTTGGCAGCTTGGCTTAGAGGGGTAGGTCATATTTTCCTGTCTCAGAGGTGGGAGTAAATTGAGGTCCATGTACTTTGCCAATAAGAATTAGGGTACCTTAGGTTTGTGCTACTGATATTTTCTTACTTATGCCCCATTCCCTTTACCACAAGTGCATGTTGTCTGCATATTTTATGCATTATTGCTACTACTACTTCCCCACTCAGCAGACCCTTCAGACGCTTTATCTAAATCATTTTGCTACTTTGAGGGAGTATGTTGCGATCAAAACACTCACGCAAGTGCACGTTATCGTCAAGTAATAAAGTAGTGAGTAGAGTATCGTTCCCACGAAAATTTATGATTAGCTTGCGACTTATTCAAACCCAATATCTTTATCTATCCAAGAATTTTATCACAAAAGAGATTTGAATGTATTTCTAACTAACTTCTAACAATTTGATCTAGCTAAAGCAATTAACTAAACAAGCAACAATTTCGGTTGACAGACAGTAAAGGAGGATATTCCAGGGTCACAGGCATATGTAACAATCGTGTTATGTCTTTAGCTTCAAACGACTAATTCAGTTATCTGGGTTATTGATTGACAATGTTAATATTACTCGTAAGAATCTGTCGAGTCCTAACTCGCCTATTCAAGTCAACTCAATGCCTATATGTCTATGGAATTACGATTAACAAGAATGCATTTAAAACTCCTGTATTTCAACCAAGCAAGGCAATTGGGTATATGTCTATCCCAATCGCGAATCCATTCCCTGATGCCGAGGTTCAAAAACTTGCTCTATTTAATTCTATATGCAATCTAAAGTTCTCACTTTTGAGTTCAACTAAAGATTCGTAGATAGTACTTTACTGTTAGCTACTCAGCAAAATAACTAAAATCAGAATTAAACAAATAACCCAATATGATAAACCGACTTCGTCGAATCAAAATTCAAACAAAAACATTCATGTTTTACCCATGACCCTAGAACAATGAGTTCTAGCCACTCATACTATTGTTCAACATAATGAGGTTCAATATAATCACAATTATCAAAACAAAGAGAAGAAAAGAAAACTTTGATGATCCAAAATTCTCCTTGCCTCTTGCCTCTTTAATCCATGCAAAACCTTATGAAAAACCTTGATAATTTGACCTTGGGCGAGCGTGAATTTATATAGGTTAAGTGAATTTTTCGCCCAGATTTCTATATTTGCCCCTGACTTTGACTCACGATTTCTCGGACATGCGCGGGCGCGCATTGAGCCGCGCACCTGGTCGCGTATGTGCCCTGCTCTTTGTAATGGCGCGCACTATGTGTGTGGGCGTGCATGCCCTGGTGTCCAAATTCTTCATTTTCTTGAGTTCTCTTCGATCTCATTTAGTCCCGAGGGGTCTTAATTGCTCCGGAATGGTTCCAATTGATATTTTCTTGCACAAAATAGGCTCCTTAACCTGCAGTAAGTACAATTCGCTTTTAGAGCCCATCTTTCATCAATTAATCATAATATACGATCGAAATATAATTAAATAGAGGTATAAACAATGGCTAAATCACCTAGATTTCGCCTATTATCAGAGTACAAAAGTTATCCATAAAATTTTATTTTAAGTTATAAATATCTCCATTTGGAAAAAAGTAGTTTCACTTAGTTAGAGCGAAGGCAAATGTCTCTTGACAATTCAAAACAAAGTTTAAGGGTCTTTTATAAGAAATCATAATATCGGCCGGGATAGAATGTGAGGATGTTATTGTATCCCGTGTTTGGTTGATTTTTTAATTTCGTTATAAGTAACTCAGGATTATTTGTATTACACATTCTATGTCAGATAATAATTAACCAATAACGTAGTATTAAAATTAAATCTAACTTATCTATATTAATAGTGTACTTCAACCAAAAAATAAAATAAAAATAGGGTACATCTTTTTACTATTTTAACCTAGTAGATTTCCTACTTTTTATACTCCCTCTGTTTATATTGTTTGAACTAGTTTGACTCGGTACGGATTTTAAGAAAAAAGAAAAAAAATTTTTAAAAGTTGGGTCTTAAAAGTTTAAAGAGTAAAAGGTTTGTGGGGTCATGTTATTTGTGTGGCTATAAAAGCTTCTCATTGGACAAAAAAGATAAAATGAAGAGTTTAAAGTCGAATTATTTTCAAATTTAAAAATATATCATTTATTTTGGAACAAATTAAAAAAGAAAGTGACTCGTTTAATATAAAAAAGCGGGAGTATTACACTCACAAATTTGCAACTACAGGTGGCTCTAGTTATGATGAATTATCACAAGAAGACACACACTATTCTCAAACAGTGTCAACCATTCTCGAACACCGCTCAAATCGAAGCTCCAAATTATCCTCTACAACAATGGGCTGTATTTTTCATGACTCGGCCCAATCCGCCTTCACATTGTGCCCTAGCACCACCGTCTGCAGCCGGAATCCGGCCCACTGCCGGCACGACGACTCACTTGTCGACGGTGGCGGCGCCTCCCAGTGGCTGCTCAAAAGCATACTCTTCACTGTCCCATTTCTTCACACTAAATACCAATCTGAAGCTTCTCCAAAGTCACGTGACGTCGCCACTGTTGATTCCTCCAGTACTGCTTCTCGCTTTCGCAAAGGCTGTAGTATAACGTCGCAAGAAGAGCCAAGTGGAAACCATGTACTTGCAGAACGACGTCGTAGAGAAAAGTTAAATGAGCGTTTTATCATATTAAGGTCTCTTGTACCTTTTGTAACGAAAATGGATAAAGCCTCCATTTTGGGTGACACCATAGAGTATGTCAAGCAGTTACGTAAGAAAGTTCAGGATCTTGAAGCTCGTGCTCGTCACACGGAGCACTCCAAAGATGCAGGTACATTTTTTTTTAGTAACACTGTTAATATATACTACGACCTCTGCACATTAAATTTCACACATATAATAGTATATTGTTCAATTTATGTGAGACATTACTATTTGGGATGTTAGAAGAAATTCTCTGTACCATGCTTTTTAAAATATTTAAACATGTATTAACTATTATGACTTACAATAGTAGTAGTAATTTTTAAGTAATTTATGTAAATTTTATTTTGAAAACTTGAAGAATCTATAGAGTTCATACCAAAAATTAATTATTTTAACCCTTGTATTTGAGTTATATCAATCTAGTACGTAATAGTAGTAATTTAGCATTATCCCATTCGTTAGCTCCTAAAAATTACTGTTAAATTTTGGACGTGACAAAAGATACAAAAAGTGGCACAGCTACAGTGAAGGTGTTGCAAGGAAGGGATAAGAGGAGAATGAATACGGTAGATGGAAATGTTGGTGGAGGGCAGGCAAAGACAACGGCGTCCCCACCGTCGACGACGGCAGATGAGGAGGTTGTGCAAGTAGAAGTATCAATTATCGAAAGCGATGCATTGGTGGAGCTCCGGTGTCCGTACAAAGAGGAGTTGCTGTTAAATGTAATGCAGATGCTAAGGGAACTCCAAGTGGAAGTTGTAGCCATTCAATCATCTCTTAATAATGGCGTCCTCTTGGCTGAGTTAAGAGCTAAGGTATGGCAAAATTACATTAATTCTTGCATGACTTCATATTTTTGACAAAAACGAAAATACATACATACATGACAATATTTTTCTAATATAATTAATTTTTATATATACTTTGACAATGTAAAGTTTTGTGCATTATCAGTTTAATTTAAAATGTTATAACAGTGAAATAACTCTTCATATTCTTTTTTTTTTAGGTAAAAGAGAATATATATGGAAGGAAAGCAAGCATTTTGGAAGTAAAAAGGTCAATACATCAGATAATCCGTAGAGATTAATTAATCTCCCAGTTTGTCCCAAAAAATAGCCTTTCTCTTAACTATTTCAAAGCAGGTCGGAAACAAGTGTTGAATACAAATTAAATGCAACTATAGTGTATGTGGAAGTTTTTGTGACGTTGGATAAGACAATTTCTTGGGGACACACTGAGTAGCGAGTATAGAATAATACAAAATGTGATACAAGGAAATCGCACAGGGAAATGGAAATTAGCAGCGACTGGAATTTGATGTGGTTTCCTCACATCTTTAGTATAATTGTCTATAATATTAACTATGAATCGAAGAGTGATATATATATATAAGTATGTTATAAGTTTACCATGTAATTCGGAAGTCACAAGTTTTCTTCTAGCTTCCTTTTAGGTTTTTGACTTGAAGACAAAATATTGTTCAGCTAAAAAATATGAACGCCTTGAAGCTGTCTTTCCATTTTCAGAAATCTTCTGAACTTCATTTGCGCATTAAATTAAATCGTTGAAAACGTCAAAAATTTCTATTCTCAAATTACGACAGTTTCTTATTTTCGTGGTACTCTTTTTCTTTCAAGGTGGTATAAAAATTTTCAATATTCATATTTGTTCCATGCAAAATTTTATTGGAATCAAATCTAGATGGAAGAAACTTGAGGTTCATAGAGCAATCCACTAAAATAAAGCATCAACGATTGATGGCTTAAATATATGTAAGCTTCTCAATCAGACTATCTATATACAATCTCTTATCTCTTTCATTTTTTTCCCTTCCAATTGAATATTGTTAGATTGGGTCGAGTTTTTTTTCTTTCTCACTGGGTAATTAAACTTTGCTCTTAATTAATTTACTAGATTTATTAACTTTTTCTCTTGTTTTGGTGAAGCCTTTCAGGATTTATTTAATGGAATATTGAATCTGAGAGGTTTTTTTCTTCTCAATTTACTTGGATTGAGGCATTATTGATTTTATGTCTAAGATTTTTTCTCTGACCTGAAAGTTGTTCATGTGAAAAAGAAAATGCAAAAGCAAAGGTCGTTCATAAACAAAACAAACACAACAAATAAACTGGTAATTTTATAGGAATGGATTTAAGCGACCTACAGCAGCGGAATCACGATTCCTTTGCTAAATGAGTGAACCAAAAAAAAAAGGAAATTTTACCTCTTATAGCAAAGGTTGATACTTTATTTATTATAAATAATATTTTTTTAAAAATTATCTCTTATGGTTACCTTTTAATTTTTATAGCAAAATATCTATTTACAGCTACTTACTCCTTTAAGCCATTAAATACGTTGTATATTATTTTTTTCTCTCCTTCTTTCTTTTTTTCCTCTCATAAAATTACCGTACAGGAAGTAAACTTATCTCTCCCTCTCTCTTCCCTCTCTCCTCCTTTTTCTTTCCCTTTCTTCTCTTTTACCCCCGGGTTTTTCCTCCCCTGCTTTTAGAAACCCTAGCAGGGGCTATGTTTCGCTAACGACAAATTCGATCGGCGACCACTTCCCTCCTTCCTTGTTGTATCACCCCTAATTAACCCCCCTCCTTCCTTATCCCTCTTCCTGCATCCGCCCCATTCTCTCCGTCACAGCGTCATTCTCTTCCCCATTCTCTCTATCAACATTCTCCGTTATTCATCTTCATTGCCTCTCTTAATGTTCAACTTTTTTTACTCCAAAGAGTTATGGTAAGCAGACATAAAGATCTGAAAAGAAAAAAAAGATAAAGGAGAAACAAAGATCTGGAGAAATACAAGTGCATAACTCAAAATTTTTAAAGCAGAAATGAGAGATTCACTACCTGAAAACTCAGAGGGCCCCGGTACCAGGGGAAACGCCCCACATGGAGGTGGCCTGAATATCTGTAGATTGGGGATGGAGTTTGGGGCTGGGCAACTTGAAGAGTCTGTTGCGTTTTTTTTCATTGTATTTCGGTGTATCTCACTGCAGTCCATGTATTTCATTGCATTCACTATCTTTAGTTTTTCTACTTTTTCAATATATTCAATGTATTTAATTGCATTCAATGAAATAATATAATTTCAAAGCTTCACTTTATTTACAGTTTTGTCCAGCAGTACATATTCAGCAGTATGTGTTCAATATCTTGTAGAATGTATTCATATATTTTTTTAATCAATATAATTTATTTATTAAGATGTATATATGTATTCAAATGTATTTGCAGTATGTATTCATATGCTTTTGCACTATAGATGACATGTTATACTTCATATATTTAATGTATTTTAATGTATTTAAATGTATTCAATTTAATTATATAATTTTAATATATTAATCTATTTGTAATGATATCACTAAAAAATATTTTAATAAAGATAATACTAAAAACGAAATGATGGATTGAATCTCTGAAGATTGCTCTATTTCTGGTGTCTTGTTCGGTTGAGAATGTTACACATCGTATTGGGGTAGGATGGATGAAGAGGAGATTAGCATCCGGAGTATTGTGTAACAAGAGAGTGTCACTGATACTCAAAGGTAAGTTCTACAAAAGCAGAGGTTAGGTCGGCCATGATGTATGGGGCTGAGTGTTGGCCAGTTAAGAAATCACATATCCAGTGGAGGTAGCAGAAATAAGGATGCTGAGGTGGATGTGCAGGCATATTAGGATGGACAAGATTAGGAATGATGATATTCGGGAGAAGGTATGCGTGTCTCCCATTGATGACAGGATGCGGGAAGCACGGGTCAGATGGTTCGGGCATGTTCAGATGAGAAGCCCAGATGTTTCGGTCAGAAGGTACCAACTGTTGGTTGTTGACAATAGGCTATATGGTTGATATTTACACCTTCATTGCCCATTCTTTGTTGTTGTTTTATAATGTAAGTTGCCAATAAAATGCTTTAATTGATACTATTTGATTTCGCAAGGAATAGAAGATGTAAGGAAGTAACATGAAGTGTTTGGAGGCAAAAACGTAAAGAAAATACCCACTCAAGAAGTACCCGAACACAAAAGAGCAAAAAAGTAAAAAAACGCAGAGACAAAAAGGCAGCAGTTCTCACCGCGGTCCGCACCGTGTTCTAAGACATTGCCTCCCGCGGTTAGCACTGCGGTCGACGCCACGGCTGTGGCGACGTGTTCACTATCCAGTATATTCTAGGGGCCAAAGTGTGAATTCGGGAAAACTCTTGTAAAACCCTTATGAGATGTAGGAAACTCACCCAAGAGAGGAAGGCTTATTTTAAGATTACTTTTGGAAGAAGAACAAGTGTGAGAGATCACCCAAAATATCATAGTTCTTTATTTATTCTATTTTCTTGCAATTTGCCCATTATGAATATTTTATTAGATTTATCTTCCGTTGGTATGAGTATCTAAATACTTTTTATAAGGTTTTGGTGGAACCCGTTGGGAATAACTTGAGTTTTGTTGTATAAATTCTCAGTCAATTTAGGCAACAGCCAAAACAATCTCACTGGGATGCAGCTCTAAGAATAGTGAGATATGTAAAGGCAGCACCAGTGCTAGGCATTCTACTTGAAGCAGGACATATTTATACATTGTCTGCATATTGTGATTCTAACTGGGCTTCGTGTCCCAATACTAGGAGATCTGTGACAGGGTATGTCATCAAACTGGGAAATTCCTTACTATCTTGGAAGCCCAAGAAGCAATAGACTGTCAGTTGAAGCTCTGCAGAAGCTGAATACAGGAGCTTAGCAGCAACAACTGCAGAGATAACATGGTTTTTAGGATTGCTTAAGGAACTGGAGGTGCAGGTTCATCAGCCAGTGCCATTGCACTGTGATAGTAAAGCAGCCTTACAGATAGTTGCTAATCCTATATTCCATGAATGTACTAAGCACATTGAAATTGATTGTCACTTTGTGAGGGAGAAGATCAAGAATGGGGAGTTGGCACCACAGTATATTCCGACTAACTTGCAGCTGGCTGACCTTATGACTAAAGGGTTAGGTTCCTCTCAACATCATTTACTTTTGTCCAAGCTTGGGATGTTGAATGTGTTTCAACCCCCGGCTTGAAGGGGAGTATTGTTATGAGAGCTAGAAATGTAGTAATTAGACACTTGAGGGACTAAAGTGTCAATACTATAATTAGTTGTAAAAGGTCGGTTATTATTGTATATACATAACGACCTTCTTTGTAATGAAAGTACTGAGCTCATTCTTTCAAATATAGATTATCTCTTCTTCTCTAAATTTCTCTCTCACTGTTTTTGCTTGCATGCACAATCTAGTGTAGATTTTATCACCCGAATATTTGTGGACCCAAATGTAAAATTTGGGTCCACAAATTTGTGATACAAGAATGAGCCTCTCACAATTAATATCAATTATGCGAGACATAATAAAACTTCTCGTAGGTGTATGTTCCTCGAATATGATTATCTTTTCTTCACATGCATAAGCACAGATTTTGCATGTACTACCTGTATAGGAGAGTACTTAAATTGTAGGAGTAGTAAACATTATCTCTGAGCTCTCACCATTATTATTTCATGGAAAAAAAAGATTACCTGGCAAGGTTTATTCAAAGAAACATCACATAGGGATCATGGGCGCAAACGAGGTTGATAGCAAAGTCTTGTGTAAAGCTATTCTTGCCGAGGTATATACAATGATGCTTTAGTTTTTCTACTTTTTCAATATATTTAATGAAATTATATAATTTTAAAGCTTCATTTTATTTTACTATTTTGTCCAGCAGTATATATATTTAGCAATATGTGTTCAATGTCCTGTAGAATGTATTCATATATTCTTTTTAATCAATATAATTTATTTATTCAGATGTATATATATATTCAAATGTATCTCCAGTATGCATTCATATAGTTTTGCACTATAGATGACATGTTATACTTCATGTATTTAATTTATTTTAATGTATTCAATTTAATTATATTATTTTAATATATAAGTCTATTTTAAAGATATCACTAAAAAATATTTTAGTGAATATTCTATCTAAAAAAATAAATAATGAATTTAATCTCCGAAGATTGCTCCATTTTTGGTTTCTTTTGCGGTTGAGAATGTTACACACCGTATTGGAGTAGGATGGATGAAGTGGAGATTAGCATCTGGAGTATTGTGTGACAAGTGTGAACACCTAATTTTTGACCTCACCTAAATTCTATGCTATTTTAGTGTAAATATTTAAATCTTACTATATAAACTTTTATCTTTCTCTTAGTAGGTTTCATTTATGAAAATTAAAAAACAAATATACAAAAAAAAATTATTTGCATTCTTAGAGTATAACTTTTGTTCCTATTTTTTAATAGAAGAAAATTTACAAAAATATATATATATATTTGGTTTCTTCTAATTTTAAATGTAAGATATAGTATTTTTTATAGTATAATTTAAACTATAATGTAAAATATTAGGTTTTCTTATAGTTTTCTTTAAATCTAAAGTAAGTTTTATATGCGTGTGTGCATTTTTTATATTCTTTTATTTAATAGGGTTAGGAAAATTTAAATAAATATATATAAAGTTTTAAAAATATATAAAAAATAAAATAAAACAACTCAACTTTCCCACTATCCAAAACACACCATTGACAGATGTAGATGGATTTCTACTTCAGCTTCAGATATGGTGGATTCATGTCTCCACATGATACATAGGCAACCCACACCAGGTTCGATCGAATCATTTTAAAAAAATAAAAAAAAATAAAAAAAGAATAAAGTAGTAAAAAAAGAAAAAAAGAGGAATCAAATTCAAGATGTAAATAAACTAATTAACTAATAAGCCGGGATGAAGCATGCAGCCTTCCAAACTCATTCTAGAAATGAAAATGGCGTTAGGTGCACACGACATACAATGTGTGATTAATATCCGCAAAATGCCTAACTCTAACATGTTTGTTGTTTGTCATTCAAAAGAGATAAAGTAAATAGAGGTGGTTGGCTTGTGGTTTAAACTGACGACTCACCGTTACAACACAAGGTCAAAAGGAAAAAGTAGAATGGAAAACAACAATGAGAATGAGTCAGATAATGATGATGTCCACAGACAATTGGTCGAACAAGGTTCAGGACTTGTTGAAGAAGTAAGAGTGTTGAAACAACAACTGGAAGATATGTACCAAGCCTGGGGAATGGACAAGCACCGCCTTCACTACCCATAAGGTCTTCGGATAATCTTCATAATATGTCCATAGCAAATCCACTGCCTATCTCCATAACAAGTAACCCATTGTACCAACCTGGATTCAGTCCGATCATTAACCTTCCCACTATCCCCAGTACTTCCATTCCACGTCGTTCAATGGGACCCCTAAAAAATGAACCACATGTTGCACCAATCGTACCGACTTTCACCGTTCCTCAACCGGCTCTCACTTAAAAGCTCAACAATGATCCACAATTGAATGATCATGATACCCAAAACATTACCCTCCAGAAATTACTTTCAAGGTTCCAGATTCATACAAGCATACTCCTCAGTAAATGCTCCTAGTCGACATCGAAAAGCCCAATAAGAATATGGAACAAGAGGAAATGACCAGAAAAATGTAGAGTTTGGAACAAAACATGAGAAACATACAGGGTTTGGGAGGCCATAAGAGTGTTTCATTCAATGAGTTATGCATGTCCCCCCATTTTCATTTGCCATCGGGCTTCAAGACCCCCAAGTTTGACAAATATGACGGTCATGGTGATCCCGTTGCCCATTTGAAGAGGTACTTTAACCAGTTAAGAGGAGCAGGAGGTAACGAAGAATTACTCATGGCTTATTTTGGGGAAAGTTTGACAGGAATTGCTTCAGAGTGGTTCATAGATCAAGACATTTCTCACTGGCACGTTTGGAATGACATGGCTCAAGATTTTGTCCAATAATTTCAGTAAAATATTGATGTAGTGCCAGACCGCTCCTCTGTTGTAAACATAAAGAAGAAACCAGCAGAAAGCTTCAGAGAATATGCAATCAAGTGGAGAGAGCGGGCTGCTAGGGTCAAACCACCAATGAAAGAGGCAGAAATGATTAACTACTTTCTCCAAACTCAGGATCCTGATTACCTCCATTATATGTTGGCCGCTATTGGTAAACCTTTTGCTGAGGCGATTAAGATTGGGGAAATAGTTGAGAATGGCATGAAGTCGAGCAAAATTATAAGTCAGGCAGCTCTTAAGGCAACCACGCAAGCAATTCAAAGAGGGTCAGGTAGTTTCGGAAATTGGAAAAAGAAGGAGGAAGGATCCATGATGGCATCTAGGTTCGGGGGAGTGCAAAGAGGAATAGTTCCTTCGTACGTGCAATTCCAACAAGCACAATCCAATTCTCCTCAACATTACTATCCGTCTCAAGGTCCCCGGTACTCTGTTCCCTCGCAACAATACACAGTGTTTAATGCTCAGGCTTATGCTAGGCCTCCCAATTACCAACAATGGCGAGCACCGATTCCACAAGGTTCCCGTCAACTCTTTCAGGTTGTATATAATCCCCGTCCCAAACAGGAATATGTGAGAGAATAGGAGCCAAAGAAAGAGTTCACCCTAATTAGAGAATCGTACAAGCCTATTTCAAAAGTTAATGCAGCTGAAGTTGATTGAACCTATCAGGCCGCATTATGCGAATCCAAATTCAAAAGTTTTGACTCCAATGCAAGATGTGAGTATCACTGTAATGGCCAAGGCCATAGTACTGAAAATTGTTGGACATTAAAGAAAGCCATTGAAGATTTGATTGAAGCAAAGGTAATTGTGGTGTAAAACAACGAAGACACTCCTAATATCACAAACAATCCGCTCCCTGCTCA
The DNA here is from genome assembly GCA_034376525.1 of Nicotiana benthamiana. NCBI lineage: Eukaryota > Viridiplantae > Streptophyta > Magnoliopsida > Solanales > Solanaceae > Nicotiana > Nicotiana benthamiana. The sequence continues at coordinate 94,048,542 of CM067323.1, read as the reverse complement.
TGATAATACACATTTTATTGGGATGATTTGTGATGATCGGGATTATAAGACGTCTGGCAAGACAGAGATGATTGTTGGAACCATAGGGCAAAAGCCAAAAGTGATAGTAACCATCCTTAATCGGCACCGTTATTTGTGAAAGGTCCGAGTTCTAGTTCAAACTTGGCAGGTTCTAAAAAACGGTTCTCTATGTCCCTGGAAGCACAAAAAAGATTGAGGTTCGATTGGATGGGCCAAAACTATACATCCCTGGGGGCATTCAAAAGATTGTTCCTAATATTGCAATGAGAAATATAACAAAGCCAGTTGTGATCCGACCTATTGCACAACTTCCAGTGTCAAACACAAAAGCTATTCCTTGGAACTGTAACAAGATTGTCGTGACATACAAAGGAAAAGAGATAGTGCAAGAAACAGACGAAATGGGAGGCTTGACCCGCTCTAGAAGGTTCTACTCATCAGTGGAATTGAGAAAAGCCAAGCAAGCCTAGGAAAATCACTTTCCTGTGAAAGAACCTATCTCAGAAAAAGAAGCAGAGGAATTCCATAAGAAGATGAAAATGCAAGACTACTCAGTCATCGATAAACTAAGGAAAAACCCCGCTCAAATATCTTAGTTATCTTTGCTTTTGCATTCTGAAGAATATCGCCGTGTGTTGATCAAAACTTTGAACGAGGCATATGTTTCAGAAAAGACTACAGTGAATCAGCTAGAAAAAATGGCTGAAATATTCTTTGAGGTGAATAAAATTTCTTTCAGCGATGATGATTTACCTGAGGACGGGGCTGGGCACAACAAAGCTTTGCATCTTATGGTCAAATGTGAAGGGAATTACGTGAAAGGAGTCATGATTGACGGAGGCTCAAGTGTAGATGTATGCCCTCTTTCTATTCTACACCAACTGAACATTGACACTAATAGAATTCGAACTAGTAATGTCAGTATCAGAGCTTTTGATGGTTCAAAAAGAGACACTACTGGGGAAATCAAACTCACCATCGCAATTGGCCCGGTTAATTTTAACATTGTCTTTCAAGTGTTGGATATGAAAACCTCCTATAATTTTCTTCTGGGAAGGCCGTGGATCCATATAGCCAGAGCTATACCATCCACCCTACATCAAATGGTCAAATTTGAATATGACAGGCAAGAAATTGTTGTTCATGGGGGAGGACGACCCATCCGTCTATAATGACCCATCCATTCCATGTATCGAGTCCAAGGAAGGATGTGAACCCCTCATATATCAAACATTTGAGTTGATTGAGGTAGACCAAGTGGAAGAAGGAAAACCAATTCTGCATCCCTATCTTTCAGCCACATCTACGATGGTAGCTTCACTGATGTTGAGGAACGGCTATGAACCAGGAAAATGATTAGGATCATTTCTGAAAGGAATTGTGAACCCCATTGCTCTCTTTTTGAAGAAATATACCTTTGGCTTGGGTTTTAAACCAACATCGGCTGACATAAACAGAGCCTAGGCCCACAAAAAGAATGGTTGGAAATTGTCAAAACCAATCCCTCGCATTGCCTACTCTTTTGTCAAGCCACAATTTGAAGAAGTCCAAAATCCTTCTACTCAGGATGACATTGATGAAGTTTGCCAGGGTCTCAAGGAGATGGATCAATATGGTTCAAGTTGGTGAGGGCTCTAGCTGTGCAAGTGTTCAGCTGATTGGTCCAGATACCTCGCTCAACAACTGGGAAGCAACTCCTCTTCCCATCAGGAAGGAGTCTTGGTAGTCTGTTTTGTTGCTTTTTCTGTATTTGGATTATTTTCAGGGTTGTAATCCATATATTTTAGTTTTATTTCTTTACTTTGATGTTAACCCTCTATCCTTTAAAATTCAATGAAATGAAGTTCTAGTTTCATAGTTGAATTCCGTCTTTTCCTTTCCCTAATTTTGTTTCATTTCTCATCATTTTTTAGTTTCGTTAATGGTGGCTTTAAAAACATGACATGCAGGCGAAATTCATGCCCAGATCTTAAAAAGTTTTCTAATCTTAAAATAACGAATCAAGAAGTTGAGTATGATGAAGATGAGGCTTTTAAGGAAATAAAAAGAGAATTGGATCAATTTGAGAATAATCCTAAGCCTAACTTAAATGAAACTGAGGCAATTAACCTGGGAGATCCTGAAGAAATCAAAGAAACAAAAATAAGCATTCATACCGAACAAAAGACAAGAGATGCCATAATTCAAGATTTGTTCGAGAATAGAGATGTATTTGCTTGGTCGTATGATGACATGCCGGGTTTGAGTGCCGATTTAGTGGTCCATAAGCTTCCCACATATCCTAATTTTCCACCAGTCCAACAAAAAAAAAAGGAAATTTAAGACAGACATGAGTGATAAGATTAAAGAAGAAGTCATGAAGCAACTAAGTGCAAATATGATCAGGGTCGTCCGATATACTACATGGTTAGCGAACGTTGTGCTAGTGCCAAAGAAGGACGGGAAAATTAGAGTTTGTGTTGACTATAGGGAATTAAATAAAGCAAGTCCAAAGGACAACTTTCCTTTACCCAACATTCATATCCTTGTGGACAATTGTTCTAAACATGAGATCCAATCTTTCGTGGATTGCTATGCCGGGTATCACCAGATTCTAATGGATGAAGAAGATGCAGAAAAGACCGCCTTCACCACTCCATGGGGATCTTACTGTTATAGGGTCATGCCATTTGTTTTGAAGAATGCAGGAGCAACTTACATGAGGGCCATGACTACCATATTCCATGACATGATGCACAAAGAGATTGAGGTGTATGTTGATGACGTGATCATTAAGTCTAAAACACAAGATGATCATGTGCAAGACTTGAAAAAATTCTTTGAAAGGCTACAAAGGTACAATCTCAAACTCAATCCAGCCAAATGTTCATTTGGAGTTCCTTCTGGGTGCTTTTGGGTTTTATAGTTAGTCGAAGAGGCATTGAGTTAGATCCCTCCAAGATAAAGACCATTCGAGAACTGCTTCCCCCGAAGAATAAAAAAGAAGTCATGAGTTTGCTCGGGAGGCTAAACTACATCAGCAAGTTCATTGCACGGCTTACAACCACATGTGAGCCTATTTTCAAGTTGTTGAAAAAGAACGCATCTATCAAGTGGACAGATGAGTGCCAAGAAGCTTTTGATAAGATTAAGGAATATTTGTCAAATCCTCCTAATTTGGTCCCGGCGGAACCTGATAGGCCTTTGTTTTTATATCTGTCAGTAAATGATACTTCTTTTGGTTGTTTTCTGGGTCAACATGATGCCACAGGCAAAAAGGAACATGCAATATATTATTTGAGCAAAAATTTTACCACTTATGAGACCAAATACAGTCTTTTGGAAAGGACATGTTGTGCCTTAACTTGGGTCGCTCAGAAGCTTAGGCATTATCTTTTAGCATATACAACTTACCTCATATCTCGAATGGATCCCCTGAAGTACATCTTTCAGAAGCCGATGCCCACTGAAATATTAGAAAAGTGGAAAATATTTCTCACAGAGTTTGATATTGTTTATGTCACTCATACAGCCATGAAGGCACATGCTTTAACTGATCATTTGGCAGAAAATCCAGTTGATGATGATTATGAACCTTTGAACATTTACTTCCCAGATGAGAGGTTAATTTATTTGAAGAAGTAGCCCAAGATGAAAGTCAAATTTGGAAACTATACTTTGATGGGGCTGTTAACATTAAAGGCGTAGGGATTGGAGCAATTCTCATATCACCTATTGGGCAACATTACCCTGCCACCGCATGACTTCGTTTCTTCTGTACAAACAACACAGCAGAATATGAAGCTTGCATCATGAGTCTAAACATGGCAATAAACCTAAATGTGCATGAACTATTGGTGATAGGAGACTCAGGTTTGCTTATTAGGCAAGCTCAAGGCGATTGGGAGACTCGAGACATCAACCTCATTCCATATAAGCAATGTGTGGAAGATCTTAGCAAGAGATTCGAGTCCATCGAGTTCAGATACATTCCCAGGTTTCACAATGAATTAGCTGATGCCTTGGCCACCTGACCTCAATGCTTCTATATCCTGGTAATACTCACATTGAACAATTAGAAATTCAAATTCGGGATCAACATGGTTATTGCAATACAATTGAATCAGAACTAGATGTTGAACCATGGTACCGTGATATTAAGCAGTTTTTGAGAACAAGAGAATATCCGCAACATGATAATAGGGATCAAAAGAGAACTATTAGGCGACTCTCTAATGGTTTCTTTTTGAGTGGGGAAATCCTATACAAAAGAACCCCAGATTTGAATTTGTTGAGATGTGTGGATGCCAAAGAAGCTGAAATTATTATGAATGAGGTGCATTTGGGAGTTTGTGGTCCGCACATGAATGGATATGTTCTAGCAAAGAAGATCCTTCGGGCAAGATATTATTGGCTTACTATGGAGCGAGATTGCTTTCGTTTTGTTCGCAAGTGCCACCAGTATCAGATTCACAGTGATTTGATTCACTCGCCTCCTTCAGAGTTGTATCCTATGTCGGCTCCTTGGCCTTTTGTTTCTTGGGGAATGGACGTCATTGGGCCAATTGAGCCAAAAGCTTCAAATGGGCACAGATTCATCTTGGTTGCAATTGATTACTTCACTAAATGGGTGGAAGCTATTACATTGAAAGAAGTTACTAAGAAAGCAGTAGTAAACTTCATTCACTCCAACATCATCTGTCGTTTCGGTATTCCAAAAATCATTATTACAGATATTGCTGCTAATTTGAATAGTTATCTGATGAAGGAGGTATGTGAACAATTTAAAATTGAGCATCTACATTCTACTCCTTACCGACCCAAAGCTAATGGAGATGTTGAAGCTGCAAATAAGAACATCAAGAAAATTCTTAGGAAGATGGTCCAAAGGTCTAGACAATGGCACGAAAAAACTACCTTTTGCTCTTTTGGGATATCGGATAACTAACCGTACATCAGTTGGCTCAACGCCCTACGTGTTAGTTTATGGAACTGAAGCAGTCATACCGGTTGAAGTTGAGATTCCCTCTCTGCAAATAATTGTTGAAGCTAGGATTGAAGACACTGAATGGGTGAAGTTACGACTGGAACAATTGAGTTTGATTGATGAAAAGCGTTTCGCAGCAGTTTGTTTAAGTTAGTTATACAAAAAAAGAATGGCACGCGCTTACAATAAGAAAGTACGCCCAAGAAAATTTGAGGCAGGACATCTTGTTTTGAAACGCATCTTCCCACACCAAGAAGAAGCCTAAGGAAAGTTCGCCCCAAATTGGCAAGTTCCTTACCTCATCAGGAAAATATTGTCGAAAGGAGCTCTACACTTGGCAGATATAGAAGAAAAGGTGACAGACATATCCGTCAATGCAGATGCGGTCAAAAGATACTACGTCTGACATGATTTTGTTTGGGGCATTTGGTTTATACTTAGCATTCTCAAGTTGGGATGACGAAAGACTATTATTCTCGCTACGCAAACACTGGTCTACCCTAGTTATCCCTTTGAAGCCTTGTTTATGTTTCTTTGTTTTACCCTCTTTTGGAACCAATGTACTTAAAAAAATAAAAATCAAATCAAATCACAAAAAAAAAATCAAAAATCAAAACAGAGTTCTTGAACTATGTTCGACTTGATTCCGAAAGGATACGTAGGCAGCCTCTCTCTGAGGTTTAGTCACACCGAACAAAAATCCATATTTCCCCAATATTCAATTAAACTGGGGCATGTTTTTATTTTTATTTTTAGACGATGTTCCATCAGATGTTTCTAAAAGTTGTAATTCAGCTGAGTACTTCTCTTTACCCTTCCCTTTTAAGACCTTCTGATCAGCTTTTGAGAATGCTAATTCAGTACACTGCGAGTGATACTTCAACCATTGTAAAGAGAGAAAAACAAATGAGAAAGTCTTATTTATGAAAACCCTCATGGGCACTATAAGGCAATGGTGAGTTGAGAAAACAAATGAGAGAGTCTTATTGGTGAAAACCCTTACGGGCACTATAAGGCGATGGTGAGTTGAGAAAACAAATGAGAGAGTCTTATTAGTGAAAACCCTTACAGGCACTATAATGCAATGGTGAGTTGAGAAAAAGGCAAATGAAAGAGGTCAGTTGGTGAAAACCCACATAGGGCATCGTTGATTGATTTTAGATCTTCTTATATCCCGGCACAAGCATGGTTAAAGAACTCAGTTTCAAAGAGAAGTTTACAACATATTTTGAGAATTAGACGGTTTAGACAGATCGGGCATCCAGTCCAAAGTGCATGTCATGTTCATTGATGTCACTATATTCCTCCAGATAATTCTTTTCTTATTTTTTCCCTGAAAGGGACGCTTCTTGATTAAGTTGTAATGCTCATTGGTTCACCTATTTATTTTCTTTCATACTATTATTCCCAAGTCCATTTCTGTTTAATTTTGTCAAAGCAAAGCAAAGAAAAGGCCACAAAATTGGTTACAGTTTCCCCGTTACATGAAACGAAAGTTTCTGGGCATAACTAGTATGAAGCCGACTTTGATATTCCCTATCAAACAAAATCTTGAAAGACTTAGCAATGATTCAAGGGTCAACAAATATTACTCATCAAAAGTTGTTTTGGGGAACAAAGTTGTTTGCACCATAGACACGAAGGATGATAGGCACAAAATAGTCAGGTATTGATGTTGAGATAGAAGATCTTCCGAGAGTAAAGTCAGAATCTCTCGACAATTTGTACGATCATCGACAGGATGGTTCTCCAAACAAGTGTAATGGACGCAAGGTCAAGTCGCCGACGAAATCAAGGGCACAAACTCACCACTATTTTAAAACTAACGAATCTTTCTTTGTTTAGAACAGGAAAAGAATAGATTAGTGGAACAGTTCGTGGAAAAACGAACACCACCAAGGAACGTTCTCAAATCCATGATTTCCTTCCAATATACATGTGAGCATGTTATTTATAGTTTCATTATAGGGAATCAACACCCTATCTTCAACACAGGGTACAACATCCCCTTTTTGCATCATTTTGTTGCCAACATAGGGTACAACATCCCCTGATTGAATTATTTTCTACATAGGGTACTACATTCCCTAGTAGCATTTCAGAGTGCCACGAGCCTCATCTTGTTGTCAACTCAGGGTACGCCATCCCCTGGATGCTTTATTTTCTGTCAACACAGGGTACACCATCCCCTGGTTGCATTATTTTCTCTCAACAAAGGGTACACCATCGCCTGGTTGCATTATTTTCTGTCAACGCAGGGTACAAAATCCCCTGGTTGTCTCATCTTGTTGTCAACACAAGGTACACCATCCCCTGGTTGCATTATTTTCTGTCAACACAGGGTACAACATCCCCTGGTTGAATTATTTTCTACATAGGGTATAACATTCCCTAATATCATTTCAGAGTGCCACGAGCCTCATCTTGTTGTCAACACAGGGTACACCATCCCCTGGTTGTATTATTTTCTATCAACACAGGGTACAACATCCCCTGGTTGTCTCATCTTGTTGTCAACACAAGGTACACCATCCCCTGGTTGCATTATTTTCTGTCAACATGGAGTACAACATCCTCTGGTTGTCTCATCTTGTTGTCAACATAGGGTACACCATCCCCTGGTTGCATTATTTTCTCTCAACACAGGGTACACCATCCCCTGGTTTCATTATTTTCTGTCAACACAGGGTACTCCATCCCCTGGTTGCATTATTTTTTCCTTCTTTATCAATTCTTTATTTTTGCAATAGCAATGATAGTTTAATGTGTTTTCAATAACTCATAATAGTTTCCTAGTGAAAACTGGGGCAGAAAATTTTTGTTCGTTTTGTTTGTTTGTGATGGCTTGTAGGTTTTTCTACAAAGCACGGATTGGATATGAAAAAAGTAAGATTCCAGCTCTCGCCAGAGAAAGTGGAACATTTGATCTCAATACCAGTCGCAACCAGTTTTGACGTAATGCATGCAAAGACATATGTCCAAGAGCTTTCTTCCTATCATCTGATCGAGAAACAAGCCTGCGAGAATATTTCATAGTCTGTTGCATCAAGAGCATCAAGTTTCGGTCCAATGTCAACAGGTGAAGCAAGTCAAGAATGAGGACAAGACTCCAGACGACATTTAGATAGAAATTTTATATCTCTTAGATTTCAAGAGTATGTAATTTTATTTTCATTTTGATGTAATAGTAGAAACCGCGGATCGTAACCTCGACGGAACTTCGCTCGACTCTCTTTCCGAGAATACTCTGTCACTCTTCTTTCACTTGAACTACATGTGACCCGATTCCCTTATAATCCGGGATATGTAGGCTGCCTAAAACAAAGGCTCAGTCACATCTTTTTCTTCTCTTCTTTTCCTTTATTAATAATAGTGGGGTCAAAAATCAGTTACCTTATTCATTTTCTTTGCTTGAAAACTCTTCATGTTTCCAAGAAAAGAGGGGCATGCTGTGAACACCTAATTTTTGACCTCACCCAAATTCTATACTATTTTAGTGTAAATATTTAAATCTTAATATATAAACTTTTATCTTTCTCTTAATAGGTTAGATTTATGAAAATTAAAAAGTATACATATATACAAAAAAAAAATTATTTGCATTCTTAGAGTATAACTTTTGTTCCTATTTTTAAATAGAAGAAAATTTACAAAAAATATATATATATTTGGTTTCTTTTAATTTTAAATGTAAGCTATAGTATTTTTCATAGTATAATTTAAACTATAATGTAAATATTAGGTTTTCATATAGTTTTCTTTAAATCTAAAGTAAGTTTTATATCCGTGTGTGCGTTTTTTATCTTCTTTTATTTAATTAAAAAAAGGGGTCAGGAAAAGTGAAATAAATATATATAAAGTTTAAAATATATATACAAAATAAAATAACCCAACTTCCCCACTTCCCCACTTCACGTAACTTCCTTTCCCACTAACTCTCACGTTCCTAACTTCCTAATCCTCACTTCCCCACTTTCTTAGAAGTTATAAAACTACTCATACTCATCTATATAAAGAGAAAGAGACTTGTGTTATGAAAAAGAAAGGAAGAAAAAGAGAAAGGGGACAACAGAATCGTAAAAAGAAAAAGAAGGAAAGACAATTGAAAAAAGAGAAGAAGAAAGAGCATTGTTCTTTTAGGGTAAACATTCATTTAAAAATTGTTTAGTTAAGTTATCTAGTGAGAAGTCGGAGTTCGAGATTTCGTTCGCGGTTCCAACTTCGTGGTTCTAGAAAAGTTAGCATTGCTAACTTTGGAAATCCGTAGATTGTAGCTGTGATTGTCCTGAAGTCTTTACAAAAGGTTCATCTATGTCTCTTTGATATTTGGTTCATACATTGATTTGATAGAAGAAACCATTAAAAGAGATTAATTATTCTGATAAATATAGTTGATATCGTTGTCTTCTTTGTTTATCTATAGTAATTTTTAGGAGTATAAATAACTTTATTTGGATCTGTATTTGTTTATCACAGTTGATATTTAGTAATTGTCTTATGCCACACATCTCTTGTTCTTCACCATTGATTCAAACATAAACTGAGACCAAATAAAGTTGGTGTAATATAAAAGAACTACATTTCTTTCATTTTTTCACAAATTATATTTATGGGTTCAAATAAAAAATGCATTTCAACTCAAAAAAAAAATTCAAAAAAATAAAAATGAATGTATGTCAGTCATAAGTCTCTGTCGTAAACTCTTCATCCCTATTAGTAATTTTTTTTAAACAAGAGCTAATCTTGTAAGCTTAAATCACTTCTGTAAATTGTTAATTTGGTCATGTATTTAGTCTTAAATGAAAATTATTAACAATATATATATATATATATATATATATATATATATATATATATATATATATATATATATATATATATATATATATATATATAAAAGAGAGAAACTAGAATTACGTTATTTTTTAAGTTAAGACTATCTACTGCCTTTGGCATGTAAGCAATTTAAGTTGTTATTTTATTTTTTGAGTAAACTTTGCCCAATTACGTTAGAATTGATTGTTGAATAATGTGAAATATGGTGGATCTATATTTCGAAGGATTCCTTTGAATCAAAACATATGTTTGAAAAATTCTTAAAATGATGTATAGACTATAAAAATTCCACCCACTCTAAATCCATTGACCATATATATTTGATTCACTTCTACGTATAAATTATGATGCCGACGAATATATGTACAAGGAAATGTTGCAATTTGTGATGCTATTTTTTTCGAAAACTTGAATAAGTTTTGCACCCAATAAACCATTTTTTATTTATTTATAATGCAACAGCTTCACAATAAACTCAAAGTAGTTTTAGGAAAATAATAATGAACACCAGTAGTATTACTTTTAGGTGTGCTTTTAATTTATTATTATGATTGTGTACACGTACGCATGACATGGTTAAAGCGTCGATTTTCAAATTAAAACAAAGGTACACATTTGCGTGACTATGGCCAAGTAATTTTAATATTAATTATGTATATGTACGCATGCTATGATTTTTAACGCACTAAATAAAATGAGTACACGTACGCGTGACTCGTTTCGAGATAATTTTGTAATCACGAATAATTAAGTAATTAAAAGCGGTGAAAGGTAAACTGCACATGGGTTCTAAATTATGTAACTAAAATAATTTAATTAAGCCAAGTATAACTATTAAAGAGACCGTGCTAGAACCTCAGAACCCGCGAATGCCTAATACCTTCTCCCAGGTTAACAGAATTCCTTATCCAGAATTTCTGGTTCGTAGGTTTTTTTTAAAAAAAAAATTCCTCGATTTGGGATTTAAAAATAAATCAGTGGCTTGGGACACCAAATAAACTATTCCAAGTGGCGACTCCAATAAATAAAATAATTTCATTTCGAATAATATCACTTTAATTGAAAAAACTCCTATCCCCCTCGGGGTGTGTAAAAAAGGGAGGTGTGACAACAAGAGAATGCCACTGATACTCAAAGGTAAATTCTATAAAGTGGCGGTTAGGTCGGCCATGATGTATGGGGCGTGAGTGTTGGCCGGCTAAGAAATAACATATCCAGAGGTTGAAGGTAGCAGAAATGAGGATGTTGAGGTGGATGTGCGCGCATATTAGGATGGATAAGATTAGGAATGATGACATTTGAGAGAAGGTATGCGTGGCTACCATTGATGACAAGATGCGGGAAGCATGGCTCAGATGGTTCGGGCATGTTCAGAAGAGAAGTCCAGATGTTCCGGTCAGGAGGTGCCAACGGTTGGTTGTTGATAATAGGCTATATGGATTATATTTACACCTTAATTGCCATGCTTTGTTGTTGTTTTATAATGTAAGTTGCCAATCAAATGCTTTAATTGATGCTATTTGGTTTCGCAGGGAATAAAAGATGTAAGGAAGAAACATGAAGTATTTGGAGGCAATAACGTAAAGAAAATACCCACTCAAGAAATACCCGAACACAAAAGAGCAAAAAAAGAAGAAATGCGGAAACAAAAGCCAGCAGTACTCACCTTGGTTGCCACCACGGTCTGATAACTATGATTTCTACATGTTTTATACTCATTCTTACCTGAGCTTTGTGCATTAATTGCCATATATTAGTTCCAAAATGATTTACACTTTATTGCAAGTTTGAGCGACAAGATGATAAATATCAACGATCGGCTCAAAAAGGAGTGAAATCTGCCAAGTGTCAAAAGTCAACTGAAATGGGGATCAAAATGACCTGCACGGTCCGCAGTGCTTTGCAATGCGGCCACGCAGGAAAGTTCAGAGGCTGAGTTATATTAAGGTTACCCGATGTGGTCCACACTAATTTGCCTGGCGGCCACACAGGACAGTTCAAATACCTTGAAAGTTTGAAGTCAAGCCACGCGGTCTGCAATCAATTCCACGCAGTTCGCAGTGATGGAAGTTCAGAGACCCAAAAAATCAAGGCAAAAGCTTACGCGGCCACACACCAAATCAGGGTGGTCTGCGTTGGTAGAAGTTCAGAATGTTGAGTTTTGGGCAAAATCTACTACGTGGACGCATCCCATTTCTACGCGGCCTGCGTGTCTCAGCCTATGCGGTCACGTGACATATATGTGCGGTCTGCATCCCTCAGTTCCAGAAGCAAGACTTGAAGTCTTATTTCCCTCCACGGCCGCGTGACATTTGTACGCGGTCCGCGCTAGACCCTCAGGGGTATTTTTGTGCGGCTTTTCCTATGTGTACAAATAGAACAGTTTACTTTTTTAGGTTAAGTTTTGTTTTATCAGAAAGTTGTTGAGTTTGAGACTTCTTATTGTTAGCCTATTTTGGGAAATTTCTTCTAGTTTTAAAGTAATTCAAATTGATTATCATTGTAGTTAATTATTATGTCAATTTCATCTATTATTTCTTTAATTTCTGTTACTACTATGTCTAGCTAAACCCATTAGCTAGGGTTGTGGCTCAACTCTAGTGTGGGTAATTAATGGGTGTGATTGTTTAGTGCATCAATGATGTTGGGTATTTGTTATTTGGATTAATATTATGTTTTTACTAAGATTGAATGGTTTCAAACACTAAGTCTAGCTTAGTGGGTCTTGATTCTTCTTGAGAAAGAGAGTCTATGATCCTAAGATTAATTCCAACAAGGAATTGGGATGGACCCATGAGAATGGTAGTCCCAATTAACGGGTTAAACATGAAGAGAGTAATTACTCAACTTGAACCATAAGTTGCTTGGTCAAATTAGACTACCTAATTGGTCTCAAGAGAGGCAACTTGTCAAAATCACTCTCTCTACCGATAGGTGTGAGAGTGGGTGCAAAAGTGTAACGGTTATAGCATAAGTCCCATATTCATCATTCTTGCATTAGGAATCTCTACCCGTTAGTTGACCACCTAGGTAAATGCCACGACCCTAGTGCCTTTCTCTATATTGCATACAACTTAAAATCATAATTTTAGCATAACTTAATTTTACAATTGTAGCTGATAAATTATAGCTATTAATCAAAAGAAAACCAAAAATGTTAGAAGATCAATTAGGAGCCAAAACGCACTTCTAGGCTTAGCAAATACTCAACTCCAAATAGAAGCTCTCTGTGGAAAACTGACCCCAATACCACTATTGGATAAAAGTATTCGCGCCCACTCTTTTTTAGGATTGAGTCCGCACCTATCACTTTTTGGCGCCGTTGTCGGGGTGCTTTATGGTGTTTGACAACTTGTTGGCTAGTTTTTTGTTTTGCTTCTTTTTCCTTCTTTTTACTTACTTTGTTTATGTTAATCACTCAGGTACCAATGGCTTTAAATTCACAAGATGCTATTAATGTGGGAGTGGGGGAGGTGGAAGACGTAGAACAAGAAAAGATTTTACCCCAAGCACAAAGACGGGGTAGAAATGCAAATGTTTTCTAATGACAACATACCAGACCCTCATCCACCTCCACCAAGAGTAGCACCAAGATTTCTATCCAATCAAGGGTACGTAAGTGCAATAGTCCCTACCCGAATCCACGCAAGGAACTTTTGAATCACCAATCCTATTCTCACTTTACTCGAACAACGAGGGTACTTCACAGGCGCCTCGGAGCAAAACGCATACAAGCATTTAAAAGGGTTTGTGGATACTTGTTGGGGGAGCAAGCAGACAAATGTTTCGAAAGATGCTCGGAGGCTAAGTCTTTTCCCCTTCTCACTTCGGGGGAAGGCATTGGATAGGTTGGAGAGACTCCCAAATCATTCCATAACCATGTGGGATGAGTTGGCCAATAAATTCATTACCAAGTTATTTTCTCCTAGTCATATGGCGGCTCTTCGAGATGAGATTCTAGCTTTCAAACAAGAGTCGAGGGAGCCTTTACATGTGATATGGGAGAGATTTCGAGCGATGGTAAAAGAGTGCCCCAACAACCATATGAATGATGTTATGATCCAACAAAAGTTCTATCGGGGTATAAACATAACAAACCAGTGCATTGTCAATCAGTTGGCCGGTGGTAATTTTATGAAGCTTCCATACAGCGAAGCTTGTGATGTTCTTGATGAAATGGTCGATACTTCTTCGGCATGGCAAAGCCGGGCTAATGTTCCTCAAGGTGATCCTAATGTTATACACTTGCATAAGGAGTTGCATGATCACGACCAAGCCATTGCCGAACTCACAACAACAATGAACCAATTGGCTAAGGCGCAACTTCAACAAGTTCAAAATCTGTGCCAAGTCAATGCCATGGAGAGAGTGAATATGATGAAAAGAAGGCAAAGAGGGCAACAACAACCTCAAGAAAATTTTGACAACTATGATGATGGTGGTGGATATTCAAATGAAGGTTTTGATGACCAAAGTGAGGAAGTCCAATATGTCAACAACTACCAAGGGAATAGAGGTAATCAAGGGACTCAACAATGGAGACCTCAAGGTAATTTGGGAAATCAACAAGGTGGAAATTGGAATTACAATAACAATCAAGGAGAAAATTGGGGGAAAAATAACTAGGAAGTCAAGGTAATTAGAACGGGAACAACAATTGGAACAACAACAATGATGGTCAAGGTGGGTGGAATAATAATGGTGGTCAAGGTAATAGGGGGTAAGGCGTTCAAGGACCCCCAATGTATCAACAACCCAACAACCTGCCTTTGTTTCAATCGCAAGGGTCGAGTTCGTCGGGCAATGACATAGGTCGAACAGAGAACATGTTTGACCAAGTGATGAAGACGAATTATGACTCCGATGCTCAATGGCCTCCTATAACACTTCAATCCGTAACTTGGAAGTACAGCTTGGGAAAGTTTCGCAATCTCCCAACACTCCTAAAGGGTGCGCTACCAAGTGATACAGTAGTAAACCCCAAGGGTGGGCATAATAATCATGTGATGGTAGTGACCACGATAAGTGGAAAAGGCGGTGATGTGCAAGCCTCGAGAGGAAATCGAGTTGTGAATGATGAAGAAGAGTTGCAAAATGATGAGATCCCGTTGGTAGTTGAAGATATTGTTGAACCAAATGCAAGTGATAATGTGAGAATTGAAATTGATGAGGGTTAGGATGAGACTCAAGAGGCCGCGAACCCGTCTACGGAACACGTCATTGATATGCCTGAACTGGTGGTGCCAAAAGCCAAGGCACTTTTGCCTAGACCTCCTCCACCATATCCTCAAAGGTTGGCCAAGCAAAAAGGTGACAATCAGTTTAAAAAATTCATTGAGATGATGAAGAGTTTAAATATAAATGTGCCCTTGGTGGAGGCACTTGAACAAATGCCAGGATATGAAAAGTTCATGAAGGACTTGGTTACTAAAAAGAGATCGATGGAGTGTGAGACAATCAAGATGACGCACAAAGTGAGTTCCATTGTACATTCCATAGCTGCAAAGCTAGAGGATCTCGGAGCATTCACAATACCATGTACCATTGGAAGTGCTGATTTCGCAAAAGCCCTATGTGATTTAGTGGCAAGTATCAATCTCATGCCATATTCGGTTTTCAAGACATTGGGTATCGAACAACCTCGTCCAACTTCTGTGAGCTTAAAATGGTGGACTGGTCAATGAAGTGGCCTTTGGGGATTATTGATGATGTCCTTGTTCGTGTTGATAAGTTCATATTGCCGGCCAATTTCGTGATCTTCGATTGCGAAGTGGATTTCGAGGTGCCTATTATTCTTGGAAGGCTTTTCCTAGCTACGAAGAAGGCCTTGGATGATGCGGAAGTGGGAGAATTGACTTCCATGTTGGAGATTAAAAAGTGGTGTACCACATGTGCAAATCAATGAGGTAACTAAATAGCACCAATGTGTGCTCGTTTGTTGACATTGTCACGGCGGTGATGGTGGATGACACAAGCGCAATGGAAAATATTTAAGACCCACTTGAGGTCATGATGCTAGGGACTATTTAAATGGTAAAAAAGTTTCCAAAGGAGTGATAGCGCACAATAATGCAGCCTCGAAGGAGGGTGTTGGTCGAATTGATTCAGCTGCACATCATACTTTGGTAAAAGATGGTTTGAGACAGAATGGGGATGTGTCTCACAAAATCGAGAGATATAGAACAAGAATTGGTTTGGCCCAAGCTGTGGTGAATGTGTCAAACAAAATTTGGCCTTTTATTGATGAAATTTTTGCAGTTAATATTCTGTATAATATGAACCAACAGTTGACTTTAAAATTGGTGCACAATGAAACTCATGCAGAGCTCATCCTCATGCTAGTATATGCTAAATGTGATCGCATTAAAAGAATTGAGCTATGGGATTCTCTATATACAATGGCATCGCACATTACTGTTCCATGGCTGGTCAGAGGAGACTTTAATGTGATTTGGGAAGAGGAAGAGAAGTTTGGTGGCTTGCCAGTCTCGTTCCTCGAAGTAGATGACTTCAGACATTGCATAAACTCATGCTCTTTAAACGATTTGGGGTTTAAAGGAAGCATTTTCACATGGTGGAACTGAAGATCAGAAGAGGACTGTATATTCAAAAGACTAGATAGATGTCTAGGAAATGATGAACTGCAACAGACCTTTCCTGGATTGGAGGTAACTCATTTGTCCAAAATAGGCTCTGACCATTGCCCCATGCTGCTCAAATGTAATATAAATACTCCCCCAATATAGAAGTCGTTCAGATTTCTTATTTTTTGGATGAAGCATGAATCTTTTAAGGATGTAGTGAAAGAGACCTGGAATGCTGATTTTAGTGCAAATCCTTTCAGCAATTTTAATTTCAAGTTAAAAAAGCTTAAACATGCACTTTCTACTTGGAGCAGAGCTACATATGGGGACATTTTCCAGAAAATTGCAAGTCTAGAGGAGGTGGTACGGATTCATGAAAGTCAATTTGACATTAATCCTACTCAGATAAACAGACAAAGATTACGACAGGTTCAAGCTGAAATGCTTAAATATCTTGCTTTAGAAGAATTATTTTGGAAACAAAAAGCAGGCATGTTGTGGTTCAAAGATGGTGATAGAAATACAAAAAATTTTCATGCTCAGGTTAATGGGAGAAGGAAAAGACTAAAATTAACAAGAATCCAGGATAGTGATGGTAATTGGATTGAAGAAGATCACAAAATAGCAGAGGAAGCTGTAAAATTTTACAAGGAGTTATTTATTGAGAGGTCTTTTCCCAATGATTTTGATATTTTAAAACGTGTACCTCTAATGATAGATACTGGTCAACATTAGAGTTTGATGGCCTTACCTTCGAATGAGGAAGTGAAGAAAGTAGTAATGGGGCTGAATGGGGATTCTGCAGGCGGTCCAGATGGTTTCACTGGAGCCTTCTACCAATCATGCTGGGAGATCATTGAAGAAGATGTGGTCGGCATGGTCAAGTATTTCTTCTGCGGTCACCAGCTACCAAAGAATGTGAAGCACACAAACCTGGTTTTATTACCAAAGAAAAAAGAAGTGATTAACTTCACAGACATGAGACCTATCAATCTTAGTAACTTTGTTAACAAGATTTTCTCAAGGGTCATTCATGAAAGGTTGGTGGAACTATTACCAAACATAATCACAGAGGAGCAGGCAGGTTTTACGAAAGGGAAGAAATATCGTAGAGAATGTTCTGCTAACTCAAGAAATCATTAAGGATATCAGGGTAAGAACTAAAGCAGGTCCAAATGTTGTGATAAAGCTAGATATGACAAAAGCTTATGATAGATTATCATGGCTTTTCCTGACAAAAGTGCTAAGGAAGATGGGATTTCCTGAAGATTTTATTGGCTTGATATACGATTTGATTGGGAATAACTGGTACTCTATTCTAATAAATGGACAGCCAAATGGTTTTTTCAAAGCATCTAAGGGAGTAAAACAAGGAGACCCTCTGTCACCTACCTTATTCGTTCTAGCAGCAGAAGCATTGTCTAGAGGTTTGAACTCACTGCATAATAACCGGTTCTTCTGCAGATTTAGACTTCCTAAATGGAGCCCAAAAATATACCACCTGGCTTATGCGGATGATACAATCATTTTTTGCTCATCAGATGAAAAGTCATTGACACTTGTGATGGAGGTTCTGCAAGCTTATGAAGCAGCATCTGGTCAACTGGTTAATAAAGCCAAATCAACCATATATCTGCATCATTCAACGAAAGATGAGGTGATTAACAAGGTGGAAAGGATTACTGGTATAGGAAAATAATGTTTCCCAATGATATATCTTGGATGTCCTATATTTTATGCAAGAAGAAGGAGTGATTACTACCATGCGTTAATTACAAAGATTATGGACAGACTGCAGTCGTGGAAAGGAAAGCTCCTTTAGGTAGGCGGCAGGGCTGTATTGATCGCAAATGTTCTGCAGAGTATGCCAATTCATATGTTATCAGCAGTTAATCCTCCTAACTATGTCATTTCCAAATTACATAGCATTTTTGCAAAATTTTTCTAGAGCAGTATTGTGGGAGGAAATTCAAGACATTGGTCATCATGGACTAACCTATGTATGCCTTATGAGGAAGGGGGTATAGGTTTCAGATCCCTTCATGATGTATCCAAGGCACTTTTCTGCAAATTGTGGTGGAATTTTAGAACAAAACCCAGTCTATGGAGTGCATTTATGTGTCAAAAGTATTGCAAGAAATTAAATCCAGTAATAGTACCTTGGAAGTGTGGCTCCCACGTTTGGAAGAAAATGCTTCAATGCAGAGAGTTGATAGAGCATCAAATCTACTGGAAATTGAGAATGGGATCGTCTCAATTCTGGTTCGACAATTGGACAGAGATGGGAGCATTATTTTTTCAAATGCCAACAACATTCCCCATTGATGAAAATATACAAAATGTCAATGATTTTATTGAAAATGGTATGTGGAATGTGGAAAAATTATTTCAAATTTTACCTGAAGAGTGGGCTAATCACATTGTGCAGAACATTACTCCACCAAAAGAATGTGCAGAGTTAGATATTCCGGTCTGGATGCTTGAACCAAAGGGACATTTCTCTGTAAAAACTGCATGGGATTACTTGAGAAGAAGAGAAAACCCAAGGATAGCTTACAGGATGATATGGGTCAAAGGCCTACCTTTCAAGATATCTTTCTTTTTGTGGAAGGTGTGGAAAGCAAAATTGCCACTTGATGATTTCTTGCGTAGATTAAGATACTCAATCACTTCTAAATGTCGGTGTTGTGCTGATTATAAGGAGGAGTCTCTAGCTCATCTATTCTTCACATCCAATGCAGCTTCGACTGTATGGAGGTACTTCCTAACGAGAGCAGGAATTCATTCAGAAGGGTTGTCTTAACATCAAGCAATTACAAAATGCTGGACGGCTCCAATTGTACCTAGACTGAAGTCAATATTTCAAGCTTTACCTGCATGCATTGTATGGGAGTTATGGAAGAGAAGAAATAGTTTGAAATACGGCAAAGTAGTGTCAGTAAGTAGAGTTATCTACCTAATTTCATCAACACTACAATCACTAGTACAACTGAAAAAACCAGGACATCATATACCTCACAAGTGGATTGATCTTCTAACTACGCTGGACCAATATTCACCCCGTCTGAAGTTCGATAAAGTGCTATGGGAATTCCCACCAAGAGGTTGGATAAAAGTTAATACTGATGGAGCATGTAGAGGGATTCGAGGGAGAAGCTCAATTAGGTTTTGTTTAAGAGATGAGAGAGGCGACTTGATATATGCAGAAGGAAGAGAAATTAAGGAGGGCTCTAATAATGAAGCAGAGGCAACAGCAGTAGTATAGGCATTGAGAATTTGCAATTCAATTAATTATAAAAATGTTTGGCTTCAGACAGACTCAATGATGCTTCAAAAGATAATAGATGAATAATGGAAACCCCCATGGAATATTATAGATGCGGTGGAGGAAATTAACATTCTCAAAGAGGGGTGTAACTTCAAAGTATCTCATATTTTCAGGGAGGGAAAGAATCTAGTAGACCACCTTGCAAACCAAGCTCTAGACACTGGCAACATCGTGTGTTTTGAATTTTCGGAACTTGATGTCTTGAGCAAAAAGATCGTATATGATGATAAGCTTCAATGTGCAAAACTGAGAATAAGAGTGGCAAGAAACTAGGGAAGGAAACTGAAGGACGTAAGGGCATCACGACACTCACTAACGTTTGTTTCATTTTGCAGGTAAAAGAGTCCAAAGTCTCTTGTATCTAATTAGAGATACAACACATGGAAGTCTCGACGGGAGGAACCATCAACAAAAATGCCTCATCACCTGGAAATTCCAGCCAACATTGTTGATTTCGATGGATGTGTTTCCAACAATTTTTCATTAATGTTGTCGCGCATGTTGCTTCGGTCTTGAAAGAGTACAAGGGTCACGGTATTCAAGCAAGTGCTTGCAACATCTAGCTTCAGTCTTCAATCGGGAAAAGTATTTGAACTTGCACGCATGATCTTGGAATATTGGAAAAAAGTTTATCTCTCGCATGCCCCTCTCATCAGTTCAGCAGTGTCTCGCACGTATAGAGACACCATCTTTGGAACTTGCACGCATGATCCTGGAACTTAGGAAAAAAGCTTAACTTCAGCACGCCTCTCCAGCCATCAGTCCAGCATTTGTCTCGCATGCCTTCATGTAATGAGCCACCAGCATATTTACTATACACATGCTAGATACGCATGGGCAGCACTACTGTCAGCCAGTCAAATTTGAATCGTTGGAACGCTGGTCTCGCAATTGAGACACCATCGTTGAAATTAGCACGCATGATCCTAGAACTTAGGAAAATAGCTTAACTTCAGTACGCATGTCAAGCCTTCAGTCTCACGAAACAGTAATCCAACTGTTGGTTTAGGGAATTGGAGTACAAAGTTGCTAGAGAATCGAGTCCCTCACATGAAAAAGCAGCAACGCATGATGTGCATGCTTTCGGAATTTCGAGACAAGAGAACCAATCAAATAGCAATCAAGGGATGAAGATTCTGGTGCATGCCAAGCGTCGGAAACATGATCAAAAATGCTAGAATTCACTGCTTTAATTTGAATCGCAAGGATTTCAAGGGAAGGTCCGTAGGAACAGCTGTATCTTGAACACCTGGGCAATTAAGAGCAGGTGAATTACACTCAAGTTTGTTACATAGATCGCACCATCGTATTTATGTGATGCCACTCGATACGACCTCTATGGGTGTTATTAGCACTTCGTGCTCATTCCCTTGAGGAAGGAAATGTGACATTGCACGTAAAGATGGCAAGCTATGGAGATAATAACAATTATGTGGATTGCCGTCACATTTTCAATTTTAGATTGCATTTAATGATACCGGGTTTAAGTATATCACTTAAATTTGGTATTACAAAAATGTAACTGTTAAATTTTAGTCCCTCGTGTCGCAAGTCTTCGGACGCTATAATTTCTTTTATTATTTCTTTTTAATAATATAAAATCTAGCCCTAGGCGCTTGCATAGGGATTACCAAAAAAAAAAGGTCGTGCTCTTAAGCATGGATGTTGATGATGATGCCGGAAGGGTGGAGTGTGTGAACGCATTACATGGCATGGGCTCGTATTCTTATGAGCTTAAGAAGTTATCTCTTGATCTTGAAAATCACAAAACTCCACCCACTAAGCCGTCTATTGAGGAGCCACCGGTGTTGGAGTTTAAAGCACTTCCTCCTTACCTCAGGTATGAATTTCTTGGTCCTAATTTCACTTTACCGATTATTATTTCTTCTTGTTTGACTAACGTGCAGGTGGATGCCACTTTGGCAGTTCTTCAAAAGCGCAAGCGAGTGATTGGATGGACCTTGGTTGATATTCGAGGTATTAGCCCTGCGTTTTGCATTCACAGGATAATATTGGAGGTGGATCTAGGCCGTCTCTTGAACATCAAAGGAGACTCAATAAGGCCATGAAAGAGGTGGCCAAAAAGGAAGTCATCAAGTGGCTTGACGCTGGTGTGGTGTATCCAATTTATGACAGTTCATGGACTTCTCTGGTACAATGTGCGCCAAAGAAGAGAGGAATGACGGTGGTTACCAATGACAACAATGAACTTATTCCAACTCGTATTGTAGCGGGTTGGAGGGTATGCACGGACTATCGGAAGTTGAACAAGGTGACTAGAAATGATAATTTCCCATTTCCATTCTTGGACCAAATGCTTGATCGGCTTGCGAGCCGGGCTTTCTATTGTTTTGGATGGGTATTCAGGCTATAACCAAATTCTCATTTCCCCGGAAGACCAAGAAAAAACAACCTTCACATGTCCTTATAGCACATTCTCCTTCTCCCGAATGCCATTTTGATTATGTAATGCACGACGACCTTCCAACGACGTATGATGGCAATCTTCACCGACATGGTGGAGGACATATTGGAGGTCTTCATGGATGATTTTAGTATGGTTGGGGACTCATTTGGTGAATTCTTGCAAAAGTTGGATCATTTGTTGACCCGATGCAAAGACACAAACTTGGTTCTCAATTGGGTGAAATGCCATTTTATGGTAGAAGAAGGAATTGTGTTGGGTCACAAAATTTCAAAAAGAGGGATTGAGGTTGATAAGACAAAAATCAAGGTGATCTCAAGGCTCCCTCCCCTACTTCTGTCAAAGGGGTGAGGAGTTTTCTTGGACACGCGGGTTTCTACCGAAGATTCATCAAGGACTTTTCTAAGGTAGTTAACCCGTTGTGTAAATTGCTAGAGAAAGATGCTACATATGTGTTTGATGAGAGATGTATGGAGGCTTTCGAGCTTCTAAAGAAAAAGTTGACGACTACCCTCATCATTACCGCACCAAATTGGAGCTTGCCTTTTGAGCACATGTGCAACGCTAGTGATGTTGCGGTGGGGGTGGTCTTGGGCCAAAGAATCAAGAAAATATTCCATCCGATGTACTATGCAAGTAAGACAATGAATGAAGCTCAAAGGAACTATATGGACACCTAGAAGGAATTGCTTGCAGTTGAGTTTGCTATGGAGAAGTTTCGCCCATACCTTATGGGGGCCAAAGTGATTATTCATACCGATCATGCCGCCCTTAGGTACTTGATGACTAAGAAAGATTCAAAAATGAGGTTAATGAGATGGGTGCTTCTTCTTCAAGAATTTGATTTGGACATTGTTGATAGAAAGGGTAGTGAAAATCAAGTAGCGGACCACTTGTCTCTATTGGAGGAGGAAGGGAGGCATTTGGACTGCCTTGAGATAAATGATGCTTTTCCGGATGAACAACTCCTCTCGGTTTCAATGCTAGACATGCCATGGTTTGCCAACATTGCCAATTATCTTGTTCCGGTGTGGTTCGTATGAGCTCTCTTCTAACCAAAGGAAGAAGCACAAGCGGGATTGTTTGGACTACTATTGGGATGAGCCATATCTTCTCATAATTTGCACCGATGGTGTAATTTGCCGGTGTGTTCCCGAAGAAGAGCAATTAAGTATTGTGGAAGATTGTCACTCCTCGCCCTATGATGGCCATCATGGCGGGGCGAGGACGACGTCTAAAGTGTTGAGTTTTGGGTCCTATTGGCCTTCTTTGTTGAAGGATGCCGGTGACTTTGTCAAGAGATGTGATGAATGTCAACGTGCTGAAGGGATTTCTAAGAAAGATGAGATGCCCCTTAACACAATTCTAGAGGTTGAATTTTTTATGTTTGGGGGTTAGACTTTATGGGACCATTCGTAAGTTCTTGTGGAAACACCTACATCTTGGTAGCGGTTGATTATGTGTCAAAATGGGTTGAGGCCGTCGTTTTTGCCAACAATGAAGCTCGAGGTGTGGTGGCATTCTTGAAAAAGAGTATCTTCACGAGATTTGGCACTCCACGTGCTATGATCACTGATGGGGGTTCTCACTTTTACAACCGGGCTTTTGACTCTTTACTAGCCAAGTATGGGGTAAATCACAAGGTGACCACTCTTTATTATCCTCAAACGAGTGGCCAAGTTGAGGTTTCTAACCGAGAGATCAAGAGTATTTTGTTCAAGACTGTCAATGCAAATAGGACCGACTGGTCGAAGAAATTGGACGATGCTCTTTGGGCTTATCATACATCTTTCAATACTCTGATTGGTATATCAGTTCATCATTGTATAAGGATAAGATGAAGTACCTTCATGACAAGTATGCTCGTGGGAAAGAATTCAAGGTTGGAGATATGGTTCTCCTTTTCAACTTCTGATTAAGGTTATTTCCGGGTAAACTAAAGTCAAAGTGGAGCGGTCCATTTGAGGTGGTTGGTGTTACTCTTTTTGATGCCGTTGATCTCACAAACTAGAATGGTGTAGTAGTTCGGGTCAATGGGCATCATATCAAGCATTACTTGGGCAAGATTGATGACAACCACATGGTGGCGCTTATTCATTGGAAATGACTATGATGGTAACATGCGTCATTTCACGACGTTAAATCACGAACTTCTAGGGAGGCAACCCATATTTTTTTTCTCTTTTTTCTGTTGTAGAGTAGGATTTTTGAGATGATAGTTTGTGAAGTGTTACATGGATAATGTTGAAGTGCAGGGCGAAAGTGCAAAAATGCTCAGTCTTTGAATAGTGCTTACGCGGCCGCTCAGCAAATCAGTGTGGTCCGTGTAGGCCTGAGCAAAAGTACGTTCAGGCTCAGAAAACCCAACGTGGTCTACATGACATTTCTGTGCGGTCCGTGCTGGGGGACCCAAAAATGGCATCTCTCATATAAGTTCCCATGCGGGCGTGGACCAAAATAATGCGGTCCGCGTGGGAAAAGCTAGAATCAACAAGTCTCTGAAGTTTACCACGCGTCCGCACACCAAAAAAGTGCGGTCCGCGTGGATTGAGCAGCCAATGTGAACAATGGAAATCCAGCGCTGTCCGC
This sequence comes from Nicotiana benthamiana, assembly GCA_034376525.1. Lineage (NCBI taxonomy): Eukaryota > Viridiplantae > Streptophyta > Magnoliopsida > Solanales > Solanaceae > Nicotiana > Nicotiana benthamiana. The sequence continues at coordinate 94,023,793 of CM067323.1, read as the reverse complement.
GTGACATTTAGTGCGTGCGCTGGTGGGTAAGTATTTGGACCCAAGGTTTTTATATAAATAGATGCCTTGGGCCTCATTTGAACCTTTCCGCAAATTTCCATCTGGAGCTTTAATCTTCACTGTACATCCGCATCACTTGCTCATTTAGTTGATTTCTTATTAATCCCCGGAAACAACCCTTGATTATTTCATTCATAGCCTAATTTTTGTTTCTTTTAATTACTCTCTACTAGTATAACTTGTTACTTTCATCCCTTTTCTTCTTAGTTAACTATTAGTTTAGATTTTTATTGCTTTGGTTGAATCATGGGGCATAAATGCATGTTAATTAATTGAGTAGGGACACTTAGGACTCAAATTGTGAACAAAAATGGGACTTAGTGGAAAAATATCCCGGCTCGGCTATATTTTCCCTATGCGACCGCACAACATTTTTGTGCGGTCTGCGTGGCTCCTTGTGTGCAATGATGAACCTTATCAGCATGATCCGCGCGCCATTTGTGCGCGGTTTGCATAAACCCAGTGCGGTCGCGGTCCAAATCTGTGCGGTCCATGCTAAACCAATGCGATCGCGATCCAAATCAGTGCGGACCGCGTAAGTTTAGTCATAAAGATGTGTGTTGGAACAATTGAACTGTGCGGACCGCGTGCATTTCTGTGCGGTCCGCGTCCCTCTGCTTGTGTCACTATGTATGCAACTATTGCATTCAATTGAATTGTTTGCTTCATTTCATGTGCTTTAACTGACAATGTTAGACGGGTATCCCTTGCAGACAATGGTGCAAAAATGTGAGGGCAAAGAAAACAACGTGGGGGCAAAGACAAACAACCCGGGAGAGGTGGTTCCTACCGAGGGGGGCAGCTAACAAATTGTGAAGCTCACTCCTCAAACCAGAGAGTTAATAAAGAAAACCCGGAAGATAATCCAGGAAGCTGATAGAGCTGCATCTCATTCCACGGGGAGTAAGTATGCACCTTCGAGGGGTGTCACTCAGAGTCTGCCCCCACGCACATATCCACATCTTTTCAGCTCTGGGATTCCCCATCTCCTGATCGTGCTGATGTAGCCACCTCCAAAAAGCTAGTAAATGTCATCTCAGATTCGTCTGATGAGTCCGGAGCAGAAAAAGAAAGTGAGAACGAATACTCCACTTCTCCCACAACTTCACTATCAGGGGAGAGTGGAGGATATGCCAAAGGAAGTGAACCACAAGTTGGAGGATTGATATCTTTGAATTATACATGTTTTATATCCCTTCTTACCTGAGCTTTGTACATAAACTGCTTCAAATTAGTCTTAAATTGCTTACAAAGTGTGTTTGATTGTAGGTTTGAGTGACGAGATGATAAATATCACAAATCGGCGCAAAAGAGGAATAAAACCTGCCAAACGTTAACAGATAACCAAAGTGGTAGGAAGGTCACTTGTGCGGACCGCACTGTTTTGATGTGCAGCCGCACAGATTAGTCTGGAAGAAGTCAAGTCAGAAGTGACCTGTGCGGACCGCACTATTTTGGTGTGCGACCGTCCACGTGAACGCAGCGGGGCCGCGGTCCAAATCAGTGCAGACCGCATGGCCAGAGTTCAGAGAGGTTGACATTTGGGTGTTTGACTTGTGCAGACCGCGTTCCTTTTCTGTGCGGCCCGCGTCGATCCTACGCAGCCACAATCCAAAACTGTGTGGTCTGCGTCAATCTTACACAGCCGCAATCCAAAACAGTGCGGACCGCTTGCATTCCTGTGCGGTCCGCATGCTTCTGTCTGAATCACTGTATCTGCAATTGTGCAATGCATTTAAACTGTCTACTTCTCCTTCTCTGCTTCTACTAACAACTTTAGAAATGTATCTCTTGCAGACAATGGTACATGGTTGCAAACAACAACAACGTGTGGGCAAAAAGAAACAAATTGGGAGAGGTGGTTCTTCCCGAGGGAAGACAGTTAGAAGAGTTGTAAAACTCACTCCCAAGGACAAGGAGACCATAAAAAGAAACATAAAGATAATTTGGGAGGCCGACGGGGCTGCCTCTCATTCAACAGGGAGTGAATATGCACCTTTCTGGAGTGTTACTTTGGAGTCTGCCCCCACCCACATGTTCGTGCAGATTCTAGTTCCTGAGTCTTCTTCTCCTGAACATGAGACTATGGCCACATCCAAGAAGCCTTTGAATGTAGTCTCGGGCTCGTTTGATGAGTCCAGAGCTGAAAAAGAAACTGAAGAGCAATACTCCACTTCTCCCACACCTTCACTATCAGGGGATAGTGGAGGGTATGCTAAGGGTGGGGAGCCACAGGTCAGAGGAGTAGAGCGGACCAGAAAGCGAGGGGCATGGGCAGGCAGGTTCGTCAGTGAGATATCCTTCCACTGATTCAGGGAGTGGTGGCCCAAGAGGAAACAGATCCTGGAGAGGCAGTTCATATATGCAAATATGGTTCCTCACAACCCTCGCGTGCAAGCAGAATTCCGAATGAGAGAGGGTTGGAGCTTCTTCAAAGAACATGTTGGGTTGGACAATGAGCACAAGGTGAAGGAATTTTATAGTAATGTTCACCACATAGTTCGGGACTCCAAAGCGACAAAAGTGAGGGACAAGACGGTGCTATTTGATAGGAAGTCGGTGAATGACTTCTTGGGGTTCGAGGAAGAGGATGAATCTCAGTACTTAGAGAAGTTAGCAATGAAAGAGGAGGTTCATTGACTGAGCACTTAGTAGCCCCGGGTACAGTCCCTGTCTGGTTGAAAGCGCAGGCGAAGATCTTTATGAGATCTTTGAACTTCGAAGCTAAGGGTTGGTTGACATTTATATGCATTCGACTCGACCCTTACACACATGATAACTCAGTCCCCCTTCCACGAGCTGTATAGGTAGAATCCATCATGGCCGGCTTTCCTCTAAATGTCAGCAATATTATGTCGAGAGTGATTTATCAAGTCGGGTACGAGACCAAAACCAACTACCCATTCTCAAACACACTCTCCCTGTACTTCAGGTAATTGGATGTGATGCAGAAGCAATATAATATGAAGGTTCCTCCGGTAGCCCCGTATTCGTGGTATGATCATATGGGTCCGGACAACCCAAAGAAAGCCAAAAAGGGCCAGGCATCCACTTCTTCCGCAGCTGGCCAGTCTGAAGAGCCAGCTATCACTGAGCATCCCACTGAGCCCACTACTGATACATTGCCCCCTGGTTCTTCCACAGCATCCCCTTCTGTTATTGTTGATCTGGTTATCCCGGTATCAAAGACTTATAGGTTCACCACCAACTAGCTCACGCACTCATTAGCCAGTTTGAACAACTGGATGTCGGCTGCGGCATCGAAGTTTTCAACATTGACCACAGTTGTAGAGGCTCAGGGATCACCAGTTACTATTGAGATCCTTGCTTCCATTAAGGATACACAGAATAAAATCCTGGCCAACCAGGAGCAGATGATGGCAATGTAGGGAAACTTGGCCAAAGCAGTCGGGGAGCATAGCAAAGCACTAAAGGACTTGGCTGAGGAGCACACGAAACTGAGGAAGACAAAGGCCTCGAAGGAGTTAGTGGAGACATTGAAGGTTCATGTAGAAAAGTTTTTGGCGGATCAGTTGCCGCTTGATTTGTTGTTTAGGGATCCGGCTGCAGAGCCACCAGTTGGGCAGCCACATGAGGAGAAGCACAGGCTGAGGAAGAAGAAGAAACTCCCTAGTACTGAGGGAGTTGTGATAGTAGTAGCTCAAGATCATGAGGGGCCCTCCAGTTCCCCTTCAGTTTATGAGCCAGACCAGGAGTAGGAACCTGTCCCGGTAGCACAGCAGCAGCAAGCTGGGGACCAATCTGAGGTCCCTGCCAATATAGAGGACATGGGAGACACTGGTCAGCACATGGCGGCTGATGAGGCTTGAGGGGCTGCTCTATATCCTTTGCTGAGTATTTTTGATGTTTTATTTGGTACTTAACATTGGGGACAATGCTAGCTCTTATTTGTGGGGGTGTGGCCCTACTATTTTTGATTGACTGGATTACTGTATATATTTGCTTTATTTTTAGCTTTTGACATTTGTAATTATAGATGGCTAGTATATAACTTCATGTATATATTCATCTCCCCCCTAGTTGTATATTCTACTCACCTTGTGTACATATTAATTTGGTTTTCATTTGAGTTTTCTATTCTCGTTAAAATTTTTCATTTTCATTTGAGTTGATAAGTTAGGCTCGTAGCCTTTTTGGTTTTGTTTTGGCATTTTCAATAAGCCCTTGGTTTTTAAAATGCCTTGGTACTTTCCAAAGGTAGAGTTTTGTGCGAACCGGGTGGCTCTTCCCAATAATAGATGGTGTAACAACCTTCTTAAGGGTTTGAGTCCGTTTTCGATTTTCTCTTTTGATTTTCAAGTTTTTTGTAGTTAGGGGTACCTTAGGCAAAGCTTCAATTGGGAATAGCACATTTGCCTTTGATCTTATGGTTAAGGACATTAAGTTGTGTTTAGGATGGTGAAAGTTGTGGCCTTGAGACTCATTTGTTAACCAAACAATCATCATGTGGTCATTTTGTTCCATTGTGCACTAGAATCATATCTTAGGTCCTTGTGGTCCTTCGACTCCGTCTTTGGCAACCCTTGAGTGTATGTGGTGAGAATTCGATTTATTGAGCCCAGATATCGTGCCGATGGTCTAGAACTTGCCCTGAATGTTGTTGAGGCAAAATCATTGGTGGAACTTGATTTGAGAAATGATTATAGGCTTTTCTTGATCCAAAAATGCCAATTTGATCAATTTCATGACCAATTTCATGATCTACCAATCAAATGATCCCTAGTTTACCCCTTTTGAGCCTTGAACCATTTTCTTTCACGAACCAAGTACAAGCCTATACACGTTCTCAATTAGACCTTCTCTTGGCACCCAAATCTTCCCTTGAGTAGTGGCAAATGACTAAGCTTGGGGGGGGGGGGGGTGACAAGAAATCATCAATGTGGTAAAAAGGCATAAAAGCAAAAGAAAAGGAATGCAATGAAAGAGAAAAAGACAAAAAGAGAATAAGAATCAAAAAGGGAATCAAAACACAACAAAAAGTGAAAAAGTTATGAAAAGGTAGACAAAAGGAGAAAGGTTTTGAATTGCAAAAGAAAGAGTGATAATGTGTCCCTCTAGCCCCTTGAAAGAAGTGAATTACTCAATTGACTCAAGAAAGTGTGCCAAAATGAAGCAAAAGAAGTGCTTAAGGGAAGTTTGAAATCATTTGAACAAAATCATATCCTACCTTCACCCAAAATCCTTCACAATGACTCCTCAAAAGCCCTATTTGATCTTGAGTTGAGGGAAGCCTACATTAGTGGATACTTACATGAAGGGCAAGCATATGGTACTTAGAGCCGGACTTAGGTCCTTTTCTTTATGAGAGATGAGAGAGAGTACATTCACTTAGGTTTGTGTGTAAATATTCTAAAAGGTGAGATTCACTTAGGGGAAGTCGAGGATGCGTGAGTTTGGGCTCCACAATGACCAAAGTACATGAGAAAGGTTCCTTGATGAGATGTGTAAAACCTTGATTCTCTTGTGTCACACTTGATCCACAAGTGTTCGATGTTTTAAATGCGTTAATGATGCATTTGCATTGAGGGCAATTGTTAGTCCCAACTGAGCCTTGTTGAGGTTACCATAGGAAGAACAGGAATTACTTGGGTGTTTTCCATTGAGGGATAGGTCTCATTTTATTTTCTTGAGAACAAGAAAAGGTTTAAGTTTGAGGAAGTTGATAACTGTGCATTGTACATGTTTTATACCCTTTCTTATCTGAGCTTGGTGCATTAATTGCTCTAGATTAGTCCCGAAATACATACAAGCTGCGCTTGATTGCAGGTTTAACGACAAGATGATAAATATCACAAATCGGCTAAAAAGGAGTGAAACCTGCCAAGCGTCAAATATAACTGAAATGAGGGTCAAAATGACCTGTGCGGTCCACACTGCTTTGCAATGTGGCCACACAGGAGAGTTCAGAGCCTGAGTATTATCAAGGCTACCCTGCCCGGTCCGCACTGATTTGCCATGCGGCCGTGCAGGTGAGTTCAGAGACCTTGCAATTTTGAAGTGAAGCTACGCGGTCCACAATCAATTTCACACAGTCCGCATTGATGGAAGTTCAGAGACCCAGAAAATCAAGGCAAAAGCCCATGCGTCAGTACACCAAATTAGTGCGGTCCGCGTGGGTAAAGTTCAAAGAGTCAAAGTTTGGGAAAAATTTGCTACGCGGCCGCATCCCATTTCTACGCGGTCCGCGTGTCTCAACCTATGCGGTCGCGTGACATTTGTACGATGTCCGTATCCCCCAGTTCAAGAAGCAAAGATTGGAAGACCAACTGCACTTCGCGGCCGCGTGACATTTGTACGCGGTCCGCGCCAGACCCTTAGGGGTATATTTGTCTTTTTTTCTGCGTAGTATAAATAGAAGGTTTTACTTTTTTAGGTTAAGTTTTGTTTTGAGATTAGCTGCTGAGTTCGAGACTTCACATTGTTAGCCTATTTTGGGCAATTTCTTCTAGTTTTAAAGTGGATTCAAGTAGATTATCATTGTAGTTAATTATTATGTCAATTTCATCTATTATTTCTTTAATTTTTGTTACTACTATGCTAGCTAAACCCATTTGCTACGGTTGTGGCTCAAACCTAGTGTGGGTAATTAATGGGTGTGATTGTTTAGTGCATAAATTATGTTGGGTATTTGTTATTTGGACTAATCTTATGTTTTCACTAAGGTTAGCAAACACTAAGTCTAGCTTAGTGGGTCTTGACTCTTCTTGAGAAAGTGAGTCTATGATCCTAGATTAATTCCAACAAGGAATTGGGATGGACCCATAAGAATGGTAGTCCCAGTTAATGGATTAAACCTCGAGAGAATAACTACTCAATTTGAACCATTAGTTGCTTGGGCAAATTAGCCTACCCATTTGGTCTCGAGAGAGTCAATTGGGCAAAATCACTCTCTCTACCGAGAGGTGTGAGAGTGGGTGAAAAAGTGCAACGGTTATAACATAAGTCCCATGCTCATCATTTGTGAATTAGGAATCTCTACCGGTCAGTTGACCACCGAGGTACATATCACAACCCTAGTGCCTTTCTTAATATTGCATACAACTTAGAATCATAATTTTAGCATAACTTAGTTTTACAATTTTAGTTGATAAATTGTAGTTATTAATCAAAAGAAAACCAAAAATGTAAGAAGATCAATTAGGAACCAAAACACACTTCTAAGCTTAGCAAATACTCAACTCCAAATCAAAGCTCTCTGTCGAAATTGATCCCGATACCACTATCGGGTATAAGTATTCCCGCTCGCTCTTTCGTAAGAATGAGTCTGCACCGATCAACGACCCATGTAGCCCTTACTATGACGCCCTGCTGCTGGGGTTTGGGTACCAGAGTAGTGACCCGACTTGTCACGGCCATAGTTTACAGTAATAAATCTCTGTACCAATAAGCGAGACTCCAATAAACCATCCTATGTTCTGTGACACCTATGAACCTAGAGCTCTTATACCAACTTGTCACGACCCTAGTTCACCGATCATGAACCTGTCATGACGACACCTAGTCTTCACGACTAGGTAAGCCTAACACATTGCAGAAATTAACAACCTTTACAAAAAGCAATAACTTATAGGGAAATAACATAAGGAAATGTATAAAGTTGCCACCTGGCACATACACTTTAATACTAAAATTCTGAAACAATTTCCAAAACCCAAAATCTCACGGGCAACATAGGCTAAAAGAGTATCATAACATGCTCTACACTAGAGTATCTAAACAACATGAAAAGAAGGGAAAGGGGACTATCTACTACAGCTGGAATGGAAGAGACTTCGGGTCTGTGGACACAGCGGATATACCTCGAGTCTCAACTAATGCTCTCCGCTGCGAGGATGATATGCCTGGGAAGAAGTACTTGGGTCTGCACATGAAAAACATGCGCAGACGAGGCATGAGTACACCACAGGGGTACTCAGTAAGTGCCAAGTCTAACCTCGGTCAGGTGGAGACGAGGAAGTTTGAGGCCCTACCGAGAATAAACATAATAATAAATATGATAAGGGAAGGAAAACATGAATATAATCTACAGCGAGAATATATCAAGATAATAAATAAAAGCAGTAACCGGGAAGCAACACAGTAAATAAATAGAAGTACAAACCACAACCGGATATTTATCATCGGGGATCTCCTGGTATCCTCATCATATACATGAGGGATCTCCTAGTATCCCGAGGATCTCCTGGTATCCTCCATTTATACGCGAGGGATCTCTTAGTATCCCGAGGATCTCCTGGTATCCTCTATTTTATAATCATATCTGTGACAGGGATCTCTTGGTATGCCACACTCTCAGTCTTAAACGTAACACGTGCAGGGGGAGCTCCCGGGATGCCGTTCCGTAGTTCCAAATTGTAAACACACCACAACAATTCAAATAATGTATAATGGTAAGTAAGAACAATTAATAGAATTTCTACTCTACCATGCTTCACGAAGGACAGATAATACAGTTTACGCATATAAGCAAGTAAGTCAGCTAAACATGTTTTTCTTAAGCTAACACAAGTTAAATTTCATTTAGAATAGGTAATTACGCAAGAAAATACAATTTAAATATTCTAAGTAAAATGGATTTCCATCAAATAGCTTAAGTACAAGCTCGTACCTCGCGTACAGGGGAGAGGTCCCCCACACAAAGTTAGACGAGCCACTTACCTCGAACCGGTACCAAAATCAACTACGAACAACGCCTTTGCCACGAGTATCCTACTCCGAATGGCCCAAATCTATTCAATCTAATTAAATAACATAAATAACATCGCAAGTAACTAATTCCACCATTGAAATTACAGTTAAGGCGTGAAAATAGGTAAAAATTACCAAAATTCCCCTTAGCCCAACATCTCCGAATCGAATAATTTTTACGTTTTCAGAAACCTCATGATCTCACGAGTCTAACCATACAAAAATCTCCCAAACTGGAGGTCAAATGTGTTGAAACACGTTCTCAAGTCGCTAAACTAAACGTGTGTTCATATTTGTAGGTTTTGATAAATGACAAACCGACGTGAACGGAACATTGACATATGCCGAAGTCCAAGCACAAGAGAAACAAAGATCAAGATTAAGTAAAGCAACAAAGTTATACATGAGTCGTTCTATAATTGTGATCTTGATCCGACAATTGATTCAAGACTTGGCTTCTCTCGTAAAATCTTTTTTATCAAATCATGCATCTTTAATTTAAAGCAAAATGATTTTCAAACATTTCATTTTAACCAAAATGAATTCTAAACATGTCTTTCAAATCTGGACAAAGATAATCGATTATGCACTTTATGATAATCGATTATGTTAAGGCAGTGTACACCAGATTTTACAAAGCTGCAAGATAATCGATTATGTACCTTATGATAATCGGTTATGTTAAGGCAGTGTACACCAGATTTTACAAAGCTGCAAGATAATCGATTATGTACCTTATGATAATCAATTATGTTAAGGCAGTGTTCACCAGATATTTCAAAGCTACAAGATAATCGATTATGTGCCTTAGACTAATCGATTATGTTGAGACAGTGAGCATCAGATTGTTCAAAGTAGCAAAATAATCGATTATCGCTTTTCTGGTAATCGATTATATTAAAGACCGTTGCCAAAGTATTTTCAAGCACTGAAAGATAATCGATTATGTACAATCAGACAATCGATTATGTTAAGCATAAAATCGGGGATTTATTTTTGAACGTTGTCAGGTAATCGATTATTCTGCTTAAAATATGCGATTGATTTTTGAACGTTGGCAGATAATCGATTATGCTGAATCAGATAATCGATTATCCTAGCACAAAATCAGCAATTTGTGATTGGCAATTAAGCAACGGTCTTGGGTGTTTTGAGCACTATAAATACAACTCAAAATCACTCTTCTAAATACAACAACTGATTACATTCTTGCTAAAGCTTACATACTCTCTTTGCAATCATTTTATATTCATTTTATAAGTTTTTGAGAGCCAAACTCTTGACTAAGTTGTTGTGTTCTTGAGCGTATTTATTTACTCATATCTACTCTTCAAGAGAGTTCTGTTTAAGTGAGTGCTAAGTGTTTGTATACACTTGAGGGGATAGTCTAATCCCTTGTTGTAAGAAGGAAAAGTAGTTCCTTGGATTGAAGTCTTGAGGTGCGGTATTCTCGAGCAGGTTGAAGTCTTGTAGAGTGTATATCTACGAGCAAGTGTAACGGTTTGTTAGGCACCCGTAAGCTTAACGAAGTTAGTGTAAAACTCGAGAGAGTCTCTCGAGGACTGGACCAACCACATGTTGTGGTGAACCAGGATAAAATTCGGTGTGTTCTCTCCTTATCTTTTTAATTACTGCACTTACGTTATTCCTGCAATTTTTAATTCTGTAAATTTACATTGTTTTTTTATTATAAAGCTATTCACCCCCCCTCTAGCGTTAAGCGTATATTCTAACAATTGGTATCAGAGCCTAACTCTCTGAAAAACTTAACAGTTTGAGAGAAACTTTCCATGGCTTCTACTCGTAGTGTTTATGCAGGACTAGGTGAAGGACAATGCTTCACAAGGCCACCACTTTTTGATGGCACCAACTACACTTACTGGAAGGAGAGAATGAGGATTTTTATACAATCAAACAACTTCCAACTGTGGAAAATTATCAAAAATGGAGAACTACAACCTACCAAAAAGGTTGGAGAAGAACTCGTTCCAAAAACGGAAGACGAATACGACGCCGATGATATCAGAAAAATAGAGAACAACGCAAAGGCAATCAACATGATGTATTGTGCAGTGAACCCCGATGACTATCGAAAAATATCATGTTGCACCACTGCCAAGAAAATGTGGGACAAATTAGAAATCACCTACGAAGGTACGGACCAGGTAAGGGAAGCTAAAATTGATTTCCTAACCCACGAATATGAACTATTTCGCATGAAGGAAAACGAGAAGATCGATGACATGTTCGAACGATTCTCAAAAATCGTTAATGACCTACACGCCCTCAAAAAGACATTCACGGATAAGGAGCTTGTCCGGAAAATTCTACAAAGCCTCACTCCGGAATGGCGTTCCAAAGCCGATGCTATCCAAGAATCAATCGGCATCACAAACGTCACCATCGATGGACTACGAGGTAATCTTAAAACTTATGAATCAACTATTCTTAACTCTCCTTTGGATGATCAAAGGAAAAGAAAGATTGCGCTCAAAGCATCAACTACTCAACCTCAAAACGATGAGGAGTCAAGTGATGAAGATGTCGAGCTTAGACTCGTTATTAAGAAATTTCACAAGTTCATGCAAAAGAAGTATGAACGAAAAGGTAAGCAACAAGGCGACCAATTGAAGTGCTATGGATGCGGAGAAATCGGGCATATCAAATCAAATTGTCCAAACATCAAAAAGGAGAAGAAACCATTCAAGAAACAAAGAGCATACATCTCTTGGGGAGGCAACTCCGGAGACGAGTCAAGTGATGGAGAAGGAAACAAGACCGCAAACTTGTGTCTTATGGCACACGAAGAAAATCAAAATGAGGTATGTACTTCTTCTAAGAACTATTTCACTTTAGAAGAAATGCAAGATGCATTTGATGAGTTGTATAAAGAGTTTATTAGCGCTTCTAAATCTATGAAAGATTTAAGAAAACAATTTTCTTCAAAAGAAAAGGATTTTGAAAAACTCACTCTTGATAATGAGAAATTAAAAGAGGAAAACAAGTTTTATGGAAAAAGAAGCGCCGATAAACCCGAAAGCTCAATTAAGGATTGTACTTCTTGCAAATCTCTAAAGGAAGAAGTAGAAAGTCTCAGAAGCACTTTGCACAAACTCAATTCTTCACACAAAAATCTCAATGAAGTGCTTGTAAATTTGAAATCCACTAAGCACGGTATAGGCTTTAAACATGAGACGAAAGAAAAAGTTGAGTCCATTCCTAAACCACCTAAGACTCAACTTAGGCAAAACAAAATAAATGCCAACACTCAACCTAGAAATTTTATTCCTAGAATTGCATCTCATTCTAGAACAAATGCTAGGAGAAATATTGGAATGTATAGACCACCTAGACAAGATTTTAGAAAACCACATCAAAACTATATTTCTAAAAATGTAGTGAACACTAGAAGAAACGTTGGCATGTATAGACCACCTAGACAAGATTTTCGAAAACTACATCAAAACTATGTTCCTAAAAATAGAGTGAATAATTTTAGACCCCCAAATTATTATCATCCTAGAAGAATGCACAATCCGAATGTCATTTGTCATTATTGCAATAAAATTGGACATATTGCTCCCGCATGCGTCACTAGACATAGACATTTCACTGCAGGGCAATCACACCAATATGTTGCACCTAACGCACAAGGACCCAAAATGGCTTGGGTACCAAAATCTCATTAATTTGTTTTGTAGGTGTGTTTGAAGGGATCAAGTGTACTTTTGTATCTTGATAGTGGATGCTCCAAACATATCACCGGGGATGCATCAAAATTCCTTCAACTAAAACCCAAGGAAGGAGGAAATGTTATTTTTGGAGACAATAACAAAGGAAAAATTATCGGCATTGGATCGGTCGGTAAGGACGAATCCTCCTCCATTAAGCATATTTTGCTTGTTAAAGGTCTCAAACATAATCTCTTGAGCATAAGCCAATAATGTGACAAGGGAAATCTTGTATTGTTTGACTCCGAAGAATGCTTAGTTATCCGTCGTAGTGATTTTAAAATTATTCTTCGTGGTTTTAGAATGGATAATATCTATATGGTTGATCTTGAAAATTCTTCATCAAGTTGTGTGAATTGTCTTTTGAGTAAAGAAGACGACATGTGGTTATGGCATCGTAGAGTAGCTCATATAAATATGAATCTTTTAAACAAACTAGTTTCACAAGAATTAGTAATTGGTCTTCCAATCATGAAATTTGAAAAAGATTCTACTTGTGATTCATGTAAAAAAGGGAAACAAACAAAAGCCTCTTTTAAATCCAAAAATGTTGTTTCAACCACTAGACCCTTACAACTTCTTCACATGGATCTTTTTGGACCATCTCGTGTTGAAAGTCTTGGTGGAAATCTTTATGCTTTTGTAATTGTTGATGACTACTCTAGATTCACATGGACGTTATTTCTTGCTCATAAAAGTGATGCCTTTCATGCTTTCAAAAGTTTTCTTAAACGTGTTCAAAATGAAAAGAACACAACCATCACTTCCATAAGAAGTGATCATGGGGGGAGTTCGATCACAATCTCTTCGCGGATTTTTGTGACGAACTCGGTATTGAACATAACTTTTCGGCTCCACGTACACCACAACAAAATGGAGTGGTAGAACGTAAAAATCGATGTCTCGAAGAGATGGCTAGAACCATGCTCAATGAGGCCGACATTCCCAAATATTTTTGGGCGGATGCCGCGAGTACCGCAAGCTATGTTTTAAACAGAGCTATCATTAGACCGATACTCATGAAAACTCCCTACGAACTCTATAAGGGAAGGAAACCAAATCTTTCTCATCTTAGAGTCTTCGGTTGTAAATGTTTTATTCACAACAACGGAAAAGATAACTTGGGAAAATGTGATGCGAAATCTGATGAAGGAATTTTTCTTGGTTACTCATCACGTAGCAAAGCATACAGAGTGTTTAATAATCGAACCAAAACTGTTGAGGAATCTCCTCATGTAGTATTTTGTGAAAATGATGCTCGCTTGGCGAGAAAGGATTCTTTTGTTGATCTTGCATATGCTTTAAAGAAAATCAATCTTCAAGACGAGGTACAAAAGGAGGATCCAAAGGAAGTTCAAGATGAAGTCATGGAACAACCTTCGGAAGAAGTACCACCACAAGAAGAAGAATCGATGATGCCTAAGGCTTGGAGGACGTTTAAAGACCATCCTCTTGACAAGGTAATTGGCAACATCGAGAAAGGGTAAGTACACGAAACCTTCTTAAAGACACCGTAGGACATATGGCTTTTGTTTCACAAATAGAACCTAAAACCATTTCTGAAGCAATTGGGGTTGAGCATTGGACCTTGCCAATGCAAGAGGAGCTTAACCAATTCAAACGTAATGATGTTTGGGAATTGGTGCCAAGACCCGATAATCACACCATAATTGGTACGAAATGGGGTTTTCGGAATAAATTAGATGAAAATGGTATAATCACTAGAAACAAAGCTAGGCTAGTTGCTAAGGGATATAATCAAGAAGAAGGCATTGATTATGAAGAAACCTATGCACCCGTTGCACGCCTAGAAGCCATTCGTTTATTACTTGCTTTTTCATCTTCTATGAATTTCAAATTATTTCAAATGGATGTCAAAAGTGCCTTCCTCAATGGGTTTATTCAAGAGGAAGTGTATGTTGAACAACCCTCGGGTTTTGAAGATTTTACATCTCCCGACCATGTCTTCAAGCTTAAGAAAGCTTTATATGGTCTTAAACAAGCTCCTCGAGCTTGCTATGAACGTCTAAGTAAATTTCTCTTAGACAATGAGTTTGAAAGGGGGAAAGTTGACACCACACTTTTTATCAAAAATAAAAACAATGACATTCTATTAGTTCAAATTTATGTCGATGATATTATTTTTGGTGCTACTAATGATTTTCTATGCGAGGAATTCTCTAAGTTAATGACTAGCGAATTCGAAATGTCAATGATGGGTGAGCTAAACTTCTTCTTGGGGCTGCAAGTAAAACAAATGAAAGAGGGAACTTTCATTTGCCAATCCAAATATTGCAAGGAGTTGCTAAGTCGTTTTGAAATGAGCAACGCCAAAGCAATGGCCACCCCAATGAGTACATCCGACCATCTTGACAAAGATGAGAAAGGTAAGGAAGTAGACACCAAGAAGTATCGAGGTATGATCGGATCTCTTCTCTATCTTACTGCTAGTAGACCGGACATCATGTTTAGCGTATGTTTATGCGCTCGATATCAATCATGTTCGAAGGAGTCACATTTAACTGCGGTGAAACGGATCATGAAGTATCTTGTTGGAACAATAAATGTGGGACTATGGTATCCCAAAGATTCTTCATGCCAACTTGTTGGCTATTCCGATTCCGATTTTGCGGGTTTCAAATTGGACCGCAAGAGCACTAGTGGCACTTGCCATTTGCTCGGTAGCTCCTTAGTTTCTTGGTTTAGCAAGAAGCAAGTCAGTGTTGCGTTGTCCACCACCGAGGCTGAATATGCAGCCGCGGATAGTTGTTGCGCTCAAATCCTTTGGATGAAACAACAACTCTCGGGCTATGGCCTTAGTATCGATCATATCCCTCTTCGATGTGATAATACTAGCGCCATTAGCTTGACGAAGAATCCTATTCTTCACTCAAGAACGAAACACATAGAAATTAGACATCACTTTATAAGAGATCACGTTCTCAAGGGCGATGTCGAAATTGAATTTGTTGAAACCAAAAATCAATTGGCCGACATCTTTACAAAGCCTTTAGAGAAAGAGTCCTTCTTCCGAATTCGTAGTGAACTCGGGATTCTTGACTCCACGTTGATCTAATTCATGCATTGCATTTTTATGTTTTAACGATTACTAACTTGAGCGTCGGAGGCGCCTAATTCTTTTTTGCAGGTATCGCCCCAAAGACAGGGGGAATTATCAGGCACTGGTGCAGAATAATCGATTTCTCTAAAGTCAATAATCGATTATTCCCCATCTACGTTTTATGTTTATTATGCTGGAAAATTGACATAATCGATTATACAACACTGCAATCGATTATCTAACAGTTTTGGCTTTGCAGGATTTTAGCTGTTAAATATAAAAATCGATTATCACATATCCCTAATCGATTATGTTGACATTTATGTTCAGGCGTTAAGTCACTGTGTGAAAATAATCGATTATTTAAAACAGTGTAATCGATTTTCCTATTACCGTCTCGAATGTCCGTTACTACATTTCCTGAAATAATCGATTATCTCAAAAGCACAATCGATTATTCCCCGAGTCAGAAAATCACTGGGCACACTGTGTCAAAATAATCAATTACCATATTTCCATAATCGATTATTCGCAGTCTGTATTTCAAAATAGTTACCGTTTCTAACCGTTTGCTCCTTAAATTTTGCAGATTTCTTCACTTTAATGCTATTTCATTCTTCACATTATAAATAGGTGCATTACATCTTCAATGTCTTCACTCAAACATCAATGTTAGCTCCCAAATTTTCAAAAATCTCTCAAAAGTCTTCAAAGGCTATTACTATTTATTCAAAATGACGGGCAAAACTTCGAAACGATCTCGGTCCGGCAAAAATGTTGCCTCCTTTTCCGTCACTCGTCCACTAGTTCATTGTTATAAAGATGGTTCTTATTTACAATTCAATGGTGAAGCCGAACTTTTGCGCTTCATGGAAAAATTTGAAAATCGAGAAATCCTTCCTCCTCGATTTTCCACGGATCGTTTCCTCAATCAAAGCGCCCCTTCATCCACAGCAAATATGCTTATACAAAGCCAACTCCTTGAATTCCTATATCTTCACACTCCTTACATTCACCCTCCTCTAATTCGGGCCTTCTATTCAAATCTCCAGAAGGACGAAGATGGTGAAATTGTCTCGAACGTCAATGGAACTTCAATTCTTCTATCTGAGGCAAATATTCAAGCCCTCACTAAACTCCCGCGCAATGGGGAAGACATTTCTCTCTATACTAAGGAAGAAGGCGCGTTATTTGATGAACAACTTCTCTTCACCCAAATTGGCATCAGTGAATTTATTGCAACTCCGGACCATCGTCGTCCAACCATTACAAACATGCTCCCCGAATATCGTCTAATTTTTTATTTCATCACTCGCGTTCTAAAACCGCGAAATTTCAATCACACAAATATCTCTCATGAGGATTCAAAACTCATGCATGCCATTATCACCAGGGCTCGCATCAATTGTGCAAGTTCGTCATGACTCACTTATATGATGCAATTGGGGAAGATAAGCCACTCCCCTATGCTTTTGTCGTTATGACCATTCTTGTTGCCTCCGGTATTGACACCTCCGTCGGCCCTCTCAAAAAGGCGACAAAACATTGGGAAATTCAAGAATCTTCATTTCTCAATATCGGTGAGCATCCTCCTCTTCCACCTCAAAGACGTCGTCATCCGGCCCCGTCCGATGCTTCCCTCCAATCTATTTCCGAGAAACTTGCCTCCATGTCCACTTCCTTAAATCGTATTGATATGAATGTCAATCGATTGACTCACGAGCTCCATGGATATTTTGATCACGTCAATTATCCGTATGCCCAAATTGTCCTTCGGGAAGATGTACCGGATGTCGAGACGGAAGTCAATGATGATAATGAATAATGTCTTGTCTCTTTGTTTTTCTAGTTTGCATAATATTCTGTCTTTTATTTGCAATATTGTTTAAATCAATAAAGAGTTAGTTATTTTTTTTGCTAATGTCAAAAGGGGGAAGATATGGGCTATGCACACTTATACATATTGTCATAACTTGAGGGGGAACTCGTTGCATATCTATATACTTGTCATGGATCGTCATTATGAATTAATTAATATACATATCCTGATATTGGTTTGCCATTATCAAAAAGGGGGAAATTGTTGAAACACATTCTCAAGTCGCTAAACTAAACGTGTGTTCATATTTGTAGGTTTTGATAAATGACAAACCGACGTGAACGGAACATTGACATATGCCGAAGTCCAAGCACAAGAGAAACAAAGATCAAGATTAAGTAAAGAAACAAAGTTATACATGAGTCGTTCTATAATTGTGATCTTGATCCGACAATTGATTCAAGACTTGGCTTCTCTCGTAAAATCTTTTTTATCAAATCATGCATCTTTAATTTAAAGCAAAATGATTTTCAAACATTTCATTTTAACCAAAATGAATTCTAAACATGTCTTTCAAATCTGGACAAAGATAATCGATTATGCACTTTATGATAATAGATTATGTTAAGGCAGTGTACACCAGATTTTACAAAGCTGCAAGATAATCGATTATGTACCTTATGATGATCGATTATGTTAAGGCAGTGTACACCAGATTTTACAAAGCTGCAAGATAATCGATTATGTACCTTATGATAATCGATTATGTTAAGGCAGTGTTCACCAGATATTTCAAAGCTACAAGATAATCGATTATGTGCCTTAGACTAATCGATTATGTTGAGACAGTGAGCATCAGATTTTTCAAAGTAGCAAAATAATCGATTATGGCTTTTCTGGTAATCATTTATATTAAAGACCGTTGCCAAAGTATTTTCAAACACTGAAAGATAATCGATTATGTACAATCAGACAATCGATTATGCTAAGCATAAAATCGGGGATTGATTTTTGAACGTTGTCAGGTAATCGATTATACGATTTGGATAATCGATTATTCTGCTTAAAATCTGGGATTGATTTTTGAACGTTGGCAGATAATCGATTATGCAGAATCAGATAATCGATTATCCTAGCACAAAATCAGCAATTTGTGATAGGCAATTATCAACGGTCTTGGGTGTTTTGAGCACTATAAATACAACTCAAAATCACTCTTCTAAATACAACAACTGATTACATTCTTGCTAAAGCTTACATACTCTCTTTGCAATCATTTTATATTTATTTTATAAGTTTTTGAGAGCCAAACTCTTGACTAAGTTGTTGTGTTTTGAGCGTATTTATTTACTCATATATACTCTTCAAGAGAGTTCTGTTTAAGTGCGTGCTAAGTGTTTGTACACACTTGAGGGGATAGTCTAATCCCTTGTTGTAAGAAGGAAAAGTAGTTCCTTGGATTGAAGTCTTGAGGTGCGGTATTCTCGAGCAGGTTGAAGTCTTGTAGAGTGTATATCTACGAGCAAGTGTAATGGTTTGTTAGGCACCCGTAAGCTTAACGAAGTTAGTGTAAAACTCGAGAGAGTCTCTCGGGGACTGAACTAACCACGTGTTGTGGTGAACCAGGATAAAATTCGGTGTGTTCTCTCCTTATCTTTTTAATTACTGCACTTACGTTATTCCTGCAATTTTTAATTCCGCAAATTTACATTGTTTTTTATTATAACGCTATTCACCCCCCCCCCCCTCTAGCATTAAGCGTATATTCTAACAAAATGCCCCCTCAAAACCCCATGGTTAGGTCTAAGAATGTTTCCCCAATTTCATTCCAAATCTGAAATAAAAGGTTGAATTTAAGATTAGATTAGATTAGTGGCTTTTAGTCATAGAAGAGTAGAGAATCGTTACACAATCGTTGCCTCTGAAAAACCCTCGAATAATACCGCAAATTCGAGCTCTCTAGCCTGAGTATTGTTTAAAATGTTTAAGCCCTCATTTTGAAATGTTTATATCTGCCTAGGGGTTTTGTGTAGCGATCGCAAAGAGTAAATGTTGAGGGCCTAGAAATTGGTCTATGCAAACACAGGGAATGGTTTATAAAATGCAAAGAAGAATTAGATCTCTGAGCCACCAGCTCAACTTGCTCAACGCGAACGCGGGAAAATGGAATGCGATCGCGAAGTAGGGGATAGCAAAGCTATGCGATCGCGGCAACAATCATGCGATTTCGATTAAGGAAATTGGCCCCCTCTGAGACAGCACTATGCGATCGCATTGAGAGGAGTGCGATCACAGAGAAGGAATGTCTGCAACAGTTTAGACTGATTTTTCTGCAACACCCTAAGTCCCAAAATTGCTCCGTTGAGCATCCGAAACACACCCGAGGCCCCCGGGACCTCAAACAAACCCACGGACATACCCCATAACATTATTCAAACTTATACCAATCCATAAACCACCAAAAACAATGCCGAAAACTAGAATTAATCAATGATTTGAACTTAAGAACTTCAAAACTCAACCAAACTCGCTTTCGATCAAAACCCTAACCAAACCATGTCCGATTGACCTTAAATTTTGCACGCATGTTCCAAATGGCATGAAGGTGCTACAGCAACTTTTAGAATCCCGTTCCAACCCTCGGATCAAAAAATTTCTGTCGGACCAGAAACTTCAAAATTCTAACTTTCGGCATTTCTAGCCTAAATGAGCTACGGACTTCCAAAACACCTTCCGGACATGCTCCCATCCCCAAAGTCACCTAATGGAGCTAACGGAACCATCGCATTTCCATTATGAGGTCTTCTTCATACTGTTCCAATTACGGACCACTTTCCAACACTTAAGCTCTCAATTGGGGACTAAGTGTCCCAAAACACTCTGAGTCTTAATACCGAACATCCCAGCAACCCAAAACAGCAGAAATGAACTAAGGGGAAATAATTAATGGGGGAACGGGGCATAAATTAGAAAAATAACAGGCCTGGTCATTACATAATCTCGTTGAGCCTATGAGCCTATTTCTTTGGCAACCATAATGTGAACCTTACCAATTATTTGAATAGCTTGCTGTTTGAACCAAATTTCCTCCTCTCACTAAGCACTAAAATAGTATTGATATTATGAAAAAACAAAAGTGTAGGGTGGTGGTTTGGTTTTTGAAGTGGAACCATGGAATTAGAGAAAAGGTGCAGAATGTGAAGCATAAAAAGAGAAGCACCACGCAAAAAAATTTAATATATTGTGTAGTGATGAATAAATGGTAGCTTGTAAAAATTGCACCTAATGTATGGGATGTTTAAATAAATATGGTGGAGTGTTGACTTGCAAAACGATGATCTTGAAGTTCAATGTAATTGTATTAAAAGTGCTTAGGGAGGTTAGTCACTATATCCAAATGTATCCTACCTGTCCCTTAGCCTACATTACAACCAAATAAAGTCTTATTGATCTTAGACTGAGTGGGGCTCGATTAGTTGAGCACTACACTATGGGAAAGTTTATGGTGCCTCTTTGTGGCATGTGAATTTTCTTTTTGGAGAGTGAGTGAATTCTGTCTATTTTAGTTCCTAATTGTTATCACTATCATTATATATGGAACTACTCTCTTGATGTGAGGGCATGTGATTCACAAAGAAAAGGTACGTCTTTGACTCTTGTGTAGAGTGGTTTGAGTAAGTACAAATGTTACGGATACTAAAGATTTGATTCTTGAGGTAAAGTTGCTCACTACTAGGTGTAACTTTTATAAAATGTTCATGGTGTCAGTCATTGAGGGAAAAGCTTAGGGAAAGAATTTTGATGGAGTGCGGTGAATTTCTCGAGGACTAGCAATAATTTAAGTGTGGGGTGTTGATAATAGACTGTATGGTTGATATTTATACCTTAATTGCCCATGATTTATTGTTGTTTTATAATGTAAGTTGCCTATAAATTTCTTTAATTGATGCTATTTGGTTTCGAAGGGAATATAAGATGTGAGGAAGCAACATGAAGTGTTTGGAGGCAATAACGTGGAGAAAATACCCACTCAAGAAGTACCCAAACACAAAAGAGCAAAAAGAGAAGGAACGCGGAGACAAAAAGTCAGTAGTACTCACCGTGGTCTGTGTCGCAGACACCGCCTCCTACGTCAGCACGGTGGTTGACGCCACGGCCGCGATGACGTGTTCACAACCTAGAAAATTCAAGGGGCCAAAATGTCACTTCGGGGAAACTCTAGTAGAACTCTTATAAGATGTAGGAAACTCGCCCAAGAGAAGAAGGCTTATTTTGAGATTGCTTTTGGAAGAAGAACAAGTGTGAGAGATCACCCAAAACATAATAGTTCTTTATCTCTTCTATTTTTCTTTCAATTTCCCCATTATGAATAATCTATTAGCTTTTTCTTCCGTTGTTATGAGTAGGTAAATACTTTTATCTAAGGTTTTGGTGGAACCCGTTGGGGATGACTTGGTTGTTATATTAATATAGTTTGGAATTAGTTGTTAATATCTATTGGTTCATATATGTTTTGGTTGTGGTTAGTTGAAAGAGCCCTCAATTATCCGTTCCTATTTAGTATGTATCTGCTTGAGAGAGTGTGCATATTTAGTTAATTTTATGAACAACAACACTCCCAGAGTATAGACGAGAGTCACAACCGAGGGTTTAGAGGTTGGATTAGAGATAACAATACCTTGGGTGCAATCTAAGTAAACCGTATTGTGAATCTAGCTAGCGTAGCTTGAGAAAGTGTGTCCAGTAATTATCATAATTGCTTAAGAAATATTTATGATAGCTGGACGTTCATGATTGATAGAGACAGCTAAATCATAGTTATAAGACATATACAACCAAGGAAATCACAAGCGGGGGAAACCATTACCTTAGAACTTATTCCAACTATTTACACATCAAGCATAGTTAATTTTCAGCTATTAATTTTTTCAGTATTTAGTTGTTAGAAATATCATCAATTGTGAATCACAAAGTTTGTTGAAAATTGATTGTATGAATTTAGTAAATCCGATAAGAGTAATTGATAGGTTAATTCTCTGTGATTCAACTCTGGGCAGAATTACTCAGACTATATTTGCTATGTCCGTGTGTGTCTTTTAATAAGGCATAGTTTGGCATTATCAGTTGTGGAGGGCACGGGAAGAGGTAGAGGGCAGCCTAAGAAGTATTGGGGGAGGTGATTAGGCAGGATATGGCGAGGCTTCAAATTTTTGAGGACATGGCACTTGACAGGAACATGTGGAGGCCGAGTATTAGGGTGTTAAGTTAGGAGGTTGTTGAGTCTTGTCTTATATCATAACTTTGTGAGACTAGTTTGGTAGGGATACTATTTTGCTTCTGTTTTGCTTTTTATCATTCTTCTTGGTTTCATGTTGTTCCTATCTGTCATATTTGTTTCATATTATTTCGATGGTGTTACTAATATTGTCTTCTTTTATACTTTTTGTCTTCTTGAGCCGAGAGTCTTTCGGAAACAGCCTCTCTACTCCTCCAGGGTAGGGGTAAGGTCTGCGTACATACTACCCTCCCCAGACCCCACTAGTGGGATTTCACTGGGTTGTTTTTGTTGTTGTTTTCGGTTGAGAATCTTTTCTATAACTGGAAATACAAATTTTGTGCATTATAATTAAGTTTGTTGAGTTATATTGGGAGTGTATCGTGTTAATTGATTCACTTACCATTTTTAAACAACTGAAGACCTTTATTGCAATTTCATTACTGTATTCATGAATGCTGCTCGCGAATACTTATGAATACAGTCTATATGTTAGCTGTAATTCCTTTTTTTTCACCGACTCTTCCTATTGTATTCATGAATATATTAGCTTAAATACATCGACTACACTCTATAACAAGTTAAAACATAACCATAGGAAGTAATTTAGTAAATGATAGTTATAGCAAGCTAATAATCACTAAAACATTGTGGTTTCTGAAAATTACTCAAAGAAAAAGCTTATACGATTGATACTGTGAAAATAGTTGACTTTTATCTTAAGGATTAAGTGATTTAACAAGGTGACAATATTGGTAAAAGTAATTCTTTCTCGTAAAAAACTTATTTGGATACTCGGGATGGGGTGATAACCCACAACAAAATGCATTCTAGCCTATAAGGCTGACACTTTCAATCCTGTTTAAAATGTGGGAACGTCTCTTGTAGGGTCTTTCATGTTTGGATGGTATGTCTCTAGACACCCACCATAGAAGATAGGGTGGATCTTTAGCTTGGAAAGAAGCTGAAAGTTTTAGGCAATTTATCTTACTTTCTCTAGGAAAGTACAGCAACGACTTTTTTCTTGGCATGATAGTGACTTGATGTTGATAACTATCAATAATTCAATATACACAGTAACAAAGCTAGAGTTTCTAGGAAGATAGCGCAAAATGAAAAGAGAATCTGTTTGACACTGAAGTATCAACCCCTTGTTGATACCCAATTTTTCCCTATGTATCTTTGCACCCAAAATACTTTCAAAATAGCTTGTGAATGCATATATAAGCATCCACAATAGGTTTGGTATTTTTCTATAATTTTCAAAGCATTTTAAAACCATATTATGACTTATTTTATACTGTAAAATCCAATATTTAGTGTCAAATCTTGTTATTTTAATAAAAAAATTAATTTATTCTCTCATTTACCTAAAAATATAATTTATGTAATTTTTATAGAATTTTACAAGGCCATTAGGTATTTTTAAATTAAAGTTGCATTAAATTGCAATTTTTTTCTATTCCCCTCCCAAATTAGGAGGATCTATAGTGCTTCCACACTTTCCCTCCATGGTGAACCCAAGAACTAACGGCCATAGGTGGAGGTGCTTTTACCAACTGAGCAAGCCTCACTTGTCATTAAATTGCAATTTTAGCCTATTTTCTCAATTTAATAATTATTTCAAGTGTAAAATCGTTCCTGATATTTTTAATTAATTTCTAAACCAATTTTTATTGTCTCAGTAATTTTATTTGATTATAATATAATTGTTTACTATTTTTTATAAAATTAAATGTGGAAAATTTGCTATTTAAAATGTAGTCCCTATTCTTTCAATTATAACCCCTATTTCACAACCAATTCCAGCCCAATCTTAAACTCAATCCACCCGACCCAATATAAATACCCGACCCAAACCAAACCCAAACCTAACCCGTCCGGTTTCCCCACTTCTAATCTTGGCCGTTGATCTATGAAATCAACGGCCCACATTATTTCTTACCAAATTAAACGCCCAAATTCCCTTAGCCGTAATCACTTCTTTGATTATGCCTCCTTCACTCCCAAAATTCTCTCTAGGTTCTCTCTGAACCCTAATCGCTTCAGGCATTCTTCGCCGGCTTAAATGGCCATTCTAGGCCGGAAATTCGGATGCTCGTCCATTTATCACCTTTCCTGGGCTTTGGGTTAAAAGATCGGGGTTTTATTTTGAGGGTAACTGGACCAGAGGTCTTTTAATGGGGGCTTCACGGCCGTGTCAGGATTTTCTCCGGTGAGCTTTTAAAGTCCTAGGTCCTTACCAAGCTCTGATGAGCCGTCCAGGCTTTTCTCGCCGTTTTCGAGGCCTTTAATGAAAACCCTAATTGATTCGAGGTTCTTTCTCCTGCTTCTCTGTATTATTTCACGATCTTCTCTAAGTTTTGTTTGTTTTCTAAGGTTTTTTAAGTATCTCTCTTCTATTTCTCAACCTAGTCGTGTTTTCAAAAACTGTTCGTCTTCTCAAGACATAGGGTTTCCGTGATGTCTACTTGTTTCACTGTGATTTCTTCCATTATTTTACTTCATCGTAATTCCTAAGTGTTTATCTGTGTTTTCTATGTATTCTCCTCATTAGATTTTTCTAGGGTTTTCGAATAGTTTCTTTACTGTTCTTCTTTCATTAAGCTTCCATGAATGTTTGTGTTTTTTGGACTCTCTGAGTTTACTCTTTGACTGATTCGCTATGCTTTCGTCTTTAGACTCGACTTGTGGAAGAAGCCCTAGATTTTGGGGGTTTCACACCATTTGTGTGCGATTGTTTGCTGCATGTTTGATTTCAAAACCCTAATTCTCTGTCTTTGCCTGATATACTCATAGCTTAGTTTCAGAATGTAAATCCCTTTCCCTTTCCCTTTGCTTGTTTCTTTCAGTACTTACGTAAGTTCTAAAATGCTTAATTCCCTTCCCTTTATTCCCTTGTCTTGATTAGTTCAGTATCTCATGTAAGTTTAGTATGTTTAAGTCCCTACCCCTTGTTCCTTTGTTCATGCTATAGATTTAGTTATGTTAAACCCCCTTTTTCCTTTTACCCATCACCTGTTCGTGTTAACTTTCAGCATGTTAATACATGATTCCCCTTTCCCCTTGGGTGCTTACATTCAATATGTTAGTAAATCCAGCATACTGAATACTTTCCTTTGATTGTGCACTATTATGCTTTAATTTAATCTTGTCTGCTAAATGTTTATATGATTTTCTTGTTCCTTGTTTGTATGTGAGTTGTTCTGGACAAGGGTGGCATCCTATTGCCATCTCTAGTTTAGAATTAAGGCTGTCAATAGCCTTTACTCAAAGCAATCCCGTCCCCCATCCCCTCTCTTATGTGTTTGAGCTTGGACAAAGGCATGTTGGTGTCTTAATCACCTTTCAGGCCTTGTCTAACTTGTTTACAAGGCTGCTGCTATTTGTAACCTTTGCAAGGAGTTTGGGGTGTGCCAGTCTCATTCAATAGGCTGGGTATGACCACTTCATACACTGGGTTCCCTTTAATCCTCACTTTGCACTTATTCTTAGCCCTTTAAGTTCCTACCCCCCCTTTGGTAAGCCATGCTTAGGGACCTTAAGAGTCTCCTCTGAACTTGGATGCCTTAGGGCTAGTAAGTCCACACTTGCACTATCCTAATTAGGGAGTAAGCAATGCCTCGGTCTCTTTTGAAGGCCTTTGGAGCTTTTGTATCACTCTAAAATTAGAAAAGCCTCAGATCTTGGGAGCTCGGATTTGGTAAAAGGCATATGTTGGACATTAAAGTTGCTTCGAGATTCCTCGAGCCTGTTATAGCAGCTGATGTACTTTTAACTTTTTACTTCTTTTAATGTCTTTACTTTTCTTCCCAGTTTTATAGTAAGTTGTAATGTAATAAAAACTCGGGGGTATAGTGAAAGGGGGGGATTTACTTTCTCGCATGCATTAGAGATCATGCCTATTGGGTCACTTTACTTCATTGCATCTGTTTCATATATAGTTACCATGTCTATAATTTTATCGTTGTTGCATCAATATCACGTAGAAAACCTGCCTATACGACTTTATTTTTTCTATTGCATCCACATTATATAGAAATCATGACTATAGGCTCATTTATCTTCATATCAATAGAAACCATGTCTTAGGACTTTTATCTTATCCATATACTCTGTTACCATGCCTACTATTTACGCTGTTGCATCCATCATGTAGATACCATGTCCATAGGCTCCTTGTGTTGCATCAACTTCATATAGAAACCATGCCATTAGGTTTGCATATTATAATCTACCCTAAAAAGCATGCCTATAGGGACTATATAAACGCTAGGCAAAACAATAGGACATCCAATTATGTAAAAGTTGTAATCAAAGGGTAATAAATAGTTATAAGTGTAGATCCGTTAATGTTTCCAACAACTCAGTTTTTTCAACTTATGTTAAATCTATTTACTTTCAAAACAGGCCCAGGTCTGCCCCTTTTCGTAAAATTCTGAGCTTACAAGATGTCTTCTATATTGAACCTGCAACTCTTTTACTTATGTTCATGTGTTTCAAAGTATTTCAAAACTTCTTACAACCTTTTACTTAACTTATACAATTGATTTACTGCTCTTTTCTCCAAAACTTGTCTGCAGTTTTAAAATTTTAACAGACTTTCGTCTGAAGCTCGTGCTTTTTTTTCTAAAACCTGTCTGCAACTCTAAATATATTAAACAGACTCCTGTCTGCAACTGGCATCTTTTCCCTAAAGTCTTACTGATTTTCTAAAGTCTGTCGACTTCTAAAATTGGCCGGGGAGCTCGAAGCATATTTTCTATCCAATCCTTATGTGTTAAACTAATCTGCCTGCTCTCCTAACCCCTTTTAAAGACCAAATCGGTAATTGAAGTCATGCTAAACTATTTGTTGTATGTTACGGGGTTTACTTGAGCCTTTAGTGTTTATTTGCATCCCTCCTATTTTCTACTTGTTTTGATTGTCGCTCTAGCATTTTTACCTTTGAACACTCCATATATGTATCCTACTTCCTTTCCCCCCTTTAGGATTAGAAGTCCTAATACCCCGGGACTAACAGGTTTGGGCGGGTATTAGCATGCAATAAGTAAACGATACCAACGCGCTTTAATACCTTAACGGGGTGGGAATGGTAGAATATGGAGATGATGACGATGCGATAGTATCATGAAGCGACCCCTTTTTGGGAATATGAGCTAGATATTGCATCGAATGATCCATATTATAGTTAAACCTAGGACCCTTCTTTCTCTTATGTGTGTTATTTGTTTTCTTAATGCTTTTAAATTAATCCTCTCTCTTATTTCAGACTCTTGCCCCTTTTTTAAGCTTTCAAATTGTGTGAATATATGCACTTCATTTGTCTACTTGCTTCACCTTCTTTATAAAGTCACAATTAGCACGGCCAGGAACCATATTTGTGGATCTTGAGGGGTTCCCAACACCTTCCCCTCGAGATAATTTCAAGCTCTTACCCGACTCTGGTTTCTCTCTCATAAACACTCTCTTAAAGTGTCCTAATGCACTATAATCATTAGGTGGCGAATCTTCCAATTTCGTAACCCAATTCCCAAACGGGAAATAGAGTTGTTTTGACCATAATGTCATAAAACTCGATTTCGCCTTTGAAAAAGGGGGCGTCGACGGCATGGCGACTCTGCTGGGGATTTCTTTTAGGCTTTTACCACTACGTGTTTTGTGACTTTATTGATTTCTTTATTGCTTCAATTTTTTTCTCTCACAATTACTAACTTGTTTCTTCGTGTTTTTCTTTTTCTTTAACAGTTTTGCTGCTTTATTGTATTTACATCATTTCAATTCTGTCTTTAATTTTGAGCATTCATTTTAACTATTATTATATGAACGTGAAAATACATGTACTTATTTCCTTATTGTAATTGCATCCTTCAACATCATTTTCCACTCGTGCCAAACAAATTCTATAGAAACGCTTATAATGTGTGGTTGCGCTCTTCCAACATTTACAAACTCCCTAAATTTGGCAAAGGCATATTTGCTGTAAAACCAGTCGATCAACGGTGTAGTCGATGGTTCCTCGCCTTTTCCTCTTGAGTTGTCCGCTCAAGGGTACCTTGTCTAGCACTTCAAAAGAGGAAACCTTACTCCATTTAATTATTCATGCATCATGGTCAAACTTAGCCGAGTCAGTTATGTCGTCCGCATAATGACTTATTAGGACAGCCTAATCCAAAAGTCCATCGGGTTTCCTCGAAACCCAAACGGACATTCACGTTGCGTGTATCGATTAGGAGAGATAAATACCTTTTGCTAATTATTGATTTAAATGGTCGAGTCTGGTAGGGTTAAGGGCCTAACTCTCTGTTTTGCAGAAAATGAGGCACGAGGTCCCCAGGTTCAGTATGGTATCAAACATTCATCCAAAGTTGCTAAGTTGGTGGAATTATTTGCATGGTAGTGATCGGGTTGTCGTCCGCAAACACTTAGGAAATCTTCCTTTACTTATGAAAGTTAGGCCAGATAACAAGATCGTGGAAGCTGCTACTATCTTTTGGGATAGTGAAAGGTCTGTCTTCCGCTTTGGGGAAATTGAAATGACGCCGCTGTTGGAGGAAATTGGAGGTTTAGCCGGAATTCCTTGGGATATCTCGGGGTTTCTCATGCCAGAAAACTCCAAAGGTAGAGGTTTCTAGAAAATTATGGGACTCAAAAAGAATCCTAATCTGACCAGTTTGAAGGACTCCTACATATCCTTCGACTTCATATATGAAAGGTTCAGACATAGCAAATCATACCGCAATCATATGGACGAGTTCGCCCTCACCTCTTTAGGGCACATAAATAGGAGAGCCTTTGTATTCATGTTCTATTTCTTGGGAATGATAGTTTTTCCGATGAAGAAGGCTAGAATCCATACAAGACTAGCCATGGTAACCAAAGTCGTAATGGAAGGTATCGACGGGCAGACGTTCAGCATAGCACCCATGATCCTCGCAGAACTGTACCGAGCCTTAGAGAAGTGTCAGCAAGGGGCACCACACTTTGAAGGGTGCAATCTACTACTACAACTCTGGCTCATTGAACATTTTCAAAAGGGAGAGTATAGGCAGGAGATCATACGTCGGGATTGGGATGATCACATTGCTTTCCATCATCCAAAGCGGATGCACTTCATGCCGGATATGTTTGCTCACCCGAAAGACGCCAGTGGATGGGTGGAACTATTAAGAAATCTGAGAGAAGAGCAGGTAGAATGGATGTACGAGTGGTTTCTAACCGGATAGTTATCATTCGGTCTAGGGATGCGCCATTCCTTGTACTCATCGTCTTGAGAGGAACTTACCCTTATGTCCCTCTCCGAGTCATGAGGCAAGCCGGAAGGAAGCAGATGATACCAAGAGTGGCAAAGATGAGTCATTATAGAACGGATTTCTAGGATGACGATAGCCCACTCAGATGCCAAGCTCAGCATATGTGGCACTCCAAAATCATTCTAGAAAAGGAATCTATGGAGCCAGACAGGTATCAGGAGGGACATGCGCCACTTTATCCGGGATGGTTAGAATATGATCATATTGCTTGGGAAAAACATTTTTCATCCATGGTCACAGGGTTATTGATGAGGAGGCTGCAGCAAAGGTCAAGTATAATCAGTTGCGCAAGCGGGTGCGAGAATGCGAAAGTGAACACCGGGAAATACTAGAGGCTCAAGAGAAGGTAATCAATGAATGGAAAGACATGGTTGTCTGCGCAAGCAACCGTTTAGGGTACTTAGAACAGGGTATAGTGGAGCTGGAAGGCAAGTTTCTAAAAAGGATCAAAGACTGTCAGGAAGCTAAAGGTAATGAAGGCGGACGTTTGGCTCAAGCTTATTTGTTGCTTTGACTGCGCGAGCTAATGAAGCTGTATGAGGGAGGCAAAGATACCGAATCTGGGGAAGGTCCTTCCGAGACCAAGTAGTTAGGGTTTTACTGCTTTGTGGATGTAATAAGGCCCTTGGCCATTAGTGACAATTTTTCTTCATTTCAATTTTGTTTTGACTTGTTGTATTTTTATCAATAAAATGAGGCATTTGGTATTATGAGTTCTCCAAACATTATTTGTAGCTAGGCCTACCTCGGGCATAACGAGGCACCCAAATAGGAAATGATTTATTTCTTGCAACAACGTGTTTACATACCGCAATGTTTTCTTCCTCAGAATCCACACTAAGTCTTTACCTTTATGTTTTCTTTTTGTTTTTATCCCCCTCCCCAAAGGTTAATTCCTGCATTCTTGCACCATCGGCATATTCAACAAGATATAAGGGTCCTCTTCCTCCTCTCCTCCGAGTCCTCTCAAATATAGGAACAAAGGAACAGATAACGAAGCAAGAAAGTAAAGTGAAGGAACTTCTTAAGGTACCCCAATCACCAAAGAAACTGTTGCTCACTTGGAGCAAACTTCGCTAAGGTTTCGAGAGGAATTGGACCAGTTCCGTAGTTTGGCAAGCTTGTCCATCTCCCTTGCTGCTGCATATGTCGACAACCAGGTCCATGCACCTCCACAAAAGATACCAACCCAGGTTCGCAACAATGCTCCACGCTCATCCATGAGCCTCAAAATGCTCCAAACCACCAGGATACCCCTATCTTTGTGGATATTATGCCATACTATACACAACCCATATCAGATGTATCAGAATCAGATTCACTCATTCAGAACCTGGCTGCTGAACTCAAGAAACTCACTAACATGGTTCAAGGTGTGGAAGGTGATAAGGGCATAGAAAGTCTGAATTATGAAGACCTTTGTGTTCAACCTGATGTCGAATTCCCGGATGGGTAAAAACCTCCTAAGTTCGAGATGTTTGATGGTACGGGTGATCCTAGGGTTCACCTCAGAATGTATTATGACAAATTATTGGGAGTTGGTAAGGATGAGAAGATCCACATGAAGCTATTCATGAGGAGTTTGAAAGGGGATGCTTTATTTTGGTACATCAGCTAAGATGCGAAAAAATGGAAGAGCTGGGTAAACATGGCGTCCGATTTCATGGATTGTTTCAGGTTTAACACTAAGACTGCGCCAGACATGTTCTATATTCAAAATTTGAAGAAGAAGCCTACTTAAACCTTTCGCGAGTATGCTACTCGTTGGAGGTCGGAAGCTTCCAAAGTCAGGCCGGCTTTGGAAGAAGAACAAATGAATGATTCTTCGTTCGTGCCCAGGACCCACAGTATTAAGAGAGATTGATGCTGATAGAGGGGCAGAAGTTTGCTGATATAATCAAACTGGGAGAAAGGATTAAAGAGGGAATCAAAATGGTATGGTTACCAATCTTGAGGCACCGCAGGCGACCAACAAAGCCTTGCAAGCTGGTGGTTCATCAAAGAAAAAGGATGTAAACTCCAAAATGGCTGCGCAAAGAAACCATTCTCCTATGAAATACCAACCCTACCCTCCAACTCCACTCACGTACCAACCTTCTCTAAATTACCAAGCACCTTCGCCCACATACCAAAATCCACCACTCGTCTACCAGTCATCTCCGCCACCAACATACCTACCCACCTCGCCAGGATATTCCTAACCCGCATCCGTGTACCAAGCCTACACACCCCAACCTCCTCACAATCCATCACCACCTACCCGTCAAACTTTCCCACGACCAAGACAAAATTTTGACCGCAAACCACCCAGGCAGTACACTGCTTTTGCTGAACCCATTGACCAACTTTATGAGAATCTCAAAGCTGCCGTATATGTTACACCCATCCCAGCCATAACCCCAGAGAACCCTTCTCAATGGATTAACCCAAATAAAACCTGGGCATACCATTCGGGGATGAAAGGTCATACCATTGACGAGTGCCGCTCGTTGAAAGACAAAAATTAGACGTTAATTGACAACAAGGTCATTGTGGCTAAGGAGCCTGCTCCTAATGTTCGTAACAACCCTCTGCCAGACCACAAAGGTGGAGGCATCCACATGATTGAGGTAGAAGATGACTGCGACCCCGAAGGGTCGATCGGTTTGATATCTGAGGGAGATGAGCCCAAGAAACTGGCAACCACTCTTAATCCTATTGTTATGAAAATCCATCCATCTGAGGACAACGTGGTGAATATATTTGTACCATTTGAGTTTGAGGAACCACCTGCAAAAGTTCCAAAGCCAATTGAGGTGGAGTTCGGGACTCCAAAGACGCCCGCACCAATTGAAGTTGCTATGTTGCCTCCAAGGGTGACCATTCCGGTCACCATGTAAGACATAACACCATTTCAGTAAAATTCTATACCTTGGGACTACACAGTCGAGGTAAGAAAGATAGGAAAAGCACACGCAGGTGAAGCATTGCCGCGCAAGGTATGACTAGAACAGGCTGCGTGTACACACCAAAGTACCTAGCTAAGTCCAGCAAGCAGGCCTCTGGACGTCCCATAGAAACTAGACCTGACGATCTCTGGAGAAAGATACAGGCTAAGGAATATTCAGTTGTTGAACAGCTAAACAAGACTCCAGCACAAATTTTCATCTTGGCATTGCTGCGGAGTTCCGAGGCGCATAAGAACGCCCTGATGAAGATATTGAGCGAGGCTTATGTCCCGAGAAACATAACATGAGGAGAAATGGAAAACATGATAGGGGAGGTGTGGACAAAGGGTTGCACGAGATAAAATATGGGGTTATTAATGTCAAGGCGTTTGACGGTTCTCTGAGGTCCACTCTCGGGGAGATTAGCCTGTGTTTGCAAATGGGACCTACTTGGTTTGATGTTGAGTTCCAAGTCATCGACATACCAGCCTCCTAAAACTTACTGTTGGGACGACCCTGGATTCATGCCGCTAGGGCTGTGGCGTCAACTTTGCATCAGGCTGTGAAGTTCGAATGGAACCATCAGGAATTAATCATCCATGGCGGCGGTAGCAACCCCATATACAGTCGCCAAACCATTTCGATGAGCGGAGGCAGAAGATGAATAGGCGGGGAGACATATCATCATATCGAGCAGGTCAACGATGTGGATAAAGACAAATGGTGGAGTGACAAGGTTGAATGCATTCTTAATTGGAGTGGGTATGAACCGGGGAAAGGACTCGGTAAGAATCTTCAAGGCATCACCAAACCTATCCAGTTGAAGAAACATGGTACTACCTTCGGACTGGAGTACGAGTACACTTAGCAAGAATTCAGAAACTGGTCACCACCATGGCGCGTCCCATATTATCCATTGGAACACCCCATACCTCAGTTGGAGCAGATATTTTAGCCGGCCGAAACTCTCTACGGTTCAAAGGAAGATGAGGATCTTACAGCGATGAAGAACCTGTTTCTGGGAGGTGACATGGACTGTTGTGTGATCTTTGAAGAGCAAGGGGAAGAAGGCCCTTCCATTCAGGCCGTGAACCGAGGAGAGCGCCTCAACAACTGGTCAATTAGTACCACCATCGTCCGGAAACCTTCGGGGTAGCAAGGTGAACAAGCATCATGCATCTTTATTTTAGTTGTTTTCTTTATTTTCCGCATTTGTCTTTACTTTCCAAAAGATCCCCGATGTTTTGAACATTTATGAATTCAATCAAAAGCATTTTCAATTTTATCAAATGTCTCGCTATTCATTACTTTTCTCTGCTATTTACTTTATCTTCACATAGCATTACTATTACGTGTCTTGATGATGAACCAAAAACTGTAACCTGCGACGAGGCTATACATCAAAAGGACATAGACTTAGAGGAAGATGATATACCAGAAGAGGTTTACAGAGAGGCCAAAAATTTTTAGAATAGGCCTAAGTCCAACTTGGATGAAATCGAAGTCGTCAATTTAGGAGATACAGAGAGTGTCAAAGAAACGCGCATCAGTGTGCACTTATCACAGGCGGAGAAAGAGAAATATGTAGAGTTCTTGAAGGAATATGAGGATATCTTTGCACGGTGTTATGACGATATGACCGGTCTCAGCATGTCCATCGTCGCTCACAAACTACCTAACGATCCTGTATGTCCGCCGGTAAAACAGAAGCTCAGAAAATTCAAGCTAGATATGAGTCAAAAGATCAAATAGGAGGTTACCAAGCAGGTCAAAGCCATAGTTCTTCAAGTGGTAGAATATTCAACTTGATTACTAACATTGTGCCAGTACGAAGAAGGATGGGAAAGTTAGAGTCTGTGTCGACTACCGGGATCTCAACCGGACCAGTCCCAAAGACGATTTCCCCTTGCCAAACATACACATCCTGATCGACAACTGCGCCAAGCATGAGTTGCAGTCATTCGTCGATTGCTTCGCGGGGTATCATCAAATATGGATGGATGAAGGAGATGCAAAGATAACGGCGTTCATCACACCTTGGGGAATGTATTTCTACAGAATGATGCCGTTTGGGTTGAAGAATGTGGGGGCTAATTACATGAGGGCCATGACTACCCTCTTTCACGACATTATACATAAAGAGATTGAGGTATATGTGGACGATGTCATCATTAAATCCAATAAGGATGCATATCGCATGAAAGACCTCAGAAAGTTTTTCAACAGATTAAGGAGGTATAACTTGAAACTGAATCCCGCCAAATGTGCATTCGGGGTCCCTGCAGGAAAGTTATTGAGTTTCCTAAGGAGACTTAACTATATAAGCCGGCTCATAGCTCAGTCTACCGTCATTTGCGAACCTATCTTCAAGATGCTGAAGAAGGATGCCGCCACCAAGTGGACCGATGAATGTCAAAAGGCTTTCAACAGGATCAAGGAATACTTGTCTATGCCTCTAGTCCTGGTCCCATCTGAGCCTGGGAGGCCTTAATTGCTCTATCTCGCAGTTTTGAACGGAGCACTTGGTTGTGTCTTGGGACAACACGATGAAACGGAAAGGAAGGAGCAAGCTATTTGCTACCTCACCAAGAAATTTACCCCGTACGAGGCTCGGTATTGTTTGCTAGAAGCACCTGTTATGCTTTAACTTGGATAGCTTAGAAGTTGAGACACTATTTGTGTGCTTACACCACCTACCTTATATCAAGAATGGATCCACTAAAATACATCTTTCAGAAGCCCATGCCCACTGGCAAGCTCGCCAAGTGGCAAATTTTGTTGAGTGAATTCGACATTTTCTATGTCACCCAAAAGGTAGTAAAAGGACAGGCTTTGGCAGATCATCTCGCAGAAAATCCTGTGGAAGGGGAGGATGAACCATTGAAGACAAATTTTCCCGACGAGGAAATAGCTTTCATAGGAGAAGATATTGTAGAATCACATTACGGTTGGAGGATGTTTTTCGACGGATTCGCGAATTTCAAAGGAGTTGGTATTGGAGTAGTCCTGGTATCAGAAACGGGTCAGCATTATCCGGTATCTGCCAAGCTCAGGTTCCCATGCACCAATAACATGGCCTAGTATGAAGCTTGCATCTTAGGGCTTAAACTGGCCATTGATATGAACATTCAGGAGCTGCTAGTGATTAGAGATTCAGAACTACTCATACACCAAGTCCGAGAAGAGGGCAACCAAGAACTCCAAAATACTCCCTTATTTTCATCACATACAGGAGTTGAGAAAAAGGTTGAGAAAAAACGTAGGAAAGGTATTCATTATACGGATATCGTTTAACGAATTGCCCGATTGCCGATTCACTGCGCCTACCAATGATGCCTTTCACTTTCAGACAGTTCCTCGCGCATGAAAGGAGAAGAGAAGAGAGGTAGTCGCAGCAGGAGAAGGAGCCCTAAACCCTGAGGATCACTCGACCCCGACCGGTCAATCTCCTGTCATTGCTATCTCGTGCGCGAAGGGTTGCCCATGCTCCTAATTAAGTCCATCCGG
Source organism: Nicotiana benthamiana (assembly GCA_034376525.1). Lineage (NCBI taxonomy): Eukaryota > Viridiplantae > Streptophyta > Magnoliopsida > Solanales > Solanaceae > Nicotiana > Nicotiana benthamiana. The sequence continues at coordinate 93,987,391 of CM067323.1, read as the reverse complement.
GTCTTCCAATTCCAGCATGTTCCGACAATACAGAATGAGTTCGTTAACGCCTTAGCCACTTTATCATCCATGATTCAGCATCAAGATACAAATTTCATCGACCCTATCCAGGTCAGAATTCAGAATCAAATGGCTTATTGTGCACGTGTTGAGGAAGAAGCCGATGGAAACCCTTGGTTCCACGACATCAAAAGGTACCTGACAACAGGAGAATATCCAGAGCTTGCTAATGCTGCTTAGAAGCGCACGCTTCAAAGGTTGTCTAACAATTTCTTTCACAACGGAGGAATCCTATATCAGAGGACACCCGATTTAGGACTATTAAGGCGTGTCGATGCGACAGCAGCAACCAAGTTATTGGAGGAAGTGCACTTAGGGACTTGTGGACCGCACATGAACGGTTTTGTTCTGGCAAAGAAGATACTCAGGACAGGATATTTCTGGATGACCATGGAAATAGACTACATTCAGTATGTCCAAAGGTGTCACCGCTGCTAGATACATGCGGATATGATAAAGGTACCTCCAAACGAGCTCACTGCAACGAGCTCACCATGGCCATTCGTCGCTTTGGTAATGGATGTCGTTGGACCAATCGAGCCTGCCGCATCAAACGGACATAGGTTCACTCTAGTGGCGATTGACTACTTCACTAAATGGGTTGAAGCAGCTTCATGCAAAGCAGTAACCAATAAAGTTGTGGCAGACTTTCTCCGAGATCGGGTTGTCTGTCGGTTCAGTGTTCCAGAGTCTATCATCACTGATAATGGTTCCAATGTCAACAGCGACTTGATGAAAGCTATGTGTGAAACTTTCAAGATCAGGCACGGGAACTCTACGACTTAGAGACCTCGTACTACAGTTCGCACATCAACTGGGGAATCTCCCTACATGCTAGTTTATTGTACAGAGGTAATAATTCCAGCCAAACTAGAGATCCCATCCTTGAGAATCATACAAGAAGCCGAGTTGGATGATGCAGAATGAGTCAAGGTCCGATACGAGCAGTTAGCTCTTATAGATGGGAAAAGAATGAACGACGTCTTCCACGGACAAGAACAGGATGTCTAGAGCCTTCAACAAGAGAATTCGACAAAGGAAGTTTACACTGAGACAGCTGGCGTTTAAGAAGATATTTCCACATCAAGACGAGGCCAAAGGGAAGTTCTCTCCCAACTGGCAGGGTCCGTACATGGTTCACCGGATCCTAACTGGAGGAGCCCTTATTCTTGCAGAAATGGATGGAGAAATCTGGCCAAAACCAATTAACTCAGATGCAATAAAGAGATATTACATATAATCGGTATGCTTTCTCTATGATGTAATCTGAACTACGTCTGACCTGATTCCCGTTTAAGAGGGGATATGTAGGAAGCCATATGGGTTCGGTCACAACATTAATAAAATATCATTTTCCCCGCATTTGGAACTAGGACAGAATTTTTAGGAGGACCCTCAAAATTACGAAGTCAGTTTGTCAACATTCGTATCAGCATCAACCCAGTAAACTGGGGCAGAATTTTGATAAGGACCCTCAAAATTCTAAGATCAATCTGCTTTCAGTCATGCAGCACCGCCGTCAATAGCACCAGCCCAGTAAACCAGGGCAGAATTTTGAGGAGGACCCTCAAAATTCCGAAGCCAGTGAGGTTGTCTTGCCTTGAACCACGTAACAGTTGCAGTTCATCATAAAACAAAAAATATCTTTTGCTTTATTTTATATACATACATTTGCATCATATTTTTCAAATCTAGCATAAATTCATTTGGATCGCTATCGTTCAGCAACGCTACCCCAAGAGGATACAGAGCGCCACGGGTCGAAGGATGCGAACAAACCTCCCCCTTACAGAGATCACGATTTTTCTTTGGATGCAAGAACCCAGGGTGCAAATAGGCGATGCAGGAGTTATACGAAACAAAGCCACTACCTACCTGACAATGGCTTACTATCTACATTCAATGCTACCCCAGCAGTCATCAATATTGCAATCATCTACCAGCTAAGAAAATCAATGTCATCCTCTCTTTTATATTTTCTGCACTCTTGCATAAGGCTATTTTCTGCCTTCCAAGGTTAAGCTCTACCTCCATCCTTGCATAAGGCTATTTTCTGCCTTTCGAGGTTAAGCTCTACCTCCATCCTTGCATAAGGCTATTTTCTGCCTCTCGAGACTAAGCTTTGTCTCTATCTTGCATTGCATAAGGTTGTTCTCTGCCTTCCGAGGCTAAGCTCTGCCTCCATCATTGCATAAGGCTATTTTCTGCCTCTCAAGACTAAGCTTTGTCTCCATCTTGCATTGCATAAGGCTATTCTCTGTCTTCCGAGGTTAAGCTCTACCTCCATCCTGCATAAGGCTATCTTGTGCCTTTCGAGAGTAAGCTATGTCTCCATCCTACATTGTATAAGGCTATTCTCTGCCTTCCGAGGTTAAACCCTACCTCCTTTCTATTGCATTTTTGGCCAAAAATTGCCACCCTATCTTATTTGGGCTGAAATATTGCCCCCGCATTTAAATTCTAACTTTGGCTGAAACATCCTCATCCTTGCATTCATTCGGCTGAAATATTGCCACCTTCTCATGGGCTGAAATATCGCCAACTTATTCAAAGGCACCATAGTTCAGAGGCACCATCCGCATGGACCGAGAACACCATTTCATGGCCTGCAAATCTTTACTTTTATGCTCTTTATAGCCCGGACATCATTGTCTGAGGACGCCACCCTAATCGTCCGAAGACAGCATTCATGGTCCAATGGGAACTTGCATCACGTTTAAATTATGCAAAATATCCGCACATCGTTCATTTGCAGGTACGCCGGCTGGCAGAGTTATCTCATGCAAAAGCGTTCCCGCTCCAGTTCTCCGCAGCTCGTCCGATCCTCGGACCCTTGCCAAATATCAAACCTCATTGCATCCACCGCTTCAAATTTTCATTGGCACATTCCGCCAGTGGCTCCTGAACTACATACGGCCTGATTCCTGTAAAACCAGGGATATGTAGGCAGCTCAGAAGCCAGAGCACGGTCAAAATTCTCGTACAATTGTCACTTCCGGTCAAAATTGGCCATCTTGTCTTTACCTGACAACTCTTTCATCCTCCTCGGGTAAAGAGGGGCAGCTGTTGATACCCAATTTTTCCCTATGTATCTTCGTACCCAAAATACTTTCACAATGGCTTGTGAATGCATATATAAGAATCCACAAAAGATTTCGTATTTTTCTATAATTTTCCAAAGCATTTTAAAACCAATTTATAACTTATTTTACACTGTAAAATCCAATTTTTAGTGTCAACTCTTGTTATTTTAATAAACAAATTATTTTATTCTCACATTTAAATAAAACTATAATTTATTTAATTTTAATAGGATTTTACAAAGCCATTAGGTATTTTTAAATTAAAGTTGCATTAAATTGCAATTTTAGCCCATTTTCTCAATTTAATAATTATTTCAAGTGTAACATCGTTCCTGATATTTTTAATTATCCTAAGCCTACTTTTATTGTCTCAGTAATTTTATTGGATTTTTATATAATTGTTTACTATTTTTTATAAAATTAAACGTGGAAAAATTGGCTATTTAAAATATAGCCCCTGTTATTTCAATTTTAACCCCTATTTCACATCCAATTCAAACCCAATCCACCCAACTTAATATAAATACTCGACCCAAACCTAACTCGCCCGGTTTCCCCACTTCTAATCCTGGCCGTTGATTTCTGAGATCAACGGCCCACATTATTTCTTACCAAATTAAATGCCCAAATCTCCCTTAGCCCTAATAACTTCTTTGGTTCCGCCGCCTTCACTCCTAAAATTCTCTCTGGGTTCTCTCTGAACCCTAATCGCTTCAGCCCTTCTTCGCCGACTTTAATGGCCATTCTAGGCTGGAAACTCAGATGCTCGTCCATTTATCACCTTTCCTGGCCTTTGGGTTCGAAGATCGGGGTTTTGTTTCGAGGGTAACTGGATCAAAGGTATTTCAATGGGGGTTTCACGGCCGTGTCAGGATTTTCTCCGGAGAGCTTTTGAAATCCTAGGTCCTTACCAAGCTCCGATGAGCGGTCCAAGCTTTTCTCGCCGTTTCCGAGGCCTTTTATGAAAACCCTAATTGATTCGAGGTTCTTTCTCCTATTTTTTTGTTTTATTTTACTATCTTCGCTGAGTTTTGTTTGTTTTCTAAGGTTTTTTAAGTATCTCTCATCTGTTTCTCCACCTAGTCGTGTTTTCAAAAAACTGTTCGTCTTCTCAAGACTTAGGGTTTCCATGATTTCTACTTGTTTCACTGTGATTTCTTCCATTATTTTACTTTGCCGTAATTCTTAAGTGTTTATCTGTGTTTTCTATGTATTCTCCTCATTATATTTTTCTAGTGTTTTCAAATAGTTTCTTTATTGTTCTTCTTTCATTAAGCTTCCATGAATGTTTGTGTTCTTTGGACTCTCTGTGTTTACTCTTTGACTGATTCACTATTCTTTCATCTTTAGACTTGACATGTGGAAGAAACCCTAGATTTTGGGGGTTTCACACCATTTTTGTGCGATGGTTTGCTGCCTATTTGATTTCTAGACCCTAATTGTCTAAGCTCTTTGATTCTTGCTAAGCTTTGCAAGACCTATGGATCTCATGACTGTGCTCTTCTACTCTGTTTATTTTTTTAGCCTCGCATGCTTAAATCTGTGCATCTCTTTATTGTCAGGCCATTCCTTTCAAAATAACCCTAATTCCTGGGGATTGATTTTCTATGTAACCTTATTTTATTCTTCCCTCATTTGATCTGGACCTATTCTTGACATAGTTCAGTATTAAGTACGAATCTTTGAATCCTTGATTTACTAGGTGATAATTGATTTAGACTTTACCTTATTTACCTAACCGTGTAGTTTTAAAATCTTCTCTCATGTATTTACCCTTGATTGCACCATGTGTTATTGATTCTCTTTCCTTATATACAACTATGTCCTCTCCTATTCAAATTCGAAATCCTTAATTAAAGAAGTTCCCTTCTTCTGATTGATTCTAGTTGGTACTAAATTATTCTTGCCTTATTTGCTTGCCTGTTTTCAAACTATAAATACCCCCACCCTTTTGTTTTAAAAAAACACAACTTCAGTTCTCTCTACTCTTGCTCAACAAAAATTCTCTGCTTTTCTTTTCTTGCTACATGCCCTCTCTATTAAAGGCTAGGCGGCTGAAAGCCAAGGCTAATAATAGAATTTCTCTTTGCTTTTGTCATTCGAGTGCAACTGGTAGGTTCTAATCTCAATTACTAATCCTTCAACAACTTGTTTACTTTCACCCTGTCTTTGCTTGATATACTTATAACTTAGTTTCAGCATGTAAATCCCTTTCCCTTTCCCTTTGCTTGTTTCTTTCAGTACTTTACGGAAGTTCTAACATGCTTAATTCCCTTCCCTTTATTCCCTTGTTCACTATTTCATGTAATATTAGTATGTTTAAGTCCCTACCCATTGTTCCTTTGTTCATGTTGTAGATTTAGTTATGTTAAACCCCCATTTTCCTTTTACCCTTCACCTGTTCGTGTTAAATTTCAGCATGTTAATACCTGATTCCCCTTTCCCCTTGGGTGCTTACATTCAATATGTTATGAAATCCAGCATACTGAATACTTTCCTTTTATTGTGCACTATTATGCTTTAATTTAATCTTGTCTGCTAAGTGTTTATATGATTTTCTTGTTCTTTGTTTTTATGTGAGTTGTTCTGGACAAGGGTGGCACCCTATTGCCATCTCTAATTTAGAATTAAGGCTGTCAATAGCCTTTACTCAAAGCAATCCCATCCCCCATCCCCTTTCTTATGTGTTTGAGCTTGGACAAAGGCATGTTGGTGTCTTAATCACCTTTCAGGCCCTTGTCTGACTTGTTTACAAGTCTGCTCCTATTTGTAACCTTTGTAAGGAGTTTGGGGTGTGCCAGTCTCATTCAATAGGCTGGGTATGACTACTTCATAGACTGGTTTCCCGTTAATCCTCACTTTGCACTTATTCTTCACCCTTTAAGTTCCTACCCCCCTTTGGTAAGCCATGCTTAGGGACCTTAAGAGTCTCCACTGAACTTGGATGCCTTAGGGCTGGTAAGTCTACACATGCACTATCCTAATTAGGGTGTAAGGAACGCCTGGGTCTCTTTTGAAGGCCGTTGGAACTTTGTAACACTCTAAAGTGAGAAAAACCTCAGATCTTGGGAGCTCAGATCTGGTAAAAGGCATATGTTGGACATTAAAGTTGCTTCGAGATTCCTCGGGCCTGTTATAGCAGCTGATGTACTTTTAAATTTTTACTTCTTTTAATATCATTAGTTTTCTTCCCAGTTTTGTAGTAAGTTGTAATGTAAAAAAAACTCGGGGGTATAGTGAAAGGGATTTGGGGGTGATTTACCTTCTCCCATGCATTAGAGATCATGCCTATATGGTCACTTTACTTCATTGCGTCAGTTTCCTATATAGTTACCATGTCTATAATTTTACCGTTGTTGCATCAATATCACGTAGAAAACCTGCCTAAAGGAGTTTATTTTTTCTATTGCTTCCATATCATATAGAAATCATGACTATAGGCTCACTTATCTTCATATCAATAGAAACCATGTCTTAGGACTTTTATCTTATCCATGTACTCTGTTACCATGCCTACATTTTTTACACTGTTGCATCCATCATATAGATACCATGTCCATAGGCTCCTTGTATTGCATCCTTCATATAGAAACCAAGCCATTAAGTTTGCATCTTATAATCTCACATAAAAAGCATGCTTATAGGGACTATATAAACGCTAGGCAAAACAATAGGACGTCTAATTATGTAAAAGTTGTAATCAAAGGGTAATAAACAGTTTTAAGTCTAGATCCGTTAATGTTTCCAACAACTCAGTTTTTTTCAACTTATCTTACATCTATTTACTTTCAAAACGGGCCCAGGACTGCCCTTTTCATAAAATTTTGAGCCTACAAGTTGTCTTCTATATTGAACCTGCAACTGTTTTGCTTAAGTTCATGTGTTACAAAGTATTTCAAAAATTCGTACAACCTTTTACTTAACTTATACAATTGATTTACAGCCTTTTTCTCCAAACATTGTCTGCTGTTTTAAAATTTTAATAGACATCCGTCTGAAGCTCGTGCTTTCTTTTCTAAAACCTGTCTGCAACTCTAAATATTTAAGCAGACTCCTGTCTGCAACTGGCATCTTTTTCCTAAAGTCTTACTGATTTTCTAAAGTCTGTCGACTTCTAAAATGGGCCCGGGGAGCTCGAAGCAGATTTTCTATCCAATCCTTATGTGTTAAACTAATCTGCCTGCTCTCCTAACCCCTTTTAAAGACCAAATCACTAATTGAATTCATGCTAAACTATTTGTTGTATGTTTTGGGGCTTACTTGAGCCTTTAGTGTTTATTTGCATCCCTCCTATTTGCTACTTGTTTTGATTGTTGCTCTAGCATTTTTACCTTTGAACACTCCATATATGTATCCTACTTCCTTTCCCTTCTTTAGGATTAGAAGTCCTAATACCCCGGGACTAACAGGTTTGGGCGGGTATTAGCATGCAATAAGTAAATGATACCAACGCGCATTAATACCTTGACGGGGTGGGAAGGGTAGAATATGGAGATGATGACGATGCGATAATATCATGAAGCGACCCCTATTTGGGAATATGAGCTAGATATTGCATCGAATGATCCATATTATAGTTGAACCTAGGACCCTTCTTTCTCTTATGTGCCTTATTTGTTTTCTTATTGTTTTTCAAACTAATCCTCTCTCTTATTTCATACTTATGTCCCTTTTTTAAGCTTTCAATTTGTGTTAATATATGCACTTCATTTGTCTACTTGCTTCACCTTCTTTATAAAGCCACAATTAGCACGGCCGGGAACCAACTTTGTGGATCTTGAGGGGTGCCTAACACCTTCCCCTCGAGATAATTTCAAGCCCTTACCCAACTCAGGTTTCTTTCTCAAAAACACTCTCTTAATGTGTCCTAATGCACTATAATCATTAGGTGGCGACTCTTCCAATTTCGTAACCCAATTCCCAAATGGGAAATAGAGTTTTTTTGCCCATAATGTCGTAAAACCCGATTTGCCTATGAAAAGGGGGGGCGTCGACACCCCTACCATGGAAAAAACAAGATTAGTGTCACTTTCCAATAAACAAAGCCATGCATGTATATATATAATATTTTGCTCAGAAGATATGCACACTTTGTAAGTTTGAAAACAATCAAAAAACTATTTGGGTAAATCTTAATCAAGTATAATGAGCCCTAGAAGAGATCACTTAGCCAAGAATGTGATAGATCTGAAAAAATAGAAGACAATAAAGAGTCTAAGTATCAAAGAGAGAGAGAGAGAGAGAGAGAAGTTTTCTTGATAACAGTAGAGAGAAAAAGTAGAGAGATAGTGTTTTTCAGAGTCATGCACATCCCCTATTACAAGGCAAAGGTCTCCTTCATATAGTAGGGAACCTTTCTTGAAATAATCAAAAAGAAAAGAACAAAAGTTGGTGGCTTCCTCATATGGAAGAAGCAAAGCCCTAAACAGCATTGTTGTCCAACTTAGTTAATTAGGTCGTCGTTGCTGGGGCCGTCCTTGCCTGGGTCAACAGTACTTTGAGGGCAGAATTGTTATGAAGGACGTGTTTGTTTAGACGGGAATGGGGTGAGCTAGATTTTACCCCATACAGTTAGTCCCTCCGTCCTCTAGGGGCGTGTTCGATGGACGTCTCCAAAGATAACTCCCCTTCTAGGGTTTCACCTCCCCCCCCCTCTGACGGCGAAGCGAAGGTGGTTGGAGAGGTTCTTGTTCCTTTGTCAATGGCTAATGTTATTCCGAAGAACATGAATAAAAGGAATGTCTTTAGTCATAAAAGCTCACCTCCACCCTGGGAACGCAGAGAATTGATGCCATCTCACTTGGATGCCCTCCGAATGACGCATGGGTTTTAAGATCATGTCGAGATAGTTCCTGCCGAAGAAGACTATGCCAATGTGCACAGGCCTAGGTTTTGTATGTTCTACGAGTATGCATTCCAGATCGGATACTGTTTCCCGCTCAACCCTCTAGTGGAGGAACTTTGCCGCTTCTTTAGAGCATGTCCGGCTCAACTCACCCCTTACATGTTGAAGGTGTGTAGAATACAAACAACATATGTGGAAAAAGCCGGGTGTGCGGTCACAATATATCATCTCTTACAAATGTTCAATGCAAGTTACCTGAGGGGTTCAATGTTGCATCTGACGCGCCGCAGCAAGAAGAGCTTCGTGATGCAGTCCGATGGCAAGGCCAACCATGGCTATTGGAAGAGATTCTTCTACGTCCAGACGGAGCATCTGGTGGTTAACCCTGAAGGGTTTTCGGAGGTGTGGAACCCGGTGTGTAAGTATCCCTTTGTGCTTTCTTTAGTGCTTTTTGTTATGAAGGCTTAACTTCTTACGGATCTTTTACCTGTTGTTTGTAGTGGCGGCCCGTATGCCTGTAGATTCCACATCCCTTTCTGGTATGGACGACATTAGGTCGTGGGTGGAGAGGATGATATATAGAGGAGTGTTGTACCTGGGTTCAATTCTGTAGCATGCACGCCTAGACTGGTAACGGTCTTCCCTCTTTCTTTCCTTTTTCCTTGTCCTGATTCGAGAGTTACCTTGTTCTGCACATCTCTTCTTCGGCAGGTCGGGCACTTCTAGGAAGGTTAAGAGGAGGAGGACTGATGCTGGCCCGTCTAGGGCGGAGCTGAGCTCTGAAGATGAGGACGTACCTGTGGAGGGTTTGCCTGAAAATAGTGCCATCTCAGCCCCATCGCAGGAAGTTACGCCGAGAGCAATATCCGAGATGGCGGCTGAAGGATGTGGTGTCGGAGGAGGTTCTAGCGGTGGCACCCGAGGTTGTTCCTGCGAGGGGGACGGAGGTCGCGCCCGAAAATGAGGTGCTTCCTTAAGGGTCACCTTTGCAGCCAGTGGAGGCGGCGTCTGAAGATGAAGAGCCTCTTCAAGTAGGAGGCGCCGGCTGATCACCGGCAAAAGAATAGCTACTGAGAATGAGAGGGTACGATTACCTCGTCGCGAGTCGATGCGGCCATTTATTGCTGATGCCATCTGCTCGTGGAGGAATACTCCTCGGAGTAGGGTTGACGTCGAGGGTGGTCCGCCTTCCACTCGGGAGGACGGCTCATCGGCCGCAGCAACTGGGACAAGTGTGGCCGCAGAGAGGGTAGGTCTTGAGGCTGCCGCTGAGAGGGTGGACGGAGGAAGGAGTTCCCCGGCTTGTATTGAAGCGATGACCGGTAGGTCTACTCGCCGCATCATGATTCCCAATGGTTAAAACGTTTTGGAGAGCTGTGAGGAGGCGGCTGCAGACATGACCCTTCTTTGTGCGGGTGTGAGGGCGAGGCATTGGCGGAGGTCAGTGACAAGGGCATGTCCCGGTGGGTAGCAGGCACAGCCTTACAGGTAAATTTGACTCTCTTTCTCATTGGTGTTGCGGGGGTAGTCCACCTGCATACTGAGTCATCCTTTTGTATTTTTCTGGTTCTAGTTTCGGAGGTGGAGAGGGAGCGGCGCTTGGCTAAGAGGGAGGATGCCCACAAAAAACTATTGTAGAGGTGAAAGCGGGTCCATGAGGCACATCAGATATTGGCTAATGTGTACAAGCAGGACCCTGAATTCATGCTATTCCGCGAGGGCCTTACCCAGACGGAGGAGAATTAAAGAGGTGGCTGGCCGAACTGGAGAGGGTTGATGAGGAGCTTGTGGCCGCGGTTTCCTGGAACACTGAGTTGGAGGCTCTCCTTCGGGCGAAGGATGATGATTTGGAGCTTGGCCATGCGGTAGCGGTAGAGGCTACTGAACTTTGGGCCCAGGTTACGGCCTTGACCGCTCAGCTTAGAGCTAAGGAGGCCGAAATCGAGGTCCTTGTGCAGACCACCCCATAGGAGGCTGAGAGCCGGGATGCGCATGACATGTGGGTGTATCATGATTCCCGGTTGGTCGTGCTTGAAGAGGTCTTGGCATCTGGTCGTATCTCCGAAGCGGAGGTAGATAGGCAACGGAGTATAACCCGCGTTGCTCGTGAGGCGGCCAGCTACCTCTCCGACTTGCCCGGTAGAGAAGGATATAACTCCGAGGATATTAACCGCCTGGATTCTGCCTCTTGGATTTTTAGGGACTACCGGCTAGGGGGTGGTGATGGCCCGAGTGCTGGTCGTGCCGGCCAGGGCGATGGGGATTCTTAGGGTTTTGTATTTGTACCTTTTTTATTGTCAATGGGGCCTCTTTCTAAGGTCGGACATGTGTATATAATTTTGGAGATAATAGTACATACCTTTTTCCTGTTGTTATTCTTCTTTCGTTCCTTGGAACTTCTATCGAGTTTTCAATTTGTAGTTTGATCTTAACTCAACTGTCGCCGAGTCTTTTGTTTTTTCGTAGTTGATATCGGGTTGACTGTTAGCGATGACGGCCTTAGCCATGTTGAATCAATAGCCTTAGCCATGATGATGCTGATGGCCTTAGCCATGTAATTGACTTCGACTGTCGTGGAGTCTTTCGTTCTGCCGTAGTCGACATTGGGTCTACCGTTAGCAACGATCACCTTAGCCATGTTAAATCAATGGCCTTAGCCATTATGATGCTGATGTCCTTAGCCATGTAATTGACTTTGACTATCATCGAGTCTTTCATTCTGCCGTCATCGACATTCGGTCGGCTGTTAGCGGCGATGGCCTTGGCCATGTTGAATCACTGGCCTTAGCCATGTAATTGACTTCCATTGTCGTTGTCTTTCATTTTATAGTCGACATTGGGTCGGCTGTTAGCGGTGATGGCCTTAGACATGTTGAATCACTGGCCTTAGCCATGATGATGCTGATGGCCTTAGCCATGTAATTGACTGCGACTTTCGTCGAGTCTTTTGTTCCGTCGTAGTCGACATTGGGTCGACTGTTAGGGGTGATGGCCTTATCCATGTTGAATCACTAGCCTTAGCCATGATGATGCTCATCGCCTTAACAATGATGATCAACTTCAACTGTCGTTGAGTCTTTTCGTTTATTGGAGATGGTCATAGACTTTTCATTCATTGGAGATGGTCGTAGGCTTTTCATTCATTGGAGATGGTCGTAGCCTTTTCATTCATTGGAGATGGTTGTAGCCTTTTCATTCATTGGATATGGCCGTAGTCTTTTCATTCATTGGAGATGGTCGTAGCCTTTTATACATTGGAGTTGGCCATAGCCTTTTCATTCATTGGAGATGGCCGTAGCCTTTTATACATTGGAGACGAAGATGGTCGTAGCCTTTTACACATTAGAGATGTCGATGGTCCAGTCCCTGTATCAGGTCGGGCTGGAGAGCGTATGGAGAGGTTGACGTGATACAATTGTTTTGAAATTACCTCCAGGTGTTCCCTTCGTTACTTCGTTAAAAACCTCCCCGAGAAAACCCAATTGGGACAAACCTCGGGTGAGGGAAAAAGAGTGCAACTTGGGGGACACCTTTTAGAAATGGAAATATTTGAGGTGGGCGACGTTCCAGATGTTCTAGAGCGTTTCTCCTTCCATTGTTTCTAGCTGAAATGCCCCTTTGCCGGCTGTTGTTGTGATTTTGTAGGGTCTGTCCTAGTTTATGCCCAAATTTCCTTCACTTGGGTCTTTGGAGATCAGTGTCTTGGCTTTGAGGACATAGTCTCTTACTTTGAGCGGCTTTATTTTCGCTCTTTTGTTGTAGTACCTTTCGACTTGCTATTTTTGGGCCACCATTCTTATGTGGGCCATTTCTCTTCTTTTTTCGGCTTCATCAAGGCCTTGGAGCCTATTTGCGTCATTTTCCACCCCACTAGTGTGTGAATACCTCAGGCTTGATTCGCCTACTTCGACGGGTATGACCGCGTCGGTTCGGTAAACCAATGATTATGGAGTTTCCCCTATGCTGGACTTGGGTGTAGTACTGTGTGCCCATAATACTTCGGGTAGTAGTTTGGGCCATAGCCCATTAGAGTCTTCAAGCTTCTTCTTCAGTATGCTCAGTAATGTTTTATTGGAGGATTCTTCTTGACCGTTAGCGGCAAGTGGTTTGGCGTGGAAAGTATCCTCTTGATGCGCCATTTTCAAAGAATTCAGTTATTTTCTGACCGATGAATTGTCGCCCATTCTCACAACTGATCTCTTTGTGAATACCAAAGTTGCATATGATGTTCTTCCATATGAAGGCGATGACTTCCTATTCGCATATTTATGCGTACGCACATGCTTCCTCCAACTTGGAGAAATAGTCAGTTAAAACACGTAAAAATCGTACCTTTCCTCGTCTTGCGGGTAAGGGGCCGACTATGTCCAATCCCCATTTGATGAAGGGCCAGGGAGAGGTGACTGAGTGTAGGGGTTCCCCCGGCAGGTGTATCATTGGGGCATATTTTGGCATTATTCGCATCGGCAAACGTATTCTGTCGCTTCCTTCTTCATGGTGGGAAGGTAGTAGCGGGCGCGTATGATACACCGTACGAGGGCACGGTTACCTGTATGGGTGCCTCAGTGACCCTCATGTACCTCTTTGAGTACAAGCCTTGTTTAGTGCGGGCCTAGGAACTTGGCCAAGGGTCCGCCAAACGTCCTTTTGTAAAGGTTGTTGTTGATCAGGCAGTACCGGGCGGCTTGCACGTAGAGTTTCATCACCTCTTTCTAGTCGTGCGGTAGTGTTCCATCATGTAGATAAGACGTGAACTGGTTGCGCCAGTCCCAGTTCAGATTTAAAGAAAATACCTCAATGTGGGCGATGGCTGAATGGAGGAGGGTGACCACGCTTTCCTTGTTGATGTTTTTGATGGCTACAGCCAATTTTGCCAGGCCGTCCGCTTTGATGTTTCATGCCCTCAGAATTTGTTCGAAGCGACATTCATGGAATGACGCCATTAGCCTACAGTTCTATCTGGTACTTTTGTAGCCTTTGTTCTCTGATCTGGTAAGTCCCAATGACCTGGTTTACCACGATTTGAGAATCACAATGGAGGAGGAACTGTCGAGCCCCATATATGATGGCTAGTTTCATACCTGCAATAACGGCATCACGCTCGTCCTCGTTGTTAGTCATTTCAAGGCATTGTATGGACTGGCACATTGTTTCGCCCATAAGAACCTCGAGGATGAGTCCCAGTCCCGATCACGATACGTTGGTGGCGCCATCAGTGTGGAGGACCCATAGGTCGTTACTGGGGGAGGCATGTCAGGCCTCGAGTTTTGCCTTCAACAGGATTTTCGCGTTGAAGTCAGCTAGGACTTGAGACTTGATGGAATTCATCGGAAGGTACGAGATATCGTGATAGCTGAGCTCGATGGCCCATCTTGCGAGCCGTCCTTATAATTCAGGCTTGTGTATGACGCTCCTCAGCGGGAAGGTCGTTACTAATTTTATGGGATGGCATTGAAAATAAGGTCGCAGCTTTCGCAAAGCTACTACCAGTGCTAGCGCCAATTTCTCAAGGTGTGGGTACCAAGTTTTGGCATACACTAGTGTTTTGCTAATGCAATAGATGGGAGATTGCGTTTGTTTTCGTGCACCAAGATAGCGGTGACCTCAGATATGGCTAGATACACCAGAAGTGGTTCACCTAGGCTTGTTTTGACTAGCAGGGGCGGCGAGGATAGGTATGCTTTCAAATTCTTTAGGGCCTTAACACATTCCTCGTTCCATTGTAGCCCCTGGTCTTTCTTCAAAACACTAAAGAACTTATGGCAGCTCTCGGAGGATCGTGAGATGAACCTTGAGAGGGCGGCTATTCGACCCGTCAGCTTCTGTACTTGTTTTTTCCTGCTTAGCATTTCCGGGATTGCGTCTATTGCTTCGATCTGTTCTGGATTGACTTTGATGCCCCTCTGTGATACAAGAAATCCCAAGAACTTTCCCGAGGCCACACCAAAGGCGCATTCTCGGGTCTTAGTTTCATCCCATATCTTCTCAATATTTCTAAGGCCTCCTTCAGATGGAAGGTGGTCTTCCTTTCTTGACGACTTTACTAGCATGTCGTTGATATAGACTTCCATTGTTTTGCCAAGTTACTCCTTGAACATCTCGGTCACCAACCTTTGATACGTGGTTCCCGCATTTTTGAGCCCGAAGGGCATTACTTTATAGCAGTATGTTCCTCGGTGAGTGATGAAGGTCGTCTTCTCCTGATCTTCTTTGGCCATCATTATTTGATTTTAGCCGGAATATGCATCTAGGAAGCTCAATAGTTCATGTCTGGCCGTTGCATCTATTAGTTGATAGATGTGGGGCAGTGGGAACAAATCTTTTGGGCATGCCTTGTTCAGGTCGGTGAAGTCCACGCACATTCGCCACTTCCCATTTTTTTTCTTGACCATAACAACGTTGACAACCCACTCAGGGTATTTGGATTCCCTGATGGAACCATTTGCCAGTAGTTTGTCTACTTACTCACTTACTGCTCCGTTGATGGCGGCGTTGAATTTTCTCCTCATTTTCCGCACAGGCGGGTGTAGTAGATCAACATTTAGTTTGTGGGTGGAGATCTCTCGCGGAATTCCTGGCATATCTGGATGGGAAAAAGCGAACATGTCTGCATAGTTAGATAAAAATTCACGATACTTACTTGGGCTTGAGAGGTCGTGACCGATGTAAGCCTTCTTCGTGAGGTCGTTGTCATCTAGTTAAACGGCGTTGAGGTTCTCGAATGTGGCTTTGCTGGCCTCTATGATATCGAGATCATTGATGGTGTCCTCTGCCGGATGGACTTCAGTCCCCGACAGGGCTAATTGTCTATGCTTCTACGCTCGCCACTTCGAGTTGTTTGGTGTGGGTGTAGTCTTGAGCTATTTTGTATCATTCCTAGGCGGTGTGAGGTTCATGCTGTATGTTGAACACCCCCATGGAGTAGGAAATTTGATCACTTGATAAAAGATGGAGGGGACTGCTCTCATGGCATGTATTCACGGACGTCCAATGATGGCATTGTATGCCATTTCTTGGTTCATCACGTGGAAAGTGGTTTCCGGCGTGACTCCTCCCGCCAGGACGGATATTGTTACTTCACCGGAGGTTCTTTCCATTGCATTGTTAAAACCAGTTAGCGTTATGCAGCGCGGTATTATCTTATCCTCGAATCCCATAAGTGAAAGGACTCTTGGGTGGATAATACAAGCGCAGCTAGCGCCGTCAACCATAATTCTTCTAACATCTATATCTACGATGCACAAAGTAATGACTAAAGCATGTCCAAGCTTTTTCGCATCTCGCTTGGGTACTGATTTTCTGAATACTAGCTCAGAGACAAATTCAAAATTTAGAGTCTCTATGTATTACTAGTATTTTATATATATTAGGCTCATTTTTTAACACGTATGAGCTATCTGAAATTGAATAATTCTACAATTTATCTATCCTTTAGTCTAATATTATCTGTCACTAGAAAGAAGTCTTATTTTCAATTGATCTCTAATGAAAGCAAATATGTGAGTAATTTTAAATTATGATCAAAAGTTAAAGCGCAGTTAATTGGTCTATTAGCAAAGGAAAATATAAAGATTTTACAGATAAACTTGAAAGAAAAAAACATGAAATCCACTAATTTTACGCTGAAGATTTGTTAATGACAAGTCAAATAAGAAATGATTTGCTACGTCAAAGACATTGTGGAAAGTATAACGGGTGGCATAGTTCATACATTCCGCATACTAACATAAAAAAATTGGACATTTTCCTATCCATAGCTACAAACTTATCACTCACTGAGTCACTAACTTTGTTCCTTCTCCATTCTCCATCCATCTGATAGCTCACTAGCCTCATCATCTTACCCTTTTTGTCTTATTTATGATAAAATCATATATTTATGTCTTTTTCTTTGACAAATTTAAAAAGTTTTTCTTCTTCCACTTTTCTTTTTGGGGAGGGGGAGTAAAAGATTCTAGTTGAAAATTATTTAAGAGATTGTTGTTTGGCCAACAGCCAGTCAAAATATAAAAGGAAAAAACAAGAGTAGAAGATTTTATGTCAGACAGAATCCAGAAGTTGACTATTGGGTCATCTATTCTGGCACTAGGCTTGCTCCTATTCCCTCCCTGGTCCCTAGTCCCTACCCTCTTGTTCAGATATTTCTTTATAACTCTAGGTGAAAATTACATACTATATTATTAAATTGTATACACTGTATAAAGAATGAACTGAAGCCAATGATCTATACATTAAATTTTATACACCGCGTTTAACGAGTCTGGAACCTAATTGTAGTATTTTAGACAAGTGTCACATAAATATATGTAAAAAGGAAAGAGTGATCATTCTATATATAATTCAGTTTTATACCGTGCTATACTTTAACGGTGTTTTGATCGTTAAAGTATAACATAATAAATAACACCGCTATAGCTGGTGTTAACATTTTCATGCATAGCGCTTTAAAATACTGCGCTATACATGTTCATTTTTCATTCTCTCTTTTCAATCTGACAAAGGACCACACAATCTGATTGAGAAGACTCTAATGAAAACATTAAAGCATACTAGAGCTGGTCAAGAACCTTACAAAAACTTAACAATTACCCCAAGCTGAATAAAGTCCATCACTATCAGTGAAAATACAGATATTAACCCCTCAAATGGAAAACCCCCAATCTTTAAACTCCAATTGAACCACAAAGGTGAAAAATATACCCTTATTTGAACTAATTAATCAAATATACTAAGTTTATCAAAATACCCATTACCCAAAATAAAAAAAAAGTAGAAAATGGACCTTCACAAGGAACAAGAAGATCTTATAAATAGAAATTACCATAAAATGCAAAGTTCTTGAGGGTAAAAGAGCAACATAACTTCAGTAGATCCTAAAAACAAAGTCGCCAAAATCTTTTACAAGTAAGAAAACACTTAAATTTTTTAATGCCACAAAATCTTATTGAAAAGACTCTAATGAAAAATGAGCATGTATAGCGCAGTACTACGCTACGCATGAAAATGGACCAGCTATAGCGCGGTATAAAACTGCGTTATATATATGTTTTGCCCAATAGATATACACTTTGTAAGCTTAAAAACAATCAAATTAAATCGAGGGCCAATCATAGCAGATCGTAATAATCAAAAGACCAAACGGAATTTGCAAGAGACTAAATGTTATTTGTTAAAGAGGGGATGGTAGTGATCTTTTATTGATAATATTAATTCGATCTGCCTCTCCATGGAGAGGTTCGGAGTCTTACAATGATGCTCGAAGAAGAAGAAGAAGAAGAAGAAGAAGAAGAAGAAGAAGAAGAAGAAGAAGAAGAAGAAGAAGAAGAAGAAGAAGAAGAAGAAGAAGAAGAAGAAGAAGAAGAAGAAGAAGAATCTTGCCAGCTGGCATTGGACGGTTGTGGTCAGGTCGAGGAAGCGCCCGTCAATAGTGAATAGGTCGTGGCCTCATTGGTTAAGCTGAGGGATCTTCGAATGCTTATTATTAACAAACGGTTGCACCATTTGTTAGCCCTATATGCTTAAGAGCGAATTAACCTCATTAATTATTATGAGTCAGGTTTTGACCCATATAGTTAAGAAGAAGAAGAAGAAGAAGAAGAAGAATCTTGCCAGCTGGCATTGGACGGTTGTGGTCAGGTCGAGGAAGCGCCCGTCAATAGTGAATAGGTCGTGGCCTCATTGATTAAGCTGAGGGATCTTCGAATGCTTATTATTAACAAACGGTTGCACCATTTGTTAGCCCTATATGCTTAAGAGCGAATTAACCTCATTAATTATTATGAGTCAGGTTTTGACCCATATAGTTAGTCCATCCGCTTATTGAGGTCGAGATTCGGTCAAACTCAATGAGCAAACTTTACCGAATGCGACTCCATAGATTCGGAAGAGGAGATTGGATGTCATTTTGGTCGTGACCTGAGAAGGACGTAGTTGTTCATGCTTCGAAGGCGACCATAGTCATTAATACTTGAAGGACGGCCGTAGCCATCTTTACTTATTGAGAGCGGCCGTAGTCGTTCTGTGCCTTGAAGGCGTCCATAGTCGCTTATATTTAGGAGATGGTCGTATCCATCTGCACACCTGGAGAATGGCCGTAACCATTTTACATTTTTGGGAAACGTCCATAGCCGTTTATACTTGGGGGATGGCTGTAGCCATTTATATTTAGGAGATGGCCGTAGACATCGCACGCCGGTTATTCTTATGAGACGGCCATAGCCATTTGTACTTGGGGGATGGTCGCTTGATGTTTTCATCCAGGGCCGTGTATTCCCCATAGGCGGCCGTTGAGGATATGGGCGTGCTTGATGTGCACTGCAATAATGCTCGATGTATGGAGGCAAATTGGACGCCCTTCCAACATCCCCAGGTCATTAAACGCGCTTCGAAGGTGAAGTGTTGATTGACGGTTGCAAATCATTTTGTGATATCTATCATAATAACACTCGTTACTGTGGATTCGGACCGTTTTGCGGTTGGTTGTGCAGTTAATGGTGGCTTTTGGAATTCGTGAAAGCCATTTTTGCAGTATAAATAATGAGTTATGTTATCCGTTTCGCACTTTTCAGTATCTATCTAAGTAAGAATTCTGAATAAGCAACTTCTCTCACTCTTTTTCTTCATTAATTTGTGTTGTTCTTTTGTCTTCTTTCACTTAATCTTTTGTTCCTTCTTCGGTGAATCTTGTTCGCTTATTTCCCATTAATTGATAATGCCAAGCAATTATCGCACATACCTTAATCCGGTGGCTCTTCCGGTGGTCGATGGGTCTTCTACGGTGGCGAGGGTCATCGAGTCATAGGAGATCGACGGGATCCCATCGATGGCTGACATTCTTTTTCTGCCCAGGGGTCCGGTGACTGACTTTACTGTCGAAGAGGGGGGATCAAGTCGATGAGGCCCCGTTAATGGGAGAGGTGGGCATTGCCCAATTAAGGGAGGAATGGGGTATCCCCCGTTCTGTTAATATTGTCCTTGGCAGGAGAGAAGAGAGGGTCCATGTTGACCATCCAGAGTATTGTATTTTCTATGCTTATCCTTTAGGTTGGGATTCAGACTTCCCCTTCCTACATTGGTGGCAGATGTTTGCCGCTACTATGAGGTGCGCCCCGGGAAACTCGTCCCTTATTGCTACAAACTCTTTGCCATGCTTCCCAAGTACGCGGAATTGGCCCGAAGAGAAATAAAGCTATGTCACGTGTTGACTCTGTACTCCCCTCAGAGGTTCTGTGGTACCATGATTCGAATGGTCCCCTGTGGGGTCAAGTGTTTGACTGCGGAGCTAGACAATGCGGTCGATTCTGATTCTTATGAGAATTTCTTCTATATCAGGACCGAGCATTTGGTGGGGAATGCTAGGGGATTCCCAGAGACGTGGAACCATATACGTGAGTTTTCTATTCATCGGGTCCGGTCTTCCGTTCTTTTTTGTTCTTTGTTCTAATGGGTGTTAACTTTATCTTACGTTTGTAGCTGAACGGGCGCTCCGACTCCTCTATCCGGAATTAATGAATGGGTCGAGGCTGTACTCCCTCAGATAGAAGATATTCGCATATGGCCGTTCTTCTGGGAAAGACACGGTCGTAGGCCCGCTTCGAGTGAGTGTTTGAGTTATTGCATCATTCTCGTTCAGTCGTGCTGAGTTTCTCTCCTTCTAATTCTTTTCTCTTGTTGATCAGGGATGGTGCATCGTGTGAGGGCTCCTCAGCTTGCTTTCTGCAGGCCGGGTGCGACTGCTCAGCTGGCTATGGAACCTATGCCATGTCCAGTTCTGAGGGCGACTTCAATCGAGTCATCGGTGGCCCATTCACCAGCACGGTCTACGTCTCGGGTCGAGGAATCTTCGGGGGTTTTTCGCCCCAGGGCGGAATCATCTTTAAATGAGGAGGAGGAGGAGGAGGATAGAGGAGAGACCGTTGGTTAGGCATAGGGTCGCCTTCACGCCTACTGCAGAGGTGGTGCATTTAGACTCCCCATCGTCGAATGTGGAGGGTGATGAGGCGGATGTGGCTGCCCTCGAGGGCGAAAACACAATGCGGTTTGCCCCGGTCAGCTCAGGCCATAATGAAACCGTCGCTTCGGCAGCTCAATCATCAGTCCCAGCTATTGACATGTGAGGCGGTTCCTCACCAGCTAATTTGGTCGGAGAAGTGTGTGCCAACCCATCGGCGGGGGAGGGAGCCTCAACCTCTCGGCCGGCTGAGGAAGGAAGGGATGTCGTGAGGGGAGTTTGACTTCGAATCTGACTTGGATTCCGTCGACGTTCGCATGCTCCAAAAAGGCTTTACCAACGCGATATCGCATGCAGAGGGACCATTTCGTTATGCTGCGATTCCTACCGAGAAGAACCTGCTGCTTGAGGAGGATAATTTGGTATCGATGTTTGCGCCTTTGTGCTCGTAGGAGGAGAGAAGGTTGCTGAGGGATGTTACATACATCGGACTAATGACCGAGGTGGTCGTGATGGGTTTTAGGATACGTGTGATGATCTTTATTTGTTTCTTTCTTTCCTTGACTTGCCTCTTATATTAACTGTTGTTTTGCCTTTGCAGACGTTCCTTTTGGAAGTAGAGGGTATGCGTCGAGCCAACGTTCACTCAGGACTCTTTATGTGGGAGCTGGAGAAGTACCGCAACTACCGGGATAGGTGTCGGGTGATGCGCGAGCGCCTGAGGAATGACCCCCGCAGCCAGGAGTTGGTTAAGGCGTTGGCGAGGCAGGAGCTTCTAGTGCGGCAGGCTCAAAACCGGGTAAAGATTCTCTAGAAGCAACTCCGTCGTAAGGATGAGGAGATGGAGGCCGATATGACTACTGTAGCTGAGAGGGAGCGCTGAAATCAGGAGGCCCTGGCAGAGGCCTCTAAGGCCTTGATTAGGTAGGTGGTCAAATTGGACGAGGAGCTCGCTGCCTCGAGGCGGCAATCAAGGGATGCTTCGATGAAGGCCAGGGCATTGGAGGCGGCAGTCCGCGTTCGTGAGAGGGAACGGGAGTTGGAGAGATCTGCTGCGGCTTTCAGAGTGGTGGGGCTGGAGGAATGCATTGGCGTTGATGAACGGGATGCCCAAATTGTAGCAGATCGGATTACGGACGTGTAGGCCGAGAACCAGCGCCTGAGGGACCAGGCTTCCTCTGACGGCCCCGCTCGTGATCTTTGGTATTTTGCTGAGGCCCAGCTTGACATGTACAAGAAACTATAGGAGGCCGGTGTAGTGCACGAAGGTGTTTATGAGGAGGCCCGCCAAAAGGCACGTGGTGCTTGTCTTGGCTGTGGCTTCGACTCATAGTTAACTTTTATTCTTTCCGCACAACCCGTTGTGAGTAGGCCGCCGGGCATTAGGTTTTTGTTTGAGATCTTGTCCGATTTGTGTTTATCCTTCTTGACTAGTTTGTAGAGGTCATTATGTTATGGATCCTTGTTCGAGATGCCTTCGTGCCACTTTTCGGCAAGGTCTCATATCGAGGGGATGGGGTATCTTGTCCGTGTTCGCCCCATAGTGTAACTGCTTTTTCTTCTTCTTTTTCTTTCTTGAGAATGTGGGGAAGTCGGGGCTTCGGATTCTTGCCGGAGATTTCGAGTTCCCTTCACCCGCTGTGCGACCTTGGCTCATTCGAGCTGTGTTGCTTTCCCTTTTGGGTGTTGTCTTTCCCTTTTGATCTAAGGATGAACTACGCATTCTGCTATGAAATTCCCACAGACGGCGCCAAATTATTTTGCTCAAAAGATATACACAATTTGTAAGCTTAAAACAATTAAATTAAATCGAGGGCCAATCATAGCAGAACGTAATAATCGAAAGATCAAACGGTATTCAAGAGACTAAGTGTTATTTGTTAAAAGAGGAGGGTAGATATCTTTTATTTATAATATCAATTCGGTATGCCTCTCCATGGAGAGGTTTAGAGCCTTACAATGATGCTCGCTCTTTTCTAAGGAAGAGTCATGAAGAAGAAGAAGAAGCAGCCCCTCCTTTTAGGGTTCTTTCTCTTAATATGTATAGCTATGAATCTTTCCAGCTGGCATTGGCCGGTCGTGGTCATGTCGAGGGGGCGCCCGTCAATAGGGAATAGGTCGTGGCCTTATTGATTGAGCTGAGGGATCTTCGAATGCTTATTATTAACAAACGGTTGCGCCATTTGTTAGCCCGAATATGCTTAAGAGCGGATTAATCTCATTAATTATTATGAGTTAGGTTTTGACCCATACAATATAGAATGGTCATTTTTTTTTAAATATATTTATGTCATACTTGTCCAAAAAGACCACAATTGGGTTCCACACTCTAAATTTGACGTCCCTTATCTATAAAAACTGCACCTCCCACTGTTTTTTGTTCTGCAAAATTCTTTTAGCTTTACTTTTGTTCCTCTTTCCCACGTACTAGTTGACTAATTCCTATCAAGTGTGAATTACTCTTGTGGCTATACAAACAACCTTGCTACTGTATGATTTATTTTCAAAAGAGTCTATATGATTTTAATTTCAAATTGTATCCTACTTTTAATTCTATAACCAAATTCGGAAAAATTTAGACTTCAGGCATGCTAACCTTAAATAATAAAACAAATGCTGATTATTGGAATAAGGGGTATTGAGTTCCATCATGCAAATAGCCTTTTAAATTGAAAGGATTATGAGAAACAACCTTAAAGTTCACGTTCAGATTTGTACCAGCACTATTAGTTGACATTCCAATGAAAATTTTCAGTTGCTTGTACTATTAAAAAGAAAAAGATTGTACCAAGATGCTCTACTACAACATTGTTGGTGTTATTTGTACATCATGCCCCTTTACACTTTATAATTTAAGAAAATGACATTTTTTTAATTTGTTATGTATAAAAGACAAATCTCTTACGTGTAAAATAAATCTCTCGTGTAAAAAAGAGGTTGGGTCATAAAACTAAAAATAAATTTGTAAAGAGCCACAAAACTAATTTACCCTATAAGTTGTATGCAGATTGAATCCTCAATTTGATACATACGAATAGGGTTCTTGCACCTCTAGGATATGATATTCTATTTCTACGAAATCTAACTTTTCTAGCCCATTATTTTGAAATTCTAGCTTAGATTCATTGTCGAGACCGTTTGGGAATGGCTAGTAGACTAGAAGTAATGCAACTAAAACATATACTATATTTTAGTCTCAATTTTTTTATCACGATGTCAGTACCGGCAATGTAACCAGACTAGCTACTACTGTTATATTTATCTGGAGTACCTATGAATATTTAATCACTTAACAATTCTATTGGAGAGAGCACACAAACTCAATTATACACTGAAGGTGTGCCACCAGAAACGATCTCTTAAGTCTGGTCCATCACTGTAAGTATAAGTCAACATTAGTACATTTATATTTAGGACAAGGGAAGTTAAGGAAACGGCATGATATGTCGAAGTCAATATCAACATCAATTATGTTACAAGAATACATGTACTGTGAAGGCAGCCTCTGTTTTTTTTTTTTTTTTGGTTGGGGGGTTTTGGCGGGGGGGGGGGGGGGGGGGGGGGTTAAGGAAGAAGGAAGCCGTTCTCATTCTTCAGTTGGAGAAGTCCTGGAAGCCAAGCCCTTGATAATATGCCGACACTGAAACCTGACAAGTCATTGAAGCTAAAACCATTCAGAATTAGCACACATGGAACCTGCAAATGTACAGTAGAGTATTCTACTCTCAGCAGTTCCCTTTGCCCAACTTTATCTGGAGCCTAAAGTTTGAGGTAGAAATAAACAACAACCCAGTATAATCCCACTAGTGGGGTCTGGGGAGGGTAGTGTGTACGCAGACCTTACACCTACCCTGGGTTAGAGAGACTGTTTCCAAATAAGACCCCCGACATCCTTCCCTCCAAGAACTTCTCACCTTGCTCTTGGGGAGACTCGAACTCACAACCTCTCGGTTGGAAGTGGGGGTTGCTTACCATCAGAGCAACCCCTCTTGTCTAAGGTAGAAATAAACATAACATGGAAAAACAACTAAGCATATAAAAAGCCATTGCAGCTGCTTCCCTGATCTAACTGATAATTACATGGACACTCTTTAAGGGTCCCCAGTAGTTCGGAAATGTCAATTTCACACAATTTCAGGAGGCAGGCCGAGGAATATTTAATACTAACTCAAACAGAAATTGCAACAACTGCTGCACTACCCAATGGTACAACTAACAGGACCGTCGGTCTATAGCGAATAACTTCTAAACATCTCTATGACCATACAAATAATGGATTCAAAACTGATCAAAGCCTCTATTTATTCACTTAGGCTTTTAGACAGGATGCTTCAACCACTCCATACCATGACTGATTTTTTAAACAGATGGAAAGGGCCATAAACTCAAATCCCACCGTTGCAGGTGTAAAAAAAAAAGTTAAAATGTTAAAACATGATTTAAAGGTTCACGTCGCATTGTGCTCAACTTTATACATGATGCCGACTTACTACGGTGCATTTTTCCCCTTATACCATCTCATTTTAGCTTCAATGAACTAAAGTATGTCCCAGGATGTCAAACCTTGGAAAACAACATTAAAACAACAAATGAAGTATTTATCGCGAAAGCTAAGATGGCAAGCATTATTAGATCCCCAGTAAACAATTTTACTGCCTTTTTAGCTAGAGCATCATAAGTTCTTTGATTCACTATATTTCAATATGAGTGACAATCTACATAGAAAATAGTGAAACTGAAATCTTAGTGATGAGATATGATAAAAATCCTTCGCACTCCCTATTTTTTGAAGCATAAAACATACTGAATGAAAGCTTGAATTCTCTTTTCCTTTTGTAGGCAGATTTATGAATAGCAATGTCAATGACTAGGATAGATCAAGAAAACACAAACATATAAAAAGGGATAAAAGATATAGAGTTATCACGGACTGAAAACTGAAAGTACCAGATAACATCTTCGAGTTTAGAACTATGCGATGTGATTGCTTTAGCAGTTTGAGCATCATCAGCACATGCTTCTCTTTCAAGAGTTTTGCTTCTACAACTAAACCGCAATTTCAAAGGCACTATCTGCACCACGACAAGTTAAATGCTTGTCAGCAAAGCATTTACAGAAGCAAATAGTGTATCATCATGCTGCTTCATAAATACAAGGCTCTGAATAATGAAGTTAGATATCATGTTAGGCCCTTGATAAAAAAAACATGCTAGACTCTCAACGGATGATTACAACAACAACAACAACAACTACCCAGTAAAATCCTACATAGTGGAGTCTGGGGAGGGTAATGTGTATGCAGACCTTACCCCTGCCCCGGTAGGGCAGAGAGGCTGTTTCCGATAGACCCTCGGCTCAAAACGACTGAATTAGAGGAAAACAAGAAAAGAGAATTCATTAGTCCAGTAAAACCATTAAAGTAACAACAACAGTATAATCTCACTTAGTGGAGTTTGGGGAGGGTAGTGTGTACGCAGACCTTACCCCTACCTTGGGTAGAGAGGCTGTTTCCAAATAGACCCCCGACATCCTCCCTTCAAGAACTTCTCACCTTGCTCTTGGGGAGACTCGAACTCACAACCTCTCGGTTGGAAGTGGGGGTTGCTTACCATCAGAGCAACCCCTCTTGTCTAAAACCATTAAAGTAACAGAAGCATAAAAAAAGTATAAAAATAAAAACCAAAATATGAATGACATGCAATAACGGTAACCAGAGTCTAAGGTATCTAAGATAAATAATATGAATAATGTGGGTTCGACATAAACTGCAGGCCATCTAAGATCAACCCTAATTCAACCCGCCTCACCCCCGGTATGCAGGAAGGGAAGCACCACTACCCCTATCCGACAACTCTAATGCTTGTCCTCCATGCCTTTCTATCGAGGGCATGTCCTCGGAAATCTGCAGATGGACCATGTCCTGCCTGATCACCTCTCCCCAATACTTCTTAGGTCTCCCTCTACCTCTCCTCATACCCACCACGGCCAACCGCTCGCACCTCCTAACCGGAGCATCGATGCTTCTCCTCTGCACGTGCCCAAACTATCTGAGCCTCGCTTCCCTCATCTTGTCATCCACAGGGGCGACACCCACCTTCCTCCGAATATCTCAGCGGATGATTGTTATTTATTAAAAGCTAATAGGAACTTCAACGTCCATCTCTAGCTCACATCAGTTCAGCTATTGTTTCAAATTTTGCAAGATGTATTCGTAATGAACTGGGGAAGAGAGGGGATATAAATCATTCGTAATGAACTGGGGAAGAGAGGGGATATAAATCATTCGTAATGAACTGGGGAAGAGAGGGGATATAAATCAGTCAACCAGCATTATCATTGCTAGGCAAAGAAAGTGACGAAAAGAAGGGGAGAAATTAGAAGGGAGCTTCTATATGAAAAGCACCAGCTCAGGAAAGATTTCATTCTCATCAGATTGGTATTACGAAAGCTTGAAGATGATCAATAATTGACAAGCACAGCTGAACCAGCTAATATTGATAAACATCTGAATTACCATCAAGAATGTCTACCAGGAGATTATGCATCCCCAGATTCGAATCACAACAATTTAGAATTCAAAGGAACAACCTCTGGGAATATACCTTTTTGCTGTACCTAAAATCCCTCTTTGGAAGAAAATGCAAAGGCAAGTTGATTGAAGAAGGAGCTTGAACCAATAGGAACAACTTGGTTGGACCTAAAAGGATATGAGACTAGCAATGAATCCCCAGCAAGTATATCTTTTTAATTGAATCACTAATAGATAGTAATTGCCAATAAAATACCAGCAGTGGAGGTAGATCCTGCACCCTTTGAAATTAAGACCCGAATAGCCTGTGTAAAAACAAAAACCCAAATTCATGCACAATAGAAATATATCGATATATATGTAGAAATGTGAGATGTAACATAAATAAACAAAAGAAACCTTTTTTGAAAGTGCTTCCACAACTCGATTCCTAGTAAAGTCTCCTCCTGAGACTGCTGTTTCATGCAAAAAGCAGAGCTCATACACATGTAGCGGGCGCAAAGGACTAGGCCCAAGAATCAGAACAACCCTTTGAATAGCAGGAAATTCCGTGATCATCAATTGAAGAGCAGTCTTGAGACAAGATATAGTGTTCATTAACTTATCTAGTCTTCTTATTCCCATCCTCACCTCCCTCTTCCTGGCGGCATGCTTTCTACGTGAAGGGCCCGTTTCTGCTTGTAAAAGAGCTGTCTCCTAAAGGAAAGGCAGTACTAGGTCATAGTGCAAGAGATACGAGTACCACAAAAGATGGTTACAAACAGAGCAATGGTTTCAAAAGCAAGTTGCAATGTCTCTTTCCTTACAACTAAATTCTTTTCTATCAATTGTTATTGGAGTTCAAGCAGAGTTCTGCAAAAATGCTCTAGGCTACAATATGACCTGAAACCTAAGTACATTATACACTAACAGAATTAGATTTACCAAACTATCTGTGAACACTACTGTGTTAAAAGACAAAATCAGAAAACTTTTATAAGATTAAAGAAAACCGGAAAACATTAAAGAATAAGAAATATTCTGAGTCCACAATTTGCTTGTGCGTCCTTAATTAATTTTGGTCCCCTCACACGTTGCCAAGGTAATAGATTAAATACTCCCAAGATGAAAAGGAATAAACCTTCCTGCAATAGTGGCAATACAAACTGCAGATACCAACAAACTCAAAAAATGGAGCAAAATCACACTTACGAATTTGAGAGAGACTACGAATTAGAATACAGTATATTCAGAAAGAAGGAAGTTCTGTAGTCTTTTAGTGTCTTAAAAAACGAAGTCATGCTTCAGAATTTATAGGAAATTATTGGAAGAGGTGTGATGTTCGTTTTTTGAAAAAGGTGTCTGTTCTGGGAAGGTGTCTCGCGCGGTCATACCGCGGTTCCAAAGTGACCTTCAGACAAGATTTGCCGCGGTCCTACCACGGTTACGCCAGGACCGCGGTCAGAGTGACCTTCAGACAAGAATCTACAGCAGAGTTCTGGTGCGGTCCTACCGCGGTCACGCCTGGACAGCGGCTGACATTTAATTAATTATTAAATAATTAAATAAATTTTTTCCAAAAATAATCTTATCGATCGATTTGACAAATTCAAATCCAAATCCGAAGCCTAAGCCGAGCCAAGCGACGATGGCGCGAGGATTGATTCTCTTCAACTCCTTTTAAGAGTTTTAAGAAGTGATTCTATATATATACACAAAAATATAGTTGTCCTCACCAATGAGGGACAAAGTGCAAGACAAAAGCTTACTTCTTCACATTTTCATTTTCCCTCCATTTTATTTCCCTCCATTTCCAATTCAAACTCTTATAATTTAAAGCCCAGTGGCTTAAAAGTCCAACAACCCCCTCATATGAATGGGAATGGCTGTATCAAGAAAGAACATAGATGAAAGCTGTGTGATTTGCAAGTGAGGATTAATTCCATCTGGATAAGTAGATTTCCCTTTGAACTTTCCGTAGTGAACATATGTCAGATATACGCTGTCAATCGGTAGATTTGATATCTTTGAACCGTCGAACTTTAATGTATACCTAAACAACCATATGTCATACAACCAACTCTTAACCGTCTTTCGGTTCTCATTTTTGTGTTCGTTTTAGCCATGAACACCGCCTGGTTTCATAAGTGCGTAGAGAATTGGCCTTACAGAATTCTCATTGAAGCGGCTTCCACTTCACACTTACGCAGGTGATTCCTAAACGTGTAATCCTTTAGATTAACACTATTTGATAAATACCTTATCAAACTTAGGTAATCATTAAAGAACGTATAAAATTCTATCCTTGTTACTGAACATTGTCTTCATCACGAGAAGGGGCCAAAGATTTTATTTTGACAATGTTGAACCGGTCAATCACAACTTTGTTTGAGCTCCTTGAACCTAGATCTCGGAACATCCAAAATTCTATGTAGAGTTACCGCCATGTTGACTTGTCATCGGCCATAGTCCCATTCCCTTAGATGATTTCTCAACTCCCTCTCTAGTTAAGCCTTTTGTAAGCGGATCCGCCACACTATCCTTTGATCTTAGATAATTAATAGTGATAATTCCACTAAAAAGTAGTTGTCTAATGGTGTTATGTCTTCGTCGTATATGACGAGACTTTCTGTTATACATAACGCTCCATGTCCGTCCTATTGCAGCCTCACTATCACAATGTATGCAAATATGAGCCAAAGGTTTTGGCCGGAACGGAATGTCTTCTAAGAAATTTCGAAGCCATTCAGCTTCTTCACCGGCATTATCCAAAGCTATAAACTCTGATTCCATTGTAGAACGAGCGATACACGTCTGTTTGGAAGACTTCCAAGATACTGCTCCTTCACCAACTGAAAAAACCTATCCACTTGTTGACTTTGTTTCTGTTGAGCCGGTTATCCAATTTACATCATTATATCCTTCGATAACTGCAGGATATTTATTGTAGTGCAAAGCGTAGTCTTGGGTATACTCCAAATATCCCAGAACTCGTTTCATTGCCACCCGGTGATGTTTGTTGGGATTACTTGTGAATCGACTAAGTTTACTTATAGCACAAGCTATATCAGGTCATGTACAGTTCATTATGTACATTAAGCTTCCCAACATACAAGCATACTCCAATTGAGACGTACTTTTACCTTTATTCTTTATAAGAAGATGGTTTAAGTCAATTGGAGTTCTTGCACTTCTAAATTCCTAGTGTTTGAATTTTTCAAGTACCATTTTCACGTAATGTGATTGAGACAAAGCTAGACACTGAGGAGTCCTTTGGATTTTAATTCCTAGAATTACATCGGCAACTCCTAAGTATTTCATATCAAACTTACTAGCAAGCATACGCTTAGTAGCTTGAATGTCGGCAATGTCTTTGCTCATTATTAGCATATCATCAACATATAAGCAAACAATGACTATATGATTTGGAAAGTCTTAATGTAAACAAGTTTATCACATTCATTAATCTTAA
Organism: Nicotiana benthamiana; assembly: GCA_034376525.1. Lineage (NCBI taxonomy): Eukaryota > Viridiplantae > Streptophyta > Magnoliopsida > Solanales > Solanaceae > Nicotiana > Nicotiana benthamiana. The sequence goes on along the minus strand of CM067323.1, from coordinate 93,956,473 downwards.
AACCATTTAACAACATTGTTTGGTCAAATTTCGCATGTCATTGCTTGGGTGCTTGTTTTAGTCCATAAAGGGACTTAACAAGTCTACACACCTTTTTTTTCCCGGAACCACAAACCCTTCAGGCTGGTTCATGTAAATTTCTTCCTCTAGATCACCATTTAAGAAGGTTGTTTTACATCCATTTGATGGATTTGAATACCATACAAGGCGGCTAACGCTATTAGCATCCGAATGGATGTAATTCTTGTTACCGGCGAGTATGTGTCAAAATATCAAGACCTTCTCGTTATCTAAATTCTTTGACAACAAGTATTGCCTTGTATTTGTCAATAGTACCATCGTCTTTCATTTTCTTCTTGAAAATCCATTTAGAACTCAATTTTTTGTTACCTGGAGGAAGATCAACCAATTCTCAGGTATGGTTGCTCAATATGGATTCTATTTCACCATTGACAGCTTCTTTCCAATATTGTGCTTCTGAGGAAGACATTGCTTCCTTGAAGGTACGAGGCTCATTTTACAACAACAACAACAACTACCCAGTATAGTCCCACAAAGTGGGGTCTGGGGAGGGTAATATGTAGACGAGCCTTACCCCTACCCGAAAGGGCAGGGGTAAGGCTCATTTTCTAGCAGAAAAATCAGAAAATCTAGACCGAATAAAGTAGATGTTCTTTGATGTTTACTTCTTCTCGGATTTTCCTCATTAGGCATACCATCTGTTATTTCCTCTCGGGGTCGTTTTGACTTTTGGTAGGTCACTTCACTTTCCTTTTTATACGGATAAATAGTTTCAAAGAATTCAACATTATCTGATTCTATTATCGTATTAACGTGAATCTCAGGATTTTCTGATTTATGAACCAGAAAACGATATGCTTTGCTATTGGTTACATATCTAATAAATACACAATCAACCGTTTTTGGACCTGTCTTAACCCTTTTAGGTTTAGGAACTTGTACCTTAGCTAAACACCCCAACACTTTTTAGTATTTCAAGCTAGGCTTTCTTCCTTTCCACTTTTCGTAAGGAATTGATTGTGTTTTACTATGAGGTACACAGGTGATTCGGTTAGCTGTAAGTATAGCTTCCGTCCACAAGTTCTGTGGTAAGCCAGAACTTATCAGCAATGCATTCATCATCTCCTTCAACGTTCGATTTTTTCTCTCCGCAATTCATTAGATTGTGGAGAGTAAGGGAAATTGTTTGGTGAATAATGCCCTTTTTCAAATATATTTCTTCAAAAGGAGATTCATATTTGTCATCCCTATCACTTCTTATCATTTTGATCTTTTTGTTTAGTTGTATTTCAACTTCACTCTTTTATTGCTTGAAAGCATCAATTGCCTCATCTTTACTATTAAGTAAATAAATGTAGCAATATCTCGCGCTATTGTCAATAAAAGTAATAAAATACTTTTTTCCACCGCGAGATAGTGTTGACTACATATCGCAAATATGTGTGAATTAAGTCTACAGGACTTGAATTCCTTTCAATGGACTTATAAGGATGCTTAGCATACTTTGATTCTATACATATTTGACATTTGGAATTAGTGCAATCAAATTTTGGCAATACTTCTAAATTTATCATTTTTCGCAATGTTTTGAAGTTTACGTGACCTAAACGTGAATGCCATAAAGTGTTTGACTCAAGTAAGTAAGAAGAAGCATTAACTTTATTGATAGGAACTGCTATTACATTTAGATTTAAAAGGCCCTCATTCAGGTAACTTTTCCTACATACACATCATTCTTACTTAGTACAACACTATTAGAAACAAAAATACAATTGAATCCATTCTTGACAAGTGAGGTAGACACAAAATTCTTGCGAATTTCTGGAACATGGAGAACTTGGTTTAGAGTCACTATTTTTTCCAACGTCATCTTCAACGCAATTTTGCCAACTTCTTCAATTTTGGCTGTAGACTAATTTCCCATGAAAATTGTCTCGTCGGATCCTGCGGGGCATAAGAAGAAAATAACTCCTTGTTAGCACAAACATGGCGGGTGGCTCCAGAATCTATCCACCATTCTTTTGGATTTCCTACCAAGTTGCATTCAGACAACATGGCACACAAGTCCTTCATTTCTTTAGCATTTTCAACCATGTTAGCTTGATTCTTTTTCTTCTTATCATTCTTCGATGCACGACAATCCACGACCTTATGCCCAGATTTTTCATAGTTGTGGCAATTACCCTTGAATTTTTTCTTGCTTGGGTAGTTCTTTGGTCCAGAAGCCTTCTTTCTCTTCTTATTTTGTGGCGCCTCCTCAACAATGTTTGCCCTTATTATTGTCGAGTTTCCACGTGACTTCTTTTCAGCATTTTGTTGACTTATTCTATCCTCAAACGAACAATCAAGTCTTCTAGTGTCATTTCCTTGCGCTTGTGTTTAAGATAGTTCTTAAAATCCTTCCATAACTGAGGTAATTTCTCAATGAAAGCAGCGACTTGAAAGGCCTCATTTATGACCATACCTTCAATAACAAATTCATAATTAATAACAAGATAAATCTTATTAATAAAATTATTAATTCGGGTCATACCTTCAACAAGGAGGGCATGCACAATGACTTCTAGTTCTTGGACTTGAGTTATGACCGACCTAGTGTCAATCATCTTGAAATCCAAAAACCTTGCAGCCACAAACTTCTTAAGTCTGGCATCCTCAATCTTGTACTTCTTCTCAAGCGCATTCCATAACGCTTTTGAAGTTTTCATGACACTAAACATTGTACAAGCTATCTTCCAAACAACTCAAAATGTAGTTTTTGCACAAGAAATCAGAATGTTTCCATGCTTTAGTTACAACAAATTGTTCATCATCTGAAGTGCCTTCTACCAGGACTGGAGGATCCTACTTGATGAAATGCTGCAAACTCAACATAGTAAGATAAAAGAGCATCTTCATTTGCCAACGTTTAAAGTCAATACCGAAAAACTTTTCGGGTTTTTATGTTGGTGCTATAGCTGAGCAGGAGTTGAACGGCTTGACGAGGCAGCAACACTCGTAATAGTAGCACACGTTCCTGCAACATTTCCATTAGTTTGGTTTTCATTCTTCATGTTTCTGTAGAGTTGGAAACAGAGCAGAACTTTGTTAAATCAGTGAAGTTTTGATATCTTCAAACTGAATACAAAACCGAACTTACAACACGTAACAATGGTGAAGTTTTTACATACTTCAAACCGTACATTTATTATTCCGGCAAAGTTTTTATATACTTTAAACCGGACAGAACAATTATTGGAGTAGAAAGCACGAATGCTTTAGTCTCCAAAGCAGTATACAAAATATAGATAATAGTTTAATATATATTTCAACACATAAATGTTAGTATTTAAAATTCCTTAAGCTTGTGAATGCTACTATGTTAAAACACAAAATCAGAAAGCTATTGGAAGAATAAAGAAAACTGGAAAACATTAAAAGAATAAGAAATATTCCGAGTCCATAATTTGCTTGTCCGTCCTTAAGGAATTTTAACCCCCTCACACGTTGCCAAGGTAATGGATTAAATCCTCCTGGGATGAAACGGAATAAACCTTCTTGCAACAGTGGCAATACAAACTGCAAGATACCAACGAACTCAAAGACCGGAGCAAAATCAAACTTACGAATTTGAGAGCGAGACTGCGAATTAGAATGCAGTATATTCAGAAATAAGGAAGTTTTGTAGTCTTTTAGTGTCTTAAAAAACGAAGCCATGCCTCATAATTTATAGGAAATTATTGGAAGAGGTGTGATGTTCGTTTTTTGGAAAAGGTGTCTGTTCTGGAAAGGTGTCTCGCCGCGGTCCTACAGTGGCTACGCCAGGACCGCGGCCAGAGTAACCTTCAGACAAGAATCTGCAACAGAGTTTTGGCGCGGTCCTACTGCGGTCATACCCGGACGGCGGCTGACATTTAATTAATTATTAAATAATTAATTAAATAAATTTTGTCCAAAAATAATCTTACCGATCAATTTGACAAATTCAAAGCCGACGCCGAAGCCGAGCCGAGCGACGACGACGCGAGGGTTCATTTTTTCAACTCCTTTAAAGAGCTTTAAGAAGTCATTCTATATATACACACACAAATGTAGTTGTCCCTCACCAATAAGGGACAAAGTACAAGACAAAATGCTCACTTCTTCAAATTTTTATTTTCCCTCCATTTCCAATTCACACTGTTATACTTTAAAGCCCAGTGGCTTAAAAGTCCAACACTATCTAACTAACAAGAAAGTCTATAATATTTCTTGATTAGGGTAATGTAGAATAGAAAGCCAGTGAAAGATAATTGTTGCAGTGGACTTATTCTGTATATGTACCTTACAACTTTCAATATCTAGCAACATTTATAAAGCCAAAACTCGCTAGTTCATAAGCCAAAAACCTATGTCCATCTATGAAAACATATCTCTAGTATTAGACACCATTTGTGTTCATAACATACTTCAAAACTTCAACTAGTACGTATTACTTTAATTTTGTTTTGATTTACCAAAGTTAGATAAAAATATAAATTTAAAAAATTCCATTTACCACATTATCTTTCCGTGAATTTAAAAATTAGACTTCAAAAATATCAAAATCCCGCTACAAAAAAGAGCAGCATACATTAAAGTAAATGATAGTGTTCACTTACCAATTCCGCATATTCAGTGTTCAATACGTCATATTCTAGAGTGAGATCCTGCAGTATGCTGCGCAATTAAACAAACAACATACAGGCGATTAATTAGAGCAGCACCAGAGAAGCAAACAACACAAAAATCTGAACAAAATCGAGTTAGTACAAAATTTTGTACTACTTACGAAGGGATTTGCTGGTGCATGTAGAGGACGAAACCTAAGATGTCAGTGACAAGATGGAATCTGATAGAGCTGTTGAGAGTATCTGAGATTGTTTCAATGTCTGTGAAACCTACTTCACTTTCTCCTTCGCCTTCCATCAGCTCTCTGTAGTCGTCTGATTTGGGTAATGTAAATTCAAATTAATACCTTAGCGCGCTGGTCCGAGTTTTGGCTCCGATTTTCCAATATATTCCCCACTTTATCTTTATTACTAAATTATTATTTTTCTCGAAAGGTTTGAAAAAAAATGTCCTTGGCATTTTGAAGTCAAGACAGGCTACATTACTTAGATGGTTATTCAACTATCATATATCATCTATCAAAGTCTTTTTATTTATGGAAAACTTTAATTCTAGTATTAAAAAAAATTTTGATCACCAAATACCTATTTTACCCTCTAAATTATCAACGTTTATCATCTTTTTAGTTTTTTAGCTTTTTAATATAATAAATTTTTTCTTTTTAATTTATATTATGAACTTATCTAGAATAAATAAATTTTATTTATAAATTAAAATATTATTTAAGCATATATAATGTTGGAACAATAAATTATTGAGCATAGTAAAAAGTTAATTAGAACAATTCATTTGTAATAAAATTTTGATAATAATTTAATAAAACTCAAAAATTTATTTACACAATGGAGAATGAAAGAAAATAGAAGTTTTGAAATATAAATTCCATGCACGTACTATAGAAAATAATTATTTATAATAAAGGTATTTTTGTAATATACATTACATATTCTTGAATATTATGCTCAATTATATTATTATTTCGACATTATATATACTAGAATTTTTTATTTTATTTTTAAATTAAAATATTTTTGTTCTATAGGTAAGTTCATAATGTTGATTAAACAGAGAAAAAAGCAAAAAACAAAAGATAAAAGGTGATAATTTAGAGGTAAAATATGCATTTGGCAATCAAAAGTTTGATAAATCTGGTCGAGTGACCTTCTGAGTGCTATATGCATAGTTGAGTGGCTTTCTTATTACAAATGAAAAAAAAGTTTTGAAAAGTTGAATGACCATATGCGTAATGAACCACCGGTAGCACTTATATCTTTTGTGAGTTTGTTGGAGTCCAAGATGGTCTGGCCCATAAGAAGACCATAGATCCACTTTGACTGGACCGAAAGTATTCATTTGTCTTGTATATATTTTGAGTAAACTTCATTTATAGTCATTCGGAAAAAAACTAATGACAATAAGTAGCCACAAAATAAATTATAGCCCAAAATCAATTACAAGGGCTAGCCTAAAATCACTACCACTTTTTCCCCTTCAAATTTTAAACTTTTCAACACCCTAACCTACTTTAATCCATGCCTTCCCCTTACTTTGCCACTTTTCAAACTCCCCTTTTATTTTACAGTTTTGTTAGTCGCGGGCATTAATTTTAAAAGGTAAAATACCTTAAAATCCCCCTAAATTTGACACAAATCATTAGTTAAGTCTTAAATTATTCGCGGTCTTAATTATCCCCCTCAACTTGACCTTCTAAGAGCCATTATCCCCTAAACAATAATGTGGCAAAGAGTGTGGGTGCACTCACCTGTCATCTGAAATTTTTCCTGTATATGTGCCATTTTTTTTTTGAAAAATAAAATATATTTTTATCTTTGTAAGTAAGTTACTTCTTCAATTAATTTTTTTGAATACAATTTATAATAAAACTTGGAAAGAACTACATTATCTAGGCTAAAAATATTGAACTTTTAGTTAATCTTTTTTTGAATTTGACCTGAAAATAAAGATTTATACAATTGAAATAAATAGTCAAGGCAACTAAAAGGTTATAAAAAATACATAGTTTGAAATTAATTATTTTGACTATAATTTTTTATATAGCTCTAAATTATGGTGCTCTAAAAATATAGTTTTTACATATTCACTTGAAAAAATAAAAATACACAATTGAAATAAATAGTCATTGCATCAAAAGAAGAAATAAAAAGAGTGTACAACTTCTTCAACTATGTATTTTTATTTCTTCAATTGTGTACATTTTCTTCAACTATAAAAAGAGCATACTCTTTTTATTTCTTCTTTTGGTGCAATGATTATTTATTTTTAAATATGTATTTTTAGTTTTCAACTAAAATCTGTATATTTTTAAAGCACCATAATTTAGATATTCATAAAAAATTATAACCAAAATACAAAGTATGTATTTTTATAACTTTTTAGATGTCTTGACTATTTATTTTAATTGTATAAATCTTTATTTTCGGGTCAAATTCAAAAACAAATTAACTTTATTATTTTTAGCCTAATAAAAAAATTTAGCCTAAATAATGTAGTTCTATCCAAGTTTTATCATAAATTGTATTCGAAAAAAATTATCCAAAAAATAACATACTTAAAAAGGTAAAAGTATATTTTATTTTTCAAAAAGAAATCACATATATAAGGAAAAATCTACGTGGCAGGCAAGTGCACCTGCACTCTTTGTCACATCAGCATCTAGGAGGGTAATGGCTCTCAAAAGGCAAAGTTGAGGGGGTAATTAAGACCACGAATAATTTAAGAATGTAACAAATAATCTATGTCAAGTTTAGGGGGCTTTTAAGGTATTTTGCCATTTTAAAATGAGTTTTTTTCCCACTTGGCACTTGAAAGCTACTCCTATCTTGTTTTTATTTTTATCGCTACTTAATTATTGTTCACTTTCGTAAATTGCAGTTCACAAAATAGTGTAGAAATTTTCATGACGGAGCAATGACGAGTTCCTTTAATGTGATTATGATGTTTCAAATAATCATGTGTTAGGCTTTTTGGTTCAACAATTCTTCAACAATGAAAATATGACCTATTTTATTTGCTTTTATCTTGAATTTTGATGGATATGTTATATACTCACATCTGAAGGTGTTGATTCTACCAGTCAGGTGACAAACTTGACTTTACTGACTACCAGCAAAAGCTTTTTAACATGGATTTTTTAATAAGAGAAATTGGTCAAATTTATCCTAGAAATATGCAAAGTAATTTCAAATTTTGCTCTGAAAATCGAATAACAAAAATAGAAACGCACTTAAATTAATTTTGGAATAACAAGTCTATTGAATATAAATTATGTAGAGACAGTCTACTTTGTATAATTTGTGTATAGTGATAATCTATTTTGTATATATTTTGTAAGAGTGGCAGTGGATTTTTTAAGTGTCAATATACAAAATATATACAAAATAAACTTTCACGATTAAGTGTGATGACCCAAAGAGTCGTCACTTATTTTGAAAGTAAATTTTATATCTGAGGCCTTAAAAACCTCTTATTGTCTCACCTAGATTAGTGTGCATAGTCCGGGCACGTTTTCGGAAAGCTTTTATGTGAAATCTAAGTAAAATAAGGAAATTGAGCTTTAAATTTGACTTTGGTCAATATTCTAAGTAAACATATCCGAACCAATTCGGCGGTCTCGTAGGATCCGTAGTGAAATATGGGACTTGGGCATATGCCCGGAATCGAATTCCGAGGTCCCAAGCCCGAGAAAAGAATTTTTAAAGAAAATTATTTACTGAAAATATAAAGGGCTTTTAGAAGTGAATTGATGTAATTTCTTGACGGTATCGGGCCTGTATCTTGATTACGAAGCCAGGAACATGTTTAAAATAATAATTTGATAGAGTCTATGGAATTTGGTAAGAATCGGAGTTCGTTTAGTATAACGCGGACCTGTAGTCGAGAAAAAAATATTTTAATGTTCTTAAGTGGTTTCATGAAATTGAGGTTTAATTCATAATTGTTAATATTATTTTGATAATTTGATCGCACGAGCAAGTCCGTATGATATTTTGAGACTTACTTGCATGAATTGTTTGAAGTCCCAGGGGCTCAGGTGAGCTTTGGGCTTGGTGACATGACACATCACTATAGGCCTAAGCCACAACTTGCACAATACGCACACCAATAAGCAACAGTCCGAACATACTCAAATCATGAAAATGACTCAAATGAAAGAGCTGCACCTCAAGATCACCAGCACCGCCACAACACAAGGCTGAGAACCCGTCTCACATCATAGAAATAGAATATACGAATCTAACCCGCAAGGTCATATCTTTACATAGCTTCGCTGCAAATGCGCGATCCTATCCAAACATTGCTCTGCATGTAACACCTCCAGTCACTATGCTCGAAATCGAAAACCACGCACAATTTGATGTCTTGAACCAAAGCAAAACATCACACCTATAGTGAAGCAAATAACATACACCACTCAAACTCGAAAGGACAAAACCAATACGCCATTCCCTGGGCAACACCCAATTACTTTTCCCGCTCGACTTCCACTATGAGACCCCAATAGAACCACACCATATGTGCCTATAACCAACAACTCATAACACCTCGCAACACAGAAAGGTAGCTCATAAATCTCCTAGATTACCAACAAGCTCAATAACAATCGAATCCACACATCCCTCCATAGTACAATTCAGAGCCCGCCAAGCCGACTCAAGCTAGAACAGCATCCACATTGGCCTGCCAATGAACTCCTTATCAAGAAAATCTGAAGTTATTCCTTCCACTCCTATAACTATGCATGTGTCATACGATACGGTGCCCGGCATTGAATCAAGACGGAAATCAACAACCTTGCCGGGTGACATGCCCGACCACAAGAAACACATCCGAAAATCCCTCACCACCAGAACAAAAACAAAGGTAGAAGCCTCTGCACTGACATCCATCACGAAGGCCCAAATAAGAAAGACAATCCTTCCCAAACATCCGCTGGGTCTTCAAAATATAAAACCACTCTACTAGGACATAATCCGTCGCACCTTGCCACTCAACCTGTGGCATTTCGGCATAGCCAATAGCACCTCTTTAGTGCAATAACCCAGAATAACCCAACACTGAGACAACTAGTCCGAGCTCGATATCACTTCCAAATCTAACATACCATGCAACAAAAGATTCGCTCGGGTCTCCAAACCCCGATAGTCACTAAAAAGTACCGATAAACACGATCTACGACCACAACATAGCCTGAATATGAGAACTTCTCGTCTCCAAATCCATATGGCACATGCATCACCATATCCGATCCCAATTTTGGTGTCTGAATACATGCCACACCTCTAATACCCAATCATTCCACGAGAGACACTCTAAAATTCTTCTGTGCCACCAAGAAAACTCGCTAACCTTAACCACCAAGCAAACTCCCTTTCAGAACTGAACCTTAACCGTACACATGCTATCTCAATCCTCCACACATACTGCACATACCATACCATCCTAGGATAACCTGAGAACTTCATATCCCTTCCGGGCCACAAGCAACTATGCACTAAATCAACTAAGAACTTTCCGTTGATCCCATCTAGAAGAAAAATACTATACATCCCAAGCTCCTCATACTCATAGAAAATATACATCTATAACCGGGGCGGAAAGCCATCAAGAACTTTCTGAATTTCATTTGCACAAACTAAACCGTCAGGACTGAATCTTTCTAACTCAACCAAGCTATGCAGGCCACTAAAACCCAAGAGCGTTGTCGCTAAGCACCTGTATAAACTCACTACCTCATAGGCATCCAAAGAACTAACCATATTCTTACCAAACCAATGCAGGCCACTATGAAGCTATCGCATCTATCCGAGTTCCCTTCTGACTTTCCTTCAACTTGATACTTCTTCTTGATATGACATAACAATTTCTCAACCCCAGACTTCTCACACGAGATCCAAGCAGCAAACCACACCGTCTAAGACTCATAAGCCACTGAATACTCTCTTAAATATCCCTAAAAGCACCACCTTGAAAATACTTTCTCTGAAGACACTTCCTACGAATCTAAATTTGTTACCTTTACCTTCCTGATATTAATACTTAATATCCCACAATTTATAGAAAATACCACAAGTCTTGACATATTCCAACGAAAACTCAATTTCTAACCACATATGCAACTTTAAAATATCCAATTATTATATACAAAATCTTGAACACATTAGAGCCATTCTCGCAACTCATCCACCCTAATCAAACCGCAGTTAGCCCGATTAAAAGAACCGAACAACATGTGCCTCATCAGCACTTCAGACACTACAGGATGCAACCTCATCCCAATATAACCAAGCCACTTCCTGCTCTATGCACCGACCATCCTTTACTAACAACAACTCCTGACATTGTGTGATTCTCACACCTATGAAGCATAATATAACCTCCGTCAAAATTTTCCTTTACTCGAGCCATTTCTAGGTCTCAACCCCCGTAGGACATAACTGATTCACTCGAATGTCTCAAACTGGTACCGACATAGCACATAACCATGCAATCAACTAATTAATAGAAGACTCCCCCATTTGGCTCGAAGCCATAGATCAACACATACTCAATAACTCATAACGCACATACTTTATTGATGCCATAATACCATAGCGAGATTAAACTCAAATCCTTTATAAGCTTGTGAAAACATAGATAATCTAGTACTTTAAATTCTGAAAATCTCGCACTCACTCTCGCAACAGTTAATCCCACTCTCTTAAGTGACCCAAAATTCAAATTTCAACACTTATGTTTCACTTGTACATGAGATCTTCTAACAGCCACACAAGGATCACACAACCCCAGAACACTTCACATGAGATACCTACCTGCCTTGTCTCTAATTAACTTTTACGTGTACCTTCCACTGTCACAAACATTACATAGTGACTTAGCCTTCCTGAGTCTAAACTCATACCGCAATATGAAATTTGCTTCTCTCCCAACTAGGAAACATGGAAAGATCCTCCGCACACCCATAACTCATCACTTCCAATTCATAAGAATACATCTTGCAGTCACAACATGCCCCTCACATAGTCATGTAGCCGTCACTTCCACTAATAGGGAAACTACCGAACATATCAATTCAAAGACACTTTCTCATATAATTGGCACCTCGGTGCTTAAGCTATAGGCAAAGATCTGGTCTCAAATCCTCCAGACTGGCCTAACACCAACTCACAGAGATCACATCTCACCCCCTCAATCAGGGAATCACGATCCATTGATGCACATCTGATACTGAGTGCTCATGCGCGCATACAAACACATGGAAGGAATTTCAAGATGAATCAAAGAACGCACGACAAGAATTCAAGAATGTGATGTTTTTCCTAAAGGTTCTGCAGCCTATCGAGTATAAACACAGACGTCTCGGTACCAATCCACAAGACTCTACTAAACTCGCTCATGACTCGTGAGACCTATATAACCTAGGCTCTGATACCAAATTGTCATGGCCCCAAACCGAACTCGGTTGTGATAGCGTCTCTCGTGAAGACGAGGCTAGCTGACAGAATTCCCAAATTCAATTCAATCAATTCAAATGAGTCAGTTTAGTGCCCTTTTCAAATAATAAAATGTTTTATAATATGAGTTTAAATAAACACTACAAAAATAAATACAGCCCGACATCGGGGTGCCACAAGTCACGAGCGTCTACTAGGGTCTAAATACAGCTGAAGATTCTAAAATGTACTGAGTACATATAAAAGTAAAGATGGAGAAAAATAGTGTTGTGAACGATGGAAGCTATCTTGTTAAACTCTGATTACTGTGCCTTTAATCATCCAATACCCGCTACCGGGTTCAGAAATACCTGAATCTGCACACAAACTGCAAGAAGTAAAGTGAGTACTCCAACTTAGTGAGTAACAAAGGTAAATAAGAACTGAGCAATGAGAAATCACGTAAAGCAAATCAACATGTTGTATAGAAGCAGTATAAAACCTTTTGAGAAAAAGTAATGAAGCTGTGAAATCTTTTAGAAACATCTTAGCTCAATTTAAACTTCTTTGAAAATAACTTTTTCAACGGTTACACTAGTGAACGCAAAACAGTTAGTGCAGATAAGCACAAAAATCCGCCCCCGGGCACAATTACCATAGTATAAAAGGTAAAATGACAAGTAAATATGAAAGATGAACACACATAGGTTCTCCCATCAGGCTCATGTCAGCAACTCCGCCCCTCGGGCAATATCTCAGAACAATACCAGCCCTTTTGGGAAATCACATAGAACGGTACCAGCCTCTCAGGCAATCACATAGAACAATATCAGCCCCTCGGGCTATAACCCACATCACAATGGGTACCCGTGCTCACTAGGGGTGTACAGACTCCGGGAGAGTCCCCTTACGGGCCAAGCGCAATATCAATCCATCTCGTGGCATCAAATCTAGGCCATAAGCCTCATATCAGTCAAGTCATCTCGTGGTGTACGCATCTCAGGCCCTCGGCCTCATAAACAGTATCAACAAGCCACATTGTGGCGTATATATCTCAGGCCCTCAGCCTAAAATCGTTACCAGTATTTCCTCACAACTAGGCCTTCGGCCTAAAATCATTACCAGTGTTTCTCACAACTAGGACCTCGGTCTTACTTAGTAAAAAATACTCACAAGCCCCCCGGGCATTAATAAAATTGTATTTCTCAACCCAAAACATCATTTCAAATATCATTTAAGTCTCAAAACATAGTAGAAATGGGTGAGTAGTAAATCGGTGGAAATTAACATGACTGGGTTCAATTAATAAGTCAAAAACAATGAGGGAATAGTTATAAAATATCCTGGAGGGTTCAAATAGTTGGCACGAGGCCCAAATATGGCAACCATCCCAAATCGTAATGATAACAAATAAGTTTTAGCCGAATATGCAGTAAAATCATCAATGGGACGGACCAAGCCACAATCCCCAATAGTAAACTACCCCACGCTCGTCATCAAGTGTGTTCCTTACCTCAATATAGCACTACGATGTACAAATCTGGGATTTCAAACCCTTAGAACATCATTTACAATCATTACTCACCTCGAGCCGGTCCAAACTCTAGCCCGCGATGCCTTGCCCGCACGAATAGACCTCAGATGCTCCAACTCTAGCCACAATCAGTACAAAATCATTAAAATACACCAATGAAATTAATCCCACTCGAAAACATCCAAATTAATATCAAAATCCCAAAATTTCTCAAACCCGACCCCATGGCCCACGACTAGTTACTCGATAAAATTAACATCAATGGAATCCTCATCCTCTCACGAGTTGATACATAATAATAACATCAAACTCCATCCACAAATGGCCATTAAATTCCCAAATTTTAGGTCTCCAATTTCAAGCCCTAGTTCTTCAATTTTAGGTTGAGATTTTATGATTTTCTAGGTGAAATTCACATAAGAATCGAGTATTGAGTTCAAAAATCTTATCTCCAAGCATTTTCCCATTGAATCCTCTTCAATATCCTTCAAAAAGTTCCAAAAATGATCAACTATGGATGAAATAAGCCTCAAAATCGCTGACAAGACGAGCTTAAAAACATTCTGCCCAGGCAAGATTCCTTTTATGCGATCGCGGGAAAAACATCGCGATCGCGAAGCGCAAAAACTCAGCTCTCAGATTTAACCCTCTGTGAGCGTAACAATATCCATGCGAATGCAATACACTGCCATAAGAATCTATGCGATCGCGGGCAACCCTCCTCGTTCCCGATGAACAAAATCCAACTAAGACCTAAGATCCACCTTACTCTATGCGAACGCGACCTTCCCTACGCGTCCGAGATCAACAATTTCACCCCTACTATACGATCGCTTATTTGCTTATGCAAATGCGAAGAAAAATTGAGCTGCTCCTTCCAAAGCTTCTATGCAATCACAAGAGAACCTATGTGATCGCAATGAAAAAAATGTCTACAACTGAAACCTGCAAATTCTGCAACTCTCAAAACATGAAATTTATCTGCTTCACCTATCGAAACTCAATCGAGGCACTCAGAACCTCAATTAAACATGCCAACATATCCCATAACATCATTCTAACTTGTTCCAACCTTCTAAACACTCAAAAATATCAAAATACCAAATTTGCATCGGATTCAAGCCTAAGAATCTCAAAATCTTCTAGATTACGCTTTTGCACACAAATACCAAATGACATGAAAGAACTACTACAACTTCTGAAATTTCATTCCGACCTCTATATCAAAATCTCACCTATCAACCGGAAATGTTAAAATCTCAATTTCGCCAATTCAAGCATAAACCTTCCACGGACCTCCAAAATGCATTTCGATCATGCTCCTAAGGCCCAAATCACCTAAAGAAGCTAACCAAATCATAAAATCTTCAATCCAAGCTCATACACAAATAGGTCAAATCTTTCAAATTTTAAGCTTTAATTGAGAACTGTTCTTCCAAATTCATTCCGATTATCCTGAAAACTAAAACCAACGATTTACATAAGTCGTAATGTATCACATGGAGCAAGTCATGCCTGAGATTTGGCAATAAAAGTGCAAAAGCTCCAAACGACCGGTCGGGTCGTTACACTATGCTTACTGAACCTTAATTTTTTTCTTATTAGTCATGTACCAATTTTTCTTGCCTTATATGATACCAGCTCTTACTGCTTGAATTGATTCCCTTAACTTAAGGTGGTACTTGCCTTTATTTTATGACTGACTGATTCTGAGTTCCTTATTTACCATGCTATTATATTCATACCTTATTTACTACCTGTTTTTAAACTACAAGTACTCTAGTCTTTCATTAGCACAACACATGAACACTTGGGTTCAAAACTATCTCTCATACTAAAAAAATCTCTGCTCTCTCTTGTTCTCTTTGCCACTGTTAGCCGGATGCAAGCCAAGGCTAACTATTTGTGCTCTCTTGTTCTTTCATTCTGCTTACTCTCCTCTTCATTGGTATGTCCTAGATTCAATGCAAAGTTCCCAACAACAATATGCTTATCCTATTATTCAGTTTCACTTGTTTCTAGTTTGCTTCTATTTGTGGTTCTGTTGTGAAACTTGTAGTTAAGATTTACATTATCAGCAAGTTATTATGCCTTCCCCTTCCCTTTAGATCAGTATACTCCCCTTTATGTGTGTTTCTGATCATTTCTTACCAACTATCTCTTACTTGTTGTGTACTCACCATCCGATATCCCATGAATTCCCAAATCCCTATCACCCATTTATGTGGTTGTGTTCTTCATATCTGATTTTCTGACTATGCCAGTGCCAGCTGTTTTTGAGCATGTCAAATCCAGTCCTAGACTTTTGCTGGGTTATACGTTTGTACTCAAATGCTCTGTGTGTCCCCAAACCCCTTGACCCCTGTGTGTGACTACTGAATTTACTTGTTTTTATGAACTAGTTGTGTATGATCTTATCCTAAGTTGATTGAACTTTGTTAACTACTCCAACCTCTTTTTCGAGCAATCTCTATTGCTTTACAGAAGTACTTTCGAAATGGACTTTTGTTAAATACAGTTTCTTACTAAAACCTTTTCAACTTGTGTCCATCACTTCTCATTCTACTCTTAGTCAATAAGTTTTGTCCCCTCTAGTACGTATACTGCCTTGGGATCCTTTTGAGAACCCTATGAACTCTGGTATACTGAGGCTGGACCTTCCCCACTACACTAGTTCAATTCTTGGTTGCTAAGTCTAGGTGTAAGAACTGCCCGGGATCCTTGAGATCCTTAGGGAACTTTGATGCACCTAGACTTTGATTTATCTGTGTAATTGAGGCTTATAAGACCATTGGAGGCTTTGGAAAACCTGGGCCTAATTGAAGGCTCCCTATAGAAAAGCTTCTTGATTTTATATTTTACTTATGTAATTCATTCATTTGCTTGTAATAATATGTAAACAGATATTTGGGGTATTAAGTAAAAAAGGGTGGGTAGATGCATACTTTATGGGGTAATACGGGTAGAAATCCTGCTCTTACGACCTTACTTTTAAAGTTCGTCTGCTCTACTCAATAGAAAACATGCTGATAGGGTTTCACTGTTTAATTTGATTGTTTTGCCTAAATAGAAAACATGCTCATACGATTTCACTCTTTAATCTGATTGCTTCGCCTAAATAGAAAACATGCTCAGAGGTTTTACTCTTTAATCTTATTGTTTGCTCATCAAGTAGAAACAATGTCTATAAAGTTTTACATCATGTCACATTTAGAAACTATGTTTATAGGTCCCAAACAATCATATCTTAAAATCAGTTTAATAATAGACGGCATGCCTATAGGACCTGATCCAATTTCAGTTACAACGAGTATTTATGTATGTTTCTATAATTCAAATCGTTAACAATCAGTAATGTGCCTAGATATCATGCCTATTGGGTTCCCTACTCGCAATTCTGTCTAATTTAGTCTAATTATCAACTTAATCACACTAGTTGATTTCTGATTTGGTTTTATTAAGTATTAAGTATTTGCTGAACCAAGTTCCTTCAAACTGTCTCCATTAGATATCATGCTGATAGGTGTTAAGGGGATCCATTTCAAAACCTTATTTGTTTCTGCATTAATATAGATAATCAATATTCTGCGTATAGGCAAGCTTTTAGGGCATTTTCAAAATTGCATTCTTAAAATTGTCTCTGTTGCTCAATGTTTTCTGATCCTAACAGGATTTTAAAAGAGTCCCTAGGCAACCACGAGGATGTAAATTCTGGGTCTAAAAAGGGTTGTATTTTTCTACATATTCATTTAGATATCCTGCTTTAGGATATTTATTAATAAAAGACATTAATTGTTCTTGAGTCGTGCTGCTTATGTATTTGTTTGAGGAGGAAACTCTGAGCCTCTTAATTGCTCCCTTTATATGTGAAAGTCCTAAATGCTTTTTACTGTCGCCTTAGAATTTTTTGCCTTATAAAACATTAGGGGTACGTCTAGAACCATCTATAAGAAGAGTTCCTAACTCCCTTCGGGACCATTGGAAGGGATGGTTAGCAGCATGCAATAGGAGTTATTGACCAAACACTCGCTTTGCATGACCAATAAGAGGATGGGAAGGGTAGACATAGGATATGAAGACTACGCGTTAATGTCACGTGTAGCCCCTCATTCAGGAGTGTTTACCATACATTGCATGGTGTGATCTTATAGGATAACCAACCTAGGACCCCTCTTTACCAAATCCTTTCTTTATTTAAACCTTTATTTCGCAATTTTTTAAACCTTTATCTTACTACTTGGATTATCCAACGTGTCTTACTTCCAACCTGCTTGGTTCAACTGCTTACTTGTAATGGACTAATTTGTGAAGTTCGACTGGAACCCACAGTTGTCGACCAAGAGGGGTGCCTAACACCTTCCCCTCGAGGTTACTTTGAGACCTTACCCTAATCTCTGGTAATGCAAACTAACCCAAGATTTAAATGCTCTAGGTGCCCTAATGCACCATAATTCGTTAGATGATGATTATTAAAATACCCAATTCCCAAATGAAAATGAGTCATTACACCCCATGAATGTCGAAACCCGGACCTCCTCCCGTCAAAAAGGAAGGAAAAAAGGAGGGCACAAAACATGGCGACTCTGGGATATATTTAGGTTCTTACCATAACAAACCTGTATTTTACGAATTAGTCCAAGCATGCGTATCCCGTACCCTACTACCTTATTTGGATTTAACTGCCTATTTTTCAAGCATTTATGATTTCTTCATTGCTCGGAAACTGACTTGTCTCTTTGTTTTCTTCTTCCTGTAACTGTCTTTCAATCATTTAAATACTCTATTTATTTTTTCTACGTGAAAACACTTGACTACATGTTATTAATTGTTGCATAAATCATGCTCAGCAACATATTCCACTTGTGCGTCTCAAATCCTATAGCAACGCTTTAATAAGTGGTTGTGCTCTTCTTATTTATTACCCTTAAATTCGAAAAGGGTTATTTGTGGTAAAACCAGTCGATCAGCGGTGCAGTCGATGATTGCGTGCCTTTCCCCTCAAGTTTTCCGCTTGAGAGTGTTAGTCTAAAACCCCATAGAAACCTTACTCTGTTTAAATTGTGCGTGCATCATGGTCAAACCTAGTCAGATCAGTTATGTTGTCCACATAATGATCCATTAAGATAAGCCTTATCCAAAGTCCATCGGGTTTTCCGTAATCCCATCGAACGCAACCACGTTTTGTGCATTAATTTGGAGAATTAAATGTCGATATGCTGATCATAAATGCATAAATAGTCATGTCTGGCCGGAGTGAGGTCTAACCCTATTGTTTTGCATAAAACAAGGTACTAGGTCCCCAGATTCGGTATGGTTAGCAACATCCCTCCATTATTTCTAGTTTGGTGGGAGGGTCTTTCCTCAAGTGACAAGAAGAATGTGAAAAAGTACTTGGGTAACTTGCCTTCCCTACTAGATATTGAGCGAAACAACAAATTGATCGAGGCTGCCACCTTATTTTGGGATAGCGAAAGAGTTGTGTTCCATTTTGGTGACATAGAGATGACATTGCTTCTAGAGGAAATAGGAGGACTTGCAGGATTGACTTGGGACACTCTTGGGCTTTTGGTGCCAAAAAGAACAGTACGAGCAGGGGATTTTTAAAGATGATGGGGCTGAAAAAGAATGTCGACCTAGTGTGCTTAATGGACTCCTACATACCTTTCGAATATCTGTACGAGAGGTGTGGCCATAGCAAGTCTTTTCGCACTTACCATGATGAGATCGCCCTCACTTCACTAGGTCACATCCACCATAGAGTGTTCGTGTTCATTATGTACTTTCTAGGGCTGATAGTGTTCCCAATGAAAAAGGGAAGAATCCACATTAGGTTGGCCATGGTCGCCAGAACTCTGATGGAAGGGATTAATAGATAGATATACACCATAGTCCCCATGATCATAGCTTGACATCTACAGGGCTCTGGAGCGCTGTCACAGAGGGGTCAAGCATTTTGAGGGTTGTGATTTATTGTTGTAGTTATGGTTGTTGGAGCATCTCCAAAAGGTTCGTTATCATCAAGAATTTCCGCAAAGGGATAGGAACGATCATATTGCCTTCCATCACCCTAAGAACATGATCTACATTCGGACAGATTTGCTCAACCAGAAAGTACCAACAAATTGATAGAGTTCTTTGACAATCTGACCGAGGGACAGGTGCAGTGGATGGTTGAATGGTTCCCAATAGACTATTTTATTATCAACTCCAGGAATGCTCCACACTTGGTGTTGATCGGGTTAAGAGGGATATATCTATATGTACCTATGCGAGTTTTGAGGCAAGCAAGGAGAAAATAGGTTGTACAAGGGTCATTAAGACGAGTCATTTCAGGGTGAATTTCCACGTCAACGACATACCTCACAACTTACAATCTCAACACATTTGGCACTGCAAAATCATTGTGGAGAAAAACACTATAAGCCAGAAATATATCATGTGGGTACGAGCCTCTCTAACCATAATGGTTGGAGGAAAATTTGAAAGGAGCGGCGACATTGGGGGCTGGTCGAGGGAACATAATCATAGATGAGAAATCTGAAGCCCAAGTCAAATACAACAGGCTGCACAAGAGGGTCCACGACTCTCAGAATGAGCATCGAGAAATACATGAGAGGAATGCGAGGTGGATTGGGGAATGGAAAGAGATGGCAGTCACTTCCAATGAGAAACTAGAATATATGGAGCGAGGAATAGTGGAGCTGGAGGGAAAAGTCTTAATGAGGATTGAATACTGCCAGAATGCTAAGGGAGGACATATGGCCCGAGCCTACTTGCTGATAGGACTATGCGAGCTCGGAGATCTCTTTGATGGAGTCCGGAAGATCGAATCCGGGGAATGTCCTTCTAGGACCAAATAGATTAGATTTACCTGCTTCTCTTAAAATGTAATAAGGTCAAGTGCCAGTAGCAACTCGTTTTATTATGTTAGTGTTGTTTTTGGATTCGTCTACTTTTATATTATGAAATGAAGCTTTTTTGGCATTTTAAGTTCTCCAAAATTATTTGTCGCTAGAACTACCTCGGGCGAGGCTCCCAAATTAGGATACGAGTTTATATTTCACAATATGTTTTTAAATACTGTAAACATTTCAGAATCTTCACTAACTTGTTACCTTTTTGTTTTTGCTTATTTTTATTATTATTCCCATCTTCTTAGGTTGGTTCATCTATACTGGCCTCATCAGCATATCATACTAGATCTAGAGGCCCTCCACCTCCTCCTCCTCCAACCAACACAAAAAGCAGATGGAAAGCAAAGATGGATGACATAAGTGGAATACGAAAGGAAAAAAATGAGAATGCAGAAACTTCCGACGGCTGCAGTACTCCTGCCCCAAATGACCTGGTTTTGAGACTGGAACAAAAGATACCAGAACTGCAAGGAGAACTTGAGCAGGTCCATAATTTGGAAAATATGTCACTCACCCTCAATGTCCCTGATATCCACCAAAATAACATAAAGAACCCAACACCTACTCAGAACATACAAAACCAATAGCCACAAAATCATACCATACCAAATCAATACGCAACTCCACCCTAAAACATCAATCCGCTGCCAGTACCAACTTCATCACAACATCATCTTCAATCAATCCCGTACCCACAAACCACCACTTACCACACTCCCCAAAATACACCACCACTCATTCGGATAAACAATACTCCACCAATGACCATCACTATACCCAAGTCCTTGGCACCCATCAGAGCAACCCCATATACGTGTAAACTATACCATATTCTACCCAACCAATCTCTTGTGCACTGGAATCCTCCGAAAGGGACCTGCTCATTAAGAATGTGGCTGAAGAACTTAAGAAGTTAAAAGCCGAGTTCAAGGTGTTGAAGAAGATAGAGGAATATAAAGTTTGAACTATGAAGATCTGTGCATACAACCCCATGTGAATTGCTAGATGGGTACAAACCTCTCAAGTTCAAAATTTTCGATGGTACAGGTGATACCAAGGTTTACCTAAGGACTTACTGTGACAAGTTTTTCGGGGTTGCAAAAAATGAAAAGATTCGAATGAAGCTCTTTATGAGGAGCATTACTGGGGACGCTTTGTCTTGGTATATCAGCCAGAATCCCAAGAAATGGTCTAATTGAGTAATAATGGTATCAGATTTCATAGACCAATTTAGGTTCAACACAAAAAATGCACCTAATGTCTTATACATTCAGAATCTAAAAAAAAGAAACCTACTGAGACTTTTAATGAATATGCTACTCGTTGGAGGTCAGAAGCCGCCAAGGTTAGGCCCACTCTGGACGAAGAACAGATGAATAAATTCTTCGTCAAGCATAGGATCCACAATATTATGAGAGACTGATGATCATTAAAAATCACAAATTCTCTAATATCATCAAGCTCGAGAAAAGGATCGAGGAAGGAATCAAGAGCAGAATGGTAACGAATTTCGAGGCACTACAATCAGGTGGCATATCAAATAAGAGAGATGTTAGGGCAATAATAGTGGCCCAGGGCTCAAAAACTCCACTCATATATCAAACACCTCCACCTCCATATCAAACACCTCCACCCACATATCAAACACCTCCACCCACATACCAAGCATCACTACCTACATATCAACCTTTATCTCCCAAATATTCCCAACCAGCCACTGTTCATCACATATATAATTCCCAACCATCCCACTTCCAATCACCACCAACTCACCAAAATTATCCAAGGCCAAGACCCAACTTCGACGGCAAGCCACCCAAACAATACAGCGCCATTGCTGAGCCCTTCGAACAATTGTATGAAAGGTTAAATGTCGTAGGTTACGTCACTCTTGTCCAATATGGCACTAGAAAATCCATCCCAATGGGTCAATCTGAACAAAACCTATACATACCACTCCGGTATAAAAAGGCATACCACTGCCGAGTGCCGAACATTGAAGGATAAGATCTAGACACTCATTGACAAAAAGGTCATACAAGCTAAGGAAGTCGCACCTAATGTTCGCAACAATACCCTCCCTGACCATAGAGGTGACGGTGTACATGTTATAGAAACAAATGAAAAATGGGACCCTAAGGGGTAAATCGGGCTAATTTGAGAAGGCGATGACTTTAAGGTTGTAGTCACATTTACTCTAATTATTGTTCAGACTCATGCACCAACTAATGTTGTGGTGACTGCATCAGTTCCATTCGAGGAAGAAGTAGCTCCGCCCGCAGCCACTTTCGCTCCATTTGAATTAGAAGTGGTAACACCTTTTACTGTGACAGTGCTAACCACACCCCCATTCAACTCAAAAGCAATACCCCTGGAGTATATTGCCGAGACTCAGCAAAAAAGGAAGACTAAGATAGAGGAATTTGATGCCGCACAAAGGATGACTAGAATTGGAAGGGTCTATACACCTGCACATTTGGGAGGATCACGTAAGGATGCCGCTGCTAGGTAGTACATCATTAAGACAGGGCCGGATGACTTTTGGAGGAAAGTACGGGTGAAAGAGTATTCTGTTGTTGACCATATGAACAAAGTCCCTACTTAGATATCGATCCTGTCATTATTACAGAATTCATAGGCACACAATAACGCCTTGATGAAAGTAATGAGCAAGGCTTATGTACCCAATAATATCACTGGGGGAGAAATAGCCAACATGGGCAGTCAAGATTATCTTCCATAATCAACCACGAAGATGAGCTGCCACCCGAAGGTCTTAATCAATATCGAGCACTGCATATTATGGTACAATTTGAAGACAAGTTCATTGGCAAGGGTCCTAGTTGATGGAGGTTTGAGTATAAATATTTGTCCACTAGATACCCTGAAAAGGTTGGACAAAGTTTTCCATGAAATACTGACTAGAAGCATGAATGTGAAAGCATTCGACGGGTCCAAAGGGCCACGATCGGGGAAATCAACCTTTGCTTGCAGATGGGACCAACTTGGTTCGATGTTGAATTGCAAGTGCTTGACATACCAGCTTCACATAATCTTTTGTTGGGCCACTCATAGATCCATGCCGCTGGAGCCATACCCTCCACACTATATCAAGCCGTAAAATTCGAATGGAACTTCCAGGAGGTAATCATTCATGCAAATAGGAGTAATCCCATCTACACTACCCAAACCATCTCGGCCATTGGACATAGAAGAAGGCTAGGATGGGAAACCTATCATCAGATTGAACGGGTCAATGTCATCAAGAAGGATAAGTAGTGGAGTAACAAAATAAAAAAGCATACTATTATGGTATGGATATGAACCCGACAAAGGGTTGGGAAAGAACCTCCAGGGTATCACCAAGCCAATACGGTTGAAAAATCACGGTACCACCTTCGGGATCGGATACCAGTATACATAGCAAGAGTATAATAATTGGTAGCCTCTGTGGTGTGTACCTTATTACCTTCTTGAGCAACCGGTACCACGTCTGGAACAAGCTTTCCATCAGGCTGACACAATATGGTGAACCGTAGAAGAAGAATAACTAGCTGGACTGAAGGATCTATTTTTAAAATACGGGGACATGAATTGTTGTGCCATAATTGAGAAGGAGGAGGAAGAACGCCTCACCATTCAGACTGTGGCAAAGGGATCCGTTCTCAGAAACAGGACCGCCGCACCATCCCGAGCTCCCCGGGTCCATGAGTAGCTTGGCAGAATTTATAGCCATTCTAGGCATTTTTTAAATTTCCAGAAATTCTGTTTTAAGATTTCTTTGCTTCAAAATAAATGTTCGATCCACCAAGACAAGCTTTGTTTGAACAATTTTCTCAGTTTCAATCAAATGCAGTTGTCCTTTATCATTATTCATTACTATTGTTATACTTTTTTCTACAGTGTTATTATTATTTTTCTTGATGAACCAGTGACTGTGACATGTTATGAGGCAATGCAACATGAGAATAGTGATTCAGAAGAGGAAGATTAGATACCCAAGGAAATTATTACAGAAGTTGAGAATTTTGAGAACAAGCCTAAATCCAACTTGCACGAAACATAAGCAGTAAATTTGGGAGACGCCGAGACCGTCAAAGAGACCCGCATCAGCATTCACTTGTCGCCAACAGAGAAAGAAGAATACATTCATTTTCTAAAGGTATGATGATATGACCGATTTGAGCACATCTATAGTGGCTCACAAGTTGCCTACTAACCCCATGTGTCCGCCAGTCAAGCAGAAACACAAAAAATTCAAACCAAAAATGAGTTTGAAAATCAGGGAGGAAGTTACCAAGCAGATCAAAGCCAAGGTTCTCAGGGTGGTTGAGTACCAAACCTGGTTAGCTAACATTTTGCCAGTTCTGAAGAGAGACGGGAAGGTTCGAGTATGTGTTGATTATCGAGATTTAAACAGATCAAATCCCAAAAATGACTTCCCATTGCCAAATATACATATCTTAATCGATAACTGCGCCAAGCATGATCCTTTGTAGATTACTTTGCAGGTTATCACCAGATCTATATGGATGAAGAAGATGCCGAGAAGATAGCTTTTATTATGGCTTGGGGTGTATACTGTTAAAAGATGATGCCATTTGATCTAAAGAATTATGGGGCTACTTACATGAGGGCCATGACAACCAGACTCCATGATATGATACACAAGGAAATAGAGGTATATATGGATGACGTCATTATCAAATCCAAAAGGGCCGAAGATCACATAGCAGACTTGAGGAAATTCTTCGAAGGCTCGAGAGATACAATTTGAAGTTGAACCCCGCAAAGTGTGCATTCAATGTTCCTACAGGAAAGTTATTGGGATTCATTGTCAGTCGCCGAGGGAACGAGCTAGATCCAACTAAATTCAAAGCTATTCAGGAGTTACCATCACCTAAAAGTAAAAAGGACATGATGAGCTTCCTGGGACGGCTCAACTACATCAGCTGATTCATAGCACAGTCCACAGTAATATGTGAACCCATCTTCAAGATGCTAATAAAGGATGTCGAGGCAAGTTGGATCGAAGATTTCTAGAAAGCTTTTAACAAGATCAAGGAATATCTATCCATACTGCCAATTCTGGTCCTGCCAGAATCAGGACGCCCTTTGCTACGTTATCTATCCGTGTTAGATGGAGCCTTTGGATGTGGTTTAAGAGAACATGATGAGACAGGAAGAAAGGAGCAAGCCATATATTACCTGAGTAAGAAATTCACACCTTATGAAGCACAGTATTCTCTGCTTGAACGCACTTGTTGTGCTTTGACCTGGACAACCCAGAAATTGAGGCATTATTTCTATGCCTACACTAAATACCTCATATCCAGGATGGATACCTTGAAGTACATATTTCAGAAGCCCATACCTACTGGGAAGTTAGCTAAATGGCAGATACTACTGAGTGAGTTCAAAATTTTCTATGTAACTCAAAATGCAGTCAAGGGACAAGCATTGGCCGATCACCTCGCTGAAAATCCGGTAGGGGGAGAATACGAACCCTTGAAAACGTATTTTCCTGATGAAGAAATATCATTTATAGGAGAAGACATTACTGAAGCATATGACGGTTGGAGGATTCTCTTTGACGGAACCGTAAATTTTAAAATGAGTAGGCATTGGAGTAGTTTTGGTGTCAGAAACGGATCAGCATTATCCCGTATCTACTAAACCCAAATTTCCCTACACCAACTATGAAGCTTGTATACTAGGGCTCAACATGGCAATCGATATGAACATTCATGAGTTGTTGGTGATTGGTGATTCAGATTTTCTTGTGCAGCAGGTATAAAGAGAGTGGGTCACCAAGAATTTCAAGATATTGCCATATTTGCACCATGTGCAGTAATTGAGAAAGAGGTTCACAAAGATAGAATTCCGACATGTGCCCAAAATTTAGAATGAGTATGCCGACCCATTAGCCACTTTGCCATCCATGATACAATATCCAGATAAGAACTATATCGATCCCATCCCGATGAGGATCCATAATCAGTCGGCATATTGTGCTCATGTTGAGGAAGAAGCAGATGGAAAGACTTGGTTCCACGACATCAAGGGAGTACTTATCAAAAGGAGAATACTCGGAGCATGCAAATCACACTCAGAAATGCACGCTCTGGATATTGTCAAATCACTTCTTCCACAGTGGAGGGAACTTGATTAGAAGAACTCTCAATTTGGGTTCACTAAGGTGTGTCGACACAAAGGAAGCTTCTAAGATACTTGAGGATGTACATGCCGGGACAGGTGGTCTGCATACGAATGGTTTCATTTTAGCAAAGAAAATACTTAGGGCAGGGTACTTTTGGATGACCATGGAGACGGATTATATTCAGTATATCCGCAAATGCTTTCAATGTCAAGTGCATGACAACATGATAAAAGTGCCGCCAAACGAGATCAATGCAGCAAGATTACCTTGCCCATTCTCCACCTAGGGAATGGTTGTTATCGGTCTGATTAGGCCCACTACTTTGAACAAACGCCGGTTTATTCTGGTAGCCATTGATTACTTCACAAAATATGTAGAAGCTACATCTTACAAAGCTGTAACCAAGAAAGTCGTCGTAAATTTTGTCATGGATCGTATTGTCTGTTGATTCAGAGTTCCTGAGTACATCATTACTGACAATGCTTCCAACCTCAATAGTGATATGATGAAATCTATATGTGAAACCTTCAAAATCAAGCACAAGAATTCCACCGCCTACACACCTCAGATGAATGGAGCCGTAGAATCCACCAACAAAAACATTAAGAAAATACTAAGGAAAATGATAGAAAATCACAAGTAGTGGTATGAGAAGTTACCCTTTGCTTTGTTAGGGTACCGCACCACAGTTTGCACGTCAACCTGGGTAATCCCCTACATGTTTTTTTATAGCATCGAGGTTGTCATCCCAGCCGAGGTAGATATTCCATCTTTAAGAGTCATATAGGAAGCTGAACTCAACAATATAGAATAGATAAGGGGCCGCTATGAACAGTTGGCCCTCATCGATGGAAAGAGGATGAATGCAGTATGCCACAGCCAACTCTATCAGAACAGAATGTTTAGAGCTTTCAACAAAAGAGTCAAACCAAGACAGTTCGCACCATGGCAGTTGGCATTAAAGAAAATATTAACATGAAGGCAAAGGGAAATTATATCCCAACTGCCAAGGTTCGTAGATGGTTCATAGATTCCTAATAGGAGGAGAACTCACACTTGTAGAAATAGTGGGAGAAATCTGGCCAAAACCAATCAATTCAGACGCAATCAAGAGATACTACGCTAAGATTATTCCATATTTCTTTTCTGATGTAATTGAACTATGCTTGACTTGATTCCCGTTTAAGAGGGGATATGTAGGCAGCCTTATGGGTTTGGTCAGAATTTTTAGAAGGATTCTCAAAATTCTAAAGAAGATTCAGCAGGTTCCACCATCCGCAAAAAGTTAAAAATAATCTATCAAAGTAGGACAGAATTTTGATGAGGACCCTCAAAATTCCAATATAAGAGAGTTGCAATGCTTTTGAAGTGTGTCACGGTCGCTAGTTCATAAAAAAATACTAGATATATCAATACGCTTTGAAAACAATTCTATTTTATCAGTGAATGCATATTTTTCGAAAATTCTACTTTTCATAATGATTAGGTGCTACCTAAGGGAACTCGAAGGGGGCTTCCAAAGCGGAGTAGAGCAAGGCAGAAAGACGAAGCAAGAACCAACCTCTCCTCATAGAACTTACGATTTTTCTTTGAACATAGGCACATTTTCCGTAATGGTAGCATTCACGAAATATGTACACACAAAGCAAATTCACCATCCATCCGACCATCAGACATCCTAGCTAAGGCATACCCTACCCTTATCTGCGATCTCTTTGCATGAGTCTAATCTTTGACTCCACATTTTCATGATTCTAATCTCTGACTCCATAATTGAACGAGTCTAGTCTTTGACTCCACATTTGCATGAGTCTAATCCTTGACTCTATATTTGCGTGAGTCTAATCTCTAACTTTACATTTGCGTGAGACTAAGCTCTGTCTCCAATCTTGCATGAGTCTAATCCCGGACTCCATATTTTCATAAGTCTAAGCATTGTCTTCTCTTTGCATGAGGTTAATCTCCACCTCCATATTTACATAAGGCTAAGCACTACCTTCTCTCTTCATTAGACTAATCCATGTCTCCAACCTTGCATGAGTCTAATCTCTAACTCCATATCTACATAAGGCTAAGCATTGCCTTCCATTTGCATGGGACTAAGCCATGTCCCAAATCTTTGCATGAGGTTGAGATCTACCTCTATATCTGCATAAGGCTAAGCACTGCCTTCCATTTGTATGGGACTAAGCCCTGTCTCGAACTTTGCATGAGGTTAAGCTCTACCTCCATATTCGCATAAGTCCAACTCCCGCCTCCCTCTTGCATGTGTCTAATCCCTTACTCCATATCTGCATAAGTCTAAGCATGCCTTCCATTTGTATGAGACTAAGCGATGTCCTGAATCTTCCATGAGTCAGCCCTGACTCCATATTGACATGAGGCTAATCATTGCCTCCATATTTGCATGAGTCTAGTCCTGGACTCTATATTTGCACGAGGCTAATCCTTGTCTCCCCACTTGCACAGGACTAAGTAATGTCCCTTCTTTGCACAGATATCGCCTTATTTTCACTACTACCTATTTGCTTTTCAATCGGGCTAAGCTCTGCCCTCCATTTCACGGGGCTAAGCCTTGTCTTGTTACATGATATTATTGTATCTCATGGGCTGAAATATCGCAAATTAGTCCAAAGGCATCATAGTCTAAAGGCACCATCCTTATAGCCGGAAGACAACATTCCATCACCTGAGGATCTCTCGAACTTGCATATCATTATTCAAAGCATCATGGTTCAGAGGCACCATTTTCACGGACTGAGAAACATTTCATGTCCTGTGAATCCCTCACTAAAAACTTCATGGCCCAAGACGTCATGTACCAAGGACGTCATATTTAACCGTCTGAAGACAACCTTCATGGTCCAAAGGAAATTTTCATCATATTTAAATGTTCTCAAATACGTTTATAGCATATCTGCAGGTAACCAATAGGAAAGTGCTATCCTAGAAGGAGCAATCTCGCTCCAGTTCCCCCCCCCCCCCCAATCGTCCCGAACCATAACCCTTAATTGCAGCCGCTTCCACATCTCGTGTCCGTTCTTATCATAATTTCATCGGCCTACTCTGTGGGTGAATCCAGAACTACACATGGCCTAATTCTTGTAATATCGGGGATATGTAGGCAACTCGAAAACCAGAGTTCTGCCTCTGTCTTTCAAAACACCTCATTCGGTCAAATTTGGCTATCTTTTCTTTACCCAAAAACTCTTTCATCCCTCCCGGTTAAAGAGGGACAGTTTTTGATACCCAATATTTTCCTATATATTTTAACTATGCATAAATACCTTCAAAATAGCACACCTTCAAAATAGCACACACACACACACACACACACACACACACACACACACACATATATATATATATATATATATACACACATACACATAAGGTTTTCATTATTTTTTCCAATTTTAAGGATTTAAATTGATTTATTTTCTTCCATTTTTATTCATAAAATCTCCAATAATTCCTTCCCAAATTATTGTTATGACGATTTATTCATTTAATCTCAATACTTATGCCAAAATATGGTTGATATAATTTTTATGCAATTTTAACCCGTTTAAAGTATAATTATATTTTATATGCGTAGAATTAATCCCTTTATTTTTAAAATGATAATTACATATTTTAAATTATTTTGGTATATAAAAATTATTTTTAGAAAACTATTTATTATTTATTAAAAATTAAATAGGGAAAAGTGGTTGTTTAAATTATAGCCAGATTTGGATTTCAATTGTAGCCTAATTTTAACCCAACCCCATCCCAATTCCTAATCAGATTATCCGACCAAGACCCCAATTGCCCATACCTGACCCAAATCCATCTTAAATCAAGTCGTTGATCTAAAAGATCAACGACCCTCATCCATTCTTTCCTTCTAAATTCTAAACGACCCCCTAACCCTAATCACTTTCCGTACCCGACGCCTTCAAATGCTCTTTTCCTCTCTCTTCTCTCAACCTAACCCTAGACTTCTTCAATCGTCGCCTCCCTCTCTGATCATCTCCGGTGACCACCTTTCAACCCCAAGCCTCCAATGGTTACTCCATCGCCTTGCTCATCATCTACGAGGCCTTCAAGAGCCCTGGGCCATGCCTAATTGTATCTAGGGTTTATTTTTGGTTTTTCATGGCTTCTCCGGTGTGATTTTCTTTTGTTACGATCTATGAAGTTCGAAGGAGGTTCTTCTATCTCTACCTGAGTTTCCTTTGGAACCCTATTTTTCATTTGTATTTCTTAGATCTGGGCCATTTTTAAATGCTTCAAGTCTGTTTCTTTTATGTTCCACACTATTCTCAAATCTCTTTTGCAAAGTCATCAACTTTAAGCTATTTTACACTCATTTGAGAATTAGGGGTTTTTCGGAACTTCTTCTACACTTTGTTTAAACTGATTATTTATGTTTGAAACTCCTATACTTGCATATCTTGACTGATTTATATTTTTACTGCTTTTTCAACTCGCCTATGTTAAAAGCCTAAAAAAATTAGATCTTCTTTGTTTTGGTTCTGTGTGTTAGCATGACTACTCAACTCTTGTGGTTACCATGCTTTGAATGGGTTTTTACTGAGTCCTTAGCCTACTTATTTCACCTCTATGTGATCGTTTTCATCTTGATTGTTCAAAACTTTCCTCTTTCTGTCAATATTGCTGACCTTTCTTGTTTTCTACGTCTGTTTGTTCTTCTTTATTTATATGTTGAAGTATAGAATCATAACTCCCTCATGATTGATCCTGATTTTCTTATTTGATGGTTTGATTGAAAGATTTTCTTTTAAAACCCTAAAAATCTACCTCGTCTTTTTAAATTGACTGGTCTCCTATCTTATTTGTTATGGTACTTTATTCTTGCTGAATCATTCCTTAATTGGAGTTTTCTAAACTTAGTCCTGATTGGCTACCCTATGCTTACTGAACCTTGATTCTTTCCTTATTATTCATGTATGGATTTTTCTTGCCTTATATGATACTGGTCCTAGCCTTTTGAATTGATTCCCTTAACTTAAGGGAGTACTTGCCTTGATTCATTAACTGACTGATTCTGAGTTCCTTAATTACCATTATATTATGATTTGTACCTTATTTACTACCTGTTTTCAAACTACAAGTACTCTCTTGGGTTCAAAAACTATCTCTCATACTAAAAAATTTCCGCTCTCTCTCTCTTGCGCTATTTGCTACTGTTAGCTGGCTGCAAGCCAAGGCTAACTATTTGTGCTCTCTTGTTCTTTTATTCTGCTTACTCTCCTCTTCATTGGTATGTCCTAGATTCAATTCAAAGTTACCAACAACAACGTGATTCTCCTATTATTTCACTTTCTCTTATTTCTGGTTTGCTTCTATTTATGGTTCTACTGTGAAACTTGTAGTTAAGATTTACATTATCAGCAAACTATTATGCATTCCCCTTCCCTTTAGATCGGTATATTCCCCTTTATGTGTGTTTCTGAGCATGTCTTACCAATTATCTCATACTTGTTGTGTACTCACCATCCTATATCCCATGAATCCTGAAATCCCTATCACCCATTTATGTGGTTGTGTTCTTCATGTCTGATTTTGTGACTATGCCAGTGTCAGTTGTTTCTAACATGTCTAATCTAGTCCTAGACTTTTGCTGGGTTATGTGTTTGCAGTCAAATGTTCTATGTGTACCCAAACCCCTTGACCCATGTGTGACTACTGAATGTACTTGGTTCTGTGAATTAACTGTGTATGATCTTATTCTAAGGTAGTTGAACTTTGTTAACTACTCCAATATGTTTTTCAAGCAATCTCTGTTGCTTTACTGAATTACTTTCAAAAGGGACTTTTGTTAAATACAGTTTCTTACTAAAACCTTTTCAACTTGTGTCCATCACTTCTCATTCTACTCTTAGTCAATAAGTTATGCCCCTCT
Organism: Nicotiana benthamiana; assembly: GCA_034376525.1. Taxonomy (NCBI): domain Eukaryota; kingdom Viridiplantae; phylum Streptophyta; class Magnoliopsida; order Solanales; family Solanaceae; genus Nicotiana; species Nicotiana benthamiana. The sequence continues at coordinate 93,923,853 of CM067323.1, read as the reverse complement.
AGTCTGGCCCGTCCACACTACACTTGTTTAATTCTTGGTTGCTAAGTCTAGGTGTAAGCACTGCCCTGGATCCTTGAGATATTTAAGGAACTTTGATGCACCTAGACTCTAATTTGTCTATGGAATTGAGGCTTAAAAGACCATTGGAGGCTTTGGGAAACCTGGGCCTAATTGAAGGCTCCCTATAGAATAGCTTCTTGATTTTATATTTTACTAATGTAATTCATTCATTGAGCCTGTAATCATATGTAAACAGATATTAGGGTATTAATAAAAAAAGATGGGTAGATGCATACTTTATGGGGTAATACAGGTAGAAATCATGCTCTTAGGACCTTATTTATAAAGTCTATTTGCTCTACTCAATAGAAAACATGCTCATAGGGTTTCACTTTTAATCTAATTTCATAGCCTAAATAGAAAACATGCTCAGAGGTTTTACTCTTTAATCTGATTGCTTTAACCTGATCCAATTTCAATTACGACAAGTATTTATGTATGTTTCTTTACCTTCAAATTGTTAGCAACCAGTAATACGCCTAGATATCATGCCTATAGGGATCCCTACTCGCAATTATTTAGTCTAATAATAAAATTAATCACGCCTAGTTCATTTCTGATTTGGTTTTATTAGGTCTCAAGCATTTCCTGAAACAAGTTCCTTCAAACTGTCTCCATTAGATATCATGCTTATAGGTATTAAGGGAATCCATTTCAAAACCTGTTTTGTTTCTGTATTAATATAGACAATCAATATTCTGCGTATAGACAAGCCTTTAGGGCATTTTCAAAACTACATTCTATGAAACTGTCTCTGTCGCTCAATGTTTTCTGATCCTAACAAGCTTTTAAAAGAGTCCATAGGCAACCACAAGGGTGTACCTTCTGATTCTAAAAAAGGGTTTTCTGTTTCTGCATATTTACTTAGATATCCTTCTTTAGGACATTAATTAGTAAAAGGCCTTAATTGTGCTTGAGTTGTGCTACTTATGTGTTTTTTGAGGAGAAAACTTTGAGCCTCATAGTTTCTCCCATTTTGTGTGAAAGTCCTAAATGCTTTTGACTATCGCCTTACAATTTTTTGCCTTTTAAAACCTTAGGGGTACGTCTAGAACAACCTATCGGTAGAGGTCCTAACTACCTCTGGGACCACTAAGAAGGAATGGGTAGCAGCAAGCAATAAGAATCATTGACCAAACACTCGCTTTGCATGACCAATAAGGGGATGGGAAGGGTAGACATGGGATATGATGACTACGTGTTAATGTCACAAGTAGCCCCTCATTAAGGAGTGTTTACCAGATATTGCGTGGGGTGATCCTATAGGATAATCTACCTAGGACCCGTCTTTACCAAATCCTTTCTTTATTTAAACCTTTGTTTTGCAATTTGTTCAAACCTTTATCTTACTACTTGAATTATCCAACGTGACTTGCGACCTATTTGATTCAACTGCTTACTTGAAATGGACTAATTTTTTAATATAAGTTCGGTCGGGACCCACAATTGTTGACCAAGAGGGGTGCCTAACACCTTCCCCTCGAGGTTACTTCGAGCCCTTACCTTAATCTCTGGTAATTCAAACCAACCCAAGACTTAATCACTCTAGGTGCCCTAATGCACCATAATCTGTTTGGTGGAGACTCTCTAATACCCAATTCCCAAAAAAAAAAGTCATTACACCCCGTGAATGTTGAAACCCGGACCTCCTCCCCATCAAAAAGGGAGGGAAAAAGGGGCACGACATGAGGTGTTGATGGATCACAAGAGTCTACAGTACTTTTTCAAGCAGAAGGAGCTAAATTTGAGGAAGAGAAGGTGGTTGGAGCTATTGAAAGACTATGATATTACCATCTTATACCATTTGGGGAAGGCCAATGTAGTGGCTAAGGCTTTGAATAGAAAGTCAGTCAACATGGGTAGTCTTGTGTATATTCCGGTCACTGAGGTTGGATATTTCTAAGCCCAGCTGTGTGTTAGCTTGAATAGTCGTTCATTCTTCATTATTTGAACGTATCAGAGATTGGCACTATGATGACCCTCATTTTCTTATCCTTAGAGACACAGTGCGGCACGGGGTGCCAAGCTGGTTACAGTTAGAGATGATGGAGTTTTGAGGATGTAGGGTCATATTTGATTGCCTAATATGGATGGACTTTGAGAGTTGATTCTAGATGAGGCCCATAGTTTACGATTCTCTATTTATCCGAGTGTCACTAAGATGTATCAGGATTTGCGACAGCATTACTGGTGGAGAAGGATGAAGAAAGATATTGTTGCACATGTGGCTCGGTGTCTGAATTGTCAGTAGGTAAAGTACGAGCATTAGAGATCTGAGAGTTTGTTTCATAAGATTGAGATTCCTGAGTGGAAGTGGGAGCTGATCAACTATGGACTTTGTTGGTGGACTCCCAATGACTCAAAGGAAGTTCGATGCAGTGTAGGTTATATTGGATAGGCTGACTAAGTCAGGACATTTCATTCCAATGGCAGTTTCCTATTCTTTTGAGAGGTTAGCCGAGATCTATATCCGGAAGATTATTCGTCTTCATGGTGTGCCTGTGTCTACCATTTCTGACCAAGGTCAAGTTGAGCATAGCATTTCATCCTCAGAGGGAAGGGCAGTCCGAGCGTACTATTTAGATTTATGAGGATATGCTCCGAGCTTGTGTTATTGACTTTGGAGGCTCGTGGGATCAGTTCATTCCTTTAGCAGAGTTTGCCTACAATAACAACTATCAATAGAGTATCTAGATAGCTCCCTATGAGGAATTATATAGTAGGCGATGTCGATCGCCGGTTGGATGGTTAGAGCCAGGAGAGGCTCGGTTATTGGGTACGAATTTAGTATAGGATGCCTTGGAAAGGTTAAGATCTTTCAGGATTGGCTTTATACAAATCAATCCATGCAAAAGAGTTATACCGACCGTAAAGTTCGTGATGTGGTATTCATGGTCGACGAGTGGGTGTTGCTTCGGGTATCACCTATGAAGGGCGTGATGAGATTTCGAAAGAAGGGAAAGCTAAGCCCTAGGTTCATTGGTCCTTTAGAGATTCTTGATCCAGTGGGAAAGGTGGCTTACAGACTTGCGCTACCACCGAGTTTATCAATCGTGCATCCGGTGTTTCATGTGTCCATACTTCGGAAGTATTACATTGATCCAACCCATGTGACAGACTTTAGCACTGTCCAGTTGGACAAAGACTTTTCCTATGAGGAGGAGCCAGTAGCTATTCTAGACCGGCAGGTTTGTCAGTTGTGATCAAAGAGTTTTCCTTCGGTTCATGTTCAGTGGAGGGGTCAGCCTGTTGAGGTAGTGATCCGGGAGTCCGAGTCCGATATGTGGAGCCGATATCCCCATATTTTCTCTAACTCAGGCACTTTTATTATATGCGTTCAAGGACGAATGGTTGTTTTAGAGGTGGAAAATGTGATGACTCAAAAGTTCATCACTGGTTTTGAAAGTAAATTCTATATTCTAAGGCATTAAAAACTTCTTATTGTCTCACCTCGATTTATGTACGCAGTCCGGGTTCATTTTCGAAAAGCTTTTATGTGAAATCTAAGTAAAATAAGTAAATTGGCCTTTAAAATTGACTAAAATTGAATTTGGCCAACATTCTTGATAAACGAACCTGGACCCGTGATCTGACAGTCTCGTAGGGTCCGTGGTAAAATATGATACTTGTGCATATGCCCGCAATCAAATTTCGAGGTTTCAAGCCCGAGAAAAGAATTTTTAAAGAAAATTATTTGTTGGATAATATAAAGGTCTTTTAGAAGTGAATTGATGTAATTTCTTGATGTTACCGGGCCCGTATCTTGGTTCCAGAGCATGGTACAAGTTTAAAATAATAAATTGGTTGAGTCTGTAGAATTTGGTAAGAATCGGAGTTCGTTTGGTATAAAACGGACCTATAGTTGAGAAAATAGAAATTTTAATGTTCTTGAGTAATTCATGAATTTGAGTTTTAATTCATAGTGTTGATGTTATTTTGATGATTTGATCGCACAAGCAAGTCCATATGATGTTTTTAGACTTGCGTGCATGATTGGTTTGGATCCCCGAGGGCTCAGGTGAGTTTTGGATACGCCACCGAGTGAAACTGGACTAATTTGCTGGTATCTGGTATTTTTGTCCAGGCCTCTGATCTCGCAATTGCGAGACCATGCTTCGCGATTGAAAATTTCTCAGGCATGGGAATTTCGACCCAGGCGTCGCAAATGCAAACCAAGCTTGGGCAGGCCATGATCGCAAATCCGAAGCCGACAAGTTTCTAAAGGGGTTCACAATTGCGACATCTGAGACCTGCCAATAAAATTTTGACTGGATTTTTCCCATTTTTTCAAACTCTTTCAAACCCTAAAACATCTTGGACGATGTTTCAAAGGCATATACTCTTCCAAATTATTAGTAAGTCATTTCTAACTCATTTATTTCAACCTAATACATCTTTTTACATGATTTCATTTCAAAATCAAGGGTTTTCATGGGAAATTGGGTGTTTTTGGGTAGAACTTAGGATTTTCAAATATTGGGGATTTGGATCTCGATTTGAAGTCTGATTTCGAAATAAATTATATATTTGAGCTCGTGAGGGAATGGGTGATCGGATTTTGGTTCGAACCTCAGGTTTGGACCAAGTGGTCACGGGGTCGATTTTTGACTTTTTGGGGAAAGCATTAGAAAACTTATTTTCATGCATTAGAATTGGTCTATTTATCATTTGTTGATATTGTTAAGTAAATTGTGACTAGATACAAGCGGGTTGGTGGTGGAATCAAGAGGTAGAGCGGGAATGAGGCTTGATTGTGTTCGTGGTGTTGAGGTAAGTGTTTGGTCTAACCTTAGCTTGAGGGAATAGGGGTTTTGGTCTTATTTTCTATGTGTTAATTGTTGAGTATGACGTATAGGTGAGGTGATGAGTATTTACACATTGGTGTCAAGCATGTCCGTGAGTCTTATATTCGAATTTGTTGTGATTTTATTATGTATTGATCATGCTTAACTTGATGGTTAGCAACCGTGGTACAAGGATATGATGAGTTATTAATAATTGGAAATTGTCAAATACTGGCTCAGGTCGAGGTTTATTTTGTGAATTTACTGTTGAAACTGGATTGATTATAGTTGGTTCCCTTGCCGGTATATTGTTGTTTTATTATTGTTCCCTTACTGGGATATTGTTACAACCCATTTTCATGTATGTTAGCTCATGACATAAGGTAGTCGACGTAAATCCATGAACAGATTATCTTTAAGATGATAAGAAGTTAATCCTATTGGTCTTAAATGATACAAAGGTGTATAAGAGTGGTTAAAAAGTATTAGAAATTAAATGAATCAAGGATGTTGTCAGCCGTATTTTGGGTAAACCTGGAGGTGCTTAATACACTCAAAAGGTAGTGTATTAAGGTATTTGAATCATATAATATCTGCATCATAAGTCTTGAAGTCAAACGAGTTATGAGACAAAAGTCAACAAAAGTTCTCGCAACTTAGGTTCATAATTTTACTTAAACATTAGGTCAAATGTTACTAAGCTTTTCTCTCAACTTACTTACATCTATGGGGTGATATACCAACCAAATTGAAGATCTGTGAGTCTCATTTAAAATGCATTAAACCATTCATCGATACAATCTCAGAGTAGAGAGATATTCGCATTTTCGCGAGACTACGCCAAGCCCCTCTCTGTGGGGCCCACGTAGGCGGTTTAAGACATTTGGATATATATATATATATATATAATGCCTCCACCCATTTTAAGCCATTGTTTTCACTATAATCAGACCATAGAACCGTAGAAACACCATCTCAAGGTTCTCTCAAGATTCAAGACCCAAACAAAGGGCAAACAACACAAATCAAGTGTCAGGAATCTCGTGACGCTAGTAAGTATCTTGTTCTTCTTGTTCTTGTTGTTGTAGCTCATTTTTGTGTTGTTACAGCTCGTGTGGGAGGTTATTTTAAGGGGTTTATGCTTTGTAAATACTCCCTCAAGTTCTTAATATCAACCCTTGGTAATTTCAAGCGTTCTAAAGTGATTCTAATGCCGAAAAACACTAATTGATTGCTAGTTTCACTTCCTTGTTGTTTTGGCAGCATTTGAGGGATATTTCATCGACAATTAAGGTCAAATTGGATTTGTTCTTTCTGTCTAAAGATAAGTAACCTCTTATTCTACTTTTATTTAAAATTATCCAAGTTACGGGTAAGTCATTAAAGCTAGAACTTGTGAAATATATATCGAAAGGCTTGGTAGTAATGTTATCGATTGGTGGACTTTTTTTGGAGGTTCAATATGACTAACATTGATGTTTTTTGGGATGTTTGGTGATCATTTTCACTTGTGGGAAGTTATATAAACAAGGGAGGTGTTGTTCGTTTCATCATAAAATAGGTTGTGATCGGTACATAATAGTTACGACGCTTAAACATTAACGATAGTGTCATTTCTCCTATTGTAGACTAAGGAGTCATGAATTTTGCATAGCTCGAGGTTGGGAAGTATATATAAGGTATATGAGGCTATCCCTTTCCTTCTTTTTCATGACTCCATTCGTAAATAATGTAATGAACGAGCTTCCAAAGATACTCTATTCTTAGAAACTAGCAGTACTTACATTGTTTCCCCTCTTATGGAACGATTGATGTTGATGTTGCTTCTCTTATTCTTATGTTATCAATGTTGTTGGTACTTCCTGATTCTTATAAGGTTCATGATGAAGAGTTAGTCCTAATAACATGTACAGAGGATACCGACCTTACATCACTCCAAAAGGTTTAGAACGTGTTTCCATGAGTCGAACATGCATTATATATATGTATCTATTTTATTCTATCGAGCCGCGCTATAGTCGGTCGGATATGGCACATATTGTGCCACCACTGATCAGTTGGGTTTTACTGAGCTCCACATGGCCGGGTACGATTCTGCTGAGCCTTATAATGTTCGGGTATGATATGATGATGATGCCCACAGACGTGTATGTTTTAAAAGTTTATATATATATATATATATATATATATATATATATACACACACACACATATGTATCATGCATTTCATGTCAGTAGCCCTCAGAGGTACCCAGATGTTATAGGTTGTATATTCTCAATCCTTGCTTACATTATTGTTCGTACTTATGGTTCCCTACCTTACATACTCAGTACTTTATTTTTAGTGACATCCTTTTATTTGTGGACACTGCATACGTGCTATAGGTCTTGATAGACAGGCAAGCACAACTCCCCCACCACAGTAGGTTGTCCAGTTCAGCAGTGATTGGCGAGATCCCTTCTTCGGACTTGTCATGGTCTTGGCATCCATTTTTCTTATAGACACTATGGGTATGTCAAGGCCCTATTCCGGCAATGTTGCAGCACCTATGTTCCTTTAGAAGCTCATAGACAGGTGTCTAATCATGTATATTTTGGTATGCCTTGTCGGTTGATTTTTTTTGTATAGTTTTTCATGGTAGCATGGTAGCTCGTACCTTATATATAGTTTCTTGATAGTCTGGTCATTCCTTGTTATGTATGTTCATGTCATTATCCTTTATTGTTGGTTATTCATGATCCATGTGTACTATTTATATTAATCTCATCGACCCTAAAAGATAATAAAGAAAATTAGATAAAATGCATGTTGGTGCTCGTCAAGTATGGCCGGGTGCTAGTCATGGCCCTCCAATTTGGGTCGTGACAGATATTGTTATTTCCTTATTGTTCCTTACCGGGATTCTTTTATGATTGGTGTTGATTTCTATATTAGGATCGGATTGTACGCCGCAATAATATTATATGGGATCGGTTGCATGCCGCAACAAGGAGTAATAAGGGAGGACATGTGGGGTGGGGTTGCACGCTGCAATAGTATTCTATAATTTGGATCAGGTTTCATGCCGCAACAGTATTATATGATTTGGATCGGGTTGCGCACTGCAATAATAAAGAATAAAAGTGGATATTGATTCGTTATTATTTTCCTTATTCTTACTGATGCGAAATATAAGATGTTCTTTATGCTTTTCTCCTACGATGTTGTTGGTACTTGATATTCCCCGCAGCCCATTTCCCCTACCCATCTTTAACTGCTAGTTCTCATTATTATTATTTGTCATATATGCTTTAACTACACAAGTTTATTTGGTAATCTTGTCCTAACCCCGTCACTACTTCAGCTATTTTAGGCTCGACACTTACCAGCATATGGGGTCGGTTCTGTTGATACTAGACTATGCACTGTGTACAGATCTCGGTACCGGAGCTTTTGAACCATAGTGAGGTTGCTGTCTTCAGTCCAGCTGAGACCCGAGGTAGTCCTGCACACATCCGCGGGACTTGATGTCCCCTTCTAACTTTTATATTATGTTTTCGTTTACTTCAGAGTTAGAATTATATCTTTCTTTCCAGACCGTTGTTTGTAGTATTCGTAGATGTATGTGATATTGTGATACCAGTTCTGGGTAGAGTTGTATTAATTATTTTTCGCACTAGTATTTGATTAAGTTATCATATTTTCTGCATTCTTTTATTATTATTATTATTATTATTATTATTATTATTATTATTATTATTATTATTATTATTATTATTATTATTATTATTATTATTGTTATTCAGATGTTGATCGCATGTTAATTTGAAATTGTTAAAAGTTTAAGGAAAAAAGTTAATAAGATTTATAACACTCGGTTTTCCTAGCTTTCACGTGTATGCTCCATCACGACTCCCGATGGTGGAGTCCTGATCTATCTTGACATTAAGGGTCTCTACGGGAGGGTTCAGGCCATGTTTGGATCAACCCAAACCCGCTGAAACCGGAACCGGCCCCAACCGGTACAAAGGGGGTCGGGTGGGCTAGGTTAATAGGGTAAGGGGTTGCTCCGTTTACGTTAGGGCTACTGGTTAACCGGCTCGGTCAAACCCGATCAACAATTTTTATTGTAGAATCGGTTAACCGACCCTGACCGGTATAATGTTTACTTAATTTTTTTTATTTTTTATTTATAATGGGTCTTTTTTCTGACAGTTAGCAAAGGTCTTCTGGCCTTGGGGTCGTTGCCCAATAACAGATTTGCACAAATAGCCCATTTTGGGTTTTTTTAAAAAGATAAAAACCTTTTGTGATTACCTAATTACCCCTTTCAATAACTATAAATACCCTCCCCCCTCCCTTCTTCTTCATTTCTTCACTCATCTCTCATTTCTCAAACTCATATTCTCAATTATCATTCTCATTCTTCACCTAAAGTGCAATTAAGTATTTGACTCTTATTTTTTTGGAATTTATTTATCATATTTTTTAATATTTGAAGTTTGAAGCTTGAACAATTGACGTTTCTTCGTGGTAACATTGGAGTTGCAAAATTATCAAGTGTTCAATTTATTGCCGAATTCAATGCACTTCCTCCAACTCTTTCTCTTATTTACTATTTTATTTGCATATTTAATTGTTGCTAGTAGATAAAGTTTTACAATATGTTTAATGCTGCAAAAAGAGTTTGTAATAAGGTTACTAATCAGAAAAATAAAAAAAGATCTAGTACTTCAACATCTAGTAGTAATTTAAATGACTCTACACATATTCCTAAAACATTACCTGATAATAATATAGATTATGATCAATTTCAGAAAGATTTCAGTATAGAAGATAATGAATTAGAAATGGAAGATGAGATACCAATTACACCTAGTACTGTTGGAGCTGGTAGCAGGGGTGGTGGTCGTGGTTCTAGTAGTAGATCACATGTGGTCCCGACTACTAATCGGAGAAAAAGAAGTAAGGTTTGGAAATTTTTGACGAAATAGAAGTTACTGATAGAGTTAAATGAAAACTTTGTAATGATACTTTTAAACATAAGACTTGAGGACAATTAGGGGGACTGGGACACTTAGTAGACATATGAGAATTAAGCATCATATAGAATGGGGCTCTGAAGAAGATGGAAATCAAGCAACCCTAAACCCTACTACTGGAGGTCTTATGAAATATGATAAAATGAAGGATCATGAGGAGTTAGCTAAAATGATTGCTTTGGGTTGTCTACCTTTTTCTTTTGCTTCTTTATCATATCTTATTATGTATATTCAAAGGATTTATAATCTTTTATTTTAAGGTATTCCTAGAAGTTCTTGTAGATTTGATATCTTTAGACTTCATGGACAATATCAAACATGCATACATTATGTGTTTAGTCACCTTCCTTGTAGAGTTTCTCTAACTTCTAATATTGGTCATGTTGTTAATGAAAATGATTATTTGACAATTACATATCATTAGATAGATGGTAATTATTGTGTGTAAAAATATATTATCGTTTTAAAATATGATGAAGATCAAAGTCATACTGTTACGTTTATAAGTACTACTATTTGCGAAGTTGTTGAATTTTATAATCTCAAGTAAAATGTATTGTGTATGTCTTTTGATCATGCTTCTAACAACAATGCCGCAATTTTAATATTAAAACTGCATTTGCAACCATCACTTGGCGAAATTTTTCATCTTAGGCGTGCATGTCATGTTTATAATTTAATTGTTAAAAAATGGCCTTGAATTATTTTCTACTGAGATTACTCATGTTAGAAGAGCAGTTAGTGTTATTCAAAGAAATAATAGAGAATCTAGAATTAGGGAATTTAAGAATAAGTGTAACGAGCATAACCTTAAGCCCAGATTCATGCCAGACGAAATTGTGACTAGATGGAATTATATATATATATTTTTACCATGTTGCTACAAATATAGATTTCCAATAACTGAAGTTGCTAATGCGCAGTATAGGGATCCAAACCGTATGTTAACACTACTACTTGGGAGGCCATTAATGATGCTGTTAAATTTTTACATAAATTTTATACAGCTGTTGTTGAATTTTCTGGAGCACATTACCCTATTATTACTGTGATTTTAGTACATATAGCTGAAATTTCTTTTCTACTCTTTGAATTTAAGAAGAAAGAAAAATATAGGGATGTTGTTGAAAAAATACAAGCAAAATTTAAAAAATATTTCTTCCCAATTTCTTCGATTTACATAATTGGTGTTGTTTTAAATCCTTCTATTAAGATGTTTGATTGTCACCAATTAATCAATTCTTTATATACTTATATGTTTATTGCACCAACTGAAACACATACATACATACATACATACATACATACATACATACATACATACATACATACATACATACATACATACATACATACATACATACATACATACATACATACATACATATATATATATATATATATATATATATATATATATATATATATATATATATATAAATATATATATATATATATAAAAGCTAAATGAGTCTTTGCAATAATTATATAAGTATTACGCAAATATAATTGATGATATTGCTCTTAATGTAGGTAATGTTAATCCCGCTATGCAATGTACCACTTCAACTATTGTGGATGATGAAGAAGGCCTTGATAGTTTTAATATTTTTTCTATATTTTCTAACACTCAAACCAGTAGCAGGAATATTGATGAACTTCAATTCTACTTGCAAAAGCCAAAAGAGCCTCGCACAAAGAAATTATCACCGTTGGGATGGTGGCATGAGAAAGGAAAGCAATTTTCTATTCTTTCTGCTATGGCTCGGTACATGCTGATTTCAACTGTTGCATCAGAGAGTGCATTTAGCCAAGCAAGACAACAACTTGGAGACACCCGTCACTCACTGAGAAGCAATGCTTTGAAAGTTTTAGCATGTTTCAGAGACCGGATTAAATCGGAACGAAGAAATCAAGGACGTGAAGATGTTGATAGCCCAGAAGACGAGGAACTTGGAGATATATTAATACTTGGTAACCCATCTGAATTTAACACTCCAGAAGAAGGTCACTCAGTTCATATTGATTATGACAAACCTTTGAATTTACTATTTTTCGTTAATTTGCTTGTTGTTAAATGTAAACCTTTCAATTTGTAAGTTTGAATTTTGAAATAAATGTAGCACTTGCAATTTATAAGTGCAGTTTTTATTTTTATCTTATATTAATATAACTTACAATAGTTATACAAAATACAAAAAAATTAAAAATTACACTAACCTGGCCCGGCACGGCCCGACCCCTTGTACCTCTTACCCTTACGGTTCATTTTTTACCCGGATGAACCCGAACCCGTTAAACCCAGTAAGCCCTAACCCGTAACCGGTCCGGTTCCCAACCCGTACGGTTCCAAATTTTTCCTACCCAGCCTGGCCCGGCCTACCCGTTAGACACCCTTAGTCACGATATAAAAATATACTAATTTGACTGTCACTATACAATTTATATACAATAAACTGTCACTATACAAAATATATACGAAATAGACTGTCACTATGCAAAATATATTCTAAATAGACTGTCACTATACAAAAAATATACAAAATAGACATTTCGGGCTATTAGATGTAAATGTTTAGGGCGGAGGGTCATTTCATGTCAATGAAAAAAAATATGGGCTAATAAAATTTTGAGGTGCTATAGAGGATAGTTTTCTCATTATTTTTGTAATCATTTTTTTTTTGTAAAAATAAGCTTTCTTACTTGCATATAAATACCTGATAGTTAGTTTAGTCAAAGAAGAAAGAACATATATTCTGTAAAGAGAAAATATCCGATCCAGTTGAAATTTTGAAGTCAAGACCCTAGTAATCACTAAAAAATTATAGAGCACTGATATCTCTTGTGAGTTCAATCTTCATTGTTCCTTAACTTAAAGAAAAATAAAACATTTGGGTAATAGTCGTTACATATATAGCTACTACTTTTGGTATCGTTAATATAAGTGAAAAAAGTCTTAAAAGACGCAATATCTTGTGCAGTAAAGCATTTTCGGCGATAATTTTGGTTTTGTTGATTGATAATTTATTAAATTTGGTAATAATCTGCTTGGATTTGGAGCAAAATAAAGAATCCCAATGTATTGTACAGAATAATTCATTAAAAAAAGTAAAATTAAGTGTAGCTAATCCTTTGATTCATCAACTGACCATTATTTAATCTTAAAGTTTAAATTGTAATTTGGTTCTCTAGAACTTTAAAAGAAATTAAATTTAAAAAAAAAAAGGTGCTGCCTTTTTCTATGATGTTAAGATATTCGCTGGCTTTGTTAATTTCTCTGTCAATTATATAAAGCTGAAAAGTGTTATGAAATAATATAAGAACAAGAATAATAACTCAAGAACAAGAGCAAATAGAGAGAAGAGTAGAGAGAGTTCTTCTTATTGATACTTAGAGAATGTTAGGAGTGATTTACAATGGTAGAGGGCACCTCTATTTATAGGGAGGAGGATGATTTAGCTACCAAGAATAGAACTCTAGAATCTCTCTAATTAAAGACATTCACCTTAAATAGAAGTGTATTTATAACACTCCCCCTTGAATGTCTATTCAATGATGTGCCTCGTTAAAACCTTAAAACAAAACCCAATGGGAAAAATTAAAGTAAGGAAAAAAGTACACATGTTTGAATATGCGCCTATTGGTTGCCTCGTTAAAAACCTTGCAAGGAAAACCCGGTGGGACAAAACCTTGTAAGGGAAAAAGAGTGCAACGCGCCTTAACTCCCTCTGATAAGAACATCAATTTATGTCCTTACGTCTTCGCATCCCGATCTTGTGAACTAGCTTCTTGAAGGTTGACTTTGGTAGAGATTTTGTGAACAAATCAGCCATATTGTCGCTTGAACGAATCTGTTGAACATTGATATCACCATTCTTTTGAAGATCATGTGTGAAGAATAACTTTGGTGAAATATGCTTCGTTCTATCTCCTTTTATGAATCCTCCCTTCAATTGAGCTATACATGCTGCATTGTCTTCATACAAAGTTGTGGGTAGTTTATCACACTTCAAACCACATTTGTCTTGGATATGATGTATTATCGACCTTAACCACACACACTCTCGACTTGCTTCATGAATAGCAATTATCTCGGCATGATTAGATGAAGTAGCCACAATTGATTGCTTAGTCGATCGCCAAGATATGGCGGTTTCTCCACAGGTAAACACATAACCCGTTTGAGATCGAGCCTTGTGTGGGTCGGACAAATATCCAGCATCAGCATAACCAACAAGATCCGGGCTGCAATTCTTGCCATAAAATAAGCCCATATCGGTAGTTCCCTTTAGGTACCGCAATATGTGTTTGATCCCATTCCAATGTCTCCTCGTAGGAGCCGAGCTAAATCTTGCTAAGACATTAACTGAAAAGGATATGTCAGGTCTTGTAGTATTTGCAAGATACATTAGTGCGCCAATTGCGCTAAGATATGGTACTTCAGGACCAAGTAGCTCTTCATTCCTTTCTTGTGGTCGGAATGGATCTTTGTTCACATCAAGTGATCGAACAACCATCGGTGTACTTAAAGGATGTGCTTCATCCATGTAAAACCGTTTCAGTACCTTTTCTGTATAGGTAGATTGATGAACAAAAATTTCGTTTGCCAAATATTCAATTTGCAAACCAAGACATAGTTTAGTCTTTCCGAGATCTTTCATCTCGAATTCATCCTTTAGATAATCAATTGCCTTTTGGAGTTCTATAGGGGTTCTAATAAGGTTTATGTCATCAACATATACGGCAAGTACAACAAATTCCGATGTTGTTTTCTTTATAAAAACACACGGGCAAATGGCGTCATTTATATAGCCTTCTTTTAACAAGTACTCACTAAGACGATTATACCACATTCGTCCAGATTGCTTTAGACCATACAAGGACCTTTGCAATTTAATTGAGAACATTTCCCGAGATTTCGAATTGTGCGCGTTTGGCACCTTGAGTCCATCGGGAATTTTCATGTATATCTCATTATCAAGTGAGCCATAAAGATAGGCAGTAACCACATCCATTAAGTGCATGGCAAGCTTTTCATGGACAGCAAAACTTATGAGATAACGAAAGGTTATCGCATCCATTACAGGCGAATATGTCTCTTCATAATCGACACCAGGCCTTTGAGAAAAACCTTGTGCAACAAGGCGTGCCTTATATCTTTGTACCTCGTTTTTCTCATTTCTTTTGCGTACAAAGACCCATTTATAGCCGACAGGCTTAACACCATTAGGTGTTTCAACTATAGGGCCAAAAACTTCACGTTTTGCCAGCGAATTCAATTCTGATTGAATTGCTTCTTGCCACTTTGGCCAATCCTGTCTTTTTCGACATTCTTCAACAGATTGAGGTTCGAGATCCTCACATTCTTGCATAATGCTAGATGCTACATTATAAGCAAAGGCATTATCCACCACAATATCCACTCGATCAATATTTGCCTCAATATTAATTGGATTTAGGGATAGTTCCGTATTTTCCAGAGTCTCGGGCTCAATGGATTCTTCATGAATCTCAGAATTTGTTAAATCATGAGATTCTTTCGTGGTGTCATTTTGATCGTTCTTTTTCCTCTTTCTAGGATTTCGATCTTTGGAACCTAATGGTCTGCCACGCTTCAGGCGTGCATTCGACTCATTGGATATGACACTAGATGATTGTCCAACAGGGACATCAATACGGATTGGAACATTTTCCGCGGGAATGTGGGATTTCGTTATCCTTTTCAAGTCCGTAAATGTGTCAGGCATTTGATTTGCTATTCTTTGCAAATGGATAATCTTTTGTACCTCTCTTTCACAAATAGAGGTATGTGGATCAAGATGAGATAATGATGCATTTTTCCACAAAATTTCCCGTTTGGTTTCACCAACTTCTCCCCCTAATTTTGGGAAAAGTGTCTCATCAAATCGACAGTCTGCAAATCGTGCAGTAAACAAGTCGCCTGTCAATGTTTCGAGGTAGCGAATGATGGAGGGCGATTCAAACCCAACATATATTCCTAACCTTCTTTGCGGACCCATTTTGGTGCGGGATGGCGGTGCAATAGGCACATATACTGCGCATCCAAAAATCCTTAAATGGGATATATTGGGTTCATGACCCAAAACCAATTGTAACGGGGAATACTTGTGGTAATTCGTCGGTATGAGACGAATTAGCATTGCTGCATGTAAGATGGCGTGACCCCATACCGAAGTGGGCAGCCTCGTTCTCATAAGTAATGGCCTTGCAATCAACTGCAGGCGTTTGATTAACGATTCTGCAAGACCGTTTTGAGTGTGAACATGAGCTACAGAATGTTCAACTTTTATCCCGATTGATAAGCAATAATCATTAAATGCTTGGGATGTAAACTCAGCAGCATTATCCAGTCTAATGGACTTGATTGGATTATCCGGAAATTGTGCTCGTAGTCGAATTATTTGTGCCATTAATTTCGCAAACGCAAGGTTGCGTGATGACAACAGGCACACATGAGACCATCTACAGGATGCGTCTATCAAGACCATGAAATACCTAAACGACCCACTAGGTGGGTGAATAGGTCCACAAATGTCCCATTGTATACGTTCCAGAAACGTGGGTGACTCAGTCCCAACCTTTGTTGGTGATGGCCTGATAATCAACTTGCCTTGATAACACGAAGTGCAAGGATATTCATTATTCGAAAGAATTTTGAAATTCTTTAACGGATGCCCATATGAGCTTTCTATAATCCGTCTCATCATGACCGATCCTGGATGTCCCAATCGATCATGCCAAAGTACAAAGGTATTGGAATCAGTAACCCTTTGGTTTACTGTTGAATGTGCCTCAATTGCACTAATTCTTGTCCAATACAGGCCACAAGATAAAGACGGGAATTTCTCAATAACCCTCTTTTGGCCGGAGACATTCTTTGTGATGACGAGATATTCAAGATTATCTTCATCCATTGTCTCAATATGATAGCCATTCCGGCGTACATCTTTAAAACTCAACAAGTTTCTCTTAGACTTGGAGGAGAACATTTCATTCTCTATGATTAACGTCGTGCCCTTGGGCAGAGTTACAATTGCTCTTCCGGAGCCTTCAATCAATTTACTACTTCCAGAGATTGTAGTAACTTTTGCCTTACACATATTTAGTTGAGAGAAATACTTCCTTTCTTTGAGTATTGTATGTGTAGTACATGAATCAATTAGGCAAATACTTTTACAGTTGGATGTTGATCCAAGTTCGCTTTGTGAGATATCCATATTTGCTATCCCATAGTTTGACATACAAAAGAGATACAAGAACATAAGAATAAACAAGTTCAATTCTTTTGTGTCACATAATATTTTCAAAATCTGCTGCTAACTGTTGACTAACAAAATCAGATATGTTATCCATTGCTTTGCAGTTTGAAAATTTCAGTTTAAACGTTTTCTTCAAACAATCGATTGTTAAACACAAACAATCGATTGTTGAACATTGACAATCGATTGTTAAACACACACAATCGATTATTTGCTATTTTGAAAAACTTCAGATCACACTGTCTTAAGACAATCGATTGTTATGCATAGACAATCGATTGTTGGCTATTTTGAAAAATTCCAGAGCACACTGTTTTAAGACAATCGATTGTTATGCATAGACAATCGATTGTTGGCTATTTTGAAAAATTTCAGAACACACTGTTTCAAGACAATCGATTGTTAAACATACACAATCGATTGTTGAACATTCACAATCGATTGTTAAACATTCACAATCGATTGTTAAACATACACAATCGATTGTTTTGCAGTTTTAATGTGAAATATTAGATAATCGACTAACTGTTAGGTTAGCCGATTACCTATACTGGAAAATAAAATATTATTGAAATCTGAGCATATTGAAACATTCTAAAGAACTAATACTAACGTTATATCATAAACTAACTAATACGAGCTGATACTAATGACTATTAGTTTATTCACTAACTATTACAAATAAGTGAAATAAAATCAAACAATTCCATCTTCTTTCATTACAGATCCATCACCGATTAGGTGGTCTATTTTCCCCTCAGGGTGCTCAAAGAAGTCTGCCACATTCAAGTGGGTGATGTCAAAATTGTCGTCAGAGACAAAATTTGTTTCAGGGCATTTACTCATTAGAGATGCTTGACAAGGTTCAACCAAATGTCTTGGTACACGGCAAATTTTCGCCTAGTGCCCTTTTCCACCGCAACGATAACATATAGTTTATGAACTATTTGCTTTTGGATTCTCATCGTATCGTGCTTGTGGCAGAGTGACCAACTTCAGGTTGTCATATCTCTCCTTTAAGCCATTCCACAAGATAGGTGGATCTTTGACTGTGAGATATTCAATCTTCAAACCTTCATCAAGGTGATGGCGCAAGAAAATCAAGGCCTTCGCACAGTCTTGGGTGGATGCTTCTTCTCTATCTTTGATGGTGTCTCCGAGACCCATAGCATCTAAGTGGATTTCAGCATCCAACACCCATGTCATATAGTTCTTGCCCGAAATTTCAAGGGCAACGAACTTTCTTTTCGTAATGTCAGACATAATCGAAAATTAAATTAGGAAGAGGGAAATACCTTAGATTTCTCGAGAATGGTTCTTGAGACGGTAGAGTCTCGTGCTGATAACGTGTTATGAAATAATATAAGAACAAGAACAATAACTCAAGAACAAGAGCAAATAGAGAGAAGAGTAGAGAGAGTTCTTCTTATTGATACTTAGAGAATGTTAGGAGTGATTTACAATGGTAGAGGGCACCTCTATTTATAGGGAGGAGGATGATTTAGCTACCAAGAATAGAACTCTAGAATCTCTCTAATTAAAGACATTCACCTTAAATAGAGGTGTATTTATAACAAAAAGAAATTTATAAAGCTAGGATGAGCACCTTAACTAAATTCACTTTAAACTAAACAAGAATAGTTTCATTGAGATAAAGGAGTTAAATCTTTTTCGTTAGCCAAAATAAGTATACAAAGTAATGCATCGTTTGGGAAGGAAGGGAAGAGAAAAAAATTATTCCACTGTTTCCAACTCCTATATTAAATAGAAAGGAACATTTGCAGTACAGATTTACCCAATTTCACAAGTTTATGCAAATGTGAAAGCTGATTATTGTCTGCACAGCCAAATTATAAGGAGCAACTGTAGTTAAACATTTTACACTCTGGTGCACACACCTTTCAACCAACAAAAGAAGATTTTAAACATACCCCTCAAAACTAAAGAAAAATTACATCATCTTTTGCTTGCCAAGAGAATAATAGACTTGCTTCGTGCCATGTTTTGGCCATCTAGAACATATAAAAAATGTAATTATATACAATTGTGAGCACAAATATTCTATGGGTATCTTCACTCTATTAATGCTCAGACAGAAGTTCATTAGTTTGTGTCACCATTGGAAGGTAAGAAAGCCAAATAATGCTTCCAGAATAAATTGATAAACCTCTCCCCATCACTCTTTTCTTTGTTTAATTTCAGTTATTGGCAGCTCAAGCTAGTCCTGGTCACGTGCTAATCCTTTATCCTGTAAACACAATGTACGAAGTAGATGAATTGTGTTGTCGTCAGCAAAGATTCAAAAGGATGCATGTAGTAAGTCTAATCTAATTTGTGAAGCTAGTGGATAGAAGTGGTTTTTCCTGCTTCAAGTTGGGCAGTTACTTCAAATTCTGCAAAAACTCATTCAATCATCCAAAAGCTCATTTAATCATGCACAGCACAGCTTAAGTATGACCAGGAAACAAAGGAAGAAGAATAAGACAATTTACTTTCGGCCAAAGGATGGGCTACATTTTACTTGCTACATATGTAAATTGTATCTTGACACGGAGGAGTTGGCAGACCGAGACATCTTGGATCTTCCAAATTTCAAAAGTTGGTCAGTAGTTGAGATTTCACTCAAGAAGATCCTAGACTCAAAATATTCTCAGCACCAATGACGCAAGCAAGAATTGAATCCCATATTACTGCACAAGCACCAAATAAAGTAAGAGATAAGTCATAAAGGACAGACCAACTAAGTATGAACACAGTAGATATACCAACCTTGAATAGAGTCACCCTCCAATCTCATACACCATACCGCTTCAAAGCCATACTTAGACTTGGCATTACATTATATGCTTGATAAGATCTTCTCAGCTCAATGATTGAACCCACCTGCAAAGCAGAAGGCAGGAAGAAGAAACGTTTCAGCTTAACATCTGAATGATAATAGCCATTCTACCACATTCCAGGTATAATAGTAGTGATTTCAACTTAAGGGTAAGAAGAATTGCCAGACAACTTCATAAGTATTATTAGTCTCTTTGAATCTGTGCTTGTTCAGAACTCTGCCTATATAAGTTTATGGGTTAATTTCATGCTACCTCCTTGTGGTTTCAATTGCAGTTTACTTCCTTTGCTATATGGAATACATATCACATCACTGTGGACTCGAAAATCATGTGAATTACCTCATTACTGTTAAGTCATACTTGCCACTGATATTAGTCATCTGTAACAGTCGTAAAATTTCCAGATCTGCCTAGTGAAAATTTTACTAGGGGTTGCTCTGATGGTAAGCAACCCCCACTTCCAACTGAGAGGTTGTGAGTTCGAGTCTCCCCAAGAGCAAGATGGGAAGTTCTTGGAGGGAAGGATGCCGGAGGTCTATTTGGAAACAGTCTCTCTACTCCAGGGTAGGGGTAAGGTCTGCGTACACACTACCCTCCCCAGACCCTATACTGGGTTTTTGTTGTTGTTGTTGTTGTTGCCTAGTGAAAATGTTAATACTAGACTAATCCACCCTCAATATAAAGACATTACCTTATGATATTGCAATGGACAGAGGATTAAATTGTGGCCTGATGCATGGCTAGGTCACAGCCTTCTGAAAGATGAGGGAATGAGTTCACAGTACAAGGTAGCTTCACAACGTGATGCATATATATCACGATATAGAGCAGATAACTACAGGAACAATCTGATATATACCACAATATAGAGCAGATATCTACAGGAACATTCCCCTTAGAAGGAATTGTCAAGACTAGGTGATTGACCGTGCTAAGATCCTGGATAGCCCCGATGCTGTAGAGAAAACTACTTCGAGGATTTGAATTCATACCACATATACATGGTTTCATGGAGGGCCAAAATAGGGATACTGAGCTATTTGGAGGACCAGAGATAATTGTGCGCAGTTGGCTCAGGTCAATTCATGGAGTACCAATCGTGTTAAAAGGATCAATAAACTTGGGGTGTGAAATTGGGAGAACTTCCGCCCGACAAAATATAGATTCAATTCTCTTATAGAGCAATCCAGCAGTAGGCTTATGCCTCCGCTGGACAACTGATAGACAATTAACGTCTCTTAGGAACAAGAAGAGAGCAATTTCAAGGGCATACCTGAGGGTGTGAAACAAGAACTTATTGGTTGCATAAAAGAGACTATCGAATACCATCAAAAGATAACAGAAGTCATTATCCTTCTCAATCACGTCTCCAATAGACTTTTGTTTTTTGGCTCACTTCTCCAATAGATTAAGATGTGTTAAAGCAACAACAACAACAACAACAACAGACCTAGTGTAATCCCACAAGTGGGGTCTTGGGAGGGTAGTATGTACGTAGACCTAACCCTACTACCTTCAAGAAGGCAGAGAGACTGTTTCCGGAAGGCCCTCGGAAGATGTGTAAAAGCAA
Source organism: Nicotiana benthamiana (assembly GCA_034376525.1). NCBI lineage: Eukaryota > Viridiplantae > Streptophyta > Magnoliopsida > Solanales > Solanaceae > Nicotiana > Nicotiana benthamiana. The sequence goes on along the minus strand of CM067323.1, from coordinate 93,902,297 downwards.
GAAGAAAAATTTATTAATTAAATCGGCTTACAAAGATTTAGTAAAGGCATCCATATCACAATCTTTTCATTCCTCTTTTTTCCTTTTCTTTAAGCTTAGGATTAGGGATCCTATTGGTGGGGTGGGGGTGGGGAGGGAGATTTTTGTGTGTTCGGAAAGCAACTATACATGCCTGAATATCATGAATATACAATCATTAGTATTGATGCCAAAAAGTTTAAGGAGGTATCCACATCACATTCATTTTGTTCCTCTTTTTTCCTTAACCTTTGGGTTAGAGAGATTACAGCCGTGCGCGCGCGGTGGCTGTTTGAGTTCAGAAAGCACTAAAACCATGAACTCACAATTATTAGCACTGATGTCAATCCTATTGCATATCCTTCATTGATACGACGCAAATTATGGTCCAGAATGGTGGATGTGGTGGCCAAAACACTTAATAGCAGACCACCTGCATAACAATGCAATAAAATAAAAAAAGAAGAGCATCTTCTGTTAGTGCATCATACAAGAAGAAATTGAGGTTGAGAGAGAGAGAGAGAGAGAGAGAGAGAGAGAGAGAGAGATCTGCACCCCAGAACCGTGTTGAAGCTTGGATCTTTGTCAGATATTCAATAGTGGCTTTTCCAGGCTTTATACTTGGAATTCTAGCAGCTATCTTGTTTAAGTAATCAGCAATTTCTTTTGGCATGTTGGCCTGGTCACAAGTTTACTGTTAAGTAAAACTGAGCAAGAGAGAATATCCCTGAAAACCGTTCAAAGGCTTTTCTTTCTTCAAGTGACAGAAGCCCAGAAATTGATATGAGAATGACATCAGATAATCAGTTTTTAGTCACTTCTCTACGTGACAACATCTTTCCTAAAGACCACTTTCTCCCCTTATTTTTATTCAGAGAAAAATAATAGAGAAAATTCAGCATTATGTGGTCTTCTATTCTTTTTGGACCTCCTGGCTACCTAATTAGCAACTCTTAAAGGTTGAGTTCTTTCTAGTTTCGCCAACATCTGCCCTGAACATCATAAAGTCACCAGCATGTATGGGTATCTTTTATTTATTATTTCACCTTATTAGGCCAACTGTTATTTTGGGTTCCCTAATGACTGGAGGACTTCAATCCAAGGAACTCGATGGAAATGTTTTAGTCCAGCAACATCCTTGTAAAAAAGGACCCAGCCTATTGAATTGATTCCACTGATGTTCTATCATCCAATTAAGCAGTAATATTGATGCAACATTTTAAAATCCACTTTCTGCACGTTACGTCAATGGCAAACTTACAATGTCAAAAATGTTGAAGAGGAAGACAAAGAAAGCATAAACTGTATAGTAAACCCACGGATCTGCCCCAAGAGAAGTGTCAGGATTCAAAATGTCTCTGATGTGTTCCCAAAACCTTGAACCAAGAAGACTGTCAAAGAAAGTACGTGTCAGAAACCTGTAGCTGAAAATTCAAAAAGCTTATGCCAACTGAAGCGCAGGTACAATATTGGTTCCAAATCACTAATGTAGGTAAGATCCTACTCCTAAAACAATGGTAAAGAACCACTAAAGTTCTTTTATTTTGTTTTAGTATAAGCAAAGAACCACTAATGTACTGGTGTGACTGTAATGTAATTCAGTTGGATATAAAGTAACCTTGCAAGGATGTTGGGAAGTGCCAACAGATAGGAGGTAACAAGGATAGGCTGCATTCCTGCTGGATTTATGTTAAATGGTATATAGGGCTCCACCTCCGGAACTGGAGAATCTTCTCTGCTCAAGATGAGTCGCTTAAATCAGACGCCAATAATTAATATATTCACAAAAGAGTACTATATAAGTATATATATCTGTAGGTAAAAAAAATTAAATTCTAAGATAACTAGCTTCTACATTCCTAGATAGTACAAATATAAATTGTAACAAATTGCAAGGCCAAATAACAAATTCGCTTCCAACTCAATTATTCGGGGTGTCCCAAGTCACAACTAGAGAGTTTCTTTTTGTATGTATGTGTTTGCATAGATGGATGAATGTGCATGTGCGTGTGTGTGTACATATCCATACTTACATGTCAGGCACAAGCCAGACGTGTTCGTGTGATTTATCATCCATAAAACCAAACAAAATTCCTTTTTTCCAGTTGTGAAATATCAATCAAGTGAAAAAATAGATCAACCCTGTCCTACAAGGCTACTTATTCAAGCAGTCATAAACTCGTTCCATTTGGTGGTAAAGTACATGGCTCGTGCATCCAAATATGGGAGAGTACAATTACACCTCCCTGCTCTTATTAGTCGTACTCACTTACACCTACATGGTCAGGCATGCAAGAGAAAGCAATTACTTCAGTGTAGCATGCACATGAAATCTATGATTTAAGAAAACACAAATATCATGGAAGTTTAGATGCATTCATATTTCATACTAGTCACTGATATGAGCTACTCAATAATTCCTTGATAAGAAATTTCTATTCTACATATACCTCCAGTTACTACCAGTACTAAAAATTCCATTATAAATTTCACTGTAGTACTGGCAAGTTCTTAAGTTCCTGTTACCACTCAAATAATGTTGTATAAGTTCCCCGAAATCTTAGCTCATAACAACATTTACAGGAGCATTAGGCATACAGCTGTTCCTATGAAGCTTTCACAGTATTCAGCAACATAAAATCTGGCCCCCGACAAAAAGAAAATGTAAATCATCAGCAATTCAGAGTTCAAGTCACCTTGCAGCAGAAGCAACTTTAAAACCGTAATATTGCAGCTTAACTTTCCGGCAACCTTCACTCACAACGACGGCCCACATCGTAACAACAGTAAAAACACCTATCACAGCAAGTACATAAGGCCACCAGCTCCCGCTACTCCCTGTGTATGTTAAGAATGAAAGGAAACTTTAATCAAGAATTTAGAGGGAGTGAACTATTCAATCCTCTCTTCTTCTTTTTTTTGGTTTATCAAATTCTTTTGTTATGTACTTCTAACCATTTTCGGATCATGACCAAACTCCAACACAAGTAAAATATGGGTTCAGGACAAAAGAAAGAATCAATTCTCGTACACAACATGCTGATGTAATTGCCAAATGATTACAGTGATCAGAAAGAATTAAGAGGCTACAGTATTTCATTTGTAACCCACCTGCTATTTGAGTTAACATTTTCTGCAATGTATCTGTGTAGCCAGTGAGAATACCCACACAAATAATCAAAGTCGATCCTTGACCTGAACCATCCAGTAGTGGTCAGCAAACATGAAAAGGAAGAGCAAGGAAACAGAAAAGGAAGAACCAATCAAATTCAATTTCATTCAGTTATAACTTATATCAATCAACCGACTAAGTCTCGTTACCAACTTAATTGGAGTTAGCTAATTTCAGTTACATAATTCCTCAAATATATCAGTAGATCAACCAAGTCTATACCAAATTAGTTGGATTGGACAATTTCAGTCAAGTACATAATTCTTCAAACTTCTACAATCTCAGATTTAAACAGAAGATTATAATTGGACCTCCCAAAAGTATGCCAAAACAACTCTTAACAGACAGTGATACTAACTTTCATCAGAGAAAACAAGAGTCATCATGCCACTAGTTTACTATTCCTTATATCTCAGTCAAACAGGTCTAGTTTCTTTTTGCAGTCCACTTTCCCTAAAATAAATTTTAAATACATTTTACATAACTCAAGGTCATCGGCCATTTCTTTTAACTCTTTCCTAGCCAGCTCTGTTTCCTTTCTTTTCTCTTTCTTTCTTTTTTTGGACTAGGAACTTGGTCACTATTTAGAATTGCATGGGGGAGTATCGAAAAGCCAAAGCACTACTCAGAGGAAAATAGTATGACGTGCAGGGAGAGATGAAAAAAAATATAATAACAATAACAGGAACAACAATGATAACAACAATAATAATAGTAGTAGTAGTAGTAATAATAATAATAATAATAATAATAATTATAATAATTATAATAATAATAATAATAATATAGTAGTAACATTAAGAATAGCAGCAATAATAATAATAAACAATGAAAAAAGATAAACAAGTAGAAAGATGCCTAAAATAGGGAAAAACAAGCAGAATTAGAAATATAAGGCACGTTTAAAAAAAAGGAAGAAAGAAAAGAAAATAAGATAAAAGAAAGAAGCACAGAAGGAACAAATACCAAATCCAGACTCTGTTATTGTGTCACAGATCCATGACATAGTCATTGCACCAGAAACTAAAAGGAATGAAGTCATCAACACATGCTTAACCCTGCAACAAAATGAAGATGATTCAGAGTGGTACTAATTTCAGCCGACTTTATGCAAATAAAACATCAGCAGCGTGAGAAGAAACTTTGACCCAAACAACCGGGGATGAGAACAATTATGTATCAAGACGTAGCTTTTACAAACCCTCTCAACAATGAGAGATGATTGGCGTTAAATATTTCAAGGAACAAGAACAATTCAATGCTATTATGCTGAACGCCTTTATACAGAAAAACATTTTCAGTCACCAAAAATAACTACTAAAAGGCTCTCGGATTCATCTTCAAATAGCACATAAGAAGAACGAATCCACAAGGAAGTTTGATTTTGCTGATCATTCCAAATACCAATATCTTCTCTCTCTTTTTATCAGTAAAAGAAAGATTTCATCAACTTAAAACCAGCACTAAGAGAGCAGATGAAGGCTTCAAGCTTCAGAAATCAAAAATCTTCAAGGAGTATTTCTCATCCGATTGAACAAAAAATGAAAAGAGAACGTCAAAAAAATCAAAAGTCAATGAAAAGTTTGCCGGGAAAATGATCAAAAAACAACTTTCGCATTAGTATTATCTACTTCCAATAGATAAAGAGGGGACAACCTTATACCAAACTTGCGCAATCATAGCATCCCATTAATTAAGCGAGCTAGATGCAACTGTTGCTTTTGATCACTATGTGCAAATAAATCAGTAACTATCTTTAATAAAGTAATCTTCTTGAACCAAATGAACCACAATTCAATCCACCTTTTTCAAATCAATAGGATATATACCTCCTTAATGATTTACATCAAAATTCAAACCAAAATACAAGGAAGAAAGCGGCTATACTTCCAGTGGAAAATTTTCAAGCTCTTCCTTTTCTCTTTCTAATTGAGCCAAGAACAATGCTATACTTCAAACCGACAGATTGACGACACTTTAAGACGGGATATGTGGGATGGAATGGAAAAACTAGGAATTTACAACTTCATGCCTTAACGTGCTTCGAAGCATTTTCTCAATTTTCAAAAATATAACTTTCAAGTTTTACATTGAACAATGTGCTTAAGAAACAGATCAACTTAAAGTAAATAGACAACAAGAGTAGCATTCACTTCTCTTTCCAAATTAGGAATATCAAAAAACAAAATTTGAAAATTTCCAAAGGTCATTAAGTTTCCAAAGCTGGGGTAGAAAATAAACAAATTAAGGCTACTTTGCAGTTTTGCACAGAAGAAATGGAGCTGATTTAAAGAAATAAAACTTTACTGGAAAATGAACTCCCACATTATGCAATAATAATAATACTCGGCGACATTTTGTGCGCGGTGAAAATTTAAAATAGCAAAAGTAAGCTCACATTGATTATTACACGAAAAATTTGTACCTCTCTTACCTATGACTGGCAGCATATATCGAATATGGAAGTGAGTAACAAGAGAGAATAAGAGCCTCCAAAATTGCAAAACCAAGTGAGATCCACCATCTAAAATAGATCCAAAGTTTCATAAGCTTGTGCAAGTTTTTGATGACAAAACAAAGAAATTTACCACCAAAGTAAAAGAAAATCCATCTCACTGGTTGATATGAAAAAACTAGACATACATATAACTCTTGATCTTTTCATGCCCATCTAAGCCCTCTTTTCTCAGCTTTACCAAAGAAGGAAGAACATGACATAGCACCTGAACAGGGAAATTGGCATTCACTAGTTTAGCAAAAAACTGAGGCATTATGTAACAGAAAGATGAATCCTACAATTTCATATGTCTTCGTCCCTATCAAACCACTGAATCAGAAGGACGCATGAATCGCTTGCTCTTTCAGCAATAATGCTAATCAGCTAAACAGAAAATGCATTCTGTTCCACCGCAATGAAAATCCTTTAAAAGTTTTTATTTTTTTTTGGAGAAAGATAAAAACCTTTAAAAGAATGCTCTAAGCAAATCGACAACGATCAATAAAATAGAAATGATGTTGGAGGAATGCTTGAGGTAGTTTTCAATGGTGCAGTCACTAGATTTGAGTATTACTATTGTTCAAATTCATTTTCTTATTATCTTGAACAACACAAAAGTTTAGCTGTTATTTTCACTTTTCTCCAACTCGGACAACACCCTCCTCCAAGATTCCTTAAATCTCTTTTAGAAATCACTTTGGTAGATGTCTTGTTTCAACATTTTTCACCTGAAATATATTCCTTTTTTATAATCGAGACATGCCCGAGGCCAGTGCACGATTCAAAAGTCAGTACATTCTTTTCACCTGACATTTATATACTACAGTACAGATGTAGGTCCACAGAAAAATTTTGGGAAAAACTATTCTGGTACATCCCTCAGGTGGTCCAACATAACAAATATATTCATGTAAGGAGAAGATGTAGAAAAAAACTTCTTTGCACATAATAAAACAGCTTATGAAACAGAAAATAAAAGAGTACAGCAAAATGTTCTTATCAACAACAACAACAACAACAACAACCCAGTATAATCCCACTTAGTGGGGTCTGGGGAGGGTAGTGTGTACGCAGACCTTACCCCTACCCTTGGGTAGAGAGGCTGTTTCCAAATAGACCCCCGGCATCCTTCCCTCCAAGAACTTCCCACCTTGCTCTTGGGGAGACTCGAACTCACAACTTCTCGGTTGAAAGTGGGGGTTGCTTACCATCAGAGCAAACCCTCTTGTCTCAAAATGTTCTTATCCTGATTCAAAAATTTTATATATGGTGAAAGTAAGCTGACCTGCATAAGAATTGATGCTGCTATCTGAGGACTGACCCCAAGTTGGAAAAGAGAGAGTTTCAGTTCGGGAGTGGAATCACCAAGTTCATCTGCAAAGACAGTTTTTTGATAATTCAATGAAAGAAAAAGAATCATCTTTTCACCCCTTCCCAAGTCCCAGTTCAGCGTCTGAAGAACCGATCGCTACAACCAACTCATTTCAAAACTGAACTCCATTAACTAAGAAAGTATAAGTCTAGATGAAAATACAACTTACTAACAGATCCCGAGACAAAGCTGAGATAGTCTTCTGGAATCAACCTCCTGTCAAATCCTGGAAGAGGAATGAAATATCCTATACGACTGATGACAATTAAAATGGCAGTCACAAACAGCCTTCTCCGTATCTCACTCTTGAAAAAAGACTCAGCAGCATTATCAATGACGGAACCCAGTCTTACAAAGTTCAAAAATCTATTTCTGAATTTCATCTGCTTAGGCTGCAAGGATACAAAGTCATCGGCATCTGTCGATTTTGGTGACACTCCCTCATCTTCACTTACTGGTGAAGATTGTCCATAATGCGGTGTTTCTCCAGATGATGCCCTGATACTTGTATAGCCACTTGCAAGTTGATGGCTGAAATAGCTGGATAATCCTTTCTTACCATTAGACAATATCAGATCCTTTCGTGAAGAAAAGTGCCTTCTACTCGATTCAGAAAATTTTAACTTGAGAGGAAGGTGCGTTCTGTTCAATGGCAAATTATAGAAATGGAGATTACATCCAGCAAACTTTCCTGCTAGACAAAAGTCAAAAAAAAAAAGTTGGTCTTAAATGCGTTTCTGCCAGAAAGAGCAAAATATAGAGCTCGAGTTATAGGCTGGTGAAGCAAATAAACATGCTTTAGGTTTGTTAAGATTGGCGCATAACCCAAGTTATATATTGCAATCTGTATACAGTAAAATCAAGAGATTTAAAATATATTCTCTAGTTCAAATCAAGAAAAATTCACCGCTAAAATTACAAGTCTTAACAATTGCTTTTCCTAGGAAGATATTAACATAATTACATCTCCTTGTAAAACTGCTTTACTTGGAAAATATAATTATATTTATAAGATAACGCCCTCAAGCAAGTAAAGTAATATCAACCAAACAGAACCAGAAAATTTCGCTTAGATAAGAGTATGTCATTAAAGAGATAACTGCTTTGCAATTTACACTGTACATGGGTGTTTAAATTTATTTATTTATTTTGTCTTGAAGCCTTGATCTAACAGAAGACTAGTTGTTGTGTTTCAAAATCTGATTTTGAAACATTCTAGTGTAATTGAAAGAAAGCTTGGGCCAAATGGAAGGGGCTCATGACGATAAAAGGCTTACGGGATAGGGCCATACTCATAAAAATTTTCTAACTAAACCAATTGGGGTGATAGACCCCCAAAGCAAAAGCATTTTGCCTCTCATTGAACCTTGCATAAAAAACTGGAAAGCTTACACACAGGTTGTTATTCAACTTTCTTCTTATCTTGCTTAAAGTTCTTACATTTACCTCTGGCCGGAGTAAATGAAAATCATCTTATGGTTATGGAGACTTTAATTTTTATTTATTTTATGTTGTATTGGTAATGGACAGCTTGCCACGCACTTCGACTAATTAAACAAGCAGCTAGTCCAGTGCAAGAGCATAGATTGTGAAGGCAATTGTACCATGGACTCACACCAAGTGGTAGCTGGAATTCGGAGTTACTCTCATGCCTCAACACTGGGTCATCCTCTTGGAGACTGTGGACTTTACAATTTATGCAACTGATACAAGGAGAATGCAACGCCCGAAGAAGATGCTTTCCAACATAAACACACGCAAGAAGGGGAGATGGATGGTAAAGCCATCCATGTATAGAGCCTTCTAAGACTAAAAAGTACTCATCATTTCTTCAGAAACACCTCATTCCAAACATTTGAATCATAACCCTCAGTCCTCACCACATAGTCATCAGTTATCTAAGCTCTCTTTGGTGCAGACACGCACACACACGGGCGCGTGTGGAGAGCAACCAATGCTTCAATTGAAAAATAAGCTTTGAAAGTTATTCAAGTGACACCCATTTCACAATGAGGAAAATTAACATGCTAAAAACACAAACATAGAGAAGGAAATAGAAAAACAAGAAAGAAAAGAAGTAGTGCATTACGAAATAATGATGGCAAAGGCGTTTGTTTGGAGAGTCTCTGTAGTTTTAACGATAAATCCAGCAAAGACGGACGGGTGACTAATTTGGAAACAAATAAGTTGCAAAAAGAAAAAAGGAGACAGACTTGCCTCGAATCCTGAGGTCCGTCGTTGTGGAAACCGGGGTGCAAGAGCTCAGAATGACGGCTTCCATAGCACAGCTTGAATGATAAACTGCTCTGAAACCCTCAGCTCCTCACGTCCAAAATCAAAATTGCTCAATCCTTAACGCAGCGTCTCCAGTATAGGAATTCACATGTCAAGCTTTCCACGAAACGAAAAGCTAAAGAGTCCGCGAAAGGGTACAAAATCTCTGAACACGGCGATTCTTTTGGCTGAGCTTCACCTATGGAACTGGAGAGTCAAAAGGGGCTCGAAAACTCACACGAACTCGAAGAAAGAAAACTCTCTGGATTGTGTAAGTTGTGATTTGTGGGAACTGAGAATGTGTGAGATAGCAACTCAGAGTGCTGTAGGTGAAGATACAGGAGCAAGAAGAAAGGCGAGAGAGGCAGGGTGCGGGACAAAGATAGAAGAGCGGGCGACTTTGGGGGTAATTGCTGCCGTCTTCTATTTTTCACTCGAGGTTTCTTTTTCTTTTCTTTTTTCCCGGTTTGAAGAGAGTTACATATTTTTTCTGTTTTTACAAAAATGAAGAGGACGATTATAAAAATCATTTCTCCTTCCGAATTATTTAATTTTAAAAAAGTCAATTCTCCTTTTAACCTTTTTTTTTTGGGTACAAAAGATACTGCTTTATATAATACTAAAGGTGGAAAGTTAAGTAGGAGTTGATAACATGCATAACATCCTGGGGAAACTAATAGTTGAGGATGCCGTTGGTGAAGTAGCATAAAAACCCTGCCCGTGGGACAATCGGACAGTTGATCTGGGTGTGTCTCACAAAAAAGTGTACCCAAACGTTCATCCTCCAGCGCCTTCTGGACAAACGACAAACATGGATGCTGGGTGAAGCCTCACGTTAAGTATGAAGATTTTCTTCCTTCCAATGTCTATGTTGTCATTTTTAACTAGTATTAATTTTTAAAATCACGTGTCAATTACCCGTAAAATAGTAATTTAGAGAAAGAGTAAGACTTTGGTCGGTATCATCCAATCTTTCTTCTTAAGCCTTTTAGAGGATTTTCGGATCCATCGCTTAAAAATATAGATAAGATCATAACATGCTGAATTAGTATTGTAAAATAAAATATTACATGAAAAATTAGCAATTTACTTGGTAAAAATATTTTATTGGACGCAATTATTTTACAATATATTACACATTGTCACGATCCGAAATTTTTATCTTCGGGATCATGATGGTGCCTAAGATTTCACTTGCTAGACAAGCCAATGTTAGAAAATTTACAAAATCTACTTCTATCAATTTTTAATAACATAATTAATTAAGCTAAATAGAGTTTGTGGAATATTACAAAACCCAAAACATCTCAAATATTTAGGATCTAGAGTCACAACTCACGAGCTACTATGATTTACGACAAACAGAGCCTGAAAGATAATACATTGTTCTGAAGGAAAAGAATCAATAAAATAACAAGACTAGGAAGAGGCTCCAGGGTCTGCGGACGCCAGTTGATCTACCTTGGTTTCCTGACAATCAAGTCCAGATGCTAGACTCAGGATCAACTCAATCCAGTACCCAAATCTGCACAGAAGTGCAGTGTAGTATTAGTATAACCGACCCTATATACTGGTAAGTGACGAGCCTAACCTCGGCGAAGTAATGATGAGGCTAGAACAAGACACCATAAAAAATATGTGTGTATATATATATATATATATATATATATATATATATATATATATATATATATATATATATATATATATATATATATATATATATATATATATATATGTGTGTGTGTGTGTGTGTGTGTGTGCCAATAACAACGATAAGGAAACAAGACAGGTAATATTAGGAGGGGGACATGGTTAGGTGATCACAAAATAAGTATCACAACAGAAACTAAAACTTTGATCAACCGATATAATTAGAACAAATAAGGACAAGTAACCACAGCAAAAGAAAGTACACGACATCACCCTTCGTGCTTTTACTCTCACCATCACCATATGAATCATATAGTAACGGCACGACATCAACCTTCGTGCATTATCTCTCTCATAACATGGCACGACATCACCCTTCGTGCATTATCTCTCTCATAACATGGCACGACATCACCCTTCGTGCATTAATACTCACAATATGACACGATATTACCCGTCGTGCATTAACACTCATAAAACATGGCATGAAAAAATATGGCAAGGCATCTCCCTTTGTGCATTAGCACTCTCCCTTACCAAAATAAGGAGCAACAGTAATAGGGAGATAAAAATGACAACAACAAGTCTTACTTCAATGTTTGATTCCACAATATCAACCTCAACGTTGAGTCAATACTCAATCAATACCAAGGTCCGCAAGCATGATAAGATTGCTCAACTTAACAAGTAGCTAGTGTAAACATGGATAATGGGATCAAAGAAGCAACAATTTCAAGAATAAGACCAACTTGCATGCTATAACTCGACAACAATGCATTGATACTCGTCATCTCACCTATGTGTTGTACCTAACACTCAAATACGTAACAAATAGGCAAATAAGACCTAATCCCTCAAGTCAAAGTTAACCACGGCGCTTACCTCAATCCAACGGCCAACTCAAAGTTCAACCACTGCTTTTTCCTTCACACAAGCCTACAGACCAATATAATCTAGAAAATTACCAACCAAACGATTCAATTTAAGCCTTAGGAACTACACATGATCGCAAAGAATTTAATTTAGGCCATTTTTGAAAAATTCAGCAAAAGTCAACACCGGGCCCACTTGGTCCGAACCAGAAATTCGGACTAAAATCTGATTACTCATTAACCACCGAGCCCGGATATATATAATTGATTCCGGAATCCGACCTCAATTTGAGGTCTAAATTCCCAAATCTCAAAATCCCTAGTTTCTACCTAAAAATTACTATGAAAACTTTAGATTTTAGGTTGAAATCTTGTAAAATGAAGTGAAAGATTAAAATAAACTAGTTTAGAATCACTTACCTATGATTTGAGAAAGAAAAAGTCTTTGGAAAAATCTCATCTTATATCTTAGATTTTGAAATTTGAAGAATGGGGGAAAAATCTCGTCTAAGTCTCTTTCATCAACTGCATTTGCGGCCTTGCGAAGCCCGCAAATGCGAACCACTTCTCATTTATGCATAGTTCAAAAATGTGAGAAAATGCGAACACTTGATGACCGTAAATGCAACATAATCATCGCAAATGCGAAGGCTACCCTCTCCATACCAACTTCGCAAATGCGAAGTTTGTTTCACAATCGCTAAACATGTATGGCTCAGCTCCTCGTCGCATTTGTGTTGGGAAGCTTGCAAATGCGAATCTCTCAGAGACCGTAGTTGCGGTGCCCGATCTCACAAATGCGATATCAGAGTCCTGCAACAAGATCAATTACACCAGCAAAATTTTATTTTAAGTTTAAATCACTCCGTAGCCTATTCGAAACTCACCTGAGCCCTTGGGGCTCCAAACCAAACATGCACACAAGTCTAAAAATATCATACGAAATTGTTCGCTCGATGAAATCGCCAAAATAACACCTAGAACTACGAATATAGCACCAAATTAAATAAAATTTTCAAGAAAACTTTGAAACTTCTAATTTCTCAACCAGAAATTCGGATGACGTCAAACCAACTCCGTTTCTCACCAAATATCACAAACAAGTCATAAATAGGGTATTGGACCAATACCAAATTTTCAAACTAAAATACGAACCCGATACCCAAAAACTCAAACCTTGGTCAAACATCTCCATTTCCATTAAGTCTTTAACTTTCAAATTTTGACAAAATCCGTTCGGGAAAGGGACTTTCGATTTCGATTTCGGGCACATGCTTAAGTCCCAAATCACGATACGGATTAAAGGTGTCAAACGGGCCGAGTCAACCCATTTTTTGACCGGCCCAGACCGATTAAAACCCGAACCGATACTTAGGGGGCCGAGTGGACTGATTACTGAGGTAAGGGGGGTTGGTCTATTCACGTATATTCATCCGGTTAACCGGACCGGTCAAACACGATCAACCAAAATCCATGTAAATTCGGTTAACCGGTCGGCCTGAACCAGCCTAAACCGATTTAACAATTATAATTCAATTATTTTTTTAAATATTTCTGACCGTTGCAAGTTCATATCGATTATCAAAAACTTACTAAGGCAATGCAAAACCTTTGAATTTACTCTTTTTCCTTATTTTACTTGTTGTTAAATGTAAAACTTTTAATTTGTAAGTTTGAATTTTAAAATAAACATAGCACTTGCAATCTATAAATGTAATTTTTTTTTCATTTTCTTCATATTCTTATATGTTTACTTTATATTAATATAAATTACAATATTTATATAAAATACAAAAAAAAATAGCACTAACCCGGCCCGGCCCGGTCCTTTGGACCCGTAACCCCCTATGGTTTATTTTTTGTCCGGATGGACCCGAGCCCATTAAGCCCAGTAAAGTCTAACATGTAACGTCCCAGATTGAAATCGGTTGGTTTTATCTTTTTTCAATTCGGCCCGATACAGCCCACCCGTTTAATACCCTTAACACAAAATCGGGATCATTAAAACATGAATCCGAGTTAGTTTACCAAAAATATTGACAGGAAGTCAATTCAAATAAAGTTTTTACGCAAAATTTCGTATTTTCATCTACTTTTAACACAAAAAGTTTTATAGAAACACGTCTGGACTGTCCATGCATACCGGCAAGAATAAAAATAAATGTTTTAGAGTTTAAAAGTGCCGAACTATGACTTTTCGGGTCTATCACACACGCACTATCAAGAGTAGAACAAATTATAAGTCTCAAATGATTTAAGGTATTTACGAATAAAAACGTCAACATAGCATAGTCCATTATTTTATTGATTTATTTCATTTCTCAAATTTATTGCCAGCTAGTAAGTCCATTCCTTTGGAAGAAAAATATCTAACGAATAATGTTGCCCAGATAAATCACCATTCTCACTCTTGACAAAACTGCACTCATCACTTTTCCAGCTTTCATCAACATATGTTACTGCCCAAAAAATAAAAAAAAGACCAATCAGTAATATTAATGTATTAAGTCAATAAAGATTACAAACTTGTACCTAATAAAATGCTAACAAAAGAGAGAACTATAGAAAAACTTAATTGAACAACTCAATGATTAATTTTCAGTGAATTAGGGCCAATATCGTAAAGATATTAGAGGTAGAGGCGTCGAGTTGCTAATTTAAAAATAGTTAAAATAAAAAATTTGTCGTTTGTTTGAAACTAATTGCACTCGCCAATCGAAAAATATATAAAATATGTATATTTTTTTGAATGTAATATTGCATATATACAAAAAAATATTTTATTGCCTATTATTTCTTAGAGTGGCTAAAAATATACATCTTAAAAGATGAAAAACATACCTCTCTTGGACTTGATATATATATTGAGCTGATGTACATTCAGATTTAGAGCTTGAACAACACGGGTAGGAAGAAGGACAGGAAACGTTGCTGTTTTTTCACAAATATTTGAGTTATTTTAATATTTTTTCAAATAGTACAATAAATATTGATGCAAACAAAATTATTGAATCCCATCATCAAAGATAACATATGATAATAGGTAATTTAATTATATTCAGGCCCTAAATAACCACCTTCTTGCATAGTTTTGGTAATAAAAGTGAAAACAAAATGCTATTATGAGTGTTTTTCATGATTTACGGGTTATATATGACTAGGAAAGACTCGGGAGTACTTTTGAAGTCAAAAATAAAGAAAAAGAGGCCAACCGCGAAAATTCCTAAGTGAACCACGCCAAAAACAGGCTGAAGAATCAGAGGAAGTGCACTGTCGCGATTCCACCGCGACCACGGCAGAACCGCGGTGAGATGCTGTCGCGGACAAGATGAGAATCAGAGGGGTTGTTTGGCCGCGGTTCTATCGCGACCGCGGCAGAACCGCGGTAGGCGCAAGAAAGTTCAGGGACAGAAGTGTCAACACGGGATTTTTAGCCCTAAACCTTACTTTAATCAAAAGATTTCGCCCAAAAGGAGGCATATATTCAGTTTTTGGATTTTTTTTGAAGGAAAAATAATTGTGAGAGAATACCCAAACCATATTTCTTCTTTTCCTTTGATTTTTGTTGGTAGTTTATGATGAATATGAATTTAGTTTATTTACCCATAGCCATGAGTAGCTAAATTCTTTGTCAAAGATTTTGATTGACCCTATTAGGGGACGAACTTCTCGTTTATGTGAATACAAATTTGCTAGTGTCAATCTTTATTTTTTCAATTGTGTTCTTGTTACAGTTAATTGACAGTATCCTCAATTAGCTGTGCATATTTAATATGCATGACTCGGAAGAGAGTGCATACTTAGGTTATTGTTGAATAACACCACTCCTAAATATAAGAGGAATCTATAATTGTGGGTTTAAAGGCGGGATTAGGGATAACGAAGCCTTGGGTGAAATTTTAAGTGAATTGTGTTAATTAAAGCTAGCTAGTGTATCTCGGGAGAGTGCAATAGTATATTACTGTTTACTCGGGAGAGAATTACGGTGAGATGAGCGTTCACGATTGATAGAGGTATGATGGTAAATTTGTATGAAGCATAAATAGAAGGGATTCCATCAATAGGGGAAATTTTTACCTTAGGTTTTTCTCATCATTGTTTACAACCTTAGCATTTTAGTTTATAACTGTTTAATATACTTGCAATCTTAGTTACTAAAGAAACTATCAACTATGATTCAAATGTTTGTGAAACTGGTTCAGAAGAGTTTAGTGGGTCTAAAGATTGTGATTGATAGGTTAACTCTCTACAGATTCGACCCTGGGCGTAATACTAGGGTTACATTTGCAATGTCCGCAGAGTCCTTTTTAGAGGGCATAGTTGGGCGTGATCAAATTTTGGCGCTGTTGCCGGGGAGTTAACGGAATTATCAATTACCATTGATAGAGATACAAAAATTCTTAGTGTAGGCAGTTTCTCTACACCCAATTTTGATTGAAACTTTTGACGGTTGTTGACTTGGTTGCACAGGTGTATGCCTAGAAACTCTACAAGGACTGGATAACTACTTGAAGGACTCTCAGACCCTGAGAAAATATTCCGGGCGTTAAAACGTGCCAACAGAAGACTTCAACCACCTCAACAAATAGACAAATTCGAAACTAACATGTAAAACGTAATCGACCCAAACGGAAATGGCATGCATGAGAAAGTGAACTTGAATGTCAGAGAAGCGGCACCTCTTGTGACGAAGGGTGCACTGTATGACTGGGCACAACCCACAGCTGACAATCTGGCCACTACTAGAGTTGTGCCCGCCATACAGGCTGAATCATTCCAGATCACAAACAATATGCTACACTTGTTGCAAAACAAGGAACTGTTCTCTGGGACACACCCTCAACAGCACCTGAAGAACTTCTTGTCGATATGTAAAACTCAAAGGCAGCCCAACGTCACTTCATAGGCAATCAGGTTATTATTGTTCCCATTCTCGGTAATAGGAGCTGCACATGTTTGGCTTAAATTACTCCCCATAAACTCTATTGCAACTTGGGATGAGTTAGTCAACCAATTTCATAACAAGTTTCATCCACCCAACAAAACTGCCCAACAAATTAATGAGATCATGATCTTTAAGCAGAAACCGATGGAGACACTTCATGGAACATGAGGCAGGTTCAAAGAAATGTTGGTTATGTGTCCACATCATGATGTTCCTGAACAGATGTTGGGACAGGGATTTTATATGGGACAGTCAAATGGATTGAAGAATATTATGGATGCCTCAGCTGGTGGGGCATTCCTGAGCAAGACATGGAGAGAAGGTCAGAGTTTACTTGATAAAATGGCACATAATTCGGGATGGACATCCATGAATGCACCTATCACTCCAGTGGTGCACTCAGTGCCTCTTGATCCTTCAAACACTATGGCTGAAAATATGGCGAATCTCCTAACACAAATGAGCATCCTTACCAAAAAGGTGCAGGAATCGGGGCAGAAGCAGCAGGTACATATAGTTGACACTACCAATGGGGGCTTATGCACATCTTGCATTAGCTAGACAATTGGTAATCCTTGGAATGCAGAGCATGATCATCACCACCAGCACCCCGAAGATATGAACTATGTGGCTAACTATGGGGGGACAGAGACAGGGAAATCAGAACTGGGGTCAACAGAATCACCATTAGTATAGCCCACCTCAGCCACAGTATAACGCCGGAAACATGGGAGGTATGATACGCCCCAACAATATGGCACTGTATCCTAGACCACAGGGGTACAATAATCAGCAGCAGGGGTACAATAATCAGTAACAAGGGTACCACCCACCTCAGCAACAACATAGTGGGAAAAATGAAAGAGTAATGATGCAGCAATGATTGGAAGCAATGATGCAGCAGGTTATCAGATCCAATGCAAAGATAAATGAAAGAGTAGATGCACATGACGCAGCTATTAAAAATATTGAAGTGCAAGTGGGCCAAATTTAAATATCTCTGAACAACCATCCTCAAGGGACGCTACATGCAGATACCTAAATCAATCCAAAAGACCAGAGCCCGAAGCAATTGATGGCGGTGAGTCTCTGTAATGGTAGGGATCTTGATGTAGAACAGGAGAGAGCTCGTGAAAATATACAGGCTGAGACACTCATTCAGGTACCCATTGAGCTAGATGATTCAACAAGGCTGACAGATGTGACAGTCCAGCCTGCTCAGGAATAAAAGAATACTCAGCAGGAGACATAGAAAGTTACTGAAGCAGTTGAAAAGCCAGTAGTGGAGATAGTAGCTTAGAAAGAAAATTCCCAAGTGATTGGGAAGAAAAGACCTCCTGAACCATTTCCACAGAGGTTGGCCAAGCATCAAAAGGAGAAGCGGTACAAAAAGTTCTTTGAGATGCTCAAGAAAATTCAGGTAAATATTTCATTGATTGAAACTTTAAAGGAGATGCCTGGATACGCAAAAATGATGAAAGAATTGATGCCCTGGAAGTTTGACTTCCAAGACTTGGCCACGGTGACACTTAATTAGACTTGCAGTGCAGTGGTAACTAGACCTGTTGCTGAAAAGATCTCTGATCCAGGGAGCTCTTTGTTTTTGCGAAAGCACTCTGTGATTTAGGGGCCGGCATTAATCTTATGCTCCTAGTTATTTACAAGAGGTTGGGCATTGTGAGAGATAGACCCAGCTTTATGTTGTTGCAGCTGCATGACAGGACTGTGAAGCATCCGTTTGAGATCCTTGATGATGTGCTTATTCATGTGGGGAAATTTGTGTTCCCTGCAGATTTTGTGATCTTGGATTGCAAAGTGGATGAAGAAATTCCTATCATCTTAGGAAGACCATTATTGGACATAGGGAGAGCTCTGATTGATTGTGAGACCGGGGAGCTTAAGATAAGGCTCAATGACGAAGAGATTATATTCAATGTGCATAAATCTATGAGGCGATCAAGTGAGTTCGCCAATTGCTCTCTTATTGATGTCGTGGATGTAATCGTACAGTATGATGATGAAGTGTTGACGGTTGAGGATCCCCTTGCTGCATGTTTGATGAATTTGGAGGAAGCGAATGGTGAGGACTTGGCAGAATATGTGTTGGCATTACAAGGTAGAGGGTTCTGGGAAAGAAATCTAGAGTTTGAGCCCCTACACTTAGAAAAGAGAGAGGGTCCTACAGCTAAGCCATCCATTGAAGAACCACCAAAGCTGGTACTAAAGCCATTGCCAGCCCTCCTCAAGTATGAATTTTTGGGACCTGACTCCACTCTACCTGTTATTATCTCATCTGGTTTGTTATATGTGCAAGTGCAACAACTTCTACAGGTATTGAAGGAGTGCAAAATTGTCGTTGGGTGGACCATGGCAGACATCAAAAGGATCAGCCCCGCTTACTACATGCATAAAATTCTACTGGAAGAGGGGCACAAACCTTCCAGGTAACATTAGAGAAAGATCACCCGTTTGTATTTTCTGATGATTGTAGGGTAGCGTTTGAGGAGTTGAAATAGAGGTTGGTCACAACACCTATCATTGTTACCCCCAACTAGGAGCAACCGTTCGAATTAATGTGTGATGTTAGTGACTACGTAGTGGGGGCAGTGCTGGGTCAGCGGAAGGACAAATTGATGCACCCAATCTACTATGGTAGTAGAACGCTGAGTGGAGCCCAACAAATTGATGCAAGAGTTCAATCTTGAAATACGTGACTGTAAGGGCACTAAAAATCAAGTCGCTAATCATCTATCACGACTTGAGGGAGTTGAAAACGCAATTGAAGTTGAGGAAATTCTGGAAACTTATCCAGACGAGCAACTGCTTTTCACCACTCATCAGGAAGCGTCATGGTATGCAGACTTTTTCAATTACTTGGCCAGTGGTATAGTTCCTCACGACCTTTCATCGGTCTAGAGGAAACGATTATTTCGTGAAAGCCGCTTGTACTATTGGGATGAGCCCTATCTCTTTAGAATATGTCTGGATAACATGACCCGGAGATGCGTCTCCGAGATAGAACAATCTTCTATTTTGCAGGCTTGTCATGCATCAGCTTATAATGGACACTTTGGAGGGACCAGGATAGCAGCAAAGGTGCTAAAGGCCGGATTTTTCTGGCCAACGGTGTTTAAAGATGCTCACTCATGGGTAAAGGGTTGCAATGAATGCACGCACCGGGAACATTTCCCGGCGCCACGAGATGCCCATGAACCCAATTCAGGAGATAGAGGTGTTTGATGTTTGGGGGATAGATTGCATGGGTCCCTTCGTCAGCTCCTATAGCAATAATTAAATTCTTGTTGTTGTAGACTATGTGTCCAAGTGGGTAGAAGCTGTAGCATTACCTACCAATGATTCAAAGGAGGTGGTGGAGTTTCTAAAAAAGAACGTATTCACCCGCTTTTGGACACCACAGGCAATTATCAATGACGGGGGCATTCACTTCTACAATAGAGCCTTCGAGAAGTTGCTTACAAAATACGATGTGCGCCACAAGGTGAATTCTACCACCCGCATACTAGTGGACATGTTGAGGTATCCAACAGGGAAATCAAGAGTGTGATAACAAAAACTGTGAACGCCACAAGAACTGATTGGGCGAGGAAGCTAGATGATGCACTCTGGGCTTACAGAACATCTTTCAAGACACCAATTGGTATGTCAACATACAAGTTGGTGTTTGAGAAGGCCTGTCACTTACCTGTAGAACTTGAGCATAAAGAGTGGTGGGCAATAAAATAACTAAACTTAGACATGGAAGCTGCGGGCACATCAAGAGTCACAGAACTGCATGAGCTCGAGGAGTTCAGGTATCTTGATTTTGAGAATACAAGGCTGTATAAAGAGAGAATGAAGATGTTACACGATGAGAACATTGTTGAGCGACATTTCAAACTGGGGGACATGATACTGCTATACAACTCAAGACTGAGGTTGTTCTCGGGTAAGCTTAAGTCACGATGGTCTGGACCGTTTTGAGTAGTTGAAGTTTTCCTGTCAGGAGCGGATAAAGTTGCCACTGAGAATGACTCTCGTACATTTAGACTCAATGGTCAGCGATTGAAGTTGTATGTGGGTATGAGCGAGCCTAAGGAATGGTCTGAACTGCATTTGAATGAAACACAGAGGTCGAGCGAGCCTTAATTGCGCTCATCTAAGTCGTGCCGCAACGTTAAATCAGGCGTTGCATGGGAGGTAACCCATGAAATTTTTGTAAGTGTAGTTTCTTTTATATGAAAAAAAAACGTCGGAATCTGCAAGATGCCCAGACCGCGGTCAAACCGCAGTAAGAAGGGCTCTCTGAACTCAACCTATCACGGTTCCAACGCCGAACGCGGTACAATCGCGGTCCCGACCCCTCTCTGAATCTGGTCTACCGCGACTGCGGCAGAGCCGTGGCAGAACCCAGATGGGCCTAGGTTTGTTTTTTTGTTATTTTTTTATTTTGTTGTATGTCCCCATTTCCCCAAAATACCCCCCACCTACCCTTTAATCATCCCCCAGCAGAACCCCAACCCCTAAATCGTCCAACACTCATTTTCTCTCTATTTTTCTTCTCCTCTTCACAAAATCTCTCTCTCCCCCACCCAAAAAAAAACTCCATTATCATCCTCCCCTACTCTCCACCTTCACCACCCACTTTCCCTCATCAACTCAAGTAAGTTTTATCTTCTATCTCTCTCTATTTTTTCTTCTAACTAGTGTAATGTAGACATACATTAACTTAGTTTAACCCTTGGTTGGTTAGTTTAATTTTTGTTAAATTTTTGCTTTTTTTATGGTTTCTATTGTTGTATGGGACTATTGTGAACTTGTTTGGGGCTAAGGTGGGTGGGCCTACATGGTGTTTCAATTGTAGGGTTGTTTTGATGTTTTGGAGGCCTAGAAATTATTTTTAGGGTGTAGTGGTTGTGAGGCCCTATTTTGGCTGAATTTATGGGATTGTTTTGATATTATGGGGCGGGTTATGCCCACTCCTAATTGTGGGTTGTTGTACTTTATGACTGGGGATGTTGTAATTGTTTGAAAATAGGTGAAGGAGTAAGTGTGGGGTGGTGTAGGTCGAATGTTTTAAGTAGTTCTGTTCTGAGGCCCTTGTGGAGGTTGTGACCTTCACCACCCTGCTAGTGGGACTAGTTTGCAAAGCACAACTCGATGTGGGTATTGTTTTGGTGCCATAAAGTGGCGAAATATGAGTAACCATCCGATTGGCACTAGTTAGGATGAATTTGATAGTTTTTCTTAACTCTCTGCAGGTACTATGGCTCCCAAGAGGCAAAGGAGAAGGGCTGGCACATCTCAACAACCGACATATGATGAGTCCAAGTTTGGGTTTGAACGAGTGGAGGATGGTGTTAATGCCAAGGGTGGGAATAACTTCATTCAGAAGATTCAAATTGACCGGGTAGCCCTCGTGTGGAACAAGAGGAAATGTATGAAGAAATTTGGAGGCGGGGAATGGAATTCCTCTTTGATGATCCTGGCCCGGTGAACCGGATGATTGTTAGGGTGTTCTATGCGAACTGCCTTTCAGACTCAAGTAGAGATGTGATTACGTGAGGTACGATAGACCCAGCCCACATTCCATATATTCGCCAGGCGTTGCAGCTGCCTGAGTTCACGGGCGACATCAACTACTACCACGATAGACCAGATGTCACGTGGGAAGTTATGGGTGATGCAATTTGTGCTAGGGGCGACCAACCTAGATCAAAGACCACATCACCCTGAACTCCAACTCTTTCACGCACTTGTCTAAGTGTTGGTTGACTGTCATCTGCACAGCTGGTTCATGCCTTCGAGCAACACCACTGACTTGAACTTCAACAGAGCTTTATTGACATGATGCTTCATGACAAAGAAGGATTTTGATGCAGCACAGATAATTGGCGATGAATTGGTTCTGCGGGGACCACTGCTCTCAAAGGGGTTTTACTTCCCTTCCTTGGTGACTGCACTGTCCTTGCGGAGGAATGTCCCCGCTGATCCTGCCAATGGAGCATTGGCACCCGAAGCACCATTCCGAGCTTCATGCATCAGAGTAGGCAGGGGTACACAAACAACAATTGAGATAGATGATGAGGATGATGACCCCATTCCTCTCGCATCGATCTACTGACAGTGTCGGACCCTCTCGGCGCCCCCATACTGGGGCAAGCTTCTCCAGATCTCAGTCTACCCAGCGTTCCATAGAGGAAGTGGTCGCAGATCTCCGCACCTCAGTGGATGACCTACACACATGGATAGATGCCATGTCTCAGAGGCAGGCCAGGTCCGAGGGACGATTCATGTCCTGGTTCCATGCTTTGGAGAGAGCTTGCAATGTGGACCCCAGCACAGTCTCCGACTCTAATTGAGTCTCAAGGAAGTTTTTTTAACCTTCGGCTCTTTACTTGCTTGATATGACATTGGGACATGCCATGATTTTAAGTGTGGGGTGGGAGACTTGCTCTGGTTATGTGTTGTAATGTACATAGACATCGTGACTGTTGTAGCATTGGTTTGTTGTGTTGTATATATCTGATGGTAGGTATATTAGGAGTACCTGACTTGGCCCAAGGACGGACACTTGTCGACGGGTCTCTTGAGATACATAAAAAAAAATTGAAAAACAAAAGCAAAGTTAGAGGACTCTTCTTGAGGATGGACCACTTAGACAGTACTCTCGAGGGAAGTAGTCCATGTAGATATTTTTTTTAATTTTTTTCCCTTTTAGGTAGTGTAGTAATTCCCCCCTTAATTTTTTTTACTACGGTCTTTTCCAAGGGTTTTCTTGAACCGGGTTAGGTAGATTTTTCTTTTGTAGTTTAGAACTAAGATGGGTGAAGGCTAGAGTGGCTACCCTTGATGTACACACCTGCAAAACAACTACAATGAACTTGAGAGTGTGACATCTAGGATCAGTTGTGGACTTGTAAATCTATGCCTTAATTTTGCACATATTGTCTTGCTTGAACGCCCGTATGAGTGTGTTGATAAACTGATTCAGAATGAGTTACATGCTGAGTTTGTGTGAGATTTTTACTTGCATTCTGTGCTTGCATGCGATACCTAGAACTTGCCCTGTGTGTGTGCAAAGCGAAATAGAAGCTGTTTGGTTTTAGAGATGATTGAGGCATTTCTTGTGTAAGCTTATATATAACTGTGAATCCACCTGTCTATATTGCAATAGCCAACCCCTTTGAGCCTGAAGCATGTTCTTTGATAACCCTATAATGACCGATATCCTTGTGTTTGAATAGCTGATTATTTGAACCTATACCTACTAGAAGCACTTGAATCACTAAAGAACATACAAAAGTCAAAGTGTGGGGTGGTAGGGAGTTAGCGAAAAAAGGGGAATCAGGCATGAATCATGTGAATGGTGAACTGGCATTGTAAAAGAAAAAAAAGAGAAAGGAAAAAATGACACAAAGAAAACGAAACAAAAAAAAGAAAGAAAAAATAAAGAGAGAAAACAAGAAGCCGGTTGCACCTAGAGTAAAGTAGGAGTCACATGTGAAACAAAAATGTGGATGAATGATTAGGCTGAGCAGGGAAATTAAGATAAAAGGAAGTATGTATTAAAAGTGCTTAGGGAGGTTAGTCGATACACCCAAATGTATCATACCCGTCCCTTAGCCTACATTACAACCAAATAAAGACCTTTTGATATTTGACTAAAACAGCTCGATTGGTAGAGTACTACACCAAGGGCAAGCTCATGGTGTATCTGTATGGCATGTGAATGTTCTTTGCTGAGAGTGAGTGAATTCTTTCTATCTTTGGTTCCTTGTTGCTTGAATTTTATGTGTGTGGAATCTCTCTCAGACTTGATGCGAGGGCATGTGACTCAAGAGGAAAAGTAAGTCTTCACCTCTGTTAGAGTAAATAGAGTGAGCACGAGTGTGTCATGACAGTAGAGTCTGCATCTGGGGTATTGCTTAGGTTGTTTCGTCAAAATGGCGGGTGTGACATAACTTGGGGTAATGCATCAAACGGTTAGGCCCAGAAGTATGGTTTAGCTTGCTCGAGGACGAGCATAGGTTTAAGTGTGGGGTGTTGATAATAGCTGAATTTAACTATATTCAGGCCCTAAATAATCACCTTCTTGCATAGTTTTGGTAATAAAAGTGATAACAAAATGCTCTTATGAGTGCTTTTCATGATTTGCAGGTTATATATGACTAGGGAAGGCTCGGGAGTACTTTTGGAGTCAAAAATAAAGAAAAAGAGGCCAACTATGAAAATTTTTAAGTGAACCACGCCAAAAACAGGCTGAAGAATCAGATGAAGTGTACTCCGCGTTTTCACCGCGACCGCGGCAGAACCGCGGTGAGATGTTATCGCGGACAAGATGAGAATCAGAGGGGTTGTTTGGCCGTGGTTCTATCGCGACCGCGGCAAAACCGCGGTAGGCGCAGGAAAGTTCAGGGACAGAAGTGTCAACACGGGATTTTAGCCCTAAACCTTATTTTAGTCAATAGACTTCGCCCAAAAGGAGGCATGTATTCAGTTTTTGGAATTCTTTGAAGGAAAAACAATTGTGAGAGAATACCCAAACCATATTTCTTCTTTTCCTTTGATTTTTATTGGTAGTGTATGATGAATATGAATTTAGTTTGTTTACCCATAGCCATGAGTAGCTAAATTCCTTGTCTAAGGTTTTGATGGACCCTATCGGGGAATGAACTTCTCGTTTATTGGAATACAAATTCTCTAGTGTCAACCTTTATTTATTCAAATGTGTTCTTGTTGTAGTTACTTGACAGGATACTCAATTAGCTGTGCCTATTTAGTGTGCATAACTCGGAAGAGAGTGCATATTTAGGTTATTGTTGAATAACACCACTTCTAAAGTATAGGAGGAATCTATAACTGTGGGTTTAAAGGAGGGATTAGAGAAAACGAAGCCTTGGGTGAAATCTTGAGTGAACTGTGTTAATCAAAGCTAGCTAGTGCATCTCGGGAGAGTGCAATAGTATATTACTGTGATTACTCGGGAGAGAATTACGGTGAGACGAGCGTTCACGATTGATAGAGGTGTGTTGGTAAATTGTATGAAGCATAAACAGAAGGGATTCCATCAATAGGGGAAATTTTTACCTTAGTTTTTTCTCATCATTGTTTACAACCTTAGCATTTTAGTTTACAACTGTTTAATTTACTTGCAATCTTAGTTACTAAAGAAACCCTCAACTGTGATTCAAACGTTTGGGAAATTTGGTTCGGAAGAGTTTAGTGGGTCTAAAGATTGTGATTGATAGGTTAACTCTCTGTGGATTCGACCCTGGGCGTAATACTCGGGTTATATTTGCAACGTCCGCAGAATTCTTTTTAGAGGGCATAGTTGGGCGTGATCAACATCACTTCACTATCTTGTTACGCATCTATTTGAAAATACATGTTATTTTCTTGTTTATATTGATAGTAATTGATACTTAATAGTTTAACTAGACTAATCTTATTACTGAAAATGAGAAAAGAAATGAATATAAGAGAACGACTTGAAAATGCATTTGTTTCCTTGTGTGTTTTGGTTGAAAAAATTGGAGAAAACTATCGCCATAGTCAATTCACATGTATTTAGGTGAAAGACTCTCAACGATACTAATGCTTGTTGGCAGGCAAATACAAATTTAGAATTTAAAACTCGTTTTTCTTTTTTACCAGACTTATTAGGTGGTTGTAGGATTGTTCCTCCTCTTTGAGGAAAGAAAACTCCCGTCCCAGTAGATCTCTGTCCATAATCTAGGAAGATTGCTTGCATTTTAGGTCCTCCAATAGCACAATTTTTTGAATACATTCGTCTTTGAGATGTCAATCCAGAATATTTTGAGTGATACTGAAATACAAGATCAAGACATTAATTAGTTTACGATAAAACAATGGTTAATTCTGTATGCAATCTCGAGATTCAATCATATTTTATCAAATTATTAAGAGAAAGTACATCCCATCATCCCAAATCTGAAAATTAGTATATAATTAAAGATATATATCTTAACTAATTATTCGACATTTTGAGCAAATGCCAAAACATAATTTAGGAAGTATTTAGTAGAAAAAGCAATTCTCTTGATTTAAAATGTACTAAAGATTCGACCAAAAGTTAATAACAAACAAGAAAGTGTAAGAAGGAAAAAAATTAGCTAGGCAATGAAAAAACTTTCATTAAAATAAAAGCACGACATATGGTAAGACAACCCATTGGATTGAAAAGTATGGATAAGAAAGTAGTTTAGCTCAAAGTTATCATACACTTTGCAAGTCTAAAACAAAAAATAAGTGAAGGCCAATCATAGCAGGTCGTAATAATTCTCGAGACCAAATAGAAAAAATGAAAAGAAAGTATTATTCATTAAGGAGAAATATGTGGGGAGCTTTTATTGATAGGAGTGATTCGGCCTGTCCCTTCATGGAGGAGTTCAGAGTCTTACAATGATGTTCTCTCTTTTCTAGAGATTAGTGATGAAGAAGAAGCAACCTTCTTCTTAGGGTTACTTCTCTTAGTATTTATAGTTGCAAGCTGTATGAGCTGGCGAGGGATGGTTGCGACCACATTGAGGTTCCGTCCTTAGGATGGCGGACAGGCTGTAGCCTCGTTGGTTGAACCGGATGATAATCGGGAATTGTAATTAATAAGTGGTCATATCACTTATTAACCAAGAATTAACTTAAGATATAATTAGTTCTATTAATTATCACGGGGTCATATTCTGACCCATACAGTTAGTCCCTCCGCTATTGAGATCGTGCCTTGACCGAGCTCGATGAGCGGACTTCACCAAATATGGTTTTGGTCGAGACCAGAGTGACCGTGGCCGTTTATACACGGGAGATTGCGCCGTTGAAATCGACCGCCTTAGCCATTTCGTGTCGATGGCTTTGGCTGATTACGCATTGGGGACAACCGTAATCATTCGTACATTGGAGATGGCCATAGCCTTAATATTGTGGACAGCCTTCACCGTTTACATACTGGAGATGGACATAGCCTTAATATTGTGGATGGCTTTAGCCGTTTACATACTGGAGATGGCCATAGCCTTAATATTGTGGACGTCCTTAGCCATTTATATATTGGAGATGGCCATAGCCTTAATATTGTGGACGACCTTAGCAATTTACATACTAGAGATGGCCATAGCCATAATATTGTGGACGACCTTAGCCGTTTACATACTGGAGATGGTAATAGCCTTAAAATTGTGGATGGCCTTAGTTGTTTACATACTAGAGATGTCCATAGCCATTTACATACTGGAGATGGCATAGCCTTTCATAGATAGGTTGAATGATGTTTCGTCCGAGGACATGGTCTTCTTTGACGACGACCTTTAACCTTGTGGGGCATTAATAATACCTTGGATTTACTGCACCATTGTTCGGGGGAGATCGAATCTTCTCCCTCGGCGAAGTCGCTTAGTCTTTCAACTTATTTCGGGCGGGGTCGAGCTCTATGGCATTCAAATTTTTGTTTGTTTGAGGGTTTAGACATCATCCTTGGTGGTCGAATCATACGTTGCGTGGCCGAAGGAGGTGCGGAGGATGTCCCCTCAGCATCCACAGGTCGTTTCAACCGTTTTAGAAGTGAAACACCGATTGGTGACTGAAAGGCCGCTTCATGGAGCTTGTCATAATGACGCACGTTCCTATGGAACTAAACCGTTTTGCGGTTGGTCGTGCAGTTAATGATGGATTTTGGGATTCGTGAAAGCTGCCTTTGTTGCCTATAAATAAGGGCTTGAGGTATTTATTTTCACCTTTTCGTTGTTTGCCTGAGAAAGATTTCTGAAAAAGCTCTCTCTCTCTCTCTCTCTTGTTATTCGTCTTCATAGTTGTTCTTCATTCTTTACAATCCCCATTTTTTCTGTTGTAAGAGGTACTGAACTGGTGGATACCGAAGGTCTTCTGTCGGTTGACGAGATTCTAACTCTGACAGGGGGCCCGGTGACTGACTTCACCGCCGATGGTGGAGAAGATCCAGTGGATGAAGCCCCTCTAATAGGGGAAGTTGGGATGGCCCAACTTCGGGAACAATGGGGTATCGACGACTATGCCGACATTGTTCTGGCTAGAAACGAGGAGATGGTCCATACCGACTCAGGGGATATTGCATCTTCTACGCCTGTCCCTTCAAGTTGGGATTTAAGCTCCCCGCTTCCAATGTTTGTAGTGGATTTTTGCTGCTACTATGGCGTATGCCCTGGCCAGCTTACTCCTTCTCTTTATAAGCTGCTTGCTATGTTCATCAAGTACGCGTAGCTGGCCGGCAGGGAAGTCACGGTGCAAAATGTACTTAGCTGTACACCCCCTAGAGGACCCGCGACACTATGATTCGGGCGAGCCCTAGTGGGTCGAGGGGCTTGGCCGTAGAACTGGACGACGTGGTCGACCCTCGCCCTTTCGAGCACTTCTTCTATATCAGAACCAATCATTTGGTGGCGTCCTTGCCTAGGTACCAGAGTCTTGGAACCATGCACGTAAGTTTATTTTTAATCGTCGAATTTTATTTTTCATTCTTCTTCAAGTCTCGTGCTCGCAAGAGTTTAACTTGTGTTGATTTTGTAGCCGACAGACCGTCGTTGGCTCTGCTGCCTGGGGTACGTGAATGGGTTGAGTCTGTGCTTCCGCATATAGCGGGGATACGCACATGGGCATGGTCGTAGGCCTGCAACTGGTGATGATTCGTCTTATCCTTCTATTTCGTTCTTGTTTCTAACTCCATTTATTGATCTTGTGTTTTTTTTGTTATCAGGGAGGGCACGTCGTGTCAGGGATCCACATCTAGCATTCCGTCGGCCGAGTGCAACTGCTCGTTTTGCAGCATCGATACCTCGCATAGTACCGAGGGCATCGTCGGTTGAATATTCAGTAGCACCTTCCCCAACACGGACCGTACTTCGGACCGAAGGGCCGTCGAGGGTGGTGTATCTAGGGCAGAGTCGCCCTCACACGATGAGGAGGAAGAGGAAATGTCACTGGTTAGGCAGAGGGTTGCCTTTACACCAGCCCCTCATGTGGTGATCAATTTGGATTCTTCCCCATCAGATGCGGAGAGGCGTGAGGCTGCGGCACCCGTCCTTGAGGATGGACAAGCAGTAGGGGTTGCCCCGGTTGTCTCAGGCCATGGTGATACTATCGCTTCGGTGACTCAATTGATTGTTCCCATCACTGAGGTAGGAGGTATTTCCTCAACGGCTTTTTTGATTGGAGAATCGAGTGCTCCTTCGGCGGCTGTAGCAGAAGGCGGAAGGGGCATTGCAGGAGGTGAAGATGGGTCCGAGTCTGACCTGGACCCAGAGGACGTCCGTTTGTTCCATGATAGCTTTACTCACTCGATGGTGCGCGCGGAGGGGCGATTCCGCTACGATGAGATTCCTACGGAGCAGAACTTGCTGCTTCAAGGGGATGGCTTGGTGCTGATTTTTGAGGTGTTATGCTCGGAGGCGAAAAATGCATCGTTGAGGGAAATTACGAACGTCGGGCTGATGAACGAGTGGCCGCGATGGTCTTGAAGGTACGTATGGTGACCTTCTTATACTTTCTTCTTGCCTTTACTTGTTTTCACTTCAATCGTGTTCTTTGCTTTGCAGTCTTTGTTAGATAATACGCTTAACGCTAGAGGGGGGGGGGGGGTGAATAGCGTTATAATAAAAATTAGCGTAAACTTGCGGAATTTAAAAATTGCAGGAAATAAATAAGTGCGATAAGTAAATAAATTAGAACAAACGCACCGATGTATCCCGGTTCACCACAACCCGTGGCTAGTCCAGTCCCCGAGAGACTCTCTTGAGATTTCCACTAACTTGTTAAGCTTACGGGTGCTCAACAAACCGTTACAACTTGAGGACACAAGCCTCAACAACCTTTGCTCGGAGATACAACACTCCAAGACTTCAACCAAGGAAACACAAGTTCCTTCTTACAACACAAGGGACTAACACTTCCCTTCAAGTGTATAAAAACACTTAGCACTCAAACAAGACACTCCTTTAAGAGTAGATATGAGTAAAAAGAATACGCTCAAGATCGCAACAACTTTCGACAAGAATTTGGCTCTCAAAAGCTTATGTAATGAATATAAAATGATAAGCAATAAAGTATGCAAGCTTTAGCAATTGTATGATCAGTTGTTGTGTGTTGTTGTTCTTAAAAGACTGAATTGAAGCTGTATTTATAGTTGAAAAACTTTGTATTACCGTTGCCTAATTGCCAATTAAGAATTGCTGATTTTACTCAGTGACAATCGATTGTCAAATTACCACAATCGATTGTTTGCCAGTTCTTCCAAAAATCAATCCCAGATTTTACGCTTAACAATCAATTATCTAAGATCAATAATCGATTACTGGCAACGTTCAAAAAATCATTTCCAGATTTTACGTAAAACAATCGATTGTCAGAAATCTACAATTGATTACTCAGCAACGTTCAAAAAATCCTTTCCAGATTTTAATTAAAACAATCGTTTATAAGAAATCAATAATCGATTACCTGACGGTATTTTAAAACATTTTGGCAACGGTCAGTTATACAATCGATTATACTAAGTTAACAATCGATTATATATCAGTCTTGAAAAATCAATTTAGACACTGCCTCTTGATAATCGATTGTTATAGGTTCACAATAGATTATTTTGTGACTTTGAAAAATCTGATGGACACTGTCTCTTCACAATCGATTGTCATTAGCTTCACAATCGATTATTTTGAGCTTTGAAAAACTTTGATGGACACTGCCTCATCACAATCGATTGTCATAAGGTTCACAATCGATTGTCATGCAGATTTGAAAAATCTGATGCTCACTGCCTTAACACAATCGATTGTCATAAGTTCACAATCGATTGTCAAGCAGCTGACTTAAACATAATCGATTATCATAAGTACATAATCGATTATCTTAGTCCAGATTTTAGATGCATGTTTAAAAATCATTTTGACTAAAGTAAATATGCATTATCTAAAACCATTTTGCTCTAAATTAAATATGCATGATTTGTTAAAAATATTTTTACGAGAGAAGCCAAGTCTTGACTTTAAGTTGTTGGATCAAGATCACAATTAAATACCGACTCATATAAAACTTAATCTCGATCTTTGTCTTGTGCTTGAATCTCGTTATATACCAATTTTGCACTTGTGCTTGGATCTCGTCATGTGTCAATTTGCGCATAGTTTGTCATTCATCAAAACCTACAAATATGAACACACGTGTAGTATAATGCCTTGAGAACGTGTTTCCAACACTTTCCCCCTTTTTGATAATGGCAAACTTTAAGCGGGATATGCATATTAGGCAATTCATAATGACGATTCAAGACAAGTAAAGATATGCAACAAGTATATAGATATGCAATTTGTTCCCCCTCAATATATGAATTCCCCCTCAATTTATGCCGATAAGTATTGAGAGTGCATACCCGTTATCTTCCCCCTTTTGCCATTAGCAAAAAAAAAATATAGAATAATAAAAAAAACTTGTTTATTTATTAAATCTGCAATTTCAGACATAATGACGCAAATAATGTCAAGACAATCGATTATTGATACTGGATAATCGATTATATAAAAGAGAAATCGATTGTTCTGTGCGTCAAGCTTTATAATTCCCCCTGCCTTTAGGGCAATACCTGCAAAAACACGTTAGACGTCTCCGACGCTCAAGTTAGAAAACATGTGAAAGGGAAAATGCAATGCATGACTTAGATCAACGTGGAGTCAAGGATCCCGAGTTCACTACGAATTCGGAAGAAGGACTCTTTCTCTAAGGGCTTTGTAAAGATGTCAGCCAATTGATCTTTTGGTTTCAACAAATTCAATTTCGGCATCGCCCTTGAGAACGTGATCTCTTATAAAATGATGTCTAATTTCAATGTGTTTTGTTCGCGAATGAAGAACGGGGTTCTTCGTCAAGCATATGGCACTAGTATTATCACATCTAAAAGGGATATGATCAAGACTTAGGCCATAGTCCAAGAGTTGTTGTTTCATCCAAAGGATTTGAGCGCAACAACTCCCCGCGGCTACATATTCAGCCTCGGTTGTGGACAACGCAACACTTACTTGTTTCTTGCTAAACCAAGAAACGAGAGAGCTACCGAGCAAATGGCAAGTGCCACTAGTGCTCTTGCGATCCAATTTGCATCCAGCAAAATCGGAATCGGAATAGCCAACAAGTTGGCATGAAGAACCTTTGGGGTACCATAGACCCACATTTACAGTACTAACAAGATACTTCAATATCCGTTTCACCGCAGTTAGGTGAGACTCCTTCGGACACGATTGATAACGAGCGCATAAGCACACGCTAAACATGATGTCCGGACGACTAGCAGAAAGATAAAGGAGAGAGCCAATCATACCTCGATACTTTTTGATGTCGACTTCCTTACCTTTCTCATCTTTGTCTAGATGATCGGATGTGCTCATGGGGGTTACCATTGCTTTTGCATTGGTCATTTCAAATCGTTTCAGCAATTCTTTGCAATATTTCGCTTGGCAAATGAACGTACCTTCTTTCATTTGCTTTACTTGTAATCCCAAAAAGAATGTTAACTCACCCATCATAGACATCTCAAATTCGCTTGTCATTAAATCGGAAAACTCCTTGCACAAAACATTGTTAGTAGCACCAAATATAATATCATCCACATAGATTTGAACTAATAAAATATCATTGTTTTTATGCTTAGCAAAAAGAGTGGTGTCAACTTTCCCCCTAATGAAATCATTTTCCAATAGAAATTTACTCAATCTTTCATACCAAGCTCGGGGAGCTTGTTTTAAACCATAAAGAGCCTTTTTGAGTTTGAAAACATGATCGGGAGATTTAAAATCTTTAAAACCGGGGGGTTGTTCAACATAAACTTCTTCTTGAATAACACCATTTAGAAAAGCACTTTTCACATCCATTTGACATAAATTGAAATTCATAGAAGAGGCAAAAGCAAGCAATAAACGAATAGCTTCTAATCTAGCTACGGGAGCATATGTTTCTTCATAGTCAATACCCTCTTCTTGATTATAGCCTTTTGCTACAAGCCTAGCTTTGTTTCTAGTGATTACACCATTTTCATCTAGTTTGTTTCGAAAAACCCATTCCGTACCAATTATGGTATGATTTTCGGGTCTTGGCACCAAATCCCAAACGTCATCCCGTTTGAATTGGTTAAGCTCCTCTTGCATTGCCAAGGTCCAAAATTCATCCCCAATTGCTTCGGAGATGGTTGTTGGTTCAATTTGAGAAACAAAAGCAGTATGTCCTAAGGTGTTCGTGAGGGAGTTTCGGGTACTTACCTTTTCTCCGACGTCGCCAATTACCTGTTCGAGAAGGTGATCTTTGATTGTCCTCCACTCGTTAGGCATTTTCGTTTCTTTCTCCAATTGTGGCGTTTCCTCCATTGATTGTTCCAAGATTTCATCTTGAATTTCCTTAGGAGTTTCCTCTTGTACTTTGTCTTTTAAACTATTTAGAATACCTGCAAGATCAGAACAAGAATCCTTTCTCGCCAAGCGAGCATAATTTTCGGAAAACACAATATGAGGGGATTCCTCCACAGTTTAGGTTCTATTATTAAATACCCTATATGCTTTGCTACGTGAAGAATACCCAATAAAGATTCCTTCATCGGATTTGGCATCAAATTTTCCCAATTGATCTTTTTCATTGTTATGAATAAAAACTTTACAACCGAATACTCTAAAATGGGAGATATTTGGTTTCCTTGCATTGTAGAGTTCATAAGGGGTTTTCATGAGTATTGGCCTTATGACTACTCTATTTAAAACGTAGCATGCGGTACTCACGGCATCCGTCCAAAAATGTTTGGGAATCTTAGCCTCTTTGAGCATGGTTCTAGCCATCTCTTCGAGACACCTATTTTTCCTTTCCACCACCCCATTTTGTTGTGGTGTACGTGGAGCGGAAAAGGTATGCTCGATACCGAGTTCGTCACAAAAGTCCGCAAAGAGATTGTGATCAAACTCTCCCCCATGATCACTTCTAATTGAAGTGACGGTTGTTTTCTTTTCGTTTCAACACGTTTAAGAAAATATTTAAAATTCTGAAAAGCATCACTTTTATGGGCAAGAAATAAAGTCCAAGTAAATCTGGAATAATCATCAACAATAACAAAAGCATAACGATTTCTACCAAGACTTTCAATGCGAGATGGTCCAAACAAATCCATGTGAAGCAATTGCAATGGTCTAGTAGTTGAAACAATATTTTTCGATTTAAAAGATGCTTTTGTTTGCTTCCCTTTTTGACAAGAATCACAAATAGAGTCATTTTCAAATTTCAAATTTGGAAGACCAACAACTAAATTTTGTGAGACCAATTTGTTCAAAAGATGCATGTTGATGTGAGCTAATCTACGATGCCATAACCAAGAATCATCCTCTTTGCTCATTAAACAATTCACATATTCGGGTGAAGAATTTGCAAGATCAACCATATAAATGTTATCCATTCTAAAACCACGAAGGATAATTTTAAAATCGCTACGTCTAAAAACTAAGCATTCATCCGAATCAAATAAAACAAGATTTCCCTTGTCACATAATTGACTTATGCTCAAGAGATTATGTTTTAAACCTTTCACAAGTAATATATGCTTAATGGAAGAAATTTCATCCTTACCGACCGATCCGATGCCGATAATCTTTCCTTTGTTGTTATCACCAAAAATAACACTTCCCCCTTCCTTGTGTTCTAGTTGAAGGAATTTGGATTCGTCTCCCGTCATGTGCTTGGAGCATCCACTATCAAGGTACCATAGTACACTTGATCCCTTCAAACATACCTACAAAACAGATTAATGATTTTTAGGTACCCATGCCATTTCGGGTCCTTGGGGGTTAGGCAAATCATAGTGATGTGATTGAGTGTTATGTCTATGTCGTGTAAAACAAGCAGGAGCAATATGTCCAATTCGTCTACAATAATGACAAGTCACGTTAGGATTATGCATCCTTCTAGGTTGATAGTAATTGGACGGACGAAATTCATTTACTCTATTCTTGACAATATAACTATTGCGCAAATCATGAAAGTCATTTCTCCTACCATTTGTTCTAGGATATGCATCATTTCTAGAATAGTTGTTTCTAGGTTGGAAGTCATTTCTAGGTGTTCTAAAAGGTTCAGAATTCCTTCTAGTGTTTGGCCTAGAATGTGCATTATTTCTAGCATGATTATTTCTAGGTTGCGATTGATGAAAACCATTTCTAGGTTTGTTGTATCTAAGATAAACATTTGTTTTATTTATCCTAGGTTGAGCCTTAGGTGGTTGGGGGTTGGCTTCAACTTTCTCTTTAGGCTCGTTTCTAAAACCTATGCCATGCTTGGTCGACTTCAAATTAACAAGCACTTCATTCAAATTTTTATGAGAAGAGTTAAACTTATCTAAGGTGCCCTTAAGCCTTTCTACTTCATTTTTGAGATGCATGCAAGAAGTACAATTTCTAGAACTCTCGGGCTTGTCGGCGCTTCTCTTGCCAAAAAATTTGTTTTCCTCATTCAACTTCTCATTTTCTAAAATCAGTTTTTCCAATTCCTTTTCTTTAAAAGAGAGTTGTTTTTGAAAGTCTTTTTCTTTTAAAGAAGCATTTTCTTTTATACTCTTAACAGTTTTTGAAGCTTTAATAAATTCGCTATACAACTCATCAAAAGCATTTTGCATTTCTTCAAGGGAAAAGAAATTTTTGGAAGAAATTTGACATACCTCTTCTTTGTTGTCTTCTTGTGCCATAAGACAAAGATTTTCGGCTTCGTCTTCTTCTTCCTCACTTGACTCGTCACCGGAGTTGCCTCCCTAAGATATGTATGCTCGTTGCTTCTTGAAGGGTTTCTTCTCCTTTTTAGCATTTGGGCAATTTGATTTAATGTGCCTGGTTTCTCCGCACTCATAGCACTTTATTTGATCTCCTTGCTTTTTGCCCTTTCGTTCATACTCTTTTCGCATGAACTTTTGAAATCTCTTGATAACGAGTCCGAACTCGTTGTCTCCGTCCTCATCATTTTGAGGTTGGCTTGTGCTTGCCTTGAGAGCGATTCTTTGCTTCCTTTGATCATCAACAAGAGGGTTAAGTATAGTAGATTCATAGGTTTTAAGATTACCTCTTAATGCGTCGATGGTGACATTTGAAATGCCAATGGACTCTTGAATCGCGTCGGCCTTGGATCGCCATTCCGGAGTGAGACTTCGGAGAATTTTTCGGACAAGTTCCTTATCCGTGAAGGTCTTCTTGAGAGCATGTAAATCATTTACGATTTTTGAAAATCGTTCAAACATCTCATCGACCTTTTCGCCTTCCTTCATGTGAAACAATTCATATGCATGGGTTAGGAAATCAATTTTGGCTTCCCTTACCTGGTCCGTACCTTCGTACTTAATTTCCAGCTTGTCCCACATTTGCTTCGCCGTTGTGCAACAAGATATCTTCCTCTAATCATCAGCATTTACAGCACAATATAATAAATTAATAGCTTTAGCATTATTTTGCACCTTTCGGATATCATCCGCATCGTATTCATCTTCGGACTTTGGGACCCATTCATTTTCAACCTTCTTGGTTGGAATTTGTTCTCCATTCATTATGACCTTCCAAAGATGAAAACTATTTGATTGTACAAATATTCTCATCCTCTCCTTCCAGTATGTATAATTTGTACCATCGAATAGCGGTGGTCGGGTGGAGCATTGTCCTTCACCTATTCCTGCAAAAGAATCACGAGTAGAAGCCATGGATGTTTCTCTCAAATGGTTAAGTCTTCAGAGAGTTGGGCTCTGATACCAATTATTAGATAATACGCTTAATGCTAGAGGGGGGGGGGGAGGTGAATAGCGTTATAATAAAAATTAGCGTAAACTTGCGGAATTTAAAAATTGCAGGAAATAAATAAGTGCGATAAGTAAATAAATTAGAACAAACGCACCGATGTATCCTGGTTCACCACAACCCGTGGCTAGTCCAGTCCCCGAGAGACTCTCTCGAGATTTCCACTAACTTGTTAAGCTTACGGGTGCTCAACAAACCGTTACAACTTGAGGACACAAGCCTCAACAACCTTTGCTCGGAGATACAACACTCCAAGACTTCAACCAAGGAAACACAAGTTCCTTCTTACAACACAAGGGACTAACACTTCCCTTCAAGTGTACAAAAACACTTAGCACTCAAACAAGACACTCCTTTAAGAGTAGATATGAGTAAAAAGAATATGCTCAAGATCCCAACAACTTTCGACAAGAATTTGGCTCTCAAAAGCTTATGTAATGAATATAAAATGATAAGCAATAAAGTATGCAAGCTTTAGCAATTGTATGATCAGTTGTTGTGTGTTGTTGTTCTTAAAAGACTGAATTGAAGCTGTATTTATAGTTGAAAAACTTTGTATTACCGTTGCCTAATTGCCAATTAAGAATTGCTGATTTTACTCAGTGACAATCGATTGTCAAATTACCACAATCGATTGTTTGCCAGTTCTTCCAAAAATCAATCCCAGATTTTACGCTTAACAATCGATTATCTAAGATCAATAATCGATTACTGGAAACATTCAAAAAATCATTTCCAGATTTTACGTAAAACAATCGATTGTCAGAAATCTACAATTGATTACTCAGCAACGTTCAAAAAATCCTTTCCAGATTTTAATTAAAACAATCATTTATAAGAAATCAATAATCGATTACCTGACGGTATTTAAAAACATTTTGGCAACGGTCAGTTATACAATCGATTATACTAAGTTAATAATCGATTATATATCAGTCTTGAAAAATCAATTTAGACACTGCCTCTTGATAATCGATTGTTATAGGTTCACAATCGATTATTTTGTGACTTTGAAAAATCTGATGGACACTGTCTCTTCACAATCGATTGTCATTAGCTTCACAATCGATTATTTTGAGCTTTGAAAAACTTTGATGGACACTGCCTCATCACAATCGATTGTCATAAGGTTCACAATCGATTGTCATGCAGATTTGAAAAATCTGATGCTCACTACCTTAACACAATCGATTGTCATAAGTACATAATCGATTATCTTAGTCCAGATTTTAGAGGCATGTTTAAAAATCATTTTGAGTAAAGTAAATATGCATTATTTAAAATCATTTTGCTCTAAATTAAATATGCATGATTTGTTAAAAATATTTTTACGAGAGAAGCCAAGTCTTGACTTTAAGTTGTCGGATCAAGATCACAATTAAATACCGACTCATATAAAACTTAATCTCGATCTTTGTCTTGTGCTTGAATCTCGTTATATACCAATTTTGCACTTGTGCTTGGATCTCGTCATGTGTCAATTTGCGCATACTTTGTCATTCATCAAAACCTACAAATATGAACACACGTTTAGTATAATGCCTTGAGAACGTGTTTCCAACAGTCTTATCTATTGGAGGTGGAGGGAATCCGTCAAGCTAACTTCCATAGAGGAATCATTTTACGGACGTTAGAGAAGTACCGCCGCTACCGGGATCGGTACCGTGAAATGCGCGAGCGCCCGAGAAACGACCCCCATAGCCGGGACTTGGTCAAGGAGTTGGTGAGGAAAGAGCTTCAAATGCAGAAGGCACTCAACATTATACGCGCCCTCGAGGAGCAGCTTCATCAAAAAGACGAGGAGATAGAGTTAGAAAGGAGGGCTGCAGCTGAGAGGGAGCGCCAGAGTGAGGTTATGACGGCGAAGGCCTCTGAGACCTTGAATGGGAAGGTGGTTGCATTGGATAATGAGGTAGCCGCTTTAGGGCTACAAGTAAGGGGTGCCTTGTCGAGGACTGCGGCGTTGGAGGCGGCGATCCGCGTTTATGAGAGGAGGCTGGCGTCAGAGAGAGCTGTCGCGGCCTTCACAGAGGCAGGGCTAGAGGACCGTATCAGTGTCTATGAGCGAGACCCCCAACCCATGGCGGATCGGATCACGACCTTGGAGGGAGAGAATCAGCGCCTGAGGGACCAGGCCAGCTCTTCCAACCAGGCTCGTGAGCTATGGGCGTTTGCCAAGGCCCAATGAGATGTTTATAAGAACCTGTGGGAGGCCATCATCGTGCCCGAAGCTCCTTTTGAGGCAGCCTATCAAAGGGCTCATGAAGCCCGTATTGACTGTGGTTTTGACCCAGCGACACCGGGGGCTGATGATGGTGCTGATGGTGGCATAGGTAACGCTGAGTGAAAAGCCTTGATGTACTATTTAGTTTGTTCGCCATTTGGCGTTTGGATATTTTTAGATTTTTCTCTTTTTTGTTTCTTTCTTTCGTACTGATTGGCCTTAGCCAAGTGTAAGCTGGCGTTGCCCGCACATGACTTTGTAAGTTTATGTATATATAAGCTTAATTTTTTGATTGCTGGTCTCGTGCTTATTTTGTGTTTTCCCTTCTTTAGATTTTTCTATTGCATGTGTTCGTGGGGTGATTTGCCTTATAGTACGACTCTGTTAGGCGTGCTAACTTTCGATTGTCAACGGTCTTACTTCCTCGACTCGGTGTGGGACAGTTGCAGCCGTTATTTGGTGATAGCGTCACTTAGCCTTAGTCCCAGCTCGGGCGCGATCGAACTACCGGCCATGATGGTAAAATATGTGGCCTCGTAGTTTGATTGGGGCCGAACTCTATGTGGCTCCCAATCGTAGTTCAAGTTGGGAGTACTTACTTGAATGGCAAGGGTTCTGGACCCGCGCCCCTATTTACCATGGATCGGGTTTTGTCGAGTTTGATGAGAGAGGTGTTTGTCCCGAGTCGTTAGATTCAATTTGTAGTTGAACTTTTGTTTTTGATGGCAAAGGTGCATAGCCTGAGTCCCTATTCAACCGTATTTGAACTTTGACAAATTTGGTGGCGAGGGCGCATAGCCTGAGTCCTGGTTCAACCGTAGTTAAACTTTTTATATTTGATGGCGAAGGCACATAGCATGAGTCCCAGTTCAACTGTAGTCGAACTTTGATAAATTTGATGGCGAAGGCGCATGGCCTGAGTCCCGGTTCAACCGTAGTTGAACTTTGATAAATTTGACGGCGAAGGCGTATGACCTGATGGTGAAGGCACATAGCCTGATGGCGAAGGCGCATAGCCTGAGTCCTGGTTTAACCGTAGTTGAACTTTTATTTTTGATGGCGAAGGCGCATAGCCTGATGGCGAAGGAGCATAGCCTGAGTTCTGGTTCAACCGTAGTTGAACTTTTATTTTTGATGGCGAAGGTGCATAGCCTGAGTCCTGGTTCAACCGTAGTTGAACTTTTTATTTTTTATGGCGAAGGCGCATAGCGTGAGTCCCAGTTCAACTGTAGTTGAACTTTGATAAATTTGATGG
This sequence comes from Nicotiana benthamiana, assembly GCA_034376525.1. NCBI lineage: Eukaryota > Viridiplantae > Streptophyta > Magnoliopsida > Solanales > Solanaceae > Nicotiana > Nicotiana benthamiana. The sequence goes on along the minus strand of CM067323.1, from coordinate 93,861,181 downwards.
CGAAGGCGCATGGCCTGAGTCCTGGTTCAACCGTAGTTGAACTTTTATTTTGATGGCGAAGGCGCATAACCTGAGTCCTGGTTCAACCGTAGTTGAACCTTTTATTTTTGATAGCGAAGGCGCATAGTCTGGATCCCAGTTCAACTGTAGTCGAACTTTGATAAATTTGATGGCGAAGGCGCATGGCCTGAGTCCTAGTTCAATCGTAGTTGAACTTTTATTTTTGATGATGAAGGCGCATAGCCTGAGTCCCTGTTCAACCGTAGTTGAATTTCAATAAATTTGAAGGCGAAGGCGCATGGTCTGAGTCTCAGTTTAACCGTGGTTGAACTTTGATAAATTTGATGGCAAAGGCGCATAGCCTACCGTGGTTGAACCTTGATAAATTTGATGGCGAAGGCGCATAGCCTAGATCTTGTTATGTCAGTGTTTGAGAGCTGAAGCTCGGTTTTGATTCAAGATCTCGAGCGGCTCACGTACTATATTTTCAACCGAGGTATGTAGGCTGGCCTGAGGTGACTCTCGGTTCGAGATACCTTCACGCTGATTTCCGGCTGGATCCCATATCAGGGATGCGAAAGATGCCTTACAGAGATCCTCCATCAGGAGGGGGTATGGGGGGGGGGGACTGCTTCTTCTTCTTGCTTGCACTATCCGAGAGAGGAGTGGCAGAGGGGTTGGGTCTCGATTCAAGATCTTCGAGTTACCTTTGTCCGATATGCCGCTTTGGCGTTTCTTCCCTTCTGGTCCGAGGAAGAACTACGCGATTCTGCTATGAAATCCCCACAGACGGCGCCAAATTATTTAGCTTAAAGTTATCATACACTTTGCAAGCCTAAAACAATCAAAATAATTTGATGGCCAATCATAGCAGGTCGTAATAAGTCTCGAGACCAAATGAATGAAATGAAAAACAAGTATTATTCATAAAGGAGAAATGTGTAGAGAGCTTTTATTGATAGGAGTGATTCGGTCTACATCCATGGAGGGGTTCAGAGCCTTACAATGATGTTCTCTCTTTTCTAAAGATTAGTGATGAAGAAGAAACAACCCCCTACTTAGGGTTACTTCTCTTAGTATTTATAGGTGCAAGATGTATGAGCTGACGAGGGATGGTTGCGACCACGTTGAGGTTCCGTCGTTAGGATCGTCCGTGGCCTTGTTGGTTGATCAGGATGATAATCGAATATTGTAATTAATAAGTGGTCATACCACTTATTAACCAAGAATTAACTTAAGATATAATTAGTTTCATTAATTATCACGGGGTCATATTCTCACTCATTCAAAAGTCGATTCAACCTCACTTAACCTCAAAAGTTAGCTCACAATGTGTAGATTATCCAAGATGATACAAAAAGAAAAATAACCCATACCCTACCAATGTCGCAAATCAAAAGTATAGAGGAATAAAGATTGTGAAAACTTTGAGTTTACTAGGTTCCTTTTTTTTTTCTCTGGCTTTTGTTCTCGTTTAGTAGGGAGTAACTGTAGTTTCCCACTAATTCATTGTGTCACTCTTTAACTCTCAACTCATACACGGAAGAAAGAACCAACCATCATTATATTGTTGTCAACCATACAACACAAACTCTCTTATTCATTGTTTCTTTAAGAAGAAAAAAGTATACAACATAATTACAAATTAAAAGTTAAGATCAAAGCGAAGATTGAAGTATATAAAGAAGCTGACCTTGCCATTTTGGTTATCAAAAACCTCTTGGATAATATGGGCAGGTAGCCATGGTTTGCATTCTTCACATCCAATGCTAGTTTCCTCATTTTCAGCCATTAAACAAAAAAAAAAGATAAAATAGTAAGAAACTAAAAAGAAAGAAATAGAAAAAGGTGGGATATCTAATTATGGTTATGTGGAGAACGCTAGCTTTATATAAAGACAAATTAATTCAAGACGGACTTTGATTAATTGTTCTTATTTACACAATTTGATCATTCCTTTTCTCAAGAATACTGATAACTATAATTTTATGAGGTCCTTTTCAGGAATTATAAAGAGTGTGCACGTATACTCCATTCATTTGTAGAGCAGACAGGTCATATTATGAACTCTAAGATTAGATATTGTTTCAAGGAAACAATATTTCAGCAAGTCATTTTATGATTTCCAAAATTAGTTATTATTTTTACGGAGACATTTCCTTCTAGTTCCTCATTTTTTTATAGAGAAAATGATCTTCTATAGTCCTTGAAAATTTTATTAGCCCATATTTTTTTCCATGGACCTGAAATAATTCTTAGGCCTAATATATTGATAAATTATAGCCACTATTTCCAATGCACTTCTTCCCATTCCAATGCACTTTTCAGCCGCCTACTCCTTCCCCTCCCCCCCTTCCTTCTTCATCTTCTCCCTTCTTCAATATACCAATAACTTCCATCTTTTTTTTCCTCGATTTTTATCTTTTCCCTTCTTCACTCTTTCTTTTTTTGTCTTTTTTCTTTCCTTCTTCCATAATGACACCAATATACATCCTTTTTAAACTTCTCTTTTTTTCTTCTTTTGCGATCTCTTCCTCTTTTACTTAGATACAGAAATATCTATCTTCTTTGAGTAATTTATAGCAAAAGTCTGGCGGAGGTTGTCGCTTTCTTCGCTTTCTATCCACTTTCAGATATAGTATTGTATGATATTTTTTCGGATGATTTTTGCAAGAATATGAGAAACGAATAAAATAAAATAGACGCTGTCAGAGAAAAACTTTCTCTAGCCAAGTTTGGTGTCCTCCATTGTCGTTAATGCTCCTTTATTTATACACTTTGTAATCAGTGTATAATTATTGTATAATAGAGTGTATAATCACTGTGTATACATTATACACTTATACTATACGTGAAAGATTTGGGTGATTATGGTGAGTGTTGAAAATATTATATGTAATATGTATATATAATGTATGCTCATGTATATATAAAGTGTATCTACACTGATATAATGCATATACACTTTTTATACAAATTCAATGTTTATATAATTTTGTATATAAAGTGTGTGTGTATATATATATATATATAATTCTACGATGTATAAAAAGTGTATATACACTTTATACCTGTGTATAATGTATATAGTACGTGGTAAACCTATACATCACCTTCTTCCTCTTCTTATATCATGGGTATTTTTGCTTATGCAATGTCATATTTTTCTAGATTGGATCACTAAAAATTTATTTTTTTATAAAAGATAAAAAGGGGATTTTGGAGGTTATGGAGAAGACGGTTGGGTTTAATGAAATATTGGGCTGAAAGGGTGAATTTGACATGGATTTTACTAGGTTTGAAGGATTTTGGGGGTGATTTGGCAGGATTTTAAATATTTTGACTACTAATATTAAGTGTAAAAGAAGGTTCCATTGAGGAGCCAGAGTCTTCGCTGGTTTCCTGAGTTTCACTTGCTAGCCCTTATAATTGGTTTTGAGCTATGAATTATATGCCTTATTTTATGGCTACCAGTTGTCATTAATTTTCACCGAAGGGCTATAAATAATTTTTGCTCATTTTTTTAATGTCTTTATCATTTTTTCTAAATCTATTCAAGCATAAAAGTAAAAAAGAAAAAATACATGGTGATTGAGATTCGAACTTGTAATACTAAGTTCAATATTTGACATCATAACTATTGATTGAATAACACCAAAAATTTTCAATTAAGGTTAGGGGAGGTTAAATTGACATTGTAACGGGAGGCAACTATTGAATATATCTTTTTGATACTATCATTTATTATTGTAGAGTTCTTTTGCACAATACTTTTAAATATTTCGTTTCAACTTCAAGTTTGGTTATATATTTTTTAAATTTCAACAAATATTGTCCAAGCTCTTACATAGGATATAGAAATAGGAATCTTGACGTAACAATAAAGTTATCTATGGAATCAGCCATGGATTCAAGGTAAATTGCCTAGTGCCTACATCGCACACTAAAGGATGATCCTAAACATAAATGCAGAATGCTTTATGCATCGGGAGGGCCCTCCCCTGCCTACGCAGAACACAAGAAAGTCCATTTATTTGGGCCAACCCATCTTATCCTGAATGGATGATCCAATTTTTTCATAGTGGGCTAGCAGTCCAACCCAGGTAATTTCCAGATCCAAATCCTAAGAAATCCATGGCATCCGCCATGGCTTAGACAGTCGACAGTTACCTTCTCACTATTCCATATAGTAGTTGCACACCTCAATCGTACAGTACATTAAATTACTAGTAACTTATTTCTTTCAAAAACCGGGTAAACCAACAGAAAATTCCAGAGAAACAAAGACAAAATAAAATAGTGAAATAGTTAAGTACGGAGTATATATTTTATTCGATTCCCATTTTCTAGTGTCAAAATCCACCATATATATCACCACATTGTGCACGACGTTGTTTCAATCATCATCGATTCAAATGCTCGGCGGTTCAATTTCCGGCGGCCGTACTAACGTCCGCGTTGTCGTCGTCGGCGACCGCGCCACTGGCAAATCAAGCCTCATTACCGCCGCCGCCACTGAAACTTTTGCTGAGGATGTTCCGCCGGTGCTTCCTCCGACTCGACTTCCCGCCGATCTCTATCCTGATAATGTTCCTGTTACGATCATTGACACTTCCTCAAGGTTCTTATTGCTCTTTTTGTGGAGTTTAAACACTTGATTTGTTGGTTACACGTCATGAAAGTTATCATATTATGATGAATTATTTGGATGTGATATGTAGTTTGGAGAGCAGAGGTAAGGTTGCTGAAGAATTGAAGCGAGCTGATGCTGTCGTCCTCACCTATGCTTGCGATCAACCTTCTACTCTCAATCGCTTGACTACTTTCTGGCTTTACGAGTTTCGTCGCTTAGAGGTTTTTCCCCCCCTCCCAATCAACCTATTTTACTCCATCTGTGTCCAATTTGTTTGGCTTTTTTTCCATGGTTAGTGTGTCAAACCTTGAAGTTAAAGTCAGAAAATATTTTTGTTCAATTTTCAGAAGTAAAATTTAGATAGTCAGAAGCTACAGAAAAATGAGTGTCGGATGGTGAAAGAATACATTCAAAAAATACTGGTCAAATTCACTAATTCCAGAAAAGTGCCAAATATATTGAGAGGGAGCATATATTCCTTTTTACGTGCCTTTTGCTGTTAATGGATTGATTATTACTTTATTTTCTTAAACACGGAGGACTATGTCTATGGTCACCAGCTAGTTTTAGTATTTTAAAGTATTTTTTCTGGAAAGTGGTGTTCCTTTTTGTTGATGCAATTTCATTGTTATTCCAAATATCATCTTTATGGCAAGTTGATTAAGTATCACACTGTAACTCTTTTGGATGGGTAGTGTACTTCTGTGGTATGTATTGAGATATGAGAAAGTGACTTCTGTGCATTCTACCATGGTTAGATCAAGGTGCCGGTAATTGTTGTTGGCTGTAAGCTAGATAAGCGAGATGAGGAGCATCATATGAATCTAGAGCAAGTGATGGCTCCAATCATGCAACAGTTCCGCGAGATTGAGACTTGCATAGAATGTTCTGCGGCAAACCTAGTTCAGGTGGGTGCAACTTGTCACTAGGAACTTTTCCTTGCAGATATTTTATATTTCAGTAGTGTGATGTTTTTTTAACCTTTACAGGTACCTGAAGTGTTCTATTATGCTCAGAAAGCTGTACTTCATCCAACAGCTCCACTTTTTGATCATGAAACTCAGGCTCTTAAACCCCGCTGTGTTAGAGCATTGAAACGGATATTTATCCTTTGTGATCATGACATGGATGATGCTCTCAATGATGAAGAGCTTAATGAATTTCAGGTCATTCTTCACATTGATGTCCTCTAATTTGTTAAAACATTTGATTACTTACTTTTAGTTTTTTCTTTCAAGAAACCTTATTCTCTAGCATTTTGTGTATCACCAAAATTGGCAGATTAAGTGCTTCAATGCTCCCCTGCAGCCTGCTGAAATAGTGGGTGTCAAGAGAGTAGTACAGGAGAAGCTACCTCAAGGTGTAAATGACATGGGGCTCACATTGACAGGCTTTCTTTTTCTTCATGCACTTTTTATAGAGAAGGGTCGACTCGAGACCACTTGGACCGTGTTAAGGAAATTCGGGTACAATGATGAAATTAAGCTGAAGGATGATTACCTTTCAATACCTTTCAAAAAAGCTCCTGATCAGGTGACTCTATTTACGAAGCAGATGACTATTATGACACTCGTTAAAGTCCAAGATATTATTAGGGTTATAGTTGACTGTCTTTGTTTGAAAGAACTTTGGCACAGATGCTAGAAGGAAAATTCATGGGGAATATCAATAATAGGTTGACCTAGCTTGCATAGAGTTTCTGATTCATGGTGAATCAGCACCCTTATTCACAGTTCTGATAGTGGAAAATTATCAAGGATCAGATTATAGGAACTGCCTTTCTACGTCCGTGCTGCTTCTTTTTCATTGTTTCGAAGGTTTAAGTTGTCTGAAACAACTATTGTTTGTTAGTGCAAGAAAAACTCCGTTGGTATATTCATATCTGTTTTTAGCGGCTCACTGTCTTTCTGTCAGTTCCCTTCTCAACAATGTTTTGTTTTCTTGCAGAATCTGGAGTTGACCAGCGAAGCAGTGGAGTTCTTGAAAGGGGTCTTCAGCACATTTGACACTGATAAAGTATACCTGGACACTGTTTTTTCATGCATTTTGTCGTATATGTGATTTTTCCCCCCATGTATTTATGACTTGATAATAAAGTGGATGATGTTATGCGTTCATTGGTGGTAAGGGGTGGGCTTATTCTGAGTAATCTATGAGTGAATTGATCTCACTAGAACTCTTAATGGTAGTAAAGGTAAAGGACAATCTTTGATACAGTAAGTCAAAAAGAATGTTCTTAAGACAAAGGAACAATTATGTAGTCACAATGTAATTTTAACCCAATTAGAAATGAAAAATGAACTTTGAGGAATGTTAATTAGTTGAGCCAAATTCCGATTATCCTCCTTTTTTTAAGGTTCCAAAATCAAACTTGAAGATAATAAAGAGTCAAAGGAAGACGGTCAAACACAGTGCGCAGCTGCTAAAAGATTCACACTCAGCCCATTGGCAGATCTAAGAACTTATCCATAAATAGCCTTCATGATTTGGAAAGAGTTTTAGAACTTTATCTCTCATTACAGTCCTTATCCCTGGATGAAAGAGGAGCTCTATCCGTTTTTGACACTGATTCCATATTTAAGCTGTTGTCGCTTCCAATTTTTGTTCTTTTGGATGCTATTAAGTTTATGAAGACTAGAAAGGGTTATGCAAATACATTTTGCTAAGCCTTTTATGTCTTTTGATAATACCAGACATCTTACACTTATTGTCTGTTGTTCCTAAATCTGTAAATCTTTGTTTTATGCAGGATGGAGTCCTTAGAAATTCTGAACTTGATGATCTATTTTCAACTGCACCAGAAAGGTAAATTGGTTTCTGTGAGCTCTTTGTTGTGAAGTATCTACATCTGGGTGGCTTTGTTGCGCACTTCCTGCTAAATAATGTGAATTATTAGGTCACTACTATTACAAATTTTGTCCATTCATTGATTGAAGCTGCTTCACTTATACATCCATTAAATGGGAAAGGGTTGCTTACATAATTAATTTAGACTTTCAGAAGAAATCTGAAGTGTTCCTATATGCTCTTTCTTGACACATTAAGATTGATCGAATGCGGCAGACTTCAGCAGTCTTGGAACACATCTATCGTGAATCTCGTATAGGATGTTGGGTCTTTCCTTAAGTTATCCTTTGATATGGTAGCTCTGAGTAATTTGTGTGCAGCTAATTCCGAGGATGTGAATTTTCAGTCTTTTGACTTTACTAGGGATAAGTTGAATAATGCTTGCAGATTAATTTAGACGACTTCTCATTTCAGTTATCTTTTTTCTTTTCTAATAGGTTCTGTAGAATAATTTTTGTCATTATCGTTGATGCTCTTTGTTTGAATCTTATGACGAGAAGTGTTCTTGACTTATCTTCTCTCTCTCTCTCTCTCTCTCTCTCTCTCTCTCTCTCCCCCTCTTAGCTGATTGCTAAACTGGCTTTTTTATGTTTGAAAAAATTGCAGCCCCTGGGGTGAAACTCCCTACAAGGATGCTGTGGAAAGAACTCCATTAGGGGGCTTGTCTCTTTCTGCTTTCCTGTCTGAGGTTTGTACCTCTAGTTTTCTTTCTCATTCTCCTCTCCCTGGTTGTTGCATTTGTCAAGAGGGTTTCCTAACTCTTTAAAAGTACTTCCAAAAGATTCCATATTATTTTCTTTCAGAATCAGATAATTTGGAATTATGCCTCCCCTTGCTTTAATTCCCTAGATTCATGGCGTTAACTTGTTCGAATGTAGTAGGTGGATCGCAACTCAAAATTTGATTGATCTTGTTTTCACTTCCCTTTAAATTCTTTTCTACTGAGTAGAAGGGTCATTAGGATATTGAGCTTATATATTTTGCTTTTTAGAATTATATAATTATTATATTAATAAAAGGGATTGTTAGTCTGCTATATCTGGTTTATTTCACATTCAATGCCTATAATGTTACATACTCTAGTTGACATACTCTATAGGAGCAAAACTAGTTTTTGTTAAGGCATTTTCTTTAAAGATCCAAACTGCTAATGCTTGCCGATAACAATGTCAGTGGGCTCTTATGACGTTGCTGGAACCAGCTCAAAGTTTGGCCAACCTGATATACATTGGGTATAACTGTGGTGCTGCATCAGCACTCCGTCCTACCAGGAGAAGATCAGTTGATCGAAAGAAACAACAGACAGATCGAAATGTTTACCAGTGCTTTGTTTTTGGTCCTAAAGGATCCGGCAAATCGGCCTTGCTGAAGTCATTATGGGGAAGGTATCTATCTGAACTTAAGCTAGTGAATTACTTTTGTTAATAGTAGTTCTTGTTAATGGTTTATAGAAATATGCAGTTTTTAATATTATGAGCAGATCTCCATTTTTCCTAAGATTGACCAGGCAAATCACCATATCTCCCTTTGTCATTTTTCTTTACTATTCTTTGTCTGGCAATTTCTGATGCATAACTTTTGTTCACCAAAGGCCTTTCTCAGAAAATTATGCGGCGACAACTGACGAGCACTATGCTGTTAATGTTGTTGACCGTCTTGGGGTAAGTGCTCTCAGAAGATTATCATTTGGCTTGATAGAATGTTATACTTGATCTTTCAAACACCTGTCTGCCTATGTGCTGCAAATATAATATCTTAGCTTCTGCTCAAATGATTCCCTATTAATATGCATAGTGTTAATTAGAAGAGTCTTATGCTTTTTCTTGATGCATGGATACCCATCCTCTGTTAATTAAGAGAGTCATTGCATTTACAACTTTGTTTCCCTTGTTAAATGCTCTCAAGATTGATTGTAAGTACATTCCCATAATACTAAACATGGTTTTTATGCAGGGAACTAAGAGAACTCTTGTACTTAGGGAGATTCCCGAAGACGAGGTTAAGATGCTTCTATCTAATAAGGAATCTTTGGCGTCTTGTGATGTAGCAGTGTTTGTATATGATAGGTGAATAATGCAAGATCTGAATTAGACTAAAGGCTTTTCTGTACAGTTGAATTCATTGTTATACACCATCGCTTGGACAGAGAGAGGTGGTTCTAAAATTTTATGGGGGGTGAAATGCCCTGTATTTCTTTCACTTACAATTTACAAGGCAACTCTGTTATGCTAACATTTCTTTTTGATAAGGCCCTCCTCTCTCTTATGCTACATTATTTTGGGAAATCACAACTACTGATGTGTACACACAAACACGATCTTTAACCATCAGGAGTATGGACTGCTCGTAGGCTCCATCTTTTTTAAAGTTGTACAAAATCAGCTAGCAGAAGCATCTGTTGCTTGATGCAACATGGTTATATCACTCTGTATATTTGTTGGTTAAAAATTGATCTTATACTGGATGCTAGATTAATCCATCCATAGTGGTATATAGCCACTTAGATGGGACATTATCGTGGCTCTTTGGTTTTTATATGTTGTTGGTTCTATTTAATGGTTAATCAATTTTGTTCCCCACCCTTGTGGTCGAAGAAGAACCCCCTCCATGATATGTATGACATTTACAGACTAGTTATGGTGCCATATGGTATTAACTTCATATCTTTTCTCTTACTCTGTTATGGGGGGTTTTTACCCAATAATCAAGTGCTGTTGATGCTTACTGCTAGGTTTTCATTTACTCTGGGTGTGAGAGGTTCTTTCTTCTTCAACTTTGTCATGATAATGTATTTTTTTTGTGTGGAAACTTTCTTTTCCCTTTAGCTCGGATGAATATTCTTTAAAAAGAGCATCGGAATTGCTAATGACTGTGGCAAGGCGAGGGGAAATTAGTGGTTTCATGATGCCTTGTCTATTTGTTGCTGCAAAGGACGATCTTGATTCATATCCAATGGCAATAAAGGATTCAGCAAAGGTATTTATAGTGGTTTCATTGTGTTCTATTTTTTGCTCAAATTGAATGTACCCTGTGTTTTTAAAAAAAATACATAAACGACTTTATGATTTCTTGATTTTGCTTTCCATATATGCCTTTTTGATAAAAAAATTCAATTTATGCTCAGATATGTCAGAGTTTTGGAATAGATGCACCTATTCACATAAGTGTAAAGGAGAGAGATCTGAATAGTGTATTCAATAGAATTGTCGCTGCTGCCGAGCAACCTCATTTAAGTGTTCCCGAAACTGAAGTTGGACGTAGCCAGAAGCGATATCGTCACCTAGTTAATCGCTCTCTCATGTTTACTTCAGGTACTTTTGACTCTAATTCCCCTAAAGATATCTCCAAAGAGAAGTACAAAATGGAACTGAAATAACGGAAATTGGCACCGGAGATAGGATGGCATATTAGTGTGAAAAGTTTTAAATCAAATTTTTGCATACCATCTAATTCTTAACTCAAAATGCAGTTGTGGCTGCTGTTGCCGTAGTTGGACTGGCAGCATATCGATCTTATGCTGCACGGAAGAATACCTCAAGCTAGGTAATGTCCTGTTCTACTGGAGAACCAATAGTCAAATTTCAACCTAATAAGAAAGTTTCCCCGCTATTCCTTTGATCTCTACTAGAGAATTAGCTAATGTCCTTGCACATAGAGTATGCTCAGACTTCTTCCAAAGGTTATTTCAATTTTGTCCATCTGGTCTTATCCATTTCCTGTTGAAGGTATCAGCTAGGTGCTATTTTTCCTTTACACTTTGTTTTAGAAAGCAGAATCTACCTTTTTTGAGCTACAGTTTATTAGTAATGTAATATTTAGGTGGCATTTGGACTTTGGATATCATTATTAGAACAGCTTTGGGAAAATAATTCTGGGAAAAGTTGCCTATTCATATTGGTTTTGGAGGAAATGTTAAGCATCTGGTTAGTTTTTCTGGGGATCTGGGAAATTTATTTTCTCATTTCTTTTTTCCAGATCAACTTTTTCATTATAAGTCAAAAAGCAAAACAATGTACTTAATAAACTTTAAAATATTTACTAAAACAAATATACAGGTGCACAGATACACATTTCTCTCTCTCTCTCTCTCTCCTCTATCTATCTATCTATCTATATATATATATATATATATATATATATATATATATATATATATATAATACACATTTATATGTATGTATAATTGAATCGCTAAATTAACATTTCAAAAAGGTAAATAAATTTTCATAATAAAGTGATTGTCTTACTTCGTTTCAAAATATGTTGAAGATGAAAGTAGGAGCAAGAATGTAAACATCTTTAAATAGAAATCAATAGGTCATTTCCTTCCAAATAAGTATGCACAATAAATAAGTGAAAAAAGTTTATTATATTCTTACAATTGAGGTTTTTAGATGTGTGGGGGTGTGTGTACTACAGGGACAAAAGGAAATTCTAGGTTTAGAATAATTATTTGAAATATACTTATTACCCTAAATTTAATTTCTATTTATTGAATGGAAGTTTCATCTAATCGTTAGGTGGTATTCAACAAATTAGGCATTTTTGTAGCAGAACAGTTGGTGGTACATCAGTACATGTATAAATATGGACCCTTAGAGGTTAATGTTATCTTACGATGATGTGTTTTAATATCATTCGTGAATATTACATCTGTAATATCTAACATTATGGATATAAAACGTTCTTAGACAAATTATACTCTTTGACGTACAATAAACACTCACTTAAAAGTGTAAAGATCATGAGCTCTGAGTGAGCTCCACTCCTCCTTCAACGGAGGATTTATAATAGAGAATTTTTCATAAAGCACCGTTTTTTATCCTAATTAATTATTTATAGATATCCTTTGCTATATTACTTGTTATAAATATATTTTATATTTTTATACAATATATTTCATGTATTTAAACAGTTATATTCATTAATACAATAAAAAAAATAGGCGTAAAAACGGGAACTCTAGCTAATGGGTATTTGTATTTATCTGTATTCAAGCTGAATACAGATAAAATACTATAACGTTTTTGTGCAAATTCTGGGAAGTTAAACTTGTTAAAAACGGAAGGAAAGAAATTCACATGATAGTCTCCTAATTTAATTCAAAGAAATAATACGAGTACATATTAATCTGCTCAAAGAAAGCAGAATAATCTTCTCCCTTTTTTCGTGAAAAGAAACAAAAAAACAGAGCAAACACTTACAGAATTGTATATTTCATAGCAAATCAGTTTTGAATACATATCAATACGACTACAAACACTTACAGAAGACTAAATACAATGACAAGACTACATACATATTAAAAACTAGATACACATGACATAAAAAATAAGTAAACTGAATACATATGAATACATTTGAAAACTTACTGAAAAATTGAATAGTTGCAAACAAAAATACAGTTGAATACATTGCATATTTCACAATGTAAAAGAGAGAGAATTATGTGAGAGAAAATTCTAAAAAGGAGAGAGAAAAATATTATTTAGCATATATGGTGCCTTAAATGTAGGATGTAACTATAATTAGATATTTTACTATAAAGGATAAAAGATATTTATAGGATGTAATATTTTAAAATGGTATTTATTTAAGATAAATAAGGTACTAAGATTTTTTATAGAGTGTATAATTTCCTTCATAATATTCTAGAATGCGTGTTTCGAAGAGAGAGAAATGAGCAGTGAGGAGTCTCTGATTTGGAACATAAAACTCAAAATATCTATTATTGAATTTGAGTATTGTGCTCTTTATACACATAAGCACCAAAGAATACAACTAAACGAACTAAGTTGACAGCTGGAATCTAACTAATGCTGTGCTGACTCAACAATGTATATACAAGTGTAATACAAGTGCGTACAAATATAGAACATAATCTCAGTACCCCTTCCTCCCCCACCCGAAACAAGTTGGAGGTGAGGTGATCACAACCAACTTGCCAAGAACAGAGGAATGCTTACCCCAGTGAGTGCTTTAGTGAGAACATCTGTCAGTTGTTATGTAGTGCCATTGTGATACAAGGAAATGAGGCCCTCATAAAGCTTGGTGCGAACAAAATAGCAATCCACTTCAATGTGTTTTGTTCGTTCATGGAGCACATGATTCCTTGCAATGTGTAGAGTAGACTGCTATCACAATGTACAAGCATGGGCAAGGAGACATGAACAATGAGTTTTTAAACGACCTGTGCAGCCATACCAACTCACCCACCACCTTTCTAAATTCTCCGTACTCTACTTCTACTGAGGCCAAGGAAATGGTTTCCTGTTTGTTTGACTTCCAGCTCACAGATTGCCTCCTAAAAGGACAATGTAACCATACAAAAGCCTCCTAGAGTCAGGGCAGGATGCCCAGTCATAATCACAGTAAGCGGTGATGGAAAGATCAGATGCATTTCTAAAGTATAAGATCAATGTAGGATCTTTCTTAAGGTACCTCAACATGTGATAAGCTGCATGTAAATGAGGTTCCCTGGGGTGTTACATAAACTGACTCAAGTGTTGGACCCTATAGGCTATATCCAATCTAGTGTTTGTAAGGAAATTTAACTTCCCAACCAATCTTCTGTAGAAAGTAGGATTATATAAAGGAGAGCCCTATTTAGCCTTCACTTTCATTGTAGGATCAAGATGAGGGTTTAGGCTGGTTGAGTGCAGGCAATCATATTCTTTCAGAAGGTCCAGAACAAATTTTCTGTGTGAGATAATGATACCATCTTCCTTGTAAAAGATCTCTAGTCCTAGAAAATAATGCAGTTGTCCCAAATCTTTCATTTTGAATTTATCATGTAGAAAAGATTTGAGTTGACTAATTTCTTCTAAGTCAGTCCCTATGAGGAGAACATCATCAACATAAATTGCTATAAAAACATTTGAAGAACCTTGCTTCTTAAAGAATAGGGAGTAATCATCCATGGAATGTGTGTATCCTCTTGTGTACAATACCTTAGTCAATTTATCATACCACTGTCTACTAGCTTGTACCCATAGAGGGACTTGTTCAGGTTGCAGGCCAAGTTTGGAGACTTTAGCTCAAGCCCGGGTGGAGCTTTCATGTAGACTTCCTCATGTAGATCTCCATGGAGAAAGGCATTATTTACATCTGATTGGTAAATCTGCCATCTCTTCTTAGTTGCAATGGTAATCAAGGATCTGATAATGGTCATCTTGACCCCAAGAGAAAAGGTCTTAGTGTAATCTATTCCAGCTTGTTGTGTGTATCCCTTCACAACTAGTCTGGTTTTGTACTTTTCTATGCTACCTATGCATTGTGTTTTAAATTGTACACCCACCTACAATCAATAGCCTGTTTACTCTTTGGAAAAGGGACTAAGTCCCAAGTATTGTTGGCATATAAGGCCTCAAACTCTTGAGTCATGGCATTCTGCAAAGCAGGATACATAACTGCTTCTTCATATGAAGTTGGCTGTCTATCATGGCAAATGTTTCTTACAATATGCTCACTATTAGGTTGCAAGTCATCAGGAGTAATATGGTTATTTTGTGAAAACAAAGCATTGAGAGAGAGAATGGAGTTATATTTCAAATTGGGTATACATATTCATTCAAGTGAGAGGGGAGTCTTGATTCCCTACCAGATCTTCTTTGGGCTAAAGGTTCTATGGAAGAAGTATGAGGCTGAGTGGTTGAAGGTGATGTGGGAAGATGGAAATGTTCACTGTGAGTTTGTAACTCAGAGGAAGGAGAGGTACTAGAAGGAGAAATATGTGACATAACAGGTAGATGAGTTGTGGTGCTGAAGGGAGAAATGGTTGATTGATGTGTGTTCCCTTGATTAGTGGTAGAAGATGTAGGGGAAATAATAGTGCAATCAGGTAGGTGATCTTTATAATAAGATGTAGGAAAGTACGAGGGTAGATTTTATACATCTGAAGTGAAAGTGAAAGGGAAAAAATTTCATGAAACAAGACATCCCTGGAGACAGAGATTTTCTTAGTGGCTAAACTTAGTACTTTGTAACCTTTTGTCCAAAATGGATAACCTACAAATACATGTGGAGTGGTCCTTGGTTCAAACTTGTCCTGAAGGGTTTGGGCACAATAGAATAATACAAACGACCAAAGCTTGTCAAGTGGGAGTAGGTTGGTTTCTTTTCATACAAGAGTTCAAAAGGACACTTATTCTTTAGAGGAACTGTTGGTAGTCTATTGATTAGAAAGGTTGTTGTAAGGACAAACTCTCCCCAATATTTTAGTGGTAATTTGGACTGGAAAAGAAATGCCCTGGCAACTTCAAGAAGGTATTTGTGTTTTCTTTCCACCACCCCATTTTGTTGGGGTGTATAAGGACATATTTTCTGGTGATTTATACATTTTGAGTCAAAGAAAGACGAAGCTTCATTGCTAGTGGATTCTAGGACATTATTTATCCTTACACCCTGAATATTGGTTTTGAATTGGCTCTCTACCATGTTCACAAAAGTTTTATTATTCGAAGAGCATTACTTTTACATCTTTAGAAGATGTGTCCAAGTTGACCTACTGTGGTCATCCACTAAGGTGAGGAAACACTTGAAATTATTGTGTGTTGCTACATGATAGGGGTCCCACAAGTCAACATAAAAGAGTTCAAAGATTTTTGTAGTACTGGTTGTTTTCTGAGAGAAAGGGAGTTTATAGTGTCTGGCCACGGGACAAATAGAACAACTAATTGGTTGTCTAGGAGAGAAAGATGCATGTATAGTAGGAATGCTTTTCATTTTATTGAAGGGTATACGACCAAGTCTATAATGCCACATAAGATCCACATTGTCTCAAAGAGAGGTAGAAGAAAGTAGAGTAGAAGCACTATCTTTATTATTGCAAATGAAATTATTTACAATGGGATAGACAATGTACTACATTCATATCAATAACATGACTAGACAAGCAAGGAAACTGTATGAGTCTTCTATCTTGCTCTGCCTTGTGCATGTTTTCCTTTGTTCCACAAGTGCACACATAACTACAGTGGGTTTTAGCACTTAATGTGTTCAACTCTTCCCAAAGTTTCTTCATTTTTTTATAATAACCTGTGATGTGAAGTACTCCCTGACTCAAATCGATAATCTCCTTCTGGATGTGATGCAACTTAGCTCCATTCGTCTGATCATATCGATCCTCTATTTCTTTCCACAATTCAACAGAATTATTTACATACTCGACGCTGTCTGCAATGTCCTTCGCTAAAGAGTTCAGAATCCATAAAATAACCATGTCATCACACCTCTTCCACTGACGAAACTGCGGAGAGTTCACATAAGGTATAATCCACTCTCCACTAGTAAAACCAAGCTTATTTTTCATTGAGAGGGATCGTAACACTCCTCTTCTCCAGGAGAGATAGCCAACTCCATCAAAAGGAACAGGTACTAAGGTAGAATCCGGACCATCAGATAGATGAATATAGAGTGGACTAGTTGTATCAATTACCGTTTGCGTGGTCGATGTCGTTGTCGCTTCGTCGGTTTGGTTCAGAACCAAGAATATGAATTAGTTGGATTACTGCTTGCCTAGCCAGAATTAATCTCGGAAACCTCAATTCACGGGCAATTGTTGATAAATTTGTCTATTCACAACTTTTTCCCAAATTGTTTGTTTGTGAAAGAAAAATCCTAGATTACTCTGTGATTGAAAACGGAAGAAGAGAAGTTGGATTTAACAGCGTGATCGATGAAGAAGACCTCCGCTCTAATATTATATCAAGATCATGAGCTCCGAGTGAGCTTTACTCCTCCTTCAATGTTGAATATTCTAGAATGTGTGTGTTCGAAGAGAAAGAGAAATGAGCAGTGAGGAGTCTCTGATTTGGAAAATGAAACCCAATATCTATTATTGAGTAGTGTCCTCTTTATGCATATAAGCAACAAAGAATACAACTCAACTAACTAAGCCGACGGAATATAACTGGAACCTAACTAACACTATTCTGACTCAGCAGTGTATATACAAGTGTGTATAAATGTAGAATATAATCTCAATAAAAAGTATTACTATGCTATTATATAATATTCACGTGCAGGGGGTAAACACTCTTCGCCGAAAAATTATACTATATATATAAGGCAAAATCTGTTTTTTATCTCTATATATTAAGTTTTGAACACCCTTAACACAATCCAAAAGTATAGTCTAGTGGTAAAATGAGTTCAAAATGCACATAAAGTCATGGGTTTAATTCCCACTGGCTACCATTTGTTTTTGAATATGTAATAGCTCTTTGTTCTCTCTGCGAGACTAATGTATATGTAACAACTTGATGGAAAGTATGGGTAATAGTTGCTACTAGTATTTTGGTCATTAGTCGACTGATCTAGTCGAGTTAAACCTAGTATAAATTTGCTCAAAATCTAATATTTACCCCATCTGACCATGGAGAATAATTCAGTATTACTTCAGTATTTAATTTGCATGTACTGGTCTGACCGTCAAAACTTGTAAAGACTGAACTTCAATAATCCTAATTATATATATGTAATGTTTTTATAATATTAATATTATATCTTAACTTTGGATGTATAATTTTGATAAATTAATTTTCGTGCATTTGTTATTTTATCGTTGTGTAATATGATTTTAATTAATCTTGTATCACTATGATTTTCTATTATTTGAATTATTAGTTAATCATAATAATTGTTTACAAATTATATTATTTATAATTTTATGTAATTGTTTTAATTATGAAAAGTACAAATTGATAAAATAAAAGATGGAATTTATTTAAAAACAATTAAAAATAAAATTAAAATGAAAGATAATAATATAATATAGAGGAGAGAAGAATATAAAAAAGTTTGGGGAAAAAAGGTTGGAGATGCCCTTTGAGACTTGTGGCTTCGCCGCACAAGTAGTAAGAGTCCGGAATCAAAATATAGTTCGTTTGGACGTGTAGCACCTTAATATGTATAAAAAATGACATATATAGCGCCTAAATACTAAACGCTATACATTAACGACACAATTAACGTTTATGTATAGCTCCCATTATTTGGGCACTATACACAAAAAGCTGACACTAACAACCAAATACTGGACGCTATGCATATAACTATAGCGTTCAGTGTTTGGGCGCTATACTCTTTTTTTGGCCCCACCAATAATTCCTGACTTCAATAATTCAAAAGCGTATAGTGGCCACTTTTTGGGCGTTATATATATATAAAAAAAATTTTCGGCTAGCCATTTCCTATATAAAGAAGTTAAGATCGTATAAAACTTCATTCAAATTTTATAAACCTCTGTTTGTTTTATAATTTAACTTCATATTTTTTAATAACTTAATTGTACAAATTATATATATATATATATATATATATGGGTTTCGGGCTCAATATTTTGAGGCCTAATGACACCAAATTAACATTAATAGTTATGTGTTATTAACTTAATTCTACAAAGTTTGCATTTTCAACTACCAGTATAAGATACTTAAACAAAAGGAATTCTAAGCTAAAATATTATACATTACTACGCTACGAGACTCTAAATTTTACTACGCTAAAAGGGTCTACATTTTACTACGCTAAAAATGTCTAGGTTTTATTACGCTAAAAAATACAACAACAACAACTACACAGTATAGTCCCACAGGGTGGGGTTTGGGGAGGGTAATATGTACGCAGACCTTACCCCCACCTGAAAGGATGGAGAGGCTGTTTCCAATCGACCCTCGGCTTAGAAAAGAAAAGGAGATATAAAAACAAAAACAAAAACAAAAACAAAAACAAAAACAAAAGAGCATTAGTACCTCCAGCAGAAATGACTATACATACTTATGTAAACGTAGACCATAAGTAACATGACATGCAAAAGGGAAATAAATAATCTAAACTAAATATAAACAACAGATAAATTTAATTGCAACTAATATACAAAACGACATGAAAACACACACACACACACACACACACACACACACACACACACACACACACACACACACATATATATATATATATATATATATATATATATATATATAAATCAGGATATTAACAGAAAAATTTATTTGATAAATTTATATTTTTTTATAAAATACTAATATTAAATTCGGATAAATTTAACATACTAGCTTCGAAAAAAAATACAAACCGAAATAGAACACATACAAATCAAATAATATGCATTATTATTAAAGTTTCAACTTGAAATAAACCGAAATACCTCGATTTACAATTTTCGGAAAGCAAATAGATTGAAATTTTGACTCCGGAAGTGTGAATCAACAATAATACGAAGCTCTACTCGAATGTGGTACCTACGTTCTTCACCTTTTATGTGATAGGGGAACTCAATTTTTTTTTAAATAGTGGGGCAGCGGGTATGGGAGTGGGGACCAAGAAGAAGAAGATATAAAATACTAAGGAAGAAGAAGCAGAATCATCGTCTTGAAGAAGACGGTTTGAAGAAGACGGGTCATTTTAAAAAAAAAAAGGATATAGCGTCGGGTATTTGAATGCTATACCTGTTAGTGTCAGTTTTTTATGTATAGTGCTCAAATACTGGGCGCTATACATTAACGATACAATTAACGTTAATGTATAGCGCCCAATATTTAGGAACTATATATAAAAATATAATTTTTTTTACCCCTATTAAGATGTTACTTATTTAAAAGAACCACATTTTGATTTCGACTCCAATTAGTAACGGTGTAAAAGTCCGAAGTTCTCTCACATTTGAATTAAATGTCAACTGCTCTTTGTCTGACTCCAACCTTTCTTTTTCTCAACTCCAACAAAATATTTTTCAATTCCTACTTAATTAATTACGTCTGAAACATTATACGAAATAATAAGATATTCTTATGCTTTCAAACTTTTGCTTACACTCATAAACAGTTTGTTAGGGGGCATGAGAGCTTGAAGTAATTGCGTTCAGTTGTTCCGTTTTGCTACTGGAAGGCACTGTCCTGTCCTCTGTAGCTATTCTTATAGAGTAGTTCACTGAAGAACTTTCCTTTCCCTAAAAAGATAAAAAAGTGGATTAGCTTAAAAAGAAATTGCAACTTATTTGGTAGTGTTCAGTTAATTTTGGATGTAATTTACTGAGCCTAAGAAGGACTAGGATTATAGGAATGCAGTTTTGTTGGTGGAATTATCATAAGGGAACAACACAAGTTCATATTAATTATGTAATTTCTCATCAACAAACACGCACCAATCTGCAATACTTACTATTCAATTAGTTTCTGTCAAGTTGATAATATTTGCAAACTATGTAGAATTTGATTTAGACAAACTTGGTTTGTTCTGATCGTGTGAGCCAAGACAAGATCTTGCCGGATTTTGGATAAGAAAAATTGTCTATCTCGGAGGGCAGGATCACAGCATAAAAGTTTAAACACCATAGCTTTATTTTGCAGTATTGCGGGGAAGGGGATAAAGCTGGGAGATTTGGAGGATTTTGTTGCAGCTTTGCACAAATACTTTGTCTCCAATTCGCAATCTAAGGGCAGATATATCTGTTCAAAGATTTTTTAATTGGACAGACCAAAGGATCATAATTGGAATATGAGTTGATCATATATTCTATCCAGGATGATAAAATGACGAAATCAGACCTACAAGAGCAAATTTCTTTCTCACAATTCAATACATTCCAGCGGTTAAAAAGGTCTTTGGGAAATCAAGTGCATCTTTCTGTATTAGGAAAAATTGAGTTTGCATATTAAAGATGACGTGTCATGATATGTGGACTAGTCAAATAGTCAAAGAGTTATAATTGGCTAAGAGACGCGGGCGACAACAAGTACGAGCAAAAGTAACAGAAGAGTCACGGGCGGTTATTCAAGTAACTCAGCTCCCATACCTATTCAGGTCATTTAAAATTCAGAGATCATGGAGAATCAATGGAATGAATCTATACAACATATGAGGGCCCATGTACAACATTTAATGAGTATTAAATACTAAAGTTGTTAGAGAATATATATTTAATATACATGATTG
This sequence comes from Nicotiana benthamiana, assembly GCA_034376525.1. NCBI lineage: Eukaryota > Viridiplantae > Streptophyta > Magnoliopsida > Solanales > Solanaceae > Nicotiana > Nicotiana benthamiana. Next base: position 93,839,745 of record CM067323.1, on the reverse strand, counting down.
CGTAACGTAGCATTTAAATTCATTAACTGCTCATTATAGCCGTATTATAACAAAGGCAAGACTCATATTCCAAAAATAGCTATAAAAAGGGAAAAAATGAATAATTGTGGGGACACGAAATATTATTGAAATACACTATGATTTACTCGCTTTCTGATCATATTATTCTCAAATTTCTTTCTTTATATACTTTTTTGATTATCAGTAACCCGTGTTCTTCTAAAATTCTAGCTTTGACTAAAAATCTACTTTTTGTTTAAACAAATTGATTCCATTACCGAAAATCTGATAACCTATTTTCATCAATTATGACAAACAACAATGACAACACTCAAGAAACCAGGGGAATCAATAAAACCAATAGGTTCAAGGAGATAAACAAAATACTAACCTGGTTCCTTCTCCACATGGTTCGCCAAGGCAATTTCGTGAAGGCTCTCCTGAGGGATCATGGATAGATTTCAACGAGAAAGAATGACTTTACCGCGTGTACCTGACAACTGGGTAGCTATAGCTTTTACGATTAATTTGAATGAAAAAAGCTCGGAGGCCACGAGGAGACTCAAGGAGAGCCTACGAGAATTCTCTACTTTAACGTGGAATGATGTTTATAATAGGTACATCACGAAGCTGCGGATTAAAGAGGATACTGTTCTACAATTCCAAAAAGAGGAAAAGGTAGGCTCAAGACGTGCAGAAAACGAAAGAAGGTCTGGTAAAAACAGATACAAGCCTTATATGGGATCTGAGGGAAAGGATTCACGGTCAAGGCAAGATAATCAAATGTATGATCATAAATCTAGAAACAGTGAATTAGGTTCCTAATCAAGGTTTAGGAACGAGCGAAACAATCATGAGTCACGGGATGATGAGAAAAGTTTAAAAGCGAGATTCGATGATTATAATTCAACGTCAGCACCTCCGAGAAGCTGCTTTGAGAAGCATGGGAGATAAGGTCCGATGGACAAAAGAAATAAGGTCAAATCCAAACCGGCATAACCCTAATCATTGGGGCGAGTTTCATAATGACCACGACCATAAAACTGCTAATTGCAGGTTTTTATAGAGTGACGTTGACCATTTGTTGAAACAAGGGTATCTTACTGAGTTGTTCATTGAAAAAGGCATAGAAGCTTACATGAAAAATAGGCAGGTGCCCCCAAAACCACCATCTCCCTAAAGAACCGTCAACGTCATAAGCCGGGGGGGGGGGGAGGGGAGAAGATATCAATGGTGTGACATACACAACATCCAATAAAGTCTCTAAGGTCACTATTACCCACGGGAAGCGGGTACGACAAGTATTGGAGGAGGAAAGTATTATCTTTGATGATGCATATGCAGATGACGTATTATCTCCACATAACGACACACTGGTAATATCTTTAGTTGTTCATGATACTAACATAAAACGAGTTTTGATCCAAGAAGTTATGTGAATATTATCCTACTAAGGGTATTACGTGAAATGTATGCTGAAGATAAAATGATACCAAAGGCGCATACCCTGTATGGATTTGATAATTCTAGTGTAGTAACAAAATGAGAGGTAATACTAACAACTTTTGTAGAGGGTGTTGTAAAAGAAACTAAATTTCAAGTAGTAGATATGAAGATGACTTACAACATGATCCTTGGGAGACCGTGGATCCACGAAATGGATGTTGTCCCATCAACCCCACATCAAGTTATTAAATTCCCATCACCTTGGGGAATTTGCCAAATTCATGGAGATCAGCATAAAACTAGGGATATTAATTCCATGGCAGATACGAGCATGAAAAATGAAGAGAAATAGCAATTACAGAAAGCAGTTGAGGATATCATAGCACAAACCTCAACTGAATATGGACGGACAGATGTAGACTCAAGGCTGATACAATTTGAAGAGCTAGAAGAAAATGAAAACATCAAAACAATAATTGAAGAGTTAGAAGCTGTAATATTATTTGAACAATGGCCTGAGCGGAAGGTTTATGTGGGAGCTAATCTGAGCCCAGACATGAAAGGTGTGATAATTCAATTACTAAAAGCTAACATGGGATGTTTTTCCTGGTCCCGTGCTGATATGATAGGTATACCATCGGAGGTAATGATTCACAAGTTAAATAAAGACCCATCGTACACACCGATCAAACAAAAGAACAGAAATAAAGGAGCTTTCAAAAATCAGGTGATTCAAGATGAGGTACAAAAATTATTAAAAATTGGGTCTATCCGCGAGGTAAAATATCCTAACTAGTTAGCTAATATTGTTTTGGTGCCTAAAAAGACGAGTCTGTGTAGATTATATAGGCTTTAATAAAGCCTGTCCAAAAGATTCTTCTCCTTTGCAACACATAGATCAACTAGTTGATGCTACTGCACGACATGAGCTATTGAGTTTCTTAGATGTATATTCAGGTTATAGTCAAATCAAAATGGATCCTGAAGATGAGGAAAAAACTTCTTTCATAACATACATGGGACTTACTATTATAAGGTAATGCCCTTCGGTCTCAAGAACGATGGAGCAACCTATCAAAGGTTGGTCACCAAAATATTTAAGGAGCATTTGGGAAAAACCATGCAGGTGTATATAGATGATATGATAGTAAAGACTCAGCATTGTAGGGATCATGTATCCCATTTATATGATACGTTTCAAATTCTACAAAAATTTAACATGAAGTTCAACCCCGAAAAATGCGCGTTTGGGATTGCATCAGGTAAGTTTTTGGATTTGTTTTGTTTCTAACCATGGTGTTGAAGTGAATCTCGCACAAATTAAAGCAATATAGGAAATCCTGATGTGTTGTCAAGTAAAAAAGAAGTCCAAAGACTAACGGGTAGAATTGCAACCTTGGGAAGATTCATTTTAAAATCATCAGAGAAGTGTTTCAAATTCTTCTCGGCTCTTAAGAAGCAAGATCATTTTGAGTGGAATGAAGAATGTCAACAAGCACTTAGGAATTTGAAAACATATTTATCAAACCTGCCATTACTAGCAAAACCAAAGGCAGGACAAAGGTTGCTTATTTATCTTGTTGTTTCAGAAGTAGCGGTTTTAGTTCGAGAGGACCATGGCAAGCAATCCCCTATTTATTATGTTATTAAATATTTGTTAGATGCAGAGACATGATATCCACAATTGAAAAAATTAGAACTTGCTTTAATCATGGCGTCTAGGAAATTAAGACCATATTTTCAATGTCATCCCATTGTTGTAGTAACTGCTTACCCATTACGTAATATACTACATAAGCATGAGTTATTATGAAGGTAGCTAAATGGGCTATTGAATTAAGTAAATACGAAATCACTTACCGACCTAGAACTGCTATAAAATCGCAAGTATTAGCTGATTTTGTGGTTGATTTTAGCCAAGGAATGCAATTAGAAGCGAAAAAGGAGTTATATGTTTTTAATGGTGCAAACCTAGGGGACTTGGATTTTATTTACTGACGGTTCGTCCAACGTAAAAGGTGCAGGTCTAGGAATTGTTTTGGTACCATCTACAGGTGAAACCATTAGACAAGCTATTAAATGTCCTTATATAACTAACAATGAAGCAGAGTATGAAGCTGCGATTGCAGGTTTGGAATTGGCACGAGAACTCCGCATAACCCAGATTATAATCAAAAGTGATTCAGCGCTCGTGGTTAATCAAATGCTGGGGACTTATTTAGTCAGGGAGACAAGGATACAATAATTCTTAGAAAAAGTAAGAGAATTGATAAAGCAATTTCAGACTTGGAAAGTTGTACAAATACCAAGAGATGGAAATGTTGAAGTAGACGCTTTAGCCAATCTCACATCTGCAGCTGACGTGGCAAGCGATACAAATGTTTCAGTTATACATTTTTTTGACTCTGTTCTCGAACCCGATAAGAATGAGGTAAATTTTAATAATCTGACTTGGGATTGGAGGAATGAAATTACTGCCTTTTTTCAGTATGGTATCATCCCTGAAGATAAACGAAAAGCATATGTACTTCGAAAAAAGGCTGCTCGATATTGTTTAAAATAAGGAAATCTTTATCGTAAAATATTCGGTGGTCATTTAGCAAGATGTGTCGGACCCTCTCAAATAGAGTATATAATAAGAGAAATACATGAGGGCCATTGCGAAAATCATGCAGGAGGAAGGTCACTGGTAAGAACCTTGATTAGGCAGGTTATTATTGCCTAAAATGGAAGAAGAAGCAGAAAGTTTCGTGGCTAAGTGCTACAAATTCCAAAGATACGTAACAACATGCATAGACCAGCTGAGTTATTGCATCCAGTCATAGCACCATGGCCATTCATGAAATGAGGAATGGATAGCGTGGGTCCATTACCACAAGCTAAAGGACAGGTAAAGTTTCTACTCGTACTCACTGATTATTTCACTAAATGGGGAGAGGCATGAGCATTTAAACATGTACAAGAGAAAGAAGTTAAGGACTTCATTTGGAGAAATGTCATATGCCAATTCGGAGTACCAAAAGAGATCGTATGTGATAATGGCCCTCAATTAATAGGAGCTCAAATCACGGAATTTTTTCAAAGTTGGCAAATTAAAAGGATCACGTCCACACCTTATCATCCCGTAGGTAATAGACAAGGAGAATCAACCAATAAGGTCATTATCAACAATTTGAAGAAGCGTTTATAAGAATCAAAGGTAAATGGCTTGAAGTGTTACCTGGGGTTTAATGGGCTTATCGTACAACTGCAAAAAACGAGTACACGAGAAACGTAATTTTCATTGATTTTCAGGAAAACCTCTTATTAGATTGCCTCGATTTCCATGCGCAGTCTAGGCGCGAAGCCGAAAATTTTTTATGTGAAAATATTTGAATTATGTGTTAAAAACTATGAATTTTGATGCTAATATTTCTATAGTTGACTTTGGTCAATGTTTTGGGTAAACGAATCCAGACCTATGATGTGAGGGTCCGTATGGAAATTTTGGACCCGGGCGTATTCCCAGAATCAAAATCCGAGGTCCCAGGCCCGAGTACGGAGCTTTTCTGTGAAATTGTTTTATGAATATGCTTAAGGAAAAATGAAAACAGAAATTGATCAAAAATAATGGTATCGGGCTCGTATTTTAGTTCTGACGCCCGGTATAAGTCTTAAATTGGCGCTAAGCGCTATCTGTAAAGTTTGGTTAAAAACGGAAGTCGTTTGACGTGTTTCAGACTAAAAGTGGAAAGGTTGAAAGTTTTGAACTTAGAAATGAAAATCATGAGTTTTGGGGGTTGATTCTTTGTTTTGATGTTATTTTGACGATTTGACCGCTCGAGCAAGTTCGTAAGATGATATTGAGTTAGTGTGTGTGTTTGGTTGGGAGCCTCGAGGGCTCGGGGGTGATTTCGGGGTGTTTTCAAACTTACTAAAATACTAGATTTTTCAATAGTTGTTGGAGATCCATTTTCCCTTCGCGATCGCGTACATCCAGTCGTGCTCACATAGCCCAAATACTCTTACCCTTCTCGATCGCATCCTATGCCATGCGTTCGCGTAGCTTAACCTCACCCTTCACCGCATTCGCGAGTCTTTTTCCGCGTTTGCGTAAGCCAAGTTCCAGGACCCCTGAATTTCCTTCTTCTTGATCCGTGATCCCAATCGCGATCGCGATGGCACAAGTTTTCCCTTCAACGCGAACACATCCCCTATGTTGCGTTCGCCTAGACCAATTTGTGTCAGTGAATTAAATTAAATACATAACAGTTCCCTTCGCGAATTCCACACTTTCTCACACGAACTCTCCTCCTACACTCTCCATTGACGAACTTCAAGCTCCTATTTCACCATAACTCTTTGGGTAAGTTATTTTAACTTCGTTCTTCCATTATTTCTTCATCCAATAATCAATTATCTAGCCCTAAATCATAGAATCATGGTAGAATTTAGGGATTTTTGAGCATAGCTAGGGTTTTTAAAAAATTGGGCGATCTAACCTCAATTTGGGGTCGAATCTTAAAACAAACCATATATTTGGACTCGTGGGGTTATGGGTAATTGGAATTAGGTTCGAGCCTTGAGTTTGGACCATGTGGACCCGATGTCGGATTTTGGCATTTTTGGAAGAAAAATTAGAAATGAATTTCTAAGCTAGGAAATTGTATCCTTGTACTATTATTGATATTATTAATCGAATTATGTTAGATATCGTTGGTTCGGGGTCGAATTCTAGATGAAAGGCAATTGTTGAGCTTTGAGTTGCTATTTTCGGATTCGAGGTAAGTGTTCGATCTAACTTTGGATTGAGAGAATAGGATTTGGTTGTTATTTGTTATGTGCTATGTGAGGTCGGTGTATAGGTATGGTGACGGTTACCTAAGTCTCCCTTATCGTATCTTTTCAGTTTGTTTAATTGTGTCAAACAGACATATTATGTATTTCTTTTAGACTGTGCTTGTAGTACTCCTTTAGTCGTCCGTGAGTAGTGACACCAGATACTAGGTAGAGACATGTTGTTAATTTCTGCATTTTTTGTTTTAGCTATTGTTGTTTAAAGACTTCCGCATGTTTTAAATAATTATTTTAGTATTTAACTTGTTTTAGATTTAAGTTTTTGAAAATGATTATAAAGGTTGGCTTGCCTAGCTTTGACAGCAGGCGCCATCACGACTCTCGATGGTGGGTATATTCAGGTCGTGACAAGTTGGTATCAGAGCACTAGGTTACTTGGGTCTCACAACTGAGGGACAATCCTGTTAGAGTCTGAGGGATCGGTACAGAGACGTCTGTATTTATCCCCTAGAGGATACAGAGTTAGGAAAAGTTTCACTTTGTTCATTCTTGTCGTGCGATTCTGTTTCTCTAATATTAATTGTCGTTCTACTCTGTTCATTCGCAGATGGCGAGAACACGTGCCTTTTCTTCTTTCACGCAGCAGCCCGAGCCCCCAGAAGCAGCTCCCACGAGGGGCAGAGGGCAAGGGTGGGCCAGAGGCCGTGGCAGGGGCAGAGCTCAGCCCCAGGCAGCAGTTCCAGAGGTGGAGCCTCATATTGACTTTGATGAGGAGGTTCCAGCTCCACCACCTCCAGTGGACCCAGCTCAGGTCCCAGGAGGAGTGATGTTTTCTTCAGATCTTCAGGATGCTCTTGTTCGCATAACATGCTTTATGGACAGTGTTGCGAGAAAGAGTTTACTACCAGTAGCACCAGCTACTTCTTAAGCTGGAAGAGGGGTTCAGACTCCTGCTACATGTTCTCCGGAGCAGGTGGCTCCCCAGACTCAGGTTCCATTGGTTCAGCCTGTAGTGGCAGCTCAGACAGGCATTACAGCTCAGGCCGCAGATGGGATGACCATATCTTCGGATGCTTTGTGGAGGCTTGATCGGTTCTCCAAGATTTTCACCACTACTTTCAGCGGTCTTCATCAAAGGATCCCCATGATTTTCTATACAGTTGTCATGAGATCCTCAGGACTATGGGGATAGTAGAGACCAATGGGGATGATTTTTGCACTTTCAGGCTTGTGGGGTCCGCCAAGACTTGGTGGAGAGATTATTGTCTATCTAGACCAGCAGGGTCCAGCTTTGACATGGGATCAGTTCGTAGAGCTATTTTTGGAGAACTTTCTCCCCGTTACTCAGTGGGAGGCACTTCGCAGACAGTTTGAGCACCTTCACCAAGGCTCCATGATAGTTACACAGTATGAGACCAGATTTGTTGATTTGGCTCACCATGCAGTAGTGATACTCCCTACGGATCGGGAGAGGGTCCGGAGGTTCATTAATGGAATGATTCAGCCCATTCGCCTACGGATGGCTGTGGGAGTTGGTAGTGATATTACTTTTCAGGAGGCGGCCAATGCGCCCCGCCGAGTAGAGATGGCATTGGCTCGAGGAGGTAGTTAGGGTTCAGATAAGAGGCCACGACATTCTGGCAGATTTAGTGGCACCTCATCTGGAGGTAGGGATTTCCATGACAGAGGCCATACCCCGAGAATTTTCCAGTCCGGCACTTCAGGTTTCTCATGGTACGGCAGGTAGTGGTGGCCACCACCAATATTATTCAGATCAGCATTCTTTCAGCGCACCACCAACCCCCATAAGTGCACCGCCACATTAGAGCTTCAGGGGAGGACATACCGGTTGATAGGCCAGCAGTCTCAGCCACCGAGGGAATTTTATGGTTGTGATGACACATGTCATGTTGTCAGATTTTGCCCTCGAGCCTTGAGTAGTTTTTAACAGCAGGGTCCTCGCATTACGATTCTGGAAGTTGGTGATCCACAGGCCGCCCAACCAGCTAGAGGCAGGGGTAGGGGTCATAGAGGTGGAGGGAGAGACCGTAGAGGTTGAGCCCGTACAGCGAGAGGTAGGGGTCAGCCCACAGCAGATCATCCCAGAGATGCAGTTCAGGGAGGTGGGGGCCAGCCTCGTTGTTATGCATTGCCAGCCAGGCCGGAGGCCGAGTCATCTGATGCTGTGATTACAGGTACTATACTAGTCTGTGATAGGGGGGCTTCGATATTATTTCATCCGGGATCTACTTATTCTTATGTGCCATCCTATTTTGCACCCTATTTGGTCATGCCTAGTGAGGCTATGGGTATTCTTGTATATGTGTCCACACCGGTTGGTGATTCTATAGTGGTCGACCGAGTGCATCGTTCTTGTGTTGTGCTATTTGAGGGTCTTGAGACCCGTGTCGATTTATTGCTTCTAGACATGGTGGACTTCGATGTTATATTGGGGATGGGCTGGTTGTCCCTGTATCATGCTATCTTGGATTGTCACGCCAAGACCGTGACTTTGGCCTTACCAGACTTGCCCCGACTTGAGTGGAGAGAGACCCCAGGTCACTCCACCCGTAGTGTTATTTCTTATGTCAAGGCTCGACGTATGGTCGAGAAGGGGTGTTTAGCATATTTGGCGTATGTTCGCGACTCTAGAGCAGAGGTTCCATCTACGACTCTGTTCCTATTGTTCGGGTGTTCCACAAGGTTTTTCCTTCAGACCTGCCGGGTATGCCGCCTGATAGGGATATTGATTTTTGTATTGATCTGGCTCCTGGCACTCAGCCTATTTCTATTCCGTCATATAGCATGGCCCCGCCAGAGTTGAAGGAGTTGAAGGAGCAGCTTCAGGACTTGCTTGATAAGGGTTTCATTAGACCCAGTGTGTCACCTTGGGGTGCACTAGTATTATTTGTGAAGAAAAAGGGCGGGTAGATGAGGATGTGCGTTGATTACCGGCAGTTGAACAAGGTGACGATAAAGAACAAGTATCCACTGCCGAGGACTGACAATTTGTTTGATCAGCTTCAGGGTGCGAAGGGGTTCTCAAAGATAGATGTGAGGTCCGGTTATCATCAACTAAGGATTAGGGCGTCTGATGTCCCTAAGACAGCATTTCGTACTCGGTATGGACATTATGAGTTTTTGGTCATGTTGTTTGGTTAACCAATGCCCCGGCAGCATTCATGCAGTTGATGAACCGAGTGTTCAGGCCTTATTTGGATTTATTTGTGATTGTATTCATTGATGATATCTTGGTCTACTCCCGCAGCCAGGAGGAGCATGAGTAGCACCTAAGTGTGGTTCTTCAGACTCTGAAGGATAGCCAGTTGTACGCCAAATTTTCAAAGTGCAAATTTTGGTTGAGTTCAGTAGCATTCTTAGGTCATGTCGTATCAGCAGAGGGTATTCAGGTGGACCAGAAGAAGATATAGGCAGTCAAGAACTGGCCTCGACCAGCTTCAGCTACAGAGATTTGGAGCTTCTTGGGGTTAGCTGGTTACTACAGATGTTTTGTGGAGGGGTTTTCATCCATCGCAGCCCCAATGACTAGATTGACTCAGAAGGGTGTCCAGTTCAGGTGGTCAGATGAGTGTGAGGCGAGCTTCCAGAAGCTCAAGACAGCTCTGACCACGGCACTAGTATTGATCTTGCCCACGGGTTCTGGGCCTTAACTATATATTGTGATGCATCCCGCATCAGACTTGGCATAGTATTAATGCAGAACGACAAGGTCATAGCATATTAGTTTAGGTAGTTGAAGATTCACGAGAAGAATTATTCAGTTCATGACTTAGAGTTGGAAGCCATTGTTCATGCCTTGAAGATCTGGAGGTATTATTTGTATGGTGTGACGTGTGAGGTGTACACGGATCACAAGAGCTTTCAGTACTTGTTCAACAGAAAGATTTGAATTTGAGTCAGCACAGGTGGTTGGAGTTGTTAAAAGATTATGATTTTTCTATTTTATACCACCTAGGGAAGGCCAATGTGGTGGCCGATGCATTGAGTAGAAAGTCCGCCAGCATGGGCAGTCTTGCATATATTCCGGTCAGCCAGAGACCGCTTGCCTTGGATGTTCAGGCCTTGGCCAATAGATTTGTCAGATTGGATATTTCTGAGCCCAACAGGGTGTTAGCTTGCACGGTTGCTCGCTCGTCATTGATGGAGCGTATCTAGGGGCGTCAGTTTGATCATCCCCATTTGTTGTCCTGAGAGATACGGTGCAGAGGGGAGGTGCCAAGGAGATGAATTTGGGAGATGATGGCATATTATGGTTGCAGGGGCGAGTTTGTGTGCCCAATGTTGATGGTATTCGAGAGTCGATCTTAGCGGAGGCCCACATTTCTTGGTATTCTATTCACCCGGGCGGTGTGAAGATGTATCAGGATTTGAGACAGCATTATTGGTGGCGTAGAATGAAGAAAGATATTGTTGCATATGTGGCTCGTTGTCTAAATTGTCAGCAGGTTAAGTTACGAGCATCAGAGACCTGGTGGGTTATTTTAGAGGATTGATCTTCCCGAGTGGAAGTGGGAGAGGATCACTATGGATTTTGTTGCTAGCCTTCCGATGACTTGGAAGAATTTTGAAGCTATATGGGTTATTGTTGATAGCTTGACTAAGTCAGTGCATTTCATCCCAGTTGCCACCACCTATTCATCCGAGAGATATGCTGAGATTTATATGAGGGAGATTGTTCGCCTTCATGGGGTGCACATATCTAATATTTCGGATCGGGGTCCATAGTTTACCTCGTATTTTTGGAGGGTGGTGCAGCATGAGTTGGGCACCCAGGTCCAAGAGTACAACATTTCAGCCCCAGACGGACGGTCAGTCCGAGAGGACCATTCAGATTCTTGAGGATATGCTCCGAGCCTGTGTTATTGATTTTGGAGGCTCGTGGGACCAGTTCTTGCTGTTAGCGGAATTTGCCTACAACAACAGCTACTAGTCCAGTATTCAGATGGCTCCTTATGAGGCGTTTTATGGTAGGCGGTGTCGGTCGCCAGTCGAATGGTTTGATGCGGGAGAGGCTCGGTTATTAGGTATAGATTTAGTGTAGGAGGCCTTGGATAAGGTCAAGATCATTCAGGACAGACTTCGGTCGGCTCAGTCTAGGCAGAAGAGTCTTGCAGATCGTAATGTCAGGGATGTTGCTTTCATGGTTGGTGAACGAGTATTGCTCCGTGTATTGCCTATGAAGATCGTGATGAGGTTTGGGAAGAAGGGAAAGCATAAACCTAGGTATATTGGCCCATTTGAGATTTTGGACCGTGTGTGGAATGTGGCTTATAGACTTGCATTTCCGCCTAGCTTGTCAGCGTGCTTCCGATTTTTCATGTATACATGCTTCGGAAGTATCACGGTGATCCCACCCACGTGTTAGATTTTAGTACTGTCCAATTGGACAAGGATCTATCATATGAGGAGGAGCCGATGGCTATTTTAGACTGGCAAGAAAACAGTTGAGGTTGCAGAGTGTTCCTTCAGTGCGTGTGTAGTGAAGAGGTCAGCCTCCTGAGGCATCGACCTGGGAGTTCGAGTCTGATATGCGGAGCCGTTATCCGCATCTATTCCCCGACTCAGGTACTTCTTTCTTTTGTCCGTTCGAGGACGAATGGTTGCTTTAGAGGTGGAGGATGTGACAAACCAAAGGGTCATCACCGTAATTATCCCTTTTCTCGCACTTCTAAGGCCTTAAAAACCTTTTATTGGTTGCCTCGATTTTTGTGCGCATTCTGGGCCCGAAGCCGGAAAATGTTTATGTGTAAATATTTGAATTCTGTGTTAGAAACTATAAATTTGATACTAATATTGCTATAGTTGACTTTGGTCAACGTTTTAGGTAAACGGACCCGAACCCATGATGTGAAGGTCGCGGAGGGTCCATAAGAAGATTTGGGACCCGGGCGTATTCCCGGAATCAAAATCCGAGGTCCTAGGCCCGAGTACAGAGCTTTTCTGTGAAATTGTTTTATGAATATGCTTATGGAAAAATGAAAACAAAAATTGATAAAAAATAATGGTATCGGGCTTGTATTTTGGTTCCGATGCCCGGTACAAGTCTTAAATGGGCGTTAAGCGCTATCTGTAAAGTTTGGTTGAAAACGGACGTTGTTTGATGTGTTTCAGACTAATAGTGGATTGTTTGAAAGTCTTGAACTTAGAAATGAAAATCATGAGTTTTGGAGGTTAATTCTTTGATTTTGATATTATTTTGGCGATTAAACCGCTCGAGCAAGTTCGTAGGATGATATTGAGTTAGAGTGTGTGTTTCGTTGGGAGCCCCGAGGGCTTGGAGGTGATTTCGGAGGTGTTTCGGGGTGTTTTGAAACTTAGAAAATACCAGATTTTTCAACAGCTGTTGGAGACCCATTTTCCCTTCGCGATCACGTACATCCAGTCGCGTTCGCATAGCTTAAATACTATTATCCTTTGCGATCGCGTCCTATGCCACGCGTTCGCGTAGCTTAACTTCACCCTTCACCGCGTTCGCGAGTCTGTTTCCGCGTTCGCGTAAGCCAAGTTCCAGGACCCCTTAATTTCCTTCTTCACGATCACGTGATCCTAATCGCGATAGCAATGGCCCCAGTTTTCCCTTCAACGCGAACGCATCCCCTATGTCGCAATCCCGTAGACCAATTTGCTTCAGCAAATTAAATTAAAAATAGAACAATTCCCTTTGCGAATTCCACACTTTTCTCACATGAACTCTCCTCCTACACTCTCCATTGACAAAATTCAAGCTCCTATTTCATCATAACTCTTTGGGTAAGTGATTCCAACTTCGTTCTTCCATTATTTCTTCATCCAATAATCAATTTTCTAGCCCTAAATCATAGAATCATGGTTGAATTTAGGGATTTTTGGGCATAGCTAGGGTTTTTAGAAAATTGGGAGATTCAACCTCAATTTGGGGCCGAATCTTAAAACATACCATATATTTGGACTCGTGGGGTTATGAGTAATTTGAATTTGGTCCGAGCCTCGAGTTTGGACCATGTGGGCCCGGTGTCGGATTTGGGTATTTTTGGAAGAAAAATTAGAAATGAATTTCTAAGCTAGGAAATTGTATCCTTGTACTATTATTGATAATATTAATCAAATTATGTTAGATATCGTTGGTTCGAGGTCGAATTCTAGAGGAAAGGCGATTGTTGAGCTTTGAGTTGCTATTTTCGGATTCAAGGTAAGTGTTCGATCTAACTTTGGCTTGAGGGAATATGATTAGGTTGTTATTTGTTATGTGCTATGTGGGGTCGGTGTATAGGTATGGTGACGGTTACCTATGCGCTCGAGTCAAGCATATGACCGTGATGTCATATTTGCTATTGAAATTTGCAAAGTAAGTGAACAATTGTGATAATTACATGTTACAAGAACTATGAAGTGAAAGTTGAGAATTAAATGAACTAAAGAGGAATTTTTGGTACTTTTCCCTTGCCGGGACCATTTGTTGAGTTGTACTATCTTGCCAGGACCTTTTGTTGAGTTGTATTTCCCTTGCCAGGATTTATTGTTGAATTATTCTCCCTTGCCGGGATATTTTGTCTTGATATATATATATATATTTTTTTTTTTTCCATTTGGTTTTGACCATTGATTGGGAGAGGAAGAGAGAGTAAAAGCATGAAGGGTGATGGCGTGCACTGTTTATTGAGAGTGAAAGTACGAAAAATGATGCCGTGCACTGTTTATCGAGAGTGAAAGCATGAAGGGTGATGTCGTGCCTTGTATTTGATATTCTTGGTGAGAATTGAGAGTGAAATCACGAAGGGTGATACCGTGCATTATATTTGACCATGTTGGGTGAGGAGTAGAGTAAAAGCACGAAGGGTGATGCCGTGCAGTTGTTGATTCATTGGCTTTCTTATTTAATTATTCTTTATTCAGTTCCATCTCTTGATTGTAGATGTTATAGTTGAACTTCTACTCCCCAGCATGCCCCCTTCCCCTTTTATTTGTTTAAATTCTTGTTCTATTTCTTTTATTGCATATAGCTGTACAGGTTGGTTGTGGTAGGTCCGGTTTAGCCTCATCACTACCTCTCCGAGGTTAGGCCGAGCACTTACCAGAACATGGGGTCTGTTGTGTTGATACTATTCTGTGCCTTTTTGTGCACAGGTCAGGACACAGCCTACGAACCGCAGCTATAGTTCGGGAGTGATCCTTCAGTCCAGAGACTCCGAGGTAGTTCGCTGGCGTTCGCGGGCCATGGGTCTCCCTTATCTTATCTTTTCAGTTTGTTTAATTGTATCAAACAAACATATTATGTATTTCTTTCAAAATGTGTTTGTAGTACTCCTTTAGCCGTGCGTGAGTAGCGACACCAGATACTGGGTAGAAACATGTTGTTAATTTCCGCATTTTTGTTTTCGCTATTGTTGTTAAAAGACTTCCGCATGTTTTAATTAATTATTTTAGTATTTAACTTGTTTTAGATTTAAGTTTGTGAAAATGATTATAAAAGTTGGCTTGCCTAGTTTGACAGTAGGCGCCATCACGACTCCCGATGGTGGGTAAATCCTGGTCGTGACATGAAAGAAACTAGCAAGTGCTCAAGGCTTCATACTTCAACGCTCAAACACTTGGGGGACTACATAATTTACATAGCCACGTGTATAAAGAAGGCAAAACGATTGTGTAAAAACTAAGCCTAGAAGAAACAAGTGTGGAGTAAAAGCTATGAAGTCATGGAATTCATCATAGTGTTATTTTCTATTAAAACAATGGAGAGCTACGGTATTCATCATTGCTTTCTTTCCCATGAGAACAGTGGAGTCATCTCTCAAACCCTTCCTAATGTTTCGGAGCTAAGGGGATCCAATGTACCTCAAAACAGTTAGGGTAAAAACTATGTACTAAAATGGGTTATGAGGAAAAACCCTGTATCTATTGTTCTTCTTTTAATAATCTGTTACAAGAAAAACAATTACGAGAAATTTATAGATATAATTCAAATACATGTAATGTATTATTTAGAACTTGTCAAGGTTCAGAAATAAAAACTTGTCACAGTTATTTCAAAGAAACATGTGTGTTCCTATTTATTTTGTCGTATGTTAACACCATTATGAAGTTGAGATGTTTTCTTCATTAAGTGTCGAAATATAAAAGGGACCTCTTTTATAAAACTCATGTTTAAACTATTTAGTCATGAGATTAACAGAAGCATTTTCAAAGAACAAAAATACAAACTATTCTCTAAGTCCTTGAAAATAAAAAGGCAAGAATAGAACAAACGGAAGTGTAACAAAAACTTCTTAAATATTTAAAACTAAATACTAAGTATTAAAATTAGTCATTAAACATTTCATGCAAATTGCCCCATAATAAGACTTGGCTTCTAAAATCAAACCTTAAATGAAACTAATGGTTTGATTACCGTTTTTCCAAAAAGAAAAAAGAACAAAAAGAAAATCTATTTCGAAGAACTGGTCACTGAGAAGAATAATAGATCACTGAGAAGATTGAGGAAGTGAAACAGGAACATCAAGAGAAACTGTTCCAATTTTAGCAGGGGCATCTACAGACACGGCTTCCGCTTGGCTTGCAATAGTAGGCTCGCTAAGAGTCATGACACCCACACCTGTTTTAGCATTGACTGGAATTTAAGCTTCGGGAGCCTCACTTACAAGAATTTCAGCCCCAGGAGCTTCAACTTTGGGAATTTCAACTTCAAGAGCTTCAACTGCGGGAGCCTCAATCACGGGAGAAGGGAAGTCCACTGGTCGTTGAGATTTTTCAATGGTCTCCCTAATTGGCTAACTCAGATTCCAAGTTGAAGTTCTCCTGGCTAGCCTCAACTAAGGCATCACGACGCGAGTTCAGAAAATCCCAGCTTACATCAACAAAAATTTATCTTCAAGGAGCCCATAATCTCTTTCCCAAGCAGCAATCTCATTTTTGAGTTCTTCATTTTCAGCCAAGGCTAAGTTGTACGATGCTTCAAGAGAGGAATGAGATTCTTCTAAGGCATGCACCTTGTTATTAGAAGTTCGCAGATCTTCTTGTGTCTGAGTCAAATTCTGCACCAGATTTCGAGCATAAACTTCTTTTTGACTTAAGAGATATTTCAACTCTCTAATTTCTTCACTTGCCTTAGATAACTGCTCTGAGAAAGAAGACTCGAGATGTTCTTTTTCTTTCTCCGTTTGACTTGAAGAAGCCTTGGCAACCGCAAGCCCTGAGGATAGTGCTCTTACCTACTGTTCCAGGTTACTTTTATTTTGTTGTAAATCTTCTATAGTAATCTGTGCACTATTGAATTGCTCCTTCCAGTTAGCGTCTTCCAACTGAGAGTCACAAGCTATCTTGTCTGAATCAAGAACAGACTTTTCGGAGTCACGTGCTACCTTCTCTAGTAGAGAATCTTTGCTTATCACCTCTGTGCCAATAAGATTGGCCCAAAAAATAAGAATTCTAGAAAAAGAAATTTTTGCAAAGTAAAGAAAGAAGGAAAATACCTTCAAAGTAGCATGAACTATGTTGTTCATCAAAGTTAGACATCTATGCCTATTTATTTTTTCTTTCTCAATAAGGCCAATCAAAGGCTCGAGCCAAACATCCACCTGACCAGACTTCCTCAAAAGACTATTGTTGGTAGGAACTTCAATTGTCACGCTCCTCATAGCAACTTTTCTACTCGTAGTACCCACTTTTGTATGATGGACAATACAAGGGGGAACTGGTAAAGGAGGAGCAGTGGAAGTACAAACAGCAGAGGAAGGAATGGAAGCAGATGGATCTGGCAAGGAATTGATCAAAGGCACAGTAGGGGAAGGTAAAGAAGGAATTGTAGATATGAGAGTTGAAGAGGAAGATAGGGGAAGTTCATCCAAAACATGCCATAACCCGCCCCTCTCAAAAACACTAACAAAGAGCTGGTTAATAGAGTCACGAGTATCATGAAGGGTAACAACATCATCATCAGAAAGTATTACCTGGGTGTAAACAGCTTGGTAGGAGAAACACGAGGTGAAACTTCAGCCTCGTCATCAGAAATGATACGTCTCTTAACTCTTGGCCTCGTCATCAAGGAACCCCATTCCTCTTCTTCCTCGAAATCATTGTATTCAAGGATTTTTCTCTTCATGAGTATATCCTTAGCCCTTTCTAAAGAAATTTGAGTTCCTGAAGAGGAGTGGGAGGCCATAACTGCTTCAGCAGAAACTCCTCAAATAGCAAATCCTGACAAAAAAAAGGATAAAAGGTAAAACAATAAAGGGAAAAATTTTACATACGGGAAATACAAAAACTCTTATCGTGAGTCTTCAATTTCCAACTATAACAATTGGAAATAGATTTCCAAGACCTAGCCTCCATAGGAGCGATCTTCAACAACTGATCTACCCAACCACGAAAATTGGGAACGTTCTACACAACTCCCAAGGTTGCTAAAATTAAAAAAAACAAAGTTAAAGAAATTGGAAAACTAGAAAGAAAAAGGTACGAGAAGGGTAAAAGACTTACGTGAAAAGTTCCACTTCTCAAGGAAGGGAATTTTTTCTTTGCCTACTAAACCAACTGTGGAGGCAGCAACAAATCGGGCATACCAGCCATGGTCCTTATCATTCTCTAGGCTCACCAAAACCATCTTACTCCTGGCCACTAAAGTAAAAACGCCATTGTGAAAAAGCCTAGGGGAGTAGAGGTGAATTAAGTGAGGGAAGGTAAAATCAACATCTGCTAATTTAGCTAGATGTCTTAAACAAGCAACAACCCTCCATACCAGCGGGCCGATTAGTGCTAAGCAGACTTTGAAGAAACGACAGAAATCAAGGATCACTGAATCGATAGCTGGTTTAAACCCAAGAGTAAAAGGGTATGTGTAAACAAAAGAAAGCCATTCATATAGGAAGTAAATCTTTGATTTGAATTGGGAATTACAATGGGGAAATCATGATTCCAATGGCAATCTTTGCAAACTATGGGAGCTAAAACCTCTGTAATTATAGTGGGGTAAGTGTCAGCACGGTCTAAGCCAGAAACTCTGCTTTAAGTGATTGCCTATCATGATGAAAAGATAAGTCATTAGGGATTATCTCTTTTACCAAAGGCTGTTGTAATGGTTCAGAGGGTTCCTTACCCTTAGAGGAAGATCTTTGAGTAAAAGAACCCCTAGTTCTAGAAGAACGACCAGAACCAGGAGAAGACATTTCTGAACCACCACCGCAAGAAGATCCTAAATTACGAAGTCTAACAATCCTTCTATATCTAACAGGGGCATTGGGAAAGTTGTCTAAGATGGGAACTCTCCTAGGGTTAAGGTTCGAAGAAGACATGATGAGAAAGAAGAAGAAGTGAATGGAGATTGGCACAATTCAAATGTTTGAAGAAAGTTTTATGTGGTAAAGGTAAAAGGTAAAATTATATTTATATTGATAGACAACCGTCAAAAGTGATAAGGCAGTAATGGAAGAGTCATAATATTGGTAACTGGTAATTCGTGATAGTGGAGCCGTAAAAAAGCCTTGAAAAAAGGTGAAAATGGCAGAATATATAAAGAGCTGGCACGTGTGAAGAGCATTAAATAGAAGTGACTACTGAAGCGTCAATCCTGTCATAGCATTAATAGTGACAAAAGTTCTCCTTTAATGAAATCCACTTCCCAAATATTCAACTGAAGAATAAATAGAAAGTGGGGGGGGGGGGGACTATCTGTATTGGGAAAAATCGAGTTTGTATATTAATGATGACGTGTCGTGACACGTGGACTATTCAAATAGTCAAAGAGTTATAATTAGATAAGAGACACGGGAGACAACATGTACGAGCAAAAGTAACAGAAGAGGAACGGGCGGTTGTTTAAGTGACTCAGCACCCATACATATTCAGGTCATTTAATGTTCAGAGATCGTGAAGAATCAAGAAAATGAATCTGACAACATCTGAGGGTTCAAGTACAACATTTAATGAGTATTAAATACTGAAGACACTGGAGAATATATATTTAATGTATATGATTGTGTAACGTAGCATTTAATGTCATTAACTGCTCATTATAGCCTCATTATAACAAAGGCAAGACTCATATTCCCAAAATAGCTATAAAAAAGGGAAGACTGAACAATTGTGGGGACACGAAATATTATTGAAATACACGCTGATTTACTCACTTTCTGATCATATTATTCTCAAATTTCTTTCTTTATATACTTTTTTGATTATCAGTAACCCGTATTCTTCTAAAATTCTAGCTTTGAGTAAAAATCTATTTTTTGATTAAACATTTTCCCCTTTGAAATTTCTTCAAAAGGTCTTTGTCAAAATTATCAACTTTTCTTCCAGTAAAGTGTAAACTGAAGGTCCGAAAAGTAAAACTACTTGAATTCTGGGGATGAGACCTCCCATTTCAGAAAGGAAAGAATCGAAAGAGCAGTTAAAAGCTTATGCCTTAACGAATATGTCGTGCAATAACTAGCATGATGTCACGACCCAAAATCCACTAAGGGTCGTGGTGGCGCCGAACACCGTTGTCAGGCCAGCCAACTAAAAGACTTAATTAAAATTTTATTTTAGTAATTTCGA
This sequence comes from Nicotiana benthamiana, assembly GCA_034376525.1. Classification (NCBI taxonomy): domain Eukaryota; kingdom Viridiplantae; phylum Streptophyta; class Magnoliopsida; order Solanales; family Solanaceae; genus Nicotiana; species Nicotiana benthamiana. Next base: position 93,819,993 of record CM067323.1, on the reverse strand, counting down.
AAACACTTCTTTATTATGATTAAAGCAATACTCAGTATGTTCCTCCAATTAAATAAGGAAATATTAAATCAACTTTCAAAATTTCTGAGTAAATCCAAATACATCCCCAGAACCCGGAGTCACAAGTACATGAGCAATTTTCTAAGAAAACCAAATAGGTACAACAACTGCCCGAAATACAATTGGACAGTAAGTAAATAAAATTACGAAAGAGATTATACTAGTTGCGAAATCGCCTCAAAGAAATATAGCTCACCTAGTCTCTGCGCCCGTCATGCCGCTAAGCCACGAGCCACACAATAAACCTGTGCAACAAAATGCACAGCAAGTGTAGTATGAGTACAAAAATAATGTGTACCTAATGAGTGTCCGGCCTAATCCCAAAAGGGTAGAGACGAGATGGTCAACCTTGACACTCACTAGCAGTCCAATGATTATTTATCCATAACAAATATATTAAACAGTAGATTTATTTTATAAACATGGTTCTAATCCATATAGAGGAAACAAGTAAACATATAATTCTTTCATGGAAAATTTCCTTATATTTCTTGTTATTATTAACAATATGATCTCGAGCCATAGTGAGGCATAAAACAACTCAAATAAGTTCAAGACAACATCACAAACATGCGCAAATCATGCCGAGGTTGACGGCCCGCTCCTACAGGAATGTAAAGTGTGCACTATCGAGAGTCGAGTGGTCCGTACCATAGATACATCTATTTTACTGAGGCGATCAGCCAGTTCCAAAATTAAACACATACCCTGCTTGCAAATCATACATGCGACGCAGGTACACATCGAACATCATGCACAAATAGCCAATTAGGAATTTATTCGGGAAAAATTATCCAATTACAAGCAATTCCTTTTTAATCAATTTTAAGGAAAGAAGTGTAATCCTTTAGGAAATCGTTTACAAATTCAGTGTGATTCAAGCAGTTCAAGCCATCAATGGGTTCACAATTAATCCAGGTATAACATGCCTTTGGATCCTAGCCTACCCGGAGAATAGCATGATAGTGGCTACGCATGGACTCTCGTCACCTCGTGCGTACGTATCCTCCACAATTAGGAGCACATAATAGTTTAACTCACCTATAGGATAATTTCCCCCTCACAAGATTAGAAAGGACACTCACCTCGCTTCGAAGACCCATAACCGGCATTCGACATTCCTCTGAAGGCTTGAAATGATATACAATGCTCTCCAAACTAACCAATTATTATGTAAATTCATTAATATATGCTAAGGTATTCATTATAATCCAATTTATTATAATTTCCAACCCCGAACGAAAAGTTGACCAAAATGCCCTCAGGCCCATGTGCCCAGAAATCCAAATTTTTCGAAGATAAAGTTTACCCATGATCTTAGGAACTCAAATATATAATTTTCTCTTAATTCTATGCTCAAATTCGTGGTAAAAATCTAATAACAAAATATTTCTAGGTCTTCCTCTAACCCTCAAATTTCTACCCATTTTCATGCTACAATTCATACATAATTGATGTATATACTCAAAACTAGTAGAGATCACTTACCTCATACTTGGTGATGAAAATGACTCTCCAAATTTGCTCCGAAGTCGGCTCCCATGGAAGAAATGAAGTGAAAAATGAGCCAAGTCTGATTTTTAAAGAAACCTCTCTACCTCCAGCAGTTTCCGCTTCCGTAGAAAATTTTCCGTTTCTGCGGTCCCGCTTTTGCGGAAATACTTCCGCTTCTGCCGATAAATTCCCGCTTCCACGGTAGATTTCCACTTTTACGGCTTTGACAGTACCCACACTTTTCTCGGCGCAGAAACAAGCATAACTTCCTCATACGATGTCTAAATTCGACGATTCTTTTTGCTATGCCTCCGAAATTACGATACGGATCTAATAGTTCAATAAAAAATTAATTTGGAGCTCATTTACTTAATATGGTACCCCTTTATGTCCAAAGAAACGACGTTGAAACATCAAATAAGAGCGCAACACAACCCGAAATACACTCGAGGCCCCCGAGACCCCGACCAATAACATCAACCAGTCCCAAAACACATTACAGACTTGCTCGAGCCTCAAATCACATCAAAAAATGCTAAAATCATGAATCAACCTCCAATCCAAGCTTTATGAACTTTAGAACTTCCAACTTCTACTCTCGATGCTTAAACCTATCAAATCACATCCGATTGACCTCAAATTTTGCACACAAGTCATATTTGACATTACGGACCTACTACAACTTTCAGAATCAGATTCCGACCATGATATTAAAAAGTTCACTTTCGATCAAACTTTTCCAAATTCTTCAAATTTCTATCTTTAGCCAAATGGCTGCAAAATGAACTATGAACCTCCGAATTCACTTCCGATCGTGCTCCCAACTCTAGAATCACCATATAGAGCTACTCCCAGTCTTGGAACCCCAAACAGACATCAATAACACTGAAATTCACTTTAAGCCAAACTGATACAATTTCTTCTAAAATGTTAACTTCCACATTAGGCACCAAAACGCTCCTGGGTCATCCAAAACCCGATCTGGGCATAGCCCAATTCCGAAATCATCATACGAACCTGCTAGAACCTTTAGATCCCAATTCCGAGGTCATCTACTAAAAGTTCCAACCCTAGTTCATTTCTTCAACTTTAAGCTTTCAAAATGAGAATTCTACTTAAAATTCTACTACGAGCTTACCGAAATTCAATTCCAACCATGCGTACAAGTCTGTATACCTAAAATGAAGCTGCTCATAGTATCAGACTGCTGAACGACGCATTAGAGCTCAAACCGACCGGTTGGGTTGTTACATATGAGTAATTATATTTAGTATTATATTGTAGTATATATCATAAATATGTCATATATGATAGTATTATATATATATATATATATATACACACACATATATACATATATACATACATACATACATGCATACATACTAGTAATATATGTTAATATTGTCACAACCCTAGTTCACCAATTGTGAACCTATCATGACGGCACCCAGTCTTCGTGTCTAGTAAGCCTAACAAATTGCGGAATTTAACAGCTCGAGATAAAACTAGTAACCAAATGCTAAGTAGAATAAGAATTGTATAACAGTGCCACTTGGCACATACACTGAATACACAACTTCTGAAATTTACTTCCCAAAACCCAGAATCCCACGGGCAACACAGGCTGTGAGAACATAAGTACAACTCTAATATAAGGAGTGTCTAATACAACGGAGAAAAACAGGAAAACAGTACTACAAACTACAGGATAAAATGGATGGAGACTCTCCGGTCTGCGGACGCAGCAGATATACCTCAAGTCTCTGATAGCAAGCTCCGAACTCACTGATGATACACCTGACCAGATGCACCTGGATCTTCACAACAAAAGTGTGCAGAAGAGTAGCATGAGTACACCACAGCGGTACTCAGTAAGTGCCAAGCCTAACCTCGGTTGGGTAGTGATGAGGAAGGCCGAGGCCCTACTGAGATAAACATAAAAATAAACATGAAATGAATAGATAGTAGGAAATACAGTAAATCTCGAGTATCTAGTAAAAATAATAAGTAGAACCGAACAGGCTACAAATACAATCTACGAATAGAAGAACAATCACTCAATAGCAGGATGCCATATGGAGCTCCGGGAATTGAACCCGCAGTTCATTCTTACCAATATCTGAGGATCTTCCGGGAATCGAACCCGTAGTCCATCATGTCAATACCAGAGGTATCTCCCGGGAATTGAACCCGTAGTCCATCATACCAATAATAGAGGATCTCCTGGGAATTGAACCCGTAGTCCATAATACCAATAACAGAGGATCATCCGGGAATTGAACCCGTAGTCTAGCATATCAATAACAGAGGATCTCCCGGGAATTGAACCCGTAGTCCATCAGACCAATAACAGAGGATCTCCGGGGAATTGAACCCGTAGTCCAGCATATCAATAATAGAGGATCTCTCGGGAATTGAACCCCTAGTCCATCATGTCAATAACAGAGGATCTCCCGGGAATTGAACTCGTAGTCCCAATCGTAAACACATCACAACAATTCAATATTTAGCAGAAAGAAGCCAAGTACAAGCAACAGGTAAAGATCTAGAGCCTAGCATGCTAAAAAAAGGGCAGATATTGTAATTTAGTCCAAATAGAGCAAATAAATTACTAACATGCTTTCCCTAAGCTAAAACAAGTGAAATTGTATTTTTATCAATTAAATACGGAAAGAAACACAGTCTAAGTGAATCAAGTAAGGTGAATTTTCAACTACTAGCACACGTACACGCCCGTCACCTCGCGCACAAGGCATTTATACAACAAGAAGGATATACTAGGGGAGCGGTTCCCCACACAAAGTTAGACAAGCCACTTACCTCGAACCGATACAAAAATCGCTAAGATATGCCCTTACCACGAGTATCTAACTCCGAGTGGACCAAATCTGTTCAAACCAATTACATATTGTAAATAACATCGCAAGTAACTAATTCTACTATTAAAATTAAAACTAAGGCGCGAAAATCGGTAAAATGACCAAAATACCCCTCAGGAAAACGTCTCGAAATCGAATAATTTTTATATTTTCAGAAACCTCGTATTCTCACGAGTCTAGCCATATAAAAATCCCCCAAATCGGAGGTCAGATGCCCCTTTAAATTCTCACCATTAGGTCTAAAAACTTTACCCCAATTTTCGTTCAAAAATCCGAAAATAAAGGTGGAAATCACGATTAGATTAGTGGGTTTTAGATATAACGAAGTAAGGAATAATTACCCAATATTTTCCTCTGAAAATCCCTCGAAAATTCTCCCTAAACCGAGCTCTCTAGCTTGAGTTTTTGTAAAAATGGAAGAAGGGTTCGTTTTGAAATGTTTATATCTGCCCAGGGATTTTCTTCAGTGCGATCGCATGAATAGAGATGCAATCGCGTAGAGTAAAGTGTGAGGCCCCAGAAAATTGGCCTATGCGAACGCAGAAGTTGTCATGCGATCCCAGAGAAGGAACAAGTAATGCTACGCAATCGCGACCTGGGTCACGCGATCGCATAGAAGGAATTTGGGCCTGAGTCACCGGTTCAATTAACTTAATGCGAGCGGGGAAGGGCAATGCGATCGCGAAGAGTGGAAAGGCAGAGCTATGCGATCACAGATACTATATTGCGATCGCATTCAAGGAAATTTTGCCTCCCTCAAGAATGCACTATGCGATCGTATGAGGACTGATGCGATCGTAGAGAAGAAAAACTCTGCAACATCACAGCAGAAATCTGCAACTATCCAAGTCCCAAAAATGCTCCGTTGAGCATCCGAAACACACCCGAGGTCCCCGGGACCTCAACCAAACCTACAGACATATCCCACAATATCATTCAAACTTGTACCAATCCTTAAACAACCTAAGAAAACGCCGGAAACTCAAATTAATCAATGATATGAACTTAAAAACTTAACCAAACTCGCTTTCGATTCAAAACCTAACCAAAACTCGTCCGATTGACCTGAAATTTTGCACGCACGTCACAAATGACATAAAGGTGCTACAGAAACTTCTGGAATCCCGTTCCGACCCTCCGATCAAAATTTCACTATCGAACCGAAAAATTCAAAATTCTAACTTTCAGCGTTTCTAGCCTAAAGGAGCTACGGACATCCAAAATACATTCCGAACACGCTCCCAACCCTGAAATCACCTAACGGAGCTAACAGAACTATCAGATTTCTATTCCGAGGTCGTCTTCACTCACTTTCGATTATGGACCATTTTCCAACACTTAAGCTCTCATTTAGGGACTAAGTGTCCCAAAATCGAATTCTATTATCGAACGTCTCGACAAATTAAAATAGCAGAAATGAACTTAGGGGAAGTAGTTAATGGGAAAACGGGGCATAAATTTCAAAGACGACCGGCCGAGTCGTCACAAATATATAACATTACTATTCATCATGTACTTAATAATTATACAACACAATGGATTATTAAAGTAATTAATATATTACAAGTATAACAATTAGATTTAAAAGCAGTTAGTGAAGGAGAAATGAGAGCATCTTGAGGTTATACATTAAATGAGAGATCGAAAGATTGGGAATTATTGCTCCAGCGTTATAGGCTTGTGCTATAAATGTAGTTATTAACTGGCATGTTTGTTAATTGTTTATTATTGCTAGGACTCTGTAAATTTTTTTTTAAATATTGGCCAAATATTTTTTCCCTCTGATTAAAATCATTCGTACCGAAGCCCATTGGTCGATTAATTTAAATTTACACCGGATAGTTCAGTAAAAGATGATAAAACTTATCCTATCAAAGAGTGTTAGCATCAAAATAAGCAGATGTCATGCGGAAGCTAATAAGGCATATCTTGAACGAAAATAAATCGCACAACAAAAGAGAAGTATCCCAAATGAAACACACATATTTAACTAATTAGTTTGATCAATTGACCTATCTGTAAGCGAAGAGCAATCAACTATATAAAAGGAGAGTACGAAATATCGAGAGAACAACCTCACAAAGAGGGACACACAAATGAAATGATAACACTTGTCTAAGAAATTCTTATCCTAAACAAAATATTCAAACCCCTTACGGCTAAATTATGAATGGTAATATATATATAATCAAGTTATAGAAATTCAAAACCTTATCTCAATTTATGGGGAGAAATTTAAAAATAGCCAGATTTACAACCGGTCGTTGAAAATAGCCAACTTTCAAAAGTCACCGAAATCTAGCCACTTTTTATGTAAAGATAAACCCGAGCTAAAACACTGTTCAAAATACGAAAAATACGCCCGCAAAATATACGGTAGTTTCAGCAAATATAAATGTCCAATATAATATACTGGAATTTGGAGCACTGGTGCTCCAGTCTCCCATATATTATATAGGAGTTAGCAAAGTATACCGGTCCAACATAATATGCTAGAGTTCGTACACAAATGCACCACAACTCCCGTATATTATACGAGACCGGTCTCTATTACAACAAAATAGTAGCTATTTTTTATTGACTTGGTAAACAATGACTATTTTTAATTGACCAATGCGAAAACTGGTACCATGCTATTTTGACCAATTTACGACTATATTGTGGTTTTCCATTCCCAAAGCTCAAAACCTATGACCGCTCGTTAAAAATAAAAATATTCCAACCATTTCATATATCATATCCGTTGGTAGTTGACTCGCTAATTTGATCTATATCTTCTATATACAATATTAAAAGCATGATGAAACTCCTTAGTGAAATATTATTCGCTTTTTTATTCTTTAAAATTAAATTTCATACCACAAAATAATAAATTAGTTATTTTTCTAATAGTTAGGACTTTAACTTTCCTAATATTTAGTACTTTAAACTCAACTAAAATTGTGGTTATTAAATATTTTCTTATTTGAACTATTTAAGAAGTCCTAATATTTAAGAATTTAAACTCGAGTAAGCTTTTATTTATAAAAATTCTCTCCTTACTTGAATTGAACAAAATAACTACTTCTGTGTAATTATAAGTGTGTTTCTTCTGTATAGAATAATAATCCTAATAATACCACAAAAGAACGTTGATAGGCATAATTAATTTGCAACTATAAGTACTTTTTTTACTGGAAATACAAAGAACCAAAATATCCTTAATAGATTATGAAGCTTAAAGGTATAAAAGAACAAAGTCAAATATTCTATTTATCGGAAACCAATGAACTTTTTTTGCTTTGAAAAAAATAAAATTGTTAGTATTAGTTGGAAGAATTATTTTGGAAATCATTTTGGTTATTTCTCATGTGTTGAATTTGAAAAACAAATATTCTTAAAGAATAAAAATAATTTTTGATGTTCGAGAAAATAATCATAACAAAAATATAAGTATTTAAGATACCTAACAACCAAAATTTAATAGAGTGAGTTATATAGAGTTAATTTTCACATAGTCAAAATGGATCTACACATCAACTTTCATACCTTTGGAAAATCAAATTTTTTTCTTCAAACATTAAGATTTTGTCTAACATGTAAGATTAAATCTAATTTTGATTTTAACATGAATATTTATATATAGTTTTATTGCTGCGAGGATAGCATTTACATGGTCTTTTTTTGAACCTGCGAATTATGTTTAATTCCATTACATTCATAGACAATTATTAGTTCCTTACTAATTTGTTGAAAATAATTAATATTTTTTTATTGATTAAATTAATAGAACAATTTGTTTTTTCTCAGCGAGGAAAAGACATCTTCTATCACTTAGTTTTGTGTTCTTTTAATTTATTATGAGCTTAAGTATATATTGCTTTTCAAATAAAATTTAACAGAATAACTCTTAAATTTTAAGGGTTAATGCATTCTTGGTAAAACTAAAAATAAAGAACCATAACTTGCGAATTGAAATAACAATATTATAAAATTTGCAATAGTTTTCAAGTTAATTAAATATATTGACTGGTATGATGGAGGGGTTAATTTCACTGATGGTTACTCAACTATGTTTCAATTTCACTAAAGTCACTCAAAATTTTTTTGTCACTTAAAAGTAACTAAACTTTTATATTGTCACTTAAAAGTCATTTTGGCTCAAATTCCTACCATAAATATGACAAAACATAATATTTAATGACAAAAATCCAAATATAAATGGCACATAAACTTAAATGGATCAGACCCAATTTAGATGAATTTTCGTTAAAATATCATGGTATAGCTAGTTTTTACACTGGTCAATGAAAAATAGCAACTGTTTACCAAGTCAATGAAAAATAGCCACTATTTTGCTGCACAGGGACCGATCCAGTATAATATACAGGAGTTCTGGTGCATTTGTGTACGAACTCCAGCATATTATACTAGACCGGTATACTTTGCTAACTCCTGTAAAATTTGCGAGTGACTGGATCACCAGTGCTCCAAACTCCAGTATATTATACTGGACAATTATAATCTTTGCTAACTCATGTAAAATTTGCGGGAGACTGGAGCACCAGTACTCCAAACTCCAGTATATTATACTGGACAATTATACTCTTTGCTAACTCCTGTAAAATTTGCGGGAGACTGGAGCACCAGTGCTTCAAACTCCAGTATATTATACTGGACAATTATACTTGCTGGAACTCGAGTAAAATTTGCGGGAGTTCAAGCATAATTATGCTTGAACTCCCGTAAAATTTGCGGGAGCTCCAGCATAGTTATTCTGGAACTCCCGTAAAATTTATGGGATTTCAAGCATACTTATGCTGGAACTCCCGTAAAATTTACGGGTGTATTTTTTCGGATTTTGAATAGTGTTTTCGCTCAGATTTAAAGTCGCTAAATTTCGATGACTTTTAAAACATGGCTATTTTTCAGCGATGCTAAATCTGGCTATTTTTAAGTTTCTCGCTCCATTTTCCCCTTAATGCGATTTGACTCATAACCTAGATGAGTTTCAATGGGGAATAAACACACACCCTTAGTAAAATTAGGTCTTGTGATTTTTTTGTAGGATTTTTATCTTACAAATATGATATTTTTTTGATCGAAACAATTGCAATAGATTGTATTTAAGTGCATGTTCATTGTGAAAATAGATTCTTATTAGTCTTATTGTTATTCTTTATGCTTATAATACATTATGTAAGATGAATACAATACTATTTTAATTTTACTAGAAAATTATAATACGTTATGTGAGTTGGATATAGTAGAGTTATAAAACGATTTGATGGGGCATAAAAAGAAGGTAAGAATTTTTTTTAGTATAGAATAATTATAAATGAGCATTATGTAATAGAAAAGGCAAGACTTTTGTAGTATAAAATAATTATTTTGAACTAATGTGAAATTTAATATTCTTTTATTAAAATATTTGGTTGTGGGTCAAATCACATTAAGGAAGAAATGAATCTAAAGTGGGTATGATCCATTTAAGTTTATGCGGCATACTTTTTGGATTCTTGTCATTAAATTTTATGCAATATCATATTTATGGTAGGGGTTTGAGCCAAAATGACTTTTAAGTGACAATGTGAAATTTTAGTTACTTTTAAGTGAAAATATAATTGAGTAATTTTAGTGAAATTGAAACATAATTAAGTGACCACGAGTATGATTGAGGGCTTATATGGGGTATAGTTCTTATAATGTTGGCTAGATAGAATCAACAAATACCATTTTCAAGAACTCATATTGTTTCTATAACATTTATTTGATCACTCAAACAAATTTTTTAGTATAATATTTTTTATAATTTTTTAATGGTTCGCGGAGATAATGTTCACGCACAACAGTATCCTGAATTAAGTTCGTTTCGTATAAAGTTGAATATATAATTTGGTCAAGCACGGTAAAAAGGTATGGATAATCATTCCGGAGAAGAAATTAATGCGAGACAATTGTGTTTAGTTTGTGCGAGTATGAGCCGGACAGAGATGCAACCCGAAACCTATTCTCCGGCGCTGAAGAAGAATAATAGCTTTGTCCTACAAAGATAACTGAAAATGACTGCACCAATTACTCGTGCTGCTCCATTATTTCCTCATAAAGATGATGATGACCTTGTCCTCTTTAGCTACATCGATCAGGTCTTTCAAATCTTCTTTATTTGGTCTACTCTTTTTAACAGATCGATACGCAGTCATGAAACATGAAGAACTTCTAAATCTTGGTCGTTCAACATACAAATAATGTAGGACAAGATTATCTACACTAGTGATCATCTCCCTTCGGATTACGTATCGTGTTTGGTGACAACATTAAAAATGAATAATAAACATTAATTGGTAACTGATAAAAATGATATACTAACAAACCTGCTATAATTAATATGTTAAATTATACTCCTCTTGCTGCTATTTAATTATTCGTCACTTTTTCTAAAAACAGCTGTGCCAAATGCTTGTTCAGAAAACCAAGAAAGAAGTAATTAATTTGTTTTTTTTTTAATATTACACTTACTAGTCTAATGAATGTTCTTAAAAGAAGTAAAAGATTGAGAGATATCAAAGAACTAATAAAGCTAATATAGTCAAATATATTATTAATATTTCCTTAAAGGGGTACAAAATAATAAAAGTGATAAGTAAATAGAAAGGGAGAGGCATAGTCATGTTGATAAGTCCTTCCATTCACTTTTACTTCACGGTTATATTAAAAATAAAATTTTATTTTTATTTGCGCATATCAAGAGAAGATAATTTTTTATCCTGTTATACCTAATGTATTGGAAAAAATATCCAATTTAAATTGAAGATGACGTGGCATGACACGTGGGCTGGTCAAATAGTCAAAGTGTGATAGACCAGCAAAAGGCACGGGAAATGACATATACGAGAAGAAGAATGAAAACAAGTACGGGAAGGAATTTAGATACGAGTTTCGTATCAATTCAAGTCATTTAATGCTAACGGGTAAAAGAAGTGCTGAAGACGCGAATCTGGTGGTGAAAGTAGTCCAAATTCATTATTAAATGCTGGAGACAATACAAAATCAACATTTATTAGCAATGATTATGTAACGCCTCAGTAAAGACTATTTATTATATAGATCAATACGTTACTCCTTGTCAATTATAAAATGAGGAAGTTTCATCATTTGTAAGGACGTACAACATTCTTGGAATCATATTGAAATAACAAATTCTTATTACTTTATTCTTATTCTTTGAAAGCCAATTATATTTCGGTCTCTTTGATTATCAGTAACCCGATTTCTTCTCTCTAAAATTCAAGATTTGACCAAATTATATTTTTTAGTTAAACAAATTGGTTCCATTACCGGGAATCTGATAATCCATTCTTTCCAAAATACCACTTAACTTGTTGCCAATATGTCAAACAACAATGACAACAATAACCAGGAAAATCAGATCCATGATGATGAACTCAACAACATTAACCCTCAAGCTTCTCCGCATGGATCTCGTGAATGAACTCCGAATGATATGTCTGAACACGCTGACGAAGAAGCTGAAACAAGAGATGAACTTTTAAAGAAAATAACTGACTCACGAATTGATAGAGCCTTGCAAGCTTTAGTTAGTCAATTGCCTACTGCACCAGCAACGCCAAACAACAACACGTTAGAAAACGCACGCTCTGGTCTAGTTAATTCTGGCAACGGAGCAACTCCCAGTGACTCGCAAGAAGGAGAACCAGGTAATACAGGTAATACTCATCTTCAATAATTTGGTACTAACCTTGCAGAAACAACTCAAGGAGCAGAATGAGCGTATTGAGCAAATCCTTGGAATTCCACCTGTGATAAAAGGAGTGGATGTGGATAAATACTCACAACAACCTTGGAAACCAATTGCTGCTCCTCTACCAATTCCAAAGAAATTCAAAATGTCTGACATCCCAAAATATGATGGTACAACGGACCCTCGTGATCACGTAACTGCATTTACAACAGGAGTGAAAGGCAACGATTTCACAAAACAAGAAATTGAGTCAGTGTTGGTTAAAAAGTTTGGGGAGACGCTCACCAAGGGTGCATTAACCTGGTATTCTCTTTTACCTGAAAATTCTAAAAATTCTTTTGCTGAGCTTGCAGATTCTTTTATAAAAGCACACTCGGGAGCTCAGAAGGTTGAAAAAAGACTGGAAGATATCTTCAAAATCAAGCAAGGCAGCTCTGAATTGCTCAGAGACTTCGTTGATAGATTCCAACGTGAAAGAATGACGTTACCCCGTGTACCAGATAATTGGGCAACAATAGCTTTTGCCAGTAATTTGAACGACAAAAGTTCAGAAGCCACGAGAATACTTAAAGAAAGCCTTCGTGAATTTCTCGCAACTACTTGGAACGATGTTTATAACATGTACAATAAGAAGCTTAGAATTGAAGAAGATACCGTATCTCAACCTCAACGAGATGAAATGAGCGGGTCCAGAAGTTCTGAAGCCGAAAAAAGGTCAGGTAAGAATAGGTACGATCCATACATGGGACCTGCAGGAAAAGACCCACGTTCTAGGCAACACAATCAACACTATGATCAAAGGCCGAGAGATAGGGGAACCAGGTCTTCATCCAGGTTCAAAAGCGATCAAAACAACCAAGAGCCACGAGATGATAATAGGAACTTAATGGCACGATTTGTTGGTTATAGTTTCAATGTAACTAACTCCGAGCTCGTAGCTATTCTAAGGAGTATGTGGGATAAGGTACGGTGGCCAAAAGAGATGCGGCCGAATCCAAATAGACGTAACCCAAACCATTGGTGTGACTTTCACAACGATCATGGACATAAAAATATCAGAATGCAGATTTCTATAGAGCAAAGTAGATCATTTGTTGAAACAAGGATATCTCACAAAGCTGTTTAGTGAAATGGGAAAGCAAGCCTATATGAAAAATAGGCAGGAGCCACCGAAACCACCTTCACCTAAGAGAACAATCAATGTTATCAGTGAAGGGGAAGATATATATGGAGTAACTTACATGGTTTCAAACAAAGTTTCCATGATGACGGTCACACACGGCAAGCGAGTACGACGAACCTTAGAACATGAGAATATAAGCTTCAATGATGCAGATACAGAGGGCGTGACTACACCTCATAATGACGCTCTGGTAATATATTTAATTATACATGACACTGATGTAAAAAGAGTTTTGATTGATCCAGGAAGTTCTGTAAGTATCATTCTACTAAGAGTGCTACGTGAAATGCAAGATGAAGATAAAATGATACCAAAGGCACATGCTTTGTCAGGCTTCGACAGTTCAAGTGAGGTATCAAAAGGTGAGGTGATTCTGACAACTTATGCTGCAGGTATTATTAAAGAAACTAAGTTTCAGGTAGTTGACATGGAAATGGCATACAATATAATTATGGGAATACCATGGATCCATAATATGAACGCTGTTCCATCAACTTTACATCAACTCATCAAATGTCCATCACCCTGGGGAATATGTCAAATTTGAGGAGATCAACAAATAGGCAAGAGTATCAACACAATAACAGATATGAGTACCGCGAATAAAGATAAATAGCAATTACTGGAAACAGTTGAAGGTATCAGTAACCAAACTTCAACTGAAAAAATGAATTTAGATTTGAGGCCCGATGTAATTCAAGAACCTGGAGAAAATGAGAACATCAAAATGACAATAGAGGAACTCGAGGCTGTGGTTTTATTTGAACAATAGCAAGAGAAAAAAGTTTACGTAGGAGTCAACCTAAATCCCGATATGCGAGGTATGTTAATTGAATTTTTAAAAGCTAACGTGGATTGTTTTGCCTGGTCCCATGCTGATATGACAGGTATTCCACCGGATGTGATGACTCATAAGCTCAATGAAGACCCATCTTTTACTCCAATTAAGCAAAAGAAAAGAAATCAAGGAGTAATCCAGGATGAGGTCCAAAAGTTGTTGAAAATCGGGTCAATTCGTGAGGTAAAATATCTTGATTGGTTAGCTAACACGGTGGTCGTACCTAAGAAGAATTGTAAGTGGCGAGTTTGTGTAGATTACACTGATCTAAATAAAGCTTGCCCAAAAGATTCTTTTCATTTACCTCATATAGATCAATTGATTGATGCAACTGCAGGTCATGAACTTTTAAGTTTTTAGATGCATATTCGAGGTATAACCAAATTAAAATGGACCCCAGTGATGAAGAAAAAACTTCCTTCATCATAGACAATGGGACTTACTATTACAAAGTAATGCCATTCGGTCTAAAAAATGCTGGAGCAACCTATCAAAGGTTTGTTATCGAAATGTTTCAAGAAAATTTGGAAGAAACTATGGAAGTATATACAGATGATATGATCGTCAAAACTCAGCATTCTCATGACCATATTTCCCATTTGACTGTTACCTTTGAAATCTTGCGAAAATTTAATATGAAACTCAATCCTGAAAAATGTACATTTGGAGTTGCTTCAGGTAAATTTTTAGGTTTTCTTGTTTCTAACCGTGGTATCGAGGTAAATCCTTCCCAAATTAAAGCAATCGAAGAAATATCTGATGTCCTTACCAGTAAAAAGGAAGTTCAAAGATTAACGGGGAGGATAACGACCTTGGGTAGATTTATTTCAAAATCTTCAGACAAATGGTTCAAGAATTTCTCTGCACTCAAAAAGCAAGGTCATTTCGAGTGGAATGAAGATTGTCAACAAGCCTTGAGAGATTTGAAATTTTATTTATCAAATCCTTCTTTACTGGCGAAACCTAAGGAAAGTGAGAAGTTACTAATTTATTTAGCAGTTTCAAAAGTGGCGGTTAGTGCAGTATTAGTTCGTGAAGACCAAGGTATGAAATCTCCAATTTATTATGTGAGTAAAAATTTATTAGGTGCAGAGACAAGGTATCCACAACTAGAAAAATTAGCATTAGCTCTCATCATGGCATCTAGAAAACTACGACCTTATTTCCAATGCCATCCTATTGTTGTTGTT
Source organism: Nicotiana benthamiana (assembly GCA_034376525.1). Classification (NCBI taxonomy): domain Eukaryota; kingdom Viridiplantae; phylum Streptophyta; class Magnoliopsida; order Solanales; family Solanaceae; genus Nicotiana; species Nicotiana benthamiana. Next base: position 93,804,605 of record CM067323.1, on the reverse strand, counting down.
ACTGCTTTCCCTTTACAAAATATCTTGCATAAACATGAAATATCTGGGAGATTAGAAAAATGGGCTATAGAACTGAGTGAATACGAAATAGTTTACCAACCCCGAACTGCTATTAAATCCCAAGTACTTGATGATTTCGTAGCTGATTTTAGTCAAGGCATGCATTTAGAAGCAAAAAAAGAATTACAAGTTTTTAATGGTGCTAATCCGGGGACTTGGCTATTATTTACTGGTGGTTCATCTAATGTAAAGGGGGCAGGTTTAGGAATTGTCCTTATACCACCTACAGGTGAAACAATTAGACAAGCTATAAAATGTTACCCTGTAACTAATAATGAAGCAGAGTATGAAGCTATAATTGCAGGTTTAGAGCTAGCATTAGAAATGAGTATCATGCAAATTATAATCAAAAGCGACTCACAGCTCGTAGAAAATCAAATGCTGGGGACTTACGTGGCTAGAGAAACTCAAATGCAAGAGTATCTCGCAAAGGTACGGGAATTAATAAGACAGTTCCAAAAAGTGGAAAGTGATACAAATTCCAAGAGAAGAAAATTTTGAAGCAGATGCTTTGGCCAATTTGCATCTGCAACAGATATAGCGAAAGATGCAAATGCTTCAATAATACATTCGTTCCACTTTGTTTTTGACCTTGATAAAAATAAGGTAAACTTTAATCACTTAGCTTGGGATTGGAGAAACGAAATCGTGTCTTTTTTGCAGCACGGAACTGTACCTGAAGACAAGGTGAAGGCTCGTGCACTACGAAAGAAAGCCGCTTGTTATTGCCTATATCAAGGAAACCTTTACCGTAAAATGTTTGGTGGACCATTAGCCAGGTTTTTCGGACCTTCTCAAACAGAATATGTGATGAGAGAAGTACACGAAGGACATTGTGGGAAACATGCAGGAGGCAGATCACTTGTAAAGACATTGATTCGAGTAGGATATTGCTGGCCTAAAATGGAAGAAGAAGCGAATGATTTCGTATCTAAGTGTGACAAGTGTCAATGGTATGAGAATAACATGCATAGACAAACTGAGTTATTATACCCTGTCATAGCTCCGTGGCCCTTCATGAAATGGGAAATAGACACCGTATGACCATTACCCCAAGAAAAAGGACAGGTAAAATTTCTACTCGTACTTACTGATTATTTCACTAAATGGGTAGAAGCAGGAGCGTTTAAATAGGTACGAGAGAAAGAAGTTAAGGACTTCATTTGGAGGAATATAATTTAACGCTTTGGTGTTCCAAAGAGATAGTGTGTGATAATGGACCACAATTTATAGGAGCTCAAGTCACAGAATTATTTCAAAGTTAGCAAATCAAAAGAATTACATCGACACTGTACCATCCAGTGGGTAATGGGCAAGCAGAGTCTACAAAAAGTAATTATAAACAACTTAAAGAAAATGTTACAAGAATCAAAAGGCAATTGGCCTGAAGTATTACCAGCGCTTTATGGGCATATCGAACGACGGCAAAAACAAGTACGGGAGAAACACCATTTTCAATGGTTTATGGTGTAGAAGCTTTGATACTAGTTAAGACAGGTGAACCTAGTACACGACGTGTTCAAGCTGAGGAAAACTGGAACAATGAAGATTTACGAGTAAATATTGATTTACTTGAAGGGAGAAGAGAAGATGTGTTGATAAGGATGGAGTCTCAAAAGCTAGTAATTGAGCGATATTACAATAGGAAAGCACGCCTCAGGTTTTTTAAAATTGGGGACTTCATGGTTAAAAAGGTTTTCCAATCTACAAAGTCAGCTAATTCAGGAAAGCTAAGTCAGACATGGGAAGGACCTTATCGAATTCGAGAAATTCGGGGAAAAGAGCATACGAGCTAGAGACAATGGATGGAAATGTTTTACCCTCACATTGGAATGCTATTCATTTAAAGAGGTATAACTTCTAGGGAAGTTCCATCGGTCAGGTATCGCCATGTTAAATCTTTTCCTTTGAATTGTTAAAATTATACTAATGATTTCAGATGCTAGGCAAAACCCTAAGTCGTTCCAAATGATGAGTCAGGGTCTGCACGGCAAATTATGATACTCTTAAATTCCTAGCCCAGGGTTACATTAATCTGATGGAAATACACATGGGTTAGGCATTCTTCATCTATAATCATACCTTCGAGTCCCATATATTTTTCTGTTTCAGGAAAAGGACCAAAAATTGGGAGAAAATACACAAGTGTTCAAGGCTTCATATTTCACCGCTCAAACACTTGGGGGACTATTCTATATACACACGAGTATGTGCAGAAGAATGAATACGAGTGCAGAAAAACAGATACGAGTGTGCACCCAACAAGTCAAAAGTTAAGAGCAAGTTACAAGCTAAGGCCAAAGAAAAACCTTATAGGTTAAAAAGCAATACAAATCTTGTAAATTATTTAAGTAAAACGAGATTATGATTGAAAACCTTGTGTATTATTCAAAAATACTAAAATAGGTTACAAGTAAAAACCTTGTGTTTTATTTCCTTTCTGAAATCTGTTGAAAGAAAACAGTTACGAGAAAGTTGTAGATGTACTTCTATGCATGTGATTCTCAAACTTGTCAAAGTTTATGAATGAAAATCTGTCAAGGTTAATAAAACATGTATACTCCTATTTCTTTCATCGTATTATAACACCATTATTAAGTTGAGATGTTTTCTTCATTAAGCGTCGATAAATAAAATGGCCCTCTTTTATTTTCCTCACGATAATAATATATGAGAACAATCATGAAAGCATTTTCTGAAAGGATAAAGATGCTAACTGATTCTCTAAGTCCTAAAAAGTCAAATAGGCAAGAATAGGGTAAATAAAAAACTATTCCATAAAGTCTAGTAAACAGACCAAAATGAAGAAGTATTAATCAAACTTATTGACATAAAAGACCGAGAGAAAAACTTAGTCATTAGAATGTGATTGTTTTTTAAAAAAAATGTCCCGTAATGGAAACTGGGGACTTCACTAAGGAACTAAAAAATTACATCATCAAAGGGAAAACAACAAAGAACTTAATCGTTCACTAAAGGAGTTGGAAATTCAGAAGTTGAAACTTCACTTTCAGAGGCAGCAATTGGCACGGTGACAACTTCTGAAGTGACAACAACAGGGATGGAGTCAGTAAATTCTAAAGTTTCAGCAAGGGTAGTAGTAGTCACGGGAACTTCCATTGCTATAGACTTTGCCATAGAAGCTTCACCTTCAGAAGCTTGAATCGTAGCTTCACCCATACCAGTAGTTGCTTCTGAGTTCAAAAACTCATCTGCTCCATGAACTTCAAGAGCTGGGGAACGCGTACTAACACTTCCAAGGGATGGAGAAGGAGTATCAACGAGTTGTTGATTTTTCTCGATGGTATCCATAACTTTGGCCAATTCAGATTGTAAATCAAAATTTTCTTGTGTAGCCTCCACTAAGACGTCAGGCCGAGAATTCAAGAAAGCCCAACCCACTTCTATGTTAAAGTTCTCTTCAAGGGCATTGTATTCTTTCTCCAAAGCCTTGTATTTCTTTTCCCACACAACAATGTTATTTTTTGTTATTTGGTGCTCAGCTAGGTGGGAGTCCAGTGAAGCTTCAAGAGAGGCATGAGAATTCTCTAAGGTACGAATGTTTTCGGAAGAAATCCTCAAATCATTCAGAGCACAAGACGGTTCTCTGCCAATTCCCTTGAATATTCCTCCTTTTTCTCCAAAAGAGGCTTGAGCTATTTAACCTCATCATTAGCTTTAGATAAATAGCATTCCAAAATCTCTTTATCCTTTTTAAGTTGACCCCATGAGGCGTTAGCAATTCCCAACTCTGAAGATAAGCTAGATTCTGCTGCTCCAAATGAACTTTGTTCCCCTGTAATTCTTCTATAATCCCTTGAGCACTCTTATATTGGTCCTTCCAATTTGCTGCTTCAAGTAATGCATCCTCAACTATTTTTCTAGCTTCGGAGATAGCCTTGTTGACTCACGATCCTTTTTCTCCAATAAAGAAACTTGCCCCATTAGCTCAGTCCCAATGCGATTTGCTTATAATTATGAAATATGAAAGTTAAAACTCAAAACAAAAAGGAAATAATTTTTAAAGGTCAAGAAAATTACCTTTAAAGTTGAATGAACTATGTCATTCATCAAAGTGTAGTAGTTGTGGCTTTGCATCTTATTCTTCTCAATATTCCCAATAAGAGGCTTGAGCCAAGTATCTGCGCCTCCAGATTTTCTTAAAAGGCTTTGAGTGGCAGGAACTTCAAGAGTAACACTCCTCATAGCCATGCCTTTACTACTGGAGCTAACCTCTACTAGAGGGGCGGATGAAGAGGGAACAGTAGAAGGGGGCGTAGTAGAAAAAGTAAATATTATAGGGGTCGTTGAAGTTGAGGCAGGAAGGGAAGGAGAAGCTGTAGAAACTGATTCAGGAACGGAAATGGAAGTATTCACAACTGGTGAAGGAAAGGAAGCAATCTATGGTGATGAAATAATTACAATTGGCAAAGGAATGGAAGAAGTAGGAATGAATGAAGAAAGAGGAGCTTCATCAAAAACAGGTCCGAGCTCGCCACTCTAAAAACCACTATCCAAGGGAGGTTGAGTTGGTTCACTCGTGTCTTTTGGAACGATCTCCTCATCAGAAAGGATTAAATAGGCTCGGTGGTTGAAGGTTGAGTAGGAATATCTTCAATTTCATCATCATGGATGACTCTTCTCCTAACCCTTGGCCTGGTTATGAATGAGGTATCTTCCTCTTCTTCATTCTCCGTACCTTCTGCCAAAGCTTTTGTTTTCTGAAGCAAGGCTCGTACATTGTCCAAGTCTAATGCAGCATTACCGGACATACGAATGGCCATAGTCACTTCGGGTGCCATTCCTTTGTAGCCAAATCCCGATCAAAAGAAGGATATGCAGTCAAAATCAATGAAAAGGTACTTAAGGCCTAAAACGCATGTGAAAGAAATACGGTACCATGCGTTTTGACTTTCCAGTCATGTACGGCAGAGATTGATTTCCATGTTCTTTTCTCCTTAGGAGAAATCTTCAAAATTGAATCTACCCACCACGGAAGTTGGGAACAGGTTCCACATCTCCCATGGTTGCTACAAAAAACCAACAAAAGGTGAAGTCAAAATCAAAATTCAAAAAAAATAAAAAAAATAAGCACGGTACAATAAGGAAAACTTATGTGCAAAATTCCACTTCTCAGGAAATGGAATGTTTGTTTCGCCAAGTAAGTCCACTGTACGAACAACAACATAATGGGCGTATCATCCTCTATCTTTGTCATCTTCTGGGCTTATCAAAACCTTCTTGTTCCTCGCAGTCAAGGTAAAAACTCCATGATGTATCAAGTTAGGATGGTATAAGTGGATGAGGTGAGAAAAAATGAAACTAATATTGGCTTTGGTGGATAAAAATCTTAGGCAAGCCACTGTCCTCCATACCAAGGGACCAACTTGGGCTAATTAGATATTAAAGAAATGACAAAAATCAAAATTACCGGGTTAATTGGATGTTTAAAGCCCAAAGTGAAAGGATAAGTGTAAACAAAAGAATACCCAATCCTGAAAGAAGAAATCCTTTGGTTTGGAGCAGGAATAGACATTCTAAGATTGTTTTTCCAATTACAATATTTCCTAATGGAAGGAATTGTGAGTTCGGTAACTACAGTAGGGTAAGCATCGGCTTTATCTAAAGCAACGACTTATTTTTCAAGAGACTGTCTATCATTGATAAAAGATAAATCGCTGGGTATGATTTCATCTACCAAAGGTTCTCGAGAAGAATCAAAAATTTCTTTACCTTTAGAAGAAGGTGTTTTCGAAATAGAACTCCTGGAAGAGGAACTAGAAGAGTCACCTCGAGTAGATTCTGGTCGAAGTCTACCACCTCTGCCTCTTCTATGTCTAACGGGGGCATTTGAAAAATTATCCAATATCTGAACTTTTTTGGGATAAGGGTCTGAAGATGCCATTGTTGAACAAAGAGGAATTGAAGAAAAAGTGAAAGTAAAGAAGATAGTATTTGCTAAATGTTTGTGAAGAAGAAGACAAAGAACAAAAAAGGTTAAATATGTATACGATGAGGACCGTCAAAACTCAGAAGTGTAATGATCGAAAGCCTATAATAAAGGCAACTCTCACTTCGTGAATAGTGGAATAAAGAGATTTTGAAAAGAGGTGTAAAATGGTCATTCCAATCAAAAGATGACACGTGTAAGGGGACATTAAATGAGAAAGATAATTGAGATGTCAATATTGCCAGATGCATTAATTGTGACAAAAATTCCTTTTTTTTTTATGAAGATCCACTTCCTAATTATTTATTTGACAAATAAATGGAAAGTGGGAGGACTATCTGTATTGGAAAAAATTTAATTTAAATTGAAGATGACGTGGCATGACACATGTGCTAGTCAAATAGTCACAGTATGATAGACCAGCAAAAGGCATGAGAAATGACAGATACGAGAAGAAGAATGAAAACAAGTACGGGAAAAAATTTAGATATGAGTTTCGTATCAATTCAAGTCATTTAATGCTAACGGGTAAATAGAAGTGCTGAAGACGCGAATCTGGTGGCGAAGTCCAAATTCATTATTAAATGCTGGAGACATTACAGAATCAACATTTATTTGCAATGATTATGTAACGCCTCATTAAAGGCTGCTTATCATAGTAAATTATGCACGTCATTTATTATTTCTTAAAAGGCATAAAAAGTCAAAACGTGCCAAGTAAAAGTGAACGGAGGGAGTATTTGCACTGTTAATGTGCATAACATAAATTAAATTCTAAAGACACGGGGATTCCACCATCGTCGTCTAACAGGGAACAACTTTGATTATTTCCCATCCAAACACATATGTAAGCTGATTGTGAGAATCATTTAGAAAAAGGAAGAAGAAAACGGACATTAATAATTGAAACAAGTTTTGTTGCATGAACTAGGACTATATAGGAAAATTATGCTGTTCATCTCTTTTACAAAAGAGGAATTAGATAGAACGAAGGAAAGCTGGAGCTATTAATTCACGGACCGCTTTTAATTTGTTTCATAGCATATAAAAGAGAGAATTTTGTACGTAGATGGCTTTAGGTTCTTAATCGACTGAATTACTTGCATATAGTTGCACACGTCAATTAAGCACATGCATGCAGATAAGAAAACATTTGAGTAGAATATTTTTCATGGTTCCTGAAATTAAGCACATGCATGCAGATAAGAAAATCTCACGATTCCCAATAGCTTTGCTAAAATTTCACTGAATTTGCTTCAAAGGCGGGTTGAAGAGTTCCTTTCATATCCCAAATGGATCTTTCAATGTCTTATGTGTAGCCGAGGGTGTATATGGACCGAGTTAGTTTGATTTTATCGTTTTTTTGGTTGTTCGTATTTTTTCGTTATATAAATAATATTTCAATATTATTTTGTTAAAATTATAGAAAAATTCCTGATAAGTGAATATATATTTAGTAAAAAATAAAAAAGCTGACAAATATATGATCTATTAAAATATTCTTATGAGAGAAATTTTTAGTAACACATGATAGTTATTTTCTTAGTTGTCTAACAATAATTTTTCGTTAATGTACGCTTTCGAGATTAATCGAATGTAATTATTAAACATAAAAATTAATATAAAATCTAAATAATGATATATACTAGTATTTAATTTTAAAATTATCAAAATATCATTTTAAATTCGAAAAGAATATAAGAATTTAATAGATCTTAACATATGCATAGAAAAAGTAAAGGGATTGGCACATTTCAATATCACTTAATATGATATAATCCATTATTTAAAGTAAATAAATATGGATGCATTCACTTAATAGTTTTATTAAATATACACCCCCATAAGAGAGGATCCTAAATATTTTCTAGATATTTTTTAAAGAAAATTCTATGTAAAGCCTTAAAAGTTAGATAAAAATTATATATTTGTGCGTCGGTTTGATTTGAATTTTTTATTCAATACCAAATCAAATCAAACCAAATCAAACTTAATCGAATTTATTAATTGGTTTGATTTGATTTTTCGATTCGATTTTAACACCCTTGCTTATGCCAGTGATTGTCGGCCAAAACAAAAGCAATTATTTCTTATTTATGTATTTATTATGGTTGTGCATGTGTGTATCAATTGGGACTCATCTCAATTATTTTATTGAACGCTATCAACATGTAGCCAATATATCATTTTGCTCACCAAAATGAGAGATGAAGATATATCACATCACATTTTTTTGGTAAGAAATTCATTTATTATCAACCATCAGGTTTCCTTCCGCTATAACTATGAATCAGGACGATAGAATACTCCTAAATGGAGTAATTCTTTTTTCGTCTACATCCTTATGTTCTGATTGTCAGAAATTCATTTATTTAAATGTATATTTTCTTCTCATGGTAGTCAGAATTTTTATTTGTGGAATAAACCAAATGAGTCGATATAATGTCATTTTCGCATTTCTTTTTTGTGATTAAGATATTATAGAGACACCACACTCATTGCCTTGTTCTTGTTGGGAAGGAATAAATGTTGGATTGGATTAATGATGTATGGGGTCGAATTCGATCCTCCACGTTTCTGCATTAGTGGGTATGATCAATGGACGTACGCCGAGTTAGGCGTGAGGACAAGAACGACGCCGTTTAGATTCAGCATACCCACTAAGGGATATTACATACTTTTGTACTATTTTTATTATTTCGAGGAGGACCTCCTAATATATATATAGGAGACTCTAACGTTCACTACTAGAATTTAGTAAAAAAGCGACCAAACAATGGCCACCAAATTTGGTCTGTCAAAAAAAGCGACCAAAGTTGGTCGCCAAACTTACGAAAATAATAAAAAAATATTTGAAATACATTAGCGACCATAATTGGTCGCTATTTGGACGCAAATTTAGTCAAACTGTTGACTGGACTGGTCAGACTAACTTGGTCAAAGGTATTCTGAGTTTAGCGACCAATATTGATCGCAAAAGTGGGACCCACATAATTTTTTATAATAATTTTATTATTATTTTATAAAACTTATAAAATATAAATATATATAATATAAAACTTGCGACCATAGTTGGTCGCTAACTGAAGGATAAGAAGTTAGGTTTGGTCGCTAAAGTTTGACCCAGTTATAATATAATTAATAAATATATATAGGTTTATGGTGCAGAAGCTTCGATACTAGTTGAGACAGGTGAACCTAGTACATGACGTGTTCAAGCAGAGGAAAACTCGAACAATGAAGAGTTATGAGTAAATCTTGATTTACTTGAAGGGAGGAGAGAAGCTGTGTTGATAAGGATGCGGCGCAAAAGCAAGTAATTGAGCGATATTACAGTAGGAAAGCACGCCTCGGGTTTTTTAAAATTGGGGACTTCGTGTTGAAAAAGGTCATCCAATATACAAAGTCAGCTAATTCAGGAAAGCTAAGTCAGACATGGGAAGTACCTTATCGAATTCGAGAAATTGCGGGAAAAGGAGCATACGGGCTAGAGACAATGGATGGCAAGGTTTTACCCTCACATTGGAATGTTGTACATTTAAAGAGGTATTACTTCTAGGGAAGTTCCCTCGGTCAGGTATCGCCATGTTAAATCTTTTCCTTTGAATTGTTAATATTATACTAACGATTTTAGATGCTAGGCAAAAACCCTAACTCGTGCCAAATGATGAGTCACGGCCGACACGAAAAATTATGATACTCTTAACTTCCTAGCCCATGGTTACATTAATCTGATGGAAATATACATGGGTTAGGCAGTCTTCATGTATAATCATACATTCGAGTCCCGTATATTTTTCTGTTTTAGGAAAAGGACCAAAAATTGGGAGCAAATACACAAGTGTTCGAGGCTTCATATTTCACCGCTCAAACACTTGGGGGACTATGCTATATACACACGAGTATGTGCAGAAGAATGAATACGAGTGCAGAAAAACAGATACGAGTGAGCACCCTACAAATCAAAAGTTAAGAGCAAAGTTACAAGCTAAGGCCAAAGAAAAACCTTATAGGTTAAAAAGCAATGCAAATCTTGAAAATTATTTAAGTAAAACGAGGTTATGATTAATAACTTTGTGTATTATTCAAAAATACTAAAACAGGTTACAAGTAAAAACCTTGTGATTTATTTCCTTTCTGAAATCTGTTGAAAAAAAACAGTTACGAGAAAGTTGTAGATGTACTTCTACGCATGTGATTCTCAAACTTGTCAAAGTTTATGAATGAAAATCTGTCAAGGTTTATAAAACATGTATACTCTTATTTCTTTCATCATATTATAACTCCATAATGAAGTTGAGACGTCTTCTTCATTAAGTGTCGATAAATAAAATGACCCTTTTTTATTTTCCTCATGATGATAATACATGAGAAGAATCATGATAGCGTTTTCTGAAAGGATAAAGATGCTAACTTATTCTCTAATTCCTAAAAAGTCAAATAGGCAAGAATAGGGTAAATAAAAAACTATTCCATAAAGTCTAGTAAACAGACCAAAATGAAGAAGTATTAATCAAACTTGTTGACATAAAAGACTGAGAGAAAAAATTAGTCATTAGAATGTGATTTTTTTAAAAAGAAATGTCCCGTAATGGAAACTGGGACTTCACTAAGGAACCAAAAAATTACATCATCAAAGGGAAAACAGCAAAGAACTTAATCGTTCTCTGAAGGAGTTGGAAATTCAGAAGTTGAAACTTCACTTTCAGAGGCAACAATTGGCACGGTGACAACTTCTGAAGTGACAGCAACATGGATGGAGTCAGTAAATTCTACAATTTCAGCTAGGGTAGTAGTAGTCACAGAAACTTCCATTCCCATAGACTTTTCCATAGAAGATTCACATTGAGAAACTTGAATCGTAGCTTCACCCATACCAGTAGTTGCTTCTGAGTTCAACAACTCATATGCTTCATGAACTTCAAGAGCTGGGGAAGGGGTACTAACACTTCCAAGGGCTGGAGAAGGAGTATCAACGAGTTGTTGGTTTTTCTCGATGGTATCCATAACTTTGGCCAGTTCAAATTGTAAATCAAAATTTTCTTGTGTTGCCTCCATTAAGACGTCACGGCGAGAAATCAAGAAAGCCCAACCCACTTCTATGTTAAAGTTCTCTTCAAGGGCATTGTATTCTTTCTCCAAAGCCTTGTATTTCTTTTCCCACATAGCAATGTTATTTTCTTCTATTTGGTGCTCAGCTAGATGGGAGTCTAGTGAAGCTTCAAGAGAGGCAGGAGAATTCTCTAAGGTACGAATTTTTTCGGAAGAAATCCTCAAATCATTCTGAGCACAAGACAGGTTCTCTGCCAATTCCCTTAAATATTCCTCCTTTTTCTCCAAAAGAGCCTTGAGCTCTTTAACTCATCATTAGCTTTAGATAAAGAGCATTCCACTTGGTCGCTAAAGTGGGACCAGTTATAATATAATTAAGAAATATATATTTTTAAAAAATTTATGAAATATAAATAAATATGATTCAAAGTTTAGCGATCAAAGTTGGTCGCTTAAGGAAATAGAGACCAATGTTGGTTGCCACTGTGGGACCCAGTTCTAACGTTTAATAATTTTTATATTTTTTTAAATATTATAAAAAATAAATAAATCTGATTAAATTTTAGTGACTAAATTTGGTCTCTAAATTAAATTCATGTACAGTTAGTGACCAACTTCGGTCGCTAAATTAAATTAATTTAAAGTTAGTGACCAAAGTTGGTCTCTATATAGTCAAAATTAAAAATCACTTTTGTATTTACTATGTAAATAATATAGATGTAAGTAGTTAATACTTTTGTAATACAAGGGACGAATAGTACTACGAAGCGGGCGTGTGTGTCTATATATATAATATAAGTACTTACCCTATACTATGCACTAAGGATAAGTGTATATGAGATAATACCGTAACGAATACAACTTTTATATATATATATATAAATATATATATGTAAAAAATATGTACTTACGCTATACTATGCACTAAGTATAAATGTATATGAGGTAATACCATATCGAATATAATTTATATATATATATATATATATATATATATATATATATATATATATATATATATATATATATATATATAGATATTATATGTACTTATGCTATACTAAGCCCTAAGTATAAGTATAAATGCATTAGGTAATACCGTATCGAATACAGCTTATATATATAATATATGTGTTACGCTATGTTATGCACTAAGTATACGTGTATTAGGTAATACCGTATCGAATACAACTTATATATATATAATATGTACTTATACTTATACTATGCACTAAGTATAAGTGTATGAGGCGATACCGTATCGAATAAAACTTATATATATACAATATATGTACTCACGCTATACTATGCACAAAGTAAAAGTGTATGAGGTATTACCGTATCGAATACAGCTTATATATACACAATATATGTACTTACGCTATACTATGCACTAAGTATAAGTGTATGAGGTAATACCGTATCGAATAAAATTTATATATATACAATATGTACTTACGCTATACTATATCGAGTATGGCGTATATATAAATATAAATATATATATATATATATCTATATATATATATATCTATATATATATATATATATATATATATATATATGTTAAATTTAATTAAAATTAATTGAATTTTCTAAATTGAATTAAAAATAATTGTATTTTTGAAATTGAATTAAAATTAATTGAATTAAATAAATATAAATTTAAAATTGAATTATAATTTTTTTTATATAGTGACCAATGTTGGTTGCTATTCTGTATATACTGTCAGAAATTTTTTGAATTTTGTTTTAATTTTGCGACGAACGTTGGTCGCTATTTTAGTCAAAATAGTCAAAAAATATTTGGTACAAAAAATAACGACCAAGGTTGGTCACTTTTTGAAAAAACAGAATTAAAAACGGGTTTCCCCTCCCATTCTCTTATTTTCTTCAAAATATTCCCCAAACCCTCTCTTCTCTCTCTCACCCTCAAACCCCCCCTTCCGTCTCCCTCCAGTAGCGGCGTCACCGATGTCCGCCGGCGGTAGCAGCAGCTCCGTCGGTGTCCTCCACTGCCCAGCTGGTAGGTTTCTCTTTCCTTTATTTTTTTTCGAAATAGACTTATATATTTTAGTTTGTTTAATTCCTTCTAGTTTGAACCCTAAAAATTAATTGTTCTTAGCTAAATTAAATCTATGATACATGTTAGTAGCTAAAATATTTGGTTTTACCTATTAATTTGGGCAAGAAATGGTTTGAAGAGAAGAAAACCTAAACTTTTAGGGTTTATGATTTTTTCTTGTGAATCAAACTTTTAGGGTATAAATTAAACTATTAGTTTAATCTTGATTAGTTTATAGGTAGATATTTAATATAGACACGTGATAGTATATATATTTGGGTTTTTTCTTAAAGTTTAAGACAATTTAATGTTTAAGTCCTTAAGCCAATTGTTGCGTGGCTCCTGTTTGAGTACAACGAGTCTCCCACATAGAGGATAACTAACATTAGCCATGTAATAATGCTTGAAATAACAATGAGTTGAACCCTTAGTATAAAACTAGTTTAGTTATAAATAGAAATTTTAGGATATGACTTGAAACTTTTAGGATATGATTTGAACATTTAGGATATGGCTTGAGCCTTTTAGTGAGTTGAAGCTTTAGGATATAAATTGAAGCATTTATGTATGAGTGAACCTTTAGTATTTGACTTGAACTTTTGTGGATATAAATTGAATCTTTTAGGTATGATTTGAAGCTTTTAGGATATAAATTGAACTTTTTAGTTTAAGTTTAAACTCGTAGGATATGAATATAACTTTTAGGATATAAATTGAACCTTGAATCTTTGTATTGTCTTGATAGTTTAGTTATAAATAGAAATTTTAGGATGTGACTTGAAGCTTTTAGGATATGACTTGAACTTTTAGGATATGGCTTGAGCTTTTTAGGTATGAGTTGAAGCTTTAGGATATAAATTGAAGCATTTATGTATGAGTTGAAGCTTTTAGGATATAAATTGAACTATTTAGTTTAAGTTTAAACTCATAGGATATGAATACAACTTTTAGGATATAAATTGAACCTTGAATCTTTGTATTGTCTTGATAGTTTAGTTATAAATAGAAATTTTAGGACATGAGTAGAAGCTTTTAGGTTATGAGCTGAACTTTTAGGATATGACTTGAGCCTTTTAGGTATGAGTTGAAGCTTTTAGGATATAAATTGAACATTGTTATTTAAGTTTAAACTCGTAGGATATGAATATAACTTTTAGGATATAAATTGAACCTTGAATCTTTGTATTGTCTTGATAGTTTAGTTATTGATAGAAATTTTAGGATATGACTTGAAGCTTTTAGGATATGACTTGAACTTTTAGGATATGACTTGAGCCTTTTAGGTATGAGTTGAAGCTTTAGGATATAAATTGAAGCATTTATGTAAGAGTTGAAGCTTTTAGGATATAAATTGAACTTTTTAGTTTAAGTTTAAACTCGTAGGAAATGAATATAACTTTTAGGATATAAATTGAACCTTGAATCTTTGTATTGTCTTGATAGTTTAGTTCTAAATAGAAATTTTAGGATATGACTTGAAGCTTTTAGGATATGAGTTGGACTTTTAGGATATGACTTAAGACTTTTAGGTATGAGTTTAGCTTTAGGATATAAATTAAAGCATTTATGTATGAGCTGAACCTTTTGGATATGAATTGAACTTTTGTGGATATGAATTGAACCTTTTAGGTATGAGTTGAAGCTTTTAGGATATAAATTGAACATTTTAGTTTAAGTTTAAACTCGTAGGATATGAACATAACTTTTAGGATACAAATTGAACCTTGAATGTGACGACCCAGAGGGTCATCACCGTAAATTATCCCTTTCCTTGTGATTCTCAGGCCTTGAAAACCTCTTATTGGGTTGCCTCAATTTGCGTGCATAATCCGGGTGAGAAGTTGGAAGATTTCTATGTGAAAATATTTGAATTATGTGTTAAAAAATATGAATTTTGGTACCAATATTGCTATGGTTGACTTTGGTCAACATTTTGGGTAAACAGACCCGGACCCGTGATGCGACGGTCCCGGAGGGTCCGTAACGAAATTTGGGATCGGGCGTATTCCCGGAATCGAAATCCGAGGTCCCAGGCCCGAGTTTGGAGCTTCTCTGTGAAATTGTTTTATGAATATGCTTAAGGAAAAATGAAAATGGAAATTGATAAAAAAGTAATGGTATCAGGCTCGTATTTTGGTTACGACGCCCGGTACAAGTCTTAAATGGGCGTTAAGCGCTATCTGTAAAGTTTGGTTGAAAATGGACGTCGTTTGACGTGTTTCGGACTAAAAGTGGAAAGTTTGAAAATTTTGAACTTAGAAATAAAAATCATGAGTTTTGGGGGTTGATTTTGTGATTTTGATGTTATTTTGGCGATTTAATCGCTTGAGCAAGTTCATAGGATGATATTGAGTTAGTGTGTGCGTTTGGTTGGGAGCCCCGAGGGCTCGGGGGTGAATTCGAGGTGTCTTGGAGTGTTTTGAAACTTAGAAAAATTGCAGATTTTCCAACAGCTGTTGTAGAGCCATTTCTTCTTCGCGAACGCGACACTTGGCTCGACTTCGTGTAGCCAAAAGTTCCTTGCCCTTCGTGATTGCGTCCTGTTCCACGCGTTCGCGTAGCTTAGCCACATCCTTCATCGCGTCCGGAGGAGCATGAGCATCACCTCAGAGTGGTTCTTCTGACTCTGAAGGATAGCCAGTTATACGCCAAATTCTCAAAGTGCGAATTTTGATTAGGTTCAGTAGCATTCCTGGGTCATGTCGTATCAGCAGAGGGTATTCAGGTGGACACGAAGAAAATAGAGTCAGTCAAGAAATGGCCTCGACCAGCTTCATCTAAAGATATTCAGAGCTTTTTGGGGTTAGATGGTTACTACAGACATTTTGTGGAGGGGTTTTCATCCATCGCAGCCTCGATGACTAGATTGACTCAGAAGGGTGCCCAGTTCAGGTGGTCAGATGAATGCGAGGCGAGCTTCCAGAAGCTCAAGACAACCTTGACTACGGCACCGGTATTGGTCTTGCCCATGGGATGTGGGCCTTATACTGTATATTGTGATGCTTCTCGCATCGGACTTGGTGCAGTGTTGATGCAGAAGGACAAGGTCATAGCATATTCTTCGAGGCAATTGAATATCCACGAGGAAAATTATCCAGTTCATGACTTAGAGTTGGAAACCATTGTTCATGCCTTGAAGATCTGGAGGCATTATTTTTACGGTGTGACGATGAAGTGTACACGTGTACAATAACCTTCAGTACTTGTTCAAGCAGAAAGAGTTGAATTTGTTGCAGCGGAGGTGGTTGGAGTTGTTAAAAGATTATGATGTTTCTATTTTATACCACCCTGGGAAGGCCAATATGGTGGCCGATGCATTGAGTAGGAAGTCCACCAGCATGGGTTCTTGCATATATTCCGGTTATCCAGAGACCGCTTGCCTTGGATGTTCAAGTCTTGGCCAATAGATTTGTGAGATTGGATATTTCTGAGGCCAGCAGAGTGTTAGCTTGCACGGTTGCTCATTCGTCATTGATGGAGCGTATCCGGGAGCGGCAGTTTTGATGATCCCCATTTGTGTTTCCTCAGAGACACGGTACAGAGGGGAGGTGCCAAGGAGATGACTTTGGGAGATGATGGCATATAGAGGTTGCAGGGGCGATTGTGTGCCCAATGTTGATGGTATTCGAGAGTCGATCTTAGCGGAGGCCCACAGTTCTCGGTATTCTATTCATCCGAGCGCCGCGAAGATGTATCAGGATTTGACACAACATTTATTGGTGGCGTAGAATGAAGAAAGACATTGTTGCACATGTGGCGCATTGTCTAAATTGTCAGTAGGTTAAGTACGAGCATCAGAGGCCTGGTGGGTTATTTCAGAGAGTTGATCTTCCCGAGTGGAAGTAGGAGAGGATCACTATGGATTTTGTTACTAGCCTTCCGATGACTCGAAAGAAGTTTGAAGCCATATGTGTTATTGTTGATAGGCTGACTAAGTCAGTGCATTTCATCCCAGTTGCCACCACCTACTCATCCGAGAGGTATGCTGAGATTTATATCAGGGAGATCGTTCGCCTTCATGGGGTACCCATATCTATTATTTCGGATCGGGGTCCGCAGTTTACCTCGCATTTCGTGAGAGCTGTGCAGTATGAGTTGGGTACCCAGGTCCATTTGAGTACAACATTTCACTCCCTGACGGACGATCAGTACGAGAGGACCATTCAGATTCTTGAGGATATTCTCCGAGCCTGCGTTATTGATTTTGTAGAGTCGTGGGACCAGTTATTGCCATTAGCGGAGTTTTCCTACAACAACAACTACTTGTGTAGTATTCAGATGGCCCTGTATGAGGCGTTGTATGGTAGGTGGTGTTGGTCCCCAATCAGATGGTTTGAGCCTGGAGAGGCTCGGTTATTGGGTATAGATTTGGTACAAGAGGCCTTGGACAAGGTCAAGATCATTCAGGACAGACTTCGGTCAGCTCAGTCCAGGCAGTAGAGTGTTGTAGACCGTAAGGTCATGGATGTTGCTATTATGGTTGGTGAGCGAGTATTGCTCCGTTTATCGCCTATGCAGGGCGTGATGAGGTTTGAGAAGAAGGACAAGCTTAGCCCTAGGTATATTGGCCCATTGGATATTCTTTATCGTGTGGGGAAGGTGGCTTATAGGCTTGCTTTGCAGCCTAGCTTGTCAGCTGTGCATCCAATTTTTCATGTATCCATGCTTCAGAAGTATCACGGTGAGCCCACCCACGTGTTAAATTTCAGCGCTGTCCAGTTGGACAAGGATCTGTCATATGAGGAGGAGCCGGTGGCTATTTTAGACCTACAGGTTCGATGGTTGAGGTCACGGAGTTTTCCTTCAATGTGTGTTCAGTGGAGAGGTCACCCTCCTGAGGTATCGACCTGGGAGTTCGAGTATGATATGCGGAGCCGTTATCCCCATCTATTCCGCGACTCAGGTACTTCCTTCTTTTGTCCGTTCGAGGACGAACAGTAGTTTTAGAGGTGGAGGATGTGACGATGCAGAGGGTCATCACCGTAAATTCTCCCTTTCCTTTTGCTTATGAGGCCTTGAAAACCTCTTATTGTCTTGCCTCGATTTGCATGCACAGTCTGGGCACGAAGCCGGAAGATTTCTATGTGAAAATATTTTAATTCTGTGTTAAAAATTACGAATTTTGATACCAATATTGCTATGGTTGATTTTGGTCAACATTTTGGGTAAACGGACCCGGACACATGATGCGATGGTCCCGAAGGGTCCTAATTAAATTTGGGACCCGGGCGTATTCCCGTAATCGAAATCCGAGGTCCCAGGCCCGAGTTCAGAGCTTCTCTGTGAACTTGTTTTATGAATATGCTTAAGGAAAAATGAAAATGGAAATCTAAAAATAATGGTATCGGGCTCGTATTTTGGTTCCGACGCCCGGTACAGTCATAAATGAGTGTTAAGCGCTATCTGTAAAGTTTGGCTGAAAACGGACGTTGTTTGACATGTTTCAGACTAAAAGTGGAAAATTTGAAAATTTTGAACTTAGAAATGAAAATCATGAGTTTTGGGGGTTGATTTTGTGATTTTGATGTTATTTTGGAGATATGATTGCTCGAGCAAGTTCGTAGGATGATATTGTGTTAGTGTGTGCGTTTGGTTGGGAGCCCCGAGGGCTCGGGGGTGATTTCGGGTGTCTCGGAGTGTTTTGAAACTTAGAAAAATAGCAATTTTTCCAACAGCTGTTGCAGAGCCATTTCTTTTTCGCAAACGCGACACTTGGCTCGCGTTCCGTAGCCCAAAGTTCCTTACCCTTCGCGATCGCGTCCTGTTCCACGCGTTTGTGTAGCTTAGCCACATCCTTCTTCGCGTTCGTGTGTCTCTTTACACGTTCGTGTAGAGCTACCCAGGACCCCCTCATTTTCCTTCTTCGCGTTCGCGTAAGTCTCATCGCAAACGCGGTGCCATAGCAAAATTTCTTCATTGCGGACGCGGTGCTGGTGTCGTGTTCGCGAAGCACAAAATGCTCAAGTGATTTTGAAATAATTCTAGAACAGTGTACACGAGAGTATTCACAATTTTCACTCGAACTTCTTCTTCTCCAAGGCTCCCAAGTGTCCATTGAAGCCCCATTTCACCTAGACTTCTTGGGTTAGTAAATTCTAACTAAATCCTTCCATTTTCCATCAATAATCATTGAAATCCTAGCTTTAAAGCATGAAATCAAACTAGGATTTAGGGATTTTTGGGTTTAGTTAGCGTTTATGGGATTTTGGGTATTTCAACCTCAATTTGAGGTCGAATTTAAATCTAATCATATATTTGAACTCGTGGGGTTATGGGGGATTGGGGTTTTGTCCAAGCCTTGAGTTTGGACCAGCACGGTGTCGGATTTTTGAAAGTAAGCTAGGAAATGCATTTCTAGGCTATGGGCTTGTGTTTTGGATTCTTATTGATAATATTGAATCGAATTATGTTAGATATCGTTGGTTCGGAGTCGAATTCTTGAGGGAAGGCGATTGTTGAGCTTTGCGTTGCTATTTTTGGCTTCGAGGTAAGTGTTCCATCTAACTTTGGCTTGAGGGAATAGGATTAGATTGTTATTTGTTATGTGCTATGTGGGGTCGGTGTATAGGTATGGTGACGGTTACCTATGCACCCGAGTCAAGCATGACTGTTATGTCATATTTGCTATTAAATTGTGAAATAAGTGAGAAATTGTGATAATTACTTGTTAAAAGAACCATGAAGTGAAAGTTGAGAATTAAATAAACTAAAAAGGAAATTTTGGTACTTTTCCCTTGCCGGTACCATTTGTTGAGTTGTATTCCCTTGCCGGGACATATTGTTGAGTTGTATTTCCCTTGCGGGGATCACTTGTTGTATTGTTCTCCCTTGCCGGTATATTCTGTCTTGATATATATACATTTCCTTGTTTTTGTTTGGCTATGACCATTGTTTGGGAGAGGAAGAAAGAGTAAAAGCACGAAGGGTGATGTCATGCACTGTTTATTGAGAGTAAAGCACGAAGGGTGATTCTGTGCGCTGTTTATAGAGATTAAAAGCAAGAAGGGTGATACCGTGCCTTGTATTCGATATTCCTGGTGAGAAATTATAGTAAAAGCACGAAGGGTGATGTCGCGCATTATATTTGACTATTTTGGTAAGGAATGAGAGTAAAAGCACGAAGGGTGATGCCGTGCAGCCATTGATTCATTGGTTTTCTTGTTTAATTATTATTTATTCAATTTCATCTCTTGATTATAGAAGTTATAATTGAACTGGTACTCCCCCAGCATGTCCCATTTCCCTTTATTTGCTTAAATTCTTACTCTCTTCCTATTATTCATATATGTGCACAGGTTGGTTGCGATAGGTCCGGTTTAGCCTCGTCACTACCTCGCCGAGGTTAGCCCGGGCACTTACCAGCACATGGGGTCGGTTGTGCTGATACTACGCCTCTGTGCCTTTTTGTGCATAGGTCAGGACCCAGGCTACGGACCACAGCTTTAGACCGGGAGTGATCCTTCAGTCCAGAGGCTTTGAGATAGTTCGCTACCGTTTGCGGGCCCCGAGTCTCCTTTATCTATTTCTTTCAGTTTATTTTATTGAATCTAATAGAATTGTTTCGTTCAGACTATTGTTTTTAGTACTCTGTTAGTAGTCAGTGAGTAGTGACACTAGATACTGGGTAGAGACATGTTGTTAATTTCCGCATCTTTATTTTCGCTATTATTGTTAAAAGATTTTCGCAGGTTTTAATTAAATATTTTAGTATTTCACTTGTTTTAGATTTAAGAATGGTAAAAATGATTATAAAGGTTGGCTTGCCTAGCTTCGACAGTAGGCGCCATCATGACTCCCGATGGTTGGTAAATCCAGGTCGTGACATTGAATCTTTGTATTGTCTTGATAGTTTAGTTATAAGTAAAAATTTTAGGAACTTGAAGCTTTTAGGATATGACTTGAACTTTTAGGATATGACTTGAGCCTTTTAGGTATGAGTTGAAGCTTTAGGATATAAATTGAAGCATTTAACAATGAGTTGAACCTTTAGGATATGAATTGAAATTTTTGTTTATGTTTTGGAATTTTATATTGCGGGAGGTAAACGGTCAGAAGAGGTTGATGATGTTATTAGATATGCAATGGAACTTCCACCAAGAATAACTAAGATAAAGTACATGGCAGAATGTGCCTTTAATTGTTATTCTAATTAGCAACATTGATGATAAGAAGGCAATGGCATGTGTTGCACTAAGTGATGGTCTAGGTAGGAATTTAGTATTTCCTAAGTAGATAAAAGAAGAACTTATAGAGTAATTCTCTACTTCATTTTCCATGAAGACAAGAAGTTTAATTGAGAGTGACGAGGTTGATACAGATGGAATGTGTTCCGTCGGTCATGACGGTTCCCATAAAAAGGGGATCGTAACACTGTATGATGACAAAGATTTTAGGAAGCTTTGTACTCGACTTTCTTACAAGGTTAATAAATGCAAGCTTAATGTGATATTGGTGATAGTTCGTCGGATTAAGACGATGATTTGACGGACAGAAGTATGGAAATTTTGATAAAAAGAATTAGAGGTTGAATGTTTTTACCTCTAATTCTTTTTATGAAAATTTCCATACTTCTATCCATCAAATCGTCGTCTGAATCCGACGAACTATCACCAAGATCATATTAAGCTTGTATATATTAACCTTGGAAGAAAGTAGAGTACAAAGGTTCCTAAAATCTTTGTCATCATAGAGTTTTATGATCCACATTTTATGGGAACTGGCACGACCGACAGAAACCATTCCATCTTTATCAACCTTGTCGCTATCAGTCAAACTTTTTATTCTTCTTGAAAATGAAGTAGAGAATTTCTCTATAACCTCTTTTATCTACTTAGAAAATGTTAAATCCTACCTTCACCATCCATTTTTTGAAACACATGTCGTTGGCTTCTCATTATTATTGCAGCTAATGAGATCAACAATTGATCAAAGACACACCCTATCAGGTACTGTATCCAAGTTATTCTCCGTATCCAAGCTCATCCCGAGTAAGAGTACCACGAAGAGGTTGATGAAGTTATTATATATGCAATGAAACTTCCACCAAGAATAACTAAGATACAGTACCTGGTGGAATGTGCCTTTAATTTTTCTTCTCATTATAGCGACAATGATGATGAGAAGGCAACGACATATGTTTCAAATAGTGATGGTGTAGGTAGGAATTTAGTATTTCTTAAGTAGATAAAAGATGAGCTTATAGAGTAATTCTGTACTTCATTTTCCATCAGGAAAAGAAGTTTGATTGAGAGTGATAAGGTTGATGACGATGGATGTGTTCCGTCGGTCCTGGCAGTTCCCATAAAGCGGGGATCATAAGACACTATGATGACAAAGATAATAGGAAGTTTTGTTCTAAATTTTCTTCAATTATGATCCAACAAGTTTAATGTGATAATTGTGATATTTCTTCGGATTCAGAAGTTGATTTGACCGACAAAAGTATGGAAATGCTCTTAAAAAAAGTTTTAAGAGAATTTCTATACTTTTGTTGGTCAAATTAGTCTCTGAATCCAAATAAATATCACAATTATCACATTAAACTTGGTGGATAATATTTGAAAGAAAATTTAGAACAAAACTTCCTATAATCTTTGTCATCATATATTCTTATGATCTTAGCTTTATAGGAACTGCTAGGACCGATGGAACACATTCCGTCTTTATCAACCTTGTCACTCTCAATCAAACTTCTTTTCCTCATGGAAAATGAAGTACAGAATTACTCTATAACCTCTCTTATCTACTTAGGAAATGTTAAATCCTACCTACACCATCACTATTTTGAAACACATGTCGCTGCCTTCTCATTATCATTGTAGCTTTAGAGATCAACAATTGATCAAAGAGACACCCTCAGGTACTGTATCCAAGTTATTCTCTGTATCCAAGTTCATTCCGAGTAATAGTACCGCGAAGAGGTTGATGACGTTATTAGACATGCAATGGAACTTCCACCAAGAATAACTAAGATACAGTACCTGGTGGAATGTGCCTTTAATTTTTCTTCTCATTATAGCGACAATGATGATGAGAAGGCAACGACATATGTTTCAAATAGTGATGGTGTAGGTAGGAATTTAGTATTTTTTAAGTAGATAAAAGAAGAGCTTATAGAGTAATTCTGTACTTCATTTTCCATCAGGAAAAGAAGTTTGATTGAGAGTGATAAGGTTGATGACGATGGATGTTTTTCTGTTGGTCGTCGCACTTCCCATAAAATGGGGATCATAAGACTCTATGATGACTGAGATTATAGGTGGTTTTGTGCTTAACATTCTTTCCAGTCTGATCCATACAAGCTTAATGTGATATTGGTGATATTTATTCGGACTCGGATAATGATTTGACCGACAAAAGTATGAAAATGCTCTTAAAAAGAATTAAAGGTAAAATGTTTTCAGCATCCCTCTTTACCAAGAAAAATGTTTTACCTTTAATTCTTTGTAAGAGCATTTCCCATAATTTGTCGGTCAAATTATCGTCTGAATCCGAAGAAATATCATCCAATATCACATTAAGCTTGTCCAGATCAGGCTTGAAAGAAAGTTGAGCACAAAACTGCCTATAATCTTTGTCATCATAGAGTCTTATGATCCACGTTTCATGGGAACTGCGACGACCAACGGAAAAATTTCCATCTTCATCAACCTTGTCACTATCAATCAAACTTCTTTTCCTCATGGAAAGTGAAGTAGAGAATTTCTCTATAACCTCTTTTATCTACTTAGAAAATATTAAATCCTACCTACACCTTCACTTTTTTGAAACACATGTCGTTGCCTTCTTATTATCATTGTAGCTAATGAGATAAACAATTGATCAAAGGCACACTCCATCATGTACTGTATCCAAGTTATTCTCTGTATCAAAGTTCATCCAAAGCACGAGGATAATCAC
The DNA here is from genome assembly GCA_034376525.1 of Nicotiana benthamiana. NCBI lineage: Eukaryota > Viridiplantae > Streptophyta > Magnoliopsida > Solanales > Solanaceae > Nicotiana > Nicotiana benthamiana. Next base: position 93,780,579 of record CM067323.1, on the reverse strand, counting down.
CAAAGCCACAAGACAACTTCATGATGCCAATGAAGTAAGATGAGCTATTCAATGAAACTCGTATTGTAAAGAAGAAGAAAGAGACAGATTCAGAAAGGAGGATCGAGCCTCGACTACATATATGTAAGTTTTTTACTTTTCATTAAATATTTTGATTTGCTTTTATATAGAATTTGAAATACTAATTCAATATAATTTTTCATATAGGTTCAATTTGCTTCACAGCCGATGTTGGGGATTTCATACGCAGTCAACCACCTAATGAACCGAGCGAGGCAATCCAACTTTCAGAAGAGGATGCTGAAAGAACACTCCTTCAGTACTTTATATACTATTGGGTTAGTTCTAATGTGTTAGAACTAATTTACTATTATGTTAGAACTAATTTACACTGTGTTAGTTCTATTGTGTTAGAACTAATTTACATACCAATTTAGTATTGTGTCAGTTCTCTTTAGTTCGAATGGGCTTGTAATAAGCGCTAACTTAATTTTTTAGCTTAATGTATTAGTTCTATTGAAGTTTATTCTTTGTTGCTTTTAATTGCTTTTTATTGTTGTTGTTGTTGGCATAACATGCCTATTTAGGAAATTAGTATGACTGGCAGGTGGTGTAACTGCAGAAACAGGTCGTTTCTGGCAAAATAATACACGAAAGCGACCAAACTTGGTCTCTATTTGGTCGCTTTTCAAGTAAAAAAATATTTTTCTGGAGAAAAAAGTCCAACTTTGGTCGCTATTTTCCCAGATTTCTACAAAAGCGACCACAGTTGGTCGCTATTCATTAAAAAAAATTCAACTAATATAGAGACCAAAATTGGCCGCTATTATTTAAAAATTAAATTAAATTCATGTATTTCGGGACCAAAATTGGTCACTAAAATAATGAAATAAATAAATAATTAAATAAAATAGCGATCAATGTTGGTCTCTAGTTTCCATATTTTAAAAGGATTAGAGACCACAGTTGGTCGCTTTTTAATGATTAATAATAAATAAATAAAAAATATCTTTTTATTTAAAGACCAACTTTGGTCGCAAAATTATATTATTAAATTAATATAGCGACCAAAGTTGGTCTCTATAGTCAACATCTGAAAAATGGATCCATTTAGAGTAGAGACCAAAGTTGGTCGCTAATTAGCGACCAACTTTGGTCCCTAAATAAAAGAGACCATCAAAATAGCTACTAGGCCACTTTGGTCGCGTTTTTGCCAAAAAGCAATCAAAGTTGGTCGCTTTTTGCAGTCGCTTTTTCCCGAATTTCTATTAGTGGTTGTAAAGGGTATCATGATTCTCTGATAATACAACTCTCTATTTCTCTCTCTATCTCTCCCTCTATTTCTTTATCTCTAAGCAAGTGTTCTTCAAATATCTTCAGATCTACTAAGTCGATATTATTTCTATCTCTAGATCATATTATGTTTGATTATGATTTATCCTTATTTATTTATCGTGATTGTTTTTCGCTTGCAAAGTATATTGATAACTTTTGGTTATCGTGATGATTTTTTGCTTGCAAAGTATATTGATAACTTTTCAGCCGAACAATTTGGCGCGGTACAGAAACAAAGAAACAATTTGATAGCTTAACTTTACTTTCGAGAATCAAAATCATAGTTTTGCACCTAGAAAACAACCTATCACTATCCCACTACACCATACAGAAACAAAGATTGCAGAAAACAATGCAAGAATGAATGTAATAACATGCGTTGCAACCAAACTCATGGGCGCTCTCAATGAGGCCGATGAGGAGGGTATTGTGAACACACCCCCTAGCTTCACACCGGGTGGAGAGATCCTACCCTCTCCATATGAGGATCAGACTATCTTGCACGAAAAAGGGGCATCAACCTTTGCGGTAAAGTAAACGCTACCCCCAGTGGTCAAGAGGCTACTAGAGGAGTCATTGATGAACACCCTCGGTAGCTTGCTCGAAAAGCCACCCCAGAGTAACATAAGAAACTCATCGGTAACAGATATCGCCACGACCATCGATGAACCTGCTATTGCACGAGCAAATAACGCCCACATCGAAACCAGCACCAGCAAAAGCACACTTGCAGTCATTCTCAAGAAAATTGAAGAAATGGAAAATCAAAATAGGGCACTCCATAACAAAATGAAGGAACATCATAAAAGAGTGGACAAGATCCTTGGCGCTCCCAAGTTGCTACCAAAACAAGACATGGGAAGGTTAGTTGAACAACCGTACACTGAATACACTGCCCCTCACCCAATCCCAAAAGCCTTCAAAATGCCACCTTACTTAAGGATATACGACGGGACCATAGATCCCGAGGACCATCTGATCCACTATGTAATTGCTGTGAAAGGCAACGACCTATTGAAAGAACAAGTACCATCAATGTTGCTGAAGAAATTTGGTGAGACGTTGACAGGGAAGCACTAACGTGGTACCCTCAGCTTCCAGCTAAGACGATATCAACGTTCGAGGAAATGGCGGATAAGTTTGTCACTGCCCATGCATAGCAAGAGTCAATGATATCTTTGCTGTCAGGCAAACTGCACGAGATGGACTTAGGGACTTCCTAGCCAGGTTTAACAGGGTAAGGATGAGCTTGCCAAACGTGTCGGAAGTCATGGCGGTCGTCGCTTTCTAGAATGGGCTAAACAGAGATGGTTCGAGGGAGATTAAAAAGCTACTAAGCCGTCTCATGAAGTATCTCGATACACATGGGAAGAAATGCACAACGCCTACTGTGCTGAGGTATGAGCGGACGAGGACAACCTCAATGGGCCGACCCAACGGTTAACAATGATACACTCAGAAACCAGGAGGGATCGACGTAACAAGGAGCGGCGGGAGAAATCCCATGTCTCAACAGAGAAAGACACCAACCCTACGTCAGATCTTCCAATCCACTACCACCAAGCTCCAATGAGCCGTCCAGGCTTTTCTTGCTACTTCTGAGGCCTTTTATGAAAACCCTAATTGATTTGACGTTCTTTCTCCCGTTTCTCTGTACTATTTTACGATCTTCTCAGAGTTTTGTTTGTTTTCTAAGGTTTTTTAAGTATCTTTCATCTGTTTCTCCACCTAGTCGTGTTTTCAAAAAACTGTTCATCTTCTCAAGACTTAGGGTTTCAGTGATTTCTACTTGTTTCACTGTTATTTCTTCCATCATTTTACTTCGCCGTAATTCCTAAGTGTTTATCTGTGTTTTCTATGTATTCTCCTCATTATATTTTTCTGGAGTTTTCGAATAGTTTCTTTACTGTTCTTCTTTCATTAAGCTTCCATGAATGTTTGTGTTCTTTGGACTCTCTGAGTTTACTCTTTGAGTGATTCGCTATGCTTTCGCCTTTAGACTCGACTTGTGGAAAAAACCTTAGAGTATGGGGGTTTCACACCATTTGTGTGCGATTGTTTGCTGCCTGTTTGATTTCGAGACCCTAATTCTCAAAACTCTTTGATTCTTGCTAAGCTTTGCAAGACCTATGGATCTCATGATTGTGCTCTTCTACTCTGTTTATTTTTTTAGCCTCGCATCTCTTTATAGTCAGGCCATTCCTTTCAAAATAACCCTAATTCCTGGGGATTTATTTTCTATGTAACCATATTTGATTCTTCCCTCATTTGACCTGGACCTATTCTTGACTCAGTTCATTGTTAAGTACGAATCTTTGAATCCCTGATTTACAGGTGATAATTGATTTAGCCTTTATCTTATTTACCTAACCGTGTAGTTATAAAAGCTTCTCTCATGTATTTACCCTTGATTGCGCCATGTGTTATTGATTCTCTTTCCTTAAATACAACTCTGTCCTCTCCTATTCAAATTCGAACTCCTTAATTAAAGGAGTTCCCTTCTTCTGATTGATTATAATTGGTACTGAATTATTCTTGCCTTATTTGCTTGCCTGTTTTCAAACTATAAATACCCCCACCCTTTATTTTCAAAAAAACACAACTTCAGTCCTCTCTACTCTTGCTCACAAATACTCTCTGCTTTTCTTTTCTTGCTACTTGCACTCTCTGTTAAAGGCTAGCCGGCTGAAAGCCAAGGCTAGTTATAGAATTTCTCTTTGCTTTTGTCATTCGAGTGCAACTGGTAGGTTCTAATCTCAATTACTAATCCTTCAACTACTTGTTTACTTTCACCCTATCTTTGCCTGATATACTTATAGCTTAGTTTCAACATGTAAATCCCTTTCCCTTTCCCTTTACTTGTTTCCTTCAGTACTTTACGTTAGTTATAACATGCTTAATTCGCTTCCCTTTATTCCCTTGTCTTGATTAGTTCAGTGTTTCATGTAAGTTTAGTATGTTTAAGTCCCTACCCCTTGTTCCCTTGTTCATTTTGTAGATCTAGTTATGATAAACCCCCTTTTCCTTTTACCCTTCACCTGTTCGTGTTAAATTTCAGCATGTTAATACCTGATTCCCCTTTCCCCTTGGGTGCTTACATTCAATAAGTTATTAAATCAAGCATACTCAATACTTTCCTTTGATTGTGCACTATTATGCTTTAATTTAATCTTGTATGCTAAGTGTTTATATGATTTCTTGTTCCTTGTTTGTATGTGAGTTGTTCTGGACAAGGGTGGCACCTTATTGCCATCTCTAGTTTGGAATTAAGGCTGTCAACAGCCTTTACTCAAAGCAAACCCATCCCCCATCCCCTATCTTAAGTGTTTGAGCTTGGACAAAGGCCTGTTGGTGTCTTAATTACCTTTCAGGCCCTTGTCTGACTTGTTTACAAGTCTGCTCCTATTTGTCACCTCTGTAAGGAATTTGGGGTGTGCCAGTCTCATTGAATAGGCTAGGTATGACCACTTCATACACTGGTTTCCCTTTAATCCTCACTTTGCACTTATTCTTAGTCCTTTAAGTTCCTACCCCCCTTTGGTAAGCCATGCTTAGGGACCTTAAGAGTCCCCTTTGAACTTGGATGCCTTAGGGCTGGTAATTTTACACTTGCACTATCCTAATTAGGGTGTAAGCGATGCCTGGGTCTCTTTTGAAGGCCTTTGGAACTTTGTAACACTCAAAATTGAGAAAATCCTCGGATCTTAGGAGCTCGAATGTGGTAAAAGGCATATATTGGACATTAAAGTTACTTCGAGATTCCTCAGGCCTGTTATATCAGCTGATGTACTTTTAAATTTTCACTTCTTTTAAAGTCTTTACTTTTCTGCCTAGTTTTTTAGTAAGTTGTAATGTAAAAAAAACTCGGGGGTATAATGAAAGGGATGTGGGGGTGATTTACTTTCTCGCATGCATTAGAGATCATGCCTATAGGGTCACTTTACTTCATTGCATCGGTTTCCTATGTAGCTACCATGTCTATAATTGTATCATTGTTGCATCAATATCACGTAGAAAACCTTCCTATAGGAGTTTATTTTTTCTATTGCATCCACATCATATAGAAATCATGCCTATAGGCTCATTTATCTTCATATTAATAGAAACCATGTCTTAAGACATTTATCTTATCCATGTACTCTGTTACCACGCCTAATTTTTACGCTGTTTCATCCACATGTAGATACCATGTCCATAGTCTCCCTGTATTGCATCAACTACATATATAAACCATGCCATTAGGTTTGCATCTTATAATCTCACCAAAAAAGCATGCCTATAGGGACTATATAAATGCTAGGAAAAATAATAGGAACGTCTAATTATGTAAAAGCTATAATCAAAGGGTAATAAACAGTTTTAAGTCCAGATCCGTTAATGTTTCCAACAACTTAGTTATTTTCAACTTATCTTAAATCTATTTACTTTCAAAACCGGCTCAGGTCTGCCCCTTTTCGTAAAATTCTGAGCCTATAAGCTGTCTTCTATTTTGAACCTGCAACTGTTTTGCTTAAGTTCATGTGTTTCAACTTATTTCAAAACTTATTACAACCTTTTACTTAACTTATACAATTGATTTATAGCCCTTTTCTCCAAAACTTGTCTGCAGTTTTAAAATTTTAACAGACTTCCGTCTGAAGTTCGTGCTTTCTTTTCTAAAACCTTTCTGCAACTCTAAATATTTTGAACAGACTCCTGTCTTTAACTGGCATCTTTTCCCTAAAGTCTTACTGATTTTTTAAAGTCTCTCAACTTCTAAAATGGGCTCGGGGAGCTCGAAACAGATTTTCTATCCAATCCTTATGCGTTAACTAATCTGCCCGCTCTCCTAACCCCTTTTAAAGACCAAATCAGTAATTGAAGTCTTGTTAAACTATTTGCTGTATGTTACGGGGTTTACTTGAGCCTTTAGTGTTTATTTGCATCCCTCTTATTTGCTACTTGTTTTCATTGTCGCTCTTGCATTTTTACCTTTGAACACTCCATATATGTATCCTACTTCCTTTTCCCCCTTTAGGATTAGAAGTCCTAATACCCCGGGACTAACACGTTTGGGCGGGTATTAGCGTGGAATAAGTAAACGATACCAACGCACTTTGATACTTTAACGGGGTGGGAAGTGTAGAATATGGAGATGATGACGGTGCGATAATATCATGAAGCGACCACTCTTTGGGAATATGAGCTAGATATTGCATCGAATAATCCATATTATAGTTAAACCTAGGACCCTTCTTTCTCCTATCTGCCTTATTTGTTTTCTTAATGCTTTTCAAGCTAATCCTCTCTCCTATTTCAGACTTATATCCTTTTAAGCTTTCAAATTGTGTGAATATATGCACTTGATCTGTCTACTTGCTTCGCCTTCTTTATGAAGTCACAATTAGCACGTCCGGGAACCACATTTGTGGATCTTGAGGGATGCCTAACACCTTTCCCTCGAGATAATTTCAAGCCCTTACTCAAATCTGGTTTCTCTCTCAAAGACACACTCTTAAAGTGTCCTAATGCACTATAATCATTAGGTTGCGATTCTTCCAATTTCGCAACCCAATTCCCAAATGGGAAATAGAGTTGTTTTGCCCATAATGTCATAAAACCCGATTTCGCCTTTGAAAAAGGGGGCGTTGACAGCATGGCGACTCTGTTGGGGATTTCTTTTAGGCTTTTACCACTACGTGTTTTGTGGCTTTATTGCTTTATTCATTGCTTCAATTATTTTATTTTCTCTCGCAATTACTAACTTGTTTCTTCGTGTTTTTCTTTTTCTTAAGCTGTTTTAATGCTTTATTGTATTTACATCATTTCAATTTTGTCTTTTATTTCGAGCATTCATTGTAACCATTATTGTGTGAAGTTGAAAAATAGATGTACTTATTTCCTTATTGTAATTGCATCCTTCAACATCATTTTCCGCTCGTGCCAAACAAATCCTATAGCAACACTTATAATGAGTGGTTGCGCTCTTCTAATATTTACAAACCCCCTAAATTTGGCAAAGGCATATTTGCGGTAAATCCAGTCGATCAACGGTGTAGTCGACGGTTCCGCGCCTTTCCCTCTTGAGTTGTCCGCTCAAGGGTACCTTGTCTAGCACTTCAGAAGTAGAAACCTTACTCCATTTAATTGTTCATGCATCATGGTCAAACTTAGCTTTGTCAGTTATGTCGTCCGCATAATGACTTATTATGATAGCCTAAACCAAAAGTCCATCGGGTTTCCTCGAAACCCAAACGGACATTCACATTGTGTGCATTGATTTGGATAGCTAAATAGCTTTTGCTAAATATTGATTTAAATGGTCGAGTCCGGTGGGTTAAGGGCCTAACTCTCTGTTTTGCAGGAAATGAGGCACGAGGTCCCCTGGTTCGGTATGGTATCAAACATTCGTCCAAAGTTGATAAGTTGGTGGGATGATTTGCATGGTAGTGATCGGGTTGTCGTCCGCAAACACTTAGGAAATCTTCCTTCACTTCTAGAAGTTAGGCTAGATAACAAGATCGTGGAAGATGCTACTATGTTTAGGAATAGTGAACGGTCTGTCTTCCGCATTGGGGATATTGAAATGACGCCGCTGTTGAAAGAAATAGGGGGTTTAGCCGGAATTCCTTGGGATAGCCCGGGGTTTCTCATGCCAGAAAACCGCAAAGGTAGAGGTTTCTTAAAAATGATGGGACTCAAAAAGAATCCTAATCTGGCCAGTTTGAAGGACTCCTACATATCCTTTGACTTCATGTATGAAGGGTTTGGACATAGCAAATCATACCGCAATCACATGGACGAGTTCGTCCTCACCTATTAAGGGAACATACATAGGAGAGCCTTTCTTTTCATGTTATGTTTCCTGGGCATGATAGTTTTTCTAATGAAGAAGGCTAGAATCCATACAAGACTAGCCATGGTAACCAATATCGTAATGGAGGGTATCGACAGGAAGATGTTCAGCATAGCACCTATGATCCTCGCAGAACTGTACCGAGCCTTAGAGGAGTGTCAGCAAGGGGCACCACACTTTGTAGGGTGAAATCTACTACTACAACTCTTGCTCATTGACCATTTTCAAAAGGGAGAGTATAGGCAGGAGATCATACGCCGGGATTGGGATGATCACATTACTTTCCATCATCCAAAGCGGATGCACTTCATGCCGGATATGTTTGCTTACCCGGAAGACGCCAGTGGATGGGGGGAACTATTAAGAAATCTGAGAGAAGAGCAGGTACAATGGATGTACGAGTGGTTTCCAACCGGAGAGTTTATCATTCAGTATAGGGATGCGCCATTTCTTCTACTCATCGACTTGAGAAGAACTTACCCTTATGTCCCTCTACGAGTCATGATGCAAGCCGGAAGGAAGCAGATTATACCAAGAGTGGAAAAGATGAGTCATTACAGAACTGATTTCCAGGATGACAATAGCCCACACATATGCCGAGCCCAGTATATGTGGCACTCCAAAATCATTCTAGAAAAGGAATCTATGGAGCCAGACAGGTATCAGGCGGGACATGCACCACTTTATCTGGGGCGGTTAGAAGATGATCATATTGGCTTGGGAAAAACAGGTTTCATCCATGGTCACAGGGTTATTGATGAGTAGGCTGCAACAAAGGTCAAGTATAATCTGTTGCGCAAGCGGATGCGAGAGTGTGAAAGTGAACACCCGGAAATACTATAGGCTCAAGAGAAGGTAATTAGTGAATGGAAAGACATGGCTGTCCGTGCAAGAAACCGTTTAGGGTTCTTGAAACAGGGTATAGTGGAGCTGGAAGGCAAGTTTCTGAAAAGGATCAAAGACTGTCAAGAAGCTGAAGGTAATAAAGGCGGGCATCTGGCTCAGGCTTGTTTGTTGCTGGGACTGCGCGAGCTAATGAAGTTGTATAAGGGAGGAAAAGATACCAAATCTGGGGAAGGTCCTTCTGGAACCAAGTAGTTAAGGTTTTACTGCTTTCTGGATGTAATAAGGCCCTTGGCCATTAGTGACAATTTTTCTTCATTTAAATTTTGTTTTGACTCGTTCTATTTTTATCATTAAAATGAGGCATTTGGTATTATGAGTTCTCCAAATCATTATTTGTCGCTAGGCCTACCTCGGGCATAACGAGGCACCCAAATAGAAAACGATTTATTTCTTGCAACATCGTGTTTACATAACACAATGTTTTCTTCCTTAGAATCCGCACTCTCTTTACCTTTTTGTTTTCTTTTTGTTTTTATCCCCCTCCCCAAAGGTTAGTTCCTACATTCTGGCACCATCAGCATATTCAAAAAGATCTAAGGGTCCTCCTCCTCCTCTGAGTCCTCTCAGAATTAGGAACACAGGAAAGATGGTAGATTACGAAGCAAGAAAGGGAAGTGAAGGAACTTCTCAGGGTACCCGAATCACCAAAGAAACTGTTGCTTACTCGGAGCAAACTTTGCTAAGGTTTCGAGAGGAATTGGACCAGGTCCGTAGTTTGGAAAGCTTGTCCATCTCTCTTGCTGCTGCAGATGTCAACAACCAGGTTACTGCACCTTCATAGAAGATTCCAACCCAGGTTCGCAACAATGCTCCACCGCTCATCCATGAGCCTCAAAATGATCCAAACCACCAGGATACCCCTATCTTTGTGCATACTATGCCATACTATACACAGCCCATATCAGATGTATCAGAATCAGATTCACTCATTCAGAACCTAGCCGCTAATTTCAAGAAACTCACTAGCAGGGTTCAAGGCGTGGAAGGTGATAAGGGCATAGAAAGTTTGAATTATGAAGACCTTTGTGTTCAATCTGATGTCGAACTCCTGGAGGGGTACAAACCTCCTAAGTTCGAGATGTTTGATGGTACGGGTGATCCCAGGGTTCACCTCAGAATGTATTGTGACAAATTAGTGGGAGTTGGTAAGGATGAGAAGATCCGCATGAAGCTATTCATGAGGAGTTTGAAAGGGGATGCTTTATCTTGGTACATCAGCCAAGATGTGAAAAAGTGGACAAGATGGGTAAACATGGCATCCGATTTCATGGACCGTTTCAAGTTCAATACCGAGAACGCGCCAGACGTGTTCTACATTTAGAATTTCAAGAAGAAGCTTACTGAAACCTTTTGGGAGTATGCTACTCGTTGGAGGTCGGAAGCTGCCATAGTCAAGCCGACTTTTGAAGTAGAACAAATGAATAGATTCTTCAATCATGCCCAGGACCCATAGTATTACGAGAGGTTGATGCTGATAGAGGGGCACAACTTCGCTGATATCATCAAACTGGGAGAAAGGATTGAAGAGGGAATCAAAAATGGTATGGTTACCAATCTTGAAGAACTGCAGGCCACCAACAAAGCTTGAAATCTGGTGGTTCATCAAAGAAAAAGGAATTAAGCTCCGTAATGGCTGTAAAGAAACCATTCTCCTATGAAACTACAAACCTTACCCTCCAACTCCACTCACGTACTAACCTTCTCTAAATTACCAAGCACCTTCGCCCACTTACCAAAATCCACCACTCGTCTACCAGTCATCTCCACACCAACATACCAACCCACCTCGCCAAGATATTCCCAACCTGTATCCGTGTACCAAGCCTACACACCCCAACCTCCTCACTATCCATCACCACCTACCCGTCAAAATTTCCCATGGCCAAGATCAAATTTGAACGCAAACCACCCAGAGAGTACACTGCTATTGCTGAACCCATTGACCAACTTTATGAGAAGCTCAAAGCCGCCGGATATGTACACCCATCCCAGCCATAACCCTACAGAACCCTTCCCAATGGATTAACCCAAATAACACCTGCGCATACCATTCAGAGATGAAAGGCCATACCGTTGACGAGTGCTGCTTGTTGTAAGACAAAATTCAGACCTTAATTGACAACAAGGTCATTGTGGCTAAGGGGCATGCTCCTAATGTTCGTAAAAATCCTCTTCCAGACCACAAAGGTGGAGGCATCCACATGATTTAGGTAGAAGACGACTGGGACCCCGAAGGGTCGATCGGCTTAATATCTGAGGGAGATGAGCCCAAGAAACTGGCGGTCACTCTTAATCCTATTGTTGTACAAATCCAGCCATCTGAGGACAATGTGGTGAATATATTCGTACCATTTGAGTTTGAGGCACCCCCTGCAAAAGTGCCAAAGCCAATTGAGGTGGAGTTCGGGACTCCAATGACACCCGTACCAATTGAAGTTGCTATGTTGCCTCCAAGGGTGCCATTCCGGTCACCATGTCAGACATAACCCCATTTTAGTCAAATGCCATACCTTGGACTACACAACCGAGGCAAGAAGGAAAGGAAAAGCACACGCAGGTGAAGCAATTGCCGCGCAAGGTATGACTAGAACAGGTAGGGTGTACACACTAGAGCACTTAGCTATGTCCAGCAAGTGGGCCTCTGGACGTCCCACAGAAACTAGACCTGGCGATCTCTGGAGAAAGATACAGGCTAAGGAATATTCAATTATTGAACAACTAAACAAGACTCCAGCACAGATTTCCATCTTGGCATTGCAGTAGAGTTCCGAGGCGCATAAGAGAGCCTTGATGAAGATATTGAGCGAGGCTTATGTCCAGAGAAACATAACAGGAGGAGAAATGGCAAACATGATAGGGAAGGTGTTGGAGAGTCACAAAATCACTTTCCATGAAGATGAATTGCCGCCTGAAGGTCTCAGTCATAACAAAGCACTGCACATCACCGTGTAATATGAGGAGCATTTCATCACCAGAATCCTAGTTGACGGAGGTTCTAGTCTCAATATTTGTCCACTGATCACCCTCAAGAAGTTGGGCAAAGGGTTGCACGAGATAAAAGATGGGCTATTAATGTCAAGGCTTTTGACGGTTCTTAGAGGTCCACTTTCGGGGAGATTAGCCTGTGTTTGCAAATGGGACATACTTGGTTTGATGTTTAGTTCCAAGTCATCGACATACCAGCCTCTTACAACTTACAGTTGGGACGACCCTGGATCCATGCCGCTGGGGCTGTGGCGTCAACTTTACATTAGGCTGTGAAGTTCGAATGGAACCATCAGGAAGTAATCATCCATGGCGATGGTAGCAACCCCATATATAGTCGCTAGAACATTCCAATGATCGGAGGTAGAAGAAGAATAGGCAGGGAGACATATCATCATATCGAGCAGGTCAACGCCGTGGATAAGGAAAAATTGTGGAGTGACAAGGTTGAAAGAATTCTTAATTGGAATGGGGTATGAATAGGTGAAAGGACTCGGTAAGAATCTTCAAGGCATCACCAAACCTATCCAGTTGAAGAAACATGGTACTACCTTCAAACTAGAGTACAAATACACTTGGCAAGAATTCAAAAACTGGTCACCACCATGGCGCAGCCCATATTATCCATTGGAACACCCCATACCTCAGTTGGAGCAGACATTTCATCCAGCCGACACTCTCTTTGGTTCATAGGAAAATGAGGCTCTTGTAGCGATGAAGAAACATGTTTCTGGAGGATGACATGGACTATTGTGTGATCTTTGAATAGGAAGGGGAGGATGTCCTTTCCATTCAGGCCATGAACCAAGGAGAGCGCCTCACCAACTGGTCAATTAGGTCCACCATCGCCCGGAAACCTTCGGGGTAGAAAGGTTGAACAAGCATCATGCATCTTTATTTTAGTTGTTTTCTTTACTTTCCGCATTTGTCTTTACTTTCCAAAAGATCCCCTATGACATTTATGAATTCAATCAAAAGCATTTTCAGTTTTATCAAATGTCTCGCTATTCGTTACTTTTCTATGCTATTTACTTTATTTTTGACACAGCATTACTATTACGTGTCTTGGTGATGAACCAACAACTGTAACTTGCGACGAGGCTATACAAACTCAGAGGAAGATGATATACCAGAAGAGATTGTCAGAGAGCCCAAAAATTTAGAGAATATGCCTAAGTCCAACTTGGATGAAACCAAAGTCGTCAATTTAGGAGAATCAGAGAATGTCAAAGTAATGCGCATCAGTGTGCACTTAGCACAGGCAGAGAAAGAGAAATATGTAGAGTTCTTGAAGGAATCTAAGGATATATTTGCACGGTCTTATGACGATATGACCGGTGTCAGCATGTCCATCGTCACTCACAAACTACCTACAGATCCTGCATGTCTGCCGGTAAAACAGAAGCTCAGAAAATTCAAGCCAGATATGATTCTAAAGATCAAAGAGGAGGTTACCAAGCAGGTCAAAGCCAGAGTTCTTCAAGTGGTAGAATATTCAACTTGGTGAGCTAACATTGTGCCAGTACCGAAGAAGGATGGGAAAGTTTCAGTCTGTATCGACTACCGGAATCTCAATCGGACGAGTCCCAAAGGCGATTTCTCCCTGCCAAATATACACATCCTGATTAAAACTGCGCCAAGCATGAATTGCAGTCATTCGTCGATTGCTTCGGGGAGTATCATCAAATATGTATGGATGAAGGAGATGCACAGAAAACGACATTCATCACGCCTTGGGGAATGTATTGCTACAGAATGATGCCATTTGGGTCGAAGAATGCAGGGGCTACTTACATGAGGGCCATGACTACCCTCTTTCACGACATGATACATGAAGAGATTGAGGTATATATGGACGATACCATCATTAAATCCAAGAAGGCTGCAGATCACATGGAAGTCCTCCGAATGTTTTTCAACAGATTAAGGAGGTATAACTTGAAACTGAATCCTGCCAAATGTGCATTCAGGGTCCTTGCAGGAAAGTTATTGGGTTTCATCGTTAGTCGCCAAGGAATAAAGCTGGATCCATCAAAGGTCAAATCTATTCAGGAGTTGCCAACGCCGAAAAGCAAGAAAGAGGTAATGAGTTTCCTAGCGAGACTTAACTATATCAGCCAGTTCATAGCTTAGTCTACCGTCATTTGCAAACCTATCTTCAAGATGCTGAATAAGGATGCCGCCACCAAGTGGACCGATGAATGTCAAAAGGCTTTCGATAGGATCAAGGAATACTTGTCTACGCCTCCAGTCTTGGTCCCACCTGAGCTTGAGAGGCCTTTATTGCTCTATCTCGCAGTTTTGGACGGAGCATTTGGTTGTGTCTTGGGAAAACATGATGAAACGGGGAGGAATGAGCAAACTATTTACCACCTAAGCAAGAAATTTACCCCGTACGAGGCTCAGTATTCTTGCTAGAACGCACGTGTTGTTCTTTAACTTGGATAGCTTAGAAGTTGAGACACTATTTGTGTGCTTACACCACCTACCTTATATCAAGAACGGATCCACTAAAATACATCTTTCAGAAGCCCATGCCCACTGGAAAGCTCGCCAAGTGGCAAATTTTGTTGAGTGAATTCGACATTGTCTATGTCACCCAAAAGGCAGTTAAAGGACATGCTTTGGTAGATCATCTTGCAGAACATCATGTGGAAGGGGAGTATGAACCATTGAAGACATATTTTCCCGACGAGGAAATAGCTTTCATAGGAGAAGATATTGCAGAATCCAATGACGGTTTGAGGATGTTTTTCGACGGAGCCGTGAATTTCAAAGGCGTTATTATTGGAGCAGTCCTAGTAGCAGAAACTGGTCAGCATTATCCGGTATCCGCCAATCTCAGGTTCCCATGCACCAATTACATGGCCTAGTATGAAGCTTGCATCTTAGGGCTTAAACTAGCCATTGATATGAACATTCAGGAGTTGCTAGTGATTGGGGATTCAGACCTACTAATACAGCAGGTCCGAGAAGAGTGGGAAACCAAGAACTCCAAGATACTCCCTTATTTGCATCACATAGAGGAGTTGAGAAAGAAGGTTCAGAAAAATGGAATTCCAGCATGT
Source organism: Nicotiana benthamiana (assembly GCA_034376525.1). Classification (NCBI taxonomy): domain Eukaryota; kingdom Viridiplantae; phylum Streptophyta; class Magnoliopsida; order Solanales; family Solanaceae; genus Nicotiana; species Nicotiana benthamiana. The sequence goes on along the minus strand of CM067323.1, from coordinate 93,765,450 downwards.
TCCGAGAATATAGAATGAGTTTGCTGACGCCTTAGCCACTTTATCATCCATGATTCAGCATCCAGATACAAATTTCAGACCCTATCCAGGTCAAAATTCAGGATCAACCTGCTTATTGTGATTGGTTAAGGAAAAAGCCGACGGAAAACCCTGGTTCCACGATATCAAAAGGTACCTAACAACAGGAGAATATTCAGAGCTTGCTAGTGCTACTCAGAAGTGTACGCTTCGAAGGTTTTCCAACAATTTCTTTCACAGCGGAGGAATCCTATATCAGAGGACTCCGGATTTAGGACTATTAAGGTGTGTCGATGCCACAGAAGCAACCAAGTTATTGGAGGAAGTGCACTCAGGGACTTGTGGACCGCACATGAATGGTTTTGTTCTGGAAAAGAAGATACTCCAGGCAGGATATTTTGGGATGACCATGGAAACAGACTACATTCAGTATGTCTGAAAGTGTCACCGCTTCTAGATACATGCGGATATGATAAAGGTACCTCAAAATAAGCTCACTATAACGAGCTCACCATGGCCGTTCGCCGCTTGGGGAATGGATGTCATTGGGCCAATCGATCCTTCCGCATCAAATGGACACAGGTTCATTCTAGTGGCGATTGACTACTTCACTAAGTGGGTTGAAGCAGCTTCATACAAAGTAGTAACCAAGAAAGTCGTGGCAGACTTTGTCCGAGATCGGGTTGTCTGTCGGTTCGGTGCTCTAGAGTCGATCATCACTGATAATGGTTCCAATATCAACAGCGACTTGATGAAAGCGATGCATGAAACTTTCAAAATCAGGCACAGGAACTCTACGGCTTACAGACCTCGGATGAATGGAGTTATGGAAGTTGCAAATAGAAACATCAAGAAAATACAAAGGAAGATGATCGAAAAACATAAGCAGTGGCATGAGAAGTTATCATTCGCTTTATTGGGTTATCATACTACAGTTCACACATCAACTGGGGCAACTCCCTACATGCTAGTTTATGGTACAAAGGCAGTAATTCCTGCCGAAGTAGAGATCCCATTATTGAGAATCATACAATAAGTCGAGCTGGATGACGCAGAATGGGTCAAGGTTAGGTACGAGCAGTTAGCTCTTATAGGTGGGAAAAGAATGAATGCCGTCTGCCACGGACAATTATATAAGAACAGGATGTCTAGAGCCTTCAATAAGAGAATTCGACCAAGGAAGTTTACACCGAGACAGCTGGTGTTGAAGATGATATTTCCACATCAAGACGAGGCCAAAGAGAAGTTCTCTCCCAATTGGCAGGGTCCTTACATGGTTCACCGGATATTAATTGGAGGAGCCCTTATTCTTGCAGAAATGGATGGAGAAATTTAGCCAAAACCAATCAACTCAGATGCAGTGAAAAGATATTACATTTAATCAGTATGCTTTCTTTATGATGTAATATCAACTACATCTGACCTGATTCCCGTTTAAGAGGGGATACGTAGGAAGCCCTATGGGTTCACATCATTAATAAAATTCCATTTTCCCCCTTATTTGGAACTGGGGCAGAATTTTGAGGAGGACCCTAAAAATTCCGAAGTCAGTTTGCCAACTTTCTTATCAGCATTAACCCAGTAAACTGGGGCATAATTTTGAAGAGGACCCTCAAAATTCTAAGATCAATCCTCTTTCAGTCATGCATCACCGCTGTTAACAGCACCAGCCCAGTAAACTGGGGCAGAATTTTGAGCAGTACCCTCAAAATTCCTGAGCCAGCGAGGTTGTCTTGCCTTGAACTACGTTACAATTTTAGTTCATCATTAAACAAAAACTATCTTTTGCTTTATTTTATATACATACATTTGCATCATATTTGTCAATTCTCGCATAAAATTATTTGGATCTCTATCGCTCAGCAACGCTACCCCAAGAGGGTACAAAGTGCCACGGGTCGAAGGATGCAAACTAACCTCCCCCTTACAGAACTCAGGATTTTTCTTTGGATGCAGGAACATAGGGTGCAAATAGGTGATGCAGGATTTTTATGAAACAAAGCCACTACCTACCTGGCAAAGGCTTAATATCTACATTCAATGCTACCCCAGCAGTCATCAATATTGCAATCATCTACCAGCTAAGAAAATCACCGTCATCCTCTCTTTTATATTTTCTACACTCCTGCATTAGGCTATTTTCTGCCTTCCGAGGTTAAGCTCTACCTCCATCCTTGCACAAGGCTATTTTCTGCCTTTCGAGGTTAAGCTCTACCTCCATCCTTGCATAAGGCTATTTTCTGCCTCTCGAGACTAAGCTATGTCTCCATATTGCATTACATAAGGCTATTCTCTGCCTTCCGAGGCTAAGCTCTGCCTCCATCATTGCATAAGGCTATTCTCTGCCTTACGAGGCTAAGCTCTACCTCCATTATTGCATAAGGCTATTCTCTGTCTTCCGAGGCTATGCTCTGCCTCCATCATTGCATAAGGCTATTCTATGCCTTCCGAGGCTAAGCTCTGCCTCCATCATTGCATAAGGCTATTCTATGCCTTCCGAGGCTAAGCTCTGCCTCCATCATTGCATAAGGCTATTTTCTGCCTCTCGAGACTAAGCTCTGTCACCATCTGGCATTGCATAAGGCTATTCTCTGCCTTCCAAGGCTAAGCTCTGCCTCCATCATTGCATAAGGCTATTCTCTGACTTTCGAGGTTAAGCTATACCTCCACCCTTGCATAAGCCTATCTCTGCCTTCCGAGGCTAAGCTCTGCCTCTATCATTTCATAAGGCTATTTTATGCCTTCCGAGGTTAAGCTCTACCTCCATCCTGCATAAGCTATCTTCTGACTTTCGAGACTAAGCTCTGTCTTCATCCTACATTGCATAAGGCTATTCTCTGCCTTCCGAGGTTAACCCCTACCTCCTTTATTTTGCATTTTTGGCCGAAAATCTCCACCCTGTCTTATTTGGGCTGAAATATCGCCCCCGCATTTAAATTCTCGCTTTGGCTGAAACATCTCCATCCTTGCATTCATTCGGTTGAAATATTGCCACCTTCTCATGGGCTGAAATGTCGCCAACTTATTCAAAGGTGTCATAGTTCGGAGGCACCATCCGCATGGCCCGAGAACACCATTTCATGACCTGTGAATCTTTAATTTTATGCTATTCATAGCCCAGATGTCATAGTCTGAGGACGCCATCCTAATCGTCCGAAGACAACATTCATGGTCCAATGGGAACTTGCATCATGTTTAAATTATGCAAAATATCCGCATATCATTCATTTGCAAGTACACCGGCTGGCACGGTTGGTCTCATGCAAAAGCGTTCCCGCTCCAGTTCTTCGCAGCTCGTCCGATCCTCGAACCCTTGCCAAATCTCGAACCCCGTTGCATCCACCGCTTTAAATTTTCATTGACACATTCCGCCATTGGCTCCTGAACTACATACGACCTGATTCCTGTAAAACCTGGGATATGTAGGTAGCTCAGAAGCAAGAGCGCGGTCGAAATTCTCGTACAATTGTCACTTCCGGTCAAAATTGGTCATCTTGTCTCTACCCGACAACTCTTTTATCCTCCTCAGGTAAAGATGGGCATCTGTTGATACCCAATTTTTTCCTATGCATCTTTATACCCAAAATATCTTTAAAATGGCTTGTGAATGCATATATAAGCATCCACAAGAGGTTTGGTATTTTTTTATAATTTTCCAAAGCATTTTAAAACCAATTTATGACTTATTTTATACTGTATGATCCAATATTTAGGGTTAAATCTTGTTATTTTAATAAAGAAATTATTTTATTCTCTTATTTACATAAAAATATAATTTATGTATTTTTATACGATTTTACAAAGCTATTAGGAATTTTTAAATTAAAGTTGCATTAAATTGTAATTTTAGCCTATTTTCTCAATTTAATAAGTATTTCAAGTGTAAAATCGTTCCTGATATTTTTATTTAATTTGTAAACCTATTTAATTTTCTCAGTAATTTTATTGTATTTTTAATAAATTTTTTACTTTTTTTATAAAATCAAATGTGGGAAAATTGGCTATTTATAATATAGCCCCTATTCTTTCAATTTTAACCCGTATTTCACATCCAATTCCAGCCCAATCTTAAACCCAATCCACCCAACCCAAATTAAATACCCTACCTAAACCAAACCCAAATCTAACCCGCCCGGTTTCCCCACTTCTAATCCTGGTTGTTGATCTGTGAGATCAACAGCCCATATTATTTCTTACCAAATTAAACGCCCAAATCCCCCTTAGCCCTAGTCACTTCTTTGATTCCGCCGCTTTCACTCCCAAAATGCTCTCTAGGTGCTCTGTGAACCCTAATCGCATCAGGCCTTCTTCGTCAGCTTTAATGGCCATTCTTGGCCGGAAACTCAGATGCTCGTAAATATATCACCTTTCCTGGCGTTTGGGTTCGAAGATTAGGGTTTTGTTTTGAGGGTAACTTGACCAGAGGTCTTTTAATGGTGGTTTCACGGTCGTGTCAGGCTTTTCTCCGGCAAGCTTTTGAAGTCCTAGGTCCTTATCAAGCTCCGATAAGCCGTCCAGGCTTTTCTCACCATTTATGAAAACCCTAATTGATTCGAGGTTCTTTATCCTGTTTCTTTGTATTATTTTATGATCTTCTCTGAGTTTTGTTTGTTTTCTAAGGTTTTTTAAGTATCTCTCATCTGTTTCTCCACCTAGTCGTGTTTTCAAAAAACTGTTCATCTTCTCAAGACTTAGGGTTTCCGTGATTTCTACTTGTTTCACTGTGATTGCTTCAATTATTTTACTTCGCCGTAATTCCTAAGTATTTATCTGTATTTTCTATGTATTCACCTCATTATTTTTTTCTAGGGTTTTAGAATAGTTTCTTTACTGTTCTTCCTTCATTAAGCTTCCATGAATGTTTGTGTTCTTTGGACTCTCTGAGTTTACTCTTTGTCTGATTCTCTATGCTTTCGTCTTTAGACTCGACTTGTGGAAGAAACCCTAGATTTTGGGGGTTTCACACCATTTGTGTGCGATTGTTTGCTGCCTGTTTGATTTCGAAACCCTAATTCTCTAAACTCTTTGATTCTTGCTAAGCTTTGCAAGACCTATGGATCTCATGAATGTGCTCTTCTACTCTGTTTATTTTTTTAGCCTCGCATGCTTAAATCTGTGCATCTCTTTATAGTCAGTCCATTCCTTTCAAATAACCCTAATTCATGGGGATTAGTTTTCTATGTAACCTTATTTTATTCTACCCTCATTTGATCTGGACCTATTCTTGACTTAGTTCATTATTAAGTATGAATCTTTGAATCCTGATTTACTAGGTGATAATTGATTTAGACTTTACCTTATTTACCTAACCGTGTAGTTTTAAATCTTCTCTCATGTATTTACCCTTGATTTCACCATGTGTTGTTGATTCTCTTTCCTTAAATACAACTCTGTCATCTCCTATTCAAATTCGAACTCCTTAATTAAAGGAGTTCCCATCTTCTAATTGATTCTAATTGGTACTGAATTATCTTGCTTTATTTGCTTTCCTGTTTTCAAACTATTAATACCCCCACCCTTTATTTAAAAAAAAGCACAACTTCAGTTCTCTCTGCTCTTGCTCACAAAAACTCTCTGCTTTTCTTTTCTTGCTACTTGCTCTCTCTGTTAAAGGCTAGCCGGCTGAAAGCCAAGGCTAGGTATAGAATTTCTCTTTGCTTTTGTCATTTGAGTGCAACTGGTTGGTTCTAATATCAATTACTAATTCTTCAACTACTTGTTTACTTTCACCTTGTCTTTGCCTGATATACTTATAGCTTAGTTTCAGCATGTAAATCCCTTTCCCTTTCCCTTTGATTGTTTCTTTCAGTAATTTACGTAAGTTCTAGCATGCTTAATTCCATCCCTTTATTCCCTTGTCTTGATTTGTTTAGTATTTCATGTATGTTTAGTATGTTTAAGTCCCTACCCCTTGTTCCCTTGTTCATGCTGTTGATTTAGTTATGTTAAACCCCCTATTTCCTTTTACCCCTCACTTGTTCGTGTTAAATTTTAGCATGTTAATACCTGAATTCCCTTTCCCCTCGGGTTCTTACATTCAATATGTTATTAAATCCAGCATACTGAATACTTTCCCTTGACTGTGCACTATTATGCTTTAATGTAATCTTGTGTGCTAATTGTTTATATGATTTTCGTGTTCCTTGTTTGTATGTGAGTTGTTCTGGACAAGGGTGGCACCCTATTGCCATCTCAAGTTTTGAATTAAGGCTGTCAATAGCCTTTTTCTCAAAGCAATCCCATCCACCATCCCCTCTCTTATGTGTTTGAGCTTGGACAAAGGCCTGTTGGTGTCTTAATCACCTTTCAGGTCCTTGTCTGACTTGTTTACAAGTCTGCTCCTATTTGTAACCTTTGTAAGGAGTTTGGGGTATGTCAGTCTCATTCAATAGGCTGGGTATGTCCACTTCATACATTGGTTTCCCTTTAATCCTCACTTTGCACTTATTCTTAGCCTTTTAAGTTCCTACCCCCCTTTGGTAAGCAATGCTTAGGGACCTTAAGAGTCTCCTCTGAACTTGGATGCATTAGGGTTGGTAATTCCACACTTGCACTATCCTAATTAGGGTGTAAGCAATACCTGGGTCTCTTTTGAAGGCCCTTGGAACTTTTAACACTATAAAAAGAGAAAAGCCTCGGATCTTGGGAGCTCAGATTTGGTAAAAGGCATATGTTGGACATTAAAGTTTCTTCGAGATTCCTCGGCCCTGTTATAGCAGCTGATGTACTTTTAAAATTTCACTTCTTTTAACGTCTTTACTTTTCTGCCTAGTTTTGTAGTAAGTTGTAATGTAAAAAAACTCGGGGGTATACTGAAAGGGATGTAGGGTGATTTACTTTCTCGCATGCATTAGAGATCATGCCTATAGGGTCACTTTACTTCATTGCATCGGTTTCCTACGTAGCTACCATGTCTATTATTGTATCGCTGTTGCATCAATATCACGTAGAAAACCTTCCTATAGGAGTTTATTTTTTCTATTGCATCCACATCATATAGAAAGCATGACAATAGGCTCATTTATCTTCATATCAATAGAAACTATGTCTTAGGACTTTTATCTTATCCATGTACTCTATTACCATGCCTACCTTTTACGTTGTTGCATCCATCATGTAGATACCATGTCCATAGGCTCCTTGTATTGCATCAACTTCATATAGAAACCATGCCATTTAGTTTGCATCTTATAATCTCACCTAAAAAGCATGCCTATAGGGACTATATAAACGCTAGGCAAAACAATAGGACGTCTAATTATGTAAAGGCTGTAATCAAAGGGTAATAAGCAGTTTTAAGTCCAGATCCGTTAATGTTTCCAACAACTCAGTTTTTTTAACTTATCTTAAGTCTAGTCACTTTCAAAATGGGCCCAGGTCTGCCCCTTTTGGTAAAATTCTGAGCCTACAAAGTTTCTTCTATATTGAACCTGCCACTGTTTTCATTAAGTTCATGTGTTTCAAAGTATTTCAAAACTTCTTACAACCTTTTACTTAACTTATACAATTGATTTACAGTCCTTTTCTCCAAAACTGTTCTGCAGTTTTAAAATTTTATCAGGCTTCCGTCTGAATCTCGTGCTTTGTTTTCTAAAACCTCACCGCAACTCTAAATATTTTAAACAGACTCCTGTCTACAACTAGCATCTTTTCCCTAAATTCTTACTGATTTTCTAAAGTCTATCGACTTCTAAAATGGGCCTAGGAGCTCGAAGCAGATTTTCTATCCAATCCTTATGCGCTAAACTAATCTGCCCGCTCGCCTAACCCCTTTTAAAGACCAAATCAGTAATTGAAGTCTTGTTAAACTATTTGCTGTATGTTACGGGGTTTACTTGAGCCTTTAGTGTTTATTTGCATCCCTCCTATTTGCTACTTGTTTTCATTGTCGCTCTTGCATTTTTACCTTTGAACACTCCATATATGTATCCTACTTCCTTTTCCCCCTTTAGGATTAGAAGTCCTAATACCCCGGGACTAACAGGTTTGGGCGGGTATTAGCATGCAATAAGTAAGCGATACCAACGTGCTTTAATAGCTTAACAGGGTGGGAATGGTAGAATATGGAGATGATGATGATGCGATAATATCATGAAGCGACCCCTCTTTGGGAATATGAGCTAGATATTGCATCAGATGATCCATATTATAGTTAACCTAGGACACTTCTTTCTCTTATGTGCCTTATTTGTTTTCCTAATGCTTTTCAAACTAATCCTCTCTCCTATTTCAGACTTATGTCCCTTTTTTAAGCATTCAAATTGTGTGAATATATGCACTTCACTTGTCTACTTGCTTCACCTTCTTTATAAAGTCACAATTAGACCGGCCTGGAACCACATTTGTGGATCTTGTGGGGTGCCTAACATCTTCCCCTCGAGATAATTTCAAGACCTTACCCAACTCTGGTTTCTCTATCAAAAACACTCTCTTAGAGTGTCCTAAGTCATTATAATCATTAGATGGCGACTCTTCCAATTTCGTAACCCAATTACCAAATGGGAAATAGAGTTGTTTTGCCCATAATGTGGTAAAACCCGATTTTTTCTTTGAAAAGGGGGCGTCGACACTCGTTGGTTCTAAATTGCACTACCCTACCATCTACTTCATTTGATAACTCTCGTAGTAGAATTTATTTATGTTTTATGGCACCAAAGAGGAAGTCTTGTCGCATTAAGGATGAGGAAATGTTCCTTTTGTAGGATAACAAGATATTTCCTAAACAATCATCTACCTTCTCCACTTATCCATGTGGCACTTTGAGGTCTTGTTTTATACCAACTCGCAACCTCGCCATTTTTGTTTTACCGATTTTCTAGGACTACTAGGGCTTGTCTCATGGGTTTAAGAAGTAATGACTTCCCTTTAAGCCCAGGTTAAAATTGCCCTTATTTAAAATCAAAGTGCATTCATCTTTCGAAAGTCTTAAATGGGTAGGATTGGATGGGTCACGCGGCCTTGTTCTTACTCGACTCCTAGAATAATTGAATATATCAAATTCATCTAAGGATTGTTTTGCTACCCTTGCTATTACACCTCCTTGGGAGGATAAGATTGTCATTTGTCTTCCTGCATGGAGCATCATGTTAAACACTAGAATGCCTCTAACCAGTACATGATTTCATCCCAACATTTAGATGTCCGAGCTATGTGGTTTTACTTGAGAAAAGGATGAGATTAGATGCCTCCATATATTTGGACATATCATGAGCATATCAATTTAAAAGACAAGTTTGTTCATATCTTTAGTTCCCTCATATATGATCAATTATCAGTAAGGTTTAAGCTATTCAAAGTATGATAAGCCCATAAGTGCTCAACTTTTTTAATCCTCATGGGATTATGTCATAGACTCCCCATGTCAATTAACGTTAAGAGTGTAATTCAATTTCATGTGTTTTGAAACCCATATAGCATTCAAAGTTCTATAATGTTCTCATTCTTGATACCTGAATTTTCCCTACACTCCAGGAGGCGACAGTGTCACATACTTGAATATTCTTCCTCAATGGCCCCTATTGCCAATATACTACTTACCCTTATGCCTCATTGCTCTCATAATTGATGTCGTCACAATGATTAACTAAATAAACATCATTGATAGAAATTTCATGTCTCTTAACATGTAACCTCATGAAATGCTCTGCTCAGCATATTAATTGATTCTTGAATAACTCCAGCTCAATTTTGAACTCTGTTGTTCCTTACTGCATTAGATCTATTGGGTATTGAAGGATCAAACATGTAAAAGAAGAAGTATCCCCATGTGACATGATATGTTCAATAGGTAATTTTATGGTTGGTTTATGATAACACATCTTAGAGTAATTATTGAAGGTCATCAAGGGTCTAGTGTGAGTGTTCACCTAAAGATTTAGAGTTTGAAGGGTGAGCAGGCTATTCCTAATATTTTCTCATGAAGACGTTATGTGAGTGATAGTGAAGGTAACATAAGTGTATTACACATTAGGTTGCAATAGGAGTATGATATTCCCCGTAACCGTTTCTCAAGTACTTTGTGTTTCCATATGTTATGTCTAAGAAGGTAATGAATTGGTTTGAATGAACTATATGATCATGGTAATATCCTATATAATGCACTACTAGCAATAATTATCGTGGCTTGACTTCATATGGATTGTTGATTGAAATGAAATTTTATTTTTGTTAACGAACACCTTTGTGATTACATTAATGGCTAGTAAGGAATACTATGAAAACATAATTGTTTGATTACGATGAAATGATATTCTTGATGATATGATGCTATCTGAGCAAATTGTGGGTTGATGTTGTTACCATGAATTGCAATATCCGGTGAAATGTATATTGTACAGTGGTAATTATTAAAGGTAAAGTCAATGGTTAGTTAACTCATGCAAGGTGTCTATCCGTCATCCTTGTTATGTTTGTTTGGGAGTTGACATTATTTCTAAGAATGTGTCATGACAAAGCTTGTAAGTCGATAATGTTATCTAGAAAGCTAAAAGTGTCGTGGAAGGAAAATATTTTCGCTTGATTGAATACCAGTTAGTTTTGACATGGAAGGTACCATATAGGTGTTTTGATCTAAAATTGTGCAGTCCATGTTTTGGTATCCTTATGATAATATTGTGTTTTGTAATAATGGGCTTAGGAGTGTGAATATATGCATTGTGGTGCTATGTATAGTTGTGGATGTGCTGTTGAGACGAATTTGGTGGTTCTCTGAACAGGTGGATAGGCCAAGTTACAAAGGAGACTCTGCCGAAATTTCTTAAAAATTTGGGAGTTAGTCAAGATTTGCGGACTTAAGGTAGGTTAGAGAAGAGATGTGTGATGTTAAAGCATTTGGGGAAGACTCCACTCCTCATTCGAGGACGAATGATCCTAAGGGGGGAGAATGTAAGGCCCCGAAAAATTTCGCTAAGTAATCTAGGATTTCGCGGTGCCACGTAGGCTAATTATTATATTTTATGTGCTATTATCATGGTGGACATCAATTAGACATGGTAAATATGAGTATAAGTCTTATGTTAAGGTCACCGCCATTTAGCATCGACCTAGCTCGACTCGCAATAGATCAGCGCTCCGACAATAGTCGAAGCTGCACCCCATTGGAGGATAACACTTAGACAACGTCCAGCAACACAACTAAATTTCTACAAGTACACAAGCATTCGCTCGGCAAAAACAAGGTTCCAGAAAAAAACAAAGAGATAAAAGGAGAGGAATAGCAGCAAAAGTATGATTTTCACTATCACCAAAAAATACATTTACATCTGACCTCACAAAGGGTCCCTATTAAATCCAAAAAACTAAACAAAGTATACACAAGCTGTAAGGAGCTTCGCCATCCTGGCTATTGCTCCCCATTTGCTCGCCATCTTGGCTGTCGCCCTCCACTTGTCTGCCATCCTGGCCATCGTCGCCCCCGGGACGATAAGCTTTGGTATTCCAAGAGTCGGACTCGAGCCAGTTGACGTGCTCGGAGGTATAGCCCTTATGATCACGGGAGTTAGAGCTGTACCCACAAATAGCGCGTGCGACACAAGCCGCATGCCGCTGACTTTGAACCTCCACCTCAGTAACGCGGCCCGCAACAAGATATATCTTGAGTATGTCCAGTACGGCCTCCTCATACACCCACATCTCGTGAGCATCACGACATTCGTCCCAAAGTCCAGATAAGGCAGCTAGCTTAAGAGAATCAATCTCCGCAGTCTTGGCCTCGAGTTCGGCGGTCAAGTCCGCAACTCATACAGGTCACGAACCTTCACCACTACCCTATGGCTGAGCTCCAATTCCTCTTTCCTTGACTTGAGTAGTGACGCCAACTCACTATTCCTAGTCATCACCATCATCTACCCCTCGTTTGCCGTCTCCAGCTCGGCCATTTTATGTTTTAACTGCTTCTTCGACTGCTCGAGACCGTCACGGAAGACCTGAAATTTGGGATCCTACTTGAGCAAATCAACCATCGACTGATGCTTGGCGTGACACTTCTTGTATTTTGTCGCCATTTGTTAAAAATGGTCGCTTTTTGTTGTGCATGACGCCTCCACTTTATCTCTAAGGTAATAGTCTAAAATAAGGGAGAGAAAAGAAAGAGACGAGTCAGTACCTATCAAAACTAGACTTATGACACGCAGGGAAAACAGAAAGTTACCTGTAAGGCCGCACCGACTACCCTCTGAGATAGCTCCCCGTCATTGACGCCTCTTAACACCTCAAGCTCGAGGGCCACACACAATAGGGTCATATCTGTTGCCGCCTGTTTGCTGTGTTGTAGTAAATTATAGCCCCTTGGAATCATAATACAGCGATTAGATCTACCTCTTGTCATCTCCACTTGGGCCGGAGCTCTCACTACCTCATCCATATCTTCATGGGCAGTCTCAGGGTTCTCTCCCTCAATATCGCTGCCTACTTCACCAGCAACAGATGTCGAACCACCCTCCGTGACTCGTGTTGGGCCAGCCTTTGCAACTACACTCAATTGAGGGGCCGACCTCCTAGTACGAATAGCATCAACCATGAAAACAGGCCCAGCCGCTAGGCAGGGCGTGCTAACTCTCTCATCATCAGTCACCACTGCCTTACCTGTTATCAACCTCTGCCTTTTTCTCTCTGGCGGCTCCTCGCCTTTAGAAGCCTCATCCACGAAGTGCAGAGACGGTACTGGAGAGGTCTCTTCACTTGTAGTTGCCGCCACAAACGCAACCTCCTGCAGAATAGAAACGAAAATGCCTTCGTGGACCGACTCACAAGCTAGGTCTCCACTATCGGAGTTGATATCCGACCTGGTTGAGGGTAAAACAGTTACAATTTGACCTATCAACGCAAGCAAGTCAATCGTTAAGTCAATATCTTCTTGGGGACGCTTTGACCTATCAACGCAAGCAAGTCAATCGTTAAGTCAGTCACTAAATCCTAAAGGGACTTTCAAACCAAAGACAAAAAAATTACCTGACGGTCTCGTAAGGACATATTATTGAAGAAAAGCAAAATAGGTACGACATTCCTCTGTGTATGGAAACAACGAAGCCACCCATTGCCTAATGGTGATGATAAATCGGGGTGGAGAAGCCCTCGCTACAAAGAAAAATCACAGTGGTCAAATAGTCAAGGCTGTCGAGGCCACATACAAACGAGAAATTTGACAAATGAAGGTACTTACGTTCTGAATTCCATCTCTCTCGAAATCCGTTAGGGTCGTATACCCTGTGCTCCATTCTGATGAAAAAGTATCTTCGCCAAAAGCCACGGCTGGCCGTGTCATCAGTCTTTACCACCAACCCTTTCGAGCCATGACTCTTCAAGTGCACCATGGTACCTCTCAGGTAACTAGTGTTAAACAAATGTAAAAGGTGATGAACGGTGACTTCACACCCGTCTGGTTTCACGTACGTCATCAAAATCCTACATACCTTCAAGGTATAGGGAGTGAGCTGGGCTGAGAACACGTTGTAGAACCGGCAAAACCCCTCCACCAAGGGGTAGACGGGGAGACGGTAACCAATCAAGAATTGGTACTTGTAATACATGAAGTATCCCAGCCTGTGGACATTTGCATAGTCCGTTCCCGTTGGAACAATTTCTAAATGAGCTGGTATGTTATGCGTCGCACGAAAGTCATTTAAGTGACTTTGCTTCAGTTCATTATGTTCTAGGGAAGAGAGGGGCATGTCTTTTTAAGGTCACCCCATACAAGAAGCTCTTTTGGCAACACATTATCTGCAGTAAGAGGAACAAGAGCCTTTTACGTTTCCTCCTCTTCGCCGCCGTAGGAAGGTAGTACCCTAGGTGGGGCGGTGTCTTTAGCCTTTTTTTCTTGGCAACACTTCACTATAATTCCAATTCAAGAAATAGAGAAGCCTCAAACCAAAGACGGTTATTTGGGAAGAAAACGAAGAAAGAAGTTGGAAAACGTTTGCAAAAGAGCGAAAAGATAAGCTAGGTTAAACGCTTCCCCTATTTATAGGGTCGGGTTGCATAGAAATTGAAGGGGCACAATTCGAAATGGGCGCGAAAAACTGAGCGCCACATCATCCTCTAAACCGTCTCGGGAACTGGTGTAATAATGACGCATACGGGTGATGACATCACTCTAAAGTGAAAGTCAGGCGTCAGCATCCCAACAATCTCATATGTATTATCTCATTCACAATTACCACCGTAGAGTAAGGTAAAATTCCCACAAAACAAGGTATGCAGTTCCGTCCCCTGGTAAGGCCTCCCAATGCGTCACACAACGGACGGAGGGACTATCTGTATGAACTTGACCCTCGACGTCTCTGCATCAATAGGTACAACTAGTGGACGTACGACCGAGTTAGATTTGAGGAAAAGAACGACTCCTTTTAGATTCAGTGTCCCCACTAAGGGGATATCACCTACTATTGTACTATTTTTATTATTTCGAGGAGGGTCTCCTCGTGATGACCTGGCCGGTCGTCTTTAGAATTTATGCCCCGGTCCCCCATTAACTGTTTCCCCTAGTCCCTAAATGAGAGCTTAAGTGTTGGAAAATGATCCGTAATCAGAACAGTGTCAAGACAACCTCGGAATGAAAAACCGATGGTTCCATTAGCTCCGTTAGGTGATTTACGGGTCGGGGGCGTGTTTGGAATGTATTTTGGATGTCCGTAGTTCATTTAGGCTAGAAATTTCGAAAGTTAGAATTTTGAAGTTTCCGGTCCGATAGTGAATTTTTGATCCGAGGGTTGGAATGGCATTCCGAAAGTTTTTGTAGCATCGTCGTGTCATTTGGGATGTGCATGCAAAATTTCAGGTCAATCGGACGTGTTTTGGTTAGGTTTTGAATTGAAAGCGAGTTTGGTTAAGTTTTGAAGTAATTAAGTTCAAATAATTTATTAATTCATGTTTCCGGCATTGTTTTAGGTGGTATAAGGATTGGTACAAGTTTTAATAGTGTTATGGGATATGTCCGTAGGTTTGGTTGAGGCCCTGGGACCTCGGTTGTGTTTCAGATGCTAAATGGAGAATTTTTGGAGTTGAAACATTACAGAATTCTTCAGTTGACGCAGGCCTTATTTTCCTTCTTCGCGATCACGACCCATTTGACACGATCGCATAGGCCAATCTTGTTGGGTCCCAAATTGCTTAATCGTGATCACAGGGATTGGTTCGCGATCATGTAACTGTACCTCTCCCCTCTTCGCCTTCGCGTTCCTTCTTACGCGATCACGTAAGGCCATTTCATCCTCGTCCGCAATTGCATGCTCTTTTCCGCGATCGCGTAGGGCTTTTTCCCGGAAGCCTCTATTTTAATCTTCGCGATCGCGTCCCTCTTTCTGGGATCGCGATTCACTAAATACCTGGGCAGATTTTAATATTTAAAAAATGAGGTTTCTTCCATTATCATCAAACTCAAGCTAGAGAGCTCCGTGTTGGGAGATTTTTCAAGAGATTTTCAGAGGAAAACATTGGGTAACGATTCCTTACTCCATTTTGATTATTACCCGCTAATCTAATATCAAATTCAAGCTTTAATTTGGGATTTTGAATGAAAATTGGGGTAAAGTTCTTAGACCTAACTTTGATGATTTAAAATTGTATTTGACCTCCGATTTGGGACATTTTACATGGTTAGACTCGTGAGAGTACGAGGTTTCTGAAAATGTAAAAATTATTCGATTCAGATAAATTGGCCTGAGGGGTATTTTGGTCATTTCACCTATTTCGCGCCTTAGATTAATTTTATCAGTGCAAGTAGTTACTTGCGATGTTATTTACAATATGTAATTGGTTTGAATAGAGGGGTTGCTCTGATGGTAAGCAACCCCCACTTCCAACCGAGAGGTTGTGAGTTCGAGCCTCCCCAAGAGCAAGGTGGGAAGTTCTTGGAGGGAAGGATGTCGGGGGTCTATTTGGAAACAGCCTCTCTACCCCAGGGTAGGGGTAAGGTCTGCGTACATACTACCCTCCCCAAACCCCACTCAGTGAGATTATATTGGGTTATTGTTGTTGTTGTTGTTGTTGTTGTTGTTGTTGTTGTAATTGGTTTGGATAGATTTGGGACACTCGGAGTCGGATACTCGTGGCAAGGGCATTGTTTCTCACGGTTTTGTTACAATTCGAGGTAAGTGTCTTGTCTAACCTTGTTTGGGGGACCTCTCCCCTTAGGATATCTTTGTCATTGATTAAAAGCCTTGTGGGCGAGGCGACGGGCGTGTAGTTGTGCTAGTTGTTGGAAATTCACCTTACTTGGCTTATTTAGACTGTGTTTTCTTACCATATTTAATTGTTAAAAATGACACTTCACTTGTTTTAAATTAGGGAAAGCATGTTAGTAACTTATTTTCTCTATTTGACTAAATTTAAATATTTGTTTTTCCTTGGAAAGCACGCTAGTGATTTATTTGCTCTATTTGACTGAATTGCCATATTTGTCTTTCTTGTGAAGCATGTTAGATTATTGACTTTACTTGTTGTTAGCATTTGGCTTCCTTTTCGTTATATATTGATTTGTTGTGGTGTATTTACTTTTGGGGCTATGGGTTCCATTTCACGGAATATCCTCTGATATTGACATGACGGATTGCGCGTTCAATACCCGGGAGATCCTCTTATATTGACACGACGGACTACGAGTTCAATTCCCGGAGATCCACTGATATTGACAAGATGGACGACAGGTTCAATTCTCGGGAGATCCTCTGATTTTAAGATGCCGGACTGCGGGTTCAATTCCCGGAGATCCTCAGTTATTGGTATGAAGGACTACGGGTTCAATTCCCGGAGATCCTCTGTTATTGGTATGACGGACTACGGGTTCAATTCCCGGAGATCCTATGTTAGTGATATGATGGACTACAGGTTTGATTCTCGGGAGATCCTCCGATGTTGGTATAAATGGACTGCCGGTTAAATTCCCAGAGCTCCATGTGGAAATCCTGACTTTTGAGTGTTTTGCCTTGTGTTCGTAGTATGTACTTGTAGCTGTTCTGTTTTAATTACTGCCTTGTTAGACATTCAGGATTTACTTCATTATCTACTATTTATTTATTCTTACGTTATTTCTTATGTTCGTCTCGGTAGGGCCTCCACCTTCCTCGTCACTACTCCATCGAGGTAAGTCTTGGCACTTACTGAGTACCGCTGTGGTTTACTCATGCTACTCTTCTTAATACTGTTGTTGTGAAGATCCAGGTACTTCTGGTCGGGCGCGCTATTTGTGGTCTTGCAGCTGCACTTGGAGATTTGAGGTATGCATCTGCCACGTCCGCAGAGCCGAAGAGTCTCCTTCTATTCTACCTTTAGCTAGTAGTTTTGTTCATGTACTCACTTGTTTTAGACACTCCTGGATGTTAGAGCCGTATGTTATATTTTACTATTAGCCTGTGTTGCCCGTGGGTTTTCGGGTCTTGGAGCTTTAACATTATTTTCAGTCGACATGTATGTGCAGGCGGTCTTCAATACATTATCTTATGCTATTTATATTATCATTTTTTTCATATGAATTGTTGAATTTCCGCGATGTGTCAGGCTTACCTAATCGCGAAGACTTGGTGCCGTCATAACATGTTCACGATTGGTGAACTAGGGTCGTGACAAGGTGGTATCATAGCTCTAGGTATATAGGAGTCACAGGACATAGGCCAACCGGCTGATTTAGAGTCTCGCTGATCGATACAGAGACGTATGTACTTATCTACGGGAGGCTATGTAGCTGTTTAGGAGGAATCTTCACTTCATTTGAATTCCTGTCGTTCTATGTTTTTGACCTCGATTCTAAACTTATGTCTTCTAGTCTCTCACAGATGGTGAGGACACACATGACCCGGGACGATCAGGCACCCGTACCCCCTCCTTCAATATTTAGGGGCAGGGGCAGGGGCAGGGGTCGTGGACGTGGATGGGGTGCAGCCAGAGCACCTGCGCGAGCATTTGAGGTGCCACCAGCGGACCCAGTCAGGACTCAGGCACCATAGATGCCCACAACAACCACTACTCCAGCTGTTCAGGAGGCATTGGCGTAGTTTATGAGCATGTATACCACCCTGTCACAGGCAGGGTTGTTTCCACCTCCTGCAGCTACGTCCCAGGCCGAGGAAGGGGCCCAAATTACTGTAGCTTGCACTCTAGAGAAGAGGGTGCACATGGGGCGTGTTCCAGATACTATTCTTATCCAGCCAATAGTGACAGTTCAGCCCGAGGATGGGGCACATGCTTCGGAGGATGAGCAGCGTAGATTGGAGTGGTTCAAGAAGTATGACCCTCCCATTTTAGCGGACAAGCTACAGACGATGCTTTGGGGTTTTTTTGGAGG
The DNA here is from genome assembly GCA_034376525.1 of Nicotiana benthamiana. NCBI lineage: Eukaryota > Viridiplantae > Streptophyta > Magnoliopsida > Solanales > Solanaceae > Nicotiana > Nicotiana benthamiana. The sequence goes on along the minus strand of CM067323.1, from coordinate 93,747,158 downwards.
ATTGTCACTGCATTTTTCTCTCCATGAGTATTATTGCTTCGAGTCGGGTTTCCTTTGCAGCTTTCCAGCTTTGGGGAGCCGCCTATGACTGGTGACGTACGTTTTAGCTAGATAGTCTGGACGAGGCTGCCTCCCGGACTTGGACTCTATTTTCAGATATGTTTAAGAGGAAGTTTGTTCCCAGAGCCTCTGAGATGCATGGAATGTGGAGTTTGAGCACTTGTGCCAGGTTCCCATGACTGTCTCTGAGTATGCCATCTGTTATACTAGGTTGGCCAGACATGCGCCATCTTTGGTGGCTACTGTTCGTGAGAGGGTTCGCATGTTTATAGGGTCTTATTCCTTCCATCAGGTTTGGCATGGCGCGAGAGTTGGAGATGGATATACCGTATCGGCAGGTGGTGAGTATAACTACGAGGATAGAGGGTATGCATGCCAGAGAGCGGGAGGAGAGGGAGGCCAAGAGGTGTTGAAAGTCTGGTCATTTCTCTGGTACCCGTACTTCAGGAGCAGATATCATGGTAGGGGATATACGGGTCTCCCAGTTCACTCAGCTCTTCCTTCATCTTGCAGTACTCCAGCTCCTCCCAGATTTCAAGAGCCTTATTATGCACCTTCAATTTCTAGCACACCTCATGTGTAGGGTACCTCCAGACGTCAGTCTAGCAGGGGTGGGTCCAGTCAATCACAACCACCGAGTCCTCCCAGAGCTTGTTATGAGTGTGGGGATACCCGCCACTTTGTTAGAGAGTGCCCTAGACGTGGTAGGGGTGTGCCTTATTAAACTCCACAGCCGCAGCATGCTCCACAGGGTCAGCACGCCATTGTTCCAGATCCAGCTGCCGCCCCACCTGCCCAGCCAGCCAGGGGCAGGGATCGGGAGGATAGAGGTCTCCCTAGAGGTAGGGGCCGAGTGAGATTTTATGCCATTCCTGATCGTGTCGAGGCTTTCGCCTCCGATTCTGTTATCACATGTATTATTTTGGTTAGTCACAAAAAGGCATCGGTTCTATTCGATCCAGGATCTACTTATTCTTATGTGTCATCTTATTTTGCTCCGCATGTGGGTACAGTCCGAGAGACCTTGACCTCTCCTGTTTATGTTTATACTCCCGTAGGAGTTTCCCTTGTTATGGACCACGTATATCGGTCGTGTTTGGTTACGATTAGTGGTTTTTAGACCAGGGTAGATCTTTTATTACTTGATATAGTTGATTTTGATATTATCTTGGGCATGGACTGGTTGTCGCCCCATTATGCTATTCTATTCGTCATGCTAAGACCGTGACGCTGGCTATGCCAGGTATTCCTCGTATTGAGTGTAGTGGTACTTTTGATCATACTCCCAGTAGAGTTATATCCTTTCTTAAAGCTCATCGTATGGTTGAGATGGGGTGCACCGCGTATTTAGCCCATGTGAGAGATATCAGTACTGATACCCCTTCTGTTAACTTTATTCCAGTAGTATGGGATTTCCCCGATGTGTTCCCAGCTGATCTTATGGGCATGCCGCCTGATCGGGACATCGATTTTGGTATTGATTTGTTTTCGGGCACTTAGCCCATATCTATTCCTCCTTACCGTATGGCTCCTCCTGAGTTGAAGGAGTTGAAGGATCAGTTACAGGAATTGCTTTATAAGGGTTTTATTCAACCCATTGTTTCACCATGGGGTGCTCCTATCTTCTTTATGAAGAAACATGATGGTTCAATGCGCATGTGTATCGATTATCTTCAGTTGAACAAAGTTACAGTGAAGAACCAATATCCTTTGCCTCGTATTGTTGATCTATTTGATGAGCTTCAAGCCGCACGGGTGTTTTCTAAGATTGATTTGCGCTCTGGTTATCACCAGCTAAAGATTCAAGAACCGGATATCCCGAAGACTGCTTTTAGGACTCGATGTGGTCATTACGAGTTCCTTGTCATGTCATTTGGGTTGACCAACGCCCCAGCAGCTTTCATGCATTTGATGAACAGTGTATTCAGGCCCTATCTGGACTCATTTGTCATTGTTTTCATAGATGATATTCTTGTGTACTCCCGGAGCTGGGAAGATCATGAGAAGCACCTGAGGACAGTGCTTCAGACTCTTAGGGAAAATAAATTATGCAAAGTATTCAAAATGTGAGTTTGGTTGAGTTCTGTGGCATTCCTAGGCCACGTGGTATTGAGCGAGGGCATTCAAGTAGATCCGAATAAGGTGGAGGCCATGCAGAGTTGGCCCAGGCCCTCCTCAGCTACAGAGATCCGCAGTTTCCTTATCCTGGCAGGGTATTACCATCGTTATGTGGAGGGGGTTCTCGTCGATTGCAGCCCTTATGACTAGGTTGACGCAGAAGGGTGCTCCTTTTTAGTGGTTAGACGAGTGTGAGGCGAGCTTCAAAAATCTTAAGACCGCGTTGACTTCAGCCCTTATTCTGATTTTCCTACGGGTTCGGGGTCCTATACAGTATATTGTGATGCCTCACGAGTTGGACTTGGAGCAGTATTGATGTAGGACGGTAGGGTGATTGCTTACACATCCAGACAATTGAAGGTGCATGAAAAAAACTATCCTGTCCATGACCTTGAGTTAGCTGCTATTGTTCACGCCTTGAAGATCTGGCGTCATTATTTGTACGGCATGCCTTGTGATATTTACACGGATCATCAAAGTTTACAACACGTGTTCAATTAAAAGGATCTGAACTTGCGCTAGAGGAGATGGTTGGAGCTACCGAAGGACTATGATATTACTATTCTTTATCAACCGGGCAAGGCCAATGTGGTAGCCGATGCCTTGAGTCTTCGGGCGGAGAGCTTGGGGAGTTTGGAATAATTACCAGCTTCAGAGAGACCTATGGCGATGGATGTCCAAGCCTTGGCCAGTCTTTTCATGAGATTGGACCTTTTGGTGCCCATTCGGGTTCCAGCCTGTGTGGTTTCTCGATCTTCATTCTTTGATCGTATCAAAGAGCGGCAGTGTGATGACCCTTATTTGCTTGTCCTCAGGGACACAGTTCAGCATGGCGATGCTAAGGATGTGACTATTAGAGATGACGGGGTGTTGAGGATGCAGAGGGGATCTGTGTACCCGATGTTGATGATATTCGGGAGTTGATATTGACTGAGGCCCATAGCTCGTGGTACTCCATCCACCCGGGTGCCGTGAAGATGTATCAGGATCTGAGGCAACATTATTGGTAGAGGCGGATGAAGAAGGACATAGTAGAGTTTATAGCTAGATGTCTCAACTGTCAGCAGGTGAAGGCTGAGCATCAGAGAGCGGGAGGGTTACTCCAGCAGATGGATATTCCGGAGTGGAAATAGGAGAATATCACTATGGATTTTGTGACTGGTCTCCCTTTGACGGCGAGGAAATTTGATTCTATTTGGGTTGTTGTGGATCGGTTGACCAAGTCTGCTCATTTCTTTCCATTGTGCATTTATTACTTAGTGGAGAAGTTAGCAGGGATTTATATCAGGGAGATTGTCCGTCTGCATGGCATTCCAGTTTCTATCATATCAGACAGAGGTTCAGTGTTTACATCACGGTTCTGTAGAGACGTCCAGCATGAGTTGGGTACCCGGGTGACCATGAGTACACCTTTTCACCCTCAGACGGATGGACAGTTCGAGCGCACTATTCGGATTCATAAGGATATGCTCCGTGCGTGCACGGTTGAGTTTAGAGGGTCTTGGGACCAGTTCTTGCCACTTGCTGAGTTTGCATACAACAACAGTTATCAGTCCAGTATATAAATGGCGCCTTATGAGGCCTTATATGGTAGGACATGCAGGTCCCCGCTGGGTTGGTTCGAGCCGGGCGAGGCCAGGTTATTGGTCACAGATTTGGTTCAGGATGCGGTTGGGAAGGTTAAGGTGATTCACGACGGACTCCGTGCGGCCCAGTCCAGACAGAAGAGTTATTCAAACCGGAAGGTTCATGATGTTTCCTTCATGGTTGGTGAGCGGGTTTTGCTTCGGGTCTCGCCTATGAGAGGAGCCATGAGGTTTGGAAAGAAAGGAAAGTTGAGCCCGAGGTTTATTGGTCCATTTGAGATTTTGAAGTAGGTTGGGAAGGTTGCTTATGAGCTTGCTTTACCTCCTAGTTTGGCCAGGGTTCATCCAGTATTTCATGTTTCGATGTTTCGGAGGTATCATGGTGACCCGTCTCACATGTTGGAGTTCACTTCAGTCCAGTTGGACAATGATTTGCCTATGTTGAGGACCCAGTGGAAATACTATACAGGCAGGTCCGAAGGTTCAGGTCAAAGGATATAGCATCAGCAAAGGTTCAGTGGCGGGGTCAGTTGGCCAAGGAGGTGACTTGGGAGATCGAGCGGGATATGGGCAGCCGATACCCTTATCTTTTTGCTACTTCAGGTATGTTCTCTATGTTTTTTCGAGAACGAACGAATGTTTAAGTGTAGGAGGATGTGACGACCCGGCCGGTCGTCTTTGGAATTTATGCCCCGTTCCCCCATTAACTGTTTCTCCTAAGTTCATTTCTGCTATTTTGGATTTGCCGGAATGTTTGGCAATAGAATTCAGAGTGTTTTGGGACACTTAGTCCCTAAATGAGAGCTAGTGTTGGAAAATGGTCCATAATCTGAATAGTGTCAAGACGAACTCGAAATGGAAAACTGATGGTTGTGTTAGCTCCGCTAGGTGATTTTGGGGTTGGGAGCGTGTTCGGAATGTATGTTGAATGTCTGCAGCTCATTTAGCCTGGAAATGCCGAAGTTAAAATTTTGAAGTTTCCGGTCCGATAGTAAATTTTGATCCGAAGGTCGGAATGGGATCCGGAAGTTTCTGTAGCACCGTAGTGTCATTTGGAACGTGCGTGCGAAATTTGAGGTCAATCGGACGTGTTTTAGTTAGGTTTTGAATTGAAAGCGAGTTTAGTTAAGTTTTGAAGTTTTTAAGTTCAAATCATTGATTAATCCGAGTTTTCGGAGTTGTCTTAGGTGGTTTAAGGATTGGTAAAAGTTTGAATGGTGTTATGGGATATGTTTGTAGGTTTGGTTGAGGCCCCGAGGACCTCGGGTGTGTTTCAGATGCTCAACGGAGCATTTTTGGAGTTGAATACATTGCAAAATTCTTCAGCTGTTGCATGCCTATTTTTCCTTCTTCACGATCGCGTCCCAAATCATGCGATCGCATAGGCCAATCTGGTAGGGTCCCAAATTCCTTAATCGCGATCGCAGGGATTGGTTCGCGATCACGTAACTCTACCTCTCCCTTCTTCGCGTTCGCGTTCCTTCTTACGCGATCGCGTAAGGCCATTTCATCCTCGTTCGCGATCGCATGCTCTTTTCCGCGATAGCGTAGGGCTTTTTCTTGGAAGCTTCTATTTTACGCTTTGCGATCGCGTCCCTCTCTTCGCGATCGCGATTCACTAAATACCTGGGAAGACTTTAATATTTCAAAAATGAGGTTTCTTCCATTTTCATTAAACTCAAGCTAGAGAGCTCGGTGTTGGGAGATGCTTCGAGTGATTTTCAGAGACAAACATTGAGTAACGATTCCTTACTCCATTATGATTAATCTAATCTCGAATTCAAGCTTTAATTTCGAATTTTTAGTGAAAATAGAGTAAAGTTCGCAGACCTAACTATGATTACTTGAAGGGGTATTTGACCTCCGATTTGGGAAATGTTTGTATGGTTAGACTCGTGAGAATACGAGGGTTCTAAAAATTTAAAAATTATTCATATCCGAGACGTTGGCCGGAGGGGCATTTTGGTCATTTCACTTATTTTCGTGCCTTAGATTTATTTTAATAGTGCAATTAGTTACTTGCGATGTTAATTACAATATATAATTGGTTTGAATAGATTTGGGACACTCGGAGTCAGATACTCATGGCAAGGGCATTGTTTCTCACGGTTTTGTAACAATTCGAGGTAAGTGTCTTGTCTAACCTTGTTTGGGGGACCTCTCCCTTAGGATATCTTTGTCATTGTTTAAAAGTTTTGTGGGCGAGGCGACGGGCATGTAGTTGTGCTAGTTGTTGGAAATTCACCTTACTTGGCTTATTTAGACTGTGTTTTCTTCCCACATTTAATTGTTAAAAATGACACTTCACTTGTTTTAACTTAGGAAAAGTATGTTAGTAACTTATTTGCTCTATTTGACTAAATTGAAATATTTGTTTTTCCTTGGAAAGCATGCTAGTGATTTATTTTATCTATTTGACTAAATTGCCATAGTTGTCTTTCTTGTGAAGCATGTTAGATTTTCGACTTTACTTGTTATTCACATTTGGCTTCCTTTTCGTTAAATATTGATTTGTTGTGGTGTATTTACTTTTGGTACGGGTTCAATTCACGGGAGATCCTCTGAATTTGAAATGACGGACTACGGGTTCAACTCCCGGGAGATCCTCTGAGGTTGACATGACGGACTACGGGTTCAATTCCCAGAAGATCCTCTGATATTGACATGATGGACGACATGTTCGATTCCTGGGAGATCCTTTGATATTGATATGACGGACTGCGGGTTCGATTCCCAGAGATCCTTTGTTATTAGTATGAAGGACTGCAGGTTTGATTCCCGGAGATCCTCTGTTATTGGTATGACGGACTGCGGGTTTAATTCCCGGAGATCCTCTGTTAGTGATATGATGGACTACGGGTTTGATTTTCGGGAGATCCTCCGATGTTGGTATAAATGGACTGCGGGTTCAATTCCCGGAGCTCCATGTGAAAATCCTGACTTTTGAGTGTTTTGCTTTGTGTTCGTAGTCTGTTCTTGCAATCGTTCTGTTTTTATTACTGTTTTGTTTGATATTCGAGATTTACTTCATTATCTACTGTTTATTTATTCTTACATTATTTCTTATGTTCGTCTCAGTAGGGCCTCGACCTTCCTCGTCACTACTCCATCGAAGTTAGGCTTGGCTGTTACTGAGTATCGCTATGGTGTACTCATGCTACTCTTTCTACACACTTTTGTTGTGCAGATCCAGGTACTTCGGGTCGGGCGCGGTATTAGTGGTCTCGCAGCTGCACTTGGAGATTCGAGGTTTGCATCTGCCACGTCCGCAGAGCCGAATAGTCTCCTTCTATTCTACCTTTAGCTAGTAGTTTTGTTCATGTACTCACTTGTTGTAGACACTCCTGGATGTTAGAGGCGTGTGTTATATTTTACTCTTAGCCTGTGTTGCCCGTGGGTTTCCGGATCTTGGAGGTTTAACATTATTTTGAGTCGACATGTATGTGCCAGGCGGTGCTCTATACATTATCTTATGTTATTTATATTTTATTTATCGTTTTTTTCGTAAGGATTGTTGAATTTTCGCGATGTGTCAGACTTACCTGTCGCAAAGACTGGGTGCCGTCATGACAGGTTCACAATTGGTAAACTAGGGTCGTGACAATCCTACTATATAAAGGAGACCTTAACGTTGTAAAATGCATCATGGTTCTCTAATAATACAACTCTCTATCTCTCTCTTTATCTCTCCCTCTGTTTCTTTATCTCTAAGCAAATGTTCTTCAAATATCTTTAGATCTACTAAGATCGATATTATTTCTATCTCTAGGTCATATTATATCTGATTACGATTTAACCTTATTTATTTATCTTGATTTTTTTTTGCTTGCAAAGTATATTGATAACTTTTGAGCCGAACAAATGACACATGCAACATGTTGAAATGGATATATATATATATATATATATATATATATATATATATATATAGGCAGCGTATGTATACAGAGTTATACTAGTGAGGAGAAACGAACGAATCCACGTAGGATTGGAGCTATTCATAAAAGAGAGCCATGCATTGTGGAAAACAAGATTAATTTGGTAGGACTTTGGAATTTTCCCAGTGGCATGCACCCTTAAAAGAAATATTATTTCAATCTATATGAGGATGGTTCTTTTTGAACAGTGAATATATGAAAATCCACGCAAGCCTAATCAACTCGGCGACTAGCAAAACATTTCTTTATAAAGTGAAAAAGCTAAGGGAGCTATTTCTAATCTGAAGTCGAAGTTTTTTTCGTCCTCTTTATTCTCAAAGGTCCTAGTCATTTGTACAGAAAGGAAGGAAATGATCATTATTGACCCATATGGATCACGTCCTAGAGGAGGTCTAGTAACTCCATCTCGTTTATTTTCTATTCCACTAAAATATATGTACGTGTGTGTCCATTGGTTTTCCATAGAGATGCTGATTTGGTTGACATGATTATCACTAAATTAGAACAGATCAAGTAGATCTATACATTCACAATATAAGAGAATTGTTCGTCAAAATCACCTTAATTATGAAGATAACGATTCTCATGTTCTTATAGCTTCATCACTTACCCAACCTTCACCCAAAAAAATGTATTCCAAAAAGGTATTACTGAAAGCAAGGAGTTTTCATTTGAAAATATAGATGTTCTTTCTAAAATGACAAAACAATAAGCGACCACGTGCTTACAAACCAACAAATTCTAATCATAACCAAAGTCTAGTGTGTCTAGCCACTGTATCTTTCTCCTTTGAATTTATCCTTGAGATGTCATTGCCACAATCTTCAACATTATCTTAGTCTCCCATTATATACACGAAAAGAGTTTAATTAGTTCTGTCTGTGTTACCTAAATAATCCAGAATAAAATCACTCTAACTCTAAAAGGGATGAGACCTCCACCTTTTTTCCTATAACATTTATTATTAAACAAAAAAGATTACGAAAAGTACTGGTGAACTAGGGCAATAACTCTTGGGGAAAAAACTAGGCCAATGTCTCTATGTATCAAGTTTGAGAGAAGAGCGTGTCCACAATTGTCTTTGTGATTTGTGATTTTTGTGAAGAAAACCACATGAGTTTGAGCATGTTGAAAGTATCCATAAAAAGTAGACCTGTCTAACGGGCCGTTTGACCCGGGACCGGACCGGACCGGCCCGGTATAAACCAGGACCGGACCGGCCCGGTTCTTAAGGGGTGGGCTGGGCTGGGTTGGGGGGGATGGGTTAGAACGGTTAGGATTTTAGAAGTAGGATCCGGGATCGGACCGGCCCGGTAAGCCAAACAGTGCTTGAACCGGTCGACCCGGACCGGGACCGTTGGCAACGATCCAGAACCGTTGGCCAACGGGAGTATTTTCAGAAATGGCCACTTTTTTGTTTTTATTTTGTATTTATTAAATTATATTATTAACCCTTCTTAAAATCTATAAATACCCTCCCCTCTTCTTCATTTCCTCACTCAAAATTATCAATCTCTCTCTATATTCTCAAATTATCAATCACTCTATTCTCTTCAATTTTCAAGAATTCATATTCTAATTTTATAATGTTATTGTCTTTGTTTTCCCGAATTTAATTTATCGTAATTTCTCATTCGGAAATCGGAATTCTAAGCTTGAAGTTCAAGTGTTCAACATTGAAATACTTGCTTGACGTTTGTTCGTGGTAACACCAGATTTGCGTAATCAAGTGCTCAATTTATTGTCGAATTCGGTGCACTCTTTCCAACTCTTTCTCTTATTTAATATTTTAATTGCATATTTAATTTAAGCTTATATTTTTATTTTTACAATATGTTTAATAAATGCTAGTCCTGTAGCTTTTGGTAGTAATTGTTGGAAACACGTTTCAAATGCAATATACTAAACGTGTGTTCTTTTGTAGGTTTTGATGAATGTCAAACAAAGCAAAAAGCGATATATAGCAGTACTCAAGGACAAGCACAAAATGGATGCATTACAAGAAGCTCAAGACAAAGTTTAGAAATGTTATAATTGAGTCAATATTAATTGTGATCTTGATTCCTCAACTTGGCTCATAACATGGCTTCTCTACTAAAATTATTTTTCCAAAATCATGCATATTTAAATTAAGTGTCAAATGATTTTAAACTATGCATATTTACATTTGTTAAAATGTTTTCCAAGCATGCCTCAAAAATCTGGGCTAAGATAATCGATTATGTACTTATGATAATCGAGTATCTCTAAGCCAAGACTGCATGACAATCGATTGTGAATTAATGATAATCGATTGTGAGTAAGTCAGTTAACATCAGGTTTTTGCAAACTGCATAACAATCGATTGTGTACTTATGATAATCGATTGTTAACTGAGGCAAAGTTTTCAAAACTCATAAAAATCGATTATGAACTAATGGTAATCGATTAGAATGAGAAAAATGTCTCCCAGTGATTTTAAATAAGATGATAATCGATTGTGGCTTTTGATAATCGATTATATATGAGACAGAGAGTTTTGAAATTAATTAATAATCGATTATTCCATTTGATAATCGATTGTTGAAGCTGACCGTTGTCATATATTTTCAATTACCTTCAGGTAATCGATTGTTGATATTTAACAATCGATGTTTTGCTTAAAATCTGGAAAAGATTTTCTGAACGTTGTTAAAATAATCGATTGTTGATTTCCGGACAATCGATGTTTTATGCCAAAAATTGGAAAGGATTTCTTAACGTTATAAATAATCGATTATTGATTTGAAGTAATCGATTGTTGACGTAAAATCTGGGATTGAATTTTTAATCTGATAGGCAAACAATCGATTGTTTAGTCTTGACAATCGATTGTCACTGAGTAATTTCAGCAATCCTTAATTGGCAATTAGACAACGGTAAGACTGAGTTTTTCACCTATAAATACAGCTTCAACTCAGTGTTTTCATAACAACAACATATACACTTTGAGTATTTTCATTGCTAAAAGCTTTCTTACATTGATCATCATTTTCCATTCATCCATAAAGCTTTTTGAAGAGCCATTCTATTGAGCTAAGTTGTTGTGATCTTGAGCGTACTATTTCTACTCATATCTACTCATTAAGGAGTGCTTTGTAAAGTGAGTGTGTTTTGTGTTTGTAAGAGAATTGCGATTCTCGTTTGTTGAGGAACTTGTGATTCCTCGGTTGAAGTCTTTGGGATTGTTATCCCCGAGCAGTTGAAGTCTTTGGGATTGTTATCCCCGAGCAGTTGAAGTCTTTGGGATTGTTATCCCCGAGCAATTGAAGTCTTTGGGATTGGTATCCCCGAGCAATTGAAGTCTTTGGGATTGTGATCCCTGAGCAACTAGGTGAGGCTTGTGTCCTCAGCTGTAACGGTTTGTTAAGCACCCGTAAGCTTGACAAGTTTAGTGGAAATCTCGAGAGAGTCTCTCGGGGACTGGACTAACCACGTTTGTGGCCAACCAGGATACATCATTGTGTAAGTTTATTCTACTGCACTTGTTTTAATTTCTGCAAAGTTTTTAAATTCCGCACTAAAACGCTTAATATTTTTAAAACGCTATTCACCCCCCCTCTAGCGTAAAGCGTATTGTCCAACAATTGGTATCAGAGCCATACTCTCTGAAAAACTTAACCGTTTGAGAGAACCATCCATGGCTTCTACTCTAAATTTCTTTGCAGGAATAGGTGAAGGAGAATGCAGCATGTCGCCTCCAATATTAGACGAAAACGACTACTCAGTCTGGAAATATCGGATGCAAGTTTTTACAATGGCAAACGATTTGTATCTATGGCAAGCTATTAAACATAGTGATCAACTGACGACAAAAGTCGGGAAAGATAAGGTAAGTGAATACAACACTAAAGCTATGAATATATTACATAACGCCTTGAACCAGGAACTTTGGCGAAAAATCTCCCACTATAAAACTGCTAAGGAAATGTGGGACAAACTTGAGGAATTGCACGAAAACACGCCTCAAAAAGCGGTCAGCACAAACGATGAATCAACTGGTCAGTGCCTCATGGCAGACGAAAAAGACGAGGTAAGTACATCTAACGATATGCAAATTGCTTATAACAAACTGCATGATGAGTTGGTAAATGCTTCTAAGACTATTAAAGATTTACAAAGAACTCTTTCTTTACAAGAAGAGGATTTTCAAAAACAACTCTTTTTAAAAGACAAGGACTTTGAAGAACGTCTTTCTTTAGCTCAAAAAGGTGTTGAAAATCTGTCTCGTGATAACGAGAATCTTGCAAATGAAAATCAATTTTTGTTAAATGATAGTATAGAACTTAGACAAGTCATCAAGACTATGCATGAAGCCTCTTGTGTTGATAAATGCTCTACTTGTACTGCTTGTGAGTCCTTAAAACTAGAAAACACAGAACTTAGGAAAACATTAGAAACACGTAGTAAAGAAGTTCCTAAAGTTGTTGAAAAAGAAACGCCTAAGAAATATCAACGGCATAAAAACAAAAACTTCACTACTCCACCTAGAAATAACTCTAAGGTATTAAACAAGCCTAGAACAAATTCTTTTAGACCACCTAGACATTATGCTAGAATGTATGAAAATAAGGGTAGAACTAATATCTTTAGACAACCTAGATCCGAATCTAGGATTCTTGCAAACAAGCCTACAAATAGTAATTTTCGGCAACCAAGAAATAACTCTAGGAACGAGCTTAGACCACCTAGACATGACACTAGGTCCTTCAACAAGTCTAGCACTAATGACTTTAGACCATCTAGATATTATACTAGAAATGGGAACAATATGTCTAGTGTTAATCTTTTTCATTCGCCTAGAACTTTGTTGGCTCAACCTTGGCATCAACACAACCCGAACGTAGTATGTCATTACTGCAATCGTATAGGTCATATTGCACCTATGTGTTTTACAAAGCATAGAGATTCTTCATATTATTATGGTCGTTATTTGCCTAACCCCCAAGGACCCAAAATGGTATGGGTACCTAAAGAATATTAATTTGCTTTGTAGGTGTGCTTGAAGGGATCAAGTGTACTATGGTACCTTGACAGTGGATGCTCCAGACACATGAGAGGAGACGAATCCAAATTCCTTCAACTAGAGCACAAAGAAGGAGGAAGCGTTGTATTCGGTGACAACAATAAAGGACAAATTATTGGCATCGGATCGGTCGGTAAGAATGAAAAATCCTCTATAAAGCATATATTACTTGTCAAAGGTTTAAAGCATAATCTCTTGAGCATAAGTCAATTATGTGACAAGGGAAATCTTGCGTTGTTTGATTCGGATGAGTGTTTAGTGTTTAGACGTAGTGACTTCAAGATTATTCTACGTGGTTTTAGAGTTGAAAATGTTTACATGGTTGATCTTGAAAACTCCTCATCCGAGTATGTTGATTGTTTGTTGAGCAAAGATGATAATGTGTGGTTGTGGCATCGTAGAGTAGCTCATATGAACATGCATCTTTTAAATAAATTGATTTCTCAAAATCTAGTGATTGGTCTTCCCAACTTAAAATTTGAAAGTGATACTATTTGTGATTCATGTCAAAAGGGGAAGCAAACAAGAGCATCTTTTAATCCAAAAATGTTGTTTCAACCTCTAGACCTTTACAACTATTGCATATGGATTTATTCGGACCATCCCGTATCGAAAGTCTAGGAAGAAATAGATATGCTTTTGTAATTGTTGATGATTTCTCTAGATTTACATGGACATTATTTCTTGCACATAAAAGTGATGCATTTCTTAGCTTCAAGCTTTTTCTTAAAAGAGTTCAAAATGAAAAGGAATCAACTGTCACTTCCATTAGAAGTGATCATGGGGGAGAGTTTGATCACAATCTCTTTGCGGATTTTTGTGATGAACTCGGAATCGAGCATACCTTTTCCGCTCCACGTACACCACAACAAAACGGGGTGGTGGAAAGGAAAAATAGGAGTCTCGAAGAGATGGCTAGAACCATGCTCGACGAAGCTAAGATTCCCAAACACTTTTGGGCAGACGCCGTGAGTACCGCATGCTATGTTTTGAATAGAGTAGCAATTCGGCCGATACTCTTAAAAACCCCATATGAACTCTACAAAGGTAGAAAACCTAACATTTCACATTTACGTGTTTTTGGTTGTAAATGTTTTGTGCATAACAATGGAAAGGACCAACTAGGAAAATTTGATGCAAAGTCGGATGAAGGTATCTTCATTGGCTATTCTTCTCGTAGTAAAGCTTATAGGGTTTTTAATAAAAGAACCCAAGTTGTAGAGGAATCTCCTCATATTGTATTTTCCGAAGATAATACTCGCTTGGCGAGAAAGGATTGTGGTCTTGATCTTTCAGGCATTCTGGAAAGTCTAAAGGACAAAATTCAAGAAGAACCACCAAGGAAAGAAATTGACAAAACGGTGGAACAACCAATTGAAGAAGCTCCTCAACCGGAAAATGAACCAAAAGAGCAAATAGAATGGAGGACAGTCAAAGACCATCCTCTCGATCAGGTAATAGGCGACGTTGGAGGGAAGGTAAGTACCCGGAGCTCCCTTAGAAATACCTTAGATCTTACTGCTTTTGTTTCTCAAATTGAACCCAAAACCATCTCTGAAGCAATTGGGGATGAATTTTGGACCTTGGCAATGCAAGAGGAGCTTAACCAATTCAAACGTAACAACGTTTGGGATTTGGTGCCAAGACCCGAAGGTCATACCATAATTGGTACGAAATGGGTTTTTCGAAATAAATTAAATGAAAATGGCATAATCACTAGAAACAAAGCTAGGCTTGTGGCTCAAGGCTATAATCAAGAAGAAGGGATTGATTATGATGAGACATATGCTCCGGTAGCTAGATTAGAGGCCATCCGTTTGTTGCTTGCTTTTGCATCTTCTATGAATTTCATTTTATATCAAATGGATGTGAAAAGTGCCTTTTTAAATGGTTTTATCCAAGAAGAAGTTTATGTAAAGCAACCCCCCGGTTTTGAAGACTTTAATTTTCCTAATCATGTTTTCAAACTCAAAAAGGCCCTTTATGGTTTAAAACAAGCTCCTCGAGCTTGGTATGAAAGGTTGAGTAAATTTCTTTAGAAAATAATTTTATTCGTGGAAAAGTTGACACAACTTTATTTGTCAAGCATGAAAATAATGATATCTTGCTAGTTCAAATATATGTAGATGATATCATTTTTGGTGCTACTAACAATGCTCTATGCAAGGAATTTTCAAACTTAAGACTAGCGAATTTGAGATGTCCATGATGGGTGAGTTACAATTCTTTTTGGGATTACAAGTAAAACAAATGAAGGAAGGTACATTCATTTGTCAAAGCAAGTATTGCAAAGAACTGCTTAAACGTTTTGATATGAACAATGCAAAGGAAATGGCAACTCCCATGAGCACATCCGATCATCTCGACAAAGATGAAAAAGGTAAGGAAGTCGACATCAAAAAGTACCGAGGTATGATTGGCTCTCTTCTTTATCTTACTGCTAGTCGTCCGGACATCATGTTTAGCGTGTGCGTCTGTGCCCGTTATCAATCATGTCCGAAAGAGTCTCACCTTACTGCGGTAAAGCGGATTCTAAGGTATCTTGTCGGTACTACCAATGTGGGTCTATGGTACCCCAAAGGTTCTTCATGCCAACTTATTGGCTATTCCGACTCCGATTTTGCTGGATGCAAATTGGACCGCAAGAGCACTAGCGGCACTTGCCACTTGCTCGGTAGCGCTTTAGTTTCTTGGTTTAGTAAGAAGCAAGTTAGTGTTGCGTTGTCCACAACCGAGGCTGAATATGTAGCCGCGGGGAGTTGTTGCGCTCAAATCCTATGGATGAAACAACAACTCTTGGACTATGGCCTACGTCTTGACCACATTCCTCTTAGATGTGACAACACTAGTGCCATATGCTTGACGAAGAACCCCATTCTTCACTCGCGAACAAAACACATTGAAATTAGACATCATTTTATTAGAGATCACGTTCTAAAAGGCGATGTCGAAATTGAATTTGTTGAAACAAAAAGCCAATTGGCAGACATCTTTACAAAGCCCTTAGATAAAGAGTCCTTCTTCCGAATTCGTAGTGAACTCGGGATCCTTGACTCCACGTTGATCTAAGTCATGCATTGCATTTTATTTCTTACATAATTTCTAACTTGAGCGTCGGAGGCGTCTAACATTTTTTTGCAGGTATCACCCTAAAGAAAAGGGGATCATAAAAGCATGACGCAAAATACTCTAGTATTCTACAGGAAAATCGCCGTCAAACAATCGATTACTGTATCAATAATCGATTACTTTTGTTATCTTTATTTTCCAATAAATAAACTTTTGTTTATTTCATATTTTTTTTTTGCATATTCTTCTCTTGTATATATTTTTGCTAATGGCAAAAGGGGGAAGAAACGGGATATCAAGAAGTATGCTATATCACTCTCAACTTCATTCATGCTTAAAGTGAGGGAGAACATGAATTGAGGGGGAACATCAAATTGCATACTTTACACTTGTCTTGGATTATCAAAATAATTATTGCATATATCCCGCTTATGTTTGCCATTATCAAAAAGGGGGAAATTGTTGGAAACACGTTTCAAATGCAATATACTAAACGTGTGTTCTTTTGTAGGTTTTGATGAATGTCAAACAAAGCAAAAAGCGATATATAGCAGTACTCAAGGACAAGCACAAAATGGATGCATTACAAGAAGCTCAAGACAAAGTTTAGAAATGTTATAATTGAGTCAATATTAATTGTGATCTTAATTCCTCAACTTGGCTCATAACATGGCTTCTCTACTAAAATTATTTTTCCAAAATCATGCATATTTAAATTAAGTGTCAAATGATTTTAAACTATGCATATTTACATTTGTTAAAATGTTTTCCAAGCATGCCTCAAAAATCTGGGCTAAGATAATCGATTATGTACTTATGATAATCGAGTATCTCTAAGCCAAGACTGCATGACAATCGATTGTGAATTAATGATAATCGATTGTGAGTAAGTCAGTTAACATCAGGTTTTTGCAAACTGCATAACAATCGATTGTGTACTTATGATAATCGATTGTTAACTGAGGCAAAGTTTTCAAAACTCATAAAAATCGATTATGAACTAATGGTAATCGATTAGAATGAGAAAAATGTCTCCCAGTGATTTTAAATAAGATGATAATCGATTGTGGCTTTTGATAATCGATTATATATGAGACAGAGAGTTTTGAAATTAATTAATAATCGATTATTCCATTTGATAATCGATTGTTGAAGCTGACCGTTGTCATATATTTTCAATTACCTTCAGGTAATCGATTGTTGATATTTAACAATCGATGTTTTGCTTAAAATCTGGAAAAGATTTTCTGAACGTTGTTAAAATAATCGATTGTTGATTTCCGGACAATCGATGTTTTATGCCAAAAATTGGAAAGGATTTCTTAACGTTATAAATAATCGATTATTGATTTGAAGTAATCGATTGTTGACGTAAAATCTGGGATTGAATTTTTAATCTGATAGGCAAACAATCGATTGTTTAGTCTTGACAATCGATTGTCACTGAGTAATTTCAGCAATCCTTAATTGGCAATTAGACAACGGTAAGACTGAGTTTTTCACCTATAAATACAGCTTCAACTCAGTGTTTTCATAACAACAACATATACACTTTGAGTATTTTCATTGCTAAAAGCTTTCTTACATTGATCATCATTTTCCATTCATCCATAAAGCTTTTTGAAGAGCCATTCTATTGAGCTAAGTTGTTGTGATCTTGAGCGTACTATTTCTACTCATATCTACTCATTAAGGAGTGCTTTGTAAAGTGAGTGTGTTTTGTGTTTGTAAGAGAATTGCGATTCTCGTTTGTTGAGGAACTTGTGATTCCTCGGTTGAAGTCTTTGGGATTGTTATCCCCGAGCAGTTGAAGTCTTTGGGATTGTTATCCCCGAGCAGTTGAAGTCTTTGGGATTGTTATCCCCGAGCAGTTGAAGTGTTTGGGATTGGTATCCCCGAGCAATTGAAGTCTTTGGGATTGTGATCCCCGAGCAACTAGGTGAGGCTTGTGTCCTCAGCTGTAACGGTTTGTTAGGCACCCGTAAGCTTGACAAGTTTAGTGGAAATCTCGAGAGAGTCTCTCGGGGACTGGACTAACCACGTTTGTGGCCAACCAGGATACATCATTGTGTAAGTTTATTCTACTGCACTTGTTTTAATTTCTGCAAAGTTTTTAAATTCCGCACTAAAACGCTTAATATTTTTAAAACGCTATTCACCCCCCCCTCTAGCGTAAAGCGTATTGTCCAACAGTAATAGTAATGGTCCGACTTCTAATCGTAAAAGAAGAAGTCCGGTATGGAATTTTTTTGAAATAATAGAAGGTACTAATAGTGTTAAGTGCAAATTTTGTAACGAAACTTTTCAATATTTGACTGAAGGAAATTTAGGAGGGACTGGACCATTTGCAAGACATATGAGAGCTGTTCATCCTATAGAATGGGTCAATAATGATGCTAATCCTGTAGCTTCTGGTAGTACTAGTAATAATGATGACCCGACTTCTAATCGTAAAAGAAGAAGTCGGGTATGGAATTTTTTTGAAATAATAGAAGGTATTAATAGTATTAAGTGCAAAATTTGTAACGAAACTTTTCAACATTTGACCGAAAATTTAGGAGGGACTGGACCATTTACAAGACATATGAGAGCTGTCCATCCTATAGAATGGGTCAATAATTACGGGAAGCAATGATTTGTAAGTTTTAGACTTTTAGTATGTTTGACTGTTTGTACTTTGTTTCAGAGATTGGATTAGATAGATCGGAACGAAAAAATCAGGAAAGGAAGATGTTCACACTTCACAGTTCATACTTCATAGCCCAGAAGACGAAGAACTTTAACTTGGAGATATTGATTATGATGAAGATGAAGTGATGAACTGATGAAGTGATGCAAAACATTTGAAATTACTACTTCACTATAAAAAATGTAAACATTTCATTATCTACTTATTAATTTGAAATTGAGAAATAAAGTAGCACTTGCAATAAGTGCAATTTTTTCCCCATCTTTTGTTGTGTTCATTCAATTATTACAAAGTATTAATATAACTTAATATTTATACATAATTCTAAAAAAAAAAAATACAAAATAACGAAACCCGGCCCGGCCCGGACCATTACAACCCGTAACACATACGGTTCAATCTTAACCCCTAACAACCCAGCCCGGTTAAACCCGACCCGGCTCGGACCGGTAATCGGACGGGTAAAAAAAAAATCGACCCGGACCGGACCGGTGGAACCGATTGACACCTTTAGTAAAAAGTACACAATACGATTAAGTATCAAAGTACACTTTGTTGGTGAGAGTTTGATTCCCATCTTATAATTTCCTCCCCAATTTTCCCTTCCCCTGCCCCTATGTAATAAAAATTTATAAAAACAAAGTAAAGGAGTACCATTTTTCCTTTATTGATTAGCTTGAGCCGGGTTCTGAAATTACTCCTTTCTATGTGTCCTTAAAATCGGTGTAAGTCCTCGTAGCACAAGAGGACGTTTAACAGATGTCGAAGGAGCCGTACGGATCGATATCTTTAAGATCCACAAGTAGTGTTGTTTTGGGGACTATATTCAATGGACTCAGAATATGAAGGGATTACGTAATTGTAGCTCGCAATGGAGTAGGCTTTAGAACTTAATTGAGCATATATATAACTCGTGTTTTTTTGTCTACGGCTTCCTTTCTTCTTCTTTGTTTTGTAACATAACACACAGATAATTATATAGACACTTTAAGTAAAATTACATAATCATCGCAAATAGTTTTAGGGCACTAGTATTGTCCATTAATGCTAAATAGTTACAAACAGTATTAGTTAAAGATCTAAATCCAAAAATTACACCATATTTGTCCTTTATAGGTGCTTGTTCAATAAAAAAGGGTGGACATGCATGATTTTAACATTTAGAGGGAGAGACACTATTGATGGCTTGCTTAGCTAGTAGAGGGGCCACTATATTTCCTTCTCTGAAATTATGCATCAGCATTTGAATCTTCAGTTGGTGCATTAGCCATCTGCATTCACAAACCACATTTGAATAGTTAGAGTTGTTTTCATAAAAGAGTTTTATAACCTCTATGAAATCAGTTTCGACTTCCATATTCCTTTCCAATTTTAAGCCTTTTAGTATTGCATGTAGCTCTGCATGGATTGGTGAAATTGCTTTGCATGATCTATTGAAGCCCACGATCCAGTCCCCATTGTTATTTCAAAACACACCTCCAAGACTTGCCTTGCTACTTTTTTTTTTTTATCAAAAGCTCCATCACAGTTTAGTTTGATAAAGCCCTTTTCTTGGCTTTATCCAACTGATGTCTGCAGTAATAGTTTTGACCACTAGAGGGTTTTTTTTAGTGAAGAAACTGAATTCCCAAGAGGCATGCGTAACTTTTTTTATATCAAGGGGATTGGTAAGGTTATTGATGTTGTTGTTGTTTCTATTCTTCTAAAGTTCCCATATGCAGCATAGAAATATAGTAACCTATTTTCCACATTGATTGTAGTAAATCTCTTAGGTTAATAAGCCAGTTTTTGTTACGATCAAAGTCCATTGTAGGCAAGCCTATTTTATTCCAAAAGATAGTAGCAATTGGACAACTTATAAAAATGTGTTGTATGTCTTCAACTCCTGTTTTACAAATAGTCCACTTTGAGTCAATATTAATACCTATTTTGGCTAAATATGCATGACAGGAAATACGATTGTGCATACATTTCTATAAGAAGAATTTAATCTGGACCGACAATAAAGATCCCAGATCCATTTAAAAGGTTTTGAAGTGGGTTCATAGTCATGAATGGTTTGTAGCGAGACTGTCACGACCCAAACCTGATCGTGATGGCACCTAGGCCTAAAGCTAGGTAAGCCTGACCAACAATCGCTTTTAACGTAACATTTAAGTCTCAAACCGAGAATTTAACAAAATAATAATCCAAGAATATTAATAATGTGATATATGTAAAATACGAAAATAAAAAACACACCCATATGATATGGGGGTCACAAGTCTAGAGCCTCTAAACAAAACTGAGTGAAAATAACAGTATCTGAATACCAAAACCAAAATCTGGGAAAGTATATAGAATAATAATCAAATGGAGAAATAAAGAAGAGCAGCCACGTCCTGCGAACGTCATGCAGCTACCTCAACGACTCTGAAAGTATCTCTGGAGACTAAGAGAATCATCTAAGCCTCCGGTGTACCGGAAATTTCACACAAGGTGCAGGAGTAGGGGTGAGTACTACCGACTCAGTGAGTAATAAGTATAGAAAATAACTGAAAGTAAGAAATCCATGAAGGACCTCAACGCAAAGCTATAAATAACAATACTATAACATAGCTACAGGATAACAGTATCACAACAACAACAAAGTATCAAATAAAGATGCAATCAATGCACATGAATTCGCTGCGGAACATGCAGCCCGATCCATTTAACGTTGACGGTGCTCACTGGGTGTGTGTGCAGACTCCGGAGAGGCTCCTTCAGCCCAAGCGAAATATCAATATACATCCGCTGCAGCATGCAGCCCGACCCATGCTCAGTCCATAATATGCATATGAGTCACATAAAAAGATTCAATCTAATTTCCCATTTTTCGATTATTAAGGTAAATATAATTTAATTATTAAATTTTAGGAAAAGTGACTTAGCATTTCATTTCAGTGATTAAACACAGGACTGAGATCAATGATTATGCAATCATGTTATCACACACATATTCATCCCAGACGGGTACTATAGAGCGGCACAAGGCCCCAAACATGGCATTAAGCCCAATTATCAATAACACAATGTGCGCATCAGACGCCAATAATTTATTCAGCTCTCAGGATGGACCAAGTCACAATCCCCAATCATTTACAACCCCGCACATGCCATGGGATGCGAGTCACACCCTAACATAGCGCCACAATGTGATAAACCGGGGTTTCAAACCCTCAAGCCATCATCTATACAAACTAGTCACCTCTAACCAGTCGTAGCCTGGTCTGCAATGCCTTTTCCCTTCGAATATTCTCCTACGAGCGTCGAATCTATTCAAAACCACAAGGAATATGTTGTTATAGGCTAAATAAACATAACCCAATTGAAATTATTCGAAAAACGTTTAAAAATCACGAAGTTGGTAAAATCCGAGCCCCAGGCCCACTTCTTCGAAAAATATTAAAAATTACATCATTGGATTCCTCGTCTCGCCACGAGTCCTTACATATGAAGTTCACCAAAAGCGGAGTCTGTTTGACCCTTCAAATCCCCAAAATTCGTTTCTAAAAACTAAGCCCTAGTTCTTTACAATTTCTGCACAATGTCATTGAATTTGGTGTTGATTCTTCCTAAAAATCATGTTTTTAAGCCAAGAGACTTACCTCCAATTGATACCCGCTGAAAACACGCTTCACATCGCTCAAAAAGCTCCTTGGGTTGCATAACAATGGAGGAAAATGTGTTTGGTTTGCGGATGAAGCATTATTAAAAACCCGTCTCTGCCCAGCACTTTCCTTCTACGCGATCGCAACCCAAGGCACGCGATCGTGGAGAACAAATTCCGGACCCTTAAGTTTCCTCTTACCCGATCACAGAACACTGACTAATGACCCTATGCGATCGCACATGCTCCTACGCGATCGCACTGACCAACAACTCTAGCCTACATGATCACAGACCAAGCTACGAGATCACAGAGACCAAATTAGCAACCCCCTTCAGGACCTTCCGTGCGATCGCAGCCCCAGGCTCGTGATCGTAGAGAGCAATTTCTGCTGCACGTTTCACTTCCAAAAATTCCCGTTTGCCATCCGAAGTCACCCCGAGGCCTTCTGGACCTCAACCAAAAGCACAGAATGTTCTATTGCTTCATTCAAACTTGCTCATAATATAAAAACACTATCATAGACATCAAAATCCATGAATTACCATTGATTCAAGCCTAAGTTAAACTAAAAGTTCCGAAACTCGCATTTTCTCCAAAACCCGACCTAAACACCTCCGAATGATCTGATAATTTGCACTCATATCAAAAATCACCAAGCAGAGCTACTGCAACCGTCTGAATTCCATTCCGACTCCTGGATCAAAATATCACCTATTAACCGGACTTTCGCCAAATTCTAACTTAGCCAATTCAAGCCTAATTCTACACCGGACCTCCAAATTCAGTTCTGATTTCACTCCTAAGTCAAAAATCTCCATTCAAAACTAGTCGAATAATAGAAAATCCATTTCGAGCCCTCTAAATCATAAGTCAACATTCGGTTGACTTTTCCAAACAAACTTTCTCTTAAAGAGACAAATTGTCTCATTTCTATCCAAACTACATCCTAATTACTCCAAACTCTCCAAATACATATATTGAAACATATAACAACATAAAAAGGGAAAACGAGGCGGAAATACATGGGACGACTGGTCAGTTCCTTACATCCTCCCCAACTTAAACAAACGCTCGTCCACGAGCGGGTCAAGAAACATACATGGAGTATCAAACAAGTGAGGATATTTGCTCCGCAAATCCTGCTCGGTTTCCCAAGTGGGTTCCTCCACGGGCCGACCTCTCCACTGCACCTTCGCCGAAGCTATGTCCTCTGATCTCAACTTTCGTACCTGACGACCCAAAATAGCCACCGGCTCCACATCATAGGTGAAATCTTCATCTAACTGGATCGTGCTGTAGTCTAACACATGAGACAGGTCCCCAACATACTTGTGGAGCATAGAAACATGAAACACAGGGTGAACTCCCGATAAGCTAGGTGGCAAAGCAAGCATATAGACCACCTCCCAAATTTTGCTAAGTATTTCAAAAGGCCCAATGAACCTTGGACTCAGCTTCCCTTTCTTTCCAAACCTCATAACGCCTTTCATTGGCGAAACCTTCAACAAGACCTTCTCACCCACGACATTAGATACATCTCGGACCTTTCGTTCCGTATAACTCTTCTGACGCGACTGAGCCGTACGAAGTCTCTCCTGGATTACTTTCACCTTCTCTAAGGCATCCTAAACTAACTCTGTCCCTAATAATCTAGCCTTCCCGGGCTCAAACCAACCAACTGGAGATCTACACCATCTCCCATATAAAGCCTCATATTGCACTATCTAAATGCTAGATTGATAGCTGTTGTTATACGCAAACTCCGCAAGTGGCAAGAATTTAGCCCAAGAACCTCCAAAATCAATAGCACAGGCACGTAACATGTCCTCCAATATCTGAATCATACGCTCGGACTGTCCGACCGTCTGTGGATGAAATGTTGTGCTCAACTGTACCTCCGTGCCCAACTCCTGATGAAAAGTCCTCCAGAATAGGAAAGTAAACACGGTACCCCTATCTGATACAATGGAAACCGGGACCCCATGCAACCGTACAATCTCCCGAATGAAAATCTCTGCTAACTTCTCCGTCGAATAGGTAGTACATACTGGAATGACGTGCGTGGATTTAGTCAGCCTATCCACAATCACCCAAACCAAATCGAACTTCTTTGATGTACGAGGAAGAGCACTCACAAAATCTATAGTAATGTTTTCCATTTCCACTCCGAGATATCCATTCGCTGGAGTACACCACCGGGTCTCCGGTGCTCGTACTTGACTTATTGATAGTTGAGACACCGAGCCACGTAATTCACAATGTCCCTTTTCATTCTCCTCCTCCAGTAATGCTATCTCAAACACTAGTACATCTTCGCAGCACCCGGATGAACCGAATATCGCGAGCTGTGAGCCTCATCTAAAAACAACTACCGGAGACCATCCACATTTGGTATGCAAATTCGGCCCTGCATCCGGAATACGCCGTCATCTCCAATGGTCACATCTCTAGCATCATCATGCTGGACCCTGTCCTTCAGGAAAAACAAATGCGGATCATCATGCTGCCACTCTCTGATGCGATCATACAAAGAAGACCGGGAAATTACACACGCCAACACCCAATTGGCTCGGAAATATCTATCCTCACCATCTGATTGGCCAAGGCCTGAACAAAAACTGCAAGGGGTCTCTCCCCAACTGAAACATATGCCACACTACCCATGCTAATAGCCTTCCGGCTCAAAGCATCGGCCACCACATTGGCCTTCCCCGGATGATACAAAATGGTGATATCATAGTCTTTGAGTAACTCCAGCCATCTTTGCTGTCTCAAATTAAGATCTTTCTATTTAAACAAGTGCTAAAGACTGCGATGGTCCGTATATACCTTACAAGATACACTATAAAGATAATGCCTCCAAATTTTTAAGGCATGCACAATTGCAGCTAACTCTAAGTCATGAACGGGATAGTTCTTCTCATGGGGCTTTAGCTAACAAGAAGCATACACAACAACTCTACCATCTTGCATCAACACACAACCGATCCCAACTCTCGAAGCATCACAATACACTGTGTAAGAGCCTGAAGCTAATGGTAATACTAATACCGGAGCGGTGGGCAAAGCCGGCTTGAGCTTATGGAAGCTCTCCTCACATTCATATGACCACACAAATGGAGCATTCTTCAGAGTCAACTTCGTTAAAGGCGAAGCAATATATGAGAAACCCTGAACGAATCTGCGGTAATAACCCGCCAAACCAAGGAAACTCCGAATCTTAGTAGCCGAGGACGATCTGGGCCAACTCTGCACCACCTCAATCTTCTTTGGGTCGACCTGAATACCATCACTGGACACCACGTGTCCCAAAAAAGTCACAGTATTTAGCCAAAATTCACACTTAGAAAATTTTGCATAAAGCTTCTCGTCTCTCAATCTCTGCAAGAACACCCTCAGGTGTTGTGCGTGCTCCTTCTGGCTACACGAATACACCAGAATATCATCAATAAATACGATCACAAAAGAATCCAAATAAGGCCAAAATACACTGTTCATCAAGCGCATGAACGCGGCTGGGGCATTAGTCAGCCCGAAAGACATCACTTGAAACTCGTAATGCCCATATCTCGTCCTGAATGCCATCTTCATAATGTATGGATCCCTAATGTTCAGCTGGTGATAACCTAATTGAAGGTGAATCTTAGAGAATACCCTTGCTCCTTGGAGCTGATCAAATAAATTCTCAATATGGGGTAGTGGGTACTTGTTCTTCACTATCACCTTATTCAGTTGCCTGTAGTCAATGCACATTCTCATTGTGCCATCTTTCTTCTCTACAAATAATACTGGTGCACCCCAAGGTGACACACTCGGGCGAATGAACCCCTTATCCAGGAGTTCCTGAAGCTGTTTTTTCAACTCCTTTAACTCTGCTGGTGCCATACGATAGGGAGGAATAGAGATGGTCTGAGTCCCGGCATTAGATCAATACCGAAGTCAATATTCCTGTCCGGTGGAATGCCTGGCAAGTCCGCTGGAAACACATCAGGGAAATCCGTAACAACGGGAACCGAATCAAGTCTAGGAGTCTCGGCTCCCACATATCTCACGAAAGCCAAATATGATAAAAACCCCTTGCCAATCATCTGTTGGGCTTTTAAGATAGAAATCTCCCTCCTAGGTACATAGTCAGTAACGCCTCGCCACTCGATCCTCAGAATACCCGGAATAGCTAGTGTAACTGTCTTAGCATGACAGTCTAGAATATAATGGAATGGAGATAGCCAATCCATACCCAAAATTACATCGAAATTCACCATGCCGAATAGTAATAAATGAAATCGGGTCTCCGTACCCCCAAAAGTTACCAGACAGGATCGATAGACACGATCCACAATAATAGTATCACCCATCAGGGTAGATACATGCACGGGCCAGGCAAGACAACCACGGGTCGTACCCAAATGATGACCAAAATAAGAGGATACATATGAAAAGGTAGATCCGTGATCAAATAAAATAGAAGCATTCCAGTAGAAGAATGAGATAATACATGTGATGACTGCATCCGAGGCGATAGCTTCCCTCCGATCTGGAAGGTTATAAAAACGGGCCTAGCCACCGCCAGTACGGTCCTCACTCCTGGGACGAAATCTGGCTGCCTGGCCTCTACCCCTGGCTGTCTGAGTGGAAACTGAAAAAACCTGTGCAGAAGACGAGGGTTGATCCCTCTGCTGAGGCTGCCTACTGCGGGGTCGAGGACACTGCCTCCTTAGGTGACCCAACTCACAAAAATCATAGCAATGAACTAAAGTCAGAGAAGGGGACTGATGAGAACCCCTCACTGCAGACGAACCCCGAGATGAAGGATAAGGAGCAAAGCTCTGAGCTGGAAGAGCACTCAATGCAAGCTGACTCTGCTGATGACCCGGATGGCCCCTCCCTTAAGATGCTCCACTGGACTCTATGCTTCCGGACTAAGAAGGCCGAAGCCTGAAGGAACAATTTCTGCTCTGCTTGAAATGGCCCCTAGATGGAGCACTGCTGAAATTACATTAACCTCAAGGCCTCTTAACCACTCTCTCCACACGTTCACAGCTACGATTTGTCTCAATCAGACGAGCCTCATAAACAACCTCCTCGAAAGTAGTTGCTGCAGCCCTCTCTCTAGTCATCAATATACTGTCGACGCCCCCTTTTTTTTAACTCCCATTCCCTTTTGGAAATTGGGTTATGGAATTGGAAGAGTCACCACCTAATGATTATAGTGCATTAGGACACATTAGGAAGAGAATATTTTGAAAAGAAAACTAGAGTTCGGGTAAGGGTTTAAGATTATCTCGAGGGGAATGTGTTAGGCACCCCTCGAGATCCACTAGTGCGGTTCCCGACCTTGTTTATTATGACCTTATAAAGAGATGAAGCAATTAAACAAATAAGATTCACATATATAACATTCACACAACTTGAAAGTTTTAAAGAAGAAGGAAGGACATAAATTTAAAATAAAAGAGAGGATTGATTTGGAAAAGCATTACTATAGAATAACATTTAAATAAGCAAACAAAGAGAGGGGTCCTAGGTTTAACTACAATATGGATCATTCGATACAATATCCGCACATATTCCCTAAGAGGGGTTGCTTTATGATAATATCGCATCATCATCATCTCCATATTCTACCCTTCCCACTCCGTAAGGTTATTTAAGCGTTTGGATTGGTCACGAATACTTATTGCGTGCTATTACCCATCCCATCCTATAGATCTAGAGGGAATTTAGGATCACTATTCCTATAAGGTAGGAACTAGGCTAAACCTATGAGTTCAAGGGTTAAAGTTCTAAACGTCATTCAAAAACAAATAGGATTTGCACGTAAAGGGAATCATATACGCAGGTAACAGATCAAGCATCCCTCTAAAGACGAACACATAATTAGCACAACTCGAACACATTTAAGGTCTAGGGAGGGAGGAATTTTTCAAAAAATGGAATATAAATTAAACAGGAGTTTGAAGGTTTTACAAAAAAGTAATATAAGGGAAAACGTTCAAAACTTTCAAAGAGGTAGTAGTAGTTTTAGTAAATCTACAGGTGTATTCAAAATGATTGTGGAACATAGCATTTGGACAAGTAGAATAGAAGAACGGACATAGAAGTATTTTGAGATTGCAGAATTAAAAGGAAAACATGTCAGGTTATGAACCCTTAAAAATTACAAGACAGCTTAAAAAAATAGTAGTCTAGTGCTGGACATGAAAACACATTAGAAAATTTTTTTGTACATGGTTTGAAAATAATGGGCTAGTTCTGGGTAAAGTTGAAATCATATGTATAAGCATTAAAATAGGGGATAAGTTTATCAAATATTAGATTGCTTCAGAAAACAGACGAGTTCAAGCAGAGGCATATTTAGTTCGAACATGACTTAGAGGTGATTAGCCTGTTTTATCCGGCCTAAGGCTTGCCTAGACATTATTAAAGGGTGATAAGCATGCACATTTGCTTCCCGTTTTAAAGAAGGATCTGTTAACCACTTTTTACCCAGATCATTGAAGTAAACAACTTTGAATAAAATCCTTAAAGGCATGATATCTAATGCACAAAAAGTCATATGATCATGATATTTAAATGTGAGGTTGATGACTTGATGCTTATTAATTAGTCAGGGTTATAAAAATGTTTCGAATGACAAACTGAAAGTTAAAAGCCAAAGAACATGATTTCTATTGTGAGGATACATGTCCTAAACATAGTATCTATTGCACAAATAGATAAATAAAGGCCTATAGATTTATTTTTTACCCATTCCCTTAATTAATAATGCATAGCCCTCCCAATTCAATATAATCCCCATTGTTTTTTATAGATTATTATAGCCCAAATAATTAAATTACAACAGTGATAAAACAAAATAAGAAGTCACTCTATAGAGAGCCTTCAGCCAGGCCAAGCATCTCCAACGTCACTCCTTTCTAGTTTCACAGCCATTACCAAGGCTTGGGTGCGACAAAGTTCCCTAAGGGTTCGTTTGAACCCCTGGCCAATACCAAGCACCCAAATTATCATTATTAGACAAGTGCAAGTGTGGAAATGCCAGCCTTGTGCATCAAAATTCAATGGGTGCTCAAGGGCTCCCAAGGCAATTGTTACACTAAGGGGGCAGAACCAAATGTTCTAAGAGTAGTGAGATTGTGATAGAATTAAGAGAGTTGAAAAACACTCGAGAGAGAGCTTGAGAAAAACAGTTAAAAAAGTTGAGACAACTTGAGAAAAGCAGTTCAAAAGTTGAAACAGTTTGAGAAAATAGTTGAAAAGTTGAGACAGTTTGAGAAAATAGTTGAAAGACTTGAAAAAAGATCTTCTGAAATCATTTGGACCTTTCCAGAGCATCTCACAAACAGGGGCAAAGGGGAAGGGGACAAATAAGTAAAGTGAACTACTCACACACATACAACATATTAGAGCAAAATAGTCAGACATGGTTGCAGAACAGGGGTTTAGTTCTTACTGCACCAAACCCCAATACATTTAGCCTCAAACAGAGGTTTTTGGCTAACCAAGTAGCCAAGCAGCCCTGGACACATAGTAGTACTGTACAAGGGAAAGGAAAACATTCATTGAGACAGGGAAGGGGGAAGGGGAGCATGTTAACCTAAACTAAGTAGACTAGTAAGTGCATGCTAGTAACAAAAAGAGCAACAAAACCATAAGTAAAAACACACAAGAAACAATATGAAATGCCCAATTAATAGAAACATGTTATTTTGGAAACTATATCTTAAAGGGGTGACATACCAGTTGCAAGTAATAGAACACAATAGCAGAGTAACAAGATGATTAGAGTGTGTGAGCAGCAAAGAGAGTAACAGTGTGCAGCAGCAGTATGAGAATACCAGCAATAGTGAACTCAAGAAAACAAACAATAGAACCCAGTAGTGTAGATGTAATCAACCCAGGCTACTCAATCTTGGATTTCAGCCGATTGAGTGTTCAAATAAGAGAATGAGAGAGTATAGTAATAGCATAGAAAGAGAGAATTCACAGAGTCTGAAGTTGTGAGAGATATGCAGTGTGGTTGGTGTCTTTCAAAAAAAAAGGGGGGGGGGGGTATTTATTGTACTGGAAAACAAATGCATAAACAAACAACAATCATTAATTAAGGGAATAGTGTCAATCAAGAATACATGTAGTATCAGGGGTCCCCTTTAATCAAGGAGTCAAGGGCTAATGGTAACAAACAGACGGTTAAAAAGGAAAGGAATCAATTAACTATATTTACCCTAGTAAGAGTAGCACGCATATAATATTCAATAAGGGTCAGATACATAGTAGCTAAAGTTAGGGAGAATACTGAAGGTTGTTCATGCACAAATATGGTAAGGAAAATATAAGCTAGTTTGACCAATTGGTCAAAGAATCTCGGACAAGACCAGAAAATCATAGAGAAATGTTCCCAAGTAAGGGAAGCATGCCCAAATAAGGCAATAATTCTAAGGAAATCAGTAAGAACGTATAAGGAAAATTGTGTACAAATCAGAGATTCAAAATCAACACAATATTGCACAAACAATGAACACTTAGGCCTATAAAGCGTACTAGACTAGGAGTTCTGAGAACCCTAAGTAGGTAAACAAAGGGTCGAAACCCTAGCCAGAAAGTTTGAGCATAGAACTCAAAATTAACAAGGAAACCAAACGCTCGTCACACAAATAAAAACAAACAACCACATAATACTCAAAAAGCAGAAGATATAGCGACTTTGAAAAGGGTCAGAAACCCTAGTTTTGAAAAGAGAAGGAAATCGTCGGAAAACTTGAATAATCACAAATACAGAGTGAGAAATACAGTATAAAACAAAGATTAAACAAAAAATCATTTTAAAAGCACAATAGTTAAAGAGATTTGAGTGAAAAATTAGGGTTTGCAGACGAGTTAGATAAAGGTGGAACCTAGCCGTGAAACTCATCATCAAGGCCATATAAAGCATTATCGTCTAAAACCCATAAGAGAAAGACTGGCACAGACCCTGGCAAGCTTCAGTTGATTGTCTTCCATGGCGGATGCATCTGAACTTCGAGTCTTAGAAAGAAACAAGGAGAGGAGGAGCCGTGGTGATTAAGGTGGTCGAGAGGTGTGAGGGTGGGGGTGGCCGGAACGGAGATGAAAGCCACCGGAGATTAGAGAGAGAACCAGATGGTTCTAGAGAGAACTCAGAGACGAAGGGTTAGAGAGAGATCAGGCTTTGGAAAAATGAGGGTGAGAGGTGAACGGATATAGGGGTTTCAGGTCTTGGATAGCCATGAATGCAGGTGAGAAGAGTTGGAGACCATTAGGGTTTGAGAGGGGCTTGAGAGCATTTGGGGTTGAAGGGCGGCTCGTTTGGGTGTAACTGATTAGGATTAGGCGGTTATGGGGATTTAATTAAGGTAAGTGAGTTGTGGGCCGATGATCTGTGAGGTCAGCGGCCATGATTAAAAGAAGTAGTGGGGCGAGTTAGGTTTGGTGGGTTTTGGGTCGGGTAATTGCAAATGGGTCAGGTAATTTGGGGGGTTTAATTTGGGCGGAAATGTGTCTACAATTGAAAGACCAAAGGGCTACAATTTAAATGACCAATTTTCCCCTAATTTTATTTTATAAAATAGTAAATGTTATTATAAAAATCCAATAAGCATATTGAGTTAATAAAATATGTATAAGCATCGATTATTCTTATCAGGAACGATTTTGTAGTTAAAATACTTGTCAAATCGATAAATGGGTTAGAATTCCAATTTAATGCAATTTTAATTTGGAAATACCTAATGACCCTTGTAAAATCTTGTAAAAAATTATACAAATTATATTTTATGTAAATGAGAGAATAAAATAGATTACTTATCAAAATAACAAGATTTGGTACTAAATATTGGATTTTATAGTAATTTTAAAATACTTGAAAAAATGTAGAAAAAATACCAAACTTTTGTGGATGCTTATATGCACTTTATGCTATTTTGGAAATATTTGAGTATAGAAATACATAGGGAAAAATAGGATATCAACAACTTTTATCCGAGGAGGATGAAAGAGTTGTCAGGTAAAGACAAGATGGCCAATTTTGACCGGAAACAACAACTGTAAGGGGACTTCGACCGCGATCTGGTTTCTTAGCTGCCTACATATTCTTGGTTTTACAGGAACTGGGCCGTAGTTAGTTCAGGAACCATTGGTGGGATATGCCAATGACAATTTGAAAAAAGCGAACGCAATGGGGTTTGAGATTTGTCAAAGGTTCAGAGAACGGATGAGTTGCGGAGAACTGGAGCGGGATTGCTCCTGCTGAGGTAGCCGTGTTGGCCGGTGTACCTGTAAATGAACGCTCTGCGGATATTTTGCATAATTTAAATGTGATGCACGTTCCCATTGGACCATGAGTGCTGTCTTCGTACGATTGGGATGGCGTCCTCAGACTATGACGTCCTGGGCATGTAGAGCATAAATTAAAGATTCACAGGCCATGAAATGGTGTTCTCGGGCTATGCAGGTGGTGCCTCCAAACTATGATGCCTTTGAATAATTTGGCGATATTTCAACCCATGAAAAGGTGGCAATATTTCAGCCGAATGGATGCAAGGGGTGGTGATCTTTCAGTTGAGTAGGAATTTAAAATGCAAGGCTGCGATATTTCACCCAAACGAAACCGGGTGGCGATCTTTCAACCAAAATGCAAAATAAAGGATGCAGAGCGTACCCTCCAAAGGCAGAGAATAGCCTTATGAAAAATGTAAGATGGAGACAGGGCTTAGTCTCGAAAGGTAGAGAATAGCCTTATGAAATGCAAAAATGCAGTTGGAGACAGAGCTTAGTCTCGAAAGGCAAAGAATAGACTTATGCAGGATGGAGGCAAAGCTTAGCCTCGGAAGACAGAGAATATCCTTATGCAATGCAAAAAATGCAGATGCAGACAGAGCTAAGTCTCGAGAGGCAGAAGGTAGCCTTATGAAATATGGAGGTAAAGCTTAACCTTGGAAGGCAGTGAATAGACTTATGCAATGCAAAAATGTAGATGGAGTCAGAGATTAGTCTCGGAAGGCAGAAGAGAGCCTTATGCAATGCAAAAATGCAGATGTAGACAGAGTTTTGTCTCGAAAGGCAGAGAATAGCCTTATGTAGGATGGAGGTAGAGCTTAGCCTCGGAAGGCAGAGGTTTACCTTATGCAATGCAAAAAATGCATATGGAGACAGAGCCTAGTCTCGAAAGGCAGAAGATAGCCTTATGCAAAATGCAGAAATATAAAGGAGAGGATGATGGTGATACTCTTGGCTGGTAGATGATTGTGCTATCAATGACTGCTGGGGAAGCGTTGAATGTAGATAGTAAGCCTTTGCGAGGTAAGTAGTGGTTTCAGGCACTTCGGTTTTGTAAAGCTCCTACATCGTCTATTTGTACCCTGGATTCCTGCATCCAAAGATAGATCATGAGTTCTGTACGGGGGAGGTTAGTTCGCATCCCTCGACTCATGGCATCTTGTACCATTTGGGGTAGCGTTGCTGAACGATAGTGGTCCAAATGATTTTATGCAAATTTTGGCAATCGTGGTGCAAATGTATAAGTATAAGTAAAGAAAAGATAAATTGTTTTTATGATGAACCACAACTGCAACGTGGTTCAACGCACGGCAACCTTGTTGGCTCCGGAATTTTGAGGGTCCGCCTAAATGCCCACGTTTACTAGGCTGGCGCGGTTGACGGCAGTGCTGAATGACAAAAAAAAATGGATCGACCTTGGAATTTTGAGGGTCCTTCTCAATATTCTGCCCTAGTTTACTGGGTTGATGCTAATGCGGAATATAACAAGCTGACTTTTGAATTTTGAGGGTCCTCCTCAAAATCATGCCCCAGTTTCAAGTGCGGGAAAAAAATTGACATTTAACAAGGATGTGACTGAACCCATAGGGCTCCCTACGTATCCCCTCTTGAACGGGAATCAGGTCCGGCGTAGTTCAAATTACATCATAAAGAAAAGCATAATGATTAAATGTAGTATCTCTTCACTGCATCCGAGTTAATCGGTTTACGCCAAACTTCTCCATCCATTTCTGCAAGAATAAAGGCTCCTCCAGTTAGAACCTAGTGAACCATGTATGGACCTTGCCAGTTGGGAGAGAATTTCCCTTTGGCTTCATCTTGACGTGGGAATATCTTCTTAAACACCAGCTGTCCTGGTGTGAACTACCTTGGTCGAACTCTCTTGTTGAAGGATCGGGACATTCTTTTATGATACAACTTATCGTGGCAAACCACATTCATTCTTTTTCCATCTATAAGGGCTAACTTCTCGTAACGACCCTTGACCCATTCTGCGTCATCTAGCTCAGCTTCTTGTATGATTCTCAAGGACAGAATTTCTACCTCGGCGGGAATTACCGCCTTTGTATCGTAAACCAGCATGTAGGGAGTTGCCCCGGTTGATGTGCGGACTGTAGTAAGATAGCCCAATAAAGCGAATGACAACTTCTCATGCCACTTCTTGTGCCTTTTGATCATTTTCCTTAGTATTTTCTAGATGTTCTTATTCGCTGCTTCCACAGCTCCATTCATCTGAGGTTTATATGCCGTAGAATTCTATTCCTGATATTGAAAGTTTCACACATCGCTTTCATCAAGTCGCTGTTGAGATTGGAACCATTATCAGTGATGATCGACTTTGGAATCCCAAACCGACAGACAATACGATCTCGGACGAAGTGTGCCACGATTTTCTTGGTTACTACTTTGTATGATGCTGCTTCAACCCATTTAGTAAAGTAATCAATTGCCACTAGGATGAACCTCTGTCCGTTTGACGCAGCCGGCTCAATTGGTCCAGTGACGTCCATTCCCCACGCAGCGAACGACCATGGTGAGCTCGTTGCCGTGAGCTCATTTGGATGTACCTTTATCACATGCGCGTGTATCTAATAGTGGTGACACTTTCAAACATACTGAATGCAGTCTGTTTCCATAATCATCCAGAAATATCCTTCTCAGAGTATCTTCTTTGCTAGAACAAAACCGTTCATCTGCGGCCCACAAGTCCCTGAGTGCACTTCTTCCAATAACTTGGTTGCTTTTTTTGTGTCGACACACCTCAATAGTCCCAAATCAGGAGTCCTCCTATACAGGATTCCTCCGCTGTGAAAGAAATTATTGGAAAACCTTCGAAGCGTGTGCTTCGGAGTAGCATTAGCAAACTCTGGATATTCTCCTGTTGTCATGTACTCTTTGATGTCTTGGAACAAGGGTTTTCCGTTGGCCTCTTCCTCAACATATGCACAATATGCCGGTTGATCATGAATCTTGACCTTGATAGGGTCAATGAAGTTTGTATCTGGATGCTGAATCATGGATGATAAAGTGGCAAGCGCATCTGCGAACTCATTCTGTATTCTTGGAACGTGCTAGAATTCCATTTTTCTGAAGCTCTTTCTCAACTCCTGTATGTGGTGCAGATAAGGGAGTATCTTGGATTTCTTGGTTGCCCATTCGTCTCAAACCTGGTGTATGAGTAGGTGTGAGTCTCCGATCACGAGCTGCTCCTGAATGTTTATGTCAATGGTCAGTTTAAGCCCCAATATGCAAGCTTCATACTCGGCCATATTATTGGTGCATGGGAACCTGAGCTTGGTGGATACCGGGTAATGTTGACCGGTTTCTGATACCAGGACTGCTCTAATACCAACTACTTTGAAATTTGCGGCTCCGTCAAAAAACATCCTCCACCTGTCATAGGATTCTGCAATATCCTGTCCTATGAAAGCTATGTCCTCATCTGCAAAATATATCTTCAATGGTTCATAATCCTCTCCTACAGAGTTTTCTGTGAGATGATCTGCCAAAGCCGGTCCTTTAACTGCCTTCTGGGTGACATAGACAATGTCGAATTCACTCAAAATAATTTGCCACTTGGCAAGCTTGCCAGTGGGCATGGGCTTCTGAAAAATATACTTTAGCGGATCAATTCTTGATATAAGGTAGGTAGTGTAAGCACATAAATAATGCATGAACTTCTGAGCTACCTAGGTCAAAGCACAACAGGTGCGTTCTAGTAAGGAATACCGAGCCTCATACGGTGTAAATTTCTTGCTGAGGTAGTAAATAACTTTCTTCTTTCTCCCCGTCTCATCATGTTGTCCCAAGACACAACCAAATGCTCCATCCAAAACTTCGAGATAGAGCAATAAGGGCCTCCCAGGATCAGGCGGAACCAGGAGTGGAGGCGTAGACAAGTATTCCTTGATCCTGCCAAAAGCCTTTTGACATTCATCCGTCCATTTGTTGGCGGCATCCTTCTTCATCATCTTGATGATAGGTTCGCAGAAGAAGATAGACAGAGCTATGAACCGGCTGATATAGTTGACTCTCCCCAGGAAAACTCATTACCTCTTTCTTGCTCTTCGGTGGTGGCAACTCTTGAATAGATTTGACCATTGATGGATCCAGCTCTATTCCTCAGTTACTTTACGATAAATTCCAATAAATTTCCCGGAGGGACTCCAAATGCACACTTGGCGGGATTCAGTTTCAAGTTATACCTCCTTAGTCCGTTGAAAATTTTTCGGAGGTCCTCCATGTGATCTGCATCCTTCTTGGACTTAATGATGACGTCGTCCACATATACCTCGATCTTCTTATGTGTCATGTCATGAAAGAGCGTAGTCATGGCCCTCATGGCCCAGTTTGATGATATAAGCAAATTTCTGCCCCTCTATCAACATCAATCTCTCGTAATACTATGGGTCCTGAGCACAGACAAAAACTCTGTTCATTTGTTCTTCTTCCAAAGCCGGTCTAACCTTGGAAGCTTCCGACCTCCAACGAGTAGCATACTCGCGAAAGGTTTTGGTGGTCTTCTTCTTCAAATTCTGGATATAGAACACGTCCGGCGCGTTCTCAGTATTGAACCTGAAACGGTCCATGAAATCGGACGCCATGTTTACCCAACTCGTCCACTTCTTCACATCTTGGATGATATACCAAGATAAAGCATCAA
This sequence comes from Nicotiana benthamiana, assembly GCA_034376525.1. Lineage (NCBI taxonomy): Eukaryota > Viridiplantae > Streptophyta > Magnoliopsida > Solanales > Solanaceae > Nicotiana > Nicotiana benthamiana. Next base: position 93,710,064 of record CM067323.1, on the reverse strand, counting down.
CTTTCATGCTCCTCATGAACTGTTTCATTATGATCTTTTTATCTTTACCAACTCCCACTAACTTGTCACAACACATCCTGGGGTGAACCCTAGGATCACCCGTACCATCAAATATTTTGATTTTGAGGAGGTTGTACCCCTCTGGGAGTTCGACATCAAGTTGAACACAAAGGTCTTCATAAATTAGACCCTCTACACCTTTATTACCTTCCACGCCTTGAACCCTGCTAGTGAGTTTCTTGAGTCCAGCAGCCAAGTTCTGAATGAGTGAGTCTGATTGTGACATATCTGATAAAGGCTGTGTATAGTACGTTTCAGTATCCACAAAGATAGGGGTATCTTGGTGGTTTGGAGTATTTTTGGGCTCCAGGATGAGCGGTGGAGCATTGTTGCGAGCTTGGGTTGGGGTCTTCTATGGAGGTGCATGGACCTAATTGTTGACATCTGCAGTAGCAAGGGAGATGGACAAACTTGCTAAACTGTGGACCTGGTCTAGTTCCTCTCGGAACCTTAGCAAAGTTTTCTCCAAATGAGCAGCAGTTTTTTTGGTGATCGGGGTACCCTGGGAAGTTCATTCAATTTCCTTTCTCGCTTCATTATCTCCCATCTTTCCTTTTTTCCTATTTTTGGGGGGACTCGGAGGAGGACCCTTAGATCTTGTTGAGTAGGCTGATGGTGCCAGAATGCATGAACTAACCTTTGGGGAGGGGATTTAAAAATAAAAGAAAAACAAAAGGTAAAAAGTTTGTGAGGATTCTGAGAAAGAAAACATTGCGGTATTTAAACACGTTGTTGCAAGAATATAAGTCGTTCCCTATTTGGGTGCCTGGTTGTGCCTGAGGTAGGCCTAGAGACATATGTGATTTGGAGAACTTATAACACCAAACGCCTCATTTTATGGATAGAAAATAGAACGAGTCAAAACAAACTGAAATAGAAGAAATTGTCACTAATGTCCAGGGGCCTTATTACATTAAGAAAACACTAAAAATCCTAACTACTTGGTCCCTGAAGGATCTTCCCCAGATTCGGTATCATTTCCTCCCTCATACATTTTCATCAGCTCGTGCAGTCCCAATAACAAGTAAGCCCGAGCCAAGTGCCCACCTTCGTTACCTTCAGATTCCTGATAGCCGTTGATCCTTTTCAGAAACTTGCCTTCCAGCTCCACTAGACCCTGCTCCAAGTACCCTAAACGGTTGATTGTGCGGACATCCATGACCTTCCACTCATTGATTATCTTCTCTTAGGCCTCTAACATTTCCCGATGTTCACTTTCACGATCTCGCATCCGTTTGCGTAGCTGATTATATTTGACCTTTGCTGCAGTTTCCTCATCAATAACCCTGTGACCATGGAGGAAACCTATTTTTCCCAAGCCAATATGATCGTCTTCTATCCACCTCGGATAAAACAGCGCATGCCCCACCTAATACCTGTCTCGCTCCATGGATTCTTTTTCCAAAATGAGTTTGGAATGCCACATATGCTGAGCCTGACACCTGTGTGGGCTATCGTCATCTTGGAAATCAGCCCTGTAGTGACTCATCTTTTCTAACCTTGGTATAATCTACTTTCTTCCCGCTTGCCTCATGACTCGGAGAGGGACATAAGGGTAAGTTCCTCTTAAGCCTACGAGTACAAGGAATGGAGCATCCTTAGACCGAATGATAAAATCTCCAGCTGGAAACCACTCGTACATCCATTGTACTTGCTCTTCTCTCAGATTCTCCAATAGTTCCACCCATCCAGTGGCATCTTTCGGGCGAGCGACCATATCCGTCATGAAGTGCATTCGCTTTGGATGATGGAAAGTGATATGGTCATCCCAGTCCCGGCGTATGATCTCCATTCTATATTCTCCCCTCTGAAGATGTTCAATGAGCAAGAGTTGTAGTAGCAAATTGCACCCTCAAAGTGCGGTTCCCCTTGTTGACATGTCTCTAAGGCTCGGTACAGTTCGGCGAGGATCATGGGTGCTATGCTGAATGTTTGCTCGTCGATACCCTCCATTATGGCTTTGGTTACCATGGCTAGACTTGTATGGATTCTAGCCTTCTTCATCGGAAAGACTATCATGCCCAGGAAGTAGAATATGAAAAGGCTCTCCTATGTATGTGCCCCAAAGAGGCGAGGGAAAACTTGTCCATGTGAGTGCAGTATGATTTTCTATATCCGAACCTTTCATACATGAAGTCCAAGGATATGTATGAGTCCTTCAGACAGGTCAAATTAGGATTCATCTTGAGCCCAATCATTTTTAGGAACCCTTTACCTTTGCGGTTTTCTGGCACAAGCAGCCCCAGGCTATCCCAAGGAATTCCGGCCAGACCCCCAATTTCTTCCAATAGCGGCGTCATTTCAATATTCCCAATACAGAAAACAGACCGTTCACTATCCCAAAACATAGTAGCAGCTTCCACAATCTTGTTATCTGGCCTAACTTCTAGGAGTGAAGGAAGATTTCCTAAGTGCTTGCGGACAAGAACCCGATCAATTCCATGCAGATCATCCCACCAGCTTAGCAACTTCGGATAAATGTTTGATACCATACCGAATCTGGGGACCTCGTGCCTCATTTCCTTAAAAATAGAGAGTTAGGCCCTTAACCCCATCAGATTCGACTATTTAAATCAATAATTAGAAATAGGCATTTAGTTCTCCAAATCAATGCACATAACGTGAATGTCCGTTTAGGTTTCGAGGAAACCCGATGGACTTTTGGCTTAGGCTGTCCTAATGAGTCATTATGCGGACAACATAACTGACTCGTCTAAGTTTGACCATGATGCATTAACATTTAAACAGAGTAAGGCTTCTATTTTTGAAGTGCTAGACAAGGTACCCTTGAGCGGAAACTCAAGAGGGAAAGGCACTGAACCATCGACTACATTGTTGATCGACTGGTTTTACCGCAAATATGCCTTTGCCAAATTTAAGGGTTTTGTAATAATGGAAGATAGTAACTACTCATTATAAGCGTTGCTACAGGATTTGGTTGGCACGAGTGGAAAATGATGTTGAAGGATGCAATTACAACAATGAAATACATACATGTATTTTCACGTTCATACAATAATGATTGCAATAAATGCTCGGAATTTAAGAAGGAATTGAAATAAAATGAGGTAATAAAGCAGTAAAATAGTTAAAGAAAAAACAAAGACATGAAGAAACAAGTTAGTAATTGTGGAAAAATGATTAAAGAAATAGATAAAGGTAGTAAAGAAAGCAATAAAGCCACGAAACACGTAATGGTAGAAGCCTAAAAAGAAATTCCTAGCAGAGTCGCCATGCTGTCGACGCCCCCCTTTTTTTAAAAAAAAAAAGTGAACTCGGGTTTTATGACATTATGGGCAAAACAACTCTTATTCCCGTTTGGGAATTGGGTTTTGGAATTCGAAGAGTTGCCACCTATTGATTATAGTACATTAGGACACTTTAAGAAGAGAGTATTCTGAAAAGAAAATCAGAGTTCGGTAAGGTCTTGAGATTATCTTGAGGAAAAGGTGTTAGGCACCCCTCAAGATCCACTAGTACGGTTCCCAGCCCTGTTCATTGTGACTTTATAAAGAGATGAAGCAATTAAACAAATAAAGTTCACATATACAACATTCACACAATTTGAAAAGTTTTAAAGAAGAAGGAAGGACATAAATTTAAAATAAAAGAGAGGATTGATTTTGAAAAGCATTACAATAGAAGAACATTTAAATAAACAAACAAAGAGAGGGGTGCAAGGTTTAACTACAATATGGATCATTCGATACAATGTCCGCACATATTCCCAAATAGGGGTCGCTTTATGATATTATCGCATCGTCATAATCTCCATATTCTATTCTTCCCACCCGTAAGGTTATTTAAGCGTGTGGATTGGTCACGAATACTTATTTCGTGCTATTACCCATCCCATCCTACAGATCCTAGAGGGTATTTGGGATCACTATTCCTATAAGGTAGGAACTAGGCTAAACCTCTGGGTTCAAAGGTTAAAATTCTAAACGTCATTCAAAAACAAATAGGATTTGCATGTATATGGAATCATATACGCAGGTAACGCTCAAGTATGTCTTAATGAGTCATTATGCAGACGACATAACTTACTCAGCTAGGTTGACCATGATGCATGAACAGTTCAATAGAGTGAGGTTTCTATTTTTGAAGTGCTAGAGAAGGTACCCTTGAGTGGACAACTCAAGAGGGAAAGGCGCGGAACGGTCGGCTACACCGTTGATCGACTAGTTTTACCGCGAATATGCCTTAGCCACATTTAGGGGGTTTGTAATATTGGAAGGGCCTGACCACTCATTGTAAGCGTTGCTATAGGATTTATTTTGGCACGAGTGGAATATGATGTTGAGAAATGAAATTACAATAATGAAAAAAGTTACACGTATTTTCACGTTCATATGATAAATGATTACAATAGATGCTCAAAAATTACAACAAAACTAAAATAAAAGCATAAATGAAAAGGAATGAAAAAAGCGAAGAGTCAAGTTAGTAATTGTGATGAAATAATTAAAACAGGAAATAAATGCGATTATAGTAAACAAATAAAGTCACAAAAGCAAGTAATGGTAAAAGCCTTAAAGAAAATCCCCAGCGGAGTCGCCATGCTGTCGACGCCCCCTTTTCCTACCCCTTTTAAAAGGCGAAATCGGGTTTACGACATAATGGAAAAAAAACTCTTTATTCCCTTTTGGGTATTAAGATACCGAATTTGAAGAGTCGCCATCTAATGATTATAGTGCATTAGGACACTTTGAGAAGAAAAGAAGATTTTTTTTGGAAGAAAACCAGAGTTTGGGTAAGGGCTTGAAATTATCTCGAGGGGAAGGTGTTAGGAACCACTCAAGATCCACTAGTGTGGTTCTCGGCCTTTCTTAGATGTGACTTTAAAAAGCATAGAAATAGACAAGCAAAGTTTTTCACATTAAGAAGACGAGCAGATTGACAAAGAAGGATAGCACAAGTAAAATGGAATTTTAAAGAAAACGTTTAAACAAAGGAAAAGTGAAGAGGGTCCTAGGTTTGACTATAATATGGTTCATTTGATACAATATCCGCACATATTCCCAAAGAAGGGTAGCTTTATGATATTATCGCATTGTCATCATCTCCATATTCTACCCTTCCCACCCGTAAAGGTTATTTAAGCGTGTTGATTGGTCACGAATACTTATTGCGTGCTATTACCCGTCCCATTCTATAGATCCTAGATGGCATTTAGGATCATTATTCCTATAAGGTGAGAACAAGGCTGGACCCCCTAGGTTCAAAGGATAAAATTCTAGATGACACAAAAGAGGGGAGTCATATAAGCATGTGAAAGGCTCAAATATCCCTCAATAGACGAACACATAATTAGCACGACTCAAACACATTTAAAGTCTAGGTAAAGAGAAGATCTTTCGAAAAACTGGAGCATGAGCTAAAATAGAAGTTTGGAGGGTTTGCAGAAAAAGAGCGTGAGAGAAAATATTCACAATTTAAAAGAGACAGTATCAGCTTTTAGAAAATCTGTAGAATTGTTTAAAATACTTGTGGAACACAATTTTCGGACGAGTTGAATGAGTATTTTTTTGAGATTGCAGAAGTATAAGGAAAACATGTCAGGTTATGAACTTTTTAAAAATTGATAGTATTCAGATAGCTTGAAAAATAGCAGTAGCCTAGTGCTGGACGAGGAAATACAGCATTTGAATGTATGGTTTTGAAAAATAGTAGTCCAATTCTTGACAAAGTAGAAGTATTTGCATATATGGTTTGAAAATAGTAGTCCGGTTCTGGAAAAAGTAGGAATCTCTTGCATAAGTAACTTTAAAATAGGGAAAAAGTTTATAAAAATGAGACAACTTCAGAAACAGACGAGTTCAGGCAGAGGCTGATTAATTCGAACATGACTTAGAGGTGATTAACCCATTTTATTCGGCCTGAGGCTTGCCTATGCGTTATTAAAGCAAGGTGAGCATGCACATTTGCTTCAAGTTTTAAAAAGAGGGTTGTTAACCAATTTTTACCCAGATTAATTAAATACCTATAAAATTGCAGACAAAAGTCCTAAGGCATGGCATCTAATGCACAAAAGGTCCTATGAACATGGTATAAAAATGTCAGGTTAATGACTTTTTGATTATTAATTAGTCATGGTGAGAAGTTTGAAACTTGAGCCATTTCTGTGGTCCATTCTACGGATCGCATGTCAGTTCTCCGATCGCAGATAGGCGTCGCAGATCGTGTTCGCTCAGTTATTTTCTAAAATTCTAAGCCCGACCCATTTTTATTAAAACACCCCATCTCTCATTTTTAACGCATTTTCTGAACAAAATGAGAGAGATGAAGAGAGGGTTCTAGAGAGAGAAAGTTATTTCTTCATCAATTGATCTTTCAAAAATCATCAAAGCCCGGAAAATCTTTTGCATCTGCCTTCCCCTCTGATTTCAAGGTAAAAATACCTAATCCTTTTTTCCCTAATTTTCGAACTCAGATTTGGGAAGGGAGTTTCAGACTTTGATTTTGAAAATTCTTGTTAGAAACCCCCTTGCATGTCTTCAAAACCCAAAAATCTTGTAAAAAGGGAATTGGGTAGTAAACCGTGAATTCTTATTCTAAAGGTCTATATATTAATCATGAACTAGATTGATCCTTCTTAATTGCTTGATGAATTGGAGTGGAGGTTAAAGAGGATATTCAATTCAATATATGTATGCCTAACCGTAATCCTCGTGAAATCGCCTATGCTAGTTGTGAAATTGTTGATAGTTGATATTCATATGAAAATCATTGTGAAGCTTTCGTGTTGTACATATTGTGTAGTAGTACCTTGTGGTGAATGTTGTGGAACCTGTAATTGGAACAACGGAAATGGAAATAATGTGGAATAGCGGGTATGGAAATAATGTTGAACAATGGAAATGGAAATATTGTGGAACAACGCGTGTGATTAATTGTAAATAGCTGTTGTGATGATCTAATTTGTTTAAAAAATTTGATAAACATGAGGAAACTAGTTGTTGCTAGTTGTGGGATTTTAATACCCTTGTTGTGGAATTATTATAACAAAGTGCCATGGTTGATTTCTTGTACATGTTGTTGTGCTATTTGTTGTTGTGAACTGAAAACTGTCAGTCGGGGTCGGGTTGCGCGCCGCAACACGGTGAAATAAGGTGTGGTTTGGGGTGATAAGGGTGGCCGAGGTAATAAGGGTGCACGAGGAAAAAAGGGTGGACGAGGCAATAAAGGCGAAAATGTGATCCAATATCACTACTGATATGAGTATGAATCGTGAAATGATAAATGTGAAAATGTGAAAGGAGACAGCAAGAGAGTTTGTAATCAATGGGGCACTGATTGCCCCTTTGTATGACTACGTGAATAATTGTTGTGAAATGTTTGGTTGTTGCTTTCTAGTTGTACTTGTACATTGTTGTTCAGTTCTATACTTGTTCGTGAAATTTGGCTTGAGTTTACTTGGGACAGAGTTACTTTATACATTCCATTACAATTCAAGTGTACTGACGTCCCTTTTGCCGGGGGCACTACATTCGTGATATGATTGAGGTGGATCCATGGCAAGCACTCCAGTCCACCGTTCGTAGCTCCTCCTCCTCCTCTCTATCGGCAGTATTTGTGTTTTGTGAGCCTCTTTTCTTCTGGGACCAAGTGTGGCCTACGCCACTCTGTTATTGTATTTTGGAGTTTGTATCTTTTGGTAAAGGTATAGCCAGGGCCTTTTCACCGACAAGTGTTGTACTACCATTCTCGTAGAGGCTCCTTAGACAGTAGTATGTGGGTCAGGACTTATGTATAAAAGTGTATGGTTGGGTGTTGTATACTTCTGTACCACGTTCCTTGCTAATCAAATATATGTTTCGTAAAATATGTCCCCTATTAATCATAATGTGTGCTTATAAAAGATAAATCATACGTTCTTTCAATTGAAATTTGGTATCTTTTGGTTAACAATAATTAAATAATATGGGGTAACGTGTGGGGAATAGGAAAGGCACCCAGGTCCACTCAACTGGGATACCCGGTTGAGCGCCGGTCATGCCCACGGATTTGTGGCGTGACAACTATGGGTCTTGATTTAACTTATGATTCATTACCTCCGGTGGTATTCCTGTCATGTCAGAGTGGGACTAAGACAAATAGTCCACGTTAGTTTTTAAAAATTCAATTAACTTACCATACAAGCCTTGGCTTAGATTGACCCATATGTAGACTTTCTTATAAGGCTATTGTGCAAATAATACTAAAGCCTCCAGTTCTTCAATTGTAGTTTTGATACATTCTTTTTCTTCTGGTTCATGAATGGTATTAGGTCTTGAGTCCATATTTGTCCACCCCTGTTCAGTTGAGGTTTGTGTTGTGATGTCTTCAACTGTCTTCTGTGATTGCTATTTTTCTTCATTTTTCGTACTTAAATCTATTACGAAGTCTACTGGATGTTGTTTTATCCCCATGGATTTGACATATTCCCCATGGTTATGGAAATTGAAAAACTTGATACAAGGTTGAATGAACGTCATCCATTTCGTGGATACATGGTCTCCCTAGGATCCTATTGTAAGCCATATCCATATCTACTACCTGAAGCTTTGTATCTTTTAAAACACCTTTTGCAAATGTAGTGAGTGTTACCTCCCCTTTCGTCACAACATTGGAATTTTTAAATCCAGATAAAGTATGCGCTTTTGGTATTAATCTATCTTTAGCTTGCTCACATAATACTCTGAGCAAAATAATTCTTATGGAACTACCTGGATCAATCAAAACTCATTTCACTAGTATCATGTACAATTACCAATGCATCGTTATGAGGGGTTAATGCGCCATCTGAATATGCATCATCAAATGTAATGGTGTATTCCTCTAAGACATGTCGCACCTGTTTCCCTTGGGTAATTGTGAATTTGGAAAATTTACTAGCTACGATGTACGATACCCCATTGATGTCTTTACCCTCGCTTATAACGTTGACGGTCCATTTTGGTAGAAGGTGGTTTACGGGGCTCCTGCCTATTCTTCATGTAAGCTTGATTACCTTTCTCACTGAATAACTTAGTGATGTACCCTTGTTTTAATAAAAGATCAACACTATTTGAATACCTACAATCTGTCGTTTTATGCCCGTGATCATTATGAAACTCGCACGAATGATTAAGGTTGCACCTGTTTGGATTCAATCTCATCTCTTTTGGCCATTGTACCTTGTCACCCATGCTTCTCAAAACAGCTACTTTCTCGGAAGTTCTCACATTGAAATTGTAACCCCTAAATGTGGAACTCAAATTTCTATCATCATCTCGTGACTAATGGTGTTTCGATCATTGCTAAATCTCGATGAAGTGCCTGACACTCTGTTCCTTGATCTGTGGCAATACCTTTGATTGTCATGTTTTTACCATGACTTTTTTCCTACAGGTCCCATGTCGTACCTGTATTTATTGGACCTTTTCAATTTTTGGACGTCTCAATATCTTCTTTTATCCTTAGCTTCGTGCTATACCTATTGTAAACGACATTCCATGTTGTAGTTGGGAATTCACGAAAACATTCCCTGAGTCGCCTCGTAGTTTTTGAGCTCTTTTCATTAAAATTGCTTGTGAAAGCTATTGCTGCCCAATTATCAGGTACACGTGGTAATTGTTAGTTAATACGCTTAACGCTAGGGGGGGGTGAATAGCGTTATAATAAAATTTAGCGTAAACCTGCGGAAATTAAAATTTGCAGGAAATAATTAAGTGCGTTAAATAAACAAAAGGAAAGAACGCACCGATGTATTCTGGTTCACCACAACACGTGGCTAGTCCAGTCCCCGAGAGACTCTCTCGAGATTTTCCACTAACTTGTCAAGCTTACGGGTGCTCAGCAAACCTTTACAACTTAAGGACACACGCCTTAACACCTTTGCTCGGAGATACAACACTCCAAGACTTCAACCAAGGAAACACAAGTTCCTTACAACAAGAGAATTACAATTCTCTAACAAGTGTACAAAACACTAAACACTCAAACAAAACACTCCTTAATGAGTAGATATGAGTAAAAGAAGTAAGCTCAAGATCACAACAACTATGGACAAGACTTTGGCTCTCAAAAGCTTTATGAAATGAATATAAAATGATAAACAATAGTATGCAAGCTTATAGCAATAGAATGATCAGTTGTTGTGTGTTATTGTATTTAAAACACTGAAATGAAGCTGTATTTATAGTTGAAAAACTTGGCATTACCGTTGCCTAATTGCCAATTAAGAGTTGCTGATTTTACTCTGTGACAATCGATTGTCAGGAAGCCACAATCGATTGTTTGCCAATCGTTCCTAAAATCAATCCCAGATTTTACGCTTAACAATCGATTATCCAAGATCAACAATCGATTATTAGTAACATTCAATAAATCATTTCCAGATTTTACGTAAAACAATCGATTATACCAAATCAATAATAGATTATTCAGCAACGTTCAAAAATCTTTTCCAGATTTTAATATCAACAATCGATTGTACAAAATCAACAATCGATTATTCAGCAACGTTCAAAAAATCTTTTCCAGATTTTAATATCAACAATCGATTGTACAAAATCAACAATCGATTACCTGATGGTATTTGAAAACTTTACGACAACAGTCAGCTTCACAATCGATTGTGCAATGTTAACAATCGATTATTTATCAGACTTTGAAAATCATTTTAGACACTGCCTCGTGACAATCGATTGTTATATACTCACAATCGATTATTTAATAACTTTGAAAAAGTCTGGAAGACACTGCCTCAACACAATCGATTGTCATATGTTCACAATCGATTATTTTGTGACTTTTGAAAATCTGAAGGACACTGTCTCTTCACAATCGATTGTCATTAGTTTCAGAATCGATTATTCATAGTTTTGAAAAACTTTGATGGACACTGCCTCATCAAAATCGATTGTCATAAAGTTCACAATCGATTGTCATGCAGGTTTGAAAAACCTGATGCTCACTGCCTTAACACAATCGATTGTCATTAGTTCACAATCAATTGTCATGCAGTCTTGGCTTAACATAATCGATTATTATAAGTACATAATCGATTATCTTAGTCCAGTTTTTAGAGGCATGTTTAAAAATCATTTTGACTAATGAAAATATGCATGATTTAAGATCATTTAGCATTAAATTAAATATGCATGATTTTGTAAAAAATAATTTTACGAGAGAAGCCATGTCATGAGTCAAGTTGTCGGATCAAGATCACAATTAAGAACGACTCATTTAAACTATAAAACTTTGTCTTGTGCTAGAATCTCGTTATCCACCAATTGTGCGCTTGTACTTGAACTTCGTCATACATCAATTTGCACTTGTTTGTCATTCATCAAAACCTACACATGGGAACACGCGTTTTAGTATAAAGCCTTGAGAACGTGTTTCCAACAATTTCCCCTTTTTTGATAATGGCAAACTTTAAGCGGGTTATGCAAATTAAACAATTTATTATGACGATTCAAGACAAGTAAAGATATGCAATAAGTATGCGATTAGTTCCCCCTCAATATATGAATTCCCCCTCAATTTAAGCTTATAAATATTGAGAGTGCATACCCGTTATCTTCCCCCTTTTGCCATTAGCAAAAATAATATGACAAGATGCCAAAGATGTAAATAAAACTTGTTTATTTATTAGAAAGAAAACATGATTACTTAAAGAGAGTACAATAACTCAAGTAATAGCAGAACAATCAATTATTGATACGAGATAATCGATTATTAGACGACAGAAACCGATTTTTCTGAAGAAGACTTGATTATTGCGCGTCATGCTTTATAATTCCCCCTACCTTTAGGGCGATACCTGCAAAAATTCGTTAGACATCTCCGACGCTCAAGTTAGAAATCATGTAAGATAAAAAGATGCAATGCATGACTTAGATCAACGTGGAGTCAAGAATCCCGAGTTCACTACGAATTCGGAAGAAGGACTCTTTCTCTAAGGGCTTAGTGAAGATGTCGGCCAATTGGTCTTTGGTTTCAGCAAATTCGATTTCGACATCGCCCTTGAGAACGTGATCTCTCATAAATGATGTCTTATTTCAATGTGTTTTGTTCGTGAATGAAGAACGGGGTTCTTCGTCAAGCATATGGCACTAGTATTATCACATTTAAGAGGGATATGATCAAGACTTAGGCCATAGTCCAAGAGTTGTTGTTTCATCCAGAGGATTTGAGCGCAACAACTCCCCGCGGCTACATATTCAGCCTCGGTTGTGGACAACGCAACACTTACTTGTTTCTTGCTAAACCAAGAAACGAGAGAGCTACCGAGCAAATGGCAAGTGCCACTAGTGCTCTTGCGGTCCAATTTGCATCCAGCAAAATCGGAGTCGGAATAGCCAACGAGTTGGCATGAAGAACCTTTGGGGTACCATAGACCCACATTTGTAGTACCAACAAGGTACTTCAAAATCCATTTTACCGCAGTAAGGTGAGACTCCTTCGGACACGATTGATAACGGGCGCATAAGCACACGCTAAACATGATGTCCGGACGACTAGCAGTAAGATAGAGAAGAGAGCCAATCATACCTCGATACTTCTTAGTGTCAACTTCCTTACCTTTCTCATCTTTGTCTAGATGATCGGATGTGCTCATGGGAGTCGCCATTGCTTTTGCATTGTTCATTTCAAATCGTTTCAGCAATTCTTTGCAATATTTGGCTTGGCAAATGAACGTACCTTCTTTCATTTGCTTTACTTGTAATAACAAAAAGAATGTTAACTCACCCATCATAGACATCTCAAATTCGCTTGTCATTAAATCGGAAAATTCCTTGCATAAGATATTGTTAGTTGCACCAAATATGATATCATCCACATATATGTGAACTAATAAAATATCATTGTTTTTATGCTTAAGAAAAAGGGTGGTGTCAACTTTCCCCCTAATGAAATCATTTTCCAATAGAAATTTACTCAATCTTTCATACCAAGCTCGGGGAGCTTGTTTTAAACCATAGAGAGCATTTTTAAGTTTGAAAACATGATCGGGAGATTTAAAATCTTCAAAACCGGGGGGTTGTTCAACATAAACTTCTTGTATAACACCATTTAGAAAAGCACTTTTCCCATCCATTTGATATAAATTGAAATTCATAGAAGAGGCAAAAGCGAGCAATAGACGAATAGCTTCTAATCTAGCTACGGGAGCATATGTTTCTTCATAGTCAATACCCTCTTCTTGATTATGGCCTTTTGCTACAAGCCTAGCTTTTTTTCTAGTGATTACACCATTTTCATCTAGTTTGTTTCGAAAAACCCATTTCATACCAATTATGGTATGATTTTCGGGTCTTGGCACCAAATCCCAAACGTCATTCCGTTTGAATTGGTTAAGCTTCTCTTGCATTGCCAAGGTCCAAAATTCATCCCCAATTGCTTCGGAGATGGTTGTTGGTTCAGTTTGAGACACAAAAGCAGTATGTCCTAAGGTGTTCTTAAGGGAGTTTCGGGTACTTACCTTTTCTCCGACGTCGCCAATTACCTGTTCGAGAGGGTGATCTTTGATTGTCCTCCACTCGTTAGGCGTTTTCGTTTCATTCTCCAATTGTGACGCTTCCTCCATTGGTTGTTCCAAGATTTCATCTTTATTTTCCTTAGGTGATTCCTCTTGTATTTTGTCTTTCAAGCTATCTAGAATACCTGCAAGATCAAAACCGGAATCCTTTCTCGCCAAGCGAGCATTATTTTCGGCAAATACAACATGAGGGGATTCCTCCACAGTTTCGGTTCTTTTATTAAAAACCCTATATGCTTTGCTACGTGAAGAATAACCAATGAAAATTCCCTCATCGGACTTAGCATTAAAATTTCCCAATTGATATTTGCCATTGTTATGAATAAAACATTTACAACCAAAAACTCTAAAGTGGGAGATATTTGGTTTCCTTCCCTTATAGAGTTCATAGGGAGTTTTCATGAGTATAAGCCTTATGACTACTCTATTTAAGATGTAGCATGCGGTACTCACGGCATCTGCCCAAAAATGTTTGGGAATCTTAGCCTCTTCGAGCATGGTTCTAGCCATCTCTTCGAGACACCTATTTTTCCTTTCCACCACCCCATTTTGTTGTGGTGTACGTGGAGCGGAAAAGGTATGCTCGATACCGAGTTCGTCACAAAAGTCCGCAAAGAGATTGTGATCAAACTCTCCCCCATGATCACTTCTAATTGAAGTGACGGTTGTTCCTTTTCGTTTTGAACACGCTTAAGAAAGTATTTAAAATTCTGAAAAGCATCACTTTTATTGGCAAGAAATAAAGTCCAAGTAAATCTAGAATAATCATCAACAATCGCAAAAGCATAACGATTTCTTCCTAGACTTTCAATGCGAGATGGTCCAAATAAATCCATGTGAAGCAATTGCAATGGTCTAGAAGTTGAAACAATATTTTTGGATTTGAAAGATGCTTTTGTTTGCTTCCCTTTTTGATATGAATCACAAATAGAGTCATCTTCAAATTTTAAATTGGGAAGGCCAATAACTAAGTTTTGAGAAATCAATTTGTTCAAAAGATGCATGTTGATATGTGCTACTCTACGATGCCATAACCAAGTATCATCCTCTTTACTCATAAGACAATCAACATATTGGGGTGAGGAATTAGCACGATCAACCATATAAATATTATCCACTCTAAAACCACGAAGGATAATTTTAAAATCACTACGTCTAAACACTAAGCATTCATCCGAATCAAATAGGGCAAGATTTCCCTTGTCACATAATTGACTTATGCTCAAGAGATTATGCTTTAAACCTTTCACAAGTAATATATGCTTAATTGAAGAATTTTCATCCTTACCGACCGATCCGATGCCGATAATCTTTCCTTTATTATTGTCACCAAAAATAACACTTCCTCCTTCTTTGTGTTCTAGTTGAAGGAATTTGGATTCGTCTCCCGTCATGTGCTTGGAGCATCCACTATCAAGGTACCATAGTACACTTGATCCCTTCAAACATACCTACAAAACAAGTTAATGCGCTTTAGGTACCCATGCCATTTTGGGTCCTTGAGGGTTAGGCATATTATAATGATGCGATTGAGTGATATGTCTATGTCGTGTAAAGCATGCAGGGGCAATATGACCAATGCGTCTACAATAATGACAAGTCACGTTGGGGTTATGCATCCTTCTAGGTTCATAGTAACTTGATGGACGAAAATGAATTACTCTATTTTCATTATGAATATTGCGCATTTCATGAGAACCATTCGTCCTACTATTAGTTCTAAAATGAGCAGCATTTCTAGAGTAATGGTCATGTCTAGATGTTCTAAAAGGTTCAAAACTCCTTCTAGTGTTTGGCCTAGAATATGCATCATTTCTAGGGTAGTCATTTCTAGGTGGTAAGTTATTTCTAGGTCTTCTAAAATGTTCAACATTTGTTCTAGCATGCATATTTGTTCTAGGATCGCTATTTCTATGATAAACATTTGTTTTACTAATCCTAGGTTGAGCCTTAGGTGGTTGGGGTTTGGCTTCAACCTTTTCTTTACGCTCATTCTTAAAACCTATGCCATGCTTGGTTGACTTCAAATTAACAAGGACCTCATTCAAGTTTTTGTGAGAAGAATTAAACTTATCTAAGGTACCTTTAAGTCTATCTACCTCATTTTCGAGATGCATGCAAGAAGAGCAATTTTTAATAGAACTTTCGGGCTTGTCGGCGCTTCTTTTTCCAAAAAACTTGTTTTCCTCTTTCAGCTTCTCATTTTCTAAAACCAATTTTTCTAACTCCTTTTCTTTCAAAGAAAGCTGTTTTTGAAAATCTTTTTCTTTTAGAGAAGCATTTTATTTTATGCTCTTGACAGTTTTTGAAGCTTTAATAAATTCAGTATATAGCTCATCAAAAGCAGTTCGCATTTCTTCAAGAGTAAAGAAGCTTTTAGAAGAGATTTGACATACCTCATCTTGCTTGTCTTCTTGCGCCATAAGACAAAGGTTTGCGGCTTCGTCTTGTTCTTCTTCGCTTGACTCATCTCCGGAGTCTCCTCCCCAAGAAATGTATGCACGTTGCTTCTTAAAAGGTTTCTTCTCCTTTCTGATGTTTGGGCAATTTGATTTGATGTGCCCGGTTTCACCGCATTCATAGCACTTTATTTGCTCGCCTTGCTTTTTGCCCTTTTGTTCATACTCCTTTCGCATGAACTTTTGAAATCTTTTGATAACGAATCCAAACTCGTTGTCTCCGTCCTCATCAACTTGAGGTTGGCTTGTGCTTGCCTTAAGCGCTATTCTTTGCCTCCTTTGATCATCAACAAGAGGGTTAAGTATTGTAGATTCATAAGTCTTAAGGTTACCTCTTAATGCGTCGATTGTGACATTTGAGACGCCTATGGATTCTTGAATTGCGTCGGCCTTTGATCGCCATGCCGGAGTGAGACTTCTAAGAATTTTTCGAACAAGTTCTCTATCCGTTAATGTCTTCTTGAGGGCATGTAGGTCATTTACGATTATTGAAAATCGTTCGAACATTTCAACCACCTTTTCACCTTCCTTCATGTGAAATAATTCATAAGCATGGGTTAGGAAATCAATTTTAGCTTCCCTTACCTGGCCCGTACCTTCGTACGTAATTTCCAGCTTGTCCCACATTTCTTTTGCCGTTGTGCAACATGATATTTTCCTATAATCGTCAGCATTTACAACACAATATAATAAATTAATTGCTTTAGCATTATTTTGAACCTTTCGGATATCATCCGCGTCATATTCTTCTTCGGACTTGGGAACCCATTCGTTTTCAACCTTTTTGGTTGGAATTTGATTTCCCTTTGTTATCACCTTCCAGAGATGAAAGTTGTTTGCTTGAACGAAGGTTTTCATCCTCTCCTTCCAGTACGTATAGTTTGTACCGTTGAATAGTGGTGGTCGGGTGGAGCACTGTCCTTCCTCTATTCCTGCAAAAGAATCACGAGTAGAAGCCATGGAAGTTTCTCTCAAACTGTTAAGTCTTCAGAGAGTTGGGCTCTGATACCAATTGTTAGTTAATACGCTTAACGCTAGAGGGGGGGGGTGAATAGCGTTATAATAAAATTTAGCGCAAACTTGCAGAAATTAAAATTTGCAGGAAATAATTAAGTGCGTTAAATAAACAAAAGGAAAGAACGCACCGATGTATTCTGGTTCACCACAACACGTGGCTAGTCCAGTCCCCGAGAGACTCTCTCGAGATTTTCCACTAACTTGTCAAGCTTACGGGTGCTCAACAAACCTTTACAACTTAAGGACACGCCTTAACACCTTTGCTCGGTGATACAACACTCCAAGACTTCAACCAAGAAAACACAAGTTCCTTACAACAAGAGAATCACAATTCTCTTACAAGTGTACAAAACACTAAATACTCAAACAAAACACTCCTTAATGAGTAGATATGAGTAAAAGAAGCAAGCTCAAGATCACAACAACTATGGACAAGACTTTGGCTCTCAAAAGCTTTATGAAATGAATATAAAATGATAAACAATAGTATGCGAGCTTATAGCAATAGAATGATCAGTTGTTGTGTGTTATTGTATTTAAAACACTGAAATGAAGCTGTATTTATAGTTGAAAAACTTGGCATTACCGTTGCCTAATTGCCAATTAAGAGTTGCTGATTTTACTCTGTGACAATCGATTGTCAGGAAGCCACAATCGATTGTTTGCCAACCGTTCCTAAAATCAATCCCAGATTTTACGCTTAACAATCGATTGTCCAAAATCAACAATCGATTATTAGTAACGTTCAAAAAATCATTTCCAGATTTTACGTAAAACAATCGATTATACCAAATCAATAATCGATTATTCAGCAACGTTCAAAAAATCTTTTTCAGATTTTAATATCAACAATAGATTGTACAAAATCAACAATCGATTATTTAGCAACGTTCAAAAAATCTTTTCCAGATTTTAATATCAACAATCGATTGTACAAAATCAACAATCGATTACCTGACGGTATTTGAAAACTTTACGACAACGGTCAGCTTCACAATCGATTGTGCAATGTTAACAATCGATTATTTATCAGACTTTGAAAATCATTTTAGACACTTCCTCGTGACAATCGATTGTTATATACTCACAATCGGTTATTTAATAACTTTGAAAAAGTCTGGAAGACACTGCCTCAACACAATCGATTGTCATATGTTCACAATCGATTATTTTGTGACTTTTGAAAATCTGAAGGACACTTTCTCTTCACTATCGATTGTCATTAGTTTCACAATCGATTATTCTGAGTTTTGAAAAACTTTGATGGACACTGCCTCATCACAATCGATTGTCATAAGGTTCACAATCGATTGTCATGCAGGTTTGAAAAACCTGATGCTCACTGCCTTAACACAATCGATTGTCATTAGTTCACAATCGATTGTCATGCAGTCTTGGCTTAACATAATCGATTATTATAAGTACATAATCAATTATCTTAGTCCAGTTTTTAGAGGCATGTTTAAAAATCATTTTGACTAATGAAAATATGCATGATTTAAGATCATTTAGCATTAAATTAAATATGCATGATTTTGTAAAAAATAATTTTACGAGAGAAGCCATGTCATGAGTCAAGTTGTCGGATCAAGATCACAATTAAGAACGACTCATTTAAACTATAAAACTTTGTCTTGTGCTTGAATCTCGTTATCCACCAATTGTGCGCTTGTACTTGAACTTCATCATATATCAATTTGCGCTTGTTTGTCATTCATCAAAACCTACACATAGGAACACGCGTTTTAGTATAAAGCCTTGAGAACGTGTTTCCAACAGTAATGTCATTCTTTCATGCTAGAACTTGTCCACGAACTCCCTAAGCAATTCTGATTCCCCTTGCACTATCTTGAAAATATCTTCCATTCCTTTTTCAACTTTTTGAGCTCCAGAGTGTGCTTTGATAAAAGAATCTGCAAGCTCAACAAAAGAATTTATGGAATTTCAGGGTAAAAGAGAATACCATGTTAATGCACCATTGGTGAGTGTTTCACCAAACTTTTTGACTAATACTTTTTCATTCTCCTGCTTGATCAAGTCATTGCCTTTAACGTCTGTTGTGAATGCAGTCATGTGGTCTCATCGATTTGTTGTTGTGACGACCCAAAGGTTCATTACCGTAATTCTTCCTTTATTGTGGTTCCGAGGCATTGAAAACCTCTTATTTGGTTGCTTCGATTTGCGTGCACAGTCCAATCGCAAAGTCGGAAAATTTTTATGTGGAAATATATGAATTTTGTGTTAAAAACTGTAAATTTTGATAATAATATTGAAATAGTTGACTTTGGGCAATATTTTCGGTAAACGAATCTCGTAGTGTCCGTAGAAAAAATATGGCACCTGGGCATATTCCCGGAATCAAAATCCAATGTCCTAGGCCCGAGTACAGAATTTTTGAAAGAAAATTGTTTATCTGAAATTAACATGAGAAATTGAAATGAAAATGAGTTAGAAATTTGAGGTATCGGGCTCGTATTTTTGTTCTAATGCCCGGTACCAGTTTTAAATGAGCGGTAAGCACTATATGTAAAGTTTGGTTGAAAAAGATTTTCATTTGACGTATTTCTGACTAAAATGGAAAAATAGAAGTTATGAACTTTGAAATTAAAATCATGATATTGGAGAATTTATTCTATGTAAATGATGTTATTTTAGCGATTTGATCCACGAGTAAGTCCATAGGATGTTTTTGAGGTTGTGAGTATGTTTGGGTTGGAGCCCCGAGGGATTGGCTGAGTTTTGGCTAGGCATCGAATTGCATTTCTCATGTTTTGGAAAATTTCTCGTATAAGGCTTCCACATTTCGCAAATGCGAAGCCAGGGATCCCAAATGCCAGATGAGCCTAGGAAGGCCAATGTTTGCTAAAGAAAACTTTTCTTTGCAAATGTGATGAAGGGGAGTTTTGCCTAATATTAAAAATGCGATCAAATGTCCGCAAATGCA
Source organism: Nicotiana benthamiana (assembly GCA_034376525.1). Taxonomy (NCBI): domain Eukaryota; kingdom Viridiplantae; phylum Streptophyta; class Magnoliopsida; order Solanales; family Solanaceae; genus Nicotiana; species Nicotiana benthamiana. Next base: position 93,690,074 of record CM067323.1, on the reverse strand, counting down.
AATCTCCCCAGATGGCCTAGCTTCGCAAATGTGAAGAAATATCTCGCAAATGCGAATCCCGCCTATGATCTGCCTTGTTCGCAATTGCGAACAAATCCTCGCAAATGCGACATCCGCCCTTCCTTCTGAATTGTTCGCATTTGCGAACAAATCTTCGCAATTGCGATATCTGCACCTGCGCTTTCTATACTTAGACAATTTTAAACCTCATTCTTTATATTTTCAAAACCCAAACCTCCATTGGCGATTTTCTCTCAACTGCTTCTTTCCCAAATCAATTGTAAGTCAACGTTTACCTAATTTCTTCAATCTTTAATATCTTTTATCATGCTTTCATCTTACAATCAAAGCTTTCAATGGGTAAAAAGGGGGATCTGTGGTAGAACCTAGGTTTTCTTAAAATTGGGGATTTGGACCTCAATTTTGAGTCGGATTTCAAAACAAATAACATATATGAACTAATTGGGGGAATGGGTAACCCGGTTTTGGTTTGAACCTCGAATTTTTACCACATGGGACTGGGGGCATTTTGGGAAGTTTTACATAAAACTTTGGGAAATTCATTGTTATGCGTTCAAATTGATTTAGCTAGCATCTGTTGACACATTTGAGTAAACTGTGATTAGTTTCGATCGTTTTATGGCGAACTTGTGGGGTAAATCTATCCCAGATGCGTGAGTTGAGTTTAGAGCTTTCAAGGTAAGTGTTTGATCTAACTTTGGCTTGAGGGAATAGTATTAGGATAATAATTTCTATGTGCGATGTGGAGTCGGTGTATAGGCATAGCGACGGTTACCTATGAACCTGAGTCTAGCATGACCGTTAGTCGTAATTGCTTTTAAATTCGAAAGAGGTGAAAAAATTGAGTTAGTTACTTGTTAAAAGAAATACTAAGTGATAATTGAGAAGCAAATGTGTTAAAGGAGGAAGCGTGGTATTTTTCCCTTGCTGGGACTTGTTGTTGAATTGTTTTCCCTTGCCGGGACTTATTGTTGAATTGTTCTTCTTTGCCGGGATGATTAATCTTGTTGTATATTCCTTCCCTGATTGGTTGTGACAGTTGATTGGGTGAGGAAGAGAGATTAAGCACGAAGGGTCTTTCTGTGCCGAGTTTTGATAATTATCCACGAAGGGTCTTTCCGTGCCATTTTTTGATAATAATGCACGAAGGGTCATTCCGTGACATGTTTCTTGATTATTTGAGCACGAAGGGTCATTCTGTGCCATGATGTGAGAGTTATGTGAGGAAAGCACGAAGGGTGATGTCGCGCACTATATTTGATAGCTTTGGGGAGGAAAGCACAAAGGATGATGTCGTGCACTATATTGGACAGTGTTGGTGAGAATAGAGAGTAAAATCACGAATGTTTGTGCCGTGCAGTTGTTGATTTACTTGCTCTCTTTTATTGATGTTAATTACTCAGTTTCCAATTATTTTGTTCGTTAGACATATATCTGAATTGTGAAACCCCATAGCATATTCCCTTCCAATTTAGATGTTTAAATTTCGTATATCTTTCCATTACTAAACACATATCTGTACAGATTGATTGCGGTAGGTCCGGTCTAGCCTCGTCACTACCTCACCGGAGTTAGGCCATACACTTACTAACACATGGGGTCGTTTGTGTTGATGCTACACTTCTGTGCCTTTTGTGCACTTTTCAGGAGACAGCTTACGAACCGCAGCAGTAGCTTGGGAGCGTGCCTTCAATCCATAGACTCCCGGATAGTTTGTTGGCGTTCGCAGGCCCTTAGTCTCATCCATTTTAGTTCTGTTTGTTTACATTATATCGAAACAGACTTCTTATATATTTTCTCTTAGACCCGTATTTTGTAGATTCTTATAGTAGTCTGTGAATATTGTGAAAGTAGATCTTGGGTAGAGGATGTTGTTAATTATTCCGCATTTTCTTTATTTTATATTTATTATGACTTCCGCTTGAATTTATTGCGTTATTATTATCTTGTTAGAAATTAATTGAAAAGGGTATGTTTAAGTTGACTTGCCTAGCTCCGACAGTAGGCGCCATCACGAACCTCGATGGTGGGAAATCGGGGTCGTGACAAGTTGGTATCACAACACTAAGTTACTTAGGTCTCACAACTCACGGACAAGCTCGGTAAAGTCCGAGGGATCGGTACGGAGATGTATGTATTTATCCCAGAGGCTACAGAGTTAGGAAAGATTTCACTTTGTTCATTCTTGTCGTGCGGTTCTGTTTCTCAAGTGTTGATTATTGTTCTACTCTATTCTTTTGAAGATGGCGAGAACACGTGCATCTTCTTATACCGCGCAGCAGCCCGAGCCCTCAGCAAAAGCTCCCGTTAGGGGTAGGGGTAGGGGCCGAGGCCGTGCTAGAGGTCGTGGTAGGGGCAGAGCTCAGGTCTCGGGGGGGGGTTATGTTTTCCCCATATTTCCATGATGCTCTCATTCGCATAGCAGTTCTTATGGACAGTGTCACTAGGGCTGGCTTACTACCGGTAGCACCAGCCATCACTCAGGCTGGAGGAGGGGGTTCATACTAGCGCTACGCGTACTCCGGAGCATGTAGCTCCCCGAACTTAGGTTGCAGTGGTTCAGCCCGCAATGGCAGCTCAAACAGGTGTTACGGCTTAGGCTCGTGATGGGATGACCATGTGTTCGGATGCTTCGTGGAGACTTGATCGGTTCTCCAAGCTTTTCACCACAACTTTTAATGGTACTTCATCGGAGGATCCCCGGGATTTTCTATTCAGTTGCCATGAGATCCTCAGGACTATGAGTATAGTGGAGACCAATGGGGTCGATTTTTGCACCTTTAGGCTTGCAGGATCCGCCAAGTCTTGGTGGAGAGATTATTGTCTATCTAAACCAACAAGGTCTCCAGCTTTGACATGGAATCAGCTTGCGGAGTTATTTTTGGAGACGTTTCTCCCTGTCACTCAGCGCGAGGCACTTTGTTGACAGTTTGAGCGCCTCCATCAAGGCTCCATGAAAGTTACACAGTATGAGACTAGATTTATTGATTTGGCACGCCAAGCTGTTGTGATACTCCCTACAGAGCGGGAGAGGGTCCGGAGATCTATTGATGGATTTATTCAGCCGATCCATTTTCAAATGGCCATGGGAGTTGGCAGTGATATATCCTTTCAGGAGGTGACCAATGTGGCCCACCAGGTAGAGATGGCACTGGTTCGAGGAGCTAGTCACGTGTTTTACAAGAGGCCTCACCATTTTGGTAGGTTCAGTGGTACCTCATCTGGAGGTAGGGAAGCATATGACAGAGGCCACTTTTAGAGGCCCTTCCAGTCAGCACTTTAAGCTTCTCATGGTACTCCAGACAGTGGTGGTCCTCAGTAGTATTGTTCAGATCAGCAGACCTTCAGCGCACCACCAGCCCCCATCAGTGCACCGCCACTTGAGACCTTTATGGGAGGACATACAGGTTGATAGAGCCAGCAGACTCAGTTGCCGATGGCATGTTATGGTTGTGGTAACCCGAGTCATATTGTCAGGTTTTTCCCTCGAGCCTCGAGTAGTTCTCAGCAACAGGGTCCTCGCCCTACGATTCAGGCAACAGGTGATCCACAAACCGCCCATCCAGCTAGAGGCGAGGGTAGGGATCATAGAGGTGGAGGGAGAGACTGTAGAGTTGGAGCTCAGACCGCAAGAGACAGTGGACGGCCCGGAGCAGATCGTCCCAGAGACACAATACAGGGAGGTGGGGGTTAGCTCCAATTGATATGATTTACCGGCCAGGCCTAAGGCTGAGTCATCATATGCCGTGACTACAGGTACTATTCTAGAATATGATAGGGGTTCTTCATTATTATTTTATGCCAGATCTACGTATTCTTATGTGTCATTCTATTTTGAACCCTATTTGATCATGCCTAGTGAGGCTTTGGTTATTCCTGTATATGTATCCACACTGGTTGGTGATTCTATTGTGGTCGTCTGAGTGCATCGTTCGTTTGTTGTTGTATTTGGGAGTCTTGAGACACGTGTCGACTTATTGCTTTTAGATATGGTGGACGTTTATGTCATATTGGGGTTGGACTGGTTGTCCCCGTATCATGTTATTCTGGATTGTCACGCCAAGAACGTGACCTTGGCCTTGCCAGATTTTCCCTGACTTAAGTGGAGAGGGACCCCAGGTCATACCACCCGTAGTGTTATTTCATATGTCAAGGCTCAACGTATGGTTGAAAAGGGGTGTCTAGCATATTTGGCATATGTTTGCGACTCCAGCATAGTGGTTCCATCTATTGACTCTGTTCTTATTGTTTGGGAGTTCCCTGAGTTTTTCCCTTCAGACCTACCGGGTATGCCGCCCGACAGGGATATTGATTTATGTATTGATCTGGCTACGGGCACTCAGCCTATTTCAATTCCTCCATATCACATGGCCCCGCAAGAGTTGAAGGAGCAGCTTCAGGACTTGCTTGATAAGGGTTTCATTAGACCAGTGTATCGCCTTGGGGTGCACCAGTGTTTTTTGTTATGAAAAAGCATGGGTTGATGAGGATATGAATTGATTACCGGCAGTTGAATAAGGTGATGATAAGGAACAAGTATCCACTGCCAAGGATTGACGATTTGTTCGGCTAGCTTCAGGGCGCTAGGGTTTTTTTTAAGATAGATTTGAGGTCCTGTTATCATCACCTGAGTATTAGGGCGTCTGATGTCCCTAAGAAAGCATTTCATACTCTGTATGGGCATTATGAGTTTTTGGTCATGTCGTTTGGGCTGACCAATGCACCGACAACATTCATGACGTTGATGAACCGGGTGTTCAGGCCCTATTTGGATTTATTTGTGATTGTATTCATGACATCTTGATATACTCCCGCTGTCAGGAGGAGCATAAGCAACACCTCATAGTTGTTTTTCTGACTTTGAAGTATAGTTAGTTGTACGCCAAATTCTCGAAGTGCGAGTTTTGGTTGAGTTCAGTCGCATTCCTGGGTCATGTCGTGTCAATAGAGGGTATTCATGTAGATCCGAAGAAGATAGAGGCAGTCAAGAACTAGCCTTGACCAGCTCCAGATATAAAGATCCGGAGCTTCTTAGGGTTAGGTTGTTACTACAGACGTTTCCTTGAGGGGTTTTCATCCATCGCAGCCCCGATGACTAGATTGACCTAGAAAGGTGCCCAGTTAAGGTGGTCAGATGGGTGCAGTGCGAGATTCCAAAAGCTCAAGACAGCTCTGACTACGACACCGGTATTGGTTTTGCCCACGGGATCTGGGCCTTATACTGTTTATTGTGATGCTTCCAATGTCGGGCTTGGCGCAATGTTGATGTAGAATGGAAAGGTCATAGCATATTCTTCAAGGAAGTTGAAGATCCACGAGAAGAATTATCCAGATCATGACCTAGAGTTGGCAGCCATTGTTCATGCCTTAAAGCTTTTGAGGCATTATTTATTTATATGGTGTGACGTGTGAGGTGTACACAAATCACAAGAGCCTTCAGTACCGGTTCAAGTAGAATGAGTTGAATTTGAGACAGCGGAGGTGGTTGGAGTTGTTGAAATATTATGATGTTTCTATCTTATACCACCCGAGGAAGGCTAATGTGGTGGCCGATGCATCGATTAGGAAGTCCGCCAGCATGGGTAGTCTTGCCTATATTCCGATCAGCCAGAGACCGCTTGCCTTGGATGTTCAGGCCTTGGCCAATAGATTTGTTAAGTCGGATATTTCTGAGCCTAGCAGGGTGTTAGCTTGTACGGTTGCTCGTTTGTCATTGATTGAGCGTATTCGGGAGTTGCAATTTGATTATAACCATCTGTGTGTCCTGAGAGACACGGTGCAGCGGGGAGGTGCTAGGGTAATGACCTTAGGAGATGATGGCGTATTGAGATTGTAGGGACGAGTGTTTGTACCCAATAAAGATGGTATTCGGGAGTCGATCTTAGCGGAGGCCCACGGTTCTCGGTATTCCATTCACCCGGGCACCTCAAAGATGTATCAGGATTTGAGATAGCATTATTGGTGGCCCTGAATGAAGAAAGACATTGTTGCACATGTAGCTCGTTGTATGAATCTTCAGGAGGTTAAGTACGATTATTAGAGGCCCGGTGAGTTATTTGAGAGGAGTGAGCTTCCCGAGTGGAAGTGGGAGAGAATCACCATGGATTTTGTTACTGTTCTTCCGATGACTCAGAGGAAGGTTGATGCTATATGGGTTATTGTTGATAGGATGACCAAGTCAGTGCATTTTATTACAGTTGCCACCACCTATTCATCTGAGAGATATGCTGAGATTTATATCAGAGAGATCGTTCACCTTCATTGGGTGCCCATATCTATTATTTCGGACTAGGTTCTGCAGTTTACCTCGTATTTCTAGAGAGCGGTAAAGCATGAGTTGGGCACCCAGCTTTAGTTGAGTAGAACATTTCACCCCAAGACGGATGATCCGCCCGAGAGGACTATTCAGATTCTTGAGGATATGCTCCGAGCCTGCGTTATTAATTTTGGTGGCTCGTGGGACCAGTTCTTGCCTTTTGCACAGTTTTCCTACAACAATAGCTACTAGTCTAGTATTCAGATCGCTCCGTGTGAGGCGTTGTACGGTAGGTGGTATCGGTCCCAAGTTGGATGGTTGGATGCGGGAGAGGCTCGGTTATTCAGTACAGATCTAGTACAGGAGGCCTTGGATAAGGTCAAGATCATCCAGGACGGACAGTGGTCAGCTCAGTCTAGGTAGAAGAGTTATGCAGATCGTGTGGTCAGGGATGTTGCGTTCATGGTTGGTGAGCGAGTATTGCTCCGGGTATCACCTATGAAGGGCGTGATGAGATTCGGGAAAAAGGGCAAGCTTAGCCCTAGGTTTATTGGCCCATTTGAGATTCTCGATCGTGTGGGGAAGGTGGCTTATAGATTTGCCTTGACACCTAGCTTGTCAGCTGTGCATCTAGATTCTCACGTATCCACGATTTGGAAGTATCACGGCGATCCCGCTCACGTGTTAGATTTCAGTACTGTCCAATTGGACAAGCATCTGTGTGTGTTCAGTGGAGAGGTCAGCCTCCTGAGGCATCGACCTTGTAGTCCAAGTGTGATATGCGAATTCATTATCCCTATCTGTTCCCCGACTCAGGTACTTCTTTCTTTTGTCCGTTCGAGGACGAACAGTTGTTTTAGAGGTGGAGGATGTGACAACCCAAAGGGGCATCACCGTAATTCTCCCTTTCTATATGCTTCTGAGGCCTTGAAAACCTCTTATTTGGTTGGCTCGATTTGCGTGCATACTCCGGGCGCGAAGCCGCAAAATTTTTATGTGCAAAGATATGAATTTTGTGTTAAACTATGAATTTTGATAATAATATTGATATATTTGACTTTGGTCAACATTATGGGTAAACATACCCGGACCCGTAACGTGAAGTTCTCGGAAGGTTCGTAGAAAAATATGGAACCCGCGCGTATTCCCGGAATCGAAAACCGAGGTCCCAGGCCCAAGTACGGTTTTTTTTAAAGAAAATTACAACAACGACAACAACAACAACAACAACTACCCAGTAATGTCCCACAAAGTGGGGTCTGGGGAGGGTAATATGTAGATGAACCTTACCCCTACCCAAAAGGGTAGAGAGGCTGTTTCCAATCGACACTCGGCTCAGTGAAGGAGAGGAAAAACAAAATCAAAATCAAAAACAAAAACAAAAGAGCATTAGTAAGTCCAGCGGAAATAACATAAATAATTATCTAAACATAAGAACTATAAATAGCATGCAATAATATGTTTTTAAAGAAAATTGATTATCTAAAATAAACCTGAGAAATTGAAATGAAAATGAGTTAGAAAGTGGGTGTATCGGGCTCGTATTTTGGTTCTGTCGCCTGCTACCGGTCTTATATGAGCGTTAAGCGCTATCTGTAAAGTTTAGTTTAATATGAACATCAGTTGACGTGTTTTGGACTAAAAATGGATAATTTGGAAGTTATGAACTTTGAAATAAAAATCATAAGTTTGGAGGCTTGACTCTATGTAAATGATGTCATTTTGGCGATTTGGTCGCACGAGTAAGTCCATAGGATATTTTTGAGGTTGCGTGCATGTTTGGGTTGGAGCCCTGAGGGCTCGGGTGAGTTTTGGCTAGGCATCAGATTGCATTTCTCATGTTTTGGAAAATTTATGGTATAAGGCTTTTGCAATTTTCGCAATTGCGAAGCCAGGGATTGCAAATGCGAAATGAGTCCAGGAAGGCCGTTGTTCGCAAAAGAGAACTTTTCCTCGCAAATGCGATGAAGGGGAGTTTTGCCTAAGATTGCAAATGCGATCAAATGTCCGAAATGCGAACCTCCCCTAGCTGGCCTAACTTAGCAAATGCGAAGAAATATCTCGCAAATGCGAATCCCGCCTAATGATCTACCTTGTTCGCAATTGCGAACAAATACTCGCAATTGCAACATCTGCCCTTCCTTCTGCATTGTTCGTAATAACGAACAAATCTTCGCAATTGCGATATCTGCACCTATGCATTTTATACTTAGATGATTTTAAACCGCATTCTTCATATTTTCAAAATCCAAACCTCCATTGGCGATTTTCTCTCAACTCCTTCTTTCCAAATCAATTGTAAGTCAACTTTTATTCAATTTCTTCAATCTTTAACATATTTTATCATGCATTTATCTAAAAATCAAAGCTTTCAATGGGTAAAAGGGGGGATTTGGGGCAGAACCTAGGTTTTCATTAAATTGGGAATTTGGACCTCAATTTGGTATTCGATTCCAAAACAAATTGCATATATGAACTCGTGGGGGAATGGGTAACCTTGTTTTGGTTCGAACCTCAAGTTTTGACCACGAGGGCCTAGAGGAATTTTGGGAATTTTTAGCTAAAACTTTGGGAAATTTATCTTATGTATTCAAATTTATTTAACTATCATTTATTGATACATTTGAGTATATTCTGATTAGATTCGACTGTTTTGAGACGAATTCGAGGGGTAAAGCTATCCTAGAGGCGTGAGTTGAGTTTGGAGCTTTCGAGGTAAGTGTTTGATCGAACTTTGGCTTGAGGGAATAGGATTAGGATATTAATTTCTATGTGTTATGTGGAGTCAGTGTATAGGTATGGTGACGGTTACCTATGCACCCGAGTCTACCATGATCGTGAGTCGTAATTGCTTTTAAATTCGAAACAGGTGAAAAAATTGAGTTAATTACTTGTTAAATGAATTATGAAGTGATAATTAAGAAGAAAATTAGTTAAATAAGGAAGTGTGGTATTTTTCCCTTGCCGGGACTTGTTTTTGAATTATTTTCCCTTGCCGGGATCTATTGTTGAATTGTTCTCCCTTGCAAGGATGATTAATCATGTTGTATATTCCTTCCCTGATTGGTTCTACCTACTGATTGGGTGAGGAAGAGAGATTAAGCACGAAGGGTCTTTCCGTGCCGTGTTTTAATAATTATGCACGAAGGGTCTTTCTGTGCCATGTTCTTGATTATTTGAGCACGAAGGGTTATTCTGTGCCTTAATGTGAGAGTTATTTGAGGAAAGCACGAAGGGTGATGTCGTGCATTATATTTGACAATTTCGGTAAGGAAATCACGAAGGGTGATGTCGTGGACTATATTGGACAGTTTTAATGAGAATTGAGAGTAAAAGCATGAAGGTTGGTACCGTGCAGTTGTTGATTTACTGGCTCTCTTTTATTGAAGTTAATTACTCGATTTCCAATTAACTTTTTCGTTGGTCATATATCTGAATTGCTACACCCCACGGCATGTCCCCTCCCTATTATATGTTTTAATTTTGTATATCTTTCCGTTGCTGCACACATATCTGTACAGGTTGATTGTGGTAGGTACGATCTAGCCTCGTCACTGCCTCGCCAGGGTTAGGCCAGGCACTTACCAGCACATGTGGTTGGTTGTGCTGATGATACACTTCTGTGCCTTTTGTGCACAAGTCAGGACATAGCATACGGACCGCAACAGTAGCTTGGGAGTGTGCCTTCAGTCCAGAGACTCCCAGGTAGTTTGCTGGCATTCGCGGGCCTTGATCTCATCCATTTCAGTTCTGTTAGTTTTCATTATATCAAAACAGACTTCGTATGTATTTTCTTTCAGGGCCGTATTTGTAGTATCTCGTAGTAGTCCGTAAGTATTGTGACACTATATCTAGATGATGTTGTTAATTATTCCGCATTTTTTTCATTTTATATTTAATTAAGACTTCTGCTTGAATTTATTGCTTTATTATTATCTTGTTGTAAATTAATTTAAAAGGCTATGTTTAAGTTGGCTTGCCTAGATCCGACAGTAGGCGCTATCACGATCCCCTATGGTGGGAAATCCGGGTCGTGACAGTTGTTCCATCTTATTTTGGAATATCAAGAATTTTGAATTTCTTTTTAATTGGAAGGGGAGTACAACATGGCTTCCATGGTTGTTGCGAATATCTATCCATATCTACCCCTTTGATTACGGGAGGAACCACGGGTATTTGCTCTATGAGGTCATTTTCCTACTGGTGCCATTTCTGCAATGTTAGTACTAAATTTTGTGAATCCAAATTTACAAAGTTACCCGGTTCTCCCTCCTATGATTCGCTGGGTATTCCACCACTACCTGAATTAATAAGTCCAGAATGAGGGTTCTCCAAAGTGTTATTAATTTAAGTGGGTGTGGGTGGTGTAGCAGGCAACTGGCTAACAAAAGCCTCAAGAGCTTTATTGACCACTACAGCAATTAGATTTTGCAAAGCTTCATTGATAGCTTCAACATTTTCAAATTGAGCATTTTCATTTGTATCAGATCCATCAGGAGTGCCTTCACCAGATCGCCGAGGAGAGCCTCGTGGAGAAGGGACCGGGGTGCGATTATCCTGTGGATTTTCCTAAAATTGTTTATTTCCTTGGTTGATGAAATAAGTAAATTTAAGCAAAAAAAGGATAGATTATCTGGTTCCTGGTAACGCAACAAATTTATTTAACCAAAAAGTGAGCTTTTGGTCAAAGCGATAATTTAGAAGATCTCGGGTTACTAATAATCAAGGAATGTATAAAAGAAAGTAATTTTACTAGTAATGATATAATCAAAAGAAAATAAGTAAATCAATATATTCAGATAGTGTTTTTTGTCCTTACATTTGAAATATTATCTCCCTTTTATAGATATTTTAGAGATATGTGTTTTGCCTTTGTCATAATAAGGCTATTATGGGCAATAAAAGACATTAAATGCTACGTTACATAATCATTGTATTTAATATAGATTCTCTAACATTTTTAGTAATTAAGGCTCTTTAAATACGGTATTTTTACTCCCATGTATTGCTAGATTCATTCCCCTTGATTGTTGAACTTAAATAGGTACAGTTGCTGAGTCCTTTGAATAACTGCTCATGCCTCTTCCTTTGTCTCTGCTCATATCTATTGCAACTCGTGCCTCTTTGCTAGTCGTAACTCTCTGACCATTCTATGTGTCATGACACGTCATCTTTATACCACTTTAATATGTAAACTAAATTTTTCCCAATAAATGTATAGTGGAAAGCAGCCAAGCACATTCTATTGTTTGCTACTCCATCCGTTCCAGTTTATGTGAACTTGTTTGACTGCAGACAGAGTTTAACCGAATATAAACACTTTAGAATTTGTGTTCCTAATCAAATCAAAAAGAGGCCTAGAGTATTTGTGTGATTATAAAAGCTTCTCGTTAGGGGTAGAATTGTAAGTTTAAGCTAAATTGTTTACAAATTTTGAAAGAGGTCATTCTTTTTGGAACGAACAAAAAAGGAAATAGGTTCACATAAACTGAAACGGGGAGTATATAATTTCAAAATCATTCTCAATTTGCAGGGAATATTGGATATTAACAAGTAAGCGTAGAACTAATAATTAAAGGTAAGAAAATACGAACAAAGAGAGGTTAGTTAAAGATATACAACAAAAGCTTCGTATAAGTATTCTAACACATATATGTTGATAATAACAAAAAAAAAATATATATATATATATATATATATATATATATAACATAAACTGAAAAGGGAAGTATATAATTTCAAAATCATTCTCAATTTGCTGGGAATATGGGCAGGTAATATTTAACAAGTAAGCGTAGAACTAATAATTAAAGGTAAGAAAATACGAACAAAGAGAGGTTAGTTAAAGCTATATAACAAAAGCTTTGTATAAGTATTCTAACACATCTATGTTAATAATAACAATATATGTATAAAATAGAGGGCCCTAATCCCAGTGAGGTGGCACTCCCAACAGTCAGCAACTGAATTCTCGCATTCAGGTTTTTTTATTGCTGGGTTTTTTTATTTGTCCACTAGGCAAACGTCTAGGGTTAGGTTTCATAAATAATATGAAAAAAAAATTATAACAAATAGGGGAAATAAAATAAGGCGGAGTACACCCCTAGTTTTTCTCATATAACACAGTCGGCATAGATCTTACCTTAGCTATCCTATTGAGGCAAATAAAAGCCTCCTGGACTAGGAAGATAGTAAAAAGAAAGAACTTGCAAGAACTAGGAATTGAATGATCATCACAGAGTTTATAGCATGCTTTGTGATTATATTACATAGAATGATACTAATGTGATGGTAAAATAAACAGATGAAGAAGCCATAAAGGTGCCCTCTTTTCTTTTGTTGTAAAAATTTTGATTTGTAGAATGTTTTCTTCTTCCACATACTTTTTCAAAAAGTCTTCAAAATTCATGCTTTATTCTTCAGGAGATTGGATTTTGAAAGTATTGTTTGAGTGACCTGTTTTTGTTTTGCATTTATCATTGGGGGCCTCCTTATGTTTACGTCTTAAAACACCCTGCCGTGCCAACTTCTTTCCCTTTGACGAGACTTCTTATTTCTTGCACTATGCAATGGGGACAAATCTCCTTTTGTTGAAGCGTCTGCTCGGCATTGGTTTAAGATATCCTCTTCTTCCCCTTCTTCATATATATGTCTTCCTGCGAAAATTGGATTTGGCAATTCCATCGCTTCCAAGAGTTGTCTTTGCTCGAACAAGATTACTGAAGCAGTTGTGACGAGCTACCCCGCCTGCGACTTTGCATTCCTTTGCTGCTTCTGATTCTGGCTAGTTGATGGCAGTGCAGTTGCGATTCTATCACCAACTGATGCTTCGGCTGAACTTAGTGGACGATTATGTGATGTTTCATTCTTGTTGAACTTTGATGTCGCTACAATTGAAATAACTGCTTTTGCATTATTTCTTGTAACAAAAGCTAGAGAATTATTGTTTAAGCTACTTTTTGGAGTTGGTGTTTGTTTCAAAATTGCACGACAGTTCTTAGTTGCAGTTTTCCTTTCAAATTTTTTCTTGACAGGATCATCACCGTCCTCTCCAGTACTATCCTGATCAGACTCTTGGTCGTCTTTTTCCGATGAAAAACCAACGAGTCCTTCACCCTAGCTCTCCTCATCGTCATAATCTCGTTGGTCTTTCCACAGTTTCGATTTAGTGACCAAGTCCCTCCTCTTTGGCCCAGTAGGACTGGATGTGGTTAGAGAACTTTGAAATTTGGACTGTATTTGCATTTTTGTATCAGTAACATAAGCTGTATTCTTTGACTCTGTATTCTGTGATCTATTTTGACAGTCACCAAGCTGAAAATTTTCTCCAAAGAGTTTTCCTTCATCATCATTGACATTGGCAAGTGCGGAAAATGGGTTTGAAATTGAAGGTAAAGCTGGATTGTTTCCTGCGATGTGATTTTTATTTTTGGTTTTTGGAGTTACTGCTTTGTTGGCCATCGATGACCATTGTCCATCTTCCCTTGTGTGTTGTCGATTATCAGTAGACTGTAAAGCAGAATTTTCTTGAGCTAAGGCAACATTAGAGACAGCATCAGAAACTGTACTTGTATGAGTTGTTGTTCTATGAATACTTTCATTCACTGCTTCATGGTTGTCAAACTATGATGCAGCTCGATCAATAGAACATTGCAAAGAAAGTGTAGATGGTTCATTTTGTCCTGTCCAGTTGGAAGTGTTGGTAGCCTTTGTACCAAATGCTACAAATTCCTATTCCATAACAACACATTGGATATTCATCACTTCATTTAGCTCAGTGCATATATTTCCATCCCCTACTATGTATGGCATAACAATTGGATGTACACATTCTGTAACTGTGAATTGGGATGCTGCCCTTTCCATAATTCATTTGAATTGGATTGCTTAAATATACTCAAAATTGTTGTTTTATTTAAATCATTACATCCTGCAGTGATGTTTGAAGCATTAAGAATTTTTGGCACTGTCGAGTTCTCCCCTAGTTGAACAGTGGAAACAGTAGGATTTGTAACAGTTTTGGCAATATCCAGAACCTCCAAATTTGTATCATTTCCTTGACAAACTAGTGTAGGTTTCTTATTGTTACTATTGTGTAACAAATGTTGTTGCTCACACAACAATTGTTCAATCCTTTTTTCATTATGATGTGCAGCCTCAACAGATGCATCAATTAGTTTTGACATCAGCTGTTCGGTGGGAATATTCAAATTGGACGGAAGATTAGATGGATTTATACACAACTGTGCTATTTCAGCATCCAGCATTGAATAATCTTCTGCAGCTGGAATGACCGGAACAGAATTAATATTTTGTCCTTCATCAGCAGTCACATTAGGAAGAACCCCAGTCAAATTTGACACCACCTGTTCACTGTGAACCTTCAAAATGGATGGAACAGTAGATGGTTTTTTACACAGTTGTGCAATATCAGCATTCGACATTGAATGAAAATCTCCATCTGGATCAATTGCAACAGAATCAATATAAGCATCAACCATTTTTGTCACTGTTTAGTTCTCCCCTAGTTGAACAGGGGAAATAATATGATTTATAATAGCTTTTGCAGGATCCTAAACATGCGAATTTGTATCATTTCCTTGACAAAATAGTGTAGGCTTCTTATTGTTACTATTGTGTAACAAATGATGTTTCTCACACAAAAATTGTTCAATCTTGTTTGCATTATGATGTGCAGCCTCAGCAAATGCACCAGTCAATTTTGACACCACCTATTCATTGGGAACATTAAAATTGGATGGAACAGTAGATGGATTGTTACACAGCTGTGGTATATCAGCATTCGGCATTGAATGAGTTTCTTCAACTGGAATTACTGGAACAGAATCAAGAACCCCAGCAAAATTTGAGACCACCTGTTCACTGTGAACATTCAAAATGGATGGAAAAGTAGATGGTTTTTACACAGTTGTGCAATATCAGCATTCGGCATTGAATGAACTTCTGCAGCTGGAACAATTGGAACAGAATCATTATTTTGTCCTGCATCAGCAGTCATATTAGAAAGAACCCCTTCACTGCTTCGTGCTACAAGATTAGCATTTAGGTACTCTCTGGCATCACCTCCTAATTTTGTCAACTTTCCCCTGCCTTCAAATTCTCGATCATGAACTGCTTGTTCATTCATTTCATATGTACTCCAACGACATGATTTTACATCATGACCTTGATAACTACAATATGTGCAGTATTTAGGAAGGTAATCAAAGACGATCCGCTTGTCGTATTCGACTATTTTTTCAGATTTGATATCAACTATCTTGATCTTTATTTTCTTTGGATGTTTCTCTAGCAAATTTATCAAGACTTCTACTCGAGCCGTACTAGGTCTCGTTTGATCTTTAGTAGCCTTATCTACTGCTAGAGGCTTTCCCACTGCACCAGCGATTGACATTAAGGATTTTTTTGAAAAGAAATTTGCTGGCAGTTCACGAAAAGAGATCCAAGCGATAGCTTTTGACGTTTCTTCATGTGGATTAAATCCCATTGTCCATGGGAATGTCCTAAAGAAGAACTCGTCTCCTTTTTCCTTAACATAGCCAGTTGTTCTTGAAACCACATTAGCAAAATCTTCAATTAGATCAAACCTTACCAGAATATGTTGATATTCTATCTACCCTATATTGCAATTACCTTTGACATTGAGTTGCTTCGGTAAAATCTGTCTCAGCTCCTGAAGCTCGGGTTTTCCATATGAGAATTTAATCACCACTGCTTGTTGAAGAACTTCCTCCTTGGTGAATAAATTCACTTAGTCTACTCTGAATTCAACAGTAGGTATTCCATTCTCAAACGTTACTGGACAGAGTTCAAGATTTGATTTTGTTGCGACAGAATGTTGTCGAACAAGTTGTGATGCATAAGTTTATTTTGTATTTTGAACTCTTTGATTTTCCGTATGATTTTGATTATCCTCTCCCACAGCACAAAGCTGGGGAGAGGGTGAAGCTTCCATAGTTGCGATGATCGTCAACCATGATCCATCACTAACACTCTGTCGGAAAGTAGGAGCGCTGAAAAAATTCTGAAGATTAGAGTGCTACAGTAAATCGAAAAAAAAGATTTAAGATGAAGGGAAATTGGCTATAGATTTGAGGAAAAAATCTATTGGGGATTTTTCGCAAAGAGAAGGGGATGTCTTGACACAAAAATTGTGGCAATCCACCACCGGATTCCGACGATTTACCCGCTGAATAGTGACGAAAATACTATTAACTAAATAGTGACGGAAATTATGGGTTCCCCTTTTGCTCGACTAATGCACCTTATCGCTGGGTTCACACTTACATTACCAAAAAAAACGGCTTCGCATATTCTTTAGTCGTCGCTTCTTTTCACTATCCCTTCTTCCAGCGCCGCTTCTTTAAATTACCAATTACGTTTCCTCTGCTCCAATTTACACAAACTTCTTTGCATTTACAATTCCCTTATCTCTATTCAAATACACACACGCCTCTTAATTACTAACATTCAAAAACCTATGTTTTACTCAACTACATCACCCTTCATTACCTTATTTCTGATTTGCAGAGGTTATATCTATTACAACAAAAATATTATTTCCCTCTCTGCCAATGAAGACAACTGAAGAACAACGTCCCTCACAAACAATTTCAGAGAAAAGTCGTTTTCACTCCATAATTCCCGGTCTCTAATCCTGTTATACTTATTTATTATTTATGTATTATTCTGACATATTTCACTCTTACTAACTTCTATGGAACCTAATCCAATTTTATAGGCCTGGGCAAACACTACTAGAAATTCAGGCAAAAGCGACCAACTTTGGTCGCTTTTTAAAAAGCGACCAAAGTCGCCTGGTACCTATATTGTTCGTCCCTTTTATAAATGAACCAAAGTTGGTCGCTAATTAGCGACCAACTTTCGTCACTACTCTAAATAGACCGATTTTTCCAGATGTTGACTATAGAGACCAACTTTGGTCGCTATATTAATTTAATAATATAATTTTTGCGACCAAAGTTGGTCTCTAAATTAAAAATATTATTTATTTATTTGTTATTAATCATTAAAAAACGACCAACTGTGGTCTCCAATCCAGAAATTATATTTTAAAACATGGAAACTAGAGACCAATATTGGTTGCAATTATATTTAATTTTTATTTAGTTTATTAATTTAGTGACTAATTTTGGTCCCTAAATACATGAACTTAATTTAATTTTTAAATAATAGTGAGCAACTTTGGTCTCTATATTAGCAGAAGTTTTTTTAAATAAAATAGCGACCAACTGTGGTCGTTTTTTGAAGAAATCTGGGAAAATAGCAACCAAAGTTGGTTGCTAATTTCGAGAAAAAAAATTTATCTTAAAAAGCGACCAAATAAAGACAAACTTTGGTCGCTTTTCTGTGTATTATTTTGGTAGAAACTGCCTATTTTGGCAGCCACACCACCTGCTAGTCATACAAAAACCCTAACAAGTAACAACAACAATAATTCAAACAAGGATTGCAATAATAATACCAAACAACAACCCACAACCACACAAAAATAACATTAAAATATACATTAAAACCAAGAAAGTATTAAATTCAATAAAAATACCAAACTAATTTAACTCTTATTACAACCCAATGGAAAACAAATTGTATTTGTCTAGTTCAAATTGTCTACAATTCATTCATTGTTTGGTACATCAATATCATCACCGTCTGATAAAGTTTCATCATCATCATCGTTATGGAATTGAGAATGGTCAACTTGTCAATGACTGAAAGAATGATCACGGGGAGGACGGGAGGAACGACCACTTGGAGGACAGGACGAACGAGCACAGAACGGGCAGCCTCTGGCGTTGATGGCCGAGACCGGGGAATCGAACACGATACAACTAGGAGATTTTTTATCTGCTACTGCATGTTCTGTCACTGAGTGACCACGCCAACATACGGAGCATCTCTAAGCTTTTCTATTTTCTTAGACGCTTGTAGCTCGGATATGAGCTTTGATACAGTCTCCCGCATAGAGGAGAGGCTCTCCCCATCAAGTTGCTCGTCTTACGAGGAAGTCCCTATTCCTTGCATTCCACACCTATAGCAATGGAATGTCATAGTAGGAAGGCCGTATACCTCCGTGCATTTTTGACTGTCTGTAGCCCGCGTCCATAGTCTTTCAATATCCTCGGCCGAAAGTTGGAATGGCTCGCCCGACTCACTAGGTGGCTGGCTACATATGAATTCCTCAACTTCATCTCTGAAGTGATCCTATAAGAAAAAGTAAATTGAATTAGTATTTCAAAATTTATATAAAAGTAAATGAAAATATTTAATGAAAAGTGAAAACCTACATATACATTCGAGGCACGTACCTCAACCCACCTTTCGTCATCCGTCTATTTCTTCTTCTTCATAATATGAGTCTCCTTGAATAGCTCATCTTGGTTCATCGGACGGCCCAACTTCTTCTCTTAAAAATCATAAATTTTAATTAATAAATAGAATAGATATACATTAAAAATTAAAATATGTTAGGAAATTATGTATCATTATTCTTTTTATTGTCCCCTGGCTGACCACACCTCCGGTATGCAAGGATCTTCCTTTCTCAGATGCCCGAGATTTCTTCCCCTTTTTGCTCTTCTGTAAGAACTCTGCAGTAAGCCATTGCCTTTGCAAATCATTCGAAAACTCCTGAAATAACCAGCCAGGCTTCTAGTTCAGCTATCTAGCTATGGAGAAAGCATGCATTCCCATACACACTTGCTCTGTATTTTAAAAGTTAAATATTATATGGAAATATAATAAATACAAATAATTATATTGCTTAAAAAATATTAATACCTTAAATTCATTGAAAATTGCCTCCTTTAGTGAGAATCGGAATTCACGCCAAGACGCATAAGGGGCATCATAAAGCTTCCTAGTTGATTTGGTGACTATCCTCGTAGTAATATTATTTCGGAGGAACCTGCAATTTAATAAATAACATAAATTAATATCTTAGTAAAAACTTTACAAAATAATAAAAATAAAAATATCGAATAACTCTTACCCATCACCCTCAAGGATTATGATGATGCTGGCATACTAATCATAATGCGCCTTCTCATTAGCAGCAGCAGCATCATCATCATCCGTAACATGTGTATCAGAGGCATGTGTTGATGGAGTAGGTGGTTAGAGCTACTATCTCGAATGCGAAGGCCTCCAATAGGCGGAGTCGCTGATGACGATAGATATGATCCCTGTGACTGCGACATAGCTGTAGAGATCACAAGTGGCTATGATACTGACTATTCTGAACCGAGTGGTTGTGACCCGACTGGTTGTGAGCCTGGTGGATGTGATCCCTGTGGCTTTTAAATGGATCGATGTTATCCATGTGATGTTGCTGGGTGGGATCCACGTAGTTGTGAGGCAGGTTGACTGTATGTCAGACGCACAGTCCGATGTCCCTGTGAAGAAGCACCTGGGGTCTGCACAAAGGTGTAGGGCTGGTGATGTTGTGGAAGCTCAGTATAGCCATAGGTATAGGCTATGGCATAGTGACAGGAAAATCAGAAGAGGGCGGAAAAGAATGATAAGCACTATCTTTTACTCTCCTATTTTGCTTCCTAGCCTTTCTTTTCCCGGAGAACCACTACCTTCATTGTTACCTCCACCTTTTCCTGCCATCTGCATAATATAATATATAATTTAGATTGAAACATATAAGGGAAGTATCTAAACGAGAGTTATGGAAGAAACCAACTTTTTAATGCTCATCGACGTATTCTTCCTCGTCAGAGAATTCGTCTTCCTTACTAGTTTGAGCTTCATCTGTTGATTCTTCTTCCTCATTTTCTATGATTCTTACTTCGTTTATATCAACTTCTTCCAATATGTATTCAGGATGTTCCAAATATTTTTGTAAAGGTTCGTCCACTATTTCGTGAACACTGGAGATATCATTTTGATATACAACATCTAACACATTCTCGACTTCGACGCTACCTACAGTCTTAGTTTTGATTACAACCCCAATCAGACTTATTCCTCCGAAATGAATAAAGAGCATAAACACTTGCCTAACATTATGTGCAATTATGAAAGGATCATATCGATCACACTTATGATGATATTGATTGTATTGATCATACTCTTTGGTTGATATAAAATGGACATAGACGGATATAATGGATCATTCGTAAGGTCGGCCGTGTTCCTGTTGGGCCTATTCCTAGCACATGGCACGTTGCTCTCAAAATAATACGAACGAAAATGAGAACTTTCCTTTAAATATGAGCTTCACATATAGATCCTTCAATTCTATTCTTCTGCTTAACAAATTGTTTGCATTTGACAATTGTTATACATAATTTCAAGTTAGCAAAGAACATCGAAATAAAATAGAAAATTATATATGAACTATAATATTACCTCTCAAAGGGATACATTCATCTGCATTGAACAGGCCCTCCAAGTCGTGCCTTGTGTACAAGGTGGATTGGAAGGTGTTCCATCACATCAAAAAACCCACATGTAAATACCTTTTCCATCTTACCCGAAGTTACACGAATGTTATGATCCATATGGCGTAGATTTTCTTCCTTAATGTGGAAGAACACAAGTCTTTGAAAAATAAAGTTATCTTAGTGATGGGTTTCCAGATTCTTTCAGGAAAACCAGAAAATGCAATAGGCACTAGGGTCTACATGAAAACATCAGAGTCATGACTTTCCAAATGGTATTGCAGTCATGATTCTACAAGTGTAATTTTGGCCTCCTGCAATATTCTTGTAAGTATAGTCTAGCCTTCGGGTTATCCTTTGTCTTACCTTTAACATCCATCACTGTATTGAACAAGTTGTCAAAATAGTTCTTCTTAATATACATGACATCAAGGTTGTGACGGAGAAGATTATCCTTCCAAAAAGGCAACTCCCAAAATTTACTCTGTTTGGTCCAATTATGAGTAACACCATATCCGGGGAATCTATGCGGTGAAACTTCAGTAACTTTACTGTAGTTCTGGATCCTCTCCAAAATGTACTCACATGAACATATCGGAGGTGGATAATCATATTACAATTTATTATTTTTGAAAGAATTATTCATCCTTCTAAACTCGTGACCCTCTGGCAAAAATTGACGATGACAATCAAACCATGATTGCTTTCGGTCATGTTTCAAAGTGAACGCTTTACTATTTTCCATGTAATAAGGACAAGCTAGCTTCCCAACAGTCATTCACCCAGACAACATTCTATACGCAAGAAAATCATCAATTGTCCACATTAAATTAGCATGCAAATTGAAATTCTTCTTGGTTGATATTTCATATGTTTCAACACCATCGTACCACAATTTTTTTAGCTCATCAATCAAAGGTCGAAAATATACATCTATCAAACTTTTCTGATTATGTGGACCGGGGATAATACAATTTAAGAATATATATGGACTAACCATGCACAACTCGTGTGGTAGATTATAAGGTGTAAGAAAGACAGGCCAACATGAATACGGTGTCGCATATACAGAAAAAGGTGTGAATCCATCCGCACACAGACCTAACCGAATGTTTCTTGGTTCACTAGAAAAATCGGGATTTGTCCTATCAAAGTGCTTCCAAGCTTCTCCATCTGAAGGATGGCACATGCACTAGGTGGCCTTCTATTTTAAAAGTGACATCTCATATGAGGAGCATAACTCATCAAATCATATAACCTCTTTAACCTAGGTATAAGAGGTAAATAATGCATCGCCTTGATAGCGACCATATTCCCGCTAGAAAGCCTCTTGAAACGAGACTTTCCGCAAAAATACAACAGCTTAAATTTGCATCATATTTATAATATAACATGCATCCATCGTCACAACAATCAATTCTCATTCACAAAAGTCCTAACTTAGAAACTAATCTCTTTGCCTTATAGAAATCACCAGGTAATTCGATTTCCTCGTCAACTAGTTCATGCATAAGGTCAATGAAAGAAACCATGGTTGCTTGAGAGATATTCGAAGAAAATTTGATTTTTAGTAATCTAACTACAACAGACAACTCAGAGTGAAGACATCCTTTACGTTGTGGATGACTAACTTCCTCTAACTGTTCATAAAAATGTCTTGCTTCATCATTAGGAGTTTGTTCAAAAATTTTGAGGCTCACCCCCAAATTGTATTCCAAAAGCATTAGCAACCATATCATGAATTAAGGAATCACTATTTCTATTCTCCCTCGGCCTTCTACTTTCACCAACAACCATCTTATGAAATATCCCATGGCTACCATCCATATCTCCATGATTAGTCCACACAAAGTAATTAACTATAAAACCCTTCCTATAAATATGAACCTTAACTTCCTCCGATTTTCCAAACTTCATACAGTTGCATTTAACACAAGGGCACCTAATTACTACTTCTTTTATGTATGTCTAACAATGTCCTCAACCCCTTCTACAAAATTCTCCCGCAATTCCCCCCCCCCCCCCCGATTAGGATACTTCCTATTCTACATCCAAGAATGATGTTCCATCTATTTAAGTAAAGCAAGAACAAATTAAATTAGTTAATTCATATTCAAAAAGTTCAATTCATATCCAAAAATTTTAATACATGAATTTCAGTTCTATTAAGAACCATAAATTCATATTTTAAGGTAGTTCCTAATTTCTACCTTAAGTTCATAATTTATACAAAACCCTAATACAGAATAGAAAAAAACAATAACCAATTACATAAAATTGTATAGAACAAATTACAAATTGAAAAGCTAATAAGGTAGATTACTAACCTTGATAGATGAAAATTATAATTAAAAATCTAATAAGGTGGTGCTCCGGCGGACAGTGGCAGCAGCGGTGGTGGCATGACGATTTTAATAGCGACGGAGAGGGAGGACTTCAACATCGGCGATTCTAGAGTTTGTGGCACGAGGTCACAGTGGTGGCGCTGGGTGGGGGTATTGATTTGTGTGAGGGAAATAGAGAAGGCAAGTAGAGAGAGTTTGGGAAAATTTTGAAATGAAAATTAGATTTTGGGATGCGAAACCCGATTTTAAGATCTGGAATTAAAAAAATAGATCAATTTTGGTCGCTATTTTGGTAGCTATATAAGTATTGACTGTTTGACCAAATTAGCGACCAAAGTTGGTCGCCATTTTTGACCGTTTGACCAAAAAAGCGACCAGATTTTGTCGCTATATTTAAAAATAAATAAATGAAATAATCTTTTCCTATTTTGATATTATATATATATATATATATATATATATATAAATATATATATATATAAATATATATATATATATATATATATATATATATATATATATATATATTACATACTACAAAAGCGATTAAAGTTGGTCGCCTGTAGGTGAAACAGTCAAATATAGCGACCAACTGTGGTCGCCAATTTGGTCAAACAGTCAAAATTAGCTCTCTCTATATATATATATATATATATATATATATATAAAGGTATATTCGATACGGTATTACATATTACACTTATACTTAGTGCATAGTATAGCGTATGTACATATTATATATATATATATATATATATATATATATATATATATATATATATATATATATATATATATATATATATATATATATATATATAAAGAGAGAGAGAGAGAGAGAGAGAGAGAGAGAGTTGTATTCGATACGGTATTACCTAGTACACTTATACTTATACTTAATTTCATAGTATAGCGTATGGGTGTTTATCAGTTTTTCGTATTTGTCCTTATTAATATATTAATCATTTTGTATTATTATTCTAAAATTACTATAATATTCTTACATTGTCGGTTTTGTGACTTAATGTTAAATTGGAAGCGATTTTTGATAAAGCTTACCTAGATTTAGGGCTAGGTGCCATCACGACTGGATTTGGGTCGTGATAAGTTGGTATCAGAGCCTAGGTTACTAGGCTTCAAGATTCATGAGCCGGTTAAGTAGAGTCTTGTTTGTGGGTGTGTGGTTCACCATACTTATAAGTAGGAGGCTACAGAACCTTTAGGAAACACTCCACTTTTTTGAAATCTTTTCGTGCGTCCTTGATTCAGCTTGAAAGAGTAACTCGTGAAATTCCTTCCATGTGTTCGCATGCACGCATGGGCACTCGGTATCATATGTGCTTAGATGGCTTGCGATTCCCCAATCGAGGGGCGAGATGTAATCTTCGTGAGGTTGATGTTGGGCCAGTCTGGAGGACTTGAGGTTGGACCTTGCGTAGGGCTGAGCATTAAGGTTCTGATCGTATGATCAAGTGTTTTGAACTATATGTTTGGCATTGTCGCTACTAGCCAGAATGATAGTTAGGTAATCGTGTGATGAGTATGATAGTAGTGCGAGATGCAATTATATGACCTGGTAGTGATGAAGGAGTCTGCTAGCTAATGGATGAACTGTCAAGTGATTCGTTTCCTATGGTGGTCCAAGGAGTAGCCCGAGTTGTGGGCGCGTGAAGAATCTTTTTGAGTCTCTTAGTGGGAGTGAAGTAAATTGCACGATACGATATGAGTTCAGACTCAGGAAGATAAGTAGTTGTGTAATGTGTATGGCGGTGAAAGGTATACAGAAATGTTATATGCGGCGAAGCATGTGGGTTATCTCATGCGGAGTGTTCTAAAGTGATGCAATTCCTATGTATATTGTGAGAAGATTTCATGTGTAATTTAAAGGTATTTTCCATGTGTTAGGATTCAAATAGGTAAAACGCATTCCCATGTATCATTTTTTGATAATATAATACATGTAGTATTTAGATTAATATTGTTGATATACATTGTGATGCTTTTTAAAGTTGTGGACGTGTTGTTTGGATAGTTTTGGTGATTCTCTGGCAGGTGGATAGGCTCAGTTACAAAGGAAACTCTGCCGAAATATTTGAATATTTTGAGACTTTGTAAAGAATTATTTCGCCGAAAGAGTTGGCTCAACTGCTATGTGAATGAATGCAAGAGTTGCAAAAGAGTTAAAATTTCTGATGATTCGTGTTTCCACAAGCTTATGAAAGAGTGAGTTTAATCTCACCATGAATTCACGATAGCAAAAGAGTATATCTGTTGTGGTATTTATGGCTTCGAGCTAAGTTAGTGAGGTTGTTGTTGATTAACCGATTGCACAGTTATGTGCTATGTTAGTTCCTATTGATGCATATGGGTGACTTAGTTCTGGTTGTAGATATTGAGCCGAGGATGAAACAAGTGAAGCAAATATTTTGACAAAGGTTATATGGTGCTTCGTAGGAGTGAGAAGATAATAAGATGTTTTGAGTTGTGGATAAGGAATGCTTAGTGCAAAGAGAAGGAAGTTATTTGGTTATATCGGAATAGGATCATGTCCTACGATGTCATAGTGTTGATAAGGCACGAGTGGTTCGATTCGTTAAGTCAAGTAATTTGCAGTGGGTATAAGAGTGGATGACTCTTGAGAATGATTTTGATGTGTTGAAGATTCTATATGTAGCACTCAGATGTTTTAAGGTAGAATATGTGATCAAGTAAGTGTTTTCATTAGAACATGTCAAGACTTGTGGTATTTTTACGTCAATTACGGGACTCTATCTATCAGTATATGGGAAGTAAAGGTAGCGGACTTAGATTTGCAGGAGGTTCTTCAAATTAGGGTATTTTAGAAGTGGTATTTTTGGGAACGTTTGAGAGAGTGTGTAGTTGCCTATTGCTTTTAGACAGTGTGGTCTTACGTACGAGTCCCGTGTGGTAAGCCTATGTTGAGGCATTGTGGTGCTACAGCAAGAGAGTATATCAAGTTGAAAATAAATCAGAAGGAAATCTAGACAGATGAAGTACCTTGTTAGCGGACTGAATCGGCATGGTAACGATATGATCAATTCCTTGTTTATGTGCGAGGTAATGAGCCCTTACATGGTATTGGACGGCAGAGCTTTTAAGCTCGAACAACTTGTTTAGGCTGGTGTGGATAGAAGGAGTTGGTCCTGGCAGAGTAGTTTGTGGTTAGGAAGGAAGAAATGGAGTTCTCAGGTTATTCTAGTAAGGTATGGTATGCGCGGTCTTTTGTGGAGGATTGGGAATTGTGTGTGTAAACTACAGTTCAGTTCTAAATGGAAGGTCATTAAATTCTTAAGCAGCTCGGGCAACTGCATGTGAATTAAGAAGCGACCCTCAGATGATTAAGAAAAATGGTATTACTATGCTAGTAATTGACGGGAGCATACGCTTAGTAAAAGGGGAAGTTGATATAAACAGATAACAATTCGGTGGGATTGCGGCAGTTTTCTATTCGACCGACTGTTGGCATGTGAGTCTGTCGATGGCACATGGAAATTCTAGAATATCTTTCGTGGAATGAATGGGTACTTGATGTGTAATATGTATTCCTACGGCAGAATGTAGGACGAGGTTTAATGATTTGTATGTTACGTGGAGTTGGAAACTGGGAGTTCTCCGGTGCATTCAATGTAGGGTGTTATGAATCGTGTGCATTGGAACCGTAAGCGGCTATTGGGATAGGGAACCCTGAGTGGATACTTTTTTGTTATATGTTTGAATTTGGACATGATTTTGGGGGTAGACTGGTTGTCTCAGTGTTGGACTACTATAGACTATTGTGATATGGGCTAGGTCGGAAAAAAATTGCACAGGTTGCGTGGCGAGATACATCGCACTATGTTCTAGAGGAATGGTTATGTTTCAAGGACAAGCAGACATCTGGTAGGAGTGTCATTCACTTATTTGGCCTTTGAGGCGCGAGGCAGTGTAGAGGTTTCTAACATCGCACCATGTCGCTCCAAGCCGCACCACGTCGCACCACGTCTATTGCCAACCACCTTTCTCGAACCAATGACCACCCCCGTTGACCCCAACTGAGTAGCACCGAGCAGTTGCCCAGCTCCGCCTCACGACCACCTTCGCCACCAAACAGTCCCTCCTCCACCTTGGAGGGGTGGTGTTCAAAGGGAACTAGTCATGGGCAAGGTAGAGGAGATTCTGCCGGATATGAGGTGTAATTTTGGGGCTGTGCCTCAGTTTATTCTGTAGTTGAATTTTTGTGCGAGGTCACATGGTCTGTGTTGTTGTTCAACTGTGGTTGAACCTTTGCAATTTTTATGTCGAAGGCACATATGTTCATATTTCAATAATATTAGCTTCTTAATTTTTAGTGTTAAGTTAGATTTATGATAATTATTAAATTATCACGATAGTATTAAATTATTAAATTAATAACTTTTATACTTATCTAAATTGAATATAGAGGAATTGTTCATAACTACGTTATCTATACATAAACTAACTTTTTATATTTTTATAATATTAAATAATTATTTTAGAATACCTTTATGCATGAAAATTATTTTTTATCATTTAATTAGCTATTTTTAAATTATTTTATTTAGTAAAATGGGTATTTAACAAATAGCCCCTAATTTTTACCCAAAATCGGATCGCCCAATCCAATTCAAATAACCTAATCCCAACTCAAATCAAACCTAACCCAATTAAATCCTACCTGACCCATACCCCTTCTAATACTGGCTGTTGATCTTTGATATGAGCGAGCCCCATTCCCTCTTTCCTTTGGTTATTCTAAACGATCCCCTAATCCTAGCCTGTTACTCGCATCGCCCTTGAATCCCTCATCTCCTCTCTTCTCTCTAAGACTAACCCTCATCTCCTCATCTACTATGTACTCTGTGATTATGAGTAAATTCAGATCGATGTACATCTCCCTATGTTAGATATGTTGAGTGGATCAGGTGGCACGCCGCCATAAGGTATGTTATCTGGATCGGGTTGTGCGTCACAACAGTGTGACGTTGAGGATAGTTTCTGTGTGTTACTCTGTATGCCTTGTTTCCTGGTTTCTAAGGAAGTCCGTATTAGGAGTAGCTCGGCGAATAGCGCAACGACTGGGTTCTTTCGGGATTTAATGGTGTATATAACTCGCTTCACTGTGGGAGTGATGGATTACTTGGGTTTAGATATCAATCTGTGTGTGGTTGTCAATTTCGAGTATAACAACTCGAGGTACTTCATGTAGAATGGTGTTGGATGAGATCACGCATTATAGCGAGATTACATGGATATTAGACCCTTCGGGAAAGGAACAAGTATTCTATTCCTATGATGTGAGACGGGGTTTCGGCCTTGTGTTGAAATGGTATTGATGAGCTTAAGGTACAGCTCTTTCGTTTGAGTCATTTATCATGACTTGAGTATGTTCAGACCATCTCTTATTGGTGTGTGTGTTATGTAAGTTGTGGCTCAGGCCGCATTGAAGTGTCTTGTCACCAGGATGGTGTGTTTGGCCAGAAGAGACCTTTGGGTTCACTAATGTATACGAACGGATTCGGTATCAACTTGTTGGAAGATTAATATCGAGTTTCAGCTCAGAGATCTCTTGTGATATTAGTCAGAGGGGAAGAAATGTCTTCGTGAATGGTTTATATGATAAATGGTTATGGTCTACTGCGTGTTCATTATCATGGGTAGAGTATAGCAGTGTTGGAACGAGATTCCAGCTAATAAGGGATATTATAGTCGGTTCAGGCTTATCCTCGGTGTAAATGGAAGGTTCTGATCTGGTGTATGGTTTTTGGAAGCGCAATTGGTTCTACGGTTATGGACTAGATGGCATGTGAAATTTTTAGCTGTGTTGTATTATCGGGCATATGTGAGTTAGGGTGACGTGGGATAACCCCGGGTATATGATTAGTAAGGTCATTCGGAGATTGGTTGGATCCTAGTGCAACTATGGGCATGCTCGAGGACGAGAGTTTGTTTAAGCTTGGGAGGTTGTAACGACATGACCCATCGTCCTGTGAATTATCGCCTTGTTTTCTCCATTTTATGCTTTATATGTTTTAATATATGTATTTGGAAACTTTGAAGTAATTCGGATGGAGTTTGGATAGAAATGAGACAATTAGTCTCTTTATGAGAAGGTTAGTTTGGAAAAGTCAACCGAACATTGACTTATGAGTTAGAGGGTTCGGAATAGATTTTCGATGATTCGACTTCTTTCGGAGGGTGATTTGTGAATTAGGCGCCAAATCGGAAATGAATTTGGAGGTCCAGTGTAGAATTTGGCTTCAATTGGCTAAGCTAGAATTTTGGCGAAGTTCGGTTGATAGGTGAGATTTTTATCCGAGGGTCGGAATGGTATTTTGACAGTTGTAGTAGCTCCGTTAGGTCATTTAGGATATTCATGCAAATTTTCAGATCATTCGGAGGTGTTTAGGTCTGGTTTTGGATTAAATGCAAGTTTCGGAAGTTATAGTTTAACTTAGGCTTGAATCCGTGGAAATTGGATTATTTTGATGTTTATGATAGTGTTTTTATGTTACGAGCAAGTTTGAATGAAGTAATGGAACATATATGTTCTTTTCGTTGAGGTCCTGAGGGCCTCCGGGTGATTTCGGATGGCTAACGGTAATTTTTGAAGTTAAAAAGTGCAGCATACTTTTGTTCTATATGATCGCATGACCATCGTTGCGATCACATAGAGGAAGGAAGGGGGGATCAGAATTTGGTCTATGCGATCGCGTAAAGGGTGATACGATCGCATAGGTACATGACTTTGATCAGTGCGATCGCGTATGGGTGAATTCAGTTGCGTAGTAGTGGGGATCAGTTGTGTGTGATCGCATGGGATGTTAGGCGATCACGTAAAAGGAAAATTGGAGGGCCGGAATTTTGGTCTATGCGATCGCAGGAGTAAGGATGCGATCGCATAGAGTAAATCATTTGGCGGTCAGAATGTTTTAAGGGTTATTTCACCTGCGACTAAAGCATATTTTCCTCCATTGTTAAGCAACCAAATGAGCTATTTGAGCGATTTGAAGTGTGTTTTCAGCGGGTATCCATTGGAGGTAAGTTTCTTGACTTAAAAACACCATTTTTTTAGAAAGAATCAACCCTTAATTCCATGAAATTGTGTAGAAATTATGAAGAACCAGGGCTTAGATTTTAGAAACGAATTTTGGGGATTGTAAGGGTCAAACAGACTCCATTTTTGGTGAACTTTATATGGACGGACTCGTGGCGAGAAGAGGAATCCAAAGATGTAATTTTTAGATTTTTTTTAAGAAGTGCGCCCGGGGCTCGGTTTTTACCAACTTCGTGATTTTAGAGTTTTTCGAATAATTTCAGTTTGGTTATGTTTATTTAGCATATAATAGTATATTCATTGTGGTTTTGAATAGATTCGAAACTCGTAGAGGGAGATTCAAAGGGAAAGGCATTGCAGAACAGTCTACGACGAGTTAGAGATGAGTAGTTTGTATAGATGATGGCCTAAGGGTTTGAAACACTGGTTTATCACATCGTGACGCTATGTTAGGGTGTGACTCGCACTCCATGGCAGGTGCGGGATTGTAAAGATTGGGGATTGTGACTTGGTCTGTCCCAAGAGCTTAATATATATTATTAGCGTCTGATACGCACATTGTTTGTTGATAATTGGGCATAATGCCACGTTTGGGGACATGTGCCGATCTGTAGTACCCGTCTTGGGTGAATATCTGTGTGATAACATGATTTGTATAATCGTTGATCTCAGTCATGTGCTTAATCATGTCATTAAATGCTAAGTCACCTTATTTCTGAAATTGACTAATTAAATTATATTCACCTTAATAGTTTGAAACTGGCAAAGAATCAGATTGAATCTTTTATGTGACTTACATGCATACTGTGAACTGAGGATGTCTCGGGCTGCACGCCGCTGCGGTTATATATTGATATTGCGCTTGGGCTGAAGGAGCCCCTCTGGAGTCTGTACACCCCCCCCCCGGTGAACCCCGTCGACGATAAATAAATATGGATGGCTCGGGCTGCACGCCGCAGCGTATTCATGTGCATTGCATTGCATCTTTAGCTGATACTTGACTGGTGTATTTAATATTTTTTTTATGTTAGTTCGTAGCTAAAGAATAGGACTGTTAGATTTAGCTTTGCTTTGTGGCATTTCGTGGATTTATTACTTTCAGACATTTTTCTATGCTTATTATCCACTGAGTTGGTAGTACTCACCGTACTCCCTGCACCTTGTGTGTAGATTCAGGTACACCGGAGGCTTAGATGACACTCATAGTCCCCAGATATTTCCATAGTCGTTGAGGTAGCTGAATACATTCGCAAGACCTAACTGCTCTTCATTTTTTCAAGTTTATTATTACATACATTTAAGATATTATTATCCACTTCTGTTTAGAGGCTCTAGACTCGTGACCCCAGATCTAATGGTTTTTATCGGTTTTTCGTATTTGTCCGTATTATTATATTAATATTTTTAGATTATTATTATAAAGTTTCTATAATATTCTTACATTGTCGATTTTGAGACTTAATGTTAAATTGGAAGCGATTGTTGGTCAGGCTTACCTGGCTTTAGGGCTGGGTGTCATCACAATCGGATTTGGGTCATGACGCACGCCCTCCCTTTACATACGTAGTAAGTTGACGGAATCCAAATTGTTGCAACAAAATAATATTTACTTCTGCATAATTTAAATAATCTTTAAATCATAAAATTAACTCATACAAAATGATTCAACATAAGGACAATTTAATGTAGAAGCTTAACTATTATAGGAACGAGAAAGAACTGACTTTGGGTGAATCATTCATATGCATGTATTTTCTTTAAAGTTTTAATGTGATGAAAACCTTTGGTGTAAATGGTATATATATATATATATATATATATATATATATATATATATATATATATATATATATATATATATATATATATATATATATATATATATATATATTAGGGATTTAGATGTTGGTTTGATTGTAAGTAACAAATAGTTGTGTTACTGTGATGATTTACAAGAGAGGAAAAATAAAGTAACTCTTATGTAAACCCCAAAATAAATCCCATCTTTCTTCCTTTAATTATGTTTTACCCTGTTGTATGATTTGTTCGTTAGCTAT
The DNA here is from genome assembly GCA_034376525.1 of Nicotiana benthamiana. Taxonomy (NCBI): domain Eukaryota; kingdom Viridiplantae; phylum Streptophyta; class Magnoliopsida; order Solanales; family Solanaceae; genus Nicotiana; species Nicotiana benthamiana. The sequence goes on along the minus strand of CM067323.1, from coordinate 93,657,888 downwards.
CTCTCTTATGTATAATGTCAAAGTGGTTATTTATACTCTTAAATTGATGTGTGAATATAAAAAACTATAATACTAGTGTTCATATGATTAGCAAAATCTTATACTGCTTCAATTCCGGTTGCACTTGCAAACAAAATTTTTCTCATCTTTTGTTTGTACCAACTGTATTCCCATCTGGATCCTTTAACCATGAATCCCAAATTAAATTTATGGTTTTTCCGGTGCTTATATCTTCACACTATATTTTATCATATAGGATTCCTGCAATTGATGCACAGCCCTATTGTACAAATATTTTCTCAGGTAAATTTTCATTCTATATTTAACAATGTTATTTCTGTTTTTTTGGTTTCCTCAATTAACATTATGCTTATTATTTACAAGTTCTAGTAAAGAATATGAAATTTGAACATATTTGAGTTATAGGAAAATCTCACAAATACGGATTGAATATTTTACAAATAAACAAGTAGAATTGAGAGCTGACGTATACAAATAAGTTTTACCAGATCATTCATGCAATGAATGAGTTCAAATATATTTGTGTATGTTTATTACCAGATCATTCATGCAAAGAATGAGGTCAAATATATTTGTGTATGTAAAAATTTCCTAACGTTGTTGCGTTTGTGACTTTCGAATCCAACAATGACTCCGAAAATATTTGTATATACAAAGATATTAGTATATGTCACGACCTCAAATTCTTTATCCGGTCGTGATGCCGCCTCTCGTGAAGACAAGGTCAGTCAACAACTCTAAATCCTTTTAAGCAGCTATTAAAAATATATGAATAGAAAATATAACTTATTGGCATTAAAACTATTGATTTCATCCCAATACAACCTGACCGAGGTATCACTAGTCACGAGCATCTAGTGAGTAGGGACACTACTACTGGACTAATAATTTATATATATTCAAGATAAAACTGGAATACAAAGATGGAGTGTGGTGCCGCGAACGCTGGCGGCCACCTTGCTCAACTACCGCAATAAGGCATTCGGTCCTGCTGATAACCCGCTACCGGGAGGACAAAACCTGCTATTGCACGTAAGGTGCAGGGAGTAAAGTGAATACTTCCAACTCAGTGGTAATAAAAGAGATTAATATCTGGGCGATAAGAAAACACGTATGAGCACACAAAACTGCTATAAAAGAAAGAACAACCCTTTTTGAGAAAAACCAAAATACTGTGAAAAATCCCTTTAGACAATCCCAAGTCCTGTTCAAAAATAAATCTCTTTTGAAAATACGCTTTTTCGACAATTGCAGAGGTAATTCCAACAAGTAGGAAATAATAAGAAACCCGCCCCTCGAGCTCAATATCAACTTACAATATCTAACATCAGTCTCTTGGGCTCAACACTCCTTAACATAAAACACCAGGGTATCTGGTCAACAAGGCAAGTAATCGTATGTATACCTATGATATATGAGTGCTAAATGTCATGCCACGTAGTACAAACAGGAGTAAATGCGTGAATGCAATGCAATGCACATGAATACACTACGGCATGCTGCCAGAGCCAACCATGCATATGATTTAACATCGACAGCGCTCACTGTGGGGGTTCAGACTCCGGAGGGGCTTCTTCAGCCTAAGCGAAATATGATACAGTGCCAATAGTTACCACTGTTTCCATTACAATACACGGTGCTAATAGTTACCACCGTTTCCAAGAAATAATATGCAGTCCATAAAAGAGTAAGATAACGATAGTCAGCCCGAAATATCCTTTAAGAATCGTTTGTGTTTTCAAAACATAGAATTATGGATAAGTATGCAAAACAATTTTAAAACCCTAGACTGAATTGAATTAGTATGCAAATCATGCTAACTCTGATATATCAATCCCTAAAGGATTCAACAATCGACAATAAACCCCAAGTATGACAATGAGCCCAAGTCGTAATGATAACAATAAATCATTTACAATTTCTCAGTAAAAATCAACAACTGGGATGGACCTAGTCACAATACCCAACGATGCTCTACCCCACGCTCAGGTCCATCGTGCAAGTCACCGTAAGCTCGCGACGCCTTTTCCCCTCAAATCAGCCTCCGCGCGCGTCGAATCTAGCAAAAAACAGAGCAAATATATCACAACATGCAAATGGAAAAATACCCAATTGAAAACAATTGAATTATAGCTAGAACCTCGAAACTAGCAAAACCCGAGACCCGTACCCGCTTCTCGAAAAATTACGAAACTTACCTTTCCTGAATCCTCGTCTCGCCACGAGTTCATACATACCAAGAAGTCCCAAATCTGAGCTCAAATGACCTATCAAATTCCAATTTGAAATATCAAAACTCAAGCCTTTAGCCCCTTTTTAATGAATTCAACCAAGATTTTATGTTAATTCTTCGATAAACTTGAATAATTAGGCCAAGGAACTTACCTCCCATTGATTCCATTCGAAACCCTCTTCATTTGCTCCAAAAATCTCTCAAAATCCTCAGCAATGGTGGAAAGATGACTTTAACTCGCGGATGAAAAATGATAACTTAAACCCTTCTGCCCAGCTCGATTTCCACTTACGCGGTCAAGTGACCGCTCGTGTGGACACCGTTTACACGCCCCAACAACCGCAATGAGGTTTCACTTAAACCACAGAGACCACTTCTGCTGCAAAAATACCGCTTTTGCAGTAACCGCTTATGCGGTTCCCAAGCCGCTCTAGCGCTTGAAGCCTTTTTTCCCTTGGTCGCTTCCGCGACTCATCTTCCGCTTCAGCAGACACCGCATAAGCGGTCCCTCATCCGCAAACACGGAAATACCAGAAGACAGAATCTCAAACCTGAAGCAAACTCCAAAAATTCTCGTCTAACCATCCGGAATCACCCCGAGGCCCTCGGTACCTCAACCAAAAGCATCAACATGACATATGAACTTATTCAAAGTTTCTCGAGCCATAAGAACTCTATCATTAACATCAAAAATCACAAAATTCCTCAAATCTAGGCCTAATTTTCTTAAGAACTTCCGAAATGCGCATTCAATCAAAACCCAACCAAACGATGTTCGAATGACCTCAAAATTTGCAGACATACACAATATCACCTAATGAAGCTACTACAACTCTCGGAATTCCTTTCCGACCCTCGAATCAAAATCTCACCTATCAACCGAAATCCGCCAAAATTCAAACTTCGCCAATTCAAACCAAATTCTACACAGGACCTTCAAATTCAATTCTGATTGCTCTCCTAAGTCACAAATAATCTCCCGAAGCTAACCGAACCACTGAAATTTACATCCGAGACCTTCAACCACCTAGTCAACTTCCGGTTGACCTTTTCAAAACAAACTTCCTTCTAAGAGGCTAAATGCCTTATTTTCAACCAAAGCCAGTTCAATTACACCCGATCGACTCTAATACTGATATTTAAACTTGAAAAAATACAATAAGTGGGAAACGGAGCAGTAACACATAGGACGACGGGTCGGATTGTCACAATTAGATTGTTGCAGATAATTAATTTTATTGTCGAGTTATGATTTAATTTACTTCAATGGGTTTCCACAATTAACATTATGTTTATCGCAGTTATAGCTACACCTGAATCTATTTCCATATATTTGAGATTGCGGATTGAATCTTTTAAAGTTAAACAAGCTGAACTGATACTTGACATATTTATAGGAGTTTACTAGATAATTCCGGCAAAGAATGACTTAGAATATATTTATTATATCATTTGTAAGCGCTAGAAATAAACGTTAAACAACAAATTCCTGATTCAACATCCCTTTGATTGTTTGATCTCATTTTCCTCCTATGCTGAAAGATTGACATAAATGGAAAAAGTTGGAGTGCAAGAGAAGTTGAAAATAAAAGGTACAATTTTAACTCTCCACCCCCACGCGTATGAAGATTTCCACATCTACCGACCTGCCTCGTGTGCCATTCTATCATTAGCTTCGAATACAAAAGGTACCAAAGTTGCTGAAAAAATTTCTTTTGAAAAATTTTAACAACCAAATATATAAAAAGATATATTTACTGCACGAAGCGCGCGCTAATTAAGTAGTTACAAATAGAACGGGGAAAGGCATATTCTCCAAGCACTAATTTCAAAACTATTACGACTTTTTTATTTTCGTTTTGGTAATGAAGTTTATTACCAAAACTTGGACTTTGTGGCAAGGATACAGAGTCCAAATTAAACTCACAATACACATCAACCAGAACGTTGTAAATATTTTAACTTACATATATTTGCCGATGATGTAAAGATTTTTTTTATTATCTGATCATATTTATCCATTGTAAAAAGTAACTAACCTGCATATTGACTTTGTGGATGTGGATTCAACTTACTAGAGGCGGAGCTAGCCTATGCAAGTTCGGCTGAATCTAGTCGCATTTACTTAAATATTTGTATTTATATTATAAAATTCACATAAATATAGTGGACGAACTCGTGAAGCTTGTGCGAAGTTGGTGCTATCGCTTGAGCGGTGACATATAATGTCACGGTCCGAATTTCCCACCATCGAATGTCGTAATGGCGACTACTATCGGAGATAGGCAAGTCGATCATTGAAATATAATCCCAACTTTCATTCAATAATAATAGTAGCGAGAGCAATAAATTAAAGCGGAAGTCTTTTAAATACTTAAATAATTGAAAACAAAAATACGAAAGTTTCAAATTATACTCCTAACCAGCATCTGGTGTCACTACTCACGAACAACTATGAAATACTAAAAGCAGAGTCTGAAAGAGATACACATACTGTCTGTCTCCATACAATAAAAACAAACAGTTCTAAAGAAGGGACTTCGACATGCGAAAGCCAGCTAGGCTACCTCGAGAATCCCAGGACTGAAGATAGCTCCCAGAAGTCCTATAGATGCGGTCCTTAAACTGCGTCCTGATCTGTGCACAAAAATGCACAGAGTGTAGCGTCATCACAACCGACTCCATGTGATGGTAAGTGTCTGGCCTAACCCCGGCGAACTAGTGACATGGCTAGACAGGACCTACCACAAATAACCTGTACAAGATATATATATATATATATATATATATATATATATATATATATATATATATATATATATATATATATATGTTAAAAACACACTCTATCTAACAGTTAAGAGGGAAGGGAGCATGCTATGGGGTAAGACAGTTAAATATACAGTTATCGGATAAGAAGTGAAATATCACAACAACAACTGATGAAGAATAACGCAGGATACTCTACATACGCAGTCATGAACACTTAATCCATATTCCGTTGCGGCGTGCAACTTGATCCTCATCATCTTACACCATTACGGCACGCAACCCGATCCTCAATATTTATTACCGTTGCGGCGTGCAACCCGATCCTCCATGTATAACACTGTGCAGCGTGTGGCCTGATCCTTGATGTTTAATACCTAAAATTCACCCGACAACCGTCGCAACTCAAGTGCGAGGGAAGTAACAACAAAACAAGGAGTCCTAACAAGGGAATACTAGTAACAACTCAAAAATATCCCAGCAATGAGAATACAATAATAATTATCTACACGTCCCGGCAAGGGAATCATTTCAACACATTCTCTTTTAACTCATTCCCTTCTCAACTAACACTTTAAATGGAATTTATCAATTAAACAAGCAATTAAAAGCAATTACGACTCACGGTCATGCTAGACTCTGGTGCATAGGTAACCGTCACCATGCCTATAAACCGTACTCCACATTTGGCATATAGCAATTAATATCCTAATCCAATCCGTAGTAAACTCTCTTCCGCGAATTTTCCACCATCGGGTGTCGTGATGGCGCCTACTATCGGAGCTAGGCAAGCAAAACATTGAAATATAGTCCCAACTTTCATTCAATAATAATAGTAACGAGAACAATAACTTAAAGCAGAAGCCTTTTATATACTTCAGTAACTGATAGCAGAAATACGAAAGTTTCAAGCTATACTCTTACCCAGTATCTGTGTCACTACTCACGGACTACTACAAAATACTAAAACCAGAGTCTGAAAGATATACATATAGTGTTTATCTCTATGCAATGAAAACAAACAGTACTAAAGAAGGGACTTCGGCCTGCGAACACCGGCTAGGCTACCTCGAGAATCCCTGGACTGAAGATAGCTCCCAGAAGTCGTACTGCTGCAGTCCGTAAGTTGCGTTCTGCTCTGTGCAAACAAATGCACAGAGTGTAGCATCAGCACAACCGACCCCATGTGATGGTAAGTTCCTAGCTTAACCCCGACGAAGTAGTGACGAGGCTAGACATGACCTACCACAAATAACCTATACAGATATATATATAATATAAGGAAAACACACTTTATCTAACAGTTAAGAGGGAAAGGAGCATGCTGTGGGGTAAGACAGTTAAATATAAAGTTATCAGATAAGAAGTGAAACAACACAACAACAACTGATGAAGAATAACACAAGATACTCTACATACAGAGTCAGTACACTTAATCCATATTCCGTTGCGGCCTGCAACCTGATCCTCATAATCTTACACCACTGAGGGCGCGCAACCCGATCCTCAATGTTTAACATCGTTGCGCGCGTGCAACCTGATCCTCATTGTTTAACACCGTTGCGGCGTGCAATTCTCCCTTGCCAATATATTTGAGTTGTTAGTGGTATTCCCTTGTCGGGACTCCTTGTTTTGTTGTTACTTCCCTCGCACTTGAGTTGCGACAGTTTTTAGGAATTTTGGTATTAAACATCGAGGATCGGGAATACAATAATAACCATCTACACGTCCCGGAAAGGGAATCATTTCGACACATTCTTTTTTAACTCATTTCCTTCTCAACTAACACTTTATATGGAATATATCAATAAAACAAGATAGTTTTGCCACATCATTCGAATTAAAAGCAATTACGACTCACGGTCATGCTAGACTCCGGTGCATAGGTAACAGTCACCATGCCTATACACCGTACTGCACATTTGGCACATAGAAATTAATATCCTAATCTTATTCCCTTAAGACAATGTTAGATCAAACGCTTACCTCGAAATCTTCAAATTCAACTCAAGCCTCTAATATAGCTTTACCCCTTGAATTTAACGCAAAACCGCACGAATCTAGTCACAAATTACTCCAATGTATCACCAAATGCTAGTTAAATCAATTTGAATGCATAAGAATGATTTTCCTAAAGTTTTGCCAAAAATTCCAAAAATGCCCTAGGCCCACGTGGTCAAAACCCGAGGTTCGAACAAAAATCCGGTTACCCAATCCACCACAAGTTCATATCTATTATTTGTTTTGAAATCGGACCTCAATTGAGGTCCAAATCCCAAATTTAGTGAAAACCTAAGTTCTACCCAAAATCCTCATTTTAACTTATGGAAAACCTTGATTTAAGATGTAAACATGATAAATGATGTTAAAGACTAAACAAGTTGAGTAAAAGTTGACTTACAAATAATCTGGAGAAGTGGGAGTTCGTGAGGAATCGCCAATGGGTGTTTGGGTTTCGAAAATATGAAAAATGAGCTTTAAAAATCGTCTAATTATGAAATATGCAGGTGCAGGTATTGGAATTGCGAAACTAGGTTTGCAATTGCGAACCAAGCTGACTTGGAAATTACGAGATTTTGTTCGCATTTGCGAACTAATGCAGGAAGGGCAGACATCACATTTGCGAAGAGTGTGTTCGCATTTGCGAACTCTGGGCTTTAGGACGGGGTCGCATTTGCGATGAGTGTCCTCCAAAATTCGATGGGCCATTATGTGGACATCATATTTGTGATGTTTTCTTCGTGTTTGTGAAGTCTGCTGCATCAGGGGGAATTTCGCAATGGTGAGGCGGTCTTCGCAATAGTGAAACTTGCAGGTCAGGTTTACCAGCAACTTTTCCAACATGCAAAAAATGGACTCTTGGCCTATCCAAAACTCTCCCTAGCCCTCGGGGCTCAAAACCAAACATGCACAAAACCTCTAACATATCCTACGGACTTAGTTGTGCGATCAAATCGCCAAAATAACATCACAATATATGCATCAAGCCTCAAAATACAAAATTCTTCTTTCAACTCTCAGAAAATTCAAATTTGCCATTTCTAGTCTGAAACACGTCAAATGACGTTCGTTGAAAACAAACTTTAAAAATAGCGCTCAGCGCATATTTAAGACTTGTACTAGGCGCCGAAACCAAAATTCGGGCCCAATACCTATAATTTCTAACTCATTTTCATTTCAAATTTTCATATCATTTTTAGAAAAAATAATTTCATTCAAAAATACTTTACTCAGGCTCGGGATCTCGAATTTCGATTCCGGGAATACAACTGAGTCCCACATTTTTCTACGGACCTTCTGGGACCGTCACATCTCGAGTACGGGTCCGTTTACTAAAAATATTGATCAAAGTCAACTTTAACAATACTAATATCAAAATTCTTCAAATTTTTTACAGAATTTGCATATTTCAATATAAAAGCTTTCCGGCTACGTGCTCGGACTGCGCATGCAAATTGAGGTAACCAAAAGCGAGGTTTTCAAGGCCTCGAAAGCATGGGAAAAAAATTACGGGGATGACCCTTTGGGTCGTCACATATGAAGTCCTACAAGCTTTGCGAAGTTCGCCCGAAAGTTTGACACTAACTAAACTCACAAGAACATAGATATGAAATAATGATAATGATCAAGATTAGGGACTGAATGTATTATACTTAGTCTGTTTCAATTTATGTGAACATATTTTCTTTTTAGTCCGTGTCAAAAAGAATGACCATTTTCCTTATTTAGAAACAATTTATCTTTACACAATGATTTATAACCACATAAATTATATGTGCCTCATTTTACACCACAAAATCAAAAATCTTCTTTCTTTTTTAAACTACGTGCCTAGTCAAATGGGTTCATACAAATTGAAACGGATCGAATATTCTTTATCGATGTTTTACGACACTTTTATTGATACATTGTTGTATGGAAACCACAATACACTCGATGACGTTAGTAGTGTACTAATATCCAAAGAATTGAAAAAGAACTTTTTAAAAAACAGAACAGATGGTACATTTTGGAGTACTAAGTAATTTATGTTCATTTCATATTTAAGAGTTTCAAGGGATACGTATTTCATCACCAAAGTAATGGAAACCTTTATTAAGATGCAAAATTAAGACAATCACAAAAATAGAAATAAAGAAGGAAAACTCTTAGAGTCATTAGCATTGTAAGATAAGATTTGGCTCTTTACTTGTAAGTCCTCTTAGAGGTATTTATTTTTAATAAAATAAGCTTCGAAGTTACACTACCTAGTGGTATATTAGTTTAAAACAAAAGATCGATTCATATGACCAGCTTAAATCACAACGGAGCATGATATATATATATTATTACAACAATAATAACAATAACAATAACAACTCAGTATAATCCCACATAGTAGGGTCTAGGAAGGATAGTATGTACGCAGACCTTACCTCTACCCTGGGATAGAGATATATATTATTACATATAAGTGAAATATAAAACATCATCACTTACATGCTCAGCTATGATTACCTAGGGGAAACATAACTAATACCTTATACCTAGAACACATATATAATACACATACAAGTAGCGAGCTATATCTTATATGGTTGGGATCTTCGCTAAATCCCCCGACACCACGAGAGGTGAAAGCTGGGGTGGATGGATTAATCTAATATTTAAAAAAAGAAAAAACAAGCTTCATCACATACATATACATAGCTACAATAGCCAACCAGCAGCAGGAACTTATTAATAAGCAAAAGTTGTTGATTTTCTCTTAGAATAATCTGAGAAAACAATCCCTCCATATAACTTTACAGCTTCATGGCTGTTTATAACTCCCTCTTGAAAGGCAGAAGCTGGTTTCAGCTGAACAATATGGAACTTCTTTTGTTGGTATGAAGCAGAAGAAGGCCTTTTCTTCCTTTCATACATTTCGTCAAGAAGAGCAAAGCCTTCTTGGCCTATTTTAGAAATGTCATTTTTTGGTGCCATATTTTAGGTGTTGGAGAAATTAAATTGTTAAAAGTGCAAAGACGATTTTGTTTTGGTTTGGCGATAGAAAGAAGAGACGTTGGATGTGTTTATTTCATAGGTTAATGGATAGAGCCCCTTTATATAAAAGTGTTTGTTCGACAATGTCCTTACCCTTAATTCCAACTTTCTTTGATTCCTTCAAGATATGTGTATATCACTTGGGGTAATTAAATATGAAAGCAATCATGTATTCCAATTTATTTTGATTTGACTATTCACATACAACAATGTTGACATCTAAAAGATCATTGTGTCACACAACTCGCAGTTGTTCTTAATTGTTAAGATCTATATATCCATATCGACAAGCTAAAATAGCCTTTGCGTTTTTTTTTTTAAATCCAAGACGAATGTTCTTATGTGATCTTAATTAGTCCGTAGAGTAGGAGTCTTGGTAATACCCTAGAAAGAAAAATAAGAAGTATGTGCATAGAAATGGAAAATATTTTGTATCGTCATTTACAAGCAACCTTTTTGATTATTTTTTTTTGGTCACAAATAATTCACTATTTTTAAATATTGAAGTGCATCAATTTTAAGTAGTAGTTTTTTGGTCATCAATATTTGGAAATATTTGCGATATTTAAATACCAGTAACATTTCAAGATCTTTAAACAAATAACCGACCGGATTCGCTATTTGCTTGCAATTATATACAAATTACATGAATTATACCTGGTTATACATATATTATATGGGGTGTTTTGAATAAGGAGAAAGCACAAGAGTTGGAGAGGAGGTTAGCTGAGGGCGGAGCTTGGAGAAGTTCTGGGGAAGCGGATGATATGTGGTCAGAGACGACGAACTTGGTTAGGGAGGTAGCACGGGATGTGCTCGGAGTAGCAAAGGGCTATTCAGGCAGACATTATGGTGACTGGTGGTGGAACGATGTAGTCCAAGGAAAAGTGGAGGTGAAGAAGGCGGCGTTTGCTAAGATGGCAGGGAGTACAAGCGAGGAAGAACGGAGAGCGAACAGGAAGATCTACAAGGCGGCGAGGAAATAAGCAAAGATGGTGGTTACGGAAGCCAAAAATGTGGCGTTTGGTCGCATGTACGAGGAAATAGGGGAGAAAGGCAGGGACAGGGAGTTATTCCGGTTAGCTAAAGAGAGGGAAAGGAAGGCGCATGATCTTGACCAAGTTAGGTGCATCAAGGGCGAGGATGGTAGAGTTTTGATGGGGGTGTCTCAAGTCAAGAAGAGGTGGCAGGCATACTTTCGGACTTACTTAGCGACGTGGGGGATCGTAGCATAGAGCTAGGGGTGTTGGGGCATTCAGAGTAACATAGAGACCTTGGGTACTGCAGGCGCATTAGGGCGGAGGAGGTCATGGGGGCTTTGTGTAGGATGAGTAGGGGTCGAGCGACCGGGCCTGACGAGATCTCGGTAGAGTTCTTGAAATGCATGGGTAGGTCAGGAGTGGAGTGGCTCTCCAGGTTGTTCAATGCGATCTTCAGGACCAAAAAGATGCCGGAGTAGTGGATGTGTAGTACAGTGGTGCCCTTGTACAAGAACTAAGGTGACATCCAGTGCTGCAACAACTATAGGGGTATCAAATTAATAAGTCATACCATGAAGGTCTGGGAGCGGGTGATCAAGGCGAGGGTGAGGGAGATGACATCTATATTTGTGAACCAGTTCGGTTTCATGCCGGGTCGCTCCACTACGGAAGCTATCCACCTTGTCAGGAGACTGGTGGAGCAGTTCAGGGACAAGAAGAAGGACCTGCACATGGTGCTTATCGACTTGGAGAAGGCGTATGACAAGGTCCCAAGGGAGGTGCTATGATGCTATGAAGGTGCTTGGAGGCGAAAAGCGTGCCAGAAGCCTACATCAGAGTAATTAAGGAGATGTATGATGGAGCTAAGACTAGGGTAAGGACGGTGGGTGGCGACTCAGACCAATGGTTATAGGGCTCTATCAAGGATCGGCGCTTAGCTCTCTCTTGTTTGCCTTGGTGATGGATGCTCTTACCCGACATATTCAAGGGAATGTGCCTTGGTGTATGCTATTTGCTGATGACATAGTCTTGATAGACGAGACGAGGGTCAGTGTTAATGAGAAGTTAGAGGTATGGAGATAGGCTCTCGAGCCTAAGGGTTTCAAAATAAGCAGATCTAAGACAGAATACCTGGAGTGCAAGTTTAGCACCGAGCCGAGCGAAGTAGGCAGGAACGTGATGATTGGATCTCAGGTCATCGCCAAGAGGGACAGTGTCAGATATCTTGGGTCGGTGATTCATGGGGAACGGAGAGATTGATAGGGACGTCACTCACCGTATAGAAGTGGGGTGGTCAAAGTGGAGGCTTGCATCAAGAGTACTGTGTGACAAGAAAGTTCCACAGAAACTCAAGGGGAAATTTCATAGAGCTGTGGTTAGACCGGCCATGTTGTATGGGGCGGAGTGCTGGCCAGTGAAGAATTCTCATGTTCAGAGGATGAAGGTTGCGAAGATGAGGATGCTCAGGTGGATGTGCGGAATTACCAGGTTAGATAAGATTAAGAATGAAGTTATTGGAGAGAAGGTGGGGGTGGCCCCGGTGGATGAGAAGATGCGAGAAGCGATGCTAAGGTGGTTCGGACATGTACGGAGGAGAAGTCCTGATGCCCCGGTGAGGAGTTGCGAGCGGCTGGCGATGGTCGGCGCACGGCGAGGCAGAGGGAGGCCTAAGAGGTATTGGGGAGAGGTGATTAGGCATGACATGGCTAGAATGCAGGTTTCTGAGGACATGGCCCTTGATAGGAAAGTCTGGAGGTCTAGTATCAGGGTTGTAGGATAGGGGCCCCTAGTGTTTTTCGTACTCCTCACCCGGGGTTGGGTGAGGCTTGGCAGGGCTATCCTTAGACGATTTGTGTATTGGATTATGTCTCCCTTATAGTAGTTATTTATGGTAGTTATTGTCTGATATTATTGCATGCTATTTTATTTATGGTTCTTATGATTAGAGAATTATTTACGTTATTTCTGCTGAAGCTACTAATGATCTTTTGTTGTTGTTTTTGTTTTTGTTGTTCCTTTCCTTCACTGAGCCGAGGATCGATTGAAAACAGCCTCTCTGCCCTTTCGGGTAGGGATAAGGCCCGTCTACATATTACCCTCCCCAGACCCCACTTTGTGGGACTATACTAGGTAGTTGTTGTTGTTGTTGTTTATATATATATATATATTATATATAAATTATATATCTATCGGCTATTTTTAATTTAAAAGATTAATGTCTATTTAAGTTTTTTTTTTTATTGACGCCCAATTAACAACCATGGCGATGTCACCACCATGACCTAATCTTCTAAATGGAATAAATTCTAAGGGGAAAAGCGCCAAAGAAATGCCGTTTCAATTATTCTAGACTAATAAAGTTACCTGGCCCAGGATTGTGAATAATTTCATTACTCCTATTTGATAAAGGTAACTAGGTAAGAATACCTAAATGAAGTAAAAAAAAAAAGCGAATTGGAGCCTCATTCACATTTGGGGTAAAACACTATCATTTGGAATGAACCTATAAAGCAGTCACAATATTCCTTTCGTTTTAGTTTGACCCTTCACATACAAGAAAACATAGAGCAATTTGTCTCGGCATGCTATTAGACAGTGCAGTTGATAGAAAAAGATAAATATATTTTCAGTTTTTAGTAAGTGAACTTTAGTAATTTAACTGCTAAAGTAGATAAAATTTTATTAATTTAATATGATAAAATATAATTTTGTAAGTTTACTTTATGGTGAATAAAGTTAAGTGGCTATATGTGAGTGGTAAAGCATGAAGTTCACTAAGATTTTTTAGTGATACAGTATTCAAGATTTCATATATTTATATAAAAAGTATTAATATTCAACGTATGACGGTTTTAGCCAATGTTTGGCACTCTGTAACAAAAGTGTAATAGTATTAATTATTACCGGGACCACATGTGAATAGTTCATGCTATCATATGCCCAACAATTTGAACATAGTCTATTTTTTTATTTTTACTTTAGTTATGAAAAAAACGCTTTTACATTATATAAATCATGACACAACATTATCCTTCGTGCATTATTACTCATACCAATGAACAACATCACCCTTCGTGCTTTACATTTATAATATCTGTACGACATCACCCTTCGTGCACTAACACTCTCTTACAAATATCGCGTATAGCATCACCCTTTGTGTTTTTACTCTTCCTTACCCATGTAACAATTACAAAGCAACGCAGACATGGCGATCAATAAAATCACAATAGAATCCCGACAAGGAAATAATAGTATCCCGGCAAGGAAAAACAATATCAAAGCAATAACATCCCGTCAAGGGAGATAATATTATAACCTCTTCTCTTTTCCACAATTACTTCACAATTCAATTCTCAACTTGAGCCATTGCTCTACAATGTTCAATTATGAATAATAAATCCGCAAAGCCTTGTACAACTTTAGAAATCGTCATATAAAGCATGGGCAACGAAAAATGGTGTCACGTCAATCATAGTATAAGTCTCACGGGCGTGATTGACCTGACTTATAGATATTTGTTACCACACCTATACGTCATACTCAACAATTAACACATAGTAAATAAGACACAACTCCCAATCCCTCAAGCTAAAGTTAGACCAAACACTTACCTCAATGCCACAATCAATCAAGCCTCAACTATCGCTTTACCCCTCGGTTCCACCACTAATTCGCTTGTATCTGACCACAATTTAAATATTAGTAAATGCTAAATGAATCCATTCAAATGCATGAAAATAGGTTTTCCAATGATTTTTCCAAAAGTCAAAAATTGGCCCTAGGCCCACATGATCTAAACCCGAGGTTTGAACCAAAACCCGATTATCCATTCACCTACAAACTCAAATATGTAATTTATTTTGAAATCAGACCTCAAATCGAGGTCCAAATCCACAAAAATTAAAAGTTTTACGTTCTACCCAGAACACCCAATTTTCCCATGGAAACCCTTTATTTTGAATTGAAATGCTGTGAAAAGATGTCATAGATTGAAGAAAATGAGTTAGAAATGACTTACAATTGATTTGGAGAAGAACTTTTCTTTAGAAATATGCCCAAAAGAGTTTAGGGTTTGAGTTAGTTTGAAAAATGAAGAAGTTTTTGTCTAAGTGCCAATTAACTTGTCATAGATGTCGCAACTGCGACAAGAGCTTGGCAATTGCAAAGCTCATAAATGCAAACAAGGCCTTGCATTTGCGAACCTAGGCAGTGTCTACTAACCTCACAATTGCGTACAAGTTGTCACAATTGTGATGACTGGCTCCCCCTGATGGCTTCAGAATTTCGAAAATCGCAAATTTGATGGCCAACCTTCTTCGCAATTACGATGAATTCATTGCATTTCCCAGGCAAGATAGGCTAGCAATTGCGACATCTGACCTCGCCATAGCGAGATCAGAGCCTGCAACACATACCAGATGAAAATATGACACTTCCTAAGTAAAATTTCACTCTGTGACCGATCCAAAACTCACCCGAGACCTTAGGGCTCCAAACCAATCATGCACGCAAGTCTAAAAACATTATGTGGACTTACTCGTGTGATCAAATCATCAAAATAACATCAACAACTATGAATTAAACAACAAATTTGGGAAGTCACTCAAGAACATCAAAATTTTTATTTTCTCAAATAAGGGTCCGATTTATACTAAACATACTCCGATTCTAACCAAACCTTACAGATTCAACTTAATTATTATATATGACCTGTATCGGGCTCTGGAACTAAAAAATACAGTCTCCCTAACATCAATTTCAAACCTCATTACATTTCCACAAACTCTTAAATTTCAGTTAAACAATTTCTTTCAATAATTTATTTCTCGGGCTTGGAATCTCGAAATTCGATTCTGGACATATGTTCAAGTCCTATATTTTACTACGGACCATACAGCACAGTCAGATCATGGGTCCGAGCCCTATTACCAAGAATGTTGACCAAAGTCAACTTTAATCACTTTTTGAAAGTCAATTTCCTTATTTTACATAGTTTTCACATAAAAGTTTTCAAAAAAGACGCCCGAACTGCGTACGCAAATTGAGGTAAGACTACTAGAGGTTTTCAAGGCCTCAGAGCATTTTATTTACTTTCAAAATAAGTGATGACCTTTTGGATCATCACATTCTTCCCTTCTAAAACAACCATTCGTCCTCGAACGGACATAGGAAATGTACCTGAGTCGGAAAAAAATATGGGGATATCAGCTCCGCATATCGGATTTGGCTTCCCAGTTAGCTGCTTCGGCAGGCTGACCTCTCCACTTAATGCGAACAAAAGGAAAACTCTTCGATCTCAACTAATGAAGCATGGATAGTCATTGTCCAACTAAATAATGCTGAAGTCTAACACATGGGATGGATTTCCGTGATACATCTGAAGCATTGATACATGAAATGCTAGATGCATGACTGATAAACTCGATGGCAACGCATGTATGTAAGCCACCTCTCCCACGAGATCAAGAATCTCAAGGACCAATGAATCTAGGGCTTAGGTTTCCCTTACTTCCAAATCTTATCGCACCCTTCATAAGGAACACCCAAAACAATACCCGTTCGCTGACCATGAATGCCACAACACGAACCTTACAGTTTGAATAACTCTTCTACCTGTACTGAGCTGTACGAAGCCTATCCTGAATGATCTTGACCTTGTCCAAGGCTTCGTGTACTAGATTCGTACCCAACAAACGAGCCTCTCCCGGCTCAAACCATCCAACCGCCGACCGAACGGGAAAACTATTTAATGGAAGAAGTCAAATAAAGATCTTGTGCAAAGCATGCAATTAGGGGAAAATACATAAAAAGTTATTTAAGGGTAGAATTTTGAAATACATGGTTGTATAAATAAGGTAAGAAAATAAATTTAGTAGTCAGTAAATCAAGAGTCAGAGATTTTATTATTACTAATCCATGAATGAACCAAGTCAGAATAGCTGAGATTGGTTTTACCTTAAGTTGAGTCACAGGGAAATCAACAAACAAGGAAAGAAATAAATCAGACCTATTCAGAAGGAAGTCTAAACTAATCAAAAATTTGAAAGACACTTTAGAGGGAATTCATCACATATAAAGAGCATACAATATGGTAAGGTGAAAGAAGATGCCGTGTCATTGTAAAAATCAGTAGATAATAGACTACAAGAGCATGGTTGTCACTTAGGTTAGAAATGTAGAAGAGAAGTAGCATATAGTAGCACACAAAAGATCCAGTTAAAAAGACGCTAGAAAAGTTTAGCAAAAGTCAGAATCATATGAAAAACAAGGATTTCAAAATCAGTTCAGAGACTCGAAATTGCTCTAAAAATTCTAGGGTTTTTGCAACAAAAAAACAGTTCAAGCAAATCACATAGTCAAACTTCAAAACCTCGAAGAACCCCCAAATGCTAGGGTTTCTACCATCAATCAAGTGCAGAGATGAAAGGATAAGTAATTAGTTCGAAACGTGTTCAGAGGTCTCAGAAATCAACTAAAACCTTTAACATGTTCCTTTTAGCGACAGAAACTCATGAGAAACATGATAGAAGAGTAACATGCGAAACATAGTAGAAGAGCCCAAAGAAAACATAGTAGAACAGACTAATACAAAACATAATGGAAAAATGTATAAGAAAAGTAGGAGAAGCATATTAAGGAGTATAAGAAGAAACATAACTAGAATACAGTGGAGGAAATTTAATAAGAAACACTCAAAAACACAGTAAGGAAAAATATAGTAGAAGAACACGCAAGAACAAAGTTGAGGAAAATACAATAGAAGAAACACACAAGAACATAGTAGAGAAAAAATACAGTAGAAGAAACAAACAAAAGAAAGAGAAAATCAGAGAAACATCTAAATATCTCAGAAAAACCCTATATCGGAAAAAGAAATGGGTTTGAAAGTAGTTTTTGAAAGAAAAATCTACAAAATCGAATAAAAACTTAGGGAAAGCATAGATCTAGAACAAATATAAAGAGATCAGAAAAACCTCCAAGCTAGGTTTTTTAGAGAAACCCAAACGGTGAGAAAGGCTTGGATCTAAGCAGGAGGGTTCGAAACAAGGCTCGAAGTAGGCATATCTTGCCGGAGCAGGCCGGAGATGACCGTAAATATTGAATCAACAGAGGTTTAGACCCAACTCTTCGTGGTCGAGTCATGAATCTTCAGTTAAGCAAATGTGAGGGAACCATAGGTGGCTTGGTGGGAGGTGAAACCACCATAGATTTAGGTCTGAACGTGGCCAAAGAAGACGAAAGGGACTCATCAGGGAGGAGGGAACGGGGAAGGTTCTAGAGAGAATCAAAGGTTGAGATATAGAGACAAGTGAGGAGAATGGGGCGTATTGGGGGGGGGGGGGGTATTTGAATTAAAATGGTAAGGGCAAATAGGGACCGTTGATCTGGGAGATCAACGGTTGAGATTGAATGGGTAGGTGAGATTCTGGGTTTTGGGTATGGGTTAAAGGGTGTGGGTTGGGTTCTAACTAAAATTTGGCTGAAAAATGGAGTCCAATTTGGGGTCAGATTTTAGGCTAAAATTGAAACGAATTGGGCTATTATTTAAATTACTAGTTTTTCTTTTTTGAAATTATAAAAAATAGTAAATTAATTTATGGAAATATATTGAAAGCATCAAAAATATTTATAATGCATAATTATAGATTTAAAAACATAAAATCTCATTTTATGACTATGAGACGAATTTAAACCTAAAACTGGCTAATATAATAATTACGCAATTCTATCCTTAAAAATACTTAATAAATTTTTAAAAAATATGTAAAACTTATTTTAGCTATGTTTTAATATAAACATGAGACTCCATTAAATGAATCACCAAAAATGATATTATTGGAGATATTTATTGAGTTTTCTTGATAAAATAGGGCAGTAAATTTATTTAAAAATCTTTGAAAAATTAAGAAAAAATAATGTAGCCTTGGAAAATACATATATATGCTTATACACACTAATTTAAAGGTATTTTACATATAAATATAATATAGAAATAATTGGACATCAACAAAAAAGACCTTATGGGATCTCCAACCGAATGTTCTTGAATAGGCGATGAATTAAAATAAGGGCAAGCTTATGGCATGAGATGTTGTAACACTTAAAATTCTTCGTGAGAGATAGTGTCTTTGTCAATTTGTCCCTTATCTTATGCTGTAAATGTAGTAATTTTCGGATTTTCTTTCTTGTGAGGGCACATGAATTAGGATGGATTGGTGAAATCGATACACTCGGAAATGGGTAAATTGAGCATATGTAGCAGACTAGTGCTTTTGAATCACTTCTAGGCTGTAGTATTCTTGTCACTTGATTATTTTAAAACTCCCTTACACTTGCTGAAGTGTAAATGAGGGAGTTATTCGGGTAAGACGCACATACTTGAGCCTAATTATTAGTACCAACCAAATTCATAAGTATAATGCTTAATTTGAGAATGTGATTTGTTAATGCTAGCAATATGACTGGTGCTTTAAAATGGTAGAACCTCATTCAATTGTTTGTTTCGATTTGATTGAGGAAAAACAAACGCTTTAAATTGGGGTTGTTGATGAGTGGTGATTTTACCGCAAATTTTACCCTATTTTCGTTAGATTTTGCATCCTTTAAGGATAACATGAGGTTGTTTGTAGTGTATATTGTTCGACTTTCAGGAAAATGATGCAATGAAGCTATTTGCATTGAACTAAAAAGGAATTGAGCAAACATTGATTGAAAGAGTGCAATACTCTCGAGGGATTCCGCATCCGCGGAACATAGATCACACAAGAAATCTCGCACATGCGGGGAGAATCCGATTCTGCGGAACTGAACAATTTTACTTGGAATCGCACCTGCGAGTCTAGCACCACAAAAGCAATTTTGCACCTATGCTTGGAAGACTGCATCTGCATATCGAGCGTTCGGTTTCACATTCCTCAACTGTGATGGGCTATCCGCATCGGCGGAGCCGCACCTGCGAGTGTTCTTCTGTAGGTGCAGTGTCACGATCGCAGTTTGCCCTTCGTGATTTGTCATGACAACACCTAGTCCCTATGACTAGTTAAGCTTAACAAGTGCGGAAATAAGCAAAAGTTGCAGAAGAATAATTAAATGCGAAAATAACCGAATGAAATAGTATTTAAAATGCCGATCGGCATATACAATGCAACTTCTCAAAGGCTAATACACTTTACCAGAACTCAAAATCTCATAAAACCATAAGCCATAGAATATCTAAAAGTGTCTAACTCCAGAATATCTAACAAGGAAAAGAAATACATAAGGGATAATACTTAAAGCAAGAATAGAAAGGGACTCCTCGGTATACGAACAAGGCACATGTACCTCGAAGTCTCTGGAGCAGTCGCCTCACCTCAAGGGTGTTAAGACTGAGTAGAAGTACCTGGATTTGCACATGAAAGCATGCGCAAAAAGGGCATGAGTACACAACAATGGTACTCAGTAAGTGCCAAACCTAACCTCGGTTAGGTAGTGACAAGGAAGGTTAGGGCACTACTTGGGTTAAATAAATATAAAGTTCGACAATGTAGAATAGAGTAGTGTAAATAGTACAGCAGTAAAAGTAACACATGATATAAAAGACAACAATAACGGCATAGAGACATAGTTAACACAGAAGGAAATACATCTCAACACCAGATAATAACAACCATGGATCTTCCAGGATACCGTCTTGTAGTCCCAAATATACATATCCAATAGGTCTCCCTGGATACCGTCCCGTAGTCCAACTCATAGTGCGTGGGTATCTAATAGAATTTCATTCCCTAGTCCCAAATATAAATACTCAGTACTGGGGGAATCTACCGGGTGCAGTCCCACTGTTCTATAGAACTGTGTAGGGGATCTACTGAAATCCGACATCCGTAGTCCCAAATGTAACAGGAAAGGTGGAGCTACCAAAATCCCACATCCGCAGAGCATCAACAGAAAAAATACTCAGAAACGCCAATTTTCATATTAAGGCAAACAAGTAATTCTAGCCAAGCATGTTGCACATAATTTAGGTTAAGTAGTTTGAGAAAATAAAGCAAGTAAATTACCTAGACATATTTTCCTAAGCTAACAATAGGCTTAATAGTGTAGGTAAATACAACAGGAAAAGGAAACTTTCTAGTAATTACTTAATGAAAAATGAATTTCCAACAATTAGCACAAGTACACACTCGTCACCTCACATACAAGGCATTTCAATTATAAAATATATCAAATCTTAAGGGGAAAGTCCCTCCCACAAGGTTAGGCAAGCCACTTACCTTGAACCGGCTTAATAATCAACCCGAGTCCATGTTCTTGCCATGAGTACTCGACTCCAAATGGACCACATCTATTCATTACAATTGAATAATATAAATAATACTTCAAGTAACTGAATCAACAAAGAAATTCTAAGCTAATACGCGAAACTAGGTAAAATAATCAGACCCTCACACTCTCACGTTCATGCATACCAAAATTATCCAAATCTAAGGTCGAATTCCCAATCAAAAGTGAAATTCTAGGTCCAAGAACTTTCTTCAAACTTTTCCCCAATTTTCATCTCCAATCCGAAATTAAATGATGAAACTGACAATAGATTTATGGAATATCATCAGAAAAGGTTAAAGAATTGCTAACCAATTACCTCCTCTTCATTATCCTCTCAAAATCTCCCTTTCCCGAGCTCCAAATCGAATTTCCAGCTTTTGAAACTAAAACCTCGAAATTTGATATGTTCTGTCCAGAAATCATGTATCAGTGGTCCAACAATCGCTTATACAATACCACTTCTGCTGTCAGGGAACCTTTTCTAGGTTCTCACTATAGCTTCATCCCGCAACTGCGACCCAAAATCCGCATTTGCGGTCACGCATGTGCGTTGCTTATGTCTCGTCTGTGGTTTTTGGACCCCTTCCTCGTTTTTCACTTCTGCGACCACTGAGCCGTTTCTGCAGCACCGTACCTGCGGTCCTACACTCGCAAGTGGGGTTATGATAGAAAATCAGTAGCTCAAGCTGCAACTCCAAACGCCACAATCCTTCCATCAACCATTAGAAGTCATCCTGCGGCCCCCGGGACCTTAACCAAAAGCACCAAAAAGTCTAATACCACTGTTCAAACTTATTCCAATCCATAAATTACCTAATATAATATCGAAACGATAAACATACCACGGATTCAAGCCTAAGAACTCTAATACTCTAGAAATACGCTTTCGATCAAAAAATATATCAAACCTCGTCCGAATGACCTGAAATTTTGTGTGCGTATCATATTCAATCCCATGGAGTTGAAGGAAGCATCGAATTTCCATTCCGAGGCCATCTTCACACCTTTCTGACTACGGTCAACTTTCCAACACTTAAGCCTCATTTTGAAACTAAGTGTCCCAAACTTTCTGAAACTCAAAACCCAACCTCCAGGAAAATCAAAAAAGCAGAAATATATATGGGATAAGTAGTTAATAGGCGATCCGGGGCATTAATTCTTAAGATGGACGGGTCGTCACATGCGATCATCGAGCATCAAACCTGGGATGTTTAGTCATTTCACTTGTTCTCAAATTCTAAACCCACAATACTCGACTTAGCAGATATTTTCATCATCTTTTGGCTTATTTTCTGTTCCAAACACTAGAGAGAACAAGTTTTAGTAGCTAGAGTTTTCAAACAAACTTAGATCTTGAAGATTTAAAGCTTTTGGTTGAGAGTTTCTAACCTATTTATGTTCAATTTCATACTTTGTATTGAATATCTAAGTGTGTATCATTTCTTCTAACACTTGAATCTTGTTTATAGAAATATTCATGTTTAAAGTGTGGATTAAATATCTTGTTGTGCTTATGTATTGAATGATTTACCTTTTAATGAAGTGAGTTAGTGTTTCTTTAATTATTCGTGTTCTTTAATATTTCCGAAGGGATTAGCTAACCCTAGGACTCACCCATTAACTTTGAATTAATTTTAAAAAAGATTACTTGAGGACGGGAAAGATTAATTAATAAAAATTGTTGGCTTTAACCCTCATTTTATAGATTCTACATAGGGATAGGGTTGAACTACTTGTAGCCATATCCGGGTGTACTTAATATCTTTATTGTTTTAGGGATAATTCAATTAGGAAGTCGTGTTGGCCTTCAAAAGAAGCTAATATAGAATTATTACCAGTGGCTAATTAACATAAACTTGCTCATATTTGTAAATCATGAAATACATTGGATCGTTACTTGAGTGTAATTCCGATGCATCCATACTCGTAGCCATTGATCATTTTTCTTGTTTTCTAGGTTAGTTCACATTTACGCATTTAGGTATAGATGTTTTCTCGAATCAATTTTAAGTGATTGGCACTGCATAACAAGTGATAATTCTCTTACATTTCTAATCGCCTGCATATTGTTCTCTACGAGATTCGACCCCGACTCATAGTTGGATCGTATTGTATGCAACCCTGTCCATTTAATTTTTAGTATTGGATTTAGATGTCATCAATTGCAGAATTAGAACCTAGTATACCAGAAGCTAGAGCAATAGACTTGTGCCCCCATCACTTCTAATCATAGCATAAGCTTGGGTGACATTAGGTAATGGACTTCTCATTTTGCATTTTGCACACTACAAATTCTTTGCATTTTGCACAATCGCAGCCTTGTTGTACCAACGACTCAAACTCTTCCCATAAATCTTTGAATCTTGAGAAATATACTGATACAGAGGTCGTCCCTTGATTCAAAGTAGCAATTTCTTTGTGAAGATTGAATGTTCTTAAGCCATTCACTTTGTTGAATCATTCTGAAAGATCCTCCCATACAACCTGAGCACTAGAGGCATACATTATAACCCTAAGAAGACCTTTGGGCACTGAATTCATAACCCAAGATAAACAATCGCATTAAACCTTTCTCGGTGATTCTACATCGCTTCTGGGTAGTTTTATTTCTTGCATGTACTATCTACCATACCCAATTTATTTTTCTTAATAAAGCCACAAGCATGGATCGAAACCAAATTGAATAATTGTCAATGCAGTAAGCTGAAAAGAAATTATGTGAGTACCACTTACATCAGTCACTGAGAGAAATATGGGATGATTATATGTAGTTGTTGAAACACGCTCTCAAGGCACTATACTAAAGGTGTGTTCATATTTGTAGGTTTTGATGAATGACAAACTATGCGCAATTGACATATGACGAGGTCCAAGCGCAAGCGCGCAATTGATATATAACGAGATTCAAGCACAAGACCAAGATCAAGCAAAGATATAAAGCTATACATGAGTCGTTCTTTAATTGTGATCTTGATCCGATAACTTGACTCAAGACTTGGCCTCTCTCGTAAAAACATTTTTATCAAATCATGCATATTTAATTTAAAGCAAAATGATTTTAAATCATGCATATTTACTTTAGTCAAAATGATTTTTAAACATTCCTTTAAAATCTGGACTAAGATAATCGATTATGTGCTTATGATAATCGATTATGTTAAGTCAGCTGCATGACAATCGATTGTGAACTTATGACAATCGATTGTGTTAAGGCAGTGTGCATCAGATTTTTCAAATCTGCATGACAATCGATTGTAAACCTCATGACAATCGATTGGGTTGAGGCAGTGTACATCAGAGTTTTTCAAAGCTACAAAATAATCGATTGTGAACTTATGACAATCGATTGTATTGAGGCAGTGTCTATTAGATTCTTCAAAGACTGATAAATAATTGATTGTTCTCATAGCATAATCGATTGTGTAATTGACCGTTGCCAAAATATTTTCAAAAACCCTCAGGTAATCGATTGTTTTAAATAAAATCTGAAAAAGATTTTCTGAACGTTGCCAAGTAATCGATTGTAGATTTCTGACAATCGATTGTTTTAAGTGAAATCTGGAAATGACTTTTTGAACGTTGCCAAGTAATCAATTGTAGATTTTTGACAATCGATTGTCTTAAGTAAAATCTGAAAATGATATTTTGAACGTTGCCAGTAATCGATTATTGATCTTAGATAATCGATTGTTAAGCGTAAAATCTGGGAATGATTTTTGGAACGATTGGCAAACAATCGATTGTGGCATTTTGACAATCAATTGTCACTGAGTAAAATCAGCAATTCTTAATTGGCAATTAGGCAACGGTAATGCATGGTTTTGCAACTATAAATACAGCTTCAAATCAGTCTTCTTAACACAACAACTAATCATATTATTGCTATAGCTTGCATACTCTATTGTTCATCACTTTCTATTCATTACATAAGTTTTGAGAGCCAAAATTCTTGACGAAAGTTGTTGCGTTCTTGAGCGTATCTGTTTACTCATATCTACTCTATTAAGAGAGTCTTGTTTAAGTGAGTGCTAAGTGTTTTATACACTTGAAGGGAAGTGTTAGTCCCTTGTATTGTAAGAAGGAACTTGTGTTTCCTTTGGTTGAAGTCTTGGAGTGTTGTATCTTCGAGCAAAGGTTGTTGAGGCTTGTGTCCTTAGTTTGTAAAGGTTTGTTGAGCACCCGTAAGCTTAACAGTGTTAGTGGAAATCTCGAGAGAGTCTCTCAGGGACTGGACTAGCCACGGGTTGTGGTGAACCAGGATACATCGGTGCGTTCGTTCTTATTTATTTACTTATCGCACTTATTTCTTTCCTGCAATTTTTAAATTCCGCAAGTTTACGCTAATTTTTATTATAACGCTATTCACCCCCCCTCTAGCGTTAAGCGTATTTTCTAACAATTGGTATCAGAGCCCAACTCTCTGAAGACTTAACCGTTTGAGAGAAACAATCCATGGCTTCTACTCGTGATTCTTTTGTAGGAATAGGTGAAGGACAATGCTCCACCCGACCACCACTATTCGACGGTACAAACTATACGTACTGGAAGGAGAGGATGAGAATATTTGTTCAATCAAATAGTTTTCATCTTTGGAAGATTATAATGAAGGGAGAACAAATTCCAACCAAAAAGGTTGAAAATAAAGATGTTCCAAAGTCCGAAGATGAATACGACGCGGATGATATCCGGAAGGTGCAAAACAGCGCTAAAGCTATTAATTTATTATATTGTGCTGTAAATGCTGATGATTACAGGAAAATATCATGTTGCACAACGGCGAAGCAAATGTGGGACAAGCTGGAAATTACGTACGAAGGTACGGACCAGGTAAGGGAAGCTAAAATTGATTTCCTAACCCATGCATATGAATTGTTTCACATGGAGGAAGGCAAAAAGGTCGATGAGATGTTCGAACGATTTTCAAAAATCGTTACTGATTTACATGCTCTTAAGAAGACCTTCACGGATAAGGAACTTGTCCGAAAAATTCTCCGAAGTCTCACTCCGGCATGGCGATCCAAGGCCGACGCGATTCAAGAATCCATTGGCGTTTCAAATGTCACCATCGACGGATTAAGAGGTAATCTTAAAACTTATGAATCTACTATACTTAACCCTCTTGTTGATGATCAAAGGAAACAAAAGATCGCTCTCAAGGCAAGCACAAGCCAACCTCAAAATGATGAGGACGGAGACAACGAGTTCGGACTCGTTATTAAGAGATTTCAAAAGTTCATGCGAAAAGAGTATGAACGAAAGGGCAAAAAGCAAGGAGATCAAATAAAGTGCTATGAGTGCGGAGAAACCGGGCACATTAAATCAAATTGCCCAAATGCCAAAAAGGAGAAGAAACCCTTCAAGAAACAACAAGCATACATATCTTGGGGAGGCGACTCCGGTGACGAGTCGAGTGAGGAAGAAGAAGACGAAGCCGCAAATCTTTGTCTCATGGCTCACGAAAACAATCAAGAAGAGGTATGCCAAATTTCTTCCAAAAATTTCTATTCTCTTGAGGAAATGCAAAATGCTTTTGATGAGTTGTATAGTGAATTTATTAAAGCTTCCAAAACTGTTAAAAGCATAAAAGAAAATGCTTCTTTAAAAGAAAAAGATTTTGAAAAACAACTCTCTTTGAAAGAAAAGGATTTGGAAAAACTGATTTTGGAAAATGAGAAGTTGAAAGAAGAAAACAAATTTTTCGGCAAGAGAAGCGCCGACAAACCCGAGAGCTCTAGTAAAAATTGTACTTCTTGCATGCATCTCAAAAATGAGGTAGAAAGACTTAAGGGCACCCTAGATAAGTTTAATTCTTCTCATAAAAATTTGAATGAAGTTCTTGTTAATTTGAAGTCGACCAAGCATGGCATAGGCTTTGAGAATGAGCCTAAAGAAAAGGTTGAAGCCAACCCCCAACAACCTAAGGCTCAACCTAGGATTAATAAAACAAACGCTCATCCTAGATATAACAAACCTAGAAATGGCTTTCAACAATCGCAACCTAGAAATAATCATTCTAGAAATAATGCATACTCTAGGCCAAACACTAGAAGGAATTTTGAACCTTGTAGAACACCTAGAAATGGCTTTCAACCTAGAAACAACTATCCTAGAAATGCTGTATATCCTAGAACAAATAGTAGGAGAAGTGATTTTCATGAATTGCGCAATAGTCATATTGTCAAGAATAGAGTAAATGAATTTCGTCCGTCCAATTACTATCAACCTAGACGAATGCATAATCCTAATGTTGTTTGTCATTATTGTAGACGAATTGGACATATTTCTCCTGCTTGTTTTACACGACATAGACATAACACTCAATCACATCACTATGATTTGCCTAACCCTCAAGGACCCAAAATGGCATGGGTACCTAAAACTCATTAATCTGTTTTGTAGGTGTGTTTGAAGGGGTCAAGTGTACTTTGGTACCTTGATAGTGGATGCTCCAAGCACATGACTGGAGACGAATCCAAGTTCCTTCAACTAGAACACAAGGAAGGAGGAAGCGTTATTTTTGGTGATAACAACAAAGGAAAAATTATCGGCATTAGATCGGTCGGTAAGGATGACTCCTCTTCCATTAAGCATATATTGCTAGTTAAAGGTCTAAAACATAATCTCTTGAGTATAAGTCAATTATGTGACAAGGGAAATCTTGTTTTATTTGATTCAAATGAATGCTTAGTTTTTCGCCATAGCGATTTTAAAATTATTCTTCGTGGATTTAGAATGGATAATATCTATATGGTTGATCTCGAAAATTCTTCATCTGAATATGTAGATTGTCTTATGAGCAAAGAAGATGATACGTGGTTATGGCACCGTAGAGTAGTTTACACCAACATGCATCTTTTGAACAAATTGGTTTCACAAAATTTAGTTATTGGTCTTCCAAACTTGAAATTTGAAAAAGACTCTATTTGTGATTCTTGTCAAAAAGGGAAGCAAACAAAAGCATCTTTTAAATCGAAAAATATTGTTTCAACTACTAGACCTTTGCAATTACTTCACATGGACTTATTTGGACCATCTCGCATTGAAAGTCTTGGTAGAAATCGTTATGCTTTTGTTATTGTTGATGATTATTCTAGATTTACATGGACTCTATTTCTTGCTCATAAAAGTGAAGCTTTTCATAATTTAAATACTTTCTTAAACGTGTTCAAAACGAAAAGGACACAACCGTCACTTCAATAAGAAGTGATCATGGGGGAGAGTTTGATCACAATCTCTTTGCGGACTTTTGTGACGAACTCGGTATCGAGCACACCTTCGCTGCTCCACGTACACCACAACAAAATGGGGTTGTGGAAAGGAAAAATAGGTGTCTCGAAGAGATGGCTAGAACCATGCTCGATGAGGCTAAGATTCCCAAACATTTTTGGGCGGATGCCGTCAGTACCGCATGCTACGTTCTAAATAGAGTAGACATAAGGCCAATACTCATGAAAACCCCCTATGAACTCTATAAGGTAAGGAAACCAAATATCTCCCATTTTAGAGTATTCGGTTGCAAATTCTTTATTCATAACAATGGAAAAGATCAATTGGGAAAATTTGATGCCAAATCCGATGAAGGAATTTTTATTGGTTATTCTTCATGTAGCAAAGCATATAGAGTATTCAATAATAGAACCGGAACTGTGGAGGAATCCCCTCATATTGTGTTTTCCAAAAATAATGCTCGCTTGGCGAGAAAGGATTCTGGTTTTGATCCTGCGGGTATCTTAAACTCAATAAGTCCTCAAGACAAAGTACAAGAGGAAACTTCTAAGGAAATTCAAGATGAAATCTTGGAACAATTATCGGAGGAAGCGCCACAATTGGAGAAAGAAACGAAAATGCCTAACGAATGGAGGACAATCAAAGATCACCCTCTCGAACAGGTAATTGGCGACGTTGGAGAAAAGGTAAGTACCCGAAACACTCTTAAGAACACCTTAGGACACACTTCTTAAGAGATCACGTTCTCACTTGGCCACATTATTCTAAGTCATTATTTCTTTACAAATTACTAACTTGAGCGTCGGAGACGTCTAATTTTCTTTTGCAGATATCGCCCTAAAGGTAGGGGGAATTATAAAGCAATGGCACAGAACAATCGATTATTACAACAAATAATCGATTATTTTTTCTTATGTCTCATGTTTACTGTGCGGACAATCGATTAGCAAGTATCACTAATCGACTATTTACATTTTATGCTTATTATGCATTTTTTTATATAATCGATTTTTTTAACTGTATAATCGATTACCGTCTAGGACATTCAGTACAGCTTTCCTAAAACAATCGATTGTTTCAAAAATATAATCGATTATTTTCCGAGTCAGAAAATCACTGTGCACACTGTGTCACAACAATCGATTACCATAATTCAACAATCGATTATTTTTTTGTTAGTAATTCAAATATTTGTTACCGTTTGGGTCCTGCCAGATTCCCACAATCGATTTTTGTCAGTTCCGAGTTCAAGTCAAAACTCCATAACAATCGATTGTTTCAATTCCACAATCGATTGTGTAACGGTCAGTGAAAATTGTTCTTACCGTTTCTGACCGTTTTAGCTCATAAAATTTCTGCAGATTTTCAGCATAAATGAAATGCCATCTTCCTCATTATAAATAGGTACCATATGCCTTCAATTTCTTCACTCAAGCATCAATCTTAGCTCCCAAAATTTCAAAAATCTTTCAAGCTTCTTACAAAGGCCATTTCTACTTATTCAAAATGTCAGGCAGACACACTAAACGTTCCCGTTCAGGTAGACATGGTGCATCTTCTTCAGCTGTTCCTCCTCCTCCAAATTTCCCTTACCAAGATGGGTCTATTTTACAATTCAATTCTGAAATCAAATTAACTAGATTCTTAACAAAATTCGAAAAGCGTGACATTCTTCCTCCTCGCTTTTCCACAAGTAAATATCTTGAATCATGCGCCCTCGCTGCAAACATACTTAAGGAATGTCAACTTCTTGACTTCTTATATCTTACCTATCCTTATATTAATCCTCCATTGATTCAAGCGTTCTACTCAAATCTTCATGAGGACGACGATGGTGAGCTTGTGTCAAACGTTAATGGTGTTCAAATTCTTTTATCCAATGAAAACTTGCATTCTATTGCTCATCTTCCTCGAAGTGGGGAAAACATTTCTCGCTACATTAGAGAAGCCGGCGCCTTATTTGATGAGAAAATTCTCCTAAACCAAATAGGACTTGGAGCTTATGATCCTAATCTATCTAATCGACGTCCTACCATTACGGGAATGCTCCCCGAATATCGTTTGATTTTCTATTTCATAACTCGAGTCCTCAAGCCTCGCAAACATAACCATACCACTCTCTCCCAAGAGGACGCAAAGCTCATGCATGCCATTATAACCGGAGCTCACATCAATTGGTGTAAGTTCGTCAAAATTCACATGCTTGATGCCATCGGGGACGATCGACCACTTCCCTATGCCCTCCTTATTATGAATTTTCTTGAAGCCTCCGGGTTCAACACCTCTATCGGTCCGCTCAAAAA
Organism: Nicotiana benthamiana; assembly: GCA_034376525.1. Lineage (NCBI taxonomy): Eukaryota > Viridiplantae > Streptophyta > Magnoliopsida > Solanales > Solanaceae > Nicotiana > Nicotiana benthamiana. The sequence continues at coordinate 93,627,019 of CM067323.1, read as the reverse complement.
GAGCACCAAGAAATGAGAAATTTCCGAATCCTCCTTTCCCCATGACGGCGATCATGTAGCTCCTGCTCCTCCTCTAACTCGTCGATTGCGTCAGCCTCAAGAACCTACTCTTCAATCTATTTCCGACCAAATTGCTTCTTTGACCACCTCTGTCAATCAATTGACATATGAGGTCCATGGATATTTTGACCATGTTCATTATCCATATGCTGCACTTGTCACTTATGAAGCAGTGCCGGATGACGAGGCGGGAAATGATGATAATGAATAATTTCTTTAGTTTATTGTTCTATGTTTTATTGTCTTCTTTTGTTGTACTCATATTTTTGTCTAATAAATAAACAAGTTATTTACTTATTCATTCTATTTTTTTTGCTAATGGCAAAAGGGGGAAGAATAAGGGGCTATGCACTAATAATCATTGGCATAAATTGAGGGGGAATTCATATGTTGAGGGGGAACTAATTGAACTAATTGCATACTTGTTGCATATCTTTACTTGTCTTGAATCGTCATTATGAATCTCTAATATTCATGTCCCGATTAAAGTTTGCCATTATCAAAAAGGGGGAAATTGTTGAAACACGCTCTCAAGGCACAATACTAAACGTGTGTTTATATTTGTAGGTTTTGATGAATGACAAACTATGCGCAATTGACATATGACGAGGTCCAAGCACAAGCGCGCAATTGATATATAACGAGATTCAAGCACAAGACCAAGATCAAGCAAAGATATAAAGTTATACATGAGTCGTTCTTTAATTGTGATCTTGATCCGATAACTTGACTCAAGACTTGGCCTCTCTCGTAAAAACATTTTTATCAAATCATGCATATTTAATTTAAAGCAAAATGATTTTAAATCATGCATATTTACTTTAGTCAAAATGATTTTTAAACATGCCTCTAAAATCTGAACTAAGATAATCGATTATGTACTTATGATAATCGATTATGTTAAGTCAGCTGCATGACAATCGATTGTGAACTTATGACAATCGATTGTGTTAAGGCAGTGTGCATCAGATTTTTCAAATCTGCATGACAATCGATTGTGAACCTCATGACAATCGATTGTGTTGAGGCAGTGTACATCAGAGTTTTTCAAAGCTACAAAATAATCGATTTTGAACTTATGACAATCGATTGTATTGAGGCAGTGTCTATTAGATTCTTCAAAGACTGATAAATAATCGATTGTTCTCATAGCATAATCGATTGTGTAATTGACCGTTGCCAAAATATTTTCAAAAACCATCAGGTAATCGATTATAGATTTCTAATAATCGATTGTTTTAAATAAAATCTGAAAAAGATTTTTTGAACGTTGCCAAGTAATCGATTGTAGATTTCTGACAATCGATTGTTTTAAGTAAAATCTGGAAATGATTTTTTGAACGTTGCCAAGTAATCGATTGTAGATTTCTGACAATCGATTGTTTTAAGTAAAATCTGGAAATGATTTTTTGAACGTTGCTAGTAATCGATTATTGATCTTAGATAATCGATTGTTAAGCGTAAAATCTGGGAATGATTTTTGGAACGATTGGTAAACAATCGATTGTCACTGAGTAAAATCAGCAATTCTTAATTGGCAATTAGGCAACGATAATGCATGGTTTTGCAACTATAAATACAGCTTCAAATCAGTCTTCTAAACACAACAACTAATCATATTATTGCTATAGCTTGCATACTCTATTGTTCATCACTTTCTATTCATTACATAAGTTTTGAGAGCCAAAATTCTTGACGAAAGTTGTTGCGTTCTTGTGCGTATCTGTTTACTCATATCTACTCTATTAGAGAGTCTTGTTTTAGTGAGTGCTAAGTGTTTTATACACTTGAAGGGAAGTGTTAGTCCCTTGTATTGTAAGAAGGAACTTGTGTTTCATTTGGTTGAAGTCTTGGAGTGTTGTATCTTCGAGCAAAGGTTGTTGAGGCTTGTGTCCTTAGTTTGTAAAGGTTTGTTGAGCACCCGTAAGCTTAAAAGTGTTAGTGGAAATCTCGAGAGAGTCTCTCGGGAACTGGACTAGCCACGGGTTGTGGTGAACCAGGATACATCGGTGCGATCGTTCTTATTTATTTACTTATCGCACTTATTTCTTTCCTGTAATTTTTAAATTCCGCAAGTTTACGCTAATTTTTATAATAACGCTATTCACCCCCCCCCTAGCGTTAAGCGTATTTCTAACAGTAGTCAATTCTTGTAGTCACATTTACAAATCCTTCACTTGTAGCTGAAATTCCAATATGAGATCTGGTCACATTTTGAAGTTCAGTATGTTAAATTTGTTCCCCAGTTGAACTCATCTGGTATACACTTTCAGAATGAAAAAATTCCAGAAATGTTCAAGAAGAAGAAGAAATGAATCAATGTGGTTCAAACATCAGAATGATTTTGAACTTTAAATCGTGCGGAATATAATCGCGAATCGATGATAGCTAGAATATCTTACTCGATCGCTCTGATACCATGTTATAGTATGAGATTTATAGTGAGGATATTCCTCTAATGGTAGAACAAGATAGACGAAGCAGTAGAGAGAAATGTAAGGAAGAAGAAGAAAAGAAATTCATTTGATTAGCTTAACTGAAATAAGGTACAAGTAGTTAGTTATATACTAGTTTCTAATACCGGTATATTTATTAAAAAAGAATTTTCCAAACTACTCTTCTTTTCTAATTAGCTCACTTCTCTTAGCAGATTTGTCGAAATTAATGAAAAGAAGGAAATGAACATGGAAATATTTACTAGATGAGCGAATAAAATAGATGTTAGAAAATATAACTAGAGAAACCAAAAAGATTGGAAAAAAAACTTAATAAAAATGAGAGAGCAGAGGAAAGAGGAACTCACCAAAAAGTAGACATACAGAAGAGGTAGAAGATGATAGCGAGAGGTAAAACGTATATCCAAATTTTTTAAAGATAAAAATATAGCTAGTAGGTCTCTAATCAATGTAACTATTTTTAAGAAGGCAATAGATCCATATAGAATGCCCACATTTTAAGTCATATGAACAGAAATACCCTTCGTCGTATCAAAACCTTCACTTATTATATAGTAGTTAATATAATAGAAAAATATCATATGCTTTGTGCTTCACTAATATATGTGTTGACTTTATTAAACATAAGTTGGGATTGAGGCTCATAATAAGGATGGAATTAAGTAATTAGGCTAGTGATCAGATCTGGGTTGTTACAAATGATACTATAGTGGATAAAAACATACAAGCTAGAAGTGTGGAAACTAAGCACCATGCGAGAATAAGTGCTATTATCACAAAAGAAACTCCGAGTTGAAAATAAAATTACCATAAAAACTGTGACGACCCGGATTTCTCATCCTCGAGAGTCATGATGAAGCCTACTAATGTAAGCTAGGCAAGTCAATTCTTTAGCTACTTACTTCATTATTTAATTATTTATTTTTAACAAATAATAAGCGATAACATGAAAATAGCGGAACTTTATATAATTAAGCAGAGCATAATAATTAAATATTTAAAGTCTGCGTCTATTAAAACCCTTATACCTTAAGCACCCAAAACTTAGTGTCACAGTGTCACAGATAGTCTAGGAGTCACTACAAACAAAGTCCGAAGGAAAATACAAGAAGTTGCTTCTGAAACAAAGAAAAATGAAATAGGGAATAAAGATAGAGGGAGACGCCACGACCCTCGAACGCCTGCAGGTCTACCTTGGGTCCTCGGGTGGACTGAAGGAAGCCCTCCAACTCCTGATGACGTCCAATACCTAGATCTGTGCAAAAGAGAATAGAGTGTAGTATCAGCACAACCGACCCCATATGCTGGAAAGTGCCTAGCCTAACCTCGGTAAAGTAGCGACAAGGCTAGTACAAGATTACAACATAAACCTATGTAATAAACAGAATACACCAGATACAAGTACAGAAAGAAACAGTCATATACAGTCAAGTGTGGAAGAAGAAAACATGTTGTGTGTGGAACATCGAACAGTAACAGAAGAGCATCAAATAAATATGAGCATCGCCACCGTTCAATTGAAAATAGCTAGGGAAAATCATGATGCGGGGTACAACAAGTATCACCAGGAAATCAACCATTTAGTATAGATAAACCGTAACACAATGACCAATCAAGATTGGGAAAAGTCAAAAAGAACAAGTACATGGCATCATCATTCGTGCTTTTACTATCTCTCTCACTAAAACAATACACGGCTTCACACCTTCGTGTTTTATGATCTTCCTCACCCAGACATCAATCACAAGACAACTAGGGTAAGGGAATATATAAGATTGAAGTAAAATCAAGTAACAACAAGTAATAAAAGAAACAAATACGTGTATAGTGGAAATGAACTACAGATAATAACCAGGCAATAAAGGAAGGGGGCATACATTGGGGAGAAAACAGTTTCAAATATGAAACCTCAAATAAAGATAGAAGCAACAAAACAAGAATATTAACAAGAATCACAGATCACAAACTTGCACGGCATCACCCTTCGTGGTTTTACTCTCATCCTCGCCAAATCAACCGTATCAATAATTATGTGCACGCCATCACCCTTCGTGCTTTTATTCTCTTTACTCACAATATAATCAATGAATAGCAGCATGGAATCGTACATCGCACGGCACGACATCGCCATTCGTGCTTTACACTCTTTCCTGAAAATGTCAAACAGAGCACGACATCATCCTTCGTGCTTTATCACTCTTTCTCACCCAACAACAATCACAAATAAGGGGCAAGGAAGTAACAAAATAATGATAGCAATCCCGACAAGAAATTGCAATTAAACAGTTAAATCCCAGCAAAGGAACAATATCAACAAGTCTCCATATCCCGACAAGGGAGAAAATCAACAAAACACAAAACATCCCGCCAAGGGAATAAACCAATAACTCTTTCTCTTTCTTTCACTTTCATCTCATAGTTCACATTGTCACTTGAGCCAACGCTCAAAAGATTTAAATATGTCATATAGCTTTACAATTTGTATTTTAACTCGAGCCAACGCTCCACGAAGTTTAAAGATCACAATTACCTTTCACATACTCTATACGACATATAGAAATCATCAATTAACCATGGAAGTTATAACAAAACCAGGATATTCGTAATATAAGGACTCATGGTCATGCTACACACCAATGTATAGATACTCGTCACCATTCCTATGCATCGTACTCGACAAAATAAAACTGAACTCCTATCCCCTCAAGCTAACGTTAGACCAACCACTTACCTCATCTTCCACGGCCAAATCAATCCACAATAACTGCTTTCCCTCTCGAATTCGGCTCCAACTCAATCAAATCTATACAATAATGGCGCCATAATATCAATATATACTAAACAAATAAAACCCAATGTCTAATTATAGATTTCCAAGATTTTTTCCATAAATTGAAAGAGACCGACTTCGGGCCCCCTTGTTCAAAATACGAAATTTTGACCAAATTCATATCAACCATTACCCCACGAGCCTGAATGTATAATTTATTTTCAAATTCAACCCCAAACGAGGTCTAAATCACTGAAAAAGTAAAACGCCCTAACTCCACCCAATTCCCCCAATTTTCTACCCTAAGTTACATGTTTTAGGATTAGGAATTCAATAAATAGTGATGGAAAATGAAGAAATCGAGTTAAAATTTACTAACCCAAGAAGTGTTGGCAAAAGAGAGCTTCAATGGACGCCTAAGAACCTTGGAGAAGAAGGAGCTCGTGAAACTTATGAAAAATCTCGTAATACAGTATTCTGGAAATTTAATTATAACTGGGCAATATATTCCCTATGCGATCGCGAGAAAGGGATTGAGATCGCATAGCGTAAGTGGGAATTTGACCGCTGCGGTCGCAAAAGAGGTGCTGCGAATGCGTATAAGAAAACAGGACTTTTCCTAGATTTTGTTTAATGCTTCGTGACTACAGAAGAAGGGATGCGTTCGCATTGAAGGAATTGGGCTAAGCTATGGGATCGCGAATGAATCTATGCGATTGCATAGAACAAAAATAGGGCACCTAAGACTTAACATATGCGATCGTAGATGCTCCTTTGCGATCGCATAGAACAACATACCAGAACACCAGAACTGAACTTTCTGCAATTTTTCTAAGTTTGAAATCACTCCGAAACACTCCCGAGCCCTGGGGGCTCCTGACGAAATACATATACTAACTCAACAACATCCTACGAACTTAACAATGCGATCAAATCGCAAAAATCACATCAAAAACAACGAATTTAACCTCAAAATGACTAGTTTTTCTTCAAACTTCATAAACTTTCAAATTTAGAGTTTTATGTCTGCAACACATCAAACGACATCCAATTTCAATCAAACTTCACGGAAATATCAAAAAATACATATAAGACTTGTACCGGATGCCGAAACCAAAATACGGACCCGATACCAACATGTTCTAACAATTTTTCATTTCAATTTTCTTTATAAATTTAAATAAAACATTTTTTCTCAAATAATTATTTCTTGGGGTTAGGACCTCTGAATTCGATTCTAGGCATACGCCTAAGTCCCATATTTTCCTATGGACCCTCCGGGACCGTCAAATCACAGGTCCGAGTCCGTTCACCCAAAACATTTATCGGAGTTAAATTCACTTATTTTAATATAAAATTTTAGCATTTTTCACAAAATTTCATACATAAACTTTCCGGCTACGCGCCCGAACTGCGCACATAAATTGAGGCAACTAAAAATTAAGTTTTCAACTCCTCGGGAGCACGGAATAGGTAATAAAATTGGTGATAACCCTTTGGGTCATCACATTCTCCACCTCGTCCTTGAACTAACAGAAGAAGGAAGTACCTGAGTCGGGGAATAGATGAGGACAACGGCTCCACATAGCGTACTCGGACTCCCAAGTCGATGCCTTAGGAGGCTGACCTCTCCACTGAACACAAACAGAAGAGAAACTCTTGGTTCACAATTGACGAACCTACCGGTCTAGAATAACTACCGGCTCCTACTCATAAGATAAGTCCTTGTACAAGTGGACAGTGCTGAATTTAACACGTGGGATGGATCGCCTTGATACCTCCAAAGCATGGACACATGAAAACTGGATGTACGACTGATAAGCTAGGCAGCAATGCAAGTCTATAAGCCACTTCTCCCACTCAATCAAGAATCTCAAATGGACCAATGAACCTAGGGCTAAGCTTTCCCTTCTTCCCAAATCTCATCACGCCCTTCATAGGCGACACCCAGAGCAATACCCACTCACCAACCATAAAAGCCACATCTTGAACCTTACAATCTGCACAACTCCTTTACCTGGACTGAGTTGTACGAAGCATATCCTAAATTATCTTGACCTTTTCCAACACATCCTAAACCAAATCCGTACCCAACAATCGAGACTCTCATGGCTCAAACTATTCAACCGGAGATCGACAGCGCCTACCATATAAAGCCTTATAAGGAGCCATCTTGATACTCGATTAGTAGATGTTATAGGTGAAATCTGCTAAAGGCGAGAATTGATCTCATGAATCTCCAAAGTCAATAACAAAAGCTTGGAGCATATCCTCCAATATCAGAATAGTCCTCTCGTACTGCCCGTCCGCCTGAGGATAAAATGATGTACTCAACTCCACTTGGGTGGCTAACCCTCACTGAACCGCTCTCTAGAAATGAGAGGTAAACGACATACCCCAGTCCGAAATGATAAGTATCGGCACACCATGAAGGCGAACAATCTTCCGGATATAGATCTTAGATAACCTCTCGGATGAATAGGAGACTGCCACCGGAATGAAATGCGCTGACTTGGTCAGCCAATCAGCAATGAACCAAACTGCATCAAACTTCTTCTGGGTCAATGGATGTCTAGTAATGAAGTCCAGTGTGATCCTCTCCCACTTCCACTCAAGAATCTCAATTCACTGAAATAAACTATCTGGCCTTTGATGATCGTACTTAACCTGCTGACAATTCAAACACAGCACCACATACGCCACAATATCCTTCTTCATTCTACGCCACCAATAATGATGCCGCAAATGCTGATACATCTTTGCGGTACCTAGATGAATAGAATATCGGAAACTATGGGCCTCCACTAAGATCAACTCCCGAAATCCATCCACATTGTGCACATAAACTCACCCCTGCAATCTCAAGACTCCATCAGCATCCAATGTAACCTGCTTGGCACCTCCTCGCTACACCGTGTCTCTAAGGACATGCAAATGGGTATCATCAAACTGTCGATCACTGATACGCTCCAATAATAAAGAATGAGCGACCGTGTAAGCAAATGCTCAACTAGGCTCATAAATGTCAAACCTCTCAAATCGATTGGCCAACGCCTACACATTGAAAGTAAGCGGCCTCTGACTGAACGGAATATAAGCAAGATTGTCATACTGACTGACTTCCTACTCAAAGCATCTGTCGCAACATTGTCCTTCCCGGGGTGATATAGAATGGTGATATCATAATCCTTCATCAAATCCAACCACCTCTTCTTCCTCAAATTCAACTCCTTTTGCTTGAACAAGTATTGAAGACTCTTGTGATAAGTGAACAACTCACATGTGATCATAGCGGACTCAACATACGGAAGAGTGGCACTAATACTTTTACCCAATAGTGGTATCAGGGTCAATTTTCCACAGGGAGCTTCTATTTGGAGTTGAGTGTTTATATAGTCTACGACTGTGTTTTAGCTCCTAATTGATCTTCTATCATTTTTGGTTTTCTTTTGATTAACAACTATAATTTATCAACTACAAGTTTAAAGCTAAATTATACTAAGATGTAAATTCTAGGTTGTATGCAATATAGAGAAAGGCACTAGGGTTGTGGCATGTATCTAGGTGGTCAACTAACGGTTAGAAATTCCTATTGCAAGAATGATGATTATGGGACTTATGCTATAACCGTTGTACTTCTTCACCCACTTTCACACCTCTCAGTAGAAAGGGTGATTTTGCCTAATTGACTCTCGAGAGACCAATTGGTTAGGCTAGTTTGCCTAAGCAACATAGGGTTCAAGTTGGGTAATTAGTCTCTCGAGGTTTAACCCATTAATTGGGACTACCATTTTCATGGGTCCATCCCAATTCCTTGTTGGAATTAATCTTGGGGTCATACACTCTCTTTCTCAAGACGAGTTAAGACCCACAAAGCTAGACTTAGTGTTTGCAACCACCAAATTTTAATGAAAACATAATATTAACCCAAATAACAAATACCCAACATCATTCAAACACTAAACAATCACACCCATTAATTACCCATACTAGGGATAAGCCAAAACCTAGCTAATGGGTTTAGCTAGATATAATAGAAACAGGAATAGAAGAAATAGAAGATAAAATTGACATATTAGTTAACTATGATGTTAATATACTCAAATCCATGTTAATACCATATGAAATTGCCCAGAATTGGCTAAACTTTTGAAGTCATGAGCTCAGCTGCTATCTGATACACCTAACTAAACCTAAAAAAGTAAAATGTTTTATTTATACTACACAAGAAAAATCGGACAAAAATACCCTTAAGGGTCTGGCGCGGATCGCACATAATTGAAGCGTGGCCACGTAGGGGTTTGGTTCTTCATATATTTCTTTTAACAATGGCTACGCGGACCGCACAATTATGACGCGCGGCCGCGTAAGGTGATGCGCGCGAACCGTATTGAAGTGGAGTGCGGCCGCGTAGGTTTTTCGTACAAATCCACCCTCTCTGAACTTCATCCACGCGGACCACACTGATCAGGTGTACGGTCGCGTGGGGTTTGCCTTGAATGAATGAGTCTTTGAGCACTCATTGGCGTAGACCACGTGGAAAGGGGCGCGGACCGCGCATCTTGACTTGGAAATTGCATGGTCTCTGAACTTTTTTGCGCAATCGCATGTCAAAGCAGTGCAGATCGTGCATGTTGGACTTGAAATGTTTTTATCCTCTGAACTCTCCTGCGTGGCCGAGTGACACATCAGTGCGGACCACGCAGGTCATTTTTTTCCCCACTTCACTTGTATTTTGTCACTTGGAAGATTTTACCTCTTTTAGTGCTGACCTTTGACATTTGTCATCTTGTCGCTCAAACCTGCAATGAAGCGCAACTTGTAAGTATTATGGGAAGCAATTCATGGACAAAGCTTAGGCAATTAATTCATGTTTATCCTAAAGTAACTCCCAAGTAATTTATGTTTATCCTACCCCTCAAAGAAAAATGCGCATGTAATTTTTGTTTATCCTAAAGTAACCTCAATAAGCGTCAATTGGACTAACAATTGCCCTCAATGCAAATGCATCATTAACACATTTAAACTTTGAAAACTTGTGGATCAAGCGCGACACAAGAGCATCAAGATTTGACACATATCATCAAGGAACCTTTATCAAGTTCTTGGTCATTGTGGAAACAAAACTCACACATCCGCAACTCTGCTAATGCGAACCATAATTTTTTAGAGTATTGAACACAAACCGAGGTGGATGCATTCTAACTCATCTCTCACAAAGAAAAGGCCATAAGTCCCGCTCTAAGTACGATATGCTTGCCCCTTATGTAAGTACCTACTAATATAGGCTTCCCTCAACTCAATATCATACAGGGATTTTGAGGAGTAATTGTGAAGGCTTTGGCTAAAAGTAGGACATGTTTTTGTTCAAAAGGGTTCAATCTTCCCATAAGCACTTTTTTCGATTCATTTTGGCACACTTTTTTGACTCCATTGAGTAATTCACTTCATTCAAGGGGTTATAGAGAGACATTGTCAATCTTTCTTCTGAAGTTCAAAACCTTTCTCTTTTTGTCTATTTTTCCACACCTTTTTTACTTTTTGTTATCCTTGGATTCCCTTTTTGGTTCTTATTCACTTTTGTTTTTAGTTTTATCTTTTTCTCTTTTTCATTGCCTTCCTTTTCTTTTGCTTTTGCTCCTTTTTACCACATTGATGCCTTTCTTGTCTCCCCCCCCCCCCCCCCCTCAAACTTAGACATTTGCCATTTACTCAAGGGAAGATTTGGATGCCAAGTTAAGAACGGGTATAGGCTTGTAGCTTGGTTCATGAAAGAAAGTGGATTAAGGCTCAAAAGGGGTGAACTAGGGATCATTTCATTGGTAGGTTATAGAATTTGTTCAAATTTTGCATTTTGGGTCAAGGAAAGCCTATAAGCACGTTTCAAGTCACGTTCCACCTATGATTTTGCCTCAACAAACATTCAGGGCAAGTTCTAGACCATCAGCTCGGTACTTGAGCTTACGATTTGAATTCTCAATTCACACACTCAAGGATTGCCAAAGACGGAGTTGAGGGCCCATAAAAACCTTAGATATGATTCAAGTGCACAATGGACCAAAATGACCACATGATGATTGTTTGGTCAAAACAAGAGGTTTAGGGCCACAACTTTCACCATCCTAAACAGAACATAATGTCTTCACCATAGGATCAAAGGCAAATGTGCTAGGCCAAAGTGAAGCTTTCCCTGAGGTACTCTTAACTACAAAAACTTGAAAATCAGTAAGAAAAATATAAAACGGACTGAACCCTTAAGAAAATTGTCATGCCATCTATCATTGGGAAGAGCCACCCGATTCACACAGCACTCTACGCTTGGAAAGAACCGTGTCATTAAGAAAACCAAGGTCTTATTGCAAACGCCAAAACCAAAACTAAAAAGGCTACGAGCCTATCTTTTCAACTAAAATGAAAATAGAAAACTTAAAAGATAAACTAAATGAATATGTACACAAAGGGAGTAGAATATACAAGGGGCGATGAATATATACAAGAAGTTGCAAAGCATCTAGAATGAGTAGTTATATGCAAACCATCTATCAACTACGAATGTCAAAAAGCTAAAAGTAAAGATAATATAAACTGTAATCCAATAGTCAATCAAAATAGTAGGTCCACACCCCCAACGAATAAAAGCTTGAATTGTCCCCAATGCTAACTACCAAATTAAGCATCAAAAGTCATAAAGGATATAGAATGAACCATCAAGCCTCATCTGTCACCCTGTGCTAGGCAGTGGCTCCCAAGTCCTCTATACTGGTGGGGAACTCAGACTGGTCCCTGGCCTGCTACTGCTTTGCTGGGACAAGTGTCGGATTATGCACTAGCTGACTAACTGGTGGGGCAGTAGAGGGACCCTCCTGAACCGGAGCCACCTCTATCATAACTCCCTTAGTGCTAGGGAGTTTCCTCTTCTTCCTCGACCTCTGCTCCTCCTCCTGTGGCTGCACTGTTGCTGGCTCTACAGCCGGATCACCAAATAATAAGTCAATTGACAGCTGATTCACCATGATCTTGTCCACATCCTCTAGCACCTTCTTTACTGACTCCTTTGAGTCCTTTGTCTTCCTCACCTTTCTATGCTCTCGAGCAAATTTGTCTAGTGCCTTGTTGTGATCCCCAAGTGCTTTTGTCAAGTTATCCTGCTTCTCCATCATCTTTTCTTGGTTATCCAGGATCTGCTTCAGTGTTTCCTCATTGGAGGAAGGAATCTCATTAGTAACTGGTGCTCTCTATGTATGGACTGCAGTGGTCAAGGTAGACAACTTAGATGTCGCAGCAAACATCCAGTTGTTCAAATTGGTAAGGGAATGGGTGAGCTGATTTTGCGGTGAACCGGTGAGTCTCTGATGAAAGGACTACCGGGTCAACTGCACTAGAAGTACCAGCTGTAGAGGAAGGACCTGGAGGCAATGCCTCATCAGTAGCAAGGATGGTGGAAGCCTCACTGGGCTGCTCAATGACCGCTGGCTCATTATACTGGCCAGGTGCAGTAGAAGTAGATGCCACATTCTTCTTGCCCCTATTTAGGTTGTCTGGACCCAACTGAGTGTACCATGAGTATTGGGCTACCGGAGGTACCTTGACATCATATTTGTTTTTCTTCAATTTCAAGTCTCTAAAGTATAAAGATAGTGTGTTTGGGAAGGGGTTGCTTGTTTGGGTTTCCTGACAAACAGTAGAAATCACCCTCGATAGAATACTACCCACATTAAGAGGAAGCCCCGCCATAATAGATGCTAATATTGCTTTTGAGTCCTGAACTATATGGTGAACATTTCAGTTGAACTCCTTCACCATATGCTCATTGGCCATTCAACACGATATTTAAAGAAGCTCCAACCCTCTCTAGTGCGGAATTGTGCTTGCACTTGAGGGTTGAGATTGACAAGATCGACGTTTATGAACTCCCTCTCTGAGATCAATTTTATTTTGGGCCACCACTCATGGAATTTGTGAAAAGAAACCTCACTAAGAAACCTGTCTGTCCATGCCTCCGAGTTTCTAGTACGCTCTATACCCCCAACTTGTGGCTCACCTCCCTCAGCATACCCTCCACTCTCAACTTATAATTAAGCTGTGGGAGAGGTGGAGTATTGTTCCTCTTCTCTTGCTACAGACTCATCATACAAGTCCTAGATGACATTAATTTGTTTCTTGGAAGTCGCCACATCAGCATGATCAGGAGAAGAGGAATAACAGAGCTGAAAAGATATCGACATGTGGGTGGGGGCAGACTCCGAGATAATGCTCCGTGAAGGTGCGTACTTACACCCTGTGAAATAGGATGTAGCTTTGTCAGCTTCCCAAATTATCATACGGGTTTTCTTTATCATTTCCTGGGTTTGGGGAGTGAGTTTCGCAATCCTCTTGCTTTTCCCCCCTTGGGAGGAACCACCTCTCCCGGGTTGTTGTTCTTTGCCCGCTCGTTTTTGAACCATTTTTTGCAAGGAATACATTTCTAACATTGTCAGTTGAAGAACTTGAGATGAAATTAACAGTTCAGTTGAATGCAAAAATTGCATACATAGTGACAAAGACAAAGGGGTGCGGACCGCATAAGAAACGTATATGGTCCGTGCAGTTCAACTACTCCACACATTCACCTCTCTGAATAACCTGACGCCGTCCGCACTGATTTGGTCCACGGCCGTGTTGGTTCAGCACGGACCGTATACAAATGGAAAGCAGTCCACGCAGGTCGAATACCCAAATGATACCTACTCTGAACTCTTCTCACGCGGTCCTCACCATTTTAGACCGCGGCCGCACAAGGCTGACACAGACCACCCACAAATGGCATGTGGACCGCGCTGAGAGGGTGCATTATCACACACAAAGAGTGATGCGGACAATGCAAAAATGTTGCGCAACCGTGTAGGGCTAATTCAACAGAGGCGAGATTTTGTTTAATTAATTCCAATTTTGCTCACGTTTTGGGTCCTAAGTGTCCCTACTACATTATTTAACATGATTGCATTCCCATGATTCAACAAAAACACCCAAAAATCTAATTTTACAGTTAAACTAAGAAGAAAAAGAATGAAAATAATAGGTTATACAAGTACGAAGAAATTAAAAGAAACAAAAATTAGACTATGAATGAAATGAACAATAATTGTTACTAGTGATGAATGAATTTCAACTATGTGACCAAATGATGTTGGTGCACAATGAAAATTAGAGCTTAGGAGTAAATTTAGCGAAAAGGTTCAAATGAGGCCCAAGTCCTCTATTTATAGAAAAGCTCTGGGACCCTGTACCTACCCACCAGCGCACCCGCACAGAAGGGGATGCAGACCGCGCTGGATATTCCATCATTCACATTAGCTACTTATTCCATGCGGACTGCATTGTTTTGGTGTGCAGCTGCGTGGAAGACTTCAGAGACTTGGTGATTTCAGCTTTTCCCATGCGGACCCCACTGCTTTGGTGCGCGGCCTTGTGAGCACTTGTCAGAGTGATGCCATTTTTGATCTTCCAGCACAGACAACACAGTAATGTTACGCGGACCACTCTGGGTATTCTGAGCCTTGACTTACATTTACTCAAGCCTATGCGGACCGCATGTTTTGGTGCGCGGTCGCGTAGGCAATCTTCAGAGACTAAGCATTTTGCATCGTTGTCCTATAATGGTTCGACATTATACCCGCAATGCTTCACAAACTATCAGCTAAAAAACCATAATCTACAACAGAAAAACAAAAAGAAAGAAAAAAAACACGGGTTGCCTCCCAAGAAGCGCCTTATTTTGACGTCGCGGCACGACGCATGTTACCATCATAGTCACTTCAAATGAATGAGTGCCACCACATGGCTATCATCAATCTTGCCCAAATAGTGCTTGACACAGTGCTCATTGACCCGAAACACTTCACCATTCTTGTTTTTGAGATCAATGGCACCAAAAGGATTTACACCAACCACTTCAAAAGGACCGCTCCACATAGACTTTAGCTTACCTGGGAATAACCTCAATCGGAGTTGAAAAGAAGAACCATGTCACCAACTTTGAATTATTTCCCTCGGGCATACTTTTGGTGAATGTACTTCATCTTGTCCTAATACAAGGACGAGCTGGAGTAAGTAAGAAACATAAAGTCATCAAGTTCATTCAATTGCTCAACAAGAGATTTGCAGCGACATCCCATTCTAAGTTCAACTTATTCAAGGCCCACATAGCCTTATGTTCCAATTCTACCGGAAGATGACAAGCCTTCCCAAACACCAACCGATACAGTGACATACCAATCGGAGTCTTGAAAGCAGTACGATAAGCCCAAAGAGCATCATCCAATTTCTTCGACCAGTCGGTTGTATTGGCAATGACAGTCTTGGACAAAATACTCTTGATCTCTTGGTTAGAAACTTCAACTTGGCCACTCTCTTGTGGATGATCAGGAGTTGCCACCTTGTTATTTACCCCATACTTGGCTAGCAAAGAGTCAAAATCCAGGTTGCAAAAATGAGAACCACCATCACTAATAATAGCATGTGGAGTGCCAAACCTAGTGACGATACTTATTTTAAAGAACACCACAACACTTCGAGATTCATTAATAGGCAATGCGATGGCCTCAACCCATTTCGACACATAAACAACCACCACCAAGATGTAGGTGTTGCCACAAGAACGTACGAATGGTCCCATAAAGTCTGTCCCCCAAAAATAAAAAATGCCAACCTCTAGAATTGTGTTAAGGGGCATCTCATCTTTCTTAGAAATCCCTCCGAAACGTTGGAATTCATCATATCTTTTCACAAAGTCATCGGCATCCTTGAACAAAGAAGGCCAATAGAACCCACAACTCAACACTTTACACGCTGTCTTCACCCCGCCATGATGGCCACCATAGAGTGAAGAGTGACATGCTTCCACAATACTCAACTGCTCTTCTTCAGGAACACACCGGTAGATTACACCATCAGTGTAAATTTTGAACGGCTCAACCCAATAGTAGTCCAAACAATCCCGCTTTCGCTTCTTCCTTTGGTTAGAAGAGAGCTCATCGGGGACCACACCGGTAACAAGATAGTTGGCAATGTCAGCAAACCATGGCCTTTCTAGCATTGAAACCAAGAGGAATTTTTCATCTGGAAAGCATCATTTATCTCAAGGCCATCCAAAGGCCTCCCTTCCTCCTCCAATCGAGACGAGTGGTCCTCCACATGATTTTCAGTACTCTTTGTATCAACAATATCAAAATCAAATTCTTGAAGATGAAGCACCCATCTCATTAACCTTGCTTTTGAACCTTTTTTAGTCATCAAGTACCGAAGGGCAGCGTGAACGATATGAATAATCACTTTGGCCCCCATAAGGTATGGGCGAATCTTCTCCATGGCAAAAACTATGGCAAGCAATTCCTTATCGGTGATCGTGTAGTTCCTTAGAGCTTCATTCATTGTCTTACTTGAGTGTACACCGGATGGAACTCTTTTTTTATTCTTTGGCCCAATACCGCCCCCAGAGCAACATCACAAGCGTCGCACATGAGCTCAAAGGGAAAGCTCCAATTTTGTGCGGTAATGATGGGCGTAGTCGTCAACTTTTGCTTTAGAAGCTCAAAAGCCTCCATACATGTCTCCTCGAAAAACTATTTGGCATCTTTCTCTAGCAATTTGCACAACGGGTTAACTACCTTAGAAAAGTATTTGATTAATCTTCGGTAGAAACCCGCGTGTCCAAGAAACCTCCTCACCCCTTTGGTAGAAATTTGGGGAGGGAGACTTGAGATCACATCAATTTTTGCCTTATCAACCTCAATCCCTCCTTTTTTTTTTAATTTTGTGACCCACCACAATTTCTTCATCTACAATGGAATGGTATTTCTCCCAATTGAGAACCAAGTTTGTGTCTTCGCATCGATCCAACACACGATCAAAGTTTTTCAAACATTCACCAATTGAGTCCCCAACAACACTAAAATCATCCATAAAGACCTCCAATATGTCCTTCGCCATATCGGTGAAGATTGCCATCATACATCGTTGGAAGGTCGCCAGTGCATTACATAATCCAAATGGCATTTGAGAAAGGCGAATGTGCCATAAGGACATGTGAAGGTTGTCTTTTCTTGGTCTTCCGAGGCAATGGAAATTTGGCTAAAACCTGAATACCCATCCAGAAAACAATAGAAAGCTTGGCCCGCAAGACGATCAAACATTTGGTCCAAGAACGACAATGGGAAATGGTCCTTTCTATTCACCTCGTTCAACTTCCGGTAGTCCATGCATACCCTCCAACCCATCAAAAAAGTACGAGTCAAATTAAGTTCATTGTTGTCATTGGTCACCACCATCATTACTCCCTTCTTTGGCACACATTGTACTAGAGAAGTCTACGAACTGTTAGAAATTTGATACACCACACCGGTGTCGAGCCACTTGATGACTTCCTTTTTGACCACCTCTTGTATGGCCTCATTGAGTCTTCTTTGATGTTCAAGAGAAGGCTTAGCATCCTCCTCCAATATTATCTTGTGCATGAAAAATGCGGGGCTAATACCCCGAATATCAGCCAAAGTCCATCCAATCGCCCGCTTGCGCTTTTGAAGAACCGCCAAAGTGGCGTCAACCTGCACGTTAGTCAAGCAAGAAGAAAAAATAACCAGCAAAGTAAAATTAGGACCGAGCAATTTATACCTGAGGCGGGGAGGAAGTGGTTTCAACTCCAACACCGGTGGCTCCTCAATAGATGTCTTGGTGGGTGGAGTTTTGCGATTTTCAAGTTCAAGAGATAACTTCCTCGGCTCATAAGAATACGAGCCCATGCCATGTAATGCGTTCACACACTCAATCCTTCTGGTATCATCATTAACATCCATGTTCAATAGCACAGCCGATAGTGGGTCCTCAACATTTTCCATTGCGCTTGTGTCATCCACTATCACCACGGTGACAATGTCAACAAATGAGCACACATTTATGCTAGTTGGTTGCCACATTTATTTACACATGTGGAATACCACCTTTTCATCACTAACACGGAAGGTGAATTTGCCCGCTTCCACATCAACCAAGGCCTTCACCGTAGCTAGGAAAGGCCTTCTAAGAATGATAGGCAACTAGAAATCCACATCCGAATCCAAGATCACAAAATCGCCCAGCAATATGAACTTATCAACACAAAGAAGGACATCATCAATAATCCCCAAAGGTCGCTTCATTGACCGGTCTTCCATTTGAAGCCTTATGGAAGTTTGATGAGGTTGTTCGATACCCAAGGTCTTGAAGACAGAATATGGCATGAGATTGATACTTGCCCCCAAATCACATAGGGATTTTGCGAAAATGGCACTTCCAATGGTACATGGTATTGTGAATGATCCAGGATCATCTAGCATTCGAGCCATGGAGTGTATAATGGAAGTTACTTGGTGCGTCATCTTTCTTGTCTCACACTCTATCAATTTATTTATAATAACTAAATACTTCATGAACTTTGCATATCCCAACCTTTGTTAACTGGTTGTCACTTTTTTGCTTCACCAACCATTAAGGATATGGCGGAGGAGGTCTAGGCAAGGGTGCCTAGGCTTTTGGCACCACCGGTTCGGGTTTATCAATAACCTGTTCCCTAGACGGGTTCACGGCCTCTTGAGTCTCCTCTTCACCCTATTCAACTTCAATTCTTACATAGTCACTTGCATTTGGTTCAACAATATCCTCAACTACCAACGGGATCTCAACATTTTGCAACTCTTCTACATCAACCACAACTTGCTTACCTCTTGAGGCGTGTACATCACCGCCTTTTCCGCTTATCGTGGTCACTGCCATCACATGGTCACCGCCATCACATGATTGTTATTCCGACCCTTGGGGTTTACTACCGTATCACTTGGTAAACCACCCTTTGTGCGAGTGTTAAGAGATTGCGAAATTTGCCCGAATTGTACTTCCAAATTACAGATTGAAGCATATGGGAGGCAATTGAGAATCAGAATCATGATTCTTCTTCATCACTTGGTCAAACATGTTATCTATTCGACCCATGTCATTGCCCAACAAACTCAACCCTTGAGATTGAAACAGAGGCGGGTTGTTGGGTGGTTGATACATTCGGTGTCGTTGAAAGCCTTGCCCCCTATTACCTTTACCACCATTATTGTTCCACCCACCTTGACTACTATTGTTAGTGTTCCAATTGTTATTTGCGTTCCAATTGCCTTGATTCCCCGATCTATTGTTCCCCCAATTGCCTCCTTGGTTGTTATTATAATTCCAATTACCACCTTATAGATTAACTAATTAACTTGGGGTCTCCATTGTTGATTGCCTTGACTACCTCTATTCCCTTGGTAGTTGTTGAAATATCGGACTTCCTCACTTTGGTCATCAAAGCCTTTATTCGAATATCCACCACCATCGTCATAGTTGTCAAAATTTTCTTGAGGTTGTTGTTGCTATTCACTCCCTCTATGTCATTGGCTTGGCGTGGATTTTGAACTTCTTGAAGTTGCGCCTTAGCCAATGGGTTCATTGTTATTGTGAGTTCGGTAATAGCTTGTTCATGGTCATATAGATCCTTGCCCAAATGTATAACATTGGGATTACATTGAGAACATTATCCCGGCTTTGCCATGCCGAAGAAGTATCGGCCATTTCATCAAGAACATCACAAGCTTCGTTATATGGAAGCTTAATAAAATTACGACCAGTCAACTGATTGACAATGCACTGGTTTGTTGTGTTTATACCCCGATAGAACGTATGTTGGGTCATAACGTCATTCATATCGTTGTTGGGGAACTCTTTTACGATCATCTGAAACCTCTCTCATATCGCATGTAAAGGCTCCATCAGCTCTCGCTTGAAAGATAGAATCTCATCTTGAAGAGCCGCCATATGACTAGGAGAAAAGAATTTGGCAATTAATATATCCGCCAACTCATTTCACGTAGTTATGGAATGATTTGGGAGTCTCTCCAACCAATCCAATGCCTTCCCCCGAAGTAAGAAAGGGAAAAGCCTTAACCTCAGTGCATCTTCCGAAACATTTGTCAGCTTGCTCCCCCAACAAGTGTCCAAAAACCCTTTCAAATGCTTGTATGCATTTTTGTCAGAGACACCTATGAAGTACCCTCGTTGTTCGAGCAAAGTGAGCATGACATTGGTTATTTGGAAGTTCCCCTCCTTGATTTGGGGAGGAACTATTGCACTTGCGTACCCTTGATTGGGTAGAACTCTTGGTGCTACTCTTGGTGGAGGTGGCGGAGGGTGTGGTATGTTGTCATTGGCATTAACATTTGCATTAGCATTTCAACCCCGTCTTTGTGACCGGGGTAAAACCTCCTCTTGTTCTATGTCTTACACCTCCTCCACTCCCACATTAATAGTACCTTGCGCGTTTAAAACATTGGTACCTTAGTGAATTAACACGAATAAAGTAAGTAAAAAAAGAAGGAAAAAGAAGGAATACACAAAACTAGCCAAGAAATAGTCAAACACTGTAAAGCTCCCCCACAACGGCGCTAAAAAGTGATCGCAGCGGACTCAATCTAAGGAAGAGTGGGTGCTAATACTTTTACCCAATAGTGATATCGGGGTCAATTTTCCACAGGGAGCTTCTATTTGGAATTGAGTGTTTGTATGGTCTAGGACTGCGTATTAGCTCCTAATTGATCTTCTAACATTTTTGGTTTTCTTTTGATTATCATTTGCAATTTATCAACTACAAGTTTAAAGATAAGTTATGCCAAGATATCAATTCTAGGTTTTATGCAATATAGAGAAAAGGCACTAGGGTCGTGGCATGTACCTAGGTGGTAAACTAACGGGTAGAAATTCCTAATGCAACAATGATGATTATGGGACTTATGCTATAACTGTTGCACCTTTTCACCCGCTCTCACACCTCTCGGTAGAAAGAGTGATTTTGCCTAATTGATTCTCTCGAGACCAATTGGGTAGGCCAGTTTGCCGAAGCAACTTAGGGTTCAAGTTGGGTAATTATTCTCTAGAGGTTTAACCCGTTAATTGGGACTATCATTATCATCGGTCCATCCCATTCCTTGTTGGAATTAATCTTGTGTTCATAGACTCTCTTTCTCGAGAATAGTAAAAATCCACTAAGGTAGACTTAGTGTTTGCAACCACTAAATCTTAATGAAAATATAAGATTAAACCAAATAACAAATACTGAACATCATTCATACACTAAACAATCACACCCATTAATTACCCACAGTAGGGTTGAGCCACAACCCTAGCTAATGGGTTTAGCTAGACATAGTAGAAATAGAAATTAAAGAAATAGAATATAAAATTGACATATTAATTAACTATGATATTATTCTACTCAAATCAACGTTAATACAAGATGAAATAGCCTAAAATAGGATAAAACTTTGATGTCACGAGCTCAGCTGCTATCTGATACACCAAACTTAACCTAAAAAGGTAAAATGTTCTATTTATACTACACAGGAAAAATCGGACAAAAATAAACCTGAGGGTCTGGCGCAGACCGCGCACAAATAACGCGCGACCGCGTAGGGGTTTGGGTCTTCATATCTTGCATTTGACACTAAGGACGCAGACCGCACAAATGTGACGCGCGGCTGCATATCGCGATAGGCGCGGACCACGTAGAAGTGGAGTGCGGCCGCGTCGATGTTATGGTACAAATCCACTCTCTCTTAACTTCATCCACGCGGAATATGCGACCTCGTGGGCTTTTACCTTGAATGTCTAAGTCTCTGAACACTTATTGTTGCGGACCGCATGGAAAGAGGCGCGGGCCGCCCATCTTGACTTGGAAATTGCATGGTCTCAGAAATTTTTCTGCGTGGCCGCGTGTCAAAGAAGTGCGGACCGCGCAGGTAGGCCTTGAAATATTTTATCCTCTAAACTCTCCTCTGCAGCCGCGTGACACATTAGTATGGACCGCGCAGGTCATTTGTATCCCCACTTCACTTATATTTTGTCACTTGGCAGATTTCACTCCTTTTAGAGTCGGTCTTTGACATTTGTCATCTTGTCGCTCAAACCTACAATCAAGCGCAACTTGTAAGTATTTTGGGACTAATTTATGTGCAATTCATGCATAAAGCTTAGGTAAGAATGGGAATAAAACATGTAGAAATCATAGTTATCAACATGCCACGCCATACAAATAGTGCCTCCAAATCATCAATGCGTGAACAATGGCTGCCAACTCCAAAACATGCTCTGGATAGTTCTTCTCATGAATCTTCAACTGTCTTGAAGCATAGGAAATAACCTTTCCACCTTGTATCTACACTCTACCAAGCCAAATACCTACACCTCTACCTCTAATACCTTCACATCCCTATATCGATAGTGGAATCACGAATATAAGCAAAATAAGCCAAACACATATTCTTGACCATACACCGAACCTTCACATACGAGAGAGCACTTCGAGTAGAATGACTGGATTGCCTCTCAAATCTAAATAGGGCAAATTTGGTAAAGCTACGGTCACGGTCTTGGCATGGCAATCTAAGATAGCATGATACCGGGATAACCACTCTATCCCCAATATAATATCAAAGTTGACCATGTCAAATAGCAACAATTCAACATGGGACTTAACACCCCCAATAACTACAATACAAGAATGATGAATGCGATCGACCACAATAGGATCACCCACCGGTGTAGAAACATAAGCAGGGGCACTCAAAGAACCACTGGGCATGACCAGATGTGACACAAAAATAAACCAAAGGTTCTCTGCTATGAGCCAAAATAGTACCTGCACCTCTACCTCTAATACCTTTACTTCCACCTCAAGTATTTCTACCTCCACCTCTAATACCTCTACCTCCACTCCAGCTAACTTAGCGGGCTTGACGAGTCCCTGAATGAGCCTCCTCTCACAGTGGGAAGCATGACAAGAGCATAATGAGCCAAGTCGATGAATCTGGTCTCTTACTGAGTAATAGTCATAGAAGTTGAAGACGCTCGAACTGCCTCCGATAGGCCTCTCTTTGAGTAACAGAGAGAAACTTCTCTAAAAACAACTCTGAAAACTGCTCTTAAGTCGAAGTTTATGACCTAGATAGCATAGCCAATCAATAAACTTTCCAACACGTCTCGGCAGATCCAGTAAAAAGAAAGGTAGCAAAATTGACCTCGTTGGTCCCCATGATCCCCATGTTCCTGAGAACCTCATGCCAGCTATCTAGATAAATCTTGGGAACCCTCAGTAAATGCACCGCTGAATGGGGTAGTGAAGAGCTTGGTGAAATTTATCCAACCACCAAAAAGACTTTGAAGACATCGCTGATCTACCACCGGTATATGCTGCTGGTCGGCAGAAGAAGTGGTATGTGACCTTGCCAATCATGAAAGGACAAGAGTAGAGGTATCAATTTAGCACTAAGAGAACAAAATCGCATGACAAGAAAGAATAGAAGTGAAACTTTTCCTAACTCTATAGACTCTGGGGGATAAATACATATGTGTCTGTATCGATCCCTTATATTCTACTAAGCTTGTCTGTGAACTGTGAGACCCATGTAACCTAGAGCTCTGATACTAAGTTGTCACGATCTGGATTTTCCACCCTCCGGAATTGTGATAGCGCCTACTAATGTGAGCTAGGCAACTCAATACCTTAGCAAATTTCTTCATTATTAAATTATTTCTTTTTAACAAATAATAAGAGATAACATGAAAACAACGGAACTTTAAATAATTAAGTGGAAGATAACAATTAAATATTTGAAATTTGCATCTTTACAACCCTTAAACCTTAAGCAGTGGCATAGTGTCATAGACTATCGAGGAGTCACTACAAACAAAGTCCAAAGGAAAATACAATAAGTTGCTTCTGAAACAAAGAAAAATGAAACATGGAATAAAGATAGAGGGAGTTGCTTTTGAAACAAAGATAAATGAAACATAGATAAATGAAACATGGAATAAAGATAGAGGGAGTTGCATATGAAAAAAATAAAAATGAATCATGGAATAAAGATAGAGGGAGATGCTAGGGCCCGTGAATGCTTGGAGGTCTACCTAGGGTCTCCGCGTGGACTTAAGGAAGCCCTTTAACTACTGATGATATCCAATACCTGGATCTGTGAAAGAGAGCATAGAGTATAGTATCAGCACCAACTGACCCCATATGCTGGTAAGTGCCTAGCCTAACCTCGGCGAAGTAATGACGAGGCTAGGACAAGACTACCACATAATCCTATGTAATTAACTAAATACTGTAGAAAGAAGTACAGAAAGAAACTGCCATATACAGTGAAGTGTAGAAGGGGAAAACGTGATGTGGGGTAAACATCGAACAGTAACAGAAGAGCATCAAATAAATATGAGGATCGCCATTCTTCAATTGAAAATACGTAGGGGAAATCATGATGCGGGGTACAACAAATATCAACAAGAATTCAACCATTTAGCGTAGATAAACCATAACACAATCACCAGTCAAGATTGGGAAAAATCAAAAGAACAAGTGCACGATATCACCATTCATGCTTTTACTCTCTCTTTCTCTCTCACCAAAATAATACATGGCATCACCCTTCGTGCTTTGTGCTCTTCCTCACCAAGACATAAATCAAAAGAAAAATAGGGTAAGGGTATTTATAAGCTTGAAGTAAAATCAAGTAATAACAAGTATTGAAAGAAACAAATATGTGTATACAACAGAAAAGAAATACAGATAATAACCAGTCAATAAAGGAAGGGTGTGGAGGCATGCTGTGGGGAGAAAACAATTTCAAATATGAAGCCTCAACTAAATATATAAGTAACAAAACCAGAATACCAACAAGAAACAGAGATCACAAACTTGAACGGCATCACCCTTCGTGTTTTTACAAACTTCCTCACCAAATCAATCGTATCAATAATCATGTGCACGACATTACTCTTCGTTCTTTTACTCTCTTTCCTCACAGTGTAATCAATGAATATCAAAATAGAATGGTATATCGTACAATACAACATCACCATTCGTGCTTTACACTCTTTCCTCACAATATCAAACAGTGCACGGCATCACCTTTCGTGCTTTATCACTCTTCCTCGCCCAAACAACAATCATAAATAAGGGGCAAGAAAGTAACCAAATAATGATAGAAATCCCGACAAGAGAATTCAATTAAATAGTTAAATCCCAACAAGGGAACAATATCAACAAGTGTCCCTATCCCGACAAGGAATAAAATCAACAAAACACAAAATGTCCCCGCAAGGGAATAAACCAGTAGTTATTTCTCTTTCTTTCACTTTCATCTCATTGTTCACATTATCACTTGAGCCAATGATCCAAAGATTTAAATATCTCATATTCACAATTTGTATTTCAACTCGAGCCAATGCTCCACGAAGTTTAAAGATCACAATTTTCTTTCATATACTCTTTACAACATATAGAAATCATCAATTAAGCATGAAAGTTGTAACAAAACCAGTATATTCGCAATATAAGGACTCACGTTCATATTAGACACCAATGTATAGATACTTGTCACCATGTCCATACATCGTACTTGACAATTAAAAAGTAGCAAATACGACTCAACTCCTATTCCCTTAACCCAAGGTTAGACCAAACACTTACCTCAACTTCCACTGCCAAATCAATCCACAACAACTGCTTTCCCTCTTGAATTCGGCTCCAACTCAATCAAATCTATATAATAATAGCCTCATAATATAAATACATTCTAAACAAATCAAACCCGATGCCTAATTATAGATTTCCAAGTTTTCGTCTCAAAATTCTGCATAATTGACTCCGCGCTTGCTTGGTCAAAACACGAAGTTCGGACCAAATTCATATCAGCCATTCCCCCTCGAGCCCGAATATATAATTTATTTACAAATTCGTCCCCGAATGAGGTCTAAATTAAGGAAAAGGTAAAAGCCCTAACTCTACCCAATTCTCCCAATTTCTATCCTAAACTACATATTTTAGGCTTAGGAATTCAATGGATATTAATGGAAGATGAAGAAAACA
This sequence comes from Nicotiana benthamiana, assembly GCA_034376525.1. Taxonomy (NCBI): domain Eukaryota; kingdom Viridiplantae; phylum Streptophyta; class Magnoliopsida; order Solanales; family Solanaceae; genus Nicotiana; species Nicotiana benthamiana. The sequence goes on along the minus strand of CM067323.1, from coordinate 93,600,777 downwards.
AGTTGAAATTTACTAACCCAAGAAGTGTTAGTGAAAGAGAGATTCAATGGACGCGTAAGAACCTTGCAGAAGAAGGAGCTCGTAAAACTTATGAAAAATCCGGTAATACACTGTTCTAGAAATTAATTTATAACTGAGTGAAATTTGCCCTATGCGATTGCAGGAAAGAGATCGTGATCGCATAGGGTAATGGGAAGTTGACCACTACGATCGCAGAAGAGGTGCTGCGAACGCGTAGAAGAAAACAGGTCTGTTCCCAGATTTCGTTTAATACTTCACGACCGCGGAAGAAGGGATGTGTTTACATTGAAGGAATTGGGCTAAGCTATACGATCGCGAATGAATCTATGCGATCGCATAGAACAAAAAGTGGGCACCTAAGACTTACACTGTGCGATAGAGGATGCTCCGATGCGTTCGCATAGAACAACATACCATATCATCAGAACTAAACTTTATGAAATATTTCTAAGTTTGAAATCATTCCGAAACACTCCCGCGCCCTCGAGGCTCCTTACCAACACATAAACTAACTCAACATCATCCTACGAACTTAACCGTGCAATCAAATTGCCAAAATAACATCAACAACTATGAATCAAACCTCAAAATGACTAGTTTTTCTTCAAACTTCATAAACTTTAAAATTTATAGTTTTTAGTCTGAAACACGTCAAATGACGTTCAATTTCAACCAAACTTTGCAGAAATATCTTAAACCACATATAAGACTTGTGCCGATTGCCAGAACCAAAATACTGGCCCACTACCAATACGTTCTAACCAATTTTCATTTTAATTTTCTTTATAAATTTCAAAAAAATTAATTGTAGTCAAAAATTCATTTCTCGGGCTTGGGACCTCATTCAGAATAATAAATTGAAAGTGAAAAGCCTAAGAACATGATTTCTATTTGTGCGGATGCATGTCCTAAAGCATGGTAGTTATTGCACAAGTAAGTAAGTAAAGGCCTATATGCATGTTTTCTACCAATTCCCTTAATGAAACATGCATAGCCCCCATATTCACTATAACCCCAATATTCTTACAGATTATTACAGCCCAGATACATTAAATTACAACAGTGATAAAGAAAAATTAAGAAGTTATTCTATGGAGAGCCTTCAGCAAGGCCAAAAAATCTCCAACCTCACTTCTTTCGAGTTCTGCATCCATTACCAAGGCCTGGGTGTGGGAAAATTCCCTAAGGGTTCATCTGAACCCCTGGCCGATACCAAGCACCCAAAGTATCATTATTAGACATGTGCAAGTGTGGAAGTGCCAGCCTTGTGCAACAAAGTTCAATAGGTGCTCAAGGACTCCCAAGGCAATGCTTACGCTAAGGGGGCAGGACTTAATGTTCTAAGAGTAGTGAAGTTGTGATAGGATTGAGAGAGTTTAAAACAATTGAGAGTCGGTTTAAGAAAATAGTTAAAAAAAGAGTATAGTTTGAAATTGTTGAAAAAGTTGAAAGGAGTTCTTTTGAAATCATTGATACTAACTAGTTTAAAACATAACATCACACAAATAGGGGAAAATGGGAAGGGAATAGATAAGTACAGGGATCTACCTATACACAGACAACATATTGAAGAGAGGTAATCAGACATAGTTGCAAAAAACAGGGGGTGCAGTTCTTACTGCACCAAACCCCAAACACTTATCCTCAGGGAATAGGTTTTTAGGCTAATCAAGCACCCAATCAGCCCTGGAGACATGGTAGTAATACACAAGGAAGGTAAACATACATGGAGACTGGGAAGGGGTGAGGGGAACAACCTAATCTAAACTAGATAGGATTGTAAGTGCATGCTAGTGACAATAGGAACAGCAGAACCACAGATAAAAACACACAAGGAACAAGATAAAGTGCAGGGCTAATAGAAGCATATTGTTTTGGGAGATGTAAACTAAATAGATAACATACCAGTTGCAGACAAACAAAACACAAGTGAGCAATGAGCAATAGAGCACAGAGAGAGCAGGACGTGCAGAGAGTGTGAGCAGCACAGAGAATAGCAGTGTGAGAACAGCATTAGCAGCAAACCCAAGTTTACAAATCAATAGAACCCAATTAGTATTCGGACTCCCCTTTAACTAAGGAGTCAAAGAAAAACAGTAACACACATAGGTTTCAAAAGGAAAAGAATCAATTAACTACATTTACCCTAGTGAAAGTAACAAGAATATAATATACAATAAAGGTGAGATACATAGCAGCTAAGGTAAGGAAAATATAGGCTAAAGATTCAAACGGTTGTTTGTGCACAAATATGGTAAGAAAATATGAGCTAATTCTACCAATTAGTCAAAGAATCTCGTAGAAGACCTAAAAATCAGAGAGAATTGTTTCTAACTAAGGAAGGCATGCCAAAGTAAGGAAATAATTCAAAACAAATGAAATTGTCAAAGGAAAATCAAAGACCAATCAAGGATTCACAGAGATGTTCAGAATCAGCATAACATTGCACAAACGATGAACACTTAGGCCTATACAACATAACAGACATGGATTTGAGAGAACCATAAGTGGGTAAACACGGAAACACAAAGAGTCTAAAACCTAGCAAGAAAACAAATAAGGCATGGAACTCAAATTAACAAGGAAACCAAACACCGGTAACACAGACAAACACAAACAACACCTAATACTCCAGGAAAGTAGAAGAAGTGATTTTAACGAAAGGGTCAGAAACCCTAACTTTGAAAAAGAGGATAAACATAAGATAGTCAGAGATTGAGTGAAAATTAAAGTAGAAAACAAAGAATCGAACTGAGGATCATTTTTTAAGCGCAAAAAATCAAAGAGATTCTGAGTAGAAAATTAGGGTTTTCAGACGTTAAGAAAAGGCGGAACCTGGCCGTGAAACTCATCACTAACACAATATAGAGCATCATCATGTGAAAACCACCAGAGAAAGGCCGGTTAATGGATCAGGTAAGCTTAATTGACTGTGTTCAATGGAGAAGGCTTCTGGGCTTCGAGTTTGAGAGAGAAGCATCGAGATACAATACCATGGTGAGTGGTGGTCGAGAGGAGTGATTCTGGAAGTGGCCGGAATGGCAAGGAAAGCCATTAGAGAAGAGAGAGGATTGAAGGTTCTAGAAAGAATTTCAGAGACGAAAGGTCAGAGAGTGAGACAGCGTTACAGAAATGAGGGGAGGGGTTAGGGATTTAGGTTTTAATTTAGGGAACTTAATCTGGGCCGTTGATCACGGCTCAGATCAAGTCTGGGTTGGGTCGGGTGGTTTAAGTTGTATTGGGTCGGTTTATTTAAGAAATTAGGTATTGTAATTGGGGGTTGGAATTAGGGCTATAATTTAAATAAAGAGGCCAATAATTTAAATAGCCAATTTCCCTAATTTTGAATTTTATGAAATAGTAAATGATATTTAAAAATAAAATTAAAAATACTGAGTTAATAAATAATGCATAAGTATTAATCTAAAAATGTTGGAAATTATTTTATAATTAAAATGCTATTAATCGAGAAATAGGCTAAAATTGTAATTTCATGCAATTTTAGTTTAGAAATACCAAATGAACTTGTACAATTATGTAAAAATCATGTAAATTATAGTTTTCTGTAAATGAGAGAATAAAATAAATTATTCACCAAAATAAGAAACTTTGGGAATAATTATTAGATTTTATAGTAAAAAAATAGCTCATAAATCGATTTACAAATTCTTAAAAAGTGTGAAAAAAATACTATAACCTTTGTGGATACTTCTATATGCTATTCTTTGAGGATATGTTGACGATGAAAATATATAGGGAAAAATTGGGTATCAATAGCTACCCTTTTTTACCCGAGGAGGATGAAACAGTTGTCGGGTAAAGACAAGATGGCCAATTTTGACCTGAGATGGCAACTGTAAAACAATGTTGACCGCGCTCTAGCCCCTGAGCTGCCTACATATCCCTGGTTTTACATGAATTAGGCCATTTGTAGTTCAGGAACCATTGGCGGAATATGCCGATGGAAGTTCGAAAAAGATGGATGCAACGGGGTTTGAGATTTGATAGGGGTTTGGACGGCGTACAGGCTGCGAAGAACTTGAGTGGGATTGCTCCTGATGAGGTGGCCATGTGCTAGCCGGTGCACCTCAACAAAATGATGTGCGTATATATTGCATAATTTAAACGTTATGCAAGTTCTCGCTGGACTATGAGTGCTGTCTTCGGACGATTAGGATGGCGTCCTCAGACTATGATTTCCTGGGCTATCAAGAGCATGAAAGTAAATATTCACAAGCCATGAAATGGTGTTCTCGGGCTATGCATATGGTAGCTCTGAAAAATGACGCCTTTGAATAAGTTGGCGGTATATCAGCCCATGAGAAAGTGGCAATCTTTCAGTCGAATGAATGCAAGGGTGGTGATGTTTCAGCAAATGCGAGAATCTAAATGTAGGGAGCAATATTTTAGCGACATGAAACAAGATGGGGATATTTCAGCCAAATGAAACAGGGTGGCGGTATTCAGCGAAATGCAAAATAAGGGAAGTAAAGGTTAAACTCGGAAGGCAGAGAATAGCCTTATGCATTGCAGGATGGAGACAAAGCTTATTCTCGAAAAGCGGAAGATAGCTTTATGCAGGATGCAGATGGAGACAGAGATTAGTCTCGAAGAGAAGAGAATAGCCTTATGCACAATGCAGATTGAGACAGAGCTTAGTCTTGAAAGGCAGAGAATAGCCTTATGCAGGATGGAGGTAGAGCTTAACCTTAGAAGGCAGAGAATAGCCTTATGCAGGATAGAGGTAGAGCTTAACCTCGGAAGGCAGAGAATAGCCTTATGCAGGATGGAGGTAGAGCTTATTCTCGGAAGGCAGAGAATAGCCTTATGCAAAATAAAAATGGAGACAGAGCTTAGTCGTGAAAGGAAGAGAATATCCTTATGCAAAATGGAGATGGAGACAAAGCTAAGTCTCGGAAGGCAGAGAATAGCCTTATACAATGCAAAAGTATAAAGGGGAAGACATTAGTGATTTTCTTAACTGGTGGACGATTGCGATATCCTGACTGCTGGGGAAATATCATATGTAAACAGTAAGCTTTGCAAAGTGAGTGACAGTTTTCGACATTGTAGAGAAAATGCATTGTTAACTCGTGTCCCGAATTCCTGCATCCAAAGAAAAATCGTGAGTTCTGTAAAAGGGGAGGTTATTTCATGTCTCTCGGCTTGGGACGTCCTTTGTCGTTTGTGGTAGCATTGCTAAACAATACCTATCCAAATTATTTTAGGCAAAATTTGACTGACATGATGCAAATGTATATGTAGTTAGTAAAGAGAAGAATAGTTTTTTTTATGATGAACCTACAACTGCAATGTGGTTCAAAACATGGTGGCCTTGTTTTCTCCGAAATTTTTAGGGTCCTCAAAATTATTCCCTAGTTTTATGAGCTCGTGCTACTGGGGGGATGTTGAATAACTGAACGCGGAACAATTCCAGAATTTTGAGGGTCCTCCTCAAAATTATACCCCAGTTTACTGATAAAGAAACTTAAAAATTGACTTTGGAATTTTGAGGGTCCTCCTCAAAATTCTGCCCCAGTTCCTATTGCGGGGGAGGGGGGGGATGGATTTTTCATTAAAATGTGACTGAACCTATAGGGTTGCCTACGTATCCCCTCTTAAACGAGAATCAGGTCAGCCGTAGTTCAAAATACATCATAAAAGAAAGCATGTGATGAAATATAGTATCTCTTCACTACGTCTGAGTTGATAGGCTTCGGCCAGACTTATCCTTCCATTCCCGCGACAATGAGGGCTCCTCTAGTCAGAATCTGGTGAACCATGTACGGACCCTGCCAGTTGGGAGAGAATTTCCCTTTGGCTTCATCTTGATATGGAAATGTCTTCTTCAACACCAGCTGCCCTAGTGTAAACTTCCTTGGTCAAACTCTTGTTGAAGGCTTTGGACATTCTGTTATGATATAATTGACCTTGACAGAGGCTAACTGCTTGTATCGACTTTTAATCCATTTCGCATCATCTAATTCAGCTTCTTGTATGACACTTAAGGATAGAATTTCTACATCAACGGGAATGACCGCCTCTGTTCCATAAACCTGCATGTAATGAGTGGTCCTGGTTTGATGTGCGGATCGTGGTGCGGCAACCCAATAAAGCGAATGACAATTTCTCATACCACTGCTTTTGCTTTTCGATCTTTTCCTTAGTATCTTCTTGATGTTCTTATTGGATGCTTCTATTGCTCCTTTCATATGAGGTTTGTAAGCCGTAGAGTTTATATGTCGGATCTTGAATGCTACACACATTGCTTTCACTAGGTCGCTATTGAGGTTAGTGCCATTATCGGTGATTGATTCTGGAACCCGAACCGACAAACCATGCGATCTCGGATGAAATATGCGACTACCTTCTTGGTGACTGCCTTGTATGATGCTACTTCAACCAGTTTGGTAAAGTAATCGATTGCCACTAGGATGAACCTGTGCCCATTTGATGTGGCTGGCTCAATTGGTCAAATGACATCCATTCCCCAGGCGGCGAACGGCCATGGTGAGCTTGTTGCAGTAAGCTCGCTTCGAGGCACCTTTATCATATCTGCATGCACTTGACAACAATGGCATTTCCGAACGTATTGAATGCAGTCTATCTCCATAGTCATCCAAAAGTAACCCGCTCGAAGAATCTTTTTCTCCAAAACGAAACCATTCATATGTGGTCCATAAGTCCCTGCGTGCACTTCCTCCAATAGTCTAATAGCTTATTTTGCCTCAACACACCTTAATAATTCAAAATCAGGAGTCTTCCTATACAGGATTCCTCCGTTGTGAAAGAAATTATTGGACAACCTCCGAAGTGTTCGTTTAAGAGTAGCATTGGCAAGCTCTGGGTACCCTTTTGTTGTCATGTATTCCCTGATATCATGGAACCACGGTTTCCTGTCGGCTTCTTCCTTGACGTGAGCACAATAAGCCGGCTGGTCGTGAATCTTGACCGAAATAGGATCAACAAAATTTGTATCCGGATGCTGGATCATGGATGATAAAGTGGCTAAAGCATCGGTGAACTCGTTCTGTGGTCTGGGAACATGCTGGAACTCCATCTTTCTGAATCTTCTCCTCAATTACTGCACATGGTGTAGATATAGGAGTATCTTGGAATTTTTGGTTGCCCATTCTTCTTGGACATGATGTATGAGTAGGTCCAAATCTGCGATCACTAATAGTTCCTAAACATTCATGTCAATGGCCAGTTTAAGCCGTAAGATGCAGACTTCATACTTGGCCATATTGTTGGTACATGGGAATCCGAGTTTGGCGGACACCGGGTAATGCTGACAAGCCTTTGATACCAAAACTACTCCTATACCCACTCCTTTGAAGTTTGCGGCTCCGTCAAAAAACATCCTCCAACCATCATAGGATTCTGCAATATCTTCTCCTATGAATTCTATCTCTTCATCAGCAAAATACATTTTTAGTGGTTTGTATTCCCCTCTTACAAGATTCTTGGCGAGGGGATATGTCAGGTCTTGTCCTTTGACCGCCTTCTGGGCGGCATAGACAAGGTCGAATTCACTTAATAAAATTTGCCACTTGGCGAGCTTGCCAGTAGGGATGGGCTTCTAGAAAATATATTTCAATGGATCCACTCTGCAAATGGGATGAGTGGTGTAAACATAGAAATAATGCCTCAATATTTTAGCTACCCAGGTTAAAGGACAACAAGTGCGCTCTAATAAGGAATACTGAGCCTCGTAAGGGTTAAACGTTTTGCAGAGGTAGTAGATGGCCTGCTCCTTCCTTCATGTTTCGTCATGTTGTCCCAAAACACAACCAAATGCCCCCTCGAATACTGTGAGATAAATTAATAGAGGTCTCCATAGCTCAGGCGGAACCAAGACTGGCGGCGTTGACAAGTATTCCTTTATCTTGTCGAAAGCCTTTTTACAATCATCAGTACACTTGGTTGCTGCCTCTTTCTTTAGCATCTTGAGGATGGGTTCACAAATGACAGTGGACTGAGCTTTGACTCGGTTGATGTAGTTGAGCCTCCCTTGAAAGCTCATTACCTCTTTCTTGTTCTTTGGCGGTGGAAACTCTTGAATGGCTCTGACCTTTGGCGGATCCAGTTCTATTCCTCGGCAACTCAAAATTAAAACCTATTATTTTCTGGCCAGGACCCCGAATTCACATTTGGCGGGGTTCAGTTTCACGTTGTATCTATTCAGTTTTTTGAAGAATTTTCTCAAATCTTCCATGTGATCTGCATCTTTTCTGAGATTAATGATGATGTCGTCCACATATACCTCAATCTCTTTATGTATCATCGTGAAAGATTGTGATCATGGCTCTTTTGTAAGTAGCATCAGCATTCTTCAAACAAAAAGGCATCATTCTGTATCAATACATTCCCCATGGCGTGATGAATGCTGTTTTATTTGCATCATCTTCATCCATCCATATCTGATGGTACCCAGCAAAACAATCAAAGAACGACTGTAGCTCATGTTTGGCACAGTTGTCGATCAACATGTGTATATTTGGCAAAGGAAAGTCGTCTTTAGGACTGGCCCGGTTGAGATCCCGGTAGTCGACACACACACTAACATTCCCGTCCTTCTTTGGCACCGGTACAATGTTGGCTAACCATGTTGGATGCTCCACTACCCTGAGAATCCTTTCTTTGACTTGCTTTGTGACTTCTTCTTTGATTTTCAAACTCATGTCTGGCTTGATTTTTCTGAGTTTTTGTTTGACCAGTGGACATGTCGTATCTACCGGCAACTTGTGAGCCACAATATGTGCTTAGAAGGGTCATATCATCATATGACCAGGCGAATATGTCCTCATACTCTATCAAAAATTTCGTGTATTCTTCCTTTTCTGACGGTGATAAGTGTACACTGATTCGTGTTTTTTTGATATTTTCTTGCATCTTCCAGATTAATGACCTTAGTTCCGTCTAAATTGGACTTTGGTCTATTCTCAAAATTTTTGACCTCTTTAATAACCTCTTCGGGTATTTCATCCTCTACTGAATCTATATCTGTTTGTCGCATTGTCTCGTTGCACATTTCAATCATCGGTTCATCATTAAGATATGTAATAGTAATGCTGTGTAAAATAAAGCAAATGGTAGAGAAAATAAATGCGAGTGAAATATGAAGATAAACTTGGAAAATGCTTTTAACTAAATTCATAATTGTCTAGAACATCAGAGCTCTTTTCTAAAGTAAAGACAATGTTAAAAAATAAAATCAATTAAAAGTACAGTGCGATGTGTATGTGTCATTGAGCCTCGCTACCCCGAGCCTCTATGGGCACTGGTGGTCCTGATTGACCAATTGGTGAGGTATTCTCCCATATTCACAACTTGAATGGAATGAACTTCCTCCCTTTCCTCCTCGAAGGTAACACAACAATCCATATCGTCCTCCAGAAATAAGTTCTTCATGGTTGCCAACGTCTCATCTTCCTCTGAAATGATGTCAGCAGGCTGAAAGGTCTGATCTAACTGAGGTAGAGGGTGCTCCAGTGGGTAGTAAGGACCGCGCCATGGTGGCGACCAGTGCTAGAACTCCTCCCAAGTGTATTCATAACCCAGACCAAAAGTGGTTCCATGCTTCTTCAACTAGATGGGCTTGGTGATACCCTGGAGACTCTTGCCAAACCCCTTTCTGGGCTCGTATCTGCTCCAATTCAAAATTCTCTCGATTTTACTATCCCACACATTATCCTTGTCTATGGTATTGACCCACTCGATGTGATGGTATATTTCTCCACCTATTCTCCTTCTTCCTCCGATGATCAAGATAGCCTGGTGAGTGTATATGGGGTTACTACCGTCGCCATGAATGATTACTTCTTAATGATTCCTCACAAATTTCACAGCTTGAGGCAATGTTGATGCAACAGCCCCAGCATCGTGGATCCAGGGACTTCCTAGCAATAAATTATAGGACACTGGTACATCAATGACTTGGAACTCAACGTCGAACCAGGTGGGCCCCGTCTGAAGGCATAAGGTAATTTCTCCAATGGTGTACCTATGAGATCCATCAAAATCTTTAATACTTATAGCCCCGTCTTTGATCTCGTGTAATCCCTTGCCCAATGTCCTAAGAGTGACGAACGGACAAACGTTGAGGCTGGATCGACTAGAATTTGGGTGATAAAGTGATCCTCAGATTGCGCAGTGATGTACAATGCTTTGTTGTGACCAAGCCCTTGCAGTGGTAATTCATCTTCGTGGAAGGTGATCTTCCACCATGTTTGCCATCTCGCCTCCCGTTATGTTGCCGGGAACATAAGCTTCACTTAGTATCTTCATCAAGGCATTTTTATGTGGTTCAGAGCTTTGTAGGAGGGCCAGAATAGAAATCTGCGCCTGTGTCTTGTTAAGCTGTTCAATGACCGAGTACTCCTTGGCCTGTACCTTTCTCCAAAGGTCATTGGGTATAGTTTCAACAGCTCGTCCAGAAGCCTGGTTGCTAGACTCAGCTAGATGTTTTGGCGTGTATACCCTGCCTATTCTAGGCATGCCCTGTGCGGCAGTTGCTTCTCCAATGCGTGTCTTTCCTTTCTTTCTCGCCTCGGCTGTGTAGTCCCAAGGTATGACATTTATTTGGAACGGGGTCATGTCTGTCATGGAGACTGGAATAGGCACCTTGGAAGACAACATAACAACATCAAATGGTATAGGTTGTTTTGGAACTTCGAATTCAACCTTAATTGTTTTTGGCATCTTTGCACAAGGTACATCAAACTCGAGTGGCACGGATACATTTACCATGTCGACCTTAGAGGGATGAATCTGGACGACAATGGGATTGAGAGTAACCGTTGGCTTTTTAGGCTCATCTTCTTCAGCTATCAATCCGATTGACCCCTTGGAGTCCCAATCATCTTGGATCTCAATTTGGATGCCTCTACCCTTGTGGTCAGGTAGGGGGTTCTTGCAGACATTAGGAGTGGGCGCCTTTGCTATAATAATCTTTTTGTCCATTAGATTTTGGATTTTGTCTTTTAACGAGCGAGACTCGTCAATTGTATGGCCCTTCGTCCTAGAATGGTATGCACAAGTCTTGTTTGGGTTGATCCATTGGGAAGGATTTTCTGGAGTTACGGCCGGGATAGGGGTAACGTAACCTGCTGCTTTGAGTTTCTCATATAATTGGTCAATTGGCTCGGCTATGGCAGTGTATTTTCTAGGATGTTTGCAGTCGAAATTTGGTCTAGGTCGAGGGAAATTTTTGTGAGTAGATGGTGATAGGTAGTGAGAAGTTTTGGAGTTATATGCTTGGTATGCGGGTGCAGGTTGGGAATATCGGAATAAAGTGGGTTGATATTTCGGTGGTGGGGGTGATTGGTAAGCAGGTGGTGGAATTTGGTAAGTGGGTGGTGGTGCTGGGCAATTTGGGGTAGGCTTGTATGTGAGTAGAGCTGGGGGATATGTTTGGTACTTCATGGGAGAGCTATTTCTTTGCCCAGCCATTACAGAATTTACATGCTTCTTCTTAGTCGAGCCACCAGACTGTAGAGCCTTGTTGGTGGATTGCAATGCCTCTAGGTTAGTGACCATACCGTTCTTGATGCCTTCCTCTATCCTTTCTCCCAATTTGATGATATCGGAGAACTTTTGACCCTCAATTAGCATCAATCTTTCATAGTACTGTGGATCTTGAGCACGGACAAAGAATCTTTTCATTTGTTTCTCCTTCAAGTCTGGTCTGACCTTAGCAGCTTCCGACCTCCAACGAGTAGCATACTTGCAAAAGGTCTCTGTAGGCTTCTTCTTAAGATTCTAAATATACAACACATCTGGTGCGTGCTCAGTGTTGAACCTGAATTGATCCATAAAATCAGACGCCATGCTTACCAACTATTCCATTTCTTAACATCCAGGCTAATATATCAGTATAAGGCATCACCCTTCAAACTCTTCATATATAGTTTCATACAGATCTTTTCATCCCTACCGACTCCTATAGCTTGTCACAATACATCCTCAAGTGAACCCTGGGATCCCCGATACGGTCGAACAGTTCAAACTTGGGAGGTTTGTACCCCTCTGGGAGCTCAACATCTGGTTGAACACAGAGATCTTCGTAATTCAACCCTTCAACGTCCTTGTTGCCTTCGATACCCTGGACCCGATTAGTCAACTTCTTAATCTCAGCAGACAAATTCTGAATGAGAGAGCTTTTGTCATCCGACTCGGCTACATTGGTGATTGGCTGACCGTAATATGGTATAGTATCCATAAAGACAGGAGTGTTCTTGTTATCTATGGTGCTTTGGGGCTTTTGGATGAGCAGTGGAGAATTGTTGCCTGTGTTGCGAACTTGGGTCATAGCAGGTTGTGGCGGCGGCGGCGGTGATTTGTCGGCATGAGCAGCAGCAAGAGTGATTGACAGACTTGCTAAGTTTTGAACTTGATCCAACTCTTCTCGAAACCTCAGCAAAGTTTGCTCAAGAAGAACAGCATTTTCTTTGGTGATCGAAGCCTCTCCGACCTCCTTTCTAGCATTAGTATCTTCCATTTTGTTCTTGTTCCTGTTTATGGGAGGACTCATAGGAGGAGGAGGTTGAAGACCCTTTGATCTTGTGGAGTATGTTGATGGTACCAGAATGCACGAACTAACATCTGGGAAAGGAGAATAAAAATAAAAGAAAAATAAAAAGTGAAAAGTTAGTGCGGATTCTGATATATAATGTTGCGATATTTAAACACATTGTGCGGGAATGTAAATCATTTCCTAATTTGGGTGCCTCATTGTGCCTGAGTTAGGCTTAGAGACAAATAAAATTTAGATAACTTATAATTCTAAATGTCTCATTTTATTGATTAAGAATAACATGAATCCCAGAACGACACTAAATAAAATATTACTAATGGCCATTGGCCTTATTACATCATTAAAGCAAAAGAAAAGACTCCAACTACATGGTCCCAAAGGGACCTTCCCATATCCGGTATTCTTGCCTCCATCGTACAGTTGCATTAACTCGCACATTCCTAACAGTAGGTAGGCTCGAGCCAAATGCCTGCCTGTATTTCCCTCAACAGTCTGACACTCTTCGATCCTTTGCAAGAACTTTCTTTCACATTCTACCAAACCCTGCTCCAGATACCCCAAATGGTTGATGGTGTTGGCAGCCATATCTTTCCACTCGTTGATTAGCTTCTCCTGGACTGCCTGTAATTTCCGATGTTCATTCTCGCATTCTCTCATCCTCTTGTGCAGTTAAATGTATTTGACTTGCGCTGCAGCCTTCTCGTCAATAATTCTATGACCATGGATGAACCCTGGGTGACCTAAACCAATATGATCCTCTTCTAACCAACCTGTGTAGTGTGGCACATACCCGGCGTGGTACCTCTCTGGTTCAATAGAATCATTCCCAAGTGAACAACGAGCAATAGTGCACAGATAGAGCATTATGTGCAGAGAGTGTGAGCAGCAGAGAGAATAGCAGTGTGAGAACACCAATAGCAGCAAACCCAAGTGAACAAAGCAATATAATCTAGTAGTGTAGAAATAAACAGCCCATGCTACTCAATCTTGGCTTTCAGCCAATTGAGTATTCAAATAAGAGAACGAGAGCATATAGAAATAATAGAGAGAGAATTCAGAGAATTAGAAATTATGAGAGAGATGCTATGTTTTTTCTCGTTCTATCCAATAGAATGGGAGGGAGTATTTATAGTACTAGAAAACGAGTACATAAAACAAGCAGTAATCATTAAATAAGGACTAGTATCAATCAAGAGTCCAATTAGTATCCGGAATCCCCTTTAACTAAGGAGTTAAAGACAAACGGTAACACGCATAGATTTCAAAAGGAAAAGAATCAATTCACTACATTTACCCTAGTGAAAGTAACAAGCAGATAATATACAATAAAGGTCAGATACATAGCCGCTTAGATAAGGAAACTATAGGCTAAAGATTCAGACGGTTGTTTGTGCACAAATATGGTAAGAAAATATGAGCTAATTCTACCAATTAGTCAAAGAATCTCAGACAAGACCTAAAAATCATAGAGAATTGTTTCTAAGTAAGGAAGGCATGCCCAAGCAAGGAAATAGTTCAAGAGAAATGAAATTGTCTAAGGAAAATCACAGACCAATCAAGGATTCACAAAGACTTTCAGAATAAGCATAATATTGCACAAACGATGAACACTTAGGCGTGTATAGCATAACAGACATGGATTTGAGAGAACACTAAGCGGCTAAACACGGAAACACAAAGGGTCTAAACCATAGCAAGAAAAAAATAAGGCATGAAACTCAAATAAACAAGGAAACCAAACACCCGTAACACGGACAAACACATACAACACCTAATATTCCAGGAAAGTAGAAGAAGTGATTTTAACAAAAGGGTCAGAAACCCTAACTTCGAAAAAGAGGATAAACTTAAGATAATGAGAGATTTTGAGTAGAAAATTAGGGTTTGCAGATGAGTTAAAGAAAAGATGAACCTGGCTGTGAAACTCATCACTAACACAATATAGAGCATCGCCGTGTGAAAACCACCAGAGAAAAGCCGGTTAAAGGGTCAGGCGAGCTTCAATAGACTGTCTTCCATGCAGGAGGCTTCTCAGCATCGAGTTTGAGAGAGAAGCAACGAGATACAATACCATGGAGAGTGGTGGTCGAGAGGAGTGAGGCTAGAGGTGGCCAGAACGGCAAGGAAAGCCATCGGAGAAGAGACAGGATCGAAGGTTCTAGAGAGAATTTCAGAGACGAAAGGTCAGATATAGAGACGGCGCTACAGAAATGAGGGGAGGGGTTAGGGATTTAGGTTTTAATTTAGGAAACTTAATCTGGGTCGTTGATCTCGTTTGATCAACGGCTCAGATCAAGTCAGGGTTGGGTCGTATGGTTAAATGGGTATTGGGTCGGGTTATATAAAAATCTGGGGGTTGGAATTAGGGCTATAATTTAAATAAAGAGGGCTATAATTTAAATAGTCCATTCCCCTTATTTTGAATTTTATAAAATAGTAATTGATGTTTAAAAATCAAATGAAAAATACTGAGTTAAAAAAGAATGCATAAATATTAAATTAAAAATGTTGGAAGTGATTTTATAATTGAAAATGTTACTAATTGAGAAATAGGCTAAAATTGCAATTTCATGCAATTTTAGTTATGAAATACCAAATGAACTTGTAAAATTATGTAAATATCATGTAAATTATATTTTCGGTAAATGAGAGAATAAAATAAATTATTCACCAAAATAACAAACTGTGGGAATAAATATTAGATTTTATAGTGCAAAAATAGGTCATAAATTAATTTACGAATTCTTAAAAAAAGTGAAAAAAATACTAAAACCTTTGTGGATACTTCTATATGCTATTTTTTGAGAATATGTTGAGCATAAAAATATATAGGAAAAAATTAGGTATCACCCGAATAAATTATCGGCGATGGTGTCTTGAAAATAAGCTATAGAATCTAAATACCCCTTTATCGACCATATGCCGAGCCTTCAGGAAACAAATAACCCGAGTAGGTGTATCAACTACCAAACCTTTCCACTCCAACCTCGGTAACCCTGGAATCTCTAGTGAAACAGTCTTGGCATGAAAATCTAGGACACCGTGATATGGGCATAACCAATCCATACCCAGAATGACCTCAAAATCAATCACATCAAGTAACAGGAGATCTGTTCTAGTCTCGAAACCACTAAATGCGACCACACAGGATCGATGGATCTGATTCACAACCACAGAATCACCCACATGAGTGGACACAAAAACAGTAGTACCCAAAGGCTCAGGAGAAATAACCAGGAATTGGGCAAACAAGGATGATATATATGAATAAGTAGACTTTGGAAGAAATAATACAGAAGCATCTCTACAACTGATAGAAATAATACCTGTGATGACGGCATCTGAGGACAATGCATCTGGCCTAGATGGAAGGTCATAGAATCTCGCAGGAGCATCGGCTAGCTGGCCTCCACCTGACTGAGCAACAAATGGCTGACCTCTCCCTGCCCGACCTCTACTCTAGGATGGCCTCTACCACCCTTCCCTCTACCTCTAGGTGGTTAGGGAGCTGGTGCTGATATTATGGGTTGCTGATCCTGCTGCACTGCCTTGCCCAGAAGTTTAAGCCAGGTCTCTTCATGTGCTTTGGATCTCCACAATCATAGCATACTCTCGGTACCATAACCTGCTGACCTGAAGTCTGAGTCTGATGACCGCACACCCAATGGAAGATCCCTCGATGGCTAGTGGGCGATATGAACTCTCTAGCATGGCACTGAAGTGAGCACTGGAACCACCCCAATAATCAGAATATCCATCAGATGAATCTTGAATAGCTGGCGGTGGTAAGAACTCTCCGGCATCGCACTGAAATAAGGCCTCACTGGGGCACCTCAGGGAGAGGGTGGTAGTGCTACATATGGGGGCCTTCTAGGCTAACCCCTCCCGAAATGACCTCTATCCCTACTTGGGCACCTCTGAACTATCTCAAAAATCAAGCCCTTTTATCCTACTGCACGTGCTCTCTACCCCTCTAGTGATACACCTCAATCCTGCGAGCAATCTCAATCACTAGCTGGTAATTAGTACCCATCTCCACCTCTCGAGCTATGCCCGCTCGAATTGTGGGTGTAACACCGCAAAGATTCTCTACATTGTCTCTGCATTTGTGGGAAGTATCATGAGTGCATGGCGAGATAGCTCAGAGAACTTCACCTCATAATCGCTCACTGACATCTGACCCTACTCAAGATGCTCAAACTAATACGGCAACTCTTCCCTCTCAGAGGGTGGAATGTACCGATCCAAGAATAATTGTGTAAACTGACCCCAAGTGAGGGGAGAAGAACCTGCTGGCCTGCCAAGAATATAGGACTGTCACCATCTATAGGCCCTGCCATCCAACTGAAAAGTAGTGAAGTCATCTCCATGCGATTCCAATATCCTTATGTTGTGTAGTCTGTCACTACACTTGTCGAAAATGTATTGGGAATACTAATGTCATTCACCCTCGAAGATAGGAGGGTGAATCGTAGTCCATTTATCCAATAACTTCTGCGGGTCACCATCTGTAGCTGGTCTAAGCTAGGGCGACACTGCAGCAAATGGATGGGCCTCATCTACGGTAGTGCACGAAGTCTAATATATTGTAGATGCATGTCCTGGAGCCTGAGAAATATGGGTATGTGCTACCCTCCTGCCTGTGAGGTAGCCAGATCTTCTAGACATAAACCAGCCTGAGTCATAGAATCCATGAATCGCAGCATATGGCTCATGAACTCGTGAAATCCCGATGCTGTCATAAAGTCTTCTGGGGTAGGCTCAGCTGCGGGCACCTCGCCCTGTTCCTTGATAGTATGATCTCCCGCAGGATTTGCTACTGGTGCTACAAGGATAACTATGGGACTCTCTCGTACCTTACCATGGGCCGGTGCCCTCCCCCGGCCTTTAACAATAGGGAGCGGCTCCTCCTGGTTCCGAAACATCAATCGTGGGTATCCTCACCATCTGTGAAAAAATAGAAGACGGAAATTTACTATACGCACGAGTAAATGAATAAAGAGTAGCCTTTCAGAATACCTTATATCCTCTCGAAGATAAATACAAACATCACTGTAACGATCAACAAGACTCTATTATGTTTGCTCATGACTTGTGAGACCTACGTGAACCTAGCACTCTGATACCATGTTTTCACGACCCATTTTCATAATAGGTCGTGATGGCGCCCAACAGCATTCTCGGGCAAGCCAACACAGAAGAATACTAAATAAACTTTCATTTATCTTTACCCAAAATGGTTGAAATAATTCTTCAAATAGAAATAAAATCACTAAAGATAAATAAAGTTATAATAATCATACAACCCCAAAATGATAGAGTCCACTAATGTGTGTGCCAAAATCTGGTGTCACAAGTTGTGGGCAACCAGTATAATATACAAAGGAATCATATTATTCCACTGTGGGGAACAGAATAGACAGCAAAAGAAAACACATAGAAAGGCTGGAACGGCATGAAGGGAAACAGCTCATTGTAGAAGTCTCGGGTCCGCTCAAGAATGCGCGCCAGGCTGATAGCCAGATACACCTGCCTCAGATCTTGTATTATTAAGTACAGAAGTGTAGTATGAGTACACAAATAATATGTATCCAGTAAGTATCCCGTCTAATCTCGAAGAAGTAGAGACGATAGGTCGACTCGATACTTACTAGAGTCAAATAATATGAGAAGTTATTATAATAAGCAGGAATAAAACTAGTTATTAGTATGAATAAGCATGGAATAACAGTTCTTTTTCCAAATATTATCATGGGTATCCCTCTATATACTAAGCAGATATAATGTCCAGTCCACAGAGAAAGTGCTAACCAAAACATGCACAAATAACACCAAGGAACGTACGGCCTGATCCGACATATAAGTAGACTGTGCAATGCTGAGAGTCAAACGGCTCGAACCACAGATGCATCTATTATCCCGCTTGGGAATCACCCGGGCGACGCTGTCAAATATAAATAAGCTCATCAACAAGTAGACAATAATACATATCTGAGGAATAGTTATTCAAATGAATGTTTGAATTCTCTTTTAAAACACCAAACACGATAAGGTATCTCCACTAATCTAATTTGCCCTAATTAAAATAATTTATGTGAATCCGAATTTATCATCAAGTCACAATAAATATCACGTGGAGCATGTTTTTGGGTCCTAGACTACCCGGACATAGCATAATAGCCACTATGCATGGATTCTCGTCACCTATAGTCCCCATGTATAATATCAATTAATTCTATTATTATACCTATGGGGACAACTCCCTCTTGCAAGGTTAGAAAAGAGACTCACCTTGCTCCAAAGCACACTTCCAATAACCAAGAACGAGTCCAAGTCCTCAATTCGGAGCCGAACAATCCCAAACTAGTTAAACGAAGTAAGAACTAGTTAATATAGACTCATAAGCTAGAACTCTAGCTATTTGAGCAATTTTCCAACCATTAATACAAGTTTCCTAAATCCCAACCTCGGGCCCACGTGCCCGGATTCTGAGATTTTTCGAAAGAAGTAGTTCTCTACAACCTAAGGATCAATAATATATGATTTCTAATTTATCCCATAAAAATTTTCGTGGTTAAATCTATGTTTTATTATAACCCAAGGTTTTTGCTCTAACCCCATGGTTTCACCTTAATACTAGTGTTTAATCCACTTAAGATAATGATATTAAACTAGAAATAGGTAGCACACACTTACCTCAAGATGCTAGGTTAAATCTTTCTCTCAAAAACTCCCAAATCGCCCAATGAAGGAGTGAAAATGTGATAAAATGACTTAGAGCCCGTATTAAATGAACCTCACTACCCAGCGATGTCCGCATCAGCGCTCCTGCATCTGTGAGAGATGGACCACACCTGCGAAAATGGGCCAAAGCTGGGACCGCATATGTGGTTTCCAGGCCGCATCTGCGGATCCGCTTCTGCGGCTTCATAGCCGTTTCTGCGGTTCCTGGCCTGGCCGCTTCCGCGATGCCACGATCGCATTTTCGGTCTCGCACCTGCGGTCCACCAACCGTAGGTGCTGTTATGACTAAAGAATCAAGCTTCAGCTCTTCACTTGAGCCTTGTCCAATTCACACTTGGAGCTCCCGGTCCCTGCTCAAATATACCGACAAGTCTGAATTCATGAGACAAACCTACTCGAACCCTCGGAACACCCGAAACAATGCTAAATCTTGGAATCACCCCCTAAAACTAAATGAATCAAACTTATAAACTTCAAGTTCTTAATTTTCCTCTAACGGGCCAAACCTCCCTTAAACTACTCGGATTGACACAAAATTTTACGGGTAGGTCGTAAATGATATTTCGGACCTGTACCGGGCTTCAGAACTAATATACGAGCCTGATACCCTTGAAATCAATCATTACTTAGTTATTTTAAATCCGTAAAACTTTAAATTAATAATCTTCAATAAGAATTCATTAGACGGGTTAGAGAACTCGGAATTCGATTCCGGACATACACATAGGTTTCATATTTTCCCACGTACCCTCCGGGACCGTCAAATTACAAATCCGGATCTGTTTGCTTGAAATAATGGCCAAAGTCAAACTTAGTCTTTTAAGAGAAACCTAAGAAATCAAATGGGCATATTTCACTCAAAACTCTTCTAATACCCGAACCAAACGTCCCCCCAAAGTTGTAAATTAGCTAAAACAAGTACGGAAAATATTATTTAATGAAACGAAATTCTGAAAGGCAAACGACCACTCGATTCATTACAAACATGTAATCCTAACTTGTTGGTAAAACTTATACCTAAGAAGAACCCTCTGCGTACAACTATTGACATCGACATCTATTATCCTTTGGACCAATAAAAACCTTTGATGCTTACATGTGCTGATGTAAAGATTATAATTGGTTGCCCAAGGTACGAATAATCATTCAGGAGAAGAAATACAAGCCTTGTCTTTGTGGGAGTCTCATCAGGAAAAAAAAAACAGATGTAAAACCAATTGGAAGACGAAACGTATTTTCAGGTGCTGTTGAAGAATAATGGATCTCTCCTATAATTAGAAGACACACTTCACTGGTTTCCCAAAAAAGCTGACCTTCTCCTTTTATTTGCTGCGTCAGCTCTTCAAAATCTTCTTCATTTGGTCTGCCCTTTTTCTAGAAATGTTGTCCCTTGAAACATAAAAATTTACGAGGAAAATTAAGTACTTGTTATAAATAGAATTCTATTTAAAATGAATATCTATATTTAGAGAAATTTTAGGGTTTACTACTTGGCTAAGTCATCACCTCCCTATAAATATAGGGGTTCTATTCCATTTTAAACCATCCCCAAGTATCAATAAGAATACTCCTCTCTCTACTTTTCTCTCTATTGTTCTTGTTCTTGTATTATTGTTCTTGTTCTTATATTATTTCATAACACGTTATCAGCACGAGTCTCTAACCAATTGAAATTTTCGATTATTTTAACTTTTGTTTGTGTAGGGTTTTTGCTTCATAGCCGATTCGGCTCTCTCAACTCAATCGCCGCCTTTTTCTAATTTCTATACGCAAAAATAGAAGAGATGGTATCATCATAAAGTAATGCAACGGGATGGAAACTCAAGAGGTATATTTGATATCACAACATTTATTGGTATACCTTAAAGGTAAGTAATTTACTTTTCCCTTTCAAATTCTTGAAATTCTACGATTTGATTTTATATACAAACAAAGACAACAAAGTTTGATTATAACTCTAATGGAGTTCGTAAGAAATTACACTCACATGAAGTGGTAAAATTTCTATGCCTTGCCATGATCAAATTCATGTATGATTGTGGGCAAAGAATTAAAATTTCGTCCCATTGAATTTGCTCCATTCCCTTTAGAGAATGTGGTAGCAGTATGTGATAAGTCTGAAAGAAGACAAAATTATTACCATGATGGTATCAATGAATGTGGACGTGGCAATAGACGGAATTATAATCGTCATTATGATCCATTCCCTGAGTGAATGTGATAATTGTAATAAAGCCTGTAAGTATGAACACGCTCTTGATGTAATTGTGTCTTATGTCTGACATATGAAAAGAAAGTTCGTTGCCCTTGAAATTTCGGGCAAGAACTATATGGCATGGGTGTTGGATGCTGAAATCCACTTAGATGCTATGGGTCTTGGAGACGCCATTAAAGACAGAAATAATGCATCCACCCAAGACTATGCTAAGGCCTTGATTTTCTTGCGCCATCACCTTAATGAAGGTTTGAAACTGTGCTAAGGCCTTGATTTTCTTGCGCCATCACCTTGATGAAAGTTTGAAAATTGAATATATCACAGTCAAAGATCCACCTATCTTGTGGAATGGCTTAAAGAAGAGATATGACAACCTGAAGTTGGTCACTCTGCCACAAGCACGATACGATGAGAATCCAAAAGCAAATAGTTCATAAACTATATGTTATCGTTGCAGTGGAAAAGGGCACTAGGCGAAAATTTGCCGTGTACCAAGACATTTGGTTGAGCCTTGTCAAGCATCTCTAAAGAGTAAATGCCCTGAAACAAATTTTGTCTCTGACGACAATTTTGACATCACCCACTTGGATGTGGCAGACTTCTTTGAGCACCCTAAGGGGAAAATAGACCACCTAATCGGTGATGGATCTGTAATGAAAGAAGATGGAATTGTTTGATTTTATTTCACTTATTTGTAATAGTTAGTGAATAAACTAATAGTCATTAGTATCAGCTCGTATTAGTTAGTTTATGATATAATGTTAGTATTAGTTCTTTAGAATGTTTCAATATGCTCAGATTTCAATA
Organism: Nicotiana benthamiana; assembly: GCA_034376525.1. Lineage (NCBI taxonomy): Eukaryota > Viridiplantae > Streptophyta > Magnoliopsida > Solanales > Solanaceae > Nicotiana > Nicotiana benthamiana. The sequence goes on along the minus strand of CM067323.1, from coordinate 93,578,452 downwards.
ATATTTTTATTTTCCAGTAGAGGTAATCGACTAACCTAACAGTTAGCCGATTATCTAATATTTCGCATTAAAACTGCAAAACAATCGATTGTGTATGTTCAACAATCGATTGTGTATGTTTAGCAATCGATTGTCTTAAGACAGTGTGGTCTGAAGTTTTTCAAAATAGCAAATAATTGATTGTGTATGTTTAACAATCGATTGTGATTGTTCAACAATCGATTGTGTATGTTTAACAATCGATTGTCTTAAGACAGTGTGATCTGAAGTTTTTCAAAATACCAAATAATCAATTGTGTATGTTTAACAATCGATTGTGAATGTTCAACAATCGATTGTGTATGTTTAACAATCGATTGTCTTAAGACAGTGTGATCTAAAGTTTTTCAAAATAGCAAATAATCGATTGTGTATGTTTAACAATCGATTGTGTACGTTCAACAATCGATTGTGTATGTTTAACAATCGATTGTCTTAAGACAGTGTGATCTGAAGTTTTTCAAAATAGCAAATAATCGATTGTGTATGTTTAATAATCGATTGTTTTAAGAAAATGCTTAAACTGAAATTTTCAAACTGCAAAGTAATCGATTATGGAAAACATATAATCGACTAACTGATTTAGTTAGTCGAATAACCTCAGCAGATTTCGAAAATATTGTTTAAGTATGAAACAAACGGATTGAATTTGTTTATTCTCATGTTCGTATATTTTCTTTTGTATGGCAAACCATGGGAATTAAATTGATTGAAGGCTCCTGAAGAGCAACTATAACTCTGCCTAAAGGAACGATATTTTAGAGAATGCAATGTTCTCCTCCAAGTCTAAGAAGAACTTGTTGAGTTTTAATGATATCAGTCAAAATGTTCTCCTCCAAGTCTAAAAGGAACTTGTTGAGTTTTAAAGATATCATTCAAAATGGATATCAGATTGAGACAATACATGAGTATAATCTTGAATACCTCATTTACTCATGAAAACGAGGCTGCCCACTTCGGCTTGGGTCACGCCATTTTGCATGCAGCAATGCTAGTTCGTCTCTGACTGACGAATTGACACAAATATTCCCCGTTGCAATTGGTTTTGGGTCATGAACCTAATATATCCCATTTAAGAATCTTTGGATGCGCAGTATATGTGCCTATAGCACCGCCATCCCGCACCAAAATGGGTCCGCAAAGAAGGTTTGGAATATATGTTGAGTTTGAATCGTCCTCCATTATTCGCTACCTCGAAACATTGACAGGGGATTTGTACACTGCACGATTTGCAGACTGTCAATTTGATGAGACACTTTTCCCAAAATTAGGGGGAGAAGTTGGTGAAACCAAACGGGAAATTTTGTGGAAAAATGCATCATTATCTCATCTTGATCCACATACCTCTATTTGTGAAAAAGAGGCGCAAAATATTACCAATTTGCAAAGAATAGCAAATCGAATGCCAGACGCATTTACAGATTTGAAAAGGATAACAAAATCACATATCCCCGCAGTGAATGTGGCAACATCTGACTCACCAATACATATTCATTATCGGAAGAATATGAACATGAAGTTGGTATTGAATATACCACTCTCACCCCTAGAAGGAGGTTTGAGATGATACCACACTCACCCCTAGAAGGAGGTTTGAGATGATATATGGCATGAATGATCGTTGGTCACGTACCTATTGTACGCCGAAGTATTTTGGAAATATGACTATTAAAGGACAACGATAATGCAAGAAACATATCTTGCATATAATTTTGACCATGACCATAATGGTATAACTTTCTCTTTAAAAGAGATATTCACCACATGGATGTTGATGAATCTGTGGTAGTACAAAATTAATTGAGAGCTCTAGAAGAGCCAATTACTATGTTGGAGAAACACAATTGAGTATTGTGCTGTAGTAAGTCTCAAAGAAACTTATTCAGTTTCCAAAGTACACACGAAAGCGATTGATTATATTGACACTATAAATGAAGAAAGATTTGATATCTCCTATTACTACAACTTGTAGCGGGATAATTTGTATATGAAAAGCTACCCGCTTCATTCTCCAGTTTGTACTACACAAACAAAAGAATGCCACAATAAAGTGGATATCTATTGGTATAAAAACCCATGTCATAGTAAACCTGAAGTTTATTGATAAGTGCACATGTCATGGAGTAAATTTGAAGTTTACCAATATTGATAATTTATTCAGTTGGCATTCAGGTTAGCCATCTCATTTTAAGTATGATGTGCAATAATAGAGAGTTCACATGGGTGAATATTAAAGAACTAGAAAGTTCTTTACGAGTTCTCTTGTATCACTTGTTCTCATTAATGAACTGACCAACTAAAGAATTCGGGTTGAAGCCCATAAATTATGGAAATATCAAAGGTGAATATGGGCCCATTCACCTGCCATGTATACCACATATGATGCATCTACGATATGGTTACATGTGCGATTGTTATTGACCCGCAGCCTGGCCGGTGCTTGCGAGGTAAATTGCTCAGTAATATAACTTCGAGCATAATTTCCAGATTTTCTATTCAAGATAGTTCATCTTGATAAGTTGGTTTATATCAAAGTTGGTTTAGCAAGATAATTATTGAGTGCCTCCACTTAATAGCTAAACTGTTTCTTATGAGAACAAAGTTATATATATCAGTTTGATATACGTTGTATACGAGAGTATATTCTCCCCTCACAAGTGGTTCAGGGTCAGGAACCAAATAATTTTATCTTATTATTAATGTGCTGTGTATATTGACATGATAATGCACAAAGATGATTTCTCAAAGTTGAGGAAACAAGTTAGCTTATCTAACATGAGGGGGAGACATGATAAACACTTGAGAAAAGGTTACATGGGATGAATTATCATTTGTATATGTAAATCCCCGAATATCATGATATGAACCTGAAGTTCATAAAAGGGATAATTCAATTGCAACATATTGCAAAGCATGCTATATGCATTTGCTGACCCAAAGAAAGTAACTATATTCTCACTACAAATACTCATATTAAGTCCCAGAAGGACAAAGTCTTTGATACGTTAAAGCGTATAGACAAATACTTGATTCCATATAAAAGACATGTAGATTTGGACATATAGTTCAAATACTTGAAAGTATAAAGTCAAAGGTATGTATAATCAGTTTTCGATATCTTATTTGTTTAGCATGACATGAAAACTTGATATGCATCTAAAGTCTATTATGTGATTTATATGACTTAACTTGAAAGATTTAAGTTGCTTAAAGCATACACAATTCTTGGTCCTGAAGTACCACATCCTAAGTACAATTTGTGTACATATGTATCTTGCTATAACTATAAGCATGATGGCATTGAGAATACATCTATGGAGATATTAAAGAGTTATTCCACGATATTATATGAAGATGATCATATCTATCAAGAATGATGATTTCAAGGTGCGGAATATTTATTCAAGTCAATATGGTTGATTTATTTTCAAACATCTACCAAAGATTGTTTTGAAGATGGTGCACAAGATTGGAATGCAAATGCTCAAGGATATAAATTGATGTTCTTATCAGGGGGAGTTAATGCGCGTTGCACTCTTTTTCCCTTACAAGGTTTTGTCCCAACTGGGTTTTCCTTGCAAGGTTTTTAACGAGGCAACCAATAGGCGCATATTCAAACATGTGTACTCTTTTTCCTTCTCTTTAATTTTTCCCATTGGGTTTTGATTTTAAGGTTTTAACGAGGCACATTATTGAATAGACATTCAAGGGGGAGTGTTATAAATAGAACTCTATTTAAGGTGAATGTCTATATTTAGAGAGATTCTAGGGTTTACTACTAGGTGGCTAAGTCACCACCTCCCTATAAATATAGGGGTTCTATTCCATTGTAAACCATCCCCAAGTATCAATAAGAATACTCCTCTCTCTACTTTTCTCTCTATTGTTCTTATTCTTATATTATTGTTCTTGTTCTTATATTATTTCATAACAGTACTTATATATTCTACTTTCACGTCAAACCACATTAATTTATTATTGTTGAGTAATAAATTAAGGTAAAAGTACACATTAAATGAACCATATATAGTTAAGTGATGTTCACACCAAAAGAAAACATAGTAGCTAATTAATAAATTGAGGTGAAAATGCACAATAATTAGTTAAGAATATATCGTTAAGTGATAAAAGTATATGTAGAAGACATTTGTCGTGTTATCGTTGATTTAGTATAAATATCATTGGTAAGTTTTTTCCAACAAAGTATTTTCCAAGAATCTTATTCGTTGAGCATATAAATAATTTAGGAGAGGATTTTATCTACGTTGCGTTCATGTCCTCCACCACTGCATTTTGTTTAGGCACCACAATCATGAGGATTCTACCCCTCCAAAAGTATTACATGCTGCAACATTTTATAGAAAGAGATTTTGCTGGTAACATTAAAAATAAAAGACGAAGAGGAAGAAAAGGAAATTGACATTGTTTAGCTCAAAAGTTGTTGATATGCTTTATAAGATTTAAAAAACAATCAAAAGTTAAGTAAGGGTAAATCGTAATCAAATATAATTCAACCTAGAGATTAGATAGATGATGTTGTCGTTTTAGATCTCAAAGATAAAGAAAATAAACTTAGCTTAAGAGAAAAATAATAGTTGGAGACAAAGAAAGAGATAGAGATAGAGAGAGAAGTTGTATTATTCGAGAATAATAATAATAATGTCTATTACAATGTGAAGGTCTCCTCTATATAGTAGGAGACCTTCCTTGAAATAATCAAAAAGTACAAAAGTTGGTGGCTTCAACTCAGCAAAGAAGTTAAGCACTAAACAACGTAGTTTTTGTCATCACATCCAGCTCACGGCCTTACTTGGGTCGGCGTTTGCTTATTGGGCGTATCATTAATCATGAGGACGTTGAGTGCCAAATTTGACCATATACAGTTAAACCTTCGTTCGTAGGACACGAGCTAGATGGACGTGTTCAATGGATGGACATGCATACTTCGATTTTACAGAAATTTGGCCGCACCCATAGGCGCCTATTTCAACGGACATGAGCATGTGTAATATCGTTGAGCCATTTACATACGACCCCTTTTCTAGAATGATGTCACTGGTCACGTGCGTCATCATTATACTTGTTCCCGAGACGGTTCAGAGCATGATGTGATATTTTGGTTTCCCGCGCCAGTTTTCGAATTGTGCCTTTTCGATTTTTGCATACCTTATCTCTGTAAATAGAGGAGTGGTATGATGTTATTAATCTTTCGAACCCTTGGAGAGTGCCCATTTATTTCCTTCTCCATCTTTCTTTGTGGTAATTGTTGCTTCATTTGAAAACTACTATTTTTGGGGATTGTACCACTTGTCGTTGAAACCTTTCTTTATAAATTATACCATGGCCAAGCGTCATCGAGACGGAAAAAAGACTAAGGATAATGCCCCTTCTAGGGCTCCGCCTTCCACCGATGGTGAGGGGGAAGAAGTGGTGAATACCCTCACTCCCCTAACGGTAGATAATATCCTTTCGAAAAAACCTTAGTGTTCGAACTGACTCTAACTCGAAATGCCCCTCTTTTCCTTGGGAGCCGATTGAGTTATTGTTGTCTCACCTGGATTCCCTCAAAACTACGTAGAACATCCCCGACCATTTTGAAATGGCTCCAGCCGGGGTGGACTATGCTAATGTGCATAGGCCTGGGTTTTGCACGTTCTACGAATATGCGCTAGGATTGGATTTAGCTTTCCGCTTAACCCTCTAGCGGAGGAGCTTTGCTGCTTCTCCTGTGTGTGCCAAGCTCAGCTCACACCTTATTCCCTGAAGGTGTGCCGGATTCTCACCACGCCTGCGGGTATGGCCAAGAATGTAGTTTGTATTCATAACCTGCTGCAGATGTTCTTCCCCAGCTACATGAGAGGTACCATGCTCTAATTGAGGAGCCGAGGTAAAAAGATAAAAAAAGCTTTGTACGACACCTGAGGTTTTGCCTGTACTGATGCATATGGTCGCTACAGTGGAGGTGACTTCCGAAGGCGAAGAGACACCGAAGAGAAAAAGGCACCAACTGATTACCGACACTGGAATTACGACTTGGGGCGTGAGGCCTAGTGAGCCCAGCCAAGAGCCGAGGCCAATATTTATGGCTGAGGCCATTCCTTTAGGGAGATTGGCCCCTCAAAGAACAGCTGCTGCTTTCAGCTCAGCCCGTGCCCCAGAAGGCAGGCCATCTTCTTCAGCTGGGGGAGCGGGCCTAGAAATTTAGAGTACGGGCCCTAAGGCCGCTCTTGGAGAAGCAACGGGGGACTCAGCCCATGTGGAGATGAGGGCAAGCAGGTCTATTCGCCGAATTGTGATCCCTAATGGGTATAACTAGTTAGAAGACAGCGAGAAAGCCGCAGCGTACATGACCTTGTTACCTGCGGCTCCGGAGCATGAAACGCTGAAAAGTGTTAGTAACAGGGATTTGTAGAGGAAGGTCGCCGGTGCAGCTTTGCAGGTAGCTTTCAGTTTTTCTATATGAGTCGTAATGGCGACTTTGGTACGTATTGACTTGTATTTCCTCTCTTTTTTTCAGACCCTCATCTTGGAGGTGAAGAGGAGGTGGTGTGAGAAAAAGAAGGCGCATAACTTCAATAAAATGGCAAAGAAATACAAGGAATGTTGTGCTAAGAACCAGGCGTTGGCAGATGTACTCAAGAAAGAACCTCAGTTTCGGATGTTCCGTGAGGGTTTTGAAGTATCAGAAGCTCTGTTGAAGAAGAGAGTGGCCGAGCTGGAGGAGGTTGACGAGTAGTTGATGGTTGCTTTACCTCAAAACATCGACCTGGAGGCTTTCCTTCAGTCAAAAGAGGAGGAACTGGAGATAAGCCGAGGGGTAGCGGCGGAGGCTGCGGAACTGCGGACCCTGGTCACACCCCTCGCAGCTGAGCTTGATGTAAGGATGGCCGGGGTTGAAGTCGTCAGGCGAACTGCCTCACAAGACATTGCGCATTTTAATGCGCACGATATGTGGGTGTACCATGATGCTGGGTTGGTCTATTTTGAGGAGATCTTGGTGGTGGGTCAGGCTTCTGAGGAGGAAGTTTGAAAAGCAACAGCACATAGTCCGTGTTGCCCGTGAAGCGGCCGGTTACAGCTCTGACTTTCCAGGTAGGGAGGTCTATTACTTTGAGGACGTCAACTGTTTGGACTCTATTTCATGGATTTCTAAGACTTATCAGCCTGGAGATAGCAATGGACCGGACAACGATCAGGCAGGTCATGATGGACTGAGCGGTGAATGCTCTTAGGACTTTGAATATACTTTTTTTGTGTAAATGGGGCCTTTTTCTAATATCAGATGTATGTATACTATTGGAGATAATGGAATATGACTTTTTGCTATTGTTCTTCTTTTGTTCCTTAGAGCTTTTATTATGTTATTGATTGTTGTTTTTGCGCTTTCCACGTAGTTTAACCTAGGTCGGCATGGGCAGTTTTGACTATCGTTGAATTACTTGTTTGTCGTAGCCGAACTGGGTCGACTATAGGCGGTGAGGCCTTAGCCGGACTTAGATTAATGACCTTAGTCTTGATGGAGTCGATGGCCTTAGCCAGACTTAGATTAACGACCTTAGTTGTGATGGAGTCGATGGCCTTAGCCATGATAGAATCAATAGCCTTAGCCATGATGAAATTGATGGCTTTAGCCTTTGGCTATATAGGTGACTTTGACTATCGTCGAGTGACTTCTTTGCCGTAGTCGAATTATGATCAGTTGTTGGCAGTGATGGCCTTAGTCGTATTAGAGTTGATGTCCTTAGACATGATGAAATTGATGGTTTTGGCCATATAGGCGACTTCAACTATCGTCGAGTCGTTCGCTTATTCACCATGGTCGACCTGGGTCGATGTCTGACAGTGATGGTCATGGGCAGAGTTGAGTTGATAACCTTGGGTTATAACTTGTTGATGGCCTTGTCATATGGTTGATTGCGACTGTTGTTGAATCATTTTCTTTCTGTAATTGAACTAGGTCGACTGTTGGCGGCGATGGCCTTAGCCATGATGAAGTCAATGACCTTTGGTCATAACTTGTTGATGGCCTTGGCTATATGGTTGATTTCGACTGTCATTGAATCATTTGCTTGCCGTAGTCAAACTAGGTCGACTGTTGGCGGTGATGGCCTTAGCCTTGATGAAGTCGATGACCTTTAGTCATAACTTGTTGATGGCCTTGTCCATATGTTTGATTTCGACTGTCATCGAATCATTTGCTTGCCGCAGTCAAACTAGGTTGACTATTGGCGGTGATGGACTTAGCCATGATGAAGTCAATGACCTTTGGTCATAACTTGTTGATGGCCTTGGCCATAAGGTTGATTTTGACTATCGTCGAATCATTTACTTGTCATAGTCAAACTAGGTCGAGTGTTGGCAGCTATGGCCTTAGTCGTGATGATGTCGATGACCTTTGGTCATAATGTGTTGATGGCCTTTGCCATATGGTTTATTTCGACTGCCATCGAGTCATTTGCTTGCCATAGTCGAACTAGGTCGACTGTTGGTGGCGATGGCCTTAGCGTTGATGAAGTCGATGACCTTTGAACATAACTTGTTCATGGCCTTGTCCATATGGTTTATTTCAACTGCCGTCGAATCATTTGCTTGCCATAGTTGAACTAGGTTGACTGTTGGCGGTGATGGCCTTAGCCGTGACGAAGTTGATGACCTTTTGACATAACTTGTTGATGGCCTTGGCCATATGGTTGATTTTGACTATCGTCGAATAATTTTCTTGCCCTAGTCAAACTAGGTTGATTGTTGGCATAGATGGTCGTAGCCATTTATATACTCGAGACGATCTTGGGAATTTATACATTGGCGATGGTCGTGGCCTTTAATACATTAAAGATGGTCGTAGCCCTTTATGCATTGGAGATGGTCGTACCCCTTTATCCATTTGAGATGGTCGTACCCTTTTACAAATTGAAGATGGTCGTAGCCTTTCATACATTGGAGATGGCTGTAGCCGTTCATACATTAGAGATTGTCGTAGCTGTTTATACATTCGGAATCATGTTAGTCTAGCCCCTTTTATCATGTTTCCCTTGAGAGCGTATGAGATGTTGATATGATAAATTTGTTCCGCAAGTATCTCCAGGTGTCCCCTCCCCGCCTCATTAAAAACCTTCCCGAGAAAACCCAATTGGAACAAAACTCGGGTAAGGGAAAAAGAGTATCACTCGGGAGACGCCTTTTAGAAGTGGAAATACTCGAGGTGGGCAACGTTCAAATTGTCTTGGAGCGTTATTCCTTCTATTGTTTCCAACTGGAATGCTCCTTTGCTGGCTGCTGCTTTGATTTTGTAGGGTCCTTCCCAGTTGCTTCCAAATTTTCCTTCACTTGGGTCTTTAGATGCCAATGTCTTGGCTTTGAGGACGTAGTCTCCCACTTTGAGTGGTCTTATCTTCTCTCTCTTGTTATAGTATCTTTCGACTTGTTGTTTTTGGGCTACCATTCTTATATGGGCCATTTCTCTTCTCTCCTCGGCTTCATCGAGGTCTTGGATCCTGTTTATGTCATTTTCAAATCCACTTGTGTGTGAATACCTTAGGCTTGGTTCGCTGATCTCGACGGGTATGGCCGTGTCGGTTTCGTAGACTAGCGAGTACGGTATTTCCCCTATGCTAGATTTGGGTGTGGTCATGTGTGCCCACAACACTTCGGGTAGCAGCTCGGGCCATAGCCCTTTGGCGTCCTCTACCTTCTTCTTAAGTTTGTTTAATATTCTGTTGTTGGAGGATTCTACCTGGCCGTCAGCGGCAGGGTGATATGGCGTGGAAAGTATCCTCATGATGCACCATTTCTCGAAACATTCGGTCGTTTTTTGACCGACGAACTGTTGTCCGTATTCACAACCAAATTCTTTTGGGAGGTTGAAGCGCCAAATAATATTTTTCAATATGAAGGCGATCACCTCCTGTTCGCGTATTTGTGCGTACGCACCTGCATCCACCCACTTAGAGAAATAGTTAGTTAAACTAGTAAAAAGAGTACCTTTCCCCGTCCTGCGGTAGGGGTCCGACTATGTCCATCCCCCATTTAATGAAAGGCCATAGAGAGGTGACTGAATGGAGGAATTCTCCTGGTTGGTGTATCATGGGGCGTATTTTTGGCATTATACATTATTCTGCTGCCTCCTTCTTCATGGTTCCCAGTAGTAGCTGACCCGTATGATGTATTGTACAAGGGCTCGGTTAGTGTATGGGCACCGCAGTGGCCCTTGTGAACTTCTTCGAGTACCGGTATCGTTTGATGCGGCCCTAGGCACTTGTCCAAGGGTCCGCCAAATGTTCTTTTATAGAGGTCATTTTTTATTAGGCAATACCGAGCAGCTTGGCCGCAGAGTTTCTTTGCCTCTTTTTTGTCGAGTGGTAGCGTTCCGTCCTGGAGATAGGGTACAAATTGGTTGGGCCAGTCCCAAGTCAAATTTTAAGAGAATACCTCAGTGTGATCAGTGGCGGAATGGAGAGGGTAACCACGCTTTCTTTGTTGAAGTTCTTAGTGGCCGTAGCCAGTTTTGCTAGACCACCTGCTTCAATATTTCGTGCCCTCAGAATCTGTTCGAAGCGGCATTCGTCTAACTCTGCCATTAACCTGTGGATTCCCAACTGGTATTTTTGCAATCTTTGTTCTTTGATCTGGTAAGTCCTAGTGACTTGGTTTACTACGAGTTGGGAATCGCAGCGGAAAATGAGTCGGAGACCCCCATATTTGATGGCTAATTTCATACCTACAATAATGGCGTCGTACTCGGCCTTGTTGTTAGTCATTTTAAGGTATCGTATAGACTGGCGAATCATTTCGCCCGTGGGAACCTCAAGGACGAGTCCCAATCCTGATCCTGATGCATAGGTGGCGCCATCAGTGTAGAGGACCCATAAGTCGTTACTAGTTGAGGCATGTTGTGCCTCAAGTTCTTCCTTCGGCAGCATTTCTGCGCAAAAGTCGGTTATAAATCAGCCAGAACTTGAGACTTGATGGCGGTTCATGGAAGGTACGAGATGTCGTGCTCGCTGAGCTCAATGGCCCATCTGGTGAGCCGGCCTGATAATTCAGGTTTGTGTAAGCCACTCCTTAATGGGAAGGTCATTACCACTTTCATGGGTGGCACTAAAAAGAGGGTCGTAGCTTTCGTGAAGCTACTACCAGTGCCACCGCCAAACTCGCAAGGTGTGGTACCGAGTTTCGGTATCCACTAAGGTTTTGCTAATGTAATAGATAGGGGATTGTGTACCTTTGTTTCGTGAACTATGACGGTGGTAACAACAACCTCAGACACTGCTAGATACACCAGCAAGGGTTTGCCTGGGCTCGCCTTGACTATCAGGGGCGGCGAAGACAGGTATGCCTTCGACTTTCTCAAGGCTTCGACGCATTCCCCATTTCACTGTAGCCATTGGTCTTTTTCTAGCACATTGAAAAATTTATGGCACCTGTCAGATGACCGTGAGATGAATCTACATAGAGCGGCTATACGCCCCATCAGCTTCTGTACATATTTCTTACGACTTAGCATTTCAAGTATTGCGTCTATCACCTTGATCTGGTCTAGATTGACCTCGATCCCTCGTTGTGATACGAGAAACCCTAAGAATTTTCCTGAGGCCACACCGAAGGCGCATTTCTAGGGGTTCAACTTCATCATGCACCTCCTTAGTATCTCGAAGGCCTCTTTCAGGTGGCTGATGTGGTCTTCTTTCTTTTCTAATTCTACCAGCATATCATCGATATAGACTTCCATAGTCTTACCAAGTTGCTCTTTGAACATCTTGATGACTAGCCTTTAGTACGTGACTCCTGCATTTTTGAGCCCGATGGGCATTACCTTGTAGCAATATGTCCCTTGGTGGGTGATGAAAGTTGTTTTTTCCTGATCCTCCTTAGCCATCATGATTTGGTTGTAGCTGGAGTATGCGTCTAGGAAGCTTAGAAGCTCACGCCCTAGCGGTCGCTTCTATCAGCTGATCGATTTGAGGTAGTGCAAAATAATCTTTCGGACATGCCTTGTTCAAGTGGGTGAATTCCATACACATCCTGCACTTCCCATTTTCCTTTTTGACCATGACGACATTGGCGACCTACTGAGCGTACTTTGATTCCCTGATGGAGCCTTTAGCCAGAAGCTTGTCTACTTCCTCGTTGACCGCTTCGTTGATAGCGTCGTTAAATTTTATTCTCATTTGCCACACGGGCGGGTGTAATGGGTGGACGTTCAGCTTGTGAGAGGCAATTTCTCGAGGGATCCCTGGCATATCTGAATGGGAAAAAGAAAACAGGTCTTTATGGTTAGATAAAAATTCACAATACTTACTTAGATTTGAGAGGTCGTGCCCGATGTAGTCTTTCTTTGTAGGGTCGTCGTTGTCCACTTGGAATGGGTCAAGGTCTTCGACCGTGGCCTTGCAGGCTTCTTTGATACAAAGGTCTTTAATGGCGTTCTCTGTCAGATAGACTGTAGTCCCCAACATAGCTGATTGTTATGCCTCTGCACTCGCTCTTTTAAGCTATTTGGCGTGGGACCAGTCTTAAGCTATTTTATAGCATTTCTGAGCGGTGCGAGGCTCGCCTCAAAGGCTGAATACTCCCTATGGGATATGAATTTTTATCAATTGATAGAAGCTCAACGGGATCGCTCTCACGACATGTATCCACGGGCGTCCAATGATAGCGTTGTATGCCATTTCCTTGTTCATCATGTGGAAAGTTATTTCCTGCATGACCCCTCCTGCTAGGACGGGTAGTGATATCTTCTCGGAGGTTCGTTCCACTGCATTATTAAGACCAGTTAGTGTTATACAGTGCGGTATTATCTTATCCTTGAGTCTCATTAGTATGAGGACCCTCGGGTGGATAAATACAGGCGCCGCTACCATCAAACATCCATATCAGCGATACGTAAAGTGATAACTAAAGCATCATAATGAGGGAAAGAAAAACCGTCGGCATCGTACTTATCGAAGGTGATACTATCTTCAAAGTCGTCATACAATTCGTGGGTGATGGTTCGCTTCAGCTGGTGCGTAGTGGGGAATTTAACGTGATTGATCGCTGAGTCACCGCCATCTCCGATGATCATATTGATTGTGCGTGTTGGTGAATGCAGCTTTGGTGACCCATGGGGTTGTTCCCATCCACGTGAAAAGTTTATTTTTCCTTTGTCATTGAGTAGCTATCTCAGGAACCCTTGATTCAACATCCTGATCACCTTTTGATGTAGGCCTATGTAGTCTTTGGTTTTGTGCCCTCGTTCTTGGTGGAACTTGCACATGGCATTTGGTTTTCTTGTGTCAGGTTTTGACTTCATCTTTGTCGGTCATTGCACCTTGATTCCCAGATTTTCAAGTGCATACACTATCTCTGAAGCGGACACACAAAAGTTATGGGCAGATAATAAAGGTGGCATACCTCTGTCATTTCGTAGTGGAGTGACTTATCATTGTAGTGCGTCCGCGTGCCTTGGTAGTGGTGGGTGTGAGGATCTAATGTAGGGTTGGTGTCTCTCCCAATTGGGACGTGGGACTTGTTCCTGTCATCCTTCGTAGCGTCGGTCCCTCCTAATTTTGGGTGTATTGTTGTTAAATGTTGGGTCGGCCCGTTATGCTCGTCCTCATCTGCACGTACCTCAGCACGGTAGGCGTTGTGGATTTCTTCCCACGTGGTGGGAAGATACTTCGTGAGGCGACTTAGTAGTTATTTGGTTGCCCTTGAGTCGTCCCTGCTTAACCCAATCTAAAAAGAGGCGACCAACATGCCTTCCGACACGTTTGGTAGGCTCATCCTTACTCTGTTAAATCTGGCTAGGAACTCCTTGAGTCTTTCTCCTGTGGTTTAGCGAACCGCAAAGATGTCATTGGCTCTTGATTCTGCTTTCTTTGCTCCTGCATGGGCAATGACAAACTTGTCCAAATTTCCTCGAATGTAGAAATGATCTTGGCCGGTAACTGGGAGTACAAGGTTAGTGCTCCTCCTGTCAGTGTTTCACCGAATTTCTTCAGCAGCACGGACTGTACCTGTTCTTTTGACATGTTGTTACCTTTTATGATCGTTAACGTAGTGGATCAGATGATCCTCCGGATCTGTAGTTCCGTCGTACACTCTTAAATAAGGAGGAATTTTGAAGGTTTTTGGGATGGAGTGCGGCACAGCCTTTTCCGTGTAAGGTTGTCACGTCATGATTTGGCAGCAGCTTGGGAGCACCAGGGATCTTTCCTACCCTCTCCTGGTGTTCCTTCATCTAGTCACGAAGTGATTTATTTTCGTTTTTCATTTCCTCCATCTTCTTGAGGATGGCTGTGAGCATGCCACCATTGCTCCAAGTATCGATGAGCATATTATTTGCTCGTACGATCTCGGGTTCACCTTTTGTTCCAGCAAGGTCTACTGTTGGCATGTATCTAACGTTGTTTTGGGGTGACTGTTCAACCAAGCAACTTAGAGCACTCGTTAACCATTCTTTTAGTAGTTTCCTAAACTTGGCGTGCTTCTTTAGTTGCAGATGTAGAAGTCTCCTTTTCGCGTGAGATCGCCAGACATTCAGGTGGGGGAGGTTGTATCTCCCCATTCACTATGGTGCTAGGGTTTCATTCAAGACATCCTCTACACCTGCTTTGTTGAGAGCACCCATGAGGTCGGCTCTGACATCTGCTATCGCTTTCATTCTTGCGTTGTTGTCAGCCATATTTTGTTTGTGTGTTGTAGAGAAGGGTATTCAATGGTTCTCTAGGTGCAAACTATGATTTTAAGTCTCGAAATCCCAATAGACGGAGCCAAATTGTTTAGCTCAAAAGTTGTTGATATGCTTTGTAAGCTTTAGAAAACAATCAAAAGATAAGTAAAGGTAAATCATAATCAAATATAATTCGACCTAGAGATTAGATAGATTATATTGTCGTTCTAGATCTCAAAGATAAAGAAAATAATCTTAGCTTAAGAGAGAAGCAATAGTTGGAGATAAAGAAAGAGATAGAGATAGAGAGAGAGATAAGTTGTATTAATCGAGAATAATAATAATAATAGTAATCCTATTACTATGGGAAGGTCTCCTTTATATAATAGGAGACCTTTCTCGAAATAATCAAAAAGTGCAAAAGTTTGTAGCTTCCATTCAATAAAGAAGTTAAGCACTAAATGACGTCGCATTTGCCATCACGTCCAAGCCGCGCCCTTACTTGAGTCGGCATTTGCTTATTGGGCGTATCTTTAATTACGGAGACGTTGAGGGCCAAACTTGACCCATAAAAACATGAAACTGTAACAAGTTAATTTGTTCTTCTCTTTTAAAAGAAAGAAAGATACAAGGAAGGAAAGCTCTATAAATACCGCCGGCCGGGATCACCAATTAATGCATGGTACTATAAATATTGTATTTTGCATATCAAAGTTATCAGTTGTGTGCCTAAAAATTGATTAAATATTCCAGATTCCGATTTAATTTGGCTGAATTACTTGCATAATTGGTCCATTTATCTACATTAAACTAACGCAGGGATCACACGTTTTTTGAGTTGAGAATAAAAACTGAAGTAGGATGTTTTATATGGTGTAGAGAAGGTTACTACAGCTGCTTAAGTAGGGAGTATTATTGGCAGGAAGAGAAGACAAGAGAATCTCTTGAATCCCAAAATGCATGAAAAGATTTCCGAAAACCATGAATTGCTTCAAAGAAATAAGGAGGGGTTGGGGTCCCTCATTTCATATTCTCTCTCTATGTTATGTATGTATCACTAGGTGTCGGCCAACGGTAAACACACGACAGAAAAAAGAAGAATAGGAAATATATACCAATTCATTTATCTAAATATTTGAACTTTAAAGTATCTTTTTCAATAAAGACGTCAGAATCGGAGTCTAGTACGTATAAGTTTTGCTTATGCTCACCGAGCAGAGTTGCTGGATTAATAAGAGAGAGTAGATTAGAGGGATGACACATATATGCACTACACTGAAATTGATAAACATATATAGTACTCCGTATAAAGGATCCAGTTAATGTGGGCAAATTCAAGCCCAAAGTGTATGGGGTCAAATTTGCCCCTCAAAAGTCCCCATGGTTAACGGGTACGTCCCATATGAGTAAATGTCGACCAAAGTTAGGGCACTGCCTGGACGTCAAGGTAAAAGCGATATCATTTAGAGCTTAACTTTTTTACTGAGTGGAAGCCACCAACTTTTATACATTTTTTATTATTTCGAGAAGGTCTCCTAACATATAAAGGAGACATTCACATTGTGACTTGCATCATTATTATTCTCGAATAATACAACTTCTCTCTCTATCTCTTTCTTTGTCTCCAACTATTGCTTCTCTCTTAAGCTAAGTTTATTTTCTTTATCTTTGAGATCAAGAACGGCAATAACCTCTATCTAATCTCTAGAACAAATTGTATTTGATTACGATTTACCCTTGTTTATCTTTTCATTATTTTCTAAATCTTACGTAGCCTATCAATAACTTTTGAGCTAAACAATTTGGCGTCGTCTCTGGGAGTTTCGAGAATCAAAATTATAGTTTGCACCTAGAAAGCAATCGACAACTATTCTCTACACCACACGAACAAAAAAATGGCTGAAAACAATGCAAGAATGAAAGCGATAGTAGATGTTACAACCAACCTCATCGGTCCTTTCAACGAAGCTGATGAAGAGGGTGTTTCGATTACAACCCCTAGCACCACAACAAATGGGGAAATCTCACATCCCTCACCTGAAGATCTAACAATCTTGCGGGATATGGGTGTTTCTACATCTATGACCAAAGAAGTTCCCTCGGAGGTCAAAAATCTACTGGAAGAGTGGCTAACAGGCACCCTAAGTGGCCTGATCGAAAAGTCACCACAAGGTAACATCGGGTGTGCACCAACGGTAGATCTTACCGCCTCCATGGTCGAACTGAAATTACACGAGCAAAAGATATGTTGGGTGAGGTCCACGCCAATGATGGCACACTCACTGCCATTCTTAAGAAGATGGAGCAAATGGAAAGCAAAAACCGATCGCTTCGTGACCTGATGACGGAACACCTGGAGAGGGTAGATACAATCCCAGGTGCACCCAAGTTACTGCCAAAGCGCGACATGGGAAGATTTGTTGAACAACCCTACACTGAGCATACTTCCCCACACTCCACTCCGAAGACCTTTAATATGTTGCCCTACCTAAGAGTATATGACGGAACCACAGATCCCGACGATCATCCGATCCACTATGTCATGGATGTAAAGGGCAACTGCCTGTCAAAGAAACAGGTACCATCATTGCTGCTGAAAAAGTTGAGTGAAACACTGACAGGAGGAGCCCTAACATTGTACTCCCAACTACCGACTAAAATCATTTCTACGTTCGAAGAAATGGTGGACAAGTTCATCACCGGTTAGAATGCTAAATCAGGGGTACCTGAGGGAGCTACTCAACGACAAAGGGATAGCCAACTTTGCACGTGGAAGTGAGTAACCCCATGGGCCGCCAAAGCCACCCTCTCCAGCACGTACGATTAATATGATCATCGAAGGCGGTGACGAATCAGCAATCCACCACGTCAAACTCACCACCACTCACAAACTGAAGTGAATTATCGCCCGCGAACGATATGACGACTTCGAATATAGTATCACGTCCGATAAGTCTGATGCAGCCAGTTTTTCTTTCCCCCACTATGATGCATTAGTTATTACATTACGTATTACAGATATAGATATTAAAAGAATCGTGATTGATGATGGAAGTGGTGCCTGTATTATCCACCCCGAGGGTCCTCATACAAATTGGACTCTAGGACAAGATAATACTGCGCTGCATAACACTAACTGTTTCAATAATGCAGTGGAATAGACCTCCGGAGAAATATCCCTACCCGTTTTAGCGGGAGGAGTCACGCTGGAAACCACTTTCCATGTAATGAACCAGGAAACGACATACAACGCCATCATAGGACGCCATGGGATACATGTCATGTGATTAGTTCCATTAAGCTTTTTCCAAATGATCAAATTCCCTACCCCATGGGGAATATTCAGTATCCGATGCAAGCCGCGCAGCGCAAGGGAATGCTCCAAAATAACTCAACATTGTGCCCAAACCAAACGACTCAAGGGGGCGAGTGCAGAGGCATTGCAATCAGCTATGTCGGGGACTAAGGTCGACCCGACAAAGGACGCCATTAAAGATCTTGATACCATAGATGCATGTAAAGCTACAGTGGAAGATCTCGACCCAGTCCAATTGGATCATGCCGACCCATCAAAGAAATCATGCATCGGTCACGGCCTCACCTATCCAAGTAAGTATCATGAGTTTTTAACTAACCATGCAGACTTGTTTGCTTTTTCCCATTATGACATGCTAGGGATCGCGCGATACATCGCTGCTAACAAGCTAAATGTTTACCCATTACACCCGCACGTGTGGCAAATGAGGAGGAAATTCAACACTGCTATGAACGAAGCAGTCAATGAGAAGTAGATAAACTACTAGCCAACGGCTCCATCTGAGAATCAAAGTGTCCCCAATGGGTCGCCAATGTTGACATGGTGAAAAAAAATGGGAAGTGGAGAATGTGCATAGACTTCACTAACCTAAACAAGTCATGCCCAAAGGATTCATTCCCACAGCCCCACATAGATCAACTTATCGACGCCACCGCAGGACAGGAGCTGCCAAGCTTCCTAGACGATTATTCCGGTTACAACCAGATCATAATGGCCAAAGAAAGCCAGGAAAAAATAACTTTCATCACCCACCAAGGGATATATTGCTACAAGGTAATGCCCTTCGAACTCAAAAATGCAAGAGCTGCGTACCAAAGAATGGTCACCAAAATTTTCAAAGAACAACTCGGTAAGATCATGGAAGTTTACATCGACGATGTGCTCGTAAAATCAGAAAAGAAAGAAGACCACATGAACCACCTGAGGAAACCTTCGAGTTATTGAGGAGATACGGACTGAAGGTAAACCCCGAGAAGTGCGCCTTCGGCGTGGCCTCAGGGAAATTCTTAGGTTTCTTCGTATCACAACGAGGCATCGAGGTCAAACCAGACAAGATCAAGGCAATAGACGCCATACCTGACGTGTTGAACAGCAAAAAACAAGTATAAAAGCTAATGGGGAGGGTAGCCGCTCTATCCAGATTATCCTCCCGATCTTCCGACAGATGCCATAAAATTTTCAATGTGCTGAAAAAAGACCAAGGGTTATGGTTGAATTAGGAGTGCATCGAAGCCTTGAGAAGGCTGAAAGCGTACCTATCCTTGCCGCCCCTGGTAGTGAAAGCAAGCCCACGCAAACCCCTATAGGTGTATCTGTTCGTGTCCGAGGTTTCCATCAGTGTCTTTCTGGTCTGCGAAAACAAAGGTACACAATCTCATATTTATTACATTAGCAAACCATTAGTGGACGCCAAAAAATGGTATCCACACCTTGAGAGGCTAGCTATGGCATAAGTCGTAGCTTCACGAATGCTCCGACCTTATTTTCAATGCCACCCCATTAAAGTAGTGACGACCTTCCCGTTGAGAAGCATCATATACAAGCCTGAATTATCAGGCCGGCTCACCAGATGAGCCATTAAGCTCAGTGAGCACGACATCTCGTACCATCCAATAACCGCCATCAAGTCATAAGTACTTGCCAATTTTATAGCGGATTTTAGCATAGAAATCTTGCCAGGGGCGGAACGAGAGGCACAATGTGTCTCCGCAAACACCAACCTATGGACTTTATATATTGACGGTGCCGCCAATGTATCGAAATTGGGTCTGGGACTCATCCTCGAGGTTCCCACGGGCGAAATAATTTGCCAGTCCATACAATGCCCAGAAATGACTAACAATGAGGACGAGTATGAGACCGTAATTGCAGGTATGAAGCTAGCCATCAAGTACGGGGCTTGAAAAATCATCCTCCATTGGGACTCCTAATTTGTGGTATATCAGGTTGCTAGGACTTACCAAATAAAAGAACAAAGGCTGCAGAAATACCAGACCAAAATCAATAGGCTGATGGCCGAGTTTGGCGAGTGCCGCCTCGAGCAAATCCCGATGGAACAGGTTATCGAAGTATACGTCCTAACAAAACTTGCCACAACGACTAAAAAATTTCACAAGGAAAGCTTGGTCACCCTCCTTCATTCAGCCATCGACCATACTGAGGTATGCTCTCTAAATCTGACTTGGGACTGGCGCAACCAATTTGTATCCTACCTACAGGATAGGATGTTGCCACTCCAATTTGTATCCTACTTACAGGATAGGATGCTGCCACTCGACGAAAAAAAGGCTAAGAAACTCCGTGTATAAGCTTCCCCGTATTTCCTGATAAACAATGTCCACAATAAAAGGACATTCGGCGGACCCCTAGCCAAGTGTCTAGGGATGCACCAAACGAGGCCGGTTCTCAAAGAAGTGCATGAGGGTCACTGCAGTTCTCATATAAGAAATAGCACCCTCGTGCGATGCCTCATAAGGGCTGGCTATTACTGGCCTACCATGAAGAAGGAAGCAGCGGAATACGTTCGCTGGTGCAAGCACTCCCAAAAATACGCCCCATGATACACTAACCAGGCGAACCTCTCCACTCGGTCACATCCCCATGGCCGTTCATCAAATGGGGAATGGATATAGTCAGGCCCCTCCCCGCGGGACGAGGAAAGGTATAATTCTTAATAGTTTTAACTAATTATTTCTCCAAGTGGGTAGAAGCAGGTGCGTACACAAAAATATGCGAACAGGAGGTCATAACCTTCATATGGAAAAATATCATATGCCGCTTTGGCATCCCAAAGGAAATTAGCTGCGACAACGGACGGTAATTTATCGGCCAAAAAGTAATAGGATTCTTCAACAAATGACATATCAAGTGAATATTCTCAACGCCATACCATCCCGCCGCCAATGGCCAAGCAGAATTCTCAACAATACAATACTAAATATATTGAAAAAGAAACTTGAGGAAGCCAAAGGGCTATGGCCCAAGCTACTGCCATATGTATTATGGGCTCATCGGACCACACCCAAATCCAGCACAAGGGAGACTTTGTACTCACTGGTCTAGGGAATCGACGCGGTCATACCAGTCGAGGTCGGTGAACCAAGCTTGAGGTACTCGCACACCAGCAGAACAGAAAATGACATGAATAGGCTCCAAGACCTCGACAAAGCTGAGGAAAGGAGAGAAATGTCCCACATCAGAATGGTGGACCAAAAAGATACTACAACAAGATGGCAAAGATAAGACCACTTAAAGTATGTCCTTAAAGCCGAGACATTGGCGTCCAAAGACCCAAGCGACGGAAAATTTGGCACTAATTGGGATGGACCACACAAAATCATAGCAGCAGCGAATAAAGGAGCATTCCAGTTAGAAACAATGGAAAGGAAAACACTACAAAATAATTGGAATATCGCCCACCTCAAGTATTTCCATTTCTGAAAGACGTCTGCCGAGTCGTACTCTTTTTTCCTTACCCGAGTTTTGACCCAATTGGGTTTTCTTGGGGAACAAGTTTATCAGATCAACCTCTCCATACGCACTCCAGGTGGACATGATAAAGGGACTAGACTAGCATGATCTCCAATGTATAAACGGCTACGGCCATCTCCAATGAATGAACGGCTAAGACCATCTCCAATGTATGAACAACTAAGGCCATCTCTAATGTATGAACGACTACTGGCATCTCCAATGAATGAATGTCTACTGCCATCTCCAATGTATAAATGGCTACGGCCATCTCAAATGGATGAACGGTTAAGGCCATCTCCAATGTATGAACGACTACGTCCATCTCCAATGAATAAATGTCTACGACCATCTCTAGTATATAAACAGCTACGGCCATCTCCAATGCGCAAATGCCTAAGGCCTTCACCGCCAACAGTCGACCTAGTTCGGCTACGGCAATCAAATGATTCGACGACAGTCGAAATAACGCATATGGCCAAGGACTTCAACAAGTTATGACCAAAGGTCATCAACTTCGCTCTGGCCAAGGCCATCGACTTCATCATGGCTAAGGCCATCGCCGCCAACAGTCGACATAGTCCGACTACATCAAGCAGATCATTCGACGACAGTCGATATAAACCCTATGGCCAAGTCCATCAACAAGTAATGACCAAAGGTCATCAATTTAACTCTGCCAAGTCCATCGACTTCATCGTGTCAAAGGCCATCGCCGCCAACAGTCGACCTAGTCCGACTACATCAAGCAAATAATTCGACGATAGTCGAAATCAACCATATGGCTATGGCCATTAAAACGTTATGACCAAAGGTCATCAACATAACTCTGGCCAAGGCCATCGCTGCCAACAGTCGACCTGGTTCGACTATAGCAAGAAAACAATCTGACGGCAGTCGAAATCAACAAGTTATGACCAAAGGTCATCAACTTAAACTCTGGCCAAGGCCATCACCATCAGACATCGACTCAGATCAACCATGGCAAAAAAGCGAACGACTCAACGATAGTGGAAGTCACACCCACGGCTAAGGCCTAGTTCGATTGCGGCATAAAGCACATGAACGTAAAAGCAAAAACGCAATAAATCCCAATAAGTAAACGAGCGTCCGCTCTACGAAAACGAGACACAAAAAAAGAATACAAGAAAGCAAAGGAAAAGGTAGCAAAATATTATACTTTATTATCTCCAAAAATATACATGTACATTCGACCCTAAAAAGAGCCCCGGATACATACTAGAAATATACATATATACGTAATCACTAATACCTTTGCCCCTTCGTCCACTATACCCTGTTTGCCCGCCATGCGGTCCGTCATCGCCGCCTAGGAGGGTAAGCCCTAGAAATCCAAGAGTTGGATTCTAGACGATTGACGTCTTTAGAGTTACCGCCCGTCTTATCAAGGGAATCAGATCTATAACCACGGGCGGCATGCCTTTGCTCCTGAACCTCCGTCTCAGTGGCTCAACCAGCAGAGAAACATTCCTCGAGCATGAGTATTCTAGCCTCGCCATACACCCACATTTCGCACGTCTCACAATGCGCGTCCTCTTTAGGCTTTGATAAAACAGCCCACTGAAAGGTCTCAACTTCAGCGGCCTTGGCATGGAGCTCAGCAGTTAAAGCAACGACTCAAGAATGCAACCGAGCTGCCTCCGCATCTATCCAGGGCTTATCTCCAATTCCTCCTCTTTTGACTAAGGGACAGTCTCCAGATCGATGTTTCGAGCCAAAGCAGCCATCACTTGCTCGTCAACCTCCTCCAACTCGGCCAACCTCCTCTTTGAGCTTTTGATGTTTCAAGACCCTCACGGAACACCTGAAATTGAGGGTCCTGCTTGAGTACATCTTCCAATGACTGATGCTTGGCACGTCACTCTTTGTACTTCTTCGCCATTTTATTGAATATGGCCGCCTTATTTTTTCACGCCACCTCCTCTCCACCTGCAAGATAAGGGTTTGAAAACAAAGAGAGAAAATATAAGTCACTACGTACCAAAGTTGCCATTAGGACTCATAAGAGAAAAAATGAAAGCTACCTGCAAAGCTGCACCAGCGACGCTCCTCGATAAATATGATGTTAATAAACGTCAATGCCACACAAGAGGGGGGTGATTCGTGTGATACCTAATTTTCACGTTAGAAGTACCTGGTTCTTCTAAGTGTTTTAACTACAGCAGTTTGCAGAATAATAAGAACTGAAAGTAAAGTGCACAGAGATTTTTACGTGAAAAACACCTAGATCAAAAGGTGAAAAAACAACACCTACTACTTAGTAGGATTTTTCAAAACTCCACTAAAAATCAATGAGCCAAACAGCATTTACAAAGGCTCTTTGTAACCTAAGAATTAAACTCTAATCCTAGTGTGGCACACAGCCTCAGTTGCTGCGACACTATCAAGTTAACTCTAACTTCATTAAACAAGGTACCTAATACAATTGCAATATGAAAAACCTACTACAATTGAACTAGAATTAAACATACATATGGAACTAGTTCTTCTCTCTTAGTTCATGTAGCTTTAGGCATGCACACTTGTATCTTGAATATGGTTCTTGCAAAATAGTCCCACTCTTTTTGCTCTCAAATATGCTTAACTTTTGCGTTTTTACATTACCTGTAAAAGAGAACAACTTGATTATTTAATAGAATAACAGTTAGAGTTAGATCGAGACTCTAATATTATCCTTAGTCCGTTTGAGTCCTTAACCAATACACACTCCATCCTTATCCTCGCTTAGGATTATGTTCTCTTGTCATAAGGAGACTGTCCTCCTTAGAACTCAATACAACCTTTTTGATTCCGTTCAGAAGATATTTGTTGTACACTCTTCAATACATATCTTCCTCACGTGTCTTCCATGTGCAATGGTTATGACTAACTGTGTCTTCCAGGATGGACCAGGTCCTTCCCTGAGTTCATTTGTCAATCTTCAAAACTTCAACTGAACTTGGGCCAACAAATTCCCCTTTTTTGATGATGACAAACTCTGTGCTTTTAGAGATCAGAAAACTTGTGAATCTCAGCTGAAATATCAACACTCAGAAAATTCAAATTTGTCCTAAAGGACCAAATTTAAGTTAGGTCATATACATCACTAGTTCAGATAATGAATTTAATCATAAGCACAATATCTTCCCCCTTTTGGCATCATCGAAAAGTTGCACAACTAATGTGAATCCTTGAAAGTTAATTAACACGCATGGCTAGTGGGTCAACTGCAAGTGAACACATGCTTTGTTAATCAAAAAACAGCTCAAAATAACTATTAAGAACATAATTAACAAGAACAAGAAAGCTGCATTCATTGATTAAGAGGTGTTTCTACAAGCAGTCCAGAAAAAGAAAAACAAAATTTCCAACCATGAGCAATAGTAAACAAAAGCATAACTAACAAGCGGACTTCCTAAACTTGGTAACTAAAGGGATACTAGACTGGACACTAAGGATAGGACACCTAAGGCTTAAAAGAGTTGGAGGGTTGGGCTTGTAGCAAGAAAAACTATAGCTACTGGTTCTCTAAGGAAAGCTTTGAATGAAAAACTACAGTCCAGCCAAAAGAAAGAAGTCTCAGCAAAGGAGACCAACTCTAGCTCTGAATCTGATGACTACATCTCTGCTAATAAAGGAGGTGAACCTGGTTTTATGAAAATGCCAAAACTCAAGAAACCCAAGGAGAGGTAAAGTCTTGATTTGTTTTTTCTGATGTAGTTCAGAGGGAGGAAAATAGATTTGTTCTTATAGGGCCTGCTAGAGATGTAGGTCGGATTGATTCTAGGAAAATGAGTATCAAAAAGAAGAAGGAGTTTTCAGCCATATGTGGGAGTGGGCAAGAGGAAGTCTCGAAGTCAGGGGGAAGTGGATCGGGTAAGGCTGCTGAGGGTTTGGTTAATCTGAGCAAACAACAAGATGAACTTGGTTCATCTGGGGAAGAGAGCTTGGCTGATTTGTTTACTAAAGTGGGGTCTAGCTATGTCCCAAAGAAACGCAAGGCTTCCTCACAAAGGACTCATGCTGCGTCCAAACCAACCAAGAAAAGAAAACCTTCACCACCTAAGTCTGCCCCTAGGATTAGAGCCAGTAGAAGTAGGGTTAGGGGGAGTGAAGCAGAGTTGAAGAAAGCTTTAGAATAAAGTAAGAAAAAGAGGAAAGAGAAAGGGAAAGCAAAGATAGGTAAAAGTTATGAGGAAGTGGTTGAAGAGGAAGAAGAAGAGATGGAGCAGGTCAATCTAGAAAAGAGTTCTATTATGGATGTTCCCACTACCAAATAAAAGGGAACCAGGACTTCTACCAAGAAGCCCTCCAAGCCAGCATCTGCTAAACCTGTTCTTGCCAAGAGAACTAGGTCAGCTGCAAAAAGAAAATAAGTGAAGATAACTGAAGAAGAGGATGATAAGTGGAGTGAGGATGAAAAAGATGAGTCCGAAAAGGAACAAGACAGATATGCAATGTTTTGCAAGAGGAAAATCTTGAAAAGGAGACTACTCAAATACCTAAAGGAGCCAGGTATGATGAGGCTTGTTACTGCACTAGAAGCACAGGGGTGGAAGGACATGGTCCTTCACATGGATAGTAAATTGGCCAGGAAAGAACTTGTAGATTTCATGGCAAATGAGAGAGTGAAGAATGGGCTGGTGACTAGCACAGTGAAAGGTGTCAAAGTGAAGTTAAATACTACAAAGCTGGGCAAGATTCTAGACATCCCTAGTGAGATATATGATGACTACATAAGGCAGAGGTAGCCATGTCCGGATAGGTTGCATACTGATCCTCATATCACTAGAAATTTCTGCGACACCACAACAGATGAAGAGGTACTTGAGGCCAGGGCAGTTCAGAAAAGTGAAATGAGGCCAGAACACAAAGTGCTTTTTGAGTTTGTCAACAAATGCCTTTTGCCCAGACAGGAAAGAATGCATACAACAAATTATATAGATCTGGTTCTTATGCAATGCCTGAATGAACGGAAGCAGATCAACTAGCCTGCCTTCATTGTGAAGCTGCTTGAAAGGGTGCTGCAAATGGCTTCCACCAATGAGCACTTTGGCAGCAAGACCCCTTCAAGCTTGTGATTATCGGCTTAGTACAGGCCTAGTTGAACCTGGTTCTTCTGTAAAGACTCTTGTAAACAGCAAGGTCAGAGCCTTGGCTCAGGAGGTTGGGACAAAGGATGCTGAGATAGCAAGGCTTCAGGCCAGAATTGCTGAATTGGAGGGAGAAAGGAATGGGTTGAGAGCTGAACTTGCTAAGGAGAAGGAGAAAAATGAACAGATGCTCAATCTGCTACAAGCCCAACCCTCATGCTCTTCTAAGACTTAGGTGTCATGTCCTAGTGTGAACTAGTCTAGACCCCCCTCAGTGACCCAGTATGGGATATTATCTATTTGTTTCTTTTGATTTTGCTCATGGTTTGGTAAGTCTGTTTTTCTTCTTGTGGACTTCAATGTAGAAACACCATGAAGCAATGA
Source organism: Nicotiana benthamiana (assembly GCA_034376525.1). Taxonomy (NCBI): domain Eukaryota; kingdom Viridiplantae; phylum Streptophyta; class Magnoliopsida; order Solanales; family Solanaceae; genus Nicotiana; species Nicotiana benthamiana. The sequence goes on along the minus strand of CM067323.1, from coordinate 93,551,496 downwards.
ATGCAGCTTCCTTGATTTTTGCTAATTCAGTTCTTAATAGTTATTTTTGATGAGTTTATTTTTGATTAACCAAAGCATGTGTTCACTTGCAGTTGCCCTAGTGGCCATGAGTACTAATTAAACTTCTGGGATTCACATTATTCATGCAACTTTTCGATGATGCCAAAAGGGGGAAGATATTGTGCTTAAATTTATTATCTGAACTAGTGATGTTTATGACCTAATTTAAATCTGGCCCTCAGTGATAAGTTGAAAATTTTCTAAGTATTGATATTTCAGCTGAGTTTCACCGGTTCTCTTATCACTAAAATCATAGAGTTTGTCATCATCAAAAAGGGGGAATTTTTTTGCCCAAGTTCAATTGAAGTTTTGAAGATTGATAAATGAACTCAGGGAAGGACCTGGTCCATCTTGAGAGACACACAGTTAGTCATAACCATTGCACATGAAAGGCACGTGAGGAAGATATGTATTGAAGATCACATAGAAAATATCTTCTGAACTAAATCAAAAGACTGCATTGAGTTCTAAGGAGGACAGTCTCCTTATGATAAGAGAACACAATCATAAGCTAGGATAAGGAATGGAGTTTGTATTGGATAAGGACTCAAATCGACTAAGGATAAGCATTGGAGTCTCGATCAATCTCTGACTCCTAATCTATTAAATAACCAAGTTGTTCTCTTTTACAAGTGATTTACATACGTAGAAGTTAAGCATATTTGAGAGCAAAAAGAGCATGTCTGATTTTCAAGCAATATATGTGAGATACAAGTGTGCACGTCAGCTACATGAACTAAGATAGAAGAATCAGTTTCATCATTCTGTTTATTCTTAGTCTAGTTCAATTGTAGTAGGTTTTCATATTGTACCTTTCAGCTTTCTTAGAAGCAATTGTATTAGGTGATATGAGTATTCAAGTTAGAGTTAACTTGAAAGTGTCGCAACAGTTGAGGCTGTGTGCAACAGTGGGATAAGAGTTAATCCTTAGGTTTACAATGATTTTTGTAAATGCTGTTTTTTGCTCAGTGATTTTAGTGGAGTTTGGGAAAATCCTACTGAGTAGCAGGTTGCGATTTTTTCACCTATTGAACCAGGTGTTTTCCACGAAAAAGTCTCTGTGCACGTTACATTCAGTATATATTATTCCGCAAACTGCTGTATTTAGAACACGTAGAAGAACCTGGTTTTTCCAAACTGAAAATTAGGTACCACACAAATCAACCCCCCCCCCCCTTTCTGTGGAATTGACGTTTATAACATCACATTACATAATTATTTCTTTATTTGATTATAAGTAACCCAAGTTCTTCTAAAATTAAGCTTTGGCCGACATTTCTATTTTTTAGTTAAAAAGTTGGTTCTGTTATCGGTAATATGTTAATCTTTTACTATCTAAATCAATTATTTTGTCAAAATAATCATATTGAATGTCAACGATAGCAACCAACAAAATTTACAACACCAAAAAAATCAGCAACATCAAGAGAATCAATAAGGCGAACTCTCATCGACAATCTCGAGAAGGGACTCCTGATGAATCTTAATCAAATATGAGTGAGCAGTTTGAGAATGATCAAGCTATTAATGAAGCATTGAAAAAATTAATTGCTCAACAGGTCAGTAATTCTCTTCAGGCTTTTGCTAACCAGTTGCTAGGTGTCATACCAACTCCAAGCAACAACACCGTGGAAAATCCTCGCTCAGGACTCATTAAATCAGGCAGTGGATGAACTCCTAGAGAATCTCGTGATGGAGGGTCATGTAACCCAGTTAATTCTGATTTACAAAGTTTAGTACTAACTTTGTAGAAGCAGCTCAAGAAGCAGAGCGATTGCATAGAATAGATACGTAGAGTGTCGTATGTAATCAAGGGAATAGAAATGGATAAATACTCTCAAAAACCTTGGAAGCCAAGTGCCGCTCATTTACCATTTCCCAATAAATTCAAGATGCTTGATATTTTGAAATACAATGGAACAACTGATCCACGGGATCACGTAGCCACATTTACAACTAGTGTAAAAGGCAACGATTTGACCAAAACAGAAATTGAATCATTATTGGTCAAAATATTCGGAGAAACACTCACGAATGGATAATTAACATGGTACTCACTTTTACCTGTAAATTCTATTGATTCTTTTGTTGAGCTTGCAGATTTATTTATCAAAGCACACTTGGGAGCTCAAAAAATTGAAAAAAGAATGGAGGAAATTTTCAAAATAAAACATGGAGATAGTGAGTTGCTAAGAGAATTCGTAGATAGATTCCAGCTTGAAAGGATGATGTGGCCACATGTACCTGATAACTGGGCAGCTATGGCCTTTGCCAGTAATCTAAATGAAAAATGCTCGTAAGCCACGAGGAGATACAAAGTAAGTTTACAAGAATTTCTAGCAACAACTTGGAATGATGTTTATAATAGATACAGCACAAACTGCATATAGAAGAAGATATTATCATTCAGTCTCGGAAAGATGAAAGAATGAGTTCCAGACGAGCTGAAATTGAAAAAAAGGTCTGGTAAAAATAGGTATGAGCCTTATATGGGACCAGAAGGAAGGGATTCACGTTCAAAATAGAAAAACTCAAGGTATTATCCTAGATCAAGAGATAGAGAATCAGGCTCATCATTAACGTTCAAAAAAGAACGAAACATGCGAGATACGTGAGATAATTACAATAGCTCGAAAGCAAATATTAATGGATACAGTTTTAATGTAGCGCATCCGAGTTAGTGGTTGTTTTAAGAAGCATGGGAGACAAGGTACGGTGGCTGAATGAAATGATATCAAACCCAAACAGGCAAAATCCTGATATTTTGTGCGAGTTTCTTAACGATCACGATCACAAAACGGCGGATTGCAGATTATTACAAGGTAAAGTAGAACATTTATTAAAACAAGGGTACTGTACTTAATTGCTTAGTGAAAAGGGCAAGCAAGCACGTATGAAGAATAGGCAGGAACCGCAAAAGACTCATTAACCAAAAAGGACGGTCAATGTCATAAGTGGAGGGGAAGAGATCAATGGTGTAACGTATATGGCAGCAAAGAAGGTGTCAAAAATTACAGTTACCTACGGGAAGCGAGTTCGACAGGTTTTGGAAGAAGATAGTATTACATTTGATGATGCAGATAGCATACTAATTTCGCATAATGACGCACTGGTAATATCTCTGCATGACACTAATGTAAAATGATTTTTGATTGACTCAGGTAGTTCTGTGAATATCATTCTATTAAGAGTGTTAAACGAGATGCAAGCCGATGATAAGTTGATACCCAAGGCACATATCTTATCATGTTTTGACAACTCGGGTGTCATAATAAAAGGGGAGACAATACTCACCACATTCGCAGAAGGAGTAGTCAAAAACACCAAAGTTCAAGTAGTAGAAATGGACATGGCTTATAATATGATTCTCGGCAGACCATGGATTCATGAAATGGATGTTATTCTATCTAATTTACATAGAGATATCAAGTTTCCTTCACAATGGGGAATACGGAAAATACGTGTGACCAACAAGCTTCTCGAAGCATTAACATAGTGGCAAAATCAAGTGCAAAACGTGACAAAAAATAGCAATCACATAATTCAGTTGAGGATGCAGCAATACGAGCCTCAACTAAAGACGGGCAAACAGATGTAGACTCATTGCCTAATACTATTCAAGAACTAGAAGAAAATGAAAACATCAAAATAATAATCATGGAACTGGAAGATGTGGTACTATTTGTACATTAGCCAGACAGAAAAGTCTACATTAGAAGCAACCTCAGCCCAGAGATGAAACGTAAGTTGATTGAATTTTTAAAAGCTAACGCAGATTGTTTTGCTTGGACCCATTCAGATATGATAGGTATACCACCGAAGGCAATGACCCACAAATTAAATGAAGATCCATCATACCCACCTGTCAAATAAAAGAAAAAGAAGCAAGGCTCCTTCAAGAATCAGGTGATTCAAGATGAGATGCAGAAGCTTTTAAAAATTGGGTCCATCCATGAGGTAAATATCCAGATTGGTTGGCTAATACTATAGTAGTGCCTAAAAATAATGGTAAGTTGTGAGTTTGTGTAGATTATACTAATCTAAATAAAGCTTGCCGTAAAGATTCTTTTCCATTACCACACAAAGATCAACTAATTGATGCTACTGCACGGCATGAATTATTAAGTTTTGTAGATGCCTATTCAGGATATAATCAAATTAAAATGGATCCACTAGATGAAGAGAAACTTCCTTTATCACAGACAGGGGGACTTACTGTTACAAAGTTATATCGTTTGGCTTAAAGAATTTTGGGGCCACATATCAAAGGCTAGTGACCAAAATATCTCAAGAACACTTAGAAAAAACCATGAAGGTCCATATATATTATATGCTGGTCAAATCAAAACAAGCATGGGATCACTTGATTGATACATTTCAGTGTTTTCGCAAATTTAAAATAAAGTTAAATCCTGAGAAATGTGCATTTGGTGTATTATCAGGTAAGTTTTTGAGATTTCTTGTTTCTAACCGTGGCATTGAAGTAAATTTCGTGCAGATTAAAGTTATAGAGGAAATTCTGGATAAGCTCCCAAGAAAAAAAAAGTACAAAGGCTGATAGGAAGAATAACAACCTTGTGAAGGTTTATTTCCAAGTCATCGAAAAAGTACTTCAAATTCTTTTCAAAATTAATTTAAATGGTCTGAAGAATGTAAACAAGCGCTTAAAAATTTAACAGTGTACTTGTCAAATCCACCATTGCTAGCCAAACCAAAATATGGGGGAAATTTCTTGTCCACCTTGTTGTTTCAGAAGTAGAGTAAGTGTCGTATTAGTTCGAGAGGACCAAGATAACAATCTCCGATTTATTATGTGACATAGTCTTTATTAGATGCTTAATCTCGACATCCTCATTTAGAGAAACTTGCACTAGCATTAATTATGGCATCTAGAAAATTGAGACATTATTTCCAATGTCATCATATCTATGTAGTAACTGACTACCCCTTACGTAATATATTGCATAAACAAGATTTATCAGGTAGATTAACCAATTGGGCTATAGAGCTAAGCGAATATGACATTATATATCAACCTACAACTGCAATAAAGTCAAGTGTTATAGCAGTTTTTTGGCGACCTTTAGCCAAGGGAAACAGTTGGAAGCAGAAAAATAACTGCAGGTATTTAAAGGGTCTAATCCAAATACTTGGACCTTATTTACTAACGGTTCATCAAACGTAAAAGGAGAAAGCTTAGGCATTGTCTTGGTACCACCCGCGGGAGAAACCATACGACAAGCCATAAAATGTTATCCTATAACCAATAATGAAGCAGAATATGAAGCTCAGATTACAAGTTTAGAATTGTCACGGAGCTTGGAATAAAGCAGGTCATATCGATGTTTATACGTCAATACCACACAAGAGGGGGTGATTTATGTGGTACCCAATTTTTCGCGTAAACTGCTTATGAAGAATCTGGTTCTTCTATATGTTCCAACAACTACTATTGCAGAATAATAAATACAAAAAATAAAAAAACATAGAGATTTTACGTGGAAAACACCCAGCTCAAAAGATGAAAAAACTACGACCTACTACTCAGTAGGATTTTTCCCAACACTTCACTAAATCACTAAGCCAAAACAACATTTACAAAACTCTTTGTAAACCTAAGGATTACCTCTAATCCCATTGTGGCAACCAGCTTCTAACTGTTGCAACAACTTCGAGTTAACTCTAACTTGAGTATTTTAGGTACCGAATACAATTGCCTCTATGAAAGCTAAAAGGTACAATATGAAAACACTTACTTTAATTGAACTAGAAACAAAGAAAGACACATAAACTCTTCATGGAGCTGGTTCTTCAATCTGGTTCATGTAGTTTCAGGTTTGCACACTTGAATTACACATGAACTGTTAGCAAAAAGCCTTGCTAGTTTGCTCTCAATTCACATTTAACTTCTGCATTCTTATGCAACGCTTTCAATGTGAGAATATCCTGCAATTTATAGAGTTAGTAGATGAAGAAATAACTAGAGTTCTGATGCAACTCTTCCTTGGTGGAAGAGTTCTAGTTGATTTGAACTTCTAGCGCCTTCCCTATCTTGAATTGTGTTCTCTTTGATTAAGGACTCCTTCTCCTTATCAATTATACAACCTTTTCGATCAAGAGATATTAAATACACCAAGTAAGCTTATCTCCTTCACATGCAACCCATATGCTCGAATCTGTTCATTTTTGTGCTACTGAATGATGGATATGGTTCGTCATGAGTTCCTTTTTCATCCTTCAAAACTAACCTTTACTTGGGCCAACAATAATTAAAAGCGATTCACAGCTCGTAGTTAACCAAATGCAGGGGACTTATACAGGTAAAGAGGCAAGGATGCAACAATACCTAGAAAATGCACAGGATGTAGTCAGAGAATTCCAAACTTGGAAAGTCACGCAAATATCAAGGGAAGAGAATGTCGGGGCAGACACTTAAGCTAATCTTGGATCCGCTACAGAAGTAACAAATGAAGAAAATGCTTCCGTAATACATTTGTTTTATTCAGTTCTTGATCAAGATAAAAAACAAGGCAAATTACAATAATCTAATTTAGGATTGGAGAAACGAGATTGTCAATTTTTTGCAATATGGAATACTACCTGAAGGTAAGAAAAAGGCTCAGGCACTTCGCCAAAAAGCTGCTCGTTACTGTTTAAATCAAGGCAATTTATATCGGAATATGTTCGGTGGCCCTCTAACAAGATGTCTCAGGTCTTCTCAAATGGGATATGTGATGAGAGAAATACACAAGGGGCATTGTGGAAATTACGCTGGATGAAGATCTTTGGTAAAAACTATAATTAGAGCTGGCTATTACTGGTCAAAAATAGAAGAAGTGACAGAAAATGTTGTGGCTAAATGTAACAAGTGACAAAGATATGGCAACAACATGCATCGACCAACTAAATTATTATATTCAGTTGTTGCACCATGGTCTTTTATGAAGTGGGGGGTGGATATCATAGATCCACTACCACAAGCCAAAGGCAAGGTAAGATTTTTGTTAATGTTCACCGACTATTTTACTAAGTGGGTAGAAGCAGGAGTCTTCAAATACGTACTAGAAAAGGAGGTCAGAGACTTCATCTAGTGAAACATCATATGCCATTTTGGGGTTCCAAAAGAGATCGTGGGTGATAATGTCCCACAATTCATATGTGCACAAATCACAAAATTCTTTCAAAGTTGGAAAATTAAAAGGATTACCTCAACACCCTATCATCCAGTGGCCAATGGACTAGCTGAATCAATAAATAAAATTATTATCAACAACTTGAAGAAAACACTAGAATAATCAAAGGGCAAGTTGCCAGAGGTGCTACCTGGAGTCTTGTGGGGTTACCAAACAACAGCAAAATAAGTATGGGAGAAACATCATTTTCACTTGTATACGGAGCTGAAGCCTTAATTCAAGTCAAAGTAGTGGAGCCAAGTAAGAGATATACTCAAGCTACTGAAGAATCAAATGAAGAAGAGATGCGGGTAAACCTGGATTTACTTGAAGAAAGGAGGGACTCTGCCTTAATAAGGATGGCAGTGCAAAAATAAGTATTGAGTAGTATTACAATCGGAAAGCTCATATCATATACTTCAAGATAGAGAATAAGTACTCAAAAAGGTTTTCCAATCCACGAGGGTAGCCAATGCACGAAAATTAAGTCCAAACTAGGAGGGGCGTTACAAGATTCATGATATCACAGGAAAATGTCCATACGAGCTTGAAACATTGGATGGCAAGATTCTACCTTCAAGTTGGAATGTTGTTCATCTGAAGAAGTGTAATTTCTAAGGGAAGGAAATATCAACGGTCAGGTATCCCCACTTACATTTTTATTTTTGAATTGTTAAAATTTTACTAATAATTTTAGATGATAAGCAAAAGCTAGTCCACACTAAATGATGAATTTAGACCCGAAAGACATGAGGAAGGAACATAGTGCCCGGTCTAGGGTAACAATTATTCTGATGGAAATATAATAGGTTAAGCAGTCTTCATCTAAAATTATATCTCCGAGTCCTGTATGTTTTTCCTTTTCAGGAAAAGGACCGCATGGAAGGAATAATCAAGTGCTCGAGATTTCATACTTCAACGATCAAACGCTTGGGGGACTATATAATATACATAAAATATATGTATAAGGAAGGCAAAGAGGGCTGAAATAATTAAATTTCAAGTCAAGTCTAAAGTCAACTCAACAAATTATAAGTTTAAAGCAAAGTCACGAGCCAAAAAATGCAAGCCTGATCCAAAAACATGTGATGAATACACTTGTGGATACATATTTCAAACTCCTATGAATGTCTAGGTTGAAGGTAGTATTTAGCCATGGGTCATAAAGAAACACTTGGATTATTTTTTTTAGAAATATTGTAAAGAAAACAGTTACGGAAGAATTATAAAAGATATTTAAATGCATGTAAGGTGTTATTTAAGCTTGACAAACTTCGAATAAAACTTTTATCAAAATTATTTCAAAAAAATATGTGTGTTCATAATTCTCCTTTCATATGTTTATACCATTTAAGTGAGATATCTTCATCATTAAGTGCCTTATATGAAAGATCCCTCTTTTACAATTCATGCTTGATTAAAAAAATATGAAATTAACTAAGCATTTTTAAATGCAAAAAGTTAAAAGTATAAAACAAAAACCCAAATATTAAATTAAAGTGGAAGCAAGAACCTGAACTTACAAAGAAATAAGGCAAGGGAAAATCATTAAAAAGTATAACAGAAACTCAAGTCAGAGGTATTATAAGCTGAAACAAAAAACTGTATCGTATTCATTTAAAACTAAGTATGAACTTAGTCCTAACTGTTATGAAATAATGTAAAAGACAAGAACAATAACTCAAGAACAAGAGCAAATAGAGAGAAGAATAGAGAGAGTTCTTCTTATTGATACTTAGAGAATGTTAGGAGTTATTTACAATGGTAGAGGGCACCTCTATTTATAGGGAGGAGGATGATTTATCTACCAAGAATAGAACTCTAGAATCTCTCTAATTATAGACATTCACCTTAAATAGAAGTGTATTTATAACACTCCCCCTTGAATGTCTATTCAATGATGTGCCTCGTTAAAACCTTAAAACAAAACCCAATGGGAAAAATTAAAGTAAGGAAAAAGAGTACACATGTTTGAATATGCGCCTATTGGTTGCCTCGTTAAAAACCTCGCAAGGAAAACCCGGTGGGACAAAACCTTGTAAGGGAAAAAGAGTGCAACGCACCTTAACTCCCCCTGATAAGAACATCAAATTATGTCCTTAAGTCTTCACATCCCGATCTTGTGAACTAGCTTCTTGAAGGTTGACTTTGGTAGAGATTTTGTGAACAAATCAGCCATATTTTCGCTTGAACGAATCTGTTGAACATTGATATCACCATTCTTTTGAAGATCATGTGTTAAGAATAACTTTGGTGAAATATGCTTCGTTCTATCTCCTTTTATGAATCCTCCCTTCAATTGAGCTATACATGCTGCATTGTCTTCATACAAAGTTGTGGGTAGTTTATCACACTTCAAACCACATTTGCCTTGGATATGATGTATTATCGACCTTAACCACACACACTCCCGACTTGCTTCATGAATAGCAATTATCTCGGCATGATTAGATGAAGTAGCCACAATTGATTGCTTAGTCGATCGCCAAGATATGGCGGTTTCTCCACAGGTAAACACATAACCCGTTTGAGATCGAGCCTTGTGTGGGTCGGATAAATATCCAGCATCAGCATAACCAACAAGATCCGGGCTGCTATTCTTGCCATCAAATAAGGCCATATCGGTAGTTCCCTTTAGGTACCGCAATATGTGTTTGATCCCATTCCAGTGTCTCCTCGTAGGAGCCGAGCTAAATCTTGCTAAGACATTAACTGAAAAGGATATGTCAGGTCTTGTAGTATTTGCAAGATACATTAGTGCGCCAATTGCGCTAAGATATGGTACTTCAGGACCAAGTAGCTCTTCATTCCTTTCTTGTGGTCGGAATGGATCTTTGTTCACATCAAGTGATCGAACAACCATCGGTGTACTTAAAGGATGTGCTTCATCCATGTAAAACCGTTTCAGTACCTTTTCTGTATAGGTAGATTGATGAACAAAAATTTCGTTTGCCAAATATTCAATTTGCAAACCAAGACATAGTTTAGTCTTTCCGAGATCTTTCATCTCGAATTCATCCTTTAGATAATCAATTGCCTTTTGGAGTTCTATAGGGGTTCCAATAAGGTTTATGTCATCGACATATACGGCAAGTACAACAAATTCCGATGTTGTTTTCTTTGTAAAAACACACGGGCAAATGGCGTCATTTATATAGCCTTCTTTTAACAAGTACTCACTAAGATGATTATACCACATTCGTCCAGATTGCTTTAGACCATACAAGGATCTTTGCAATTTAATTGAGAACATTTCCCGAGATTTTGAGTTGTGCGCGTTTGGCACCTTGAGTCCATCGGGAATTTTCATGTATATCTCATTATCAAGTGAGCCATAAAGATAGGCAGTAACTACATCCATTAAGTGCATTTCAAGCTTTTCATGGACAGCAAAACTTATGAGATAACGAAAGGTTATCGCATCCATTACAGGCGAATATGTCTCTTCATAATCGACACCAGGCCTTTGAGAAAAACCTTGTGCAACAAGGCGTGCCTTATATCTTTGTACCTCATTTTTCTCATTTCTTTTGCATACAAAGACCCATTTATAGCCGACAGGCTTAACACCATTAGGTGTTTCAACCATAGGGCCAAAAACTTCACGTTTTGCCAGCGAATTCAATTCTGATTGAATTGCTTCTTGCCACTTTGGCCAATCCTGTCTTTTTCGACATTCTTCAATAGATTGAGGTTCGAGATCCTCACATTCTTGCATAATGCTAGATGCCACATTATAAGCAAAGGCATTATCCACCACAATATCCACTCGATTAATATTTGCCTCAATATTAATTGGATTTAGGGATAGTTCCGTATTTTCCAGAGTCTCGGGCTCAATGGATTCTTCATGAACCTCAGAATTTGTTAAATCATGAGATTCTTTCGTGGTGTCATTTTGATCGTTCTTTTTCCTCTTTCTAGGATTTCGATCTTTGGAACCTAATGGTCTGCCACGCTTCAGGCGTGCATTCGACTCATTGGATATGACACTAGATGATTGTCCAACAGGGACATCAATACGGATTGGAACATTTTTCGCGGGAATGTGGGATTTCGTTATCCTTTTCAAGTCCGTAAATGCGTCAGGCATTTGATTTGCTATTCTTTGCAAATGGATAATCTTTTGTACCTCTCTTTCACAAATAGAGGTATGTGGATCAAGATGAGATAATGATGCATTTTTCCACAAAATTTCCCGTTTGGTTTCACCAACTTCTCCCCCTAATTTTGGGAAAAGTGTCTCATCAAATCGACAGTCTGCAAATCATGCAGTAAACAAGTCGCCTGTCAATGTTTCGAGGTAGCGAATGATGGAGGGCGATTCAAACCCAACATATATTCCTAACCTTCTTTGCGGACCCATTTTGGTGCGGGATGGCGGTGCAATAGGCACATATACTGCGCATCCAAAAATCCTTAAATGGGATATATTGGGTTCATGACCCAAAACCAATTGCAACGGGGAATACTTGTGGTAATTCGTCGGTCTAAGACGAATTAGCATTGCTGCATGTAAGATGGCGTGACCCCATACCGAAGTGGGCAGCCTCGTTCTCATAAGTAATGGCCTTGCAATCAATTGCAGGCGTTTAATTAACGATTCTGCAAGACCGTTTTGAGTGTGAACATGAGCTACAGAATGTTCAACTTTTATCCCGATTGATAAGCAATAATCATTAAATGCTTGGGATGTAAACTCAGCAGCATTATCCAGTCTAATGGACTTGATTGGATTATCTGGAAATTGCACTCGTAGTCGAATTATTTGTGCCATTAATTTCGCAAACGCAAGGTTGCGTGATGACAACAGGCACACATGAGACCATCTACAGGATGCGTCTATCAAGACCATGAAATACCTAAACGACCCACTAGGTGGTGAATAGGTCCACAAATGTCCCCTTGTATATGTTCCAGAAACGTGGGTGACTCAGTCCCAACCTTTGTTGGTGATGGCCTGATAATCAACTTGCCTTGATAACACGAAGTGCAAGGATATTCATTATTTGAAAGAATTTTGAAATTCTTTAACGGATGCCCATATGAGCTTTCTATAATCCGTCTCATCATGACCGATCCTGGGTGTCCCAATCGATCATGCCAAAGTACAAAGGTATTGGAATCAGTAACCCTTTGGTTTACTGTTGAATGTGCCTCAATTGCACTAATTCTTGTCCAATACAAGATAAAGACGGGAATTTCTCAATAACCCTCTTTTGGCCGGAGACATTCTTTCTGATGACGAGATATTCAAGATTATCTTCATCCATTGTCTCAATATGATAGCCATTCCGGCGTACATCTTTAAAACTCAACAAGTTTCGCTTAGACTTGGAGGAGAACATTGCATTCTCTATGATTAACGTCGTGCCCTTGGGCAGAGTTACAATTGCTCTTCCGGAGCCTTCAATCAATTTACTACTTCCAGAGATTGTAGTAACGTTTGCCTTACACATATTTAGTTGAGAGAAATACTTCCTTTCTTTGAGTATTGTATGTGTAGTACATGAATCAATTAGGCAAATACTTTTACAGTTGGATGTTGATCCAAGTTCGCTTTGTGAGATATCCATATTTGCTTAGATTTCTCGAGAATGGTTCTTGAGATGGTAGAGTCTCGTGCTGATAACGTGTTATGAAATAATGTAAAAGACAAGAACAATAACTCAAGAACAAGAGCAAATAGAGAGAAGAATAGAGAGAGTTCTTCTTATTGATACTTAGAGAATGTTAGGAGTTATTTACAATGGTAGAGGGCACCTCTATTTATAGGGAGGAGGATGATTTATCTACCAAGAATAGAACTCTAGAATCTCTCTAATTATAGACATTCACCTTAAATAGAAGTGTATTTATAACACTAACTTAATTTTCATTATAAAATCCCCGAAAAGACCTGAGGATATGTTGTTACCAAAAACATTAACCCTTTATGAGACTAGGGGTAAAATCACCAAATGTTCCACCAACAAAAAAAAAGTTAAACTTCACAAACAAACATTCACTGTGGAGCAGGTTCTGAAGAAGAATTCAAGATGGCATCATCAGCAACAGTAGACTCGATTTGATCAGAAGGAGCTGGGACATCCACCGCACCAGTATTAGCTTTAACATTTTTGGGAGTATCAGCCATGGGTGAAGAAAGCTTTGGCTTTGCTGAGTTGTTTTCTATTGTTTCCTTAATCATTGCTAACTTAGCATCCATGTGAAAACTTTTCTGGCTTACCTCCATAAGAGTATCATGGCGTGTGTTCAAAATGGCCCAACTTACTTCAACAACACCCTTGTTCTCAAGAACCTCGTATTCTCTTTCCCAGTGATGAGTTTTACTCTTGAGCTCCTCCCTCTAAGCCAAAGTAGCATCGTAAGAAGACTGTAAAGGGACAAGTGATCTCTTCAGTAGTTTTGGAAATTTGTTCAGCAAAAGACGACTCGAGAAGGTTTTTATTATTTCCTGTCTGGTTGGAAGAAGCTTTCTCAACTACTAGCTCTGATTCCATGACTCTTAGCTGCTCCTCTAAGGTACGTTTATTTTCTTCTAAAACTTTTATCTCAAGCTTGAGGCTTTCATACTGATCTTTCCAATTACCTGCCTCAATTTGGTAATCATGCATCAACTGCTCTGTATGGGAAACCCTTTTCATCATATTCTTACCGATGAGATTGATCTACATAAAAAAGGGATAAGAATCCTAGAAGAAAGAAAATGGTATAAAATATTAAAAGAAATCTATACCTTCAATGATGATTGCACGATGTCATTTATCCAAGTCAAAGAACTATGACTTTCTAGATTGAACTTCGACCAATCAGGGGTTTTAACCCTATGTCAGCTTGGCCTGAATTCTTCAGAAGATTACCATCGGCAGGAACTTCAATGGTAATTTTCTTCATTACCCTGCTTTCACTTGAAGAACCAATTTCAATACAAGAAAAATTAGTAGCAAGGACAGTAGACCAAGTCATAATGGTTTGAGGCGGAGCAGAAATAGTAGTAGCATGAACAGGTACGTGGTGTTCCATTGGGACAGATACAGGAAAGGAGGCAAGAGGTACTTCCTCACACACCAAGTCGAAGACTTCATTATCAAACTCATGCGAAAAACGTTTTTCATCAGTGTCACGAGTTTCCATGGGAGTCTCTTTATCAGAATTCACCAAGGAGGCTCTAGTAGGCTCGGTCAAGGGAATAGAACAAGGAGGAGGAAGAGGAGTAACTTCTTCATCTGAAATGACGCGTCTTCTAGCTCGCAGCTTTCTAACCAAAGAACTTCCATCCCGTTCCTCCTAGCCTTCAGAATCCTGGGATCTGTCAGCTTTTCTTTCGATGAAAAACTCAAGATTATCTCATGGGATCTTTCTAAAGAAAGTCTAGAAGTTGCGATTGAGTCAGCACTTACACCACGAATAGGAAACCCTGATAAAATGAAGTGTTAAATACATTCTAAAGAAAGAGTGAATAAAAATAGAAGGAAAAGAATAAAAATTTTACCATGAGTCTTAACCTTCCAACCAAACCTGTTTGATAGGTACTTCCAAGATCTAACTTCCATCGGAGCAATGGTCAACTATTTCTCTACCCAACCCGAAAATTGAGAATCTGTTCAACATTTCTCGTGGTTGCTGAAAGAAGAAAAGCAAAACAGTCACATGAAGTACAAACTCTTTTTTAAAGAAAGAGAAGAGAGAAAGTTGTAAAGAAAACTTACGTGAAAATTTCCACTTTTCAAGGAATGGCATTTTTTCGTCACCTACTAGCCCCATCGTAGGAGCAGTAACAAATCAGGCGTACATGCTATGATCATTATCGTCATCAAGGCTGACTAAAACCCTCTTACTCCTCATCACCAAAGTAAAGATCCCATGACGGAACATCTTAGAGGGAGTGAAGGTGGATTATATGAAAAAAGATGAAAGGCAATTGAGCCAAATTAGCCAAATACATTAAACATGAAACAACCCTCCATACAATAGAGCTAATTTGCCCTAACACGCATTGAAAAAGCAGTAGCATTCAATAATAATTGGATCAATAGGGGGGTCTACAATCCAATGTAAAGGGGTACATATACAGAAAAGAAAATCCATCTTTGAAGAAAGTGGTCCTTTGATATGCATTAGGGATTAGAATTAGGAAACTGAACCTCCAATGACAATCTCTAGGAACAACAGAGATCAAACCTCCAATAATTTGTGACGGGTAAACATTGGCCCGATCATGAGAGGACGTAGAAGAAACCTGGTTTCTAATTGATTCTCTATCAGTATAAAAAGAAAGTTCAGAAGGGATGACTTCGACTGTAGGTTCACGGACTGGCTCATTGGAATCTCTACTTCTGGCAGAAAACCTATGTGGGAGAGAAGCCCTAGTTCTAGAAGATGAAGGAAGAGTGGAACTAGGTAGAGAAGAAGAAGAAGAAGTACCTCGAATGGAAACTGACCCTACAATACGCAGCATATCCCCTCTCCTGCTCCTAGTAAGAGCAAGGAGAAGTTCTTCTACAATAAGAACTTTTTGAGGATCGGGGTTTGAAGAAGACATAGTTGTACGAAGAGGAAGAGAGGATTGAATAGTCAAAGATGGAAACTTTTCTATGAAAGAAAAGACAAAGGATATATTTATACTTAGAAGCAACCGTCAAATAAAATAATGATGGGAATGTCATAATGAAAACTGCACTTCGTGATTGATGTAGCCGTAATAAAGTCTTAAAAGACGTTGAAGGTTTGTAGAACCAATCAAAAGCCACCACGTGTCACATGCATTAAATGGAAGTGACATGTGAAGCGCCGGTTTTGGAGAAGGTATAATGATATGCGGAATGGCGGCAAAAAAATTTGCTTTAATGAGATACACTTCTCAAATATTCAATTGCTGAATAATGACAAGTGGGGGGACTATCTGTATTGGGAAAAATCGAGTTAAATTTTTGAATTAATTGTATGTTGACAATTCAAGACGCGTGGATCAATAAAAGAGTGACAGCTAGCAAATAGTATTCAAAGAGCCGCGAGCCTTAATAGGTACGGGCAAGGGTTCAAGAAAACAAGAAGGAAAGGTTACTCAGATCTCTTGATAATTTGAAGAGACATCGGAGGAATGAACCTAGTTAGCAAAAAGTACAGATATGTATTATTTGTAATTAATGAGCATCAATGATGGGGAATGTTATAGAAACTTCACGAAACAGTTATGATTGTCATTATAAGGTTACACTAATGCCATTAATTGCTCATAATGGCTCTATTATAAAGGGAAAGAAATGTAGTACTTAGAATAGCTCTAAAAGGAGTGAAATAACATTTGTATGGGGACGGATTATTATTGAAATATACTGATTTACATTGCTTTATTTTGCTTACTCGGCTACTTCTCAATTCAATTCTTCTTTTTCATTACATAATTATTTCTTTACTTGATTATCAGTAATCCGAATACTTCTAAAATAAACTTTGATTAAAATTTCTATTTTCTGGTTAAACATGTTGTGCTATCTGAAATCGAAGGCTGAGTCAAACTATGATAAACAAATTGGAACAGAGAGTTTTGTAGTTTGAGAATTTGTAATACGTCTTGACCTGCTCGGCAAAACTGTAATTCCTAATTGGTTTTTTTTTTCTTTTTGCAGGCAAAGGAGCTTAATTAACTTCTATAAACTGATAATGCATAGATATTGGAACATCCAAAAAATAACTAAAAGTAATTGTTTAATTATAATAAATATGAAATTAACAACCTGAAAATGGGGCAACGAACCTGCAACGATATTATTAAAAAAAATATTATAATTTAAATCTAATAAATATAGAGCTGGTACTGGTTGATGGACCACTTAATTGTTAATGGTCCCTTGGACTTTTCTGGTATAGGATGGAAACCTCTGCCTAACCATATGAACGCCTGGAGACTGATCACAGGACAATAATATGGGGTCCCTTATTAAAGCTAGTTATTTCTAAATTAGGTATCATTTACAAAGTACGCATACATACAAATGATGAGAGACATGACCTAATTTTAATTGTGTGCTGACCAACTGTTAATTTAATTTGCCGAGTTTTATAGCATGAAAATCCGTTAGTTTACCTTAAATAAACCTTTGACGTGAAATTGGAGATCAAAATATATATCTCACGAAAAGTGCGAACTTAAGTATGTTAAAGAAGTAATTATCCAATAAAGGAGAAGACAGCCCATTTTATATACTGAAACAGCGTTTTCTGTCTTTTGCATAACGAAATAAACAGATAACATTAGGCAAAGATACTGATATTGGCGTCTAGATTTTGTAGAGGACTGTTTGTTGTATCATGTATGTCAGTAGTATATTTACTAGTTACCAGTTAGGCATATTCCTTTAGCTTCCTCTCTCTATCAAAGGGAACCTTAATGAATGGAAGGCTTGAGTCCACGCTCGGCCATTTAGGTCCTCACTTTCCAATGATATGGACCATTCTTCCTTTGACAGTAACAGTCTCATTTTAGTTCCTAATCTTTTGTACTAGTAACAACTCTCGTGCTTCTTCCTCTAGGACCACCTCCACAAAATTCGGATTTAGAATTTCAACGAGTTCGAAATTTTATCTAACCCATTTAATTTACCAGGTTCAAAATCTTTTACTTTTACTCATTTTGGTAGATTTTTATACATATATGTATATACGATTTGAACTAAAGACACTCGTTAACTTCTAGCTTACATCCACCCTTTCAGTGGAGGAGCCAGAAATGCTTAGAGCGGCATACACTCAAAGCGTGTGCACGCTGAAGCAAATCTTTTTGAGCCGTAATAGCGTTTGCATGGAGAATTCAACAATTTATATATATGTTGAAATTTTTTATGTTTACTTTATTTGCAGTATAATTTCAAATATATTATTTGTACTCTTCAAAACTGATGTTAAATCCATGTTGGGTCCTCTAAAAAAGCATTATTTATCGGGCATGCAACCAATGGCATATTTAAATTGTCTGAGCAGAATAAATTTTCGACAAAGGAGATTCAATTGAACTCCTTTTCTATCTGCACCGTCCAAAGTTTATCAAAACCCTAATAGGTATGGAATGTTTAGGGCACATGGACATGTGATATTTTGCCATCAGCATATGATGTCCAATGTGGTCTAAGCAACGACAGTTACAAGGCTTACGTACACAGCACTAGTACAAAACCCCACTTCCATTAGCCATGGGGGACAATGCTGCTATATATGTTCTACCTTACTGTCCCAAATTAGCTCCCTATTGAGTACTATAGTGGTAATGGACCAATAGACATTCATGTGATATATTCACAGATATTATTGACCAGTGATGGAAAAGTGACGCCATTAGCTGTGATCTTTGATGTTGAGATGTGAATGCAAAGATGAAGGGTTGGGGGAAAAGTCATGTTACTACAATCTTCATGATTATAACAAGTAACAAAAAGGGCCCTTTTCCCATGTTTTAAACATTTATTTGATAGATGGAATATGCTATTTTCAAGTGGATAAGACTATTGATAATTTTACCCTAAAAAGTGTGGTGGGTATTAGATAGAATCCCTTCGTCTTTAATTTCGAGTTTTGGAAATAAACAAATTTCTTATAGGAAATAATTTCTCTTCAATAAACCCCATGCAATGTGAGTCAATTACTGGGACCAATGATTTCGAATATTGGATGCATTAAGAGAAAAAACCTATGATAATTTCAACCTCACCCAGCTCCCCCCACCCCCCAAAAAAACCGGCACCTTCATGCGTTGCAGTTATGGTAGTTGGTTGGTGATGACAGAAATATGAAATACTATAATAATATTGTTGCTTGGTCAGCGTCCTCACATGGTTGCAACTCATACAATAGAAGTTGTAATAAAAAGTTATAGACGTGTTCCAATTAACAATAGAAGAAATATGGATGGCATGCCGGTTACATAAAAAACTAAATATGAGAAAAACATAATACTAATTAATATAGTAGCAACAATAGGTTATAGGCGAGAGATAAATAGTAGTAATATACTATGTACTACGTACTAGCATTTAGGAAATAGCCACCCAAAATGGCTCCCAGCTTGGAATCTCAGTTGCTTTGCACCTACTTGCTCTTGCATACTCTCCTCCTACCCCAATATCATGACTTGCTAATTTTCTACTACAAATTTCATCTTCATTCTCTTTGGTAATTTCATCATCTTCTTCTTCAATGCTACATTCATCATGTGTTAACAAGGAAAGCCTAAGCCTACCATCGGCACGTTCAGCTTGCAAATAAGAATTGATTTTCACTGCTTTTAATACTAATCGACCACCTTCCCGATGACGTCTAACTTGAACACCTTCATTTCCACTCATTGATGTTAATGGAGGTGGAAAACTACTTGACCTGTTGATTTTTTGACTTTTTGATCGTTGAAAATTCGTGGACATTAAATTAGGGCACAATTCTTCACTAATCTCACTGCCCGTTTCACTTCCTAAGCTTTCAGTGCACATTTCCAAACTCTTGGTGTTGAGACAAGAGGACTTCACCGTAGGATGAACATAAACTTCTTCATCGCCTTTTTTCGGGTATTCCCATTGATTTTCCACTTCGTTTATGAAGCTCCAGCCGCTATTTTCATGTTGATTTTGCAACCCATTTTCTTCTTCAGTTTCTGCTTCTTGTGGGGATAGATTTGACATTTGAAGGAAATTCGATATAGGAGGAGGCAATTTGTTCATTAGGACACGTGGTTCAACAAGTGTAAGCTCTACACAAGATTGAAGACCTTGATATAGAGTGGAAGATGAGGTCATGTTGTTTTACAATAATATGCAAAAAAAATAAATGAACCGGGGAAAACAGAGGATTTTGTCTACTTTTAACTAGAAATGTGAATTTTTTTGAGTGTTACATGCTTAACTGAGGATTAAAAAACTTCAAAGTCAATTGAGACATGTTTGGTTTCTAAAATGTACCCAGGTGATAAAGCTTACGAGGGTGGCAAATTGAAGGTAAAAATGAAATAATTAAAAAAACAAGGATAGAGAAAGGGAAGGTAGAGAATGGATAGAACATGAAAGATAAGTGAAAGGGGCAAGGTTCAATTTATAGGACTAAAAAGTAACCACTCGAGGGGTTCTCTTTTTCTTTTTTCTTTTTTCTTTTTTTCCGGGGGGGGTGGGGGGTGGGGAGGGGGGGCGAAGAGGTTCTCAATTTGCAAAGAGGAGGAGTTGAACTTTTGGTGCCACTAGAATTATTCAGCTTTCACTATGCCACACAATAAATTGAGAAAAGGAACAAAGAAAAGTGGGAAGCTAGAAATTTGAAGTTGGACATAAGCTCATTGGTCCTTTTTGTTTGTGTATTAAGTTCTCTCTTTCTCTTTTTTTTATAAAAATTTATTTTTTATTTTATTTTATTTTTGCAATTTTAGGTAGAAGATATTTATTTTGGCTGGTTACAACAGCTAAAATTTGATTGGTGAGTTTAAGGATTACTTTTAAAGAGAATGAATTAAATAACGTGTGGATTTTGGAGGGTCATTTTCTTTTGCCATCCAAAGTGAGCCAACAAAAGGGATTCGTTCTGATATTTTTTTATAGATATTGCTTTTTTCGCCCGCTTCTCACTTGCGCTTTTCAACTTCCACTTAACCTATTCTTTTCTTTAACTTTGACTAGGGTTGAAAACCTAAAATATGTCGTACATCATTTGAGCAAAGGACAAAATACTCGAATTGAGTTGAAACTATAATAATATAGTGCGTGTTTTATTGGCACATTTGCATCTATATTTATTTTTTGTGCTATATTTTAATTTGTGTTCACTTTTCAAAAATAATTGCAAGCGTACTCGTTTTTTTACATAACTTCAACCCACGGGGCTGAAGTTTTTCTTTTGTTCTGAAAAACTTCAGTTCTAGCTCTAGAGTTTAAGTTTTTCAGTTATAAAATAAAAACTTAAGCTCCGGTTATAAAATAAAAACTTAATCTCTAGAGCTTAATTTTTCTGATTATAAAATAAAAACTTAAGCTCTAAAACTTAAATTTTCCAGTTATAAAATAAAAATTTAAGCTCCAATTACATATACGACGAATAAAAATGTAGCGAGTTTTTATTTGATGAATAATAATGTGGTGATGTTTATGTGGTAAATAAGAATGTGACAATAGTTATACAGTGAGTGAGGAATGATATGCCGTTATTGCTAATTTTATTTTTTGTTTTTTAGTCTCCTGTTATTCTTGCCACGTATTGCAATTATAATACATGTGTTTAAGTCTTATTTCACTTTTATCATACATAAAATAAAACACAGACTATCACATAAACTTATGTTTTTGTGTTGTAATTGGAAAACATCAGCTCTAGATCTAAAGTTTTTTGGAGAATAAAGAAAGAAGAAAGGGAAGCTGAAGTTTTTTAAAAAGTGGGTATGGGTGTAAACAAAAAGACAAAGCGGCTACAGGTTAAAAAGAAGCGCCCAAATATGGCGCCCCGTGCAATTTTTACTTTTTTATCCTACACTACATGGATGCAGGCTTTTAATCCGTCAAATGGGTAAAGATTGCACGGGACGTCCTATTTGGTCCCCCCACATTTAACCTATACCTACTTTTTAAAAAAGTTTTAACTTGTATCCATTTTTTAAAGAGAAAACTACCCTCTATAGCCCCTCAAAATTTTAATAGCCCGTGGTTTGTACCACTTTCAAAAAATGGGCTTTCGGCCCGAAAGTATTACATATAGTAGCCGAAAGGAATGAGTATGACAACATAAGCGCTTGTAGCTTAGTGGATAGAGCACTTGTTTCCTAAGTTGAAGGTTGTAGGTTCGACCCCTGCCTGGCGCAATAGAGTAACCCATTTTTGCAATGTATAAATATTGTATCCTAAGTTCGACGTATTTTCTAATATGTAAACATGGTGTATATAAATTATATACAATTTTGTATATGTAATATGTGCATGTATTTGAAGTGTATCATGTATTTTTGTGTAGTAACAGTCTTTTTTGTATATATTTTGTATAGTTACATTTATTTTGTATATAAATTATATAGTTACATCTATTGTTGTATATATTTTGTATAGCGGCACTCTATTTTGTATATAAATTGTATAGTGATAGTCTATTTTGTATATAAATTATATAGTGACGGTCTATTTTGTATAACTTTTGTGTAATACCAGTTTCATGGGAGTGAATCAATTCTTTCCAGCGTGCATTATCGCAGATCTCGTTACGCCTCTCGTGCTCAGGAAGGTCAGAACAGAAAATCCTTCAAGTCCCAAAGCGGATACGCTTTCAGTTACCTTTCCTTTCGCGGATTCGTCTTCCTTTACTGTAAAGTGAGGCACTTATTGACTCCTCGGACATTCACTATGTCAGTTGCTTCTGTCTTCTCCCTCACACCATATTTTGTAGATATTTCAACTTTATTCATAGTCATTTCATCTATTCTTCCTCTCATTGAGAAACCATTCATCGGCGTCCATGGCCTCACAGTTGCCAAAAATGGTAACAAGATCGCCGGAGTTTTAAACTTTTAGCCAAAAATGATAAGCGAAAATCAGAGAAAGAAGAAAAGATTGTCTCTCTCGTTGCCTACACACTGCTCATCTCGCTTTCCTCTTCTTCCCTATAGGTTGCTGCTACTAAAATATGTTGTTGTACAGGAACATATTCAACTCCAAGGACACCTTTTCTTTCTCCATTTTTATAATTGTTTATTATTTCACAAACCCTAGTTCTCACTTTCCCGATCCAAATTTCTGAAAATCAGGAATAAATATGAAGTACTTAATTTCCAAATAAACTATTTACAATCTGTCAAAACTCAATGGTACAATAAGAATTCTATCTCAATACTCCCATTTTCACCAGAATGTTCCAATCACTACATCCTTCATTATACATTTCATCTGTTCGACGAAGTGTCACACTGATCTTTTCCAACCCCGAAATTCAAAATTTAGAAAAATGAAATCTTGGGGCAGTAAAAGATTCGCTCGCACAGCTGAAGAAATTATCTGTTACCAAATTTAAGAAAAATATAATAAAAACTGCATATTAGAAGTTATTGTTTACTAATTCGTAGTATTGTTTTATGATGTTTGCTTATTCAAACAGTGAAAGAAGGAATAGAAAAGGAAAAAAGAGATCTAGAAATGAAATAAAAATATAACTGAGCAGAAATGAAGTTCCCTGCGAGGGAATTTGTTTTGTGAATTTCCGGCTAGCACTTGTCATTATTTTTAGGTTATGACTTGAATAGGTCAATTTGTGGGCTACCGGATGCTATTCGTTTTGCTCGATAAGCTATAAATGAAGTTCTCTCTTTTTTAAACAATTTCAGACATTTTTTTCCTTCTCTTTCCCCTCATTCGTTTTCTTCTTCTCCTTCTTCTTCTTCGATAGAGCTGCTGTAATAGAAATCTCAATATTTTACACGTCTCCCATAATAGGACTCAATCCTAAAAGTAAGCCTGATATCTCTTTATGTATGTTAGACTTCTCAATTTATAAGGGAGTCTAATGACAGTATTCCTAAGAGTTCTTGTCTTCTTCTCCTTCATTGCTGAAATTTAATTTTGTAAGAGCTCTTAAGAATGTTAAAGTTTAGCCAATATAAACAAAAACTTCAACTCCTAGAATGCTTAAGTTCAGCAAATACAAAACAAACTTCAGATCCTAGAATGCTGAAGTTCTGCAATTACAAAACAAACTTCAGCTCCCAGAATACTTCAACAATTACAAACAAACTTCAGCTTCAGAAATTACAAAATAAAAACTTCAACCAAAACATGTTGTAGTTTTATTGAACTAAGGTTTGTCATTTCACAATGAACTGAAGTTTGCGTGATTACTTTTCTACTTCAGACTCGTATGTCTGAAGTTAGGCGAAAAGTGGGTACGCTTGCAATTTTTTTTTGCAAAACAGGTATAAATTAAAAGGTGGCCCAAAAACTAAGTATAGATGCAAATGTCTCGTCAAATGGTCTTTCCTTTTTAAAGTTAAGTTGGAAGAATTAACCCAATGACGCCAACCTATTTTTTTAAAACTAAATAGTCGATGGATATATAAAATATATGCTCCTATAATTTACATAACATATATATATATATATATATATATATGTGTGTGTGTGTGTGTGTGTGTGTGTGTGTGTGTGTGTGTGTGTATGTGTAAATATTGTGAGGAAACAAATAAGTTAAAACAAAGTGACACCACTTAGACATAGATTGTCTCTTAGCGCATTGGTTATATGCCTAATTTTACTCTAAGAGGTCGGCGATTAAAATCTCAACTAGCACATATTTTTAGCAAATATTTGAGAAAGTCTTTGTAATAATTATGATCAAGTAAAATTGAACTAAGGACCTTTTCTAAGTTAAGTCTCTACATAACTAATGGATTAAGGCTAGTTCATTTTTAAGGCTAGTTTTTTTTAGAAATATAATACTAGCTATTTATTCTCGTTCTTCTATAAATTTTACATCACTAATAAAAATTCTTGCATATGCCCCTGATAACAGAAAAATTATAACAAAATAATAATACTTCATACTTTATTCAATCCAGCTATCTTGTTAGATAACTACAAACTTTATCTGTTTGTCATGATTTCTAGTTTTCACTAATGGTACCTTATTAAACTTACCAAATGTACCAAATTGTCACGATTTCTAATTTTTAGTAATGATGCCTCATTAAACTAATTTTATTGATTCTAATTTACACTAATAGTGCCTGTATGAGTCAGAATATGACCCCGAAATAATTAATGAGATTAATTATATCTTAAGTTAATTTTCGGTTAATAAGTGGTATGACTACTTATTAATTACGATACCCGACTATCAGCTGACTCGATCAATAAGGCTACGGCCTATTCGCCATCGTAAGGACGGAACCTCCACATGATCACGGCCCTCCATTGCCAGCTCATATAGCTTACAACTATAAATATTAAGAGAAGGAACCCTAGAAAGGGGGGTTGCTTCTTCTTCATCACTATTCTCAAGAAAAGAGAGAATATCATTGTAAGGTTCTGAACCTCTCCATAGGGAGGCAGACCAAATCAATACTATCAATAAAAGCTCTCTACATATTTCTCCCTAATGAATAATACTTGCTTCTTATCTATTTCATTTGGTTCTATTTATTACGCTCTGCTATGATTGACGCTCGATTTATTTTGATTATTTTATGTTCGCAAAGTATGTGATAACTTGAGTAAAACAGTACCTCTATAAATTTATCTCATTTACTCTACATGATTCTCATAAGTTTTTACTTGTTTACAGCTATGACAAAAAGACAATATTTATAACTATATTGATCATATTACAATAGTTTAATTATTTGGTAGAGAATTCTACTTAGAGTGGCAGAGCTTAACTCAAACTACTTGTTTATTTAACTTTACACAAGTTAAGACAACATGATAGACTTTAAAGTATATGCATTCTACCAATATAGGCATAATTTAGCTCTATTATAATCAACTTATTTACATGAATGGCGTGAGAACATAAGCTTATATCCATTAAATATAATTTAACCTATTATAACAGGTTGTCTTTTTTTGTTTTGTTTAGACAACTAATTCAACTTAATAATGCAATTACCTATAATTATCTTTTGAATAAGATATATACTCGTATAGAAGTTCTTTTATTGTAGTAACACTCTTTACCTTCTTTAGGTAAAAATATGGTTTGCATACATTTTACTCTTCTCATACCTTATTAGTGAAATTATAGTGAGTTTGCTACAAGAATCAAGATGTCCTTGTCATAAATATTCATAGCATAAGCTAAAAGCTTATTTAGGTCACCGATCAAATGATGTCCTCTTCGCACTAACTGCAGGATTAAAGATTGCGAACGTGCCCTCGCATAGAGTCCAACAGTTCGTTACTTTTTGAGTGTCAGCTCACCGTTGGTATACATAATACAAAATGTAAAAATGTAAAAAGTATTCTGCCCCACTAATTCTTTATCTGATTGGTTCGTTAATATTTAATATTAACCAGTAAGAATCAGGCAACCTTGTATTTCCCAATCAGTGTTTTCTTTTTCTTGTTCTTTTGTCCGCTACTGTATCTACATGGTCAGCTTGTCTTTTTTCTACCAATTAGCCACGCCATCCTTTCCAGATTTCAACTTTGAAGTGCTTTTTATGCTAATTATGAGTTCGTCACTGTGCTTAGTATATATTTTAGTTCGAGTAGCACAGAATAAATTGTATAATTAATCTCTCGCAACAATTCAATTAAACTAGTCTAAATTCATAATAATACAGTGTGGAGGAGACTGTTTGACCATTGTACTGTTTGGTGACAAAATCATATGCAATTCCTCATTATTTTTTTTCTTTTTTTTCTTTAAGTTTAAACAGAAACTCCGTCCCTTACCTATTTCTTCTCCGCTTGAGTCAAAAAGAGGATCACCAAATGGCATAATCATTAAAGAAAATCACGCCCTCTTATGTTTTTCAATTAAGAGATGTTTCCATTTCAATCATCATCTCCTAGTAATCTTATTATAAGAACTTTTCAATTCCACAGCTCGCACGAGATATGCAAACATCTGGCTTAGTTTTTGTATTCTATTCGTGAACAAGAGTCAATGAACTTCCTAGATATAAAAAAATTGCCAAAAATAGACGAGCAAAGGCTTACCAAAATTGTTCTATCTGATACGCTTAGAAATCGTTGTTTCCCTACATATATATATATATATATATATATATATATATATATATATATATATATATATATATACACAGACACAATAATCGTCAAAAAAAGAAAGAGAAGAAAATCACAGTTGAATGAACCGTGATTATCCTTATGGCTTACTCGGTTTAAGCATTTCATAAGAGTAAAAGAAAGATGTAACGAAACACACCAAACTATTTTTAAATAGAAAAAGAATGGAAAAGGTTATATTCTTCTCTATTTTCTGCTAATTGCTAAGTAAATTTATTGAGAAGAAAAAAATACGACCGCCTTGGAGAAGCGCATAAAAAAAAGGCAAAAGTAGCTAAAAATAATGGTGACCCTCCAAATTTTCTACTTATATACAACTTCTACATTACATCAGCTTAGGCTGCCGGTAAAATTATTTCTCCCTACTCTAAAAAGCTGGGCCAATCTACAACACTACTCACTAATTCGCCACCAATACCAATATCCGTCCTTCTGACCTCTTGCCTTTAGTTTTGATGGTTTTATTAAGAAAACTCTTCCAAAAATCATATTGGCCGACCAGGTAAAAGTCCACCATAGTTGCAGCACCCCGCCTTTTCTCTCAAGCAACACATACATAAACATTTGGATCTTGATTAAAACTTAAAATAAGACACACTTTACTTTTCTAAAGGCTCATATATAAAGATCAACGAACCCATTCACGGCTGACGCCTGTCGATACTCAACGGTTTGCCCTTCCTTACCTTTTATTTATGAGTTTTAATTCCATCCACAACTAACTTAAACCAGTTCTGCACCATCAGATCACTTATAAGATTATCGTTAATAATTTCAGGTGTTTGCCATAATTTTCTTATCATATTTGGTTTTTTTATTTGTTGAAGGAAAAGGACAATATAATTACCTTAACTGGGTTTTCCTTCTTGTAGAAGGATTATAAATTCCCTATCTTTGGCTAGTCCTTTTTCTTGTAGGAAAAAGTTTGGAATTCTATAAATAGCGGATCCGTCCTTCTCATTCAATAGCATTCACAATGTAGCCATAGGGGGCTTAAGAGTAGTGCTTAGGGGGAGAATTTTACGGGACAAGTGTTAGCGTGTCACTTGTGTGTTGCCTTTTCGTGAGGTTGTTCTCTCAATATTTTGTACTCTCTTTTTATATGGTGGATTGCTCATCTTCGTTGTGGACGTAGGTCAGTTGACCAAACCACGTTAAATGTTTGTGTCACTTTTGGTAGGTTTCTCTTTTGTTGTATGATTTATCATCGTTCAAGATTTGTGTTACTAGCTTCCGCATGACACCTGCTTTTCGGTCCTAACAAGTGGTATCAAAGCCACTTCGAGCGATGTTCAAGACATGTTCATCTTGGCGGGTTCAGTTCTAGCCGCAATATATTTGACGATAATCGTGATTTTTGTCTGAGAAATTTGACAAGTGTGCTACGCACGTTAAGACAAACATCGTGGTAGAGATTTGGAGATGCGACCTGTTGAAGGCTTTATGAAGAAGGTGGATCAAGTTTATTTTGTCGGAAAATTTCAGCCAAGGGGGAGAATTGTAGGTGTTTGTCATAATTTTCTTACCATATTTGATTTTCCTATTTGTTGAAGGAAAAGGACAATATAATTACCTTTAACTTGGTTTTCCTTCTTGTAAAAGGATTATAAATTCCCCATCTTTGGCTAGTCCTTTTCTTGTAGGAAAAGGTTTGGAGTTCTGTGAATAGCGGATTCGTCCTTCTCATTCAATAGTATTCACAATGTAGCTATAGGGGCTTGAGAGTAATGTTTAGGGGGGAGAATTTTACGGGACAATTGTTAGCGTGTCACTTGTGTTTGCCTCTTTGTGAGGTTGTTCTCTCGATATTTTGTACTCTCTTTTTATATAGTGGATTGCTCATCTCCATTGTGGACGTAGGTCAGTTGACCGAACCACGTTAAATGTTCGTGTCACTTTTGGTAGGTTTCTCTTTTGTTATATGATTTATCGTCGTTCAAGATTTGCATTACTATCTTCCGCATGACACCTGTTTTTCGGTCCATAACAAATTAATCTCCATAATA
The DNA here is from genome assembly GCA_034376525.1 of Nicotiana benthamiana. Classification (NCBI taxonomy): domain Eukaryota; kingdom Viridiplantae; phylum Streptophyta; class Magnoliopsida; order Solanales; family Solanaceae; genus Nicotiana; species Nicotiana benthamiana. Next base: position 93,522,507 of record CM067323.1, on the reverse strand, counting down.
AGCATTAATTAATAAACTGAAAAAACTAGTAACTATTCTGTCATCATTATGCTATACTGCTAGCGGAAACAATCTTGACACCATCAACTTAAATCCTCTCTCTCTCGCCCTCCCTCCCTCTCCCTCCCCTCCCCCTCCCATCTCTCTCTCTGAAAGTGCTTGGTACTCCCCCACCCTTCTTTTGTTCCAAGAATCGTGCATGTCTCTTATAGGCTTGTTCACACTAGCTAGTAAGGACTATAATCAATCAAGGCAGCGGCAATACAGATAATATTAACATTTGGTTAAAAGCTAAAGCCCTTTATGAAACAATTTCTAAACGCCAGCTCAATCATAAGTTCAGCTGCTGCCAACTACCAATTTTAGAAGCACACTATTGTTGAAGCCACCAACCCATTGTAGAAGCCACCATTGTTGAAGCATTCTTTATTGAATGAAAAATTCAACCACCAACCACCTTCTTTAAGGCTATAAATATAGCCTTATGTTTTACCCAGAAAAATACAATCTAGAGAGACTGAAACACAATCCAGGAAGAGACTGTGAGAACAAAAAGAGAGTTTGGTGAGGTTCTTTTGTAGAGAGAAATTCTTGGTGTAAATTCTCTATAATTCTTTTGTTGTGATATAAAGTTATTTTTCCTCGCAAATAATCTTCATAGTGATCTGAGAATCACAACAAGTGGTATCAGAGCCTTCGATTCTGTGTTCATTGAGAAATATCGGAACACAAAAATTTCAACCCGAATTACGTTTTTCGAAAACGTGATCTTCGGTGTGTTTTGATCATTTCAATAGATTCCTTGCGTCTGTGAGCATGTGATTTTTTCACTATAGGAGAATCACTCCCAAAATTCAAAATAAAATATTTTTACTTTTGTGTTGTGTGTGATTTTGCGAATTTTGAGTTATTTTTTGTATTTGATAGTATTTTTCTATGCGTGTTTATTTGTCAAATTAATATAAAATACCATAATACGTTGTGTTTAAATTCAGGATTTATTAGGAGAAATTAAAGTTCTATTTCACAAAATCACAAAAATAATACGCTTAACATTTTAGGATTTAAAGGCCTAGCTGCGTGATTTATTTTAATTAATATTTAATTGTGTGCATTAATTGTTAGTAGAAGTTAATTGGTATTTTTATATGTTAATTTGATTTTGTAATATGATTTAGAATTTTGTCTTTTAATTATTTTAGGAATTAAAATGAAGAAGAGAATTGAAGAAAATCGGATTGGGCCATCCCACTTTAACCAAAATCAGGTCCAAAACCCTTATCCCTACCCGTCCAATTAACCATAGCCTCACAGACGTCCCAAACGACGCCGTTCCGGCACGGCCCATCCCACCCGTTGATCTCAATTGGTCAGCGACCAAGATTAAACCTCGCCTACCCATTTCCTAACCCGACCCGTTACCATCTCTCAACCCGCCCCTATGTTACCTTAAACGACCCCATTTCAGATTAGTTCACTTGATCTTAGCCGTTGGATGTATAATCCAACAGCTTGGATTAAGACTCTAATTATAATATACCAAATACCAATACCCTACCCCCAAGACCAAATCAGACCCCCTCACTCCTCTCGTCTAACCTCATAAACGACCCAAGTAACGCCGACGCAAACCACTGCCTTCCGCCATCGAAAATCGCCTCACGGCGGTTCCGATGGACCAAACGCCCTGTTCTTTAGACCATCGAACCCCCATGATCTCCCCATTCCAATCCCATGCTGACCTCCTTTCGAATCGAGCCCGGATACCTCGAATCTCAATTTTTAGTTAAGAACCCTAGCCGCTGCCACAAGATCCCCGGTGGCGGCGCTGCCTCTGAACAATCCCACACTCACATCTCAGGACCTCTTTGACCCCATCATCCCAAATACATCCTTAACTTCCCTCAAACGTTGTCCAAATCCTTCGAGTAGTGAACCACAGAAAAATGAGCCCTAAATTTAAAAACATTCGACGCGCTGTGAGGAGTTTTGGACTGAATTAGACTTTAGTCATATGTTTCCGTATTGGAAACACACGATTAAGGTCCGCTTCAGTCCAAAATTAAGGGACGAGGAGCTCTTCAGTTTTGGTCCGCTTGATTCTCGGGTATTTTTCAATTCCCCTTCAATTCCCCTTTCTTTTGATTTTGTAGTTTTTGTTTTAAGTTATAGTACCTTTCTCCTCCTGATTTATTTCTGCTTCTGTGTTTGTTTGAATTAAGCCAGTTCATACGAAGATTAATTCGTCACAACGTTTGAATCTCTTAGTCAGTAGTCATTGAATCAAATGGTTTGATCGCTCAAATATTGTGAATTGTTTGTTTGTTTGTTCATAAATTTGTCGATCTCTTTAAGCTTTTCTGGTTGTTTCTTCCACTTGATTTCTAAAAAATGTTAGTATGTGTGTTTGGTCTCTTTGATCTTAGCATGTTTGGTTCCAAATTAATTAGTGTTCAAGATCATGTGTGTTGAATCCATAACAAATTCCCAAGTTGTTTTCCTATTATTTTAATATCATCACGTTTAATCTGTTTTGCCTGATGTTAATTTAGAAATGTACTTCATTTCAAGTGTGGTCAGCCTACGTATCTATATCATAAATCTGATCTTGTTAGTCAAATAAGGTCTTTGCCCTGTTTCATTGGTCCTATATTTTATGCCATTTGATATGATTTGAGTGTCTGCTCCTGAACTGTTAGTTTAAGATAATAGGAGAATTGGTTATAGTTGATAATTAAACTTTAGTATTAGATAATTTTTAAGGTTTGAACAGATTTTGGAATCTGTATTATGGATTAGTGCAGTAACAGTAGGATTTAAGGGTGTTTTAGGAAGTTCAAAAGTGGGAAATAAGTTTGACTAAGGGGTCTGTCCAGTGGGGTCCTAAATAGCTTTAATTTAAGTTAATGAGTAGTGGGAGACCACTAAGTAATGAGAATGTTTGGCTGATTGGAATTTGGAATAGTATCTTAATGATAAAAAGCTGAAAAGGCACACATAGAAGAGCATATTTGGGGGCTGGATACTAAAGTAAGGGGTAATGGGAAGGGTAATGATACAAGGGTAGTGATAATAATTAAAGGAAGGAGGAAGAGAGTCTTGTTTTATATAAATAAGAGTCATTTTAACACTTAAAAAAACACAATCTGTCAAGAGAAATTGAGAGTTCAATAGAGAGATACAAGAGAGAGCTTCCTGGAAAAACACTTTGAGTTTGAGAAATTAGACACACTAAGAGTTGAGAAGAGCTAAAAATACAAATAGTTGCAATCTTATACTGTTACAATAGTGTCTTTGCTCCCATTAGCTGAAACAATTTGGAATTCATTGAGGGATTTGAAGTGGTTTGAATTCGATCTTTTTAGAAAGACTGTTCTGAATTCTGCAAACAGAGTTGTTGTTTTCATTAGCGTTGAGTTAATCTCATTGGATGTTTGGTTGAATTTTCAATTATTCTTGACTACTATTGGATTCAACTATCTCTGGTTTACTGCTGAGCTGCTGTTGCTGTGCTACTGACCCTCACTTTTCTTCCTTTCATTTTACTTCCATGTACACACCTCTGAAATTCATACAAATGTGACCTTCAAATTTGATTCGAGAAAATGGAAATGAAATGCTTCGAAGTTTAATTGACAGACATTAGTTCATGATTAATTTAATATGCTTCTTTCATCCTTGTTTAATGCCGTGATATGTATTTATCATAATGTCCTCTTTGAGTTGTAAGTGTACCCATGCTAATTTCCTGGTTTTTTTATTTTATTACAGTTGAATTGTCATTTATCTTTCCTTAGGAACTGTATATAGATTTGATATTGTGATTAGCTCAAAGTTGGATATAAAGTCGTTATTTTAGACCACGAATAGGACACCTTAAGTTTCATCAGTTGAAGGAGTTTCCATCTTACTGTTCTTGAGTCCTTCGAATCGTTGACAGTAATTAAAGGATGGATATATTCTTGTGTGAATAGTGAAATAGGACAACTTAGATTTGGTTCATATAATTCTTGCTGAAGAAGAGAGATAGTCACTTTCAGACCGTACCTTTTCATTTACAGATTTTCATAATATATATACTACTAACAACTGAACCTTGACTTGATTTTATTATTTTTGCCACTTTGGGCATTCTATACAAAGTATGTGTTTAGGTGGGAATATTACTTAAAACTAGCAGAAGTTCGGACGTCTTCCAACTTTGGTATTGCTTATGTACTACTTTGTTAATTGATCCATTGAATTAGATCCATGGAATGAACAACGGGTAAAAATCCCTGAACTTGTTATGTGTACCAATTGAAATTTATAAAAGATGCGTGTTGAATTTATTGATTTTTGTATACATTTATAATTACGATTCTAAAATAATTCGGAGTATGCGTTCGCGCAACTTCGACCAAACTTTTGCAATAATAATAAATGTGTCATTAGTATAATCCTCTTTAATTATATCTTTAAACTCTTTAGAACTGAGGCGTGCCATTTAGCGAATTCCATGGCCCCCGCAAAGATAACAATGCGTTAGTCTCTTTAGGCGCGTTTTTAATAATATAATCTCCCTAAACACGAGTGCATATTTATGTGACCCAAATCCAAATCTCAACGGAGTCGACATGTGCCAGCAACCAGGGGTGCATTGATTGCGACGTGATTCGAGATGCGTTTTCACGACGTTGCAATTCTATTAAAAAATAATAATAAAGCAGTTTAATGTTAATGACATGTATTAAAATTAAGATATTTATCCATTACAACAATTTAAGCGACCGTGCTAGAACCACGGGATTTGGGGGTGCCTAACACCTTCCCTCGGGTCAATAGAATTCCTTATTTAGAATTTCTGGTTCGCAGACTTCATTTGGTAAGTTGAATATTTTTCTCGAATTGGGATTCAAGATAAATCGGTGACTTGGGACACCAAAAGCCAAACCTTTCCCAAGTGGCGACTCTGAAATAAATAAATAATCTCATTTCGAATATTGTCACCTAAATTGGAAAAACTCCCTTACGCACTACCCCCGGGGTAGGCGCGCCAAAAGGAGGTGTGACAATGTCAATACGAGTTCAACGCAATTTTTCGGAGGAAAAACAAAGCTATAACGAAGAAGTTATGGCAATTTAAAGTTTACTATTTTTTCTGTCTAAGGAAGAAGATGATGAATAGTAATCCAGTCAGCGCCACGTCATCATCCAGTCAGTGCCATGTCATCATCCAGCCAGCATCTAGTCAGCGCCCAGTCATCATAAATTTTCAGAAATTTATGAAATAACCCCTGAAGTTACTGAAATTATAAATCTGCTCCAAAAGTTCAGTATATTTCGATTTAACCCCAAAAGTTTGGTGTAAATTTTGAAAATTTTCCGGAAGCCTTACTTTGACCCAAAAAGAGTCAATCCTACCATTTTTCACCATTCCGGACGCGTTGGTGAGGTCTGTTTGGTGAGATTCTGCTCCAAAATTTTGACTAAGCCATTTTAAAGATATAATGGAAGAGTCATCATCATCTGGAGCTGTGATAAAGCTTACTGCCACAAAATACACATTGTGGAGACCTCGGATGGAAGATCTCCTCAGTTGTAAAGATTTGTTTGATCCCATAGAAGCAAAGGGTAAGAACCCCGATTCCACCAAAGAAGTAGAGTGGAAGAAATTAAATAAAAAACTATCGGTCAAATTCGATAATGGATTGACGATAGCGTTTTTCATCATGTCGCACAAGAGACATACGCATATGCCCTTTGGGTGAAGTTAGAAGGGATGTATCAAGCCAAGACCGCTAGGAACAAAGCCTTGTTAATGAGGCGTTTGGTAAATTTGAAGTTAAAGCACGGAACTTCAGTTGCCGAGCATACTAGTGAATTTCAGAGCTTGATAAATCAATTATCCAATGTTGAGATGTCGTTCGGGGATGAGATGCAAGCCCTACTACTTCTTAGTTCTCTTTCTGATAGCTGGGAGACGCTGGTAGTCTCTCTCAGTAATTCAGCTCCCAATGGAAATCTGACCATGTCTATGGTTAAAGATGCCTTATTTAATGAAGAAGCCAGAAGAAATGACATTGATCATGGTAAGTCGCATGCCCTTATTACAGAAAGAGGGAGACAACAAGAAAGAAGTCAAGATAAGAGGAGAGGCAGAAGCAAAAGTAGGGGAAAATCCACAGATGGTAGGAAGTCATCATATGCGTGCTACCACTGAAGAACTGCAGAAAATTGCAGAAGGAGAAGGAGCAGTTGAAGCAGAAGGATGGAGATGCATTAATCACTACCCACGAAGAGGTAGACATTTGTTCCATCCAAGAAGAGACATGCCTTCACATCTCGAGTCAATAAAACAACGAATGGGTGGTAGATACTGCAGCATCATGCCACGCCACATCCCGAAAAGATTTCTTCACAACATACAAAGCAGGAGACTTTGGAGTAGTGAAGATGGGGAACACTTCTTCCTGTGAGATAGTTGGAATTGGTGATATCAAAAAACAAACAAATATCGGGAGTACAATGATATTGAAGGATGTCCGTCATGTTCGAGATCTTCGTCTAAACCTAATATCAGGTATAGCTCTTGACAAACAGGGCTATGAAAGTTATTTCGGAAAAGGCACATGGAAATTGCTGAAAGGGGTTATGATTATTGCTCGAGGACATATTTGTGGCAACTTGTATAAAACTCATATGAAGGTATGTTCAGACAGCCTCAATGTTATGGAAAAAGAGGCGTCTCAAAACTTGTGGCACCAGAGACTCGGTCACATGAGTGAAAATGGGATATCAACTCTAACGAAAGAGCAGCTTATCAGAATGGACAAGAATGTTGCTTTAGACCCTTGTAATCATTGCTTATTCGGAAAGCAACAAAGAGTCTCTTTGACATTTTCTTCAACCAAAAAATCAGAGTTACTCAGTCTGGTACATTTTGATATTTGTGGTCCCATGGAGGAGAAATCACTTGGTAGAAATAGGTATTTTCTGACTTTCATTGATGATGCTTCTCGAAAGGTGTACGTGTACTTCTTAAAGACAAAGGACCATGCTTTTGATTATTTCAAGATATTTCATGCCATGGTAGAGCGTGAAACGGAAAAGAAATTAAAATGCCTTCGCTCAGATAATGGAGGCGAGTATACTTCCAAGGAGTTCGATTCCTATTGCAAGAGACAATGGATTCGATATGAGAAGACGGTCCTACGCAGCCCACAACACAATGGAGTAGTCGAGAGAATGAACCAGACAATTATGGAAAGAGTCAGAAGTATGATCAGTATGGCAAAGCTGCCTAAGCCATTCTGGGGAGAAGCTGTTTGTGACGCCTGCTACCTAATCAACCGGTCACCATCACCCCCTTTGAATTTTGAGGTTCTAGAGAAAATATGGTCTGGCTATGGAGATGAAGAATTTGGGTATAGATTATGGGATCCAATACAGAAGACGGTGATCAAGAGTAGGGATGTTTTATTCCACGAAAACCAGACAATTGAAGACATTGAAAAGCCCACAATGTCTTATGAAAGAGGTTCCAATGCCCAAAAAAGTTGGTCCAGATCCACTACCGTTGCAGTTTGACACAAATAGCATGGGGGAGCATGAAGCAGTACCAGAAGCAGAACAGGAGGATGTTTGGCAGGGGGAGGCACAAACCCCTCAGGAAACTACAGAACCATCACAGGGAAACGATGACGGTACACCTCCTGAAGCTAATAATCAACAACCTCGTCGATCTAAACGAGGTCAGATTCTATCAACTCGATACCCAGAAACCGAGTATATTCTACTTTCTTAAGATGGAGAACCAGAGAGTTTCCATGAAGCTATATCTCATAAGGATAACGAAAAATGGCTGCAAGCAATGACTGAAGAGATGAACTCTTTACAGAAAAACAACACTTATGAGATTGTGAAACTTCCACAAGGAAAGAAGGCACTAAAGAGTAAATGCGTATTCAAGCTCAAGAAAGATGGCAGCGGAAAAGTGGTGAAGCACAAAGCCCAATTAGTAGTCAAAGGATTCCTATAGAAAAAGGGAATTGACTTTGATGAAATATTTTCACCAGTTGTAAAATGGACTCTAATGCGTATCATCCTTGGATTGGTCGCCAGTTTGAATTTGGAGCTTGAACAAACGGATGTCAAGACAGCATTTCTTCATGGTGATCTAAATGAAGAAATCTATATGGAGCATCCGAAAGGTTTTGAGGTTTCAGGAAAAGAAAACCTTGTCTATAAGCTTACGAAAAGTTTATATGGCCTAAAGCAAGCACCGAGGCAGTGGTACAGAAAGTTTGACTCATTAATGGTAAGTCAATGATATAAAAGGACTTATGGAGATCAGTGTGTTTACATTCAGAGATTTTCGGATGGCAATTTTGTTGTATTTCTACTTTATGTAGACGACATGTTGATCGTCGGACAAGATGCAACAAAAATTAGACAATTGAAGAAAGAACTCTCTAAGTCCTTCGAAATGAAAGACTTATGTCCAGCTCAACATATTTTGGGATTGCAGATAACTCGAGATAGGAGAAAGAAGTTATGGCTATCTCAAGAAAATTATATTGAACGGGTGATCAAACGGTTCAATATGAGTAATGCCAAATCGGTAGGCGCCCCTTTGGCAAATCACTTCAAGCTGAGCAAGAGTTTGTGCCCCTCATCCAAGAAAGAGATTGAGGAGATGTCTACAATTCAATATTCTTCAGCTGTTGGAAGTCTGATGTATGCCATGGTTTGCACGAGGCAAGATATCGCACATACGGTAGGTGTGGTCAGTCATTTTCTTTCTAACCCGGGAAAGAAACATTTGGAGGCAGTTAAGTGGATTCTCAGGTATCATAAAGGTACTTCAAAATCAAGTCTGTGCTTTGGCAGAGCTGATACAGTCTTGGAAGGTTATACAGATTCAGATATGGCCGGAGATCCTGATGGAAGAAAATCAACATCAGGATATGTTTATACTTTTGCATGGGGAGCTGTGTCATGACAGTCAAGATTGCAGAAGTGTGTTGCACTATCCACAACTGAAGCAGAGTATATTGTTGTGGCAGAAGCTGGAAAAGAAATGTTGTGGTTAAAGCAGTTTCTCCAAGAACTAGGGATAAATCAAACAGAGTATAAGATACATTGTGATAGTCTAAGTGCAATTGATTTAAGCAAAAACTCAATGTATCATTCTCGGACAAAGCACATCGACATTCGCTATCACTGGATACGCGAGGTGATTGATCAACAACTGTTGAAACTAGAGAAGAACCATATGTAGGCGAATCCAGCAGACATGTTAACAAAGGTGGTCACTCAAGAAAAGTTAGAGTTGTGCAGAGACATAGTTGAAATAATTTTCAAATAGTAGATGTGTTGGAATGTAGCTGAAGGGGGAGAATTGATAAGTTCAGCTGCTGCTAACTACATATTCTAGAAGTCCAATATTGTTGAAGCCACCAACCCATTCTAGAAGCCACCATTGTTGAAGCCTCCATTGTTGAATGAAGAATTGAACTACCAACCACCTTCTTTACGGCTATAAATAGAGCCTTATGTTTTACCCAGAAAAATACAATCTAGAGAGATTGAAATACAATCCATGAAGAGATTGTGAGAACAAAAAGAGAGTTTGGTGAGGATTTTTTGTAGAGAGAAATTCTTGGTGTAAATTCTCTATAATTCTATTCTTTTGAAATAGAATTGTTTTTCCTCCCAAATAATCTTCATAGTGATCAGAGAATCACAACACTCAACTAGGTGAAATGATTATGAGTGTCTTGGATCTCCGTCACATTTTTCTCCGTAATTTTATTTGTATGGTTTTGAATAAATGCATAGAATATGGCGTGGCTTCCATTTTAGGATAGACGGCAGTGATCACAAATGTTATGCTTCTACCAGGAATAGAAATGGTATAAAGACCTTACACCAGGCAAAGTATAATCGTGAAAAGACTTCCAGCTCAAGAAGCGAGCAAATATATCAGTGTTCCGATATAATCTTTATCATAGATGCTGGTGACATTTCATATAATATCAAATGCTTATTATGAAAATTCCATTCAATTCCAGATTATTTCTTTCAGTCTAATCAAATTGCTTATACATAACTAATTTTTGAGAAATAGCAATTGTGCTTATGCAATACTAATTACAATCCTGGCATGCAATAGCGAAAGCTATACATAGATATTACAACAGCCTATGTGGAAGAATTATGAGCTCCAAAAAAGAAAAGGTAAAAAGTACACTTGCCTGTTATGAGACATGAAGATTTTGGATATCAATTCGCAATGCTTTCAATTTCTTCTCAATATTTGTCAATTCTTCTGCAGTCGCCAAAACTTTATCCAGTCTATGTTGCGCTCTATCTTGATATGGCTTGCCAATGAGTTTTACAAAGTCTTCCACATTCCTTGTTGTCTCCAAGAGATCCTTCTGCATAGCCTCTTCAAGTTCACGTGCAAGGCCATCAGCAGTCCTCTTTACTTTATCTACCACCTGCTGCCTCCGGGATGAGAAATTGGAGACTGCTAATAAACTATTAAAGACCGCTTTAGTTAGGATACCATCCATGACGTAGAAATCAAACAAATGCTGAAAGAAGGAAACAAATTCTTTTCAAATAAAGATAATGTGCAACACTTCTCCAGACATGCAAGAACTCAATGAGCAAATAATTAAAAAGATATTCATCAGGAAATAATAAGTCCACACAACCAGTGGAGGAGCTAGTAGACACCTCTCTTTTCCTCTCTTTTTCCCCTTTTTGGAGAGAAAGAAGCTTATAATACCGCTTATTAGGTTCTGACCAATTCTGAGATCTTACATCTCATTAGCACTTAAGCTTTATCTAGTGATTCCCCATTTAAAAGCCAATCAGACAAATACGAGAACAACAATGAAAGACTTTCAATTGGAACAAAAGGAACAATTATATATATTTGCTCAGATCAGGATCTACAGTATGGCAATATTTTACAGGGCCATATGGCATTAAGATATGCTCAAGTTAGTACACGCGTTTAACTTTGAAATGCCAGGAGACAGGAATCGTTAACCTCAATGAGCCAGCCGTTAATGTCCAGTTACAACATATTGAACCAAAACTTGAAGCTCTAACTGACTTAATGTTAAATCAACCAAACACACAATATGCTCTGATTAGACAACCTAAGATTTTCAATGGGTTAGCGATCTTTGTGCCAAACAAAGCACATTACCTCTCAAATAACAGAATGCAAATCAGAGCTATTAGTAACATAATGAATTGATTCATCATAAGAAAGAATGGGTTGTTATCCAACCAATACAAGCAAGGTGGCTGCTGTCTAGAAGTTTTGGGAAATTCAATCAAATGAAAATGAAGATGTAACACTTTGAGAAAATTAAAGAACATATTAGCAAATTTAAATTAAAAAAAAAAGAGGATTACCCGCCAGCGGAACAAAGGCCAAGAGCAAGGAGATCCTCTATTGTGGTTGGAAGAACAGATGTTAGAAGTGATGCTGATAAACCAGCTGCTCCAAGACCACCAAAAGTACCCAAGAACTGAAAAGGGAATGAGCTCCTCAGACATTTGTTTAGGGTAAATCATATCTTAAATAACATATGTATCCTTCAAATTACTGACACCTATACAAGTCATATTGCACAGCCCACAAATGGCTTTGCCAAAGACCTAGCAAGCAAAACTGATTTCCTCTCCTAACTATCTCGAATCAGTCTAGAACCTGAAAAGAGCGCCAAACTCTCCTAGAAGGTAAGAAATATTATCTACCACCTAACTGGATATAGAGTGGTGAAATGTGGTTTTATCGGGGAATAAAATAAATAGAGGAGCTTAAAATAATAGGGGCAGGATTAGTGTCAATCATTACTTCCCAAAAGAGCATCTGTTTTGGTCTTCCAGATGCACAAGAACCTCAGTATTTTTTTGTTATTGTTCAAAAAGTTATAGTCCAACAACGAATATTAGCATTGAACTAAAAGAATTTCAACTGCTATGAGTGAATGTAGAAAAGGCATCTTTCTTTGACTCTATGAAAAGAACTACAACAATATAACAGCATTCTCCCTCTCCCTTGTCTATGAGAGAAAAAAGGAAAGCCCCACAGACCTGTGTCTAAATCTATTACCATGAATGAAGTACGGAAAAATTCCACCTCTTTCAAAGGTTAAAATAAAGAATGAATAGGCAAAAGAAGTGTCTTGACAGAATGATAGTCAACTTCTTGTGAATCATACCTAATTTTCTACTGAGGCCAGAAAGCTATTAATATATGATGGAGATTTCCTTTTCTTTCTTCTTTTTTTTTTTTTGCGGGTTGGGGGGGGGGGGGGGGGGTTGGAGGAGTGGGGCAGGGGAATGAAGTAAAGAAAAGGATTGAGCCTAAAATCATGCCAAATGTGATAGCTGACTTTAAACTCATGCAAAATTGGCAACGTGGTCCAAACTCCAGCAGAAGGCATAAACCAGTTAACATCAGCGGAAAAAAGTACCGCTTCACGAATTTCTCTCTCGAACAATTTTGAAGCAGCTGCAGCACTGAAATCCTCTATCACTCTTCTGCTAACTTCAGATTTTCTCTTCAACACGCCGATTGCGTCAAGCTCAACCTGGTCAGACGGATTAACAAATGAAGTCCACTTTTTCTCAAAAGACTGCTTATAGAATTGTCCTTCCTGGTCCCTCTTTGATTGTAACCACTTAGTGTACTCACCGAGAAGGTTCTGCATCCAAAGATAATTTCATTGAGAATACAAAAAATTAGCTCTATTGCAACACAAACCCCTATCATCAGATTTAAACATACAACAAATCACTAGTCCTGGTTCTAATAAACAATATAATTAACAAATATATACACACAAGTTAAAGCTACAGATATCGAAGAAAATATCTTTCGATGAAATTGTCTGTATTCGGATAAGACTATCATATGGTAGAAGGAAAGGGTGAAGAAAAAGAAGACCACAAAGCTGTGTTCGGTTTTCCTAAAGATGCAGTAGCAAGAAGGTTGAAGAATATGATCCAAAATTCGTTTCTTAATTGATAGAATTAATTGATTGTCTTACATTAATCATCAAGTGAAGTCACGATTCTCATCTTTTTCGTCTTTTTTTTTCCGAGTTGAATTAAGTCCAATCTAACTTGTGTTCCTTCCTTTGGTTTCTAATTACGTCTAATATAATTTCTTTGTTTCGTTATTATAACACCAATTACAATTTCCAAATAAATAATCAAGCATAATCATGTTTTAGTGGAGAAACCAATCCTTGAAAAACAATAACTTCTCTATACTATAATTTGACTTGTACAACAGCAATTTCACATGGTTGCTTAGCACTCATCAATTGCTTTACTTCCTAAATGAGAAGGCAAGTTTGTAGCATTGGGCCCATTCAAGAGGTTTTTTTTCTTTCTCACACACAGATAATCACAGTGAATATCAATTGGAGGTCAATTTTTCCAAGTTACGTGGAGAGAAAAATATCTTTTTCATCGAATAACCTGCAAAAATCAAGTTCTGGAATATCCACCTTCATAACGTGGCAACAGAAGGGAAAATAATAAACTACTGCTGAATATTTCAATCATGCTTCCAACGTTCTAACAGCTGAGGAGGATGACCGAGTTAAACTCCAAAAATGTAACTTTGGCTTTTTAATAACTGTTGAAGACAAAATTAAGTAAATAAAAGTGTGCCCTCTCTAAATTAAGCTTTTAAATGACATTGTCGCATATTTCAACATCACAGCAGGCAGAGGTTCTGAGTTCGAGTCTCACCACCACCCATTATCAAAAAGAATTTCCACATGCTTGGCCCATGAAAAAAGAATCAAACCCGCACGTGAAGGGGCGTGTTGAAGACAAAACTAAGTAAATAAAGTGTGCTCTCTCTAAAGCTTAAGCTTTTAGATTATTCTTTTTATAAGGTAAAGCTTAAGCTTTTAGATGAGATGGTCACAAACTTTAACAATAACAAAGAAGAAAAACAGATAATTGAGTTAACTCTAACTAAGAACAGTAAGGAGTGATGCACTCACTTGTCCTTCAAGAACCGCAGGACCGAGTATGTCATTTTGGATACTGGTGGTGGCTGGCATCTGAGTAGATTTCTCTCCTCTGAATACATATGAAGTGACAAGATCAACATTTGACAATTGTAATGTTGATTCTACAAGCCGGACGACACGTGCTTGTGTAGAGTTTATCTGCATTTTAGTGCACGCAGCGAATATTAGTACAAAGGTATACAAGGTCATATGCCATGTGTTAGTTAAAATTTATAATAATACTGTGATAGTCACAATAACAGAAGCACATACCATAGATAGAACTTGCCTCTTCCACAAAATGCTATCAATTTCCAGCTTCTTTGTGCATTCTTTTACACTATTGACAAGATCCTCAACAAAGAGCAAGTCCTGTTTGGCTTGCTGGCATTCTTGTCTCACAAGTCCTTGACAAGCTGAAACTAGTTGTTCTGCAATGGCAATTGGAGTTCCAAGCTTCAGCTTCATCCTCTCGATTCCGGTACTTGTTGATGCATCCAAGAAGCTATACAAGTACTTCTCAAGTTCATAGAAGCCTTTGGTTTTCCAATGAAAATTATCATTTGAACTACGATTGCTTTGACTGAGAGCACCATCAAAAGTAGAAAGCTTCGCTTCAAGAGCAAGCCGTGCAGAAACTGGATACAGTGTTACACAATCTGTGTTCAGCAATTTCTGTGTATTTTCTCTGATAAATCCAATGGCCTCCTCCAACTACAGCATGAAGAAATAATAATAATAATAATAATACAAGACTAATCAAAATGGCCCAGCTGATATATCACGGATAATAAGAAATTATTTCCTCACTCAACATTATCACAACAGCAAGAATGTATGACCAACCTCGCCCTTATTCTGGTATATGTCAGACTTATTCAGCACAAACACGACCTTTTTACTCCACTGCTGAGTGTAACGCAGAAAATTAACCTGATAAGCACCATAAGTGCATGTGAAGTTAACTTTTGGCAAAAGAAGAAGAACCTAAAATAAACATGACAAGAGCCAACTGTATACCAAAAAAAAGACAAGCTAGAGAGATGACGAAAAGCACATGAAATTGAAGTATATCAGCAAGCCCGAGATATTAAACCTTTAGAAGTGATAATCTCATTAAGGCTCCTTCAACACCTAACGGCTTGAATTCATCCACCTTTATGACTTTTTTTTTTTTTTGAGGGGGGATAAAAGGAAAGTATCATCTTTGGACAAAGAATTGTACTTATTCCACCATTTTGCTGAATTACTTTGCTACTGAAAGATCTTAAAGAGTAATTTCAGAACTATATACTATTATTTTGACGAGTTTGATATTTATGAGAAAAAGCGGGTCTCATAAACTTTTATGTTAGTACAATATTAGAGGTAATATGTGGTGAAAGAAAAAGTCTCCATCCAAGTTAAGTAGATATCAGTTTATGATAATCAAAGCTCAGGAAAGACTATCTCTATGTTTAACATGCAAAAGAAACTCAATCTGTTTGGAAGAGAGTATTATCCAATCTTTAATTTCTAGCACATAAAAATGTAGCAACAACAGGACATCCAGATGATCCCTCAAAGAACTAGCCAGACTACTGAAAATTCATTTAGCTTCAGCCATAACAATTTTCTGTGTTAGAGTTTTCTTAATAGTCAGGTCTAATCGGTGCTTGGAGTATGACTGGAGAAAAGAATACCCAAAGACTACATGCTAATTCATGACTGTCTCTAAAGAATACCACGCAAAAACTTTATAGTTAAAATTACTTTTTAGGGCCTGAAACAGAAATATGACAGTGGTCGACATTAGCCTCACAGATCAGAAACAGAAATATGACAGTGGCCGGCATTAGCACTAACATGTGTGAGGTGTGCAACTAATGGTTCCTAGTTATGAGTACTTACTATAAATTCCAGTGATTGGTAAAAGCTAAAAGCAAAAGAGCATCAGGAACATCACATGCTCTTTTACAGTCATTAAATAAAGCAGGTGGCAAGAATTAAATCATATAAGGCAGTTCATAAATCCTTATGAATACTACAGCACCTAACACATTTGAACTATAGAGTGAGATAATCAAATCCGAGACTTTTCGGAGATGGGAGGCATTGTTGTTGCAATGAAGCCCTAGTGACGTTCAAAAGATATCCGGCAGACCGGTCCTTAGCTTCCTCAAGCACCAAAATCCTTCCAATAAATGAACAATTTCCTTGTCCTAATCCAATCTAGCTACAACATTTAAGCATGAAAATGAAGGTTGCTTAAAGGTAGCTGGCCAGTGCTACCACAAAATAAACACTTCCCTTACTCTTTCGCAATTGGAGGTGCTCTTTCCACCCTCGCCAAAACTATGACACTTAGTGTTGTCAGATCGGCTGAGACAAAAAAGGTTGTCCCTTTGTTTCATAGTGCACTAAGTTTGTATTTAGGCACTAAGATGCAAAGAGACATGTTCCAATTCGCCTCAGTTTCTTGCCTTATTGTAAAGCAAAACATTTTTTTTAATTGATAAGTTATTTTCTAGGAATCTTTTAGTCCGATATATATATATATATATATATATATATATATATATATATATAATATATATATATATATATAGAGAGAGAGAACTTTTACTACTTGTTGTTTTTATTTTGATTTTATTATATATAATCTTGGACATATATGAGCTCAAATAAAGTAACGTGGACAATGAGGATGATATAGCCAATACCTACTTGCTCGGTACTGAGGCGTGGTTGTTGTATAAGTTATTTTGACACATAACCTTATCTGACAATTGAACTGTAGATTGATTGAGATGAGAACACAAAATCGGGTAATCTTGTCGTGAAAAATTGAAACCGTATGCAATCCCACCTTAACCCAAATGTCCTCATTCTTGTGGGACACGGGCCTAAGACAGAAAAGGTCCCAGATTCTATAACCTTAAAAACGCTTAACTGGTACTCATAAAAGTGACAAAACTGTACCTCACTTTCAGTTAATGGTCGATCAGCAGACATGACAAAAAGAAGCAGATCTGCACGAGGCACAAATTCCTCCGTCAGCTTTTGTTGCCTTTGAAGAATCACATTGGTCCCTGGAGTATCAACAATAATCATCTGCCAGAACAGACAAATAAGAAATTAGAAAATGGAAACTAAGAACCAAAATCAAGTAGTGAAACTAAGAACCAAAATCAAGTAGTGTGGCAGCCTATACGCATAATCAAATATTAGATTAGCCAACTACGAAAGCAGATAATCAAACTTTCTTTCAAAGAGCTCTCTACGGAATTGCGACCAGGCATGTGGAGAGTTACTCCAACCCATTTGAAGTCCAATTCTAAAGTTTAATCCAGATCACAACTAACCCATATTAGTTACAAAATAGAGCGTTTAAATGCACAGAGTTTAGAAAGAATTTAATATTTCGCATAAAGAATATGGTAAGTAGTAGTCCCCAATCTGAGAAGTTAGTTATTGGAGGGGACTTTAATGATCATATTGGGGCTGAAGCTGGTGGTTATGGTGAGGTGCACGGTGGCTTCGGCTTTGGGATTAGGAACGGAGGAGGCACATCACTGCTTGATTTCGCCAGGGCTTCCGAGCTTTTGATTGCGAACTCGACATTTCAGAAGAGGGAGGAGCATTTGGTCACCTTCAAGAGTTCGGCGGCGAGGACTCAGATTGATTACCTCCTCCTCAGAAGGAGCGATAGGGGTATGTGCAAGGACTGCAAGGTTATTCCGGGAGAGTCCTTTTCGACTCTTCATAGACTCCTAGTGATGGATGTCGGTCTCCGGGTGAAGAGGAAGAGGAGGGGATCTCGGGGACAACCGCGGATTAGATGGGGTGTTTTGAATAAGGAGAAAGCACAGGAGTTGGAAAGGAGGTTAGCTGAGGGCGGAGCTTGGAGAAGTTCAGGGGAAGCGGATGCTATGTGGTCAGAGACGGTGAACTTGGTTAGGTAGGTAGCACGGGATGTGCTCGGAGTAGCAAAGGGCTATTCAGGCAGACATCAGGGTGACTGGTGGTGGAACGATGTAGTGCAAGGAAAAGTGGAGGTGAAGAAGGCGGCGTTTGCTAAGATGGCAGGGAGCACAAGCGAGGAAGAACGGAGAGCGTACATGGAGATCTACAAGGCGGCGAGGAAAGAAGCAAAG
Organism: Nicotiana benthamiana; assembly: GCA_034376525.1. NCBI lineage: Eukaryota > Viridiplantae > Streptophyta > Magnoliopsida > Solanales > Solanaceae > Nicotiana > Nicotiana benthamiana. Next base: position 93,504,329 of record CM067323.1, on the reverse strand, counting down.
ATGGCGGTTACGGAAGCCAAAAACGCGTCGTTTGGTCGTATGTATGAGAAATTATGGGAGAAAGGCGGGGACAGGAAGTTATTCCAGTTAGCTAAAGAAAGGGAAAGGAAGGCGCGTGATCTTGACCAAGTTAGGTGTATCAAGGGCGAGGATGGTAGAGTTCTGATGGGGGAGTCTCAAGTCAAACAGAGGTGGCAGACATACTTTCGAGACTTACTTAACGATGTGGGAGATCGTAACATAGAGCTAGGGGAGTTGGGGCATTCAAAGCAACATAAAGACCTTGGGTACTGCAGGCGCATTAGGGCGGAAGAGGTCATGGAGGCTTTGAGTAGGATGAGTAGGGGTCGAGCGACCGGGCCTGACGAGATCCCGGTAGAGTTCTGGAAATGCATGGGTAGGTCAGGAGTGGAGTGGCTCTCCAGGTTGTTCAATGCGATCTTCAGGACCAAAAAGATGCCGGAGGAGTGGAGGTGGAGTACAGTGGTGTCCTTGTACAAGAACAAAGGTGACATCCAGTGCTGCAACAACTATAGGGGTATCAAATTAATAAGTCATACCATGAAGGTCTGGGAGCGGGTGATCGAGGCGAGGGTGAGGGAGATGACGTCTATATCTGTGAACCAATTCGGTTTCATGCCGGGTCGCTCCACTACAGAAGCTATCCACCTTGTCAGGAGGCTGGTGGAGCAGTTCAGGGATAAGAAGAAGGACCTGCACATGGTGCTTATCGACTTGGAGAAGGCTATGACAAGGTTCCAAGGAAGGTGCTATAGAGGTGCTTGGAGGCGAAGAGCGTGCCAGAAGGCTGCATCAGAGTCATTAGGGACATGTACGAGGAAGCTAAGACTAGGGTTAAGACGGTGGGTGGCGACTCAGACCATTTCCCAGTGGTTATGGGGCTCCATCAAGGATCGGCGCTTACCCCTCTCTTGTTTGCCTTGGTGATGGATGCTCTTACCCGACACATTCAAGGGGATGTGCCTTGGTGTATGCTATTTGCTGATGACATAGTCTTGATAGACGAGACTAAGGTCGGTGTTAATGAGAGGTTAGAGGTATGGAGACAGGCTCTCGAGTCTAAGGGTTTCATAACAAGCAGATCTAAGACAGAATACTTGGAGTGCAAGTTTAGCGCCGAGCCGAGCGAAGTAGGCAGGGACGTGATGATTGGATCTCAGGTCATCGCCAAGAGGGACAGTGTCAGATATATTGGGTCGGTGATTCAGGGGGAAGGAGAGATTGACGGGGACGCCACTCATCGTATAGGAGCGGGGTGGTCAAAGTGGAGGCTTGCATCAGGAGTCCTGTGTGACAAGAAAGTTCCACAGAAACTCAAGGGGAAATTTTATAGAGATGTGGTTAGACCGGCCATGTTGTATGGGGCGGAGTATTGGCCAGTGAAGAACTCTCATGTTCAGAGGATGAAGGTTGCGGAGATGAGGATGCTCAGGTGGATGTGCGGGCTCACCAGGTTAGATAAGATTAAGAATGAAGTTATTCGAGAGAAGGTGGGGGTGGCCCCGGTTGATGAGAAGATGCGAGAAGCGAGGCTGAGGTGCTTCGGGCATGTACGGAGGAGAAGTCCTGATGCCCCGGTGAGGAGTTGTGAGCGGCTGGCGATGGTCGGCGCACGGCGAGGCAGAGGGAGGCGTAAGAGGTATTGGGGAGAGGTGATTAGGTATGACATGGCTAGAATGCGAGTTTCTGAGGACATGGCCCTTGATAGGAAAATCTGGAGGTCTAGTATTAGGGTTGTAGGATAGGGGCCCCTAGAGTTTTTCGTACCCCTCACCCGGGGTTGGGTGAGGCTTGGCAGGGCTATCCTTAGATGATTTGTGTATTGGATTGTGTCTCCCTTATGGTAGTTATTTATGGTAGTTACTGTCTGATATTATTACATGCTATTTTATTTATGGTTCTTATGTTTAGATAATTATTTATGCTATTTCTGCTGGACTTACTAATGCTCTTTTGTTTTTGTTTTTGTTTTTCCTCTCCTTCACTGAGCCGAGGGTCGATTGGAAACAGCCTCTCTACCTTTTCGGATAGGGGTAAGGCTCGTCTACATATTATCCTCCCTAGACCCCACTTTGTGGGACATTACTGGGTAGTTGTTGTTGTTGTTGTTGCATAAAGAATAAAATTCAGCAAAATATGTGCCGATTACTGGCATCAAAGTAAATGTGCAATAAGCCTTCGAAACTAAAACTAGTAACAATTGGTGTGAAAAGCATATGTGCAATAAATTTTTGAAACTAAACAAACATTTGCAGATCACAATATGTAACAAATCAGAGAAAGTGTGCCAACCAAAATCTGCAGGGGGCTTAATGTCATTGATATTCAAGTATGTAATAAAGATGCTATCTGCAAGTTGTTATGGAATTTATGCAAGAAAAAGGATAAAGTATGGGTTCAAAGGGTCCATAGCTATTACATTGAAGGCAAGAAGAAGATACAGAAGGCAATGAAATATGTTGAAGAGGCTCGAATTAGTATGGCTGAATTGAAGGAAACTGAGTCCGTATCTGTTAGTTCCATGTATCAGAAATTAAGAGGCAGCTTCCCTAAAGTCCATTGGAGGAAACTAATCTGAAATAATTTAGGTCCTCCCAAATGGTTGTTTATCTGAAATATAGTTGTTCATGGAAATCTTTATACCAAGGACAGGTTGCATAGATGGGGGATAATAAAGGACCAGAAGTGTACCTTGTGCAAAGAGGAAAATGAAAGCATTGCTCATTTGTTTTTTGAGTGTGCTTATTCTGCTGGGATCTGGAGTAGTTTACTTAGATGACAAGGGATATCAAGGAACATTCGGAGTTTGCAGGATGAATTGCTCTGGGCTGCATCACATATGAACGAAAAGAAGCCACTTGCTGAAGTCTGTAGAATGTCCTTAGTTGTATGTATGTATTTTTTTTTATCTATGGCAAGAGATTAGGGTTTAGGGTTCAGAGGGAACTGAAGGTGCTAACAAAAAAGTGATTCAAGAGGTATTTTGTAGGGGACAGCTGAAGCATAAACTGGCAGGAATATTAGAACAATTAAATATTTATCCTTAGCTAGACGAGTAGCAGATAGGAGCTTTGATGAATACTGGAGCTTGGGGCCTTCCGTCCAACTCCATGTTTTCTTTCTTGATTGGGTTTTCTGTAAAGACTCTATAAAATTTCTATTTACCAAAAAAAAAAGTAATAAATGATCTTACAAAAGGTTAAAAATTGCATATTAAACCAACAGAAAACAAAGCATCCAACTTTAAAATGTGTCCAAATCAGGCCGAAAGACATAGTCATTAAATGAGAAACACAAAACGGTAAGTCGATAGTGCCCGATATGCCGGTGTTTTTGACATATTGAGATATCTATTCAAATTCCTTGATGAAATGTACCATTGGAAGTAGTAGCAATTTCAGACAAGAAAACTTACTTCGTTAAGAACTGAAGCCGGCAAGTAGCAAACATATTGACCATCTGGATGCCTTTCACAACGCTGTGACTCATCGACATCCGACTCAGCATAGCGCAAAAAGGTGATCTCATTTGTTGTAGGAACAACACCATCTTTCAAGTATTTTTTCCCGAGAAGAGCATTGATGAAAGTAGATTTTCCAGAATTGAATTCTCCCTGGTTTATCAAGAAATTAAGAATCACAAGAAAGAAGGGGATGAAGAACTAATAATAATGTGTATGCTGAATCTGGTATATTATATGGTCTTGAGAAAACAGTAATATGGGGGGAGAGAGAGAGAGAGACACAGACAGACAAACAGAGATAGAGACAGGCAGAAAGAGACAGAGATAAGAGGTAACAAATGCAAGAAGTGGAAAAAAGAAATAGTGCAAAAAAGAAGTAGAAAGAAACTTGTATAAACAGAATTTTCGCATCTACAAGATCTTAGTTTTAGGCATCAGCTTAAATTTAGACTGGACCAGAGAAGGAAATACTCATTTGAAATTCAGAGCTAATACCCATGCATATCCCTGGAACCAGAATTTGCTGAAGTTCAGCGCACAATTACCACTATAACCAGTAAAAATGGTTCATCAAGTTGAGAAACAGCATCACTGAGAAGTGAGACCTCCTCCATCTGCCATTCCAGTAGTAGCCCAGGTTAGTCTAAACAAGCAAACCACTGACAGAAGAATTCCTATCTGTAGCACAATTCAGCAGCTAAACTTTGACAAAAGAAGATCACCATTGGAGCTGCTTTTTCAATAACATGTATGGCCTCGCGCAAAACCAGTTTTTCTTTTTCTAGCAACTGCTGCTCCCTATCATGTAAACTGGTAAAGCCAGTCATTGCCTTCCTACCAGGAAAGCCATTCCCCAAGTCCAAAACATTAAGCTGACTATTACTTTGAACTTTTTCCTCTGTTTTGTTCTTCAATGCATATGCACTGTAAAACAGTTTGCCAAAATCATCATCACTCACAGACTTCAAATCTTCCATCAAAATAACTACTCCACTAGCCCCTGATTCAAGTAAATTTAATGCTTCACTGAACAACTTGCGATCGCCAAGTGAACCAATCATGACAAAAACAGGAATTTTCACATGCTCAAATACTGAGCTCACCAGCTCCTCATGTTGGCTATTGCCACCGACGTCATATATAAGAAAATCAGCTCCTTCAGAATTAGAAGCATCGACTGCAGCAGTAGGTGTTTGTACAATTCTTGCTACCAAAGGAAGAACTACTAACTCTTCAGATTTTGAATCCATCATTGTATTTCTAGCCACGATAGCAGGAAGATCTGTTACAAAGGAGAATAGGTTATCAACTGCAACGAATTTACATAGCAGGCCACTCACTTTAAACAAGAGATCTTGCATCTAAAAGATAAACCACAAATCTTTTTAAAGTTTGCATTCAACCAAAGCCAAATGAGTGAACCCAAAACTGAGAGTCAGTGGTGGCTAATTGTAAGTTGGTTAGAGATTATTGCCAAAGTTAGCGAAGTTTGAACTTATGATTCATACACAGTTAGTTTCAGGAAGAACCACCGCAGACACTAATAATCAACATTTGTTTCATTGAGTATGTAATAATCAACATATTACACTTAGCGATATCTCATGACTCAACAGATATATATTATATAGGAAACAGCTTCGTTCAACGCCCCATCATGAATAACCCTATTGCAACTAGTACTCGTCATTTTTTTAATAAGTAAAAGTTACCAGTACTAGTAGCTAATAAAATTACTACCAACTATATGAAACAAATAAAGTTCGTGTCTTGGTTATCTGAGATTACAACTTTATGCAACAAAACATACTGACATGAATGTCTTAGGGCATCACTCCAATCAATCTCCTACACCTAAATCCCAAACAAGTAAGTTTAGCTATAATGGTGAATTGGCGCTAAATTAAGGTCATCACCTATTAAGATGGCCATGTAGTGTTACATTTTGCACACTATTCATTTCGAATTATAAGACAAACCATCATAGCACAAACTCAACGAGTAAGGTGAAGTACATAACACAAAACGGTAAGTACCATGTTACAGAACATAACCTTGATCAGATAGCAGAACTCCACTGGCACTAATCGCTGCGGCAATATCAACACGTCCATCGATCAACAAGTAAGCCCTACCTTTAATTACAGATTTCAACAAACACGCAGCCTCGTACAACTTCCCGCTGCTTGCTCCACCGCCACTGAGCACCACAATGTCAACCCGACCCGAAACCGCCCGGTCTATCTCATTAATAACGGTTTCATCATCCAACGCATCTTCGCAGCTCAGCTTTAGCACTAGGCTGGGCACTTTGATTTCCGGCCGCTTATATCCACCGGGGAAAAGCGTTCTAGGAGCTTGTTCGGGTCGGTTTATATTGTTTATCACGATCTTGACATTAACCCCAGGGGAGGAGTACACGGAGTAGTTATTTCGACGACGCCGGAAGTGCAAACACTGGCGACGCGTGGGATGGGAAAAGAGAGGGCACGGAGGGGAACGGACGGTGGAGTTTGGAGTTTGTAGAGATACCATAGAGAATAACGAATTTTTGCGTGCACGAAGCTACGTTTTTGTAACGGCGACGACGGAATTGACGGCGGAGCACGGCCGTGGAAGGGAAGGACGGATGACGGAGAGGCCTTATCTTATCTATATTGTGCTCAGAGTGAAGTGTGAACCAGTGGAACAGCTTCAAGTAAAGCGCCAATTCTAAAACCAAGTAACTAACTTCTTTCTTAGATTTATAATTCAAACTCTAATCTCTTTTTTGTCCTTTTGAACCGAATCATCATAATCATGAGAAAGTAATTTTTTCTTTTCTGTAAGATGCGATGCTTTTTGATTGAAAATTTGGACATTAACAATTTGATTTGTAGTATTAATAGTAGTGGAAAAAATATAATTGTTCATCATTTAGTTGGTAAAAAATCAGTATATAAAAGTTTTAATTTTGAATGGTTTAATAAATTGAAATTCTTGAATATTTCAGAAAGTTCTATAAAAACATAATGTTGACACACACTTTGACTTACTAGTCTTAGGGTACACTATTGAGTATATAATTTTTAAAAATAACGTGATTATTATTAATAATATATTTGAGTTATTGAACAAAAATTAAAAAATGTTAGCTCCTAATACTAACTGGTAGTCGTACCCGCGCGATTCGCGATGAATTTTAAAAAAATATTAACTAAATTAGATTGTAATCATGTTTGTTTGATCCTATTAGATCTTAACGCTTTAATAAATTTCAATTGTCATCTTATTAGTCAATACGATATACCCAATAATAAAATCTCTATTAAATTAAATATACTTATATAGTATGTGAATAACTTTTTCGTTCTATATTTTTCTTTATTATATTATCCAATGTTTAGTATTATTACATTGTTAATAGAAATGTTTTATTAATATATTACTTTGTTTAATATTTTCATCTGCTCGTTTTTTTGTAACATAAGAGAAGATATATAATTTATTAGTATTGAAATAATTGTTATGTTATATTTTATTCGGTTGTTCTCAATAATATTATTTAAATTTTAATGAATAAAATCTCTATTAAACTAGAGGGACTTATACAACATCGAATAATTTTTTTGTTATGTATTTTTTTATTATATCATCGAATAAATTTTTTGGTATGTATTAATCATTATTATATCACCCATGTTTGAGTAGTTAATTTTAGGCAACAAATTTTGTTGTTTTTATCATTTTTTTGTACATAATTTTTGAATCTCCAAATTTATTGGAGTTTGTCTTAAATTTTGACACTGTGTTAATTTTTTGATGTTACATTTGGAATCATTGCAATGATTTGCTTCTCATATTCTATATAAATAGGAGTAGACATTGTCTCAATTTTAATGAATAGTCTCTATTAAATTAAAGGGACTTATATAGTTATCAAATAACTTTTTTGTTACGTATTTTTGTTTATTATAATATCCAATGTTTAGTATAATTATACTGTTAATAGAAATTATTAGCATATTACTTGTTTAATATTTTTGTCTGCTAATTTCTTTGGTAATGTAACAGAAGATACACATTTTATTACTCTTGAAAATATTTTTTAAAAATAAATTTTATTGTATTTTCTAAATAATATTGTTTGAATTTTAATAAATAAATAAACTTTTTATTTTAAAATATATAAAAACGAAAATGATGTTAAAAAATGAAATAAAGAAATTAATTATCCTAAACCAACCCTCACCCATGTTTGAGTAGTTAATTTTGGTAATTAAATTCTTTGTTAATTATTAATAATTAATAACTAAATAATTAATTAGTAACTAGTTATGTCATGTGTCCTTTTTTTAGGATGTCACTTGGCTTAAGGAGAGAGCTTTGTCCTCTCCTTTTAACAATATATATTAAATGATAATGTAACATAATTGAACAATTCTCCACCCTTTAATGAGCATTTTTTCTAAAAATTTAAGGTGCAGGAACACTCTTATGAATGTTCGGATAAGATTTAAAACTAAATGGTGTACATCATGATTTTCCCTTTCTTGGTGCTCAAAATTGATGATGTGTGACATGTTTGAGTAGTTAATTTTAGGCAGTTAATTTTGTTGTTTTTATCATTTTTTGTACATAATTTTTGAATCTTCAAATTTATTGGAGTTTTGTCCTAATTTTGACTTTTTGTTAATTTTTTTATGTTACATTTGTAATCATCACAATTAATTGCTTCTCATACTCTATATAAATAGGAGTAGATATTGTCTGAATTTTAATGAATAATCTCTATTAAATTAAAGAGACTTATATATTTATCAAATAACTTTTTTGTTATGTATTTTTGTTTATTATAATATTTAATGTTTAGTATAATTATATTGTTAATAGAAATTATTAGCATATTACTTGTTTAATATTTTTGTCTGCTAATTTCTTTGGTAATATAACAGAAGATACACATTTTATTACTCTTAAAATATTTTTTAAAAATAAATTTTATTATATTTTCTAAATAATATTGTTTGAATTTTAGTGAATAAATACACTTTTTATTTTAAAATATATAAAAACGAAAATTATTTTAAAAAACAAAATAAAGAAATTAACTACCTTAAACCAACCCTCACCCATACTTGACTAGTTAATTTTGGTAATTAATTTCTTTATTAATTATTAATAATTAATAATTAAATAACTAATTATGTCATGTGTCCTTTTTTTAGAATACCGCTTGAAACTTAAAGAGAGAGCTTTGTCCTCTCCTTTTAATAATATATAGATGTATGTTAATCCAATTTAGCTAGTTCACTAAATAAAGAAATCTTCCTTATGCCCTATTGTGATTTATGAGAACTTAGGGAATATATTATTATTATTATTATTATTATTATTATTATTATTATTATTATTATTATTTTACCTAATACTAAAAATAAGTAACAAATTAATACTATAATAACGAATTTTGCTCAATCTTTTAATTTCTATCACCGCTGTCGCTCTTCTTATGGAAATAAATTTATGTAACTTAAGAGTTTTATCAATTTGAAAAATAGTTTGACTTATATGAAATTTTTTGAAAGAGAATTAAATTGGATTTTGTAGCTTGTTAATTAATTCAAGGAGTTAATTATTTATTCTTAATATTAAAGAAAATAATTTATCTATTTATTTGCTTTGGGTAGTTTTACTTTTATAATAATAGAGAAAATTTAGATAAATTTTGAACTCTTTTCTTTATTATTTTAATGTGATATTATTAATAATTTAAAAATTATTTAAGTATAAACCTCTCACTATCACCTCAAATTCTAAGTTACCAATAAGAAGAATGAATGTCTAAACATATTTTAAAGGAAAATTTCCGTAAGAAAATAGAAGAAAAAGAACACATCATGCTCCTAGTTCTCCGAACAATGTTTATTTTGAAGTCCTAAATATTAAATTTTCTACTAATTCTAAAAGGGAAGATTTCATAACCATAATTTTTATTCTGAGTCTTAAATATTAGAATCCTACAGACTTCAAATAAGAAATTTTTTAATAAATAATATTTTATTTGATTTGAAAGTTCTAAATACTAAAAAAACAAATTAATTATAATTTTATCAAATGTGAATTTAATTTTTAAAGGATAAAAAAGATGATTAATATTTCGCTAAGAGTTTTGTACTTTTAATATAGTATAAATTATACATATTATAATATAGAAAGAGAGTAAAATATTTTATTATTGATTTGACACACTCTTTATTTACAAATACTAATATTAATACTTATGCGATGAGCTAACAATATGAAAGTGTATTAGTCATGTTAAATTATGATTTGGCTACCCAGCGTTTACCGTGGGCACGGTAATTGGTACACCAGAGGTGCGTCCTTCCCGGTCCTCTCGTATTAGGGAAAGGTCCTCTCAATCTAACGCCCACACCGGATATGGACCGAACTGTCTTACGACGTTCTAAATAACTTGAGTAAAAAAATAGCATATAAAAAGAATGTATCGCTTTGTTTTTATATTTTCAACGGTAGAGTTATATGGAAATAATTTAAATCTACCATTATTGTGCTCCTATACTTTTTCTTTTCAATTCTAGCATGTTGTAGCACCATATATGATATAGTGTACTAAAGTTAAGATAAATTTCATTTTTATATTAAAAACACAAAAACTAAATAGATTATTTGCCATTGATAAATAAAACTCATATTGTTATAAATAGAATTTTATTTTTACGGTGAATGTTCATGTATATAGAAATTCTAGGGTTTATTACTTGTTAGCTAAGTCAACATATTCCTATAAATAAAGGGTCCTATTTCATTGTAAATCATCCCGAAATCAATAAAAATTCTCTCTCTACTTTTCTCTGCAATACTCTTCTTCTTCTTTTATTATTTTATAACATGTTATAAGCACGAGACTCTAACCAATTGAGTAGAAGCTTTGGGATTGAGCATAATAATTGTTAATCGTTCTATGAACTTCCTTCATGATTAAATTCTGGATTTAAGGTAAGTATGTTAAATTTTCTCTTTCAAATTATTGACATTCTATAATTTGATTTTAAATACAAGCAAAGACGATAAATTTTGATTATAACTCTAATGGAGTTTGAAAGATATTATAACCACCCAAAGTGGTAAATTTCTATATCTTGCCATGATCAAATTCATGTATGATTGTGGGCAAAGAATTGAAAACTCGTTGTGACGACCCAAAGGGTCATCACCTTTTCTCATTCATTACGTGCTTCCGAGGACTTAAAAACCTCACTTTTAGTCGCTTCGATTTATATGCGCAGTCCGGGCGCGTAACCGGAAAGCTTAAATGTGAATTTTATGAAACAATTTGATGAAATTTTGATATTAATATGATTAAAGTTATCTTTGGTCAACATTTTGGATAAACGGATCCGGACCCATGATTTGACGGTCTCGAAGGGTCCATAGAAAAATATGGGACTGGGGCGTATTCCCATAATCGAAATCCGAGGTCCCCAGCCCGAGAAATGAAATTTTGAAAGAAATTGTTTTCTGGAATTTAATATGATAATTTAAAATAAAAATAAATTAGAAAGCACTGGTAATGGGCCCGTATTTTGGTTCCAGCGCCCGGTACAGGTCTTATATGTGTTTAAGTGCTTTTTATGAAATTTGGTTGAAATCGGACGTCGTTTGACATGTTCCGGACCTAAATATCTAAAGTTGGAAATTTAAGAAGTTTGAATGAGAAATGATGAATTTGAGTCTTGATTCCTCGTTTATGGTGTTATTTTAATGATTTGATCGCTCGGTTAAGTTCGTAGGATGTTGAGTTAGTGCGTGCGTGTTTCGTTAGGAGCCCCGAGGGCTCGGGAGTGATCCGGAGGTGGTTCGGGGTGGTTTTGCACTTAGTGGAATTGCAGATTTTCTGCAATAGGTGTAAAATACTTCAATGTGTTCGCAATGCTCCTTCGTGTTCGCGTAGCTTCAGGGCTCTCCTCCTTCGCGTTCGCATTGCATCATCGCGATAGCGTAGAGTTATCGGGTTCTGAGGGCCCAGCCCTCCTTCCTTCTTCGCGTTCATGAAGGCTGGACCGCATTCGCGTAGGTCTCCAGCCTCTTCCCATCGCGTTCGCATAGGTGCCAATGGGTTCGCATAGGCCAATGCCCCTGGACCCAGAATTTTCTTCTTCGCGTTCGCACCCCTTCTACCGGGAACGCAATGCTTGTCTGACCCAACTCAATTCGAATATGGCCCTCTGTCGCGAATGCATAGAACAAACATCCAGTGATTTTTTTAAAATTTTAAGAAATAGTACATACGGGATTTTTCAAAAATACTCACGAGCTCTCTTCTCTCCCAATCTTTAGAAAGCAATTGAAGCCCCCATTCTTCAAGACTATTTGGGTAAGTAAATTCTTACTTATTTCCTACATTTTCCTTCATTAATTAGTGCTTTTCTAAGCTTAAATCACATAGATTAGGGTAGAAATTGGGGGAAAATGGTAGAGTTAGGGATTTTCGATTTTCTTTGATTTGGATCTTGTTTTGGGGTTACATTTGAAAACAAATTGTATATTCGGGTTTGTGGGGGAATGGGTGACATGGAATTGGTTCGAACCTTGGGTATATTCGGGTTTCCTGAGACTAACCCCTTCCATTTGTGGGTCCAAGTCAAGGGGAGCAGCCAAATATGGTACATGGATAGTGGTTGCTCAAAGCATATGATAGGAAGCAAGAACGAGTTCCTTTCACTTGAGGACCTCAAATGAGGTAATGTCTCCTTTGAAAATGGGAAGAAAAGTGAGATCATTGGGGTGGAAAGGTAGTAAGACTGACTCTCACTCTATTGAGAATGTCTAATTAATAGATGGCCTAAAATACTGCCTAATAAGATAATCACAATTGTGTGATAAAGGTAACTTGGTAGCATTCACCTCTACCAAATGTTTTGTGATTAATCTTACCACTGACAAGAATGTTTTGCAGGAAAAAAGAGTAAACAATATATACATTGTAGATTTGTTCACATGTTCAGAAAATGAACTCACTTGCTTAAGTGTGTTGGATAATGATCCCCTCTTTTGGAATAAGAGATCTGGACATGCCAGTCTAAGTCAACTCAACAAACTAGTCTCTAAGGACTTGGTGATAGTACTGCCTAACATTAAGTTCAAGGAAAACAAAATTTGTGAGGCTTGTGCAAGGAGGAAGCAGGTAAGATCCTCTTTCAAAAGCAAGAAAATGTTAAGCACCACCAGAATGATGGAACTGGTTCAGATGGATCTGTGTGGTCCAATGAGAATATTAAATGGATGGGGTAAAATATTTGTGATAGTGCTTGTTGATGATTACTCTAGGTTTAGTTGGATATTGTTTTTAACATCTAAAGATGAAAAATTGACATGTTTACTTCTTTTGTTAGAAAAACTCATAAACAACTAGGTAATCAACTTGCATTAATTAGGTCTGATCATGGAACTGAATTTGAAAATGCTAAGTTTGCTAAATTTTTGCATGCTACATTATAAATAGTTGCATGACTAGACCTCTTGTTAAGAAGATTCCCTATGAGTCACTTAAAGGGAGAAAACTAAATATATCTCATCTTAGGGCATTTAGATGCAAGTGCTTTGTGCACAATAATGGCAAAGACTCCCTAGGTAAGTATGACCCCAGAAGTTATAAGGGAGTATTCTTGGGATATTCTTCATATAGTAAATCTTATAAGATATTCAGTAAAAGAACTATGTATGTAGAAAAAATGTATATGTTATTTTATTGAAAAACTAACATTCTTTCTAAGAGGCGGGAGCAAGATAATGAAGAGATTGGGCTGATAAGAAATTCAAATGGTGAAATCACAGTCCACATGAATATGCATCATAAAAAGGAACAAGTGATGGAACAGGTCCTTCCACCTGGGCAACATGATAGGGGGAACTGGCTAGAGAGTAACTGATCCTCAAACCTCGAGGGAATCTGTCCATGAACCTATTCCTCAGTGACAAAAACACGAAGGAACATCCAAAGAAATTGACACTCCTATTGCAACATCCACGAAACTGGATATAGATGAAACCTGGTTCATCTGTTGATCAGAAGTTGTATAGGGGAATGATTGGTTCTCTTTTATATCTCACTACTAGCAGACGTGGAATTGTGTGTGGTGTAGGTCTTTGTGCTACTGACAAGCAAATTGTTGACATCTTCACAAAGGCTAAAGTAGAGATCACTTTGAGAGGAACGGGTTGGAATTAGGGATGATTAAGATCACCTAATAGGACCAGTTCAAGGTTAAACAAAGAAAAACATTTTAAAAAATATTATTTGGTTAGAAAGTCTGTAAATTGTGTATAGTTAGATTAAATCTTGCTCAGTCTCATGCTTTACATAGTATACTCTTGTGACATGTGTTAAAATGACTCATTAATCTCTAATGATATTTTCTCTATTTTGGCAAATTTAGACTTACACAAATTATCAATGAAGAACCTGGTTCATCAAGATAACACGGTATGCTTTCTACACTCTGTATAATTTGAAATAGCTATATTTGGATCATGAGCGGAGTCCTACCAAATACCAAAGTGCTTTTGAACTTATCCATTACAAGTGAACCAGTTACGTTCAAGACTCCTAATCGTATTAAACTACCTAGATTCTTTTAAATCTGCTACACAGGGGGGAATAAAGTGGGTTTTTTCGAAATTGAACATGTATCTTCTGATTCTAAAGTTTCTCCTGAGACAATTTTTAAAGTTGCTGCAAATTTGAAAAATAGATTTGTAGGATCTATAGCAGGTGTTGAGACTACAGAATCTGGAGAAGTTGGTGGTAAAAATGAAAAAGAAAAAAAAAGAGCAAGGGTGCTAGGAGTAATGTGAGGGGAAAGGGGACAAGAGTGGCTGATTGTTCACCCACTCCTGTGAATTTAACCAAAGACGCTTGCGCTATGGTTGTTTTGGGAGATGAACCTAGTTCATCAGTAGAGGAAACTCTCGCAGACCTGCTGAAGAAAGTGACTGAAAGCTATAATCCACTTTCTTGATAGAGTTATCAATGGCACCAAAACTTATATCATTCCATATGGTTCATTCTCACAACTGTGTTTGCATATTTTAGTGTACCTAAAAAAGGCGGGAGGTTAGTACAAGCATGGATCATTTTTGGATTAATACTCTGCTTGCTTGCGATTATGAAGTCAATGTCACTCCTAAAGAATCTAGTTCATCCAAAAAGGTACCAGTGAATAGCAAGGTCAGGGCCTTGGTACAAGAAAGTGGGGCTAAGGATGTTGAGATTGAAAAGCTAAAGAAGAGGTTGGTTGAGATGGAGACTAAGAGAGATTCTCTCAGAACTGATCTGGCAGGAGAAAAAAAAAGAGAAGAATGATGACATTCTTCAAGGTGTGCTGAAACTCCTCCAAGTCAAAAACCAAGCACCTAGTTCTTCCCAACCTTAAGCCTCCTAGCCTAGTGAAGATCAACTAGTGACCCAGTTCGGGGCGTCTTGTTTCTTTTGCTCATGTTTTCAGTATTTTTATTTCTTCTTATGCTTTGTGGTAGAATCTTAATCATAAATGAAATTCACTATTTTTTATCTAACTGTTTGTTCATATTTCTTTGGTGGTTAAAATTCTTAGCTTGATCCATGATGATTAATCCATGATTGCATTTGAAGTAGCCCCAGTGGCCATAAGTAAGTTTTAGAATGTGTTTATCTTACATTTTTTATGCAACATTTCGATGATGCCAAAAGGGGGGGAAAAGGTTGTGCTTTACACTTTGAATAGTGATGTTTATAACCTAATGTACCTGGTCCTTGATGATAAGTGATAAAAAGGGAAAATGAATCTAACATTGTGTTGATGTTGAGCTGAGGTGAAACAGGACTTATGAAAAGCACAAAGTTTATCATCATCAAAAAGGGGAAATTTGTTGGCCCACGTAAAGGTTAAGTTTTGAAGATTGACAAAGGAACTCAGGATTAACCAGGTCCATCCCAGTGGTACATCCCTCAGGTTCATAAAACGGGCAAATTCAATCATGTGGGATGCACGTGAAGGAGATAAGATTAACTTGCTATATTTAATATCTCCTGATCGAAAATGTTGCATAATTAATAAGGAGAAGGACTCCTTAACCAAAAAGAATACTATCCAAGATAGGGAATGAGTTAGAAGTTGAAGTCAACTAGAATTCTTCAACCAAGGAAGAGTTGCATAAGAACTCTAGTTGCTCCTTCATCTAACAACTCTATAAATTGCAGGATGTTCTCACATTACAAGTGTCACACAAAACGCAGAAGTTAAACGTGAATTGGGAGAAAAATAGCAAGGCTTTTTGCAAGCAATTCGTGTGTGATTCAAATGTGCAAACCTGAAGCTACTTGAACCAGGTTGAAGAACCAGCTCCATTAAGAGTTTTATGTGTCTTTCTTTATTTCTAGTTCAATTGTAGTAGATATTTTTATTTGTACCTTTTAGCTTTCATAGAAGCAATTATAATAGGTACTTTGAGTATTCAAGTTAGAGTTAACTTGAAGTTGTCACACCAGTTAGAGGCTCTTTGCCACAGCGGGATTAGAGCTAATCCTTAGGTTTACAAAGAGTTATGTAAATGTTGTTTTGGCTCAGCGATTTTAGTAAAAGTTTGGGAAAATCCTACTGAATCAGAGGTCGTGGTTTTTTCACCTTTTGAGCCATGTGTTTTCCACATAAAATCTCTGTGTTCTTTATTTTCTGTATTTATTATTCCGCAACAGTAGTAGTTGGAACACATAGAAGAACCAGTTCCTTCATATGCTGTTTAAGTGAAAAATTGGTACCACACAAATCAACCCCCCTCTTGTGTGGTATTGACGTATAAAACATCAGTATATATATATATATATATATATATATATATATATATATACACACACACACACAAACATCTGCACAGATTGTTTTTTTAGGTCTTGTCTAGCCTCGTCACTACTTCGTGGGGGTTAGGCCAAGCACTTACCAGCACATGGGGTTGGCTGTGCTGATGCTATACCCTGTGCATTTTTTTGCACAGATCCAGGAGAAGCTTTTAGGCCTCAGCAGTAGGACTTGATCGGGAGATGACTTCAGTCTAAGGACTTTTGAGGTAGCTGATCAGAGCGGACTCAATCCTAAGAAAGAGTAGGCTACTATTTAAAACCCAATAGTGTATCGGGGTCAATAATTCCACAAAGATCTTCAAATTGGAGTTGAGTATTTGCTAGCTTAGAAATGCGTTTTGGATTTTAATTGATCTTCTATCATTTTTGATTCTTTCTATTGTTAACAACTAAATTTATCACTACTATTGTAAACTAAATTATGCTAAGTGATGATGCTAGTTGTATGCAATAAGAGAAAGGCACTAGGCCCATGACACTCACCAAGGTGGCTAATTAACGGGTATAAAATTCTAACACAAGGATGATAATTATTCACTTTCCCACTCATTCTTACACTTCTTGGTAGAGAGAGTGATTTTGCCCAATTGAATCTCTCGAGACCAATTGGGTAGGCTATTTTGCCCAAGCAACTTAAGGTTCAAGTAGGGTGATTACTCTCTCGAGGTTTAACCTGTTACTTGGGACTACCATTCTTATTGGTTCATCCCAAATCCTTGTTGGGTTGAATGTGAGGTCATAGACTCGATTTCTCAAGATGAGTCAAAACCCACTAAGCTAGACTTAGTGTTTGCAACCACCAAATCTAAGTGAAAATATACAAACAACCCAAACACCCAATATCATCCAAGCATCAATCAAGAACCCCCATTAATTATCCCACACTAGGGTTGAGCCACAACCCTAGATAATGGGTATAGCTAGACATGGAAGAAGTAGAAATAGAAGAAATACTGGAAGAAATTAACACAATCATTAACTAAAAGATTAAACTAATTGAATCCACGCTAATTACAAGAGAAGATTTCCTAAAGTAGGCTAATATGGAGTATCACAAGCTCAGCTACTACCAAGAATCATAAAACTTGACCTAAAAAAGTAAAGTGTTCTATTTATACTACACAAGAAAAACCAAACAAAAATGCCCCTGAGGGTCTGTTGCAGACCACATAGAAATGTCATGCGGCCGCGTAGGGCATGTGGTATTCAGATCTGGCTTCTGTACTTGAGGTTGTAGACCGCGTAGGAAGGTCACGCGGCAGCATAGGTCAAGCCATGCAGACCAAGTGGAAATAGCATGCGGCCGCACAAGCATAGTGATGCGGACCGCGTGGAAATGGTGTGCGGCCGCACAGAAGGGTTTACCCATTTGATTATTCTATAAACTTCTTCCCACGCGGACCGTACTGCTTTGATGTGTGGCCGCGTGGGCCCTTTGCCTTGAATTTTTGAACTTATGTTCTCTTGTCAGTGCGGACCGCATGGGATTCATCATATTTGGTCACTCTCTGAACTATCCTTCATGGCCGCGGGCAAAAAAGGGTGGTCCGTGCAGGTCATGCTAGACTTGGCTTTTGCAGAACTCTTCTGTGCGGCCGCACATCAGAACACTGCGGTCCGTGCATGTGACCTTTTTCCCACTTTCAATTATCTTTTGTTGCTTGGCAGGTTCCATTCCTCTTTTGAGCTGATTTGTGATATATATCATCTTTTCGCTCAAACCTGCAATCAAACGCACCTTGTATGCAATTTAGGACTAATTTATAGTAGTTTATGCACAAAGCTCAGATAAGAAGGGGTATAAAACATGTATAATTCACAGATATCATTAGCTTAGCTAAGTCTGCAGGCCAGAGTCCCTTCTATATTGTTAGTTTGTTTTCCTTGTACTGAGACAAACATTTGATGTAATTCTATTCAGACTTGTTTTTAGCACTCTTTAGTAGTTCTAGAGTTAGTGACACCGGATCTGGGTAGAGTTGTAAGTAAACTTCTGCATTTGATTTTCAGTTATCTAAGTTTTTAAGTCTTTCTCTTTTATTTAAATGACTCTTTTTATTATAACCATTGAGATGTTAGCAGAAACTCTTTCAGTACTTGGCGTTCCTAGCTCTGATAGTAGGCGCCATCACGAGTACCCGTGGTGGAAAATCCGGGTCGTGACAAGCTGGTATCAGAGCACTACGTTACATAGGTCTCACAACTCACAGACAAACTCGGTAGTGTATGGGGCATCGGTACAGAGACGTATGTATTTATCCCTCAGAGGCTGCAGAGTTAGGAAAAAAATTTTCACTTTTGTTCTTTCTTGTCGTGCGATTCTGTTTCTAAAATACTGATTGTCTTTTTACTCTGTTCTTTCACATATGGAGAGTATATGTGCTTCCTCTTCTTCCGCGCAGCAGCCTGAGCCCCAGCAGCATCTCCTACGAGGGGCAGGGGGCAAGACCGAGGTTGTGCTAGAGGACGAGGCCGGGGCAGAGCTCAGCCATGGGCACCAGTCCTAGAGGTGGAGCCCTATGTTTATTATGATGATGAGATTCTAGCCCCAGCAGCTCTGGTTGGCCCAGCTCAGGTCCCAGAGGGGTTCATAGCCACCCCATGTTCTTCAGGACGCTTTGGTCAGATTGGGCCTTATGGAGAGCGTCATTAGAGCGGGTTTGCTTCCTGTAGCACCAGCCACTTCTCAGGCTGGGGAGAAGTCCATACTCCCGCTACACGTACTCCGAAGCAGGTAGCTCTTCAGGCTTAGGTTCCAGCAGTTCAGCGAAATGTGGCAGCCCAGCCGGCTATTGCAGCTCTGACCGGCGATGGTGCGGCGACATTCGCGGATGCTTTGTGGAGGCTTGATAGGTTCACCAAGCTCTTCACCACCACTTTCAGCGGTTCCCCTACAGAGGAACCCTAAGACTTCTTATTCAGCTTCCATGAGGTTCTCCAGACTGTGGGTATTGTGGAGACCAACGGGGTAGACTTCATCACTTTTCGACTAGCAGGATCTTCCAAGACTTTGTGGAGAGACTATTGTTCAATCAGGCCAGTAGGGTCACCATCATTGAGTTGGGATCAGTTTGCGAATTTGTTTTGGAGAAGTTTCTCCAAGTTACTCAGCGAGAAGCTTTTAGCATGCAGTTTGAGCGCCTATATTAGGGCATTATGACAGTCACGCAGTATGAGACCCGGTTCATAGATCTGGCATGCCACGATATTGTTATACTCCCCATCGAGAGAGAGAGATAGAGGGTGCAGAGATTTACTGATGGATTGATTCAGTCGATTCATCTCTAAATGGCTATGGGAGCCGGAGGTGAGATTTCCTCTCAGGAGGCAGCCAATGCGGCCTGCAGGATTGAGATGCAACTTGCACGGGGAGGTGGTCATGGGTTAGAGAATAGGCCCGTCATTCTGGTAGGTTAAGTGGTACTTTGTCCGGAGGTGGGGATTCTTATGGTAAAAGCCATCCTCCGAGGCCCTTTCAGTCAATCCTGTAAGTTTCGCATGGTACTACAGGTGGTCGTGGATTCCTGTCGCAGTATTTTAACCAGCAGCTTTTCAGTTCACCATCAGCACTTATCAACACACCACTACTCCGTTATTCTCAGCAGCCAAGGGCTTGTTACACATGTGGCGACACGAGACATATTGCTAGATATTTCCCTCAAGCATCTGACAGCTCTCAGCAACAGGGTCCTCATCTTATGATTCAGGCATTAGGTGATCCATAGGCCACCCAGGCAACTAGAGTTGGGGGTAGAGGCCATTGAGGTGGAGGTAGGGATCAAAGAGGTGGCGATCGGACCGACAGAGGTAGAGGTCAGCCAATAGCCGATCATCCCAGAGACATGGTTCAGGGAGGTGGGGCCCAGCCCCGGTGTTATGCTTTGCCAGCCAGGCTAGAGGTTGAGTCTTCCGATACTGTTATTACAAGTACTCTTTTGGTCTATGATAGAGGTGCTTTAGTTCTATTTGACCCTGGGTCTACGTATTCATATGTGTCATCATATTTTGAACCCTACTTGGTTATGCCTAGCGATACTTTGAGTATTCCTATTTATGTATCTACACTGGTGGGTGATTCTATAGTGGTCGACCGAGTGCATCGTTCTTGTGTGGTAGTATTTGAGGGTCTTGAGACCCATGTTGATTTATTGCTCTTAGACATGATGGATTCCGATGTTATTGTGGGGATGGATTGATTGTCCCTGTATCATGCTATATTGGATTGTCACGCAAAGACTGTGACCTTGGCTTTGCCAGATTTGCCCCGACTAGAGTGCAGAGGGACCCTAGGTCATGCATCCGCAGTATTATTTTATATGTGAAAGCTCGACGCATGGTCGAGAAGGGGTGTTTAGCTTATTTGCGTATGTTCGTGACTCCAGCGCTGAGGTCCCTTATATTGATTTTGTTCCTATTGTTCAGGAGTTCCCCGAGGTTTTCCCTTCACACTTGTCAGGTATGCCGCCCGACGGGGATATTGATTTCTGTATTGATATGTCTCCGAGCACTCAACCCATTTCCATTCTGTCGTATCGCATGGCCCTGCCAGAGTAGAAAGAGTTAAAGGATCATCTACAAGATTTTCTTGATAAGGGTTTCATTAGACCAGTGTATCACCTTGGGGTGCACCAGTGTTATTTGTGAAGAAAAAAGATGGGTCGATGAGGATGTGCATTGATTACCGGCAATTGAACAATGTGACAATAAAGAACAAGTACCCAGTACGGAGGATCAATGATTTATTCTTCCAGCTTTAGGGTGCAAAGGTGCTTTCAAAGATAGATTTAAGGTGTGGCTACCATCAGCTGAGGATTAAGGTTTCTGATGTCCCTAAGACAGCATTCCGCACTTGGTATGGGCATTATGAGTTCCTGGTCATGTCATTTAGGATGACCAATGCCCCAATAGAATTTATGGAGTTGATGAACCAAGTGTTTAGGCCCTATTTGGATTTTTTCGTGGTTGTTTTCATTGATGATATTCTGATATACTCCCGCAGTCAGGAGGAGCACGAGCAGCACCTCAGAGTGGTTCTTCAGACTCTAAAGGATAGTCAGTTATATGCCAAGTTTTCGAAGTGCGAGTTCTGGTTAAGGTCGGTTGCATTTCTAGGTCACGTTGTTTCAGCAGAGGGTATTCAGGTGGAACCGAAGAAGATTGATGCAGTCAACAACTGGCCGCGACCTGCATCAGCTACATAGATCCGGAGTTTCTTGGGGTTAGCATGTTACTACCACCGGTTCGTGGAGGGGTTTTCATCTATTGCAACCCCGATGACCAGATTGACCTAGAAGGGTGCCCAGTTCAGATGGTCAGATGAGTATGAGGCGAGCTTCCAGAGGCTCAAGACAGCTTTGACTACGGCACCGATATTGGTTTTGCCCACAGGTTCAAAGTCTTATACTGTTTATTGTGATGCTTCCCGTATTGGGCTTGGTGCAGTATTGATGCAGGATGGCAGAGTCATTGCCTATGCCTCGAGACAATTGAAGATCCACGAGAAGAACTATCCAGTTCAGGATCTAGAGTTGGCAGCCATTGTTTATGCTTTGAAGATTTGGAGGCATTATTTATATGGTGTGACGTGTGAGGTGTGCACGGATCAAAAGAGCCTTCAGTACTTGTTCAAGCAAACGGAGTTGAATTTGATGCAGAGAAGGTGGTTGGAGTTATTGAAAGACTATGATGTTACTATCTTATACCACCCGCGGAAGGCCAATGTGGCGGCCGATGCATTGAGTAGGAAGTCTGCCAGCATGGGTAGTCTTGCTTACATCCCGGTCAGCCAGAGACTGCTTGATTTGGATGTTCAGGACTTGACCAATCGATTTGTGAGGTTGGATATTTCTGAGCCTAGCAGGGTGTTAGCTTGCTCGGTCTCTTGTTCCTTGTTGTTGGAGCATATCCGTGAGCGGCAGTTTGATGATTTCCATTTATGTGTCCTTAGAGTACGGTTGATGCTATATGGGCCATTGTTGATAGACTAACCAAGTCAGCGCATTTTGTGCCTGTTGTAGCCACTTATTCATAAGAGAGGTTTGCCAAGATCTACACCCGAGAGATTTTTCGCCTTTATGGGGTGCCATCATATATTATTTCGGACTGGGTACGCAGTTTACCTCGCGCTTCTAGAGATCAGTCCAACAAGAGTTGAGCACCCGAGTTGAGTTGAGCACAGCATTTCATCCTCAGATGGACGGTCAATCCAAGCGGACTGTTCAGATATTCGAGGATATGCTTTGAGCCTGTGTCATCGATTTTGGAAGCTCAGGGGACCAGCGTTTTCCATTAGCAGAGTTTTCCTACAACAACAGCTACCAGTCTAGCATTTAGATGGCTCCATATGAGGCGTTGTATGGTAGCCGATGCCAGTCTCCAGTTGGATGGTTCAAGCCTGGAGAGGCTCGATTATTGGGTACAGATCTAGTTCAAGAGGCCTTGTATAAGGTCAAGATCATTTAGAACCGACTTCGGATAGCTCAGTCCAGGAAGAAGAGTTATGCAGATCACAAGGTTCGAGATGTGGATTTCATGGTTGGGGAGTGAGTATTGCTCCCTGTATCGCCTATGAAGGTCGTGATGAGATTCAGGAAGAATGGCAAGCTTTGCCCTAGGTATAACCCATTCGAGATTCTCGATCGTAAGGGAGAGGTGGCTTATAGACTTGCCTTACCGTCTAGCTAGTTAGCCGTGCATCCAGTTTTTCATGTATCCATGCTTCGGAGGTATCTTGGCGATCTAGCCCACGTGTTAGATTTCAGCATTGTCCAGTTGGACAAGGATATGTCATATGAGGAGGAGTCAGTAGCTATTTCAGACCGGCAGGTTCGACAGTTGAGGTCGAAGAGTTTTCCTTTAGTGCGTGTTCAGTGGAGAGGTTAGCCTCTTGAGGAATCGATCTGAGAGTCCGAGTCTAATATGCGAATCTATTACCCTCAACTATTTCTCGACTTAGGTACTTATTTCTTTTGCCCATTCGAGGACGAACGGTTGTTTTAGAGGTGGAGAATGTGATGACCCTGTCGTCATCACCTATTTTCTCATTCATTACGTGCTTCTGAGGCCTTAAAAACCTTACTTTTAGTCGCCTCGATTTGAGCATAGCCGGAAAGCTTAAATGTGAGTTCTGTGGAAAAATTTGATGAATTTTAATATTAATATGATTAAAGTTGACTTGGTCAACATTTTGGATAAAGGGACTCGGACACGTGATTTGATGGTCTTGGAGGGTCTGTAGAAAAATATAGGGCTTGGGCGTATTCCCGGAATCAAAATCCGAGGTCCCGATCCTGAGAAATAAATTCTTGAAAGAAATTATTTTCTGGAATTTAATATGAAAATTTGTAATAAAAATAAATTAGAAAGCATTGGTATCGGGGTCGTATTTTGGTTCCGGCACACAGTACAAGTCTTATATGTGATTTATGCGCTTTCTGTAAAATTTGATTGAAATCGGAGGTCGTTTGACGTGTTCCGCACCTAAATATCTAATGTTGAAAATTTAAGAAGTTTGAATGAAAAATGATGAATTTGAGGCTTGATTCCTCATTTATGGTGTTATTTTAGCGATTTGATTGCTCGGGTAAGGTCGTAGGGTGTTGTTGAGTTAGTATGTGTTTTTGGTTAGGATTTTCGAGGGCTCGGGAGTGATCCGAAAGTGGTTCGGGGTGGTTTTGCACTTACTGGAATTGTAGATTTTCTGCAATTGGTGAATAGTAAAATACTTCAATGCGTTCGCATAGATTCAGGTCTCTCCTCCTCCGCATTCGCATTGCTTCACCGCTATCGCGTAGAGTTATCGGGTTCTGAGGGCCTAGCCCTCCTTCCTTCTTCACGTTCACGAAGGGTGGACCGCGTTCGCATAGGTCTCTAGCCTCTTCCCATCGCGTTCGCATAGGTGCCAATGCATTCGCATAGGCCAATGCCCCTGGACCTAGAATTTTCCTTCTTCGCATTTGCACCCTTTCTGCTGCGAACGCGATGCTCGTCTGACCCAACTCAATGCGAACGCAACCCTCTGTCACGAACGCATAGAACAAATGTCCAATGATTTTTTTCAAGTTTTTAGAAACAGTACATAAGGGATTTTTCGAAAATACTCACGAGCTCTCTTCTCTCCCAAGCTTTAGAAAGTCATTGAAGCCCCCATTCTTCAAGACCATTTAGGTATGTAATTTCCTACTTATTTCCTTCATTTTCCTTTATAAATTAGTAAATTTTCAAGCTTAAATCACATAGATTAAGGTGGAAATTGGGGGGGGGGGGGAAGGTAGAGTTAGGACTTTTTGATTTTCTTTGATTTGGTCCTCGTCTTGAGGTCGAAATGGGACCGTGTGGAACGCCGACCACTTATATAGATTATGAAATTTGATGTAGTTTCATTGTTTACTTCTGATAAATTGTTTCCATCTGTATTTCCCCTAAGCATGTCCCCTCCCCGCTTTAATTGGTTTTTTCTGCTATTATTTTGTTGCACTTATATATATATGCACAGGCTGTTTTTGGTAGGTCCTGTCTTGCCTCGTCGCTACTTCGTCGGGGTTAGGCCATGCACTTACCAACACATGGGATCAGTTGTGATGATTCTACACTCTGTGCATTTTTTTGCACAGATCCAGGAGAAACTTTTGTGCCTCATAAATAAGACTTGATCGGGAGCTGACTTCAGTCCAGGGAGTTTCGAGGAAGCTTAGCTGATGTCCGCAGGCCAGAGTCCCTTCTATATCATTAGTTTATTTTCCTTGTACTGAGACACACATTTAATGTAATTCTATTGACACTTGTTTTTAGCACTTTTTAGTAGTTCGTGTAGTGACACCGGATCTGAGTAGAGTCGTAATTAAACTTCCGCATTTGGTTTTCAGTTATCTAAGTTTTTAAGACTTCCGATTTTATTTAAATGACCCGTTTTATTAGAACTGTTGAGATGTTAGTAGAAAATATTTTAGTACTTGGCTTGCCTAGCTCCGATAGTAGGCGCCATCACGACTCCTTGTGGTGGGAAATACGGGTGGGAAATACGAGTCGTGACACTCGTCCCATTGAATTTGCTCCATTCTTATTCCCTTTGGAGAATGTGATAGCAGTATGTGATAAGTCTTAAAGAAGATAAAATTACTACCACGAATGTATCAATGGATGTGGACGTGGGATTAGACGAAATTATAATCGTTTGAGTAATAAGAATAATAAGGATTCTCGAAATAATCCTTCACTCTGTGACTGTAATGTTTGTCATCATTTTGACATGAGATTTTATAAAGCACATATAGATGATTATGGTCATTCATGATGTGAATTTGACAACATCTGATTTATGAATACATATTCATTCCTGGAAGAATTTGAACGTGCTAGTGGTAGTGAATATACTACACTCACCTCTAGAAAGAGGTTTGAGATGATATAAAAAAATAATTTCATTATTATGGCATGAATGGTCGTTGGTCATGTACCTATTGTACGCCAAAATATTTTGACAATGTGATTATTAAAGGAAAACAATAATGCAAGAAACATATCTTGCATATGATTTTGACCATGACCATAATGGTATAACTTTCTCCTTGAAAGAGATATATTATCATATGGATGTTGATGAATATTTAGTAGTACAAAATTAATTGAGAACTCTGGAAAAGCCAACTATCACTATTTTGGAGAAACACAATTGATTACCAATAAGGTATTGTGTTGTAGTAAGTCTCAGTGGAGCTTATTCAGTTTTCAAAGTACACGTGAAAGCGGTTGATTATATTAAGACTATAAATAAAGGAAAGATTTAATATCTTCTATTACTACAATTTGTAGCGGGATAATATGTATGTGAAAAGTTACCCGCTTTATTCTCCAATTTGTACTACACAAATAAATAAATATCACAATAAAGTGGATGTTTATTGATATAAAAATTCATATAATAATAAACTTGGAGTTTATTGATAATTGCACATGTCATGGTGCAAATATGAACTCTATCAATATTGATAATTTATTCAGTTGGCATTTGGGTTAGCCATATCAATTTAAGCATGATGTGCAAAAATAATATAGAATTCACATGGCTAAATATTAAAGAACTAGAAAGTTCTTTACGAATTCTCTTACATTGCTTGTTCTTATTAATTAATAGACCAACTAAAATTGTGATTGAATCCCATGAATGCTGGAAATATCAAAGGTGGATATGGGCATATTCACCTCCCATGTATACCACATAAGATGAATCTATGATATGATTACATGTGCGACTATTATTAACCTGCAACATATTGTTTGCGAGGTAACTGCTCAATAATTTGATTTAGAGCATAATTTCCAGATTTTTAATTCAAGATAGTTTATCTTGATAAGTTGGTTTACATCACAACTGATTTAGCAAAATGATTTATTGAGTTCCTCCACTTAATAGCTAAAATATTGCTTATGAGAACAAAGTTATGATATAGGTATATTACATTCTCCCCTCACAAGTGGTTCAGGGTCAGTAACTAAATAATTTTATCTTATTATTATTATTATCATTATTGATGTTTGGTCTATATTTTGATTAACACCATAACACACAAAGATGGGTTTTTAAAATTGAGGAAGCAAGCTAGTTTTTCTAACATAAGGGGGAAACAAGATACAACAGTTGAGAAAAAGTTACATGGAATGAATTATCATTTATACATCTAGATCCTCGAATAAAATAATATGAACTTGAAGTTCATAAAATGATAATTCATGTGCAATTTATTGTAAAGCATGCCATACACATTTGCTGACCCAAAGAAAGTAACTATATTCTCACTACAAATGCTCATATTAAAATATGTCCTAGAAGGACAAAGTCTATGGTACGTTTAAAGCGTATAAACAAATCTATTTCAAATAAACTTCTTAATTAAGAAGATGGGCAAATGATTAAAATGATCATAATAAGGAGGCAAGTGATCTAGAAAGATCACATAACATAACACTTCCATACAATCTCAAGAGAGATTCAGGTACCTGAATATATGAATGAAAAGATCTTTATGTTATGTATTTCTGAAAAATAAGGAGGTTAGAACAGATTTAAAATATTTGTCGACGACATTGATTATAGCGCTAAATATATATGAGGATCTTAAGTCTAGAGAAACAATTCAAGTAGCATTGGTTTCATATGAAAGACATGTTGTTTTGGACGTGCAGTTCAAACACTTGAAATTATAAAGTCAATGGTGTGTGCAATCACTTTTATTTATCTTATATGTCTAGCATAACATGAAAAATTGATATGCATCTAAAGCCTCTTTAAATGACTTATTTGACTATACTTATATGAAAATCCCCAAATGATTTAAACTGCTTAAAGCATATATAATTCTTGATCTTGAAGTACCACTTCATCAGTGCACATTTGTCTCTTGCTATAACTATAAGCATGATAATATGATAGTGACAATCTCTATGGAGATATTAAATAGTCCATTCTACGGCGTTTTATGAAGATAAGTATAATGATTCTAAAGTTCAACATATTTATTCAAGTTAATATGGTTGATTTGTTTATCAAATCTCTACCAACACTCTTTTGAAGATCGTGCAAAAGATTGGGATGCGAAGGCTCAAGGATGTTAAATGATGCTCTCATTAGGAGGAGTGATGTGATGACCCGACCCGTCGTCACGTGAGTTACCGCCCCGTTTTCCCTGTTTTATGCTTCTTCATGTGGTATTATATGTGTTGGGTGAGTTTAAAGTGATTCGGATTGAATTTGGATAGAAATGAGACAAATAGTCTCTTTAAGGAAATTTTATGTTGGAAAGTTAACCGGATGTTGACTTATAAGTTATAGGAATCGGAATGGATTTCTGACGATTCGGCTAGTTTCGGAAGGTGATTTATGACTTGGGAGTGAAATCGGAATTTAATTTGGAGGTCCGGTGTAGAATTTGGCTTGAATTGGCTAAGTTTGAATTTTGGCGGATTCCGGTTGATAGGTGAGAATTTGATCCGGGGTCGGAATGGAATTCCGACAGTTGAAATATCTCCGTTAGGTTATTTTTGAGAAGTGTGCAAATTTTCAGATCATTCGGAGGAGTTTATGTCTGCTTTTGGTTCAAATGCAAGTTTCGGAAGTTTTAGTTTAACTCAGGCTTGAATCCGTGGGAATTTGATGATTTTGATGTATATGATAGTGTTTTTATGCTTCGAGCAAGTTTAAATGAGGTAATAGGACATAATTGTGCTTTTGGTTGAGGTCTTGAGGGCCTCGGCGCGATTTCGGGTGGTCAACGGGTCATTTTTGGAAGGTCTTGAACTACTGATTGCTGGTATCTGGTGTTGTCCTTCGCGTTCGTGAAGCAGAAATTGGCTTCTGGGACTTTTGGTCTTCGCGTTCACTATTGTGCTTCGCGTTCGCGAAGAAGGAATTGCCATCTAGGACTTTTGTTCTTCGCGTTCACGACTTCGCTTCGCGTTCGCGAAGAATGAATTTTCTGTCGCACAGGTCCTACTTCGGAAGCTCATATCTTTTGATCCACAAGGAATTTGGGGTTGATGTAAAAACGAAACTTGTTATCTTTGAATCTTGTTTACAGAAACATAGTATAGTAGGCATTTTGACATCTGTAGAAAAAGGTATGATCATTTTACTAGAGGCTGTCCGAGAAGAGTCTGAAAAATGATTTCTTGGAAATTTGTTCTTCGCGAACGCGAAGGGAGACCGCGAACGCGAAGAACAATTACTTGGATCTCATATTAAAGTCCAAACTCGTCTCACTCTTTCATTTTTGGACCAAGGGAGCTCGGGTGAGGCGATTTTTCGAGTGATTTTCAAGGAAACATCGGGGTAAGTGTTCTTAACTCAATTTTGGTTGGATAACTCAAATCTATTGCAAGTTTTGGTGTTTAATTTGAGGATTTTTGTTGGAAAGGGTAGAAAATCCTCTTGGTTAGAATCACCAATTTGAGGGGTCAAATGAACCTCGATTTTTGTGAATTTTATATGTATGGACTCATGGCGAGACAAGGATTCTTAAAATGTGAATTTCATAATTTTTCGAGAAGTGAGTCCGGGGCTCGGGTTTTGCCATTTTTTTTGTTTTTGGGTGTATTTAGATTGTTTTCGATTGAGTATTGTCCCATTTACTTATTATGATGTATTCGTTCTATTTTTGGCTAGATTCGACGCGCGTGGAGGCCAATTTGAGGGTCAAAGACGTCGCGAGCTTGAGATTTTGCCAGTTCGAGGTGAGTATTACTTGGGAATTATATTCTGAGGGTTTGAAACCCCGGATTTGTACATCTTAGTGGTGTATTATGGCGACTTGCACACTGGACCTGAGCGTGGGGTAGAGCACCGTTGGGGATTGTGACTTGGTCCATCCCAGTTGTTGGTTTTTACCGCAAAATTGCAAATGATTTATTGTTATCATTATGACTTGGGCTCATTGTCATACTTGGGGCTTATTGTCGATTATTTGAACTTCATCCATGTGATTTATACTGCTTCATTAACTCAGCTATACTTTGCTCAAACATAGAGATTTAACTGATATTTGAACTATTGTTTGGGCTGAGTATTATCGTTTCACGGATTTCCAAGGGGCTTTTGACTATTTTGGACTGATTGAGGCCGAGGGCCATATGTGAGGGGATGAAGGTGCCGTAAGGAGACTTTCAGGCCTCAAGTGTTGTGTGAGCATGTGCATATACATGCATGGATCGGACCGCACGCCGCAGTAGCATATTGCATTGATCGGACTGCACAGTGCAGTAGCATATTGCATGGATCATACTGCACGCCGCATAAGCATATTGCATGGATCGGGCTGCACGCTGCAGCATTATATATATTATATTGGATCGGGCAGCACGCCGCAGCATTATACATATTCGATCGGGCTGCATGCCGCAACATTTTTGCGCTTGGGCTGAAGGAGCCCCTCCGGAGTTTGTACACACCCCAGTGAGCGCAAGGTACCCATGGATCGAGCTACGCGCCGTAGCGGTCATGTGCATTACATTGCATTCACGCATTCACTCCTATTTGTACTACATGGCACGATATTTAGCACTCATATATCATCGGCATACATATTGTTATTTGCCTTGTTGACCAGATACCCTGGTGTTATATGTTAAGGAGTGTTGAGCCCGAGAGGCTGATGTTATATGTTGTGAGTCGGGAGTGAGCCCGCCGGGCTGATACTGTACTGAGAGGTTGATGCTGAGCCCGAGGGGCAAGTTTCTAATTACTTCCTCCTTGTTGAAATTATCTTTGTAACTATTGAAAAAGCATATTTTCAAAAGAGATTTTGAACTGATCTTGAGATTTTCTAAAGGGATTTTCATAGTATTTCGGTTTTTCTCAAAAAGGGTTGCTCTGTCTTTTATAGCAGTTTGTTGTGCTCATATGTGTTTTCTTATCGCTCAGATATTATTCTCTCTTATTAGCATTGAGTTGGAAGTACTCACTTTACTCCCTACACCTTGCGTGCAGTTGCAGGTATTGTTTACCCGGTAGCGGGTTGTTAGCAGGACCGAGGGCCATATTTTGGTAGCTGAGAAAGGTGACCGCCAGCGTTCGCGGCACCGTATTCCGACTTTGAGTTCCAGTCTTGCTTTATATATATTTTTTTTTTGGACCAATAGTAGTGTCCCAACTCATTAGATTCTCGTGACTTGTGACACCCCGGTCGGGTTGTATTTGAATGAAATTTCATAGTTAAATTCCATTCAGCAGTCTTTCTATTCGTTTATGTTTGATAGCTGCTAAAAGAGGATATTTGAGGTTGTTAGCTGGCCTTGTCTTCACGAGAGGCGCCATCACGACCGGGTATGGAATTTGGATCGTGACAAGTTGGTATCAGAGACTAGGTTACTAGGTCTCACGAGTCATGAGCAGGTTTAGTAGAGTCTCGCGGATCGGCACGGAGACGTCTGTATTTATCCTCGAGAGGCTGCAGAACCTTTAGGAAATTTTCCTATTCTTGGAATTCTTACCGTGCGTACTTGACTAAGTTTGAGATAACTCTTGAGAATTCATTCCACACGTCTATATGCGCACGTGAGCGCTCAGTAGTATATGTGCCAGGATGGCTTGTGATTCCCCCGATCGAGGGGCGAGAGGTAATCTCTGTGAGTTCATGTTGGGCCAGTCTGGAGGACTTGAGGCCAGATCTTTGCCTATGGCTTGAGCACCGAGGTGCTGATTGTCTGAGAAAGTGTTTTGAACCTATATGTTCAGTGTTGCTCTTAATAGCTGGAATGGCGGCTCGATATCCATTTGATGAGTATGTTATTAATGCGATGTGTATCTGTGTAATCTAGTAATGACGAAGAAGTCTGTTGGATAATAGATGAGCTGTTAAGTAATTGTTTCCTATTGCGATCTATTGTGTAGCCCCAAGTTATGGGCGCATGAAGAACATTTTCATGTCTCTTAGCTGGAAAGTAAAGTGCATTTCATGTGGTATGGTATAGATTCAGAAAGACTAATTGATTGTGTAACGTAGATGATGGTGGAAGGTATGTTGAAATATTAAAATGAGGTGAAGCAGGTGGGGTATCTCCTAAGGAGTGTTTATGAGCGGTATGACCCATATGTGTACGTTAAAATATCTCATGTGTAATTGAGGGGTATGTGTTGTATTTTGAAGAATTGGGACACTTAAGAAAGTGGACTCAGCTAATGTGGAAATGAATGTTGGGGTTTACAGAGAATGTTAGTGCTAGATAATTGTATTCACAAAACTTGTAAATGATTTGAGTTTGATCTCATTGTGGAATCATTAGAGTAAAAGTGTTATGAGTTGTTCAGAGTGCCTTAATATATGGCTTCGAGCCAAGTTGGGGTGGTTTCTGTTGGTCAGCTGATTGTATGGTTATGTGCTATGTTGGTTCTGTTTTGAGGTATGATGGCGGATCAGTTCTAGTTACGGAAGTTGAGTCGAGGATGGCACATGTGAAGGAAAATTTCTACAAAGGTTAAATGGTGCTCTCATAAACGTGAGAAAAATACTAGGACATTTTGAGCTGCTGTTGATAAAGAATGCTCGGTGCATAAAAAAGGAAGATGGTTGTTGTATCTGTATGAAATCATGTTTTGTGGTGTCTGAGTACTAATAAGGCACGAGTGGTTCCGTTCATTTAGGGAGGTGAATTACGGCTGAATAAGAGTGAATGACACTTGATAATGGTTGTTACACTTAGATAAATGGGATAGATAATAAACCGAATCGGTATGGTAATGGTATAATTAATTCTTGTATGTGTTCGAGGTATTGAGCCTTACGGGTATTGTGCAACAAAACTTCAAGTGCTGGCAGTTTGCTTATCTTGGTTTGGGTAAAAGGATTCAGTCCTGGTAGTTTAGCTTGTGCAATGGAATTGGGAGAAAGAGTTATTAATGTGTGTTATGTATTCGTACAGCGGAGTGTGGGATCATGAACAGTGATTCAACGTTATATGTGTTGGAGACTAGAAGTTCTCGTGACCCGACCATGCAATGGTTGTGGGCCGTGTGTATCAACATCGTCTAGCAGTTGTTGGAAACTAGAGGTCCGAGTGGGTCTTTCTTTGCTTGGTATGTTAAATTTGGGTTAAGATATTAGATTGCAGACTGGTTGTTCCAATGTCAGATGGTCTAGACTAATGTGTTATGAGCTATGTCAGAAAATGCCACCGGCTACGTGGCAAGGTACATCGAATTATGTTCTAGCAGGGTAGCTTGTATTCCAGAGACCAGCAGACAACTGACAAACATTGCTTACTGATTGGTCCTTCGTGGCGGATGTCAGTGCAGAAGTTTCTACCATTGGGTCAGTTCCAGTATTGAGGGACTTTTTGGATACGTTTCTTGCGTCCGGGCATGAGGCTATATGTGTTTATTGTAATGAGCAATTTGACTCCATGTGCATCTCCTTTTGTGAGATATATGTGTGCATCGGGTGGCACGCCTCCACGGGTATGTTATTTGGATCAGGTGGCACGCCGCCACGGGTATGTTAATTGGGCCGGGTGGCAGTCCGCCACGGGTATGGTATCTGGATCGGGTGGCATGCCGCCACGGGTATGTTATCTTGACCGGGTTGCTCGCTGCAACAGCGTGATGTGGATAATAGTTTTCCTATATGTTACATTGTATGCCTTGTTTCCTGGTTTATGAGGAAAATCCGTATTGGGTGTTGCTTGGCGAATAGAGCATCGGTTGTGTCCTTTCAGGATTAAAGAGTGTATAATACTTGATTCACCGTGGGTGTGATGGACTGAGAGGTTTCGGACCTCAATCTGTGCATGCTGATCGTGTTGAGCATGGTGACTTGAGGTGCTTCATGGGTAATAGTGCTTGGATAGAATCGCGTGTTATGGAAAGGCCACGTGATGTTATGACCTTTCGAGGAGGATTCAGGTACTCTATTTCTAGGATGTGAGATGGGATCTCAGTTGTGTGTTGTGATCGTATGGAGGAATTTGAAGTACAGCTCTTTCGTTTGAGTCAGTTGTCACGATTTGAGTGTGTTCGGATCGTTTCTTATTGGTGCCTGTGTTGAGCACGATGTGGCTTAGGCCGGTGTTGATGCATCATATCACCAGAGTGGCGTGTTTTAGTTGAGATGGTCGTTGGAGTCATTACTGAGTACGAGCATATTTGATTTCAGCCTGTTAGAAAGGTAATATCGAGATTTGGCTCCGAAATCTGTTGTAGTATCATTCAAAAAGGAAATGGACTCATGAATGGTTGATCTAAGAGATGGGTTCGATTTATCGCGTGTTTCTGTTACCGTTGGCAATATATGGAAGTGTTGGAATAAGACTTTAGCTAACAAAAAGGTTTTCTATCGTTATCCGGCTATCGTGGGCAATTGCTATAAATGGAGGTTATCGCTGCATGTGTTTGAGTTATGTGGGATATCATATGATTGCAGCTGAGGTCACAGGTATGGATTATTACAGTTGTTTCGGGTTTATTCTGAATATAGACGTGAGGTTTGGATCTTGTGTATAACTTCGGAAAGTGCGATGCGGTCCTATGGTTTATGGTTCAGATAGACTGTGAAATTCTGGCTATGTTGTGTTAGCGGATCTATGTGGGATAGGGTGACGTGGGATCACCCCGAGTATATGCTTGGTAAGGTCATTCATCTATTGGGTTGCTTCTAGTACAACTCTGAGTACGCTCGAGGACGAGCGTTTGTTTAAGTTGGGGAGTATGTGATGACCTGACCCGTCGTCACGTGAGTTACGCCCCATTTTCCCCGTTTTATGCTTCTTCATGTGTTAATATGTTGGGTGAGTTTGAAGTGTTTCGGATTGAATTTGGATAGAAATGAGACAAATAGTCTCCTTAAGGAGATTTTAAGTTAGAAAAGTCAACCGAGTATTGACTTATGAGTTATAGGGCTCGGAATGGATTTCCGACGATTCGGCTAGTTTCGGGAGGTGATTTATGACTTGGGAGTGAAATCAAAATTTAATTTGGAGGTCCGGCGTAGAATTAGGCTTGAATTGGCTAAGTTTGAATTTTGGCGGATTCCGGTTGATTGGTGAGAATTTGATCCTGGGTCGGAATGGAAATCTGATAGTTGCAATAGCTCCGTTAGGTGATTTTTGATATGTGTGCAAATTTTCAGATCATTCGGAGGTGTTTAGGTCGGGTTTTGGATCAAATGCAAATTTTGGAAGTTTTAGTTTAACTCAGGCTTGAATCCGTGGGAATTTGATGATTTTGATGTTTATGACAGTGTTTTTATGCTTCGAGCAAGTTTGAATGAGGTAATAGGACATATTTGTGCTTTTATTTGAGGTCCCGAGGGCTCGGAGTGATTTCGGGTGGTCAACGGGTCATTTTTGAAAGGTTTTGAACTGCTGATTGCTGGTATCTGGTGTTGTCCTTCGCGTTTGCGAAGCAAAAATTGGCTTCTAAGACTTTTGGTCTTCGCGTTCGCGACTGTGCTTCGCGTTCGCCAAGAAGGAATTGCCATCTGGGACTTTTGTTCTTCGCGTTCGCGACTGCGCTTCGCGTTTGCGAAGAAAGAATTTTTTGTCGCGCAGGTCCTACTTCGGAAGTTCATATCTTTTGATCCACAAGGAATTTGGGGTTAATATAAAAACAAAACTTGTAGATCTTTGCATATAGTTTACAGAAAAATATTATAATAGGAATTTGAACATGTGTAGAAAATGTTATGATCATTTTACTAGAGGCTGTCCGGGAAGAGTTTGAAAAATGATTTCTTGGAAATTTGTTCATCGCGAATGCGAAGGGAGACCGCGAACGCGAAGAACAAATACCTGGGCAGCATATTAAAGTCCAAACT
Organism: Nicotiana benthamiana; assembly: GCA_034376525.1. NCBI lineage: Eukaryota > Viridiplantae > Streptophyta > Magnoliopsida > Solanales > Solanaceae > Nicotiana > Nicotiana benthamiana. The sequence goes on along the minus strand of CM067323.1, from coordinate 93,468,649 downwards.
CATCTCACTCTTTCATTTTTGGACCAAGGGAGCTCGGGCGAGGCGATTTTTCGAGTGATTTTCAAGAAAAACATCGGGGTAAGTGTTCTTAACTCAATTTTGGTTGTATAACTCGAATCTATTGCAAGTTTTGGTGTTTAATTTGAGGATTTTTGTTGGAAAGGGTAGAAAATTCTCTTGGTTAGAATCACCAATTTGAGGGGTCAAATGAACCTCGATTTTTGTGAATTTTATATGTATGGACTCGTGGCGAGACAAGGATTCTGAAAATGTGAATTTAGTAATTTTTCGAGAAGTGAGCCCGGGGCTCGGGTTTATCCAATTTTGTGTTTTTGGGTGTATTTAGATTGTTTTCGATTGAGTATTGTCCCATTTGCATATTGTGATGTATTCGTTCTATTTTTGGCTAGATTTGACGCGCGTGGAGGCCAATTTGAGGGGCAAAGGCGTCGCGAGCTTGAGATTTCGCCGGTTCGAGGTGAGTAATACTTGGGAATTATATCCTGAGGGTTTGATACCCCGGATTCGCACATCTTAATAGTGTATTGTGGTGACTTGCACACTGGACCTGAGCGTGGGGTAGAGCACCGTTGGGGATTGTGGCTTGGTCCATCCCGGTTGTTGGTTTTTATCGCAAAATTGCAAATGATTTATTGTTATCATTATGACTTGGGCTCATTGTCATACTTGGGGCTTATTGCCGATTATTTGAACCTCGTCCATGTGATTTATACTGCTTCATGAACTCAGCTATATTTTGCTCAAACTTAGAGATTTAACTGATATTTGAACTATTGTTTGGGCTGAGTATTATCGTTTTACGGATGCCCGAGGGGCTTTTATTATTTTGGACTGATTAAGGCTGAGGGTCATATGTGAGGGCATGAAGGTGCCGTAAGGAGGCTTTCAGGCCTCGAGTGTTGTGTGAGCATGTGCATATACATGCATTGATCGGACTGCACGCCGCAGTAGCATATTGCATGGATCGGACTGCACGTCGCAGTAGCATATTGCATGGATCGGACTGCACGCTGCAGAAGCATATTGCATGGATCGGGCTGCACGCCGCAGCATTATATATATTATATTGGATCGGGCAGCACGCCGCAGCATTATACATATTGGATCGGGCTGCACGCCGCAATATTTTTGCGCTTGGGCTAAAGGAGCCCCTCCGGAGTCTGTACACACCCCTAGTGAGCGCAAGGTACCCATGGATCGTTCTACGCGCCGTAGCGGTCATGTGCATTGCATTCACGCATTCTCTCCTATTTGTACTACGTGGCACGACATTTAACGCTCATATATCATTGGCATACATACGTTACTTGCCTTGTTGACCAGATATCCTAGTGTTATATGTTAAGGAGTGTTGAGTCCGAGAGGCTGATGTTATATTTTGTGAGCCGGGAGTGAGCCCGCGAGGCTGATACTGTATTGAGAGGTTGATGTTGAGCCCGAGGGCCAGGTTTCTAATTACTTCCTACTTGTTGAAATTATCTTTGCATCTGTTGAAAAAGCATATTTTCAAAAGAGATTTTTGAAATGATCTTGAGATTTTCTAATGGGATTTTCACAGTATTTAGGTTTTTTCTCAAAAAGGGTTGCTCTGTCTTTTATAGCAATTTGGTGTGCTCATACGTGTTTTCTTATCGCTCAGATATTATTCTCTCTTATTACCACATAGTTGGAAGTACTCACTTTACTCCATGCACCTTGCGTTCAGTTGCAGGTATTGTTTACCTGGTAGCGGGTTGTTAGCAGGACCGAGGGCCATATTTTGGTAGCTGAGCAAGGTGACCGCCAGCGTTCGCGGTACCGTATTCAAACTTTGAGTTCCAGTCTTGCTTTGTATATATATTTTATTGGCCCAATAGTAGTGTCCCTACTCATTAGATGCTCGTGACTTGTGACACCCCGGTCGGGTTGTATTTGAATGAAATTTCATTGTTAAATGCCATTCAGTAGTCTTTCTATTCATTTATGTTTGATAGCTGCTTAAAGAGGATATTTGGGGTTGTTGGCTGGCCTTGTCTTCACGGGAGGTTCCATCACGACCGGGTATGGAATTTGGGTTGTGACAAGTTTAATACGCGTTGCACTCTTTTTTCCTTACAAGATTTTGTCCCATTGGATGTTCCTTGCAAGGTTTTTAACGAGCCAACCAAAAGGCGTATTGTTAGATATGTGTACTCTTTTCCTTTTCTAGAATCTTTTTTTCCATTGGGTTTTATTTAGTTAAGGTTTTAACGAGACACATTATCTATTGAATAGACATTTAGAGAGATTCTAGGGTTTATTACTTGGTGGCTGAGTCAACCCATCCCTATAAATAGAGGGTTCTATTTCATTATAAATCAATCCAAAATCAATAAAAATTCTCTCTCTACTTTTCTTTGCAATACTCATCTTCTTCTTTTATTGTTTTATAACACATACTTTGTACTTTATTAGGAATATTTGCGTGCATTAGGGATTTAACTTCAACCAATGAGTTTTCATTTTTCTTTTTTTTTGAGAAAATGACAAAAATTGCTAAACTTAACAATCCTATTTGAAAATTTTACTAGATTTTAGGACGAAGTTGCTCACCTCTTTACATATATTAAGGACTTTATCTGTTAATGGGGTTAATTTCACTGACGGTCACTCAACTATGTTTTAATTTTATTAAAATCATTGAACTATTATTTGTCACTTAAAAGTAACTAACTTTCACATTATCACTTAAAAGTTAAGGAGTTGGGCTTCAATCCACTAGTTGCTTTCAAGCATAGTTTTTTTTACTTCAAGTGCCAAGTACGAGTCCTAAACGTCCAGGCACTAAAGGCAGCTTTTATTAATAATGTTAGGGAAATCACTCCGTGCATCCTTTGGTTGTGAGCCCCGCCTAGAGGGAGGCGCTAAGGGAAGGGCGTAGCGTTAAATGTTGGATCAAAACCCTACCATAAATATGACATGACATAAAATTTAATGAGAACAATCCAAAAATAAATGGCACATAAGTTAAATGGACCATACCCACTTTAGATTCATTTATTCCTTAATGTGATTTGACCCATAACTCAAATGGGTTTCAATAGAGGGAAAACACACACACCCCTAATAAAATTAGGTCTTGTAATTTTTTTTGTGAGATTTTATCATACAAATATAATATTCTTTTGGCTAAATAATTGCAATAGGTTGTCTGTAATTGCATGTTCATCGTGAAAATAAACTGTTATTAGCCTTATTATTATTCTTGTATGCTTATGATACATTAATATGTTATGTAAGATGAATACAATACTATTTTAATTTCACTAGAAAATTATAAATATGTTATGTGAGTTGGATACAGTTGTATTTAACTTCAGTTGAGTTATAAAACGACTTGGATGGGGCATACAAACAAGATAAGAACTTTTTTGGTATAGAATAATTATAAATAGGCATTGTGTAACAGAAAAGGCAAGAATTTTGTAATATAGGATAATTTTTTTTATTGAAAGTATTGGGTAATTATTTGGTCAAATCACATTAAGGATGAAATGGATCTAAAGTGGGTATAATCCATTTAAGTTTATGTGGCATTTATGCTTGGATTTTTCTCATTAAATTTTATGTCGTGTCATAGTTATGGTAGGGGTTTGAGCCAAAATGACTTTTAAGTGACAATGTGAAAATTTAGTTACTTTTAAGTGACAAAAAATTATTGAGTAACTTTAGTATAATTAAAACATAATTGAGTGAACATAAACCATACATTAAGGATTATTTGGTCATTTTCTCTCCTATCTTCTATATCCTATTTTTCTTGTATCTGCTTTGAGAAATAAGTTTTAAAAAATCCCAAAGAAAAATCATAATTCCCACTCCCCCTTTTCCTCGTCATAGTAACTAAACATAGCGCCCAGATCAACTGGTCACTTATCTGAGTTATCTTCATATATTATATGAATATAAATTGCTCCCTCGTAAGTTGAAGTCCACAATCCTCAAATTCTCCTCCAATGGCTACTCTTGTTTCTTCATCCTCTCTTCTCCATTCCTCTTCTTCTTTCAGCTCCTCCTCTTCTTCTTCTTCTACTTCATTAATCTCCCCTTCTGTTTCACGCTTCTCTCTTAAATTTTCTTCTTCTCTCTTTTCTTCTCTTTCCATTTCCCCATCTTTCCTTGCATATCCAACAACTAATTCAAGGCGGTTTTCTACCTTACAGTACTTCACTGTACAGGCTAGTGCAGCTGAGAAGAAGAAGAAGGTGCTTATTGTCAATACAAACAGCGGTGGTCATGCAGTCATTGGGTTCTACTTTGCTAAAGAATTGCTGGGTTCTGGTCATGATGTTACCATTCTTACCGTTGGAGAAGAGAGCTCTGATAAGATGAAGAAAACTCCTTTCAACCGATTCCCAGTTAAGAATTACCGTCTTTTTGACACGCATCCCTCCTACTCATTTTTATACAATGTTAATTGATTGAACAAGTGTAGAGTTATAATACACTTTATCCATTCTATCTGACACTCTTTACTCTGTTTCAATTAAAAAAAACTGTTTACCCTTAATAAAGTGCTTTTATATTCACAGAAATGCCATGTCAAGTTTAAGACCCAAGTTGGTACTTTTGGTATGTGCCAAAGGTCATTTTTTCTGTTCGGTCAAACACTATCATATCAAAAAAATGGAGGGATTATTATGTTAGTTCTACTAATGGAAGAAAATATTGAAGCAATGGTCGAAAGATTTGTTTGATAGAGAAACTTCTAAGAAAAAAAAATTGAGTTCTTGAAATTGTATATAAGTGGAATGGTGTGAAACATTTTGAACAATTTAAAATAGCAAGTGTCATATAAATAGGGACGGAGTGAGTGATTTTGAACTTCAAACATTGAAATGACAGTTTCTGGGAGAGTTTAGAATCTGATGTTGGATCTAATGTTGTCTATAAATCGCCTAATTTTCAGGAAATTACTGGTGCTGGTGGTCGAACAATATGGGGTGATCCTGCAGATGTTGGGAAGATTTTAGGGGGGGAAGTATTTGATGCTGTTTTGGACAACAACGGTAAAGACTTGGATGCTGTGAGGTTTGTTTTTTCCCTTGTTCTAACACTAAATTAGAGTTTTAGTTCAGCAATTTTTTCTTAAATCTTCAAGTACTTATGGAATCAACTGCTCAGATTAGAAGCTGTTGATCACAAAACCTTTTCTTGTTTTCTGCAGTGATACTGTAGTAGGATTAATAGACTATTTGCTAAATAACCAGAAATAGAGGACAATGTCTCGCTTAGTTAGGTGGGGTTGTTTATATACATATTTAGGTTATTAATGCTTTCTTTTCTTGACGTATGATTGCAGTTTCATGATTACAAAAGTTTCTAATGGGATTAGATCCCTTAAGCAGCTTTGCTGTTGATGCTAGCTCATCTTTGGGCTACAGCATTTGCAATTGCTAGTGAATTTGAATGTATAAGTTAAGTTAGGAGGATTGGAAAGTTATGTGATTTGCAGAAATCGAAGAGCTTATACTACCTGTGATTGATATTGGATTGACTTGTGCGTTCTTTCCAAATCAATGAGCTTTCAGCAGTAATGCACTCTTCATAAGTACCATCAGTATTTTACCCACTTTGGTTATATAATGGTGATTAGAGCTTCGGATATGTAGCATCTCAACATAACTTGTTAATCAAAGTTTTCTTAATAAATTTCTTCTAGGCCTGTGGCTGACTGGGCCAAGAGTTCGGGTGCCAAACAATTTTTGTTTATCAGCAGCGCTGGAATCTACAAGTCAACTGATGAGCCTCCTCATGTTGAAGGGGTAGGATTAATGTTTGCTGTCGCCTGTATAAACAGAATTTGCTTTGTCAAGTAAACTTTCGACCTTACAGGACGCTGTGAAAGCTGATGCTGGCCATGTGGGAGTCGAGAAATACATCTCCGAGATATTTGATAGTTGGGCAAGCTTCCGTCCCCAGTATATGATTGGCTCTGGCAATAACAAGGATTGTGAGGAATGGTTCTTTGATCGTAAGTAAACAAGCTTGCGTAATATAACCAGTACTAGTTTTTGTTAGTACTTAGACAATGACTGGTGTTTCACTGCTGTTGGTGTTTCTGTTGTTAGTTTCTAGATCACTTTAGTAATAACTTATCACATAATTGAAGTGATAGATGGAGAATTTAAATGTTGTGAATTCTGAAATGTGTCGGGTTTGACCCTGTAACACTGGATTCTGCGGAACTCGCTAACCATTGTTGAATCCGCATTGGATAACCATTTAGAAACACTAGTGACATGTGAAGGTTACCTCAGATTCAAATAGCATAATTTTGATTGCAGCCAGTTTTTGAGTTCTACTAATGGTCCGTATCTTTTTTTTTAATCGTATCATAAAGGTATTGTTCGTGGACGACCAGTTCCAATACCTGGATCTGGAATGCAGCTAACCAACATAGCACATGTCAGGGACTTATCATCCATGCTTACCGCGGCTGTCCAGAATCCTACTGCTGCTAGTGGTCGCATCTTCAACTGTGTTAGTGACCGTGCTGTGACATTGGATGGAATGGCCAAATTATGCGCTAAAGCTGCTGGACTCTCTGTTGAGATTGTGCATTATGACCCCAAGGCAGTGGGAGTTGATGCTAAAAAAGCTTTTCCTTTCCGCAATATGGTATGTATCCGTATTGCTATTGTCATTGTAAGGTGGAAAATGCACTGAATGCTTCACTTTGCAGATTTTCGTAATTTATTTTCAATTGATAGACCTATCCATGTTCTGGAGCTCTTGGTTTCTGTATCAGTTCTTTATCTCCACTGGTGTTTCTTTGCAGCATTTCTATTCTGAGCCAAGAGCTGCCAAGGAGATTCTGGGATGGAGTGCTACGACTAACCTACCAGAAGATTTGAAGGAACGATTTGATGAGTACGTGAAGATTGGCAGAGATAAGAAAGAAATGAAGTTTGAACTAGACGATAAGATACTAGAAGCTCTAAAAGTACCAGTTGCTGCTTGATTAGCCGCATCCCACATATTTTTACATTCTTCTACTTTTTGAATTTGTGCTATTTATAGAGAAGATGCATGTCTCTCAATATTCCCTACAAGTTCTCTAAATGTTGTAAGGAATCGATCAAGTTATATGATACATTGTTCAGCGCGTTATGTGTACAGTTGTATGTTGAATGGTAATCTTGGCCCAAGGGTTGCGGCTTTACACTAGCTCGGTTGCTCCCTTTCTAGTCCCATTCATAAATTTGAACATTTAACTTAGGGCTATATTAAATATTTGTCTCCCTATTATTGATAATACTTGAGCCTAAATTCTGCATTTTGGTTCTATCATCACTGGCACTAAATAGACCAGGCATATCTGCAGACCATCTCATTTAAACATGATTAAGTTACTCACCATGCTCCACCAGATCATTTTTTGTTTATGGCATTTAAGTTGGTTATCAGGTAAGCGAAATACTTGATCAGTTGATCCAGGAAAAAATGGACTATGTCTTTAGCTTAAAGTTATCACATACTTTGCAAGCATAAAACAATCAAATAAATTGAGGCTCGATCATAGTAGATCATAATAAATCACGGGACCAAATGAAAGAAATAAGAAGCAAGTATTATTCTTTAGAGAGAATTGTGTAAAGAGCTTTTATTAATAGTATTGATTTGGTTTGCCTCTCCATGGAGAGGTTCAAAGCCTTACAATCATGTTCTCTCTTTTCTTGAGAGTAGTGAAGAAGACGAAACAGCCCCCTTTTAGGGGTCCTTCTCTTAGTATTTATAGCTGTAGGCTATATAAGCTGGTGATGAATGGCCGTGACCATGTTGAGGTTACGTCCTTATGATAGCAAATGGGCCGTGACCTTGTTAATTGAGCCAGGTGACAGTCGGGTATCGTGACTAATAAGTGGTCATACCACTTATTAGTCAAAAATTAGCTTAAGATATAATTAATTTCGCTAATAATAGGGGGTCAAATTCTGACCCGTACACTATGAGAAAGGGAAAGGCTTATAGTATAAACTTTGTTTGGCATGTTGTAGGATGTACTTGGGAAAATGTTTTGAATTACTCAATATGTTATACTAACAACGCAAGCAACAATGAAGTCTAATAAAGTCAAAACAAATATTAAATAACAATTCTCAGCCTCCATAAACGCAGGTTGGACAGAAGAGTTTGAAACTGATACTAATGACAAGAAACGATAGTGAAATCTAACCTACATTATGATAGTACTAAAAGCTAGAATAGCTTATTAAGTACAATCTGGCAATTTATGACCTAGTATAACGGGAATTTAGACTAGGCCATGATTGTGTTTCTTTAAAAGCTTATTCTTCCTGCTTGATATCAAGACCCTTGAGCCTTGTCTCCAACTCGTATTCATTATCTGCTTCTTCATCAGCCTCTTCTTCAAAATCTTCTCCTTCAGGATCATTTTCATCCAAAGGCCCAAGAACATTAATTGAATTCTTAAAAATATCTTTAACCTCATCAATTCCTACATCAGATATGAAGTTGCCATTGATGCTCAGCACCTTAAACCCAGGTTTGCTCACAACAGCTTGTGCCAAGCACCTGGCACCAGCTCTTCTTATTGCATTGGTACTCATATCCAGTTCAGTTAATTGACCGTGACCATCGTCCAATGCCTTCGCAATTAAGATAGCGCCCTCGTCTTTCAACTCATTCTCTGCTAACCTTAACTTGGTAAGAAATTGTTTTGCAGCTATACAGGCCGCCAGAACAGGAGCAGCTTTAGCTGTGATATCATTTCCATCCATCTCCAGAACCTCAAGGGATGGAGCAGATCCCTTGAGGGCAATAGCAAGAGCAATGGACCCTTCATCCTCCAAATTCAGATAGCTAAGGTAGATTTCAGTTAAATCGGAAAAGATTGATAGTACTTTGCTCAAGGCAATTCCAGCTTCCACACCAAACATGTTGTCACGCAAATCAAGTTTCTTTAAATTCCTACATTCTCCAAGAGCTTGTGAAAGAGCAACCCCACCTTCAGATCCTACCCTTGTAGATGAACACCGGAAATCCTCCAATGCAGTAGAATGCTTCACAAGTTCAGAAATAGCAAGTGCACCCTCATCTCCTGTCATGTTATTGTGAAAATGAAGGATACGAAGTTTATCGGTTGAAGGAATTAGCTCACGGACTGCTTGTGCTGCTTCCTCGGAAATGCCGTCATTCATCAAATATAGCTCCTCCAAGTTCCGTTGTGACTTCAAAAGTGCCCCAAAAGCCCTTACGCCCTTTTCACCTAAAGCGTTGTTAGAAAGATTGAGATACCTCAAGTCACAGGCACCCAAAGCAGAAGAAAAGATTTCCATGACTTCCAGTGCTTCTTCCTCTGGTCTACCCGCTATGAAATCTGAAAGGTCCACTTCTGTCAATTGATCTTTAAGAGAGGACAAAATGGGTCCTGCAATTTTAGCAGCATCCACACCAAAGCTTCTATTGCTGAAACACAATCTTTTATAATTATTCCCCCGTTCACTCAGTGGTTTCAATAACTCATCAGCCTCTTCTGCATTGATGAAATCCCGTCTACCTTTGGATATATCAAAAATAGTAGTTTCATCAAATGCTTTAACCTTCTCAGGTATTACACCTTCTGCAGATTCCTTTGTCTGAGGGCCTCTTTTAATAACTTCTAACATAAGCCTACTAGATTCCTTAGCATAAAGTTGCACCGCAGAACTTCCATCTCCATCTGGTTCCTTGTCAAAATGTTGATTGGCAGACGCAAAAGCCACAGCTTCTATTTGTTTGGCATCCTCCTCAGCTTCTTCTTTACTCAAAAGGCCATATTTCCTGGATAGGATGGATGGAGTAATAAGATTCTTGGTCATTTTCTCCACAAGCATAAGTCTGGTACTTAGGCTTGGGGGCCACAGCTTCATAGAGGATCCTGGAGAATCCATCTTCAATAGCCTGGAAAAACAGCTGCCGTCAGAAGATTATTCTGTACAACAAAAAAAGAATAAGGAAATATCCACTACATATGACATTTAAAATTTTGCAAATTATTCCTCACGGGCGCCCTCTAAATTTTTTTTTTCTAAGCTTTTGGAACACTAATACTGAAAGATGGAAATAAGGCAGCTAAGACCAAGGGAAACAATAACAAATGTGTTTGGTTCATGTTTATGCTTTCAGCGTGTCTATGATTGACATCAGTAGATAAGCACATCAACAATTGATAATGTGCAATTATGAGTCCAACAGACTTTGGTACCATATGTTGCCAAGAAACAAAAAGAAAAGTGCCTATAAAGTCAACTATCTTGCACTCAGGAAAGCTGTCTGAAAAATGCTGAAAATATTTCCTACAAGAAAAACCCCCTCTAGATAAAATCCTGCAAAATGTGTACAGAACTTGAAGAAAAATGTTTCCTTGTTATTTTAAACTTTCCTTTTCCCTTCAAACAGAAACATGGAATATCTAAATAAGTGAAAAAGATAATGGCAAAGCATCTGTGCTATCACAATAAGAACAAATGAAAGATGCCATTTACTATAATGACTAGTTTCTAATTTCAACCCTTTTCAATAAAGGTTCAAGAATTGATAAGATTGACTTAGAGGTACTTTTTTCATAAGAAACAATAACTATAAACAGGGCTAATAATGAGCTACAAAGCATTATCAGCAACACGATGCTATATTCGACACTGTTGTGTTCCATACTTTGGGTTTCAACCAAGATTTGCTATTTTCTACACACGATTTGCTATTTTCTGGTCAATTGATGCAACACAATTAATTTTATCTCACTGGACAAACAGAATAAGCATTTGTCTGATAAATGCAAGACCTTTTTAAAAGGGTAATTAGTCATATCGCAGGAGTAAGGTTGGTGCATATTGACATTCAGGTCATGGTGATAAGTTGCAAAAACATCCACCACAGCCCACAGGTACAATTACATATAGGCATCCTAGCCCCTAGTGCAATAAGGAAGTCTTTGTTTTCCCAATAGCATCTCACCTGTATACCAAATACTGTGTGTTTAAGAAAAATAGCAAATCATATATTTGAGCCACAAAAGAAAGTGACTGTTCTGTTTGGAAGTATTAGTTCAAACTCCATCATGAGCTATTCACGTTGAATTCATACTTTTAACAGTTATATATCTCTTGTCAGTTAAGCAAACCCATAGTCTTTTCATTAGAAAACTAGGAGCTCTATTTATACCTAAAAATATTATTGTTTCTCTTTTGTTAAAGGGCAAAAAGGCTCAAAAAGGAGGTGAATAAATTTATCCGAATTAGCTGACATCTCATCGCCACATAAAAAGGAAAAGCATTTATGATAAGCTAATATCCGTGATTAAACTTCTCATAGTTTTTTCTTAACCTTGTCAGTAAAATATCATGCAAAAACTTACTATGCTCGAGGCATATCTCAAAGCTTCTGAGTTTGTAACTTGTATCATTTGCTTTTTCCCCTTGCATCAAGCAATAACTCAAATAGAATTCTGAGTGCAAACAAGAAACAGATTTCTTCACATTTGCATTTATAAGTGGGACATTTTCCAGAATAGTCAGAGGGCTACAAAGAGTCTCCACATTTTGACTCTCCCTCCCCCTCCCCCTTCAAGTAAAGAATTGATCTCGGAAACATCAGACACTTTCTATTCATTTTCCTGGTATTGTTAGATACAAGGAGGTGCTCAATATTTTGTTATTCCAAAAGCCACCAAGAACTAAGAATGGTCTCCTTTCAAATCTCTGGGGCATTTCAAAGTCACACCTTTCTGCAGATCACCAGGAGAAGACTGGAAAGACATGGATTCTGTCAAAGCTACTGATGGTCTTATAGTATAAGTATAACCACCTAAGTCATGACTTGGAGTTTACATTTCTAGTTGTGTCGCATTTCCCCTTTACGTACAAATAAAGTCCACGAACATAGTTATCCTGGTAGGGCATCAATAAGTATGCATTTTTTGTTCAATATCTGTACATGCATATAATGAGAAATGGCTGAACAGAGCAGAACAAAATAAATGATTCACATAGTCGACCCCAACTATTTTAAACTGAGGCATAACTGGTTGATTTATATACAAATAAACTACGCCCAAATGGTTAGTGCTCTCTATTTTTGTACAAAGTACAAACCTAAGCCACATTTTGATTCATTGTACAAAATCTTATCTCATTACTCATCAAAAGGAACCACTTATTAAAAAATACTGGCTTAAAAATCATTTAAATGATGAAAAGCGAGAAATGCAACCATAATTGAACAAATAGCCAAATGACGTAATATAAACAAAATAAAAAATAAAAATAAATAAAAGAGTTAAACCGAAAGTCCTCATTCCGCAATCGAAAGTCAACAGGGATAAAAGTTGGAAAATCCTAAATCAGATCGAGAAACACCAAATAGAAGTCTTAACATAAACGAATGTAAAGAGAGACAAGATATTGAGTAAAGGAACTTACTGGTTGGAACAAACCCTAGAAGTGGCGAAGCGGGATAAGAGAGAGATACAGAAAAAAAACTAGAAAAGAGGGGAGAGAGAGAGAGAGAAATAGGAAGAGTTGGAGTAAAGATAAAGGGATAATACTGTTTGAAAAAAACTAGTTTGTGGTGGCAATCATGATGATAGTCGTGTGCTGTGCGCCGAAGAAATTGCCCTGAAATTTTTGAGAAATGAATTTGGAGGGAAAGCTCACCCACTTTTTTAAGTCACCTTTTCTCAAGTTGGAAAATGTTCAATAGTGACTCCGAGATTATCGACAGTAACTATGTTTCAAAAAGATAGGTTATTGTCTGGTGTTTCCTCGTTTTAGAACTAGCTCATAAGTATTATGCACTGAAAATCACTTTAAGGTGCTGAAATTGATTTAAAAAATAAGTAATTATCTGTTTGGATAAAAATGGTGAAATTAATAATAAGCGGCTGAAAAATTGGGTATACGAAGAGTTTTGTTTTAAAAAAAAGTATTTTAGGATAGAATAGTAAATATTTTGGTCAAACTATAAGTTTAAATTTGATAAGTTGGGGGAGACCAACTTATGACTTTTGGCTTATAAGCACTTTTAATTTTACCAAACACGTAAATAAGCCAAAAGGTACTTATAAGCCAATTTGACCAACTTATAAGCTTAGTGAAACAACCTCTTAATCAAATGTAGAAAAATGATTTCATAGCTTTTGAAAGGAGATTTTTTTTTTCCATAATCAAATTTAAGTTACTATTTTAATTAACATTGAATCATCAGTTGTAAATTTTTTAATAATGCCGATTTTCTTTGGAACACCATTTAATTTGCTAATTTTATTATCAATATTAACGTAATAAATATTGTAGGCATATAAATTTTATTAAAATTAAATTCATGAAATAATTTGGACTATATTTTAAAGGAATTTTTACATTCCTATACCGCATAAAAACCTTATTACCCTCAATCTTTAAGGTTTGACTTAACTACACTTAGTATACCAAATTATCAATTATATACCATAATTAACTTAGAGGTATAATTAATTGGAAGTTTTTACTCCTTGATTAAAGGTGTCCATATATCCCGCGTTTCTCTCTCTCCTTAATTCCTAAGATCTGACCAGGCGTTGTTTTTCCCCTCCCATTTTTTCTCTTCAAGCCAACGTCTCGGTATCGAATAATTTTTATATTTTCAGAAACCTCGTACTCTGACGAGTCTATTATACAAAAATCTCCCAATTCGGAGGCCAAATGACCACTCAAAACTCAATAATTAGGTCGAAAAAGTTCCATCCAGGTTTTCCCAATTTTGACCTAAAATTCAAATTCTAATGGTGGATTTAACTAGATATTGATGGAATACAACTACATAAGGTTAAGGAAACATTACCCACTGATCTTCTCTTCAAAATCCACCCAAAATCGCCTTCTCCCGAGCTCCCAATTGGTTTTTCAAACTCAACCCTCGAATTTTTCTATATCTGAACAGTGATAACCGTTTCTGCGATCCAAGGACCGCTTCTGTGGTCCCGCCTATGTGGAATCCAGGCCGTTTCTATGGTTTCATTAAACTTCCCAATTTTTGCTTATGCGGTCTCTTCATCGTAGAAGCAAAATCCTTCCGCTCCTACAGCTCTTGTTCAAAAGTCCACACTTCGCTTATGCGGTTACCAAGCCGCTTATGCGATTCCCAAGCTGCAGAAGCAAAAACACCAAATGACAAAACTTCAGCTACTGCACACTTCAAAGTTTTACTCCGTTAACCACCCGAAATCATCCCGAGACCCTCGGGACCTCAACCAAAAGAACCAATACCACCTAATACCTTATTAAAACTTGTACCAATCCTTAAAACACCTAAAACAACATCGAAAACTTGATTAAATCCAAGATTCAAGCCTAAGTACTTCAAGTTCATCCTAAATGCGCTTTTGATAAAAAAACTAACCAACACTCGTCCGATTGACCCGAAATTTTACGCGCATGTCCCAAATAACGTGACAGTAGTACAGCAACTTCCGAAAATTCGTTCCGACCCTCGGAACTAAAACTCGCTATCGGACCAGAAACTTCAAAAATACAACCTTCGGCATTTCAAGGCTAAATGAGCTACGGGTTCCCAACATACTCTCCGAACACGCTCCTCACCCTGCAATCACCTAACGGAGCTAACGGAACCATCATATTTCCAGTTCGAGGCCGTCTTCATACTGTTTCAATTACGGGCCACTTTCCAACACCTAAGCTCTCATTTAGGGACTAAGTATCCCAAAACACTCCGAACCCTAACACCGAACGTCCCGGCAAACCAAAATGGCAGAAATGAACTTAGGGAAAACAGTTAATGGGGGAACGGGGCATAAATTTCAAAAACCATCGGCCGCTTGGCCGAGTAAGTAGTAGTACACACCGGTATGAAATGAGCGGACTTGGTCAGCCGATCCACGACAACCTAAATATAATCGAATTTCTTCACAGTCAGAGGGATACTAACTACAAAATCCATGGTGATCTTCTCCCATTTCTATTCTGGAATCTCAATATGCAGAAGTAACCCACCCGGTCTCTGGTGCTCAGCCTTTACCTGCTGACAGTTGATCCATCTAGCTACTAACCCCGCTATGTCCTTCTTCATCCGCCTCCACCAGTAGTACTGCCTCAAATCTTGATATATCTTCGCGGCACCCGGATGGATGGAATACCGCGAACTATGAGCCTCTGCCAATATCAACTCCCGAATATCGTCAACATCGGGTACACAGATCCGACCCGGCATCCTCAATACCCCATCTTTACCGATAGTCACATCCCTAGCATCGCCATGATCAACCCTGTCCTTGAAGACAAGTAAATGGGGGTCATCATATTGTCGCTCCCGGATACGATCAAATAATGAAGACCGAGAAACTACACAAACTGGAACCCGACTGGGCTCCGAAAGTTCCAATCTCACAAACTTACTAGCTAAGGCCTGAATATCCATCGCCATAGGCCTCTCTGACGATGGTAGATACGCCAGACTATCCAAGCTCTCTGCCCGGTGACTCAAGGCATCGGCCACCACATTGGCCTTGCCCGGGTGATATAGAATAGTGATGTCATAATCTTTCAATAACTCCAACCACCTTGTCTGGCGCAAATTTAGATCCCTTTGCTTGAACAAGTGCTGGAAACTCCAATGATTTGTATAAATCCGCGCCAGAACTTCAAGTCATGAACAATAGCAGCTAACTCAAGATCATGGACATGATAATTCTTCTCGTGTACTTTCAACTGTCTGAACACATAGGCAATCACCCTACCGTCCTGCATTAATACCGCTCCAAGACCAATCCTCGAGCCATCACAATAGATAGTATAAAAACCCAAACCTATAGGCAATATAAGAACGGAAGTTGTAGTCAAAGCTGTCTTGAGCTTCTGAAAGCTCACCTCGCACTCTTCCATCCACTGGAATGTAGCACCCTTCTGAGTCAATCTAGTAATGGGGGCTGCAATTAACGAAAAACCCTCCTCAAAACGATGGTAATAACCTGCCAGGCCAAGGAAACTGCGAATCTCTGTAGCTGAGGAGGGCCTGGGCCAACTCTACATAGACTCCACCTTCTTCGGATCCACTCGAATGCCCTCACTCGATACCACGTGGCCTAGGAATGCCATAGAACTCAACCAAAACTCACATTTTCAGAACTTTGCATAAAATTTCTTCTCACTCAAGGTCTGAAGCACTGTCCTCACGTGTTGCTCATGATATTCCCAACTCCGGAAGTATACAAGAATATCATCTATGAAAACAATGAAGAACGAGTCGAGGTAGGGCCTGAATACAATGTGCATCAAATGCATAAAAGCTGCTAGGGCATTGGTCAGCCCAAATAACATAACAAGGAACTTGTAATGAGTATATCGAATCCTGAAAGTAGTCTTCAGGATATCGGGCTCCCGAATCTTCAATTGGTGATAACCTGAGCGCAAATCAATCTTAGAAAACACATGTGCGCCCTGAAGTTGGTCAAATAGATCATCAATACGAGGCAATGGATATCGGTTCTTCATTGTAACCTTGTTCAATTGACGATAATCAATATACATGCGCATAGAACCAACCTCTTTCTTCACAAACAAGACAGGAGCACCCTACGGTAAAACACAAGGTCAAATAAAATACTTATCAAGCAATTCCTGTAACTGATCCTTCAACTCAAAAGGAGCCATACAGTAAGGAGGAATGGATATGGGCTGAGTGTCCGGCAACAAATCAATACCAAAATCAATGTCTATATCCAGTGACATACCAGAAAGATTAGCTGGAAACACATCGGGATAATCCTGTACCACTGGGACAGAATCAACAAGAAGGGTATCAGCACTGACATCTCTCACATAAGCTAGAAACCGGAGGTGCATAGTAAGGCTCCTAAGATCTGGGAGGAGCTGGAGTACTGTTGGATGAAGGAAGATCTAAATGAACTGGGCGACCAATATAGCCCCTACCATGAGACCCTGCTGCTGGGGTACGGGTACCAGAGTAGTAACCCGACTCTCGAGACCTCTTGGCCTCTTTCTCCCCTTGCTCTCTGGCGTGAAAACCCTTGATCCTCCTAGATATGCTCACTACTTGCTGATATGGTATATCCACCTCCAAATATTGAGCCATGCTAGATCCGATGGATGGAATACGACAGTTAATAAACCTGTGAACCCTCTCACGGATGGTAGCAACCAAGGCTGTGCATGTCTGGCCAACCTAGTATAACGGATGGCATACTCTGGGACGATCATAGCACCCTGGCGCAAATGCTCAAACTCCACACGCCATGCGTCCTTGAGGCTCTGGGGATCAAACCCCTCTGAGACATATTGAAAAATGTGCCCAGGTCATAGAGGTAGCCTCGTCTGGACTGTCTAACTCAAGGGTACGCCACCAATAATAGGTGGCTTCCCAAAGCTGGAAAGTTGCGAAGGAAACCCCACTCGAGGCAGTAATACCCATAGTGCGAAAGATACAGTGATAATCCTCCAGAAATCCCAAGGCATCATCTATAGCTAATCTGTTGAAAACCGGAGGGTCATAGTTCTTGAACCTCTCCAGTCTCCGCTGCTCATCCTCGAAAGCAGGTGCCCCATCCTCGGTCTAAACTGGTACTGCAGGATGGACATGGATGATATCCGGGACCTGCTCAACCTGCACTCACTGCTCAGGCGTTCGGGCAGCGGGAGTGTGTACTCCTCCGCCGGCCTGGGATGTGGCTGCAGGAAGGGGAAGCAACCCTGTCTGTAACAACGTAGTATACATGCTCATAAACTGTTCCAATGCCTCCTGAACAGCTGGAGTAGTAGTGGTTGTGGGCGTGTCAGGTGCCCGAGCCCCGACTGGATC
Organism: Nicotiana benthamiana; assembly: GCA_034376525.1. Taxonomy (NCBI): domain Eukaryota; kingdom Viridiplantae; phylum Streptophyta; class Magnoliopsida; order Solanales; family Solanaceae; genus Nicotiana; species Nicotiana benthamiana. The sequence goes on along the minus strand of CM067323.1, from coordinate 93,450,796 downwards.
TGCTGGCGATACCTCAACGGCAGTTCGGGCAGGTGATCTGACTGCACCACATGCGCGTCCATGACCTCTGCCCCGGCCCCTGCCTCTAGCGGCTGCAGGAGGGGGTGCGGGTGCCTGATCGTCCTGAGTAGCGTGTGTCGTCACCATCTGTGAGAGAATAGAAATACAGAAGTTTAGAATTGGTGTCCAAAAATATCGCACTACAAGGAAATCAAATGAAGTGAAGATTTTTCCTAAACAGTTACATATCACCTCGTAGATAAGTACAAACATCTCTGTACCGATCAGTAAGACTCTAATAAACCGACATGTGTTCTGTGACTCCTATGAACCTAGAGCTTTGATACCAACTTGTCACGACCCAAGTTCACTGATCATGAACCTATCATGACGACACCTAGTCTTCATGACTAGGTAAGCCTAACACATTGCGGAATTAACAACCTTTATGGAAAATAACAACTTAAAGATAAATAACATAAGAAATGTAAAAAGTTGTCGTCTGGCACATACACTTCAACATTAAAATTCTAAAACAACTCCCTAAACCCGTAATCTCACGGGAAACACATGCTAAAAGAGTATCATAACATGCTCTACACTAGAGTATCTAAACAACACGAAAAGAAGGAAAAGGGGGCTATCTACTACAGCTGGAATGGAATAAAGACTTTGTGCCTGCTAACGTAGAAGATATACCTTGAGTCTCCACTAATGCTCTTTGCTACAAGGATGACGCCTGGGAAGAAGTACTTGGGTCTGCACATGAAAAACATGCGCAGAAGAGGCGTGAGTACACCGCAATGGTACTCAGTAAGTGCCAAGCCTAACCTCGGTCGGGTAGTGACGAGGAAGGTCGAGGCCCTACTGAGATAAAAATATAATAATCAATATGATAAGGAAAAGACAACATGGATGTAATATACAACGATAATCTAGCAAGATAGTAAGTAAAAACAGTAACAGAGAACCAACACAATCAATAAAACAGAAGTACAACCACAACCTAGTATTTATCATCGGGGATCTCTTGGTATCCCGAGGATCTCCTGGTATCCTCTTCATATACACGAGGGATCTACTAGTATCCCAAGGATCTCCTGTTATCCTTTATTTATACATGAGGGATCTCTTAGTATCCTGAGGATCTCCTGGTATCCTCCATTTTATAATCATATATGTGTCAGGGATCTCTTGGTATCCCGCACTCTCAGAATTGGAACGTAACACGTGCAGGGGAGCTCCCGGGATGCCGTCCCATAGTCCCAAATTGAAAATACACCACAAAAATTCAAGTATTGTATAATTCTAAGTAAGAACAATTAATAGGATTTCTTGTCTAGCATGCTTCACGGAGGACAGATAATACAGTTTAGGCAAATAAGCAAGTAAGTCAGCTAAGCATGCTTTTCTTAAGCTAACACATATTAAATTGCATTTAGAATAGGCAAATACGCAAGAAAATGGAGTTTAAGTATTTTAAGTAAAATGGATTTTCAACAATTAACTCAAGTACACGCTCGTCACCTCGCGTACAAGGCATTTAAAATAACAAGTAATATATCCTAAGGGGAGAGGTCCCCCACACAAAGTTAAACAAGCCACTTACCTCGAACCGGTACCAAAATCAACTACAAACAATACCTTTTCCACGAGTATTCAATTCCGAATGACCCAAATATGTTCAATCTAATTGCATAACATAAATAACATTGCAAGTAACTAATTCCACTATTAAAATTACAGTTAAGGTGTAACGACCCAACCGATCATTTTGAGCCCTAACACGTCGTTTAGTAGTCTAAGTCCATGAGCAGCTTCATTTCAGATATTGTGACTTGTTCGCATGGACGGAATTGAAATTCAGGAAGATTTGAGTTAAATTTAAATGGAAATTTTCATTTCAGAAGCCTTAAGTTGGAGAAAATGACTAGGATTGGATTTTTGAGTAACAACCTCGGAATCAGAATCTGAAGGTCCAACCCGTCTGTATGATGATATTGGACTTGGGCATATGCCCAGTTCAGATTTTGGATAACCCGGGAGCATTTTTTAGCGCCTATTGTGGAAGTTAGCATTTTGGTAGAAATTTCTTAAGTTTGGCTTGAACTGCATTTCGGTGTTATCGATGTCCGTTTGGTATTTAGATGAGAGTAGCTGCGTATGGTTATTCTGGAATTGGGAGCACGATCAGAAGTGAATTCGGAGGTCCGTAGGTCATTTTGAAGCCATTTGGCTAAAGATAGAATTTGAAGGTTTTTTAGAAGTTTTACCAGAAGTGGTCTTTTTGATATCGGGTTAAATCCAATTTAGGAAGTTGAAGTAGGTCCGTAATGTCAAATATGACTTGTGTGCAAAATTTAAAGTCAATCGGACGTGATTTGATAGGTTTCAGCATCAGAAATAGAAGTTGGAAACTTCAAAATTCATAAAGCTTGAATCGAAGTGAAATTCATGATTTTAGCAGTGTTCGCTGTGATTTGAGGCATCGAGCAAGTCCGTAAATATGTTTTGGGACTGGTTGGGGTCCCGGGGGGCCTCATGTGGATTCCGGATGGTTAACGGATCGAAAATGGAATTTTGGATAAGGCTTAAGAATCTGGTTGCTGGTGTTTTTACTTCTGCGGAAAAGGAACCGCAGAAGCGGCCCCGCAGAAGCGGTTGAGGGAGCCGCAGAAACGGATTTGGTTCAAGGGTTGTGGACTGCATATACGGTCAAGGTTCTGCAAAAGCGAGACCGCAGAAGTGGAAAATGGGGCCAAGCACAGGACCGCTAAGTGGCTGTGGGTCGTAAAAGCAGAATCGCTTAAGTGGTAGTAGTTCAGTATAAGCGGAAATGACTCGGGAAAAAGCATTATTTTAAGACGTGATTTGGCTTATTTCTCTCATATTTTCTTCGCTTGGGGATATTTTGGGGAGCTTCAAGAAAGTATTTTTGTCATCAAGGATTAAGGTATGTTATCCCTACCTATTATGAGTTAAATACATTGATTATGTATGGATTTTTGTATGAAAATGCGTAGAAATGGAGAGTTAGAGGAAGACCTAGAAATATTGTATTCATGGATTTCAGCCCCAGTTTTGATTATGGAATTAGGAGAAGATTATATATTTGGGTTCCTAAGGTCATGAGTAAACTTTATTTTCGAGAAATTTAGGATTCCTGGCACGTGGACTGAGGGCATTTTTGTCAACTTATTGTTTGGGGTTAGGAATCGTTATAAATTGGGTTGTGAAGTATAAATGAGCATATATTAATGAATTTGAATGACCATTGACTAGTTTTGGAGCATTGTGCGTTGGTGCAAGTCTTCAAAAGAATGTTGAATGCCGGTTGTTGATCTTCGGAGCTAGGTGAGTCTTCTTTCTAATCTTGTGAGGGGGAAATTACATCATAGGTGAGTTAAACTGATTATGTTCTCCTAATTGTGGGGGCTACTTACGCACGAGGTGACGAGAGTCCGTGCGTAGCTACTATTCTGCTATTGTTCGGATAGTTTAGGACCCAAAAGCATGTTATACTTGGATTAATTGTGAACCATTTGATGGTTTGAATTGCTCAAATCGCATAGAATTTGTAAATGAATTCCTAAAGGATTACACTTCTTTTTTTAAAATTGATTTAAAAGGGATTTTCTTGTAATTTGACAATTGTTACCGAATAAATTCCTAATTGGCTATTTGTGCATGATTTTTGATGTGCACCTACGTCACATATATGATTTGCGAGTAGGGTATGCATTTAAATTTTGGAACGGTCCGATCGCCTTGGTGAAATAGATGCATCTATGGTACGGGCTGCTCGACCCTCGGCAGTGCACACTTTACAATTCTGTTAGAGCGGGCCGTCGACCTCGCAATGATTTACGCATGATTGTACATTTCTGTTAGAGCGGACCGTCGACCTCGCCATGATTTACGCATGATTTTGTTGTTGTCTTGAACTTATTTGAGTTGTTTCTTGCCTCACTGTGGCTCGAGATCATATTGATAATAATAACAAGAAATCTATGGAAATTTTCTATAGAAGTATTATATGTTTACTTATTTCCTCTATCTGGGTTAAAATCACATTTGTAAAACAAATCCACTGTTTAATATATTTATTACGGATAAATAATCATTGGACTTCTAGTGAATGTCAAGGTTGACCATCTCGTCTCTACCGTTTCACGATTAGGCGGGACACTCATTGGGTAAACGTTCTTTTTGTACTCGTACTACACTTGCTGTGCATTTTATTGCACATGTATATGTGATTCTAGTGGTCTGCTAGGCACAACATCGCGGATGATTCGGGGACTAGGTGATTTGCATCATTCGAGACGGCCGCAGCTAGAGTAGTCCCTTCCTTTGAACTGTATTTACTTTCCATCTATTGTATTTCGGGCAAATGTTGTATTTTATTTCTCTTCTCAGTAGATACTCATGCACTTCTCACTTCATGTTTTGGGATGGTTTGGAGTATTGAATTAATTGTTTAACCTTTAAATTTGATTTGAAAATATATTCCTTTAAAATTTCTAAACAATGAAGGAAAAATCCTATATTTCAAAAGTATTAAATAAGATTTAATTTAGTATTTGAGTTGACTGGCCTGACTGCGATGTCCGGCGCCACCACGACCCTTAGTGGATTTTGGGTCGTGACAACATGGTATTAGAGCACTAGGTTCCCGTCGGTCTCATGAGTCATGAGCAAGTCTAGTAGAGTCTCACAGATAGGTACGGAGACGTCTGTACTTATCCTCGGGAGGATACAGGGTTGTTAGGAGTACTTCCCTTCTTGATTTCCTTATCGTGCGATTCAATTTCTTTGAGGCTTATGCCTTTGATTCCTTCCTACTCAATCTTACGCGATGCGAGTGCTTGCTAGAAATCGAGAATTTGATGAATTGAAATGCCGCCACAATGTGGTGCGGGATGATTCTCTCGGTACAGTTGATTTGACTATTATTGTCACCCTACGGAAGGATATTCTATTATTCCAACTCAGTAACAGAACTTCTAAAGATCCTTGAGGCTAGGCACAGGTTGCCGTGATGCTTATAAGCAATTATTCTGCAGTGTTATTATGATGGTAGGATGCTTGCCCACGTGTCGGGGCAGTGGATGAATTGAAGGGAAGTTTACTCAGCGTGTAATCAAATGATTCAGTATTTTGTTTCAAGCAAAGGAAAAAGGCAGTAGGATTAAGAATGGTAAAATGTGGACTAGTGAAAGTAATGAGACTTGGCAATTGCAAGCGTGGTGGAGCTTTCTTCTATGATGGGGTGTCGTGGTCCTATTGGAACGTACCAAGTTCGTTGATGTTATAATCTGCTATAATTCGCCTTTATGGAAAGATATTGTGAGACAATATTGGAGATACGACTGTCAGTTGTCGCATGATGCGGTGGTTCAAGATCGAACCAGGATTTCTAATGTTGACGGATCGATAAAGATGACCTTCGGAAAGGCTTAAAGATTAGCAGCTATTGTGGGGTTCAAGTGACACGAAGATAAGTTTTATTTAAGGCGACAACTAAGCAGCAGAGCATGAGGAAAGACATGTGGGAAGTGTCAAGCAGCGTTTAAAACTTCTGGGAGGCCAAGTATGAGGAGCAAGGTCGAGGGGTTAATTAAAAAGATAAGTTCCGCCAAAGGGGGAGAGGGGCGGGTGTTGCATATGGGCTTGGTAGTAGGATGACTATGCGTCTTGGAGAGTTTGGATCGAATTGGGGATTTTAATGATTAGTAATTGAAGCGTATGAGTATGATGTGAAGTATGGGCTATTGGTGTCATAGTGAATGTAACCCGTGCAGCGACGTGGGAAGATGTCGGGAGGTGATTCCCCTAGTGGGTTATTCCCTGTGAGCAGGTTAGCGGTCGCGTGGTTTGCGAAGCTTCTACAAAGAATTATATTGGTTGTTCATCAAAGAGATCGGTCGTGCGAATGTAGATGATGATTCAGAATGTGAAATGTGGGGATTTAAAGGAAGATTCCAAGAAATTTTGATAATTTATTGCACGAGGTTGTGTCAATAAGAGGAAAAGAGGTCGGACGAACTCTAGAATTATGAAATGATGGCCTCAAGCTAAGTGGGAGAGTCCCACTGCTTACGATTGGGCTGTATGATTAGCTACTTGCGTGATTTTTGGCTATTAGCATATTGATGGATTGTTTCAACTATGAGAAAAAGACTATAAGTGGTAATTCGAGCAAAGGAATTATTGGAGGCATGCTATGGTTGGCCTTATTGGCTCATGTTTGGACTTGGAAAAAGGTTCATGATTTATGCCTCGTATAGATGCAAGTTTCAGAGGTAGTGATTCTGTCGGGCGCTTCGCGTAGAGAGTGTTTGTGTGTTATAAGATCATGGGGTGAGTTATATGCGGAACCAAGACAGAGCGGGTGGCTCTCAATAATGGTCCTAGTGAATCCAGGAGTTTATGTGTGGTGCTCAATAATTTTGAGCCTATGGGTACAATTAATAATCAAGCTTTGTAGCAGCTTGTGAGAAGGTGCCCAAAATGTTCTACGATATTTGACTTGTGGTGTAGCATTTGGGTAATATGAAATAGTTCGTGGGAATTAAGACAGCCTGGTCTCATAGTTCAAGGTCACTCGGGGTGAGTGTAGATGGAGTATGTTATGCGTTGAATGGACTTAGCGTTATTTCTAAGGCAAGCAAGGATAAATTGGAAGAAGGTAAATTGATTAGCCATAGTTGAATTGGCATATTGGGCCAGCGATCAGTTCGGTCCGCGAGATCAAGTTATGTGTATGATTTTTGGCGGTACGTGTGAGGTTGTTCGGCCGTCGTAATTGATTTTATTCAGAAGCATTATTTGTTAAGGCTTGTCAAGTGGAAGCGGATTCAGGAAGGGCTATGGTGGCTTGGACCACTACTTGCAGATTTGGATATTCTACGTTTATGGGAATTTACCCGTTTGTTGCTATGATTCTCATGAAGTGAGTTAAGTGCAAGTTCTTATATGATGAAGTGCTAAAATATTAATGATTTTAGAGTTATGATAAAAATCGCGTTCTATTGTATATTTGCAAGTTGGGTGCAGTGAGCAGCATGGAAATTCGGAGTGAGGATTAAGATTGCAGTTTGGTGCTTGTATGGATGTCACGGGCTCGGATGAGCAAGGAAAGGGTTAAATGATTGAGGTAAATTGGTGTTGTCTTCAGCGTCACCTGAGATCGATGTGTTGTGAAAGAGGCTTTGCATCCTGGTTGAGGATTCTTTATCGTTTTTCAACGTCAGTGCGTATGGTGGGTTAGATGTGTGGATCCGTTATGTATTTTGGGAGATTGTGGGAGTGTGTCCCTCGGGAAGATTGTATAAGTGTGACATGTGGTCACTCGATTGATCAAATATTTAAACGAAGTATGAGGATTATGGTAATATTATTAATGCGAGAATTTAGGCCTGGAGGGCACTTTGTTTATCTGGGATATGAACGAAGGAGGTTGATCCGGTTATAATGGTTATTCTTATATGTTATGAGGAAGAATGAGTTATTATGAACCTTTGAAAGGTTATTAGCCAAGTTGATGCAATCAGATATTGGCTTAAGATCAATAGATTGATTACATGTGAACATGGCTTTATATCAGGCCAGTTTTGTGTTCGATTCAGCGAGCGTTCCCTATGGGGGGAACTACTGGGGTGTTATTTTGTCATCAGCTATTCCAGGTAATGATGTATTGCACCGTATCAGTTGTGAAACGGCTTGGTAAATTCCTTATGTGTTGAGGTTCTGTGTAGTGGTAATGTTATATGAGCAAGATGGCTCTTGAGATTCAGGTCATGTATCGCACCTCAGTTGTTCTTGAGTTTTGTAGACTATAGCGCTATATGGTTCCTCAGGGATGGTATTATACACCTTAGCGTGTCTATGACCAATATTTAGTATTTTGATGTGATGAGCCATTTAGCTCAATGTATATCTCCTTATGTGAGGTCTATGAGTGGATCGGGTGGCACGCCGCCATGGGTATGTTATTTGGATCGGGTTGCGCACCGCAACAGGGTGATGTTGAGTCTGGTGTTCTATATGGTATTTATGTGTTTCGCTTCCTATCTTCTAGGGAAAGTTCGTAGTTGTGCGGGGTTAGGTAATACCTTCCAGAGTTTGATTTCCGGTTTGCGTTGTGTTCAGATTGGTGGCCTAGTGGCACCTTGTGGCATCATATATGACTCTTGATTGTGTCTGAGGTGGCCTATTGCCTGAGTAGTTAGTACTGGGTGAGACGAAATTATCGGACTTAGGATCAGTGCAATCTGATTATATGAAGTATATTAACGAGAAAAGATTATGATTTGGTTCAGAATGTGGTAATGGTTCTTGTCGGAGGTATAGACTCAATGATTTGTTGATTCGACAGTTGATTATGAATTTTGGTGCATCTCTTCCATCGTGTTAGTGTTATAAAGGTTGGAGCAAGACCTTTGTAGGTCATAAGGTGCAATGGGAGTATCTGGTTCGTTGAATTTTGGATAAGTTGATAAGAAAATGTTACTATGGTCCTATGAGTAAAGTGATGCAAAGTGTGAATTCAACAAAGTTATGTAGTCATGTTTGGTACTGCGTGTGGTGAATGATTTGGTGATCTCTTGATGAAAGCAGGTCTGACATAGAATTCCGGATGTTGGAATTGGGCTCTAAGGCTTATTTGCCGGAATAAAGAGAAGTATCTTCAGAATTCATCGAGCTAATGTGCTCAGCTAAGTTGTGGTAGCACGAAAAGGTGCATAAGGTGCTACACAGTGATTTCAGACTACTTCGGTATAGTTCTCAGCATGTTCGAGGATGAACGTATGTTTAAGTGGGAGAGAATGTAACGACCCGATCGGTCGTTTCGAGCCTAGCTCGTCGTTCAACAGTCTAAGGCCATGAGCAGCTTCATTTCAGGTATTGTGACTTGTTCTCATGGTTGGAATTGAAATTCAGAAAGATCGGAGTTAAATTTAAATGGAAATTTTCATTTTAGAAGCCTAAAGTTGGAGAAAATGATTAGGATTGGGTTTTTGAGTAAATGACCTCGGAATCGGGATCTGAGGTTCCAGCAGGTTCGTATGATGATATCGGTCTTGGGCGTATGCCCGGTTCGGGTTTTGGATAATCCAGGAGTGTTTTGGAGCCTATTGTGGAAGTTAGAATTTTGGAAGAAATTTCTTAAGTTTGGCTTGAATTGCATTTCAGCATTATCGGTGTCCGTTTGGGATTCCGAGACTGGGAGTAGCTCCGTATTGTGATTCTGGAATAGGGAGCGCGGTCATAAGTGAATTCGGAGGTCCGTAGGTCATTTTGAAACCAATTGGCTAAAGATAGAAATTTGAAGGTTTTTGAGAAGTTTGACCGGAAGTGGACTTTTTGATACCGGGGTCGGAATCCGATTTAGGAAGTTGGAGTAGATCCGTAATGTCAAATATGACTTGTGTGCAAAATTTGAAGTCAATCGGACGTGATTTGATAAGTTTCGACATCGGAAATAGAAGTTGGAAACTTCAAAGTTCATAAAGCTTGAATCGAGGTGAAATTCATTATTTTAGCGTTGTTCGACGTGATTTGAGGCATCGAGCAAGTCCACAATGTGTTTTGGGACTGGTTAGTATGATTGTTTAGGGTCTCAGGGGGCCTCGTATGGATTCTGGGTGGTTAACGAATCAAAAATGAAATTTTTGAGAAGGTTGAAGGATCGTTGACCTAGAAATTGATTATGTATGGATTTTTGTATGAAAATGGGTAGAAATGGAGGGTTAGAGGAAGACCTAGAAATATTTTATTCTTGGATTTTAGCCCCTATTTTGATTATGGAATTAGGAAAAAATTATTTATTCGGGGTTCCTAAGGTCATGTGTGAACTTTATTTTCGAGAAATTTCGGATTCCGGGCATATGGGCCCGAGGGCATTTTCGTCACTTATCGTTTGGGGTTAGGATTAATTATAAATTGGGTTGTGAAGTATAAACGAGCATATATTAATCAATTTGAATGACCATTGACTAGTTTTTGGAGCATTGTGCGTTGGTGCAAGTCTTCATAAGAATGTTGAATGCCAGTTGTGGATCTTCGGAGCGAGGTGAGTCTCCTTTCTAATCTTGTGAGGGGGAAATTACCCTATAGGTAAGCTAAACTGATTATGTGCTCCTAATTGTGGGGGCTACGTACACACGAGGTGACGAGAATCCGTGCGTAGCTACTATTATGATATTGTCCGGGTAGTCTAGGACCCAAAAGCATGTTATACTTGGATTAATTGTGAACCCATTGATGTATTCAATTACTTAAATGACATAGAATTTTTAAACAAATTCCTAAAGGATTACACTTCTTTCTTTTAAATTCATTAAAAAGAGAATTGCTTGTAATTTGGAAATTGTTCCCAAAGAAATTCCTAATTGGTTATTTGTGCATGATTTTTTATGTGTACCTGCGTCACATGTATGATTCGCGAGCAGGGTAGGTGTTTAAATTTTGGAACGGGCCGATCGCCTCGATAAAATAGATGTATCTATGGTGCGGGCCTCTCGACCCTCAACAGTGCACACTTTACATTTCTGTTGGAGCGGACCGTCGACCTCGACATAATTTGCGCATGATTATGCTGTTGTCTTGAACTTATTTGAGTTGTTTCCTGCCTCGCTATGTCTCAAGATCATATTGATAATAATAACAAGAAATCTAAGGAAATTTTCCATGAAAGAGTTATATGTTTACTCGTTTCCTCTATCTGGATTAGAATCATATTTATAAAATAAATCCACTGTTTAATATATTTATTATGGATAAATAATCATTGGACTGCTAGTGAGTGTCAAGGCTGACCATCTCGTCTCTACCCCTTCGGGATTAGGCAGGATACTCATTGGGTACACATTATTTTTGTACTCATACTACACTTGTTGTGCATTTTTTTTGCACATGTATATGTGATTCCAGTGGGCTACTAGGCATAGCAGCGCGGATGATTAGGGAACTAGGTGAGTTGCATCATTCGAGACGGTTGCAACTAGAGTAGTCCCTTCGTTTGTACTGTTTTTACTTTCCATCCATTGTATTCCAGACGGATGTTGTATTTTATTTTTCTTATTAGTACATGCTTAGGCACTTGTGACTCCGGGTTCTTGATGGTTTGGAGTTTGCATTAATTGTTTAACCTTTAAATTTGATTTGAAAATATATTCCTTAAAAATTTCTAAACAATGAAGGAAAAATCATGTATTTCAAAAGTGTTAAACTAGATTTAATTTAGTATTTGAGTTGGCTAGCCTGAGTGCGATGTCCGGTGTCACCACGACCCTTAGTGGATTTTGGGTCGTGCGATGTCCGGCGTCACCACGACCCCGAGACATTGGCCTGAGGGGTGTTCTGTTAAAAACACCAATACCACCTAATACCTTATTGAAACATGTACCAATCCTTAAAACACCTAAAACAACATTAGAAACTCGATTAAATCCAAGATTCAAGCCTAAGAACTTCAAGTTCATCCTAAATACGCTTTCGATAAAAAACGTAACCAACACTCGTCTGTTTTACCCAAAATTTTGCATGCACGTTCCAAATGACATGATGGTTCTATAACAACTTTCGAAATTCCGTTCCGACCCTCGAAACAAGAATTCGCTATCGGACTGGAAACTTAAAAAATACAACCTTCGACATTTCAAGCCTAAATGAGCCACGAGTTCTAAAAATACTCTCCGAACATGTTCCCAAACCCTAAATCACCTAACGGAGCTAACACTACTTTCGGATTTCCATTCCGAATCCGTCTTCACACTGTTCCGATTACGGGCCACTTTCTAATACCTAAGCTCTCATTTATGGACTAAGTGTCCCAAAACTCTCCGAAACCTAACACCGAATGTCATGGAAAACCAAAAGAGCAGAAATAAACTTAGGGAAATGGTTAATCGGGGAACGTGGTGTAAATTCAAAAAATAATCGGTCGGGTCGTTACATCATTCAATATTAAATAAATTGTCTTTTTAGACAATTTAGATGTTCTTTAAAGGTAGAGATTCTTCAAGTGTCACACTTATCTGGCATTGATACACAAGTTCTTGACCAAACTAGAAAAAAACTTGGTTAAAAACATCAGACCCAATATAACTGTTATAGTGTGGGTGCAATCGTAGTTATTAGTAGAAATTTTATAGATGAAGAACAAATTTTGTAGTCAATATTTTTTTCACACAAGATTACAGTTTAATTATAGTATAAATGTAGTAATTTTGTAGATACCCTTAAAAACAATACAATTTTATACAATACTTAAAGTGATTTGTAGTTTCCTTTGTAGAAATTTTGTAGATAAGGAGAAAATTTTGTAATCAACATTTTTTTTCAACATAGATTATAGTTTAACTGTAGTATAAATGTCGTAAATTTATAGATACCCTTAAAAATAATACAACTTTATACAATACTTAAACTGATTTTTAGTTTATTTATAGAAATTTTGTAGACAAAGAGAAAATTTTGTAGTCAATATATTTTTTCTACATAGATTGTAGTGTAATTGTAGTATAAATATTATACTTTTGTAAATACCCTTATAGACAATACTGCTTTATACATATTTAAATTGATTTGTAGTTTTTCCCCCTCCCCTTAAACTGATTTGTATTTTGTAATTTTGTAGTTTCTTCCCTCCCCTTTCTTCATCTTCTCCATTCCTTCTTCCTCTCAAAAAATACAGAGATGAGACCCATTTTTTATAATCAGATTTTCCCCATTCAATTTTTTAAGGTTGGTTTAATTGTTACTTTCTATGTTTAAATTAAAATAATTAAAATAGGTGGAATAATTTTTCTTGATGAGAAAATTAAATTGGAAAAAGAAAGAAAGAAGAACTGAATTTTTTAAAAGAAGGTAAACAAAAGAAAAGGTAAAAGAACAAAAAAAATGGAGGCAAAAACGGAGAATTTCATGAACATAATATTGGCTTTTGTGTAAACTCATTTAGAATATTTTATTTTCTTATTTGTAGCGCGCCTATTTAGGAATATTCAACTACTAATAATTAATAATTAATAAATAGTACAAAAATTGTAGGTAAAACGTGGACTGAGTGGGTAATTTATATACTATGCCCATTTTTGATAATAAAGTTTCATATAGGGTATATATAGGATAAAACCACTATTTTAAATTCAAGATATATTGGTCCAAATAAATATATGAGCTAATATAATTGAATTAATTATATAAGTCCAATATATGCAGATTAAATAAAGAGAAATTTTCATCAAGCACTATCTTTTAGTGGTAATTAGCTATCTATTGATACCATTTCCTATATTACGGATTGTAGATACGTTTTATGTTGTTATAAGATGTATTAGATGAATTTAAACTACTGTACTCATGAATACAGTAGAAAACAATAGGCGTGAATTAGGGAAGTCCGGCTAATCAGTTATTGTATTCGATTGTATTCATGAAGTGAAACATAGGATTACAGCTGGACATATTATTGTATTCGATTATATTTGACTGTATTCACGGCGTGAAATAGGGGATTACACTATATTTAAACGGAAAGTGAATCAATTAATATAATAGACTCCTAATATAACTCAACAAACTCAATTATAACACACATATTTTGTATTTCAAGTTATAAAAAAGATTCTCAACCGAAAATACCCAAAAATATAGCAATCTTCAAAGAAATTATATAATAAATCTGAATACATAAATTATATTAATTTAAGAAATATATGAATACATTCATGGCATATAACGAGACGGTGAATACAATGAAATACATAGAATACAACGGGATACATTGAAATACAATAAAAAAAGACAATGAATACAATTAAATACATGGAATACAACGCGATACATTACAATAAAAAAAATACAATGAATGCAATTAAATACATGAAAATATAGCGTGATACGTTGAAAATACATTGAAATATATTAACAGAAATTTTGAGATGGGTGCGAGGAATTTGTCTCGGTTTTAGGGAAGGAGCAGCAATGGGTGACGGATTGTTGCTGAAGATGCCATTTTTCAGATCGAGATTGACAAAACCCTAGATGGAATACATGCTACTTCTTGGGCGCAATTCGCTAATGTGAAGCCGTAAAGCCAGTGGAGCTCTATCGTCCTCAGACGGCCCCAACACACAATCAACAAGAGCTTGTCAATGGTGGAAGGGAAGAATTCCATTTGAACAACTTTCATCATCAAAAGCCTGCTAGAATGCAAATTGATTTCATTGGACCAATCTCGAGACCCATTACTTCGCCATCACACACTCTTGAGTCTGAGCATCGTGAAGAGAAAGAGGCAAAATCACCATTTTTTACTAATGGTGAGTGACGTGAGTGAGATGAATTTTGATATTGAGCATCGTGTTTTCAGGGAATGGGGAAGAGAATGGCATGTATCAAAGTAGAGAGAGAAAGAAAATAATCTAACTGAATAGCGTATTTAGTGGCTTAAGGGTAGAAGGTAACCAAAATTAGATATTTTGCTATAAATATTAAAAGGTATCTATAGAATATATTTTTTAAAAATGGTATTTATTTAAAATGAATAAGGTAACACCTTTTCTATAGGAGGTAAAAATTCCTTAATTAAATAAGTATTAATCCATTGGGTTAGCCTATGTAATTGGGCTAAAGTGATGACCCCGCTTCATTAGACCAATATGTCATCATCATAGAGGCCTTGTGTTGGTGCCACATGTCAAATGACATGGTGCAACAAGTCAAATGGAAGAGACAATAGGATCATTCCATGTGTCAAAATGAGAAGGCATGCCAAGTCACATTAAATGGCAGTGAAACTACGGTACGTGTGCAAGTGACATGTTGTGGCCAATCAAATGCAGCCATGTCACTCTTTAATTTGATTGGCCGGAAAGAGTTTGTTCTTATCACAATCCTTCCCTTCCACAACTATAAATATGGGTCTTCATAACTCAGAAAAGACACCAAAAGTTATAACAAGAAGCAAGAAAGAGCTCGTGGATCACACACTGCAAATTCCTCCACAAGTTTCAAGCTTCAAGCAATCGACCTTAAGCTCAAGAACGAAGAACAAATCAAGTTCACGCTTAAGAACAAAGAACAAATCAAAGTCAAGTTCAAGCAATCAAGCTCAAGCTCAAGAACAAGATCATCATTCGTCAAGTTCAAAGGCCCTTGAATTTCTTTATTATAGAAAAGAAGAATCAGAGGAACCATAGAGATTGTAACACTCAAATGTTCAAAATAAAATACTATGACTATTGCGATATTTTCGGTCTTGATTTTATTTTCTCAGCGAACATTTATTGTCTACTAATTCTGGCATGCCCAGTGGTACAATATCTACCTCTCATTTCAACTTTTCAATCACCAAAGTCCAAGAACCTTGAAATGGCTTCAAAGAAAATCAACTCGGATTCAACTTCCACCAAGGCTGCTAACTCTAAGTTTTATGCTGATGTGGAAAGCATCTCGATGTTACCTTTGCAAGTTTTGGACCAGCTACGGGGAGCAAAGGGAGCTCTTTAGGACGACAAGCACCTCAAGTATCGTCCGCATCAACACTTGTTTTCATATCTTCATCCTCAAGAGGAGCAAGATCTTTCACAAATGCACCTAAAGGAGAAAGCGGTATTGCTGAGAAGATCAAGAAAACTATTTCTCCGCTTGACCTCTCCGGATCCAAGAACTCTATTGTGAAGGAAGATGATGATGTTTCAAGTGATGGATCCTCCCCACTTACACCACATTGCATGATCCAATCAGGGATCAATCCGTGTGAAAATCCATTCTAGTCTACATCGTCCGCAACAATAATGCAAGCCATGGTGACAAATACTTCATATGTGGAGGAGCAGTTGGCACACATGATGGAAGCAATCCCTGGCTTGACCAAATGCAAGCAAAATCAAGAGGCTAGAATTGACGAGCTAATAGACAGGGTATGAATCTTGATGGAAGAAGAATCCACCCATGCACCCGGTAAGCTCCCAGAAGTTCTAGAGAGTGACGCTTCCCTAAGACAATTAGCGTCCACTAAGGCTATCCCTGTCTCATCTGAAGGGATGATTCCAATCGATCAACTGAAGGAGTTAATTGAAGGAACAATTAAGAAAAAATATGAGGTTTCTACCAAATCCTACCTTACATATGCAAAGCCGTACACTGCAAGGATCGATATGTTAAAGATGCCTGCTGTCTAACAACCTCCAAAGTTTTAGAAGTTTGATGGTAAAGGTAGCCTAGAGCAACATGTGGCACAATTCGTGGAGATATGCAACAATGTTGGGACTTATGGAGATTACCTCATCAAGCAATTTGTCCACTCGCTAAAACAAAATGCTTTTGACTGGTACACAGACCTCGAGGTTGGATCTATCAATAGCTGGGATCAACTGGGCAAGAGTTTTTCAATTGCTTTTATAGTACGAGACGTACTGTGAGTATGATAGAACTTACAAATACTCGTCAACAGAAGGGGGAAGCAGTTATCGACTTTATCAATAATTGGAGGAATACAAGCCTCAACTGCAAAGACATGCTTAGTAAAGCTTCAGACATAGAGATGTGCATCCAAGTCATGCATTGGGGATTGTTATACATCTTACAAGGTATCAAGATTGGCACATTTGAAGAACTTGCAACTCATGCCCATGGCATGGAATTGAGTATGGCCTCTGCTAGAAATGAAAGACTGTCCATATATAAACCTCGCAAAGGGAATGACAAGCAAGAGGCCAGGAAGTGGGGCATGTTCATACCCAAGTATGAAAACACAGAAGCAACACGTCACCTGTAAAGTTCACGACGAAGGTGAGCAAGAAGTAGAGAATGAAATCCACTTCTTTTCAAGATAAGCCAAGTGGAAAGTTGAATCTAAAAGAAATACAAGAGAAAGAGTACCCGTTTCTGGATTCTAATGTGCCAGCCATTTTTGAAGAACTCCTCGAGTTAAATCTCATTGAGCTTTTGGAGAT
The DNA here is from genome assembly GCA_034376525.1 of Nicotiana benthamiana. NCBI lineage: Eukaryota > Viridiplantae > Streptophyta > Magnoliopsida > Solanales > Solanaceae > Nicotiana > Nicotiana benthamiana. Next base: position 93,433,826 of record CM067323.1, on the reverse strand, counting down.
GAAGCGACCAAATGAAGTTGAAAAAATGAACGACCCAAATTACTGCAAATATCACCAACTTCTAAGCCACATTCTAGAGGAGTGCTTTGTCTTCAAGGACAAAGTTATGGACTTAGCCCGTGAAAAAAAGATCGTGCTTGGAGACGAGAAAGCAAGCGCGAACGAAGTCTCTATCACCTTTTGCTCATTCAGTCTAGATGAGTTATGCAGTTTAAAAGGAATCAAAAATGAAGAGCTATGGGAGAACAACAAAGTTGAAGATGATCAACCTAATGATGATGAGGGTTGGACGTTAGTGACTTGTCGTTGGTGCCATAAAAGGAGCCTACGAAAAGAATTAATAGAACAACCAACAAGGAAAATGAGGGTGAAAAGACCAAGGAGATGGAATCCAGATAAATATTTGAAGAAAACAAAAGTGGAGGTGCACCATCCTCAAAAGCCAAAAAATCTAGTGAGCTTAGGAGTTTTTAACAAGTTAGTTCCACACGAAGATTTCCCATGAGGGTATCAATGCCTCTTGTTGCCATGCTGACAAATGGGAAGAAAAAAGTGATGACCTACCATTGGTACCATCTTCGGGAAAGCTCATCGAGTCCACTCCTCAAGAAGTTAATGTCAAATGACTATCTTCTTCTAGGTGACACTCTTCATAACCGCCCGTTGTACCTGATTGGCTATATCCGTGATGAAAGAGCAAAACAAATTTTGGCGATGGAGGATCCTCAGTGAACTTTCTGCCAATTTGCACTGTGAAAGAACTTGGTATTCCCATGAACAAAATGTTAGAAAGTCATGTGATGATACAAGGTTTCAACTAAGGGGGGTAAAGAGCCATAGGCACGATCAGGCTGGAAATCACCATTGAAGACATGCAATTAAGTGCATGGCTGCATGTTATCGACGCGAAGACGTCATACAATGTCTTGCTTGCAAGGAATTGGATACATGAGAATAAATTGGCTTCATCTACCTACCATATATATTTAAAATACTACGAGGGTGAAGTCGAGAAGAAGATAATTGCTGATGATGAGCCATTCACCAAGGTAGATTCACACTTCGTCGATGCAAAGTTCTACTTTAAGAACTGCATAGTGAAGGGGATAAAAGTTGATAATGGCATGAAAAACAAGAATGGAGAGCCCATAAATAAAAGAGCTAAGGTGAATATTGGTAAAGCCAAAGCTGCTACTAAGGAGGTACACGCCAACATGACGAAATCTCATAAATGGGGTATTGCGTGTTATGGCAAGAAAGTACATCTTGTGCTCCAATATGTCCCTAAAAGGAAGAAAGATGAGAGAAAATCATCTAATCTCCAAACCAAGACGCTAAAGGAGTTAACTCTTCCGATAAAACGAATTAAAGCAGTAAAGTTGTCCCTGCAAGGTTTGTATATAGCCCAAAATCATTTGCAGAATATGGCACTCCCTACAAAGCGAACAGATGAAGGTTTTGATCCTAACGCTTAGAAGCTATTTGCAAAATCTATATACGATCCCAATGAGCCGTAAAAGTTAGGGAAGCTCCCATCAGAAGCTGCAACGAGATAACCATGTGAATGGTTGGGATAAAAGCAACAATCACCAGTGCGCATCTCCATAAAAAGGGCGAGTAGCAATTATATCACTATAGAAAACAAATCTGCCGCTTCTAACAAACCTTCTGTCTTTGTTCGACTTGGAAAATTACCTGTGAGGACCTTTGCGTTTGAAAGATTGGGTCCATTAAAGAAGGGAAACAACTTCTAGAGACATTTTTAAAGCAAAAGATGTTACGCCTCGCAGTATTACGTCGATGTTATGCTCTGCAGTAATATATTACAATAATGTTACCCTCTGCAGTAATATATTACAATGATGTTATCCTTTGCAGTATTATGTTACGACAGTATTGCACCCAACAGTATTACATTACGGTGAAGTTACGCTTTGCAGTATTAAGTTACGATAGTGTTGCACTCAGTAGTATTTCATTACGGTGATGTCACGCTTTGCAGTATATGTTACGATGATGTTGTCCTCTAAAGTAGTGTACATTAAATTAGTCGTAAGGTGATTGATATCAGTCTAAGAAAAATATTATTTGGGGATTATAAAGATCATAAGTGATGAGTAAAATCCGTGAAGGTAAGAGGGTAAGTAAAATCGAAGAACACAAATTTTGTTGAAGTTTGATATTTTGGGATAAAATAAATATGAGCTAAAATACCCGATATTTACGGATTAATGCCATATATGATACTACAGAACCATGTTATTAAGGTGTACAACGTATATTAAAAAGAGTATTATTTAATTGAGTTGAGTCAAGTTTTAAATTATATAGGTAATTGATTAATTATCGCGTAATAATATAATACCTAACTAACCAATAAGTGAATAGGAATTACACATGGCAAGAAGTCACAATTCAAGAAAATGACTAAGGGTCATATGCTTAGGTGGCTATCTAAGGTTAGGTGGGAATTTAACAAAACAACACTTGTTAAAAGTCTTAATTTGAACAAAGACTTGGACAAAGTCAGAAACATTTATTTTGGACAAAGACTTGTTTTAAAGTCGGATTTCTTAAATTAGGTAAAGTCTGATTCTTGGTAGCATTTTAAAGAATCTGATTCTTGGTAACATTTCAAAGACATTTTGTCTTTAAGAAAGATCGTTCAAGAACAGAATTGGAAATCAAATTCGTCCAAAATTTCACAAACCAAGGCAAGTTCGTTCTAATTTCAAGGAATCCAGTATAAATTTCATTCTAAAAATTCATAAATCAGGTATGTTAAGACTAAATTCTTCCTTCATTTTGTCATGATCTTATCATTATACAAGTTTGGTAACGAAGCATAAAGAAAAAGTCATATCCCGAAATTTACGTATATTTTGTTTGTCTCGCAAGTTACAATATTCTCTTTATCGGGAATTCATATTCATTTGAGTATTTTATTCTTCCAGTCAAAAGAGCAGAGAGTTTATACATACAATATTAAAGTATTTTCATTATCATCGAGCTATAATCAATGGGCAAGCCCCTATTGGGCAACCTCTGATCAGATGGTAAGTTTTATGCCGATCCTATTGTAGCCGAGCGCCTGTGAGCGAGCCCAGTTGGTCGAGATACAGAGCCTAGTATGGACGCGTGCCTATGAGCGAGCCTACTACGGCAGAGTAGTGTATACATACCGAGCCTTATAGGGCCGGACAACTATTTTACGTACTATATTTAAAGAGTTGAGTCGTTATCAGCAGGTAAGCATCTCCTCAGATTATATTTGACTTAAAGCTACTTGCAGTTATTATATTATCAGTTCAGCTTTAGCTTTCAGTATATTTCCTTACATACTCAATACATTATATCGTACTGATATCCCTTTTTTGGGGGCGCTGTATTTCATGCGCGCACGTTCAAACAGACAGGCAGATAGACATTCTCATTAAGTGTTTCCCGAGTTCAACTTAATCCATAAGCTCTATGCTTTCGAAGTTGTCGGGTCTAGAAACTTATGTACATCTTGTGTGTGTGTGTATATATATACATGTTATGAGTAGGTCGGAAAGCTATTCCGATCACAGTATATCCATCAATAGAGGCTTGTAGATATATCCTGTCAGTTAGTGTAACATGTTGGGCTAGTAGGCCTTGTATATATATATATTTGGTTGGTTTGTCAGTTGCAATAATTATGACGCCCTTGTCGGCCCAGATTTATATTGAAATTTAGCTAGCATTCGCAGTTGTCTTGCAATGTGGCCCATGGACAAAGTATGAAATCACATGTTCAAGGTTCCTTAGTCGTAAGTTGGTACGCAAGGATTGGTGAGGCACCGAGTGCCGGTCTCGCTCCCAGGTTTGGGGCATGACATAAGAACACTGATTCGCCCAAAATCCAGAAGATCTCTAAGGATTTTCAAAGTTTGGTTCCTTCTAGAATGAGGCGACAAACAAAACTTGTGGTATCATGTAAAGAAGTACTGAAGGTAAAGCCATATACTATGGTCTACAGTATGGAACATGATAAAGATGAAGAAAGTGTGGGTTCTTTGTATCATGTTATTGTACAAGGCAAGAATGGTGTTCCATCTTTAATGGAGGATAACACAGAATTGGAAGATGTTTTACCATGTTATCACATATCCTTCAATGATGGGGACCCTCAAGAAGATGAAGATGTGAAAGATGCTCCATCTGAACTTGAAGAAGGAGTGAAAACGATGGTTGATGCCTTAAAAGAAGTTAACCTTGGCACTGAGGAAGAACCAAGACCCACCTACCTAAGTGCTTTACTAGAAGCTGATAAAGAGAGAACTTATATTAAGTTACTCAAGGAGTTCAAGGACGTCTTAGTATCGGAACCGAAAGTAGCAGTATATCACCTTGCAGTCAAAAATGGAGTTCTCCCTGCTAAACAAGCTCAAAGGCGTTCTAGGCCGGACTTGGTTCCATTGATTGAAACCGAGGTTAACAAACTCATCAAAGCTGGCTTTATTCATGAAGTTAAATACCCAACACGGGTTTCAAGTATTGGCCCTGCAAGGAAGAAAACTGGCCAGATTCGAGTGTACATTGACTTCAAGGATCTTAACAATGCATGTCCGAAAGATGAGTTCCCGCTTACCATTCCAGAACTGATGATAAATGCTACTACTGGCTACAAGGCAATGTCATTTATGGATATTCATTAGGGTATAACCAAATTTCCATGGAGCTAAAAGAGGAAGAGCTTACTGCATTCCGTACCCCAAGGGTATTTATTTCTACAATATAATGCCTTTTGGCTTAAAGAACGTTGGCGCTACTTACCAAAGAGCTATGCAAAATATCTTGTGATGACCTTCTCCACAAGAATGTCGAATGCTATGTTAATGACTTGCTAGTAAAATCAAGAAAGAAAAACGAACACTTTAAAGGCTTTAGAATAGTGTTTGAGTTGCTCCGGAGATACCAACTTTGTCACGACCCGATTTCCAAACCTGATCGTGGTGGTACCTCTCGTAAAGACAATGCCGACCAACTAACCCCAATCATCTCTTGAACAATTATTAAACATAAGTAAATAGATAAATAAAACTTAACGACAATAATAATCTGTATTTACGACCCAACACGACCCGACCGGGGTGTCCCAAGTCACGAGCATCTAAAAAACCTGATCACAACTACAAGGCCAATAATATACAAAAATAAATTCTGGAACTCTAAAGACAATGTCTGGTGCCGCGAACACTGGCGGTCACCTTACTCAGAAACAATAACAATACCTTTAATCAGCTAATAACCCGCTATCGGGTGAACGATACCTGCAACTACACGCGAGGTGCAGGGAGTAAACTGAGTACTCCAACCCAGTGAGTAATAAGAGTAAATAATAACTGAACGGTGAGAAAATACGCAAAGCAATCCATCATGCTATATAGGGCAGTGCAAATCTTTAAGAGAAACAATAAAACCGTGAAAATGCTTTAGAAAATACCTGTGCTCAGCTAAAACCTCTTATAAAATATCCTTTCCAACAATTAAGGAAACAAATGCGTAATCAGATAGTGCAAGTCAACACATAAGTCAGCCCCTCGGGGACAACACTCTATTAACAATTAACACTGGGACGTCTGGTAAACAGTGCAAGAAGTAGCATGGATGCTAATGTAATAAGAGTGCTAAATGTCATAACACGTATTACAAACAGGAACTAATGAATGAATGCAATGCAATGCATATGATCGCTGCGGCATGAAGCCCAATTTATTTGGGTACCCGCGCTCACTGTGGGGATTCAGACTCCGGAGGGGCTCCTACATCCCAAGCGCAATATCAATATCACACTACTGCAGCGTGCAACCCGATCCAGCCTCAGTCCAGAATATGCATGAGAGCCACTAGGACGATGTCAAGTAATAGTTCTCAGCTCCAAACGTCAAAAAATATAGTTTTAAGTTTTAAAACCTAAAAAGTATGACTGGACATTTACAAACAGTGTTCCACTTAGGACTGAAATCATTTAACATGCTAGGTATCATGGAAACACTGATAATAATCCCTAAAGGAATCAAATAATCGGCACGAAGCCCAAAACATGGCAATCATCCACGTTCATGATGATGACAAGTAGTTTCAGTCAAATACGTAGTAGTTTCATCAATTTAAACGGACAAGTCACAATCCCCAACAGTGCTCTACCCCACGCTCGCTATTCGGCATGGAAGTCACATCAATACAGCACTATGATGTGCAAATTCGGGGTTTCAAACCCTCAGGATATCATTTATAAGTATTACTCACCTCGAACCGGCAAAAACTCTAGCCCCATATGCCTTTGTCCCTAAAATCGGCCTTCACACGTGTCGAATCTAACCAAAATCAGAGCGAATACATCACAATATGCGAAGGGAACGATACCCAATCGAAAACAATCAAGAAATAGCAAAAATCTCGAAACTAATAAAATTTGAGCCCCGGGTCCACTTCTAGAAAAATTACAAAACTCACGTCACCGGATTTATCGTCTCGCCACGAGTCCATACATATGAAATTTACCAAAATCAGAGACCAAATGCTCCTCAAATCCCATTTTAAATCCTCAAAATCCCAAGCCCTACTTCATTAATTTTAGGCTTTCCATGAATTTCTAGGTAGATTTCACAATAAAAATGAGTTTTAGTTTAAAAGATCTTACCTCCAATCAATTCTCCTTGAATCCCTTCTCAAATCGTTCTCCCAAGCTCCAAAATCGCTCAACAATGGAGGAAAAATGACATAAGCTCGCGGATAACATATTAAATAATCAGCCTAGCCACCCCGCTTCTGCGGGACCACTTCAGCGCCCTTCCTCTCCGCTTCTGCGGAAATCCAACCCTCGAACCAAACCACTTCTGCCGTCACAACATCGCGGAAGCGTTTCCGCTTTTGTGGCTATGCTAGCACTTCTGTGAAACCAGGTGTCCAGGCCTCCTCACCGCTTCTGCAGTCGATCCCTCGCTTAAGCAGGTCCGCTTCTACGGTCCAAGACTCGCAGAAGCAAAAATATCAGATATCAGCAACATCTGCCACCCTCTCAACTTGAATTTCATTCCGTTAGCCATCCGAAATCACCCCGAGGCCCCCGAGACCTCAACCAAAGGAACCAACACATCCTAAAACATTATTTAAACTTGCTCCAATCATCAAAACACCTCAAATAACACTGAAATCATCGAATTTCACCGGATTCAAGCTCAAGTTTTCTTAATACTTCCGAAATGCGCATTAGAGCAAAAACCCAACCAGACGGCGTTCGAATGACCTGAAATTTTGCACATATATTTAAAATCACCTAATGAAGCTACTACAATTATTGTAATTCCATTCCGACCATCGGATCAAAATCTCACCTATCAACCGGATTTCGCTAAAATACTAACTTCGCCAATTCAAGCCTAATTCTACACCGGACCTCCAAAATCATTTCTGACCATGCTCCTAAGTCTCAAATCATCCCCCGAAGCTAAACGAAATACCAGAAATCACATGCGAGGCTATTACTTATAAGTCAACATCCAGTTGACTTTTCCAACTTAAGCCTTCCTTAAAGAGACTAAGTGTCTCATTTCTTATCAAAAATAGTCTAAATAAACTCTAACACACCACATACCGATAACGAAACATGAAGAAGCATAAAATGGGGGAAACGGAGCAGTAACACATGAGACGACGGGTCGGGTCATCACATCCTCTCCAACTTAACTCTCATCCTCGAGCGTACCCAGAGTTGTACCAGAAATAACCCCATAGCTGAATGACCATACAAAGCATATACCCAAGGTGATCCTTCATCACGCTATCTCGCATAGGTCTATAATCCATCTAACCCATAAACCGCAGGACCGCATTGCACTTTCCGAAATCATACACAAGATCAGAACCTCACATCTATACTCTGAATAAGACCAAACCAGCTGTAATAACCCATACCTGCAACCTCCGGTGCAATCATACGATATACTACATAACCGAAACAGTTGAAAGGATAACTTCTATTCACAGTATTTTTCCACAACACCCGAATACCGGTGGAAAAACCTCTTATCAACCAAGGTCTTATTCCAACACTTTCATATACTGCCAACAATAAATGAAACACGCAATAAACGGTAACAATTTCTCAGATAACCATTCATGAAGTCACTTCCCTTTTGACTACTACCATAACAGATTGCCGAGCCGAACCTTAATATTAACCTTCCTACAAGCTCAAACCAAATCTGTTCATATTCATTAATGATCCCCAATGATCACTTCGGGTTCAACACACCACTTTGGTGATATGGCACCTGAACACCGGCCTAAGCCACAACTTGCATAATACATGCACCAATAAGAGACAGTTTGAACACACTCAAATCATCAAAATGACTCAAACGAAAGATATGTACCTTAACCTCATCAATACCATTAGAACACAAGACTAAGACTCCGTCTCACATCATAGAAATAGAACACCTGAAGATACCCCGACAGGTCATAACTCCACGTAGCCTCGCTACAATGCGCGATCCTATCCAAACATTGTTACACATGAAGTACCTCAAGTCGCCATGCTCAAAATCAACAGCCATGCACAATTTTTGATGTCTGAAACCAAAGAAATGCGTTACATACACAGTGAACAAATAACATAAGGCTCGCAGCCCGATAAGCCATAACCAATATTCCATTTACAGAGCAACACTCAATTACTCTTCCCGCTCGACTTTCTGTATGAATTCTCAGTAGAACCGCATCACATGTGCCCATATACAACCAATCATGACATCTCAAAACACCAAAAAGTAACTCATAGCTCTCCTTAGATCACTAGCAAGCTAAATGACGATTGGATCAACCTATCCATCATTAACACAATTCGGGGCCAACCTAGTTAACTCAAGACAAGTACGTAGCCACATCGTCCTGCCCACGAACTCAACATCAAGAAGATTGAAGTTGCTCCTCCCACTATTATAACTCATGCCGGAGCCATAAGATATGGTGCCCGGCACCTAATCAATACCAAAATCCATAATATCGCCCGGTGACATGCCCGGCCACAAGGTGCGCATCCGAAAAAGTCCCTCAATACCGAAGCTGAATCAATAGTATAAACCTCTGCACTGACATCCGCCACAAAGGCCCAAATAAGAAAAACAATCCTTCTCAGTTGTCCGTTGGTCTTTGGAATACAACCACCCTAATAGAACATAATCTGATGCACTCCGCCACGCAACCTGTGCCATTTTTCGACATAACCCATAGTGCAATAGTCTAGAATAACCCAACACTGAGACAACCAGTCTACACCCCAATATCACATCCAGAATCTAATATACCAAGCAAGGAAAGATCCACTTGGACTTCCAAATCTCAATAGGTACTAACGGTACCGATACACACGATCCATGACCGCTACACAATCTGAACCTGAGAACTCCTAGTCTCCAACTCCATATAACACGCGAATCACTGCACCTGATCCCAAATTCCGCAGTATGAATACATGTTAGACCTCGAGTACCCAAATCATTCCACGAAAGATATTCTAAAATTCTCTTGTTTCATAAAAAAAAACTCAGATATCAGTAGCCGAATTAGCAAGAAAGTGCCACAATACTACTGAAGTATCATCGGTTTAATCACATTACTCTTTCCTGAGATGTATGCTCTTGTCAAATCACTTCCAATTAACAGTATCATTTCCTTGGTCATCCGAGGCTACCCGTTGCCTAAGAATTATATGAATTTCCTTTCACAACTGAACCAAAACCTCGCACACACCAGTCTCGGTCCTCTACAACATACTGCATATGCCATACCCTCCACGGATAACATGAAAACTTTTATCTCCCTTCCGCACCACAGACATCGATCCACTTAACTAGTCAAGAACTTTCATTGATCCCATTTTGAAGAAAAATTATTACAGACTCCACGCTCCGCATGTCCATAGAAAATATACATCTCCAAACGACGATGAAACCCAACAAGAATTCTCTCCCAATTCCATTTGCACAGGATAAACTGTCGGGACTGAATCCTTCTAAATAGACCAAGCTAAACAAGCGGTCAGAACTCAAGAGCTTTGCTGCAAAATACCTATACGAACTCATTGCCTCGAATACACACAAAGAATTAATCATATCCTTACCATATCGATTCGGTCCACTAACAAGCTACTTCATTTATCTAGGTTTCTTTCTAATTCATTTTCAACGTGATATTTTCTCTTGCTGTAGCAACACAGTTCTTCAACTCAGGCTCACTACACGAGACCCACGCATAAGACCACACTGTCTAAGACCCACAAGTCATTGAATACTCTCTCAAATATTCCCAGGAACACTACATTCCCAAAATAATCTACTAGGAAGAACTTCATGTGAATCCAACTCCGTTACCTTTATTTTTGCTGATACTGATGCATAGAATCCCATAATTAACATAAAAATACCACAAGTCTTGACATTTTCCAATGAAAACACAGTCTCTAACCACATGCACAACCTTAAAACACCTGATCGTTAAACGTAAAATCTTGACCACGTTAAAATCATTCTCGAAAGTCATTCACTCTTATTCAACTGCAAATTACCTGACCTAATGAACAGAACTACTCGTGCCTTATTAGCACTCCAACACTACAGGATATTATCTCATTACAATACAAACAAACATCTTCCTTATCTATACACTGAGCATTCTTTATCATCAACAACTCAAGACATCCTATTGTTTTCACACATCTACGAAGCACCATATAACCTTTGTCAAAAATTTTATTCACTTGTGCCATACTCAGCTCAATTTCTAAAACCACAACTGATCCGCCAACATACCTCGAAAAGGAACCAACATAGTACATAGCCGTACAATCAGCTAATCAACAGCAACCTCCCCAACTTGGCTTGAATCCATATCTCAGGACACACTTAGTAGCCCATAATACTTTCACTCTAATGATGCCACAATATCATAGTGAGATCAAAGTCAAATTGTCTACAAGTTTGTGAAAACACCAATGATCTAGTGCCGTAATCCTCTACAAATCTCACATTGATCCCTGCATTAGTTGAGTGCACTCTCTTAAGCGACCCTAATTTCAAATTTCAACACGTACCCTTAAATTACACATGAGATCTTCCAACATACACATAAGGATCATACAACTTAAGAACACTCCGCAAGAGATATCCCACCTTCTTCGCCTCAATTTAGTATTTCAGCATGCCTTCCACCATCATATACGTTACACAGTCATTCAGTCTTCCTGGGACTGAACTCATTCCACCACATGTAATGCACTTCACTCCCCAACTAGAAGACACAGAAATATTCTTCACCTACCCATATTCGGCTACACATCAAATCATAATAGGAATCGAATCACTTAACAGTTCATCTATTACCCATCAGACTTCTTTGTCACTACCAAGCCATATATATACATCTCGCAGTACTAGCATACTCATCACATGAATACCAAATCGCCATTCTGACTAATAGGTATAATACCAAACATATCAATTCAAAACACTTGTTCCCACAATCAGCACCTCGGTGCTCAAGCCATAGGCAAAGATCCAGCCTCAAGTCCTTCAGACTGGCCCAACATCAAACTCATAGAGATCACATCCCGTCCCTTGATCGGGGAATCACAAGCCATCGAGGCACACACAATACTGAGTGTTAATGTGCGCATACAAACGTGTTAGGAATTTCAAGAGTTGCATATAAGGCTGAATTAAGTACGCACAATTAGGGGTGTGCATTCGAATCGGTTAATCGATAAATGAAATCGATTATTTGTTATCGATTTATCGATTTTGATTTCGGTTTCAAAATTTTTCTTATCGAGTTATCAATTTTTCGATTCTGTCCTTTTCGGTTTATCGGTTTATCGATAAACTGATAACATGCACTATTTTTTAAATTTTTTATAAATTTTGTTTTAAGATATTTTTAAATTTTTTTTTACCCTTATTTTATAATACCATTTACTTTACCGTCCCTAGCGATATTATTTCCTCTACCACATTTAAGGAATGATCATATTTAAAGCTCAAGGGAATAAAGTTCAAATTAATGGAAAATAAAATTAGCCGTGATGATATATTTTATTTTTTATACCGTTGCAGTGTTGGTGGCATACATTTGATTCCTTACTTTAATTTCGTTTCATGTGCTTGTTGACACAATATTTATGTTATAAATGACGTTCTTCTTATTTTAGCTTCTTTTTGTCCATATTAGTTAGGTGTGTTTGTAACGATATACTTTTTGTGGAATCCCGAAAATTTTCTTATTGGTGTAATCGATAAGCGAACCGATAAGCCCCAAAAATCGATAAATCGAAATCGATAAAATCAGAACCTTATTGAAACGATAATGTTAAGCATATGTTCAAATCGATAATCGATAAATAATTATCGATAAGGGTCAAAATCAAATCGATAAATCAAATGCACACCCCTGCGAACGATAAGAATTCCAAAAAAGTGAAGTTTTCCTAAAGGTTCTGTAGCCTCTAGAGGATAAATAAGACGTCTCCGTACCGATCCGCGAGACTCTACTAAACCTTCTCACACTCATCAGACCTAGTAACCTAGGCTCTGATACCAACTTGTCACGACCCAATTTCCAAACTCGATCGTGGTGGCGCCTCTCGTGAAGACAAGGCCAGCCAACTAACCCCAATCATCTCATGAACAATTATTAAACATAAATGAATAGATGAATATAGCTTAACAAAAATAATAACCAATATTTACAACCCAACACGACCCGATCGGGGTGTCACAATTCACGAGCATCTAAGAAACCTGATCATAACTACATGGTCAATAATATATAAAAAACAAACTTTGGAACTCTAAAGATAACGTCCCACGAACGCTGGCGGTTACCTTACTCAGCTACAATAACAATACCTTCAATCAGCTAGTAACCCGCTATCGGATGAACAGTACCTGCAACGGTATGCGAGGTGCAGTAAAGGGAGTATCCCAACGCAACGAGTAATAAGAGTAAATAATAACTGAATGGTAAGAAAACACGTAAAGCACTCCATAGGGAAGTGCAAATCTTTGAGAGAAACAATAAAATTGTGAAAATCCTTTAGAAAATATCTGGGCTCAGTTAAAACCTCTTTGAAAATATCCTTTCCAACAGTTAAGCAAACGAATGTGTAATCGGATAGTGCAAGTCAACACATAAGTCAGTCTCTCGGGCACAATAATCCACTAACAATTAACACCAGGACGTCTGGTAAACAGTGCAAGAAGTAGCATGGATGCCGATGAAATGAGAGTGCTAAATGTCATAACATGTAGTACAAACAGGAGCTAATGCATATAATCAATGCAATGCATATGACCGCTGCAACGTGCAACCCGATCCATTTGGGTACCCGCGCTCACTATGGGGGTTCAGACTCTGGAGGGGCTCCTACAACCCAAGTGCAATATCAATATCACATCGCTGCAGCATGCAACCCGATCCATCCTTAGTCTAGAATATGCACGAGAGCCACTAGGGCGATGTCAAGTAATAGTTCTCAGCTCCAAACGTCAAAAAATGTAGTTCAAGTTTTAAAACATTAGAAGTATGACTGGACATTTGAAAATAGTGTTCAACTCAAGACTGAAATCATTTAACATGTTAAGTATCATGGAAGTAGTGATAATAATTCCTAAAGGATTCAATAATTGGCACGAAGCACAAAACGTGGCAATCAACCCAATTCATGATGATAAAATGTAGTTTCTATCAAATACGTAGTAATTTCATCAATCAGGACGGACCAAGTCACAAACTCCAATGGTTCTCTACCCCACGCTCGCTATCCGACATGCAAGTCACCTCAATACAACACTATGATATGCGAATTCGGGGTTTCAAACCCTCAGGATATCATTTGCAAGTATTACTCACCTCGAACTGGCAAAAACTCTAGTCTGCAACGCTTTTGCCCCTCAAACCGGCCTCCACGCCCGTCGAATCTAACCAAAATCAGAGAGAATACATCACAGTATGCAAAGGGAATGATACCCAATCGAATAAATCGAGAACTAATAAAATTCTCAAAACTAGCAAAACCCTAGCCCCGGGCCCACTTCTCAAAAAATTGCAAAACTCACATCACCGAATATCATGTATCGCCACGAGTCCGTACATATCAAATTTACCAAAATCGGAGTCCTAATACTTCCTCAAATCCCATTTTAAAATCTCAAAATCCCAAGCCCTAATTCATCAATTTTATGCTTAATTCATGAATTTCTAGGTAGATTTCACAATAAAAAAGAGTTTTGAGTTAAAAAATCTTATTTCCAATCGATTCTCCTTGAATCCCTCCTCAAATAGTTCTCCCAAGGTCCAAAATTGCTCAACAATGGAGTAACAATAACATAAGCTCGCGGATGAAATATTAAATAATCAGCTCAAAATTTGCGCTTATGCGGTCCCCACCCCGCTTCTGCAGGATCGGTCTAGTGCCCTTCCTTTCTGCTTCTGCGGAAATCCAACCCTCAAACCAAACTAATTCTGTGGTCACAACATCGCGGAAGCGATTCCGCTTCTGCGATATGCTAGCGCTTCTGTGAAGCCAGGCGCCCAGGCCTCCTCACCGCTTCTGCTGTCGCTCCGTTGCTTAAGCAGATTCGCTTCTGCGGTCCAAGACTCACAGAATCAGATTGTTGGACAATACGCTTTACGCTAGAGGGGGGGGGGTGAATAACGTTTTAAAAATATTAAGCGTTTTAGTGCGGAATTTAAAAACTTTGCAGAAATTAAAACAAGTGCAGTAGAATAAACTTACACAATGATGTATCCTGGTTGGCCACAAATGTGGTTAGTCCAGTCCCCGAGAGACTCTCTCGAGATTTCCACTAAACTTGTCAAGCTTACGGGTGCTTAACAAACCGTTACAGCTGAGGACACAAGCCTCACCTAGTTGCCCGGGGATCACAATCCCAAAGACTTCAATTGCTCGGGGATACCAATCCCAAAGACTTCAATTGCTCGGGGATAACAATCCCAAAGACTTCAACTGCTCGGGGATAACAATCCCAAAGACTTCAACTGCTCGGGGATAACAATCCCAAAGACTTCAACTGCTCGGGGATAACAATCCCAAAGACTTCAACTGCTCGGGGATAACAATCCCAAAGACTTCAACCGCTCGGGGATAACAATCCCAAAGACTTCAACCGAGGAATCACAAGTTCCTCAACAAACGAGAACCGCAATTCTCTTACAAACACAAAACACACTCACTTTACAAAGCACTCCTTAATGAGTAGATATGAGTAGAAATAGTACGCTCAAGATCACAACAACTTAGCTCAATAGAATGGCTCTTCAAAAAGCTTTATGGATGAATGGAAAATGATGATCAATGTAAGAAAGCTTTTAGCAATGAAAATACTCAAAGTGTATATGTTGTTGTTGTGAAAACACTGAGTTGAAGCTGTATTTATAGGTGAAAAACTCAGTCTTACCGTTGTCTAATTGCCAATTAAGGATTGCTGAAATTACTCAGTGACAATCGATTGTCAAGACTAAACAATCGATTGTTTGCCTATCAGATTAAAAATTCAATCCCAGATTTTACGTCAACAATCGATTACTTCAAATCAATAATCGATTATTTATAACGTTAAGAAATCCTTTCCAATTTTTGGCATAAAATATCGATTGTCCGGAAATCAACAATCGATTATTTTAACAACGTTCAGAAAATCTTTTCCAGATTTTACGCAAAGCATCGATTGTTAAATGTCAACAATCGATTACCTGAAGGTAATTGAAAATATATGACAACGGTCAGCTTCAACAATCGATTATCAAATGGAATAATCGATTATTAATTAATTTCAAAACTCTCTGTCTCATATATAATCGATTATCAAAAGCCACAATCGATTATCATTTTATTTAAAATCACTGGGAGACATTTTTCTCATTCTAATCGATTACCATTAGTTCATAATCGATTTTTATGAGTTTTGAAAACTTTGCCTCAGTTAACAATCGATTATCATAAGTACACAATCGATTATTATGCAGTTTGCAAAAGCCTGACGTTAACTGACTTACTCACAATCGATTATCATTAATTCACAATCGATTGTCATGCAGTCTTGGCTTAGAGATACTCGATTATCATAAGTACATAATCGATTATCTTAGCCCAGATTTTTGAGGCATGTTTGGAAAACATTTTAACAAATGTAAATATGCATAGTTTGAAATCATTTGACACTTAATTTAAATATGCATGATTTTGGAAAAATAATTTTAGTAGAGAAGCCATGTTATGAGCCAAGTTGAGGAATCAAGATCACAATTAATATTGACTCAATTATAACATTTCTAAACTTTGTCTTGAGCTTCTTGTAATGCATCCATTTTGTGCTTGTCCTTGAGTACTGCTATATATCGCTTTTTGCTTTGTTTGACATTCATCAAAACCTACAAAAGAACACACGTTTAGTATATTGCATTTGAAACGTGTTTCCAACAATTTCCCCCTTTTTGATAATGGCAAACATAAGCGGGATATATGCAATAATTATTTTGATAATCCAAGACAAGTGTAAAGTATGCAATTTGATGTTCCCCCTCAATTCATGTTCCCCCTCACTTTAAGCATGAATGAAGTTGAGAGTGATATAGCATACTTCTTGATATCCCGTTTCTTCCCCCTTTTGCCATTAGCAAAAATATATACAAGGGAAGAATATGCAAAAAAACATATGAAATAAACAAAAGTTTATTTATTGGAAAATAACGATAACAAAAGTAATCGATTATTGATACAGTAATCGATTGTTTGACGGCGATTTTCCTGTAGAATACTTGAGTATTTTGCGTCATGCTTTTATGATCCCCTTTTCTTTAGGGTGATACCTGCAAAAAAGTGTTAGACGCCTCCGACGCTCAAGTTAGAAATTATGTAAGAAATAAAATGCAATGCATGACTTAGATCAACGTGGAGTCAAGGATCCCGAGTTCACTACGAATTCGGAAGAAGGACTCTTTATCTAAGGGCTTTGTAAAGATGTCTGCCAATTGGCTTTTTGTTTCAACAAATTCAATTTCGACATCGCCTTTTAGAATATGATCTCTAATAAAATGATGTCTAATTTCAATGTGTTTTGTTCGCGAGTGAAGAATGGGGTTCTTCGTCAAGCATATGGCACTAGTGTTGTCACATCTAAGAGGAATGTGGTCAAGACGTAGGCCATAGTCCAAGAGTTGTTGTTTCATCCATAGGATTTGAGCGCAACAACTCCCCGCGGCTACATATTCAGCCTCGGTTGTGGACAACGCAACACTAACTTGCTTCTTACTAAACCAAGAAACTAAAGCGCTACCGAGCAAGTGGCAAGTGCCGCTAGTGCTCTTGCGGTCCAATTTGCATCCAGCAAAATCGGAGTCGGAATAGCCAATAAGTTGGCATGAAGAACCTTTGGGGTACCATAGACCCATATTGGTAGTACCGACAAGATACCTTAGAATCCGCTTTACCGCAGTAAGGTGAGACTCTTTCGGACATGATTGATAACGGGCACAGACGCACACGCTAAACATGATGTCCGGACGACTAGCAGTAAGATAAAGAAGAGAGCCAATCATACCTCAGTACTTTTTGATGTCGACTTCCTTACCTTTTTCATCTTTGTCGAGATGATCGGATGTGCTCATGGGAGTTGCCATTTCCTTTGCATTGTTCATATCAAAACGTTTAAGCAGTTCTTTGCAATACTTGCTTTGACAAATGAATGTACCTTCCTTCATTTGTTTTACTTGTAATCCCAAAAAGAATTGTAACTCACCCATCATGGACATCTCAAATTCGCTAGTCATTAAGTTTGAAAATTCCTTGCATAGAGCATTGTTAGTAGCACCAAAAATGATATCATCTACATATATTTGAACTAGCAAGATATCATTATTTTCATGCTTGACAAATAAAGTTGTGTCAACTTTTCCACGAATAAAATTATTTTCTAAAAGAAATTTACTCAACCTTTCATACCAAGCTCGAGGTGCTTGTTTTAAACCATAAAGGGCCTTTTTGAGTTTGAAAACATGATTAGGAAAATTAAAGTCTTCAAAACCGGGGGGTTGCTTTACATAAACTTCTTCTTGGATAAAACCATTTAAAAAGGCACTTTTCACATCCATTTGATATAAAATGAAATTCATAGAAGATGCAAAAGCAAGCAACAAACGGATGGCCTCTAATCTAGCTACCGGAGCATATGTCTCATCATAATCAATCCCTTCTTCTTGATTATAGCCTTGAGCCACAAGCCTAGCTTTGTTTCTAGTGATTATGCCATTTTCATCTAATTTATTTCGAAAAACCCATTTCGTACCAATTATGGTATGACCTTCGGGTCTTGGCACCAAATCCCAAACGTTGTTACGTTTGAATTGGTTAAGCTCCTCTTGCATTGCCAAGGTCCAAAATTCATCCCCAATTGCTTCAGAGATGGTTTTGGGTTCAATTTGAGAAACAAAAGCAGTAAGATCTAAGGTATTTCTAAGGGAGCTCCGGGTACTTACCTTCCCTCCAACGTCGCCTATTACCTGATCGAGAGGATGGTCTTTGACTGTCCTCCATTCTATTTGCTCTTTTGGTTCATTTTCCGGTTGAGGAGCTTCTTCAATTGGTTGTTCCACCGTTTTGTCAATTTCTTTCCTTGGTGGTTCTTCTTGAATTTTGTCCTTTAGACTTTCCAGAATGCCTGAAAGATCAAGACCACAATCCCTTCTCGCCAAGCGAGTATTATCTTCGGAAAATACAATATGAGGAGATTCCTCTACAACTTGGGTTCTTTTATTAAAAACCCTATAAGCTTTACTACGAGAAGAATAGCCAATGAAGATACCTTCATCAGACTTTGCATCAAATTTTCCTAGTTGGTCCTTTCCATTGTTATGCACAAAACATTTACAACCAAAAACACGTAAATGTGAAATGTTAGGTTTTCTACCTTTGTAGAGTTCATATGGGGTTTTTAAGAGTATCGGCCGAATTGCTACTCTATTCAAAACATAGCATGCGGTACTCACGGCGTCTGCCCAAAAGTGTTTGGGAATCTTAGCTTCGTCGAGCATGGTTCTAGCCATCTCTTCGAGACTCCTATTTTTCCTTTCCACCACCCCGTTTTGTTGTGGTGTACGTGGAGCGGAAAAGGTATGCTCGATTCCGAGTTCATCACAAAAATCCGCAAAGAGATTGTGATCAAACTCTCCCCCATGATCACTTCTAATGGAAGTGACAGTTGATTCCTTTTCATTTTGAACTCTTTTAAGAAAAAGCTTGAAGCTAAGAAATGCATCACTTTTATGCGCAAGAAATAATGTCCATGTAAATCTAGAGAAATCATCAACAATTACAAAAGCATATCTATTTCTTCCTAGACTTTCGATACGGGATGGTCCGAATAAATCCATATGCAATAGTTGTAAAGGTCTAGAGGTTGAAACAACATTTTTGGATTTAAAAGATGCTCTTGTTTGCTTCCCCTTTTGACATGAATCACAAATAGTATCACTTTCAAATTTTAAGTTGGGAAGACCAATCACTAGATTTTGAGAAATCAATTTATTTAAAAGATGCATGTTCATATGAGCTACTCTACGATGCCACAACCACACATTATCATCTTTGCTCAACAAACAATCAACATACTCGGATGAGGAGTTTTCAAGATCAACCATGTAAATATTGTCAACTCTAAAACCACGTAGAATAATCTTGAAGTCATTACGTCTAAACACTAAACACTCATCCGAATCAAACAACGCAAGATTTCCCTTGTCACATAATTGACTTATGCTCAAGAGATTATGCTTTAAACCTTTGACAAGTAATATATGCTTTATAGAGGATTTTTCATTCTTACCGACCGATCCGATGCCAATAATTTGTCCTTTATTATTGTCACCGAATACAACGCTTCCTCCTTCTTTGTGCTCTAGTTGAAGGAATTTGGATTCGTCTCCTGTCATGTGTCTGGAGCATCCACTGTCAAGGTACCATAGTACACTTGATCCCTTCAAGCACACCTACAAAGCAAATTAATATTCTTTAGGTACCCATACCATTTTGGGTCCTTGGGGGTTAGGCAAATAACGACCATAATAATATGAAGAATCTCTATGCTTTGTAAAACACATAGGTGCAATATGACCTATACGATTGCAGTAATGACATACTACGTTCGGGTTGTGTTGATGCCTAGGTTGAGCCAACAAAGTTCTAGGCGAATGAAAAAGATTAACACTAGACATATTGTTCCCATTTCTAGTATAATATCTAGATGGTCTAAAGTCATTAGTGCTAGACTTGTTGAAGGACCTAGTGTCATGTCTAGGTGGTCTAAGCTCGTTCCTAGAGTTATTTCTTGGTTGCCGAAAATTACTATTTGTAGGCTTGTTTGCAAGAATCCTAGATTCGGATCTAGGTTGTCTAAAGATATTAGTTCTACCCTTATTTTCATACATTCTAGCATAATGTCTAGGTGGTCTAAAAGAATTTGTTCTAGGCTTGTTTAATACCTTAGAGTTATTTCTAGGTGGAGTAGTGAAGTTTTTGTTTTTATGCCGTTGATAATTCTTAGGCGTTTCTTTTTCAACAACTTTAGGAACTTCTTTACTACGTGTTTCTAATGTTTTCCTAAGTTCTGTGTTTTCTAGTTTTAAGGACTCACAAGCAGTACAAGTAGAGCATTTATCAACATAAGAGGCTTCATGCATAGTCTTGATGACTTGTCTAAGTTCTATACTATCATTTAACAAAAATTGATTTTCATTTGCAAGATTCTCGTTATCACGAGACAGATTTTCAACACCTTTTTGAGCTAAAGAAAGACGTTCTTCAAAGTCCTTGTCTTTTAAAAAGAGTTGTTTTTGAAAATCCTCTTCTTGTAAAGAAAGAGTTCTTTGTAAATCTTTAATAGTCTTAGAAGCATTTACCAACTCATCATGCAGTTTGTTATAAGCAATTTGCATATCGTTAGATGTACTTACCTCGTCTTTTTCGTCTGCCATAAGGCACTGACCAGTTGATTCATCGTTTGTGCTGACCGCTTTTTGAGGCGTGTTTTCGTGCAATTCCTCAAGTTTGTCCCACATTTCCTTAGCAGTTTTATAGTGGGAGATTTTTCGCCAAAGTTCCTGGTTCAAGGCGTTATGTAATATATTCATAGCTTTAGTGTTGTATTCACTTACCTTATCTTTCCCGACTTTTGTCGTCAGTTGATCACTGTGTTTAATAGCTTGCCATAGATACAAATCGTTTGCCATTGTAAAAACTTGCATCCGATATTTCCAGACTGAGTAGTCGTTTTCGTCTAATATTGGAGGCGACATGCTGCATTCTCCTTCACCTATTCCTGCAAAGAAATTTAGAGTAGAAGCCATGGATGGTTCTCTCAAACGGTTAAGTTTTTCAGAGAGTATGGCTCTGATACCAATTGTTGGACAATACGCTTTACGCTAGAGGGGGGGGGTGAATAGCGTTTTAAAAATATTAAGCGTTTTAGTGCGGAATTTAAAAACTTTGCAGAAATTAAAACAAGTGCAGTAGAATAAACTTACACAATGATGTATCCTGGTTGGCCACAAACGTGGTTAGTCCAGTCCCCGAGAGACTCTCTCGAGATTTCCACTAAACTTGTCAAGATTACGGGTGCTTAACAAACCGTTACAGCTGAGGACACAAGCCTCACCTAGTTGCTCGGGGATCACAATCCCAAAGACTTCAATTGCTCGGGGATACCAATCCCAAAGACTTCAATTGCTCGGGGATAACAATCCCAAAGACTTCAACTGCTCGGGGATAACAATCCCAAAGACTTCAACTGCTCGGGGATAACAATCCCAAAGACTTCAACTGCTCGGGGATAACAATCCCAAAGACTTCAACTGCTCGGGGATAACAATCCCAAAGACTTCAACCGCTCGGGGATAACAATCCCAAAGACTTCAACCGAGGAATCACAAGTTCCTCAACAAACGAGAACCGCAATTCTCTTACAAACACAAAACACACTCACTTTACAAAGCACTCCTTAATGAGTAGATATGAGTAGAAATAGTACGCTCAAGATCACAACAACTTAGCTCAATAGAATGGCTCTTCAAAAAGCTTTATGGATGAATGAAAAATGATGATCAATGTAAGAAAGCTTTTAGCAATGAAAATACTCAAAGTGTATATGTTGTTGTTGTGAAAACACTGAGTTGAAGCTGTATTTATAGGTGAAAAACTCAGTCTTACCGTTGTCTAATTGCCAATTAAGGATTGCTGAAATTACTCAGTGACAATCGATTGTCAAGACTAAACAATCGATTGTTTGCCTATCAGATTAAAAATTCAATCCCAGATTTTACGTCAACAATCGATTACTTCAAATCAATAATCGATTATTTATAACGTTAAGAAATCCTTTCCAATTTTTGGCATAAAACATCGATTGTCCGGAAATCAACAATCGATTATTTTAACAACGTTCAGAAAATCTTTTCCAGATTTTACGCAAAACATCGATTGTTAAATGTCAACAATCGATTACCTGAAGGTAATTGAAAATATATGACAACGGTCAGCTTCAACAATCGATTATCAAATAGAATAATCAATTATTAATTAATTTCAAAACTCTCTGTCTCATATATAATCGATTATCAAAAGCCACAATCGATTATCATTTTATTTAAAATAATTGGGAGACATTTTTCTCATTCTAATCGATTACCATTAGTTCATAATCGATTTTTATGAGTTTTGAAAACTTTGCCTCAGTTAACAATCGATTATCATAAGTACACAATCGATTGTTATGCAGTTTGCAAAAGCCTGACGTTAACTGACTTACTCACAATCGATTATCATTAATTCACAATCGATTGTCATGCAGTCTTGGCTTAGAGATACTCGATTATCATAAGTACATAATCGATTATCTTAGCCCAGATTTTTGAGGCATGTTTGGAAAACATTTTAACAAATGTAAATATGCATAGTTTGAAATCATTTGACACTTAATTTAAATATGCATGATTTTGGAAAAATAATTTTAGTAGAGAAGCCATGTTATGAGCCAAGTTGAGGAATCAAGATCACAATTAATATTGACTCAATTATAACATTTCTAAACTTTGTCTTGAGCTTCTTGTAATGCATCCATTTTGTGCTTGTCCTTGAGTACTGCTATATATCGCTTTTTTGCTTTGTTTGACATTCATCAAAACCTACAAAAGAACACACGTTTAGTATATTGCATTTGAAACGTGTTTCCAACACAGATATCAGCAACATCTGCCGCCCTCTCAACTTGAATTTCATTCCGTTAGCCATCCGAAATCACCCCGAGGCCCTCGGAACCTCAACCAAAGGCACCAACACATCCTAACATATTATTCAAACTTTCTCCAATCATAAAAAAACCTCAACTAACACCAAAATCATCGAAATATACTGTATTCAAGCCCAAGTTTTCTTAAAACTTCCGAAATGCGCATTCGAGCAAAAACCCAACCAAACGGCGTCCGAATGACCTAAAATTTTGCGCATATATCCAAAATCACCTGACAAAGCTATTGCAACTCTCGGAATTCCAATCTTACCCTCGTATCACAATCTTACATATCAATCGGATTTCACCAAAATACTAACTTCGCCAATTCAAGCCTAATTCTACACCGGACCTCCAAAATCTTTTCCAACCACACTCCTAAGTCGAAAATGATCCCTCGAAGCTAACCGAAACATCGGAAATCACATCCAAGCCGTATAAGTCATAAGTCAATGTCTGATTGACTCTTCCAACTTAAGCCTTCCTTAAAGAGACTAAGTGTGTCATTTCTTATCAAAACCAGTCCATATCAACTCTATCACACCACATAACGATAAAGAAACACGTAGAAGCATAAAATGGGGGAAACAGAGCAGTAACACATCAGACAATGGGTCGGTTCGTCACAAACTTAGGATAAATCCATTAAAATGCACATTTGGAGTTACTTCCAGAAAGTTCCTCGATTTCATTGTCCGACACCGAGGGATTGAAATTGATCAAGCCAAAGTAGATGCAATCTTGAAAAGGCCTGAGCCTCGGGATATTTACGACTTAAAAAGCATGCAAGGAAAGTTAGCGTACCTTAGGAGATTCACGTCGAACCTAGCTAGGAGGTGTCAACCATTCAGTCGCCTTATGAGGAAAGCTGTCCCTTTCAAATGGGACCGAGCATGCAGTAATGCTTTTGAGAGCATTAAATCCTACTTGATGAAGCCTCCTATTTTAGTAGCCCCTACACCTGGAAATACGTTGATACTATGCACTGCAGCACAAGAAATTTCTATAAAGTTTAAAAAAATAAAATAAAAAAATAAAAATAAAACCACCCATTTTCCCCACTCCCCCACGTCTTGTAACGACCCGACTGGTCATTTTGCTTATTAGAACCACGTTCCCGTAAATAAAACTTTCTCGCACCTGATCTAAATAATTTATGACTTGCGGGGTTGGGTGGTTCGGAAGTTAGAAGAGTTTTGAGCAAGAATACGTCCATTTGCTTCTTTAAGTCTTTCTAAAAAGGCCAAGTTTGACTTCGGTTAGATTTCTTGGTAAACAGAACTGGATTCATGATTTGACAATCCCGGAGGGTCTGTGAAAAAATGTGGGACTTGGGCGTATGCCCGGAATTGAATTCCGAGGTCTCTAGCCCGAGTAATGAATTTTTATGTGAAATTGTTAACTTGAAGTTTTAAGGAATTAAATATACTAAGTAATCATTGATTTACTAGGTATCGGGCTCGAATTTTAGTTCTGAAACTTGGTACAGATCCAAAATATCAGTTAAGACTTATCCGTAAAATTTGGTGTCAATCAGAGTAGTTTAAGGCGTTTTGACCTGTTAGAAGGAAATTTAGAACTTGAAGTTCAATGGTTTGATTCATTTGGTTTTGGGGTTGATTCCTTGATTTAGCATTATTTCAAATGTTTCGAGGTTTCAAGTAGGTCCGCTTCGTGATTTCAGACTTGTCGGTATGTTCGGGCAGGGCTCGGGAGCCCCGAGCGTCAAATGGTCGAGGTTCGAGTGAAGTTGAAACTTGAGAAGAACCAATGTATGCTGCTTCTATCATAACTTCTTCTGCGTCTCTTAGAACGCACAAGCGGGAACGCATGAGCGGTCAGTTGATTGCAGAAGCAAAACAAGGGCAGGCTAGAGGAGACCGCAGAAGTGGCCAAGGGACCTCAGGAGCGTTTCCGCCTATGAGGATCCCAAACCGCAGAAGCGGTCCAGCCCCAAGTTCCAAAAACCGCAGAAGCGGCCAATCTTCGTAGAAGCGGATTCCGCATAAGCAGAAATCCACCCGCAGAAGCGAAAATAGCTGGGGCAGAGGGGTTCATTTAATACGAACTCAACCCAATTCCCCTTATTTCTCATTACACATTTGGGCGATTTAAGAGCTTCCAGGAGAGGGTTTCAACATAGGATGATAAGGTAAGTAATTTCTCTACATATTAGCTTAAATACACGCATAATAGATAGATTAAACACTAAAAATAATTGGGTAAAATCAAGTGTTAGAGCTATACCTAGGGTTTTAATAAAACTAAGATTTAATCATGCAGTTTGCCGTGTAATGCACTAGAATTCATATATTTGTGATCCTTAGGTAATAGAGAACAAATTTCTTCAAAAAATCTTGGAATCCAGGCACGTGGGCCCGGGGTTGAAATTTAGAAAACTACTGGGAAAGGTTGGAAAATCATTTAAATAGCTAGAATTCAACCTTGTAAGCCTTTATTGACTAGTTCTTACGTTGTTGAATTAGTTTTTGGTCGTTCGGCTTCGCGTCGAGGGTTTGGGGTTTGTTCTTAACATTGGAAGTGCGCTTTGGAGCGAAGTGAGTCTCCTTTCTAACCTCGTAAGAGGGAAATATTCCCTCAGGACTAATAAATGAAATTTGTTATTAAATGCGGGGGCTACGTACGTACTAGGTGACGAGTGTTGATACCCTTTTTTTCCATGTATTTTTATATATATAAATACTCCAATAATAGCGTATATGTGCATATATGAGTGTCGACGCCCCCTTTTTCCAAAAATAAGCGAAATCGGGTTTTACGACATTATGGGCAAAACAACTCTCATTTCCGTTTGGGAATTGAGTTATGGAATTCGAAGAGTCGTCACCTAATAATTATAGTGCATTAGGACACTTTAAGATGAGAGTATTTTGAAAAGAAAATTAGGGTTCGGGTAAGGGCTTGAGATTATCTCGAGGGAAAGATGTTAGGCACCCCTCAAGATCCACTAGTGTGGTTCCCGGCTGTATTAATTATGACTTTATAAAAAGATGAAGCAATTAAATAAACAAGGTTCACATGTATAACATTCACACAACTTGAAATGTTTTATAGAAGAAGGAAGGACATAAATTTAAAATAAAATATAGGATTGATTTGGAAAAGCATTACTATAGAAGAACATTTAAATAAGCAAACAAAAAGAGGGGTCCTAGGTTTAAATACAATATGGATCATTCGATACAATATCCGCACATATTCCCAAAGAGGGGTCACTTTATGATATTATCGCATCGTCATCATCTCCATATTCTACCCTTCCCACCCCGTAAGGTTATTTAAGCGTGTGAATTGGTCACGAATTCTTATTGCGTGCTATTACCCGCCCCATCCTATAGATCCTAGAGGGAATTTTGGATCACTATTCCTATAAGGTAGGAACTAGGCTAAACCTATGGGTTCAAAGGTTAAAATTCTAAACGTCATTCAAAAACAAATAGGATTTGCACGTAAAGGGAATCATAACAGCTCAAGTATCCCTCTAAAGACGAACACATAATTAGCATGACTTGAACACATTTAAGGTTTAGGGAGGGAGGAATCTTTAAAAAACTGGAATATATTAAACAGGAGTTTGGAGGTTTTGCAGAAAAGTAACACAAGGGAAAACCTTCAGAACTTTCAAGGAGGTAGTAGCAGTTTAAGAAAATCTACATGTGTGTTCAAAATGTTTGTGGAACATAGCTTTCGGACAAGTTGAATAGAAGAACAGACATAGAAGTACTTTGAGATTGCAGAAGTATAAAGGAAAACATGTCAGGTTATGAACCCTTAAAAATTACAAGACAGCTTAAAAAAAATAGTAGTCCAGTATTGGATGTGAAAACATAGTAGAAAACTTTTGCGTACATGGTTTGAATATAGTGGGCCAGTTTTGGGTAAAGTAGAAATCATTTGCATAAGTATTAAAATAGGGCAAAAGTTTATAAAATTTTAGACAGCTTCAGAAAACAGACGAGTTCACGGCAGAGGCAGATTTTGTTCGAACATGACTTAGAGGTGAATAGCCTGTTTTATCCGGCCTAAGGCTTGCCTAGACGTTATTAAAGGGTGATGAGCATGCACATTTTCTTCCAGTTTTAAAGAAGCAGCTGTTAACCAATTCTTACCCAAATCAACTAAGTAAACAAATGCAAATAAAATCTTTAAAGGCATGGTATCTAATGCACAAAAAGTCCTATGATCATGATATCTAAATGTGAGGTTGATGACTAGATGCTTATTAATTAATCAGGGTTATAAAATGTTCCGAATAACAAACTGAAGGTGAAAAGCCTAAGAACATGATTTCTATATGTGAGGATGTGTGTCGTAAACATGGTATCTATTGCACAAATAGGTAAATAAAGGCCTATAGACATGTTTTCCACCCATTCCCTTAATTAAACATGCATAGCCCTCCCAATTCACTATAATCCCCATTATTCTTTACAAATTATTACAGCCCAAATAATTAAATTACAACAGTGATATTAGAAAATAAGAAGTTAATCAATAGAGAGCCTTCAGCCAGGCCAAGCATCTCCAACCTCACTCCTTTCGAGTTTCGTAGCTATTACCAAGGCTTTGGTACGGAAAAGTTCCGTAAGGGTTCGTTTGAACCCCTGGCCAATACCAAGCACCCAAAATATCATTATTAGACAAGTGCAAGTGTGGAAATGCTAGCCTTGTGCGTCAAAGTTCAATGGGTGCTCAAGGGCTCCCAAGGAAATGCTTACACTAAGGGGGCAGAACCTAATGTTCTAAGAGTAGTGAGATTGTGATAGAATTGATAGAGTTGAAAAAACAGTTGAGAGACAGCTTGAGAAAAACAATTAAGAAAGTTGAGACAGCTTGAGAAAAATAGTTAAAAAGTTGAGACAGTTTGAGAAAATAGTTGAAAGAGTTGAAAAAAGTTCTTCTGGAATCATTTGGACCTTTTCAGGGCATCACACAAACAAGGGCAAAGGGGAAGGAAACAAATAAGTAAAGTGAACTACTCACACACATACAACATATTAGAGGAAAATAATCAGACATGGTTGCAGAACAGGGGTTCAGTTCTTACTGCACCAAACCCCAATACAGTTAGCCTCAAACAGAGGTTTTAGGCTAACCAAGTAGCCAAGCAGCACAGGATACATAATAGTAATGCACAAGGGAAAGGGAAACATTCATTGAGACAAGGAAGGGGTAAGGGGAGCATGCTAAGCTAAACTAAGTGGACTAGTAAGTGCATGGTAGTGCCAAAAAGAGCAACAAAACCATAAGTAAAAGCACACAAGAAACAATATGAAATGCCCAATTAATAGAAACATGTTGTTTTGGACACTATGTCTTAAAGGGGTGACATACCAGTTGCAAGTAATAGAACACAATAGCAGTGAGCAATAGTGAACAGAGGAAAAATGTTATCAGAGTGTGTGAGCATCAAAGAGAGTAACAGTGTGCAGCAGCAGTATGAGAATAACAATAGCAGCAAACCCAAGTAAACAAATAATAGAACCTAGTCGTGTAGAAGTAATCAACCCAGGCTACTCAATATTGGCTTTCAGCCGATTGAGTGTTCAAATAAGATAATGAGAGAGTATATTAATAGCAGAGAAAGAGAGAATTCAAAAAGTCTGAAGTTGTGAGAGATATGCAGTGTGTGTTTGTGTCTTTCAAAGAAAAAGGTGAGGATATTTATAGTAGTGGAAAACGAATGCATAAACAAACAGAAATCTTTAATTAAGGGACTAGTGTTAATCAAGAATCCAATTATTATGAAGGGTCCCCTTTAATCAAGGAGTCAAGGGCAAACGGTAATAGACATAGGGTTCAAAAGGAAATGAATCAATTAACTATATTTACCCTAGTAAGAGTAGCAAGCATATAATATTCAATAAGGGTCAGATACATAGTAGCTTAAGTTAGGGAAAATATACTGAAGGTTGTTCGTGCACAAATATGGTAAGGAAATCATAAGCTAGTTTGACCAATTGGTCAAAGAATCTCTGACAAGACCTAAAAATTAGAGAGAAATGTTCCCAAGTAAGGAAAGCATGCCCAAATAAGGAAATAATTCAAAGGAAATCAGTAAGAACGTATAAGAAAAATTGTATACAAATCAGAGATTCACAGGGATATTCAAAATCAACACAATATTTCACAAACAATGAACACTTAGGCCTATAAAGCGTACTAGACTTGGAGTTCTGAGAACCCTAAGCAGGTAAACAAAGGGTCGAAATACTAGCCAGAAAGTTTGAGCATGGAAATCAAAATTAACAAGGAAACCAAATGCTCGTAACACAAATAAACACAAATAACCACATAATACTCAAATTGCAGAAGATATAGCGACTTTGAAAAAGGTTAGAAACCCTAGTTTGGAAAAGAGAAGGAAAATCGTCGGAAAACATGAATAATCAGAAATACCGAGCGAGAAATAGAGTAGAAAACAAAGATTAAACTAAAAATCATTTTAAAAGCACAAAAGTTAAAGAGATTTGAGTGAAAAATTAGGGTTTGCAGACGAGTTAGAGGAAGGAGGAACCTGGCCGTGAAACTCATCATCAAGGACAGATAGAGCATTATCGTGTAAAAACCACCATAGAAAGACCAGCACAGACCCTGGCAAGCTTCAATCGACTATCTTCCATGGCGGAAACTTCTGGACTTCAAGTCTTAGAAAGAAACAAGGAGATGAGGTGCCACGGTGAGTGGTGGTCGAGAGGTGCGAGGGTAGAGGTGGCCGGAACGACGATGAAGGCCATCGTAGATTAGAGAGAGAACCAAATGGTTTTAAAGTGAACTTAGAGATGAAGGGTTAGAGAGAGACCGGACTTTGCAAAAATAAGGGTGAGGGGTGAACGAATATAGGGGTTTCAGGTCTTGGATAGCCATGAATGCAGGTGAGAAGAGCTGGAGACCATTAGGGTTTGAGAGGGTCTAGAGAGCATTTGGGGGTGAAGGGCGGCTCGTTTGGGTGTAACTGATTAGGGTTAAGGGGTTATGGGGATTTAACTAAGGTAAGTGAGTTGTGGGCCGTTGATTAAGAGATCAACGGCCAGGATTAAAAGAAAAAGTTGGGCGGGATAGATTAGGTGGGATTTAGGTCGGGTAATTGAAAAATGGGTCATGTAATTTGGGGGGTTTAATTTGGGCGGAAATGCGGCTATAATTGAAAGACCAAAGGGCTACAATTAAAATGACCAATTTTCCTCTAATATAATTTTATAAATTAGTAAATGTTATTATAAAAATCCAATAAACATACTGAGTTAATAAAATATGTATAAGCATCGATTAAAATTATCAAGAATGATTTTGTAGTTAAAATACTTGTTAAATCGATAAATGGGCTAGAATTGCAATTTAATGCAATTTTAATTTAGAAATACCTAATGACCCTTGTAAAATCCTCTAAAAATTATATAAGTTTATATTTTATGTAAGTGAGAGAATAAAATAGATTATTTATCAAAATAACAAGATTTGGGACTAAATATTGGATTTTATAGTACAAAATAAGTCGTAAATTAGTTTTAAAATACTTGAAAAAATACTGAACTTTTGTGGATGCTTATATATGCATCTATTTGCTTTTTTGGGAATATTTTGACTATATAAATACATAGAGAAAAATTGGGTATAAACAGTTGCCCCTCTTTACCCGAGGAGGATGAAAGAGTTGTCGGGTAAAGACAAGATGACCAATTTTGATCGGAAATGACAACTGTAAGGGGACTTCGACCGCGCTCTGGCTTTTGAGATGCCTACATATCCTTGGTTTTACATGAATCGGACCGTATGTAGTTGAGGAACCATTGGCGGGATATGCCAATGACAATTTGGAAAACGCGAACGCTACAAGGTTTGAGATTTGTCAAGGGTTCAGAGATCGGACACGCTGCGGAGAACTGGAGCTGGATCGCTCCTGCTGAGGTGGCCGTGCTAGCCGGTATACCTTCAAATGAACGGTATGCGGATATTTTGCATAATTTAAACGTGATGCAAGTTCCCATTGGACCATGAGTGTTGTATTCGGACGATTAGGATGACGTCCTCGGGCTATGACGTCCTGGGCTATGAAGAGCATAAAGTAATGATTCGTAGGCCATGAAATGGTGTTCTCGGGCTATGAAGATGGTGCGTCCGAACAATGATACCTTTGAATAAGTTGGCGATATTTCAGCCCATGAAAGGGTGGCAATATTTCAACCGAATGAATGCAAGGGGTGACGATCTTTCAGCCGAGTAGGAATTTAAAATGCAGGGCGGCGATATTTCAGCCAAATGAAATCGGGTGACGATCTTTTAGCCAAAATGTAAAATAAAGGGTAGAGCTTAACCTCGAAAGGTAGAGAATAGCCTTATGCAAAATGCAAGATGGAGACATGGCTTAGTCTCAAAAGGCAGAGAATAGCCTTATGCAATGGAAAAATGCAGATGGAGATAGAGCTTAGTCTCGAGAGGCAGAGGATAGCCTTATGCAATGTAAAAAAAAGCAGATGGAGACAGAGCTTAGTCTCGAAAGGCAGAAGGTAGCCTTATGCAAGATGGAGGTAGAGCTTAACCTTGGAAGGCAGAGAATAACCTTATCCAATGCAAAATTGTAGATGGAGACAGAGCTTAGTCTTGAAAGGCAGATGATAGCCTTATGCAATTGAAAAGTGCAAATGGAGACAAAGCTTAGTCTTGAAAGGCAGAAGATAGAGGATGATGGTGATTTTCAGCTGGTAGATGATTGCGCTATTAATGAATGCTGGGGAAGCGTTGAATGTAGATAGTAAGCCTTTGCGAGGTAAGTAGTGGTTTCTAGAACTTTTCAGTTTTGTAAAGCTCATGCATCGCCTATTTGTACCCTGGATTCTGCATCCAAAGAAATATTGTGAGTTCTGTAAGGGGGAGGTTAGTTCGCATCCCTCGACTCATGGCGTCTTGTACCATTTGGGGCAGCATTGCTGAACGATAGTGGTCCAAATAATTTTATGGAAATTTTGGCAATCGTGATGCAAATGTATAAGTATAAGTAAAGGAAAGATAATTTTGTTTTTATGATGAACCACAAGTGCAACGTGGTTCAAGGCACGACAACCTTGCTGGCTCCGGAATTTTGAGGGTCCGCCTCAAAATTCTGCCCCAGTTTACTAGGCTGGCGTGGTTGACGGCGGTGCTGAATGACTGAAAAATGGATCGACCTTGGAATTTTGAGGGTCCTCCTCAAAATTTTTTCCCCAGCTTACAGGGTTGATGCTGATGCGGAAACTAACAAACTGACGTCGGAATTTTGAGAGTCCTCCTCAAAATTTTGCCCCAGTTCCAAGTGCGGTAAAAAATGGAATTTTATTAAGGATGTGATCGAATCCATAGGGCTGCCTACGTATCCCCTATTAAACAAGAATCAGGTCAGGTGTAGTTCAAATTACTTTATCAAGAAAAGCATACTGATTAAATGTAGTATCTTTTCACTGTGTCTGAGTTGATCGGTTTTGGCTAAACTTCTCCATCCATTTCTGCAAGAATAAGGGCTCCTCCAGTTAGAACCCGGTGAAGTATGTATGGA
Organism: Nicotiana benthamiana; assembly: GCA_034376525.1. Lineage (NCBI taxonomy): Eukaryota > Viridiplantae > Streptophyta > Magnoliopsida > Solanales > Solanaceae > Nicotiana > Nicotiana benthamiana. The sequence goes on along the minus strand of CM067323.1, from coordinate 93,400,895 downwards.
CCTTGCCAGTTGGGAGAGGATTTCCCTTTGGCTTCATCTTGATGTGGGAATATCTTTAACACCAGCCCCCCTGGTGTGAACTTCCTTGGTCGAACTCTCTTGTTGAAGGCTCTGGACATTCTGTTATGATACAACTGACCGTGGCAAACCGCATTCATTCTTTTTCCATCTATAAGGGCTAACTGCTCGTAGCTACCCTTGACCCATTCTGCGTCATCTAGCTCAGCTTCTTGTATGATTTTCAAGGACGGAATTTCTACCTCGGCGGGAATTACCGCCTCTGTACCGTAAACCAGCATGTAGGGAGTTGCCCCAGTTGATGTGCGAACTGTAGTATGATAACCCAATAAAGCGAATGACAACTTCTCATGCCACTGCTTGTGCCTTTCGATCATTTTCCTTAGTATTTTCTTGATGTTCTTGTTGGTTGATTCCACAGCTCCATTCATTTGAGGTCTATAAGTCATAGAATTTCTTTGCCAGATCTTAAAAGTTTCATACATGGCTTTTATCAACTCGTTCTTGAGATTGGAACCATTATCAGTGATGATGGACTTTGGATTCCCAAAACGATAGACAACATGATCTCGGACGAAGTCTACCATGACTTTTTTGGTTACTGCTTTGTATGATGATGCTTCAACCCATTTAGTAAAGTAATCAATTTCCACTAGGATGAACTTTTGTCCGTTTGATGCAGCCGTCTCAATTGGTCCAATGACGTCCATTCCCCAAGCGGCGAACAGCCATGGTGAGCTCGTTACCGTGAGCTCATTCGGAGGTACCTTTATCATATCCGCGTGTATCTGATAGCGGTGACACTTTCGGACATACTGAATTTAGTCTATTTCCATATTCATTCAGAAATATCCTGCTCGGAGTATCTTCTTTGCTAGAACAAAACCGTTCATGTTCAGCCCACAAGTCCCTGAGTGCACTTCCTCCAATAACTTTGTTGCTTCTGTTGTTTTGACGCACCTCAATAGTCCCAAATCAGGAGTCCTCCTATACATGATTCCTCTGTTGTGAAAGAAATTGTTGGACAACCTTCGAAGCGTGCGCTTCTGAGTAGCATTAGCAAGCTCTGGATATTCTCCTATTGTCAGGTACTCCTTGATGTCGTGGAACCAGGGTTTTCTGTCGGCCTCTTCCTCAGCATGTGCATAATATGCCGGTTGATCATGAATCTTGTCCTAGATAGGGTCGATGAAGTTTGTATCTGGATGTTGAATCATGGATGATAAAGTGGCAAGCGCATCTGCGAACTCATTCTGTATTATTGGAACATGCTAGAATTCCGTTTTTCTGAACCTCTTTCTCAACTCCTGTATGTGGTGCAGATAAGGGTGTATCTTGGTATTCTTGGTTGCCCATTCTTCTCGAACGTGGTGTATGAGTAGGTCTGAGTCTCCGATCACAGCAGCTCCTGAATGTTCATATCAATGGCCAGTTTAAGCCCCAGGATGCAAGCTTTGTACTTGGCCATATTACTGGTGCATGGGAACCTGAGCTTGGCAGATACCGGGTAATGTTGACCAGTTTCCAATACCAGGACTGCTCTGATGCCAACTCCTTTGAAATTTGCACCTCCGTCGAAAAACATCCTCTACCCGTCATAGGTTTCTGCAATATCCTCTCCTATGAAAGCTATTTCCTCATCAGGAAAATACGTATTTAGTGGTTCATACTCCCCTCTTACAGGGTTTTCTGCGAGATGATCTTCCAAAACCTGTCGTTTAACTGCCTTCTAGGCGACATAGACAATGTCGAATTCACTCAACAAAGTTTTCCACTTGGAGAGCTTGCCAGTGGGCATGGGATTCTGAAAAATATACTTTAGTGGATCCATTCTTGATATAAGGTAGGTAGTGTAAGCATAGAAATGATGCTTCAACTTCTGAGCTACCCAGGTCAAAGCACAACAGGTGCGTTCTAGTAAGGAATACCGAGCCTCATATGGGGTGAATTTCTTGCTAAGATAGTAAATAGCTTGCTCCTTTCTCCCCGTCTCATCATGCTGTCCCAAGACACAACGAAATGCTTCATCCAAAATAGCGAGATAGAGCAATAAGGGCCTCCCAAGCTCAGGCGGAACCTGGACTGGAGGAGTAGACAAGTATTCCTTGATCCTGTCAAAAGCCTTTTGACATTCATCGGTCCATTTGGCGGTGGAATCCTTCTTTAGCATCTTGAAGATAGGTTCGCAGATGACGGTAGACGGAGCTATGAATTGACTGATACAGTTGAGTCTCCCCAGGAAACTCATTACCTCTTTCTTGCTCTTCGGCGGTGGCAACTCCTGAATAGATTTGACCTTTGATGGATCCAGCTTTATTCCTTTGCGACTTACGATGAAACCCAATAACTTTCCCGCAGGGACCCCAAATGCACACTTGGCGGGATTTAGTTTCAAGTTATACCTCCTTTGTCTGTTGAAAAACTTTCGGAGGTCTTCCATGTGATCTTTAGCCTTCCTGGACTTAATGATGAGGTCGTCCACATATACCTCGATCTCTTTATGTATCATGTCATGAAATAGGGTAGTCATGGCACTCATGTAAGTAGCTCCCGCATTCTTCAACCCGAACGGCATCATTCTGTAGCAATACATTCCCCAGGGCGTGATAAATGTCGTTTTCTTTACATCTTCTTTATCCATCCATATCTGATGGTACCCTGCAAAGCAATCAACGATTGAGTGCAACTCATGATTGGCGCAGTTGTCGATCAGAATATGTATGTTTGGCAAGGGGAAATCGTCTTTGGGACTAGCCCGGTTGAGATCCCGGTAGTCGACACAGACTCTAACTTTCCCATCCTTTTTTGGTACTGGCACAATGTTAGCTAACCAAGTTGGATACTCTACCACTCGAAGAACTCTGGCTTTGACCTGCTTGGTGACCTCTTCTTTGATTTTTAAACTCATATCTGGCTTGAATTTTCTGAGCTTTTGCTTTACCAGCGGATATGCAGGATCTATCGGCAACTTGTGAGCGACGATGGATGTGCTGAGGCCAGTCATATTGTCGTAAGACCATGCGAAGATATCCTCATATTCCCTCAAGAGCTCTGTATATTCCTCTTTTTTGGTCCTTGATAAGTGCACACTGATGAACATTTCTTTGACATTCTCTATATCTCCCAAATTGACGACCTCGATTTCATCCAAGTTGGAATTAGGTCTATTCTCAAAATTCTCGACCTCTCTGACAACCTCTTCTAGTATATCATCCTCTTCTGAATCTATGTCCGTTTGTTGCCTAGCCTCGTTGCAAGTTACGGTTGTTGGTTCATCATCAAGATACGTAATAGTAATGCTGTGTGGAAATAAAGTAGATAGCAAAGAAAAGTAATGAATAGCAAGATATTCGATAAACTGAAAAATGTTTTTGATTAAATTCATAAATGTTCAAAACATTGGAGCTCTTCTGGAATGTAAATACAATGCGGGAAGTAAAGAAAACAACTAAAGTAAAGTTGCATGATGGTTGTTCAGCCTTGCTACCCCGAAGATTTCCGGGCGACGGTGGTTCTGATTGACCAGTTAGTGAGGTGCTCCCTTGGTTCACAGCATGAATGGAAGGGCCTTCCTCCCCTTCCTCTTCAAAAATCACACAACGGTCAATGTCCTCCTCCAGAAAAAGGTTCTCCATTGCCGCAAGAGCCTCGTCGTATTCTAACCCGTAAAGAGTGTCAGCTGGTTGAAATGTCTGCTCCAACTGATGTATGGGGCATTACAATGGGTAATATGGGTCGCGCCATGGTGGTGACCAGTTTTTGAATTCCTGCCAAGTGTACTCATACCCCAGTCCGAAGGTAGTACCATGCTTCTTCAACTGGATAGGTTATGTGATACCTTCAAGATTCTTACCAAGTCCTTTCCCTGGCTCATACCCACTCAAATTCAGAATGCTCTCGACCTTGTTACTCCACCATTTGTCCTTGTCCACTATGTTGACTCGCTCAATATGATGATATGTTTTTCTGCATATTCTTCTTCTTCCTCCGATCATCGGAATAGTCTGGCGACTGTATATGGGGTTGCTACCGTCGCCATGGATGATCACTTCCTAATGGTTCCATTCAAACTTCACTGCCTGATGCAAGGTTGATGCCACAGCCCCAGCGACGTGGATCCAGGGTCATCCCAGCAGTAGGTTGTAAGATGCTGGTACGTCGATGACTTGGAAATCGACATCAAACCAAGTGGGCCTCATTTGCAAAACAGGCTAATCTCCCTGAGAGTGGACCTCTGAGAACCATCAAAAGCCTTAGCGTTAATAGCACCATCTTTTATCTTATGCAATCCTTTGTCCAACTTCTTGAGGGTGATCAACGGAAAAATATTGAGGCTAGAACCTCCGTCGACTAAGATCCTGGTGATGAAATGATCTTCATATTGCACAGTGATGTGTAGTGCTTTGTTATGGCCGAGCCCTTCAAGTGGCAATTCATCCTCGTGGAAAGTGATTTTGAGACTTTCCAATACTTGTCCTATCATGTTCTCCATCTCTTCTCCTGTTTTGTTGCTCGGGACATATGCCTCACTCAATATCTTCATTAAGGCGTTTCTATGCGCCTTGGAATTCTGCAGCAATGCCAACATGAAAATCTGTGTTGCAGTCTTATTTAGTTGTTCAATAACTATATATTCTTTAGCTTGTATCTTCCTCCAGAGATTATCAAGTCCAGTTTCAATGGGACGTCCAGAGGCCTGCTTGCTGGACTCAGCTAGGTGCTGTGGTGTGTACACCCTGCCTGTTCTACTCATACCTTGCGCGACGATTGCTTCACCCGTGCGTGCTTTCCCTTCCTTATCGCCTTGGCTGTGTAGTCCCAGGGTATGGCATTTGACTGAAATGGGGCTATGTCTGACATGGTGATCGGAATGGGCACCCTTGGGGGAAACATAGCAACTTCAATTGGTGCGGACGCCTTTGGAGTCCCGAACTCTACCTCAATTGGTTTTGGCACTTTTTCAGGAGGTGCCTCGAACTCAAATGGTACAGATATATTCACCACGTTGCCCTCAGATGGGTGGATTTGCACAATAATAGGATTAAGAGTGACCACTGGTTTCTTGGGCTCATCTGCTTCAGATATACCACCGATTGACCCCTCGAGGTCCTAGTCGTCCTCAACCTCAATCATGTGGATGCCTCCACCTTTATGGTCTGGTAGAGGGTTGTTGCGAACATTGGGAGTAGGATCCTTAGCTACGATGATCTTGTTGTCAATTAAGGTCTGAATTTTGTCCTTTAATGAACGACACTCGTCGATGGTATGGTCCTTCTGTATGTCCTTCATACCCGAATGGTATGCGAGGTTTTATCTGGGTTGATCCATTGGGAAGGGTTTTCTTGGGTTATGGCTGGGAAGGGTGTAACATATCCAGCGGCTTTGAGCTTCTCATACAGCTGGTCAATGGGTTCGGCAATAGTGGTGTATTGTATAGGTGGCTTGCGGTCAAAGTTTGGTCTTGATAGTGGGAAGTTGTAGGGGGTAGGTGGTGATGGATAATGAGGAGGTTAGGAGTTGTAAGCTTGGTATACGGGTGTGGCTTGGGAATGTCCTGGCAAGGTGGGCTGATATGTTGGGGATGGGGATGTTTGGTAGACGGGATGTGGATTTTGATAGGTAGGTGAAGGTGCCTGGTAATTTAGAGAGGGTTAGTATGTGAATGGGGTTGGACGGTAGGGTTGATATTTCATGGAAGAGTGGTTTCTCTGCGCAGCCATTACGAATTTTACGTCCTTTTTATTCGATGTACCACCAGATTGTAAGGCTTTGTTGGTGGCTTGCAATGCCTCAAGGTGAGTAACCATACCATTTTTTATCCCTTTTTCAATACTTTCTCCCAGTTTGATGATATCAGCAAACTTCTGCCCCTCTATCAGCATCAATCTCTCGTAATACTGTGGGTCCTGAGAATGGACGAGAAATCTGTTCATTTGTTCTTCTTCCAAAGCCGGTCAAACCTTGGCCGCTTCCGACCTCCAACGAGTAGCATACTCGCAAGGTTTCGGTGGGCTTCTTCTTCAAATTCTGGATATAGAACACGTCTGGCGTGTTCTCAGTATTGAACCTGAAACGGTCCATGAAATCGGACGCCATGTTTACCTAACTAGTCCACTTCTTCGCATCTTGGCTGATATACCAAGATAAAGCATCACCTTTCAAGCTCCTCATGAACACTTTCATGCGGATCTTTTCATCTCTACCAACTCCCACTAACTTGTCAAAATACATCCTGAGGTGAACCCTGGGATCACCGATACCATCAAACATTTCAAACTTAGGAGGTTCGTACCCCTCTAGGAGTTCGACATCAGGTTGAACACAAAGGTCTTCATAATTTAGACCCTCTAGACCTTTATTACCTTCCACGCCTTGAACCTAGCTAGTGAGTTTCTTGAGTTCAGCAGCCAAGTTCTGAATGAGTGAGTCTGATTCTGATACATCTGATATGGGTTGTGTGCAATACGACACATCATCCACAAAGATAGGGGTATCTTGGTGGTTTGGAGCATTTTGGGGATCCGGGATGAGCGGTGGAGCATTGTTGCGAGCTTGGGTTGGGGTATTCTGTAGAGGTGCAGGGACCTGATTTTTGATATCTACAGCAGCAAGATATGGACAAACTTGCCAAACTCCGGACCTGGTCTAGTTCCTCTCGGAACCTTAGCAAAGTTTGCTCCAAATGAGCAGCAGTTTCTTTGGTGATCGGGGTGCCCTGGGAAGTTCCTTCAATTTCCTTCCTTGCTTCATTATCTCCCATCTTTCCTTTGTTCCTGTTTCTGGGGGGACTCGGAGGAGGAGGAGGAGGAGGACCCTTAGATCTTGTTGAGTATGCTGATGGTGCCAGAATGCACGAACTAACCTTTAGGGAGGGGAATAAAAAATAAAAGAAAAATAAAAGGTAAAAAGTTAGTGAGGATTCTGAGAAAGAAAACATTGCGGTATTTAAGCACATTGTTGCAAGAATATAAGTCGTTCCCTATTTGGGTGCCTCGTTGTGACTGAGGTAGGCCTAGCGAAAAATATGATTTGGATAACTCATAACATCAAATACCTCATTTTATCAATAGAAAATAGAACAAGTCAAAACAAACTGAAATAAAAGAAATTGTCACTAATGGCCAGGGGCTTTATTACATTAAGAAAGCAGTAAAAATCCTAACTACCTGGTCCCAGAAGGAACTTCCCCAGATTCGGTATCTTTGCCTCCCTTGTACAGTTTCATCAGCTCGCGCAGTCCCAGCAACAAGTAAGCCCGAGCCAAGAACCCACCTTCGTTACCTTCAGCTTCCTGACAGTCGTTGATCCTTTTCATAAACTTGCCTTCCAGCTCCACTAGACCCCGCTCAAGTACCCTAAACGGTTGTTTGTGCAGAAAACCATGTCCTTCCTCTCATTGAATATCTTCTCTTGGGCCTCTAGCATTTCCCGATGTTCACTTTCACACTCTCACATCCATTTGCGTAGCTGATTATATTTGAACTTTGCTGCAGTCTCTTCATCAATAACCCTGTGACCATGGACGAAACCTATTTTTCCCAAGACAATATGATCGTCTTCTGTCCACCTCGGATAAAACGGCGCATGCCCCGCCTGATACCTGTCTGGCTCCATGCATTGCTTTTCCAAGATGAGTTTGGAATGCCACATATGCTGAGCCTGACACCTGTGTGGGCTATCGTCATCTTGTAAATCATCCCTGTAGTGACTCATCTGTTCTACCCTTGGTATAATCTGCTTTCTTCCAGCTTGCCTCATGACTAGGAGAGGGACATAAGGATAAGTTCCTCTTAAGCCTATGAGTACAAGGAATATCGCATCCATAGATCGAAGAATAAACTCTCCAGGTTGAAACCACTCGTACATCCATTGTACCTGCTCTTCTCTCAGATTCTCCAATCGTTCCACCTATCCACTGGCATCTTCCGAGCGAGCGAACATATCCGACATGAAGTGCATTCGCTTTGGATGATGGAAAGCGATATGGTCATCCCAGTCCCGACGTATAATCTCCTGTCTATATTCTCCCCTCTGAAGATGTTCAATGAGCCAGAGTTGTAGTAGCAAATTTCACCCTTCAAAGTGTGGTGCCCCTTGTTGATATTTTTCTAAGACTCGGTACAGTTGCGAGGATCATGGGTGCTATGCTGAATCTCTGCCCGTCGATACCCTCAATTACGGCTTTGGTTACCATGGCTAGTCTTGTATGGATTCTAGCCTTCTTCATTGGAAAGACGATCATGCCTAGGAAACAGAACATCAATACAAAGCTCTCCAATGTATGTGCTCCAAAGAGGTGAGGGCGAACTCGTCCATGTGAGTGCGATATGATTTTCTATGTCTGAACCTTTCATACATGAAGTAGAAGGATATGTAGGAGTCCTTCAGACTGGTCAGATTAGGATTCTTCTTGAGCCCCATCATTTTCAGGAACCCTATACCTTTTCGGTTTTCCGGCATAAGCAAGACTGGGCTATCCCAAGGAATTCCGTCTAGACCCCCAATTTCTTCCAATAGCGGCGTCATTTCAATACCCCCAAAGCGGAACACAGACCGTTCACTATCCCAAAACATAGTAGCACCATCCACAATCTTGTTATATTGCCTAACTTCCAGGAGTGAAGGAAGATTTCCTAAGTGATTGCGGACAAGAACCAGATCACTACCATGCAGATCATCCCACCAGCTTAGTAACTTTGGGTGAATGTTTGATACCATACCGAATCTGGGGACCTCGTGCCTCATTTCCTACAAAATAGAGAGTTAGGCTCTTAACCCCACCGGACTCGACTATTTAAATCAATAATTAGCAAGAGGCATTTAGTTCTCCAAATCAATGCACATAACGTGAATGTCCGTTTGGGTTTCGAAGAAACCCGATGGACTTTTGGCTTAAATTGTCCTAATGAGTCATTATGCGGACAACATAACTGACTCGTATAAGTTTGACCATGATGCATGAACACAGAGTAAGGCTTCTATTTTGGAAGTGCTAGACAAGGTACCCTTGAGCGGACAACTCAAGAGGGAAAGGCACAGAACCGTCGACTACACCGTTGATCGATTGGTTTTACCGCAAATATGCCTTTTCTAAATTTAAGGGGTTTGTAATAATGGAATAGCGCAACCACTCATTATAACCGTTGCTATAGGATTTGTTTGGCACGAGTGGAGAATGATGTTGAAGGATGCAATTACAACAATGAAATAAGTACATGTATTTTCACGTTCATACAATAAAGATTGCAATAAATGCTCGGAATTTAAGACGGAATTGAAATAAAGTGAGGTAATAAAGCAGTAAAACAGTTAAAGAAAAATGAAAGACACAAAGAAACAAGTTAGTAATTGTGGAGACATGATTAAAGCAATTGATAAAGGTAGTAAAGAAACCAATAAAGCCATGAAACACGTAATGGTAGAAGCCTAAAAAGAAAACCCCACCAGAGTCACCATGCTGTTGATGCCTCCTTTTTCAAAAAAAGCGAATTCGGGTTTTATGGCATTATGGGCAAAACAACTCTCATTCCCGTTTGGGAACTGGGTTATGGAATTCTAAGAGTCGCCACCTAATAACTATAGTGCATTAGGACACTTTAAGAAGAGAGTATTTTGAAAAGAAAACCAGAGTTCGGGTAAGGGCTTGAGATTATCTCGAGGGGAAGGTGTTAGGCACCCCTCAAGATCCACTAGTGTGGTTCCCGGCCATGTTAATTGTGACTTTATAAAGAGATGAAGCAATTAAACAAATAAGGTTCACATATATAACATTCACACAACTTGAAAAGTTTTAAAGAAGAAGGAAGGACATAAATTTAAAACAAAAAAGAGGATTGATTTTGAAAAGCATTACTATAGAAGAACATTAAAATAAGCAAACAAAGAGAGGGGTCCTAGGTTTAACTGCAATATGGATCATTCGATACAATATCCGCACATATTCCCAAAGAGGGGTCTCTTTATGATAGTATCACATCGTCATCATCTCCATATTCTACCTTTCCCACCCCGTAAGGTTATTTAAGCGTGTGGATTGGTCACGAATACTTATTGCATGCTATTACCCGTCCTGTCCTATAGATCCTAGAGGGAATTTAGGATCACTATTCCTATAAGGTAGGAACTAGGCTAAACCTCTGGGTTCAAAGGTTAAAATTTTAAACGTCATTCAAAAACAAATAGGATTTCCATGTAAAGGGAATCATATATGCAGGTAACTATTGAAGTATCCCTCTAAAGACGAACACATAATTAGCACGACTCGAACCCATTTAAGGTCTAGGGAGGGAGGAATCTTTCGGAAACTGGAATATAAATTAAACAGGAATTTGGAGGTTTTGCAGAAAAGTAACACAAGGGAAAACGTTCAGAACTTTCAAAGAGGTAGTAGCAGTTTTAGAAAATCTACAGGTGTATTCAAAATGTTTGTGGAACATAGCTTTCGGACAAATACAATAGAAGAACGGACATAGAAGTATTTTGAGATTGCAGAAGTATAAAGGAAAACATGTCAGGTTATGAACCCTTAAAAATTACAAGACAACTTAAAAAAAATAGTAGTCCAGTGCTGGACGTGAAAACACAGTAGAAAATTTTGCGTACATGGTTTGAAAATAGTGGGCTAGTTCTGGGTAAAGTAGAAATTATTTGCATAAGTATTAAAATAGGGCAGAAGTTTATTCAATTTTAGACAGCTTAAAAAATAGACGAGTTCACGTAGAGGCAGATTTAGTTCGAACATGACTTAGAGGTAATTAGCTTGTTTTATCCGGCCTAAGGCTTGCCTAGACATTATTAACGGGTGATGAGCATGCACATTTGCTTCCAGTTTTAAAGAATGAGCTGTTAAGCAATTCTTCCCTAGATCAACGAAGTAACAACTGCAAATAAATCCTTAAAGGCATGATATCTAATGCACAAAGAGTCCTATGATCATGATATCTAAATGTGAGGTTGATGACTTGATGCTTATTAATTAGTCAGGGTTATAAAAATGTTCCGAATAACAAAGTGAAAGTGAAAATCCTAAGAACATGATTTCTATTTGTGAGGATGCATGTCCTAAACATGGTATCTATTGCACAAATAGGTAAATAAAGGCCTATAGACATGTTTTCTACCCATTCCCTTAATTAAACATGCATAGCCCTCCCAATTCACTATAATCCCCATTGTTCTTTACAAATTATTACAGCCCAAATAATTAAATTACAACAGTGATAAAAGAAAATAAGAAGTTACTCTCATAGTTTGCGGCTTTTATTCATGGTGGGCTAATAATATCCGGCGTAGATGTGGCATCAGACGAGGGTCTAGTTTCCCGTATGGGCTCCGCAGTGCCCTTTGTACTTCTTCCAAAATTCTCCTTATTTTATTTTGCCCAAGACATTTAGCTAGGGGCCACCGAACGTTCTTTTGTAGAGATCACTGTTTACGAGACTATATCAGGTTGCTTGTACTTGGAGTTTTTTGGCTTCTTTTTTATCTTGCGGGAGCATTCCATCCTGCAAATATGCTACGAGGCAATTACGCTAGTCCCAAGTTAGGTATACAGAATGTACCTCGATGTGATCTATTGCGGAATGGAGGAGGGTGACCATGTTTTCCCTGGTTATGTTTTTGGTGGCCGTAGAAGTTTGGCGAGGCCATCTGCTTTGATATTCTTCGCCCTGGGTATCTCATCGAGTTGGAATTCATCGAATTCCAATAGTAGTTTGTGAATTTTTGACTAGTACTTCTGTAGTCTCTATTCTTTAATTTGGAAAGTCCCAGTGACATGGTTCAACACGAGTTGAAAGTCGCAATGGAGAACTAGCCGTCGAGCGCCGAATTTGAGGGTAATTTTAATCCTGCAATCATGGCCTCATACTCTTCCTCATTGTTAGTCATCTCGGGGCATCGTATTGACTAGAGAATTACTTCGCCTCTAGAGACTTTGAGGATAAGTCGCAGTTCCGATCCCGAGGCGTTAGAGGCATCATCGGTGTAAAGGACCCATAGGTCAGTATGCGTGGAAGCGTAGAGCGCTTCTTGTTCTACTTAAGGAAATATTTATGCGCTAAAATCAGCAACAAAATCGGAGAGCACCTACGACTTAATGGCAGTTTGGAATTGGTATATTATGTCGTGCTCGCTTAGTTCTATGGCCCATTTATCCAGTATGCCCGATAGTTTGGGTTTGTGTAGGATACCTCTAAGGGGGAAGGTTATCATTACCTTTATGGGGTGATTTTGAAAATACGGTCTGAGCTTTCGTGAAGCTACGACTAATGCCAAGGCTAGTTTTTCTAGGTGAGGGTACCTCGTTTTGGCATCGATTAAGGTCTTGCTAATATAGTAAATCTTATATAGAGTACCTTCATTTTTACGGACCAAGACACGCTTACCGCAACATTGGAGACTACTAGATACAAAAGTAGACATTCTCCGAGGTCCGCTTGACGAGCAGTAATGGCGAGGATAGATAAGCTTTCAGATTTCTTAGGGCGTTGACACATTCTTCATTCCATTGAATTCTGTGTTCTTTCCTTAGCACATTGAAGAATGCGTGGATCTATCCAAGGACCCTGAAATGAACCTCGATGGGGCGTTTACTCGTCCTATCAGTATCTGCACCTGTTTTTGTTGGTCAGTATCTCTGGTAATGCACCGATGGCCCTGAACTGATCTGGGTTGACCTCGTTACCTCTATGTGATACTAGGAAACCAAGGAACTTTCCCGAAGTTACGTCGAAGGTACATTTTTCTAGATCCAATTTCATTATGTATTGCCTTAATATCTCGAAGGCCTCCTTCAGATGGCCGATATGGTCCTCTTTATTTGTCGACTTTACTAGCATGTCGTCGATGTAAACCTTCATGTTCTTGCCGAGTTGTTCCTTGAACATCTTGGTAACTAGTCATTGATATGTGTCCCGTGCGTTCTTAAGTCCGAACGACATTCCCTTATAGAAATATGTCCCTCGGTGAGTGATGAAAGTTGGTTTTTCTTGATCTTCTTTGGCCATTAGAATTTGATTATAACTAGAGTAGGCGTCTAAGAAGCTAAACAGTTCGTGCCCCACTGTCGCATCGATGAGCTGGTCGATGTAGGGCAACGGAAAGGAGTCCTTCTGGCATGCTTTATTCATATCGATGGAGTCGATACACATCCGCCATTTCCCATTCTTCTTTTTGACCATGACCACATTGGAGACCTATTGGGGTGACTCTCTGATGGAGCCGTTAGCGAGTAATTTATCAACCTCCTCGGTGACCGCCTCATTGATGGCGGCATAGAATTTTCTCTTCATTTTCCGTACTGGCGGATGAAGTGGATCAACATCATCCTATGTGTGGCGATCTCGCTTGGTATTCCTAGCATATCTAAGTGGAAAAAGGTAAACAAATCAGCATTTTCAATTAAAAATTCATAATATTTACCCAGTTCCGTGAGGTTGTGTCCAACATAAGCCTTTTTTATGTTGTCGATATTGTCCAACTGGATGAGATCGAGATCTTCTACGGTTGCCTTGCAAGCTTCTACGATGTCTGGGTATTTGATGGTTTATGCTTGTACATCGGGTTTGGTTCCCGACATGGCTAATTGTTATGCCTCCGCACTAGCCCCTTTTAGTTGTTTTGTGTGTTCGTAATCCTGGGCGATCCGGTAGCATTCTTGGGCAGTGCGTGGCTCGCCTCGGATATTGAATATCCCCCATGGGGTGGGAAATTTGATTACTTGGTAAAAGCTTGATGGGACGGCCTGCATGGCGTGTATCCATGGACGTCCAATGATGGCATTGTAGGCTGTTTCCTGATTCATTGCGTGGGATATCATTTCCAGGGTTACCCTTCCTGCCAGGATGGGTAGCATTATTTCTCCAAATGTTTCCGCAGTGCATTATTAAAACCTGTTAGTATTATGCAATACGGTATTATTTTATCCTCGAGTCTCATCTGCACGAGAACTTGCATGTGAACAATAAACGCACCGCTTCCATCATCTACCATTATTCTTTTTACACTAGTATCTGCTTGCATAAAGTTATAACCAAAGCATCATAGTGGGGGAAAGACAAACCGTCGGCATCCGACTCATTGAAGATGATACTATCTTCGAGGTCGTCATAATGTTCATGGGCAACTGTCCGTTTGAGTTTTATGTGTTGTGGTGAATTTCACATGGTTGATCACCGTATTGTCGCCACCGCCAATGATCATTTGTATGGTACGAGTTGGTTATGGTGGCTTTGGAGGTCCTTGAGGTTGAACGCGTCTTCGAGCGAAGTTGGCCCGTCCTTTTGTCGCTCAACAGTTCTTTCAGGTACCCCTGGTTTAACATCCTCACTACTTCTTGTAGCAAACCTATGCAGTCTTCAATCATATGTCCTCTCTCATGGTGGAATTCACACAGGACGATTGACCTCTTGTTTCTTGGATCCGATTTCATCTTTTGTGGCCACTGCACCTTCGTGCCTAGCTTCTCCAGTGCATATACTATCTCTGAAGGGGAAACACAAAAATTAAGAGTAGATAATAGTGGAGGCATACCTCTTTCGTTTTGGAGGGGTGCAGTGTGTCGGGGCGCGACATTCGCGTGTTATGGAGGGGGTAGATTGGATGTTTGGATACAGGGTCGATGCCTTTCTCGATTGAAACGTGGTAGTTGATCCCTTCGTACGTCGTTATGTTGATCTCTCCTCGTCTCCGTCTGGATTGATGTTAATCGCTGAAGCGGGCCATTCAGGTCGTCCTCGCCTGCCCTTACTTTGGTGCAATAGGCATTGTGGATCTCTTCCCACGTGGTAGGGGGTACTTCATGAGTCTACTGAGTAGCTTTTGGTTGCTTTTGATCCGTTTTGTTTAACCCATTTTGAAAGGTTGCTACTGCTATCCCTTCTGATATGTTCGGTAGGCTTATTACTCTGTTGAATTAGGCTAGGAAATCCCGAAGTCCCTCGCCCATCATTTTCCTGAAGGCGAAGATATCATTAACCCTAACCTCGGACTTCATCGCTCTGATGTGAGCGGTGGCGAATTTATCTACCATCTCTTCAAACGTTGATATCAATCGTGCTGGTGTTGGAAATACCATGTCAATGCTCCCCCTATCAGAGTTCCGCTGAACCTTTTCAGCAGCACAGATGGTACCTGTTCTTATCATTACCCTTTACTGCGGTATCGTAATGGATTAACTGATCCTTCATGTCCGTGGTCCCATCATGTATTTTCAAGTATGGAGGTATTTTGAAGGTCTTTGAAATAGAATGGGAGTTGCCCCTTCATTGTATGGTTTTTCGATGAATTGGCCCACATCGCATTTTGCTAATAACTTCATAGCGCCTGGTATTTTATCAACCCTCTCCCGATGTTCTTTCATCTGGTCGCAGAGTGTTTTGTTCTCACTTTCCATCTCTTTCATTTTATATAAGATGGTCGTGAGTGTATCGTTGCCTGTATTAGCAACAGTACGAGTGATACCTATTCGTGTAGCGTCTGGCTCATCGGCAACAGCTGCGATTTCTTTGGGCAGCACATCTTCGATACCTCCCTGAATGGGTTTCTCGAGCATATTGCTCAAGGTTCTCATTAACCACTCTTCTAGTAGCCTATTGACAGCCGGTGGGGCTTCTCCTGCCGCGGATGTTGAGGTTCCTCTCTCGCGCAAGATCGCTAGATCCCCGTGTGGAGGAGGTGAGATTTCCCCCTCCGGCGTAACACTTGGTTTTGCATTCTCATTGTCTTCTCTACTGGTTTTATTGATGGAATTCAGGAGGTTGTTCGTGACATCCACTACTACCTTTAGCCTCGCTTCTACCTTTCCCGCCATCATTGATTTTTATGAAGCTGAAGAAAAGTGATTATTACTTTCAAGAATCTAGATGAAAACTACGATCATCTATAAAAATCCCCACAGACGGCACCAAATTGTTTGTCTCAAAAGATATTAAAACCTTTTTGAACAAATCAATCAAATATGAAGGGGTAAATCTTAGTTGAGGATAATAATCTCGAGAAACATTGATAGAAAAAGAGAAGATAGATCACAAGGTTTCTTTTTATTCGCGAATGGTAATGTTTCCAAAGTTTCGAATCTCCCGTACAAGGTTATTATCCCCCATTTATACTTAGGGAAAAACTCTTCAAAACTGTACAAGACAAAATATAAGGAATATTTCGATGTCCCCTAATGCCTATATATTATTACAAGGGTCGTCTAGTCTCTAACTTGTTTCAGGACCGTCTCCTTCAAGGAATCAATTTAAGGAGGCCTCATCAATTATCGTACTCGTCATAAGTCGTGATCGATCAAATTTGGACCCATACAACTGAAAAGTAGAACATATAATGAAAAGTAATGTTAGAAAGTATATCATTTAACTTTTCAGGTAATTAAGATGTGCTGCAACTCTTCACTTGAGGAAAGTTAAGATTATTTTGAGGCGGCTTTATAAAGAAACACGTACTAACTTATAAGACAAAAGGAATTACTTAACTAAGTCTAAACTACTCTAACTGGATAGTAATATAAGAAGACCAAAGATGCAAGGTTGCGTTTAAAAGGATAAAAAACAGAAGTTAACTTTACTACTAGATAGTAAGTAGCATTTAATGAACATGATTCCTTCACCTTTTTTATAATGAAAAAAATTATGGTGAGGAGCACTTATTTCTTTTAATAGGCGTTACACGAGAATCGGAATTTCATAGTTCTAAATAGGGAATGGTTCGATTCAGACAGTTATTTTTATAATTTGTATCATACCAGTTTGTTGGTTTCTCTATTATGTATAACAAAAATAAAACTTTTCGAAACTTTCCCAATATGTCGGTTTTTCTTTGGCATCAGTACGGTTCGGCTAATTTTCGATATTTTTTTAAATGTCATGTAAAACTCACTAGTACAAGTAGAATGCAATACATACGTACTTTTATATGACTTAATAAACTCTCTAGACATTTTTACTGTTTAAAGGATAATGAATTAAAAAAATATAAAAGATGTGTAGAGTATAGATCTATCGACTATTCTGCAACAGCTTGAAAGAAACCAAACAAAGACAAAGAAAATATTAATCACACGAGCAAAAAGCTATTAACGAAACTGGAACTCAAGAATAAAGTCTATAGAAGATTAAATATTCAAACATATAAATCTAAATTATACGAAAGGAAACATATTCAGTACATTGTAGTTTGCTACTAATCATTAGAATACCTTGTGTCTTGCTAGTGAATATGCTCTAAATAATTCTTTTTTGAGCTAACAAGAAAGCATATATTAAGAAACCTAAGTAGCGTTTGTTACAACATTGTATAATAGAGTGTCACTTAGGAAATTTTGATTTCCTAAGCTTGCTAATACATTGCAAGCATTAATAAGATAGGTACTTAATATAATAATGATCCTTGTCTAGATCATAAGTTGCAAAGTAAGACACTACATAGGGTGCTATTACAAAAACATCCTTCTTCACTTCTGTACTTCCTTTCATCTTGGATAGCTCGTGGGATACTTTATTGCATTCCCTAAACGTGTGCTGGAGGATCATCTCTTTCCCTTGGTGCATTAACAACCTCCAGATGAAAATATTTTTGTCAATAAAATTATGTCCAAAAAGAATGGCCTTTATAGCGTCTGCACAGTCTAATTCTATGTGTAGTGGTAGGAGATTCCATTCTAGGGCCATTTTTATCCCCTTCTTAATAGCTTTTAGTTCTGCATTCAGGGCCCCCATTGACCTTATGCACTTGATATAACCTACAATCAACTGTCCAGCGCTATTGCGAAAAACTCCTCCTATAGTTTTGGGGTTATAGTGACTAGCATCCACATTAAGATTATAACATCCTTTTGGGGGAGGAGGGAAGCCATTTATAGTTGGAATGAATTTTTTTCGTGGGTAGGGGATTAAAATCAGTCATCAATTTGTACTCAATAGTTTTTTACATGGTATGATAGAGATTGACTGTATTTTTCACATTGTTCTGATTGTTAGAATTCCTAGTAATCTAAATACCCAAAGGGCAAAGAGAGCAGACTATTCCAATTAAGAAGATTGTGTCCTAAGGCAAACTTTTGTGTTTTTAATTAGGTTAGCCAATGACCTTTAGAAGGTTTCTAAAAAGATAGTCATCCTATTTCATTTCAAAGAGCTTGACTTATGGAGCAAGTAAGGAAGATGTGCTCAATGGATTTCACCTCCACTTTGTTACATATAGGACAAATTTTATCAAAATGCTAATACCAAAATGGGAAAAGTAACTTTTGAACGGAAGTTTGTTATTCATACATTGCCACAATAAAAACTTAATTTCGTTTGGACAATGTAGATACCACACCCAATTGTAGTCTGTTTGATTTCTATCCTCAAAATTCACTAACAACCTTTGCTAGTGAAGATGACTTTTTGGTTGAGGGATCAAATGGCAATGTTAGCTGAGGGACCCTTCATGCGAATTTTAGTGTTATAAATTTTCTATTCAATTTCTTTCATGATATCCATAGTGAGTTTCATCAGGTCACATTTATTATTACACAAGAAGCCTTTTAACTTAATGTTGAAAATATCCGGCCTAAGGGTCCCTCAATTGTATTCCTAAGTTTGTCACAATTAGGAATCCAATTATTGATCCATATATTTAAAACCGAAGTTAAATAAGGAGACCGTCTGAACTCTTGACTACAAATTTCTCATCCTTTCAACATGGCTTTCCAGGTGAAAGAGGTAAGTTTTGAAGGATCCTTTCCCCTATATCTAGTGATGATTAAATTTCCCCATGGAGTAGTAGGATGTTTGATAAATCTCCAAATAAGACTAGCTAAATTAACAAGGTTCTTATTTTTGGCACTACGGCTGCCCAATCCCCGTACCTCTTGGGGCATGGAGACCTGGGACCATTTGATTAGAAGAATATTCTTTTTATTTTCATTAGTGCCCCATATAAAGTCCCACTAAATTTTATCAATAAGGTTTTGAGTTTCCTTTGGTAGTAGTGTATGTTGCATGTAGTAATTAGGAATAGAATTTAGGCTAGCCTTGGCTAGAGTAGTGCGACCTGCTATATTAATGAATCTCATTTTTCAAGATACAAGCACGGACCTTATTTTTTTCGATTATGAAAAGGTAGTCAGCTGGTCTGGGGTTTCTATTAAGTATAGAAAAGCCTAAGTAAGTGCCAAAGTGGTCACTCTTCTTGATGCCCAACATATGAGTAATTTCTTTGGTATTATCAGGCCTACAGTTTTTGGAGAATAGAACTTTAGACTTTGAATGATTTACACTTTGCCCGGATAAGGAGCAAAACAAATCAAGGGTTGATTTAATAGTTAGGCCGGATTTTGTGTTACCCTTATCCATGAATGTTAAATCATCCGCAAAACGTAAATGAGAAAAACTAGGGATTTTCCTAACAAGAATGATAGTTTCCTAGTTATGGATGTCAACCTGATATTCAATGTATCTAGTTAAAGTTAACCAAGTTTTGCGAATGAGAAGTAACTAGATGGTGGCATGGATTTCTTGGTTCTTACGAATGAATTTTTGAACAGAAACCACCTCGTGCTTCGACATGACAACTATCCCTCCTGATTGCCCCTTAGCTGGAACTTCTCTGAGTTCAGAGAAACCAAAATCATCTAGCCAGTTCTCATGATTAACCAACCTAGTTTCAAGTAGAGCAACCATGCATGGACGATGGGTCTCCAACATTTCCCTAAAGTTCCTACGGAAGTTGTCATTATTTCCTCCCCTTATATTCCATATAATAATGTTAGTATGATGATTTATTTGATAGATTGGTTGTTGGTTCACTGCCTCCTCATTCTCCCTCACCCCCTTGGAAATACAGGTTCCTCCTTAGTGCAGGCACTAGGATCATGGCCATGCTCCCCACTGTAGGGTCTTGTGATGGCCTTATGTCCATTGAACACTTGTCGAGTGTTATGGGGCAGTTGAGAACATGTCTCTTCAACTGCATATCCCTGAATAGAAACACTTTTACCTCGTCTAAGTTTGAGAATACTAGGACTCGTTCTAAGACAGGGTTGAGAGGTTCCTCTTGTTCTTCTTCATTTCTGCCTCTGCATGGCCCTGGTCTGGCATTTCATGGGGAGGTTAGGGGTATTATGTGGATTTTATAGGCTTACAGGTTGCTCCTAGGGCTGGGGGTTGGTCTCCCATAACATGAAAATTGGGTTGAGATGAGTTAGCATCTCTAAGGGAAAGAAAGAAATGTCTGGGAGGATTTATTGTGGTTAAAGAGGGTTGAAATGTGGAGGTATGTTCCATTGATTTATCATTGTTTGAACTAAGTTGGGAGTCATTGAGGGATCAAGAGGATAAAGATATTGTTGAACCACATTTGATTCAAGCAATTGCTCATCGCTAGACTCATTCCCTCCGAGATTAGTTAAGCTAGGTATTGAGTGTTGTGGAGGATCACTATCACTTCTTGCCCATTCACTTGAATTGAATGATATCGCATGTCCCATCAACCCCATTTCCATCCATGAAAGAGGTTGCTAGTTCTGGGGTTGGGGAGATTGGATATAGATTATTTGAGGTTGCATTGGTTGGTTGGGTAGTTGTTGTTGGTTTTCCATCATAGGGTTGTTTTGATTTCTCAGAATTTGGACTAGTTTTGTTCTCCTTCTCATGGAAGCTGGGATTCTAGGCATTGTATTTAGAGGGGTTAATGTTAAAGTTTGTATAAACCGGCATGGGGTAGTCTATCACTAAGAGTAACCGGATTGGTGGTATCAGTAATGATTTGGTAGGTAACTTGCATGGAGTCAGTTGGAGTTCTTTCAGATTTTAAAGGAGTGAAATTGTTTGATTTAGTGTCCAAAATCTGGATTTTGTGTTTTTCCAGTTGGCCACTCGTGGCTTTTCAGGAGCCAGGTGTATTGCACGTTTAGGTTGATCTTGGATTGCAAAATCTATGGATAAATTTTTGTATGTTTGATCAGTAAGCAAAGGGGTAGGAGATTGAATATTGAAATAGTTAAGGGAGGGTCAAGTAGGTTTAGTAGGGTGATTAGAATTAATGATAGCTTTAGAGTTGTCTATTTGCATTCCTAATTTTTGATTAATGGGATGGGTTGGCACGTTAGTATCTTGCATTGCCACATCGGTTGAGAGTGTATCCAAGTGGCTTTGTGCATGGGGAATTATAGGATTATTTTTCTTTTCTTCTAGATTATTATTTTCCAAAACCAAGTGCTTCTCCTCTAGTAAGGAAAAGTGGTTTTGGGTCTCAAAGGATATCTTCCCCGAATTTTTGCTAATATTGGTATTTTTTTGGGAATCCTTAGTTTTGTATTGAAGAATTTGTGTATCAATATACTTACCGGTATTCGCATTGAAGAGTTTTACAGAAATACCTGGACCTTGGGTCTTATCCTTTGGCGTAGAGTTGCTTACCGCATGTGTATTCGCTGATGGTTTTTTACTTTTATTTTTGTTGAAAGAAATCATTTGCCATTCGCCCTGTTGACTTGCACCTGCCTCACATTGTTTTGTAGGTGCACTTCCTTGATGTTGTTGTGAAGCCTCTAACTGAAAAGTGCATCGGTGGTAAGGGTGTCCCAACCTTCACATTTGATGTATAGCAGGCCTTCTCCCTCATAATGAATAGCTTGTTTGTGATTGCTTATGAAAAGATTCAACTGGGGTATTTTGGTTGTATTTCCACGTACAATCGTGCATAACGACCCCTAACTATAATTGATGTCCATATATCTATTTTTAGTAGTCGTCCTATTGAATTCCCAATCTTTTGTAAAATCTTCCCATCATAGCACTCGGTTGACAATTGTGGCAATCTCATCCATATAGCTGAGAAAGTTAGTTTTTCCTTAGAGGCCACAAAATTTGGCTTCCATTTAATGACGGATAGATGGTGTCTAGGGGTGGCAAATAGGCGGGTTGGGCTGAATTTGGGTGGGTCAAGATGGGTTAAGTCAATAAATGGGTCATTGCCCAACGCAACCCAAAGTGTATTTGGGTTAAGATGGGCTAGGTCAAGATGGGCTAAACATCGGGTCAACACCCAACCCGCCCAACTTGACCCATGTTTTAGAACCATGCTCATCTTGCATAAAAAAACCTTTTACCTTAAAATAAGTAAGTTGATAAATATTTTATGGATATGGTTGGGGGATGGGGAGGGGTTGGGATTGGGTGGATGGTCCAGAAAAAAAAATATATAAATAGAAAATTGAAATTATAAAAAAAAGTATAAAACAAATTGAGGGTTATTGCACGTCGAGGGGGGGTGCAGAAAAATAAAAATTAAAAATACAAAAACCAAGTAAAAAAATTGTGAAGGGATATGCGTCGGGGGAGGGAGGGGTAGGGGGTAGGGTGGGTGGGTGGGCGGTGTATAAAAATTTAAAATAAAAATTAAAAATACAAAAAAATGTAAATTTATTTTTAGGGGTTTTGCCTGGGGTGGGGAGGGGTTAGGGGGTGGGTGGCGCAGAAAAATAAAAAAAATAGAAAAAAAGTAAATTTTTTATTTTCTTGAGGGGTGGGGGAGGAGAGAAAGCAAAAGCGATTCCCATAGTAGCGGCTAGCGAAATGGGAGTAGCCTGTACCATGAAAACGGAGTGGGGGAAGGGGGTTGGGGGAGGGTGAGTAACGCAGAAAAACAAAAAAATTAAAAATTAAAAATACAAAAAAAAGTAATATTTTATGGGGATTATGCGCTGGAGGGGAGAGGGGTAGGGTGGGTGGGTGGGTGGGTGAGTGGTGTAGAAAAATAAAAGAATAGAAAATTGAAAATATAAAAAATATAAAAAATATTGGGGCAACTAAGTAAATTTCTAGATAAGTTGGGTTGAGATCCTTTGTTTTGGGTGAGTTTCATGGGTTGTATTTGGGTTGTTAAATAGTTCAGAATGGGCTATAAAAATAATGAATTTACTTGGGCTCAACCCAAATTGGCCCATGAGCTAAAATATTTGTAGCCCAATCCATTAATCTCTGGCTAGTTGGGCGGGTTAGATGAGTTTGGGCTCAAATTACCACCTCTAATGGTGTCCATTAACAAATCATGAACCTTGGTGGAGTTCCCTTTCCATATTCTCCTTTTTGTGAACTTTATGATAAAAAAAGTCCTCCCCTAGATCAATTAAAGAGAAGGTTTTCCTTGATTTCCATAATTCTTGTATTTTTCGTTTCAAGTATTGGTGTAACATACGTTTTCTGAAGAGTTTCACAATGATTGTAAATTGCCAAGGCTCGTAAATTCTGATTTTATCTTTTTCCGTTATGTTGATCCATTTAAAGCCTTGGTTTGGAGGCTGTAATAAATTTGATGTTGGGATCTCCTCATCTGAATATGTTTTGGACAACTCGATGTTGCATTCATTGCTTCCTGGGGTGAAGGTCGGGTTATTGGTAGTTGTAACCATGTCCCTATAGAAACGTTTAACTTCTTCTCCCTCATTGATAGTTTGAGAATGCAGCTTGATGTCAGGCGGTGTAGGAGGGTTAGTTGATTGAGTTTCATAGGGTTGGGGTTCCATTCAAGAAGAACACTAGTAGAGAGAGAGTTTCCGCTTTTTCTGCATTGACCTGTATTGTTTCATGCTCCAAATTATTTAGTTTCAATAGGAGTAACATTATAAGTTTGGAATTTAGGATTTGGAGTTTAATTACTTGTTGGGATTGTAATCGGTTTCACAATTCTAAGGCCCAAGGAAAATTTTATTACATTATTATTTTTAAACATAATATATGAATATATTTTTCACATGTAAGTTTAGTCGGTACGGTTCGGTATTTTTTTATTAAATAAATATACCCTAATTATCGGTACAGTTATAAATTTATATAAATACCTATAGTTTTAATAAATAAATGATCACGCCCAACTATGCCTTATAAAAAGGACTAAGCGTTGTTACAACTATAATTTGATTTACAAGTTCGGAGTGAATCCACATAGAACTAAGGCTTAGCTACAGTTGTGGCTATCACTAAGAAGATAAGCTCGAACAATTCCTAATTTATAAATAATAAGATTCTTATATCTAATTAATTAAATAATTAAAGCAGTTGATTAAAAACTAAAGCTACTACGGGTTGGAGAAAAGATTAAGAAGGTCTAGAGTTATGATTTTCCTAATTGTCGGAATCCTTCCTGCTACACTTCTATAATTTCACCTAAGTATTTTCCACCAATCATGAGTGCTCTAAGTATCATAATTCTCTCCCGAGTAACTACCACAATTTACCAGACATATTCTCCCAAATTATGCTAGTTGGCATTAAGTACGGCTCACTCGAATCGCACCAAGGTTTCATTATTACTAATCCCACCTTTAAACCCTCCTATTGATCCCTCATATATGTTAGGAGTGATGTTGTTCAACAACTACCTAAATATGCACTCTCTCCCGAGTAATATATATTAAATAGACACAGTCGATTGAGAGCTCTTCAATCAACCACAATATAAATGTAGTTGAACAAATAGAGAAAAAGCTACAACAAATATATATTAACGTAATCGGAAAATCATCCTTCAAGAGGTTCCATCAAAACCCTAGATAATAAATTAGCTATTAATAATATTATGCATAACTACAATACTAGAATTCATAACAAATAAAGAAAATAGGAAGAAAAAAATGAAAAACTCGTAGAAGAATTCTCTGCCTTGCTCATAGTGTGTTCTTGCCTCCTTAGGTCAAATCTCCGGTCTAGTGTCAGACTCCCTGTCCAATCTCTCTTAAAAGTAGTGTTTTAGGTCCATTTATATGTGTAGGAAAAGACCTAAACTTGTAGGGCAAGTCTTAGTCAAACCAAGAGACGAAATAAGTCTTGAAAACTCGTAATGGATCTCGCCCCAGGCTTGGCGTAGCCAGGAATAACGCCTGGTGGAGTTGGCCTTTGCATGACCTCGCCATATCTAACGTCTTCTTTCTCCTTTTCACTGTTCTCGAGCACACTTTTAACGTTTAAGTATCTCTTTTGCTATACTTTCATCTCCAATTCACCTACACATAAAATAGACTCCATTACGTGGAAATAAAGTGTAATTTATCATTAAATCATATAAAATGCAAGGCAAATAATATATGCAACTATAGAATTATAGTCATACATCAATAAAACTAAAAATCGGTTCGATATAATACGATTTAATCTGTTTAGTCGGTTTTTAAATATCCATTAACACCTTTAGTTCTAATATACATATGAAACACCGAGAATAAGAAATACACACAAAAAAAATACACACAAAAAAAGTAAGTAACACAAGGTGTCTGAAAATATAAATAGTGTGCGTTTTAGTGTGTGAAAAAGGAAGTGAACTAGTGCATTCAATGGACAAAAGTACTTAAATAATTGAACAATTACGTTTGACTCGATGAAGTATCTACAATACTTGCCATCCTTATCTTTTCATTCTTTTCCTTCCAATTTGACCGGATGTATGTAGTTTCATTTTTACAAGTGTCCACAGGATAGAACTAATTATGTGCAAATTCACCACTCGAACTAAAATTTATGTTAATTTTTACCCGTATAAGATACAATCGAATTTATACGTAATTTCTAGACAAATAAATTAATTTGATCCTAAAATAATAAAATAATTGAAGAATAATACAATACTACCTCAGAATATAGATAAAATAGCAGAAATGACAATACTGGGAATAAAATTTTCGGGCACAACGATAATGAGATAAAAAGCAAGCAAGTGAATTATATTAAGCTTTATGTAAAATGTAGTGTAAGTTAGACAAATAATTCGTGTCTTTTACAAGGATAATTGGGCTAGCTATTTAGCTATTTATAGTTATGTCAATAGAAGAAAGTCCTTGAATCGTGCCTTCCTTTAATGTCAATTACAAGGGTCATTGATGAAGATATAACGGTGAACATAAATGACAAATGCTCTATAACGGGCCATCGTCCTTAATGCTACAGAATATTCTTTATTAAGTGGTAATGGACGCAAAGCATTTAATATATCTTTATGAGCGTTAACTCTTCCGGTGACAAACAGAACAGCTTTGTTCAGTTTTCGGCTAACCTTATCTTGGGTTCCACGTGTCTTTTCCTTGGATGACCATATGTCATAACATATTTTACCTTATACAATTAATATGATTATCTACCACAGAAAAAATAAAAAAAAGAATAAGAAAGTCAACGAATAAACAATTATGCTATTGTTTTAAATATAATGATCCAAAGTCAATGGATAAATAATTATTTTTCCTTTTCGGGCGGCTGTAAGACGGTTTATAAGTCTCAGGGGCGGTGAGCGAGGTAGGATAAAATGGTATTTGAACTAGGGCGGGGGCCCCATGTAGTCTGTCTTTTCATGGGTGGTGGACAGAGAAAAAAAACCATTCTTTAAACCTTTTGGAACAGTAGGGTTTAATGTGAGTACCTCTGCATGATAGACCTCAACAGAAAGCTGAAGAGTAACGACAGCAAGTGATCTTCGGGGTGGTAAGACGAGGTGTAGCGCAGTCTGGTCAGCGCATCTGTTTTGGGTACAGAGGGCCATAGGTTCAAATCTTGTCACCTATATGTGGTAGGATAGTGTTAGAGGAATTACCAGTTTTATTGAACCAGATGTGAGGAAGGGAAGGCTTGTTTACAAAACTATCACACAACTTGCATTCCGATTCTCGAAGGATTGTATTGGTCATAAATTACAAGAACATTCTGTAGTCTTAGTAAGGGTGAAGGGTAAAGAGATATACTCGGTGTGAGATATCACATTGTTTGAGGACTTGACACATCTATTAGCTGAAGAGGCCTAAGGCTGGTCTCTTTCCTCTCGTACTATGCATGTTGAAAGTTCCTTGCCTTTTCCCTTCCTCCAACTATGAATGTTTTTCACTTTTTGATTTGGATCTTCTTGAACGAATATATTTCTATGGAAAAATATTGTCACGACCCCAAACCCGGTGGTGATGGCGCCCAACCCAACGGCTAGGCAAGCCCGACCAAATGCGCTCTCAACCCGAGCTTAGAGCTCATAAACCATTTATCTTAAGCCATTAATAGTGAAGGAAACCAAACTAAATTGATAGTTGTATAAGTATCCCGAAAATCTTACAGAATAACGTAACTTCCCAAAGACCAGGGGTCACGAGTTTTTGAGCCTCTAACAATACTGAATACATGTCAGAATAACTAGAAAATAACTAAAAGATCAGAGATGGGCCCTACGGACACTGGCAGCTAACTCAATACTCCGTCAAACTGATAACCAGCAACCGCGCGCGCAAATCCTCTGGAGCACCTGAATCTGCACACAAGGTGCAGGGAGTAGGGATGAGTCTACCAACTCAGCGAGTAATAACAGCAAATAAAGCTCCGAAAGCAAGAAAACCCAATAATTACACAAAGTAAGCTAAAACAGTGTATAACAGTATCTGCAACTGAACAACTGAACAACAATATATATATACATATGATGCAAATGAAGGGATGCGATGCAATGCATATGATGGTACAATCCAGTTACCACTGCGGCATGCAGGCCGAGCCACCCATATCATTTATCGTTGCGCTCACTGGGGGTGTGTACAGACTCCGGAGGGGATCCTACAGCCCAAGCGCAATAACCAGCCATCTCGTGGCGAATAATCAAACCAGCCATCTCGTGGCGAATAATCAAACCAGCCATCTCATGGCGAATAATCAAACCAACCATCTCCTGGCGAATAACCAAACCAGCCATCTCGTGGCGAATAATCAAACCAGCCATCTAGTGGCGAAAATCAATAACCAGGCCAGTTCATGTTACCTGACCGCTCATATCACACAGTCTCCGTGTTACCACTGTTTCTAATCACCGCTGCGGCGCGCAGCCCGAGCCACCCAAAATTAATCCAGAAAATATATCACAAGCCCCTTGGGCAGTTATAAACAATGATCATCAGCCGAAATACATTTAAAGGATAACATATGAGTTTTGAACATTTGAAATACGGCTGGGTTTTGAAAAAAATGTTTTAAAACAATGGACTGATAGTAAATGATATGCAATCATGCTAAAACACTAATACCAATTATCGAAGGATATCACAAGTCAGCACTAGGCCCCAAACACGGCATAAAGCCCAATAATAATCATCACAGTATGCGTATCATACGCCAATATAGTATAAATTCACTTGGGATGGACCAAGTCACAATCCCCCAACAGTATCCGACCCCGCACTTATCATGGAGGGCGTGTCACGCCTCAACATAGCGATACGATGTGAAAGTACGGGGTTTCAAACCCTCAGAATAGCATTTACTTGCATTACTCACCTCGAACTGATGAAATCTCAAGCTCGCGACGCCTTTGCCTCTCAATTCAGCCTCCCCACGCATCGATTCTAAACAAAAATAGAGCAAATACATCACAAAATGCCAATGGGACAATAACCAATCGAAAACAATCGAGAAATTGCAAAAATCTCGAAACTAGCAAAACCTGAGCCCCGGGCCCGCTTCTCGAAAAATTACAAAATTCACATTTTCAGAATCCTCATCATGCCATGAGTCCAGACATATCAAATTTACAAGAATCGAAGTCCATTTGACCCTTCAAACCAACACTTTAAAGTTCACTTTGGTTTCAAGCCCTAACCACCATTTTTGACATTAAAGACCTTGATTTCTAAGTGTTTTATCCATGATTTTGCACCATAATCACATATTCGAGGTCTAAGAGATCATACCTGAAGAATACTCTCGAAAATCTCTCAAAGACCTCTCTCAATCGCCTCAGACCGAAGTTCTATTGTTCTTCTCATTTTCAAAATATAAACCCTTTATTATCATTAAAACTGGACGATTTCCGCTTCAGCGGTTCTCGCTTCCGTGTCCAGTTGAGCGCTTCCGCGGTCTGACCATTTCCTCAGCCGCCGCTTCTGCGGTCGATCTTCCGTGACTACCGCGAACACGGTCCCTTTGGCTGCTTCTGCGGTCTCTGGCTTCCTTTTGGCCGCTTTTACGGCTTATTGTCCGCTTCTGCGAACACCGCTTAAGTGGTCTCCCAGCTGCTTCCGCGAAAATACCAGAAGCAACAGTCATTTGTGATGCTTAACTCCAAAATTCCTCATTTAACCATCCGATATCACCCTGAGGCCCCCGGGATCTCAACCAAAAACACAAACATGCCCTAATACCTCATTCAAACTCGCTCGGGCTATAAAAACGCTATCTTTAACATCAAAAATCACCAAAATCATTGAATTTCATTCTAAGTTGAACTTAAACTTTCCAAACTCATATCCGATGTCGAAACCAACCAAACGAGGTCCGAATGACCTGAAAATTAGCACACATACTCGAATTGGCCTAAAAACGCTAATGCAACTCTCGAAATCCCATTCAAACCCCCGGATCAAATTCTCACCTATCAGCCGGATTTCTCCGAAATTCCAACTTCGCCAAAATAGGCTAACTTTCACACCGGACCTCCGAATTCACTTCCGTATTCATTCCCAATTCATAAATCACTATCCGAAACTAGTCAAATCATCGAAAATCCATTCCGGGCCTTCTAACTCATAAGTCAACATCGGGTTGACCTTTTCTAACTTAAGCTTTTCTTCAAGAGACTATTTGTCTCATTTCTATCCAATCCCAACCCAAATCTCTTCAAACTCATCGAACACGCATGTCAACACACGGGGAAGCATAAAACGGGGATAAAGGGGCTGAAATATAATAGACGACGGGTCGGATCGTCACATCTTCCCCAACTTAAACAGACGATCGTCCTTGAGCGTATCCAGAGTTGTGCTAGAAGCAACCCAATAACCAAATGACACTGCCAGGCATATGACCGGGGTGATCCCGTGTCACCCTAACTCACACAGATACCGAAAATACAACACATCTGAAATTCCACAATCCATCTGGCCCATAAACCGTAGAACCACACTGCATTACCCGTAATCGTATACAAGATCAGAACCTCACATCTATCCTCAGAATCAATATGAACCAGCTGTAACCCACACTTGCAGCCTCGGGTGAATTCATACCATATATACCACATTCCAACACTCAGAACAATAGTATCTATTTACAGCAATTACCCACAGGAAACCTCTTATCCAGCTAAAGCCTTATTCCAACACTTTCGCATATTGCCAATGATAACTAACACATGGAACGA
The DNA here is from genome assembly GCA_034376525.1 of Nicotiana benthamiana. Taxonomy (NCBI): domain Eukaryota; kingdom Viridiplantae; phylum Streptophyta; class Magnoliopsida; order Solanales; family Solanaceae; genus Nicotiana; species Nicotiana benthamiana. The sequence continues at coordinate 93,370,733 of CM067323.1, read as the reverse complement.
ATAGCAGCAAGTCTTCAGATCAACCATTCATGAAGTCACTTCCAAGTTGACTACTACCACAACAGATTTTCGAGTCAAACCTCGACATTATCCTTCTAACCCGCTGAAATCAAATCTGCTCATGCTCCTTAATAATGCAATGATCACATCGGGCCTAACACACTACTTCTGGTGATATGATACCTCAATACAGGCCTAAGACACAATTGCATAATACACGCCCCAATAAGAATCAGTCTAAACATTCGCCAAATCAGGGCCAATGACTCAACCGGAATAGTTATACCTCAAGCTCATCAATACCTTTACAAAACCAAGCTGAGACCCCGTCGCACATCATAGGGATAGAGTACCTGAATCATCCTCGAGAGATCTTAGTTCCACGTGGCCTCGCCAAAATGCGCGATCCTAAATCAACTCTATTACACATGAATCACCTCGTGCTACCATGCTCAAAGTAGACAACCATGCACAGATCGATGCCCAAAACTCAATCACCCATCACACTCACGGTGAAACAAGTAATGTACATCATTCCGTCCTGGAAGGACACAACCGATACGTTATCCACCAAGAAATTCTCATGGACTGTCCCTCGGAAGCCAAGGAGCAAGGAATACAAATCATCACATGGATAGCTATTCTCAGCATCACACGGTTCCGGCGCGCAACCCGATCCAGATACCATACTCGTGGCGGCGTGCCACCCGATCCACAAAACATGCCTCACATAAGGAGGTACGCATCGAGCCAAATTGCTCATAATAACAAAATACCAACATCGGTCATAAACAATTGAGTGCAGAAAGATATTCATATAAGCATTGTAAGCTACAAATTCCACTTCCACTACTATACTCATACCGGAGCCATACGATATGGTGCCCGACACCAAATAGTTACTGAAATCCACAGTCTCGCCCGGGGACATGCCCGGCCACATGCCCGGCCACATGGACGCATCTGAAAGTCCCTCAATATTGGAACCGAAATCTATGGTAGAAACCTTTATTCTGACATCCGCCTCGAAGTCCCAATTATGAAACGCAATCCTTCCCAGCCGACCGCTAGTCTCTGGAACACAACTCTCTAGCTAGAACATAGTCCGATACGCCCCGCCACGCAACCTGTGGCATTTCCCAACATGACTCATAGCACAATAGTTTAGAATAATTCGACACTGAGACAATCATGTTAGAAAATACGCTTAACGCTAGAGGGGGGTAAATAGCGTTATAATAAAAATTAGCGTAAACTTGCGGAATTTAAAAATTGCAGGAAAGAAATAAGTGCAATAAGTAAATAAATAAGAACGAACGCACCGATGTATCCTGGTTCACCACAACCCGTGGCTAGTCCAGTCCCCGAGAGACTCTCTCGAGATTTCCACTAACACTGTTAAGCTTACGGGTGCTCAACAAACCTTTACAAACTGAGGACACAAGCCTCAACAACCTTAGCTCGAAGATACAACACTCCAAGACTTCAACCAAAGGAAACACAAGTTCCTTCTTACAATACAAGGGACTAACACTTCCCTTCAAGTGTATAAAACACTTAGCACTCACTTAAACAAGACTCTCTTAATAGAGTAGATATGAGTAAACAGATACGCTCAAGAACGCAACAACTTTCGTCAAGAATTTTGGCTCTCAAAACTTATGTAATGAATAGAAAGTGATGAACAATAGAGTATGCAAGCAATAGCAATAATATGATCAGTTGTTGTGTATAGAAGACTGATTTGAAGCTGTATTTATAGTTGCAAAACCATGCATTACCGTTGCCTAATTGCCAATTAAGAATTGCTGATTTTACTCAGTGACAATCGATTGTCAAAATGCCACAATCAATTATTTGCCAATCGTTCCAAAAATCATTCCCAGATTTTACGCTTAACAATCGATTATCTAAGATCAATAATCGATTACTGGCAACGTTCAAAAAATCATTTCCAGATTTTACTTAAAATAATCGATTGTCAGAAATCTACAATTGATTACTTGGCAACGTTCAAAAAATCTTTTTCAGATTTTATTTAAAACAATCGATTATTAGAAATCTATAATCGATTACCTGACGGTTTTTGAAAATATTTTGGCAACGGTCAATTACACAATTGATTATGCTATGAGAACAATCGATTATATATCAGTCTTTGAAAAATCAATTAGACACTGCCTTAATGCACTCGATTGTCAAAGGTACACAATCGATTATTTTATGACTTTGAAAATGTCTGATAGGCACTGCCTCAACACAATCGATTGTCATAAGTTCACAATCGATTATTTTGTAGCTTTGAAAAACTTTGATGTACACTGCCTCAACACAATCGATTGTCATAAGGTTCACAATCGATTGTCATGCAGATTTGAAAAATCTTATGCACACTGCCTTAACACAATCGATTGTCATAGGTTCACAATCGATTGTCATGCAGCTGACTTAACATAATCGATTATCTTAGTCCAAATTTTAGAGGCATGTTTAAAAATCATTTTGACTAAAGTAAATATGCATGATTTAAAATCATTTTGCTTTAAATTAAATATACATGATTTGATAAAAATGTTTTTACGAGAGAAGCCAAGTCTTGAGTCAAGTCATCGGATCAAGATCACAATTAAAGAACGACTCATGTATAACTTTATATCTTTGCTTGATCTTGGTCTTGTGCTTGAATCTCGTTATATATCAATTGCGCGCTTGTGCTTGGACCTCGTCATATGTCCATTGCGCATAGTTTGTCATTCATCAAAACCTACAAATATGAACACACGTTTTAGTATAGTGCCTTGAGAACGTGTTTCAACAAATCACTCTACATCCCCATAACATATCCAGAATTTACTATACTAAGCACGGAAAGATCCGCTCGGCTTCTGAATTCCCAATAGTCACTGACAGTACCAATACAACACACACGATCCTCAATCACCGCGTAGGCTGCACCGGAGAACTCCCATTCTCCGACTACTCATAGCACACGAATCACTGTATCTGATCCAAATTTCCACAATGCGAAATACCGATTACATCTCAAGTACCCAACTATTCCACGAGAGATACTCTAAAACTCCCTTGCCATCAAACAACTCAGATACTCGCAGTCGATCCCATAAGGAAATACTGTAACACTTCTGACGTATCATTTGCGGAATTACTCTCTTTCCGAAACATAAGCCATCATCAAATCACTTCCAATTAACAGTACCAATTTTTGATTACCTGAAGCTACTCATTACCTAAGACATAGCGAAACCCACCATACCTTCCATAACTGAGTTGAAATCTCGCATACGCCCATCTCAGTTCTTTACAACATACCGCATACACAATACCCTCCATGGATCTTCTGCGCCGCAGACATCGACGCACCCAACTAGTCTGGAACTTTCATTGATACTATCTAGAAGAAAAATTATTATACCCTCATGCCAATTTACAGCCTTAGAAATGCATCCCTTCAACCTTGTCTTAATCAATAAGAACTCTCCCAATTCCATCTGCACAACTAAACCGCTGTGACTGAATCCTTTTTAATTACAACACGCTAAAAGAATCGTCAATACCCAAGAACATTGCCGCAAGAAAATTACATGTGCTAACCTATTACCTCGAATACACAGCGAGAACTAACCATACCCTTACCATGCCGAATCCGGTCCACTAACAAGCTAATTCATTTTCCTAGATTCCACTTGATTCATCTTCAACTAGATATACTCTCTTGCTGCAGCACCACAGTGTCTCAACCCAGGCTCACTACATGAGACCCGAACACCAGACCACACTGTTTAAGACCCATAGGCCACTGAAAACTTCCTCCAACGTTCTCAGAAATACCACATTTCCAAGTACCTTACTCGAAGGACTTCCTGCGACTCTGAATTAGTTGCCATTACATCCCAATTTCTGATACCTAGAATTCCTGTAATCAACATAAAAATACCACGAGTCTTGACCCATTCCAAAGAAAACACTGCCTTAGTCACATACTCAACCTTAAAACACATGAGTGATACATATCGAATCTCGAACACCCCCAAAAGCCATTCTCAAAAGCCATCCACTCTTATACACACTGCAAATCACTTGATTTAATGAATCGAACCACACGTGACTATCGGCACTCTAACACTACAAGACGAGAGCTCCTTCCGATACAACCAAACATCTTCCTTCCCTTTACTTTATGCACTCCTTATCAACAACTCAAGACTTTACCTTATTTTTCTTGCATCTACGATGCACCATATAACCTTTGGCAAAATTTTTGCTTCACTTGTGCCACCCTCGGCCCACTCTCTGCAACCAGCACTGATTCTCTCACATGCATCAAATCGGGACTAACACAGTACATAACCGTATCACCAGCCCATCAACAACAACCTCCCAAACTTAGCTCGAAGTCATATATATATTAAAACACACATACTCTATAGCCCTCGAAACATCATGGAAAGATTAAACTCGCTCTTTCATAGGCTTGTGGAAACACGAAACATCAAAAATTCTAACTTTTCTCCAATTCTTGCATTCATTCACCCAACCGACAAGCCCACTCTTTAGGCGACAAAATTTCTACTAAGTCTCAAATTCTTTATTTTTTCAGAAATTTCGGCAGAGTTTCCTTTATAATTGAGCATATCCACATGTCAGAGAATTGCCAAAATCATCCCAACAACACGGCCACAACTCGACATAGCATCACAATGTATATCAATAATAGAAATCTCAATGTTACACGCATTATTTTATTAAAATTGACACACGAACCTATGTTGCACCTCTTTGAATCATAACATATGGAAAATACCTTTTAATTACAAATAAAATCTTCTAACATACCCATAATGATCATACCTTTCAGAATAATCTGCAGGAGATACCCACCTGCTTGCTTCACTTTAATATTTCGGTACATCATCGACCTTCATACTCCTCACGCAATCAATTGATCATACTGAGTCTGGACTCCTACCACAACAAGCACACGTCCAGCTAGGAGACTCGAAAATATCCTTCACGCGCCCATAACTCGGGGCAACACATCCGATCGTAATGGGAATCAAACACTTAATGGTTCATTTATTACCTAGCAGCCCTTCTTCGATACTACCAAGTCATACAGATACATCACACGGCACTAACGTACTCATCATGAAGCTATTCAGCCACCATTACTACAATTAAGGACAATACTGAACTTATAAGCTCATAATACTAGCTCGCTCAATCAGCACCTTGGTGCTCAAGCCATAGACAGAGATTCGGCCTCAAGTCCTCTAGACTGGCCCAACATCAACTCATAGGAAATCATAATTCTCCCCTCGACCGGGGAACCACCAGCCATCAAGGCACATATAATATTGGACGCTCAACCCCATACGGCTAGGCAAGCCCGACCAAATGCGCTCCCAACCCGACCTTAGAGCTCATAAACCATTTATTTTAAGCCATTAATAGTGACGGAAACCAAACTAAACTGATAGTTGTATAAGTATCCCGAAAATATCACAAAACAACGTAACTTCCCAAAGACCTGGGGTCACGAGTTTTTGAGCCTTTAACAATACTGAATACATGTCAGAATAAATAGAAGATCAGAGATATGGGTCCTACGAACACTGTCAGCTACCTCAATACTCTGTCCAACTGATAACTAGCAACCACGCGCAAATCTCTGGAGCACCTGAATCTGCACACAACGTGCAGGGAGTAGGGGGTGAGTCTACCAACTCAGCGAGTAATAACAGCAAATAAAGCTCCGAAAGCAAGAAAACCCAATAATTACACAAAGTAAGCTAAAACAGTGTATAACAGTATCTGCAACTGAACAACTGAACAACAATATATATATATATATATATATATATATATATATATATATATATATATATATATATATATATATGATGCAAATGCAGGGATGCGATGCAATGCATATGATGGTACAATCCAGTACCCACTGTGGCGTGTAGACCGAGCCACCCATATCATTTATCGTCGACAGCGCTCACTGGGGTGTGTACAGACTCCGAAGGGGCTCCTACATCCCAAGCGCAATAACCATCCATCTCATGGCGAATAATCAAACTAGCCATCTCGTGGCGAATAATCAAACCAACCATCTCGTGGCGAATAATCAAACCAGCCATCTAGTGGCGAAAATCAATAACCAGACCAGTCCATGTTACCTGACCGCTCATATCACACAGTGTTTGTGTTACCACTGTTTCTAATCACCGCTGCAGCGCGCAGCCCGAGCCACCCAAAATTAGTCCAAAAAATATATCATAAGCCCCTTGGGCAGTTATAAACAATGATCCTCAGCCGAAATACATTTAAAGGATAACATATGAGTTCTGAACATTTGGAATACGGCTGTATTTTGAAAACAATGTCTTAAAACCATGGACTGATAGTAAATGATATGCAATCATGCGAAAACAGTAATACCAATTCCCGAAGGATATCACAGGTAGGCACCAGGCCCCAAACACGGCATAAAGACCAGTAATAATCATCACAGTATGGGTATCATACGCCAATGTAGTATAAATTCACTCGGGATGGACCAAGTCACAATCCCCCAACAGTATCCGACCCCGCACTTATCATGGAGTGCGTGTCACGCCTCAACATAGCGTTACGATGTGAAAGTCCGGGGGTTCAAACCCTCATAACAACATTTACTTGCATTACTCACCTTGAACCGATGAAATCTCAAGCTCGCGTTGCCTCTCAATTCGGCCTCCTCGCGCGTTGATTCTAAACAAAACAGAGCGAATACATCACAAAATTCCAATGGGACAATACCCAATCAAAAACAATCGAGAAATAGAAAAAATCTCGAAACTAGCAAAACCCGAGCCCCGATCCCACTTCTCAAAAAATTACAAAATTTACATTTCAGAATCTTTCTCACGCCACGAGTCCATACATATCAAATTTACAAGAATCGGATCCCATTTGGCCCTTCAAATCAACATTTTAAGATTCACTTGGGTTTCAAACCCTAACCACCATTTTTGACATTAAAGACCTTGATTTCTAAGTGTTTAATCCATGATTTTCCACCATAATCACATATTCGATGTCTAAGAGATCATACCTGAAGAACCCCTCGAAAACCTCTCTCAATCGCCTCAGCCCGAAGTTCTATTGTTCTTTTCCTTTTCAAAATATTAACCCTCTATTATCATAAAACTGGACTATTTCCCCTTCCGCGGTATTTTTCCGGTTCAGCGGTCCTCGCTTCCGCGTCCAGTTGACCGCTTCCGTGGTCTGACGGTTTCCTCAGCCGCCGCTTCTGCGGTCGATCTTCCGCGACTACCGCGAACGCGGTCCCTTTGGCCGCTTCTGCGGTCTCTGACTTCCTTTTGGTCGCTTCTGCGGCTTATTGTCCGCTTCTGTGGACACAGCTTAAGTGGTCTCCCAGCTGCTTCCGCGAAAATACGAGAAGCAATAGTCATTTATGATGCTTAACTCTAAAATTCCTCGTTTAACCATCCGATATCACCCCGAGGCCCCCGGAACCTCAACCAAAAACAGAAACATGCCCTAATACCTCATTCAACCTCGCTCAGGCTATAAAAATGCTATCTTTAACATCAAAAATCACCAAAATCATTGAATTTCATTCTAAGTAAAACTTAAACTTTCAAAACTCATATCCGATGTCGAAACCAACCAAACGAGGTCCGAATGACCTGAAAATTTGCACACATACTCGAATTCGCCTAACAAAGATAATGCAACTCTCGAAATCTCATTCCGACCCTCGGATCAAATTCTCACCTATCAACCAGATTTCCCCGAAATTTTAACTTCGCCAAAATATGCTAACCTTCACACCGGACCTCCGAATTCACTTCCGTTTTCATTCCCAGGTCATAAATCACTATCCAAAACTAGTCGAATCACCAAAAATCCATTCCGGGCCCTCTGACTCATAAGTCAACATCGGGTTAACTTTTTCCAACTTAAACTTTCCTTCAAGAAACTATTTGTCTCATTTCTATCCAATCCTAACCCAAATCTCTTCAAACTCGCCGAACTCGCATGTCAACACACGAGGAAAAATATAACGGGGATAACATGGCTGAAATATAAGAGACGACGGGTCGGTTCGTCACAAATATAACGTCTTGTATAAGTCTTTGCTAAGATTTTCAGGTTACCCTGGCTGGTAGGGGAATCTTCCGCATGAAAGCGAAAGGAAGCGACCAATCAAGAAATGCAAAGAGAAGGGGAATGGTTAGTGATGACGGCATAGGACATAGAAAGTTCATTCTCTCTCTTTTGAAGTGACCAAACTGTGTTCCGAGTGTCTTTGTAGAGAAGAGAGAAATCTTCCCCTAAGATAGTCTGAGATAAACCGCTCTACATAATAGGGAATAGGAAGGAACGTCAAAACCCCTGATAAGAAAAAGCAATCAGCCGCTGTCACCGACCGGGACTCAGATCGGATGGTGGAGTACTATTCTACCCCAACGAAACAAACATCATCGAATCAAAGGCCGACTAAGGAACTCGACAAAATGACCTCGTAACTTCGAAAGAAGGAGTACTCTCCTATCTTTTAATTTGGAAAGCGGCACATACATGGGGTAGCGACTGCTTATTAAAAAATACTGTTTTAAAGAATGATTGTTATGAAATAATATAAAGACAAGAACAATAATGCAAGAACAAGAGCAATAGAGAGAATAGAGAGAGAGAAGTATTCTTATTGATACTTAGAGATTGTTAGGGATGTTTTACAATGGTAGAAGACCCCTTTATTTATAGGGAGGGGGATGATTTAGCTACCAAGAATAGAACTCTAGAATCTCTCTAATTATAGACATTCACCTTAAATAGGAGATTTCATAACACTCCCCCTTGAATGTCTATTCAACAATGTGCCTCGTTAAAACCTTAAAACCAAAACCCAATGGGAAAAATTAAAGAAAGGAAAAAGAGTACACATGTTTGAATATGCGCCTATAGGTTGTCTCGTTAAAAACCTCGCAAGGAAAACCCATTTGGGACAAAACCTTGTAAGGGAAAAAGAGTGCAACGCGCATTAACTCCCCCTAATAAGAACATCAATTTATATCCTTGAGTATTTGCATTCCAATCTTGTGCATCATCTTCAAAACGATCTTTGGTAGACGTTTGACAAATCAACCATATTGACTTGAATAAATATTTCCGCACCTTGAAATCATCATTCTTGATAGATATGAACATCTTCATATAATGTCGTGGAATAACTTTTCAATATCTCCATAGATGCATTCTCAATGCCATCATGCTTATAGTTATAGCAAGATACATATGTACACAAATTGTACTAAGGATGTGGTACTTCAGGACCAAGAATTGCATATGCTTCAAGCAACTTAAATCTTTCAAGTTAAGTCATATAAGCCATATAATAGACTTTAGATGCATATCAAGTTTTCACGTCATGCTAAACAAATAAGATACCGAAAACTGATTATACATACCTTTGACTTTATACTTTCAAGCATTTGAACTATAGGTTCAAAACTACATGTCTTTCATATGGAATCAATTCTTCTTGAATTGTATCTCTTCCATTTAGTTACTTTCTTTGGGTCAGCAAATGCGTATAGCGTGCTTTGCAATATGTTGCCATTGAATTATCCCTTTTATGAACTTCAGGTTCATATCATGATATTCGGGGATATACATATACAAATGATAATTCATCCCATGTAACCTTTTCTCAAGTGTTTATCATGTCTCCCCCTCATGTTAGAAAAGCTAACTTGTTTCCTCAACTTTGGGAAATCATCTTTGTGCATTATGGTGTTAACGAAAATATACACCGCACATCAATAATAATAGATGAAATTATTTGGTTCCTGACCTTGAACCACTTGTGAGGGGAGAATATAATATACTCTCGTATACAACGTATATCAAACTGATATATATAACTTTGTTCTCATAAGAAACAGTTTAGCTATTAAGTGGAAGCACTCAATAATTATCTTGCTAAACCAACTTTGATATAAACCAACTTATCAAGATGAACTATCTTGAGTAGAAAATCTGGAAATTATGCTCGAAGTTAGATTACTGAGCAATTTACCTCGCAAGCACCGGCCAGGCTGCGGGTTAATAACAATTGCGCATGTAACCATATCATAGATGCATCATATGTGGTATACATGGCAGGTGAATGGGCCCATATTCACCTTAGATATTTCCAGAATTTATGGGCTTCAACCCGAACTCTTTAGTTGGTCAGTTCATTAATGAGAACAAGTGATACAAGAGAATTCGTAAAGAACTTTCTAGTTCTTTGATATTCACCTGTGTGAATTTGCACATCATACTTAAAATGAGATGGCTAATATGAATGCTAACTGAACAAATTATCAATATTGGTAAACTTCAAATTTACACCATGACATGTGCACTTATCAATAAACTTCAGGTTTATTATGACATGGGTTTTTATACCAATAGATATCCACTTTATTGTGGCATTCTTTCTTTTGTGTAGTACAAACTGGAGAACAAAGCGGGTAGCTTTTCATATGCAAATTACCCCGCTACAAGTTGTAGTAATAGGAGATATCAAAGCCTTCCTTTATTTATAGTCTCAATATAATCAATCGCTTTCGCGTGTACTTTGGAAACTGAATAAGTTTCTTTGAGACTTACTACAGCACAATACTCAATTGTGTTTCTCCAACATAGTAATAATTGGCTCTTCTAGAGCTCTCAATTAATTTTGTACTACCACAGATTCATCAACATCCATGTGGTGAATATCTTTCTTAAAGAGAAAGTTATACCATTATGGTCATGTCAAACTTATATGTAAGATATGTTTCTTGCATTATCGTTGTCCTTTAATAGTCATATTTCCAAAATACTTTGGCGTACAATAGGTACGTGACCAACGATCATTCATGCCATATATCATCTCAAACCTCCTTCTAGGGGTGAGTGTGGTATCATCTCAAACCTCCTTCTAGGGGTGAGTGTGGTATATTTAATACCAATTTCATGTTCATATTCTTCCAATAATGAATATGTATTCGTGAATCAGATGTTGTCACATTCACTTCGGGGATATGTGATTTTGTTATCCTTTTCAAATCTATAAATGCGTCAGGCATTTGATTTGCTATTCTTTGCAAATGGATAATCTTTTGTGCCTCTTTCACAAATAGAGGTATGTGGATCAAGATGAGATAATGATGCATTTTTCCACAAAATTTCCCGTTTGGTTTCACCAACTTCTCCCCCTAATTTTGGGAAAAGTGTCTCATCAAATTGACAGTCTGCAAATCGTGCAGTGAACAAATCTCCTGTCAATGTTTCGAGGTAGCGAATAATGGAGGGCGATTCAACCTCAACATATATTCCTAACCTTCTTTGCAGACCCATTTTGGTGCGGGATGGCGGTGCTACAGGCACATATACTGCGCATCCAAATATTCTTAAATGGGATATATTGGGTCCATGACCCAAAACCAATTGCAACGGGGAATATTTGTGTCAATTCGTCAGTCAGAGACGAAATTGCTGTATGCAAAATGGCGTGTCCCCAAACCGAAGTGGGCAGCCGACGAACTAGTATTGCTGCATGCAAAATGGCGTGACCCCAAACCAAAGTGGGCAGCCGACGAACTAGCATTGCTGCATGCAAAATGGCGTGACCCCAAACCAAAGTAGGCAGCCGACGAACTAGTATTGCTGCATGCAAAATGGCGTGAACCCAAACCGAAATGGGCAGCCTCGTTTTCATGAAGAATTCAAGATTATTCTCATCTATTGTCTCAATATGATATCCATTTTGAATGATATCTTTAAAACTCAACAAGTTCCTTTTAGACTTGGAGGAGAACATTGCGATTGATATCATTAAAACTCAACAAGTTCTTCTTAGACTTGGAGGAGAATATTGCATTCTCTAAGATAAACGTCGTGCCTTTGGGCAGAGTTACAGTTGCTCTTCCGGAGCCTTCAATCAATTTACTTCCCATGGTTTGACATATAAAAGAAAATATACGAACATGAGAATAAACAACTTCAATCCGTTTGTGTCACATAATATTTTCAAAATCTGCTGCTAACAGTTGACTAACAAAATCAGATATGTTATCCATAATCGATTACTATGCAGCTTGAAATTTTCAGTTTAAGCATTTTTCACACACAATCGATTGTTTAACATTGACAATCGATTGTTGATTAATTTTGAAAAATTCCGGATCACACTGTCTAACGACAATCGATTGTTAGACATAGACAATCGATTGTGGATAATTTTTGAAAAATTCCAGATTACACTGTCTAACGACAATCGATTGTTAGACATAGACAATCGATTGTGGATGATTTTTTAAAAATTCCAGATTACACTGTCTAAAGACAATCGATTGTTAGACATAGACAATCGATTGTGGATGATTTTTGAAAAATTCCAGATTACACTGTTTTAAAGACAATCGATTGTTGATCATTGACAATCGATTGTTTTGCAGTTTTTATGCGAAATATGAGATAACCGACTAGTTTTTCAGGTTAGTCGATTACCTCTACTGGAAAGTAAAAATATTATTGATATTTGAGCATATTGATACATTCTAAAGACCTAATACTAACATTATATCATGAACTAACTAATACGAGCTAATACTAATGGCTATTAGTTTATTCATTCACTAATACAAACAAGTAAAATAAAATCAAATAGCTCCATCTTCTTTCATCACGGATCCATCACCGATTAGGTGGTCTATCTTCCCCTCGGGTTTCTCAAAGAAGTCTGCCACATCCAAGTGGGTGATGTCAAAGTTGTCGTCAGAGACAAAATTCGTTTCAGGGCGTTTACTCTTTCGAGATGCTTGATAAAGGTCAACCAAATGTCATGGTATACGGCAAGCCTTTGACCAGTGCCCGTTTCCACCGCAACGATAATGTATAGTTTATAAACTATTTGCTTTTGGATTCTTATCGTATCGTGCTTGTGGCAGAGTGACCAACTTCAGGTTGTCATATCTCTTCTTTAAGCCATCTCACAAGATAGGTGGATCTTTGACTGTGATATATTCAATTTTCAAACCTTCATCAAGGTGATGGCGCAAGAAAATCAAGGCCTTAGCATAGTTTCAAACCTTCATCAAGGTGATGGCGCAAGAAAATCAAGGCCTTAGCATAGTTTTGGGTGGATGCATTATTTCTGTTTTTAATGGCGTCTCCAAGACCCATAGCATCTAAGTGGATTTCAGCATCCAACACCCATGTCATATAGTTCTTGCCCGAAATTTCAAGGGCAACAAACTTTCTTTTCATAATGTCAGACATAAAACAAATTTACATCAAGAGCGTGTTCATACTTACGGGCTCTATTACAATTATCACATTCACTTCAGGGAATGGATCATAATCATGTGCTTTACACAATCTCATGTCAAATATTACTTTCATAAAGTGAAAGATTATTTTGAGAATCTTTATTATTCTCATTATCACAATAATGACGATTATAATTTCGTCTATTGCCACGTCCACATCCATTGATACCTTTACGGTAATAATTTTGTCTTCTTTCAGACTTATCACATACTGCTTCCACATTCTCTAAAGGGAATGGAGCAAATTCAATGGGATGGATTTTCAATTCTTTGCCCACAATCATACATGAATTTAATCATGGCAGGACATAGAGATTTTACCACTTCATGTGGTTATAATTTCTTACAAACTCCATTAGAGTTATAATCAAACTTTGTTGTCTTTGTTTGTATATGAAATCAAATCGTAGAATTTCAAAAATTTGAAAGGGAAAAGTAAATTACTTACCTTTAAGGTATACCAATAAATGTTGTGATATCAAATATACCTCTTGAGTTTTCATCCCGTTGCATTACTTTATGATGATACCTTCTCTTCTATTTTTCCGTATGGAAATTCTCTTGAAATAGGTACTGCTATTCCCTGTTGCAGTGGTTGTTTAAAGAAGAACAAGGAAACAGAACCAAAGAATTATTAAACGGATACTTACTATACATGTAAAAGTAATACAACAAATTATAGAATAAATTAGAAAGGTGAAAAATACTACTATGGTTAAATACACCAAAGCACACCTTTTACCCATATTCGAAAGATTTCAAGTAAATCCTAAACCTAAACAAAGGAAAAACACAACATAAGAGGCACACTGTAAACATAAAAACATTGATAATAAAGAATATTAAATCCTAATGGAAAGACATGCGTAAAGAATCAAAACTAAGAAACCACAAAAAAATGCAGCCGTAAACAATCCTAATTCTGGAAGAAGTAAGAAATTAAATTCAATTGGTTAGAGACTCGTGCTGATAACGTGTTATGAAATAATATAAAGACAAGAACAATAATGCAAGAACAAGAGCAATAGAGAGAAGAGAGAGAGAAGTATTCTCATTGATACTTAGAGATTGTTAGGGATGTTTTACAATGGTAGAAGACCCCTTTATTTATAGGGAGGGGGATAATTTAGCTACCAAGAATAGAACTCTAGAATCTCTCTAATTATAGACATTCACCTTAAATAGGAGATTTCATAACAATGATCCTATTATTCTTGGAAAGTCAATTTATTTTTTTCTTATGAATTTCATAACAGTTTTAAAGAATTTTGGAGGTATAGAAAGCTGAGACATACAGTATACTTTTGTCTGTTTTCACATAAAAAAAATTACTCACTCTTATAACACAGAGAAATAATAAACACAATCTACAATCAAGCGAAAAAACAAAAGAAAAAGTTCTTTTTATTTTTGCTTTGGTTTACTTTTTTTTTAAAATTGCATTATTATTATAAGTATATAAAACTAAAAAAGAAAAAAAGATGATGGGCCCATTGATGTGGTGAATAGGATAGGAGATAGAAGAGTGAAGGAAATATGGTGGGGACCAAAGCCGCACCGTCGCCTATTAAAGAGCAATTCTCCAACTTTAGTTTAAGAATGGTGATTACTTATTGGATTTAAAGACTACCGACACTACGCAATCCTTTTACCCTATTATTATCACTATTGAGTTCGATAGTACAAAAAATATTTATATCATTAAATCAAATAAAAAATAATAAAAAACTAATTTTTTTTAATAAATATTACTAATATTTCCTCTATCCTAGTTTACATGAACTTATTTCTTTTTTGTTCCGTTCTAAAAAGATAATTCCTTTCTAAATTTAGTAATAATATTGTTTAAACATACAATTCTACAAACTTTTATAACCACATAAATACTCTGCGCCCCTTTTTGACTTGTTTAGGATCACAAATTCTAAAAATATTTACTTTTTTATAAATTTAGTGTCCAATCAAACAAGCTATACAGAACGGGAGAGTAATTTAAAATAAAAAATAATCTATTATAACAAGTTAAATGGCATGGAAAGGCGTCTATAGGTTGAGAATTTAGTGAAGTATAATTACTATTTTTAATTGGTGGTACACGCATAGACACAGTGTACGACTGTCATTATAATGTAGTAGCAAGTATTGTGAAGCTACCTAAAAAGATAACCCAACTGGGGCGAGTGTGCAACTTCTTTATTCTTTCAATAAATACATCTCCTTTTGACTCATCTATTTTGTTTGAGTAGAACTAGAATAGAGACCCTAAAGAAAGAGAAAGATAGTGAGAGACTGGAACTACTACCCGCCTGATAATTTAGTAGAGTCATGTAGAAGCTTCAAATGCCAGCTGAAAACTTACCAGATCTCTCACTGTATGTCTCTTTCTCTTTTGCCCTCTCTTTCTTGGGTTTTTAATTTGATTTCAATTCATTTTCTTCCAACTTCTTTGTGCTTATTACTTATAAAGATCTATGTTTTATAATTCTTGGGTTATTTGAAGTTGTCAATATTGTGTTTTGATGCATTACCCTATTGGGAAGGAAATCATATTGCTATTGTTGGTTTATATAGATTAGATTTTTCAGTTGAGACACTTTTGTTTTTTACTTTTACTAGATCCTGACTCAATGTGTTTAGATCTGTGAATTAAGTTCAATGTACATTTTACAGACTTAATGTTATGTCTTGTATTGAAATCTGTTATAAGCTGCTTGCAGAATGGAAGCTTCTAATTGATGAATTTGTAAACCAGTTATTCGGTTTGACTAGTATTAAACAATGAGAGACAGGTTCTGGATCACATATTTATGGGGGTAAAATTAGACCAATGTATTGTTCTTCCACTTCAGTTTCGATGGTGGATTGATGGAATGGTAAATATGGATTAGGTATCCCTTGTGTTTTTTTAATCCCATTGTACAATAACACTCATTTCAGATCCCAATGCATAGTGTTGAGCTCTCAAGAAATTAGTGCATTTGCCCATAAGCTAAAACAGTCGTTTGAATATGAAAATACTATATCTTCTCAAAATTGATAATCAAATGTCGTTTTTGGAGCTTGTCTTATGCTGTATGATACTATTCATTTGGTAACTGGTCATAATTTCTTGATCATATGACTCATCACTTCATCTTTTGACTTCTTTTAGTTTCAAATCCAGCGCATTTCTACTTTTTTGTTTAACAGATAAAGCCATGTTTCCAGTCAGTTGTTTATGGTTTTTGCTTCCCATTACAAACTAAGACTATTAGTTGAATAAGCATTTGTAACTCTTCGAATATATTCAATGACGAGCTAACAGAAGAAAAAATCACTTAATTTTAACAAGTTCCATTTGTAAAACTATGTAATTTTTGAGCTGGAAAAGCTTGACTTTCCTTAATTGAGTGTGTCTTGACATGGTAAATTGGCTTTGCTTTCTATGAACTATATTTCCTTGTTTGAAGAGTCAGCTAATCCCCATCTTTATTAAATTATGACCCCCACTATTTGCTTATATATTTAGGATTACACATGAATGATAATAAACATTGTTGTATGAAGAAATCAGCCCATATTAAAAAATGTTTGCATCATTGCACAAATCCTTAGAGGAATGAGGTTATTTATAATTCAAGTTTGCCATCATGCTTACGGCCGAAGAATAGGTTTTAGTCTTTCTTGTAATTTTAATCAAGTAAGCTCCAATTGAAACCATGAACATTCTTATACTAGATGAAGAGACAAAGACTAAAACCTTCTAATGATTTGGTGGCTTGAGCTAGTGGAAAGTAGCTGGTACCAGGTGAAATAGTTGAGGTGAGCACAAGTTGGCCAGAACACCACCTTTATATGTAAAAAAGGAAGAAGAAAAAACCAAAACCTTCTAATGATTGATATTCCTTTTTCCCTAATAAATATAGGTCTGAAATGTGTTAGCCTTTTTGGTGGATAGAAGCTTCTTGTTTTTTTCCCTCATAAAAAAAGAGAAGCTTCTTTTATGGGAAGGCAACAGTGACACTCACAAGTTCCATTTAGTTAAATGGCCAAGCGTTATTCTTCCTTAGAACCATGGAGGGCTAGGGATAAAGGATCTTGCCTTGCATAACAATAGTTTATTGATGAAATGGCATTGGAGGTACAATATGGAAAGTTCAGGGCTATGGAAAATAGTTATTCAAGGATCTTGCCTTGCATAACAACTTGTGCACTAGGCAGGGGAGAGCTCCACATTGTTCAGGTCCCTGGAAACACATTTCAAAACTTTGGGGAGAATTCTAGCTCAAGTCATCACTCAAGTTAGGGAACATGGCTCATATATTTTCTGGAAAGATAAATGGTTAGGAACAGAGACCCTGAAAGATGAATTTCCAGCTTTATTTTTACTTGCTAGTAATAAAGATGCAACTATCTCACATGTTTGGCAAAATAGTGCTTGGCCTCCACATTTCAGAAGGGACATTCAAGATTGGGAGTTGGATGATCTGTTGGGTTTGCTCACTAAATTATTAGGTGCTAATGTCAATTCTCAGGTGCAGGATAGGTTGGAATGGGGTTAATCAAAAGAGAGAACTTATACCCTCAAAAGAGGATATGAAATCTATGCTCCAACAAGAAATTGATCGACAAATGGCCTTGGAAGCTTATATGGAAAACCAAACTACCTTCAAAAGTAGCTAGCTTTATGTGGACAAAATTGTATGAAGCTCGTCTTACTCAAGACAATCTTAGCAAAAGGAGTATACCGACTGTGAATAGATGTTATATGTGTCAATTGGAATCTGAGAGTGTGAGGCATCTTTTTTTGCATTGTTCAGTAGCAGCTGATATTTGGAGTATGTTTTTATCAATTTTTTGACTTGCCTGCGTTATGCCAAACAGTATCAAGGAAGCTTATGAGAGTTGGTGTTATTGGAGAGTTGGGAAATCCATCAAAAAGACTTGGTCAATGGTACCTGGTGCTATTTTTTGGAGTATTTGGAATGAAAAGAACCGTAGATGTTTTGATGGGCTTTCAACTCTCAACCACTCTTAAAGCCACTTGTTTAATTAACTTATTTAGTTGGTTCCCTGTAACTAGTGTTGAACTATTTTTGGATTGTTAGAAGTGTAAATATAGTAGAACTCTAACTATAGTAGAACTCTAGTCCTAACTGTATTAGGAGTAAGTTAGGTTATATGTATTATATATATGGCTCATTGTATCATGTTTAATATCAAGATATATATTCTTCTCCCGTGCTTTCTCACATGGTATCAGAGCTTTGGTGAGAATAATATAGCTATGCGTCATTCCAGCTATTTTCGGGAAGAAGACCTCGTCGCCGTGCAATTTTCCGGCGTCTTAACAGGCTGTCCGTAACTAAACCACCTTTTCTGTTGGTGTTGTGCAAAATCCGAGACCACCACGAGGTTCGGGAGAGAATTCCGACCAACCCCAGAAAAAATCACCGGAAACACACGTGTCACGCGCCCCCACGCGTGCAGAACCCTCGGCGCGTGAAGCCCACGCGCCGGCGCGTGAGGGCAGTTCCGGCCACTTTTTCAGTTTGTTTCTTCAGGACAGATTGGTCGGCTATCAATTCCGACCCTACCCATACTTTTTCCGTTCGATTCCGACAACTTTCAGTTTTTTTCGGCGACTTTATTGACTTTTCCGGCAGCTACAGTACTTTCCGGCCAGAATTTCTTCAGGACAGTTTGCTCCACCTTGAATTCCGAGCCTATCCATATTTTTACTTTTCAATTCCGACAACTTTGAATTTTTTCCGGCAGCTACAGTGTTCCTGTTTTCCGGCAGCGCTAGTTTTCAGTCCTCTGTTTCAGTTTCAGCGAGTTTTCAGTTGATAATCCAACGATGTCTTTGGGACTAGATGCTTTCGGGCCTAGAAACCAGGGTTCTGGCAGTTCCGGTAGTATGATTACCTCAGAACCTTTAATGGGAGGTTCAAACTACCTAGCTTGGGCTTCGTCTGTCGAGTTGTGGTGTAAAGGCCAAGGTGTTCAGGATCGTTAAGAGGCTCCCCCTGTCCTGGAAGAAGTTTAGAATTCGGATCCATTGGAGTGTCAACAGGTTTACAACCTGTCATTCCTGTCTCCTCAAGAATATCTAAGGCATACTTCTGTTGTGAGATCACAATACCTGAGCTAGACTGTGGTTAGTTGGTAAACTAAATTATCTTACAGTGACAAGACCTGACATTTCCTTTCCTGTGAGTGTTGTGAGCCAGTTTATGGGTTCGCCATGTGATAGTCATTGGGATGCAGTTGTTCGCATTGTTCGGTATATAAAATCAACTCCAGGTAAAGGTTTATTGTTTGGGGATCGAGGCCATGACCAGATTGTTGGATACTCCGATGCTGATTGGGCAGGATCGCCTTCTGACAGACGTTCCACTTCTGGATATTGTGTCTTAGTAGGAAAAATTTGGTATCTTGGAAAAGCAAGAAACAGAATGTGGTTGCTCGGTCTAGTGCAGAAGCAGAATATTGAGCAATGGCTATGGCGACATGTGAGCTAGTTTGGGTCAAACAGTTGCTCAAAGAGCTGAAATTTGGTGATGTTAGTCAGATGGGACTTGTGTGTGATAATCAAGCTGCTCTTCATATTGCGTCAAATCCAGTGTTCCATGAGAGAACTAAGCACATTGAGATTGACTGTCACTTTATCAGAGAAAAGATACTCTCCGGAGATATTGCTACAAAGTTTGTAAAGTCAAATGATCAGCTTGCAGACATTTTCACCAAGTCCCTCACTGGTCCTCGTATTAACTACATATGTAACAAGCTCGGTACATATGATTTATATGCACCAGCTTGAGGGGGAGTGTTAGAAGTGTAAATATAGTAGAACTCTAGTCCAAAACTGTATTAGGAGTAGGTTAGGTTATATGTATTATATATATGGCTCATTGTATCATGTTTAATATCAAGATATATATTCTTCTCCCGTGCTTTCTCACATGGATCTTGTCTGCTCCTTAGTTGTCTTTTAAGTTTTTGTATATGAGCAGACAATGCCTTTATGTTGTAACTTTTGCTATGCATCTTCTTGATGCCATTTAATGAAATTCCCTTACTTCATCGACCCAAAAAAAAAAAAAGAGAGAGAGAGAAGCTTCTTAACCATGATCACTCCGTCAAGTTTAAGAGTCAGAATACAGTCCCTACTTTAACTCCTTGGCTGCCGAGGCTGATCAAATGCATTTTTGACAGTAACACAACCATCTTCTCCTCGTGTTCTCAATCGCTTGATATATTTTTTTGTAGGGTTCCTTCTAGAGTATGCTTTCTTCTTCTTCAATGTTCAAGTGTATTGATGCAATTTAATCTATGATCTGCAGGACATGGGAACTTTGGCGCCTGAATCTGAGGTCATATGCTCAGAAAAATACTTAGCATTGGGGCTGAAGGTATCTGGAAAGCAAAAATCAGGAAAACCCAGAGTTCTATCGCTTCTTTCAACACTTCTTGAGAGGTCTATTCAACAAACCGAAAGCTTATTAGAAAGTACTCAAAGAAAAGATGTGATTACATTATTTCATGGATCAAGGGCCCCGTCGCTGGGCATCGAACAATACTTGAATCGTATTTTTAAGTATTCATGTTGCAGCCGTTCATGCTTTGTGGTTGCACACATTTACATGGAGCGATTCATTGAACACACTAGTGCTCATTTAACTTCACTCAATGTTCACCGACTACTAATCACAAGTGTGATGGTGGCAGCAAAATTCATTGATGATGCGTAAGTCTATCTCAGACATGGTCTATATTACCAAATTATTTTACCTAAATGTTTACTCCATCTGGTACATTTTATGTAACATTATTTCCTTTTAATTTGTTCCAAAACGAAATACACATTTTTATATTTTGACAATAATTTAAGTTAAACTTCCTATTTTACCCTTGATATTTTATAGCCACACAACTATTATCAAATGTAGACCATAAGTTTCAAAAGCTTTTCTTTTCTAACTCCATGCCCAGTCAAACTTGTTCACATAAAAAATGAAACGGACAGACTAATAGATATACATGCTTTGAAATTTATTGTCGTGTTGATTGTTAATCAATTGGACATTTGAGTGTTAAAGAATTCAACCCGAAGCTTGAACCTCGTTCCCACCATATGCAGCAGCTTTCCATTAGGATTACTAACACATAGTAGACTCACAGAAATTACTATACGCTTGCATGTATGCTGTTCATTCATCTGCTGACTGCTTGAAGCTCAATGGTTTGTGATATATTTTTTTTAGCAACAGACCCCCTCAAGAGTGAGATATAACATTTCATTTCTAGGAATTTGCTTAAATCTTTATGATGCTCTCTGCATACTTTTCAGATTCTATAACAATGCATACTATGCAAGAGTAGGTGGTGTAACCACAAAAGAGTTGAATAAGTTGGAGATGAAATTTTTGTTTGGACTGGATTTCCGACTTCATGTAAATGTCAAAACATTTGGAAGCTATTGCTCGCTCCTGGAGAAAGAAGGCACTCTAGGTCTCCCAATCGAGCGTTCAATCCAGGCATGTAGAATCACCGAGAGCTGGTCAAACAAAGATGATTCCACCTGCGCTCAAATTGCAAGATAACGATTTGCAATGCTGAAGATATTATCACAAAGTTGAAAGATTCTTTGGGACGTTGAGGAAACTAAAAGATGGGTTTGTACTATATTGTTGTAGAAAATAGTCGTAGTAGTTTGTTTTATACTCTATTGTTTTACCCATTTTTCCCTTGTGCAGGTGTTCTTTAATGTACTAATGTACCACCAAGGAACCCCTGGCTTCCCCCTCCTTGTATTTGTTACCAGTATCATTCTTTTTCAGGTTCTGTGAAATTTCCCACGGATGTTTGTTCCTATAGGGTTCGTATAGACTGCGGGACATGCTTGTTTACAGTAGAAGTTTCTTAGTGCTTTTAGACATCATTTTGTACAACCAAGTCAAGTTAGACTGCTGTACCTAGTAGAGTTTTCAACAACATACGCCGTCTGATCCCACAAGTGGGGTTTGGGGAGGGTGTGGTGTACGTAGAGAGGCTATTTCCAATAGACTCTTGGACCTAGTAGAGTTCTGTTTGCATTAATGTACTTGTTGTAGCAATCGTTCACTTATAGTTATTTTTTTGGGGGTGATTTTGATTGTGTACGTTTTTTTACGGCGTCTAGATGTAAACTCTTTCTTAAATAAGCCCCCATATGTTATGTTTAACGATGCATCATTGGCATTACTAGTTGATGAAACAGCTTCCAAGCTCAGACACAAATTCCAGCTCGCTAATAATCGCTGCTTGATACTGACTTTTCAGCAATTAGGTAGAACATCGCTTGCTTGAGACAGTACTGATCGATTCTAAATGTGAGATTTAATAAAAGATGAATTTTTGAAGAATTAATGGACAAAGATTTAAAAAAAATGGTGAAGGACAGGACATGATCCCGGGTGTTCTCTGTCCATCATATCTCCATAAGAAAAATGTATTTTGGGCTTAACTCAAAAAAAAAAGTACAACCCAGTATAATCTCACTTAGTGGGGTCTGGGGAGGGTAGTATGTACGCAGACCTTACCCCTACCCTGAGGTAGAGAGGCTGTTTCCAAATAGACCCCCGGCATCCTTCCCTCCAAGAACTACCCACCTTTGCTCTTGGGGAGACTCGAACTCACAACCTCTCAGTTGGAAGTGGGGGTCCTCTTGTCTAAATCTATGATTATTCAAGACCATATAAGGAGTTCAAGTACCCATCCCACGAGGGACGTGGGATTCACTAGGGTTGTACATAGGCGGGGTTGGTTTGGATTTTACAATTACCAAATCAGACCAATTGTGTCGGATTATTAAATCTAAAGACCAAACCAATAAAACTCGAATTTTTCAATATCGGCTTTTCTCGGGTTTTCGGGTTGTTCGGATTTTTTTTCGGTAAAATCTTCGTAGAACAAAACATATAACATATGCTCAAAATATTTCTTTAATCCTAGTAAGATAGAACTGTATAAAGTATTTTCCAAGAAAATAATACAAAATATGAGATGTGTCATGACACTATCCTAAAATATTCAACAATAAAGATAATAAAATTATGTAATATAAGTACTGCTAATTAAAAAGCCATAATAAAAATAAACATAATCTAAAAGCACTAAGTCATGCTAAAATAAATAGATTAATAAGGGAGTATTAATTACATAATTAAAAGCTAATAAAAATAAGTTATGCATTTTTATCTAAATTATTGCTAAACCAAAAATAGACATTCAATACATTCCCGTTCGTAATATTAAATTGAATGTCTTTTGTTAGCATTAGTATTGATTGTTAGCATTATTTAGTTTACTAATATTAATGGCTATAAAACCAATTGGAACATTCAAAAGTTCTAAGTCCAACCTTGAAATAATTCCTTAAAAGATTATGAATTTTTTAAGAAATATTTATAAATTACATTACAATAAGTATATTTATATCTAAAATTTCTATATATATAATGTCGGGTTGGTTTGGTTTCGGTTTGACTTTCTTTAGTTAAAACCAAACCAAACCAATTATGTTGGAATGAATTCAAATAAAACACTTTAGCCTTCATATTGAATTACTTGGAATAACAACATAAGCGGAAGCGTACCTGAATCCATAAGTGGAAATCTTTAGTCCTTCTTGAAGATTTTCCAAGGTGTGCCTTTGAGAAGCTCCTTGATCCTTCCTTTAAGATTGTCTTGAAGTTTTTGCTTTCACAAGAATATATCCAAGACCAAAAATTGAGGATTGGTTTTCCACTTGGTATGCAAGACCAAAATGCTCTCTAGTTTCAATGGGAGGAAGAAGAGAATGTCTTGCATTCTTATGGGAACCATAACCCCCCTCTTATAACATATGAGTTATGAAACTCAAAAGTCATAAGCATGTAACTATGGTTACATGTATGTAACCTTAGTTAGCCCATCATTAACTAAGGTTACCCTTTTGGGTATCTACACATTAGTCCTACACTTTATATGACAATATATTGGCCTCCTTAACAATGTCCATAAGACCACCAATTTAGGCCAAACCAAAAGATAGCACATAACATATAATTAATCCATATATTGTTCATATGTATGTAGATATAAGTCCATATATCTAACAAATTATGGTCGGATTCTTTTTTCCAACACCAAACTAAGTCAAGCCAAATTATAATCGAATTTTTTTTTTCGGTTTGACTCGGATTGTCGAGTTGGTGCGATTTATCGGTTTCCTTTGTACACCCCTAAGACTCACCACATCTAGGGGAATAACGTGAGAGAGTGAAAAGTTTTACTTCATAAAATAACTTCGTCGTGGAAATTATTTTTCTGAAAAAGAACATGTAGTGAACTTTGAACATATGATCTTAAGTGACATCTTACAACAAGAAACTACCAAGTGACTGAATATTGGTGTCACTCAGAAGTAGATGTGAGTTTTAAATATTTTTCAAGCAAAAGGAAGGACACAACTGTTTGGAACTCTTGAAAACATCTTTAGAGGAATGGTCTCAAAGAAACTCTTCCCAATTCTTCCCGTATGGGGATCCATCATTCACAAGTCACAATGCATTCTTTTTAGATCCCTTTTTCTTTATTAACCAAAGACAATATCTCCTTTCGTTTGTATAGAATCGAATGGAAAGTGATGATAAGTTATAATTGTGTATTTTAGTCGTTTATTACACTTAAATTTACTGTACTTTGATTGAGTTTGTGTTTTAATCGCTAGTGTCATGCACTAACTGTGTGTTTTATGCCTTGTTGGAGTGATTCCGAGCTATATAGATGTTATGGAATAAATTCAAGTGA
Source organism: Nicotiana benthamiana (assembly GCA_034376525.1). Classification (NCBI taxonomy): domain Eukaryota; kingdom Viridiplantae; phylum Streptophyta; class Magnoliopsida; order Solanales; family Solanaceae; genus Nicotiana; species Nicotiana benthamiana. The sequence goes on along the minus strand of CM067323.1, from coordinate 93,345,522 downwards.
TTTGGAGCTTTGAAATCTGAGTAAAAGCTCAACGAATTAAGTCAGGATCGCGTTTGGGGGTCAACAGATGATAGTTAAAGCGAACGAACCATCCAGTAGGCAGATTGCGCCTGTCAAGTAAAATAGGCATAACTTTTCGCTCAGAACTCCATTTTGGCTCCATAAGATATAGTTGGAAAGCTAACTCAAATTGCTACAACTTTTATGATTTACGGTTTTGCAAACTCGGAAAGTAACAGGGAAAAAAAGGCACTAGCGCGGCCGAGCTAGTTTTAGTGCGCCCGGGACAGAAAGTTGCCCAGATGCGCGCCCAGGTGCGCGACCGCGCTAGTTTGATCCGGGAAAAGTGTTTTTTCTCATATTGGAGAAGGTATCATTGTTTGGGCCTAACCCTACTTGGTGTATATACATAGTAGAACCTTTTTTAGAGTAATTTTTGACTGAGGAAGAGCACAGAGCCGCCGTGGAGGCCGGGTTTCATCTTTTCTTCCATCAAACTTAGTAATTTTATGTTTCTTTGTATGATTTGTTGTTTTGATACTATGTCTATGTGGAGCTAAACTTCACGTTCTAGGGTTGTGGTTCTTTCATGACTATTGTTATTTGGATATTGATTTTGATTTCTTAGTTTATCATATTGGTTTATTTATTCAATCTTACGCTTAATTATTTGATTGTTTGATCACCAATTGAATATTATCTACGAATCTAGAGTTGAACTCGAAAGTGGGAATTCTAGATTGCATATAGGATTGAGTAGAGCAAGTTCTTGAACCTGGGTATCGGAGAATGGATTCGCAATCGGGATAGACATATACCCAATTGCTTGCTTGGTTGAAATACAGGAGTTTTGAATGCATTCTTGTATAAGCGTTAGGTTAGCTTGAATAGGCGAGTAAGAACTCGACAGATTCTTATGAGCAATATTTACTCTCTCAACCAATAAACTAGATAAATTAGTTAGTCAATTCAATAGAAGAATACAATAGGAATGTTAGATAGCTCATAACCCAAGATCGTTTTCATTACATAAATAACATAAAACTCTGTTCTTTCTTTGTTCAGAATTTATTATTTGTTTTCTTTTTATTTTAATTAGTTTAGAATCAAATATTTCTAGGTTTAATTCTTGTTTAGATAATTAGGATAGTCTAATTTAATTAATAGTTAATCACAAGTCCTCGTGGGATCGACATCCAACTTTTAGTCACTTTATTGCTTGACGACCGCATATACTTGCGTATGCGTTTGGCCGCAACAGAAAGTTTCATCTCTTTCCTACAACTAAATTGGAAATTGCATAAATAGTTTTGATCGGCATTTTTTAAATAACCAAACAAATTGATTCTTGATAGAAATCATGTTAATGACTATACACTTAGCCGGCTGCAGGCCAACAAATGTTTCTCAGTCAAACACTTGTCTGATATGCGAGCAATTGCCAAAACTAATAATCCATTTTCTACATTTGCAAGATGGCATGGAGTTTTGGAGTAAAAACTCTTCCTATTTGATGAAACGTGAATATGGTAGGACGTCAGATCCTCCCCCTCAAAACACACCCAAAGAGAGATACACATTCACTTTATATTAAAACTTGGAAGGAGAAACTTTCCAAAGATCTGTTAATACTCATTGAATTCCTGTAGGATATTGTTATCCACCAAAGAATTCATCGGCTTCGAGCTATCAAATATTATAGCTTTTTCTTTGTGAAATAACTATTACTAGGAGGTAAAAGAAAGAAAATTTCTATGATAAGACAAGTTCAAAAATAGTTACCTTTCTTTTGCCCTTAATAGTTACCTTATAATATATCTACAAGATAACTACTTTGGGAAGATTAATAAATTACATATTTAACTTTTCTTCCATGTACAACATGCACTAATTTTGACTTGATATCGACTTTCATATGTTCAATTGTGAATATTCTAGTCAAACCAAGACACTAGAAGGTGGAAGGAAATTCCCTCAAAACTTTTGTATTGATTATATATTTTTTTTCATTAAGCCTTTTTTCAAGAAATAATTTTAGGGAATCGTTTTCTAATATTTCAACTAGGATAAAACATTTTACATTAAAATGGAAAAAATATTTCTCTCCCTGGTGAGCAAAAATCAATTTTCTTAGAGCTATTTTACCTTTTAACTTAATTTTATTTGTTCCAACTAAAGCTTAGACATTATTACACAAACTATTTTATGTATACTTAAATTTGATACTAATGTTTTTACCAAAAGAGTGATAGTATAAGCTCATTATTTTAATGACAATGAATGTCACTAACCAATTTATGAGGTGATGATCTCCAACTCTTCATAATTAGCTCGATGTCAGTGTATTTGGTAGTATAGGAGTCATTTTCTGCTGGAAAATTTTTCAGTTTTTTGTAGGTAAGTAAAACTTTTCTAGAATTTGTTTAAAGAATAATAATAAAATAAGCAAATTGTGTAGTGTTGTAATAAAGATTAGAGTAATATCCGAAAAGTTCCAAAGAAATCTTGGGTTACTACACCCCCTTACCTTAAAAATTTCGCTTGAATGCAGAAATTCCATCACCTCATCAAAACCATTAGGAACAACATAGCATGCTTTGAAACTGAACTTTATAAGCTATTTAACCATCCAATGATCTGAAATTGGTGCATCCAATAAGGAATTACATTAGCTCTCATTTTGAGACACTATTACAACAATAACCCATTCCTGTACATACTCTCTCCCGTGGTTACAATTAATAAAAGAACAAAACTGAATGTGCAGCACCTACACCCTCATATCAGCTTGAATTGGCCTGGTAAGCGCCCTTACAAAGTAACTACGAGTCTCGGGTAATACACGTTGAATCAAATGTGAATACCTACATATGAAATTATAATGCGTTAATACACATAACAAGACAACTTAATGAGTTCATACTAATCATTATGGGAATCTTCACTTCAAGTTGAATGACATGCTTTGCAATTTCACACACCAAATAGACGTACACTTTCTCATAATGAAATAAGTTTGTGGTTATCATTTACAATTTAAAAAATTTAAAAAAAAAAAAACTTAATAATCACCACTTATGATTCTAAAAATTTAAATGACAAAAAAGCATTTTATCATCTTGTGCTTGGCTATACTTACTTGGATCAAGCTTCTTGTTATAATTACCATAAAACAATAAGCAGTCCATATTCTATAAATTACCAAGTTGAAGTACTTTCTTTTTCCTTTTCATACCCCGTGTTTTTAAAAGATACTCAGGAGTTCAGGTTGACAAAGAATAGGTGAAACTTCTGTGCTAATGTGGCTGGCCAGATAGGTTAGAAGGATATCCAGTTTGGTTAGTCACCCACCGAACTCATAAAAATAATGTAATTAAGGATAGTGAAGGTCCAGGACATACCATGGCATGACACTTAATTGGTCAAACTTTTCCAAAATGAATAGAATGCAAGCATTACGTAATGTCAAAGCATTAAAGGCCTCCGACAACTCGAACATGAGAGAGACACTTTCCACAGATATATCCTAGAATAGACAAACATCATTAGTAAAATTGTGACAGAACCCCCCCCCCCCCCCCCCCACACACAAAAAAAAAATCTCAGCACTCACCTGCGCAATGGCATACTCGCAAAGACGTTTAAGGCCCTCTAATAGATACTGATCTGCAGCTCTTAGAAGATCCTGTGCAACATCCAAATTAACATCTACAGATCCTGTATATATGTACCTGCAAGCGAGAGAGATTTGTTTTTAATAATGCAAGATTGACTTTCAAAATCTGAACCAAGGATGTCATGGTAATTAAAGTGCACTCTACCTCATCATCAACTCAAAAACATCCCATCGGATATTTGGGATCTCTATATCTTTGGCATCTCTCTCCTGCAATACATTATCTACAGACTGTTAGAAACAAAATATCAAGCAAATATATTTGGCTATTAGTTGTGACTCCTTTTGCAGTGGCCATGCATACACAGTCTCTCTACTGCACAAGGTGGGGGTAAGACTGCTTACTCACAGCCCTCCCTAGACCCCATTTGTGGAATTACAATAGGCTTGTTGTTGTACAAAAGAAAAAGATGATCAATAGAAAAAACACTTTACACAAACATTGAAGATAAAGCAGGTCTGCTCTTGCATACATAACAAAGTTGCTAGCCATCAAATAAAAATAAAAATTTATGAAATAAAAGACATGAGGCTCACAGTTTGTAACTCGATGGATAATGGCCCACCCCTTTGCCCTTCTCCAATTATGCACGATATCATCTTTAAAGTTGTCAAGATTGATTTTTACAATGTATGATATCTTTTACACAGTTAGGAAACGAATAAATTTAAAACATAGAACGTAGACATCTTTTGGCTAGGAATGCAACTCACCCGGTAGCCACCATCAAACATAGCTCGAAATGCATCAGAAGAAGCTAGTAAACAAATCCTATGGGCATAAAACCGTTTGCCTGGCAGAAGCACAAAACAAAGTAAGATACAACATTAAAAAAAAAAAAGGGAAGAGAAATACATTCGAAAAGTAAAACTGCTCTTACCCTCAACTAAAAATGTCACATCAGACAACGTAGAATTATTTACATACTGCTCTCCCAGGTAAACCTGGATTTAAAAGAAATTAAAAGAGAAAAATGAGGGAAAGAGGTACTGCATTGGGATGGAATAAGCTTTCACTAATATTTTGAGATCAGAAAGTACAGAAAGAATGAATACAATCAACCAAATATGAAAGAGTTTAGGAGAACATAAAATGGTCAAAACAATTACCACCAAATAGCCAATATTGGGTGCTAAAAAGTAACAAGATTTCATCAAAATGCAAAGCACCTCAAATTCTCCCAAATGACATCAGAAGTAACTCGACATTATCTACATCCTCAAAGTTGAAGAGTCACCCTAAGCCCACTTTATGGTCTACTTAACACCTTAACCTGGTGCAGAAACTAAAAGAATTGGAGTAGATGCTCCTCCTTATTTTGGGGTTGGGGGACTACTTTTCAGGTCTTCAAGATGTACAATCAGCATTTTTGGAACGGTAAGAACTCGGGAAAAAATCTAAGACTCGTGTCTTCATATCGCACCACTTTGGAAAAAAGTTAGACATCGATTGATAGACACACAACTACCTCCTTGTAACCTCCAAGGAAGGGGGGAGGAGGAGGGGGGTTTGGGAGGGGGGTTTGGGAGGGGGAGATCAAGGCAGATCACCAAAAGGGTCACATAAAGTATTTGCAGTCAAAAACTACAACCATAGGGATGGGCATGTAAATTTGGAAACAGCAATCGATAATATCAAAAACCACAAGAAAAGATGACCAAATATATTAAATTTGTATAGTTATATTATAAGTTTCAAAGAGTTGTTTCCTCCCTTTAGTATAAATTCTTCTTTTAGGACTCGTTTGGTATGAGGTATAAGTAGATATAGTGTTGGTATAAAAATTTAATACCACCTTAATACTTTGTTTGGTTAGCAAACTTGGTATAAGTTATCCCGAATTAAAATTAGTACCAGGATAATTTATACCTTGGAGGGGGTAGGGTAGTTAGTGCCGGGATAACTTATATATTCTTCTTAGAAATTATGCAATTGTCATTTTTAATACAAGGTGAAATGGCTTCCTGGCCGCTCAAACTTGCGGCCGATTTTAAAGCCGATATATTTACTTTCAACTTTCCTATTTAAACACTTAAACTCGTAAAACCCATAACTAATAAACACATTTTATCCTTGACCATCCGCGCGTGTATTACACATTCGCTAACGTGTTCATCCAGTCAGCATTGACCCAATCGTAATGTTACAAGTCAGAGGCGGGAAAATAAACCCCATTTATTCTACTTCTGTACTGTGGCTGCAAATGATGGTTTTGATACCATCTGGACATGACTTTTGTTGTTCGATGGTTCAGGAGCTCTGTTGTTCCCCAAAGGTATTCTCGCTGTCTGCGTGTTTTCTTGTGTTGATATTTGGGCTGTTGTGGTAGTTATTGGCTGTTTTTTCGGATTGCAAGGGGTTGTTGCTGGGTGTCTGGTATTTTCGAAGTGTTTGTCATTCAGACGAGTTGGTTTGTCAAAATTTGATGAAATTTTTGGCTGTTGGGGGAGACTGGTTGGGTTAATTGTTTTGGGTACTGTTTTATTGTCAATCGTAATGTTTCCCCAGTATGCAGCGGCATTTATGCTTCCAACCATGGAAGGATTTGATAAGAAAAGGCATGGTGTAGATTTGCTTGGATGGGGTGGTTTTGCTGCTTTGGTTTTGCTGGAGTTGGGAAAGGGGCTCTCACTCTCCTAAAAATTAGTGAGACTCATGCACGGAGCTGACTAGGACCAACTCATGCCACATGAGATGAGTCAACGATCAAACGTGTTTATTAGTTATGAGTTTCACGAGTTTGAGTGTTCAAATGGGGAACTCATAAGTTGGTGTATCGGCTTTAAAATCGGCCGCAAGTTTTAGTGGCCAGGAAGCCATTTTGCCTTAATACAACATACCAAATAGTGAATAAAAAAACAATACCAGGATAACTAATCGCAGCATAAGTCATATTGTAACCAAAAGACCCCTTAGTGAAAGCCTAATCTCAACTCTCTCACTAAGATCAGATCTGAAACAGAGGTTCTTCCTAAAGGACCAAAGCAAATACCTTTCTTATACAAATTTTTGAATAGGTTGAATAAGCCTATGACCTTGCAGGAGAGTTTATGCTTCTACAAAGGTTGCATCTTTGATCCCTAGAGATCTGTTCACATCCACGACAACACTATTACCATCTCTCTCTCTTTTTAGGATAAACGTGGTGTCCGGCCAGCTTGCGCGGACCTCGACTAATCTCACGGAATACCTGCCACCTCCCACCAGCAACAGGTACCAAGTAACTATATCCACCAAGGCTTAGATAGATGGGAAGAAATCACCTAGCATTTTTTGCCTCGGCTATGATTTGAACCTGAGACCTCATGATTCTCACACTATTACTATCTCTTATGGGTCAAGGCTAATAATGCAGAAACTGTTTCTACACATAAATATCTACAGATAAACTTGGAAGTTTCACAATCCACATTAATGTCTAAATTTGAATCCACAATTGCCTCTTGAAGTAAAACTATTGTAGATGTAAATTTTCGGCCTTATCCTAAAATTATGCCAATTATTCTAAAATCAAGAAGGCAATGAACATGAATGAGAAATTTTGATTATCTTTGAAAGGTCCTACTAAGGTCAAGAAATGATAGTCTGACTAAGCACTACATGTACAGCAGTGGATAAATGAAACAGATAATCTAAGTCCTGCTCAAAGCGAAAGTTGAAGAACCTTGATACTGCAATCAAACAGAAAATTAAGAAAAGCAAACCTGAGGTATTGGGGATGGAGGAGCAGCATCGACTTGCGAAAGTGAGCTAGCTTTGTTAGCCAATTTGCACAAAGCTACAGAGCCATCTTTTTGGTGCTTCAAATTTGTTGATTCAAGGAGCTCCAAAAGCAACTCTAATCCTAGAAGTGCATAATCGACATAGAAGATATCGTCATTGCCTCACCAGAACCCATAAAACCCCAATCTCAAGTCTAAATCAAACTTATACCATCGTTATTAATGAAAATTGTTTTTTGGTCATCTGGTGAACAAAGATGGGCCAGGGCCAAAGCAACTCGTCTCTGAATAACCTTCTCCCCAATGCGCATCAAATATATCAGATGGCCCAGTATCTACAAAAGAAAGAGAAAAAAATAACATATAAGGATGACTAACCTTATAAGATTTAACAAACGCACCTTGAGAAATGCAAAATTAAAATGTGGAGAAGGGAGGTGAGTTGCATCCATGTCATCAGAAGACAAAGTTTGCTATTGGAACCAACAAAATACACTCATGGTTTTTTTGTTCTCCGGTATGCATCATGTCCTTCATCGCCAAGATAAACTCACAGAAACAAATAACTTAAGATATAGAAACTTACTCGCCCATGGATCTTCTCTTCTAATCTCTTCAATGTCTTTGCTACACAATCTCTAGTAGGCTGCATAGTCAGTGAACTCAATTTAGGAGCTCGGGGCAATATGTACAACAATAATAATCCAAACTCATTTAAGGTAAAAAAAAAGGTTCCTATCCTTGAGAGAAAAGCATAAAATTGAAGAATCACAAAAAAAGGGGAAGTCAAGAGATCATACTTGGACAATAAATTCTCCATCCTGAAGCTTTTGAACACCTCCAACCTTTATAAGATCAGCAACATTATCCTACAGCAGAAAGTCACAGTAAGTCTAAAGAAGCATGTAAGTGCATGAAACTGATTATAATGAGTATATATGATCTGGTGACATGCAGAACCTCATTATCAGCAAGCCCATATAGAGCGAATGCAGCATTGTGTTGCAATGATCCATTTCTTGAGTCAAGGAGCTTCAACAATGGGATAATTCCACCACAGTGAGCAATACCAGCCTGATTGTGGGTATCCTGAACATCATGGAACCACTAACTCTCGGTCAATAACGTAGTACTAAATCCTCAAATCAAATTAAGTGCTACGGGAAAGAAGAAGAGATGGTTTGGCGCTGCCATTCCTCATATTTGAAGTGAAATAGGAGCTCCCAAGGAAGTATAAAAAGTTAAAATACTGTTCTGTACCATAATTAGGAACATCACAGTATCTTGATAAACTATTTTGCTTGGGCTATTAAAGTTTAACTAATGTTACTTTTCAAAACTGTTGTCATGTGATCGACAAACATGCATCAAAAATTGTGAGATATAGAGCCACATATCATTTATCAACATCTGAAACAGAGCTAGTGATGAGGAAATGATACAGATCTGAAGAAGCCTGTTAGTAGAAACTGTAAATCACAAGAGATCGAGCAGTTTCAGAAAATCAAGTGATGAAGATGATATCCTCAAAATCCACTTTATGATATTGTTCAGAGCCAGTACTATAGCTTCCAGAAGATTATGGTTGATTAAACTTCCATATTGAGAAATCATTTACTATTATCCTTGCATAAGTTTTCTGCCCCAAAATCATCAATTTCTTATCCTCTTAGAGATTACTCCACATACTCATAGGTAGATATCATATTTCAAGACCTGCCGAACTTAGTGAATGTCAAAAAAAAATTATGTGAATTAACAGTTGCTCATATACAAATGATTATCATAATCAACCATTTTTAATAGAAACCTTTTGCAGCAGCAGAACAATCAATAGTCCAATGGGAACAGTACAAAGGTCATATAAAGAGATCATTAGCATGCTTCACACTTGAAAAACCAAAATCAGTAATCATCAAATGGAAGCTTACATCAGACAGCCAATAGTCCAAGTGCTACTACTAAAAGAATGAATAGAAACAGATTGTCATGACAAGTACAAGAAAATTGTGCAACTCAAGATTTATCAGGATGAGGAATTACCTGCGCCAACCTCCCTAGAGCAAAGGCTGACATTTCCCTAAGTTGAGCATCTGGAGATTGCAACATCTCAATTAGTGGTGGAACTGCTCCTCTTTGCACAATATGAATCTGCAAGAGGTTTAAATAGATTTTACATTGTGTAAATAAGATTAAGTTGCTCAGTAATGCTACTTAAATAAAGAGTTTCTCCTATGAAGAAAGTGATAGAGCTTATTAATCAACCTTACAGTCTGTATCAGTTGCTGCAAATTGTCCTAGCAGTAAAGCAGCTTCCCTTTGGCTCTCTGAACAGGAGGAACTGGCATACAAGATTTATAGTGAGCAAACCACAGAGGAAAAAAGAAAAGAGCGTGTAGTTGCACAGATAGGTCCTCTAGAGGACTCTGCAAATAATAATGCAGGTATCAGAAATGTTAAAAATGATCAGGTCACTCAAAAGTTATGAGAGTTCATTATACCTAAGTAACCCAATTACAGGTTGTAGAGCTCCTGCAAGAAGAACTTCTTTCTTGATATTTGGTGATGAGTGCACCAGATTTCCGATGACTCCAACCTGCCACCCACAATTTAATTAGCTTTGTGGATGACTACCAGATGAATCAAAGTCAAGACCCTAGGTTATATCAAATATCATATGTGCTAGTTTATCATGACATTAAATGATGTCTCACCGCTTCATAATGTATAGCAGTATCTTCAGACCGAAGCATTAGTATAAGAGTAGGGAGTGCATTGCATTCCACAATCTGCAATCGATTCACACAAATTAACATAAATCAAACAGATAACCATAGAAATATTCAAGATAACTTTGCAAGCAATTAACCTGATTTTTGTTCTCATCGTTCTTAAATGCCAAAGTTCGTAACGCTCCTGCAGCTGCTCTCTGCACCTTTGAATCAACAAACTCAAGCAATTCAACAAGTGGAGGGATGCCACCTTCAATCCTATAGTCACAGAATACAGATGAAGTAAGAAATAGAGGTCTTCTTTCTGCAGATGCTAAATAACAAAGTTTCCAGAAAAGGAGCAAACTAACCTAACACGAGTTTTGATGCTGCTGTTTTCATGAGCAAGATTCGTGACTGCATCAGCTGCCCGACGGATAACACCATTGACTGCTCGAGAGTTCTGAGCATCTCTGTGCCTCTTCAGCAGATTAACAAGATGAAGCAAAGCTCCAGCATCAACAATGAGCTGTTGGTGCTCTGGCTGTCAGGCATAAATATAAAATATATTAAAGAAGAGAGAAAGAAAATATCTACTCCTCTGAGTTTCAGAAGTAAAGAAGAGAGAGAGTAAATATCTACTCCTCTGAGTTTCAGAAGTACATAAAGTACGGACTATCCAGAATGAAGTAGAAAAGCAAATTTCTTTTCAGCATGAGTATGATATACAAAAAATTAAGAAGGTGCATAATAATAAGAAGAAGAAAAAAACAAATACTCCAAGTGTATGAGTTAGATGAAGTTGCAATGATGGAAAATCATTAATAGGCAACATAAATATTGTAATAGCAGGCAGTTAACTCAAAACACCCATCTTATTAAAACTAATTTAGATCTGCACATGTTCCTACTTGGAAGTTGGAAATTATCTACTTTGCAATACACTGAGGTAATTAACCTTTTACTTGATTTGCACACAAAAAAGTCTTCAAGATCTCCAGTATTCCATTACCCTTTCTTCTTAATAGATAATTTCAGCGACTAAGATACAAGTAAAGTTATAATGATAGCTTGATAGTTTTTCAAAGATTGCCCTTGCAACATATTTGGTAAATGCCCTTGCCAATGAAATTTGAGTCTTCTTGACTTGCAGCAAACGAATGCACAAATAAATTAAACTAAGTGCTCAAATAATACAGCAAAATGAAAATCTCATTTACGGTAACGTATTCCATATAATACATAGATCTTGTAGCAAAAGCAAGCGCTTTTCTACAATTTGACTATCACCAGTAGTATGAAATAGTTTATACAATCATCTGCAAAAACAAACTGGTTTAACTTCACCGCATCACTGAAAGATGGCTATCATACAGTATAAATGATAATACACTTGAGAAAAATCTGAAAAACGAGCTGAAAGCTTACTTTTATAGCAAGAAGCCCAAGCGTAAAAGCACTTCCTTTCTCAACCTCATGTTCGCATGGCATGTGACTACCTTCACCTTCGCTCACATGCGGCGGCGCCTCTAGATGCTGCACCAAAGCGGGAACAGCACCACAATCCACAATTACGTTCACAATTTCCTCTACAAAAACACAAATCCTCAATTATAAACCTAATATCACTCCCGAACTAATTAAAAAAAGCTACCGAACTCTCTGCATGAACATCGAAATATTCTGATCAACTGGAAATGAAAAGCAAAATCGAGAGTTTTGCGTTACCGTTTTTGGCTAATTCAGAGAGAGCGTGTATAGCGCGTTTTGCGGAGGCTCGATCTGACTCGGATGAAGAAAAGGAAGATTCTAGAACCTCAACCTGTGTACGGACTTCACGCGCCAGATCTTGATGAGCTTCTTCCGAAGATAAAGAAGATGAAACCGTTTGATCTTCTTCGAGACCTTCGTGTAGCTTTCTCTTCAAGCTCCTTCTACCAGGCGAGCGTTCGCTGTGCTTCTGGTTCTCCATGGGAGAGTAGATGAGGAGGAAAAGGAGAAAAGGTGTGACACGTAGTAATCAGTGTGCGTAGTGTGTGTGGGGGCAATTTAGGGATAAAAATGAAATGTTTATGTGAGTGCTTGGTTTTGGGTTTTTATTTTTTGTACCAGGGGACCTTTTACGTGCAATGCCCGGGTTTTACAAAACAGTAAATGTTGGGAATTTAAACTTATTTTTGGTGGACTCCCGCCATTAATCCTCTATAGGGCCAACGACACTGCCAAAGAAGCTTTTTATAACCCAAACTCGCGAATCAGGTTATGTACGGCCTTCGGCCTCAAGCTGAACTGGCTCAGCCTTTGGGCCTTTTTTTTTTTTTAAATAAACAGATTTCTATTTCATTCCGTCAAAAAGTATATATATAAAGTATAAATGCTGACCACCTATTCTCATACACTATACACAATCACTACACTATTATCATTCTAAAAAGTAAAACACTCTATGATAATACATGTGATACAACTATCTCGAAGAAAGTCTATCTCATTCGAATTCTAGGGAAAATGATCTAAGCTTTGTAAGACAGTCCTCCACTTTTGCATGTGGGCCTTATTTAATACTTCTCCGCCTTTATTTATGCTATAATATTTTTAATTGAGCACAAAATTAAAAACAATTTTGTTAGGAAATTGTGATCTATACTAAATTATAAATATTTGGATGGTTATAAGTTATCTCATTAAAATAAGATGATAAGTCTAAAATTAAATTATTATTTTATATAAAAATATATTAATATTTTTTCAAAAACAAATTAGAAGAAAAAATCATTGGGACAAGGGAGCCTACTATTTTTTCTAACTATCTATCAGCCTTTATTTAGATAGCGTTTGGACAAAGATTTAGTTGAAACTTGATAATTTTTGAAATAGTTTTAAAAAATAATTTTTAGATGTTGGAATTATGTTTGGACATGCATTTTATTTGAAAAAAAATTGAAGTTTTGTGAGTGGGAGAACAAGTTTCACCCAAAATCTACCCTAAACTAGATTTTGGGAATTTAAAAAATAATTTAAAAAAAATTTTAAAAATAGATCATTAATCTATGAACAAATAATGTTTTCAAAAAAAAATTAAAACAAATTGCCTAATTTATATGACCAAACGGGGCCTTAACATCCTTTAATTATTGTTGTAACTTTTTGTTGAGTTCTACTTTATTCCCTCTTTTATTTACTATGTCTTGTCACTGGTCAGGAAACATGTAGTTCATATTTTGAGTTGTGTATATAAAATATACTCCCTAATACAAATTGCTGTTAAAATGTTAGTGATTTTTCATTTCCACCGAAATGATTTTCCAACTATCCAAATACAGTTATTCATAAGAGTAAGAGTTTTAATGTGAATTGTCTACAGTGAAAGAATGTTACCAGTGGCATAGCTAGGAATTGTTAGAATAATGATTCCGACTAAAATACAATAGCTTTCATATCGAATAATTTGGAACAACAATAACAACATGAGCGGAAGCGTACCTGAATCCATATGTGGAAATCCTTAAGCCTCATTTGATTGTTTGAAAACTCATTGATCCTTATCTTCAAGATTGTATTGAAGTATTGCTTACACAAGAATATGTCACAACAACCAAAATTGGAGTATAGTTTTCCACAAAGATATGCAAGACAAGAAGAAATGGCTCTCTTGATTCAATGGGAAGAAGAAGAGAATGTCTTGCTATAATGTGGGAACCATAACCCCCCACTTATAACATATGAGTTATGAAACTCAAGAGTCATAAGCATGTAACCATGGTTACATATATGTAATCTTAGTTAGCCCATCATTAACTAAGGTTATCCTTTTGGGTATCTACACATTAGTCCTACACTTTATATGACAATACATTGGCCCCCCTTAACATAATGTCCATAAGACCACTCATTTAGGCCAAACCAAAAGATAGCACATAACATATAATTTATCCATATATTGTTCATATGTATGTAGATATAAGTCCATATATCTTACAATCTCCCACTTGGACGAGATATTCATACATATGTACAAACCTTAGCATTATATGTTACAATATAACCTTATGAGCTCAGAATTGCTATCATAATAAAATTGTCATGAACAATCCGGTCCATCAATCATACCAACATAGGACCTAAGAGCTCTTAGTTACTCATTCGTAACTAGAACCAACATAGATCACGTATATCAATATAACCAACGACATGGATCAAGTGTAGGGGTGTAGCATGGAAATAATATAATGTGTGGTCAATAGAATGTCTATTTCCAACTGGTTCTCTTTATTGAGATCAGTCATAAATTTTAAGAGTACATAAAACTTTAAAACTGAATATCTGCAGATATTACTTTAAAACTGAATTACTGAATGTAATGAACAATACATAAATGTATAATACAAACTCCCACTAAAATACATAATCCTCAAATAATTTGACACCCATACAAGCAATATGCTCAAGAAATACTTTTGGTGTCAATCCCTTAGTGAGCGGATCCGCAAGCATGGAGTTTGTACTGATGTGCTCAATGCACAACTGTCCATTCTGTACTCTTTCTTTAACAACCCGAAATTTGACGTCCATATATTTTGCTTTCGTCAAACTACTGTTGTTATTAGCAAAAAGGACTGCTGATCTGTTGTCGCACGCCTAATTGGCTTTTTAATGCTATCAACAATCCGCAGTCCATCAACAAAATTCCGCAGCCATAATGCCTCATTGGATGCTTCATAACATGCCATGAATTCCGCTTCCATGGTGGAAGTGGCCGTAAGAGTTTGCTTGATGCTTCTCCAAGAGATAGCAGCGCCAGCAAGCATGTAAATATAGCCTGAAGTAGACTTCAGACTATCCTGACATCCAGCAAATTAGGAATCGGTGTACCCAATGATCTCAAGCTGGTCCGATTTCCGATATGTAAGCATGTAATCCTTTGTTCTCTGTAAGTACCTCATGACCCTTTTGGCTGCCTTCCAATGGTCCATTCCCGGATTGCTAAGATATCTGCCTAACATCCCAACAATGTATGATTTATCAGGTCGTGTACATACCTGAGCATACATCAGACTACCTACAGCCGAAGCATAAGGCGTCTTCTGCATTTCCAAAATTTCATAATTGTTATTTGGGCACTGTTTGAGACTAAACTTGTCTCCCTTAGCATCAGGGGTGTTACCTGGTTTACAATCCTGCATGCCAAATCTTTTCAGAACCTTATCGATATAGCCCTTTTGTGACAGACCGAGAACACCTTTTGAGCGATCTCGATGTATCTGAATTCCTAATACAAAAGAAGCTTCACCAAGATCTTTCATTTCAAATTTCTTTGAAAGAAATTTCTTAGTTTCATGCAATAATGCTATATCGTTACAGGCAAGCAGTATGTCATCGACATATAAAACCAGAAACATATACTTACTCCCACTGAACTTATAGTATATACAGTCATCAGCAACATTTGGTTCAAAACCAAAAGATGTAATGACTGCATGAAACTTATAATACCATTGACGGGAAGCCTACTTGAGCCCATAGATGGATTTCTTTAATTTGCAAACCCTTTTCTCTGATTCATCTGAAACAAAGTTTTCAGATTGCACCATATAAATTGTTTCCTCAATGTCACCATTGAGAAATGCTGTCTTAACATCCATCTGATGAAGCTCAAGATCAAAATGTGCTACTAGTGCTATTATAGTCCTGAAAGAGTCTTTCGATGAAACTGGAGAGAAAGTCTCTTTATAATCAATGCCTTCCTTTTGAGTGTAGCCTTTTGCGACAAGACGAGCTTTATACTTAATAACATTGCCCCCTGAATCCTTTTGGTTTTAAAAATCCATTTACAACCAATAGGTTTAATACCTTCGAGCAATGTAACAAGCTCCCAAACGTCATTATCGCTCATAGACTTCATCTCATCATTCATGGCATCAATCCACTTTTGAGAGTTAGAACCCTTAATGACTTGACGGAAGTTGATTGGATCATCTTCCTCAAGTCCAATATCACTTTCTTGTTCTTGGAGAAATACAACATAATCATCCGAAATTGCATTTCTCCTTTCTCTAGTGGATCTCCTTAATGGCACTTCAGTTTCTTGAGGTTGTTGAGTTTGATTTTCATTAGTAATTTCAGGATCCTGATTGGGGAGATTTTCGAGATTGTCTTGAACTGGAGTTGTGTGATCCGTGTCAGGAATGAGAACACCCTGACCAAGATCAACAACTTGAGGGAAAGACACATGTTCTTCCTCAAAGACAAAATCTCTAACAACTTTATCTACCCACCCCCCAAACTCAATATCCTCAAAAAACCTAGCATTACCCGTCTCAAAAATAGTTCTTGAAGTGGGATCATAAAATTTATAACCCCTGGATCTTTCAGAGTATCCAACAAAATAGCTACTAACCGTCTTAGCATCCAGTTTCTTTTCATTCGGCCTATAAGGCCTTGCCTCAGCTGGACAACCCCAAAATGTGTAAATGCCTAATACTGGGTTTATGCCCAGTCTAAAGTTCATATGGGGTTTTGATTGTAGCTTTAGTTGGAACTCTATTAAGAATATAAGCTGCGGTTTTTAATGCTTCACCCCAGAGTGAGTCTGGTAAAGTAGTACGACAAATCATACTTCTTACCATATCCTTAAGGGTCCGATTTCATCTCTCAGCTACACCATTCATCGTGGGACTTCCTGGCATAGTATACTGAGGGACGATCCCACACTCATCTAGGAATTTAGCAAATGGCCCTGGACGTTGTTCACCTGAACCATCATATCGACCATAGTATTCACCACCACG
The DNA here is from genome assembly GCA_034376525.1 of Nicotiana benthamiana. NCBI lineage: Eukaryota > Viridiplantae > Streptophyta > Magnoliopsida > Solanales > Solanaceae > Nicotiana > Nicotiana benthamiana. Next base: position 93,328,624 of record CM067323.1, on the reverse strand, counting down.
GTCAGATCTAACGGATTTAATTCTTTTGCTTAGTTGATTTTCAACTTCAGCCTTAAATGATTTGAACACGTCTATGGATTGGGAGTTTTCATGAATAATATAGAGGTACCCATAACGAGAGTAATCGTCTATGAATGTGATAAAGTATTGTTGACCATTCCTACAAGGAGTAGGGAACGACCCACAAATATCCGTATGTATCAATTCTAAGACGTCCGAAGCTCTCTTAGCACCTAATCTCGTCTTGTTTGTTTGTTTACCCTTGATACACTCAACACAAATATCCGAATTTTAGGAATCAAGAGAATCAAGAATTCCATCTGACACGAGTTTCTGAATTCTTTGAATGGATATGTGACCCAAACGTTTGTGCTAGATTGATATAGAATTCTCATTAGTTAATTTTCTTTTGGTACCACTTAAACTTATATGCAAAGTTTCATTATGTGAGGTTATTGTGTCAACCAAATATAGGCTATCAAATGTTGATAAAAGACCAGTACCGATAAGATTTGAATTCTGAAAGTGACTAACTTTATTGTCACAAAATGAACATGTATAACCGGATATGTCCAATTTGGGAATAGAAATTAAATTCCGTCTAAAAGACGGTACAACAAAAGTCTCATCCAAATATAAATGAAAACCGGTCTTAAACAACGGCCTAAACTTTCCAATAGCCTTAACTGGCACCTTCTTGCCGTCACCCACATAGATGTATCTTTCACCATCATTTGGTTTTCGGCAGTTCAGGCAACCCTGCATAGATATACTTATGTGAGTAGTAGCAGCAGAATCTACCCACCAAGTATCCTTAGGTACCGAAATTAAATTACCTTCAGAACAAACAAGAGAAAGAAATGTACCTTTTTTCGCACGCCAAGCGTGGTACTTGGTACAATCCTTCTTCACATGATTAGTCCCCTTACAGAAAAAGCAACCTAATTCAGTAATTTCAACCTTAGGTTCCTTATGTTGCTTATTCTTGGGCCTTGCAACCGCAACTCCTTACCTTTCCTCTTCTTCATATCCTTAGAAGAGGATGCCAAATGAGCACTTTCAGTCTTATCTTGCTTTATCCTTTCCTCCTCTTGCACACAATGTGAAATGAGCTCGTTAAGAGTCCATTTCTCCTTCAGGCAGTTGTAACTGACCTTAAACTGATTAAGTGTGCAGGAAGAGATATCAAAACTAAGTACACAAGCTGTTCCTCAGGTAATACTAGCTTGAGTGACTTAAGTTTCGAAGCAAGATGAGACATTTCCAAAATGTACTCCCTAATGTTTCCCTTGCCCTTATACCTCATGGAACACACTTTTCAAGGTTTTCAAGGAAAACTTTGGCATTAGCTTCATCATTCATAGTGCCCCTGAATGATTCTGGAATTGCACGTTTCATGATCATTAGACTCATGCGATTTGAGCGTTCCCACTTTTCCATCTCCTTCTTGTCATCAAAAGAAGATGTATCCTCAAGAGAAGCAGGTTGCTCAATCCGAAGTGCAAGGTCTAGATCCATGCAACCGAGAATGATCATAGTGTTCTCTTTCCATTCCTTAAAGTTTGTGCCGTTAAGCACAGGGATGCTGTTAATGTTTGCAGATATCGTAGCAGCTGAAGAATTTACTGAAAATAGAACAAGGACTAACTTAATACATGCTTACATTTACTTGAACTTTAACTTTAGTTTTCAGATTCAAAATAGGCAAATCCCATTACAAGATACCTAGCACAACATTGATTTTAGTCTTTAGATAGAAAATCAACTTGTAAGTGGTACTCTTGGTGTAGTAATCAAATATTGACAATAAACTCCTGTCAAATATCAAGCCTTCCTTTGGGCCGACTTAATATTCACATGGAAAACCGAATAATTCTCACATATTTATTACCACAAGCATGTTCGAATTCCTGCCAAATAACAACCTTCCTTTGGGCCGGTGTTAAACGCATGGAAGACTAACATCCACAGTCATCTTATATTCCAAGATTAATCAATCTACACAATAGAGGTTACGTTGGCAACATAATGCTTCAATTGACTAATTTAAAATATTAGATGCTAAATACTTTAGTTCCTTAAGCCATATTATGAATCTTAACTTAATATTTTACATGTTTTGACATGCAACATCTGAATATTAATTGTTATAGACTTAATCGGACAATTCCAAAATATGAAGTTTGATGGACTAAAACAATTAATATTAAAAGTGAATATTAATGTATAAAACATTAATAATTATAAAAACTTAAAATTAATTGACATATTATAAAAATTCAATTAAAATCTGAAACTTAAAAGACTTAAAACGTTTCATTAATTATGAAAAACGTTTCTTACATTATGTCCTCATTAAACAGCCAGAAAACAAAACGTTTATGCAATTTATGGCCAGATAATCGATTATCTGAGCCTGATAATCGATTATCTGGGCCTTCTGGAATCTCAAATTTTGCTGAAAAACTAGGATAATTGATTATCCTAATAGGATAATCGATTATCTTAGCTCTCTAGAATTTCCAATTTTGCTGAAAAAACTCCAGATAATCGATTATTTAAAAAATAATCGATTATCCTCAGATTCTGTTTCAAAAATTTTGATGAACAAATTGCATAATCGATTATGTGATGCTTCTGTTTTGCAAAATTTTGGTGAACTTTAAAAATTATTCCAGGACCTTTTGCGGCGATGAAAGTCGCCACTAAACCTATAGAAGTCGCCGCTAAATGTATTAGTGGCGACTATGTATTGAAACTGGAAACTGAAAATGCCGTCACTGAAGGTTATTTGTAGCAACAATTCCTTGTTTGAGTTTCTTGTTGTTCAACAACCAAAATTTTGCAAACTTCAATGTTTCAATTCATATAGAGATAACAAAATATTGAATCATCAAAGTTCATCAACTACATAGCATTCATGAAATCATGCTATATCATGGTACTAGAATTTCATAATCAAAATTCTATCATAATTTAAACATGAACTTTATATAACATGCAATTTCATGAACTTCCAAATTATCCAAATATGAAGGAGGCTCTGATACCAATTGTTAGAATAATGATTCCGACTAAAACACAATAGCCTTCATATCGAATAATTTGGAATAACAACAACATGAGCGGAAGCGTACCTGAATCCGTATGTGGAAATCCTTGAGTCTCCTTTGATGATTGTTTGAAAACTCCTTGATCCTTATCTTCAAGATTGTCTTGAAGTATTGCTTACACAAGAATATGTCACAACAACCAAAATTGGAGTATAGTTTTCCACAAAGATATGCAAGACAAGAAGAAATGGCTCTCTTGATTCAATGGGAAGAAGAAGAGAATGTCTTGCTATAATGTGGAAACCATAAACCCCCACTTATAACATATGAATTATGAAACGCAAGAGTCATAAGCATGTAACCATGGTTACATATATGTAACCTTAGTTAGCCCATCATTAACTAAGGTTACCCTTTTGGGTATCTACACATTAGTCCTACACTTTACATGACAATACATTGGCCCCCCTTAACATAATGTCCACAAGACCACTCATTTAGGCCAAACCAAAAGATAGCACATAACATATAATTTATCCATATATTGTTCATATGTATGTAGATATAACTCCATATATCATACAGGAATTCCATTAAGTGCATTCAAATTTTAAATAAGTAAAAGAAATTATCGATGAATAGTGTATAATTTTTTTAGATCAAACTATGCAATATTTAATTAAATAATAAAAAATAATAGAACTATAATTTTATAAATTAAAATTAAAATAATTTTAAAAATAATATTAGAAATTTTACTAGTAAAAGTAAGCATAAAACTAAAAGAAAGAGAGAGTCGAGAAGATTTGTAGGTTGTAAAGATCTTTTGTCGAACTTTTTTTTGTAGAGCTTGACTTTTAAATGATAAAATATATTTAAGAAATAACTTTTAGTTAAAAATTGTTTTTGAGATTAATTGTTTATTTCTACACTAATTTTAAGTTTTAAGAAATATTTTTAAAGAATTTTTTTAGATTGGCAATGAACCAAATAGATCACATATGATGGTCTCCGTTTAGTCTTATCAAATAAAATTGTAGAACTTTGAACACGTGAACCACACCTCACTTTAAACATTATGAACTATTGGACTGTCTCACTCAACTGTGTGAAGAGTATTTACAATATAATATATAACCATATAAAGTATTATTTGTTATAAATACACTTCTATTTAAGGTGAATGTCTTTAATTAGAGAGATTCTAGAGTTCTATTCTTGGTAGCTAAATCATCCTCCTCCCTATAAATAGAGGTGCCCTCTACCATTGTAAATCACTCCTAACATTCTCTAAGTATCAATAAGAAGAACTCTCTCTACTCTTCTCTCTATTTTGCTCTTGTTCTTGAGTTATTGTTCTTGTTCTTATATTATTTCATAACACGTTATCAGCACGAGACTCTACCGTCTCAAGAACCATTCTCGAAAAATCTAAGGTATTTCCCTCTTCCTAATTTAATTTTCGATTATGTCTGACATTACGAAAAGAAAGTTCGTTGCCCTTGAAATTTCGGGCAAGAACTATATGACATGGGTGTTGGATGCTGAAATCCACTTAGATGCTATGGGTCTCGGAGACACCATCAAAGATAGAGAAAAAGCATCCACCCAAGACTGTGCGAAGGCCTTGATTTTCTTGCGCCATCACCTTGATGAAGGTTTGAAGATTGAATATCTCACCGTCAAGGATCCACTCATCTTGTGGAACGGCTTAAAGGAGAGATATGACAACCTGAAGTTGGTCACTCTGCCACAAGCACGATATGATTGGGCTCATCTGAGGCTCCAGGACTTTAAGTCCGTTTCTGAATATAATTCTATAATGTTCAGAATTACTTCTAAATTGAAGCTATGCGGGGATAATATCTCCGATTATGATATGCTTGAGAAAACGTTTACAACGTTTCATACCTCCAATATAGTACTGCAACAACAGTACAGAGAGAAGCCTGTACAAAGTACTCTGAACTGATTTCTCTTCTACTAGTGGCGGAGCGAAATAATGACCTGCTCATGAGAAATCACGAAAATCGACCCACTGGGTCTACACCACTGCCTGAAGCAGATAAGGTGCACTCTCATTATGCCAAACATGAAAAAGGGCCATGGTCATGGTCGTAAACGGGGTCATAGCCAGGGACGTAGACAAGGAAGAAATTCCAATGAAGTCCGTCACCCCCCGAAGAGAGATAACCGCCGAAAGCAGAAACGGGGTCATGAAGATCCTAAGGCAAATGGTTCAGAAACTATATGTTATCGTTGCGGTGGGAAAGGGCACTGGTCAAAGACTTGCCGTATACCAAGACACTTGGTTGACCTTTATCAAGCATCTCGAAAGAGAAAAGGCCCTGAAACAAATTTTGTCTATGACGACGATGAGGACATCACCCACCTGGATGTGGCAGACTTCTTTGAGCAACCCGAGGGGAAAATAGACCACCTAATCGGCGATGGGTCCGTGATGAAAGAAGATGGAGTTATTTGATTTTATTCTACTTATTTGTATTAGTTAGTGAATAAACTAATAGTCATTAGTATTAGCTCGTGTTAGTTAGTTCATGATGCAATGTTAGCAGTAGTTCTTTAGAATATCTTCAATATGCTCAAATATCAATAATATTTTTATTTTCAGAAGGGGTAATCGACTAGCCTGAAAAACTAGTCGATTATCTACTATTCTCGCATTAAAACTGAAAAATAATTGATCAACAATCGATTGTCTTTGTCTAACAATCGATTGAATTTTTCAAAAATCATCCACAATCGATTGTCTATACTTAACAATCGATTGTCTTAAAACAGTGTGTTCTGGAATTTTTCAAAATAGCCAACAATCGATTGTCTATACTTAGCAATCGATTGTCTTAAAACAGTGTGTTCTGGAATTTTTCAAAATAGCCAACAATCGATTGTCTATGCATAACAATCGATTGTCTTAAGACAGTATGATCTGAAGTTTTTCAAAATAGCAAATAATCGATTGTGTGTGTTTAACAATCGATTGTCAATGTTCAACAATCGATTGTTTGTGTTTAACAATCGATTGTTTGAAGAAAATGTTTAAACCAAAATTTTCAAACTGCAAAGTAATGGATAACATATCTGTTTTTGTTAGTCAACTGTTAGCAGCAGATTTTGAAAATATTATGTGACACAAACGAATTGAACTTGTTTATTCTTATGTTCGTGTATCTCTTTTGTATGTCAAACTATGGGATAGCAAATATGGATATCTCACAAAGCGAACTTGGATCAACGTCCAACTGTAAAAGTATTTGCCTAGTTGATTCTTGTACTACACATACAATACTCAAAGAAAGGAAATATTTCTCTCAACTAAATATGTGTAAGGCAAACGTTACTACAATCTCTGGAAGTAGTAAATTGATTGAAGGCTCCGGAAGAGCAATTGTAACTCTGCCCAAAGGCACGACGTTAATCATAGAGAATGCAATGTTCTCCTCCAAGTCTAAGAGAAACTTATTGAGTTTTAAAGATGTACGCCGGAATGGCTATCATATTGAGACAATGGATGAAGATAATCTTGAATATCTCGTCATCACAAAGAATGTCTCCGGCCAAAAGAGGGTTATTGAGAAATTCCCGTCTTTATCTTGTGGCCTGTATTGGACAAGAATTAGTGCAATTGAGGCACATTCAACAGTAAACCAAAGGGTTACTGATTCCAATACCTTTGTACTTTGGCATGATCGATTGGGACACCCAGGATCGGTCATGATGAGACGGATTATAGAAAGCTCATATGGGCATCCGTTAAAGAATTTCAAAATTCTTTCGAATAATGAATATCCTTGCACTTCGTGTTATCAAGGCAAGTTGATTATCAGGCCATCACCAACAAAGGTTGGGACCGAGTCACCCACGTTTCTGGAACGTATACAAGGGGACATTTGTGGACCTATTCACCCACCTAGTGGGTCGTTTAGGTATTTCATGGTCTTGATAGACGCATCCTGTAGATGGTCTCATGTGTGCCTGTTGTCATCACGCAACCTTGCGTTTGCGAAATTAATGGCACAAATAATTCGACTACGAGCACAATTTCCAGATAATCCAATCAAGTCCATTAGACTGGATAATGCTGCTGAGTTTACATCCCAAGCATTTAATGATTATTGCTTATCAATCGGGATAAAAGTTGAACATTCTGTAGCTCATGTTCACACTCAAAACGGTCTTGCAGAATCGTTAATTAAACGCCTGCAGTTGATTGCAAGGCCATTACTTATGAGAACGAGGCTGCCCACTTCGGTATGGGGTCACGCCATCTTACATGCAGCAATGCTAATTCGTCTCAGACCGACGAATTACCACAAGTATTCCCCGTTGCAATTGGTTTTTGGTCATGAACCCAATATATCCCATTTAAGAATTTTTGGATGCGCAGTATATGTGCCTATAGCACCGCCATCCCGCAACAAAATGGGTCCACAAAGAAGGTTAGGAATATATGTTGGGTTTGAATCGCCCTCCCTTATTCGCTACCTCGAAACATTGACAGGAGATTTGTTTACTGCACGTTTTGCAGACTGTCGATTTGATGAGACACTTTTCCAAAATTAGGGGGAGAAGTTGGTGAAACCAAACGGGAAATTTTGTGGAAAAATGCATCATTATCTCATCTTGATCCACATACCTCTATTTGTGAAAGAGAGGTACAAAAGATTATCCATTTGCAAAGAATAGCAAATCAAATGCCTGACGCATTTACGGACTTGAAAAGGATAACGAAATCCCACATTCCCGCGGAAAATGTTCCAATCCGTATTGATGTCCCTGTTGGACAATCATCTAGTGTCATATCCAATGAGTCGAATGCACGCCTGAAGCGTGGCAGACCATTAGGTTCCAAAGATCGAAATCCTAGAAAGAGGAAAAAGAACGATCAAAATGACACCACGAAAGAATCTCATGATTTAACAAATTCTGAGACTCATGAAGAATCCATTGAGCCCGAGACTCTGGAAAATACGGAACTATCCCTAAATCCAATTAATATTGAGGCAAATATTAATCGAGTGGATATTGTGGTGGATAATGCCTTTGCTTATAATGTAGCATCTAGCATTATGCAAGAATGTGAGGATCTCGAACCTCAATCTGTTGAAGAATGTCGAAAAAGACAGGATTGGCCAAAGTGGCAAGAAGCAATTCAATCAGAATTGAATTCGCTGGCAAAACGTGAAGTTTTTGGCCCTATAGTTGAAACACCTAATGGTGTTAAGCCCGTCGGCTATAAATGGGTCTTTGTACGCAAAAGAAATGAGAAAAACGAGGTACAAAGATATAAGGCACGCCTTGTTGCACAAGGTTTTTCTCAAAGGCCTGGTGTCGATTATGAAGAGACATATTCGCCTGTAATGGATGCGATAACCTTTCGTTATCTCATAAGTTTTGCTGTCCATGAAAAGCTTGACATGCACTTAATGGATGTAGTTACTGCCTATCTTTATGGCTCACTTGATAATGAGATATACATGAAAATTCCCAATGGACTCAAGGTGCCAAACGCGCACAACTCAAAATCTCGGGAAATGTTCTCAATTAAATTGCAAAGATCCTTGTATGGTCTAAAGCAATCTGGACGAATGTGGTATAATCGTCTTAGTGAGTACTTGTTAAAAGAAGGCTATATAAATGACGCCATTTGCCCGTGTGTTTTTATAAAGAAAACAACATCGGAATTTGTTGTACTTGCCGTATATGTTGATGACATAAACCTTATTGGAACCCCTATAGAACTCCAAAAGGCAATTGATTATCTAAAGGATGAATTCGAGATGAAAGATCTCGGAAAGACTAAACTATGTCTTGGTTTGCAAATTGAATATTTGGCAAACGGAATTTTTGTTCATCAATCTACCTATACAGAAAAGGTATTGAAACGGTTTTACATGGATGAAGCACATCCTTTAAGTACACCGATGGTTGTTCGATCACTTGATGTGAACAAAGATCCATTCCGACCACAAGAAAGGAATGAAGAGCTACTTGGTCCTGAAGTACCATATCTTAGCGCAATTGGCGCACTAATGTATCTTGCAAATACTACAAGACCTGACATATCCTTTTCAGTTAATGTCTTAGCAAGATTTAGCTCGGCTCCTACGAGGAGACATTGGAATGGGATCAAACACATATTGCGGTACCTAAAGGGAACTACCGATATGGGCTTATTTTATGGCAAGAATTGCAGCCCGGATCTTGTTGGTTATGCTGATGCTGGATATTTGTCCGACCCACACAAGGCTCGATCTCAAACGGGTTATGTGTTTACCTGTGGAGAAACCGCCATATCTTGGCGATCGACTAAGCAATCAATTGTGGCTACTTCATCTAATCATGCCGAGATAATTGCTATTCATGAAGCAAGTCGGGAGTGTGTGTGGTTAAGGTCGATAATACATCATATCCAAGACAAATGTGGTTTGAAGTGTGATAAACTACCCACAACTTTGTATGAAGACAATGCAGCATGTATAGCTCAATTGAAGGGAGGATTCATAAAAGGAGATAGAACGAAGCATATTTCACCAAAGTTATTCTTCACACATGATCTTCAAAAGAATGGTGATATCAATGTTCAATAGATTCGTTCAAGCGACAATATGGCTGATTTGTTCACAAAATCTCTACCAAAGTCAACCTTCAAGAAGCTAGTTCACAAGATCGGGATGCGAAGACTTAAGGACATAAATTGATGTTCTTATCAAGGGGAGTTTAAGGCGCGTTGCACTCTTTTTCCCTTACAAGGTTTTGTCCCACCGGGTTTTCCTTGCAAGGTTTTTAACGAGGCAACCAATAGGCGCATATTCAAACATGTGTACTCTTTTTCCTTACTTTAATTTTTCCCATTGGGTTTTATTTTAAGGTTTTAACGAGGCACATCATTGAATAGACATTCAAGGGGGAGTGTTATAAATACACTTCTATTTAAGGTGAATGTCTTTAATTAGAGAGATTCTAGAGTTCTATTCTTGGTAGCTAAATCATCCTCCTCCCTATAAATAGAGGTGCCCTCTACCATTGTAAATCACTCCTAACATTCTCTAAGTATCAATAAGAAAAACTCTCTCTACTCTTCTCTCTATTTTGCTCTTGTCCTTGAGTTATTGTTCTTGTTCTTATATTATTTCATAACATTATTTAACTTATATATACAGTATGATGTTTTAGTAAGAAGTGCGCTTGATGACCTTTGGCAGAGAGTATTGGATCTAATAGTATAGAGTGTGAAGGTAATGTTGTGATATAACTTCATTAGTAGTAAGAGATACAATGATAGGAGCAAGTAATATCAAACGGAAGTAGAGTGGAAAATGGAAATGACTTACAGCCTATTTGGCCTATTTTTTATTTTTTATTTTTTTGGGTGGGTGGGGAGGGGGCTAAAAGTGTTATTTTTTTATTTTTCAAAGTTAAATATTTGACCAAGCTTTTAGAAGAAAAAATAAATATTTTTTAGAATAAGCATAAGCAATTTTTGAGAAGTAGAAAAAATAATTTTGTCCTAAAAATATTTTTTTGAAAAAATACACTTAGAAACACCTTTTAAAAGTTTACTCAAATACGTGATTTTCAAATTAATTAGGTAAATATAAAATGCTTCTCGCCAAAAATACTTTTTTGAAAAATACTTTTCAAAATAAATTAATTTTAGAAACATAGCCAAACAAGCTATTATGCCTACATAATTGACAAGTTTGTTTTGACATTGTAAGGGATCGTTTGGTATGGTGCATAAGGGTAGTAATGATATGGTGTATTAGTAATACGAAGATTATTTTTTATTGATTGTTTGGTTTGGTATTGAAAATAACATGCATTGCATATTTTTTTTAATTTTTTTTTATAACTCCATATGTGTAACACCCCGTAAATTCGGGTTAGATATGAATGATTTAAAGAGTAGTCAGGTTATAATTTGGACATGTGAAGTCCCATCGGGATGATCATGGGTAAAATAATTATTTTAAAATCAAGATGGAAAGTGAGGTGCATAAGATTTGATAAAAATCAACTAAGTTTGTATAAGGTTTGTATTCCATAAAGATTAAGTGACACTACAAAAGGAATTTGGGAAAACTCAAGCATGAAAGTCGTAGGGCTTTGAAATAGCTTTCCAACGGTATATTATGGAGCCCGAATAGATATCAGTGTAAAACGTTATGCACGTTTTACATAACAGTATGCGATATGCGCGTTCTGTAGCGCGACCACGCTAATTTTGAGGCAGTGTGACTGTCGTTTAGCGCAGGCAGGTCTCCAGGTGTGCTGGCGTACTCGTGGGGGTCATTTTAAAGCTATATTTCATTCCCCACAACCCCAAAATATAAAAACTTACTCTAGAAAGGGGAACTCTCAAAATCCTAACTCCTTAAGGGCTTTTCCACCACCAAGATGAGTTCTAATGGTGATTCTAAGTTAATTTCAATTTCCAACATCAATTTCAATTTTTCAACATCTTATTAATATGGGTAAATCCTCCATATCATTAGATATTCGAATGGGACATCATTGTTGAGAGAAGGAAGCCTATAACTCGAAATTCAAGGGTTTGAACTTCAAAAAGGTAATGTCTTCACACTCTAATTGATTCTAGCATTGGTTTAATGATAATAAACCCTAGTTCATGAGATATGAGTTGCTGGATTTGATAGAAAAGTATGAATGATTATAGGGTTGGCTTGTTGATGTTGATTATTGGTTAAGAGCGTTGTTTACCTTATGGGTGATAAAGAATAATGTTGATTATAATCATTTGAGACTTTAGAATATCTCTAGGAGCAAGAGAATGTGTTATTGGGTGTAGAGACACCATTAATAAGAAATATGAAGCTTTATGCCACCAAGTATTTAAGAAAATGCCTAAGTAACTAAAACATGAGTATTATTGCTAATATGGAATCTCTTTGACTTGTATTGCTATAGATTAAAGTTGAAAGGGTTGACGAATGTTGTATTACGCTCAAGAGCAGGTTGTTAAGGTATGTGAGGCTAACTTTCGATGTTAGGGAATTTTAATGATTCTCCCTATACTGCGTTTCTTTTATGGCGTTACCAATTGCCTCGGAAATATAGTTAAGCCTAGTTCCTTGAGCAGTTGTAGAACTTATATTCTCTAGCTTCATAACACATTCATGACTTTCTTTCTGAAGATTGTGAGCACAGTTCATATTCAATATAGACTTGGGTTTGATGTCCCTAAGTCTTACTATAGTTTACTCGGCATGTCATAAACAATAGAAGTTTCAGTGTTCATAATCAGTTCAATAATACATGCCTCGGTCTGGTTCTATTCAGTATTCTAGTATTATGTAACTCAGTATGATCCAGAATTCCAAAATCATGTGGCTCAGTGTGATTCAATATTTCATTATCATGTATTGTAATATGATTCTCAGTTCCTGATTTTAAATTCCTGGTTGTTGAACACCCGTATTTGGGCTTGAAGCCGCAATTTATGCTTTATGCATCTTTGGGAATGAAGCTGCAGTTTATGCTTTATGCATTTTGGACCTGAGGTCACAGTTATGTATACGTATACTTGGGCCGAAAACCGCAATTTGTATTCAGATAAACAGTATTAGAAGTATAGCAGGTTGTTAGACAATATAAGCATATTCATTAGAAGTTCTACTTACAAATAATAACTAGTATTTCCATTTAGTTGCCCGTTCCAATTACAATAAACAAGCAATAATAGAGAAAAGAGTGAAATAACCAATATGAGAATTTCAAGAAAGAAAATTAACTATTAGAATGTTTGTCATGTTGCTATTGAACAGGGGAACGATTGCCCTGGTCGAATTTCAAGAGGAGAATCTGAGAAGGAGATAAAAGAAGATATAGAAGTTTTTATATATAAGGTATTTTATTTTCTTCACCCGTGTAGATATGTGGGTTTGGGATCCGTACCGGATTTGATCAATCAATTTTGAATATTTTGACCAAAAAGGCTAGCAGAAATTTTGAATCAGAAGAGTGGTAGAACCTACTGTTAAAGGAAAACAGCACCAACTTGTTAGATGTCTATTACCTCCTTTTATAGATTTTCTAATATTTTTCAGCAAATTATACTTAGTTGTATCATCTCCTGCACTTTTTGCTTGTTAGAACTGCTTGTAAAGTATTAGCAGTCTAGATTTCTCTTTTCGTTTTCCATCAACATCGCCTTTGGTGCTGATGTGCACTTCTTAATATTGGATGCAATATTTGGTTTCAATTATGAAACAAGCTTATATATTTGTTTGGTAAAACTTATGTCCTTAGCTCTTGCGATGTTCCTAGGTCCGATAAAATCAACTTTTATAATTTTGAAGATGGAAGATGGAGGACTAGTTGATCTTAGTTTATAGGCATATACCTTAAACGAATTAGTCTGTACGTTTCTGTATTGGGTAAATTTGGTTCTCCACGATCACATAGTATCCAATTACGGCCTCACTAAAGAAGGCGCCTTGGCATGATCGACTTAAGAAAGGCCGATCTCAGTCAATAAACAGACAAGTGATGTGACTCACCGTAATGTCACATCAAGCTCTGATACTTGTATATCGAGGCCACCAACCCTTGTAATTTTTTGTATTATTTCGAGGAATGTCCCTTAGTATATAAACGGGACCTTCTCTCTTTGTAAAGACTCATGTGTATTTCATTACTGAAAATATACAACTCTCTCTATCTGACTCCCTCTCTCTCTCTCTGGTGTAAAATCTGCTATTTGTCTAATTGTTCTTATATCTTAGTTTTTTGACAATATCTAGACCATATTACATTTGATTCCGATTGACTCAAATTATTTTTGATTGTTTTCAAGCTCTAAAATATGTTCGAATAACTTTTTAGCCAAACAATTTGGCGCCGTCTACAGGGATTTCGAGAATTAAAGCTGTAGTTTGTCTCTAGAGATCCTTCGAAAAGCACCCTCTACAACCCAGAATGGCCGAAAACAATGCTAGAATGAAGGCTATCCTGGAGGTTAGAACAGACCTCACGGGCGCTCTCAACACGGCTGTCGAAGGAGATGCCCTACACACAACCCCCAGTACTATAATAGGCGTGGAAGCCTTATCCTCCTCATCAGAAGACCTGGTGGTGCCACGAGAAAGAGAAGCTTCAACATATACCACTAAGGAAGCACCCCCAGAAATAAAGAGACTACTAGAAGAGTGGCTGACAAGCACTTTGAGCGGTCTAACCAAAACATCACCTCAAGATGATAGATGCACCCAAGAAGAAGATCACGTCGCAATCGAGGATGAGCTCGAGGTCATGAGAACAAAAACCGTTCCCGTCGATGCCCAAGCTAACGACGGAACACTCGTAGACATCCTAAAAAAGATGGAAGAGATAGAGAACGAGAACAGGTCACTCCGCGACCAGACGAAGGAACACCAAGAAAGGGTTTATAAGATCCCAGGCGCACCTAAGCTGTTGCTGAAGTGAGACATAGGGAGATTCGTCGAACAGCCCTACACGGAAGGAGTTGCACCGTACCCCATCCCAGAAACCTTCAAGATTCCCCCTACTTGAAAGTATATGACAGGACCACCGACCCCGAGGACCACCTGATCACTATGTAATAGCCGTTAAAGGCAACGAATTATCAAAAGAATAGGTACCATCCTTAATTCTGAAGAAATTCGGTGAGGCGCTGACAGGAGGGTCCTTAACGTGGTACTCACAACTTCCGGCCAAGAGCATCTCAACCTTTGAGGAAATGGCTGATAAACTCGCTACTGCCCACACGGGAGCAAGGAAGGCGGAAGCACGAGTCAACGATATTTTTCCTGTGCATCAAACCCCAGGAGAAGGACTCAGGGAGTTCTTAGCCAGATTCAACAGAGTCAGAATGAGCCTACCTAACGTGTCTGAAGGCATGGCAGTTGCGTCCTTTCAAAACGGGCTCAGCAGAGATGGCTCGAAGGCGACCAAGAAGCTACTCAGTCATCTCCTGAAATATCCCCCACCACCTGGGAAGAAATACACAATGCCTATTGCGCCGAGGTACGAGGGGATGATAACGACCTCAACGGCCCGACCCGAAGGTTGACAACAGTACACCCAGAAATTCGAAGGGACCGGCGCAACGAGGGAAGGCGGGAACAAATCCCATGCCTAAGCAGAGAAAGACATCAACCATATATCAGGTCCTCGCACCCGCCACCACCAAGGCATACAGACTCCCTGCAACGACATATTGCTCCACTAAGGAGCGACAGAGGTACGCCCCCTCTATTATTTGCATATAACTTTTGTGTGTCCCCTTCATAGGTAGTGTACGTACTAGAGAAGCTAGGCAACAAGGTACAATGGCCAGGAAAGATGAAATCCGACCCCGCCACCAGAAAGTCAAACGCCCTGTGCGAGTTCCACCAAGAGCGAGGGCATAGAACGGACAACTGCATAGGTCTCCACCAGGAGGTAGTCCGAATGCTGAACCAAGGGTTCTTGAAGGAGCTTCTCAGCGACAATGGAAAACTCAATTTCGCACGAGGGCGGGAATCGCACCATGGCCCACCAAGGCCACCCTCACCAATGCACACCATCAGCATGATCATTGGAGACGACAATGATTCGGCGATCCATCACGTCAAGTTCACCACCACCCACAAGCTGAAGTGAACTATCGCCCATGAGCGGTATGATGACTTCGAAGATAGTATCACCTTCGATAAGTCTGATGCCGACGATTTGTGTTTTCCTTATTTTGATGCTTTAGTTATTACTTTACGCATACTATATACTGATGTTAAAAGGATCATGGTCGACTATGGAAGCGACGCGTGTATCATTCATCCAAGAGTCCTTGCACTCATGGGAATTGAGGATAAAATAATCCCACGCTGCATAACACTAATAGGTTTCAATAATGCAATAGAAAAAACCTCAGGCGAGGTGACGCTACCCATCCTTCCAGGTGGATTCACAATGGAAACCACCTTCCACGTGATGAGCCAGGAAACAACATACAATGCCATTATCGGACGCCCGTAGATACACGCCATGAGAGCCGTCCCTTCCAGCTTCTATCAAGTAATCAAATTCCCAACCCCATGGGGAGTGAACTGCATACGGGGATAGACCCGCACCACCCAAGAAAGTTATAAGATAGCCCAAAATTACACGCATACCAAACAGCTCCAAGGAGCAAGTGCAGAAGCATAGCAATCAGCCCTGTCGGGGACTAAGGTTCGTCCGACATTGAACGCCATCGAAGAACCTCTGGAGGTCGAGGCTAGCAATGCCACGATCGAAGACCTTGGCCCCATTTAGATAAACAGCAGCGACCCCGCAAAGAAAGCATACATAGGCCACGGCCTCTCAAATCCAGGTCAGTACCTTTGAAAATTTTTATCTAACCATGCAGATCTGTTCGCTTTTTCTCATGCAGATATGCCAGGAATTCCACGAGAAATTGCCTCTCACAAAATCAACGTCGACCCATTACACCTGCCCGTGCGACAAATGAGAAGAAAATTCAACGCCGCCATTAACGAAGTCGTGAGCGAATAAGTGGACAAGTTTCTAGCCAATGGCTCCATCAGGGAATCCAAGTACCCGGAATGGGTCGCCAACGTCGTAATGGTCAAAAAGTAAAACGGGAAGTGGCGGATGTGTGTAGATTTCCCCGATCTAAATAAGGCATGTCCAAAGGACTCTTTCTCGCTCCCCCACATCGACCAACTAATAGATGCAACGGCAGGTCATGAACTGCTAAGCTTCCTTGATGCATATTCAGGCTAGAATCAGATCATGATGGCCGAAGAAGATCAGGAAAAGACAACTTTCATCACTCATCAAGGGACATATTGCTATAAGGTAATGCCCTTCGGGCTCAAGAACGCAGGGCAAAGGCTGGTAACGGCAATGTTCAAAGAACAGCTCGGCGGAACCATCGAGGTCTACATCGACAACATGTTAGTCAAATCATCAAAGAGGGAAGACCACCTCACCCACCTGAAGGAAGCCTTCGAAATATTAAGGAAGTATGGCATGAATCTGAACCCGGAAAAATGCGCTTTTGGAGTAGCCTCGGGAAAGTTCCTGGGATTTCTAGTATCACAAAGGGGCATCGAAGTCAACCCTGACCAGATCAAAGCCATAGAGGCCATACCAGAAACGCTAAGCAGTAAGAAGCAGTTGTAGAAATTAACGGGCCGAATAGGTGCCCTCTCCTGGTTCATCTCACGCTCCTCCGAGAGGTGCCACAAATTTTTCGGTGTATTGAAGAAAGACCAGGGACAGCAGTGGAACACAGAATGTGTAGAAGCTCTAAAAAGCTTGAAATCATACTTGTCATCACCACCCCTACTGGTGAAAGCCAACCCAGGTGACCCGTTGCTGATATACTTGGCTGTATCAGAAGTTGCAGTCAGCGCCATCTTAGTACGCGAAAATAAAGGTACACAATCTCCTATCTATTATATTAGCAAAAATTTAGTGGAAGCCGAAACCCGGTATCCCCACCTTGAGAGACTGGCATTAGCCCTCGTAGTAGCTTCACGAAAGCTACGACCATATTTCCAATGCCACCCCATAAGGGTAGTAACGACCTTCCCCCTAAGAAGCATCCTACACAAACCCGAACTCTCAGGGCGACTCGCTAAATGGGCCGTCGAGCTCAGCGAGCATGATATTACATACCTCTCTAGGACCGCCATTAAGTCGTAAGTCCTAGCCGACTTTATCGCCGACTTCAGCGCAGAAGTCCTGCCAAAGGCAGAGCTCGAGGCACAATGCGTGTCCTCTGAAAGCGACCTATGGGTCCTTTACACGGATGGCGCCACCAATGCATCGGGATCGGGACTGGAACTCGTTATTGAGGTCCCCACGGGTGAAAAAATTCGCCGGTCCACACGATTCCCGAAGATAACTAACAACAAGGCCGAGTACGAGGCCATTATTGCAGGCATGAAACTGGCCATCAAGTACGGAGCTCACCGAATTCTTCTCCATTGCGACTCCCAACTTGTAGTGAACCAAATCGCTGGGACTTATCAAATCAAAGAACAAAGTTTGCAAAAATACCAGTCGGAAAACCACAAACTGATGGCTACATTCGACGAATGCCGCTTCGAACAAATTCCCAGAGCACGGAATATCGAAGCAGACGACTTGGCAAAGTTGGCTGCCGCCACCAAAAACATCAGCAAAGAAAGTGTGGTCACACTTCTCCACTCGGCCATCGATCACACCAAGGTACTTTTTGTAAACCTGACTTGGGGCTGGCGCAACCAGTTCATATCTTATTTGCAGGACGGGGTATTACCCGTGATAAAAAAGAGGCAAACAAGCTTCGCATTAAGGCTGCCCCGGTACTGCATGATCAACAGCGACCTTAATAAAAGGACGTTTGGTGGCCCCTTAGCCAAGTGCTTAGGGCCGCAACAAGAAAGACATGTACTCTAAGAAGTACATGAGGGCCATTGCGGCGCCCACACTGGCAATCGTGCCCTCGTTAGATGCATCATACGCATCGGCTACTATTGGCCTACCATGAAGAAAGAAGGAGTAGAGTACGTCCGCCGATGCGAGCAGTGTCAAAAGTTCGCCCCAATGATACACAAACCAAGAGAACCCTTCCATTCCATCACATCCCCCTGGCCATTCATCAAGTGGGGAATGGACATAGTCTGCTAGCTGCCCCCAGGGCGAGGAAAGGTACGATTTCTGCTTGTTTTAACTTACTATTTCTCTAAGTGGGTGGAAGCAGGTGCATACGCACAAACACGCGAGCAAGAAGTCATCGCCTTTATTTGGAAGAACATAATATGCCGTTTTGGCATCCCAAAGAAATTAGCTGCGATAATGGGCGCCAGTTCATCGGCCAGAAAACGGCTGAATTCATCGAAAAATGGCGCATCAAATGAATACTATCCACGCCATACCACCCTGTTGCAAACGGTCAAGCGGAGTCCTCCAACAAAATAATCCTAAGAATACTCAAAAAGAAGCTCGAAGAGTCCAAGGGACTATGGCCCAAACTACTACCCGAAGTCTTGTGGGCACACAAAACCACGCCCAAATCCAACACCGGAGAAACCCCATGCTCACTGGTTTATGGAACGGATGCAGTCATACCTGTCGAAGTGGGCGAGCCCACCTTAAGGTATTCACACACCAGTGAATCGGAAAATGACATCAGCAGACTCCGAGATCTCGACGAAGCCGAAGAAAGAAGAGAAATGGCCCACGTCAGAATAGTAGCTCAGAAACAACAAGTCGAAAGATACTACAACAAAGGGCAAAAATAAGGCCGCTCAAAGTAGGGGATTATGTCCTCAAATCCAAGACTCTGGCCTCAAAATATCCAAGCGATGGAAAATTGGGCACAAACTGGGATGGACCCTACAAAATAACAGCGGCAGTCGGGAAAGCTTGAGACAATGGAAGGAAAGACACTCCAAAACAACTGGAACGTCGCTCACCTCAAACGTTTCCACTTCTAAAAAGGTGACACCTGAGTCGTACTCTTTTTCCCTTACCCGAGTTTTCCCAATAGGGTTTTCTCGGTAAGGTTTTTAACGAGGCGGCGAAGGGGCCACCTGGAGATGTTTTGCAGCGTGAGTGCATGATGTCCACCTCTCCATATACACTCCAAGCCCGACATGATACATGAACTTGATTAGTGATATCTCCAAGTGTATAGAAAGGCTACGACCATCTCCAAATGAATGAATAGTCTACGGCCACCTCCCAGTCCAAATGAAGTAAAGGCTACGACCATCATTTTATATGGCTAAGGCCATCAGGCTACGACCTCTATTTTACATGGCTATGACCATCGTTTTATATGGATAAGGCCATCAGGCTACGACCTCTATTTTACATGGCTAAGGCCATCGTTTTATATGGCTAAGGCCATCATGCTACGACCTCTATTTTACATGGCTATGGCCATCGTTTTATACGGCTAAGGCCATCAGGCTATAACCTCTATTTTACATGGCTATGGCCATCGTTTTATATGGCTAAGGCCATTAGGCTACAACCTCTATTTTACATGGCTATGGCCATTATTTTATATGGCTAAGGCCATCAGGCTACAACCTCTATTTTACATGGCTATGGCCATCGTTTTATATGGCCTAGGCCATCAGGCTACATATTACATTTTACATGGATATGGCCATCGTTTTACATGGCTAAGGCCATCAGGCTGCGGCCTCTATTTTACATGGCTATGGCCATCGTTTTATATGGCCAAGGCCATCAAGCTGCGGCCTTTATTTTACAGGATTCGGCCATCATTTTATATATCTAAGACCATTAGGCTACGGTCTTCACTTTACGTGGTTATGACCATTATTTTATATGGCTAAGACCATCAGGATAACTTTACACAGCTATGGCCGACAAATTCCAAGCAGCTACGGTAAAGAAAAGTATGACGACACGCCGAAAGGTGGAAAAGATTACTTACAATTATATGTTTTCACAAAGGGGAACAAACACCCCTGCTACAAAATTAGTATGAACAATTATATTTACAAAGATCCTAAGAAACCACCTATCTAGCCCGGCCTGGCCCTCAGGTGGCCCATCTTCATTTATTGGAGGGTACACCTTGGAAATCCAGGAATTGGACTTCAAACGATTGATGTCTGCTGAGTTGTCCCCCTCCCGGGCCGGTGATTCAGGACCGTAGCCTGCCGCCTCACGAGCGACTCTAACTAGTTGGCGCTGGTTCTCAACCTTCGCTTCAGACGCACGACCAGCCGCTAGGAATTCCTCAAGCACGACCAGCCTGGCCTCCGCATGCACCCACATCTCGTGCGCCTCACGAGACGTATTGCATGCGCGAGAGCTAGCTTAACCTCTTCAACCTCGGCCTTCGTGGCTTTGAGTTCCTCCGTTAGAGTTGCCACCCGGGTGCGCAATTCTGCCGCCTCTTCCGCCACAACACGCTCGAGCTGCAGCTCCTCGTACTTGGCCTGGATGAGGACCTCCATCTCCGCGACCTGAGCAACAACGGCCATGAGTTGTTCATCCACCTTTATTAGCTCGACCACTCTTTTCTTCAATTGCGCCTCGGACTCCACTAGGCCCTTACAAACCACTCTAAAGTTGGGGTCCTGCTTGTACGTATCGGCTAGGATTTGATGCGCCTCATGCACCTTATTGTACTTTTGCGCCAGTTGGTTGTATTTGGCCATCTTCTCTTTCCAGCGCCAATCCCTCTCTACTTTCAAGACAAGAGCCTGGAAAAGAGACCAAGTAAGTACGAGAAAATCGCAAACCTACACAAAAAACAATCATCAAGCAAAGCATAGACATACTTGTAGGGTCGCGCCTGCCACCCTTTGGGCCAAGTCTTTATCACTAAGCTCCGCTAGGGTCGTGCGCTCTGCACCGGCGCACAAGAGCGTCATACTGGAGACTGCCTCCTCACATTTCTCCAGCAGATTATAGTGACTTGGGATCACTATACAACGAGAAGATTGGCCGAACATCATCTCCACCCGGTCCAAGGACCTGCCTCATCTGTTTACGCCATCAGTGGCTGCCTCCGAGCCTGCCACATCCACGTCTTTGCTTCTCCTCGCCGCGGCCTCCCTCCTAAGATCTGCTCTTCCTGAGCGAATATCCTTTGCCATGAAGGCCGGCCTAGACACAAGGCCAGACGGCCTAGCCTTTCCTGACTGGGTGGCCACGACTTTGCCAATAAGGATTCGACGTTTCCTCCTCTCCAACGTCTCTTCCTCTTCACGGTCCCCCTCCGTAGGATGCGGAGTGGGTTCAGGGGGTCGGCACGGCAGAAGGCGCCCTTACAGGGGCAATCTCAGGGACAGCCACCTGCGCCTCTATGAGTGCCGTCTCAGGTACGACCCCTAACACGGCCTCAGAAGCCATCTCTGGGGCCGCTTCTGATGTACCCTCCTATCTTAATGGGGGCGAAGCACTGCCCCTGTGAGTGCCAACAAAGATCATATCCGCCTTAGGATCAAATTCCGTCTTAGAAGGACCAGCCGCAGTCTTCTTCTTCTTCTTCTTCTTCCTCGGCTTCTTAGATGTGACCCGACCTGCCAAAACACATTGGAAACGAGTAAGGAAATTATACGGGCCCCCAAACCATAACGAAGATTAGGTAAAGCCGTTACCATACAGATCGTGGAGCCAAATAAATTAAGTCCAAGAACGGCTTCCCTCTGCAAACGGTATTAGCGCCTGCACCCACGACCTAATGTCGTCAACACTACGAGGAGGACGAGCAACCACTGCATGAAAACAAAGGAAAACTTTCGACAGTAAGAACCGGCAAAGTAAGGTCAAGATAGTAAACATCACCCACAACAAAACTAACATGCGTCATCCCACACTTTTGGAAACCCATTAGGGTTGGGCACAAGGTATTCGGTACGGACGTAGAAGAACCTCATCCAAAATTTGCGATTGGCCTTGTCATCCTCCTGCGCCACAAAGCTTTTCCTCCCCCTACTCCTCAACTGGAGCATCGAGCCTCTAATGAAAGCCATATTGAGCATGTGCAAAAGGTGATGAACGACCACCTCCTTTCCGGCCTTCACCGCATAAACAGATACTACCATGCGCACCTTCAAGGTGTACGGGGTAAGCTGGGCCGGACACACTCCGAACCAGCGGCATAACTCCTCTGCTAAAGGGTAATTTGGAGGGGTGTATCCAATTCGGAAGGCGTATTCGTAGAAGGCACAGTACCCGGGCCTGCGCACATTAGGCGTAATCCAGCCCCGCGGGAACCATATCAACATGATCTGGGATATCAAACGTCTCCCTGAGAGAGGCCAAGTGGGACAGCTTCATCTCACTATTGCTCCCAAGGGCAGACTTTACGCTTATTCAGAAAGTCGCTTCTTTTGCTCATATCGCGTGGGTGCAGGTTGGCCGTTGATAGAGGAACAAAAACTTCCTCGGCCTCCTCGCCGTCCGAGGATGACGAAGCCATGGTAGAAGCTACGTCCCTGGTTTTGGTATCATCAAGCCTACGTTTAGCCATAGTGAATGACGTAAGAAGAAGGTATTAAGGGTCACAAGTTCGCTTCTGGAAAACAAGAATTTCAGAGAAGAAAAGAATAAGAAACACCAGGAAAAGATAGGGAAAAAAAGTGAGAAAATACTCTCCGAAAAAGATCGAAAGATGAACCTAGTTCAACTCTCCACCTATTTATAAGAAAAGGTACACGGAAATCGAAAGGGCATGATTCAAAAAATCAGCGCAAGAAACCCAAACGTCATGTCATAACCCGAACCACCTCGGGAGCAGAAGCATTGATCACGCATGTGATCGATGACGTCACCTCAAAAAAAAAGATCCTAAAAAGGAGGTAACATGTCAACGACACGACCTTTTTATACACGAACGCGGCTTTCACGGATGTATCAATAGGAGCGACCAAATTTTCATAGGCGTCAAGCACGCATGTCCGTCCATTGGAGACGCCGTTCGACTGCGTCCCCAATAAACGTAGGGACTATCTGTATTGGGCAAATTTGGTTCTCCACGATCATATAGTAACCACACACAGCCTCACTAAAGAAGGGGGCCTTGACATGATCGACTTAAGAAAGGCCGGTCTCAGTCAATAAACGGACCAAGTGATGTGACTCACCGTAATATCACATCAAGCTCTGACACTCGTATATAGAGGCTACCAACCCTTATACTTTTTTGTATTATTTCGAGGAAGGTCCCTTAGTATATAAAGGGGACCTTCTCCCTTTGTAAAGACTCATGTGTATTTCATTACTGAAAATATACAACTCTCTCTATCCGACTCCTTCTCTCTCTCTCTGGTGTAAAATATGCTATTTGTCTCATTGTTCTTATATATTAGTCATTTACAATATCTAGACCATATTACATTTGATTCCTATTGACTCAAATTATTTTTGATTGTTTTCAAACTATATAAAGTGTTCGAATAACTTTTTATCCAAACAGTTTCGATAGGAGAGCTGAGGTTAGGTAGTTTTGGGGAAAAAAACTTACACACATCGGGTGTTTACACCAAACCAATACATACATGACATGTATTTTGTATATGGACTTCAATCATTTAACCATGGTAAATTATATGTATTCTCATCTAATTCAATTAATTATCCATAGTGAGTTAATATAGTTTGGTGTAAACACCCGATGTGAGTAAGTATTTACCGTAGTTATGGCACCCCTACTTGAGAACACATTGAGATCACATTGACAAATAATAGGCATTTGCAGAAAATGAAATAAATAGGGAAATGAAATACTATGGAAAATCAAAGAAGAAGACAGAAGGAATACAATAGATGAAAAGAAGAAAGCATAACTGCTATTATATATGTCTTGTCCAAAATGTGGATTATATCTGTTCTAGATAAACCAGCTTCTTTTAGAGGTGTCCAACAATAACTACCCCTCAATCCAAACCAGTTAGTCAACTATATGAATCAATCCCACCTACGTCACTCTATTTTGTTTGAGGTATGTCTACTAAAATGTAAATCACGTTAAGTTGTTCGAACTGTTTATTTTTTATGTCGTACCCGTGTCGACATGGCATGGGTGTGAGATTCGTATGGGATATAGACCGATTTTGATTATTTTGACGAAAATTGATGAAGAAATTCGGAACAAATACAATGATTTTTGAAATCAAAACAAAAGCAAAATTGAAGAAAATGAAATACATTTTATATAGAAATTTCTATGTCAGTCCTTTGCTTTTATCTTCTTCTCGGGTTCTCCTCTTGATTAATATTTTCTGCTTCTCGGAATACCTTGTAAGTTTTTCACTTAATAACTCATAATTTAGACATATAGTTATAACTTAATTTTAGATATTTAGATTATTTTTAGCTGATTCTTGCACCCATATCCGTATCTGGACCCGTACCCCAGAATGTTAAATTGTAGATCATGAAAGCTTCCACCTCTAGATCCGTATCCGTATCGGACAGCCGCAACCGAGTCCAAGCAACTTAGAAATCACATAAAAAACAGTGAGCCAAATGTATAGTTTAGCCCATTCAGATTCTCTTTGGACACATAACACCATTCAATTTCTTAAAATACATTCATAATTCCCTGAGATTCATAACTAAGGTTAGGCTGAGTGTCACTTGAGGGGTTAACCAAGAGTGCAGTGTGTGAGAAGTTTCACGGCTAGGGAATCTGCAAGGGGATGAGGGAGGGAGGGATTGACATATTTTAAGTTTAATTTGGTTTGTATGCTAGTTTCTAGTAATAAGAGAATATTTGATAATAAATGGGGAATATATATAATGATACACCTTTGGTTAATATATATGAAAGTGTTATCATTTTAGTTTATTAGTTGGAGCGATTGAGTACATGGACATAAGGAGGTCCCGTGTCAGAGAAAAAGTGATTTGCCCCAAGAAATGTTTAAGAGGTTAACTTGATTCCTCGACCCATCGGTAGTGAATTAATTCCACTAATAAGACTTTATTTGCAAGCCTCTACGTGTCTCTCAGAGAAGAGTCTGTGAGTATATATATATATATATGCTCAAAAGATTTGTACACCTTGTGAGCAAAAAAAAAAACAATTAAAAAAGTATTTGAGTTATCGTAATCAAGTATAATGAGTGCTATATGAGATTGTTTAGCCAAAAATGTGATAGATATGAGAATACACAGAGTTATAGAAAGATCAAGTATCAGAGAGAGGGATAGAGAGATAGTTCGCTTGATAACAATAGAGAGAAAGTAGAGAGATAATATTATTCAGAATAAAAGCACCCACCCCTTACAAAGGTGAAGGCCCCCTTTATATATTAGGAAACATTCCTCGAAATCATCTAAAGAAAAGTACAAAAGTTGGTGGCTTTCTTGTACAAAGGAAACCAGGCCTTAAACGATGTCGTTCTTCTATCTAGTGAACTGGGACGTCCTTATTTTGGTCGTCCTTGCCTTAGGTGACGCGACCTAAGGATGGCATTGTCACGAAGTACGTGTCTACTAAGGCGGGAACGGGGCGAAGCAGTTTTTACCCCATACAGTTAGTCCCTATGTTCGTTGAAGGCGTGCTCGATGGACTCCTTCAATGGATGGATATATATGCTTGCATGGCGATGTAAAGCCGTTGATGCTTGTCTCCTTTTTAGAGTGACGTCACCTGATCACGTGCATCATCATTACTTTTACTCCCGAGGCGGCTCAGACCCTTATGTGAATTTTTTGTTTCCCGCGCCAGCTTTTGAATATTGTCGCTTCGATTTCCGTGTTCCTCACTCCTATAAACGACGGATTGGTTCAAAATGATTCATCATTCGAATCTTTAAAGTATATTTCCCTTTTTCCCTCATTTCATCTTTCGGCGATCCCTGCTTTTCTCAGGAACTGTTGTTTCTACCGGTCGAACTTTGCACTACTTAAAACATTTTTCTTTGTGAACCTAATCAAGGTGAAATAATCTTAAGGCAACAAAAAGTCCAGATACAATGCCCCTTCTAGGGTTCCACCTCCCTGCGATAGCGAGGCGGAGGTAGTTGAAGAGGTTCTAGGTCCTCTGTCAATAGTGAATGTTCTTCCGAAGAACATGAGCAAGAGGAATGACTTTAGTCATAAAAACTCACCTCCACCCTGGGAACGTAGTGAATTGACGCTCTCTTACTTAGATGCCCTCAGCATGGCATATGGGTTTCCAGATCACGTTGATATAGTTCCTTTCGGAAAGAGTTGCACCAACGTGCACAAGCCCGGGTTCTACGCGTTTTATGAGTATGCATTCCGGATTGGCTATAGTTTCCCGCTCAATTCTCTAGCGGAGGAAGTTTTCCGCTATTTTAGGGCGTGCCCGGATCAACTCACCCCTTATACGTTGAAAGTGTATAGGATACTTACCAAGCACGCGGAGAAAGCTGGGTGTGTCGTCACGATATACCACCTTCTGCAGATGTTCAATGTGAGTTACCTGAGGGGTTCGATGCTGCACAACTTGACGCGCCGCGGCAAGAAAAGCTTCGTGGTGCAGTCTGATGACAAGGCCAATCGTGCCTATTGGAAGAAGTTTTTCTACGTCCAGACGGAGCATCTGGTGGCTAACCCCGAAGGGTTTCCGGAGGTGTGGAACCAGGAGGGTAAGTATCCTTTTGTGTCTTATTCGGCATTTTTCGTTGTGAAGGCTTAACTTCTCACGATTCTTTTATCTGTTGTTTGCAGTGGCGGCTCGTATGCCAGTGGATTCCTCGTCTCTTTCATGTGCGGACGACATTAGGTCGTGGGTGGAGAGGATTATTCCGCATGTGGAGGAGTGTCGTACCTGGTCTTAATTCTGTAGCGCGTACGGCCCGACTGGTATTGGTCTTCCCTTGTTCTTTCCTTTTCCCCTGTCTTGATTCAAGAGTCCTTTTGCTTGACATATTTTTTCCTTGACAGGCCGGGGCACCTCTATGAGGTCCAAGAGAAGGCGAATTGATGCCGACCTGTCTAGGACGGAGTCGGGCTTTGAAGAGGAGGATGTGCCTGCGGGGGGTTCGCCCGAAAGTAGCACCTTCTCGGCCCCTCAGCAGGAAGTTACTCCGGGAGCGGTATCTGATGCGGCGGTCGAAATAACGGCGGAAGAGGAAGTTCCGGTTGTGGCTCCTCAGGTCGTACCCGCTAGGGGGGCCGAGATCGCGTCCGACAACGAGGCGCTTCTTTTGGAGTTGCCTTCGCAGCCGATGGAGGCAGCTCTTTAAGATGAGGAGTCCCTTGAAAGTAGGAGGCGCCAGCTGATCACCGGCAAAGGAGTAGCTATTGAGGAGGAGGGGGTGCAATTACCTCGTCGCGAGTCAGGGTGGCCGTTTATGGCTGATGCAATTCTCTCGTCGGGGACCGCTCCTCGGGGGAGGGCTGATGTCGGGGCCGTCCCACCTTCTGCTAGGGATGAAGGCTCATCGGGCGTAGCAGCAGAGACAAGTGCGCATTCGGAGAGGATGGGCAGAGGAAGGGGCTCTCCGGCTCGTGTGGAGATGATGGCCAGAAGGTCTACTCGCCGCATTGTGATTCCTAGCTGCTATAACCTTTTGGAGAACTACGAGGAGGCGGCCGCGGAGATGACCCTTCTTTGTGCGGGTGTCGGGGGTGAGGCATTGGCAGAGGTCAGTGGCAGGGTCCTGTCTCGAAGGATAGCAGGCGCGGCCTTGCAGGTAAATTTGGCTCTCCTTCCCAGTAGTGTCGTAGGGGTAGTCCGCCTATGTACTAATTCATCCTTTGATATTTTTCAGGTTCTTATTTTGGAGGTGGAGAGGGGGCGACACCCGGCGAAGAGGGCGGATGCCCATAAAAGTTACTGTAGAGGTACAAGAGGTACAAGCGGGTCCGTGATGCGCATCAAATGTTGGACGATGTGTACAAGCAGGACCCCGAGTTCAGGCTGTTCCACGAGGGCCTTACCAAGACGGAGGAGCAACTGAAGAAGAGGTTGGCCGAGTTGGAGAGGGCGGATGAGCAGCTCGTGGCCGCGGTCGCCCGGAACACTGAGTTGGAGGCTCTCCTTCGGGGCGAAGGATGATGAATTGGAGCTTGGCCATGCCGTAGCGGCGGAGGCTATTGAACTTCGGGCGTGGTTGCGACCTTGACTATTGAGCTCAGGGGAAAGGAGGTCGAGATCGAGGCTCTTGCATGGGTCTCCCCACAGGAGGCTTAGCATCAGGATGATCATGACATGTGGGTGTACCATGATGCCCGGCTAGTCGTGTTTGAAGAGCTCCTGGCAACTGGTCGGGTCTCAGAGGCGGACGTGGATAGGCAGCAGAGTCTGAACTGGGTTGCTCGTGAAGCGGCCGTTACCTCTCTGACTCACCCGCTAGAGAAGGATACAACTTAGAAGACATTAACCTCCTGGCGTCTGCCTCTTGGATTTTTTAGGCACTATCCGCCAGGAGGAGGCGATGTCATGAATGATGATTGTGCCGGTCAGGGCGACGGGGGTTCCTAGGGTTTGCATTTGTACCCTTTTGTTATAAATGGGGCCTCTTTCTAAGGCCGGACATGTATATACCTTTTTGGATATAATAGTACATACCTTTTTCCGTCGTTATTCTTTCTTTGTTCCTTTGAACTTTTGTCGTGTTTGCGACTCGTAGTTTGAGCTTAACTCAATTGTCGTCAAGTCTTCCATTTTGTTGTAGTCGATATCGGGTCGACTGTTAACGACGATGACCTTAGCCATGTTGGATCACTGGTCTTAGCCAAGGTGATATTGACGGCCTTAGCCATGTAGAATTGAATGGCCTTACTCATGAAGATGTTGGCCATGAAATTGACTTCGAATGTCGTTGAGCCTTTCGTTCTGCCGTAGTCGACATTGGGTAAATTATTAGCGGAGATAGCCTTAGCCATGTAGAATTAAATGTCCTTGGCCATGAAGTTGACTTTGATGGTTGTCGAGTCTCTTGTTCTATCGTAGTCGACATTGGGTCGACAGTTAGCAGCGATGGCCTTAGCCATGAAGATGGTTGGACATGAAATTTACTTCGACTGTCGTCGAGTCTTTCGTTCTGCCATAGTCGACATTGGGTCGACTGTTAGCGGCGATGGCCTTAGCCATGTAGAATTCAATGGCCTTAGCCATGAAGTTGACTTCGACTGTCGTCGAGTCTCTCGTTCTGTCGTAGTCGACATTGGGTCGACTATTAGCGGCGATGTCCTTAGCCATGAAGATTTTGGCCATGAAATTGACTTCGACTGTCGTCGAGCTTTTCGTTCTGCTGTAGTAGAAATTGGGTTGACTGTTAGCGGCGATCGCCTTGGCCATGTTGAATCGATGGCCTTAGCCATGATGATATTGATGGCCTTAGCCATGATGATATTGATGGCCTTAGCCATGTAATTGAATTCGACTGTCGTCGAGTCTCTCATTCTGTCGTAATCAACATTGGGTCGACTGTTAGCGGTGATGGCCTTAGCCATGAAGATGTTGGCCATGAAATTGACTTCGACTATCGTCGAGCCTTTCGTTCTGCCGTAGTCGACATTGGGTCGACTGTTAGAGGCGATGGCCTTAGCCATGAAGATTTTCGCCATGAAATTGACTCCGACGATGGCCTTAGGCTTTTCATTCATTGGAGATGGACGTAGCCTTTTCATTCATTGGAGATTGCCGTAGTTTTTTCATTCATTGGAGATGGT
The DNA here is from genome assembly GCA_034376525.1 of Nicotiana benthamiana. Lineage (NCBI taxonomy): Eukaryota > Viridiplantae > Streptophyta > Magnoliopsida > Solanales > Solanaceae > Nicotiana > Nicotiana benthamiana. Next base: position 93,298,445 of record CM067323.1, on the reverse strand, counting down.
CGTAGCCTTTTACACATTGGAAATGAAGATAGCCGTAGCATTTTCATTCATTGGAGATGGCTGTTGCCTTTTACACTTTGGAGATGTCGCTAAGATGGCCGTAGCCTTTTACACTTTGGACATATCGCTGGCCCAGTCCCTGTATCAGGTCGGGCTGGAGAGCGTATGGAGAGGCTGACGTGATACACTTGTTCCGCAAATATCTCCAGGTGTTCCCTTCGTTGCCTCGTTAAAAACCTCCCAATTAAAACCTAATTGGGACAAAACTCGAGTCAGGGAAAAAGAGTGTGACTCGGGGAACACCTTTTAGAAATGGAAATATTTGAGGTGGGCGACAATCCAGTTGTTCTGGAGTCTTTTTCCTTCCATTGTTTCCAGCTGGAATGCCCATTTGTTTGCTATTGCTGTGATTTTGTAGGGTCCATCGCAGTTTTTGCCCAATTTTCCTTCACTTGGATCTTTGGAGGCCAATGTCTTGGCTTTGAGGACGTAATCTCCAATTTTGAGTGGCCTTATTTCTTCTTTTTTGTTGTAGTACCTTTCGACTTGCTTTTTTTGGGCCACCATTCTTATGTGGGCTATTTCTATTCTTTCTTCGGCTTCATCAACATCTTGGATCCTATTTGCATCGTTCTCCATTTCGGTGGTGTGCGAATACCTCAGTCTTGGTTCGTCTACTTCGACGGGTATGACCGCGTCGGTTCCGTAAACTAACGAGTATGGAGTTTCCCCTGTGCTGGACTTGGGTGTGGTCCTGTGTGCCCATAACACTTCGGGTAACAGTTCAGGCCACAGCCCTTTGGCGTCTTCAAGCTTTTTCTTCAGTATGTGCAGTATGGTTTTGATGGAGTATTCTGCTTTACCATTGGCGGCGGGATGGTATGGCGTGGAGAGAATTCTCTTGATGCACCATTTTTCGAAGAATTCGATCATTTTTTGACCGATGAACTGTCGTCCATTTTGGCATCTGATTTCTTTGGGGATGCTGAAGTGGCATATAATGTTCTTCCATATGAAGGCGATAACCTCCTATTCGCGTATCTGCTTCCACCCACTTGGAGAAATAGTCAGTCAAAACAAGTAAAAATCGTACCTTTCCTGGTCCTGCGGGTAGGGGGCCGACTATGTCCATTCCCCATTTGATGAAGGGCCAGGGAGAGGTGACTGAGTGTAGGGGTTCCCCTGGCTGGTGAAGCATTGGGACATATTTTTGGCATTGTTCACATCAGCGGACGTATTCTGCTGCTTCTTTCTTCATGGTGGGCCAGTAGTAGCCAGCGCGGATGATGCACCGTACGAAGGTGCTGTTAACTGTATGGGCACCACAGTGACCCTCGTGTACCTATTCGAGTACTGGACCTGTTTGGTGCGGGCCTAGGCACTTGGCCAGGAGTTCGCCTTCTCTTGTAGAGGTTGTTGATCAAGCACTATCGAGCGGCTTGCATGCGGAGTTTCTTTGCCTCTTTCTTATCGTGCAAAAACATTCTTTTATGCAGATAGGACATGAACTGGTTGCGCCAGTCCCAGGTTATATTTAACAAAAATACCTCGATGTGGTTGATGGCTGAATGGAGGAGGGTGACCATGATTTCCTTGTTGGTGTTTTTGGTGGCCGTAGCCAGTTTTGCCAAGTCATCTGCTTCGATGTTCCATGCTCTCGGAATTTATTCGAAACGACACTCATCAAACTCAGCCATTAGCATGCGGATTTCTGTCTGGTATTTTTGTAGCCTTTGTTCCCTCATCTGGTAAGTCCTGGTGATCTAGTTCACCATGAGGTGAGAATCGCAATGGAGGAGGATCTGTCGAGCCCCATATTTGATGGCTAGTTTTATACCTGCAATAACAACCTCGTACTCGGCCTCGTTGTTAGTCATTTCAGGACATCGTATGGAGTGGCGAATTGTTTCACCCATGGGGACCTCGAAGACGAGTCCCAGTCCCTATTCTGACGCATTGGCGATGCCATTAGTGTGAAGGACCCCTAGGTCATTGCTGGGGGAGGCGTGTCGGGCCTCGAGTTTTGCCTTCGGCAGGATTTTCGCATTGAAGTCGACTATGAAGTTGGCTAGAAATTGAGACTTGATGGCGTTTCTCGGAAGGTACGAGATATCGTGTGGGAAGGTCGTTACCACTCTTATGGGTGGCATTGAAAATAAGGTCGTAGCCTTCATGAAGCTACTACCAGTGCTAGCACTAGTTTCTCGAGGTGTGGGTACCGAGTTTCGGCGTCCACTAGTATTTTGCTAACGTAATAGATGGGGGATTGCGTACCTTTGTTTTCGCGCACTAGGACAGCGTTGATGGCGACCTCCGACACGGCTAGGTATACCTGAAGTGGTTCACCTGGGCTTGCTTTGACTAACAGGGGCGGCGAGGATAGGTACACCTTCAAATTCTTTATGGCCTCGACGCATTCCTCGTTCCATTATAGCCCCTAGTCTTTCTTCAACACACTAAAGAACTTATGGCACCTGTCGGAGGACCATTAGATGAACCTGGAAAGGGCGGCTATTCGACCCGTCAGTTCCTATACCTGCTTCTTGTTGCTTAGAGTTTCCGGCATTGCGTCGATTGCTTTGATCTGATCTGGATTGACTTCGATACCTCTCTATGATACAAGAAATCCCAAGAACTTTCCCGAGGCCACACCAAAGGCGCATTTTTCGGGATTCAGTTTCATCCTGTATCTTCTCAATATTTCGAAGGCCTCCTTTAGATGGTCGAGGTGGTCTTCCTTTCTGGACGACTTTACTAGCATATCATCGATGTAGACTTCCATTGTTTTACCAAGTTGCTCCTTGAACATCTCGGTCACCAACCTTTGGTACGTGGCTCCCGCATTTTTTAGCCCGAAGGGCATCACTTTGTAGCAGTATGTCCCTCGGTGAGTGATGAAGGTCGTCTTCTCCTGATCTATTCGGCCATCATGATTTGATTGTTGCCGGAATATGCGTCTACAAAGCTCAATAGTTCATGTCCGGCCGTCGCGTCTATCAGCTAGTCGATGTGGGGGCAGTGGGGACGAATCTTTTGGGCATGCTTTGTTCAAGTTAGTAAAATCCACGCACATTTGCCACTTCCCATTTTTCTTTTTGACCATAACGACGTTTGAGACCCACTCAGGGTACTTGTATTCCTTGATGGAACCATTTGCCAGTAGTTTGTCTATTTCTTCACTCACAGCTTCGTTGATGGAGACATTGAATTTTCTCCTCAATTTCCGCACGGGCGGGTGTAGCAGATCAACGTTCAATTTGTGGGTAGCGATGTCCCGTGGTATCCCTGGCACATCTGAATGGGAAAAAGCAAACAAGTCTATATGGTTAGATAAAAATTCACGATACTTACTTGGGTTCGGAAGACCGTGCCCGATGTAGGCCTTCTTTGTGAGGTCGGTTTCGACTAGCTGCACGGGATCGAGGTCCTCGACCATGTCTTTGCTGGCTTCTATGATATCTGGATCTTTGATGGCGTCCTCTGCCGGGTGAACCTTAGTCCCCGACAGAGCTGATTGCTAAGCTTCTGCGCTCGCTCCTTGGAGTCATTTGGTGTGGGCATAGTCTTGAGCTATTTTGTAGCATTCTTGGGCGGTGTGGGGTTCACCCCGTATGCTGAACACCCCTCACAGATGGCGTCAAATTGTTTTGCTCAAGATATTCATACACCTTGTGAGCTAAAAACAATCAAAAAAGTGTTTGGGTAAATCGTAATCAAGTATAATGAGTGCTAGATGGGATTGTTTAGCCAAAAATGTGATAGATCTGAGAATACACAGAGTTATAGAAATCTCCAGTATCAGATAGAGGGATAGAGAGATAGTTTGCTTGATAACAGTAGAGAGAGAAAGTAGAGAGAGAAAGTAAGGAGATGATATTATTCAGAATAAAAGCACCCCCATGTGTTAGGAAATTTGATCACCTGATAAAAGCTGGAGGGGACTGCTCTCATGGCATGTACCCATAGTCGTCCAATGATGGCGTTGTACGTTGTTTCCTGGTTCATCACATGGAATATGGTTTCCAGCGTGACTCCTCCCGCCAGGACGGCAGTGTTATTTCTCTGGAGGTTCTTTTCAATGCATTGTTAAAACCAGTTAGTGTTATGCAGTGATATATTATCTTATCCTCGAGTCCCATAAGTGCAAGGACCCTCGGGTGGATAATACAAGCACCGCTAGCGTCATCAATCATAATTCTCCTAACATCTGTATCCATAATGCGTAAAGTAATAACCAAAGCATTGTAATGAGGAAAAGATAAATCATCGGCATCAGACTTATCGAATGTGATACTATCTTCGAAGTCGTCATACCATTTGTGGCGATAGTTCGCTTTAACTTGTGAGTGGTGGTGAACTTGACGTGGTTGATCGTCGAGACATCGCCGTCCCCAATGATCATGTTGATGGTGCGTGTCGGGGAGGGTGGCCTTGGCAGCCCGTCGGGTTATTCCCGTCCTCGTGCGAAGTTGAGTTTCCCTTTGTCGTTGAGTAGTTCTCTCAGGAACCCCTGGTTTAGCATCCTATCCACCTCCTGCCGTAGACCTATGCAGTCTTCGGTTCTATGCCCTTGCTCCTGGTGGAACTCGCATAGAGCGTTTGATTTTCGGGTGGTAGGGTCCGGCTTCATCTTTGCTTGCAATTGTACCTTGTTGCCCAGCTTATTTAGTGTGTACACTACCTTTGAAGGAGAAACACGAAAGTTATATGTGGTTAATACAGGAGGCGTACCTTTTCGTTCCATAGGGGAGGGACGTGTCGCTGTAGTGCGTCAGTGTGCCTTGGTAGCGGTGGGTGAGATGATATGATGTATGGTTGATGTCTTTCTCTACTGGGGCATGGCAGTTGTTCCTGTCTCCCTTCATTGCATCGGTCCTTCCTAACCTCCGGAAGTATCGTCGTTAGTCTCCGGGTAGGGCCGTTGAGGTTGTCTTCATATGCGCACCTCGGCGCAGTAAGCATTATGGATTTCTTCCCAGGTGGTGGGGGGTACTTCATAAGGCGACTCAGTAGCTTCTTGTTCGCTCTCGAGCCGTCCCTACGTAACCCGTTCTGGAAAGCGACGACTGCCATACCTTCCGATACATTTGGCGGGCTCATTCTCACCCTATTGAATCTGGCCAGGAAGTCCCTAAGTCCTTCTCCCACGGTTTGGCAGACAACGAAGATGTCGTTGACTCTTGCTTCCGCTTTCTTTGCTCCCGCATGTGCTGTGGCGAACTTGTCCGCCATTTCCTCGAACTTGGAAATGCCCCTAGCCGGTAGCTGGGAGTACCACATCAAAGCTCCACCTGTCAATGTTTCACCGAACTTCTTCAGCAACACGGCGGTGCCTGTTCATTTGTCAAATCGTTACCTTTCACGGCAGTGAGGTAATGGATTAGATGATCCTTGGGGTCCGTAGTCCCGTTGTATACCCTCAGATAGGGAGGCATCTTGAAAGTTTTTGGGATGGAGTATGGTGCGACCTCCTCTGCATAGGGATGCTCATCTTGAAAGTTATTCTCGTGCTTCATTTTCTCCATTTTTCTGAGAATGACTGTGAGCGCATCATCATCGGCTCGAGCGTCGGTGAGAGTATTGTTGGCTCGCACGATCTCGGGTTAATCTTCAGCTATAGTGAGGTCCATTATTGGCATGCGTCTTACGCCACACTGTGGTCACTTTTCGACCAAGTCGCTCAGGGTGCTTTTGAGCCACCCTTTTAGTAGCTCCTTGATTTCTGGGGGTGCTTCCTTAGATGTAGATGTAGAAGTAGAAGCTCCACTTTCTCGCGGATGCGTTAGATCTCCGGGTGGATGAGGTGGGGTTCCTCCACTCATCGCGGTGTTGGGGGTTGTGTTCATGATATTATCTTCACCTACCTCGTTGAGTGCATCCATGAGGTTGACTCCAACCTCGTCTATCGCTTTCTTTTTTGCATTGTTGTCAGCCATGCTTGCTCGTGCGATGTAGGGGATGGTTGTCAGGGGTTTTTCTAGGCACAAACTATAACTTTGATTCTCGAAATCCCCACAGACGATACCAAATTATTTTGCTCAAAATATTTGTACACCTTGTGAGCTAAAAAAATAATCAAAAAAGTATTTGGGTAAATCGTAATCAATTTTAATGAGTGCTAGATGAGATTTTTTAGCCAGAAATGTGATAGATCTGAGAATACACAGAGTTATTGAAATCTCAAGTATCAGAGAGATGGATATAGAGATAGTTTGCTTGATAAATAGAGAGAGAAAGTAGAGAGATGATATTATCAGAATAAAAGCACCCACTCCTTACAAAGGTGAGGACCCCCTTTATATATTAGGAGACCTTCCTCGAAATCATCAAAAGAAAAGTACAAAAGTTGGTGGCTTTCTTATACGAAGAAAACCAAGCCTTAAACGATGTCGTTCTTCTATCTAGTGAGCTGGAACGTCCTTATTTTGGTCATCTTTGCCTTAGGCAACACGACTTGAGGACGGTATTGTCACGAAGGACGTGCCTACTTAGGTGGAAACGGTGCGAAGCGGTTTTTACCCCATATATATACATAAAAGAACTCCAGAGAACCTCCTTTTGCGAAACTTGTCTTCTTTCTGTCTAGCATATATTTGATGTTAGATAAAGAACAACTAACTAAGCTCTTAAACTGATTAGCACTAGGACAACTTGAAAACTCCGGGTCATGTCTTTCTGCAGAGCTTCTTCGTTATTTCTTTTGTGATTAAAATACAAGTCATACACAGCTTGAGCAGTTTGTTAATGTATGGAAAAATATCTGACTCAAGGATTTCCTTTTGTCCTATTGGCCCTTTTTATGCACAAAATACCCTTTAATTGGATCACAAGTGACGTAATTCATTCTCTTGGTTCCCCAGTTGTTGTTGTTGTCGTCAATATTAAATGCCTTATCAAGTCCCCCTCGCCTCCTTTCCCTGCTTCATTTTGTACACACTCACCCATATCTAGATGTTGCTTAAATGCAGCCTCCAATTAGTGGCAATGCCTAAGAAACATATGTGGCACATGTTACTATTTCGAAAGTTATTCAGATCAGCTGTCAAGTTGTAGTAATTGAGACAATCTAGTCCGTACAAAGATTGTCCTCACTATTCGTGCATACCTGGAAAAGCCGGACTAAGCTTGGTGCCTGTTACTGTTGTTAGATACCTCAAACAAATTCATAGAATGTAGTGTTACCATTTAATGTGCATAGGGTGGTCAGTTGTAGCACCTTTGCCACATCTACCTTGACATGTCGTTTAACTCTATTAGTGAAATTTTTTTTTCCAAAATAAAGACTTTATATTACTGACCAACAACAAAATTTAAATGTACTCTTTGCATCCTGGACAACCCAAGTCGGAAAAAACTTCTCCCAGACAATATTCTTCAACAAAGAAATAGAAAATTTAGCTAAATTATGAGCTACTTTGTTTAACTTCCTCGAATATAAAGAAATTTGACGTGATCTAACATGCTCGATAGCTTCCAAATGTCTTCACACAACACTTCTATCTCCCATGAAGTAGCCACCTGTTTTTGGATCATACCAACAACATTCTTAGCTTCAGATAAAATTTTTATACTTTTCCATCCAAGAGTAATAGCACATTCAGGTGCCTTTCTTATGGCAATCGCTTCAGTAATCATGGTCTTCCCAACATATTGAATTGAGGTTCCATGGACATAAAGCAGTTTTCCAAGGCTATTCAAAGCCGCAACACCAATACTCGCATGTCTACCATTACACCGTAATCCTGCATCTGTAAATCTTGAAAATTTGTTAGTCTAGGCAGAACCTCATTTCTACTGAAATGTGGTGCAGTGAGACAACTAGTTAATAGATCTTTATAGGCGAAATACATAAACTGTCCCTTGAAGTTGTCCTCAACGACCAGCTGAACACTTCAACTGACCCCTTTATCAGTTAGACACTTCAAGTGACTATTACTCAAATCAAATAGACACAGGTCGCTGATATGGCATATGCGTGATTGCTAACCAAGTTTTGAGCGCGTGAACCATTTTTTCCAGCCTATTTTTTTTTTTATAGAAAAAACATGAAATACCTCCCTTCTTCTTCCTCACAGATTCCTCCATGGCTAATCCTCTTTTGCAGATGCCATCTTTGAACTTTTCTTCGTTACTCAATCTCCATACTTCATCTCCGACTACCCAACGTTTAAGTTTGAGCTCTTCAAGATACGGCAACATGACAAGAGTTGATATGTCTTTCCAAGGAAAATCAAACCCCCCGGTTATGGTCAACCTCTTAAGCGATGTTGGGAAACCAAAACTCTTGATTGAGTCGGGGTAATAATCTCCCCTCAAACACTTCAATGCTTCGAGTTTTGTCAAACTTGACATATCAATGAAGCGTTTGGCCATTGTTTTTGTTCTAAATGAATCATAACAGATGATTAATTTCTTTAGATTCGGAATGCCAAAAAAGACTTCATTTGAACAACTTGTAGAACAAAGACCAAAAAGTTCCTCTAAATTTGGCATCTCTATGACATTATTCTTATTTGGAATACCTTTTCTTCTAGGTTCGGGGAAATAACTGTTACTCCCCAGATGCATAAGCCTCAAGTTCGTCAGCGTCCATATCTTCCCTGGTAAAGTGATATTCTATATTTTTTTCCCATGAAATAGTTTGTAAATTCTGAAGCTCCGAGATTGCTGCTGGAACACTACCATTAAATCTAACAGCAAGATATCTCAAATGAAATAACTGTGTAATCGCAAGTGGAAATGAATCGAACCTTTCATCTTCATGGAAGTTGTGCAATACCGTCAAAAGGTTGAAACGGGAGAAAACTTCAAGTCTTGCTAATCCAGAGAATAAGTAGATAGATCTGGAAACATGGGGTAATACTTTGGAATAATTGTAAACTGAATAAGATGGCGTGTTTTGGTTGTGGGTGGGGCGGGGGGGGGGGGGGGGGGGGAGTTTTGGTTGTGGAAGGAAGAAGATGAAGTGGGGGTGGGTGGGGGCGCTGCTTTGGAGAAGTTTTGTTTTTTCTTTAATTTTTTACATGTGTCTAATTTTTTATTGCAAATAATACGTGGTAATTTTTTATTGGTTCATTTTACACGTCACTAGCAAGTGTAATTCACGCTCATGGTCTGTTGCACTGGAGTGTTTACTTGACACATTTAATAGTCAATTGAAGTGTCTGTCTGGTCATATGCCAAGTTGAGGTGTTCAACTGATCGTTGTTGACAACTTCAAGGGGCTATTTATGTATTTCGCCATCTTTATATTTTTCATACTCAAAAAAAGCTTTAGAAACAATATCAGTTGGCTCTAACATTTCCTGATTAAAGCATCAAGCATTTCTACCTTTCCAAATTTACCAAGATTAACACTCAAATAAAGTAATTCAGTAGATTTAGGAAAGTGCTTAGTATTTAAGAACAAGTTGTACCGCCACACAGAAAAGTCAGTTATGTTTTCAATACCAGGCCAATTAATAGGATTGTGTTTCTAAACAAGCTAAGATCGCGGACATCTAAATAGCATATGTTCTATATCTTCACTTTCAAGATCACAAATCTTACACGTTTTATCCAGGTTCTATAATCTATTAGCTAAGGTATAATTAACGGGCAAAGAGTTAATTACACACTTTCTTAGAGAATGTTTAAGTTTATTTTAAATTTCTAAGTTCACAAAGAATCTCAGAAGCTTTGAGGAAAAGACTGACAACTCGTCTGGGCTTCCGAGTTCCTTACTGGCCAAACCCTTTGCTAAATAGTAATCTGACTTAACTTCATTGTTTTCAGACTTTGAGTGATGTAGTAATCTATCATTAAGACCTATGATGGATATTAGCATAGACAAATTACATCTACATCTTCAGGTTCAAATATCGTACTTATTTTATGAAGTTTCCAGGTATGCGATCTTCGTCAATTATGTAGGCAACCTTAAGATATAAATGCATTTGAATACTTTTTGGAGTAAAAACATTATTTCTTGGAATCCAAGGATCAATCCAAACATTTATATTTTTTCAGAGATCCTCCACCTTACTCCAGTAACTAATAGATCTCTTCTCCACAAAATACTTCTCCAGATCCATGATCCTGAAGATGATGTAGAAGCGTCAATGAAAGTTGAGCGTGGAAAGTATATACTTTTAAGTACCCTTGTTAATAACGAATCCGGATACGACAATATATGCCATGCTTGCTTAGCTAACAAAGCCATATTCCTTTAGATCCCCAAATCCTAAACCCCCTCTTGATTTAGAATCACATAATCTTTCTCATTTCTCAATATGAATCTTCATTTTATCCTCAGTTTGTCTTCGCCAAAAGTTAGAAAAAAGAGATGTAATCTCCTTGCACAGACCATCCGAAAGTTGGAAGCAAGGCAAGGCATAGGTAGGGATTGCTGCAAGTATAGATTTAAGCATAACTTCTTTCCCCGCTGTACCTAAAAATTTACCCTTCCTTCCTTTTATTTTTGTCTTGACTCAATCCTTAATAAAATCTAACATCTTTCTCTTTGAGCGTCCCACGATAGCTGGTAATCGTAAATACATACTCATCTCATTTCTTTATTGTTGTCCAAGTAAGGAATATATCTCTACTTTCTCTTCCTCCGTTACATTTCTACTAAAACAAATAGCTTATTTATTTAAATTAACCACTTGACCAGAACATTGCTCATACTTTCTTAGAATCTCAGCTACATGGAATGCATTGTGAGCGTTAGCTGAACATAATATAAAAGATCATCTGCGAAAAATAAGTGAGTTAAGCTCGACCTATGTTTATTTAATTTTAAACCTTGAATTTCATTTTGAGTCTCAGAAGTTGTCAACAAAGTAGAAAAACCTTCTGCATATATTAAAAATAGATAAGGTGATAGCGGATCACCTTGTCGTATTCGTCGAGTAGGCCTAATGATCCAACTACCTGCCCATTTATATTAAACTATAGGTCGGGGTAGAAATACATTGCATAATCCATTCTTACAAATCTGGCATGAAAACATATTTGCAAAAGCATTTTCTGGATATATATCCATTCAACTCTGTCATATGCTTTTGACATATCCAATTTCATAGCAATAAATTTCTCTCTACCTCTGCGTTTATTTTTTAGAAGATGCATAAATTTATGTGCTAAGAAAATATTATCAGTTATTTGTCTATGTCTAACAAAAGCTTCTTGAGTCAGAGATATAACCTTAGTTAAAAGATTTTTCATTCTCATAGCAAGTATTTTTACAATAATTTTATAAAGAATAGAACATAAACTTATGGGTCTAAACTGCGATACCAAAGTAGGACTTTTAACTTTAGGAACTAGAGTGGTTAAAGAATGGTTCCACGAAGGAATTAGGTAACCTGTAGTGAAGAAGCTATCAATAGCTTCATAAATCTCCTTAGATATAATATGCCAATATCTTTGAAAAAATAAAGGAGTCATTCCATCAACAACTGGAGCTTTAAGAGGATGCATAGCGAATACCGCATTCTTTACCTCTTCTTCACTAAAATCATTTATGAGTTCTCGATTTATCGAGTCACTAACCATTACATTGACATGATTCAGAATTTGTCAGATTAGATGTAGAGAATAGTATATCATAATAAGCCTCAACTTCTTGAACTATTTCAGTTTGGTCACTCACCCACCTCCCTTCAGGTGTTTTAAAACCCCTAGTTATATTTGTTCTTCTTCGTTGTAATGTTTCCAGGTGGAAATAGGACGTATTCTTATTTCCATCCAACAACCATAAGGTTCTAGACTTTTGTTTCGAGAAAATTTCTTCTTCTTTATAAGCTTGACTTAATTTCCCTTTTAACAACCTAAGTTTATGCCAATCAAAATTATTAGCATCACTTCTAAGATCTGTAATCTGTTTCTTAATACGAATAATTTTCTTTCTAGCATTATCATTCCTCCCCCTACCCAAGCCACTAAGGATATACGACACTTCTTTAATTTAAAGTTTACTCGAGGTTGCTCAAATCCAACATAGTCATTGGACCAAGCTCCAGCTACAATATTTTGAACCTCTTCCCGATCCACCCACCTTTTATCAAAGTAAAAGCATCTTTTCTTCTTAATTTGTTCAGCAAGTGAAGACAAAATTAACAAAGAATGATCAGAAGTCTCATTATCAAGGTGAGTCAAATGTGCCTCTTCAAACTTTATTTTTCAATTCGGAATGACTAAGACCCTATCTAACCTTTCGTGAATAATACCCTCATTGTCCCTATAGTACCACGGGGCCAAGATTTTCCTGTGTAACCCAAATCAATTGCACCTAAGTTCCAAATAAAATCCTTAAAGTCTCTAAAGGTCCAATGATCTCTAGTTCTTCCTCCTTGTTTTTCTTGAATCATCAAGAATATCACTAAAATCACCAGCTAAGACCGAGAAGGTGCCCCGGTATGAGGATTTTTAATTAATTCTTGCATTTGAGATCGCCATTACTCTTATCCGTACTTAGATACACAAAGATACACCAATATTGGCAATCAGATAAAATATCATGTATCAAAGTTTTAACACAAAAAGAAGAAGTGTGGTATTAACATACCTGGACGTTGTCATTCCATAATAAGGCTAGTCCACTTGATAAACCCATTAGTTCCACACCAATAACATGTGCTATATCCAGTAGTCTCTGAACTCTCTGCACTGTTTTATCTCTATTTTTTGATTCACTTAAGAAAATCATATTTGCGGAGTGGAGACGCGCTGTCTTCTTTAAAAAGGGAACTGTTAAGGACTCCCCCAGACCTTTATAATTCCACACTAAAGCTTTCGTTGCAAGGAGGGAAGCCATTTAGGGCTAGCCTCCCGCTCCACCACTTGTTTTCGTTTTTTAACTTCCGTTTTTTTTAGTATCAACATTAATTAGTTCTTTTCTTTTATCCCCCGCAATATTTATATTTTCCTCTATTACAGCAGCCTCAATAAGATGATTTTCATTAAAGCGTACAAAATTATTTCCCTTAACAGCCTCAAAACAACCCTTAATATTAGCCTTTCGTTTTCATTATTTTCTTTTTACGTCCTCTATATTCTTATTAGTAATACCACTAACAGTTAAAAGAGTTTTGTTTTGAATTATTGATTAGGTGAGAATTATTTACTATACTAACATAGGAGAGCTTAATGAAGGTTCTGGACATACCTTGTCTATGTTATCTTGCAATTCATTCATTTTTTGGGTGCCAACATCCGGCATTTGTGAGACAACTTGCAATAAGTTTTGTTGTAGCATATTTTCATCCGCTAGCATCTTCTCCTACACATCTACCTTCTCCAAGCCAATATTCAAATCTCGCATTGAGGTAGTATTAATGCCATCACAAGTTCCAGCACCATTGTTATGCCAAACTTCGACACTCTCCTTCTCTCTAGATTCATAATTTGTTACTTCCATGGGATGCATTTGGTTTGTCTGAAGATCCTCTCTTCTTATGTCAGGCTGCATTTCAACCAAGGGAGTACCCTCTGCCAAAGTTAGCATATTATGACTACTTCCTGCACCTCCTTTTCCTCCATCCAGTTCAAAGTTATGATTTTTCACCCTAGTATTCCCATCGTTATTAGTATTTACCCCTTGACGATGCTAATTATCTGCAACTAGTAAAGGATTCTCCGCTCGTAACCATGTCCCAAGCTGGTTACTTTGGAGGTTTCCTGATCTTATATCCTTCTCTCTTTGTATAAAAATTCTATCATTATATCCTAGCATACCACAATAGTAGCATAACATAAGGTAGGTTTTCATATCTTATTTCAACCCAGGTTGTTCCAAGCCTAACTTGACCCATTTTCCCCTAGGTAGTGATTTATTAATGTTCATCGTGACTTTAATCCGCATATATTGCCCCTCTTTGCTTCCATTGTCAGGGATTACAATATCAACGGTACCACCCAAATCCTGCCCTATTTTGCGCCCTACATCCTTGGACATCCAATGTAATGGGATATTCCAAACTTGAACCCATAGATTACAATTATTAAACACCTGGGAATCGCTTCTCAAACCTGGTTCCCAAGGATGGACATTAAGAAGGTAGTTGTCATACAACCATGATGTAGCAAATCATATTTTATCCCTACCTTCCTTAACTTAGAAAATGAATTGGAAAAATTCCATCCGGTTTCCTTTATCCGCAGCTCTGCTGGGTGTCCCAAACCAATGATATGGTATTTTTGACTCCCTGAAAATTTACTTTTTTTATCATATATCACCTTGCCAAAAAGACTTACTTCACAATCCTTCAAACTTGGTTGAATATTTGGATATTCAATTGCTACAACATCTTTTTCTTCCTCTGTAAGAGTAAAGTTATTTAGGCATTCAGTAATTGCATCAGTCATCTTTCCAATTGAAGAATTCCCGCTCTTATTGTAGTTGAGTCAAAAATATATTTAACCTTATTTTTTTGTCAGGTGCTTAGGGCACACGTACTGATAATATGAAGCAGAGAATTTCAATTTCTCTGCTAGCTAGGTGTTCGCAATAGAACTTAATGAATAGAAAAACCTAATTTGGATGTTGCTAAACCCAAATAAAAACAGGGATGAAACAAAGCAAATCAAAAGGATTTACTTTGGTAGAAGAAGCTTGAGCAACGAAGAACTGTGCGTCAAAAATTGAGGAGAGAGAAAATTGTTCTTCATATTCTATTGGCACTAATTACCAGTTCCAAAATGGTTGCACAGTAAGAATCCAACATCAGCAAACTCCATGAGAAAGCTCTACGGCCATGGTGATGGAACCCAAGATTAGATAAAGGGAACGGTGAATTGAATAACAAAGAGTAGCTCTCTCGAACCTCCGAGATTTGTGTCTCGACCAACAAATTAGGGTTTTATAGCTTGAAGTATTTATTTTCCGATGATTTTGTAATCTTTGCATCTTATCAATTTGTTTGGTGAGATCTTCTGTAAAAATCCAAAATGTTTTCACTCATTTGAGAAAAAGAGAGGAAAACCAAACGGTGAACTCTGAAAGAACAGAAATTCGCAAGGACGGGAAAGCAGCAAATAATAGGAGGAATGAATGAGTCTACTTCTATTCCAATAGTTATCAACAAAGATCGATTTGCTTGTTGGCCAAATTGATTTAGGATTTAGTAGATAATATAGAATTTGCACAAATTGATACCCGTAAAGAATAAAATCAGTTGTTATTAGGTAGTCTATTGGTAAAGTTTTAGAGATTGGAGTTGGAGAGGTGGAGATTAAATGGTTTGCAGCAAGGATAGAGACCTTGTGAAGGATAGAGAGGTCACAAGGGGAAAATAGCTCTCATGCTAGAGAGAGAAAATCTTTTTCAGTTGCTCGACGGAGCTGAATGAAGGTAAAATGTGGTCACTCTACTAGTGAGTTTGTTCTCACTTCTAATGAAAATTCTGGTCTGATTATGTAGGCTAATGCTAAGTTGTGAAATGGCATACTTAAGAACAAAATCTATTTGTTAAGAAAGCATGAAAAAAACAAAGAAAATAGGGAACACTCAAATTTCTTTCTGCAAATAAAGTCTGAGCATTATTGGTGTTGGTGCGCTTCCAATTACCTGACGTGAAAAAACACCAACCTATTCATCTCTACTATTAGTAGATGCAATGGTTTTGTCAAAAACTTTGTGTCATGATATGGTTATATTGCTAGCTATACTGCGAGGCACTAGAGACTTGGGTATCTCTACGGACTACAGCTTTTAGGAAGACAAGGAAAAAATAGGAAGTACATTCATTAGTTCACTTTATGCTTCGACTGGTTGCAAGTCCATTATTATGTGTAGTCAATTATTGCTTTTTCCTTTCTGTTTCTTCTTCAAGTCATTTTAAAACTTACGAGCAAGAGAAAAGAGTATCACATCAAATCAATATCAATAGAAAGATTGTTCTTCTAACTAATCCTGAGCCTTGAATGAATTACATTCTAGATATAAGATAAACCAGCCAAAAATATTTCTTATGGTTTGATGGCCAAATCTTGACAATCGACTCCAACATAACTAAATATACTGGAGTTCCAGTATAATATAACGGTCCAGCATAATATGCTGGAAGTTCATATACATGTGCACCGTTCTTCAGTATATTATGCTGGATCGGTCTCTGTTGCAGCAAAATAGTGACTATTTTTTGATAATTTTATAAATGCTGGCCATTTTTGAATGACCAGTCCGAAAACTGAATAGTCCGTGCTATTTTTACATTTATATCGGAGTTGTTGTCAATCCCTTAAGATGTGGAAGCTTGGCCCATTTAATCCTAAGACTTGGAAATATTACTTTCTCGTTGTTTGCTAATGTTTTAATCCCTTTCTTAATGCTGTTATTTGTCATTAGATTTTGCTCAGCATGGGCTATAATGGGTAACTAATGAGTGTTGGACCTTAACATATTATGACCCAGGAACTAGTGCTACTTATGTTAGAATCTAAAGGATTCCAAACTCAACACAGGAGAAAAATCGGACAAGAGTCGTCTCACACGAAGAGAGAGAATTGATTTGTGATTCATTTGGAAGCTTCTATTACTCATATAAGGACCAAAATGTTTGACCGACCAGGAACCCACTACAAATAAAAAGAACCGGTCCTAGCTACAACCCAACACAAATAAGTAAGCCCAAAGCAGTCAAAGCCCAAATACAAGCTGACTAATTCTAACATGCCCCCTGAAGTTGGAGGGTGGTTTGCCACACCCAAATTGCTCAAGATGAAGCAATGAGCCACTCCAGGTAGAGGCTTGGTTAGCATATCAGCAAGCTGCAATTTGCTAGGTACAAAGGACAGCAAAATCAGACCCTCATGAAGTTTTTGTGGACAAAATGGCAGTCGAGCTCGATATGTGTCACATCTCCTTTTTCGTTATACACCCCCGCAAAAGGGCGTAAAGGAGTTTTTCCACTTAAAGGACAATCAAAACTGAATTTGGTTATTAATTAATTCAGAGTCGCCACTTCTGAGATTTATGGTGTCCCAAGTCACCGATTTGAATCTCGAACCGAGGAAAAATATGACCCGCGAACCAGAAATCCGGATAAGGAATTCTCTTAACACGGGAGAAGGTGTTAGGCATTCCCAGGTACAGTCTTCTAGCACGGCCGCTTACTGTTGTATTTGATTTTATCTGATTTTAATACATGCTAGCTTATGTGCTTTTTATTTATAGATCACTTATACCATTATTTGTTTTAAAAGACTTGCGACGTCGTGAAAACACGTCTCCGACCAAGTCGCCATCAAGGCACCCGTGTTCATCAACACATTTCAACTTCGTCGAGATTTGTATTTGGTTCGAATCAATGCGTACCCGAGTTTAAGAAAGTAATTTAATTAAATCGCGCTTAAAGGTTCTAGCGTAATATTGTTTGGGGAAGGCCGTCGAAATTCGCTAAATAGCCCTTCCAAGTTCTAATCATTTTTAGTAACCAATTATTGAGGGCCCCACATTTATTTTTGTTCGGTGAGGCTCATCTCCAATTTTTGAACCAATTTTCGATCGTTGTTTATTTTAGAAGAATTACGACGTCATGAAACACATTTCTAACCTCGTCGCCATCAAGGAACCCGTGGTTATCAACACATTTCGACTTCGTCGAGATCTGATGGGTTGCATCAATGCACACCCGAGTTCTACAAGGTATTTTTAATTAAACACGTCTATAGATTCTAACGTGTTATTATTTTGGAGAAGGCCATGAAATTCACTAAATAGCCCTCCCATAATCAATTCTTATAATATTTATCGAGGGCCACACATTTATTTTTATTTGGCGAGGCTCGTCTCATTTGTTTTAAAAGACTAGCCTAAAGTAGCTAGGATTTTCTAATTAATTTTGTCTCTAAGATAAAGAAAGGAATCCTACTTAATTATTGCTATATAGAATTACTAGGGCCCATTGTTTGTAACGTTACCCGTTTAACTTTTATATTAAATCTTGGGCCCGAAACAAATCAGGCCATATGGCCCGCTTTGCTCAATCCACTCAGATCTCAAACAGAAGGGTCAGGGATTGATTCCCAGCATCAGACAGCCCAGGACTTCTTTTCCAAACCAAAACTCAATCCTTCATAAATTGGGATGTCTGCTACTAAACGCTTTAGGCCAGTCTTCACCCTAGATAAAATTTCACTTCAGTTTTAAAAATAAATATGAATTTTGAAACAATGCCCCTATATCTGATAAGACTAACTAGTAAAATTAATTTAAAGTACATACACGCATGAATTGGAAAACATCTAATTTTTAAATATCGAATATTCATGTAACTTTCCCGTGGTCACAAATCAGATGGGTTGCATACTAGTTCCATTTTTACAATCTTTGCAATTACTAATCTACCAAAAGGCTAATCCATGCACCTGAGAATTGAAGCTAACAATTACTGAATGAAATCTGACTGCCTCAAATATGAGACTATCACAATTAGAAAGAACAACACATAATAATGATCAATTAACTGATGGAAATTCCACTGGTCTCACCTAGACTATCACAGGCCAAACTCATAGCGTTTCCAAACGTTTACTACTCATTTATGTAAATAATTGCAGTTATCAGTCCAATTATTACAGTAGCAACCAATAGCACTCAGAAAACTATGATAAAATCAACAGAATAAAAAATTTATTTGCAGAAACCTAGCATTTCATCTCATGTGATCATCTCAGAGTTGCACCAAATTGAGTTTGATCGTGTACCTGAATAATGAAAATAGAAAGGGAAGAGGAATCCAGCAACAGTAGGCACGTGGATAGCAGCATCAAACCAGCAGAAAACAGCCCAAAAGATAACTCAGACCCAGGAATCAGTGAAACCCAACAGCACCAGGAAACTCAACACAAACAGCTTGAACGAACTCAGAAAGTCTAGAAATCGAGTCAAGAACCTCCAGAAAACCAACTATAACCCAAATAATGCTAATCAAGCTCGAAATTGGAACTGTGAGCTTTAGGGATCAGTGATGAAATAAATGAGTTGAAAAACCTATCCTAAATTTAAAACTTGACCAAAAGGAGCAATGTAACAGTACATTGTTTGGATTTTCTTGTATATTTTTGCTTTTTTTTTTTTGATTTTTTTTGTTTTTGAATTTGAAAGTTACTGCAGATCTAAAGATTCAAATAGAAAGAGTGTTTTGGGAATCAATAATGGATGAAAAGAAGACTCCTACCTCAAGGCATTTGATGCCTTTATATGGCAAAGAAGAAAGAAAAATCAGCCAAAAGGTTTTCAAAATCAGTCCCTACCCATTTTCATTTTAACCCTTCTATTTCTAACTTGTTCTCCAAGTAACTACTCCCAAAATTGTTAAAACTTACATTAAAGTCCTATTTGAAATGTCTTGGAAGGTTCTTTTAGCTATACAATGCCTACACTATCCTTACCCCTGTTTTAAATTTACTATTTTAAAAGATTCTTCCATTTCCTATGCCTATAAAGCCCTTGTATTGATATGAAATTTACAGATTAAAGTCGGCTATACCCAACCTCTAAGGTTAACCCTAGTGAATCTATATCAGCTAGAACCAATCAATAAACAAAAATTTAACTCTAATTAAAACTAATTTACACAATCATTGGATTAATGGCTAACAAACAGAATCAATAACTAAATCAATCCAAATCAGCTCCAGAAGAACAAAATAGATCCAAACCAATATGAATAAATTAAAATAAATTTAAACTATGTACTACTGGACTAAAAAAAACCTCTATCAAACATATTAATCTAACTACTATAAACAGGGTCGAATTCCCAAACCAATCTCACATAAGTCGACCAAAGAGAAAACTTGATTATAGTGACGACCAGCCATCAAAACAGAAATCAACAAAGAGAAATGAAAATTAACCCTAAAAAATTATTCAAAATTCTCAGACAAACCTAGATTAATCTGGTAATTACAATAGTGCTAAATCGACTAGTCAGAACGATGAATCAGATTAAAAACTAAAGAATAGAAAGATAGGAAAACTTACTGAAATTCGAACTTTGTGCGAAAACCCTTCGAAATTAAACTCAGGTTAATATTATACATTCATTTTATAAGAAATAAACGTATAACATTGACCCGGGTTCACTCGACTCGCATAAATCCTCGAACAGCCCAGAACGCATGAACCCTAGATGTGACATTGGAGGCGTCCTGTTGAGATTCGAAGAGAAACAGCCCCAGACTCGAGATGGGGAAGGTCTATAGACTATCAGGTATTAATTTGAGCTTGTTTGGATGAAGTTCATGTTTGACCGAAAAAATAAAACCATAGATTCGAGGAGTTGAACTATGATTCGAGGTTGTGAGTTCGAGTCTCCCTAAGAGCGAGGTGGGAAGTTATTGGAGGGAAGGATGCCGGGGGTCTATTTGGAAACAGCCTCTCTACCCAAGGGTAGGGGTAAGGTATGCGTACACACTACCCTCCCCAGACCCCACTAAGTGGGATTATACTGGGTTGTTGTTGTTGTTGTTGAACTATGATTCGAGGGATTTTAAGTGGGGATTAGTGATGAGGGAGAAGAGGGGAAGCTGTGGTGTAATTTTTGTTGGGTTTGGGGGTAGCGGCACCACCGGCGGCTTAGGAATTTGAGGCGGCGTCTCTAGGGGTTTCTGAGGGGTGAGGAAGACGATGAGGAATGGGGATGGGGGTGGGGGGTCGTTCGGATAGTTTTATAGGGGAAATCCTAGGACGCCCTTGTTCGTTGGATCAAGATCTAACAGATTCGATTAGCTGAGCAAAACGGCATCGTTTGGTTAGAGTGGGGGGACCAGGTTTGGGTGCATTTGGGCTTGGAGCAGCCTGGGCTCGATTTGTGTATTTTTGGGCTGGGGAATCTGACCCAATTGGCCCTCTCTTCTCTTTCTTTTAAATTAACTTCTTTTTATTTCCTTTTTCTTGATTTTTCACTTTATATATTTTTTCAAATTTTCTGATTTTTATAAACAATACACAAAATAAGGATAAAGATCTAATTATTTCCAAAAGGAAAACTAATTAATTCCTAAAATTGTTTAAAAATCTATTTCACGATTAACTAAACAATTAACAACTAAAGCGCAAAAATGACTATTTTTGTGATTTTCATGTTTTGTTCTAAACAAACTAACCCCTAATTAATCATGAAATACAAAATTAAATTCTAAATACAAAATGTATATTTTTTGTATTTTCTTTTATAAATTATCAATCCAAAATTTATAATTTTCCCATTAGAGATCCTCCACCTTAGTCCAGTAATTAATAGATCTCTTCCCCACAAAATACTTCTCCAGATCCATGATCCTGTAGATGTAGTAGAAGCGTCAATGAAAGTTGAGCGTGGAAAGTTTTTACTTTTAAGTACCCTTGTTAACAACGAATCCGGGTACGACAATCAATAAGGTTAACCAACCTCTAAGGTTAACCCTAGTGAATCTATATCAGCTAGAACCAATCAATAAACAAAATTTTAACTCTAATTAAAATTAATTGACATTATCATTGGATTAATGGCTAACAAATAGAATCAATAACTAAATCAATCCAAATCAGCTCCAGAAGAACAAAACAGATCCAAACCAATATGAATAAATTAAAAGAAATTTAAACTATGTACTGCTGGACTAAAAAAAGCTCTATCAAACATACTAATCTAACTACTATAAACAGGGTCGAATTCCTAAACCAATCTCACATGAGCAGACCAAATAAAAACTTGATTATACTGACGACCAACCATCAAAACAGAAATCAACAAAGAGAAATGAAAATAAACCCTAAAAAATTATTCAAAATTCTCAGACAAACCTATATTAAACTGGTAATTACAATAGTGCTAAATTGACTAGTCAGAACGATGAATCAGATTAAAAACTAAAGAAAAGAAAGATAGGAAAACTTACTGAAATTCGAACTTCGTGAGAAAACCCTTCGAAATTAAACTCAGGTTAATATTATACATTCATTTTATAAGAAATAAACGTATAATATTGACCGGGTTCACTCGACTCGCAAAAATACTCGACTAGCCAGGAACGCATGAACCAGATGTGAGATTTGAGGCGTCCTATTGAGATTCAAAGAGAAACAGCCCCAGACTCGAGATGGGGAAGGTCTATAGACGTTCAGGTATTAATTTAAGCTTGTTTGGATGAAGTTCATGTTTGACCGAATAAATAAAACCATAGATTTGAGGAGTTGAACTATGATTCGAGGGATTTCAAGTGGGAATTAGTGATGAGGGAGAAGAGGGGAAGCTGTGGTGTAATTTTTGTTGGGTTTGGGGGTAGCGCCGCCACCGGCGGCTTAGGAATCTGAGGAGGCGTCTCTAGGGTTTTCTGAGGGGTGAGGAAGACGGTGAGGAATGAGGGTGGGGGGTCGTTCAGACAATTTTATAGGGGAAATCCTAGGACGCCCTCGTTCGTTGGATCAAGATCTAACTGCTTCGATTAGCTGAGCAAAACGGCGTCGTTTGGTTAGAGTGGGGGAACCGGGTTTGGGTGCATTTGGGCCTGGAGCAGCATGGGCTCGACTTTGTGTATTTTTGGGCTGGGGGAATCTAACCCAATTGGCCCTCTCTTCTCTTTCTTTTAAACTAACTTCTTTTTCTTTCCTTTTGCTTGATTTTTCACTTTATATATTTTTTCAAATTTTTTGATTTTTATGCACAATACACAAAATAAGGATTAAGATCTAATTATTTCCAAAATTAAACTAATTAATTCCTAAATTTGTTTAAAAATCTATTTCACGACAAACTAAACAATTAACAACTAAAGCGCAACAATGACTATTTTTGTGATTTTCATGTTTTGTTCTAAAACAATCTAACCCCTAATTAATCATGAAATATAAAATTAAATTCTAAATGCAAAATGCATATTTTTCTTTATTTTTTTTGTAAATTAACATGTACAAAATAAAATGCAACAATTATCGAAAAATGACACAAAAATTGTAAAAATAAAGAAAAATCATTTGTTTTATTTTTGTGAGAATAATTCATATATAGGGCAAAAATCACGTACTCACAATATGTTTGGTGAGCTCATAAAAAATTAGATTGCGAGCTATATAAATACTAGATTGACTGGCACAATGAAGAGGAACTGTATAGTATTAGTGAGAAATTCAATTTGCCAACTAATTTTCTGTAAAGTGTAGGATCAGATAAGGGCTCGCCATGATTGTCATTTGAACTTTATAGTAACATCCATTGGACTAACTATTGGAGGACAGTCTAGGCAGTTAAAATCAGATAAAAGATCAAGATCAAATTTCCTTTGACAAACAATGACTCCTTAAGGTTCAGACAACACCTCCAAACCAAGAAAATAATGAAGCTGACCCAAATTCTTAATTTGCACTGGTTGTCCAGAAGGAGTTTAAGAGAAGACATTTCATGTGTGTCATTGCCACTCAGCAGAATGTCATTAACGTAAACAGCTATAATGGTAATAAGGACACTAACAGACTTAATGAAAAATGAATAATTATTTTTAGGAATGGAATAGCTGATGGACATAAGAAAATCACTTAACATGGAGTACCCTTACTGGGAGGCTTGTTTCAAACCATACAAAGACTTCTTCAATTTGCATACTATATTATCCCAAGAAACCACCAGACCTTGAGAAATTCGCATGTATACCTCTTTATCTAATTCCCCATGCAAGAAAGCATTTTCTACATCTAACTGAAATATGTCCCAACCCTTCTTAACAACAACAACTATGACTGATCTAATGGTAGTCATCTTAACAACTGGGAAATAGTTTCTGTGTAATCAACCCATTCTTGTTGAGTATCTCCTCGTACAACTTACCTTGCCTTAAACCTTTCTGTGCTCTCATTGGCCTTATGTTAATTTTGTAAATCCATTTATTTCCAATTGGCTTCTTACCACGAGAAAGGGGTATAATGTCCCAACTTGCATTAGCCTCAAGGCCTCAAATTTTTTCAACATTGCTTCCTACTAGGCAGGGTGCATTGATGCTTGCTAATAAGTTATTGTTTCATGAACATTATGTAAAGCCTTTAGAAAACCCTGATTAGATGAACTTAAACTACTGAAGCAAACAAACTTTGGAAAAATAGGAATATAAGTTAAAGTGACCGGTAAAGAAGAATAAGTAGAACTACACACATAATCCTTTAAGTAAGAGGGTTGGTGATGCTGCCTAAAAGGATATATGGGAGGAATGCCATAGGTAGGAATTGAAGGAGAAGTAGGAAAGTCAGGTGCAAGACTTGGAGAAGAAGGAAGTATAAGGGAGAGATCAAATGTACATGAAGAGGAGGACTGTGAAGAAGGAGATGGTGCATAAATAGTCTGGTAAAGGGAAGAAGTGTTTTGGTGGAAAAGAGTATAAGGTGTGAGATTAGTAGAAACAGGAGGGTCAAAGACAGAAGAATTAGGAAGATTGGTGAACAAGGTCTTAGGAGAAGAGGATTTAGAATAAGGAAAGATAATTTAATGGAAAACAACATATCTAGAACTGAAAATCTTCTTGTCAAAAAGTTGCATCCGCTTGTATACCTTTTTCCAGGAGGATAACCAAGAAAAATACAAGGTACAAATCTGGGAGAAATTTTTTCTCTTAGAGGCTTGGGAACCACGACATAACATAAGCAACCAAAACTCCTCAAACGACTATATGAATGTTGGACTCTATGTAAAACTTCAAATGAAGCTTTCCTGGATAATATCAAACTAAATCTGTTTATTAAGTAGTAGCTGTGAGTATGCAATCCCCCAAAAAATAAAGTGGTAGTTTGGACTGGTATAAATGCGCCCTAGTAGTCTCTAGGAGGTGTTTGTGTTTTCTCTCAAGTATACCATTTTGTCGAGGTGTATAGGGACAAGAGTTCTGGTGTAAAACTCCTTTAGATCAAAAATATTGGGTGGCTTCAAGGCTGGCACCAAGTTCTAGGGTATTATCTGTTCTAATGGTTTTAATTTTAAGATTGAATTTAGTCTCAACCATTGAAAAGAATGATTTTAAAATAGAAAGTGCATTTCCTTTATTATTTAGAAGATGGGTCCAGGTACCTTTACTATAATCATCAACTACGGTTAAAAAGTATTTGTAGTTTCTATATGTAAGGGTGTTATAAGGGCCCCATATATCCAGATGAACAAGATAAAAAATATGTGAAGCATGTGAATGACTTGGAAAAGGGGATCTTTGTTGTCTAGCAAGTTGGCATACATCATAAATGAAAGGTTGTCTATCACAAAAATGGAACATTGATAAAAGTGATTTTCTGTAATTTTGAAAAAAGGTGTCCCAGTCTATTGTGCCACAAAATTTGAGACTTATTCACAATGACATTATTTACATGAACTAAGAGTAGAAAGGAAATAGTAGAACAAACATACTGTGTGGAACTGAGAGTGTTGGAGTTCAGCAAGTAGAGCCTTCAGCCGTAGGAAACATGTAATGAAGAGAAAGTTAAGAGCAATGATGTGCCAAAAGTAAGTTTGCATACATAAATGAGATTATATTAAATGTTGGTAAGTATAGTACTTTGGATAATGTGATAAATGAATTAATCTGAACTGTACCAGTAAGAGTACCTTTAACTTTGTATTCATTAGGCAAAGTGACAAGAATAGGAATTGGTAAGTCAACGACACTAGTAAGCAAAGTTTTATTAGAGGTCATATGGACTATTGCTCTAGATTCTATAATCCAAGAATCAAAATTCAAATGAGACTTAGAACATGAAAAAGAACCAATACTCATATGACAGAAAAAAAAATCATCTTTCAACAATTCTAAGCGCTCTTTCTAAAATATTTACAGAATAACTTCTTAGGATCTGGAACCGCCTTTGCATCATAACTCACTTTTGATTTTGATTATGGCCGGTGAAGTTGTATCTTTGGGACTGAGGATTGTAAGTGGTTTTAGAATTGTTAAATGAGGAATTGGTGAAAGAGGGCTTAGAATTGTTGAAAGATGGTTTAAGATTGTAATTAGATCCAATAGAGAAAGAGGTTGATTCAAAACACATTCAAATTCTGAATACCTCTTTGTTTTTCATCCTAGATAACCAAAGAATAAGCTTTGCTCACATCAGGCAGTGGCTCCATCATTTAGATGTTTCCTCTAGCATTACTGAAGATTTCATTTAAGCTCATTAAAATTGCACTAACTTCAAGTTCTGGCCCCTCTTTATCATCTTATGCTTACCCCTACAATTGCATTCACAAACACAGTAAGATTCAGTGTATAAAGACTCCATCTCATCCCAAAGTCTCTCAAATTTGTTGAAATAGTGTTGGGATTTTGCTTAAAAATGAGAAGGGTCATTATCCCACATTGGAAAAATATTGAAGAATAGCTTGGAGGCTTCCCTATATAAGGGGGCTTAAGTTATGTTTTCAAATGTACCAAACCGAATGCATTTCTAACACTGTTTGTTAGGAGAATGTACTGAGGTTTATGTGATTGTAAGAATTTTTCACATAGTGGTCAGTTGTTGTCTTTTGCAACGATTGATGTTTTTTTCCCGATTTTGGGTTTCCACGTTAAATTCTTGTGTTTTTTTTATTTCTTAATTTTTCTCTTTACAAAAGGGGCGGAGATCTCGGGGTTTACGGGAAAGGGTTATTTTTTTTTCCAACAAGTGGTATGAGAGCGAGGTCGCCTAGCTTGAGGGTGGAATCTTAGTATGCTCTGTGGTCGCAGCTTTGGCTGATCTTCCACATCAGAAAAGATTTTCTGGTTCAAGAAGCTTGTAGGAGGGAAAGTTGGTGCAATTGGAGTATCGAGGCTTGTGGTGAATTCTGGCGGTTAAAATCAAATGTTGAGGTACATGTCTAGGTAAGCTCTGGCTAGGAAAGACTTGGTAATTAAGTGGTCACGCCAGACCCACCTCTCTTTCCTGGGAACTTACATGGTGTGTTGTTCACGAGCTACAAACGAGGTTCTAAGCAAGTGTTTTTCATCCACGGATATCGGTCAGCGATACAGTTACAATGGGAAGCATCAAGTTTGATATTGAGAAATTTGATGGAAGAATCAATTTTGGCTTGTGGCAAGTTCAAGTCAGGGATATATTGATTCAATCAGGTCTACACAAGGCCCTGAAGGGAAAACTAGAAGCAGGTTCTAGCGATGACTCATCATGCAAGAGAGATGAAGAATGGGATGATTTGGATTTGAGAGTTGCAAGTGCGATACAGTTATCATTGGCAAAGAAAGTCCTTGCAAATGTGCATAGAATTGCGACGGCCAAGGAGCTATGGGAAAAGTTGGAAAAGCTGTATCAAACGAAGGAAGTCTCAAATCGGGTGTACCTGAAGGAACAATTTCATACATTGCGTATGGGTGAGGGTACTAAAATCTCGGATCATTTGAGTGTTCTCAATGGGATTGTCTCTGAGCTTGAAGCTATTGGGGTGAAGATAGATGAGGAGGATCAAGCCTTAAGGCTCGTCTGGTCTCTTCCTTCGTCTTTTGCGCACATGAAGCCAATATTACTCCATGGGAAGGAGCAGGTGGATCTTTCAGAAGTTATCAACACACTCATCTCTGAAGAAAGAAGACTCAAAGGAGATGGGAGGGATAGTTCTACTGGAAGTGTGTATATGTGCTACGGGAAAGGAAAGGAAAAGAGGAACACCATGAAGCGGAATGTTGTTTGCTGGAACTGTGGAGAGCCTGGACACATGAAGAAAGATTGTCCAGTAGGTGAAGCAGGTTCGGCTACAGGCTCCAAGTCAACTGATGTTGTTAATATGGTCTTTGATAGGGACCCATATGACCCAAAGACATGTACATCCTTATGGCATGCCGCTATTTGCCATGGTGAAGGATGTGAGATTAATAGCGGAATTACACACGGGCATTGGTTTGGCAGGAATGCAAGGCGTGTAATGAAACAGTTATATCGATAGCTGATGTACTTTCAAGGAGAGCCAATAGTGGAGGTTGCACCATAATAATCAGCAAGGTGTTTTTCGACATGAGCCGAAGTGAAAATTCTTAGAATGGTCTATTCTAAGTGGCGATACTCTTTATGGTGGAGTATGACAGGTGTTTAGCAATGTGGAGTATGGCGGATAGCTGCTGCTATGATCATTTTTAATCAAGGTGGAGTTTGTTGGGATTTTGCTTAAAAATGAGAATGGTCATTATCCCACACTGGAAAAATGTTGAAAAATAGCTTGGAGGCTTGCCTATATAAGGGGGCTTAAGTTATGTTTTCAAATGTACCAAACCGAATGCATTTGTAACACTGTTTGTTAGGAGAATGTAATGAGGTTTATGTGATTGTAAGAATTTTTCACATAGTGGTCAGTTATTGTCTTTTGACAACGGTTGTGATTTTTCCCGATTTTAGGTTTCCACGTTAAATTCTTGTATTGTTTTTATTTCTCAATTTTTCTGTTTGCAAAAGGGGCGGAGATCTCGGGGTTTACGGAAAAGGATCATTTTTTTTCCCAACAAATAGCCACTCATATAAGAAGAACCCTGGAAAACCAAACTCGGATCTTTCTGAACTTCATACATACGAGCACCATTGGATTGACCATAACATTGGTTCAATTCATCCCAAAGTCCTTTGGCAGTTTTGGAATATATGACACTTTGAGAATTGTCTGGATCTAAGGAATTGAGAATCCAACTAATGACCATATGATTACATTGTTCTCATTGGAAGAAGAGTGGAGAGTCAGTAGGAGGTCGGGTGTAGCTATCGTTGATAAAACCTATTTTCTTCTTCGCAGAAAGTGCGATTATAATTCCCCTCCTCCAAGCACCAAAACATGTTCTGTTAAACTGTTTAACAACTAATATAAAACCGGAATTATTAGAGAGATGCAAATAGAAAGGATGAGAAGGGAGAAAACAGGTTCATCTTCAAATAACAGAAGTGGTTATGCTGTTCGTCGTGGTCACTTACATCACCCATTGTAAAATCAACAATATGAGACAGAACTAATTGAAGAAATCAAACACCTATACTGCTCAACCAAAAGGATTTCTGAAAAAAAAATTATTACCAATTCACAAGGAAGATTCATTAAAAAGTGAAGTGTTGATCGAAATTTTCCATGAAATGTCTCTGTTACACCAAAAACTCTTGAATTCAGTCTTCGATATGCTCGTACAGGAAACGAAGAAGAGTAATTCAATCGACTTTCCGACTACAACTAAATTATGAGCTGAAATTGATAGAAAACGAATCTAGAACAGAATGAAGATGAACTTAGGGGTTTCGTCCAATCGCAAACAACACAGAATGAGGAGAAATAACCATGAAACTCAAACGCACAAACGTAAACTAGGTAATTTCCATTTCCACTGATACCATGTTAGAATTTGAAGGATTCGAAACTCAGCACAGGAGAAAATTTGGAGAAGAATCGTCTCACACAAAGAGAGAGTTTATTTCAGCAAAATGATCGCAGTGCTTCCTCTGGAAGCTTCTATTACTTATATAAGGTCCAAAAATGTTTGATCGACTCGGAACCCACTACAAATGAAAAGAAATTGTATAAAAATAATACAGACCTAGCTATAGCCCAATGCAAATAATTAAGCCCAAAGCAATCAAAGCCCAAATACAAGTAAAATATAGGTAAAAATAGCACGGATTAACCAGTTTTCGGATTGGTCATTCAAAAATATTCTGGAACTCCATTATAAAATGTTGGAGAGTATTTTTTGGATTTTGAACAGTATTTTCATTCAAATTTATATTTAACTAAAAATTGACTAAATTTCGATTACTTTTGGAACAATGATTATTGTTGAGTGATCACTTGTAAATCTAGCTATTTTTTAATTTCTGCCAAAATATAGTTGTCTAATTCTAACAGCTTTACTGACTCATCTTATGTTAGTCGTCTTCCCAGCTCAATAATTGCAACCTTCAGTATGCGAGAAACTAGTGACCCTTCAATTTGCCCCTAAGATAGCGAACCAAAAAAAAAAAGTGAAGGTAATATAAGAAAAAAGAAGAAAAATGAAAAGGATAACTTTAAAGAAAACTAAAGATGCAAATGTTGTGTGTTGTTTAATAATACATGGAGCAGTTTGCTTGTTATGTACTTTTAAGATAGACTTAACTTGAACACGTTATATAAAATGAAAAATACGTGCGCGTGTGATGTATCTAATTTAGAATCGGTTGTAAGTGGTAAACATCTGTGTCGGCACTCAGCAGAGTAAACTGATGTACCTTA
The DNA here is from genome assembly GCA_034376525.1 of Nicotiana benthamiana. Lineage (NCBI taxonomy): Eukaryota > Viridiplantae > Streptophyta > Magnoliopsida > Solanales > Solanaceae > Nicotiana > Nicotiana benthamiana. The sequence goes on along the minus strand of CM067323.1, from coordinate 93,268,275 downwards.
ACTAACAAAACGATGGTAAATAAGTTTCCCTTGGGCATTCCTGCTAGTGTGGGCCTCAGAACCAAGATTCAAGCAGCGCATATGCTGCCATTTTAAGATGAAATTTAAAAATAGTCAGATTTATCACTGGTTGTTGAAAATTAGTCAAATTTTAAAAGTTATCAAAATTTAGTCATTTTACATAAAGATAAATTTGAGCAAAATTACTGTTCAAAATTCGAAAAATACGCCCGCAAATTTTACGGCAGTTCCAGTATAAATATGCTTGAACTCCCGAATATTTTACGGAATTCCAGGATAACTATGCTGGATCTCCCGCAAATATTACGGGAGTTCAAGCATAATTATGCTGGAACTCCTGCATATTTTACGGGAGTTCCAACACGTATAAAATGTCTAGTATAATATACTAGAGTTTCGAGCACTGGTGCTCCAGTCTCCCATATATTATACAGGAGTTAGCAAAGTATATCGGTCCAGCATAATATGCTGGAGTTCATACACAAATGCACCAGAACACCAGTATATTATACGGGATCGGTCCCTGTTGCAGTAAAATCGTGGCTATTTTTTATTGACTTGGTAAACACTGGCTATTTTTGATTGACCAATGTGAACAATGGCTATACCATGATATTATGTCGGCATTTTAAACAAGGGAAATTAGTAAAAATTACATGGGACTTCCTATTTGATCGCCCCCATTTAATCTCTACCTATTTTTAAAAACTTTTAATTTATACCAACTTTTTAAATAATTTCAGCTCTCTTTCTTCCCCATTCTCCTCCTTCGGTGTGAGACCGTCCTCTCGACCAGTGTTAGAAAATGTCGCATTGTGGTCGAAGTCCTCGATGATGTCAATCTCCTATATCGTCCGGACTATGTTTCTCCTTGTTCGAAGGGATTAATTTTGAAAAGAAAAGATCCACAAAGTTTATAATTACCAGTCTAGTTAAGATATGCTTCATTCTTCTCTTCGAGTACGCCTTTTCTCTTTTTTGGGTACTCTTTCCTTGATTTTATCCTCTCCAAACTTCACTTGATTTTACTAGATTGTTATTATTTTCTTAATTTTTATGAGTTACCGTACCTTATCCTTTTTATCTGTAGTGCAATTTGCAGTCTAGACTTCGAAAAAAAATAATTGTCTATGAAGATGTGATTTCAAGGTCGGCGATGGCTACAAGGCTTGAGAATCCAAATCTGAAAGGATTAATGATGAGAAAGAAGCCTCATAATCTAATAGTGTGGACTGGAGCAAGTTATTTAATTACAAAGACAAAAACTTCAGCTTTAGAGTTGAAGTTTTCTAGTTACAACACAAAAAAAGTTCAGCTCTAGTATGTAATATTAATAGGTGGGCTAAAGTTTCTCAGTAAGTGAAAACTTCAACTCTAGTATGTAATATTAATAGGTAGTAAAAAAATATCAGCAACTGAAGTTTTTGTGTTGTAACTGGAAAACTTCAGCTCTAGTATGTAATATTCATATGTGAGCTGAAGTTTCCCAATTACAACACAAAAACTTCAGCTCTAGTGCGAGCTGAAGTTTTTGAGTTGTAACTGGAAACTTTAGTTCTAGTATGTAATATTAATAGGTGACAAAAAAACTTCATCTCTAGAGTTGAAGTTTCCCAATTACAACACAAAAACTTTAGCTCTAGAGCTGAACTTCAGGCCCGGCTACTAGAATGCTAAAGTTTTGTATGATTGCCTTTGTAACTTCTGCCCCGTATGCTGAAGTTATGCGAAAAAGCGAGTACGCTTGTAATTTTTTTTGTAAAGCATGCACAAGTTAAAACGTGACACAAAAAGCGGGTATAGATGCAAATGATCATTTATAGGTAGCTCAGTTGATAAAATATATTAATATTAGTCACATTAGCCAATTAGCTATTAGTAGCTAAAAAATATCAACTTTTTTGCCTTGTTTCGAGTAGGTGTTATTAGAATATTTGAGCACAACTTAAGGAGCTTGAATCTCAATTTTATGATGATTTGGTGAAGTTTTGAGGTGGTTTGAATTGAAACTACGGTAGAAACTGAACATGAAAAAAATGATATGTGCATCACACTGTGTATCATTTGTGTATCACATATGTATCGTATTTGTAACTCTTGTGTATCACATGTATATCCATGTAGACTTGTGTGTGAGATACATGTATGATACATTTTTGATACATGTATCGCGGAAGATTTTTTTGAACTCAATTTAATTACGAATTTTGATACAAAACCAGTCCTAATCACCTCCAATCTTCCTCAAATTTTGTACATTGACTTATCTATATATTTTCATTGAATTTCAACTATACACATTGAAAAAGTTCCTTTATTGTTTAGATTTTTGAAATATTGTATATATTTTTTGTATTTCATCACCTTATTTGCTACCTCATCCATAAAATTTTCTTTCCTTCTTGTATCTAGTGTTTTTAATCACGGTTAAAAATATAGAAGGTGATTTTTGCATGTGATTATCTGAGAGAAAGAACCCTATTATTTGATTTTTCAATTTTTATTGGATAGTTTTAATAAGTCTATAATAAATGGCTAGAGGTTGGTAAATTGATATTTATTTGGAACAACTATGTAAGTTGTTTGGCTAAAAAGTTATTCGAACACTTAACTAGCTTTAGAACAATCAAAAATGATATGAGTCAATCAGAATCAAGGGTAATGTGATCTAGAGAATGTTAGATGATAAAAATCGGAGATTATAATATATAGATCGAGATTTAAAAATAGTAAGATGTCTAACATGTTTCTTTTGCACAAGAGAGAGATAGAGATAGAGATAGAGATAGAGATAGAGAGAGAGAGAGAGAGAGAGAGAGAGAGAGAGAGAGAGAGAGAGAGAGAGAGAGAGAGAGAGAGAGTTGTATATTTTCAGTAAGGAAATACACGCCAGTCTTTACAAAGGGAGAAGGTCACCTTTATATACTAAGGGACTTTCCTCGAAATAATATAAAAAAGTACAAGAGTTGGTGGCCTCGATATACGAGGGTCAGAGCTTGATGTGACATTACAGTGAGTCACATCACTTGGTCCGTTTATTGACTGGAGCCGGCCATACTTAATTCGACCATGATAAGGCCACCTTCTTTAGTGAGGCCGAATGTGGATACCATGTGGACGTAGGGAACAAATTTGCCCAATACAGACAGTCCCTCCATTTATTGGGGAGGCAGTCGAAAGGCATTTCCAATGGACGGACATGCGCGCTTGACGCCTATGGAAATTTGGTCGTTCCTGTTGATACCTCTGTGAGAGACGCGTCCGTGTGTGAAAAGGTCATGTTGTTGACATGTTACCTCCATTTTGGAATTTCTTTTGAAGTGACGTCATCGATCGCATGCGTGATCATTACTTCTTCTCCCGAGGTGGTTCAGGTTATGACGTGACGTTTGAGTTTCCTACGCCGATTTTTTGAGTCATGCCCTTTCGATTTTCGTATACCTTTTCTTATAAATAGGTGGAGAGTTGGACTAGGTTCATCTTTCGGTCCTTTTTGGAGAGTATTTCCTCACTCTTTTCCCTATCTTTTTCTGGTGTTTTCTATTCTTTTCTTCTCTGAAATTCTCATTCTCAAGAATCGAACTTGCAACCCGTAATACCTTTTTCTTACATCATTCACTATGGCTAAACGTAGGCGTGATTATAACAGAACCAGGGACGTTGCTTTTACTAGGGCTTCGTCATCCTCGGACGGCGAGGAGGCCGAGGAAGTTTTTGTTCCTCTGTCAACGGCCAACCTTCTCCCGTGCGATATGAGCAAAATGAGCGACTTACTGAATAAGCATAAATTCCTCCCTTGGGAGCATATTGAGATGACTCTGTCCCACTTGGCCTCTCTCAGGAAGATGTATGATATTCCTGATCACATTGACATGGTTCTTGCGGGGCTAGATTACGCTAACGTGCCTAAGACCGGGTACTGTGCCTTCTACGAATACGTCTTCCGAATTGGATACACCCTTCAAATTTACCCTTTAACGGAGGAGTTGTGTCGCTGGTTTGGAGCGTGTCCGGCCCAGCTTACCCCCGTATGCCTTGAAGGTGTGCAGGATAGTATCCGTTTACGCGGCGAAGGCCGAAAGTGGCCGTTCATCACTTTTCCAAATATTCAATGTGGTTTTCATGAGGGGCTCTATGCTACAGTTGAGGAGTAGGGCAAGAAAATCTTTGTGGCGCAGGTGGACGACAAGGCCAACCCTAAATTTTGGACGAGATTTTTCTACGTCCGTACCGAACACCTTGTGTCCAACCCTGATGGATTTCCAGAAGTGTGGAATGACGCACGTAAGTATTGCCATGCGTGATGTTTACTATTTTGACCTTACTTTGCTGGTTCTCATTGTCGAAAGTTTTCCTTTGTTTTCATGCAGTGGCTGCTCGCCCTCGTCGTAGTGTTGACGACATTAGGTCGTGGGTGCAGGCGCTGATACCATTTGCAGAGGAAAGCCGTTCTTGGACTGAATTCCTTTGGCTCCACGGCCCGGCTGGTAACGACTTTACCTAATCTTTGTTACAGTTTGGGGGACCATATAATTTTCTTACCCATCTCACATGTGTTTTGGTAGGTCGGGGCGCCTCTAAGAAGGCGAGGAAGAAGAAGCAGCAGCAGAAGAAGAAGACTGCGACTGGTCCTTCTAGGACAATATCTGATCCTGAGGCGGATCTGGTCTTCGTCGGCGCATCCAGGGGCAGTGCTTTGCCCTCTTTAAGACAGGAGGGTACATTAGAAGCGACCCCAAATATAGCATCTGAGGCCGTGATGGGGTTGTACTTGAGACGGCGCCCATGGAGGTGCCGGCGACTATCCCTGGGATTGAATCCGTAAGGACGCCTTCTGCCGTACCGACCCCCTCCGAGCTCGCTCCGCACCTTGCGGAGGGGGACCGTGAAGAGGAGGAGACGTTGGAGAGGAGGCATCGTCGGATCATCACTGGCAAAGCCGTGGCCACCCAGTCGGGAAAGGCTAGGCCATCTTGCCCTATATCAAGGCCGACCTTTATGGCAGAGGCTATTCGCTCAGGAAGAGCTGATCTTAGGAGGGAGGCCACGACGAGGAGAAGCGAAGACATGGATGTGGCGGGCTCGGGGGCAGCCACAGATGGCGCAAATAGAGGAAGCAGGCCCTTGGACCGGGTGGAGATGATGGCCGGCCAATCTTCTCGTCGTATAGTGATCCCAAGTCACTGTAATTTGCTGGAGAACAACAAGGAGGCAGCCTCCAGCATGACGCTTTTGTGCGCCGGTGCCGAGCGCGCAACCCTGGCGGAGCTTAGTGATAAATCCTTGGCCCAAAGGGTGGCAGGCGCGACCCTACAGGTAACCCTCTGCCTTGCTTGATGACCTTTCTTTATGTAGGGTTATGATTTTCCCGTGCTTATTTGGTCTCTTTTTCAGACTCTTGTCTTGGAGGTGGAGAGGGATCGGCGCCGGAAAGAGAAGATGGCCAGATACAACCGGCTAGCACAGAAGTACAATAAGGCGCGCGAGGTGCATCGAACCCTGGCCGACATGTACAAGCAGGACCCCAACTTTAGAGTGGTTCGTGAGGGCCTAGTGGAGTCTGAGGCGCAATTGAAGAAAAGAGTGGCCGAGCTGGAAAAGGTGGATGAACAGCTCATGGTCATTGTTGCTCTAGCTGCGGAGATGGAGGTCCTTATCCAGGCCAAGGACGAGGAGCTGCAGCTCGGTCATGTTGTGGTGGAGGAGGCGGCGGCTCTAACGGAGGAACTCAAAGCCACGAAGGCCGAGGTCGAGGAGCTTAAGCTAGCTTTCGCACAAGCCGATACGTCTCGTGAGACACACGAGATGTGGGTGTATGCGGAGTTCAGGCTGTTCGTGCTTGAGGAATTCCTAGCGGGTGGTCGAGCGTCTGAAGCGGAGGTTGAGAACCAGCGCCAACTAGTTAGAGTCGCTCATGAGGCGGCAGACTATGGTCCTGAATCACCGGACCGGAGGGGGGCAACTCAGCAAATATCAAATCGCTTGGAGTCCAACTCTTGTCCAGGGCGTACCCTCCCGAAAATGAGGACGGGCTAGATAAGTAGTGGTTTCTTAGGGTCTTTGTAATATACTTATTCATACTAATTTTTGTATCAGGGGTGTTTATTCCCCTTTGTGAAATCATATAATTTTTGTTCTAAGTAATCTTTTCTACCTTTTGGCATGTGGTCGTACTTTTCTTTACCGTAGCTGCTTGGAATTTGTCGGCCATAGCTGTGTAAAGTTAGCCTGATGGCATTAGCCATATAAAATAGACGGCCGTAGCCTTGTGAATACGATGGCTCTAGCCATGTACAGCTAAAGCCGTAGCCCGATGAAAATGATGGCCATAGCCATGTAAAATAAAAGCCACGGCTTGATGGCCTTAGCCATATAAAATAATGGTCCTAACCACGTAAAATGAAGGCTGTAGCCTAATAGCTTTAGCCATATAAAGCGATGGCCATAGCCATGTGAAATAAAGGCTGTAGCCTGATGGCCTTAGCCATATAAAATATTGGCCATAGCCATGTAAAATAAAGGTCGTAGATTTTTCATTCATTTGGAGATGGTCGTAGCCTTTTCATTCATTTGGAGATGGACGTAGCCTTTTCATTCTTTTGGAGATGGCCGTAGCATTTTCATTCATTTGGAGATGGTCGTAGCCTTTTCATTCATTTGGAAATGGCCTTAGCCTTTTCATTCATTTGGAGATGGTCGTAGCCTTTTCATTCATTTGGAGATGGCCGTAGACTTTTCATTCATTTGGAGATGGCCTTAGCCTTTTCATTCATTTGGAGATGGACGTAGCCTGTCTATACACTTGGAGGTGGCCGTAGCCTTTCTATACACTTGGAGATAACATTAATCCAGTCCCTATATCATGTCGGGCTTGGAGTGTACATGGAGAGGTGGACATGATGCACTCACGCTACAAACATCTCCAGGTGACCCCTTCGCCGCCTCGTTAAAAACCTTCCCGAGAAAACCCAATTGGGACAAAACTTGGTTAAGGGAATAAGAGTACGACTCAGGTGTCACCTTTTTAGAAGTGGAAACGTTTGAGGTGAGCAACGTTCCAGTTGTTTTGGACTGTCTTTCCTTCCATTGTCTCTCGCTGGAATGCTCATTTCCAGGCCACGCCTGTGATTTTGTAGGGTCCATCCCAGTTTGTGCCCAATTTTCCTTCACTTGGGTCTTTTGAGGCTAGATTCTTGGCTTTGAGGACGTAATCCCCTACTTTGAGCGGCCATATTTTTGCCCTTTTGTTGTTGTATCTTTCAACTTGTTATTTTTGGGCTACCATTCTGACATGGGCCATTTCTCTTCTTTCTTCGGCTTCATCAAGATCTTGGAGCCTGTCGATGTCGTTTTCCAATCCGCTAGTGTGTGAGTACCTTAAGCTGGGTTCGCCCACTTCGACAGGTATGACCGCGTCAGTTCCATAAACAAGTGAGTATGGGGTTTCTCCGGTGCTGGATTTGGGCGTGGTTCTGTGTGCCCACAAGACTTCGGGTAGTAGTTCGGGCCATAGTCCCTTGGCATCTTCGAGCTTCTTTTTGAGTATGTTCAGGATTGTTTTGTTTGAGGACTCCGCTTGACCGTTGGCAGTAGGGTGATATGGCGTGGATAGTATTCTTTTGATGCGCCATTTTTTGAGGAACTCGTTCGTTTTCTGACCGATGATCTGGCGCCCATTATCGCAGCTGATTTCTTTGGGGATGCCAAAACGGCATATGATGTTCTTCCAAATAAAGGTGATGACTTCCTGCTCGCGTATTTGCGCGTATGCACCAGCTTCCACCCACTTAGAGAAATAGTCAGTTAAAATAAGTGAAATTGTACCTTTCCTCGTCCTGGGGGTAGCGGGCCGACTATATCCATCCCCCACTTGATGAACGGCCATGGGGATTTGACAGAATGGAGGGGTTCTCCTGGATGGTGTATCATTGGGGCGAACTTTTGGCACTGCTCGCATCAGCGGACGTATTCTGCTGCCTCTTTCTTCATGGTGGGCCAATAGTAGCCAGCGCATATGACGCACCTAACGAGGGCACGGTTGCCAGTGTGGGAGTCGCAATGGCCTTTGTGTAGTTCTTCGAGTACAGGTCTTGCTTGTTGCGGTCCTAAGCACTTGGCTAAGGGACCGCCGAACGTCCTTTTATAAAGGTCGCCATTGATCATGCAGTATCGGACGGCCTGTATGCAGAGCTTTTTTGCTTCTTTTTTATCAAGGGGGAGTGACCCGTCCTGCAAGTAAGATACGAACTGATTGCGCCAATCCCAAGTTAGGTTTAAGGAAAGTACCTCGGTGTGATCGATAGTTGAGTGGAGGAGCGTGACCACACTATATTTGTTGATGCTTTTTGTGGTGACAACCAACTTCACCAGGCTATCCGCTTTGGTACTTCATGCTCTGGGAATTTGTTCGAAACGACATTCGTCGAATGTAGTCATCAGCCTACGGATTTCTGACTGGTATCTTTGTAGCCTCTGTTCCTTGATTTGATAAGTCCCAGTGATCTGGTTTACCACAAGCTGGGAATCGCTATGGAGGAGAATTCGGCGAGCTCCATACTTGGTGCCCAACTTCATGCGTGCAATTACGACTCGTACTCGATCTTGTTGTTAGTCATTTCTGGACATCGTATGGACTGGCGAATCATTTTGCCGGTGGGGACTTCGAGAACAAGTCCCAATCCCGATCCAGATGCATTGGCGGCACCATCCGTATATAGGAACCATAGGTTATTTTCGGAGGATGCGCGTCATGCCTCAAGTTCCGCCTTTGGCAGGACTTCGGCGCTAAAGTTGACGATGAAGTCAGCTAAGACTTGTGACTTGATGGCGGTTCTTGGGAGGTATGTAATATCATGCTCACTGAGCTCGACAGCCCATCTGGCGAGTCGCCCTGAGAGTTCGGGTTTATGTAGGACGCTCCTTAGAGGGAAGGTCGTCACCACCCATATGGGATGGCACTGGAAATACGGTCGTAGCTTTCGTGAAGCTACTACAAGTGCCAAGGCTAATATTTCGAGGTCAGGATACCGAGTTTACGTGTCCACTAAAGTTTTGCTGATATAATAAATAGGAGATTGCGTACCTTTGTTTTCACGCAAAGACAGCTCTGACTGCGGCATCTGACACGGCCAAATATACCGGCAATGGTTCTCCGGGGTTGGCCTTCACCAGTAGGGGCGGTGATGATAAGTATGCTTTTAAGTTCCTCGGGGCCTCTACGCATCCTCCATTCCATTGCAGTCCCTGGTCTTTTTCAAGTACACCAAAGAACTTGTGGCATCTGTCGGAGGAGCGTGAGATGAACTTGGATAGGGCGGCTATTCGGCCCGTTAATTTCTGCACCTGCTTCTTGCTGCTTAGCGTTTTGAGGATGGACTCTATGGCTTTGATCTGGTCAGGGTTGACTTTGATGCCTCTTTGTGATACTAGAAATACCAGGAACTTTCCCGACGCTACTCCAAAAGTTCACTTCTCGGGGTTCAGTTTCATGCCGTACTTCCTTAGTATTTCGAAGGCCTCTTTCAAGTGGTGAGGTGATCATCCTTTTTCGATGATTTGACCAACATGTCGTCGATGTAGACCTCCATTGTTTTGCCGAGTTGTTCATTGAACATCGTTGTCACTAGCCTCTGGTAAGTGGCCCCTGCGTTCAGGCATTACTTTGTAGCAATACGTCCCCTGATGGGTGATAAAAGTTGTCTTCTCCTGATCTTCCTAGGCCATCATGATTTGATTGTAGCCGAAATACACATAAAGGAAGCTTAGCAGCTCATGGCCTGCTGTTGAGTCTATCAGCTGGTTGATGTGGGGCAGCGGGAAAGAGTCTTTAGGGCATGCTTTATTTAGATCAGTGAAATCTACGCACATCAGCCACTTCCTATTCTTCTTTTTGACCATTACGACGTTGGCGACCCATTCCGGGTACTTGGATTCCCTGATGGAGCCATTGGCTAGCAATTTGTCCACTTCTTCGCTTACTGCTTCGTTAATGGCAGCGTTGAATTTTCTTCTCATTTGTAGCACGGGTAGGTGCAATGGGTCGACGTTGAGTTTGTGAGAGGCAATTTATCGTGGAATTCCTGGCATATCTGCATGAGAAAAAGCGAATAGATCCACATGGTTAGATAAAAATTCACGGTACTGACCTGGATTTGATAGGCCGTGTCCTATGTATGCTTTCTTTGCGGGGTCGCTACTGTTTATCTGAATTGGGTCGAGGTCTTCGATCGTGGCCTTGCTAGCCTCGACCTCCTCAGGATCTTCGATGGCGTTCTCTGTCGGACTGACCCTAGTCCCCGACAGGCTGATTTCTAAGCTTCTGCACTTGCTCCTTGGAGCTGTTTTGTAGGCTATCTTATAGCATTCTTGGGCGGTGCGGGGCTCTCACCATATGCAGTGCACTTTGGATGGGGTTGGGAATTTGATTACTTGGTAGAAGCTGGATGGGACGACTCTCATGGCGTGTATCCACGGGCGTCCGATAGTGGCATTGTATGATGTTTCTTGGTTCATCACGTTGAAGGTGGTTTCCATCATGACTCCACCTGCAAGGATGGGCAGCGTCACCTCGCCTGAGGTTCTTTCCACTGCATTGTTAAAACCTGTTAGTGTTATGCAGCGCAGAATTATTTTATCCTCGAGTACTATGAGTGCAAGGACTCTTGGATGAATGATACATGCAGCGCTTCCATTGTCGACCATGATCCTTTTAACATCAGTATCTAGTATGCGTAAAGTAATAACTAAGGCATCATAATGAGGAAAACACAAACCGTCAGCATCAGACTTATCTAAGGTGATACGATCTTCAAAGTCATCATACCGTTCATGGGCGATAGTTCACTTCAGCTTGTGGGTGGTGGTGAACTTGACATGATTGATCGCCGAATCATTGCCGTCCCCAATGATCATACTGATGGTGCGTGTTGGTGAGGGCGGCCTTGGTGGACCATGGTGTGGTTCCCGCCCTCGTGCGAAGTTGATCTTTCCTTTGTCGCTGAGCATCTCATTCAAGAACCCTTGGTTCAGCATTCGCACTACCTCATGTCGGAGACCTATGCAGTCCTCTGTTCTGTGCCCCCGTTCTTGGTGGAACTCGCACAGGGCGTTTGACTTTCTAGTGGCGGGATCGGACTTTATCTTTGCTTGCCATTATACTTTGTTGCCCAGCTTCTCTAGTGCATACACTACCTCTGAAGGGGACACACAAAAGTTATGTGCAGATAATGGAGGGGAAGTACCTCTGTCGTTCCTTAGCGGACCAACGTGTCGTTGCAAGGCGTCTGCATGCCTTGGTGGTGGTGGGTGTGAGGACCTGATGTATGGTTGATGTCTTTCCCTGTTGAGGCGTTGGATTTGTTCCCGCCTTCCCTCGTGCGCCGGTCCCTTCGGATTTCGTGTACTGTTGTCAACCTTCGGGTTGGGCCGTTAAGGTCGTCATCATCCCTACGTAACTCGGTGCAATAGGCGTTGTTTATTTCTTCCCTGGTGGTGGGGGGATATTTCAGGAGACGACTGAGCAGCTTCTTGGTCGCCTTTGATCCATCTCTGCTGAGCCCGTTCTGAAAGGCCGCAACTGCCATGCCTTCGGATACGTTCGGCAGGCTCATTCGGACTCTGTTAAATCTGTCCAGGAACTCCCTGAGTCCTTCTCCCGGGGTTTGACGCACATCAAAAATATCGTTGACCCGTGCTTCCGCCTTCCTCGCCCCCGCATGGGTGGTAGCGAATTTATCAGCCATCTCCTCAAAGGTTGAGATGATCTTGGCCAGTAGTTGGGAATACCACGTTAGGGCTCCTCCCGTCAGCGTCTCAACGAACTTCTTCAGAAGTACGGATGGTACCTGTTCTTTTGATAAGTCATTGCCTTTGAAGGCTGTAACATAGTGTATCAGGTGGTCCTTGGGGTCGGTGGTCCCGTCATATACTTTCAAGTAGGGGGCATCTTGAAGGTTTTTGGGATGGGGTATGGCGCGGCTCCTTCCGTGTAGGGTTGTTCGACGAACCTCTCAATGTCTCGCTTCGGCAGCAACTTAGGCGCGCCTCGGATCTTATCCACCCTTTCTTGGCGTTCCTTCATCTGGCCGCGGAGCGATCTGTTCTCGTTCTCCATCTCTTCCATCTTTTTTAAGATGGTCGCGAGTGTTCCATCGTTAGCTTGGACGTCGACGGGAACATTGTTTGTTCTTGTGACCTCGAGCTCATCCACGGTTGCGACATGATCTGCTGCTGGGGTGCATCTATCATTTTGAGGTGGTTTCTTGGCTAGACTGCTCAGAGTTCTTGTCAGCCACTCTTCTAGTAATCTCTTTATTTCTAGGGTGCTTCCTTAGTGGTAGATGTTGAAGCTTCTCTTTCTCGTGGAACCACCAGGTCTTCTGATGAGGAGGGTAACTCTTCCACGCCTATCAAAGTACTGGGGGTTGTGTGTAGGGCATCTCCTTCTGCAGCCGCGTTGAGAGTGCCCGTGAGGTATGTTCTAACCTCCAAGATAGCCTTCGTTCTAGCATTGTTTTCAGACATTCTAGGTTGTAGAGGGTGGCTTTTCGAAGGATCTCTACAAACAAACTACAGCTTTGATTCTCGAAATCCCCACAGACGGCGCCAAATTGTTTGGCTAAAAAGTTATTTGAACACTTAACTAGCTTTAAAACAATAAAAAATGATATGGGTCAATCGGAATCAAGGGTAAAGTGATCCAGAAAATATTAGATGATAAAATTGGAGATTATAATATAGATAGATGTAAAAGCAGTAAGATGTATAACATGTTTTTTTGCACAAGAGAGAGAGAGAGAGAGAGAGAGAGAGAGAGAGAGAGAGAGAGAGAGAGAGAGAGAGAGAGAGAGAGAGAGAGAGAGTTGTTATTTTCAGTAAGGAAATACACGTCAGTCTTTACAAAGGGAGAGTGTCCCTTTATATACTAAGGGACCTTCCTTAAAATAATACAAAAAAAGTACAAGAGTTGGTGGCCTCGATATACGAGTGTCAGAGCTTGATGTGATATTGCAGTGAATCACATCACTTTATCCGTCTATTGACTGGGACCGACCTTACTTAAATCGACCATAATAAGGCTGCCTTCTTTAGCAAAGCTGTATATGAATACTATGTGGACGTGGGCAATCAAAATTGCCCAATACATAAGTTTTCCCTAAACTAGAATTCAGTAGGCTAGGAATAGCCTCTGTTCTTTCTCAACCCCTGTTACATTAATCTGAATAAGAATTTTACTTTGACTTGATCATTGGTTCATAACAAATTGATCCGTTAAACCAACGTGTATGCATCTGACACATACATAAACAGAGCCTTTCTATTAAATATGTATTTCAACCACGATATTATCTACTTAAAATTTTCGATATAGCCACCCTGCGGGGTTAGGGTGAAATCAAGATGCGAGATTCGTGAGTTTCTGTAATTACATTAAATTAATATATATAATAACTTGTTACAAAACTTAGCTCAAAGTAATAAACAAAAGATAGACAACAAAGTAGAGAGAAATAGAGAAGAGAATATATTTTTTCTATGTATCCAAGTATATTACAAAATGATTTCTCATCCTCTATTTATAGTACTACATAGAGGTATACTAAAAGAATCTTAAATATGTCATTAAGCTTTTGAGATCATGGAGGTGTGGGAGTTACAACCATAAGTATTGGAGTAGTGGGAGTTATGGAGATAATGGATAAAAGTAGTGGGTGTCATAGGAGTTATGGACATCCACCATAATCTAATATTTCATAACACTCCCCCTTGTATGTCCAAAGATAATGTGCCTCGTTAAAACCTTAACTAAAATAAAACCTAATGGGAACAAAAAAAATTCTGGAAAAGGAAAAAGAGTACACATATCTAACAACATGCATTTTTTGTTGCCTCGTTAAAAACCTTGAAGGAAAACCCAGTGGGACAAAACCTTGTAAGGGAAAAAGAGTGCAACGCGCATTAACTCCCCCTGAAAAGAGCATCAATTCACATCCTTGAGCCTTCGCATTCCAATCTTGTGTACCAGCTTCTTGAAGGTTGACGTTGGTAGAGATTTTGTGAACAAATCAGCCATATTATCACTTGAACGAATCTGTTGCACATTGATATCACCATTCTTTTGAAGATCATGTGTGAAAAATATCTTTGGTGAAATATGCTTTGTTCTATCTCCTTTTATGAATCCTCCCTTCAATTGGGCTACGCATGTTGCATTGTCTTCATACAAAAATCGTGGGTATTTTGTCACATTTCAAACCATATTTGTCTCGAATATGATTTATTATAGACCTCAACCACACACACTCTCGACTTGCTTCGTGAATAGCGATTATCTCAGCATGATTAAATGAAGTAGCCACAATTGATTGCTTAGTCGATCGCCAAGATATGGCAGTGCCTCCACAGATAAACACATAACCTGTTTGAGATCGAGCCTTGTGTGGGTCAGATAAATATCCAGCATCAGCATAACCAACAAGATCAGGACTGCAATTATTGCTATAAAATAAGCCCATATCGGTAGTCCCTTTTAGATACCACAATATATGTTTGATTCCATTCCAATGTCTCCTTGTGGGAGCAGAGCTATATCTTGCTAAGACATTAACTGAAAAAGTTATGTCAGGCCTTGTAGTATTTGCAAGATACATTAGTGCACCAATTGCACTAAGATATGGTACTTCAGGACCAAGTAGCTCTTCATTCTTTTCTTGCGGTCGGAATGGATCCTTATTCACATCAAGTGATCGAACAACCATCGGAGTACTTAAAGGATATGCTCCATCCATGTAAAACCGTTTCAATACCTTTTCTATATAGGCAGATTGATGAACAAAAATTCCGTTTGCCAAATATTCAATTTCCAAACCAAGACATAATTTTGTCTTTCCGATATCTTTCATCTCGAATTCCTTCTTTAAATAATCAATTGCCTTTTGGAGTTCTATGGGAGTTCCAATAAGGTTTATGTCATCGACATATACGGCAAGTATAACAAATTCCGATGTTATTTTCTTTATAAAAACACATGGGCAAATGGCATCATTTATATAGCATTCCTTTAATAAATACTCACTAAGACGATTATACCACATTCATCCTGATTGCATTAGACCATACAAAGATCTTTGCAATTTGATTGAAAACATTTCCCGTGACTTTGAATTATGAGTGTTTGGCATTTTGAATCCATCGGAAATTTTCATGTATATCTCCTTATCAAGTGAGCCATAAAGATAGGCAGTAACCACATCCATTAAATGCATGTCAAGCTTTTCAAGGACAGCAAAACTAATGAGATAACGGAAAGTTATAGCATCTATTACGGGTGAATATGTCTCTTCATAATCGACACCAGGCCTTTGAGAAAATCCTTGTGCAACAAGGCGTGCCTTATATCTTTGTACCTTGTTTTTCTCATTTCTCTTGCGTACAAAGACCCATCTATAGCCAACAGGCTTAACACCATTAGGTGTTTCAACTATAGGCCCAAAAACTTCACGTTTTGCAAGTGAATTCAATTCTGATTGGATTGCTTCTTGCCATTTTGGCCAATCAAGTCTTTGTCAACATTCTCCAACAGATTGAGGTTCAAGATCCTCACTTTCTTGCATAATGCTAGATGCAACATAATATGCAAAGACATAATCCACCACTATATCCACTCGATTAAAATTTGTCTCAATATCGATTGGATTTATTGATAGTTCCTTATTTTCCTGAGTCTCGGGCTCAATGGATTCTTCATGAATCTCAGAATTTATTAAATCGCTAATTTTCTCATGAGATTCTTTCGTAGTGTCATTTTGATAATTTGCTTTCCTTTTTCTAAGATTTCGATCTTTAGAACCTAATGGCCTGCCATGTTTTAGGCGTGCTTTCGACTCATTAGATATGACACTAGAAGATTGTCTAATAGGGACATCAATACGGATTGGAAAATTCTCTGCGGGGATGTGAGATTTTGTTATCCTTTTCAAGTCCGTGAATGCGTCAGGCATTTGATTTTCTATTCTTTGCAAATGGATAATATTTTGCACCTCTTTTTCACAAATAGAGGTATGTGGATCATGATGAGATAATGATGGATTTTTCCACAAAATTTCCCGTTTGGTTTCACCAACTTCTTCCCCTAATTTTGGGAAAAGTGTCTCATCGAATCGACAGTCTGCAAATCGTGCAGTGAACAAATCCCCTGTCAATGTTTCGAGGTAGCGAATAATGGAGGGCGATTCAAACCCAACATATATTCCTAACCTTCTTTGCGGACCCATTTTGGTGCGGTATGGCGGTGCTACAGGCACATATACTGCGCATCCAAAAATTCTTAAATGGGATATATTAGGTTCATGACCCAAAACTAATTGCAACGGGGAATATTTGTGATAATTCGTCGGTCTGAGACGAACTAGCATTGTTGCATGCAAAATGGCGTGACCCCAAACCGAAGTGGGCAGCCTCGTTTTCATGAGTAATGGTCTTGCAATCAACTGCAGATGTTTAATTAAAGATTCTGCAAGACCATTTTGAGTGTGAACATGAGCTACAGGATGTTCCACTTTTATCCCAATTGATAAGCAATAATCATTAAATGCTTGGGATGAAAACTCAGCAGCATTATCTAGTCTAATAGACTTAATTGGATTATCAGGAAATTGTGCTCGTACTCGAATTATTTGTGCCATTAATTTTGCAAACGCAAGGTTGCGTGATGACAATAGGCACACATGAGACCATCTAGAGGATGCGTCTATTAAGACCATAAAATATCTAAAGGACCCACTAGGTGGGTGAATAGGTCCACAAATATCCCCTTGTATACGTTGCAAAATCGTAGGTGACTCAGTTCCAACCTTGTTGGTGATGGTCTAATAATTAACTTGCCTTGATAACAAGAAGTGCAAAAAAATTCATTATTTAAAAGAAGCTTTAAATTCTTTAATGGATGCCCATATGAGTTTTCTATAATCCGTCTCATCATAATTGATCCAGGATGTCCCAATCGATCATGCCAAAGTACAAAAGTATTGGAACCAGTAACCTTTTGGTTTACTGTGGAATGTGCCTCAATTGCACTAATTTTTGTCCAATACAGGCCACAAGATAAAGATGGGAACTTCTCAATAACCCTCTTTTGGCCAGAGACATTCTTTGTAATGATGAGGTATTCAAGATTATTCTCATCTATTGTCTCAATATGATATCCATTTTGACGGATATCTTTAAAACTCAACAAGTTCCTCTTGGACTTGGAAGAGAACATTGCATTCTCTATGATAAATATTGTTCCTTTAGGCAGAGTTATAGTTGCTCTTCCGGAGCCTTCAATCAATTTACTACTACCAGAAATTGTAGTAACATCTGCCTTACACATACTTAAATGAGAGAAATATTTCTTCTCTTTGAATATCGTATATGTGGTACATGAATCAATTAAATAAATATTTTTACAATTGGACCTTGATCCAAGTTTGCTTTGTGAGATATCCATATTTGCTTCCCATGGTTTGACATACAAAAGAAATATACGAAAAATATTAGTATTTTTTTTATAGATATGAGAATAAACAAATTTAAGTCTATGATTCAACATAATAGTTTCAGTGCGGTCATTATGAAAAAAAAAATCTTTTATCATAGTTATTCTCCTTTTAACTCTTGTATCCGTTGCTTAATAATTAAACAATATTTTCAAAATCTGCTGAGGTTAGTCGATTAACCAAATAGATAATCGACTAACCTGTTTCAACGTTTAAAAAACTAGTCGATGGACAGGCAACGGACATAAGGTTAATCGATTAACTAAAGTGATAATCGATTAACTTAGGCAACGGTCATTAGGTTAGTCGATTAACTAAATCGGATAGTCGACTAACATGCCTTGCGGAAAAGGTCCAGTTTAATAGAATATATTGGTGAATCGATTATCTGTTATGTTAATCGATTAACTTACTGAAAAATCATTACAAATAAAGCATAAGATGAATGTGTAATCTAAAGTTATATAAAATTTGAACCATATCACAATAATAGATAACTTATGTAAACTATGATAATTGTTTATTCATTAACTACTACGAATAAGTAAAAATAAAAATATCAAACTGCTCAATCTTCTTTAACCATGGATCCATCACCGATCAAGTGATCTATTTTCCTCTCAGGGTGCTCAAAGAAGTCTGCCACATCCAAATGGGTGATGTCAAAATTATTGTCAGAGACAAAATTGGTTTCAGGGCCTTTACTCTTTAGAGATGCTTGATAAAGCTCAACCAAATGTCTTGGTACACGGCAAATTTTTGCCCAGTGCCCTTTTCCACCGCAACGATAACATATAGTTTCTGAACTATTTGCTTTTGGATTCTCATAATTCCATTTCCGCTTTTGGTGGTTATATCTTTTTGTGGGGTGACTAACACCAGGAAAATTTCTTCCTTGTCCACGTCCACGGCCATGACCCCGACCATGACCACGACCATGATTAAAACCATAGCCTTTTCCACGCTTGGCATAATGGGAATACACCTTATCTACTTCAGGCAATGGTGTAGACCAGTGGGTCGATTTTCGTGATTTCTCATGAGCAAGTTATTGTTTCGCTCAGCCACAAGGAGGAGAAATCAGCTCAGAGTACTTTTTGAAACCTTTCTCTCTGTACTGTTGTTGCAGAACCATATTGGAGGCATGAAACGTTGTAAACGTTTTTTCAAGCATATCATAATCAGTTATAGTATCTCCACAGAGTTTCAATTTAGAAGTAATTCTAAACATTGCAGAATTATATTCAGAAACAGACTTAAAGTCTTGGAGCCTCAGATGAGCCCAATCATATAGTGCTTGTGGCAGAGTGACCAACTTTAAGTTGTCATATCTCTCCTTTAAGCCATTCCACAAGATAAGTGGATCTTTGACTGTGAGATATTCAAATTTCAAACCTTCATCAAGGTGATGGCGCAAGAAAATCAAGGCCTTAGCACAGTCTTGGGTGGATGCATTATTTCTGTCTTTAATGGCGTCTCCAAGACCCATTGCATCTAAATGGGTTTCAGCATCCAACACCCATGTCATGTAGTTCTTGCCCGAAATTTCAAGGGCAACAAACTTTCTTTTCATAATGTCAGACATAATTAAAATAAAATTAGGAGGAGAAAAAATACCTTAATTTTATCAAAGAGATTCTTGAGATAGTAGAGCTTCGTGCTGATAACGTGTTACAAAACTTAGCTCAATGCAATAAACAAAAGATAGACAACAAAGTAGAGAGAAACAGAGAAGAGAATATATTTCTTCTATGTATCCAAGTATATTACAAAATGATTTCTCATCCTCTATTTATAGTACTACATAGAGGTATACTAAAAGAATTTCATAAATACCTCATTAAGCTTTTGAGATCATGGAGGAAGATCATGGAGGTGTGGGAGTTACAACCATAAGTATTGGAGTAGTGGGAGTTATGGAGATAATGAATAAAAGTAGTGGGTGTTATAGGAATTATGGACATCCACCATAATCTAATATTTCATAACATAACTAAATTTATAGTAAAATATTTATTGGATATTTAGTAAATTTCTTTAATATTTACATAATAGAGTTTAGACAAATTATTGGGATTCATAGGTTACTATCTGAAGCATACACTGGATATAGGATACTCAAGAAGTACAGCTTAGTGTACAGCCATGTGACATGCTCACCAAGTTGCACGTCGGGCATGTATAAAAAGGTACAAACATAACTTTAAATGTCACGTGCAACTATATAAAGATAATCATATTGCAAAGTGAGACATCTTAGTGATTTTGTAGATTCTTATTCTTTTGAAAAGCTAGTATATTATTCAACAATCAAATTAACGGAGTTTGATTAAGTGGATCATAAACTCTTTGTTTTGGATCCGCAACATGGTCTTTTTTTTTATTTTTAAAATATCAATCTGAATCTCGTATTAGTATTAAATTAGCAGTGTCGCATATATATTGCTTAAAACAATGGCAATAGGATTTTATGGACCCAAGATACATGTTGCATCTACACTCAATTCCAGCTATTAGTTGGCCATTCCAAATCTTCAGTGGATCTCCCGAAAGGCGGAACACATTTTCGTGGGCTCCAATGTACGATGAATGGTCATGAAATTAGGTCAGCAGTGTTGGTGAATTTGCCTAGATACTTCTGTCCGTCAAAACGTTTTTTTATATTTTTGTACAAAGATTGATGTCTCTAAAATTTGCATCACCACCGTGTGCAAATTAGGGATTACCATATTACTCGTTCTAGTGTGCTGATGGTATTTTCCCTTTTGAGATTAGACGGAGAGAGATGGGTTGGAAAACGAGAGAGATTTATTATGGCTTTCTGTTGCAATCCACATATAGAAATCAGGGGCGAAGCTACATATAACAAATGGTCAAGGGCAGTCTTCCTTTATCGAAATATTATATTATGTATAGCGTAAAATATTATTTGGTATTGAATAAAAAATAAATTTTGAATATCTTTGACAGAGGGTGTTCAAAATGTGAGCATCCTTACTAAATTTTCTAGCTTCGCCACTGATAGTAACAATGGTAAACTTTCTCAACCTCCCATTGACAAAGATATATGTACCAGTGGCAAATCCACATTGACATTGGTGGGTGATTAAGCACCCATTATCTTTGACCATGTGTAGTAAATTTGCATAGATAATTATAAAAATATGTACATAAATAATGAATGAGCACCCACAATTAAACTCATTTGATCTCTTCTTTTGAAATTTTTATCGATAACACTCATAACTTTAAAATTCTGAATTCGCCACTGTATGTAACTTACTGATTTTGTTTGTATTCTTGAAGTAGCAAAAGACCAAAGCATAGCTAGCAGCTACTCTGGTATTGAATAATAGAACCATAGTAGAAATTAGGGGTGTTCAAACCGCACTGGAAAATCGCACCAAATCGAAAAATCAAACTAAATCGATTAAAAAATCCGACTAGGTTTGGTTTGACTTGGTTTGGTATTGAGTAAAAAAATCCGAACCAAACCGATATGTAAATATATAAATTATATTTATATTTTTAAGACTCCGTAGTGATTTTTCTTTATAAAATTTAGAAATATTTGAGATTCTCTCATGTATTAACCTTGAAAGTATAAATTAACGAAAAATTATTGTTAAACGACTAAGAAAATAACTAGTGTTACTAAAAAAATTCTCCCATTAGAATATTTTAATAGATCATATGTTTTTAATTTTTTCCATATTTACTAAACATATATTCACTTATCAAAGCTTTATCTATAATTTTAATAACGTAATAGAATAATATTCATGTAACAAAAATACCCGAAAACTCGAAAACCCCGACAAAACCGAACCAATCCAAACCGATATAATTAGTTTGGTTTGACTTTGATAAAAACGGAATCAACCCGATCCATATATACCCTTAGTACAAACATATAGTATGTATTATTATTGCAGCAATCATATATAGGCCACTTTAGAAAGTAGTACTTATTTAAAATTTTAAGCTTCAAGATTTTTGAGTTATTTAAAATATGATTTAGAACTTGATATTTTTATTACTTTTCTGTGTTTATATTTATGACCTAGGATAAAAATGTTGGTTCAATTTAACTCTCCCTCTGCGCTGACTCTCAACACTCCAGGTCCAAGCAGAGAGAAGTTATGAAGCCTAGGTTTTTTTGGCGTAGAAGCTGATGTAGTCTTTTAGATGACACAGTTCGCTTATTTAGAGTTAAATTATGTAGTTTCACTAATATTTTAAAATATACTTTTTAAGCATATTAACATGATAAAAATACAACTTATAGTATTTTTCATATAAATTTTGAATATCTAGTTTTTCATTTTAAAATTGTGAGTTGAGCTAAACCAATTTAACTTTAAAATATAATCAAATTGATTCTCGATAAGCAAAATATGTCATTTGAATTTATATATATATATTACTAAAATCTATGCAAATGTTATATCTGAACCAATATTTTTATATCTGAACCAATATTTTTATGAGCAGTTGAAACTTTCTTTCTGAGCCCTGACATTACAAGGTGAGCGGATTTATGAAATCAATTACACTACTATTTCTTTCGGTCCATAATAAGTAATTAATTTGCTTAGGATACACCTATTACAAAAATACTAAATTCTAGACGAAAATAGTTAGTGTGATTAAACTATCATTTATTAAACATTTTACTATAATTATAGTAGCACTTACTTCTCTTCTCAAATGTAAGGAGTAAATAATTTTTAGGGATACGTACATAAGAGTAATTAATAAAAATAATTAATTATTTTCTTGATTATATAAATAATACTTATTTTGAACAAGGGCGGCCCGACGTATTTTGTGGCCTAAAGCCAAATTTTACGAGGGGCCTTATTTTTTTTATTTGAAGTCCATCTTTTTCTAGTTTTTTTAATACAAAATTATAATAATTTTTTTCTAAATTGACAATATAGTTATTCCATTTAACCTCTCTTCAGATATTATTGAGCTTAGTTGAGGTTTTATCAATTTTAATTTCGAAAAACTTCTTTTTGCTGAAGTAACAGTAACATCAATTATTAACATTATTCTATAAGCAATATAAGCATTTGGAAAAGAATTAAATCTTTTTATTTGATTGAGTATATAAATTAAACTATTATCGTCTAAGAGCTCGGTACTTTCAATTTCATGATTGTATTCCAGGCTGAGCACAACATCCTTATTCTACTATTTTTCTTAACACTTTTAGTTTAGAAAATAAATATAAACCACCAATATCAGAATGATTACTATACTTCAAGGAATACTCAAGATTAAGGCAGCATTTTCTGAATTTTCATCATCTAGTGATCTCAATTTTTCACGTTAAATAGAAAACAAAAAATATTTTCATATGCTTTGAATTGTTCAAATCTATTTTGAAGTGAAAAAAATAGTCTTCTCTACTATGTATAAAAAACAATTAACTCTAAAGTACTCTTCGAGAGATTTTGAGATTCAATAAAAGTATTCTTGGTAAATTATTTTTCTGTATATCACACGTTACGAAGTTCGAGTATGTTTTTTTATTTTAGATGCAATTTTCTTGGCAAAAATCATACGAGTCACAAATTGTTTTACTCCTTAAGCTTTTAAGACCATAAGTTTTAAAAGTCTTTTTTTCCTTAAACTCTGAGCGAGTCAAATAACCTCATCTAAATTGAAACATATGCAGTATATAGTATATTAAGTGTAACAAAAAATGGAGCCTCCATAAATGTGGGGCCTAAAGTAGATGCTTTACCTGCTTTAGGGTAGTGCCGCCCCTGATTTTGGGAGTAATGATTTAACCATCATTTCATTTTCTTTTCCTGTCAGTTAACTATTTACGATGAGAGCTGACGAGATCGAAAATAGACCATGTTCTTCGGATATTTCTTTGAGTCTGGAACCTAAAATATTGGTCTTTTGACTCAAAATACATAAACAAGTATTTTAAAAAATAATACCATTCTATATATAGCCTATAAATTGAATACGCTATATATTAACGGTGACGGCTGCCGTTAAATATAGCGTGTTCCATTTATACGCTATACATATAGCGTACTACATGAAAACGCAATCCTGCGACTTAGACCCCACCAATAAAGAACTGACAAGTTCAATTATTTAACTATATAGCGTGTTGCAATAGAATGCTATATGTAGAAATATTTCAACGTCCCGGACTAGCCATTTCCTATATAAAATGATTAAAATTTTAGGAAAATTCGTACACATACAATTTTAATTCCCTTCAATATTTTCTTCTTGTTAATTTCTGAAGCATTTTTTTTGTAACGTCTGAATAGCGTAGCATAAGAGTTTCATTATATTGGGGAGGGGGGGGGGGGGAGGTGAGGTTGTTACGGAGAATAACTCTGTGATGTATAGTTTATCTCCACAGAGTCATGTTAAATTGCCTCTTAGTATGAAGTATAATAAATTAGTATCGTTATTACGTAAAAAAATGAGTGAGAGAAGGCGTTCGGTGACACTTAAAGTAACCGAAAAATATCCGTATTCCGTCACTCCGCAAGGGGCTGCTTTTTACTCGGAGTTAAACATCTATGATAATGAAACTTTGAGGGATTTTTTGAGGACTTCGGATGAATACCGAGAATATCTTGTGATAAATATGATGGATATATATGTCAAGGTTGAAGACGTTCCAAGCAATGAGGTGGCCGGACTGGTTCCGGATAACCTCTAGTCATCATCTGGCTATTCTGGAGGAGCTTTTGCCGGACAGGTTCCGGATGAAAGATTTTTCCTTGATTTAAACTTATCCCCTCCTGCTATACATAATTCACAAGAGGAGTGGTAAACTTCAATTTTCCTTATTGTTACGATATACATTTTTGTCATAGATGGTTTCTATTAACGCTTATATATTTAACAGGGGGTACATGCCGGATTTGAATTTTACAAGTTATGAACCCGAGCATAGTTTTGGTGGTCCATCCGGGAGCCATCACCTACATGAAAATATCCATTATGGAATTTCAACACATTACAACTTGTAAGTAAAGTGATACGGCTATATGAAAAGTATTTTTTAAATTCAGCATCTTATTAATTTGTTGAATGTGCAGTGAAAACGAGGATGTTGAAGCAAATGTACTCACTCAATTTCCCGAAGGTGAAGTATTGAATCGGGATATGGCAGATGCATAAAGTGAAGAAGAGAATAGTGATTACGACAACAATGTTGATGAATCTGGAGACGAGACATCCTTTGCTCGTGAGGATGATGATGAGGAGGATGGGGAGGAAGGACCTGATTTGAAGAGAGAGTATGCTCCACCCCCCTAGATTTGAAGAGAAAAACTCGAAACTCAAAAAATCCGACAAAACCGAACCAATTCAAAGCGATATAACTCGTTTGGTTTAATTTTGATAAAAACCGAACCAACCCGATCCATGTACACCCTAGTTATACCTAATGATTTTAATTTAGTTTTCTGCTTTTGGTAACATTTTGCGTACAGAGTTTAGGCTGATTGAAAACGATAATGACATTAAACAAGAAAGTGGAGAGTCCTTCATTGTTCTGTAGTAAAGACAAACGGAGTTGAGATATACATTGAGACTGAAAAGTGCGCTAAGGGAACAAGATCATAACCTGGATACATCAATGTATACAAACTACATGAGCTGATCTCCATGTATATTACAGATATGAATTCATATCCAGTGGAATATGCATTACTATTTCTTTTTACTTATATCATTAGCATACTTGTGAAAAAAATATGTAAATTATTATAAAAACTAAGTATCGAATCTACCATCTGGCAAAGATATCGAGTTCATAGAACTTTCTCCCTTCGTTCAATTCCTTCATCTTAATTTGACCGGATACAAAGTTTACGAAAGTAAGGAACTTTTTAAAATCTTGTGATATTAAACTAAAATTGTCATTAATGTACGTAAATTTCCTTTACATCTTGTTGCAAAAAAACATGTCATGTGAGATGTTGAAAAGTTACTTCTATTAAATATAAAAAGTGACATTATTTTGAATAAATTAAAATAGAAAAATAAGACATAAATTGAAATGGATGAAATAATTAAAAGAGCTTACAATAAGCATGTAGTGTGATGTGGAGACAAGGGAGATGGGAGTTCTGTGTTGGAAATATCTATTGCGCTGCGCCCTTGGTGGTGTCAAATGAATTAAAGCT
Organism: Nicotiana benthamiana; assembly: GCA_034376525.1. Classification (NCBI taxonomy): domain Eukaryota; kingdom Viridiplantae; phylum Streptophyta; class Magnoliopsida; order Solanales; family Solanaceae; genus Nicotiana; species Nicotiana benthamiana. The sequence continues at coordinate 93,242,537 of CM067323.1, read as the reverse complement.
TCTGTCCTCAATTTACTCTTTTTGGCTCTACATTGTGATTTGTGTATTTATGTGCGTGCCCATATGCCTATTATTTTTGCATGTTGTCAATAAGTGTCTGGATCTTATCCTTCAATATTCGGCACTTAGCAGTAATGTGTCTTTTCATACTGGAATGGTATGCATATATCTTTTTAGATTGACCCATTAAAATAGATTTTCTAGCGTCACAGCGAAAATATAAGTGACGTAACCTACGGCCTTTAACCTTTCATACAATTGGTCGATAGGCTCAGCAATGGTGGTGTATTATCTGGGTGCCTTGCAATCGAAATTAGGTCTTGGTCTTGAATAATTTTGGCGAGTTGGTGGTGACTGGAAGTGAGATGGTTGGGAATTGTAGGTATGATGGACATCGGCTGGTTGAGAATATTCGGAAGATGAAGGTTGATATGTAGGTGGTGATGTTTGATATGTGGGAGGAGGTGTTTGGCATGTTGGTGGAGGTATTTGGTATGTGAGTGAAGTTTTTGGGCCCTAGGCTACCATTACTGCCCTAACATCTCTTTTCTTCAATATGCTACCTGATTGGAGTGCCTTATTCGTGGCTTGCAATGCCTCGAAATTTGTTACCATACCGCTCTTGATTCCTTCCTCGATCCTTTCCTCGAGCTTGATGATATCAGAGAATTTGTGATTTTCTTTGATCATTAGTCTCTCATAATATTGAGGATCCTGTGCTCTGACAAAGAATTTGTTCATCTGTTCCTCGTCAAAAGCGGGCCTGACCTTGGCAGCTTCCGGCCTCCAATGAGTAACATACTCACGAAAAGTTTCAGTAGGTTTTTTCTTGAGATTCTTAATGTAGAAGATATCCGGTGCATTCTCTGTATTGAACCTGAATCGGTTCTTGAAATCTGATATCATGCTTACCTAATTTGACCGTTTCTTGGGATTTTGGATTATAGACCAAGACAAAGTGTTCCAGTAAGGCTCCTCAAAAAGAGCTTCATCTGAATCTTTTTATCTTTTCCAACCCCGACCATCTTATCACAGTAAGTCCTTAGGCGAACAATGGATCACTTGTTCCATTGAAAATTTTGAACTTGGAAGGTTTGTACGCATCTGAAAATTTCACATCAGACTGTGTGCACAAATCTTCATAGTTCAACCCCTTTCGCTGAGATCCTAAGTTTTGACTTACTCTTACTGTCAAAATTGTTAACCTATATATGATTCTGAGGTCAAAGCAGGATAAATTCTGAATGAAGAAACCTCCAGGTTAGTGTTTCCTGGGATGGAATTAAGTTGAAGAAAGGTTTTTTTTAATCTCTTCTTGTAGGAAAAAATGAACACTCTTACCAGTTACCATGTATAAATGCATAGTTCCACAATATTTGCACCATCCCTGTGGCGACGTTACGAGTAAAATTCACCCGTATAAAATATTTACATCATATCATATTAATTGTTATGGTTAAGTGATAAATTAAGGTGAAAAAAGTATATCATAAATTAATTATATTTTATTTGTAAAAATAAATATCTTATATTGGATTAATATAAATATTGATGCACCTTATTTTAACCCCTGCCCGTAATTTTCTTTTAGTCCTTTAGGTTCAAAATACACTACTCCTTTTCGTAGTACTCACATTGATCCTTACTACTAGGAGTGTACAAAGGAAACCGATAAAGCGCACCAACTCGATAATCCGAATCAAACCAATAAAAAAAAACCCGACTATGTGTTGGTTTGATTTGGTTTGGTGTTGGGAAAAAAAATCCGACCATAATTGGTTTGATTTGGTTTTAACTAAAGAAAGTCAAACCGAAACCAAACCAACCCGACACTGCATAAATTTCTATATTTAATATATAAATATACTTATTGTGATGAAATTTATAAATATTTCTTAAAATATTTCATAATTTATTTTTTGAGGTATTATTTCAAGGTTGGACTTAAAACTTTTGAATGTTCGAATAAGTTTTATAGCCATTAACATTAGTAAATTAAATAGTGCTAACAAAAGCGTAAACCAAAATCAAATCAATGCTAATGCTAACAAAAGACATTTAATTCGATACTACGAACGAGAATGTATTGAATATCTATTTTTCGTTTTGTAATAATTTAGATAAAAATGCATAACCTAATTTTATTTTTTCTTTAACGTTTAGGCATGTATTTAAAACTCCCTTATTAGTCTACTTATTTTAGCATGACTTAGTACTCTTAGATTATGTTTTTTTATTTTGGCTTTTTAATTAGCAATATTTATATTACATAATTTTATTGTCTTTATTGTTGAATATTTTAAGATAATGCCATGACATATCTCATATTTTATATTATTTTCGTAGAAATGCTTTATATAGTTGTATCTTACTAGGACTAAAGAAATATTTTGAGCATAATTTATATATTTTGTTCTACGAAGATTTTAGCGAGAAAAAAAGATCCCGAAAAAATTCGAGTAGCCCGAAAACCCGAGAAAACCCGAAAAAAATTGAGAGAGAAAAACTCGAGTTTTATTGGTTTGGTTTTTAGATTTAATAATCTGATACAATTGATTTGATTTGATAATTGTAAAATTCGAACCAACCCGACCTATGTACACCCCTACTTACTATCTTGACTTATTTTCTTAGTGGAATCTTTTGATTGGCTGGTAAAATTCTTATATTTTGACCGTGGATAATGACAAGTTGAATCACGGATTTTATCCTATCCGCTCAAATTCCGAAATGCTTTTTCTTGAACACGATATAAGGTGACAATTGAAATTTTAATTATATCTAAATGAATGAAGAGGCACGAGTGCAAATAGTTGAGTCGGGTCGGATCGAATATAGACGGATTAAAAATAAATAATACAAAAACAGATTAATTATCCTAACCTGTTCATATTTAATACGGATAAAAAATAGATTAATCGGCAGATAATATAGATATCTATATTATCTACGGCTTCTTGAACATGATCACTTTTGAGAAAAATTTTAGTCTCGCAAACTCGAGGAACTCTCAATTTGAGGCTTTACAAATGTAAAAAGTTAAACTCTTTAGTTATCCATTTTCTAACTGCATCATATGGTTCTTGCCCTTATTTGCCCTTTGGTTTGTGCAATACACCGGCGACTTTTCAACGGTATATGAAGGCTAATTTTATAGACATGGTGGAAGAGTACCTCAAGGTCTTCATAGAGGGCTTTTCGGTGGTTGGAGATTTTTTTGATGGTTATGTTATAAATTTGGACAAAATGTTGGCTAGATGTGAGGAAACTGATTTGATGCTCAATTGAGAAAAATATCATTTCATAGTTCAGGAAAGCATTGTCCTTGGCCATAAGATTCTAAGAATGGCATTGAAGTTGATAAGGCAAAGATTGAGGTTATTTCTAAACTTTCATCCCACCTTAATGAAGGGTGTGTGGAGTTTCTCGGGCTATGCGAGTTTCTACCGATAATTTATTGTAGAACAAACTTCTCAAAGAAGAAAACTGAGAACTCATGCCACATAAGTGGTGCAGCAACAGCTGGCCTGCTTTTCACCATCTGTATCCCTACCATTTTATACTTCTAGACGAATATTATGTGTTTTATTATTGTAAACGGGTATAATTTCAACTGCTAAATTCTTACGCTAAGAAACAAAGCAAGCAAGTTGCCCATATTTCTGTTGAGTACTTTTTGTATTCTTGGTAATGTTCAAAAATGGTGTGGCGTCTCATAATGAAGAATCCTCATTATTAATTAAATACTTTTTATTTTATTTTATAAAGAATGATCCTTTTAGTGAACTAGTGAAAAAATAATGGAACAAAACAAGAAAAAAGAATGAAGCTCGCACGCAATATGGATAATTCTAGTAGACACAGACAACTAATAATGTCATTGTTGGAGAGCAGACTTTTGAACTATTCGCAAAACTAACTTTCTTATATATATAGTAAGAAAAACAAAAATTGCACGCCAAACAAAGATAAATAAGTAATAAAATACTAAACTAATTTGAATCAACTTCAAAAAAAATTTAAATTTTTATCTAATTAAATAATTTAATGATTTTTCTTTCATAGGTGATATTGAATAGCTCACCAATAAATATATCGGTTGAAATTATTTTTTAAAGAAAGGTTCACAGATGAAATATTTGGGGAACGGTATTAGAGATTAAATATGGAGTAAAGAGGTGCATATTTATTCATAAAATGGTACAAGTGAATTTGTTATGTTGTTTATAGACAAGCAAGCTGATTCGATCCAAAATAAAAAATAAACAAGGTTAAAAATAAGACTTAGATGTTAAAATCGAAGAAAATGACAAGCGTGGCTCCGAAAAGCGATGCCTCCGAGGACAGAACAAGAAAAATATAAAAGAGCGAATAAAGTTATTCTCATTAAGCTTGAGAACGACATATAGCATAAGTTTTGCCAAGAAATTAGTGTGTCGCAATGACTGTTCAACCTACTATTTATAGCTATACCTAGGGAAACAGGATCCTAAGATCAAGCCCGTCTTAAATGACAATAAAGGGACATTGATGAATATGTAATTCCAGGCCATGAATCTCTGCAACGACTGCTCATTTAATGCCAAAGAATATTCTTCATTGAATGCTATCCGATGACAAACATCCTTTTGCTCACATTGATCATGCTCCTTTCGGGGTCTATCCATTGCTAACTTGTTAGTTTGTATGGGTCCACCAAATCGTAGAGTACTTGATCCTCTACAAGATTCTGCTGAGAATACTAATAAAACAGTATGTGAATAAGACAGAGGATTTTTACGTGGAAAAATCCAACACAAGGGGATCAAAACACCACGACCTACACCTGTAAGCTTTTAAATTTAGTAACTTGTAATCTACCTATTACAAGCCACTTTGCAACGATTCTTATTGCAAAGGATTTACTCAACTAACTTGTGGTAATCTTACCACAAGCCACTTTGTGACTTCCTAGTTACAAAGACTTTTGCCTTTCTTGTGATGCTCTCACCACAAACCATTTTATAATTCTACAATTAAAAAAACTTTTCCTTGTGACTAAATCTAGTCACAACATAAACTCAAAGAGTTTATGGATTTACAAAAGGATTCTAATCAAATTCTTCTAGGTAAGCAGTTTAGGAGATGCAATAAGTACAATAACAAGGTTACAACTCAACTAGGATAATAACAAGCTATCTTTTAGGAATTGGTCCATAGTTGCATTCAACCTTGTTCTTCAAGTTTATGAGGATTGATTTCTCTGTTTTTGCAAGAAGCTTGAATGAGAAACAGAAACCTTCCAGTGATGTTTTGTATAAAGCTCATTGAGGGTACATCTTGATCACAACACTTGAAAAGATGTAAGTACTTTATTTGGTTAGAGAATTAGTGGGCGGACAGTACAGTGCGAAAAAAATAGTACTGTCAGTCACTTCATTTCCAGCTGTGTCCGATTGACTTTGTACTATTAAGAAATCCACAAGAGTATCGGGTTCTTGTGTGGGTTCCTAGATCCTGAATCTTTCAATTTTTTCCTTTTTGATGATGACAAACTTAACATTTATAAGGTGGAACTTGGGCAGTAAGAACAGTTTCAAAGTATCAGGGAACTCAGGAGAACACAGAGTTCCCCCTGAGACTATGCCTTATCGTAACAATAGTTTACATGGTCAGGGTGTTAAGAAATTAAGAACCAATTCCCCCATGTATTTCCCACTGAGTCCTATTTTCCCCCTTTTGGCATCATTATAAAGAACCACAACACAAAAAAATCCAGCTAAGCTAACTCATTCCACATATGTGCTCACAATCGTTATAGAGAATAGAACACAAAAGAGAGTACTGACATAATAAAACGAGAATTTATATTAATAAAAATTTAATATGCCTCTGCCTTTTGAAAAAGGAAGAGGCAACACTGGACTTGTTAACAGGAGCAGTAATAGTTCATCCCAACCATCAAAAAAAGAAAACAGAAGAACAACATCCAACCATCAACAAAGAAACAAAACACAACAACCAGCAAATGTCTCTACCCATGATCCGATGTCACAATGTATACAGACTATCTAAGAGTGCTAAATAAAATAGTCAAAAACAACGAAATAAAACTCTGTCTCGGGTACAAAAGGAAATAGTGCATAAAATAGATAGAAGAGATGCCATGCCTGCAGACGCCTGCAGGACTATCTCGGGATCTCATGGACTGAAAGATGGATCCCTGGCTACTGCTACGCTCCGTAAGCTGCTTCGGTACCTGCACATAAGTACAGAGTGTAGCATCAGCACAACCGACCCCATGTGCTGGTAAGTGTCTGGCCTAACCCCAGCGAGGTAGTGACGAGGCTAGGACCAAACTCCAAATGAGCCTGTGCAGTTATACATAATATATGGCGGAAAAGTAAACATGCAATAAGTAGTAGAAGGGAGGGGGTACATGCTCCAGAGCAACAATTTAATCTAATAGAAATCAAGTAAATATGAAGGAACAGTACTGTATCTAAATCAATAAACTAATACTACTGTTGCAGTGCGCAACCCCGTCCACATGCATATCATAATTGTTGCCGCGTACAACCCGACCCAGCATATATAATATATGTTGCGGCGTATAATCTGATCCGATATATATCTGTTGCATTGCAATCCGACCCAACACAATATTTGTTGCAGCGTGCAATTCGATCCAACATAAAACTCGTTGCGGCGTGCAACCCAATACAATATAATATCTGTTGTAGAATGCAACTCAATCCAACATATATATTTTCATCAATAAAGATGTTACGACGCACAGCCCATTCCAAACGTATAGCTTACAGTTATCACAACAACAGTCCCGACAAGGGACTAACCATAAGTTACACTATCCCGGCAAGAGAACTCCACAACACAAGAATAAACGTCCCGACAAGGGAGAATCGGCTATAACCAATCTCGATTCAACTTCTAGTCATTACTACTATCATCATTTTTGTCTCTCGAGTACTTCTATGAAAATAAACTAAACCTTTCCTCAATACCACAGATTTTCTCAATATTTCAATCATTGTATTATTTAAGAATGCACAAGTATCAATTTAAGAATCATGTCATGCTCGACACCAACGTATAAATACTCGTCACCATGCCTATACGTCGTACCCAACAAGAAACACATAGAAAATATAATTCAACTCCTAATCCCTCAAGCTAAGGTTAGACCGAACACTTACCTCGATGCCTTGAACACCTCAAGTCTCAAATGTAGCTTTACCTCTTGACTCCACGACCAAACCGCTCGAATCTAATCACAAGTTGCTTAATTACATTAATAAATACTAAATGAGTTAACCCCAATGCATGAAAATAGGTTTTACAAGGTTTACCCAAAAAGGTCAAAAATGCCCCTCAGGGCCCACATGGTCGAAACTCGAGGTTCGGACGAAAACCCAGTTACCCATTCCCCTACGAAACCAAATATATGATTTATTTTGAAATCGAACCTCAAATTAAGGTCAAATTCACCAATTTTTAGAAAACCTAGGTTCTACCCAAAACCCCCAATTTCCCCTTAAAAATCATTAATTTAAAGTTGAAATCATTTTAAAAGATGTTAAGGAGTGAAGAAAATAAGTTAGAAATCGCTTACCAATCATTTCGGGGAAGAAGATTGTTTGGAAAATCGCCTCTTATGTTTTGGGCTTTAGAAAAGTGAAAAATAACTGAAATTCTTGGTATTTATACCCCTTTGTAGGCCCCCTTGCGGACTCTTAAAAAGAACCGCGGCCGTACATGTTGCTGAAGGCCTGCGGATAATTGCCCAGTGCGGACCGCACCAGACCGACCGTAGCCATGCAACACCCGCCGCGGACCGCTCAAAAGCAATGGCCCGTCTGCGACCGCACTCGTTTCCTCGTAGGCCGCGTTGGAGGGTTGAGAGACCTGTCCAATTTTTTGCGAACCTGCAACATATGATATTTTAGCTCTAAGGCACCCCACAACCTACTTGAAGCTCACTCAAGCCCTCGGGGCTCCAAACCAAACATACTCACAACTATGAACATATTCGTGCGATCAAACCGCCAAAATAACATCATATACACAAAATCAAGCCTCAAAACTCATGATTTCTTCTAGATATTTCATAAAACATCAAAGTTCCATTTTAAGTTCGAAACACGTCAAAATATGTCCGTTTTCAACCAAACTTTACAAAAAGCGCTTAAATTATATATAAGACTTGTACCGGTCGCCAGAACCAAAATATGGGCCCGATACCATAGTCTTCTAATAAAATTCATTTCCAACTTTCCATAATTATTTCAAGAAAATAATTTTACTCAAAAATTCATTTCTCGGGACTGTGACCTTGGAATTCGATTTTGGGTATACGCTAATGTCCCATATTTTCTTACAAACCCTCTAAGACCGTCAAATCATGGGTCCGAGTCCGTTTACCCAAAATGTTGATCGAAGTCAAATTTAATCATTTTAAATATCAAATTTTAGCATTTTCTCATAAAATTCACATTTAAGCTTTCGGATACACGCCCAGACTATGCACGCGACTTGAGGTAACCCTAAATTAGGTTTTCAAAGCCTTAGAGATACATGATACATAAGGGAACAGGTGATGACCCCTTTGGGCCGTCACAAAAGGCCATGATTACCGTCCTTGAAGGTGGCAACCTTTTGCATGTGTTCAATCATAGTGGCAGGCAGAATCACATGATTGAAAATGTCCAATTGCTCCATTAGGAATATGTCAGACTTAGAAGCCACTGACCTCCTTTTAGCTCGAGGCAACATGACTTTGTTAACCAATTCAACCAGCAGCTGGTAAACATGAAGTAGTGCTTTCTTATGGATCTACTCCCCTTTCTAATTAGAATTGTCTTTCACCATTGTATTTCTAAATTTATACTGACAAACATCTCGTACACTCAAAACCCCAACTGTAGGAACTTTTAGAATCTCTCCAATAAATTTTACATCAAAGACGATGTCCACCCCATTGACCAAAGCACATGCGTGGGTCAGTATCAACTGGAAAGAGACTAACGAAGAAACTTTGTACCTCCTCCTCATACACCTTAGGTGCATCAATGTGAAATAGATGCACCCATTGTTGAAACTTTAAAACTCGACCATTTCTATAATTTGGCACATTTCGGCCATCTTAGAGATTACTGGGTCAAATATACGACCCAATAGAACTTTTGATGCCTCAAGCGCTCATAGCCAAGGCTGACTTCATTTCTCATTTTCTTCACAGAACTAGGTTATTCAACAGATTCAGACTTGCGTTTCCCAAACTTCTCTCCACTGACTTTGCCTTTTCCCTTAGACTTGGCTAGTACATCCTCATCAGACATGGAAAACCCACTCACTACCTCCTTCAACATAGACTTAGATGTTGACCCTTCCTCCATTGAAACAGGCATTGCCTTTTTTGAGGACCGCCTAACATGGGAACTAGGTTCCTTTGAGGTTCCCCCTTACACCTCGACTACGGCGATAGCCTCATCACTTAAAGGTACACCATCTTTTACCAACTTTCTTCTTTTCTTCTTACTACTCTTCTTGCTCTTTTGAAGAGCAGAATCGTAATCCACTTTGACTTGAAGCCTGGCAGTAACTCGTTTGATTTCAGACTCAGGGGTGGACACAACCCTTCGCTTACTGATGAACGCATCAAGAGCCATATTGTCTAGGTCTTCTTCATTATTGGATCACATTTTAGGTGTTTGAATTTCAAGGGACACAACATTGAATGTAGGAACAACACTACCTAGGGATGAGAGCCCTGACCTGGGTCCTCCGGAGAGGGATCAGGTTCCTCATGTGATGTCCTAGTAGTATATGCTACTACATCCCCTTCAACAACCACAATGGCCCCTTCTTCCTCCATACTATGTGTCTCATTTTTCTAGGATATAATTTCATGCAATACCCCATTAGCAGATACTACAAACACAGTTACAACATCTTTCTCTTATTCGACCGGTGCTTCCACAACCATGGAATCGATGGCAACGATGGCAGAACCCTTTGTGAACTCAGTTTTTGACCTTGTTCTCCACTTAGGATTTGACTGGTGGGAACAACAAACAATTGAGAGAATGGAACAGTAGTTTCAAGGGTTTCTAAGTTGGGTAGAGATTGGGAAATAGGGAAGATGTGACTGCAGCAGCAAGAATGATAGAGGGTGACAAAGGCTCAGTGAAAACGAGAGGTTCCATAGATGGACCAGTGGTAGTTACAGCTGAGGCAAAGAGATCAGAAGTTTTCTCAGCCATTGAAAGAAGTGGTGTGACGATCGTTTGTTTTTGGGTGATTATAGAGTAGGACTAATTGTTAAGAAAAGCAAAAGAACGGGTAATTATGAAGGGAGAGGAGTATGCACTGTTATGAAACATCGGTTGGGCATGGAGAATTGTAATGTTTCAGAGGAAGATGAAATGTTTTGAATTGTTAGTTTATATGGGTCCACCAAACCGTAGAGTGCCTGGTCCTTTACAAGATTCTACTGAGAATTCTAATAAAGTAGTATGTAAATAAGGCAGAGGATTTTTACGTAGAAAAATCCCTCACAAGGGGATCAAAAAATCACGACCTACACTTATAGGCTTTTTACTTCATTAACGTGTAATCTACTTATTACAAGCCACTTTGCAACGATTCCTATTATAAAGGATTTACTCAACTAACTTGTGTTACTCGTACCACAAGACACTTTGTGACTTCCTAGTTACAAAGGCTTTTTCTAATTTGTGATGCTCTTACCACAAGCCACTTTGTAATTTTACAAATACAAAGACTTTTACTTCTGACTAAATCTAGTCACAATGGATATACAAGAGGATTCCTAATCAAATGCTTCTAGGTAAGCAGTTTAGGAGATGCAATACAATAACAAGGTTATAACTCAACTAGGAAAACAACAAGCTATCTTTTAGGATGTGGTCCGTAGTTACGTCCTTATTTTTCAAGCGTATGAGGATTTATTTCTCTATTTTTGCAAGACTCTTGAATGAGGAAGAAAAATAGTTGTCGCGCTGGTGGAGAAGGGAGCCTACAGGGAAGGTTGGGGCAATGAGGAGCTAGACGAGTATCCGCAGAACCTCTACCTTACAGTGATGTTTTGTATAAAGCTCATTGAGGGTACATTTTGATCACATCACTTGAAAATGTATGAGTTCTTTGATTGGTTAGAGAATGAGTGGGCAGACAATACAGTGTGGCAGAAACAGTGCTGTTAGTGACTTTATTTCCAACCGTATACAATTGACTCTATACTGTTATGAGGAAACCACAAGAGTATCAGGTTCTTGTGTGGGTTCGTAGCTCCTGAAGCTGTCGCAGTTAACCTTTAACTGGAATCCGTTAAATCTTGCAGCGGTCCTATTAGGTCGGGTTCCCTATCTGGTTCTTATCAGTAAGTTTGTTAGATCATCATAACATAAGGCAAGAGTATTTAAAGTCTATCATAACTGCAAATGTTGTTCCCGGTATAGGTTGTTACGTGATTTAATTTCTTCCTATTTTTGTTCGACGTGTCATGCTACTAGTTGATCATTTAATATAAACCAAATTTACCATATACAGATAGTCTCCCTGCATTTCACTAATGTATGTTTGTTTCACCGGGAAGTTGGTAATGATCCATTTCTTGACGGGAAATCATCCAAAAACCTTCTAAACAGACTCTGAAACTTGAAAGGATCCACATCTTTTCGGATTTAGTACCCCGAACACGTGTTACCCCACACGTTTAGCAATATTTTTGCCGGTTCTCGAGGTGATTATAACAATAATTTTTTCCGCCTATGTCTTTACTTATACTCATCATTTTACCTCTTTCATTTCAAAACTTTTCATAAGTTCATCATCTTTTTTACTTAACCTCTTGCTTTCATAATTTTTTGACTTTCTTCAAAACCCTTCACTATCTTTCTACTCCCATCGCTTCTTTTAATAAATCTTTGGAAAACTCTTGTCTTCTCTTAGGTGGAGGTCCAAAGAGAAACAAAGACAAAGAGGTTGATGTTGACGCTGATCCTCCCATGGTAAGAACCATTATACCCAAACACTTGAGTATCGTCAATGAATTCCAAGAGAAGTTCCCCTCTGCGTCTTCACAAATTTGGGCAGTTAGCAGGTATCCCTCCTCTATCTGCCCTTTAGGTAATTCTTTTGTGAATTAGGAATGCAACTACCCGGACCTTAACATCCTTGCTCCGAATTTGATATAGTGGGTTACCTTCACCAAGGAAGGTTTTATGTATGTCGATACGTATCCCTTTACTTGGGTCCACTTTCTATGAGTGGAGGGCTTGAACCTGTGATCTTGGAGTTCCGCCACCATTACCAGGTCTGCTTGGCACAAGTAGGCCCATCTATATGGTGAACGGTGGCTTGTATACGCTAGTTGTGCATGGAGACTCGAAAAACCCTAACCCTTGCGCACATGATGAATCTCTATTCCCCCAAAATCTTTTGTAAAAGAGTAATAAATATCAGCAAACATGGCCACCACTTCCTTTTCAACAGCATGAATGATGACAATGACCGTGGATGGATGGAGAGGTTTGTCATTATTTCTTCCAAGGATATCATCCCGGCCACAACTCCATCTTTTCCTAAATCAAGGAATTTTTTCAAGTAAGTTTGTGATTTATTCATCTCTTTCCTTCGTAAAGTTCCCCGTCATTGTTGACATTTTTTTTTCGTTGTTTTAGATAGACACCACCAAGGGTTCAAGTACTGGACCAATAGGTTCAAAAGATTGTGGATATCACAATGCCAAAACCCGTCGGTGGAAGGAGATGGTCCCTAAATATGGGTGCAAGGGCAAGAACAATGGTAAATTGAGTCCTTCTCCCTTTTCCCCTGTATGAACATAAGTAAATTTGCTAATTATAGTTTTTGCTTGATTTAGGACTCCCGCAAGGCTCTGTCACTTTCCCCGAGGTTGATTTTTTGGTTGACCCCGTGAAGGCTGTGAGATTGCTACAAAATTCTCTTGCCAAAGAGAAATCCCAGGTTCTTTTTCCAATGGTGGTACTTCCCCTCGGAGTCCCCAGCCAGAGAACAAGCAACACAAAAAGGCGGCTCTCTTCCACGGTTGGGGATAAAAATAAGAAAATAAAGAAGGCCACTATTGAGCCGACCACGATCACTGTGGTCATTGAAGACGAAGGAGAAGAAAGTGATGAAGAGGCTTCAGTTTAAAAGAGAAAATTATTTTCATCAGCTTAACCAGATGCTCTGCCGGGAGATCTTCAAAACCCGACCGTAGAAGAGGTCCAAGAGCTTTGGGGCCAGATTGTTCTTGTAGATAATGACAATTCGCGCTGTCCTGTCCCCATTGTTTTTGGTCCAAGAAGCTGGGATCTCGTTCCTCTTTTTCCTTCAGATACTAAGCAGCCAATAATCAGTGCTGGTCTTATTGCAGCTACTTCAACCCACAACACCAATAAATTCAGTGCCCCTCTACACTAGTTGTACTTTCGCCACCAAAATCCACCACATCTCCTCTACTAGCCGCATACGCTCGGGAGGCAGGTGCTTCTCCTCACCACTCTGCTGACTATGGGAATTTGGGCACAATTATTCACCCATTTCTCCAGATTCCCGAGGGAGGAGGAGTTCCACTCTTTTGATTTCAAAAGGGTTCCATATGCTGTCTAGGCTGATAAATCTTGCCAACTACCTGAAGCCACTAGCTTCAGAGAAGGATAAGAAGAAAATATATTCCCTTTCATGGGGGTGATTGTTGAATAATGCAGTGCATAACTTAGCAGTGTATCATACTTGTTCTCTTATTTCTTGTTTTCTATCTATTTGTTGTAATGGGATTTCTAACATCAATATACTTTTTACAAGACAACTTCCTTGATTCCGAGGGCTTTCAAATATTGATCTTGAAAAAGAAGGACTTATCTTCTAACGTATCAAATTGTTGGGCTGAAAGGAATCAACTTGTTGCGTGCCTTCCACTATTGGAGGCAAAAGCTACTTAAGCAGATGAGCTGGAGGCCCGATTAGATTAAAGTGAGCAAGAAGTGATGACCCACATCCAAAAAGCTACTCAATTACATGCACAACTCTAAGATGCTAAGGCTAAGTGAGCTAAACATCAAGATGTAGTGCTTGCTACTGCCGAACGCGAGTCTACCTCCGTTGAACATGTGAATAACTTAGAGGCTTCCTTGAGCTCCAAATTTGAGGAGGCTAATGTCATCGAGGAGAAGAGGGCCAGGATGGATGAGAGATTCAAGATGATCATGAAGCAAAACCGGCTTCACCTATTTAGAATGCGTGATCTTGATTCTGGCCTCGTTGCCATGAGACCTGAGAGGGATGGCATTTAGGCCGAGGTTGACAGGATTAAAGCAAAGCTCCAACACCAAGGGGATTCCCTCGTATTTGAAAAGTTGTATGCTGTGTGTCATATGAGGAGAAAAACCTTGAAGTAGGTTAAAGAGGACATCGTTGTTATTGATAATTGCATTGCCAAGTCCCGAGTATTGGAGTTGATCACTCAAGAACGTCTCCTTACTCATCATGACTCAACTGAATCTTCAAGCACCAGTTCTACGTATTTGGGAACCTTGGAGGAACTTAGATAGAATGTTGATGAAGTCCCAGAATCTGAATCGACGGCTGATCCGCGCACTTCCCTCTGTGAGGGGTGGGGTATATGCCTATCTCCTCCGAGTTCCATCGGTGATTTTTTTTTTTGGATTTTTAATTCTTTTCTTAATTTTCCTTCGTATTTTTGTATCTTCTTCTGGTTATAAACTCTTTAGAAATTAACCCCTTACTAGAGGGTTGCATAAGAGAGAGAGCTCCTATGTTTACTGTACTCTTGAAGAGAACGTCTCCTATTCATTACGGCAAAGACATTTGAAGTTGTTTGTCAACTTTCGAATGATAAAATTAACTCATAGTTTGTACAAGAAACTAGATAAAGTAAAAGGACTTTCTTTCACCTTCTATATTTAAAAGTAAATAATAATTCAATTGATAAAAAAAGAAATTTCCAATACATGTGGCTAGCTCTTACAGCTTATTGTACGGGACTAGCCATGCCGTCCACAGTCCCGATAAGACATTACTGTTCCCAGGTCTCGTAACCCCGGTTTTCGTGGCATCCTTGCTGCCGTATCCAATACTATCCCCCCAGTATTCGAATACGAAGTATACAAATTGAAACACTGGAAGTCTTGCTTCGTTGGTGGAAACAACTCGTGAATAGTTGAATAGCCTTTGGTTCGATTGCAATTTTTACTTCCCATCAGGAACTTGTTACTGAGCCAAAGACTATTTTAACCATCCCATAGTGGTTTATGATATCAATGCCTTGTAAAGATTTTAGATTTTCTAATTTCACTCCGTTTGTAGATGTTTTCCGTTGCTACCTCGTTAAAACCTTGCCAAAAAACCCCGTTTAGGACAAAAATTGGTCGAAAGAAAAAAAAGTGCAGCACATACTTCCAGTATGGATAGGATCCATAGGCAATAGTACCTTTTGAGGCAAGCCATGTTCCAATTGCTAGCAATTTGACTCCATCTTGATTTTCCAGATCGTACAACCCTTTACCGGTGGCAGATGAAACCTGGTAGGGGCTTTCCCATGTTGGACCTAGCTTCCCAGTGTTGATTACTTGAGTGTTATAAATCACCTTTCTGAAAACCAAATCTCCGAATTTGAAGTAACAGAGATTAGCCCTCCATTAAAGTATTTTTTCATCTTTTGTTTTTGAGCCACCTTTCTCATGTGTGCCATGTCCCTGCATTCATCGAGCAGATCCAGCCTCACCAATAATGCCTCATTATTTTCTTCTTCATTTTCTCGAGAAAATAGTAACGTTGGTTCCCCTACTTCCATTGGGGTCAGATCTTTTGCGCAATATATGATGGAGAAATGTATCTCTCCCATGGTTGATTTGCTGTCATCTGATACACCTGGTAACTCTTCGGGCCACCTACCTTTAGTGGATTCTAACATTTTTTTTGAGATTTTTGATAATCATCTTATTGGTTGACTCCACCAGTCTATTAGAGCTCGGATGGTACGGTGACGATTTAGTCCTTTTTTATTTTCTATTCTTCAAGAAATTTTGTTACTTTGGAGCCTATGAACAGTGGTCCATTATCGTAGACTGAATCGGCAGATTATGTGTTACCATAGGAAGTTGACCATTTCACGCTCATCGAGCTTTTGGTAAGAACCTTCTTCAATCCATTTAGTGAAGTAATCAGTTAAAATTAAAAGGAATATTACCTATATGGGACTTGGTGGTAGCGGACCAACTATATCCATATCCTATTTCATAAATGGCCATGGGGATAGTACTGAATGTAGGAGTTCCACCGGTTTGTGCACCAACCGCGCATAGCGATGGAGCTTCCCACATTTCTAAATGAACGTCTTTGTGTCCTATTCCATCGGGGGCTAGTAGTGTCCTACCCTAACCAGCTTTAGAATGGTTCGTGAAAATTCCTTCATGGACCTGTCTTATTACGTAGTCTGCCTCCGAGGCTCCTTAAAATAGACCCAACGAGCCTTAGTACGATCTCCTTTATAACTTCCCACCCATGAGGCGATAATAAGTTGCCTTGGTGCGTAATGCTCGAGATGCCTTCGGGTCTTTGGGCAATTACTATGCCGAAATATTGGATGAACTCATTTCTCTAGTCCCGGACTAGGTTGGATGTGTTCACTTCACAATAGCCATCTAAATCCGATACCGAATGTAGAAATTGAACGACAGCACTAGAGTCAGATCCTTTCATCTCCAAAGATGACCCCAAATTAGCCAACACATTTGCTTCCATATGCTCTTCTCTTGGAATATGTGTGATCGACCATTCCCTGAATCATGCAAGCAATGCCTATTTACTCACATACCACTGCATGTGTTCCTCCTTTGTGTCAAAAGTACAGTATACTTGGTTTACAACCAGGTGGGAATCACATTTTATCTCTATGAACTCGGAGCCAAGTCCCCAAGATAGTTCGAGTCCTGTAGCCAAAGCCTCATACTCGGCTTCGTTATTAGTGTATAGAACAGTTTTAATGGCCTGCCTCAAGGTTTCCCATGAGGGCGTGATTAGAACCACCCCAAGCCCAGACCCTTTCACATTGGAAGCTCAAACCATGAATAAGGTCCAAACTCCTGATGTCATTTCCGACATCAACACTAATTCTTTCGCATCAATGGGCAATAACCGGGACTGAAATCGGCCATAAAGTTGGCAAAAACTTGTGATTTGATCACAATCCTAGGCTTGTATTCAATATTGAACTCACTAATTTTGACTGCCCACTTGGCCAACCAGCCTGACAACTTAGGCTTGTGAAGAACATTTTGCAAGGGGAAGGTTGTCATAGAGGCTATTGGGTGGTACTGAAAATAAGGCCTAAGCATTCGAGAGGCGATTATGAAAGCAAAGGCCAGCTTTTCGAGGTGCGGATAATGAGTCTCCACTTCTGACAAAATTTTACTAACACAATAGACAGGAAATTGCATACCTTCATCCTCCCGGACAAGAAAAACACTTACAACTACTTCCAAGACTTCTTGATACATTAGCAATTATTCACCTTCCCTTAATTTTGATAGTAGCGGCGGGCTTGATAGATAACGTTTCAGGTCTTTCAAGGCCTGCTGACATCCATAGTCCATTCAAAATTATTGTTGTTCTTCTTCTCCTTCTCCTCCTTCTTCTTCTTCTCTCCTCCTCCTCCTCCTTCTTCTCTCCTCCTCCTCCTCCTCCTTCTTCTTCTTCTCCTCCTCCTCCTCCTCCTTCTTCTTCTTCTTCTTCTCCTTCTTCTTCTTCTTCTTCTTCTTCTTCTTCTTCTTCTTCTTCTTCTTCTTCTTCTTCTTCTTCTTCTTCTTCTTCTTCTTCTTCTTCTTCTTCTTCTTCTTCTTCTTCTTCTTCTTCTTCTTCTTCTCCTTCTCCTCATCCTCCTCCTCCTCCTCCTCCTCCTCCTCCTCCTCCTTCTCCCCCTTTTCCTTCCTGTTCATCTTGTTCTTCTTCTTCTTCTTCTTCTTCTTCTTCTTGTTCTTCTTCTTCTTCTTCTCCTCCTCCTCCTCCTCCTCCTCCTCCTCCTCCTCCTCCTCCTCCTCCTCCTCCTCCTCCTCCTCCTCCTCCTCCTCCTCCTCCTCCTCCTCCTCCTCCTTCTTCTTCTTCTTCTTCTTCTTCTTCTTCTTCTTCTTCTTCTTCTTCTTCTTCTTCTTCTTCTTTACTAGTGAGAAAAAGTGATGATATTTTTTTAAGGATCGAGAGATGAACCTGCTTAAAGTAGCCAATATTTCGGTAAAGCTTTGTACTTCTTTTACACTCATTAGCTGGTCCGAGATGTCTTCGATGACTTTGATTTTATCAGGATTATCTTGATCCCTCTCTCTGAGACCAAGAAACCCAAGAACTTACCAGAGCCAACCCCAAACACATAATTTTTGGGTTGAGCTTTATGTTACGCTTCCCTAAGATATCGAAGATCTCTTGGAGTTGCGTTAAATGATCACCTGAATTCAAAGACTTAACCATTTCATCTATGTACACTTCTATTGTTTTACCTATTTGCTTTTCGAACATCTTGTTCACGAGCCTCAAATAAATGGCTCTGGCATTTTTAAGCCCAATGAGCATCACATTATAACAATATGTCTCCAATTTTGTTATGAACGAAGTTTTTTACTGATACTCCGGGTTCATCTTGATTTGATTTCATCCATATTAGGCATCAAAGAAACTCATTAACTCGTGCCCGACTGTTGCATAGATCATTTCATCAATGTTTGGAAATAGGAACGAGTCTTTAGGGCACACGTTATTTATGTCTTTGTAATCTATGCATATTTTGAAACTTTTTGACTTCTTTGGAACTAAAACTACATTATCTAACCATTCCGGATACTTTACCTCCCAAATTAAACCGATGCGAGTAGTCGAGTTACCTCTTCTTTAAACAACCTATTTCTGACCTCAGCTATTGGGCGTTTCTTTTGCCTTATCAAAGGGAAGCTCGGGTCGAGGCTTAGATTGTCCACGACCACCTCTAATAGGAGACCTATCATATCCGAGTGAGACCATGCAAATAAATCAACATTAGCTTTAAATAAATTAAATAAATCTTGACCTAAATTTGGGGTTGAGTCTGGTTCCCAAGTGAATATTCCCTTCCAAAAATTCTTCGAACAAAGCCCCTTGCTCGTGTTCCTCTACGGTAGAATTGGTTACGTCTATCTCTTCCAATACCTAAAAGTATCTTGGTACTTGGTGGGATTCCAACGAGTTTTTGCCCTTATCATCTTCATTTGGCATAGGAGTAGGCGTCGGTTCCTGTAATTGTTATTTGCTAAGCTCCTTCTTTACTGTTGAAAATTGATGCTAAGTTCATCCCTCTTGCTACCAGTTTATCTCCTCTTATCTTCTTGATTTCCTCAGGGGTCGTGAATTTCAGTTGTTGATGATATGTTTATGGTACGACCTTCATTTCATATAACCATGACCTACTGATGATTATATTGTAACCCATGTCACAGTCTACTACTTTGAATAAGGTGCTCTTGATTACCCTTCGACATTCATGGGCAACAAGATCTCTCCTGGGGTTATCACACTTGCCAAGTTGAACCCAACGAGGAGTTTTGTTGCCAAAATGATGCTTCCGTTTAGCTTTGATTGTTCCAGCACTCTCCGTTGAATGATGTTGGCTGAGCTTACTGGGTCAGCTAAAGTACGTTTTATCTTGAAATCTAAGACATTAAGAGAGATTACCAGGGCGTCGTTATACATCAGAAGAAGACCGTCGACGTCTTCTTCCGTGAAGGTGATATCATCTTTGAGTGATTCCCAGAGTCTCTTGCTGTAGGTCACTAATACCTTTGTCTACTTGGCCGCCAAGAAGGTTACACCAATGATTGCATTTCCTCCAAAGGTCATGTTGATAGTCAATCGAGGAAAATCTTCTACTATCCTAGAGGGCTCCTCAATATCCAGGCTACGACCATAATTGTTCTTGGCTCGGTTGCTTTAGAACTCCTGGAGATGGCAGTTCTTCAGCAACATAGCCACCTATTTGCATAGATGTCTGCAGTCCCTACTTTTGTGACCGTGAGACCCATGATACTCGCACCATAGGTTAGGATCTCTCTAACTTGGATCAAATCTAGTTGGCTTCGGGAATCATGCTTCTTTGATATTCCTCATTGCCGATACCAACTCCATTATGCTGATATTGAAATTATAATCTAACACCTTGGGATATGTGGAATCTTGGGTCTTCTGTACCTCATTTTCTTGCAACGATCTGCTGTTCCGGCCATGATTCGTTCCTCTATCGGGAGCGAACTTATTCAAGGACTGGAAACCTTTGCTGTCTACCCTTATGTTCTCTTGTATGGTAAGTAGCAAACTTTAGAAGATCGTCGATATGCATCAAAATCACCTTTGAACTTATCTTGGTTCTTGTCCGGGTCCCACCCGTCGGTTGATATCGGTAACCTGAGCTGATCATCTTCTATCCTTATCTTCGACTCATAACCATTATAAACATCTTCCCATATAGTTTCTTGAATTTGAGCAGGCTTTCCTTCTACTTTTAGAAGGCATCAGAGCTCCTTATATTCAAACCCTTTGTGAACACCTCCGCTACCCACTCATCTGGTACAACAGGTAGCAACATCCTCTCTTTCTGAAATCTGATTACGAATGCTGGTAGCAATTTGGATTCACCTTGTGCAATCCTAAATATGTCCCCTTTCTGGCTTGGACCTTTCTGGCCCTGGCACGGGACTTATGAATGAATCTGCAAGCATTTCAAATTGTTCAATTGAATATTCGAGTTAAACTTAATATTGTGCCAGGGCCCTTTGTGAGGGGTAACTTCTTCAGCAGAACCATTTCGATCTCATGTTGAGCCAAATCATTCCTTTTCACAGCCGTGGTATAAGTTGTGATGTGCTCCTGCAGGTCCAAAGTCTCATTAACTCTGGTGTCGCACTCTGGGTTTAATAGCAAATGAGTATATTTTTTCTAATCTAGGCCCTTCAAAACTAGTGGTGCGCCCGGAACTATTGCATTGAGGCTTGAAAATCCTTCGCATTTTGTTCCATCGCTTCATTCATCTCTTTGATGAATCTCATGACCTCGATTTTGAAGGGATCATTACCGTTATTATTACTGGATCCGCTACCGTCCCCCTGTTACCCTCGAAGCTGACATCACCCTTTGGGGTATTGTTATCAACTCTTTGAGCCGTCTGATTTGCAGGTACTCATGGAGGAATAAGACCCCTTCTGGTTGCATTGTTGGAAGCGCCTGAAAACGTCTGCTTCAATTTCATCATGACTTGATCATGCCTTGAGAGGTGGTCCATAATGGCTTTCTATTTCTCTCTTAGGATCCTTACTTTCTTCGTAACGTGTTCATATTCCGTGTCATCGGGAGTTGGATCTTGTATAGGTTGGGGGTACTATCCTCCATAGGCAAGGGTTGCCTCATGATGTGATTCTTCGAATTAACAAAGAACCAATTGACTAGAACTAAGATCTTGAAATGAAAAAGTGGTTTGTTGACTGATTTCAGGAAACAACGTATCTCATGTTTTAAGACTCGGAATTTGGTGACTCAAAAATGAGGTGATAGATGACGATCTGAACTATAAAAAAAGACTATTTACTCATCCAAAACAAGTAAATAACAATTTTGCACCAGTTCAATCAAAATTAATGAATATATGATATTAAAAGAACGAATTTAGTTAAAAAATGTGTTCTTAAAAGATCAAGAACTGAACAAATTCCTAAAGTCACAATTAGAATCAATTAACTTGATAAAGAAACACCACACTCATTTGAAAACAAGATAAAGACTATCACCACCTTCCTTGGAACCAAAAACAAGGAGAAAGAAAACAAAATAGAGAAAAACGCTCTATTATAAAACTAGGCAAACCATAAAAACATGAATTTCATTCTACAAGGCAAAAGAACCTTTATATAGCCCTAGAGTCTCTTCTTTGAAGAATACAATTCCTATTCTAATGAGGAAATAGATTAACTAAAGACAAGGAAAGTGAAATTCCTATTCTACAAAAACTAGAATCCTACTAAAAGGAAAATCCTTATTCTTGAAGAAATAAACTAAATCCTATTTTAAGAAGGAAAGAGTCTTGGCTTCTAAATCAATCTTAAGCTTCTTGGACTTCATGAAAATAACTTAGTATGTTAGGACCTGAGCTCTAAAACATGATCTTTGCCTCAATTAATAAAATTTAACATAGATTCTTCATTTACTTCATTCTGTCATGGTTGGGAAAGACTCACTCTCGAGTCCAAAGGCACCACAAATAGCACAAGATTGACAACTTCCATTGATGTGGTTGAACTCATATTCACTAGGCTCTAAGTTGCATTTTTCTAACTTGTCAAAGAGCTTCATCATGTTGTAACAAAGCTTAGCATGTGGAATAACGAAATCCTACTTTCTTAATAGTAATTTTGTACCAATATTTCTACAATAAATCCTCCTAATATATTTTTTTAACACTAATCCATAATCATAAGTTATTTTCGTTTTATCTTCAGGAATCCTGAATTTCTCCATGTCAATGTGGTGCTTATGGTATATGCCTATAAAATTCGATTTAGTACCCAAGAATCAAATTCAAGTACCTTTGGATCAAGGTTAGAGATTGAAGTATATCTTTTATGAGAATTCATCAGCAACAATGCTCTCATATTTAACAAGATCATAAACATAGATGGAACTTGTGTTGAGACTTATTGTTTCTACATTTTCTTGAAAATATTCATCCTTAAGGGGCAAGAAAAATGCTAGAACAAAATATGAACTCAAACCATCCATTATGGACTCCTTTTTAAGTAACCCTCCCACTCATATTTGCAAAATTTTATGGACTTCTGGATTAATGCAATATGTTGCCTCGTTTTGAAGGGTAGAATAACAATCAAATCAATATTACGTTGAGCATATCAATTAGGTGAAAAGTCAAGCTCGCATATCGGATGCTCTAACGGATCACATCAAACTTCGAAGGTAAATCCTCAACTTATAGATATAGTGCATGATCCTCCTCCTTGTGCTCTTCAATAGTAATACCAACATTCAAATAGTTTTCTCTATTGATTGGACCAAGTATTTGTAATTTGGTCATAAAAGAATTATTCTTGGGCTTTGAAGTTTTATAATTATCTTCGATATTCAATGGTACTAAAATAATCTTACATTCATCCTTTGTAAAAGTGTAGGTGTTAATGTCTTTATTATATTTAGCACACATATTATACACCTATGATCTTCCAAGTAATAAGTGACAAGCATCCATCTTTACTACGTCACCCCAAATTTGGTCTTTATAGATCTTGCCAATAGAAAATGAGACTAAGTGATAGTTTATATGAATCCACCAAACTATAGAGTGCCAGGTCCTCTATGAGTTTCCACTAAGAATACTAATAAAACTATAAGAAAATAAGACAGGGAGTTTTACGTAGAAAAATCCCTGCTTAAGAGGATAAAAACTCACGACCTATACTAGTAGGATTTCAACTTCGCTATGAGAAAATTTTAGATTACAACCAATGAAATATAGGAATTAAACTCTTAATCCCTTACTAACTTGCAATACACCTATTACAAAGACTTTAACTCATGACGAACTCTAGTCACCATACAAACACAAATGGTTTATAGGGGTTCCTAAGAAAAGCTTCAAGCTAAGAAATTTAGGAATTAAAATGAATAACAATTACAAATTTACAACTTAACTAAGGACAACAAAATACTAGATTTAGGAACGGGTCCGTAGTAGCGTTAAGCTTTGTTCTTGATGCACCTGAGAATTGAATTCACTGTCTTAGAAGGCTTGAATGCTTGAAATGAATTCTGAAGTGGTCAAATGATGTTTTGTTGTAATAATATTGTTAATACACCTTTGATTCCATCACTTGAATGATATAAGCACTTGGTTGGTCAAAGCGACTGCAGAACTGTGCTGCACTGTTTCTGTGACAATCACTTTCCAGCTGTAGATAGTTGGCTTTTCGTACTGCTATCGGGGAAACACAAGGGATCAAGTCCTTGGGTTGGTTCTCTATCATCTACAGTTGTAGCAGTCCACATTAGCTGAAGTCTGTTGATTAACAATGTATACCAAGTGTGTCAGGTTGCGTATCTGGTTCTTGATAGTAAGTTTGTTAGATCATCAAAACATAAAGTTAAGACATAGAAAGCCCATCAATTTTTGCCTTTTTGATGATGACAAACTTAGACATTGATAAAATATGTTTAAAACAGAAATAACCAGATGAAGCAACATGAACTTCACAAGTTCCCCCTGACTTTATGCTCCCCCCTTAATCAAATCCTTGTTTCAATTATACTTCCACCTTTTGGCATCATTAAAAATACACAAGCAGGCAATTAGCATAAAAAAGTCTATCCTAGATAACTCATGACACATATGTCCACACAACATGATAGAAAAGAGAAACAGAGAACATAAAATTGGGAGCAGTAGTGATACATCTTTGTAGTGATGCATCCCATCCACATCAAAACAAAAGAAAGAAAAACAACTACCAAGTCATTAAAACAAGAACAGAAAATTCAGAAACTGGTCGCTGAAGGGTTTTCTCAGGGTGCACTAAGAATAGAGGGTTTAGAAGCCGCAACAAGGGTTTGGAGAACTAGGTCTATTCGTGCATTCGTAGAATTTTGCTTAGTGAGCAGTTCTGCTTTCAGGTTCTCATTTGTGCCCTGACATCAGCATTTTCTTTTGTCAAATGAGCTATCTCCTCATTTGACTCTAGGGCCCCTTGGTCCTGCTGACCTTCCCGGATAGCATTCCTCGTCTTCAATCTTCAAATCTCCTCAGTTGCGCTGTTCTGTGCGTTGATGAGCTGAAAAAGTATCGATGGGCAGCCTAACCCTGCATTTTTCTAGATGCACTCACATTCCTCCAAAGTTGTGTGAGAAAAGGTTTGCTTCTTGGTGAACTTAAACACATTCGTAAGGAGTAACTCATACAGAAGACCATGGTTGCTATCCTTGAAAGTGGCTACCTTCTGCATGTGCTCAATCATGATAGCAGGCAGATTCATAGATGAAAATACATCTAGTGCCTCCAGTAGATACAAGTATGATTTTGAAGCCATGGACCTCCTCTCGGCACGAGGTAGGAGAACTTTGTTCACTAGCTCAAACAACAACTAGTAAATAGGCAACAAGGCTTTTTTTGTGAACCCGTTGCCCTAACTGGTTCACCCCTTGCTTTGTAATTGCATTCCTGAAGTTTGCACCATACACATCCTTTATAGAAGACACACCAACTATAAGGACTTTAAGAATATCTCAAAGTCGAGCCACATCATACACAATATCCACCCTACTCACTAAAGCACAAATGTGGTTGTTATCAACCAGAAAAAGGTCAGCATAGAAGCTTCGAACCTCATCCTTATACATTTTGGGAGCATTTATTTGGAACAGATGCTCCCACCAATTAAATTCAACCATCTCAATTACTTGTTGGACACCAGCCATATAAGAGATTGCTGGGTCAAAAGTGTGACCCAACAAGACCTTTTGGTACCTCAAACATTCTGAAGAAGAACTAGTTTCTTCTCACCCTCTTTGCAGAAACAGGTTCCTTCGCAGGTTCCAACTTTCTCTTACCAGACATCACAACACTCAATTTTTCTTTCCACTCGACTTGACCAAAATATCCTCATCAGAAACTGATGGGTCATGCACAACATCTTTTAGTTCCACTCTTCACAGAAACTTTCAACTTTGAACTGGGGGTTATAACATTTTCAACTAAAGCAAATTGCTTCGTATTGTTTTTGGACCTTTTCACTAACGAATTAGGTTCCTCTGTTGCTTCCTCATCAACTTCCACCACAGGTACATCCTCATCTTATACTACTTCACCATTTTTCACCAAATTCTTCTTTTTTTTCTTACTGCTCTTTTTGCTCTTTTGAAGGGCAGAGGCATAAACTTCCTATGCTTGAAATCTAGTAGTAGGTCGCTTAGTAGAAGACTCAGGAGTGATTACTACCCTTCGCTTGACTATAAATGCATCAAGAGCAATATTGTCTTGATCTTCCTCATCACTAGACCTCATCTCAGGAACCAGAATGTGCACGGGCTCAATAGCAAAGTGTGGAGAAGGTGAAGGAGTATAACTGACCTAGGAGAGGGAACCTTGATCTGTTTCCTCCGAAGAGGGGTCAGGTCCCTCATGAGAAAGCCAGTAGTTTCTGCTGGTGCAGAGCCTTCAACAAGCACCACGACTCTTTCTTCCACTAGCCCCCATGTCTCATTCCTCTGAGACATGGGTAAACTAGAAATTGCCTTATGAAATATTCCATCTGCAGATACAACAAAGATGGCCGCTGTGGTTTCATCCTCGATTGGCTCCATGGACACCATAAAATATAAAGTAAGAATGCCGGGAGGTAGATCAAACCTAGCCCATAAAAATTATAAAAACTTTGGGACTTTACCATGTTCTCCATTTTTTCCTTGGTTAGTGAGAATCTCAGTCGATAGAGACAAATGATCATCGTTTTTAGGGTGTTTGAGTCCTCAACACTTAGAGAGAGAGAGAGAGAGAGAGAGAGAGAGAGAGAGAGAGAGAGAGAGAGAGAGAGAGAGAGAGAGAGAGAGAAAGGTCTGAGATAGTCGCATTAGGACATGAGGGTAAAGGGAAATCTATGTTGGAGGTTGTTTTAGTGGTTAATACTGGAATAGTAACAGAGGATTCATCGGGGATGTAAGAATTCCGGGTTTTCTCTAGGTAATTGTTGACTGAGAAAGGGATTTTAGAGTGATTTTCAGCATTGGAAGGGTTGAGTAGAGGATTCTTTGGAGAAGGTCGAATGAGGAGTATGATTAGTGAAGAGAAGAGAGGGTTTTAATGAGAGAAGATATTTATGAAGAGAGAGATAAGAACCGGTTCTGAAACGGCGGTAGTGCTTGGGGAGTTGCAATGTTTAAGAGGGAGATGGAGAGGATTTGAACCGAAAAGACGTGATATCAGAGTCTGAAAAGGTAGATGACATGGAAATTGATATTTGTACCTTTTCAAGATGTGTATTAAAGAATGCATAGGAATACTAACCTTTGGTACAAGAACCAGGTTCTTGACTTGTCTTTGGAAAATTTCAATCGTCTTTCACCACCCATGTAATGCTTCTATAATCATCATACGTGTTTACCTATAATGATATTGAAGTGAGTTAGACTTGACCAGAAAACACTTTAGCTAATTTTACTTGAAGGTGATTTTCATAGCCAACTGATGGGAATCAGGTTCTTAATTAGTCTTCAATATCCCAAACTTCACCCTATTTCTTTCAAAATGCTCCCTACTCATTGCTTTGATGAAGATATCTGCAAGTTGGTCTTCTGTACTGTATAGCTTCATGCAGATAAGCCCTTTATGCATATTGTCTCTCAGGAAATGATGTCTCAAATTAATGTGCTTGGTTATTTTGTGTTGAACTGGATTCCTGGACATGTTAAGAGCACTGGTGTATATACCAAAGTCTTCCAATTGTTGCTTGATCTATAGGATCTGAGCACAATAAGAAGCTGCAGCTACATATTCTACTTTAACTGTTGAAAGAGCCACTAAGATTTGCTTCCTTGTGGCCCATGAGATTGGACAAGATCCTAGAAAGCGAGACATTCTAGAAGTACCTTTCCTATCCATAAGATAACAAGCATAGTCAGCATCAGCATACCCAATAAGATTAAAATTATCACCTGAGGGGTAGTACAAGACCAGGTCCTGTGTTCCCTTAAGATATCTCAAAGTTCTTTTAGCAACCTTCTGATGAGATTCCTTGGGATTTGACTGAAACCTTGAACTTAGCCCCACACTAAAGACAATACCAGGTCTGCTGGCGGTGAGATAGAGAAGAGACATAATAGTGCCTTTTAACATATTTTGATTTACTAGAGATCCAGACCCATCCATGTACAGTCGAGTAGCTGTTGCAATGAGAGTGTCTATCACTTTTGATGCATCCATATCAAACCTCATGGAGAGCTTCTTGATGTATTTCTGCTGGCAAATTAATGTACCCTTTGTAGACTGCTTCACTTGAAGACCCAAGAAGACGCATCATGCTCATTTCAAACTCACTTCCCATGAGTTTTTTTAATTCTTCACATAGTGAATCAGCTTTTTCCCCAAAAGTGATATCATCAATCTACACCTGAGCAATGAGTAGGTTCCTCCCTCATTTCTTCAAGAACAATTTATTGTCTATTTTCCCTCCTATAAAGCTGTTTTCTAAGAGAAACTTCGATAATCTTTCATACCAAGCTCGAGGATCCTACTTCAACCCATACAATGCTTTGTCAAGTTTAAACACATATTCAGGGTATTCATGACGTTCAAATCCTGGAGGTTTCTTTATATATTCTTCTTCCTTAAGAAGTCCATTAAGAAATGGAATTTTGACATCCATTTGGAATAGAGTGAATTCCATATGAGATGCAAAAATGATTAGGATTCTAATAGCTTCCATGCGAGAAACTGGAGAAAATGTCTCATCACAATCAATTTCTTCCTCTTGGTTGTAACCTTGAACCACTAGCCTAGTTTTATTCCATGTAACGTTTCCATGTTCATCAAGATTATTTCTGAATACCCACCTGGTTCCTATAACAGTTTGATATGAGGGTCTAGGTAATAGGTGCCATATATCGTTCCTTTCAAACCGATGCAACTCATCTTACATGCTTGTAATCCAATATGCATCCTTCAAGGCTTCCTTGATAGATTTGGGTTCTATTTAGGAAAGAAAGGCTGAGAAGGCAAGTGAATTTATGGCTTTTGATCTGGTTTGCACTCCAGAATTTAGAGGGTAATTATGTTGTCAAGAGGATGAGAGATTTTGTGTTTCCATGTTGGTATTTGAGGCTAATTTCTAGAGGAGCTGGGTATATCTAATTGGTTCCCCTGTGTTATTCTCTCAACTACTTGCGGAGTACCTTGCACTACACTAACCGCTCTTTCTTCAGCTTTAGTGGTTGTAATTGAGGTACCTGATTCCCTTGAGGAAGAAAGTTGCATTGTCTCCATTTGGCTCCTTCACTTGACTCATTATGTCTACCTTTCCATTTGTCACGTCGATGACTTCACCTGGAACCAGTAAGGGCTCCCCATTTTGATTATCCGTGTTGATTTTCTCTCATGAGGGATAAGACTCGTCAAAGATTACATTAGCACTTTCCTCAACACATTGAGTCCACTTGTTGTATATTTTGTAAGCTTTACTTTCAGAAGAATACCCCAAAAAGATTACTTCGTCATTCTTGGCATCAAATTTCCCAAGCTGATCCTTTTCATTGTTGAGAGCATAAAGTTTGCACCCAATGTTCTTGAGTTAGCTTGGGTTTCCTTCCATGAATCAACTCATAGAGGGTTTTGTTCAGGAGAGATCTAATCATGCACCTATTCACCAAGTAGCAGGCAGTTTTGTCAACTTCAGCCCAGAAGTTCGTTGCAATCCCACTATCGATCAACATTGTTCTTGCCATTTCCTCAAGAGTTCTATTCTTCCTTTCCACAACTCCATTTTGATGGGGAGTTCTTGGGGCGGAGAAGTTGGGGGTAATGTCATTTTCATTGTAGAACTCATCAAATTTGGCATTGTCAAATTATGTTCCATGATCTGATCTAATACATGCTACTCTAGACTCCATTTTCACCTGGATTATCTTCACAAATGCCACAAGTACCTCAAAGGTTTCATCTTCTATTCTAAGAAACAGAGTCCATGTGAATCTAGAGTATTCATCCACTATCACAAAGATGTATCTTTTTCTTCCCCTGCTTTGCACTCTCATAGGGCCACACAGATCCATATGAAGAAGATCGAGTTGTTTTGAGGTGCTGACATCTTTCTTAGACTTAAATGAGGAATTCAGATGCTTCCCTTTGGCACATGCATTATAGACTTTCTATTTTTTGAACTTTGACATGGGCAGACCACGAACCGGGTCCTTCTGAATTGGTTTATTCAGAAGAGAAAAGCTTGCATGGCCCAGTCTTCTGTGCCAGAGTTCAACATCATCATCAACAATATTCAGGCAACTCATATAACCACTTTGTATAGACTTAAAATCAGCAATATAGATGTTCTTTTATCTCTTGGCCATAAATACCACTTCACTAGTTACTAGATTAGTTACTGTGCATATCTTGCACAAGAACTCCACCTTGTTTCCTTTATCACAAATCTGAGAAACACTAAAGAGACTTTACATAAGACCATTGACATAGTACACATTCTCAATTGAGTGAGTGAGTGATTTCCCAACTTTTCCAACTCCGATAATGTACCCCCTTTCTCCCATTGCCAAAGGATACACTCCCTCCTTGCATGGATTTTAGTGAAAGAAAGTCCATAGTGTTCCCAGTCATATGCTTTGAACATCCACTATCCATGAACCATTGTTGATTTCTTCCTTTCATTGTTCCCTGCACAAGGAAATCAAGAGTTAGTTTTAGGAACCCAAGAAAGTTTGAGTCCATTGTAGTAAGCAAGAAGATGAATAAGATCTCTTTTTTCCATGCAGGTAACATGCATTTTTATGGGTGGTACCTGGTCCCTTTTTAGTAGTTACCTTATCAGCAGACACTTTATTTTTATGAATAGACTGGACCCTAGCTTGGCAATATTCCTTGAAATACACATTGTTCCCACAGTGAGTACACAGTCAGTTATCCGGTACAGTAACATACTTGCTATGGGGGTTGTAAGGAGTTTTCTCCCTTTGATACCCTATTCCTTTCCCGTTTCCACCATTATTAACATGCATGGAAGTAATAGCTTCTGAGGACTAGGTCCACTTAAGGGACTTTTGAAGATCATTTTTCACTCTTTCCTGTTCAGTTTGTAGATGCTTGTTTTTCTCAATTTCAACTCATAGGCTAGTTTTCACAGCTTTCAACTTATTTTCAAGCCTAATTTGTGCCTCAGGCTACCTCTTTCCCTTTCTCAGAATTTCCAGGTCTAGACTCAGTTCCTAGCCTAGACTCAGTTCCTAGCCCCACTATAGTTTCATTCAGGTCTACAATCACTATCAAGAGATCATCTTTCTCCTTCTCAATTTTAGTCACTCTCTTCACTAAGGCCTCTTTTTCTTTATTGAAATTCTCAGTGGTTTACTTATAGTCAATAGCTACCACCACCAAGTAATCTCTTTCATGTTCTATTCTAGTAGTTTTTTCAGTTAAAATAATTTTTTTATTTTCCAAATCACTTATGGTTTCCTTCAGATCAACTACACACACTACTAGATAATCTCTAGTTTGTTCAGCTTCTCCTAGCTCTAAGGCCAAGGCATCTTTAACCTCTATAAGACTATGATAGGCATCAATTAATACACTACCTAAAGACATGAGTCTCTTAGGGGAGTAGGATTTCAGATTTCTCTAAACATCCCTAAAGTTTACCTCACTATTGTCATGATCTGATTGGGCCATCAAAGCAAATATTGATTCATATTCATATTCTTCACTTTCAACTGCCATCATGGAATTGTCACATGCATCAGTTTCTTCTTCAGACTCATTAGAGGAGTCTCCCCATGCTGGAAGAGCCTATTTCACCACATTGTCAGCAGATCTCTTCCTTTTGAAGTGCTTGTAAGGAACCAGGTTCCTCTTTGCTGATTTATCAATGTTGTATTTGGAATTTTCTTGCTTTTTGAGAGGAAAGTCTTTGATTAGGTTCCATGGATTTCCATACTTATGGCAAATGTCATAGTTTTTAGGTATGCTGGAGTTACCCTTTTTTAGTATTCCTCCATTTTTCTGACCATCTTCCGAAATCTTTTGGTTAAGTAAGCCATTTTATTGTCCTCCTTCCTTGAGTCTTTGCTTTCAGCTTTGAGTACCAGGTTCTTTTCCTTCTTTGGTTCTCTTCTTTCACTGTCTATCTTCCTGTTCTATGGTCAGCTCCTGCAGGTCCTTTGCTTCATTAATGGCATTCACCTTTACTCTCCCATGAACTCGGCAGAATACTAAGGATCTTTCTCATAAGCTTGTTCTTGGGAATGATTTCACCGTAGCTCATTTATGATGGAAGTGAATCTTGTGTTCATATCTTTAATATATTCATCATCTTTCATCCTAAAGAATTCATACTCGGTGGTGAGAATATCAATCTTAGATTGTTTTACTTGAGTGGTTTCCTCATGTGCTATTTGTGAAACTTCCCATATATTTTTGGCAGTTTCACAAGAAGAGATCCTATTGTACTCAACAGGTCCTATCCACACACCAAAACTTTCTTCGCACAAAATGTTTTCTAAACAGCTTTCCTATCTGCGTCAATGTATTCTTTTCTAGTCTTTGGCATTGATAGTGGAAGGTCTCCGACATTCTTTGTTGGGATGTAAGTACCATCACGTATGACATCCCACAACTCAGAGTCTTCAACCATGATAATATCATGCATTCTTGTCTTCCACCATCCATAGTATTCTTCAAAATTTGATGGATCAACCATAAGGATTCGTCCTAGGTATTAGCCTGATAGGACCCGCTTTGATACCAATTGATAGTTTATATGAGTGCACAAAACTATAGAGTACTAGGTCCTCTATGAGTTTCCACTGAGAATAATAATAAAACAGTAAGTAAATAAGACAGGGAGTTTTACGTGGAAAATCCCTGCTCAAGGGGATAAAAATCAGGACCTACACTGGTAGGATTTTAACTTCACTATGAACAACTTTTAGATTAGAACCTATATAATTTAGGAATTAAACTCTTAATACCTCACTAACTCGTAATACACCTATTACAAGCCACTTTGCAATACAGTTATTAACAAAGACTTTAACTTATGACTATCTCTAGTCACGACACGACTGGTCATTTTGAGCAAATGCACCCGATTTAGTAGTTTGAGGTCTCGATCAGCTCTTCACCAGGTATATCGACTTATGTACATGGTTGGATTTGGTTTCCAGATGAATCAGAATTGAATTGGAAGAAGGAACCTAGTTTTAGAAGTTTAAAATTGAAAATTTGCCCGGTATTGGATTTTTGATTAAATGGCCCTGGAATGGGTCATGGGTGATCCCAACTACTTAGTATGGTGATTTTGGACTTAGGAGCGCATCCGAGTTTGGATTTTGAGGTCCGTAGGATAAATTGAGGCATTTCGGCGGAAGTTGGAAAAATTGAAGTTTGGAAAACGGAGAAGTTTGACCTATAGTTGATTTTTGTGATATTGGGGTTTGAATATGATTTCGTGAGTTGGAACAGCTCTGTCATCTCATTTTGGACATGTCTGGAAAATCTGGCATCTTTCTGGGTTGAATACATAGGCTTTGGCACGAGTTTTGGAAGTTAGAAGGTTTGATGTTCCTACGTTCGGTTCTTGGTGTGATTTGATATTTCAACATTGTTTGATGTGATTTGAGATCTCGAGCGAGTCCATATTAGTGACTTTTTTGTCTATTTGGACGGGTCCCGGGGGCTTCGGGTGTATTTCGGGTGGGCTAGTGGTCATTTTCCCTTGTTTTTGAACTGCTGTATCAACTTATGGTATTCCTCTTTCATGATCGCGATCCGCCTTCCGCATTTATGAAGCTTTGTTGCTGACCAGATAGAATACCTTCTTCACATTTGCATTAAAAAATCCGCATTCGTAAAGCTCTATCTCTCCCTTCAGCATGTTCGCATCCGTCCATCGCGTTCGCATAGTTATGCGATTCCACCCTTCGCGCGCGCATACAAGTTCATGCGTATATGAAGAGCAGTCTTTGGGCCATTGGATTTTCCTTCTTCGCTTTCGCGATGAGTAACTTGGGCAGCCTTTATCTTTCTTCTTCGCGAACGTGATACTTCCTCCGCGTTCGTGATGCTTTAAGACCTGGGCAGAATAAATAGTACCCTATTCCGAGGGTTTGCCATTTTCACCATTTTCGGAATTCTAGAGCTCGGATTTGGGAGATTCCTTGTGGGTTTTCAAGTAAAATGATTGTCTAAGTGTTCTTAACTTAAAATTGATTATATTCCATGAATTTGTCTCCATTTTTATCATTTAATTTGAGATTTGAGTTGAGGAAAATGTTGGTTTTTGAAGAAAATTCCTAAAATGAAAAAAATAATGATTAGAGGGACTAAATGGTATCGAAATTTAGTAAATTTTGAATTGTTGAACTCTTTTTGGCATGGGTGATCAATTTGGTTTTTTAAATTTGACGGGTTTCGAGGTGTGGGCCTGGGGCCGACTTTTGGGTCGATTTTTATGTCTTTGTAAGTATTGAAACTGTATGATCCAGAATAGTTTCTTATGGATTTTATTTGTGTTTGAAGTTAATTTGGTTAGATTTGGGCCGTACAAAGGTCTTTTCACCCGAGAAGTGCATTTTTAGAGTATCAGTTTATCGCCTTTGAGGTAAGTATCTTGCCTAACCTTGTGTAGGGGACTTTCACTTAGAAATTGAGTCTTTTATGCTAATTGTAGTCCATGCATGCTAGGTGACGAGTGTGTGCTCGAACTTATTTGTGGGAAATTTGCCTCTAGAGATCTTAGGTCCTTATGTGGAAAGTATCCTGTTATGATTTGGTTTTCTAGTTGCATAAATTTCCTCTATATTCTCCATATAATTGTTAGCTTTCCTCTAATTGTTACGTGTTACATTGATCCTAAATTGCCTTATTTGAAGAGATTTCCTTCCAAATTATTTTGATACTTCTTGGTTGTGAGTTCCTCTATGACTTCGTGCAAACAGTTTACAGTCTAATTGTTGTGGTTGCTGGTGTAGTTATCATGTGCTTATTATATCTTGTTTTGTAGTTGAGGTTTCATTATGAAGTTAATTGTTGGTACAAGTTTGGTTATAGCTTATTCCCTTGCGGGGACATATTTAATCCTTACTGTTGGTTCCCTTGCGTGACGTATTTATCCTTGTGGTTGACTCCCCCTTCGGGATATTGTTGTTCCTTATTATTTCCTTGCCAGGATATTGTTTTTTTTCTTATTATTTCCTTGCCGGGATTCTTTTGTAATTGATGATGAGAAATTGAAATGGGAGCGGGTAGTACGCCTACCAAAAGATATAATAAATGGGAGAGGGTGGTATGCCTACCACAAACTTTATAAAATGGGAGCGGGTGATACGCCTACCACAAAATATATGAAATGGGAGCGGGTGGTATGCCTACAACAAGATATATTAAAATGGGAGCGGGTGGTACGCCTTCCGTTAGAAACCACATTGTTTTAAATACCTCACCGTATATATATATATATATATATATATATATATATATATATATATATATATATATATATATATATATATATATATATATATATATATATATATATATATATATATATATATATATATATATACGTTCAAGTACTTCAAACATCAATAATTATTACATCCTCAATTCAATTAGTTTCTCAACTATATCCCCTTAAAACTCTCCGAGGTTGTATTTTAGATAAAAAGAAATTTCTACTAAGTTTTGAGTTTTCAACTGCCAAGTTAAAGGTAATAATTCTTCCGATGTTGTATTTTAAATTTAAAAGGGTATTTTCTTACTCGAATGATTACAAAAAAATAACTTCATCTTTTCTCACCGATTTTCCAAACTTATTTAGAAGTTCAAATTTTATTTATATTATGTAAATAGGACTTCTTGAACATCTTAGATGAGATTTTAAGGACATTCAGCATTGTATATCATGGGGATTTTTTTGTTAAGAGTGAGATGGAAAATATGTAGGCACGAGGTGCCATATGTGCTGAAAGTTCAAAAAATGAGATTATGATATGAGAATTGAGGATTGAAGTGGTCAGGATGGTGTATTAAACACGATGTGATTGATTGAGTTTACATGGTTTTCTTTAGTTGGATACATTCTTACTTGTCTCTGTCTCTGTAACATCAGTTTTGAATTGTTTGGGTTAATTGACCAGTAGGTTTCCTGACTGTTCCTCGTCACTACCCCACCGAGGTTAGTCTTAATACTTACTGGGCACCGCCGTGGTGTGCTCATACTACACTTCTGTATATTGTTTTGTGTACAGATCCATATATATTGATCGATAGTAGCTGTGCAGATCGTCGCAGTGGAAACTCATAGTAACCTGCTGCTGCGTTCGTAGGTCTCGTAGTCACCTTCATTTGGATTTATTTCCACTTGCTCTATTGTTTCGGGGTAGAGATGTTTTATTTGTGAAATTACTCTTAGATGGTCTTGTGACTTGTACCGCCAATTTTTGGAGTTGTAATTTTTTTAGAGTAATGTAATTTATAGTTAGTAAGCATAGATGTTATTTTAGTTTATGTTAGGCTTACCTAGTTTAGAGACTAGGTGCCATCACGACTCTTTCGAAGGGAATTTTGGATCGTGACAGGTTTATGGCTTTACAAAGGGGTTCCTAAGAACGCTTCTAGCTAAGAAATTTAGGAATAAGAATGAAGACCAATTATAAAGTTACAACTCAACTAAGGACAACAAAATACTAGATTTAGGAACTGGTCCGTAGTAGCGTTAAGTTTGTTCTTGAGGCACTTGAGAATTGAATTCGTTGTCTCTGAAGGCTTGACTACTTGAAGTGAATTCTCAAGTGTTCAAATGATATTTTGTTGTAAAACTCTTTTTAATACACCTTTGATGACATCACTTGAATGATGTAAGCACTTGGTTGGTCAAAGTACAAGTGACTGCAGAACTACGCTGCACTATGTGCATTATTTTTGTGGCAGTCACTCTCGAGCAGTACATAGTTGAATTTTCGTACTCTTGTCAAGGAAACACAAGGGATCAGGTCCCTGTGTTGGTTCTCTATCTTCTACAGTTGTAGCAGTTCCTACATTAGCTGAAGTCCATTGATTAGGAATGTATACCAAGTGTGTCAGGTTCCTTATTTTGTTCTTTATAGTAAGTTTTCTAGATCATCAAAACATAAAGCTAAGACATTGAAAACCCATCACTAGACAATGGCAAGTTACCTCTAAACCATCATCACCTTCAACTTCGATGGTGTAATGATATGAAGGAAGTTTGGTTGACAAACTAAGTTTAATAACCATCTCTTCAGAAACTATCTTTATGTAACTCTGTTGATCAATGATCAATGAACACACTTTTCCATGGGAGCTACATCTAGTGTGGAAAAGAGATTCATGCTGTCTCGTTTCTTCATCTTCTTGAACCAAGAATCTTCCTCTTGGTTGAATCATATACATCATGATTTCTCAACCTTTGGACATGTGGGTTATATCGTTGATACAAAATTGATGTGATTCTTTGAGTTAACAAAGACCAACCCATTAGGATTAAGATTTTGAAACGGAAAAAGTGGTTTGTTGACTGATTTCAAGAAACAATGTATCACAAGTTTTAGGACTCGGTGTTTGATGATTCAAAAATAAGGTAAAAGATGACATAATGAAGTATAAGAAAGACGATTTATTCATTCAAAAAAATTAATGTAACAATGTTGCACCAGTTCAATGAAAGTCATGAATCTATGATATCAAAAGATAATTTAGATCAAGAAACATGTTGTTGAAAGATCAAGAGCTAAACAAGTTCCTAAATTCACCATTTGGAATCAAATAATGTGATAAAGAAACACCACACATAATTAAAATAATATAAAGACTATCACCACCATGCTTGGAACCAAAACAAAGGATAAAGAAGACAAAATAAAGAAAAACAATCTATTATAAAACTAGGCGAACCTTAAAATGCGAATTTCATTCTACAAGACAAGAGAACCTTTTATATAGGCCTAGAGTCTATTCTTTGATGACTATTATTTCTATTCTAATATTAAAATAAAATAACTAAAGGCAAGAAAAGTAAAATATCTATTCTACAAGGAAAAGAAACTACAATCCTACTAAAAGGAAAATCCTTATTCTAAAAGGTATAAGCTAAATCCTATTTTAAGAAGGAAAGGGTCTTGGCTTCTTGAAATAAATCTTAAGCCTCTTGGACTTCTTGAAAATAAGTCAATATATTTGGACTTGAGCTCTAAAACATGATCTTTGCCACAATTAATAAAATTTAGCATAGATTCTTCATTTATATCATTCTCCCATGGTTTAGAAAGACTCGTCCTCGAGTCCAAAGGCTCCACAAATAGCACAAGATTGACAACTTTCATTAATGTGGTTGAACTCATATTCACCAAGCTCTAAGTTACAATTTTCTATTTTGTCAAAGAGCTTCATCGTGTTATAACAAAGCTTAGCATATGGTCTAACTAAATCCAACTTTCTCAATAATAACTTTGTACCAATATTTCTACAATAAATCCTCCTAATTATATTTTCAAACACTAATCCATAATCATAAGTTATTTTTGTTTTATCTTCAGGAATCTTAAAATTCTCCATGTCAATGTGGTGCTTATTGGATATGCCAAAAAAGACAATTTAGTACCACAAAAAATTTAAAAGAATCAAATTCAAATAACTTCGGATCAACCATAGAGATTGAGTATATCTTCTTGAGAATTTATCAACAACAATGCTCTCATATTTAACTAGATCATAACCATAGATGAAACTTGTGTTGAGATATTCAGTTCCTACAACAACAACAACAATAACAATCAAGTAAAATCTTACTAGCGGGGTCTGGGGAGGGCTGTGTGTACGCATACCTTACCCCTATCCCTAAGAGGTAGAGAGACAATTTTTGAAAGACCCTAGGCTCAAGAGAATAAAAACACAAAAGTAGAAAATACTAGTATCACCACAAAAATCATAAGAAAAATAGGAACAACATGAAATCCAGAAGAAAGATGCAAAACAAAATCGATAGCTAGTAAATAGGTCCTGCACTAAAAATAGCAAGACACAGTATTGCCACTAGTTATCTTAGATAAAAACCCTATCAGACTAGTCTCACAAAGGTATTGGTAAGGCAAGACTCAACTACCTCCTAACCTATAACCTAAACGCTCGACCTCTAAAACTTCCTATCAAGTGTCATAATCTCGAAAATCTAAAGCCTCGCGATATCATGCTTGATCACCTCTCCCAAATACTTTTTAGGCCTCCCTCTACCTCTTCTCGTTTCCTCCACAACTAGTTACTCACACCTTCTTACTGGGGCATCTAGGCTTCTCCTTTGAACATGCCAAGACCATCTGAGCCTTGTTGTTGATACCCAATTTTTTTCTATATATTTTATGCACAAAATAATTTTAAATAATATATATATGCATAAATAAGCATTCCCAAGTATTTTGATATTTTTCTAATTTTTAAGAATTTTAAAATCAATTTCTTGTCCATTTTTTAGCAGTACAAAATATGTAATTATTCCCAAAACTCTCAATTATGGTGAATAATTTATTTTACCAATATTCACACCAAAATATAGTTAATATCATTTTTGTATATTTTTATAAATTTATTTGGTATTTTTAAAGCTAAATTGCATATAATTGCAATTATAGCCTATTTAAGATCGATGGCAATTTATAATTAAAAAATTGGTCTCACTACTTTTAATTTAATATTTATATATTAGTAATTAGTTTAGTAGCTTTTATTTTCTTTTAAAAGAATTTTACTATTTTTATAAAATAAAAAGGAAAAATTAGCTATTTAATATTTAGCCCCATTTCTATTTTAATTACAGCCCCCATTTCCTTTCAATTTTGGCCCTTAATTTGTCCCAATTAACCCATCCCAATTCTGTTTAAATCCAACCCACAGCCCAATTACAAATGACCCAACCCTTTCCACGCTTACCACTTGAATCTGGACCGTTGATCACTCAAGATCAACTAACAAAACTCGCCCTTTCCTAATTAAACCTAAATGAGTACCCTAATCCTCTCATTCTCACCTAACCCGCCGCTTTGAAACCTCTCGTCTCTCAAACTCTCTCAAGCTCACCGAAACCCTAGCCCCCTTCTACCCCTCTTCAACCACCACTCCACCGGAATCCATGGCTTCTCCGGCCGTGGATTGGTACTCACTCCCTTCCATCACTCAACCTTGGTTGTTTGATGATTTGAGGCCCGACTTCGATGGCTCACTTAAAATCCTTCTCAGATCCGTAGATCTATGGCTTCTT
This sequence comes from Nicotiana benthamiana, assembly GCA_034376525.1. Taxonomy (NCBI): domain Eukaryota; kingdom Viridiplantae; phylum Streptophyta; class Magnoliopsida; order Solanales; family Solanaceae; genus Nicotiana; species Nicotiana benthamiana. The sequence continues at coordinate 93,202,419 of CM067323.1, read as the reverse complement.
CGGCCATTACTCCGGCATATTCAAGCAATATAAGCCTTTTCGACTCAAGATCTGACTTTCCTCAAGACCTTTCTCATTTCTAAGGTTTTATCTGAAACCCTAAGCTATCTGAGGTTCTTTACTTGCTTATTTTCTTAGATCTGGAAAATGTCTGTGTTCTATTGAACTCTTTAATGCTTTTCCCCAAATTCTCTTTTCAAAATCGTTTAATTTCGAATTAGGGTTTCTGAAAGATTTTTCAAAAGCATCTTTCTGATTCTTTTTTTTTCTTTATTTATATGTGTTTGTCTGTATTATGCTCGTATGGCTTCTTTTACTACGCATGTACTATTCTTCTACTTTCTTTTTCTACTATGCATGTTATTCCTAGGCTCGCATGTTAATTTGTGTTGATTTCAATACTCTTCTACTATATCAATTTACTGTGAGTTCTTTGACATTTTTTGCTTTACTGGACTATGTTTGTATTCTTACTAAGCATGATTCATCTGTTTTTGCCTAAGTTTGTATTACCTTTTCTTATGAACTTGTTTAAGTTGTGAGTTTTTCTCAAACAAGTTCTCCATGCTTTCAACTATGTATCATGTCCGTTTGTTTCTCATAAGTATTTGGAAAAAGACTTCTGAGCCTCTATCGAGTTGCTTGCCTTCTCATCTCTATTGTCTGATTCATCTTGAAACCTCAGTATTTAGGGTTTCCTTTGGCAATTTTGATTCTTGTGTTCGAACTAGGGTTTCACTTTGGGACCCTAGACTCTCAGACTCATTGTGAGTCTACAAATTGGACTTGTACCCCTTTTGCTTATAATTTCTCTTTGATTAAACTCTCTTCTAAATAATTTGACAATCCCTGCTTGATTTACATAATTGTGTGCTTTATATATAATGACTGTGCTTTCAAAAGGGTTTTACCAACTAATTGAGTGATTCCGAAATCCTTTTTAATAAGGAATGACATATTGTTACTAATTATCTTTGATTGAACCTACTTTACCTTTTCATGAATTGGTTCATTCGAATTGAACTTGTAATTCTTTTTATTTCACTGGCTGTTTGATTGATTCCCTTTCCATATTTGTCACAAATCATGTATCATTGATTATTTTTCTTAAATAACTTCTTTGTATTTACCCCTTTTGTGCCACTTTGAAAAGGCTTTAATCAAAACTTCTCTCCTAAATTAGCTTTTATCAATTGAAATCAGAATCCCTTACCTAAAAGGAGATTGATTTCAATATTGTTTCCTTACCTTTTCCCGCTTGTTTTCTGCACTATAAAGGGGGCACGACCCTTCTGCACTTGGATCATCCTACACTTCCAATTCAATACTTACACACTTACAATACTGCTTTGAGTTCAGTACTCTTTCAACATTTCTGCTTTTTCTTGAGATCTTTTGGAACTTTTTTGCTTGCAACTTGGTTTTTTTCAAGACTACCGTTTTACTTGTTTTCCCCTGAAACTGGTATGTTCAGATTTAATTTTTTTCCTCAACCCCTATATGTTTACTTTATATTTTCAGCATTATTGTTACTTTGCTGCTCATGTTCAGTGATTAAACCATGTATGTTCTTTCTTTCCAACTGTTTCTATTGTGAATCCCCACCCCCTATTCCCTTATATGTGTTTGAGTTAAGGCTCATGGTGTGGCAGTATTCAAATTGCTGCCTAGGTCAGAACCTGCTCCTCAATGAATTCTAACTCCAAAGATTGGGCTAACAAACTGGTCAGGGTCGGGCCAGCATTCCCAATTGATGGGCATGACCACCAGCCTGCCATGGCCTTCCATAATTCTCCTCTAGCACTTACACTTACTCGTAGACTCTAAGTTCTTCCCCCGCTCCTATGAGCCTTTCTTTGGGACCTTGAGTTCTCTATGAACTTGGACATTTGAGGGCTGGCCCTTCTGCACTGCACTATCATCTAATTTTGCAATGTATTTGGGGTGTAAACACTGGCCGAAGCCCTTTAATACTCTTGGGAACTCTGATATATCCCAAATAAGAGAAAGGCTTTTGGAAATATGATCCTGGAAGTTGGTTTATCTCATATTGTTAGACCTTGAGTCAGAATTAGGTTGTTTGGTTGTAGTTGGAATTTCTGATGTATTTTTTTTACCTTTTCCAATTTGTTTTGTTCTGTAGTATATTGTAATAACTTATCAGGTTCTAGTAAAAAAGGGGAGGGTCTTTTATGTATGCAAAGGTTATGAGTTCTGCACTTCTTCATGTCATATAGTGATCCTGCCTATAAGTTCTGCATTTCTGCATATCATTAGAAATCCTGCCAATAAGTTTCTGCATTACTGCACCTATGCATATAGAAATCCTACCTATAGGTTTTTCTGCACTTATGCATACACTAGAAATCCTGACTATAAGAATTCTGAATTTTTGCATATTCATCTACCATTAGGCAACTAATCATAGGTTTAATGATAATCAACTTCATTCTAGAAACCATGCCTATTGGATTCCTGCACTTACGTAATCATTTAAAGCCAACAATACTTAAAACTCATGCCTATAGGAGTAATCAGTTGAATCAGCTTCGTCTATTTCATCTATGAGTTCAAAATTAGTAGCAATGCCATTTAAACCTGTAGAACGTTTTGTTTATAAAACCAGTAATCCTTTTTAATGCAATATGTTGCCTCATTTGGAAGGATAGAATCAACAACCAAATCAATATTATGTTGGGCATCTCTATCAGGTGAAAAGTTAATCTCATATATGGGATGCTCAAACGGATCATCATCAAACTTCGGATGTAAATCCTCAACTTGTGGATCTAGTGCATGCTCCTCCTCCTTGTGCTCTTCCATAGTAACATCAACATTCAAAGACTTTTCTCTATTGATTCGATCAAATATTTGTAATTTGGTCACTAAAGAATCATTATTGGCATCGGGAGTCAATTTTACTAAAATAATCTTATGTTTATCCTCTGTAAAAGAATATGAGTTAAGGTCTTTATTATTTTTAGCATACCTATTATACACCTATGGTCTCCAGGTAATAAGTGACAATCATCCATCTTCACTACGTTACACCAAATCTAGTCTTTATAGATCTTTCCAAAAGAAAAGGTGACTAGGCATTGATGAGTTACCTCTAAACCAAGACATCATGTAATTACATTTACAAATGGCGTGAAAGGCAACGACCCGACCAAGCAAGAGATTGAGTCAATGATGGTCAAAACATTAATTTGGTGAAACACTCACAAAAGGAACACTAACATGGTATTCTCTTTACCAGAAAGTTCTATTCATTCTTTTCCTAAGCTTGCAGATTCATTTACAAAAGTACACTCAGGAGCTCAAAAAGTTCAAAAGAGGATGGAATACATCGTCAAAATAAAACAAGGAGATACGAAGCTACTCAGGGAATTCGTGGATAGATTCTAGCGTGAAAGGATGATGTTATCATGTGTACCTGATCATTGGACAGCTACGGCATTTGGAAGAAATCTAATTGAAAAAAGCTCAGAAGACACGAGGAGACTCGAAGAAAGTTTACGCGAATTCCCTGCAAAAACTTGGAATGATGTTTACAACAAGTATAGCACGAAGCTTCAGATAGAAGAAGATATTATCACTCCATCACGGGGAGATGAAATAACAAGTTCGAGGTGACCAAAAATTTTAAAAAGGTCTGGTAAAAATAGGTTCGAATCTTACATAGGACCAGCAGGAAGGGATTCACATTCAAAACAAGAAAACTTGAGGTACCGTTCCAGATAAAGGGAAAGAGATGCGGGGCATCATCTAAGTTTAGAAAGGAGAGAGATACGTGGGACATTGACATTATTTCAAAATTATAGATTGGTGATTACAATTTCAATATTATCACATCTGAATTGGTAGATGTTTTAAGAAGTAAGGGAGACAAGGTACGATGGACAAAAGAAATGAGATCAAACCCTAGCAGAAGAAACCCAGATTTCTGGTGCGAGTATCATAATGATTACGGTCACAAAATAGCAGAGTGCAGATTGTTACAAGGTGAGGTAAAGCACTTGTTAAAACAAGGTTGTTCAGCCAATTGTTTTTAGTAAGGGCAAGCAAGAATAAATGAAGAATATATATCCGTCACCAAAAAGAATAGTTAGTGATAAGCAGAGGAGAGGAGGTCAACAATGTGACATATACGGCAACTAAAAAGATGTCAAAAGTCAAAATTACCCGCGGAAAGCGAGTTCGCCATGTTTTGGAAAAAGATAGTATAACATTTGGTGATGCAAATGATGGTGTGTTTATCCCACACAATGATGCACTGGTAATATCTTTACTTGCACATGATAATAATGTGAAATGAGTTTTGATTGATCCAGGTAGCTCTGTAAATATCACTTTTGACAGTGGAAAATGAGATACAAATTGATGTGTAATGAGCCGACCGATCATTTTAAGACCTAGCACGTCATTCAAAAGTCTAAGGCCATGATCAACTTCATTTCAGGTAATATGACTTGTACGCGTGGTCGGAATTAAATTTCGGGAAGTTCGGGGTTGATTTGGGAAAATAATTCTCATTTCAGAAGCATATAGTTGAAAGAATGAACTAGGAATGGATTTATGAGTAAACAACCTCGAAATTGGGACCTGAAGGTTCCAACAGGTTCGTATGATGATATCAGTTGTAAGCGTATGCCCAGTTTAGGTTTTGGATAACCCGGGAGCAATTTGGCGCCTATTGTGGAAGTTAGCATTTCGGAAGAAATTCCTTAAGTTTGGCTTGGAGTGAATTTCAGCGTTATCGATGTACGTTTGTGATTATGAGATTTGGAGTAGCTCCGTATGGTGATTCTGAAGTTGGAAGCGCGATCGAATGTGAATTCAAAGGTCTGTAGGTCATTTTGAAGCCATTTGGCGAAAGATAGAAAATTTGAAGGTTTTTGAGAAGTTTGATCAGATATGGACTTTTTCGATATCAGGATCGGAATCTGATTCCACAAGTTGGAGTAGGTCCGTAATGTAAAATATGACTTGTATGCAAAATTTTAGGTCTATCGGACATGATTTGATAGGTTTACACATTGGAAGTAGTAGTTGAAAAGTTCAAAGTTCATAAAGCTTGAATCGAGGTGTAATTCATTTTAGCATTGTTTGATATGATTTGAGGCCTCTAGCAAGTCCGTAATATGTTTTGGGATTGTTGGTAGGTTTGGTTGGGTCCAGTTGGCCTTGGATGGATTCCGGGTGGTGAACGGATCAAAATCAGAGTTTGTAGAAGGGCTGAAGCTGCTTCTTCTAGTATTTCTGCTTCTGCGGGATTGGGACCGCAGAGGAGGCATCGCAGGTGTGAATGGAAGGCCGCAGAAGCGGTTTTTGGTTTGAGCTGCAGGATCCGTAGATGCGGTTTATTTTTCACAGAAGCGGACCACATCTGCGAGCGGAGAGCTGCAGAAGCGGAAAAGTTGGACATAAGAGGGAGCCGCTTAAGCAGCGCTTATTCTATAGAAGTAGAATTGCAGAAGCGGACGCAGGGCCGCAGGTGCGAAAAAGACTGGAGGTAGAGAATTTTTTTAAAAATCGGATTTTGGCCATTTCTCTCATATATTTCATGGCTTGGGATATTTTTGAGGAGCTTCAAGAGAGGTTTTTCATCATTAATGATAAGTTAAGTTTTCCCCATCTATTGTGAGTTAAAAACATCAATTCTGTATGGATTTAAGCATGAAATTTTGTAGAAATATTTGGGGTTTTGTGAAAAGACCTAAAAATTTTACTCTTGAAATTTAGCCACGATTTTGAATATGGAATTTAGAGAAAATTACATATTTGTGTTCCTAAGGTCATGGGCAAAGTTTATCTTAAAAAAAATTTCAGATTCTAGGTGTGTGGGCCCGAGGGCATTTTTTTCAACTTTCTAATCGGGATTAGGAACTGTTATAAATAGGATTATAATGAGTACCTTAGCATATATTAATTGATTTGTAAAACCATTGGCTAGTTTTGAGCATTGTGGTTCAAGCCTTCGAAAGAATGTAGAATGCCGATTATGAGTCTTTGGAGCAAGGTGAGTCTCCTTTCTAATCTTATGTGGGGGAATTTACTTCATAGGTGAGTTAAATTGGTTATGTGCTCCTATTTGTAGGGGATACGTACGCACAAGGCGACGAGAATCCGTGCGTAGCTACTATTATGCTATTGTCCGGGTACTCTAGGACCCGAAATCATGTGATACTTGGATTATTTGTGAACCCATTGACGACTTGAATTGATTAAACCACATTAAATTAGTAAATAAATTTTAAAAGGATTAAGCTTCATTTCTTAAAATTTGTTAAAGGAGAATTGGATTTATCGGAATAAATGTTATTTGATAAGTTCCTAGTTGATTGATTGAGCATGTATTCCTAATGTGTACATGCGTCGCATGCATGATTCGAGAGCAGGGTATGTGATTACTTTTGGAATGAGCCGAACGCCTCGACAGATTAAATAGATGCATCTGTGGTACGGGCTGTTTGACCCTCGACAGTGAACAAATTACATTTCCGTTGGAGCGGGCCATTGCCTTGGCATGATTTGTGAATGTCTGTGCCGTTCCCTTGAATTTATTAAAGTTGTTACTGCCTCACCCTGGCTTGAGAATAATTTTTAATAATAAAGGGGAATTTTGGAAATTTCCTATGAAAGAATTATGTGTTTACTTGTTCCCTCTATCTGGATTAAATATAATATATATATATATATATATATATATATATATATATATATATATATATATATATATATATATATATATATATATATATATATATATATATATATAAAAAGGATGAATAATTATTAGACCATTAGGAAGTGTCAAGTTGACCATCTCGTCTCTGGCCATTCGTGATTAGGCGGGATACTCGTAGGGTACGCGTTGTCTTTTTGTACTCATACTACACTTGCTGTGCATTTTGTTGCACAGATATATGTAACTCCATTGGCCTACTAGGCATAGCATCAGGAATGATTCTGGGACTAGGTGAGCTGCATCATTCTAGACGGCCGCAGCTAGGGCAGTCTTTTCCAGGGTACTGTATTTGCTTTCTGTTCACTGTATTCCGGACGGTTGTGGTATTTTATTCTCTTATCAGTAGATGATCATACACTTGTGACACTGGGTTCTGGGATGGTTTGAAGTATTGTATTAACCGATTAATATTTAAATTTGAGTCAAGGCTTTATTCTTTGATATTTCTAATTATGGAAGGAAAATCCTAGATTTCAAAAGTGTTAAAATGAGATATTAATTAGGTAATTTGGTTGGATTTCCTTAAAGTTGTGTTCGGCGCCGCCATGACCCTTAGTGGATTTTGGGTAGTGACAACATGGTATCACAACACTAGGTTCCTGTCGGCCTCAGGAGTCATGAGCAAGTCTAGTAGCGTCTCGCAGATCGGTACAGAGACGTCTGTACCTATCCTCTGGAGGCTACAGGGCTGTTAGCAGTACTTCCATTCATGATTTCCTTATCGTGCGTTTCAATTCCTTCAAGGCTTATTCCTTTGATTCCTTCCTACTCAATCTTACGCAACGCGAGCTCTTGTTAGAAATCGAGAATTTGAAGAATTGAAATAGCACTACAAACGTGGTGCCAGATGATTTTTCCTGGTATAGTTGATTGAACTATGATAGTCGCATTATGTAGGGTATTCTATTGCTTCAGCTCAGTAACAAAACTTCTAAGATCCTTGAGGCCAGGCACAGGTTTCCATGATGCTTATGAGCGATTTTTGTAGTGTTGTTCTGATGGTAGGATGTTTGCCCACGTGTTGGGGCAGTAGATGAATTGAAGGGAGGTTCACTCATTGTGTAATCAAAGGATTTAGTATTTTATTCCCGCCAAGGGGAAAGGTTGTCGGACTAAAAATGGTCGGAGGTTGGTGAAAGTGATGAGACTTGGTATTTGCAAGCGTGGTGGGGCTTTTCTTCTATAATGGGTGTTGTGGTTCAAATAGAATGTACTAAGTGTTGATGTTAGAATCTACTAAAATTCGCCTTTATGGCAATATGTTGTGAAATAGTATTGGAGATTCAGCTGTCAGATATCGCATGGTGCGGTGGTTTAAGATCGAATAAGAATTTCTAATGTTAACGATTCAACAAAGATGGCCTTTGGAAAGGTTTAAAGTTAGCAGCAATGGCAGGTTCGAGTGCTACGAAGATAGATTTTATCAAAGGCAACAATTGAGTAGCAAAGAATGAGAAAAGACATTAAAAAAGTGTAAGGCATTGGCAGAGGTTTCTAGGAGGCCAAGTATATGAAGCAAAGGGCGAGCACTTAATTAAAGAGATGAGTTTCTCCAACGTGGGAGAGTGGCGGAGTCGCATATGGGCATTCTGGCAGGGTGACTATGCACCTTAAGGGGAGTTTGGAAGGATTTGAGAACTTTAGAGATTTGTGATTTGAGGCCTACATATGTAACTGAAGCATGGGCTATTATGCGGTAGGAGATTTTGTGTAATGGAGAGAAGCTGCTCGAAATGAAGAAGGGTGAAGCATAACTCTGAATTTGGAAAGGTGTTGCCGCACATTTACTCAATATCCACAAGGGATGAATGGACTGGTATAGCTAGAGAGTGAGCTTGGGCTTAGGTGGGTTGTTTCCTGTCAGCAGGTTGCGGTCGCGTGGTTGGCGAGGCTTCTACAAAGAATTCTATTGGTTATACGGCGACGTGATCGGTCGTGCGAATGGAGTTGGTGATTCAGAGTGTCAAAAGGGGGTGTTTACTGAATGATTTCGAAAATTTTAGTGGTTGATTGCACCTGGTTATGTCAATATGGGATAAAGAATCCCGATGAATCCCTGAGTTATGAAATAATGGCTTTAAGCTAAGTGGGAGAGTCCCACCGCCTATGATTGGGTTGCATGGTTAACTACTCGTAAGGTTTCTTGTTATGAGCATATGGATGGGATATTCCAGCTATGGGAAAAGATCACAAGTGGTAAATGGAGTAGATGAATTGTTGAATGCGTGTTATGGTTGGCCTTATTGGCTCATGATTGGACTTGAAGAAGGTTTAGGTTTTATGCTTTGTATATATACAGGTTTCAGAGGAAGTGGTTTCGCCCGGTGCTTCCTCGAGAGAGTATTCATGTTTTATAAGATTATGGAGTGAATTATATTCGAGGCGAAGTCTGAGCGGGTGGCCCTCAATAATGATCCTAGTGAATTCAAAAATTAAAGTGTGGTCCCCAATGATTTCGAGCCTATGAGTACAATTGAGAATCAAGCTTTGTTGCAACTTATGAGAAGGTTCCCAGAATGTTCTATGATATTCTGACTTGTGGGGTAGCATTTGAGTGGTATGAATTAGTTCTTGGGAATTGAGACAGCCTGGTCTCGTGTTTTAAGGTCACCCAGGGTGATTTTAGATGGAGTACGCTATATGTTGAATGGAGTTAGTATTATTTCTAAGTCAAGCAAGGATAAATTTGAAGAAGGTAAAATGATTAGCCATAGTTGAATTGGCATATTGGGGTCAGTGATCAGTTCATCCTGCGTGATCAAGTTATGTGTATGATTTGTGGCGGTACGTGTGAGGTTTGTTGGCCGCCTTAATTGATGTTATACAGAAGCATTCTTCTGTTATGGGTTGTTAAGTGGAAGCAAATTCCAGAAGGGCTATGTTGGCTTGGACTACTACTTGCAGATTTGCATATTCTACGCTTATGGGAATTTACCTGTGTGTTGCTATGATTCTCTTGAAGTGAGTTAAGTTCAAACTTCTTATATGATGAAGTGTTAAAATTAATAATGGTTTCAGAGTTATGATGAACATCGTGTTCTATCATATATTGGCACGTTGGGTGCAGTGAGTAGCATGGAAATTCTAAGTGAGGATCAGTGTTGCAGTTTGGTGCTGGTAAGGATGTCACGAGCTCGGATGAGCAAGGAAAGGGTTGAATGATTAAAGTAAATTGGTGTTGTTTTCAGCGTCACTTGAGATTGATGTTTTGTGAAAAAGGCTTTGCATTATGGTAGAGATTCTTGATCACCTTTTGGTGTTAGTACGGCCGGTGGTTCAGGTTTGCGCACCTGTTGTTTATTTTGGGAGATTGGGAGCGTGTCCCACGGGAAGATTGCATAAGTCTGACATGTAGTCACTCGATTGATTAAAGGCTTAAACAAGTATGAGGATTGTGGTAATGTCACTAAATTTGAGAATTTATGCCTGGATGACACTTTGGTTATTAGGTTATGAACTGAGGAGGTTGCTCCGGTCATGATGGTTGTTATTATGTGTTATGAGGAAAAGAGAGTTACTATTGGCCTTTAAAAGGTTACTACCCAAGTTGGTGCAGTCAGAAATTGGCTTGAGATCAATGGATTGACTTTTATGTGAACAGAGCTTTATATTAGGCCAGTTCTATTCGTTCAACGAGCGTTCTCTATGGAGGAACAGTCGGGGTGTTATCTTGTTATCAACTATTCTAGGTAATGTTGCATTGTGCCATATGAGTTGTGAGACAGCTTGGTAAATTCATATGTGTTGAGGTTCCGCGTGGCGATGATGTTATGTAAGCAGAATGGCTCTTGAGATTCAGATCTTGTATTGCACCTCAGATGTGCTTGAGTTTTGTAGCCTATATCGCTATGTGTTTTCCCAGGGTTAGTATAATGCACGTAGCGTGCTTACGATCGAAATTCGATATTTTATTGCAATAGGCAGATTTAGCTCGAAGTGAAATCTCCTTATGTGAGATCTATGTATGGATCGGGCGGCACACCGCCATGGGTATGTTATTTTGACCGGGTTGCGCGCCGCAATAGTGTAATGTTGAGTCTAGTTTTCTCTAAGCTATTTTTGTAAATTTCGCTTCCTATCTTCTAAGGAAAGTTCATATTTGGGGGGGGGGGTAGGTAATTCCTTCTAGAGTTTGATTTCCAATTTGTGTTGTGTTCGGATTGGTGGCCTATTGGCACATTGTGGTGTCATATGAGACTTTTGACCGCATTCGAAGTGTATTATTGCCCGAGTAGTTCGTACTGGGTGAGATGATATTTTGGGATTTAGGATCAGTGCAATCTAATTATATGAATTATATTAAGGAGCAAAGATCAATATTTGGTTCAGAATGTAGTAATATTTCTTGTCAGAAGTATAGACTCAATGATGGGTTGACTTAGCAGTTGATCATGAATTTTGGCACATCTCATCACTCGTGGCGGTATTGTATAATTTAAGACCTAAGTGTGGCATGAGGTGTATTGGGAGCATCTGATTCGTTGAATTTTGGCTAGGTTGATCAGAAAATATCATTGTGGTCTTGTGGATTAAGTGTGCCAACGTAAGAATTCAGCAAGGTTATGAAGTCATGTTGGGTCGTGTGGTGAATGTTTTGGTGACCTTATGTTGAAAACAGGCCTGGCGTAGAATTCCGGATGTTGGAAATTGGGCTTTAAGACTTATTTACTTGAATAAAAAGGAATATCTTCAGAATTTATCGAGCTAATATGCTCAGCTAAGTTGTGGTAGTATGAGAAGGTGCATGAGGTGCTAAATAGTGATTTGAGACTACTTCGGTATAGTTCTCAGCTCATTCGAGGACGAATGTATGTTTATGTGGGAGAGAATGTAACGACCCGACTGGTCATTTTGATTCTTAGCACGTCGTTCAGCAGTCTGACGCCATGAACAACTTTAGGCAATGTGACTTGTACGCGTGGTCAGAATTGAATTTCGGGAAGTTCGGGGTTGATTTGGGAAGAGAATTCACATTTCGGAAGTTTAAAGTTGAAAGAATAAACTAGGATTGGATTTTTTAGAAAACGACCTCAGAACCTGAATTTGAAGGTCCCAGCACGTTTGTATGATGATTTTGGAATTGGGCGTATGCCCGGTTCGGGTTTTAGGAAACCCAGGAACATTTTGGCGCCTATTGTGGAAGTTAGCATTTGGAAGAAATTCCTTTAGTTTGGCTTGAAGTGCATTTCAGTGTTATCAATGTCGGTTTGGGGTTCCGAAACTGGGAGTAGCTCCGCATGATGATCTAACGTTGTGAGTGCCATCAGAAGTGAATTCGTAGGTCTGCAGGTCATTTTGAAGCCATTTGGCTAATGATAAAAATTTGAAGGTTTTTGAGAAGTTTGACCGGAAGTAGATTCTTTGGAAATCGGGGTCGGAATTCGATTCTAAAAGTTGGAGTAGGTCCGTAATGTCAAATATGACTTGTGTGCCAAATTTGAGGTCAATCGAATATGATTTGATATGTTTAAACACCGGAAGTAGAAGTTGGAAAGTTCAAAGTTCATAAAGCATGAATCGGGGTGTAATTCATGGTTTTAGCATTGTTTGATATGATTTGAGGCTTGAGCAAGTCTGTAATGTGTTTTTAGATTGGTTGGTAAGTTTGGTTGAGGTCCCAGGGTCCTACGGGTAGATTCCAGGTTGTTAACAAATTGAATTCGGAGTTTGAAGAAGGACTGAAGCTGCTGCTTCTGGTATTTCCGCTTCTGCGGGATTGGGACCGTAGAAGCGGTATCGCAGATGTGAAGGGAAGGCCGCAGAAGCGGTTTTTGGTTTGAGCTGGAGGATCTGCAGATGCGGTTTGTTTTCTGTAGAAGCGCACCGCATCTACAAGAGGAGGGCTGCATAAGCGGAAATGTTGGACGTAAGTGGGAGGCACAGAAGCGGAATCGCAAAAGCGGACCCAGGGCTGCAGGTTTGAAAAAGACTAGAGGAAGAGAGTTGTTTTAAAAATTGGATTTTTGCCATTTCTCTCATATTTTTCATGGCATGGGCGATTTTTGGGTAGCTTCAAGAGAGAGTTTTCATTATCAACAATAAGGTAAGTTATCCCCACCTATTGTGAGTTAACAACATCAATTATTTATGGATTTAAGCATGAAATTTTGTAGAAATATTTGGGGTTTTGGTAAAAAGACCTAGAAAATATATTCTTGAAATTTAGCCATGATTTTGAGTATGGAATTTAGAGAATATTTTATATTTGAGTTCCTATGGTCATAGGCAAAGTTTATCTTCAAAAGAATTCCGGATTCCGGGCGTATGGGCTTGAGGGCATTTTTGTCAAGTTTCCGATCGGGGTTAGGAATTGTTATTACTTGGATTATAATGAGTACCTTAGCATAATTAATGAATTTGTATAACCATTGGCTAGTTTTGGATCATTGTGTGTCAGTTCAAGCCTTCGGAAGAATGTAGAATGTCGGTTATGAGTCTTCGGAGCTAGGTGAGTCTCCTTTCTAATATTGTGAGGGGGAATTTACGCCATAGGTGAGTTAAATTTTTTATGTGCTCCTATTTATGGGGGCTACGTACGCACGAGGCGGCGAGAGTCCGTGCGTAGCTACTATTATGCTATTGTCCGGGTACTCTAGGACCCAAAATCATGTTATACTTGGATTATTAGTGAACCCATTAATGACTTGAATTACTTAAATCACATTAAATTAGTAAATGAATTTCAAAAGGATTAAGCTTCATTTCTTAAAAGTTGTTAAAGGAGAATTGATTTTATCTAAATAAATGTTCCCTGATAAGTTCCTAATTGATGGATTGAGCATGTATTCCCTCTGTGTACCTGCATCGCATGCATGATTCACGAGCAGGGTATGTGTTTAATTTTGACCGAACGCCTTGGCAGATTAATTGGATGCATCTATGGTACGGGACGTTCGACCTTTTGCAGTGCATAGTTTACATTTTTGTTGGAGCGAGCCGTCGCCTCGGCATGGCATGCGCATGTTTGTGCTGTTTCCTTGGACTTATTAAAGTTGTTATTGCCTCACCCTGGCTCGAGATTAACTTGTTTATAACAAAGTGGAATTTTGGAAATTTCCTATGAAAGAATTATGTGTTTACTTGTTCCCTCTATCTGGATTAAAAATCATATTTATAAAATAAATCCACTATATATATATATATATATTTATATATATATATATATAAATATATATATATATATATATATATATATATATATATATATATATATATATATATATATATATATATATATATATTAAGGATGAATAGCAATCAGAAAGGATTTTTAGGAACGAGGCCCCCTCCCCCCTCCCTCCTATGTTCTAAAAGGGAAGTGCAGATCTTTATCTTAATTATTGGACCATTAGGGAGTGTCAAGTTGACCATCTCATCTCTACCCCTTCGGGATTAAGCGGGATGCTCATTGGGTACACGTTATTTTTTTGTACTCATACTACACTTGCTGTATATTTTATTGCACATGTATATGTAATTCCAGTGGCCTATTAGGCATAGCAGCACGGATTATTCTGAGACTAGGTGAGCTGCATCATTCGAGACGGCCGCAACAAGAGTAGTCCATTCCAGTGTACTATATTTGCTTTTCGTCCACTTTATTTCGAATAGATGTGTTATTTTATTCTCTTATCAGTAGATGCTCATGCACTTGTGACATCGGGTTCTTGGACAGTTTGAAGTTTTGTATTAACTTTTTAACATTTAAATTTGAGTCGAGACTTTATTCTTTAAAATTTCTAAATATGGAAGGAAAATCCTAGATTTCAAAAGTGTTAAAAATGAGATTGTAATTAAGTAATTTGGTTGGCTTGCCTGACAGCAGTGGCCGGCGCCACCACGACCCTTAGTGGATTTTGGGTCCTGACATGATGACAAATTTGTACCCAAACCACATACCTTATCTAGATTTGAAAATTCAAGCGTTGTTACCATATGGGAGCTCTTCACATTCGCAAAAGGAGTAGTCAAAGATATGGAATTTCAAGTCATATATATGAACATGTCGTACAATATGATCCTCGGTAGACCTTGGATTCACGAGATGCATGTTGTTCCATCTACTTTACATCAGGTTGTCTAGCTCCCTTCCCAATAGGGAATTAGACAAATCCGTGGTGATCAACTGGCTTCTAGAAGTGTCAATTCAGTGGCATATTCAAGCATAAAAAAAGACATTGCAGATGAAAAAGAGCAATTACAAAATTCAGTTGAGGGTTTAACAACCCAAAACTCAACTGGAGATGGACTCAAAGATTGATACTATTCAAGAGCCAAAAGAAAATGAAAATATCAAAAAAAACAATTGAGGAACTCGAAGCTGTGGTGTTGTTTATACATTGGCCAGACAGAAAAGTTTACATCGGAACCTACATGAGCCCAGAGATGATAGGTAACTTAATTGAATTCTCAAAAGCTAATGCAGAATGTTTTGATTGGTCGCATTCAGATATGACAGATGTACCATCGGAGGTGATGACCCATAAGCTAAATGAAGATCCAACATACCCCCTTGTCAAACAGAAGAAAAGGAAGCAAGGATCCTTCAAAAACCAAGTGATTTAGGATGAGGTACAAAAGCTTTTAAAAATCGGGTCTATATGAGAGGTAAAATATCCTAATTGGATAGGTAATACAATAGTGGTGCCCAAAAAGAATGGTAAGTGGCAAGTTTGTGTATAATATACTGACTTGAATAAAGCTTGCCCTAAATATTCTTTTTCATAAACACATACTGTTCAACTAATTGATGCTACTGCAGGACATGAATTGTTAAGTTTTTTAGATGCCTACTTAGGATATAAGAAAATATAAATAGTTCCTTTAGATTAGGAAAAAACTTCCTTTATTACAGACAGTGGGACTTACTGTTATAAAGTCATGCCTTTCGGCTTAAAGAATGCTGGAGCCACGTAACAGAGTTTAGTAGAAGATGTGTCAAGAACATCTGGGAAAAACCTTGGAAGTCTATACAGATGACATGCTAGTCAAGTCAACACAGGGGAGGCATCACATCCAACCTTTTCCAGATACATTTCAGATTCTCCACAAATTGAGTATGAAGTTAAATCCCGAAAAATATGCATTTGGCGTGTCTTCATGTATGTTTTTTGGTTTCCTTGTTTCTAACCGAGGAATCGAAGTAAATCCAGCAGATTAAAGCAATTGAATAAATATCGGATATACTCACGAGCAAAAAAGAAGTGCAAAGTTGACATGTAGGATAACAACATTGGGAAGGTTTATTTCTAAATCTTCGGAGAAGTGTTTTTAAGTTATTTTCACAGTTAAAAAACCAAAGCCAATTTGAGTGGACTAAGGAATACCAACAAGCACTTAAAAAGCTAAAAACATACTTGTCAAACACACAATTGCTGGCTAAACCGAAGGATGGAGAAATGATACTCATCTACCTCGCTGTGTCAGAAATGGTGGTAAGTGCAGTGTTAGTTAGTGAAGACAAAGGTAAAAAAATTCTAATTTATTATGTTAGCAAGTCCTTATTGGATAATGAAACTCGATATCCTCATTTAGAAAAACTTGCTTTAGCACCAATAATGGCATCTAGAAAATTAAAAATTATTTAAATGTCACCCTATCTCTGTAGTGATAGCTTACCCCTTACAAAATATGTTGCATAACCAAGAATTATCAGGTAGATTAGCCAAATGGGCCATAGAACTAAGTGAATATGATATTACATATCAACCTAGAACAGCGATAAAATTACCCGATTTAGCAGATTTCGTGGCAAACTTTAACCCAGAAATAGTAACAAAAGCAGAAAAGGAACTCCAGGTATTCAACAAGCCTAATTCAGAAATTTGGACCCTGTTTACTGATAGCTCCTCAAATATTAAAGGAGAAGGTTCAGGCATTATTCTAATCCCGCCTTCAGGAGAAACTATAAGGTAAGCCATAAAGTGTCATCCTATTACTAACAATGAAGAAGAATGTGAAGTTGTAATTGCTGTTCTAGAATTGACACGAGAGCTCGGAATAGAGCAGGTTGTAATCAAGAGTGACGCGTGACTTGTAGTTTATCAAATATAGGGGATTAAATAGCTAGAGAGGAGAGGATGCATCAATATTTGGAAAAGGAAAGAGATTTAATCAAAAAATTTCAATCTTAGAAAATCGTGGAGATACCCGGGGAAGAAACCATTGAAGCAGACGCGCTGACTAATCTTGCATCCGCTGCAGAAGTGACAAATGAAAAAAATTCTTCTGTTATACATTTTTTTCGTTCGACACTCGCTGAAGATAAAAATAAGGTAAATTTAAATAACTTAACTTGGGATTGGAGAAATGAGATTGTTAATTTTTTGTAGTAAGGGATTCTACCTGAAGATAAAAAAAAGTCTCAAACACTTCGATGAAAAACTATCCGTTATTGTTTGGATCGAGGTAACTTATATCGAAAGATATTCTGTGGACCTTTAGCAAGGTGTTTTGGATCTTCTCAAATATAGTATATGACGAGAGAAGTACATGAGAGACATTGTGGGAATCACACAGGAGGAAGATCCTTCGTAAAAACTCTAATTAGAGCAGGATATTATTGGCCAAAAATGGAAGAAGATGAAGAAAGCTTTGTGGCCAAATGTGGAAAATGTAAATGATATGGTAACAATGTGTATTGCCCAACAAAGCTATTACATCCAGTTATTGCACCATGGCCTTTTATAAAGTGGGGGATGGATATCGTGGGTCCGCTACCCCAAGCCAAAGGAAAGGTACGATTTTTACTAGTACTAACCGATTATTAACCAAGTGGGTAGAAGAAGGTGACTTCAAATAGGTGCAGGAAAAAGAAGTCAGGGACTTCATTTGGCGAAACATCAAGTGCCGGTTTAGAGTTCCAAAAGAAATCGTGTGTGATAACGGCCGGCAATTCATAGGCGCAAAAATCACGAAATTCTTTGTGAGTTCGTAGATTAAGAGGATAAATTCAACACCTTATCATCCTGTGGATAATGGACAAGCTGAATCAACAAATAAGGTTATTATTAATAACTTGAATAAAATATTAGAGGAGTTAAAAAGTAAGTTTCCAGAAGTGTTATCATGAGTTTTATGGGCTTACCGAACAACAACAAAAGCCGGTACTGGAGAGACACCATTATCACTTGTGTATGGTGATGAAGCCTTAATTCCAATTGAAATAGGAGAACCAAGTACAAGGTACATCCAATAAATCGAAGAATCAAAAGAGGAAGATATGCGAGTAAATATCGGTTTTCTTGGAAAGAAGAGAAACAGGTCTAATAAGGATGGAAGCAAAGAAGCAAATTATTAAGAGATGTTTGTGACGACCCGGCCGGTCGTCTTTGGAATTTATGCCCCGTTCCCCCATTAACTGCTTCCCTAAGCTCATTTCTGCTATATTGGTTTGTCGGGATGTTCCGTAATAGAATTTGAAGTGCTTTGCGACACTTAGCCCCTAAATGAGAGCTTAAGTGTTGGAAAATGGTCCGCAGTTAGAACAGTGTTAAGATGACCTCGAAATGAAAAAAAATTGGTTCCATTAGCTCCGATAGGTGAATTCGGGGTTTGGAGCGTGTTAGAAATGTATTTTCGATGTTCGTGGATCATTTAGGTTAGAAATGCCAAAAGTTTAAATTTTGAAGTTTCTGGTCCGATAGTGAATTTTTGATCTGAGGGTCAAAACAGGATTCCGAAAGTTGTTGTAGCACCGTTATGTCATTTGGGACGTGCGTACAAAATTTCAGGTTAATCGGACATGTTTTGGTTAGGTTTTGAATCGAAAGAGATCTTGGTTAAGTTTTGAAGTTCAAATCATTGATTAATTCGAGTTTCCGGTGTTGTTTTAGGTGGTTTGAGGATTGGTAAAAGTTTGATTGATTTTATGGGATATGTTCGTAGGTTTGGTTGAGGTCTCGGGGGAGTCGGGTGTGTTTTTGATGCCCAACGGGGCATTTTGTCTTGAAGAACAGTTGTAGATTTGCTGCTACATCTGTTGCAGACCTTTCTTCTATGCGGTCGCAACCCACCCATGCGATCGCATAGCGCAGTTGGTGGGAGGCCTATTTTCCTTCACTGCGATCACAGGTCATTGTATGCGATCGCATAGTTTTCCTTTCTCATTCTCCGCGATCGCAATACTCTTCATGCGTTCGCATAGTCGAAATTAGGAGCTCGACCTTAGGGCCAATATCCTTCTATGCGATCGCATAACCCAGTCCGCGATCCCGTAGCTTCACCTCCCCATTTTCTGTGATCACATGACCTCCTCAACTTTAGCGTAAGTCATTTTACAGGCCTTCAATTTTTACTCTACGCGATTGCATCACTCCTTATGCGATCGCATTGGAAAAATGCCCGGGCAGTAATAATCTTTTCAAAAACGAAGGATTCTTCCATTTTTATCAAACTCAAGCTAGAGAGCTCGGTTTTGGGAGATTTTTCGAAGGATTTTCATAGGCAAAAATTGGGTATCGATTCCTCACTCCCTTACGATTATTACCTACTAATCTAATCTTGAATTCAAGCTATAAATTCAGATTTTGAATGAAAATTGGGGTAAAGTTCTTAGACCTAACTGTGATGATTTGAAGGGGTATTTGATCTATGATTTGGGAGATTTTTATATGGTTAGACTCGTGAGGGTACGAGGTTTCTGAAAATGTAAAAAATTTATTCTTTTCCGAAACATTGACCTGATGGGTCATTTTGGTCATTTCACCTATTTTTGCACCTTAGATTTAATTTTAACTATGTAATTAGTTACTTGCGATATTATTTATAATATGTAATTGGTTTGAATAGATTAGGGCCACTCAGAGTCGGATACTCGTGGCAAAGGCATTGTTTCTTAGCCACTTTGTACCAATTCGAGGTAAGTGGCTTGTCTAACTTGTGTGAGGGACCTCTCCCCTTAGGATATCTTTGTCATTGTTTAAAAACCTGGTGCGGGATGTGACAGGTGTGTACTTGTGCTAGTTGTTGGAAATTCACCTTACTTTGCTTATTTAGAGCGTGTTTTCTTCCCATATTTAATTGTTAAAAATGAAACTTCACTTGTTTTGACTTAGGGAAAGCATGTTAGTAACTTATTTTCTCTATTTGACTAAATTGAAATATCTGTCTTTCCTTGGAAAGCATGCTAGTGATTTATTTGCTCCATTTGACTAAATTTCCCCATTTGTCTTTCTTGTGAAGCATGCTAGATTCTCGACTTTACTTGTTGTTCGCATTTGGCTTCTTTTCCGTTAAATATTGATTTGTTGTGGTGTATTTACTTTTGGGACTACAAATTCAATTGCCGGGAGATCCTCTATTATTGGTATGCTGGACTACATGTATGATTATCGGGAGATCCTCTGTTATTGGTGTGCTGGACTACGAGTTCATTTCCCGGAAGATCCTCTGAGACATGACGGACTACAGGTTCAATTCCCTAGAGATCCTCTGATATTGACATGATGTACTACGGGTTTGAATCCTGGGAGATCCTATGATATTGATATGACGGACTCCGGGTTCAATTCCTGGAGATCCTCTACTATTTGTATGAAGGACTGCGGGTTCAATTACCGGAGATCCTCTATTAATGATATGATTGACTATGGGTTTCATTCCTGGGAGATCATCCGATATTGGTATATATGGATTGCGGGTTCATTTCTCGGAGCTCTATGTGGAATCCTGACTTTTGAGGGATTTTTTTGTGTTCGTAGTCTGTACTTGTAGCCATTCTGTTTTTATTACTGTCTTCCCAGATATTCGGGATTTACTTATATCTACTGTTTATTTATTCGTACATTATTTATTATGTTCGTCTTAGTAGGGCCTCGACCTTCTTCGTCACTACTTTACCGAGGTTAGGCTTGGCACTTACTGAGTACCGATGTGGTGTACGCATGCTACTCTTCTGCACACTTTTGTTGTGCGGATCCAGGTACTACTGGTCGGGGGTGTTATTAATGATCTCGGAGCTACACTTGGAGATTTGAGGTATGCATCTGCCGCGTCCGCATAGCCGAAGAGTCTCCTTCTATTCTACCTTTATCTAGAAGTTTCATTCATGTACTCTTTTTGTAGACACTCTTGGATGTTAGAGCCGTATGTTATATTTTACTCTTAGACTCTGTTTCCCGTGGGTTTCTGGGTCTTGGATGTTTTACATTATTTTGAGTCGAAGTGTATGTTCCAGGCGGCACTCTATACATTTTCTTATACCATTTGTGTTTTATTTATCATTTTTCGTAAGGATTTATTGAATTATTGCGATGTGTCAGGCTTACTTAGTCGCGATGACTGGGTGCCGTCATGACAGGATCACGATTGGTGAACTAGGTCGGTTATTTAGAATCTCGCTGATCAGTATGAAGACATCTGTACTTATCTACGGAAGGCTATGTAACTGTTTAGGAAAAATCTTCATTTCATTTGAATTCTTGTCGTGCTATGTCCTTGACCTCGATTCTAAACTTCTATCTTCTATTCTCACAGATGGTAAGGACACGTACGACCCGGGACAATCAGGCACCCACAACCCCTCCTGCAGCAGCTAGGGGCAAGGGCCGGGTCAGGGATCGTGGACGTGCGGGGGGTGAAGCCAGAGCACCTGCGCGACCAGTCGAGGTGCCACTAGCGGACCCTGTCAGGACTCAGGCACCAGAGACTCCCACATCTACCACTACTCCAGCTGTTCAGGAGGCATTAGCGCAGTTTATGAGCATGTATGCCACGCTGTCACAAGCCGGGTTGCTTCCACCTCCTGCAGCTACGTCCCAGGCCAGGGGAGGAGCCCATACTCTCGCACCTTGCCCTCTAGAGTTGAGGGTGCACATTAGGCCGATTCTAGATATTATTCCTGTCCAGCTTACAGTGCCAGTTCAGCCCGAGGATGGGGCACCTGCTTCGGAGGATGAGCATCGTAGATTGGAGCGGTTCAAGAAGTATGACCCTCCTATTTTCAGCGGACTAGTTGTAGACGATGCATTAGGGATTTTGGAGGATTGTCACTGCATTTTTCATACCATGGGTATTACTGCTTCAACTGGGGTTTCCTTTGCAGCTTTCCAGCTTCACGGAGCCGCCTATGACTGGTGGCACACTTTTGAGCTAGACAGTCCGGGTAAGGCTTCCTCCCTGACTTGGACTCGGTTTTCAAATATGTTTCAGAGGGAGTTTGTTCCCCAGAGCCTTCGAGATGCATGGAGCATGGAGTTTGAGCACTTGCGCCAGGGCCCTATGACTATCTCTGAGTATGCCATCCGTTACACTAGGTTGGCCAGACATGCGCCTTCTTTGGTTGCTACTGTTCGTGAGAGGGTTCAAAGGTTTATAGAGGGTCTTATTCCTTCCATCAGGTCTGGCATGGCGCGAGAGTTGGAGATCGATATACCCTATCAGCAGGTGGTGAGTATAGCTAGGAGGATAGAGGGTATGCATGCCCGAGAGCGGGAGGATAGGGAGGCCAAAAGGTCTTGAAAGTTTGGTCATTTCTCTAGCACCCGCACTTCAGGAGCAAGACGTCATGGTAGGGGCTGTTCGGGTCGCCTAGTTCACTCAACTCTTCCTTCATCCAGCACTACTCCAGCTCCTCTCAGGTTTCAGGAGCCTTATTATGCACCTCCGGTTTCTAGCGCACCTCCTACGCATGGCACCTCTAGAGGATAGTCTAGCAGGGGTGGGTCCAGTCAGTAACAACCACCGTACCCTCCCAGAGCTTGTTATAAGTCGGGGATACCCTCCACTTGGTTAGAGAGTGCCCCAGACGTGGGAGGGGAGTGCCTTCTCAGACTCCACACTCAGCATGCTCCACAGGGCCAGCAGGCCATTGTTCCTGCTCCAGCTGCCACCCCACCTGCCCAGCCAGCCAGAGGCGGGGATTGGGAAGATAGAGGTCACCCTCGAGGTAGGGGCCGAGCCAAATCTTATGCCATTTCTGATTGTATCGAGGTTGTCGCCTCCGATTCTGTTATCACATGTATTATTTTGGTTAGTCACAGAGAGGCATCAGTTCTATTCGCTCCGGGCCCTACTTATTCTTATGTGTCATCTTATTTTGCTCCGCAGGTGGGTACAGTCCGAGAGACCGTGAGCTCTCCTGTTTATGTTTCTACTCCCGTGGGAAATTCCCTTATTGTGGACTGCGTATATATGTCATGTTTGGTTACTATTCGTGGTTTTGAGACCATGGCAGATCTTTTATTACTTGATATGGTTGATTTCAATATTATCTTGGGCATGGACTGGTTGTCGCGCATTATGCTATTCTTCATTGTCACGCTAAGACCGTAATGCTGGCTATGCCAGGTATTCCTGGTATTGAGTGGAGTGGTACTTTTGATCATACTCCCAGTAGAGTTATATCCTTTCTTAAAGCTCAGCATATGGTTGAGAAGGGGTGCGCCATGTAATTATCCCATGTGAGAGATGTCAGTGATGATACCCCTTCTGCTGACTCTATTCCAGTAGTACGGGATTTCCCCAGATGTGTTCCCTGGTGATCTTCCGGGCATGCCACCCGATCGGGACATTGATTTTGGTATCGATTAGTTGCCGGGCACTCAGACCATATCTATTCCTCCTTACCGTATGGCTCCTCCCGAGTTGAAGGAGTTGAAGGATCAGTTACAGGAATTACTTGATAAGGGTTTTATTCGACCTAGTGTTTCACCATGGGGTGCTCCTGTCTTGTTTGTAAAGAACAAGGATGGTTCTATGCGCATATGTATCGATTATCGCCAGTTTAACAAAGTTACCGTGAAGAACCGATATCATTTTCCTCGTATTGATGACCTATTCAACCAGTTTCAGGGCGCATAAGTGTTTTTTAAGATTGATTTGCACTCATGTTATCACCAGCTAAAGATTCGGGTGCTGGATATTCCGAAGACTGCTTTCAAGACTCGGTATGGTCATTACGAGTTCCTTGTCATGTCATTTGGGCTGACCAACGCCCCAACAGCTTTTATGCATTTGATGCACGGTGTATTCAGGCCCTATCTCGACTTATTTGTCATTATTTTCATATATGATATTCATGTAGACTCTCGGAGCCAGGAAGATCATGAGCAACACCTGAGGATAGTGCTTCAGACTTTGGGAAAAAAGAAATTATATGAAAAGTTCTCAAAATGTGAGTTCTGGTTGTGTTCTGTGGCTTTCCTAAGCCACATGGTATCGAGTGAGGGCATTCAGGTAGATCCGAAGAAGGTGGAGGCCGTGCAGAGTTGGCCCAGGCCTTTCTCAGCTACAGAGATCTGCAATGTCCTTGGCTTGGCAGGGTATTACCGTCGTTTTGTGGTGGGGTTCTTGTCTATTGTAGCCCCTATGACTAGATTGACCCAGAAGGGTTATCCTTTTTAGAGGTCGGACGAGTGTGAGACGAGCTTCCAAAAGCTCAAGGTAGCTTTGACTTCAACCCCTATTCTGATTTTGCCTACTGGTTCGGGTTCCTATACGGTTTATTTGATGCCTCACATGTTGGACTTGTAGTGGTATTGATGTAGGATGGTAGGGTGATTGCCTACGCGTCCAGACAGTTGAAGGTGCATGAAAAGAACTATCTTGTCCATGACCTTGAGTTAGTTGCTATTGTTCATGCCTTAATGATCTGGCGTCATTATTTGTATGGTGTGCCTTGTGATATTTATACGGATCATCGGAGTTTGCAGCACATGGTCAAGTAAAAAGATCTGAACATGCGCTAGTGGAGATGGTTGGAGCTACTGAAGGATTATGATATTACTATTCTTTAACACCCGGGCAAGGCCAATGTGGTACCTGATGCCTTGAGTCGCCGGGCGGAGAGTTTGGGGAATTTGACATATTTACCAGCTTCAAAGAGACCTATGGCGATGGATGTTCAAGCTCTAGCCAGCCAATTCGTGAGATTAGACTTTCAGAGCCCACTCGAGTTCTAGCCTGTGTTGTTTCTCGGTCTTTATTCTTTGATCGTATCAGGGAGCGACGGTATGATGAACCTCATTTGTTTGTCCCTAGGGACACAATTCAGCATGGCGATGCTAAGGATGTGACTATTAGAGATAACGAGGTGTTGAGGATGCATGGGCTGATCTGTGTGCCAGATGTTGATGATATTCGGGAGTTGATATTGACTAAGGCCCATAGCTCGCGGTACTCCATCCATCCGGGTGCCGCGAAGATGTATCACGATCTGAGGCACCATTACTGGTGGAGGCGGATGACGAAGGACATAGTAGAGTTTGTAGCTAGATGTCTCAACTGTCAGCAGGTGAAGGTTAAGCATCAGAGACCGGGAGGGTTACTCTAGCAGATGGAGATTCCGGAGTGGAAAGGGGAGAATATCACTATGGATTTTGTGACTGGTCTCCCTCTGACGGCGAGGACGTTTGATTCTATTTGGGTTGTTGTGGATCGGCTGACCAAGTCCGCTCATTTCATTCCAGTGTGCACTTCTTACTCAGCGGATCAGTTAGCAAGGATTTATATCAGGGAGATTGTCTATCTGCATGGCATTCCAATTTCTATCATCTCAGAGATGGGTTTAGTGTTTACATCACGGTTCTTGAGAGCCGTCCAGCATGAGTTAGGTACCCGGGTGACCATGAGTACGACTTTTCACCCTCAGATGGACAAACAGTCCGAGCACACTATTCAGATTCTTGAGGATATGCTCCATGGATGGGCGATTGAGTTTAGAGGGTCTTGGGATCAGTTCTTACCACTGGCTGAGTTTGCGTACAACAACAGTTATCAGTCCAGTATTCAGATTGCGCCTTATGAGGACTTATATGGTAGGAGATGCAGATCCCTTGTGGGTTGTTTCGAGCCGGGCGAGGCTAGGTTATTAGGCACTAATTTGGTTCAGGATGCTGTTGAGAAGGTTAAGGTGATTCAGGATAGACTCCGTGCGGCCTAGTCCAGACAGAAGAGATATGTGGAGCGGAAGGTTCGTGATGTATCCTTTATGGTTGGTGAGCGGGTTTTGCTTTGGGTCTCGCCTATGAAAAGCGTCATGAGGTTTTGTAAGAAAGGAAGTTGAGCCCGAGGTTCATTGGCCCATTTGAGATTTTGAGGCAGATTGGGAAAGTTGCGTATGCGCTTGCTTTACCTCCCAGTTTGGTCGGGGTTCATCCAGTATTTCAAGTTTCGATGCTTCGGAGGTATCATGGTGACCCGTCTCACACGTTTGAGTTCACTTCAATCCAGTTGGACAATGACTTATCTTATGTTGAGGAGCCAGTGGCAATATTAGATAGGCAGGTTCGAAGGCTCGGGTAAAAGGATATAGCTTCAGTAAATATTCAGTGGCAGGGTCAGCCGGCCAAGGATGCGACTTGGGAGATTGAGCGGGATATGCGCAGCCGATACCCTTGTTTTTTTGCTACTTCAGGTATGTTCTCAATGCTCATTCGAGGACGAATGAATGTTTAGGTGTAGGAGGATGTGACGACCCGACCGGTCATCTTTGGAATTTGTGGCTCGTTCCCCCATTAACTGCTTCCCCTAAGTTCATTTCTGCTATATTGGTTTGCCGGAATTTTCGGTAATAGAATTTGGAGTGTTTTGGGACACTTAGTTCCTAAATGAGAGGTTAAGTGTTGGAAAATGGTCCGTAATCAGAACACTGTCAAGACGACCTTGGAATGGAAAAAAGATGGTTCTGTTAGCTCCATTATGTGATTTCGGGGTTGCGAGCGTGTTCGAAATGTATTTTGGATGCTCGTAGCTCATTTAGGCTAGGAATGCCGAAAGTTTGAATTTTGAACTTTTCGGTCTGATAGTGAGTTTTTTATCTGAGGGTCGGAACGGGATTCTAGAAATTGTTGTAGCACCGCCATGTCATTTGGTACGTGCGTGCAAAATTTCTGGTCAATCGAACGTGTTTTGGTTAGGTTTTGAAACGAAAGCGACTTTGATTAAGTTTTGAAGTTTTTAAGTTCAAATCATTGATTAATTTGAGTTTCCAGTGTTGTTTTAGGTGGTTTAAGGATTGGTAAAAGTTTGAATGATATTATGGGATATGTTCGTAGGTTTAGTTGAGGTCCCGGGGGCCTCGGGTGTGTTTCAGATGCCCACCGAGGCATCTTGTGTTGACGAACAGTTGCAGATTTGCTGTTATATCTGTTGCAGACCTTTCTTCTATGCGATCGCAGCCCACCCATGCGATCGCATAGTGCAGTTGGTGGGAGGCCTATTTTCCTTCAATGCGATCACAAGTCATTGTATGCGATCGCATAGTTTTCCTTTCTCCTTCTCCGCAATCGTACTACTCTTTATGCGTTCGCATAGTAGAATTTAGAGCTAGACCTCAGGGCCCAAATCCTTCTATGCGATCGCATAGGCCAGTCCGCGAACACATAGCTTCACCTCCCCCTTCTCAGAGCATGACCTCCTCTGCGTTCGCATAAGTCATTTTCCAAGACTTCAATTTTTACTCTACGCGATCGCTCACTCCTTATGCGATCGCATTGTACAAATGCCTGGGCGGTTATAACTTTTCAAAAACGAAGGGTTCTTCCATTTTTATCAAACTCAAGCTAGAGAGCTCGGCTTTGGGAGATCTTTCGAGGGATTTTCAGAGGCAAACATTGGGTAACGATTCCTCACTCCCATACGGTTATTACCTACTAATCTAATCTCGAGTTCAAGCTTTAAATTCGGATTTTGAATGAAAATTGGGGTAAAGTTCTTAGACCTAACTGTGATGATTTGAAGGGATATTTGACCTCCGATTTAGGAGATTTTGATATGGTTAGACTCGTGAGAGTACGAGGTTTATGAAAATGTAAAAAATTATTCGATTCCGAGACGTCCACCTAAGGGAGCATTTTGGTCATTTCACCTATTTTTGCGCCTTAGATTTAATTTTAACTGTGTAATTAGTTACTTGCGATATTATTTATAATATGTAATTGGTTTGAATAGATTTGGGCCACTTGGCGTCGGATACTCGTGGCAAGGGCATTGTTTCTTTGCGGTTTTGTACCAATTCGAGGTAAGTGGCTTGTCTAACCTTGTGTGGGGGACCTCTCCCCTTAGGATATCTTTGCCATTGTTTAAAATCCTGGTGCACGATGTGACGGGCGTGTACTTGTGCTAGTTGTTGGAAATTCACCTTACGTGGCTTATTTAGACTGTGTTTTCTTCCCATATTTAATTGTTAAAAATGAAACTTCACTTGTTTTGACTTAGGGAAAGCATGTTAGTAGCTTATTTTCTCTATTTGACTAAATTGAAATATCTGTCTTTCCTTGGAAGGCATGCTAGTGATTTATTTGCTCCATTTGACTAAATTGCCCATTTGTCTTTCTTGTGAAGCATGTTAGATTCTCGACTTTACTTGTTGTTCTCATTTGGATTCTTTTCAATTAAATATTGATTTGTTGTGGTGTATTTACTTTTGGGACTACGAATTCAATTCCTGGGAGATCTTCTATTATTGGTATGCTAGACTACGGGTTCGATTCTCGGGAGATCCTCTGTTATTGGTACGCTGGACTACGGGTTCAATTCCCGGGAGATCCTATGATATTGAAATGACGAACTACTAGTTCAATTCCCGGGAGATCCTCTGATATTGACATGATGGACTACGGGTTCGAATCCTGGGAGATCCTCTGATATTGATATGACGGACCGCGGGTTCAATTCCCGGAGATCCTCTGCTATTGGTACGAAGGACTGCGGGTTCAATTCCCGGAGATCCTCTGTTATTGATATGATGGACTACGGGTTTGATTCCTGGGAGATCCTCCGATATTGGTATAAATGGAATGTGGGTTCAATTCCCGGAGCTCCATGTGGAATCCAGACTTTTGAGGGATTTTTTTTGTGTTCGTAGTCCTTACTTGTAGCTGTTCTGTTTTATTTACTGTCTTGCTAGATATTCGGGATTTACTTCATTATCTAATGTTTATTTATTCTTACATTATTTCTTATGTTCGTCTCAGTAGGGTCTCGACCTTCCTCGTCACTACTCCGCCGAGATTAGTCTTGGCACTTACTGAATACAGCTGTGGTGTACTCATGCTACTCTTCTGCACACTTTTGTTGTGCCGATCCAAGTACTACTGGTCGGGCGCGCTATTAGTGATGTCGGAGCTACACTTGGAGATTTGTTGTATGCATCTGCTGTGTCCGCAGAGCCGAAGAGTCTCCTTCTATACCTTTAGCTAGAAGTTTAATTCATGTACTCTCTTGTTGTAGACACTCTTGGATGTTAGAGCCGTATGTTATATTTTACTCTTAGCCTGTGTTGCCCGTGGATTTCCGGGTCTTGAAGGTTTTACATTATTTTGAGTCGAAGTGTATGTGTCAGGCGGCACTTTATACATTTTCTTATGCTATTTATATTTTATTTATCGTTTTTGTAAGGATTTTTTGAATTTCCGTGATGTGTCAGGCTTACCTAGTCGCGAGGACTGGGTGTCGTCATGATAGGTTCGCGATTGGTGAACTAGGGCGTGACAATGTTACAATCGAAAAGCTCATCTTAGGTACTTCAAGATTGGGAACTTCGTACTCAAAAACGTATTGCAATCATCAAAAGCGGCCAATGCTGGAAAATTGAGCCCAAATTCGGAAGGACCTTACAAGATTCGAGGTGCCACTGGAAAGGATGCATATGAATTGGAAATAATGGACGACAACGTACTCTCATCAAATTGGAATGGTGTTCATTTGAAGAAGTATTACTTATGAAAGGGAAAACCCCTGGTCAGGTATTATTTATGCTAGGTTAAGATATATTCTTTTTTAATTATACTAAACATTTTAGATGATAGGCACAAAGCTAGCCCACACCAAATGATGATTAAGCAGTCATCATCTAAAAAATATATATACACCTCCGAGTGTCATATGTTTTCCCTTTTCAGGAAATGGGCCACATGGAAAGAATAATCAAGTGCTCAAAATTTCATACTTCAAAGCTCTAACACTTGGGGGACTATATATATGGAAGGCAAAGAAGACAAGAAAAGTCAGAATTCGATTCAAGCCTGAGGCCATCTACCGAATAAATCGAAAGTTAAGAGCAAATCAAGAGCCAAAAACACAAGCCTTATTCAAAAAACCTATGATGAAGTATACACTCGTAGATGTAAATTACAAATTCTTACCAGTATTTAGATTAAAGGCAATATTTAGTCGTGGGTTACAAGATATTCCCTTGAATTTGATAAAATCTGCTATAAAGAAAACAATTATTAAAGAGTTGTAGATGTTACTTAAATACATGTAAAGTATACAGTTTGAATGTTCAAAATTACAAGACTTCCTCAAATTTTTCAAAGAAATATGTGTGTTCCTACTTTTTCTTTCGTATGTTTACACCAATATGAAGTTGAGACGTTTTCTTCAAATAGGTGTCGTTTATATAAGGGTCCTCTTTTATAATTTGTGCTTATTCAAAAGAGTCACGAAGCATTGAAGCATTTTAAATACAAAGTTAAATAACAAATGGCAAAACCAAAATCTAAACATTAAAATAGGTGAAAAATAAAGCCGGAATTTATAAACACAAGGCAAATATTTATTTTCAAACCCCAAAATAAGACAAGGGTAAACCAATAAAAGAGTAGAAAAGAAACTCAAAATAAGATATTATAAGAGTTAGACAACAACTTGGAAAGTAGTATTATATAAAGTTGGTTAAAACAAAGCATAAACTTCTTTCCGTCCTAAACTATATGATACAAAACCCCAAAGCGGACCAGGGGTAAAACTTTTCAATGATTACTAACTCCAAAATGAACCAGGGGTAAACTTCCCAAACATTCCACCAATAAAAAACCAAAACATCAAACTTTTCAATCAAACTTTCACTATGGGGCAGGTTCTGAACCAGTATTATCAGAAGGATTCAAGATGGCATCATCAGCACCAGGAGGTTCAATTTGATCAGAAGAGGTTCCAACAACCACTTTACCAGGAGTAAGTTCATCACTTACGGGAATGTCTACCTCAGATGAAGAAAGGTTTTGACTCTGCTGAGTTTTCTCAATAGTTTCTTTAGTTTATGCAATTTTAGAAGCTAAGTCAAAGCCATCCTGGCTTGCCTCCATTAAAGTTTTGAGGCGTGTGTTCAATAAATACCAACTAACACCAACAGTAGCTTTGTCCTTGAAGGCATCATAATTCCTCTCCCATTGCTAAATTTCGGCAATTACAAGCATCATAAGAAGATTTTAAAGGAGCAAATGACATCTCTTAGAACTGAACTTTGTCAGAAGAAACAAGAAGATCTTCTTGAGTTTGGGTGAGCGTTTGAACAAGCTCCCCGGCTTAAACTTCCTTTTGGTTTAGCAGTTCTTTCAAACCTCTAATTTCTTGAGTGGCTTTGGAAAGCTTCTCGGAATATGAAGAATCGAAGAGGACTTTATCCTTTCCCACTTGACTGGAAGAGGCCTTTTCAATCGCCAACTCTGCTGCCATTACCTTCACTTGTTTCTCCAAGTTACACTTATCCTCATCTAAAACTTCTTTCTCAAGCTCAAAGACACTAAATTGTTCCTTCTAGTTGTCCACTTCAGTGCGATAGTCGCTCATTAATTGCTCTGTATAAACGATCCTCTTCATCAACTCCGTGCCAATTAGGTTTATCTACATGAGGAAAAGGGAAATGTGATTACCAAATACAGATGAAAAGAAAGTCATATGCAAAATAAAAAGCTAAGGCTTATACCTTTAAAGATGAATGGGCAATTTCATTCATCCACGTTAAAGGGTTGTGGCTTTCCAATTTGGACTTCTCAACTGGGCAAATCAACAATTTTAGCCTTATATTAGCTTTGCCATACTTCTTCAGAAGATTACCATCCTTAAGGACTTCGATGGTAACGTTTTTCATTACCATACTGTTACTGGAATAACGAACTTCAACATGAAAAGTTGTAAAAGTAGGGGCAGTTGAGGGGGTCAAAACTGCCACGGGTGGAGCGGTAGCAGCTACAACAGGTGCGGGGAACTGAGGATCAACTGGACCAGATACTGGAAAAGAGGCAAGAGGCGCTTCCTCATAAACAAAGCGAAAATCTTCATTATCAAACCCATGAGAAAAAAAGTTTCTGTAGAGTCACGGGGTGTGGCAGGCATCTCTTCATCGGAGCTCACCAAAGTGGGACTTCTGAGCTCGTGCATGGGAACTGAATTTGGAGGAGGAGTGGCTTCATCATCCAAAATAACACGTCTCCTAGCTCGAGACCTATGAACTAAGATACCTCCTCTTGATCCTCTTAACCCTCGGAACTGTGTGTCCTATTAGATTTTCTCTTTGATGAGGAAGCCGGAATCATCTCTTGAGCCATAGACAAAGAAAGTCATGAAGCATCAATAGATGTGGCGCTAACACCCTGAATGGGAAACTTTAATGAAGAAAAACGTTAGAAAATTTTCAAGTAAATATGGAAGCGAGGTAAAAAATTGAAAGGAAAAGATACCATGAGTCTTCACTTTCCAAACAAACCTATTAGAAAGTTACTTCCAAGACCATCCTTCCATAGTAGCAACAGTCAACAATTTTTCTACCCAACCACGAAAGTCTGAAATCTCCTCAATAGCTTCCATAGTTGCTGAAAAAAGGAAAAACATATACATTCATGAGATTGTAAGTTCTTGTTTCTTCAATAGAAAAAGAAGAAGAAGAAAAAAAATTACGTGAAAAGTTCCTTTTTTTTAAAAGCCATGTTCTCATCGCCCAATAAACATTTTGTGGGAGCAGCAACGAAACGGGCATACCAGCCACGATCCTTGTCATCTTCAGGGCTAACCAAAATCCTTTTACTCCCCGCCACGAGAGTAAATACCCCAGAACAAAACAACTTAGGGGATTATAGATAAATCAAGTGATAAAAGACAAAGGGTAAATAGGCCAAATTCGACAAGTATCTTAAGCACGCCACGACTCTCCATTCAATAGGACCAATCTATCCTAAGCAAACATTAAAGAAATGGAAATATTCTATAATGACTGGGTGAATACGTGGTCTAAAGACTAATGTAAAGGGATATGTATAAACAAAGGAATAACCGGCTTTATATGAGGTGATCCTTTGATTTGCATTGGGGACTAAAATTGTGAAATCAGATTTCCAATGGCATTCACTTCGCACAAGAGAAATCAAACCCTGTGTAATCTGGGAAGGGTAAACATCACCACAATCATGGGAAGGCATAGATGTAACTTGATTGATAATCGATTCTCGATTAGTAGAGAAGGAAAGTTCAGCGGGGACAATCTCATCAATAGTGGGCTCTCGAAGAGGTTCACCAGAATCCCTACTTCTAGCAGAAGATCTATGAGAAGAAGAAGCTCTCGTTCTAGAGGACGAAGGGGTAGTAACACTAGGTTGAGAAGAAGAACCACAAATAGATACAGACACTAAACTGTGTAATCGATCACCTCTTCTAATTCTGATAGGAGCAGATGAAGGGGGAAGTTCATCTACTATAACTACTCCAACAGGATCAAGATTTGGAGAAGATATAGTTGTATAAGAAAATAATATGAGCTGATAACAAGAACTATTATGGAAGAAAAATATTGTAGATTGAAGGATTTTGTGAAAGAAAAGGCATAAGGACGTATTTATACGAAGAAGCAACAGTAATATGAAGGGGTTTATGATGGAAACGTCATAATGAAATCAGTCACTTCCTGACTGATACAGCCGTAGAAAAACCCCAAAACCCACTAAAGAGTTGCAGATCCAATCAATGAATGCCACATGTCACAAACATTAAATGAAAGTGACATACAATGCGATGGTTCTGAAGAAGACACAATAATATATGAGAAACGACGACAAAAATTCTTACCTTAAATGTGATCCACTTCCCAAATATTCATTTATTGAATAATTGGTAAATGGAGGGACTATATGTATTGGAAAAATAAATATTACACTTGGATTTATATATTTGGATGAAGTGGTAAGATACGCGGATCACTAAGAAAGCAATAGCTGGAGAAATGCATTAAAAGAGACACGAGTTTGAATGGGTATGAGCAAATCACCCAGATAAAAGGGGTATGGTCTATCGAGTCTGAATTGCTATATGAAGAGACACCGGCATAATGAATCATGACAGTAAAGAAGGAAGATCCATGAATCGTCAATTAATGTGCATGAGTGATCATAGACTTTATAGAATCTTCATGAACTATTACGATTGCCAATTATAACGTCTCAATAATATCATTAATGTTCTTAATGATTAGTCATAAAAGGGAAGAAACATTTTACTTATAGATTCCTATATAAGAGAAGGAGAATTCACTTGTAAAGGCATTTTTTGATTATTATTGGAATACAATTACTTCTTTTGTTTTCTATTGATTACTTTGCTATTTCATATTCTAATTTCCTTTCTTTTCACTGAGAAAATAGAATTTTTTGATTATCAGTAGCCTGAGTGCTTCTAAAAATAAGCTTTAACCAAAGTACATCATTTTCGGTTAAACAGGGGTCATTGATGAATATGTAACGGCATGCCACAAATGCAAATATTCTCTACAACGACTGCCATTTAATGCCAGGAATATTCTTCATTGATTGTTATCCGATGACAAACATTCAATCTGCTCACGTTGATCATGCTCCCTTCAGGGTCTATCCGATGTCAACTGCAGTTGTTGTCCCCGATACAGGTTGTTACTTTATTTACTTTCTACCTGTCTTCGGTTCCACGTGTCACGCTACCATTCAATCATTTAATATACATCAATTTTACCATATACATCACTTTTGGCAAAAGGTTTGTAATCTTTCCAAACAAGTGCAATTTAAATTTGTTTATAAATGCTTATGTTCTTTTATAAATAGAGACGACAGTTATTTCATATGGAAAAGTTTTAGTGACAATTGATAACATGCTTGTTGTATCCCAGAAGAGTGTTGTCTCCTAAACCCATAGACATACAATCACTCTTTTGATACAGTGATTGTATTACGCCTCAACCTTTCCTCTTCATCTTTATTGTGTTTGTGTTTCTCTTCTCTTTTCCCTTCTTTATTCCCCATCAAAATTTCTAGAATTATTTTCACTGTGAATTTGCACTATCGATGTAATTTGGTCGATTATAGCCGATTATTTCACTATTTTCATGTAACGATATCACGCCTAATATTAATATTTTATCGTTATAGATTAACTTAATCTGATAGTGATTTTTTATTTTTTAACACTATTCAAGCACACAACATAAACTCCCATATGTAGTGTGCCTTGGGTCTTAATCAAAATGTTTGTTTTGTTCATTAATGCTTGGTAATGGGTGGTGTTCGCCATTTAAATTATGAACACCCTAACAACCGACCTTAAAGTATAATCTAACTCATAGTTATGTTTACATTAACTTTCAAATTCCATTTTGATGACGTGGTTGCAATTTGCTACATTTAATGAGTATTGCCAATCCAACCACTAAATCATAAAAGTCAGATATTTATAGATTATTTGCAGCTAATGCATCTAACATCTTGCCCTACGCAGTACCGATATTGCTGAAACAAACTTTATGTAATATTCCTATAAATTTTGAATGCCAGAGGACATTAACTTTAATTATTGAACTGTAGCTAGTAGGCTATATCCGTTACGGGGAAGAGTCAAATTCAGTTCTTGTCTTGTCCAATTAGGGTTATTAAATTGAGTTTAAGTTTTATATATTGATTACGTATAAACTTCTTATACATTTAGATCTCTTATGAGATCATTACAATATATTTTTATGATGAATATTAATCTGATTTAAATAATAATTAACTAGCTATCACAAGTTAAACCGTTCTAATCTATATGTATATTTATATATCTACTTTATACTATATTAAAAGCACAAATGTCCTTAGCGAAATGTTGTTTACTTTTTTATTCGTTAAAAATTGATTTTATACTAGACAAAATATTCATACTCAGTGGATCCCTCTTGTTCCAGTTTAGTCCTCTTCATTTCGGAAGATCTTTCTATTTCCACAATCTCTTTCTTCCTCTCTTTCCACCCTTTCAATTGGCTGGTAAAGCTTGTGTTCCGGGTCAATAAAGACTACAAACTAGTACTGCTAACAAGAAGCTTGCGCGGCCAAACATCATCTCAGAAGCGAATCAGCTTGTCGTTGTCCAACCAAAGTCTAGCCCAACTTTATGCCCTAATATTTAAGAGTTTTAAATCAATTAAAATTTTACTTATTAAAAATTTTTCTTATTTAAAGAACCCAAATATTTAAAAATTTAAAATAACTAAGAACCTTTTTATCATTAAGATTCTGTTCCTAAATAAGGGGTATCCATGTTAGTCTAGACTTCTTTCACTTTACGTTGCAAGATGAATAAGTTTGACAAAATAAAGGACTGGGTATAGCTAGAAATTTGGGGTAGCAACTGACACAGAGAAACCAAAAAACTTGTAGTTGTAGCCATGATATACCTTTAGCGTGCAGATGTAAGTATGTATTTTTATTCTTTCTTCCTAATTTTTCAGTTCTTTATCTTTTTCTGTTACAACTTCGATAATGGATTACTAAAAATATGTTAAAGGAATTATGGATCATCAATAACACCTATATTACGAGAGAACTTATTAAAGAATTATATTATATTTAAAGCAAAAAACTTCTTAGTAAAATATTATTCATTTTTTAATTCTTTAAAAATTAATTTTAATTACTAGACATGATTATAATTTAATTAATTTTTTAATATTGAAGATAACCCACAAACACAATATTTAAAATATTAAAAATAATTTCATCGATATTTCATATTTGTTAATGAACAAGAACAAGTTGCATTTGCTCGCCAGAAGAAAAAATATATCTTGTGAGTTAACTGACATGTTTTGTCTTCTAGAATGAACTTAAGAATACATATGAACATATAACTCTTCAAGAAATCTTTTCGAAAAAACTCTTAAATTTTCAAAGGTTATTGTTTGACTCATAAACTCTTTCTAAAAATCAATCAAAAAAGATGAAGGGTAAATCGTAGTCGAAAATAATAAATCCTAGGATAATTCTAATAAAATGGAATTGCAATAATAAAGGAGATAGACCAGTAGAGAGATGAAGATTAGAGATGAGAGAGCAAGCTTGTGTTTATGTGTCAAAAAAAACCCATTATTACAAGGCCTAGATCCCCCTTGTATAATGGAGGATCCTTTACTTATCACAGGAACGGCAAAGGAAGAAGTATATTTTATAACGAAGACGACGGTGATGTGAGGGCGTCTCTCCTTTGCTTCCTGGGTTGCCCCCTATATTGGCACGTAGATACCTAATGGTCGGTCATGTTTCCTTTGAGACGTGATCGACCAAATTCGAACCCATACAATTAGTCCCTTCGTTCGTAGAGGTCGCAGCTAGTGCGTCCTTGATGGGCGGAAGTAGTGCCTCTTTTACAGAGAATTTAGCTTGTTGAAACGTTATGTTGTGGATAGTAGATGAGATCGTAGTTGAAAAGAACTCTCCTCCCTGGGTGATGTTTGCGTTCGCATGCGTCATCATTATGCATATTTTCGAGGCAGAAAAGCTGACGGTTTGCTGCTTGGTTTCCCGCACTAATTTGAAGCTTGTCGCCTCGATCCTGGTGCCACCCATCCCTATAAATAGGTAAAGGGTTTATTTGCATTGAAGAACATTAGCCATTCTCGAGAACTCTTCGGTCTTCTTCTCCTGTTTTCGTATCTCATTTTCTCACTTTCATTCTCAATTGGTAGCCTTCTTTACTCACTCTCCATTGGTGTGACTTGCTATTTCTATACAAAACCATGCCGAGATCCCGTTTCTGTACTGAGGAGGTTCCTAGGATTGTTCCGGTGAATGCAGTACCTTCTCCAATAGCGGGGAAGTGGAGGTGGAGGATGATGACAATCCTCTTACATTGGAGGTATTATTACCACGGCATCCCTCGACTCGAAGTGACTTCAGCAAGAACCCACCTCCTAGTCCGAGCTTCGTACTTTCGAAGACAGACCAAACTCATCTTGATGCTCTTCGTGTAAAATATGGTATCCCTGCTTGCGTAGAGATGGTTCTAGTGGATGGGGATTATGTTAACATTCACAGACCCGGGTACTGTAGTTTCTATGAGTACCCATTTATGATTGGTTATACCCTACCTCGTTTTTCTTTGGAGGACGAGTTCTGCAGATTCTATCATATTTTCCCGGCTCAGCTCATTCCATACACACTCATGGCGCTCCTTTTGTTGGCTAAATACATGGAATTAGCCGAGAGTGACGTCTCCGTGCACCACCTCCTCCATTTGTTCCCACCCGATTTCCTTAGGGATACCATGGTGCATCTAAGGCTTCGTGGAACAAAGGTACTGGTGGTCGGAATAGACACAAATACCTCTTTATCAAGGCTGAGCATGTGGTTTCTAACCCCGTCGGTTACCAGAGAAGTGGAATGACAATCGTAGGTATCATAGTTCATTGTATTCTCATCTTTTGCAAATGTTGCTTCTGATCGTTTGTTTTGCAGCTATTGTTGCCCACCCTATCCCATTATCGACCTCACGAACTGGGTAGCTGGCCTGTTCCCTATGCGGAGGAGACTCGAACTTGGGTTGCCTTTGTTCAACGCTATGGCCCTAAGGTTTCCTCAGGTTAACCTTTGATTTATTGTATTGGCGGTCGTGTGGCTCTATCTCACCGTATGATTCTTGTTGATGACAGATCGGGGAGCTTCTAGGAGAAGGGTGCCAGTCACTGCTTTTAGACGACCCGCTGCTGTCATAAAAGCTCAAGACGTTTTGTGTGCATCTATCCAAGAGGGTCGTCTTCTATTTCTTCAGCAAGAGACCACGTCCGTCCCTACAACAGTGAGAGATATAGCCTTGTTGGCACCGACCCCTTATCCTATCAACAGATTCTCTGATGCTAACGAGTCGTTAGAGAGGAAAAGGAGAAGATTGGAGTTGGGAAAGGGTGTGGCCACTGAAGCTGACGGGAGTGGGGCATTTTGTACGACGCCAATGCCCGTGTTCATGGTTGATGCCATTTTATCGGGAGATCAGCCCACGAGAAGAGGGTTGTCCCTGGAGCTAGTTCGATGCGCTCCGCTGAGGGGGTGCATCTACTAACATCGGAGGGCCTAGTGTGCAAACTGACGGGTCGGGTTCTGACGTCACCCTGGAGGATGTAAATGAATTTTTGGGTTGCCATACGCAAGTGGAGTCGATGATGGTTGGGTCTAACCATCACATAGTAATCCCCGGGATCACAATTTATTGCTAAATAATGAGAATGTCACATCGACCCTTACCCTTTTATGCGCCGCTCCTGAGAGTGAGACACTCAGAACGATAAATGATACTGATTTGTCTCGGAAGGTTGCCGGCATGGCCCTACAGGTAGGTTCTCTCACCTTCTTTTTTTTTGTATTGTAGGATTGACATGAAAATATGTGCTTACTTCTATTTTTTCTATTCAGACCCTCATCCTGGAGGTGGAGAGAGATCTTCGTGAGCGGAAGAGGACAGACCTCTATAAGAAGATGTTGACGAAGTACAAACAGTATGCGCAAAGCATCGAGCAATGGCTGCCATCTACTATTAGGATCCTAAGTTCCAAGTGTTCTGGTAGGGGCTTAAGCAGCGGGAGGCCCAATTTGAACATAGAGGGGCAGATCCGGAGGAGACAGACGGGGAACTCGTGAGAGTCGTCGCTCGTAACAGCGAGTTGCAGGTCCTCCTTAAGGCGAATGAGGATAGACTCGAATTTTGTTGAGGGTGACTGCGGAGAATGCGGACCTGCAGTTGAAAGTTGATGGCTTGAGTGCCGAACTGAGTGCCAAGACACCAGACATTGACGGGCATAGGGGTGAATTGAATGCCTGTGCTGATAAGTTGGTTGCGGGTATTTTTGACACGGTCTCATTGGAAGTGTTGATACCCAATTTTTTACTATGTATTTTTATACACAAAATACTTTCAGAATAGTACGTATATGTATATGCAAGCATCCCCAAAGGTTTTGGTTTTTTTTCCACATTTTAAAAAAAAAATTTAAAACGTATTTATATCTTATTTTGCACTATAAAATCCAATAAGTATTTCCAAAACTTGTTATTTTGGTAAATAATTTATTTTATTCTTACACTTACACAAAAGTAGAATTTACATGATTTTTATATAATTTTATAAGTCCATTTGGTATTTTAAACTAAAATTGCATATATTGCAATTTTAGCCTATTTCTCGATATAATAGCATTTTAATCACAAGATCATTTTTAATATTTTTAAATTAATATTTATGCATTTTTTATTAACTCAATATTTTTAATTTAATTATAAACACCATTTGCTCTTTTTTATAAATTCAAAATCTGGAAAAGTGGTTATTTAAATTGTAGCCTCTTTTAATTTCAATTTTAGCCCAAATCGACTCCAATCCCAGCCCATATTGAACCCAATTAAGCTGCCCAATTTCAAAAATTACCCGACCCAGACCCAATTAAATAAACTCGACCCAGGCACCCCTTAATCTCGATCGTTGATCATTTAGATCAACGGTCCACGTTAACCCGTCCACGTTAACCCTTTTCTTTTTTAATCCAATAACCCCCCAACCCTAATCATTTCTCTTCAGCAGCCTCCCTTGTATCCCCTTTGTCTCTCAAACGCTCCCAAGCCCCTCAGAAACCCTAGTCCACTCTGCCGTTCTCCGACCTTATTCCACCAGAAATCATGGGCTCTCAGCCCTGTGTAACCTACATCTACCCCCATTCACCCTTATCCTCCTCTTGCATGAAGATTCAAGGTCTGACTTTAAAAACCCCGGCTCAGAAGCTCTCCGATTCAACTTTTATGGCCATTTCCAGCTCATCTCCGGCGAGCCCTAGCTCTGTGAGGCCATCTCCGACTTAGGCCATCCCGTTCTAGGCCTTTCTTGTTTTATAGGGTTTTCTATGAAACCCTAAGCCCTCGAGGTTTCTTTGTTTCTTCATAAGATCTACTTTAGATCTGTGCTATTTTCTAAGATTATAAAATATTTTTTACACCTTTTCCGATTTTTGCTTTCAAAACTAATCATCTTCTCAAAACCCAAGGTTTTTTGTGATTTCTGCTTGTTCGATTGTGATTTCTTGCATTATTTGGGTTTTGTTGTAATTCCTAAATGTTTCAC
Organism: Nicotiana benthamiana; assembly: GCA_034376525.1. Taxonomy (NCBI): domain Eukaryota; kingdom Viridiplantae; phylum Streptophyta; class Magnoliopsida; order Solanales; family Solanaceae; genus Nicotiana; species Nicotiana benthamiana. The sequence goes on along the minus strand of CM067323.1, from coordinate 93,161,573 downwards.
TATGATTTCTGCGTATTCTTTTTAATTGTAATTCCTCTTAAGGGTTTCCAAGTAATTTCTTTACTATATTTTCTTTACTTAGATTTCTATGGATGTTCTTGCCTAATTTCCTACGCTTTCATCTTTTCCCTTGACTTGTGGAAGAAACCCTAGATTTTGGGGTTTTCAAACTTTCTTGAGTACGTGTATTTTGTTTGTTGACTGTTTGATTTCAGAAACCTAAATCTTCTAAGCTCGTCTCATGTTTCTGATTCTTGCTAAGCCTTGCAAGACCTTTTGATTTCATCCATGTCTATGTTCTTCTACTTTGATTGCATGACTACTTTGTTAATTTTTAGCCTCGCATGTTTCAGTTTACACTCTCTTTTATCGTCAAACCTTTTCCTCTCTAAACAACCTTAATTTTTGGGATTGGTTTCTATATGAATTTATTTGATTCTCTCTTTATTTGATTTGGACCTGCTTTATGACTTAATTCGTTATTAAGTTCGAATCTTTGATTCCTGATTTACTATTTGATTGATTGATTTTAACTTTATCGTATTTAGCTAACCGAGTATTTTAAATTTCCTATGTATTTACCCTGTATTACCTAATGTGTTCCTGATCTTATTTCCTTAGATAAACTCTGCTCTTTTATTACCCTAGTTCGACTCCTTAATTAAAGGAAGTCCTTTCCCCTTATTGATTCTGATTTGGCATTGAATTATATTTTTGCCTTACTTACCACCTGTTTTCAAAACTATAAATACCCCAATCTTTTCCTTCAGACTGAACGAACAACTGAGTTCAATACACATACACTCAAAGTTTCCCCCTCTTTTTTGCTACTTGTGTTACTGCTCTGTCTAGCCGGCTGAAAGCCAAGGCTAGACTTTGGGAATCTTTTGTTGTCCTGCTTGTGTTTTATTCTCTGGTTGTTCTCTTACTTTCTCATTTGAAACTTGCAACTGGTAGGTCTCCACAATTTAAATATTATTCTCTAAAACTATGTGTTTACTTCTCCCTTCTACATGATGTCTCAACTATATGTTTTCTGGTATTAAATTACTATACCTTAGTCTTGCATGCCTCATGCTCATGTATCTTTAAGTTCTGTTATGCTTTTCTTGATGTTTATATGAATGCTTTCATGTGGTCCCCTTCCCTTCTAATCCCCCTTGTGTGTGAGTATTGTCCAAAGTTGAGGTAGCATCTCATTGCTATCCTTGACTTGGGATCATGTTCTTTTGAACATTCACTCAAATCAACCCCTTTCCCTTTAATCCCATGTATGTGAGTATGTTTTAAGTTAAGGTAGCATCCAATTGATATCCTTGACTTTGGACCAGGTTCTTTTAACCTTCACTCAAACCAGCCCCATTGCATTAACCCCTCTTATGTGTTGAGCCTTGACTAAGGTTGGGTGGTGTCCTAATCACCACCCAGACCCCTGTCTGACTTCTCAAAGTCTGCTCTTTTATTTTCTTGAATCAAGTAAATGATTAGGGGTGTGCCAGTCTCACCCTTGACTGGGTATGACCATCCTTTGCTTTGGTTTTATCTAATCCCCTCACTTTACACTTATTCTTAGTTCTTTATGTTATTCCCCCTATGGTAAGACATGCTTAGGGAACCTAGAGTTCCCTCTGATCTTGGATGTCTAAGGGCTAGTAATTCCATACATTTCACTACTCTATTCAATATTTAGGGTGTAAGCATTGCCTGGGCTTCATGAAAGCCCCTGGAACTTTGAAACACTCTAAGAGAAGGACTTGGAATCTGGAATCCGAATCTGGTGTAACACATGTTATTGGGTATTAAGATTGAATTAGGCTTTTCGGATCTAGCTGTAGGCTGTAATGTATTTTTGTTTATTTTTTCTTTGGTTCTGTAATAGCCTTGTAAAAGAATTTGGGGAAAGAGTGAAAAGGGTGTGGGAGGGGTTTACGTTTATTTGCATAAGTCAATGGGTAGAAATCATCCCTATAGGACTTTAATATTGCAAATCATTTTGAAATCATGCCTATAGGATTTTAATATTGCATACCATTTAGAAATATGCCTATAGGACTTTGCATTGCAAGCACCACAGAATCATGTCTATATGAAGTGCATGAACGTTAGACAAGCTTTAGGGCAATCAAATATTCACCCCTTCTAACTGTTCAATTGCAGTAACGAGTCTTAAAAATCAAGATGTAGATAGCATGTCTATAGGAGTTCAAACTCGCCGAATATGAGGGATAATCTGTCAAACGCTTTCAGCAAAAGTTTTTCTCCAAACCTGTTTGCTTTCGAAACCTGTCCAAATCTGTCTGTTTTTTTAACATTTCTATTGATCTGTAGTGTATTTAAAATTTCAAATTTACATCTTTATTCTGAGAATAATCCTTCAGTTTTATGCCTAAATCTTTACTTCAATGCTTTTCGAAAAATGCCTCTTTACAACTTTACTTTTACATAAGCAGTTCGGCTAATTTGCAAGCCATCTCTGAACTTCTGCAAATTGCAATTTTGTTTCAAACTCTTCTGTACAGGTTCTTGTCTAAATTTGCACTTTCTGAATCACTGGTTTTTAAAAATACCTTAAGTTCTGACAAACTGGATCCGGGTTGCCTAATGTGAACTTGCTATCCAACTCTATGTGTTAAACCAATCTGTCCACTGTTAATTTTAAAGATGAAACCCGTACTTGCAAGTCATGCTAAACTAATCGCTTTTATGATATTTGAGTTTCTGATTTGTATACCACTATCTGTTGTTTGTTTTGATTGACGCCTTAGAATTTTATCCTTTAAACTCCATATATGCCCCCATCCCCTTCTCCCTTTAGGATTCGAAGTCCAAATACCCCGAGACTGATAGGTCGGGACAGGTACTAGCATGCAATAAGTAAATGAGACTAATCGCGCTTAAATACCTTAACGGGGTGGGAAAGGTAGAATATGGAGATGATGACGGTGAACTAATATCTCATGTGAGAATGATTGCTGGATATTGCATCGAATGATCCATATTATAGTTAAACATAGGACCCTCCTTCTTTGCTTTTCCTTTATTTAAATATTTTCTTTAAATTAAAAATCTCTTTTACTTGTACTTTTCTTCTTTCAAAATGGTCAAGATTTCTATATTTCTTATGTGCAAACTTTGCTTGTCTACTCCTACTCTTGTTAAAGTCACAACTAAGCAAGGCCGAGAACCACAGTAGTGGATCTTGAGGGGTGCTTAACACCTTCCCATCGAGATAATCTCAATCCCTTACCCAACCTCTGATTCTCTTTCAAATTCTTCTTCTTCTTTTCTCTAAAAGTGTCCTAATGTAGTATAATCATTAGATGGTGATTCTTCAAACTCCATAGCCCAAATTTCCCTGAGAGGGGATAAAAGAGTCATTCCACCCATAATGTCGTAAACCCGATTTATTTCCCTCGAGAGAAAAATAGGCATCGACAGCATGGCGACTCTGTTGGGGAATTCTTTTAGGCTTTTACCATTACTTTCTTTTGTGACTTTATTGCTTACTTAATCACATTTATTTCCTTTCCTCGATTATTTATCACAATTACTAACTTGGCTCTTCATGTATTTTCTTTCCTTTAATTTCCTTCTTTTATTAATTTATTTCAATACTGTTGTAATGTCGAGCAATCATTGTAATCATTTATCCTATGAACGTGAAAATACATGTAATTTGTTTCATTATTGTAATTGCATCTCTCAACATCATATTCCACTCGTGCCAAAACAAAGCCTATAGCAACGCTTATAATGAGTGGTTCCGCCCTTCCGATATTATAAACCCCCTAAATGCGGAAAAGCATATTTGCGATAAAACCAGTCGATCAATAGTGTAGTCGACGGTTCCGCGCCTTTCCCTCTTGAGTTGTCCGCTCAAGGGTACCTTGTCTAGCACTTCAAAAGTAGAAACCTTCTTCCCTGAAACTGTTCATGCATCATGGTCAGCCTAGCCGAGTTAGTTATGTTGTCCGCATACTGACTCATTAAGACATCCTAAACCAAAGTCCATCGGGTTTCCTAAAACCTAAACGAACACATTCACGTTATGGTCATTTATTTGGAGAACTAAATGCCTTTTGCTAATTATTGGTTTAAATAGCCGAGTCCAGTGGGGTTAAGGGCCTAACACTTTGTTTTGCAGAAAATGAGGCACGAGGTCCCCAGATTCAGTATGGTATCCAACATCCACCCAATGTTGCTAAGCCGGTGGGAAGATCTTCACGGCAGCGATCAAACCCTCGTGCGCAAGTTCTTAGGGATTTTCTTGAAAAGAATTGAAGACAGTCAGAATGCTGAGGGAAGTGCAGGCGGACATCTGGCTCGAGCTTATCTGTTGTTATTGACGCGCGAGTTGATGTAGCTGTACGAGGGATGCAAGAATACCGAGTGTGGGGAAAGTTCTTCGAGGACCAAGTAGTTAGGATTTTTACTCTTCTGCTTTCTTAAATGTAATAAGGCCGCTGGCCATTAGTGATGTCTTTATCATTTAGTTGTTTTAGACTCGTTTTGTTTTTATAAATAAAATGAGGCATTTAGCATTATAGGTTCTCCAAATTTAATTTGTCGCTAGGCCAACCTCGGGCACAACGAGGCACTCAAATAAGGAATTGATTTATATTCCAGCACAATGTGATTAAATATTGCAATATTATTTATCAGAATCCGCACTAACTTTTTACCTTTTTTTTTGTTTTCTTTTATTTTTATTCCCCTACCGAAAGGTTAGTTCGTGCATTCTGGCACCCTCAGCGTACTCCACAAGATCCAAAGGTCCTCCATCTCTTCCTTCTCCAAGTCCTACCAGGAAGAGGAACAAAGGCAAATGGGAGATACAAGTGCTAGAAAGGAACTTGAAGAAACTTTTCAGAATGCTCCAATTACCAAAGAGACTATTGTTCATCTCGAGCAAACTTTGCTAAGATTCCGAGAGGAATTGGACCAAGTCAGAAACCTGGAAAGCCTGTCAATCACTCTTGTCGCTGCCGATGTTAACACCCAGAACCCCGCACCACCACAAAACATCCCACAACCTCCAATTAAACCCACTCATAACACTCCACTGAAAATTCCTGAACCACAAAGCACCACAAAATACCATAACACTCCAATATTTGTGGACACTATGCCGCATTACAGTCAGCCAATCACCAGTGCAGTCGACGCAGATAACAAGAGCTCTCTCATTCAGAATTTGGCCGCTGGGATTAAGAAATTGACTAGCTGGGTTTAGGGTTTCAAAGGTAACAAGGGTGTTGAAGCTCTGAATTACGAAGATCTATTTGTTCAACCAGATGTTGAACTCCCGGAGGGATACAAACCTCCCAAGTTCGAATTGTTCGACGGTAGCGGGGATCCCGGGGTTCACTTGAGAATGTATTGTGACAAGCTAGTAGGAGTTGGTAGGGACGAGAAGATCTGTATGAAACTATTCATGAGAAGCTTAAAGGGTGATTCATTATCTTGGTATATTAGCCAGGATGCGAAGAAATGGACTAGTTGGGTGTACATGGCATCTGACTTTATGGATCGGTTTAGGATCAACACTGAGAACGCCCTAGATTTGTTCTATATCCAGAATCTCAAGAAAAATCCCATAGAGACCTTTTGCGAGTATGCTACTCGTTAGAGGTCAGAAGCATCTAAGGTCAGACCGTACTTTGAGGAGGAACAAATGAACAGGTTCATCGCCCGTGCTCAGGATCCGCAGTACTACGAGAGGCTGATGCTAATAGAGGGCAAAAAGTTCTCCGACATCATCAATTTGGGAGAAAGGATTGAAGAAGGCATAAAAAATGGTATAGTCACTAACCTCGAGGTGTTGCAAGCTACCAACAAGGCTTTACAGTCTGGTGGCTCATCGAAGAAAAAGGATGTGAATTCTGTAATAGCTGCACAAAGGAACAACTTCCCTATGAAGTACCATACCTATCCCTCAGCTCCACTCACATATAAACCTACCCTAAATTACCAAGCACCATCACCCACTTACAAAATTTCACCACCTGCTTACCAATCACCTCCACCACCTGCGTATCAACCCGCTTTACCCAGATATTCCCAACCCCCACCCGTATACCAAGCATATAACTCCCAACCTTCTCACTACCCATCACCTCCTACCCGCCAAAACTTCCTTCGACGTAGACCAAAGTTCGACCGCAAGCCTCCAAGAAAATATACCGCCATAGCCGAACCAATTGACCAATTATATGAAAAACTCAAAGCAGCCGATTATGTTACCCCTATCCCAACCATAACTCCAGAAAACCCTTCCCAATGGATCAACCTAAACAGGACTTGCGCATACCATTCCAGGATGAAAGGCCATACCATCGACGAGTGTTGCTCGTTGAAAGAGAAGATTCAGTATCTGATTAAAAACAAGATCGTTATAGCAAAGGAGCCCGCTCCTAATGTCCGCAACAACCCTCTACATGACCACAAGGGTAGATGCATGCACATGATCGAGATTGAAGATGATTAGGACCCCAAGGGGTCAATCGGTTTGATAGTTAAAGGAGACAAGCAAAAGAGCCAACAGTTACTCTCAATCCTATTGTTGTCCAAATTTAGCCCTCTGAGGGAGATGTGGTAAATATGTCCGTACCACTCGAGTTTGAAGCACCTCTTGCAAAGGCACCAAAACTGATTGAGGTTGAGTTCGAGGTTCCAAAAGCGCCTACACCGTTTGAGTTACTGTGTTGCCTCCCAAGGCACCAATTCCAGTCTCCATGACAGACATAACCCCATTCCAAACAAATGCTACACCTTGGGATTACACCGCTAAGGCTATAAGGAAGGGAAAGACATATACTGGGAAGCAATTGCCGCACAGGGCATGACTAGGAAAGGCAGGGTATACACCCCGGAGCACTTGGCTGAGTCCAGCAAGCAAGCCGCTGGACATGCCGTTGAAATCAGACCCGATGACCATTGGAGGAAGGTACATGCCAAAGAGTACTCAGTCGTTGTGCAACTAAACAAAACGACTACACAGATTTCTATTCTGGCTCTTCTACAAAGCTCTGAGGCACATAAAAACGCCTTAATGAAAATACTGAGTGAAGCTTATGTTCCCAGCAACGTAAGAGAAGGCGAAATGGAAAACATGGTGGGCTGGGTACTGGAAAGCCATAATATCACCTTTCACGAAGATGAATTGCTGCCAGAAGGGCTCGGTCATCACAAAGCATTGCACATCACTGCGCAATATGAGGATCACTTTATCATCAGGATTCTAGGCAACGGAGGAATCAACCTCAATATTTGTCCACTGGTAACTCTTAGGACATTGGGTAAAGGTTGCACGAGATCAAGGATGGGGCTATCAGCGTCAAAGCCTTTGATGGATCTCAGAGGTCCACCATTGGAGAAATTAGCTTATGCCTGCAGATGGGACCTACCAAGTTTGATGTTGAGTTCCAAGTCATTGACGTTCCAGCATCCTACAATTTGTTGCTGGTACGACCCTGGATCCACGTTGTTGGGGTTGTGGCGTCAACTTTTCATCAAGCTGTAAAATTTGAATGGAACCATCAAGAAGTAATCATCCATTGCGATGGAAGCAACCCTATATATAGTCGTCGGGCCATCCCGATGATAGGTGGTAGAAGGAAAACCGATGGATAAACATACCATCACATCGAGCGAGTCAAATCCATAGACAAAGACAAGTGGTGGGATAAAAAAATTGAGAGCATTCTGAATTGGAGTGGATACGAGCCCGAAAAGGGGCTTGGAAAGAATCTCTAGAGCATTACCAAGCCTATCCAATTGAAGAAGTATGGAACTGCTTTTGGCCTGGGTTATGAATACACTTGGGAAGAGCTCAACGACTGGTCGTCGCCATGGCGCGGTCCCTACTACCTGTTGGAGCACCCTTTGCCGTGGTTGGAGCAGACTTTTCAGCCAGCTGATGTCATATATGTGTCAGAGGACGATGAGACACCTGCCGCATTGAAGATCCTGTTTCTGGAGGATGATATGAGTTGCTGTGTTATCTTCGAGGAGGAAGGGGAGGAAGGCCCTCCCATTCAAGTTGTAAACCGGGGAGAGCACCTCAACCAATTGGTCGACCAGGACCACCAGTGCCCGAAGAGCCTCGGGGTAGCAAAACTAAACGACGCATATGCATCGCACTTTACTTTTGGTTGATTTTACTTTTCTGCATTGTCCTTACTTTTGAAAAGAGATCCTTTGTTTCAGACAATTATTAATTAAATCAAAATCATTTTTCAAGCTTATCTTTATATTTCGCTCTCATTTATTTTCTCTACCATTACATTAATTTACACAACATTACTATTAAATATCTTGATGATGACCCAACGGCTGTAACTTGCAACGAGACAGTGCAACAAACGGATATAGATTCAGAAGAGGACGAAATACTAGAAGAGATTGTCAGGGAGGTCGAGAATTTTGAGAATAGGCCTAAATCTTACTTGGACGAAACTGGGGTCATTAATTTGGAAGACGCAGAAAATGTCAAGGAAACACGTATCAGCGTACACTTTTCACCATCAGAAAAGAAAAAGTACACAGAGTTTTTGAAATAATATGAGGATATATTCGCCCGGTTGTGTGATGATATGACCGGCCTCAGCACATTCATTGTGGCTCACAAGCTGCCGACAGATCTGGCATGCCCACCGGTCAAACAGAAACTCAGAAAGTTCAAGCCAGACATGAGTTTGAAAATCAAAGAAGAGGTTATAAAGTAGGTCAAAGCCAAGGTTCTAAGAGTGGTACAGTATATAACATGGTTAGCCAACATTGTGCCAGTACGAAAGAAGGATGGGAAATATAGAGTCTGTGTCGACTACTGAGATCTCAACCGGGCTAGTCCTAAAGGCGACTTCCCTTTTCCAAATATACACATATTGATCGACAACTGCTCCAAACATGAGCTTCAGTCATTCATCGATTGTTTTGTTGGATACCATCAGATATGGATGGATGAAGATGATGCAGAGAAAACGATATTCATCACGCCGTGGGGAATGTACTGTTACAGAATGATGCTGTTCGGTTTGAAGAATGGTGGTGCTACCTACATGAGAGCCATGACCACAATTTTTCATGATATGATACATAAAGAGATGGGGGTGTATGTGGACGACGTCATCATTAAATCCAGGAAAGCGACGGATCACATGGGAGATTTGAGAAAATTCTTCAACAGACTGAGGAGATATAATTTAAAACTGAATCCCGCCAAGTATGCATTCAAGGTTCCGGTTGGGAAATTATTGGGTTTCACTATGAGCAGCCAGGGAATACAATTGGACCTATCAAAGGTCAAAGCCATTCAAGAGTTGCCACCACCGAAGAGCAAGAAGGACGTGATGAGTCTTCTGGGGAGACTCAACTATATCAGCCGATTCATAGACCAGTCGACTGTCATTTGTGAAGCCATCTTCAAGATGCTAAAGAAGGATGCCGCCACTAAATGGACTGAGGACTGTCAAAGGCTTTTGACAAAATCAAGGTATACTCTTCAACACCGTCAGTCGTAGTTCCACCCGAGCCAGGGAGACCTCTATTTCTTTATCTTGCAGTATTGGATGGGGCATTTGGTTGTGTCCTAGGACAACATGATGAAACCGGAAGAAAGGAGCAAGCCATCTATTACCTCAGCAAGAAGTTTACCCCGTACGAGGCTCTATATTCCTTATTAGAATGCACTTGTTGTGCTGTGACCTAGGTAGCTCAGAAATTGAAGCATTATTTCTGTGCCTACACCACTTACCTCATATCTAGAATGGACCCATTGAAATATATCTTTCAGAATCCCATGACTACTGTCAAGCTCGCCAAATGGAAAATACTGTTAAGTGAGTTTGACATTGTTTATGTTACCAGAAGGCAGTCAAAGGACAAGCTTTAGCAGATCACCTCGCCGAGAACCCCGTGGGAGGAGAATACGAACCTTTAAAGACGTATTTTCCTGATGAAGAGGTAGCTTTCATAGTAGAAGATATTGCAGAATCCTATGCGGTTGGAGGATATTTTTTGCCAGAGCCATAAATTTCAAAGGAGTGGGTATAGTAGCAGTCGTGGTATCAGAAACTGGTCAAAATTACCCGGTATCCGCGATGCTCAAATTCCCGTGCACCAACAACATGGGCGAGTACGAAGCCTGCATCCTTGGGCTCAAGTTGGCAATTGACATAAACATTCAGGAACTATTAGTGATTAGAGATTCAGACCTACTCATACATCAGGTTCGAGAAAAATGGGCAACCGAGAATTCCAAAATACTCCCCTATCTACATCATGTACATGAGTTGAGGAAATGATTCAGAAAGACATAATTCCAGCATGTTCCAAGAATACAGAATGAGTTCGCCGATGCCTTAGCCACTTTATCGTCTATGATCCAGCATCCAGATATAAAATTTATTGACCCCATCCAGGTCAAGATTCACTACCGGCCAGCTTATTGTGCTCACGTCGAGGAAGAAGCCGACGGGAAACCTTGGTTCCACGATATCAAAGAACACCTGACAACAGGATAGTACCCACAGCTTGCGAATGCTACTCAGAAACAAATACTTTGGAGATTGTCCAACAACTTCTTTCACAGCTTAGGAATCCTGTATAGAAGGACTCATGATTGGGGATTACTAAGATGTGTCGAAGCAAGGGAAGCAACCAGAACATTGGAGGAAGTACACGTAGGGACCTGCGGACCGCATATGAATGATTTCGTTTTGGCAAAGAAGATACTCCGAGCAGGGTATTTTTGGATGACTATGAATATGAACTACATATAGTACGTCCGAAAATGCCACCGTTGTAAAATACATGCAGATATGATAAAGGTACCTGCAAACGAGCTTACTGCAACAAGCTCACCGTGGTCATTCGCCGCTTGGGGAATGGATGTCATTGGATCAATTGAACCGGCCGCGTCAAATAGGCACAGGTTCATCCTAGTGGTAGTTTATTACTTTACCAAATGGGTTGAAGCAATATCATACAAGGCAGTGACCAAGAAAATAGTAGCATATTTCGTCCGAGATCGCATGGTTTGTCGGTTCGGGGTTCCGAAATCAATCATCACCGATAATGGTTCTAATCTAAACACCAATAGAAGCATTCAAGATTAAACACAAGAACTCTACAGCTTACAGACCTCAGATGAATGGAGCTGTAGAAGCAGCCAATAAGAACATCAAGAAGATACAAAGGAAGATATCGAAAAGCACAAGCAGTGGCATGAGAAGTTGTCGTTTACCTTACTAGGTTATCGTATCCTGGTTCGCACATCAACCGGGGCCACTCCCTACATGCTGGTACAGAGGCGGTCATCCCTGTTGAGGTAGAAATTCCCTTCTTAAGGGTCATACAAGAAGTATAATTAGATGATGTAGAATAGGTCAAGAGTCGCTACGAGTAGTTTTCCCTCATAGACGGAAAGAGAATTAATGATGTCTGTCACGGTCAATTATATCAGAACAGAATGTCCAGAGCCTTCAACAAGAGAGTCAAGCCAAGGAAGTTCGCGCTAGGGCAGTTAGTATTGAAGAAGATATTTCTGCATCAAGATGAAGCCAAAGGGAAATTCTCTCCCAATTGGTAGGGTCCATATATGGTTCATCGGGTTCTACCCAGAGGAGCCCTTATCCTCGCAGAGATGGACGGAAAATTCTGGTCGAAGCCTATCAATGCAAACGCAGTGAAAAGATACTACATTTGATCATATGCTTTTTCTTTTGTGATGTAATCTGAACTATGCCTGACCTGGTTCCCGTTTAAGACGGGATACGTAGGCAGCCTTATGGGTTCGGTCGCATCTTAATAAAACCTCTATCTTCCCCCCTGCAATTGGAACTGGGGAAGAATTTTGAGGAGGACCCTCAAAATTCCGAAGTAAACTTTTCACTCTTTTCATCGGCACCAACAAAGTTAACTGGGGCAGAATTTTGAGGAGGGCCATCAAAATTTTGGTATTGTTCCGTGTTCAGTCATCCAGCACAGATGTCAGTAATGCCAATCCAGTAAACTGGGGCAGAATTTTGAGGAAGACCCTCAAATTTCCGGAGCAAGCAAGGTCGAGCATCTTAAACCATGTTGCAATCGTTGGTTCATCCAAAAAAAATCATTTCATATATATACATGTACTTGAATTATATTTACTAACCCACGCATAAGCATCGTTCGCATCACCATCGTTTAGCAACGTACCCCCATGATACACAACGCCAAGAGCTGGAGGATACAAACTAACCTCCACTACAGAACTCACGATTTCTTGTTTGAATGTAAGAATTCAGGTTACGGATCAAAGAAAATTCGCTCCTCGGGATTGAAACCCTCATAGGGTCACTATCCGCACTCCCCATTAGTCCTATTGCCACAAACCGCCCACCAGCTAAGTAAACTTACTACTATTCTCTCTTTTACATTACTGCATTGCATGAGGCTACTATCTGCCTTTCGAGACAAAGCTCTGTCTCCATCTGTATTTTTTTTTTTTTTGCATAAGGCTATCTTCTGCCTTCCGAGTTTAAGCTCTGCGCCATATTGCATAAGGCTACTATCTACCTTTCGAGACTAAGCCCTGTCTCCATCTGCATTTTTATGCATAAGGCTATCTTCTGCCTTCCGAGGTTAAGCTCTACCCCCCTATTGCATGAGGGGACGACGCGCATGGCGTGTATCCATATGCGTCTTATGATGGCATTATAGGTTGTTTATTGGTCCATGATGTGGAATGTGGTCTTTGGCGTAACTCCCCTTGCTAGGACTGGCAGTGCTATTTCTCTGGATGTTCGTTCTACTGTATTATTAAAACCCATTAGTGTTATGCAACACAGTATTATCTTACCTTCGAGCCTCATTTGCAAGAGAACTCTCGGGTGGATAATATACGCGCCACTTCCGTCGTTTACCATAATTCTTTTTACGTCTGTATCAGCGATGTGTAATGTTATAACCAAGGCATTATAATGAGGGAAAGACAAACCATCAATATTTGACTTTTCGAAGATGATACTATCTTCGAAGTCATCATACCATTTGTGGGCAACCGTTCCCTTGAGATTGTGTGTAGTGGTGAACTTCACGTGGTTGACTATCGGATCATCACCACCGCCGATGATCGTCTATATGGTACGTGGTGGCGGCGATGGCTTTGGAGGTCCTTGAGATATGTCGTGTCCTCTGGCGAAATTGGCCCTTCCTTTATCGCTGAGCAGTTCTTTCAGATACCCCTGGTTCAAGATCCTAACCACCTCCTGCCGTAGACCTATGCAATCCTCAGTCTTCTGTCCTCATTCTAGCTGTAATTCTCTGAGTACATTTGACCTCTAGTGCTTGAGTCCGATTTCATATTTTATGGCCACTACACCTTCATGACCAGCTTCTCTAGTGCGTACACTATTTCTAAATGGGAGACACAAAAATCATGAGCAGATAACAATTGAGGTATACATCTTTCATTTTGAAAAGATGCGATGTGTCGTGGCATGGCATCTATATGCTTTGGAGAAGGAGGTTTGTGTTAGGATTTATGCCCGTCACTAGAGGGGGGGTGAATAGTGCGGCACAAGAATATTGATAAATATTGCGGAATTAAAAATTGCAAGAATAAAATAAATTGGGTAATTAAAATAGCAAGGAAAGAACACACCGAATTTATCCTGGTTCACCACTACTTGTGGTTAGTCCTGTCCCCGAGAGACTCTCTCGAGATTCCATTAACTCCGTTAAGCTTTCGGGTGCCCAACAAACCGTTACACTTGCTCGTAGATGTACACTCTACAAGACTTCAACTTGCTCGAGGATATCGCACCTCAAGACTTCAACCTTGCTCGTGGATACCGCACCACAAGACTTCACACACTTAGACTTAGGGTACTTAGCGAACCCGACAATCAATGAGAAGATATGTTCTTCTCAAACACCTTTCTCTTTTACAACAAGAACTCTCTCAAAGAGTAGATAAAGAGATACAAATTTAGCTCTATGAACAACTCAAAGTTGTCTCTCAAATGGCTCAACAAAAGATCTAAAATGATGCTCAAATAATGTCAATATGTATATTAATATTGGGAGGTGTTGTGTATTTAAAATCAGCTCAAAAGACCTCTTTTTATAGGTGAAAAATGGTGTATGTCTGTTGCTTAATTGGCTATCAATTATGCTGATTTTGTGCCAAGATAATCGATTATTCAGTATCTGATAATCGATTATTCTCCAACGTTCAGACAATCAGAAGCTGATTTTCTGCTGAATAATCGATTATCTGATACTGCATAATCGATTATTCTGTGGCAGTGTTCAAACACTGGCAACGGTCTACAGCATAATCGATTATGCATATACTGATAATCGATTATTCTGAGGCAGAATTGAAAACTTACTTCAAAAACCATTTTTGTTAAGATGAAAACTTTATCATCATTTTGTTTGAAGTATTTAAAATATGTTTATGATAATATGATTTAATAAAATATGTTTATGATAAATATGATTTAATAAAATGATTTTATGCATATTTATGATGACCTATGTTGAGCCAAAAGACGAGATAACTTTAAACGTTGCTCTTACATTTGTTCTACCTAACGACCTACACCTTGGATCTTTGGTCTTGAACTTTTGAACTCGTCCTTGGCTTGTCTATGCAATTCCGTCATCAATATGCTTCTTGGCATTCAATCTTGATTGTTTGTCATATAATAGCGTTGTTTGACACTTGACTTCATTGTTTGTCATTCATCAAAACCTATACCTGAAAATCATGCTAATACAACCAGAGCACACATATCATAGATAGAATGATTTTCTACAATTTCCCCCTTTTTGATAATGACAAACAACAGGAGATATGCATATTTGATTCCCCCTAAATTCATGCTATATCTCAACATACAATTCATGTAAACAATTTAATATAATTCCCCCTTAATTGAATATTCCCCCTCAATTAAAGCATACTAGAATGTGAAGACATTCCCCCTTATTCGATGCATATCGCCTAAATTCTTCCCCTTTTGGCATTAGCAAAAAGAGTTTACCAATTGTTATTGAAACTATTGACGATAATAATTGTTAAAAAAATCGTATCAATATC
Organism: Nicotiana benthamiana; assembly: GCA_034376525.1. Lineage (NCBI taxonomy): Eukaryota > Viridiplantae > Streptophyta > Magnoliopsida > Solanales > Solanaceae > Nicotiana > Nicotiana benthamiana. The sequence continues at coordinate 93,146,485 of CM067323.1, read as the reverse complement.
AAATAATATCAAATGTTAGTAAAAACATTCCAATCATAATAACGGTCATTTTTCGCAAATATACCAACTGTTATTTAAAAAAATATTCATCAAATATGAATCAATTATTAAAAAAAAAATAATTGATACCAATTTGTTATTCAAAGTAACACTTATCAAAACATGAATCGATAATTAATATCAATTCTTGGCACATATCAACTATTACGTTTTTATCAAAAATACGATAACTAACCGACTTTTCCCCTCGATGCAATAAGGTTTCATGCTTGGTGCATCTACTACGATATTGTAGTCTTCAAGCACACCTGCAAATGTACCTAAAAATAGGTTTCGGTACCCAACTTCTTTTGGGTCCTTGGGGGTTAGGCAAATAATAATCATAATCAAAATATGAATCTCTATGTTTAGCAAAACATACGGGTGCAATGTGTCCTACCCGGTTACAATAATGACATATAACGTTTAGGTTGTGCATATGTCTAGGTTGAGCCAAATACGTTCTAGGTGATCTAAAGTTTATTCCTAGAAGCGTTGAAATTCCTAGAGTCATTTCTAGGTGGTCTAAAATTATTAATTTTAGACTCATTAACAAAAATCCTAGAATCATTTCTAGGTGGCCTAAAATGATTAATTCTAGGCTGATTAATAAAATTCCTAGAGTTGTTTCTAGGTGGTTTAACCTCATTTCTATCATCCTTTTTAATTACTTCACTTGTTTTAGAATCATTTACAGTACATTTTTCTAGTGTATTTCTAAGTTCTACGTTCTCTATTTTCAAAGAGCTACAAGAAGAACAATTTGAACTTTGAACAATAAAGAGGCTTCATTCATCTCCTTGATTTTATTTTTGAGATCGACATTGTTATTTTCCAAAAATCTATTTTCTTCTTCTAAAACTTTGATTTTATTTTTAAGAAAAGTAATGTCATTTTCTAAAAGATCATTTTCTTCTTTTAGTTTTTCATTATCACAAGTCAATTTTTCAAAATCTTTTTCTTTTAAAGAAGGTTGTCTTTCAAAATCTTTATCTTGCAAAGAAAGTGTTTTCTCAAAATCTTTTTCTTGTAAAGAAAGTGTTTTCTCAAAATCTTTTTCTTGCAAAGAAAGTGTTTTCTTCAATCTTTTATGGTTTTGGAAGCCTTAATAAATTCACCAAATAATTCATCATAGGCATTTTACATTTCTTCAAAAGAGCAAGACTTAGAAGTGCTTACCTCTTCTTCTTCGTCGGCCATGAAGCATAGGGCAGTCGTTTTATCACACGAGCTGTCCGAGTCCCATGTCACATGCTTTTGGACTTGAGGCGTACCTTCATAAACGGCTTCAAGTTTATCCCACATTTCTTTGGCGGTTGTGCAATAGGAAATCCTCCGATAGTCATTTGAATTCACCGCACAATATAACATATTTATGGCCTTGGCATTATATTCATTCTCCTCCTTTGGAACCATGGCTTCTCCAACTTTCTTTGTCGGCATACCGTTCTTAATGATTTGCCACAAATGAAAGTTATTTGATTGGATGAAGATTCTCATCCGCGCTTTCCAATATGTGTAATTGCTTCCATCAAATAATTGAGGCAAAATAGTAGAGTGGCCTTCGCTCATTATACCTGCATTCAACATTCTCAACAAAAATATATATCGCTCTCAACCGGTTAAGGCTTTCAGAGAGTTAGGCTCTGATACCAATTGTTAGGATTTATGCCCGTCACTAGAGGGGGGGTGAATAGTGCGGCACAAGAATATTGATAAATATTGCTGAATTAAAAATTGCAAGAATAAAATAAATTCGGTAATTAAAATAGCAAGGAAAGAACACACCGAATTTATCCTGGTTCACCACAACTTGTGGTTAGTCCAGTCCCCGAGAGACTCTCTCGAGATTCCACTAACTCCGTTAAGCTTTCGAGTGCCTAACAAACCGTTACACTTGCTCGTAGATGTACACTCTACAAGACTTCAACTTGCTCGAGGATACCGCACCTCAAGACTTCAACCTTGCTCGTGGATACCGCACCACAAGACTTCACACTAAGACTTAGGGTACTTAGCAAACCCGACAGTCAATGAGAAGATATGTTCTTCTCAAACACCTTTCTCTTTTACAACAAGAACTCTCTCAAAGAGTAGATAAAGAGATACAAATTTAGCTCTATGAACAACTCAAAGTTGTCTCTCAAATGGCTCAACAAAAGCTCTAAAATGATGCTCAAATAATGTCAATATGTATATCAATATTGGGAGGTGTTGTGTATTTAAAATCAGCTCAAAAGACCTCCTTTTATAGGTGAAAAATGGTGTATGTCCGTTGCTTAATTGGCAATCAATTATGCTTATTTTGTGCCAAGATAATCGATTATTCAGTATCTGATAATCGATTATTCTCCAACGTTCAGAAAATCAGAAGCTGATTTTCTGCTGAATAATCGATTATCTGATACTGCATAATCGATTATTATGTGGCAGTGTTCAAACACTGGCAACGGTCTACAGCATAATCGATTATGCATATACTGATAATCGATTATTCTGAGGCAGAATTGAAAACTTACTTCAAAAACCATTTTGGTTAAGATGAAAACTTTAACGTCATTTTGTTTGAAGTATTTAAAATATGTTTATGATAAATATGATTTAATAAAATATGTTTATGATAAATATGATTTAATAAAATATGTTTATGATAAATATGATTTAATAAAATGATTTTATGCATATTTATGATGACCTATATTGAGCCAAAAGACAAGATAACTTTAAACGTTGCTCTTACATTTGTTCTACCTAACGACCTACGCCTTGGGTCTTTGGTCTTGAACTTTTGAACTCGTCCTTGGCTTGTCTATGCAATTCCGTCATCAATATGCTTCTTGGCATTCAATCTTGATTGTTTGTCATATAATAGCGTTGTTTGCCACTTGACTTCATTGTTTGTCATTCATCAAAACCTATACCTGAAAATCATGCTAATACAACCAAAGCACACATATCATAGATAGAATGATTTTCTACTGTTTGGATACCCTGACATAGGGCTGGTGCCTTTCTCGGTTGAAGTATGGGCGTTGATCCCTTTTCCTGTCATTACGTCGATCCCTCCTTGCCTTGGACTAGACAGACGTTAGTTATTGGGTTGGTCCATTGAGGTAGTCTTCATCTACTCTTACCTTGGCGTTATAGGCGTTATGAATCTCTTCCTATGTGTTGGGGGTATACTTCATGAGCCTGTTGAGCAATTCCTTTGTTGCGTTTGATACGTTCATGCTTAGCTTGTTTTGGAAGACTGCGACCGTCATTCCTTCTCACACATTTGGCAGTCCCATTCTTACCCTGTTGAATAAGGCCAGGAAGTCTCGAAGTCCTTGGCCCGTCATTTGCCGATGGCAAAGATTTCGTTGTCCCTAGCTTCAGCCTTTTTACCTCCTGCATGCATGGTGGCGAATTTGTCCTCCATCGCCATGAATGTCGATAACGACCTTGCTGGTAGCTGAAAATACCATGTTAATGCTCCTCCTATCAAAGTTTCACCGAACGTTTTCAAAAGTATGGATGTCATTTGTTCTTTTGACAGTTCATTGCCTTTTACCGCGGTGACGTAATGGATCAGATGATCCTCTGGATCTGTTGCCCCGTCGTATATTTTCAAGTGTGGTGGCATTTTGATGGTTTTATGTATGGGGTAAGGAGTAGCTTCCTCACTGTATGGCTGTTCAACAAACCTTCCGACATCGCGTTTTGGTAGTAGCTTAAGGGCGCCAGGTATGTTGTCGACCCTTTCCTGGTGCTCTTTCATTTGATCAGAAGTACTAGATTCTCGTTTTCCATTTCTTTCATTTTCTTCAAGATGGTTGCGAGTGCATCATCACTTGTGTTGACGACAGTGCGGGGGTTGCTCGTTTGTGTAGTGCCTGGCTCGCCTGTGATGGCTGCGATTTCTGTCATTGGTGAATATTTGGCAGTTCTTTGAGGGGGCTTTCTGAGTATGTTGCTTAGAGCACTCGTCAACCACTCCTCTAGCAGCTTTTTGATGGCTAGTGGTGCTTCTTTCGCCGTAGACGTGGAAGTTCCTCTTTCACGCAAGATTGTCAGATCCTCGTGTGGAGAAAGTGAGATCTCCCCCTCCGATGTGTCTCTTGGTGTTGTATTCTCGGTATCTTCTCTACAACTTTGTTGAGTGAGTTCAAGAGGCTACGTAAGACATCAGCTATCATATTCAAACTTGCTTTTTTCTCTGCCATTGCTGGCTTCTATGTGATGTGAAGGACATTAATTGATGCTTTCGATATCCTTGGTGAGAACTATGATTTCGGCTATGGAAATTCCTACTGACGGCGCCAAATTGTTTGACTCAAAAGATGTTAAACTCTTTCTAAGAAAATCAATCAAAAACGATGAAGGGGTAAAGTCGAAAACAATAAACCCTAGGATAATTCTAATAAAATGGAATTGCAATAGTAAAGGAGATAGACTAGTACAAAGATGAAGATTAGAGAGAGAGAGAGAGCAAGATTGTGTTTATTTGTAAAAAAACCCATTATTACAAGGCCTGGATCCTCCTATATAATGGAGGATCCTTTACTTATCACATGAATGACAAAGGAAGAAATATATTTTATTACGAAGCGGACGGTGATGCGGGGGCGTCTCTCCTTTTCTTCCTGGGTCGCCCCCCTGTATCGGCACTTAGATACCTAATGCTCGCAGTGTTTCCTTTGAGACGTGATCGACCAAATTTGAACCCATATAATTATTTGTACTAACAAAAACTAAAATGGAGGCATGATAATTTGTAACGTTTAAGCAATATAATGATTACGGGATAAATTTCAAGTTAAATTTATTAACCGAGATAATTGATTACCTTTGATCAGGTGAAGTTTCTTCTTTATTAAGTTAATTAAATATGATTGACATTTATCATTTTCAGGAGTTTATATTTTTCTCTTTATCTTTTATTTCTTAGTCAAACACAACAGCAACAACTACCCATTATAGTCCCACTGAGTGGTGTTTGGGGAGTATAATACGTACGAATACCTTAATCCTACCCGAAAGGAAAGAGAGGCTTTCTCCAATCGACCTTCGGTTCAGGAAAAGGAAAAGGAAAAGAAAGAAAACAAAAACAAAAACAAAAACAAAAGAGCATCAGTAATTCCAACATAAATCACATAAATAATTATGTAAACATAAACCATAAATAACATGGCATGCAAAAGGAAGAGATAAATAAAAACAATATCAAAAGGAAGAGAAAAGCAAAAATAATAGCAAAATGGCATTAGTAACTCTAGTAGAAATCACATATTTAATTATGTAACTATAAAGCATAAATAAAATGGCATGCAATAACAATGACCAGCCCCACCAAACCCCGCCCAACCCCGGGAGAGAAGTGCGAAATAATCTAAAAGCCTCTATCCTACAACCCTGATATTAAACCTCGAGACTTTCCTATCAAGGGCCATGTCCTCGAAAATCTGTATTCTAGCCATGTCCTGCCTAATCGTCTCTCCCCAATACCTCTTTGGTATTCCTCTGCCTCGACGCGCGCCAACCACTACCAGCCGCTCACAACTCCTCACCGGGACACCAGGGCTTCTCCTCCGCATATGTCCAAACCACCTGAGCCTTGCTTCCCGCAGCTTCTGATCCACTGGGGCCACCCCCACTTTATCCTGGATAACTTCATTCTTAATCTTATCTAACCTGGTGAACCCGCACATCCACTTGAGCATCCTTATCTCCGCAACCTTCATTTTCTAAACATGAGAGTTCTTCACCGTCTAACACTCCGTCCCATACAACATGGCAGGTTTAACCACAACTCCATAAAATTTTCCCTTGAGTTTCTGTGGCACTTTCTTGCCACAGAAGACTCCTGATGCAAGCCTCCATTTCGACCACCCTGCCCCTATATGGTGAATGACATCCCAGTCCCCCTGAATCACCGACCCAAGATATCTGAAACTGTCCCTTTTGGCGATGACCTGAGATCCAAGCTTCACGTCTCTGCCTACTTCTTCTTCGCTTGACACGGCGCTAAACTTGCACTTCAGGTATTCTGTCTTAGACCTGCTTAGTTTGAAACCCTTGAATTTGAGAGTCTCTCTCCAGACCTTCAACCTCTCGTTAACACCGACCCTCGTCTCGTCTATCAAGACTATGTCATCAGCAAATCGCATACACCATGACACATCCCTTTAGATATGGCGTGTTAGAGCATCCATCACCAAAGCAAATAAGTGAGGGCTAAGTGCAGATCCTTGATGAAGCCCCATAACCACCGGTTCTTAGTCAAACACAATTTTTCATATAATATTTATGTGCGTTTTCAACTAATTTGTTCTCTTTCAAATAGGATTCACGCGCAACGTGCGTATTCCAAAACAGATATTATAAAACTTCTTTACATGGTTAGTAAGAAGGGAAAGCCTTGGCGTACGTAGCGGATAAAATTGCCTCCATATGATCATGAGGTATCGAGTTAGAATCGTGAAAATAGCCTATTGCAAAAGTTCAAGGGTAAGAGTGTAAAATAGACCCTTTTGGTCTGATCCTTTCCCGAACCCTACATGGCGAGAGCTTAGTGCACCGGGCTGACCTTTCTTCACACGGGCAGTATACATCTTATATCCTACTATTAAAATATGTATTATCCTCCTAAAAATGGGTATTAGAATGAAATTACCACGAAAAAGGCCTCTCTGTTGTCTGCCTTTAGGAAAGCTATCCTAATATTCCTGCTGTGGCTCTGTTATCAATACTTATCAAGTTCAAGAACAGTTTGTAATAATTAAAGAAGCCAAACAATAGAAATTGCCTGCTTTATCTTTAGGTTAGAACCTAGCTTCTACAACGTTATTATTGTTACGGGGCAAATAGGTTTTCTAATGAAGCATGAGTACTGGACAGGCCAGATTCATCATCAAAAATCAATGTTATTTGAAAAGAAAGTTGTATAAACTTTATAGCTTGGTTATATACATACATAATTCATTTATATGAGGTACCTAACCTCTGATACATAGGGGTCACTGCGTCCACCTACTATATATATATATATGTGCAGGCATATTTTACCATGGTGAATGGGTGGGTCATGGGTGGGTGTCTTCATAATTCCCAAGGTATGAATATTAAAATACACTTATTATGAAGAAAGTCAAAGAAAGAGAAGGGACTGAACTGAGCAAATTTTGTTTACTTTATTTACTCAGTAAATTTTCTCACTAAAGATATTCAATTGAATCCGCTTGAGGCTATGTAGCTCCGCTCCTATTCAAAGCAATTGAAATACATGAATTAACACTGAAATTTTTTCACTTCTGTGCTGCTCTGTCATTGGCGTTTTGGTTGGTGTTTGGCGTCAACCTGGACATCAAAGTCATACTCCTCCAAATTCTTCTTTTTTTATTTCAATTTGTATGCTAGCATGTAAAATCACTTCTATTTGATTCCTATACATATAAACATCATTATTAAGTTCGAGTCATAAATATTCACACTAAAATTAACAAGATCGAAACATAATGAAAGATAAATTACATGCAAAAATATAAATATTTAGCCAAACATCAACACAGTAAAGAGTGTAATGCAGAAAGAAATTAAAAATTTATGTATATAGATGATTGATTCAATGGTAGTGCTTTTTTTTAGCTAAAAACCGAAGGGGCGATTAAACTTTTTAATGATGGAGTAACTCAAATTGGCCAAGCAATGTTGTCTTCAACATATCACATAGCGCTTGGTTTATATGTTTATAGCCTGGCGTTTGTCTACTGATGGCTGACACTTAATTGGTTGATTTTTGATTGATGAGAACGGCATCTACATGATGAATACACCATGTACTACACCTCCCAAAATTATAGCGGTTGGCTTTAATTGCTATTTTTTTCTTCTTCTAACTTTTGTGATCAATTGATACTTATCATATTGAGAATTGTATTTTAGGAGCATGTACATATGAATTTGAGTTTTGCAGATATTGAGGTTTGATTGCCTTTTGCTTTTATCAAACTAGGAAAGGCAATGTTTAAGTTCTCAATAATTTGATTTAGGGACCCCTACTCTATGTAGCATATAAGTTAATACGAACTTATAGCTAAGTTGTGCCAGCTTTAGGTGACTAATAAATCAAGTACGAAATCAGTAGCTTGGTTGATGGAACTAGCGCCAGAATTGAACCCTCAAGTCAAGTGGAAGATACTAAATTAGCACACTTGGGATCGTTTGATCGAGAAACAAGTTATTTCAAAATTAATTATTTTGGGTTTAGTTATTTCTTTGAATTGTTATTCCATCTTTTCATAGAGATAAAAATAATACTATAAACTCGGGATAATCAATCCCAGGATTAGTTATACCGTAATTTCATTCCAACCAAACATGAGATAAACTCGTCTCAAATTTTATTTCAAAATTTATTATCTCTTATACCTCGTACTAAATGAGAATAGTAGAGCAATTCTTGTATATTAAGTTGTTATGGTGCTGTGGAGTTGGTTTCCTAGAGAAACTCCGTATGTTACAAATTGTTATACCAGATCTGTTTCAAGATTTGATTCCATTTCCCTTTTCATGCAAATCCTCGTCATGTCTTGTGGTGAATTTCATACAAAATGGCACAAAAACTTACACATATTTCTAACGTAATGAGGATGGTACTTTTTGGTATCACATACTGCAACTCAACTGAATTAAGATTGCTACCCGCATATATCCTGACGAGTGTATTGGAAAAGATTGAGTTTCTATTAAAGGTGACGTGGTATGACACGTGAATTGGTCAAACAGTCAAAGAGCAAAGGCACGGAAGAAAACAGGCACGGTAAGAGAAAAGAAAACAGACAAGAGAGGGGATCTTAGATATGATTCTCGTGTCTATCCAAGTCATTCAATATCAACGGATAAAAAGGGCATTGAAGACGAAAATCTGATGACAAAAAGTAGTGTACATTCATTATTAAATACCTGATACGTTAGTTATTCAGTATTTAATAGCAATGATTATGTAACGTCTCATTAAATGCTCTGTATTATTTAGATTAATCCGTTACTCCTTGTCAACTATAAAAGGAGGAAATTTTATCATTTGTAGGGAGACAGAACACTCTTGATATCATAGTGAAATACAACTTTCTTATTGTTTTATTCTTATTCCTTGAAAGCCAATTATATTTCGATCTCTTTGATTATCAGTAACCTGATTTCTTCTCTCTAAAATTCAAGCTTTGACAAAATTATATTTTTTGGTTAAACAAATTGGTTTCGTTACCGGGAATCTGATAATCCGTTCTTTCTAAATTAACATTCAACCTATTTTTAATATGTCGAACAACAATGACAACAACAACCAGGCAAATCTGAACCATCAAATTGATGATGAGGAACTCAACAACGCTAACCTTCAAGCTTCTCCATGTGGATCTCGTGAAGGAACTCCAAACGATATGTCTGAACATGATGCCGGAGGAGCTGAAACAAGAGATGAACTGTTAAAGAAAATAATCGACTCACGAATTGACAAAGCCTTGCGAGCTCTAGTTAATCAATTGCCTGTTGCACCAGCAACACAAAACAACAACACGTTGGAAAACCCTTTCTCTGGTCTTGTTGATTCTGGCAATGGAGCAATTCCTAGTGACTCACAAGATGGAGAACCGGGTAATACAGGTAATTCTTATCTTCAAATTTTGGTACTTACCTTGCAGAAACAACTCAAGAAGCAGAACGAGTGTATCGAGCAAATCCCTGGAGTTCCACCTATGATAAAAGGAGTGGATATGGATAAATACTCACAGCAACCGTGGAAACGAAGTGCTGCTCCTTTACCAATACCAAAGAAATTCAATGTGCTTGATATCACAAAATATGATGGTACAACGGATCCCCGTGATCACGTAACTGCATTTAAAACGGAAGTGAAAGGCAACGATTTGACCAAACAAGAAATTGAATCAGGGTTGGTTAAAAAGTTTGGAGAAACACTCACCAAGTTAGCATTAACCTGGTATTCTCTTTTACCTGAAAGTTCTATAAATTCTTTTGTTGAGCTTGCAGATTCTTTCATAAACGCACACTCGGGAGCTCAAAAGGTGGAGAAGAGAATGGAGGATATCTTCAAAATCAAACAAGGGAGCACTGAGTTGCTCAGGGATTTCATTGAGAGATTCCAACGTGAAAGAATGATGCTGCCCCGTGTACCGTATAATTGGGCTGCAATAGCTTTTGCCAGTAATTTGAATGACAAAAGTTCAGAAGCCACAAAAAGACTTAAAGAAAGGCTTCGTGAATTTCCCACAGTTACTTGGAATGATGTTTATAAAGGTACAGTACGAAGCTCAGAATTGAAGAAAGTACTGTATCTCAACCTCAACGAGAAGATAGAAGCGGGTCCAGAAAGTCTGAAGCCGACAAAAGTTAAGGTAAGAACAAGTATGATCCATATGGGGAACTGCAGGAAAAGACCCACGTTCTAGGCAGAACAAATAACATTATGATCAGAGGTCGAGAGATAGGGGAACCGGATCTTCATCCAGGTTCAAAGGTGATCGAAACAACCAAGAGTCACAGGATGATGATAGAAATTTAATGGCGCGATTTGCTGGTCATAGTTTCAATGTAGCTAATTCTGAGCTCGTAGCTGTTCTAAGGAGTATAGGGGATAAGGTACGGTGGCAAAAAGAGATGCGATCAAATCCAAACAGACGTAACCCAGACCATTGGTGCAAATTTCACAACGACCATGGGCATAAAACTTCAGAATGTAGGTTTTTACAAAGTGAAATGGATCATTTGTTGAAGCAAGGCTACCTCACGGAGATGTTCAGTGAAAAGGGAAAGCAAGCCTACATGAAAAATAGGCAGGAGCCACCAAAACCACCTTCACCTAAGAGTATAGTAAATGTCATCAGTAGAGGAGAAGATATTCACGGAGTAACATATACGACTTCGAACAAAATTTCCAAAATGACGATCACACATGGCAAGCGAGCACGGCAAACCTTAGAACATGAGAGTATAAGCTTCGATGATGCAGATATGGAAGGAGTGACAACAACGCATAACGATACTCTGGTAATATCTTTAATTATATATGACACTGATGTATAAAGAGTTTTGATTGATCGAGGTAGCTCTGTAAATATTATTGTACTAAGAGTGCTGCAGGAAATGCAAGCTGAAGACAAGATGATACCAAAAGTACATGCTTTGTCAGGCTTCGACAATTCAAGCGTGGTAACAAAAGGTGATAACTTTGACAACTTATGCTGCAGGTGTTGTTAAAGAAACTAAGTTTCAGGTAGTGGATTTGGAAATAGCATACAATGTAATCATGGGGAGACCTTGGATACATGATATGGATGTTGTTTCATCAACGTTACATCAAATCATTAAATTTCAATCACCTTGGAAAATATGTCAAATTCGAGGGGATCAACAAATAACCAAGAGTATCAACGCAATAACAGATACGAGCACTGCTAGTAAAGATAAATAACAATTATCGGAAACATTTGAAGGTGTCAACAACCAAACTTCAACTGAAACAATAGATTTAGATTCGAGGCCCGATGTAATTCAAGAACCTGAAGAAAACGAGAACGTAAAAATGACAATAGAAGAACACGAGGCTGTGATGTTATTTGAACAATGGCCAGACAAAACATTTACGTACGAGCCAATCTAAATCCCGGCATGCAAGGTAAGTTAATTGAATTTTTAAAAGCTAATTTAGATTGTTTTGCCTGGTCCCATGCTGATATGACAGGTATTCCACCGGATGTGATGACTCATAAGCTTAACGAAGACCCATCTTTCACCCCAATTAACAAAGGAAAAGAAAGCAAGAAGCTTTCATAAATCAAGTAATTCAAGATGAGGTCCAAAAGTTTTTGAAAATCGGGTCAATTCATGAGGTAAAATATTCTGATTGTTAGCTAACACGGTGGTCGTACCTAAGAAGAATGGTAAGTGGAAATTTTGTGTAGATTACACTGATCTAAACAAATCTTGCTCAAAAGATTCTTTTTTTACCTCATATAGATCAATTGATCGATGCAACTGGAGGTCATGAACTTTTATGTTTTTTAGATGCATATTCGGGGTACAACCAAATTAAAATGGACCGCGGTGATGAAGAAAATACTTCTTTCATCACAGACCGGGGACTTACTGTTACAATGTAATGCCCTTCGGTCTAAAAAATACTGGAGCAACCTATCAAAGGTTAGTCACCAAAATGTTTCAAGAACATTTTGGAAAAACATTGGAGGTATATATAGACGACATGCTCGTCAAAACCCAGAATTCCCATGACCATATTTCTCATTTAACTGTTACCTTTGATTTTGCAAAAATATAATATGAAAATCAATCTTGAAAAATGTGCATTTGGAGTTGCTTCTGGTAAATTTTTAGGTTTTCTTGTCTCTAACTATGGAATTGAAGTGAATCCTTCCCAGGAATAAAGCAATTGAAGAAATACCTGACGTCCTTACTAGTAAAAAGGAAGTTCAGAGGTTAACAGGAAGGATAGCGGCCATAGGGAGGTTTATTTCAAAATCATCAGAAAAATGATTCAAATTTTTCTCTGCGCTCAAAAAGCAAGGCCATTTTGATTGGAATGAAGAATGTCAACGAGCATTGAGGGACTTGAAAGTTTATTTATCAAATCCTCCTTTACTGGCTAAACCTAAAGAAGGTGAAAAGTTACTCATCTATCTAGCAGTATCAGAAGTAGATGTAAGTGTCGTATTAGTACGAGAAGATCAAGGTAAGCAATCCCCGATTTATTATGTAAGTAAAACCTTATTAGATGCAAAGACAAGGTATCCACAACTAGAAAAATTAGCATTAGCTCTCATCATGGCATCTAGAAAACTACGACCTTATTATCAATGCCATCCTATTGTTGTTGGTACTCCTTTTCCTTTAAGAAATATATTGCATAAACATGAACTATCATGAAGATTAGCAAAATGGGCTATAGAGCTAGGTGAGTACGAAATAATTTACCAACCTCGAACTGCTATCTCAGGTACTCGCCGATTTCGTAGCTGATTTTAATCAAAGCATACATCTAGAAGCAGAAAAAGAATTACAAGTTTTTAATGGAGCTAAACCAGGGACTTGGCTATTATTCATTGATGTATCATCTAATGTAAATGGGGCAGGTTTAGGAATTATTCTTATGCCACCTACAGGTGAAATAATTAGACAGACTATAAAATGTCACCCTGTAACTAATAACGAAGCAGAGTATGAAGCTGTGATTGCAGGTTTGGAGCTAGCATTATAACTTGGTATCATGCAAATTATAATCAAAAGTGATTCACAGCTCATTGTCAATCAAATACTGGGGACTTACGTGGCTAGAGAAACTCGAATGCAAGAGTATCTCGGAAAGGTACGGGAGTTAATAAGATAGTTCCAAACTTGGAAAGTGATGCAAATTCCAACAGAAGAGAATTTGGAAGCAGACGCCTTAGCCAACCTCGCATATGCAGTAGATATAGCAAAAGATGTGAATGCCTCAATTATACATTTGTTCCATTCTGTTCTTGACCCTGATAAAAATGAGGTAAACTTTAATCACTTAACTTTGGATTGGAGAAACCAAATCGTGTCTTTTTTGCAGAACGGAATCGTACCTGAAGACAGGTGAAGGCTCATGCACTAAGAAATAAAGCCGCTCGTTACTGCTTATATCAAGGAAACCTTTACCGTAAAATGTTTGGTGGACCATTAGCCAAGTGTCTCGGACCTTCTCAAACAGAATATGTGATGAGAGAAGTACATGAGGGGCATTGTGAAAATCACGCAGTAGGCAGATCACTTGGTAAAACATTGATTCGGGCGGGATATTACAGGCCTAAAATGGAAGAAGAAGTGAATGATTTCGTATCTAAATGTTATAAATGTCAAAGGTATGAAAATAACATGCATGGACCAGCAGAGTTATTACATCCTGTCATAGCTCCATGGCCCTTCATGAAATGGGGAATGGACATCGTAGGACCATTACCTCAGGAAAAAGGCCAGGTAAAGTTTCTACTCGTACTTACTAATTTTTCACTAAATGGGTAGAAGCAGGAGCGTTTAAACGGGTACGAGAGAAAGAAGTTAAGAACTTCATTTGGAGAAATGTAATTTACCGCTTTGGTGTTCCAAAGGAGATAGTGTGTGATAATGGACCACAATTTATAGGAGCTCAAATCACATAATTCTTTCAAAGTTGGCAAAATCAAAATAATTATGTCGACATCGTATCATCCAGTAGGTAACGGGCAAGCAGAGTCTACAAATAAGGTAATTATCAATAACCTAAAGAAAAGGTTACAAGAATCAAAAAGAAAATTGGCCTGAAGTATTACCAGCGGTATTATGGGCATATCAAACGACAGCAAAAACAAGTACATGAGAAACACCATTTTCAATGGTCTATGGTGCGGAAGCTTTGATACCAGTTGAGATAGGTGAACCTAGTACACGGCGTGTTCAAACAGAGGAAAACGCGAACAATGAAGAGTTACGAGTAAATCTTGATTTACTTGAAGGGAGAAGAGAAGTTGCGTTGATAAGGATGGCAGCTCAAAAGCAAGTAATTGAGCAATATTACAATAGAAAATCACGGCTCAGGTTTTTTAAAGTTGGGGACTTTGTGTTGAAAAAGGTTTTCCAATCTACAAAGTCAGCTAATTCAGGAAAGCTAAGTCCAACATGGGAAGGACCTTATCGAATTCGTGAAATTGCGGGCAAAGGAGCATATGATCTAGAGACAATGGAGGGCAAGGTTTTACCTTCACATTGGAGTACTGTTTATTTAAAGAGGTATTACTTCTAAGGAAATTACCCACGGTCAGGTATCGCCATGTTAAATTTTTTCTTTTTGAATTGTTAAAATTAAACTAGCGATTTTAGATGCTAGGCAAAAACCCTAACTCGTGCCAAATGATGAGTCACGGCCTGCACAGCAAATTGGAATACAATTTAATTCCTAGCCCAGGGTTACATTAATGGGATGGATATACACACGAGTTAGGAAGTCTTCATCTACAATCCCACCTCCGAGTCCCGTATATTTTTCTGTTTCAGGAAAAGGACCAACAATTGGGAGCAAATAAACAAGTGTTTGAGGCTTTATATCTCACCGCTCAAACACTTGGGGGACTGTACTATATAACACGGGTATGTGCAAAAATAGATACGAGAGAGCAAAATTCAATATTTACAAATCAAATCAAGTTACGAGAATTCAAATATCAATCTAAAAACACTCATCATAGTGTTTTCTCCTTTTTAGAACAATAAAGTCATTGCTTAAACCCTTCATAAGTATGTAAAGGCAGGGATATGATTATGTATCAGAACAGGTTTTAAAAAATTCTTGTATATTTTGTAAATCTGTTAAAAGAAAACAATTGCGAGAAAGTCATAGATATACTTCAATACATGTAATACTCAAGAAACTTATCAAAGTTCATGAATAAAAACTTTGCAAAAGTCATTTTATGCGAAACATGTATGTTCCAATTTCTTTCATCGTATGATAACACCATTATGAAGTTGAGACGTCTTCTTCATTAAGTGTCGATAAATAAAAGGGCCCTCTTTTATTTTTCCTCATGATGAAAACGCATGATAAGAATTATGAAAGCATTTTCTGAAAAGGATAAAAAATGCTAACTTATTATCTAAGTCCTAAAAAATAAAAATAGGCAACAGTAAGGTAAAATTATTCTGCAAAGACTAAATCAGTAAATAGACAAGGATAACATGAAGAAGTATTATACAAACTTTTCAACATAAAAAGCTAAGGGAAAAACTTAGCTATTACAATACATTTGTTTTTCTAAAAACAAATGCCCCATTATAGAAACTGGGGACTTCCTTAATTACATCATCAAAATCAAACAAAAGAGGTAAGATTAAACATTCTCATTGGTCACTGAGGAGATTGGAACAGTAGAAGTTGCCACTTCATTAGGCTCGGTAGGAACTTCTAAAGAAGCAGCAATAGAGGCAGTCTCAGTTGAAATTGAAGTATTAACATTTTCGGGAGAAGCCGTAGACACGGGGATTTCCATTCCTAAAGGTTGTGTTGTAGGTAAATTACCCTCGGTCACTGGAACTGTAACTTCAATTTACTTCAACTGTTGACTCTAAGTTCAAAGGCTCTTCAACCCCATGAGTTTCCACTGTTAGAGAAGAGATATCAATTACCTGATCAGGAGAAGGAGTTTCAGTAGGTTGCTTATTCTTCTCGATCGTGTCTAAAACTTTGGCCAAATCAGATTGCAAGTCAAAATTTTCCTGAGAAGCTTCCATTAAAGCATCACGATGAGATTTCAAGAAGGCCTAGTTAACCTCATAATTGAAATTCTCCACTAAGGAATTGTAATCCTTCTCCATGGTTTCATAATCTCTTCCCCACGTAGCTAATGTGTTCTTCATTGTTTCATGCTCAACTAAGTGGAAATCAAGGGAAGATTGAAGGTTGACACATGAACTCTCCAACATAGGAACCTTAACGAAGGAAATCCTCAAATCATTCTGAGCACAAGACAAGTTCTCTGCTAATTCCTTTGTATATTCCTCCTTTTTCTCCAAAAGAGCCTTGAATTCATTAACCTCATCATTAGCTTTAGATAAAGAGCCTTCCAAAATCTCTTTATCCTTTTTAAATTGACCCCGCGTTAGCAACTCCTAACTCTGAAGATAAGCTACGATTCTGTTGCTCCAAATGAACTTTGTTTTCCTGTAACTCTTCTATAATCCCTTGAGCACTCTCATATTGGTCCTTCCAATTTGCTGCCACATGCATTGCATCCTCAACTATTTTCCTAGCTTCGGAAATAGCCTTTGTAGACTCACGATCCTTATTCTCCAATAAAGAAATTCTCCCCATTAACTCAGTCCCAATGAGATTTGCCTACAATTGTGAAACATGAAAGTCAGGACTCAAAATAAAAAATAAAGAGGGGAAAAATATTTTTCAAGGTCAAGAAAATTACCTTTAAAGTTGAATGAACTATGTCATTCATCAAGGTGTAGCACATGTGTCTTTGCATTTTGTTCTTCTCAATATCCCCAATAAGAGGCTCGAGCCACGTATTTGCACCTCCAGATTTTCTTAGAAGGCTTTGAGTAGCAGGAACTTTAACAGTAACACTTCTCATAGCCACGCCTTTACTGCTAGAGCTAACCTCTACTGGAAGGGCAGATGAAGAGGGAACAACAGAGGGGGGCGTAGTAGAAAAGGTAAATACTATAGGGGTCGTTGAAGTTGAGGCAGGAAGGGAATGAGAAGCTATAGAAACTGATTCAGGAACATGAATGGAAGTATTCACAACTGGTTAAGGAAAGGAGGTAATCATTGGTGATGAAATACTTACAACTGGCAAAGGAATGGAAGGAGAAGGAACGAATGAAGAAAGAGGAGTTTCATCAAAAACAGGTCCGAGCTCGCCACTCCAAAAACCACTATCCAAGGGAGGTTGAGTTGATTCACTCGTGGATTTTGGCACGGTCTCCTCATCGGATTGGATTAAAATAGGCTCGGTAATGGAAGTAATTGTAGAAGAATTGATTGCAACAGAGATACGAGCAGGAGAATCTTCAATTTCTTCATCCAAAACAACACGTCTCCTAGCTCTTGGTCTAGATACCAAAGAGGTATTTTCTTCTTCTTCATTTTCAGCTTCCATTACCAAAGCTTTTCTTTTGGCTAAAAGTGCTTTAGCCTTATCCAAACCAAGGGCAGAGTTGGCAGTTGTACGCATGGCTATAGCAACATCTGCCATCCCTTTTATTCCAAATCCTAATAAAAAGAAGGATTTGAGTTCATCATCAAAATTTAGTATACGTATCTAGAAAGTATACATGAAAAGAAATAAATACCGTGTGTTTTCACTGTCCACCCGTATAAGGAAGTGATAGATTTCCAAGTCCTATCTTCCTTAGGAGCAACTTTCAAAATTGAGTCTACTCAACCACGGAAATTGGGAATGGGTTCCACATCTCCCATGGTTGCTACAAAAAATCAAAAAGGAGATAAATTTAAAGAGAAATCGGAATCTCATAAAATAGGTACGGGAAAAGTAAAATAGAAACTTACGTGCAAAATTCCACATCTCGAGTAAGGGAATGTTTGATTCTCCCAATAAATCCATTGTACGAACACCAATGTAACGAAGATACCACCCACGATCTTTATCATCATCGGCGTTTACCAAAACTCTTTTACTCCTTACAGTTAAGGTAAAAACCCCATGGTGTAACAAACTAGGGTGGTATAAGTGGATGAGATGGGGGAAGGTGAAAGTAACTTTTGCCTTATTAGACAAAAATCTTAAACAAGCTACAATCCTCCAAACTAAAGGTCCAATCTGTGCTAAGCGAATGTTGAAAAATATACAAAAATCGATGATAACTGGATCTATGGCAGGATTAAACCCCAAAGTGAATGGGTAGGTATAAGCATAGGAATATCAATTTCTATAAGACGAAATTCTCTAGCTTATGGAAGCAATTGATAAATTAATGACGCCCTCTTTCCAGTTGCAATATTTCCTAACTATGGGGTTACTAAGTTTATTTATAAGAGAGGGATAAGCATCAGTGTTTTCCAATTTTGCAATTTGCTTTTGAAGGGACACTCTGTCACTTGCAAAAGACAAATCACTTGGTATAATTTCTTCAACTGTGGACTCTAGAGAAGGCTCTGAAATTTCTTTACCTTTTGAAGATTGAGTTTTAGAAGAGGAACCTTTAATTCTAGAACCAGTTGAGCCTCCACGTGTAGATCCCATACTTCGGAGTTTTCCTCCTCTGCCTCTTGAATGTTTGATAGGTGCAGGTGCATTGGGAGATTGATCGAGAAGTAAAACCTTTCTGGGGTTAGGATTTGGAGATACCATTGTAAGATAGTTTTGAAGAAAGTAAAAGAAAGAAAAGAAATTCGAATGTTAGATGGAAGTTGGTGAAGAAGAAGACAAAGAAAGTATGAATTAAAAGTATATATTGGAACAACGGTCAAAATTAAGGGAAGCAATGATGAAAAGCCTATATTAAAGATAACCATCACTTCGTAAACAGAGAAAGTTGAAAAGGCCTAGAAAAATAGGAACAAAACTGTAAATCCAACCAGAAGATGACACGTGTATAGAGCATTAAATGAGAAAGACATATGAGATGTCGATACTGACACAAGTATTAATTGTGACAATTTTTTTTTCAAGTTCCACTTTCCAATTATTTAATTGATAAATAAATGAGAAGTGGGGGGAGGGGGGGACTATCTGTATTGGGACAAAATTGAGTTTTTATTAAAGGTGACATGGCATGACACGTGGATTGTTCAAACAGTCAAAGAGCAATAAATGATTAAAAGACACGGAAGACAACAGGCACGGTGGGAGAAACGAAAACAGATACGAGAGGGGATCTTATATACGATTCTCGTGTCTATCCAAGTCATCCAATATCAACGGATAAAAAGGGCATTGAAGATAAGAATCTTATGACAAAAAGTAGTCTACATTCATTATTTAATACCTAATACGTTAGTTATTCAGTATTTAATAATAATGATTATGTAACGTCTCATTAAATGCACTTTATTATTTATATTAATCCGTTACTCCTTGTCAACTATAAAAGGAGGAAATTTTATTATTTGTAGGGAGACAGAACACACTTGATATCATAGTGAAATACAACTTGCTTATTGTTTTATTCTTATTCCTTGAAAGCCAATTATATTATGGCCTCTTTAATTATCAGTAATTCGATATCTTCTCTCTAAAATTCATGCTTTGATCAAATTATATTTTTTAGTTAAACAATGAGTTGAAGTTATATTTAGTGTAAGGAATTATTTACATCATCAGGTGACTTTTACTGTTGTAAAGGTAACATGTCTAATTTTAAAGATTACAAATCTTACATTATAAGAAGATTTACCTAAAATAACTTTTTGGAAAACCTGATTGTATAAGAAAAATTATACTTATGGTAAATTTAACTTAATACTTAACTCTTTATTTGCCTTGGGTGCCCTTTGACTCAGCCGGAGGTGAATCATGAATGTAAGATTTTAGGTCACATGTAGAGTGTCACTGTATTTATAAATTTTATACTCTCTTTACTTTATAAATAACTAGTAAACTGTTCGCACGGTTGTGAAAAATACCAATAAGTTGGAAAATATTTTTTTTAAAATTATTAAGTAAAAACTTTAGTAGTATTTATAAGGAAACTTAAACCATTTTCACGTTTATTGTATAAAAATGTCTATAATTAAGTAAATGGTACAAAACTTTTTCATTATCACATAACAATGTGTTGTCCATCATTATATATTGTTTTGTTTGTATTGTTAATATTATTTTGATAAAATTCAGTGCAACAACGTAATGCCAGGGTCACTTCAATCTTGTTATTTTTCTAATATGTCAAAACTCAGCTTGATGTGCTTGTTTTTTGATATTTCAACAACACAATTTACAATTGAATATAATCTACATTTGAATATACATTTCATTAATTCTGTTGCAAATACTTCACATCCAATTAAAAATCCCTGCCTTGTTTTTTTTTAATAAAAAAAAAACTATATCACATCCTCCTTTGTTTATATATCAATACACGTCAAGAAGTTGTTGCAAACAAAAATAATATTTTGTTTAAGTTGTGTAGTAATTTAATCGAGGTATGTATTACGTAGAATATATATCTAGTGGAACTCCCCATATTGAAGTTTTAATTTAAAATAAACAGAAAACTTGAGGGGGCTTAGCAAAAGATGATATAACCACATTTTGGTGTTTTTTTTCTGACCTTATCAGCTTATCTTATTTGTAGAGATGCCATACGAAAAATCAAGCATGACAGATATAAAAAAGGCAAACCATTTCAGTAATGTGGCATCAAATGAATAAATTAATTTAATATTAACCTAATTTGAAGGGCAAGAAAGAAATGAACATTTACATAATAAAAATAAAGGCACAGCGAAAGGGCCTAGGGAGATTAACCACCGAAGAAAGGAAATTTACCCCCAAAAAATACAAAAATCAAAATATTAGACAACAACACACTAAAATGAAAAGGAAGCGTCATTACCCTTCATTGCCCTTTCTTCTTACTGTTTGTTTGAAAATATTATAATATACAAATAGTTTCACTCACATGAATCTGCATTTAAAAGCATAAAAAGAAAAGAAATAAGAGAACTTCCAGAAAATAAATAAAATAAAAGGGTTACTTGTCCGATATAGGACCAAAAAAAGGAAAAAATTATGTCCTTGTTTTTCTAGTTGAGTTCTTCAAAGAACAAAAGAGTAGAAAGCTCAAAGGTCATTTATTACAGGTAGATGTTTTATAATCAAAAATAATATCATACAAGATTGGCAGAAGAATTTTTAGAGAGAGCAATTAAAGGTGAAGTGGTGGAATGAAAGCGGCAAGATAGGGTCAAGGCCAACGGAAAAAGGCTTGAAGGTATGTGTGATTTGTTATGAAATAATATAAGAACAAGAATAATAATACAAGAACAAGAACAATATAGAGAAAAGTAGAGAGAGGAGTATTCTTATTGATATTTTGGGATGATTTACAATGGGAGAGAACCCCTTTATTTATAGGGAGGTGGTGACTTAGCCACCAAGTAGTAAACCCTAGGATCTCTCTAAATATGGACATTCACCTTAAATAGAATATTTTATAACACTCCCCCTTGAATGTCTATTCAATAATGTGCCTCGTTAAAACCTTAACTAAAACAAAACCCAATGGAAAAAATTAAAGAAAAGGAAAAAGAGTACACATGTTTGAATATGCGACTATTGGTTGCCTCGTTAAAAACCTTGCAAGGAAAACCCAGTGGGACAAAACCTTGTAAGGGAAAAAGAGTGCAACGCGCATTAACTCCCCCTGAAAAGAGCATCAATTCACATCCTTGAGCATTTGCATTCCAATCTTGTGCATCATCTTCAAAATGATCTTTTGTAGAGATTTGATAAATAAATCAGCCATATTGATTTGAATAAATATTCCGCACCTTGAAATTATCATTGTTGATAGATATGAACATCTTCATATAATGTCGTGGAATGACTCTTCAATATCTCCATAGAGGTATTCTCGATGCCATCATGCTTATAGTTATAGCAAGATACATATGTACACAAGTTGCACTTAGGATGTGGTACTTCAGGACCAAGAATTGTATATGCTTCAAGCAACTTCAATCATTGACTTTATACTTTCAAGTATTTGAACTACATGTCCAAAACTACATGTCTTTCATATGGAATCAATTCTGCTTGAATTGTATCTCTTCCATTTAGCCAATATTTTTGTTTGTATTCGACAAACATAAGATCCTCATCGATATTTAGCTCAATCATAGATGTCGTCGACGGAATTTTCATAAAGACATAATATGGAGATCTCTTTATTCATATATTCAGGTACCTGAATCTCTCATGAGATTTTATGAAGTGTTATGTCATGTGATCTTCTAGATCACTTGCCTCCCCATTATGATCACTTTGATCATTTGCTCATCTTCTTTATTAAGAAGTTATTTTGAAACCGATTTGTCTATACGCTTTAAGCGTATCAAAGACTTTGTCCTTCTGGGACTTAATATGAGCATTTGCAGTGAGAATATAGTTACTTTCTTTGGGTCAGCAAATGCGTATAGCATGCTTTGCAATATGTTGCAATTGAATTATCCTTTTATGAACTTCAGGTTCATATTATGATATTCGAGGATCTATATATACAAATGATAATTCATCTCATGTAACCTTTTCTCAAGTGTTTATCATGTCTTCCCCTCATGTTAGAAAAGCTAACTTGTTTCCTCAACTTTGAGAGTCCATCTTTGTGCATTATGGTGTTAATGAAAATATACACCGCACATCAATAATAATAAGATAAAATTATTTGGTTCCTGACCTGAACCACTTGTGAGGGGAGAATATAATATACTCTCGTATACAACGTATATCAAACTGATATATATATAACTTTATTCTCATAAGAAACAGTTTAGCTATTAAGTGAAGGCACTCAATAATTATCTTGCTAAACCAACTATGATATAAACCAACTTATCAAGATGAACTATCTTGAATAGAAAATCTGGAAATTATGCTCGAAGTTATATTACTGAGCAATTTACCTCGCAAGCACCGCCAGGCTGCGGGTTAATAACAATCGCACAAGTAACCATATCATAGATGCATCATATGTGGTATACATGGCAGGTGAATGGGCCCATATTCACCATTGATATTTTCAGAATTTATGGGATTCAACCCGAACTCTTTAGTTGGTCAATTAATTAATGAGAACAAGTAATACAAGAGAATTCGTAAAGAACTTTCTAGTTCTTTAATATTTACCCATTTGAATTCTCTATTACTGCACATCATACTTAAAATGATATGGCTAACTCGAATGCCAACTGAATAAATTATCAATATTGATAAACTTCAAATTTACACCATGACATGTGCAATTATCAATAAACTTCAAGTTTATTATGATATGGGTTTTTATATCAATAAACGTCCACTTTATTGTGGTATTCTTGTGTAGTACAAACTGGAGAATAAAGTGGGTAGTTTTTCACATACAGATTATCCCGTTACAAGTTGTAGTAATAGAAGATATCAAATCTTTCCTTTATTTATAGTCTCAATATAATCAATCGCTTTCGCATATACTTTGGAAACTGAATAAGTTTCTTTGAGACTTACTACAACACAATACCTTATTGGTAATCAATTGTGTTTCTCCAACATAGTAATAATTGGCTCTTCTAGAGCTCTCAATTAATTTTGTACTACCACAAATTCATCAACATCCATGTGGTGAATATCTCTTTTAAAGAGAAAGTTATACCATTATGGTCATGTCAAAATTATATGCAAGATATGTTTCTTGCATTATTATTGTCCTTTGATAATCACATTGACAAATTATTTTGGCGTACAATAGGTACATGACCAATGACTATTCATGCCATAACAATGACATCATCTCAAACCTCTTTCCAGGGGTGAGTGTGGTATATTCAATACCAATTTCATGTTCATATTCTTCCAATAATGAATATGTATTCGTGAATCAGATGTTGTCACATTCACTGCGGGGATATGTGATTTTGTTATCCTTTTCAAATCTGTAAATGCGTCTGGCATTCGATTTGCTATTCTTTGCAAATGGATAATATTTTGCACCTCTTTTTCACAAATAGAGGTATGTGGATCAAGATGAGATAATGATGCATTTTTCCACAAAATTTTCCGTTTGGTTTCACCAACTTCTCCCCCTAATTTTGGGAAAACTGTCTCATCGAATTGACAGTCTGCAAATCGTGCAGTGAACAAATCCCCTGTCAATGTTTCGAGGTAACGAATAATGGAGGGCGATTCAAACTCAACATATATTCCTAACCTTCTTTGCAGACCCATTTTGGTGCAATATGGCGGTGCTACAGGCACATATACTGTACATCCAAAAATTCTTAAGTGGGATATATTAGGTTCATGACCCAAAACTCATTGCAACGGGGAATATTTATGATAATTCGTCGTTCTGAGACGAACTAGCATTGCTGTATGCAAAATGGCGTGACCCCAAACCGAAGTGGGCAGACTCGTTTTCATGAGTAAATGAGGAATTCAAGATTATTCTCATCTATTATCTCAATATGATATCCATTTTGAATGATATCTTTAAAACTCAACAAGTTCCTTTTAGACTTGGAGGAGAACATTGCATTCTCTAAAATGTTGTTCCTTTAGGCAGAGTTATAGTTGCTCTTCCGGAGCCTTTAATCAATTTACTACTACCAGAAATTGTAGTAACATCTGCCTTACACATACTTAAATGAGAGTAATATTTCTTCTCTTTGAATATCGTATGTGTGGTACATGAATCAATTAATCAAAAGAGATATACGAACATGCGAATAAATAAATTTAATCTGTTGCTTCATAATTAAACAATATTTTAAAAAGCTGCTGAGGTTAGTCGATTAACTTAGTTAATAGTCGACTAACTTGGGAAGCAGTCATTAGGTTAGTCGACTAACTAAATCAGATAGTCGACTATCTTGCCATGCGAAAAAGTCCAGTTTTAATGCGAAATATTAGTTAGTCGACTAACTAAGTTGATAGTCGACTAACTTAGTAAACAGTCATCAGGTTAGTCGACTATCTAAATCAGATAGTCGACTAACTTAGCTTGCGGAAAAATCCAGTTTTAATGCGAAATATTAGATAATCGACTAACTGTTAGGTTAGTCGATTAACTCTACTGGAAAATAAAAATATCTTTGAAATTTAAGCATATTGAAACATTCTAAAGAACTAATACTAACATTATATCATAAGCTAACTAATACGAGCTGATACTAATGACTATTAATTTATTCACTAACTAATACAAATAAGTAAAATAAAATCAAACAATTCCATCTTCCTTCATCACAGATCCATCACCAATTAAGTGGTCTATTTTCCCCTCAGGGTGCTCAAAGAAGTCTGCCACATCCAAGTGGGTGATGTCAAAATTGTCGTCAGAGACAGAATTGGTTTCAGGGCATTTACCTTTTAGAGATGCTTGATAAAGCTCAACCAAATGTCTTGGTACACGGCAAATTTTCGCCCACTGCCCTTTTCCACCGCAACGATAATATATAGTTTATGAACTATTTGCTTTTGGATTCTCATCGCATCGTGCTTGTGGCAGAGTGACCAACTTCAGGTTGTCATATCTCTCCTTTAAGCCATTCCACAAGATAGGTGGATCTTTGACTGTGATATATTCAATTTTCAAACCTTCATCAAGGTGATGGCGCAAGAAAATCAAGGCCTTAGCACAGTTTCAAACCTTCATCAAGGTGATGGCACAAGAAAATCAAGGCCTTAGCACAGCTCAAACCTTCATCAAGGTGATGGCGCAAGAAAATCAAGGCCTTAGCATAGTCTTGGGTGGATGCATTGTTTCTGTCTTTAATGGCGTCTCCAAGACCCATTGCATCCAAATGGATTTCAGCATCCAACATCCATGTCATATAGTTCTTGCCCGAAATTTCAAGGGCAACGAACTTTCTTTTCATAATGTCAGATATAAAACAAAATTACATCAAGAGTGTGTCCATACTTACGGGCTTTATTACAATTATCACATTCACTTCAGGGAATGGATCATAATCATCTGTATGTGCTATATACAATCTCATGTCAAATATTACTTTCATAAAGTGAAAGATTATTTTGAGAATCTTTATTATTCTCATTATCACATTGATGACGATTATAATTCCGTCTATTGCCACGTCCACATCCATTGATACCTTCACGGCAATAATTTTGTCTTCTTTCAGACTTACCACATACTGCTATCACATTCTCTAAAGGGAATGAGAATGAAGCAAATTTAATGGGACGGATTTTCAATTTTTTGCCCACAATCATACATGAATTTAATCATGGCAAGACATAGAACTTTTACCACTTCACGTGGTTATAATTCCTTACAAACTCCATTAGAGTTATAATCAAACTTTGTTGTCTATGTTTGTATATGAAATCAAATCGTAGAATTTCAAGAATTTGAAAGGGAAAAGTAAATTACTTACCTTTAAGGTATACCAATAAATGTTGTGATATCAAATATACCTCTTGAGTTTCCATCCCGTTGCATTACTTTATGATGATACCATCTCTTCTATTTTTCCTTATAGAAATTCTCATATGGAGCAGTAGCAATCGTTATTACACTCTTTTGCTTGGAAATTCACCTTCAAAAAGAAAACAAAAGTAAACAACGAGAAAGAAAAAAAATTGAAGAATTTCAGAAACCAAAATATCACAAATCTCGTTTCACTCAAATAGAAAATCCAAACGACGGAACACGAATTAGAGTGGATGAATCTGATTGCAACTCGAGATTCTGAGAGCGATAATTGCTGAATATTAAATTCAATTGGTTAGAGACTCGTGCTGATAACGTGTTATGAAATAATATAAGAACAAGAACAATAATACAAGAACAAGAACAATATAGAGAAAAGTAGAGAGAGGAGTATTCTTATTGATACTTTGGGATGATTTACAATGGGAGAGAACCCCTTTATTTATAGGGAGGTGGTGACTTAGCCACCAAGTAGTAAACCCTATGATCTCTCTAAATATGAACATTCACCTTAAATAGAATATTTTATAACATGACTCTTGTAATTGCTGGTCTTTTGTCAAAACAAAACTAACTAAAAAAAAAAAAGAAACGTTAATTATTTACATAAATGCACCGTTCACAATACTAAAATCCTATTAAAAAAAAAAGGTAACCATTAGACGAAGAAACGTCAGTCAGAATTGAAAAGTCATAACCGCAAACAAAGAGGTGTGAGTAATAAATGTAGACTATTAAAAATCGGATAAATGGGAAAATAGGAATGAAAATGCCCAAAAAGTGAGAAAAAAGAGATGTTACATCACCTCCCTTATGGCCCTCTTATAAATATATATATAGATTCGGGTTGAGGGGTTAGCTCTGATGGTAAGCAACCCCCACTTTCAACTGAGAGGTTGTGAGTTCGAGTCTTCCCAAGAGCAAGGTGGGAAGTTCTTGGAGGGAAGGATGCCGAGGGTCTATTTGGAAACAGCCTCTCTATCCAAGGGTAGAGGTAAGATCTGCGTACAGACTATCCTCCCCAGACCCCACTAAGTGGGATTATACTGGATTGTTGTTGTTGTTGTTATAGATTCCGGTTGAAAACGTTGTATACATTACACGGATGCACTCGTTACTATAAGCTACTCACTGATCATTTCGAAAGAGTAGAAAATATTATCAGTCAGTGAGTGACTGAGTTTAGTTCCAATTATCACGACTAAGTGTATGCATAATAGTATGCAATATGCATATGCGAGTTCGGAACCCAAATGATAACTTTTCGGATTCAAAGTACTTTTTTAATGTTAAAAAAATATATTTTTAGTTATCTCACAGTAATTTTCTGCGAATTAGGTTAATGGAAAAAATTCCGTTAACCTAATTCGCAGTAAATTACTGCGAAATAGTTAAAAAATTAATTTTTTAATAGAATTCGCAGCATTTTACTGCGAGTTGCCTTTACATTTTTTTAAATTAATCCCCTGTGCATGCCCAAAAAAAGATATATTTCGCAGTAAATTACTGCGAAATGCACAATTCGCAGTAATTTACTGCGAAATGTACCTTGTTTTTTGGGCCTGCACAAGTTCTTTTACTAACACAATAACAATAATTCAAAATTACAAAACGCAGATTTTACTGCAAATTCATATGAAAAATTCTATACCCCGACCTCGGACTTGCGTTATTTATAGGCGTTTGATCTTCATGAATATTCATTCAATAAACTTCTCTCTTCTTCTTATCAATCTTTCTTATAATGTCTGAAGTGCAAAAACTAAGGGTTTCTCTTTATTGGGGTGGTGAGGTTGTGCTGAAGAATAATTCTGTTAGGTATAGTTCACCTCCACAGTGTCACGTTAAATTGCCACTTAATATGGAGTACGATACATTGATATCATTGTTACGTAAAAAAATGAGTGAGAGAAGGCGTTTGGTTAACTTCAAAGTAACCGGTAGATTTTCGTATTCAGTGACTCGCAGGGGTTTGCTTATTATTCGGAGTTTAACATCGATTATGATGATACCCTTAAAGATTTTTTTGCGGATTTCAGAGGAATACATGGAATTTATTGTACTAAAATTATTGGAAATGTACGTTAAGGTGGAAGAGGGTGTACGTAGCATGGATAGCCCCCAATAATCGGGTGGTTATTCTAGAGCAATTTTTGCCGGACAGATTGGTGAAAAAGAGTTTGCATTGATTTAAACTTGTCACCACCAGTGAATGAGAAGACATAAAATAATTTATCGACTTTATATAATCAACAAGAGGACTGGTAAACTTCAACTTTGCTATGGTTTGCGCTGATTATTTTACATTTGAATTTGATTTGTATTAACGGTCATATTTTTCATAGGGGTACCGTCCGGATATGAATTTTATGAGTTATGAGCCGACCCCTAGTTGTGGTGTATTGGATCACGGTGGTCCATCCGGAAGTCATCACCAACAAGAATTGTCAAGACAATACGACTTGTAAGTAAAGTGATATAGCTATATCTATAATATTTTTCCGGAGTATTAGGTAACTTATCTTGTTGTTCTTTTTGTCCAGTGAAAACCAGCTTCTTGAAGCTCCTGACCTTACACAGCTTCCCATAGACGACGTATTCACTCGTGATTTTGCTGATGCACAGAGTCAGGAAGATGATAGTGACTACGACAATAATGCGGATGAGTCTGCGGATGGTACACCCTTCCCTTTTGAGGTTGATGATGAGGAGGAGGAAGTGAATGCTGAACCTAAACCGGCGAGGGAGCATGTTCCTCCACCTCCTGTGCAACCAAGAGTGAACGAGTTTCATGTGCCATTTCATGAGCGGAATATCCCCTACCTTGATAATTTGCCAAGCAAGTCGAATGTGGATACCCTCACAAGAGAAGATGATGAATTTCGATCACAAATGTGGGATGAGTCCAGGCCATCTGTTTTGACTAAAGGCACGTATTTCCCTGATAAAGCTCTCCTAATTAGGGATGTAAAAATCTACAACGTAAAAGAGTGCCGTGAGATGACTGTAGTTAAGTCAAATACGGATAAATGGAAGGCTGTATGCCGTAGATTTTATATGGGTTGTCACTGGATGTTGCATGCCACCAAGAATAAATCAGGTTTGTGGAAAGTGGGTAATTTTATTAGCCAGCACAGATGTGAAATGGACACATACAATGAGAATTACTTCAACTTGGATGTCGACTTGATTTCTCTTGTCCTGATTCCATATTTGGAAGTGTCCATTAGGTTCAAGATTAAAGAGTGTATCACAACCGTCCATAAGGAGTATGGTTGTACTATAACTAAAAGAAAGGTATATCTCGGTCGCAAACGTGCCTTTGAACTTATTTATGGCGACTGGGATAAGTCTTTCTCAAATCTGCCCAGGTACATGGCCGCACTGACACTTATACCCCAGTACTGTTGTTGAATGGAGGCGTGAGCAGAGTCCGGACAGACCCCGAATATATTTTCAACTATGTGTTTTGGTCATTTAAACCGACAATTGATGGTTTTGTGCATTGTCGTCCTGTTATTTCCATAGACGATACTCATGTCTATGGAAAGTATGATATTAAGCTTTTGATTGCAGTTGCTGTATATGCTAACAGGAAAATATTTCCATTAGCCTTTTCCATATGTGCCAACAAAAGAGAAGAGACGTGGACACATTTTTTGAACCGCTTGAAGGAGCACGTTGTCAGACAGAGTACATGTATTTGTCTAATATCTGATTGGCATGGTTGTATTTTAAGTTCTATGCGTCACTTGCCTGCATGGCAGGAACCATATGCATACCACTGTTACTGTGTGTGGCACCTGAAGGCCAATTTTCAGAAGAAATTTCTAATAAGACCTTGCATTTCTTAATGTGGATGGCTGCAACTGGGTACCAGTAACGCAAATTCAATCAGCGCATGGAAGCGATCCGGCAGATAGAACCATGGGCCTATACTTGGTTGATGGGGCATAAGCTTCACATGTGGACATTGCATGCTGATGGCGGCAGACGATGGGGAGCATTGACTACAAACGTGTTGTAGTCATTCAACGACTTGTTGAAATCTGCCCGTGGATTGCCTGTCACTACCATGGTTTGCATGGTATTCAAACAGAGCGCGGAGAGGTTTGTTTGAAGGCATGCAGCCGTCTAAGCATTGATGGACCGGGGTGTTGAATTTATGCCAATACCCATGATAAGATTTGAAAGGTCGAGGATGCGAGTATAATGGCATTCATTTCTTCAGTACAATCATGAACGGGGTGTTTTTGAAGTTAAGACATCCATCAGCGGATACCGTGGGAATAATCTACATACGGTGAATGAAAATAGAAGGTTGTGTTCGTGTGGAAAATGGACCATCTACCACATGTCGTGCGCACATGCGTTGAAGTGCTTTCAGCAAGTTGGATATAGGGCAACAAACTGTATTGATAGGTAATACGGTGTTGCTACATATGTAGACACATAAGTGAAAAGTTGCAGCCATTAGGTGCTGAACATTATTGGCTGCCGGAACCTTTTATGATGGTATGTAACAAGGACTATTTGCATAAGTTGCAAGTCAAAAAGAGAACGCACATACTAAACCAAATGGATGTTGGTGACACAGTTTACGCGCGTAAATGTGGCATATGCTCCCAAACAGGACACGACCGTTGGAAATGTCTTTCAGCCAGTGTCCGAGGCGGTTGTAATCCCGGTGCAAGTTCTTCTAACGTACCCAACTATCCTAGAAACCCCTAGTATTTCATTTTGAGTTTTTTTTGCTTTTTATTCAAGTTTGTACTTGCGTAAGTTTCAATTTAATGAAGTAAAAGAATATTCCAAATTTCATCATTTTTTAATGTTATATTTTGATATGGTTGTTCCAAATTTTGATATTTTGTATCTTTACATTTATCGTGTTTGTGTTTGTATTTCCCCTTTTTCCAATAAAAATATTATGTTTATTTTAGGTTTTCAATGTTAGTATTTGTGTTGTACTATTTAAGTAAAATTGCTGTTGAAGCGCAATTAAAATAAAGTTGTTGCTCTCATATAATTACTAATAGTATTTACATAATGCACTATTTACATAAATTAAAAAAATAAAAATAAATCAATGCGTCTCGCAGCCAGTGTGCTTCAGTGTCACCGTTGGCATGAGTCACATCCCCCGTCGGTCGGGTATACTATCTAGATCATCGTCATCTAGCCGCCTCTTTATCGGAGGATGTGCAGCCGCATCGACTGTGCAACTGCCAGGATCGGAAGAATAGAATGTAGGGCCGTCGACATCCTACAAAACAACTAATAAATTAGCATAGTAAGATAATATTAGTTTGAAATATGTGTTAAGTTATAATTATTTACTCACCGTGGTCTCCTCGGCCTCCTGAGTATATGCATCTGTGATGTGCTCATCACCTACTGTACTTGCCTCGAAGATGGGCTGGGACGAAAACTTCATATGAAAATTAAAAATTAATCATTGATGCAATATTAAGGACACATATCGTCGCCTGTGATAGATGCACCTGAACTGCAGGGGATGGGGGATAACTAAACCTGCACCCGCCATCCACGTCACGTATCGGGCGATCGTCAGCTGCGGAAGATGGGCATGCGAAGTACTGATCTACGTCCATGTCAAATGTACCCATGATCGACAACGCTCCTGACAGGGTGAACTGTGATACTGGCAAAGATAACTGAAGGCTAAACGAAGGCATGCTACTAGAAGGCTCGTCTGCATGAGGCATATAACCCTGCTAATCATCTCCAACCGTCTCAAGGCTAAACGAAGGCATGCTTAAAATATTATTAAACGAAGGCATTCTATTAGAATTTTCTTACCTTAAATATTTAAATTATAAATTTTTGAATTTGAGTGAATAATTATGTAAGGGTTCCAGGCTTGATTTTTGGTGTCGGGTACCACCGAGTTATCCTTAAAATATTATTCTTCTCAATTTCAATATTTTTAGAATTTTCTTACCTTAAATATTTAAATTATAATATTTTGAATTGGAGTGAATAAATATGTAAGGGTTCCAGGCTTGATTTTTGATGCCGGGTACCGCCGAATTATCCTTAAAATATTATTCTTCTCAATTTCAATAATTTAGAATTTTCTTACCTTAAATATTTATATTATAAATTTTTGATTTGGAGTGAATAATTATGTAAGTGTTCCAGGCTTGGTTTTTGATGTCGGGTACCGCCGAGTTATCCTTAAAATATTATTCTTCTCAATTTCAATATTTTTAGAATTTTCTTACCTTAAATATTTAAATTATAAATTTTTGAATTGGAGTGAATAATTATGTAAGTGTTCCAGGCTTGATTTTTGATGCCGGGTACCACCAAGTTATCCTTAAAATATTATTCTTCTCAATTTCAATATTTTTAGAATTTTCTTACCTTAAATATTTAAATTATAAAATTTTGAATTGGAGTAAATAATTATATAAGGGTTCCAGGCTTGATTTTTTATGTCGGTTACCATCGTATCCTTACTACGGTAAAAGGCACTAAATATTACTATACTACAATGATCAATATTTAACTATGGTACAAGGCTCTAAATTTTACTACGCCAAAAAGCTATATTTTAATAAGCTAAAAGAAACTATATTTTACTACACTACAAGGCTCTACAATATGAACATAAAATAAATAACACAAACAATCTAGTACTATTTTTGGTCACAAATATAACATAAATTCGGGTATCAAATAAATCAATCCGGGTATATTAAAGAAAACAAACATAATATAAATTCACATGTAAACATACCAAGCAATACGAATATACATGGATATACGAGTTTCGCCATTAATTAAATAGAAATACCTCGATGTAATTTTTTTGAATTCGAAATTTTCTATCTGAAACACGGAATCAAACCTTCTTTTAGTATGTGGGACCTACAATCCGCGTTCGTTGTGGGACGGGTGGGCCAATTTTTTTTTTAATAAACCAGCGGGGTGGGGGGGCCAGTGAGATTTTATAAAGGGAGGTTTGCTCTTTCATATGTTTGTCGCCGAGGAAGACGACCAGGCTGTATATAAAGTAGCATTTCGCAGTAATGTACTGCGAAATAGGCAAATTCACAGTAAACTATTGCGAAATGTTACTTTATATACAGCCTGGGCCCACCTTTTAACCAATTCGCAGTAATTACTGCAAATTTTATTAAAAGATTAGTTTTTTAACTATTTCTCAGTAATTTGCTGTGAAATAGCGAAAAGTATATCTTTTTTTAACATTAGAAAAGCACTTTGAGTCCAAAACGTTATCATTACGGTTCCAATACTACTTAAAAGCTCTCCTGTCACTAAACAAACTGTGAAATAATAATGGACGATTTAATTTATTTTCTCATCATCCATAGAAAAGTAAAAGGAAAAAAAAAGGGATCAAGATAAAGCTAGGAATATTATCATTCAATTTTTTCCAGATCCTTTTATTAAAGAAGAAGTACCACGGACTGTTTCGCATGAAAGAATTAATTGCTTCTGCTTTTTGCCGTTTCACAGCAATAATATTGTCTCAGGCTGTAGCAACACTTTGTGACTGCAAATCATCTACCAGCTACCACTACTGCAAATTTGTGTTACAAAAAAAAGACACATTATATGAATGGCATAAAATGTTCATATCAACCATAAAAATCCAGAATCTTTAACAACATTGCTAATGAAAGAGTGAAATATGCTTTTCACCGGCCATACTCCTTGTAATACATGCTGTATGGGCAAAATTCGGTTCACCCCATCGTCTTATAAACAAACACGTCCCTCATAGCGAGGCCGCTCTCGAAGTCTTGTCAGCAAGATAGGGACGGCCCGACCAAGGACATCCTAATCAACTAAGCAAAGGAACGACACCGTTTTAGGCCTAGTCTCTTCCGTACAAGGAAGCCACCAACGTTTGTACTCTTCTTTTCGTGTATTTCGAGAAAAGTCTCCTAATATATAAAGGAGACATTCACGTTGTAATAAGACAGATTCATTATTATTCTGAATATACTATATCTCTACTTGCTCTCTCCATTATCATCTGGCAAACATCTCTCTATCTATTTACTTATCTCCTTCTGATATAAAAACTTTCTATTATCTTTTGCACTTTCCGTATCATGATCTTAGTAAACAATCTCTTCTAGGATTTATTATAACTGATTACGATTTACCCCTCCATTATTTTTGATTGTTTTTAAGATCGTAAAGTATGCATATCTTTTGAGAAAAATAATTTGGCACCGTTTGTGGGGATTTCGAAAATCAAAGTTATAATTTGTGCCTAGAAAAAACCGCCAACAACCATCTCCTACATCACACGAGCAAACATGAATGACAGCAGTGCAAAAAAGAAATCGATAGACTAAGTTGGAGTCAACCTCATGGATTTACTCAATGAGGTAGGTGAAGATAATATCATGAACACAACCCCCAGCACCACGATGAGTGGTTGAACACCACCTCCTCCACCTAGAGCTCTGACGCATCGGCAAGAAAGGGGAGCTTCTGCTTCTACATCTAAGGAAGCACCCCCGGAAATCAAGTAGCTACTAAAAGGATGGCTCATAAGCACTCTGAGCGACCTAGTCGAAAAGTTACCGCAACGTGGCATAAGATGCACGCCAATAATGGACCTCACCACATCCGAAGATGAACCCGAGGTCGTGCAAGCCAACAAGATGCTCACCCACACTCAGACCAACCACGGAGCGCTCGCAGCCATCCTCAGAAAGATGGAAGAAATGGAGCACGAAAGCAAATCGCTCTGGGACCAAATGAAAGAACATCAAGAAAGAGTAGACAAGATCCCGGGCGCTCCTAAACTGCTGCCAAAGCGCGGCGTGGGAAGGTTTGTTGAGTAGCCCTACACAGAGGAGGCCGCGCCATACTCCATCCCAAAAACTTTCAAGATACCTCCCTAGATGAGGGTATACAACGGGACCACGGACACCGAGGACCATCTAATCCATTATGTCACAACCGTGTAAGGTAACAATTTGACAAAGAAACAGGTATTGTCCGTGTTGCTGAAGAAATTCAGCGAAACATTGATAGGTGGAGCCTTGACGTGGTACTCCCAGCTACCAGCTAGGGGCATCTCCACGTTCGAGGAAATGGCGGACAAGTTCGTCACAGCACATGCAGGAGCAAAGAAAGTGGTAGCAAGAGTCAACGACATCTTCGGCGTCCGGTAGATCATGGGAAAAGGACTCAGGGACTTCCTGGCCAAGTTCAACATAGTGAGAATGAGCTTGCCAAACGTGTCGGAAGGTATGGCCGTTGCCGCTTTCCAGAACGGGCTAAACAAGGACGACTCGAGGGCAACCAAGAAGCTGCTAAGTAACCTCATGAAGTACCCCCTACCACATGGGAAGAAATTCACAATGCCTACTGTGCCAAGTTACGTGCAGATGAGGACGACCTTAACGGCCCTACCCGGCGACTCACAACGACACTACCAGAGATCAGGAAGGACCGGTGCAATGAGGGGCGACGGGAGAAAATCTCGCATCTTAATAGGGAAAGACATCAACCACACATCAGATCATCTCATCCACCACCACCAAGGCACGCGGACGCACTATAGTGACACGTCGCCCCCACGAAACGGACGAGGTATGCCTCCTTTATTATCTGTACATAACTTTTGTGTTTCTCCTTTAGAGGTAATGTACGCACTAGAAATGTTGGGAAACAAGGTACAATGGCTAGCAAAGATGAAGTCAGACCCTACCACCCGAAAATCAAATGCCCTGTGCGAGTTCCACCAAGAGCGAGGGCATAAGACCGAAGAGTGCATAGGCCTGCGACGAAGTGGTTAGGATGCTAAACCAAGGGTTCCTGAGAGAACTGCTCAGCAATAAAGGGAAATCCAACTTTGCACGAGGGCGAGATCAACCCAATGGACCACCAAGGCCGCCCTCGCTAACACGCATGATCAACATGATCATCGGGGACGACGACGACTCGACGATCAATCACGTCAAGTTCACCACCACTAACAATCTAAAGCGAACTATCGCCCACGAACGGTATGACGACTTCGAATATAGTATCACCTTCGATAAGTTTGATGCCGACGATTTGTCTTTTCCTCATTACCATGCTTTGGTTATTACTTTGCGCATTATGGATATGGATGTTAAGAGAATTATGATTGACGACGGTAACCGCGCTTGTATTATCCACCCGAGAGTCCTTGCACTTGTGGGACTCGAGGATAAGCTAGCACCCCAGTGCATAAAACTGACTGGTTTTAACAATACATTAAAAAGAACCTCCGGAGCAACAACACCGCCTGTCCTGCGGGAGGAGTCATACTGGAAACCATTTTCCACATGATGAACCAGGAGACAGCGTACACCCATCATTGGACGACCATGGATACATGCCATGAGAGAGATCCCTCCAGCTATTATCAGCTGATCAAATTTCCCACCCCATGGGGGGTGTTCAGCATACGAGGCGAACCCCACACTGCCCGAGAATGCTACAAAATAGCTCAAGACTACACCCACACCAAACAATTCCAAGGGGCGAATGCAGAAGCATAGCAATCAGCTCTGTCGGGGACTAAGGTTCACCCGGCAGAGGACACCATCAAAGACCCAGATATCATAAAAGCCAGCAAAACCACGGTCGACGACCTCGACCCCATGCAGCTAGACAACAATGATCTCACGAAGATGGCCTACATTGGGCATGGCCTTTCAAACCCAAGTAAGTATTATGAATTCTTATCTAACCAAGTAGACTTGTTTGCTTTTTCCCATTCAGATATGCTAGGGATACCACGGGACATAGCTACACACAAATTGAACGTTGATCCGCTACACCAACCCGTAAGGCAAATGAGGAGAACAGTCGATGCCTCCATCAACGAAGCTGTGAGTGAAGAAGTAGACAAACGATTAACAAATGGTTCCATTAGAGAATCCAAGTACCCTGAGTGGGTCGCCAACGTCGGCATGGTTAAGAAGAAAAATGGTGCGTGGATTTCACCGACCTGAACAAAGCATGCCCGAAAGATTCGTTCCCACTTCCCCACATCGACCAGCTGATAGACGCGATGGCCGAACACGAATTACTGAGTTACCTAGACGCATATTTCGACAATAATCAAATCACGATAGCCGAAGAAGATCAGGAGAAGACAACCTTCATCACTCACCAAGGGACATACTGCTACAAAGTGATGCCCATCGGACTCAAAGATGCGGGAGCCACATACCAGAGGTTAGTGACCGAGATGTTCAAAGAACAACTCGGCAAAACAATGGAAGTCTACATCGACGACATGCTGGTAAAGTCATCCAGAAAGGAGGACCACCTCGACCATCTGATGGAGGCCTTCGAAATATTGAGAAGATACTGGATGAAACTGAATCCCGAAAAATGCGCCTTCGGCGTCGCATCAGGAAAGTTCTTGGGATACCTCGTATCTCAAGGGGTATCGAAGTCAATCTAGAGCAGATCAGAGTAATAGACGCAATCCCAAAAGTGCGAAGCAGCAAAAACGAGTGCAGACGTTGACGGGTCGTATAGCCGCCCTTTCCAGGTTCATCTTGCGATCCTTCGACATGTGCCATAAGTTCTTCAGTGTGCTAAATAAAGATTAGGGGCTTCAGTGGAACGAAGGATGCGTTGAAGCCATAAAAAATCTGAAAGTGTACATGTCTTCGCCGCCCCTACTAGCCAAAGCGAGCCTAGGTGAACCACTTCTGGTATATCTAGCCGTGTCTGAGGTCGCTGTCAGTGTTGTCCTGGTACGCAAGAACGAAGGTACGCAATAGTGGACACCGAAACTCGGTACCCACACCTTGAAAAGCTGGCACTAGCACTAGTTGTAGCTTCACGAAAGCTACGACCTTATTTTCAATGACATCCCATAAGAGTGGTAATGACCTTCCCGCTGAGGAGTGTCCTACATAAGCCTGAGCTATCAGGCCGGCTAACAAAATGGTCCATTGAGCTCAACGAGCACGACATCACGTATCTTCCGAGAAACACCATCAAGTCTCAAGTCCTAGCCAACTTCATAGCCGACTTCAGCGCAGAAATCCTGCCAAAGGCGGAGCTCGAGGCCCAACACGCCTCCCCTAACACGACCTATGGGTCCTCCACACCGATGGCGCCGCTAAAGCATCGGGATCGGGACTGGGACTAACAACGAGGCCAAGTATGAGGCCATTATTGCAGGTATGAAATTAGCCATCAAGTATGGAGCCCGGCGGATCCTTCTCCATTGCGATTCACAACTTGTGGTAAAACAGGTTGCAAGGACTTACCAGATCAAAGAACAAAGGGTACAAATATACCAGAGAGAAATCCGCAGGCTAATGGTTGATTTCGACGAATGCCACTTCGAACAAATTCTGAGAGATCGGAACATGGAAGCGGACGGCCTGGCAAAATTAGCCGCGACCAACAAAAACACCAAGAAGGAAATTATGGTCACCCTCCTCATTTAGCCATCAACCAGACCAAGATATTTTTATAAAATCTAATCTGGGACTGGCGCAACCAGTTCATATCCTATCTACATGATGGAACAATGATGTGCGATAAGAAAGAGGCAAAGAGACAATGCGTGCAAGCCGTCCGATACTGCTTGATCAACAACGACCTCTATAAGAGAACGTTTGGCGGACCCTTGGACAAGTGCCTAGGTCCGCACCAAATGAGGCCAGTGCTCGATGAGGTACACGAGGGTCACTGCGGCGACCATACAGGCAACCACGCCCTCATGCGGTGAATCATCCGCGCCGGCTACTACTGGCTCACCATGAAGAAAGAAGCAACAGAATAGGTCCGGCGATGCGAACAAAGCCAAAAATATGCCCCAATGATACACCAGTCAGGGTAACTCTACACTCGGTCGCCTGTCCCTGGCCCTTCATCAAATGGGGAATGGACATAGTCATCCCGCTACCCGCAGGACTGGAAAAGGTACGATTTTTGCTTGTTTTGACTGACTATTTTTCCAAGTGGGTGGAAGCAGGTGCATACGCACTGATACGTGAACAAGAGGTCATCGCCTTCTTATGGAAGAACACTATATGTCGCTTCGGCATCCCTAGAGAAATCAACTACGACAATGGATGATAGTTCATCGGTCAAAAATGATCGAATTCTTCGAGAAATGGCGCATCAAGGGAATCCTCTCCACGCCATACCACCCCGCCGCCAACGATCAAGCAGAATCCTCAAACAAAACCATACTGAACAAAAAGCTTGAGGACGCCAAGAAGATGTGGCCTGAACTGCTACCCGGAGTGTTATGGGCACATAGGACCACGCCCAAGTCAAGGGGATGTTGGGCCACTAAGCCTGAGATACTCACACACTAGCGGAACAGCCCACATAAGAATTGTAGCCCAAAAGCAGCAAGTCGAAAGGTACTATAAAAAAGAGCAAAAATAAGGCCACTCAAAGTAGGAGACTACGTCCTCAAAGCCAAGACATTGGCCTCCAAAGACCCAAGCCAAGGAAAATTGGGCGCAAACTGGGACGGACCTTACAAAATCACAGCAATAGCAAACAAAGGGGCATTTCAGCTGGAAAAAATGGAAGGAAAAATACTACAGAACAACTGGAACGTCACCCACCTCAAGTATTTCCATTTCTAAAAGGCGTCCCCCGAGTCACACTCTTTTTCCCTCACCCGAGTTTTGTCCCAACTGGGTTTTCTCTGGGAGGTTTTTAACGAGGCAACGAAGGGGACACCTGGAGATATTTGTGGAACATGTGTATCACGTCAACCTCTCTATATGCTGTCCAGCTCGACCTGATATAGGGACTGGACCAGCACCATCTCCAATGTGTAAAAAGGCTTCGACCATCTCCAATGTGTAAAAGGCTACGACCGTCACCATCTCCAATGTGTAAAAAGGCTACGCCCATCTCTAACGTGTAAAAGGCTACGGCCATCTTCATCTCCAATATGTAAAAGGCTACGACCATTTTCATCTCCAATGTGTAAAAGGCCACGACCATCTTCATCTCCAATTTATAAAAAGCAACGGCCATCTTCATCTCCAATGTATAAAAGGCTAAGGCCATTCAATTATACATGGCTAAGTCCATCTATTTAAAATGGCTAACGCTGTCACCGCTAACAGGCGACCCAATGTCGACTACAGTAGAACGAAAGACTCGACGACAGTCGAAGTCAACTACATGGATAAGACCATTCAATTCTACATGGCTAAGGCCATTCTATTCATCATGGCTAAGGCCATCGATTTAAGATGGCTAAGGTCTTCGCCGCTAACAGTTGACCCAATGTCGACTACGACAGAACGAAAGACTCGACGACAGTTGAAGTCAACTACATGGCAAGTCCGTTCAATTCTACATGGATAAGGCCATTCGATTCATCACGGCTAAGGCCATCAATTTAAAATGGCTAAGGTTGTCCCCGCTAATAGTCGACCCAATACTACGACAGAACGAAAGAATCGATGACAGTCGAAGTTAACTACATGGCTAAGGCCATTAAATTCTACATGGCTAAGGCCATCACTTAAAATGGATAAGGCTGTCGCCGCTAACAGTCGACCCAATGTCGACTAGGGAAGAACAAAAGACTCGACGACAGTCGAAGTCAACTACATTGCTAAGGCCATTCAATTCTACATGGCTAAGGCCATTCGATTCATCATGGCTAAGGCCATCGATTTAAAATGGCTAAGGTCATCGTCGCTAACAGTCGACCCAATGTCGACTACGACTGAATGAAATATTCGATGATAGTCGAAGTCAACTACATGGCTAAGGCCATTCAATTCTACATGGCTAAGGCCATTGATTTAAAATGGCTAAGGCCGTCGCCAGTAACAGTCGACTCAATGTCGACTACGGCAGAACGAGAGACTCAACGACAGTCAAAGTCAACTACATGGCTAAGGCCATTCAGTCCAACATGGCTAAGGCCATCACCATTAACAGTCGACCCAACATCGACTACGGTAACACGAAAGATCTGACAAAGGTCGAGTTAAGCTCAAGCTACGAGTTGCAAACACGACAAAAGTTCTAAGGAACAAAGAAAGAATAACAATGGGAAAAGGTATGTACTATTATATCCAAAAAATATATACATGATCGGCCTAAAAAGAAGGCCCCATTTACAACAGAAAGGGTACAAAAGCAAACCCTAAGAACCCCTGTCACCCTGGCTGGCACAATCAGCACTCGAGCCATCGCCACCTCCTGGTGGGTAGTCCCTAGAAATTCAAGAAGCAGACGCCAGGCGGTTAATGTCTT
Organism: Nicotiana benthamiana; assembly: GCA_034376525.1. Taxonomy (NCBI): domain Eukaryota; kingdom Viridiplantae; phylum Streptophyta; class Magnoliopsida; order Solanales; family Solanaceae; genus Nicotiana; species Nicotiana benthamiana. The sequence goes on along the minus strand of CM067323.1, from coordinate 93,104,491 downwards.
CTAAGTTATACCCTTCCCTAGTGGGAGAATCAGAGAGGTAACTGGCCGCCTCACGAGCAACCTGGGTCAGACTCTGCTGACTATCCACGTCCTCCTCGGAGACTTGATCGACTGCCAATAGCTCTTCAAACACGACTATCCAGGAATCATGATACACCCACATGTCATGAGCATCCCGGCACTCAACTTCCTATGGAACGGCCCGTGCGAGGGCCTCAATCTCATCCTCCTTAGCTTTGAGCTCAGCGATTAAGGCCGCAACCCGGGCACGAAGTTCAGCAGCCTCTATCGCTACGGCACGATCGATTCCAACTCATCGTCCTTCATTTGAAGGAGAGCCTCTAACTCGATGTTCCAGGCGACCGCGGCCACGAACTGCTTGTCTGCCCTCTCCAACTCGGCCAACAGCTTCTTCAATTCCTCCGTCTGGGTAAGGCCCTCGCGGAACTTCGTAAAATTGGGGTCCTGCTTGTACACATCGACAACGTTTGATGCGTGTTATGGACCCGCTAGTATCTCTATCACAATTCTTTATAGGAATCCGCCCTCTTCGTCAGGCGTCGCCCACTCTCCACCTCCAAAACAAGAACCTGAAAAGTACCAAAGGAGGAATCAGTACACAGGTAGACCACCCTATGTCACTAGTGAGAAGAAGGGCCAAAATTACCTATAAGGCCGCGCCCGCTAGACAGGCCCCTGTCACTGACCTCTGCCAATGCCTCACCCTCAGCACCCACACAAAGAAGGGTCATGTCCGCGACCGCCTCTTCACACTTCTCCAAGAGGATATAGCCGCTGGGGATCACAATGCGGCGTGTAGACCTACCGGTCGTCATCTCAACACGAGACGGAGAGCCCCTTCCTCTGTCCATCCTTTCCAAAGGCGCATTTGTCCCCGCTGCTGCAGCCGACAATCCATCCTCCCTAGCAGGAGGCAGACCGACCTCAACATCAGCCCTCCCACGCGGAGCAGCCCTCCACGAGTGGATTGCGTCAGCCATAAACGACCGCCCTGACTCGCGACGAGGAAATAGCACCCTCTCCCCTTCGACAACCACTCCTTTGTTGGTGATCAGTCGACGCCTCCTACTTGCGAGGGACTCCTCATCCTCGGGAGATGCCTCCATCATCTACAAAGGCGACTCCAAAGGAAGCGCTTCATTTGCCGGATGCAACTTTGGCCCCCCTCGCGGGCACGGCCTCGGGAACCACCGGAACCCCCACTTCTGCCATTATCTCGGCCGCCGCATCAGATGCCGCCCTCTATGCGACTTCCTGCTGAGGAGCCGCGGACGCTCTACTTTCAGGCGAACCCTCCACGGGCACGCCCTCCTCTTCAGAGCCCGGCTCGGCCCTAGACGGTTCGGCATCAGTTCTCTGCCTCTTTGCCCTCTTAGAAACACCCTGGCCTATCAAGGAAAAGGTACGTCAAACTAAAGGACTCCCGTATCAGGACAAGGAAAGAGAAAAGAATAAGGAAAAGGCCGTTACCAGTCAGGCCGTACACGCTACAGAATTGAGCCCATGTACGACACTCCTCCACATGCGGAATCATCCTCTCCACCCACAACCTGATGTCATTGGAAATAGACGAGTTAGGCATACGAGTTGCCACTGCAAATAGCAGATAAAAGAACCGTGAGGGGTTAAGCCGTCACAACGAATAGCGCCGAATAAGACACAAAGGAATACTTACACTCCTGGTTTTTACACCTCCGGGAACTCTTTGGTGTTAGCCACCAGATGCTCAGTCCGGACGTATAAAAACTTCTTCCAATAGCCACGGATGGCCTTGTCATCAGACTGCACCACGAAGCTTTTCTTATCGCGACGCATCAGGTGCAACATCGAGCCTCGCAGGTAACTCGCATTGAACTGCAGAACGTGGTATATCGTGACCATGCACCCGGCTTTCTCCGCATGGGTGGTAAGTATTCTGCACACTTTCAGAGTATAAGGAGTAAGTTGATCAGGTCACGCCCTGAAGAAACGACAAAGTTCCTCCGCTAGAGGGTTGAGCAGGAAACTGTAGCCGTTCCGGAATGCATACTCGTAGAAAGTGTAGAATCCGGGCATGTGCACATTGTCATAATCCTCTCCGACAGTTACTATATCAACGTGGTCTGGAAACCCATATGCCATTCTAAGAGCATCCAGATGAGAGAGCGTCAATTCGCTACGTTCCCAGGGTGGAGGTGAACTTTTATGACTGAAGTCATTTCTTTTGCTCATGTTCTTCGGAAGAACATTCGCGACCGGCAGAGGAACGAGAACCTCTTCGACCACTTCCGCCTTACCGTCGGAGGGAGGTGAGACCCTAGAAGGGGCATTATTTCTGGATTTCTTGCTGCCTTGAGATAATTTCACCATGATTAAAGCTTACAAAGAATATTGTTTTAAGTAGATGCAAAGTTCGACCCGTGGAAACAACAGTTCTTGAGGAAAGCAGTGATCACCAGAAAATAGAATGAGGGAAAAAGGGAAATATCCTTTAGAGATTTGAACGATAAATTATTTTGAACCGATTCGTTGTTTATAGGGGTGAGGTACACGGAGATCGAGGTGGCGTCATTCAAAAGCTGGCCCGGGAAACCCAAAAGTCACGTCAGGATCTGAGTCGCCTCGGGAGTGAAAGTAATGATGATGCACGTGATCAATGATATCATCCTAAAAAGGAGCCGAGCGCCAATGGTTCTATACTGTACATAAGCATACATATCCGTCCATTGAAGACGCCCCCAACGGCCGGAGGGACTAACTGTATGCGGCAAAATTCGGTTCACCCCGTCGTCGTATAAACAAACACTTCCCTCATAGCGAGGCCGCCCTCGAAGTCTTGTCAGCAAGGTAGGGACGACCCGACCAAGGACGTCCTACTCAACTAAGCAAAGGAACGACACCGTTTTAGGCCTGGCCTCTTCCGTACAAGGAAGCCACCAACGTTTGTACACTTCTTTTCGTGTATTTCGAGAAAGGTCTCCTAATATATAAAGGAGACCTCCACCTTGTAATAAGGCAGAGTCATTATTACTCTGAATATACTATATCTCTACTTTCTCTCTATTGTCATATGGCAAACCTCTCTCATCTCTTTACTTATCTCCTTCTGATATAAAAACTTGCTATTATCGTTTGTACTTTCTGATCTACCACGATCTTAGTAAACAATCTCTTCTAGGACTTATTATACCTGATTACGATTTACCACTCCATCTTTTTTGATTGTTTTTAAGCTCGTAAAGTGTGTATATCTTTTGAGCTAAACACATACATTACTCGTCATTTGCTTCTCTTTCAATTTTTTTATAACATGGTTTTCTAGTAAGATTATGTGTGTCTTGACTATATAACTAGTTATTAGTTATATTTTCCCAGAATATGTCTAAGTAACTACTCTAAACAAAACCTAATCTGATAAAAAAAATACTTTATGCTTTTTGTGTTTATCTGAAATAGAAATGTTGCATCTTGTTTCAGTTTGTCAGTCATTTTACTGAGATTTATACCTGGCCTGCTCAGTCCATCCGTCTCAAATTTTGACAAACGATACTAGAGAATAAATTTCTGGGAGATCTTAGGCGTTGATAGTGGATCGAATGAGAAGTCCCATTAACTGTAATATTTTATTTGTATTGCTTCTTGGCAACAATCCTAATAGAGTGAATAACGAAAATTTGTATGATCACTTTTAATTAATTCGAGATCTTATATATAACCTCTGCTAGCTGTGCACTGGCCTGATACTTAAATTAATGAGTTCCCTCCAACTCCAAACCAACAGTTTTCCTTTTCCCGAAGTGTGTAGACGGCTTAAAGTCAAAGTCATTTGGAAGAGGAATTTTAAAATAATTAAGTAATTAATGAAGCATTTAACTAGCTCCCGCGTGAGTTTTGACACCTCTTAATAAGAAATATCGAGTAAATTGATTTGACATTTATCAAAATTCAATAACATAAAGTGCGCATACAAGATTTGGATGCTTTAAATGGTATAAGCACCTACTTCCCTTACCTTTAATGGCATTAACAATTTCAGCTTGGCCCTTACTCTATTAGCTAGATTTCAGGCAATCAATCAGCTGAAAGAAACTGTAACTTTGAAACGGAGTCATTTGAATCCAGAACACTGTAGGTTTAAACATATACTAATATGGTACTACCAGTAGTAGCACTAATTAACAGCCTAGTATTTAACTCCAGCATTGAGACAGTTACAGTCATAAAGTGACAAAGAGTATTACAAAATGGACAAAAAGTAAATACAAGAAAGAGGAAAATGACTTAACGTCCGTTTCTAAGAGGACTGACGGCAGTTTCCTTGCATGGACTTGGTGGCACACTGCTTCTTCCGGTAGCAACAAGGCGTTGCACTAAACTGCCGATTCTCTGTCCGTTAGTCTCCGTCAGTAACCTCTTACCGCCAAATGGCAATGACTCCACTCCTCTTTCTTCCAACGCTTCCTCAATTCCCGTTCCCACTCCTCCACTTGCGTAGCCGGTAGCCTGTAATCAACGAAAGCCCCGTTATCAACGCTGACACACGTCAAGCTTTTCAATCTATTATTTCTTCAGTAAACAGTAAGAAAATCTACGACAGTTTAATAATTTCTCCAAAAATACTTTAAAATATATTGCAATTAAAGCGAATTTTGACCGTCACTTTTGATTATAGTGTTTCGCCTTTTGATGGAGAAAAAAGTTACAGTTTGTAATACTTTCTGTTTCGATAAGTTTCAATTTGACAGTACTATAATAGTCTCAATTAATTTAGCTTCAAAGCTAAGACAAATTAACTCTTGACATAAACAAAATATGCAAAAGAAATTGGACGGAGTAAAACTTTTAGAGATACCTGAACTCTAACGTAGTCATTAGGATTCCAGCAGAAGGCGTTGCCGAGCATTTGGTCGACTGTTTCAGATACTCCGTCAACGACGATTCCTACGACAGAAGATGGAGAGCAGTAGCCGTCGTTTCGCAGTTTCAAGTTTGCCGGTGAGCTTAATGGACCGTTGCCTAGAGAGAGAACCAGCAAGTCATCGACGCCGTTGACGGAAGGAAAATCACGTTTGTTGTGCAAAACGTGAGTGACGGCTGCAGCGGCAGGGTTGTTCATGACAAGACCGCCGTCAACGGCGAGGCAAGAGATTTTCCCGTCAACGGACTTAAGATTAAACGGCTTGAACATCGACGGATTAGCTGACGTGGCACGGCATACTTTCGATAGTTGGAAATCGAAACTGAGGGACTCGATAGCATCAGCTCGAGAGAAAACGAAGGGCGCAGAGCTTTTGAGGTCAAAGCAAGGAACAAGTAAAGGCTTACATGTGTCCCTCAAAGTCAACACTTTGCCATCTTCTCTTCTAAACACTTCCTTCAACACCTTATCCATACTCTTCCCTGTAAACCTCCTCTTACGGCGGAATACGCCGACGTTCTTCACCTTAAACAGCCGCGACTGATTATCCGTTACGAACTTGACGGCATCCTTCGCCGTGAATAACGGACGACCGTCGCCTCCATCAACAACAAGCATTGCGGCGAAAATAGCACCTACTCCAGTACCGGCGATAATGTCGAAGAAATCAGGAATTCGAACGTGAGGATCACCAGTTTTGGCACAGATCTGGTTTTCCAGATGGATCAATGCCGCACCGGAAACAATGCCGGCGGTTCCACCGCCGTCAATACTGAGAATACGAGTCTTCTTCCCTTCATAATGATACAGCCATTTCTGCTCTAACTTCGAGAAGATTTCCAGCGTCATCTTACTGAACTCCATCACTGAACAGCGAAACAAGCAATGAAAGTAATTTACTGTACTGATGGATTATACAACAGTTAATGGAAAAACCGTGAAACAGGAAAAAAGTCACGATATTCTTCGGAGAGGCATTTATGATGCGAAATTGCACTGCATATTCCTATTCTTTCTTATTTATTTCTTCCTTACTGACAGAAATACAATCTTGCAGTGCGCTCGCTCCACTGTCTGCTAAGTACAGATAGAGAGAGAGTCACGATGAGTGATGCAGAGTTAAAACAAGGGAAAAAGACACTCCAATACAGAGTTGGTTATATGTTATATACAAACCAAGCTTAGCACTTACCAAATTTTTTACTGCTTCCATGTTTGCTTTTGACCGGAAGTAATTGTTTTTTCTGTATTCCTTTTGGGGGGTTGGATACCTAGGTATAGAGACATTTGTCTGTTGACCTTTACCTGCTAGTACTATACTTCAAAATGACATTATTTTATTTTTAGCAGTAAAATTAAGGCTAATAATGTATTAAAGTAAAAATAATTTATATATGATACAAATTTGTATTTACTGATTTGATATTAATATAGGGCGATTAAATGATTTTCGTTATGCACAACTCATATACAAGCGATAAAAAATAATCCTAGTAACGTAAAATGAATTGTATCTATTCTAATTGTATTGGGAAAATTTGGTTCCCTACGCCTATATGTTATCTACAGACGTTATGGTCGACTCGAGTAAGGCCGGCATCTGGTCAGACGGACCGAGTGACATGACTCACTGCAACATCCTTTCAAGCTCTGACACTCGTACACTGAGGCCACCAACCCTTGTACTTTCCTTTGGTTATTTCGAGGAAGGTCTCTTAGTATATAAATGGGACCTTCCCTTTGTAAAGTCACATGCGTATTTTACTATTGAAAATATACAACTCTCTCTCTATCTGATTCTCTCTTTTTCTCTCTCTTGTGCAAAGTTTACTGTTTATCTTATTGCTCTTATATCTCGAATCATTGACACTATAATCATAATTCTTGGTCACTTTAGGCTCTCTAGCTCATATTACTCTTGATTCCGATTAACCCATACTATTTTTTGATTGTTTTAGAGTTATTTAAGAATTCAGATAACTTTTTAGCCAAACAATTTGGCGCCGTCTGTGGGGATTTCGAGAATGAAAATTGTAGTGTGTTTCTAGAGATCTTGAGAAAAACCACTCTCTACAACCTAAAATGGCTGAGAACAACGCGAGAATGAAAGTTATCTTGGATGTAAGAACAGATCTCACAGGCACTCTCAATGCAGCTGCTGAAGGAGATTCCCTACACGCAATCCCAGTACCTTGGTAAGCGTGGAACACCTACCTTCCTCGTCAAAAGATATGGTGGTTCCACGAGAAAGAGAGGCTTCAACATCTACAACCAAAGAAGCACCCCCGGAGGTAAAGAAGTTATTGGAAGAGTGGCTGACAAACACTCTGAGCAGTCTAGCTAAGAAGCCGCCTTAAAATAACAATGCACTCCAGCAACAGATCACGTTGCAGCCGAAGATGAACTCGAAGTCACAAGAACGAACAACGCAACCGCCGATGCTCAAGCTAACAGCGGCACACTCACAGCCATCCTAAAAAAGATGGAAGAAATGGAAAATGAAAATAGGTCACTTCGCGACCAGATGAAGGAGCACCAAGAAAGGGTGGATAAGATCCCAGGCGCGCCCAAGTTGCTACCAAAGCGAGACGTGGGGAGGTTCGTCAAACAACCTTACACAGAAGAATCTGCGCCATACCCCATCCCAAAGACCTTCAAAATGCCCCCAACTTGAAAGTATCTGACGGGACCACCGATCCCGAGGACCACCTGATCTACTATGTCACAGTCGTCAAAGGCAACGATCTATCAAATGAACAGGTACCATCCGTACTTGAGAAGAAGTTCGGCGAAATACTGACAGGAGGGGCCCTAACGTGGTACTCACAGCTACCGGCCAAAAGCATCTCCACATTTGAGGAGATGGCAAATAAATTTGCTACCGCCAATACAGGGGCAAGGAAGGCGGAAGCACGGGTCAACGATATTTTTCTGTATGACAGACCCCAGGAAAACGACTCAGGGAGTTCCTAGCCAGATTCAACAAGGTCAGAATGAGCATACTAAACGTATCCGAAGGCATGGCAGTTGCAGCTTTTCAAAATGGGATCAGCAGAGATGGCTCGAGGGCAACCAAGAAACTACTCAACCATCTTCTGAAGTATCCCCCCACCACCTGGGAAGAGATACACAACGCCGATTGTGCCGAGGTACGTGGGGATGATGACGACCTTAACAGCCAAACCCGACGATTGACGATGGTGCATCCAGAAATTCGAAGGGACTGGCGGAGCGAGGGAAGGCGGGAGAAAGTCCCACGCCTCAACAGGGAAAGACACTTACCGTACATCAGGTCCTCGGATCCGCCACTGCCGAGGCATGCAGACGCCTTACAACAACATGTCGCCCCACTATGGAACGACATAGGTATGCCCCCTTCATTATCTGCACATAACTTTTGTGTATCTCCTTCAGAAGTAGTGTACGCACTGGAGAAGCTGGGCAACAATGTACAATGGCCAGCAAAGATGAAGTCCGACCCCGCCACCAGAAAGTCAAACGCCCTGTGTGTTTTCCACCAAGAACGGGGGCACAGAACGGAGGACTGCATATGTATCTGTCAGGAGGTAGTCGGAATGCTTAACCAAGGGTTCTTGAAAGAACAGCTCAGCGACAAAGGAAAGCTCAACTTCGCACGCGGGCGGGAACAACACCTTGGCCCGCCAAGGCCGCCCTCACCAACACGCACCATCAACATGTTCATTGGAGACGACAATGATTCGGCGATCAATAACGTAAAATTCACCACCACCCACAAGCTGAAGCGAACCATCGCTCACGAACGGTGTGACGACTTCGAAGATAGTATCACCTTCGATAAGTCTGATGCCGACGATTTGTGTTTTCCTCATTATGATGCCTTAGTTATTAGTTTAAGCATAGTAGATACTGATGTTAAAAGGATCACGGTCGATGATGGAAGCGTCGCATGTATTATTCATCCAAGAGTCCTTGCACTCATGGGACTCGAGGATAAAATAACTCCACGCTGCATAACGCTAATGGGTTATAATAATATAGTGGAAAGAACATCAGGCGAGGTGATGCTGCCCGTTCTGGAAGGAGGGGTTACGATGGAAACCAGTTTCCACGTGATGAACCAAGAAACGACTTACAACGCCATTATCGGACGCCCATGGATACATGCCATGAGAGTCGTCCCCTCCAATTTCTATCAAGTGATCAAATTCCCAACCTAGGGGGAGTGCACAGCATACGGGGAGAGCCCCGCACCGCCCAAGAATGCTATAAAAATAGCTCAGGATAACACGCACACCAAGCAACTCAAGGGAGAAGGGGTGAAGCATAACAATCAGCCCTGTCGAGGACTAAGGTCCATCCGGCAGAGAACACCATCAAAGATCCTGAGGACGTCGAGGATAGCAAGGCTACGGTCAAAGACCTCGACCCCGTCCAACTAAAGAACAACGACCCGCAAAGAAAGCTTACGTAGGCCACGACCAATCAAATCCAGGTCAGTACCGTGAGTTTTTATGTAACCATGCGGACCTATTCGCTTTTTCCCACGCAGATATGCCGGAAATTCCATGAGAAATTGCCTCCCACAAGCTCAACTTCGACCCATTGCACCCGCCCGTGTGGCAGATAAGAAGAAAATTCAACACCGCCATCAATGAAGCAATGAGTGAAGAAGTAGATAAGCTGCTAGCTAATGGCTCCATCAGGGAATCCAAGTACCCGGAATGGGTCGCCAACGTCGTAATGGTAAAAAAGAAAAACGGGAAGTGGCGGATGTGTGTAGATTTTACCGATCTTAATAAAAGCATGTCCAAAAGACTCGTTCCCGCTACCCCACATCGACCAGCTGATAGACATAGCGGCAGAACATGAGCTGCTAAGCTTCCTTGATAAGTATTACGGCTACAATCAGATCTTGATGGCCGAAGAAGATAGGAGAAGACAACTTTCATTACTCACCAGGGGACGTATTGCGATAAAGTAATGCTCTTCGGGCTCAAGAACGCTGGGGCCTCTTACACAAGGCTGGTGACGGCAATGTTCAAAGAAAAACTCGGCAAAACAATGGAGGTCTACATCGACGACATGTTGGTCAAGTCATCAAAAAAGGAAGACCACCTCAACCACCTGAAGGAAGCCTTCGAAATATTAAGGAAGTACGACATGAAACTGAATCCCGAAAAGTGCGCTTTTGGAGTAGCTTCGGGAAAGTTCCTTGGATTTTTGGTATCACAAAGGGGCATCGAAGTCAACCCTGACCAGATAAAGGCCATAGAATCTATCCCAGAAACGCTGAGCAGCAAAAAGTAGGTGCATAAGTTGACAGGCCGGATAGCCGCCCTCTCCAGGTTCATCTCACGCTCCTCCGACAGGTGCCACAAGTTCTTTGGTGTATTGAAAAAAGACCAGGGACTGCAGTGGAACAGAGAATGTGTAGAAGCCCTGAAGAACCTAGAAGCATACTTATCATCACTGCCCCTATTGGTGAAAGCCAACCCCGGTAAGCCATTGCCAATATATTTGGCCGTATCAGAAGTCGCAGTCAGCGTCGTCCTGGTGCACGAAAATAAAGGCACGCAATATCCTATTTATTATATTAGCAAAACTTTAGTGGACGCCGAAACTCGGTACCCCCACCTTAAGAGATTAGCCTTAGCACTCATAGTAGCTTCACGAAAGCTACGACCATATTTCCAGTGCCATCCCATAAGGGTAGTAACGACCTTTCCTCTGAGGAGCGTCCTACACAAACCCAAACTCTCAGGGCGACTCGCCAGATGGGCCGTCGAGCATGACATTACGTACCTCCCAAGAACCTCCATCAAGTCGCAAGTCTTAGCTGACTTTATCGACGACTTCAACACAGAAGTCCTGCCAAAGGAAGAACTCGAGCCACAACACGTATCCTTCGAAAATGACCTATGGGTCCTTTATACAGATGGCACCCCCAATTTGTCGTGATCGTGACTGGGACTAGTTCTTGAGGTCCCCATCGGTGAAACAATTCGCCGGTCCATACGATGCCCAGAAATGACTAACTACGAGGCCGAGTACGAGGCCTTTATTGCAGGCATGAAACTGGCCACCAAGTATAGGGCTCACCGAATCCTCATCCACTGCAACTCCCAGCTTTTGGTATACTAGATCACTGGGACTTATCAATTCAAAGAACAGAGGTTACAAAAGTACGTGTTTGAAATCCACAAATTGATGACTACATTCGACGAATTCCGCTTCGAACAAATTCCCAGAGCACGAAACAGCGAAGCAGACGGCCTGGAAAAGTTGGCTGCCGCCACCAAAAACATCAACGAAGAAAGTGTGGTCATATTCCTCCACTCAGCTATTGACCACACCGAGGTATTTTCCTCAAACCTGACTTGGGACTGGTGCAACCAGTTCATATTTTATTTGCAGAGCGGGATACTACCCCCTGATAAAAGAGAGGTAAAAAAGCTTCACATACAGGCCACTCTGTACTGCATGATCAACGACGACCTTTATAAAAAGACGTTCGGTGGTCCCTTAGCCAAGTTCTTAGGGCCACAACAAAAACACCGATACTTGAAGAAGTACACGAAGGCCATTGCGGAGCCCATACTGGAAACTGCGCCCTCGTGAGGTGCATCATACGCGCTAGCTACTACTGGCCCACCATGAAGAAAAAAAGCAGCTGAGTATGTCCGCCGATGCGAGCAATGCCGAAAGTTCTCCCCAATGATACACCAACCAGGAGAGTCCGTCCATTTCGTCACCTCCCCCTGGCCATTCATCAAGTGGGGAATGGATATAATCGACCCGCTACCCTCAGGACGAGGAAAGGTACGATTTTTACTTGTTTTAACTTACTATTTCTCCAAGTGGGTGGAAGCAGTTGCGTACGCACAAATACGCGAACAAGAAGTCATCACCTTCATATGGAGGAACATCATATGCCGTTTTGGCATCCCCAAAGAAATCAGCTGCGACAACGGGTGCCAGTTCATTGATCAGAAAACGACCGAGTTCTTCAAAAAATGGTGCATCAAAAGGACACTGTCCACGTCTTATCACCCTGCCGCCAATGGTCAAGCGGAGTCTTCCAACAAAATAATTCTAAACATACTAAAAAAGAAGCTCGAAAATGCCAAGGGGCTATGGCCGGAACTACTACTCGATGTCTTGTAGGCGCACAAAACCACACACAAGTCCAGCACCGGGGAAACCCCCTACTCTCTTGTTTATGGAACCGACGTTGTCTTGCCTGTTGAAGTGGGCAAACCCAGCCTAAGATATTCACACACTAGCGGGACAAAAAAAGACACCAGCAGACTCCAAGATCTTGATAATGCTGAAGAAAGAAGAGAAATGGCACACATCAGAATGGTAGCCCAAAAACAACAAGTCGAAAGATATTACAACAAATGGCAAAAATAAGGCCACTCAAAGTAGGGGATTACGTCCGCAAAGCCAAGACTTTGGCCTCAAAAGACCCAAATGAAGGGAGATTGGGCACAAACTGGGAAGGACCCTACAAAATCACGGCGGCGGTCGGGAAAGGAGCATTCCAACTAGAGAAAATGGAAGGAAAGACACTCCAGAACAATTGGAACGTCGCTCACCTCAAGCATTTCCACTTCTAAAAAGGTGTCACCTGAGTCGTACTATTTTTCCCTTACCCGAGTTTTGTCCCAAATGGGTTTTCTCGGGAAGGTTTTCAATGAGGCGGCAAAGGGGTCACCAGGAGATGTTTGCAGCACAAGTGCATCATGTCCGCCTCTCCATGTACTCTCCAAGCCATACATGATATAGGGACTGGATTACTGTCATCTCTAGATATACAGAAAGGCTACGGCCATCTCCAGATGTATAGAAAGGCTACGACCATCTCCAGATGTATAGAAAGGCTAAGGCCATCAGGATACAACCATTATTTTATATGGCTAAGGCCATCAGGCTACGACCATTATTTTACATGGCTATGACCATCGTTTTCATAAGGCTACGGTCATTATTTTGTATGGCTAAGGCCATCAGGCTACAACCATTATTTTACATGGCTAAGGCCATCGGGCTACGGCCATTATTTTATATGGCTAAGGCCATCGGGCTACGTCCATTATTTTACATGGCTAAGGCCATCAGGCTACATCAGATATTTTATATGGCTAAGTCCATCAGGCTATGACCATTATTTTACATGGCTATGACCATCATTTTCATAAGGCTACGACCATTATTTTATACGGCTAAGGCCATCAAGCTACGACCATTATTTTATATGGCTAAGGCCATCAGGCTACGACTATTATTTTACATTGCTAAGGCCATCAGGCTACGACCGTTATTTTATATGGCTAAGGCCATCAGGCTACAACCATTATTTTACATGGCGATGGCTATTGTTTTCATAAGGCTACGAACATTATTTTATATGGCTAAGTCCATCAGGCTACGACCATCAAGCTACGGCTATTATTTTACATGGCTAAGGCCATAAGGCTACAACCATTATTTTATATGGCTAAGGCCACCAGGCTCCGGCCATAATTTTACATGGCTAAAGCCATCAGGCTACGACCATTATTTTATATGGCTAAGGCCATCTGGCTATGGCCATTATTTTACATGGCTATGGCCATCATTTTTATAAGGCTACGACCATTATTTTATATGGCTAAGGATATCAGGCTACGACCATTATTTATATGGCTATGGTCATCGTTTTCATAAGGCTACGACCATTATGGCTAGGGCGATCAGGCTACGTCTATTATTCTATATGGCTAAGGCCATCACATTTAAACGACTATGTTCATCGAATTTTATAAGGCTAAGGCCATCATTGCTACACGGCTAGGGTCGTCGAATCATGAAAAGCTACGACCGTTATTTTACATGTCTATGGCCGTCAAGTTCTACACAGTTACGGCAAAACATACAACAACGTGCCAAAAAGTAGAAAAGAGTACTTACAACAAAAATTATATGTTTTTAGGGGACAAACACCCATGATACAAAAATCAGTATTTACAGGCATATTTACAAGGATCCTAAAAGTCCACTACTTATCCTGCCCGGCCTGGCTTTTAGGTGGCTCGTCCTCATTTCCAGGAGGGTACGCCTTAGAAATCCAAGATCTGGATTCCAAACGATTGACGTCTGCAGAGTTTCCCCCCTCCCGGGCCGGCGATTCAGGACTATTGTCGGCTGATTTTATGAGCGACTCTAACCAATTGGCGCTGGCTCTCAACTTCCGCTTCAAATGCTCGACCAGCAGCCAGGAATTCTTCAATCACTACCAGTCTAGCCTCCACATACACCCAGATCTCGTGTGCTTCACGAGACGTATCAGCCTGTGCAAGAGCTCGCTTGAGCTCCTCGACCTCAGCCTTCGTGGCATTGAGTTCCTCCGTTAAAGCCGTAGCCCGGGTGCGTAATTCTGCCGCCTCCTCCGCCACCACACGGCCAAGCTGCAGCTCCTCGTCCTTGGCCTGAAAAAGGACCTCCATCTCCACGGCCCGAGCAACAGTGGCCATGAGCTGTTCATCAACTTTTTCCAGCTCGGCCACTCTTTCTTTCAACTGCTCCTCGGACTCCACGATGCCTTCACTAACCACCCTAAAGTTAGGGTCCTGCTTATACATATCGGCCAAAGTACGGTGCGCCTCGCGTGCCTTGTTATACTTCTACACCAACCTGTTGTATCTGGACGTCTTCTCTTTTGCGGCGCCGATCCCTCTCCACCTCTAGGACAAGAGTCTGAAAAAAAACAAGTAAATACGGGGAAAATCATCCTCCACTAACACAAAAATAAAGGTCATCGAGAAAGGCAAAGGCATACCTGTAAGGCCGCACCTGCCACCGTTTGGGCCAAGACTTTGTCGCTAAGTTCCGCCAGGGTCGCACGCTTTTTGCCAGCACACAAGAGCGTCATATGGTGGCTGCCTCCTCGCAATTCTCCAACAGATTATAGTGACTTGGAATCACTATGGGATGAGAAGGCTGGCCGACCACCATCTCCACCCGGTCTAAGGACCCACCTCCTCTGCCCGCGTCTTTTGTGGCGGCCCCCGGGCCTGCCACATCCATGCCTTCGCTCCTTCTCTCCGTGGCTTCCCTCCTAAGAACGGCCCTGTCTGAGCGAATGGCCTCTTCTATGAAAACCGGTCGTGGCTAGGGCGGGATGGATTAACCTTCCTCGTCTGAGTAGCCATGGCCTTGCCGTTAAGAATCCGACATTGCCTCATCTCCAATGTCTCCTCCTCTTCACAGTCCCCCTCCGTGTGATGCAGAGCGGACTCAGAGGGAGTCGGTTCAGCAGAGGACGTCCCTATGCGGTAAATCTCAAGAATAGCCGTCGGTACCTCCACGGCATTGTCTTGGGTACGGCCCCTAGCACAACCTCAGGTACTGTCTCTAGAGCCTCTTCTAAAGCAACCTCTTGCCTTGAGAGGGGCGAAGTACTGCCCCTGGATGTCCCAACAAGGATTAAGTCCTCCTTAGGGCCGAATATCTCCCTTGAAGGGCCGACCACGGTCTTCTTCTTCTGTTTCTTCTTCTTCTTTGCCTTTTTAGAGGCGTCCCGACCTGCTAAAACTTGTATGAGACGGGCAATAAAATTATGAGGGGCCCCTAAACCATAATAAAAATTAGGTAAGACCGTTACTTGCCGGGTCAAGGAGTCTAAGGAATTCGGGCCATGAACGACATTCTTCTGCAAACGGTATCAACGCTTGCACCCATAACCTAATGTCGTCAACCCTTCGAGGAGAGCGAGCTGTCACTGCATGAAAGCAAAGGGAAATTTTCAACGGTGAAAACCAGCAAGGTGAAGTCGCCGTACTAAAAGTTATGCACAGTAA